>CM064868.1:6553387-9234090 GCA_032719365.1 Prinsepia uniflora | reverse complement strand
ATTGAAATTTGAAAAGCAAATGAGAGCGAGGAAAATAAAGGGGAGAGAGGAGAGGACTGTTAGTGAACTTCCATCTCTTTCTTGGTAACAGTTTTTGGCGCTTGGGGGAAATTGGTTTTTTTTTTTTTCTTTTTAACAAAAGAAATATAAAGAAGTGCGTTCGTATTTGAATTGTATAAGCGGGGCCAGGGTCGTTTTGGTACGTTAAATCAGATTGATTAGAATGATATTTACGATTCGACAACGAGATAATCATGCTTATGGACTTGGACGACGACACTGGGCCCCTATGGCTACGGGTCTCAATGGCACCGTTGAAATAATGCAACAAACTAGCGCTCACAGCTGGAGTTGCTGGGGGCGTCTGTAGGATAAGAGATATATTTGAAATTTTGAACTTCAAATTCGAGCGCCATGGACCAAGTCATACGGTTCATTCGGCTGGCCCGGATGTCTGTGTTCAATACTTTTTTTTTTTTTCCAAGAGTGTTCAATACTTCAATTACTCGCATTCACCCCTTCCGCTAATATTATCCAAAGCTTAGAATTTTATTTTAGTACATTAATTTAAAATAATGAAAGAAAACTGGCTAAAGGTCATTTTATTTGGCTAGGTTTTATAATTTGTTTATACTATTCTGATCGACTATCAAGGAGTCACCTAGAATCGCCTGCAAAGAGTCGCGGCGAGTTGTTCTGTCTCCTGTCGACAGGAATCAGAACCCAGCTGACCGAATATGGACCAGTCGACCTATAGTCTGCCAATAGAGGCACTCAATTGGCATCTTTCTCTAAGACGGCCTACCTGCACCCACATCTTTAGACACATGGTGAAATCCAATCAATCGTTTGGACCTTACGTCATTAGGGTTCCGACCCATTTATCGCCACTATAAATAAGGGGCCATTTACTCCATAAAGGTACATGGACTATTTACTATCACTAAGCCTTGCACTACCTACACCGTTTGATCTCCATTTTCTTTATTGACTTAAGCATCAAAGTCCACTAGGACGACACCCTATCGATGTCACGTACGTTTCTTCCCTTTCACATGTCATCCCAACAAGCAGAAGTAGGCTTACAGCGTTCAGTAAGACAACCCATCGTTTGGTCCATTTTCGAATCAAACATTTGGCGCCGTCTGTAAGAATTCTTGTAACGACCCGTCCCAAAATTTTGGGATTAATTAAGATTAAATTGAGGATTAGCAAGGCTAATCGGGAATTAGTCGACGATTATCAGACGTTCGGGGTGAAATTACGATTTTGCCCCTAGACGAGGGCAAAAAGTTGACTTTTGAATCGAGAAGTCCATTGCATCTGAACCGAGGACCGTTACGTAGATCGAGTCGATATGAGTCTGTAAACAGGCGGCACGCCGAATTTGGACATCGTACGGAAAAGTTACAGGTCTAGAATGGTTAAGGTATTATTGCACAAATTACGAGATGAGTGGACTTTTGTCTTTAGTAGGGCCCAGATATTTGTTCAGGCCCAATGGATGAGTCACTCATCCATTGCCCACAAACACACATACATGCACCCACCCCTCATTCTCTTTTTCATTCCATCTAACTCGAAACCTAAACTGTCAAGACCCGACCCTCCTCGGTCAGGACCCGATTATAGCACAATATTGTCCGCTTTGGGCCTCCTCGCCCTTACAGTTTTATTTTCAGGAGCTCACGGTGCAACTTTCTAGGGGGTCACCCATCATGGAATTGCACCAGCCTCAACTCACTTAACTTTGGAGTTCCAACCGAACCCAAAGTCACTGAGCTCTCAAAAGGCCTCGTGCTAGATAGATGTGTGCCTACACCTTTAAGGCACACCACCATTCCCTTTCCAGACCATTCCCCCCTCGCAGGAATGTGGATCGTTCATCGTTCCCTCTAGGACACAAATCTTACAATCCACCCCCCTTAGAGCCCAGCATCCTCGCTGCCACACTTCCCGGTCGGGGTCTAGCTCTGAAACCATTCTGTCACGACCCGACCCTTCTCAGTCAGGCCCCGATTCTAGCACAATATTGTCCTCTTTGGGCCTCCTCGCTTTCATGGTTTTGTTTTCGGGAGCTCACGGTGCAACTTCCCAAGGGGTCACCCATCATGGAATTGCACCAGCCTCAACACGCTTAACTTTGGAGTTCCAATCGAACCCAAAGCCACTGAGCTCCCAAAAGGCCTCGTGCTAGATAGGTGTGTGCCTACACCTTTAAGGCACGCCACGATTCCCCTCCCAGACCATTCCCCCTTCGTAGGAATGTGGAATCGTTCACCGTTCCTTCCAGGACATGGGTCTTACACAAACTCCATAACCCACCTCAACTTTCACAAACCTTCATCTTCTATTGTTGGTATGAATGGGGAGGTGAGAGAACAGACTAAGACGAGCAGGATGGTGGCCACGGCGAGGGCCACCGTGGACGGTGGCTAGAAATACATGAATCCCAGTAAAAACCCATTTTTCGAGTTTAAATTCAAAGTTTTGATTTGGACGTTTGGGGACATTTCTAAGGATTGGGTTATGTTTGTGGGATAGGTATGAGCCAACGGGGATCAAAAGCAGGGAGCTTTGGAAGTTGGACGACCCTAGGAAGGCGATAGAAGATTAGTCGTGGATGATGGTCCAAGACAGATAATTTCTAGGCTTGATTTCGTGTTTTTGAGTTGATAGATCGATTGAGGGGGATCCAGACAGTCGTGTAGGAAGCAACGGTTTCAAAAATGGTGGTCGAAGGAGTGATTCCGGCCAGATCGGGTCGCGAGTCTGCGCAACCCGCTACAGTGGATCCGAGTTAACCCGAACAGAGGTTAAGGATGAGATCAAGTCATCAATGACGTCATCATATGATGTCATCATGTTAGACTGACAGGTGTTAGAGATGACATCAGTAGTGACGTCAGAGTTGACTTTGACCGTTGCCTACTGACGTCGCGTTGACTTTGCTGACGTCAGCATTGACTTTTGACAAGCCACTTTTTCTCAGAACGTGGGGGCGTGTGGGCACGTATTTCAAGATGGGACCAAGACTATTTTAAAGGTTTCGATGATACGAATCTAATGGTGGTGGTTTCGAGTCGATCGGAGATCGTTAGGTTGGTCAAATTGAGGTTTAAAGCCTAGGAAAGCGTGTCCGAGACACGTTGAATTTTCCGCGAATATTGGGGTTTCTTGATTAGGACTTGCCTAGGTTAGTAGTAACCTCTGAGTGTGTTTTGGACAGGTTCAGATGACCCAGAGAGGTTGGATTAGCCTGGAGAGGTTTATGGCAACCGTTTCGAGGCGCAGTTTGGACGGTCTGTGAGTGGAGTTTGTTTTATAAATATGATGCATGCATAAATGTTTTATATGTGTTTATGAACATGATTTGAGATGCCATGAGTGCATGTGTTTTAAATATGATTTGTTGGGCATTTTCGTAGAAAATGCCATATTGCACGTAGTTTGAGATTTCTATTTTATATGATGTTTGAGCTTCGACTGAGTATACTACGTGCATGAGTTATGTGTGATTCCGAAGGTTTTCACGGAGAGGGGTGAAATCGAGGAACTAATTTATGACTTTGGAGGATTTCATGGAAATGCGTGAAATCGAGATTCGGGCATGAGTCCCAGTTGAACGATAATTTGAAAGTGGTTTGAAAATGAGAAAGGGTTTTCGGATTTGGAAAGATATTTCGGGCATGAGACCCAGTTGTGAATTTGATAGGATTCGAGGAATCCTCGATTATATTTCGGGCATGAGACCCAGTTGTGGATT
The DNA here is from genome assembly GCA_032719365.1 of Prinsepia uniflora. NCBI lineage: Eukaryota > Viridiplantae > Streptophyta > Magnoliopsida > Rosales > Rosaceae > Prinsepia > Prinsepia uniflora. Next base: position 9,230,324 of record CM064868.1, on the reverse strand, counting down.
TGATAGGATTCGAAGAATCTTGAGATATGAAGTGTCGTTGGACACTGGTTTTCGGGCTGTGACCCATTTGGTAATATTTCGAGCTGTGACCCATTTGGTGATGTTTCGGACTTGAAGCCCTATTGATAAAATTTTGGGTTAGAGTCCTGGTCGATGATGATGATGACATTCAGGTTCAAGTCCCGGGTGTTACGACTCTAGCCTCCGGACTGCGGATGTGTTCCTTCTGGAGAGGTCACGAAGTGCTGCCTGTTGTTGAGTAGCCGCTGGAGGCTAAGGCCAAGGGAGGCTCGACTTAGGAGTTCTGATGTTATTCTCTGAGATCGATCGGTGATGTGTTCATGATGATCTAGAGATGGTCGCGATGGGTGATTTGTTCACGGTGACATGCTAGGATTGTGAGCGGTCCTGAGCTATATGCACATGTGCTAGGATTGGAATCGTGACTGACATTGAGGATGATGATAGTGGAAAGAGATCCCTCATGGTTTTTTATTTGGGCTTAGACCCCGTACATGTTTTCTATGAGTTGGGCTGAGACCCTGTACGTGTTTTCTAGTTTGGGCTGAGACCCTGTTTGATTTGATTTTGGGCTGAGATGTTACGACCCGTCCCGAATATCGGGATTTAATATTAATTAATTATGGATTTAGTGTGACTAATTAGGGATTAGTCGAGAGAATTCAGACGGACAATGTAAAATGACCGTTTTGCCCCTAGAATTGGGCAAAATGTTGACTTTTGGCCTGGATAGTCAACCGTATGAGGACCATTGAGTGTGACGTAGATCGGGACGTCACGAGTCTATAGTTAGGTGGCACGTCAAAATCGGACGTCGAACGGGGAAGTTATGGTCACTGGATCGAAATCGAGATAATTAACGTCTCGAGATTCGAATTAAATAATCCTAAAATCTAATTGGCTGATTAATTAATGTGGGGCCCTTGGATGAGTGACAAGTGTCACTCATCCCATTGGCCACTCCCCTTAAAATGTGGATCTATGTTGATTGGGTGGCTTTTTATTATTTTAATATTTTATTCACTCATCTCTCTCTCCCTCCCATTCGATTATCATCCTCACTTTCTTCCTAAAACTAAACACACACACAGCACCACAACCCAACCCGCACCATAAATCATTCAAACTTCATCCATTGGTATTTGTGTATGAATGAGAGTGAAAGAGGAGATTGAGTCGATGATGATGAGGCTATCGGGGAGGACTGTCGTGCACGGTGGCCCAGTTCGGAGGTAAGAAACCGAAAAACTTGTTTTTAAGTTCGAAAATGGAAAATCGAGTTTGGTTGGTTGTTGATTGTTTTGGCGGATTGTGTGATGTTCCTGAGGTCGAGACAAGCTCGTGGGACGTGGAATCAAGGCTGGTAGTGACCGGAGTTGGCTGAAAACGGAGTTCAAAATTGAGGCCACTGTTCAATGTTCGAGCAGGTACGATCTTGATCTTTTTTCACGAATTTGATCACGTAGATCGATAAGAAATGATGAGACAAGGCTATAGGAATTAACGAGATTGAAAACGGGTAGAATTGGCTGAGAATCGGTCTCGCCAGTCTGGTCGAACCAGAAACCGGAGAACCAGTATGAACCGGGTTCGATGCGAGGACATGGATGACACCGTGCAGGCGCGTGGGCTTCAGGCACAGCCGCTTGCGGCGGAGCGTGGGGGCGCGTGGGGCAGATTTAGGAGATGTGGTCAACATGTGTTTTCATTCTTTCAATGTAACGAACATTTTGGGACAGGTTTCGAGTCGACCAGACACCGTTTTGGGGTAGTTTTGGAAGTTGGAAAGTTTAGGGTTTATTTTAAATACGTTTAAAAATTCCGAAAAATTGAGGGATTCAATGTTAGCCTATTTGAAGTAGTTAGTGACCTTCGGGTGTGACTTGGACAGGTCCGGGAGTTCCGGAGATGATGATTAGCCCGAGAAGGCTTATGGCACGTATATCGAGGCGACCGTTAGGACGGTCTGTGAGTGGACCTTGTTTTCCAAACTGTGATGCATGCATAACTGTTTTATATGTTTTACATATGTGATTTCTATGATGATGATTTTGGTATTGGCGATTTACATATTTGCACGTATTTCGAGGTGATTTTTGTATTTACACGTATTTCGAGATTTACGATTTTACACTGTATTTCTACGTGATAGTGGTTTTACTACTGGTTCAATGGTATGATTTTGGATTTGGAATTATGGAATCGGGCTTGAGACCCATTTGGTTTACGAACTATCGGACTTGGAGTCCATTTGATTTAATGAGGCATCGAGCTGGAGGCCCAGTTGGTTTGCATGATCGAGTTAGAGGCCTTGTTGATTATGATATCGAACATGAGTCTCATTTGTGGTTTATGAATGTGATTTCGGGTTTCTGGATTTACGATGGTTTTATGAAAATCACGGGCATAGGCCCATTTGAACGGTTTGAGATGATTTATGAAATGTTTTCCATATACCATCCTTATATTTATGGATTGTCTCCTTTAGTCGTCTGGGATGCTGGAGTAGTCATGGCGCAATGCCTGCGAGAGGTCACTGTACGGAGCGACCAGACCGTATAGTGACTCAGAAGCAGGATTGTTAGACGTCTGGGACATTAGACATATAGGATGGCAGAAATTGACTCGAGTTGAGACCCCAGGTGGCACGAGTAGCTTGAACCGTGACATGACGTCTAGGACGTCAGGCGTCTGTGACGTCAGGCATCTTAGATGTTGATGAATGGTATATAACAGTATTTGATTGAATTGTGATTTATGGATTTACTAGAATATATATTTGGATTTCAGATTTATTGGATTTATGAAATAGTACTTCAATGTTTGTGGTTTTGGGAAGTGACCCACATGATTGGATTTACGGTTTTGGGCTGAGTTCCCATATACTTGGTTTTATGGTTTTGGGCTAAGGCCCTAATGATTTAATTAAAGTAAATGGTTTGATTATTGGTTTTTGAATGCATGCATGCTTTTTCGTGAAGGGCATAAATGTTTTCTTATGAAATGTATTTTATTAAATTATTGATTTTTCGTCCACTTACAGCTTTTAATGGTTTTTAATGCCCTTCAGGTTGATCACAGATGTGGGCTGTAGCAGGGATCGAGACATCACACTCCTCCACCGATCCTGACGCGCTCTAGAAGCCCCGAATGGGCTGAGATTTAAGTTATCCCTTGTCTGACACATTGTGTGTGACGGGAGCATGGCACATCCCGCATTAATCCCGGGGGGATTTGGGATGGGTCGTGTCAGCTTGGTATCAAAGCACGGTTTTCTTTTGTGGTACACGTAGGTCGAGGATGTGATGTCTCTATGTGGTCAGCCCGTTATCAACCTGATAGTTAGGATGTCGGTATGATAGTTAGTGGGAATGAATCGTGGATAGTTTCAGTTTGACATTTGATTCTTATGTTTGCCATAGTTCTGTCGTGGTTTGGCAGTGTGAGACCCTACTGAGGGATGAACATAATGGTGCTTTAGAGTTTTGACGTGGGACGGTTATGTCGGGATCGTCTATCACGATATTGCAGGATTAGATATGACGATAGTGTGGAGTTGTGACCATTAGATGGTCAGTTCCTATTGAGTTGAGAATTGTGTTGCTGAGAGCAGCCGGGTTCGGGGAACCCTAGTGTATGATGTATGGTTCGGAAATGTGAGTTGGCGAGTGGTTTGACTTTGGCAACTTTTAAGAGGACTACCAGCACGTCTCTTTTTTATTTTCCCAATCTATAACTAAAGACCCGAAGGAATCACCCCATGGGTTCCTTCTTGGTTTCTCTGTTTCCTTGTAACGACCTGTCCCGAATTAGCGGGATTAATAAAGACTTAATGACGGGTTAGCCTTTCTAATTGGGGATTAGACGAGGATTAACGGACGAGCAGGGTGAAATGACGATTTTGCCCTTGGAATGGACGAATCATTGAAATTTCGTTCAGGCAGTCAAACGGACTTTGGCCAATGACTGTGATGTAGTTCGGGACATCACGAGTTCATAGACAGGTGGCACGCCCGATTCCGGCGTTCGAGGAAGAAGTTATGATTTTCGGAAGTTCGGGGGTAAATTGGTAATTTAGTTGAAAAGGGACAAATAGTTGACTTTTGACCCGGGAGGTCTAATGACCAAGGGTCGAGGACTGTCACGTAGATCGGGACGATACGAATCCGTAGACAGACGGAACGTCGAATTCGGACGTTTGACGGAAAAGTTACGGTTCACGGAAGTTCGAAGGTACTATTGTACGAATTACGAAACATATACTTTTTGGAATTATGTGGCCCCAGATATTTGTCCCAAGGCCCAATGGATAAGTGAAAAGTGTCACCCATCCACTGGACACCATTTTACATTTATGCATATCCCTTCCCTTCATTTTCATTCGATCATCTTCTTTGTTTCAACCAAACCCGATCTCACAACCCATCTCCTTTACCTTGTCGATCGACCATGAGCCAGAGGACCTGAGAGGGAAAGACAGAAGAGGCAGATGGTGGCTGGGGGACTGTCTGGACCGCCGTGCACGGCGGTGATGGTCAAGCAAACCAGATTGCCCGGTAAGACCCAAATCTTCTTTTATGTCGATTTTTACATTATGGTTTCTTGATTGGAACAGATAAGAAATGAGAAAATAGGAATTTTGGGATTGGATTGGAAGAAAACGGACCAAAATTGGGTGAGAAACCTGGCTGGTCCGGTCACGCCGGTCCAGGCAAACTAGTGAACCAGCCAGACCCAGTTCAGTCGCATGGAGAAGATAAACAGTGTCCTAGAGCGTGAGGCCCACGCGCAGAACCTCCTTGGGGAGCGTGCATGCATGTGAGCCCTCCTTTGGGGAAACTTCCAACATGTAATTTCATTTATTCGATGTAACAAACATTTTGGGACTGGTTTCGTGTCAATCGGACATCGTTTCGATATAGTTCGGGACGTCCGAAGGTTTAGGATCGCGTTTAAAAATAGTTAGAAATTCCAAAAAATTACGGGACTATAGTGAGGGGTTATTTAAGTAGTTAGTAACCCTCTAAATTAATTTGGACAGGTTCGGGAATCCTGAAGGCTACGATTGGCTAGGGAAGACGTTATGGCACGCGTATCGAGGTGCGGCTTTGGACGGTCTGTGAGTGGACCTTTCTTTCGAACTTGATGCATGCATAAATGTTTTGTAAGTGTTTTAATATATTTTTTGTGATTCCATGAGTGCATTTGTTTGTGGTAGTCTAGGATTTACGTATTTGCACGTATTTCGAGATTTCCAATTTTATACGATGCTTATATGTGCTAGGTTTTCAATGAGGATTTAATGAATTGGTTTTGGATTTGGAAATATGAAATCGGGCACGAGACCCATTTGATTGGAAACTCTCGTACTTGGAGTCCATTTGATTTGACGAGGAATCGGATCGAGGGTCCATTTGAGTTATACGATCAGACTGAGGGTCCCGTTGGTTTACGAATTCGGGCTTGAGGCTCAGTTGGTTGTAATCTCGGGCTTGAGGCCCATTTGACTGTAGTATCGAGCTTGAGGCCCTATTGGTTGTGAAATCGGGCTTGGGGCCCAGTTACTTTATGGTTTCGGGCTTAGGGCCCAGTTAGTTGTGGTATCGTGTCAGGACCCACCCCTAATCCCCCGGGATTAAGGGCTAAATCCTGATCCCGTCTAACTTACGCATGACACGTAGGCTAAACTGACGTCCAACCTTCATGTGACACGTAAGTCGGACAAGGGATTCTCGATCCAACCATCCAAAGGTAACCGGACTTCCCAGAGTGTGCCGAACTACTGTGGATCGTATGTATGATGTCTCCGTCTCTCTCGATCAACAGCCTGTGCCGCAACAACCTGGAGGGTATCGAAAACACGAAAAGACTGTGAGTGGACAAAAATAAAGTGCATATTTAAAAACATTTCATAAAACAATGACATTTATACCCTCCACGTAAAAACCAATGCATTCATATCAAAGGTATGTCATAAAACCATGTACGAAAACCAAACACATTTTCCTTTTTCTCAAATCCCGGGCCTCAGTCCAAAACCATCGAAAACTATTTCATCCGGGCCACTGCCCAAAACATCGGAAAACCATTATTGAAAACCACATCAAATTTCCATTCACCAAACCTGCTGGATCTATCCGAGTCTTTAAACTCCCGAGTCTTTAAACTCAATCCAGGCCTCAATATAATCCGAGTCTTTAAACTCCCGAGTCTTTAAACTCAATAGGCCTACGGGGGAAAAATATCTATATCCGAGTCTTTAAACTCAATCTGAGTCTTTAAACCCAATCCAGGCCCGTCCCTCGTCAAACATAGTCTGGGTATTTAAACCCAATAACCAGATCCAGAAAATCCAATCCAAAACCGTTTGAAAACCTTTTTCCATTTCCGAATCCGAATCCGCAATCTCATCAGGATCCCGAATCCAAACCCAAAACTCATATCCATCTCCTTTCCAGATCCGAGTCCGCAACCATCATTCCGTAAGCCGGCATCCGGAATAACCATTCCGAACCCAAACCCGGAATCCACTTTCAAGTCCCAAATCGAATCCCGAATCGTCATCCGGAATTTCGATTCGAAACCCGGGATCCTGTTTCTCAAAACCACTTTTCTGAACTGGGCTTCAAGCCCGAAAACACTTTTCAAAATCCTTTTAATTTCTTTGAAAGCAAAACGTATTTCAAATCCCGAAATCAAATCAATAAAACCAGGTTCAAATCACAATATCCATCAAAATCTCGTAAAACGTGAAATACCGTAATTTCCTCGAAAAAAACGTGCACAAACCGTAAACCATCACAATCATAAATCAAATCATAGAATCAAGTATAGAAAACATATAAAAACATATATGCATGCATCAAGAGTTAGAAAGCAAAGTCCACTCACAGACCATTTCGGCGTCGCCTCGATACGTGCGCACTTACGCCGTCCCCAGCCATCCCGCTATCCTCGGCTTTCCCGAACCAGTCCAAAGCCCACAACGAGGTTACTAACTACTTCACAAAATTCCTACTCAAATCACATAATTTTCCCGAACTTCTAAGCGTACTTTAAACGGAACCCTAAACCTTCAACCTCGTAGAACTAACTCGAAACAACGTCCGATTGTCCCGAAACCTATCCCAAAAGATTTGCTATAACAATTAGACCAAAAAACTAGTTGACCACTTCCCTGGAAACCGCCGCACGCGCCCCCACGCGCCTGCACATAGTCACTGTTCATCGTCTTCTTCGATGGGTCGACCGGTCTGAACCGGCGTTCCCAGTTCTTCGTCCTTCCTCCACCAGTTTCATCCTTTTTTCCACCCGTAGTTTCGTCCAACCCTAAGCAACTAATTCCAATCCTAAAAACTAAGAATCGCGGCTTCAATCCCATCTTCCCAACTCGAAACATAAACTCGTCCAAAACCCTGTTTGCTTCCCAGCCAACCGTGCAACCCCCCATCACGGTTTCGAGTTTAAACGACTCCTAAAGACCTTCTGAACTCATTAGAACATATAGAACACGTCGACTCAGCCCCAAAATTCACGACTTTCAAATTGAAACAAAACGGAAAATAAGAGGAATTTGAAATTACCTCACCTGCCGCTCACCGCCGTGTCCCTAGGTGTCCACTAAATTCCTCAGGTCCTCCTCCGTCCTCTGAACACCACCACTCGACCGTTTTGATCAAAACACGGCAGCACCCCACCAAACTCCCTCTCTGTTTTCCTGAGAAACTCACACCCTCCTCTCACCCCCTTCCTTGCACTCTCAGCCTTCCCCTGATCACACTCACACACTCACCCAGAACCCGATCAATTTCCCTCTCAAACCTCACTCTGTTTTCTCTCGAATGCACGACTACACAAACACACACCCGTTTAAAAATCACACTGTACAAACTTGTAGAAACCTCTAGTCCACTGCCACCTGTCACAATCCCATGGTCCCTAACTCAAAATATCCAAACACACACTGCACACTTGTCCTCATCAGATTGCACAATTCCCAATGTACAAAAAGACCAAAATACCCTTGTGAGTCAAAATTACCATTTTGCCTTTCGCCGTTCTAGACCCCTATCTCGCCCGTCCAACGTCCGCTGAAGGCATGCTGCCTGTCGTTGAACTCAGGATGACGAGATCTACCTAACGATCCTCGGTCTACGTGTAAAAACCTTATCGTACGAAAAGTCAACTTTTCCTCTTCTTTTAACCAAATTACGGAAGTGCCCTCAACCTTCCAAACATCATAATTTCCTCCTCGGTTGTCGGAATCGGGCGTGCCACCTGTCTACGTGTAACAACCCGTCCTGAGAGCCGGGATTAAGATAGTGATTAAGGTGGGATTAGTGAGGTTTATTGGTGGTTAGGTGGTCCCGATAGGTCCGTAAGCTTAGAATGACGATTTTGACCCTAACTTGGGCAAAAATGTTGACTTTAGTTCGGGTGGTCAAATGGGTGTTGACCAGTGACCAGGACGTAGTTTAGGATGTCACGAATCCGTGGGTAGGTGGCACGCCTGATTCCGACATCCGAGGAGGAAGTTATGATGTTCGGAAGGTTGAGGGCATAACCGTAATTTGGTTAAAAGAAGGGGAAACGTTGACTTTTTGGACGATCGGGTTTTGGTATGTTGACCTAGGATGGTTAGATAGATCTCGTCGTCCTGAGTTCGATGACAGGCGGCACGTATTCATCGGACTTGCGAGGTGTGAGATACGGGTCTAGGAAGGTAGTGGTAAAGTTGTAATTTTTGAGTTAAACAGGAGGGTATTTTGGTCTTTTTGCACCTGGGGATGTGTACAGAGAGTAGCAGATGAAGGGCTGAGATGGGGCCATGTGTGTGAGATAGATAGGGGATGGTGACATGTGGCAATTGTGTAGTGGGTTCTGGGGAGTTCTCGCGTGTGTGCACGGTTCCAATAATTGGGGTGCAACCGTGCAGTGCCCGTGTGAGTGTTCTTCAACACAGAGAGAAACAGAGGGAGAGAATTGAGAGGATTGAGGGTTGATCATGGGTGCTGGTGAGTTTGTGGGTGTGCGAGGGTGATTAGAGAAGTGGGAAGGTTACAGGGAGGAGGTTTGGAAGTGTTGGCCGTGTGTGTGAGATGAGTGAGGGCCACGGGAAAAACCAGAGTGCACAGGGAGGACGTGAGTGTTTGTGGGTGGTGTTGTGGTTGTGATCGATCAAGCAAGGCCAGAGGAGGTGTCCAGGGGCTGGAGGTGGACGGGAGGAGCTACTGCCTCACGGCTGAGCTCGCGACGGCGATCGGAGGACAGGTAATTTCTCATCCTCTTCTATTTGCTCTGTTTAGCCGTCGAGTTTCAAATCGAGAGTCGTGAGTCTAGAGGTCGAATCGAAGTCCATAGGCAGGTCTAGGGGACTCAGTGGAGGTCTAGGATTCGATTGGTTGTGCTGCCGTGACGGGAGGTGCACGGTGGTGGATGGCACGACGGAGGGACTCTGTATGCTCTGTTTTTCCGTGAGTTTCAAACAGCGAGTCGTGACGTTTGGGCGAGAGTCGAAGGTCTAGGAGAGTTGGGTTAGGTTCAGTAAGGTCCTAGGAAGGGTTTAGGATGGCTACCGTGAAGGGAGGTTACCTGGGTGGCCGGGAAGGAAAACAGAGCCGTGTATGAGTTTTCTTTCGAGCTGGAATCGACGATGATGGGACTGTGTCGAGGTTAGAGGAGTTGAGGAATCGATAGGGTAGGCATGGACGAGGAGACTGGTGAAGGAAGGAAGAAGAATGGTGGCCGGACGGCGGAGAACAGGTCTCGCCGGTCCGAGTTGCAGGCTACTGTTGCGAACCGGGTTGGCTCGAGGTAGCCGAGGCACTGTAGCAGGCGCGTGAGGGCCACGCGCAGCCACTTTGGGCGGCGCGTGGGGGCGCGTGCGGCGGTCCTTGGGGAAGGTATCAACATGGTTTTTGGTCTAGGAGTTGTGACGAGTCCATTGGAATTGGTTTCGGGTTAATCGGACGTCGAATCGAAGTAGTTCCGCGAGGGTGAAAGTTTAGGGTTCCGATTCGTTACGTTTAGGACCCGCGGATTTTTGAGGGAATTTAGGTGGATACTCGTGGACGTGTTAGTGACGTAATTTGGTGGTTGTTGACAGAATCGGGATTTCCCGAGGAAGCCGAGGAACGTGCAGGACGTTCGGGACGCGATTGAGGGCTCGGTACTGTGAGTGGACCATTTCCTTAAATTCGAACATGCATAACTGTTTTCTATACTTGTTTTATATATTGTGATTTTCTGATTGTTGGATTTATGATGTGATTTTACATAATTGCACGTTTTTCGAGAAAATACGGTATTTGGCACGTTTTACGATAAAAAAGGTTAATTTCTGATTTTAATGTTATAGTTTTGGGATTTCAAATGATAAATGATTTCTAATGATTATAAATGGATTTTGGAACATGATGTTGATAATCAAGGTTCTCGATTTTAGAATCGGATTTCGGGAAACGAGATTTGGTTTTAAAGTTGAAAAAGTGAATTTCCGGATTTGGGTTCGGAATGACGGTTCTGGATGCCGGACGAGCATCGGACCAGTGATTTCGGATTCGGGTTTGGATGTGGAAATGGACAATGGTTTTACAAATGGTTTTGGATTGGATTTGCTGGATCTGGTTATTGGGTTTAAAGACCCGGATATTGATTGACGGGGGACGGGCCCGGATTGAGTTTAAAGACTCGGGAGTTTAAAGACTCGGATATATTGATATTTCCCCCGTAGGCCTTTGAGTTTAAAGACTCGGGAGTTTGAAGACTCGGATGATTAAGTCCTGGATTGAGTTTAAAGACTCGGAAGTTTAAAGACTCGGATAGGTCCAGCAGGTTTGATCGGGAAAAATAATGATTGGATGTTCATGGTTTCTGGTACGGTCTTATGATTCATATGCTATGATTTCTATAACTGTTTTGTAGTGTTTCTGTTTCTTATGATGTTTTATAATGATCTATTTCGAACTGTTTTAATAACTGGGTTATGCATGTGGTTTCAAAACGGAGGGTTAAATTCGGTTTTCTGATAAATGATTTTAGAACTTTTCTTTTATTATGGTCCACTCACATCTTCTGTTTTAAATTGCCCTCCAGGTTGTGGAGATAGCGCGGGGTCTTGACGTCGAGGCAGTGTCTGAGGCATAGAAGTGACGAGCAAGGTCCCAGAGTGCTTAAGTTTTCTTCTGCGTGCGTGTAATTGTCATCAGTTTTTATTTCATTGTATTCGTGCTATGCTCTGTAAACTCTAACTTCGGTTTTTATTGAGTGCTTTCTCCTGCGTCTGACTGTTTTTGTGTCGGGGTGTCAGACGGGAGCAGGATTTACCTCGGGGTTTTGGGGTGAAACCGGGGTGGGTCCTGACAATTGGTATCAGAGCATAGGTTGTCGAGTCTGTCGGGTTTTTGTGTTTGTGAAGTTGTGTTTCAGTTGTTTGACTACTTCTATGCCTCTTTCAGCTTGCGGTTGACGATGCCTCCGAGACGTGGACCCTCTCCACGACCTGAAGAAGAAATGGCGAGGGGAACTGAGAGTACTACGATTGAGCGATCCCAGCGGCTCGGGGCTACGACTTTTAGTGGTAGGGCTGATCCTGAGGAAGCCCAGAGGTGGATTACCAGACTTGAGCGGATCTTTGCGGTGATGGATTGCCCGCCAGAGGAGCGAGTGTTGTTGGCTACATTTTTATTGGATGGTGCAGCGTACGAGTGGTGGTATACCCTCGAGTTGTCTGGTTGGGATGCCCATACGGTGACTTGGGAGACGTTTAGGGAACGATTCCTGGAGCAGTACTATCCTCGTTCTTTTCGGGATGCCAAGAAGGCGGAGTTTCTGCAGCTCCAACAAAGGAATATGAGTGTAGCTGAGTATGAACGGAAATTCCAGATGTTGTCTCGGTTTGCTCCTGCTTTTGTGGTCACTGAAGCTGAGAAGTGCCGTAGGTTTGAGTTGGGCCTGCGAGGCGAGATTCGAGCCATAGTGACGGCTGGATCATTTGCTACCCTTCGAGACTTGTCGGACGCTGCAATTCGGGTTGAGGCGAGTTTGCCGGTGCGACGCCGGGAGCCATCTTTTTCTGGAGCTTCGAGCCAGCGGACACCGACAAGGGGTAACTTCGGTGGAGCATCGTCGTCGGGCGATGATCGTTTCGGTAGACCTGGTAGTTTCCAGAGTTCAGGATTTCGGGGTTACCGAGCACAGCCGACTCCGCAAGCTAGTGCGACGTCTGTTGCGTCGAGAGGGCGGCCAGGACGTTCCGGTCGGGATGTGCGTTTCTACTGCGGAGAGCGAGGTCATTTTCGACGTGAGTGTCCACTGTTGCCATAGGAAGGTGGTGTAGGCCGAGGAGCAGCGGAGCCTGGACAGAGTACAGCGTCAGGGACAGCAGGCCCGAGAGGAGGTGGTGGTGCCACTAGCCGTTCGAGGGGACGTGGTAGAGCGTGGGGGCCTCAGGCCCGAGTGTTCTCGATGACTCAGCAGGAAGTTCAGTTGGCACCAGATGCGGGGACAGGTACTTGCTTAGTTTTGCTTGTGTTGTACTCAGTTTTGTTGTTGGATTCTGAGAGCAGCGAGTCTAGGATTTTCCCTAGGTGATCTGGGGAGTATTACAGTGGAAGGATGACGGAGGGAATAGGAAAGGAGTGACTATAACTGATCGATATGAGGTTATTGAAGGAGAGAACCCACAAGCTAGAGTTTGCCTTTAGGACTTTGTAGATTTATTCCGATAGTGGCCGATGTAGTAGCCGAGTTGGTTTGGAAAGGTGGGGTCGTACGTGAGTATGTTGTAACGACCCGTCCCGAATTCCGGGATCAATTTAGTGACTAATCTTGATTAGTGAAGTTGAACGGTGGTTAGTAGGGCGGAATCGGACAAAATGTGCAAAATGACCGTTTTGCCCCTGGTCGTGGGCAAAATGTTGACTTTTTGATCGGGCGGTCAAATGGACTTTGACCGATGACCGTGACGTAGTTCGGGACGTCACGAGTTCATAGACAGGTGGCACGTTCGATTCCGACATTCGTAGAGAAAGTTATGAGGTTCGGAAGTTGAGGGGTATTTTGGTAATTTGGCTTATTAGGGGTCAAATGTTGACTTTTTGACCGGGAGGTCCGATGGACGAGGGCCAAGGACCGTTACGTAGGTATCGTCGATACGAATCCAACGACAGGCGGCATGCCGAAATCGGAGTTCGGATGACGAAGTTATGGTCAAGGAATCGGGCTCGGTTTACCGAACGAACCGGGATTAAAATAATAATATAATATTGAATAGTGACCGTTAACTCAGCACACCTGGATGAGTGACAAGTGTCACTCATCCCTTGAAATCAGAATCCATGTTTTTGGGGGAGACCTCATGATGATGTTTAATTAGTTTTTAATTAATTAATTAATCTTTTAATTTCCATTAATCTCCATATTTTCCTTAACCGTGTACAACCAAATCCAATACTCTCCCAACCAATTCCTCTTCCATTGCTAAACCTGAGAGTGTGAATTTGTGAGCGTTCTGAGAGTGAATTCAACTGGGTAAACACGAGAGATTGACAGTGAGGAGGAACTGAGAATTCGAAAGATTAAGTTTTGGGAGGGAAAATCAAATTGGACGAATTGAGCTGCGATGATCGAATTGGAGCTTGGAAACATCTTACTGAGGTTGTGACGAGTCGATCCACGTCAAAAACGAGAAGAATTGGTGTCGTTTTGGCTCTGATCGAGCTTGGTGACAGAGGAAGAAATCGAGGATGAGTCGTGGAGTTTGGAGCTGCGATTGACTCAATTGTTGTGGGGGAAATGACTCCTCATGATCCCACGATGCTTCTGGGTTCATCAATTGAAGGAAACTGATCGAGATCGATGGAACTCCATTGTTGAACAGTGACGGCCATCGAGCTTGAGTCGTGACGATTGAACACTGGATTGAAGCAATTGGGTTGGGGGAAATGATTTACGGAGTCCATGGAAGCTTCTGGTTGAATCAATTTAAGGATATCGATCGAAATGGATGGGGTTCGAAGGATGAACAATGGACGGGTGTTCTTGGTGTTCATCATCGAATCGTGGAATTGTAGGTAAGGTCTTGTGTAATCAATGTTACAGAACTTAAATTAAACTTAAAACGAAGCTAGTGGAATGATCAATTGATGTAATTAAGGCTGAATTGATAGGATTGGAACCGGGTCGTATCGCGGGCAAACTGGACCCGTTTACCAGACATACGGGTTAGATGGTGACACTGTAGCAGGCGCGTGGGTTTCACGCGCAGCCACTCACGGCGGCGCGTGACGGTGCGTGGGCACGAATCTCGAGGTGAGGTCAACTATTTAATGTAACGGACATTTTGGAATTGGTTTCGTGTCGATCGGACACCGTCTCGATATTGTTCGGGATGTCCGAAGGTTTTAAATTAAGTTTAAAAATAAGTAAAAATTCGGGAAAATTACGGGACTTTGATAGGATGTTAATGATGAGGTTAGTGGCCCTCTAATGTGATTTGGACATGATTGGGAGTCCCGGTGATAGTGGTGAGGCCCGGGAGGGCCGGTGGCACGCATATCGAGGCATACTGTTAAAACGGTCTGTGAGTGGACTTTGGTTTTATAAATCCTATGCATGCTTAAATGTGTTATATGGTTTATATACATGATTTCTATGATGGTATTTGTGAGCATTGATTTCGGGTATGTTGCACGTATTTCGAGGTGTTTTCTGTATTTCACGTATATCGGGATTAACGGTTTATTTGTGGTTTTGCGTGCTTGTGGTTAAATAAATAATATGATAAAACGGTTTTTATATTAGAAAGATGAATTCGGGCTTGAGGCCCACTTGTTTTGGAAATCTCGGACTTGGAGTCCATTTGAGTACGTAATCGGGCTGCGGGCCTAGTTGGTTTATAAATCGAGCCGTGGGCCCAGTGGTTCATAAAGTCGGGCATGGGGCCCAGTTGGATTAAAATGATGATTTCGGGTCAGGGGCCCTATATTTAATAAATGTGGTTTCGGGTCAGGGACCCTAAATGGAATTGTGTTGTTTTATGGAAAATTCGGGCAGGGCCCATTGTGATGTTGTGAAATGAATTAATAAAAACTGTTTTCCATATACCATCTTGATACAAGGATATATGATGGTCTCCTCCAGATGTCTGGGACACTGGGGAAGTCACGGTGCATTGCCTGTGAAGGGTCACCATACGGAGCAGCCGGACCGTATGATGACTCAGGAGCAGGATTGCTATGATTGACGTCAGGGACGTCAGGCATCAGGGATGTCAGTTATATGGACCCGGAGAGACCCCGGGCAGCACGCGTAGCTTGTGAAACCGTGAGATATGACGTCGGGGACGTCTAGCATCAGGGAATGCTGGTGATGGTAATGGTAAAATACGAATTAATGAAATGGCTTTCCGGGTGGATTTATGATTGTGTGATTTTAATGAATTGATGTTCATTTATGGTCGTGGGTGGTGACCCACATGGTTGTTTATGTATAGTTATGGTATTTCACAGTTTTGGGCTGAGTTCCCACACTTGGTTTTTGGTTAACGGTTTTTGGGCTAAGGCCCTAATGGCTCGGTTGAGCAAACGTTTTGGTTACTGGTTTTCGTGGCATGCATACGTTTTTATTGGAGGGCATAAATGTCTTATAAATGTATTTGATGAACTCACTAGTTTTTGTCCACTCACAGCTTTTGTTTTTAATGCCCTTCAGGTTGATCACGGATGCGATTGCAGCAAAGACTGGGACATTGCACACCTCCTCCATCGATCCTTGCGCACTCTGGATGTCCCGTTGGGCAGTGGCTCTTGGTTATCCCTTGTCTGACACCCCTTGTTGGACGGGAGCAGGGCACATTCCACGGTAATCCCGGTGGGATTGGGATGGGTCCTGTCATATGTGCTCTGTGATTTTATGCGGGTATGCCATATGAGGTATTGTAAAATACCTTTGTTCTCTGTTCATAGAGTTTCCCTTGCGTACACCATACAGTTGTTACATAGAGAGAGTTGGCCGTGGTAACAGTAGATAGGGACGGAGTGAAATACCCAAGGTGGAGATGATAGACAGGAAACCCAGGAGAGGTTGTTATTTACCAGGTAGGAGACCCTAGGTGTTGGGGACTAGCTGTGGAATTTCGGGGACGAAATTCTTTTTAGGTGGGTAGATTGTAACAACCCGTCCTGAGAGCCGGGATTAAGATAGTGATTAAGGTGGGATTAGTGAGGTTTATTGGTGGTTAGGTGGTCCCGATAGGTCCGTAAGCTTAGAATGACGATTTTGCCCCTAACTTGGGCAAAAATGTTGACTTTAGTTCGGGTGGTCAAATGGGTGTTGACCAGTGACCAGGACGTATTTTAGGACGTCACGAATCCGTGGGCAGGTGGCACGCCTGATTCCGACATCCGAGGAGGAAGTTATGATGTTCGGAAGGTTGAGGGCATAACCGTAATTTGGTTAAAAGAAGGGGAAACATTGACTTTTTGGACGATCGGGTTTTGGTATGTTGACCTAGGATGGTTAGATAGATCTCGTCGTCCTGAGTTCGATGACAGGCGGCACGTATTCATCGGACTTGCGAGGTGTGAGATACGGGTCTAGGAAGGTAGTGGTAAAGTTGTAATTTTTGAGTTAAACAGGAGGGTATTTTGGTCTTTTTGCACCTGGTGATGTGTACAGAGAGTAGCAGATGAAGGGCTGAGATGGGGCCATGTGTGTGAGATAGATAGGGGATGGTGACATGTGGCAATTGTGTAGTGGGTTCTGGGGAGTTCTCGCGTGTGTGCACGGTTCCAATAATTGGGGTGCAACCGTGCAGTGCCCTTGTGAGTGTTCTTCGACACAGAGAGAAACAGAGGGAGAGAATTGAGAGGATTGAGGGTTGATCATGGGTGCTGGTGAGTTTTTGGGTGTGCGAGGGTGATCAGAGAAGTGGGAAGGTTACAGGGAGGAGGTTTGGAAGTGTTGGCCGTGTGTGTGAGAGGAGTGAGGGCCACGGGAAAAACCAGAGTGCACAGGGAGGACGTGAGTGTTTGTGGGTGGTGTTGTGGCTGTGATCGATCAAGCAAGGCTAGAGGAGGTGTCCAGGGGCTGGAGGTGGACGGGAGGAGCTACTGCCTCACGGCTGAGCTCGCGACGGCGATCGGAGGACAGGTAATTTCTCATCCTCTTCTATTTGCTCTGTTTAGCCATCGAGTTTCAAATCGAGAGTCGTGAGTCTAGAGGTCGAATCGAAGTCCATAGGCAGGTCTAGGGGACTCAGTGGAGGTCTGGGATTCGATTGGTTGTGCTGCCGTGACGGGAGGTGCACGGTGGTGGATGGCACGATGGAGGGACTCTGTATGCTCTGTTTTGCCGTGAGTTTCAAACGGCAAGTCGTGACGTTTGGGCGAGAGTCGAAGGTCTAGGAGAGTTGGGTTAGGTTCAGTAAGGTCCTAGGAAGGGTTTAGGATGGCTACCGTGAAGGGAGGTTACCTGGGTGGCCGGGAAGGAAAACAGAGCCGTGTATGAGTTTTCTTTCGAGCTGGAATCGACGATGATGGGACTGTGTCGAGGTTAGAGGAGTTGAGGAATCGATAGGGTAGGCATGGACTAGGAGACTGGTGAAGGAAGGAAGAAGAATGGTGGCCGGACGGCGGAGAACAGGTCTCGCTGATCCGAGTTGCAGGCTACTGTTGCGAACCGGGTTGGCTCGAGGTAGCCGATGCACTGTAGCAGGCGTGTGAGGGCCACGCGCAGCCACTTTGGACGGCGCATGGGGGCGCGTGCGGCGGTCCTTGGGGAAGGTATCAACATGGTTTTTGGTCTAGGAGTTATGACGAGTCCATTGGAATTGGTTTCGGGTTAATCGGACGTCGAATCGAAGTAGTTCCGCGAGGGTGAAAGTTTAGGGTTCCGATTCGTTACGTTTAGGACCCGGGGATTTTTGAGGGAATTTAGGTGGATACTCGTGGACGTGTTAGTGACGAAATTTGGTGGTTGTTGACAGAATCGGGATTTCCCGAGGAAGCCGAGGAACGTGCAGGACGTTCGGGACGCGATTGAGGGCTCGGTACTGTGAGTGGACCCTTTCCTTAAATTCGAACATGCATAACTGTTTTCTATACTTGTTTTATATATTGTGATTTTCTGATTGTTGGATTTATGATGTGATTTTACATAATTGCACGTTTTTCGAGAAAATACGGTATTTGGCACGTTTTACGATAAAAAGGTTAATTTCTGATTTTAATGTTATAGTTTCGGGATTTCAAATGATAAATGATTTCTAATGATTATAAATGGATTTTGGAACATGATGTTGATAATCAAGGTTCTCGATTTTAGAATCGGATTTCGGGAAACGAGATTTGGTTTTAAAGTTGAAAAAGTGAATTTCCAGATTTGGGTTCGGAATGACGGTTCTGGATGCCGGACGAGCATCGGACCAGTGATTTCGGATTCGGGTTTGGATGTGGAAATGGACAATGGTTTTACAAATGGTTTTGGATTGGATTTGCTGGATCTGGTTATTGGGTTTAAAGACCCGGATATTGATTGACGGGGGACGGGCCCGGATTGAGTTTAAAGACTCGGGAGTTTAAAGACTCGGATATATTAATATTTCCCCCGTAGGCCTTTGAGTTTAAAGACTCGTGAGTTTAAAGACTCGGATGATTAAGGCCTGGATTGAGTTTAAAGACTCGGATAGGTCCAGCAGGTTTGATCGGGAAAAATAATGATTGGATGTTCATGGTTTCTGGTACGGTCTTATGATTCATATGCTATGATTTCTATAACTGTTTTGTAGTGTTTCTGTTTCTTATGATGTTTTATAATGATCGATTTCGAACTGTTTTAATAACTGGGTTATGCATGTGGTTTCAAAACGGAGGGTTAAATTCGGTTTTCTGATAAATAGTTTTAGAACTTTTCTTTTATTATGGTCCACTCACATCTTCTGTTTTAAATTGCCCTCCAGGTTGTGGAGATAGCGCGGGGTCTTGACGTCGAGGCAGTGTCTGAGGCATAGAAGTGACGAGCAAGGTCCCAGAGTGCTTAAGTTTTCTTCTGCGTGCGTGTAATTGTCATCAGGTTTTATTTCATTGTATTCGTGCTATGCTCTGTAAACTCTAACTTCGGTTTTTATTGAGTGCTTTCTCCTGCGTCTTACTGTTTTTGTGTCGGGGTGTCAGACGGGAGCAGGATTTACCTCGGGTTTCGGGGTGAAACCGGGGTGGGTCTTGACACTACGGACTCGTGATGTCCCGAACTACATCACAGTCATCGGTCAATGCCCAATTGACCGCCCAAACTAAAAGTCAACATTTTGCCCAAACTAGGGGCAAAATCGTCATTCTACGTCCGAGGTCCAAAAATACCCAACTAACCACCGATTAACTCAGCTAATCTGTCACTAATCACTTCACTAATCCCGACTCCCGGGACGGGTCGTTACATATCGGGCTTGAAGCCCTGTTGATTGTAACATCGGGCTTGAGTCCCAGTTTAGTTTATAAAATGAGAATTCGGGCATGAGACCCTGTTGAACTGTGGATTTAGGCCGAGGCCTGTGAAATGAATTTAAATCGGATCCGAGGAATCCTATTGAGATGAATCGGGTATGACAGTTGAGAAATGTTTTGAGAAAGAAAGTATTTGAAAATGTATGAAACCCTCCATATGATTTATATGGTATCCTCCAGACGTCGACCTGAAGAGTCATGATCCACAGACCAGAATGAGTATCCCCATAGGGATCCCGTTCCAGTAGCGAGGGTTATGATTTATGATGTGGTCCCGGATTAGATTCCAGAGAGATGTGTGGACTAGATTCGGAGATAGAGCTCGGACTAGATCCAGAGATTGAGCCTCCCAGATGGAGAATTTCTGGGAGAAGACTCGGAGTGAGACCTCGAGTGGTGTGCACACTAGTATAGAGATGATATCCTGACATATATCGGGGATGTGTGCCCGAGTTGGCATCTTCTCGGAAGTGTCGCAGATGGGTTATACGTATGTTGATACGTATGAGGTTTTATGAAAGTGATTTGGGGTCGGAGACCCTGTGTTCCATGTTTTAGAAAGTGATTTGGGGCGGAGACCCCGTATTCGATGTTTTGGTATTTCATTGAGAATGGTATTTGGGCTGAGTTCCCACATGTATGGATTTACGGGTTTTGTGATTTAGTCGGGGACCCATAAATGGATTTATGGTTCATGACGGTTTATGGGGACCGGCATGAACCTTTGAAAGGTTTTTATGGGTCATGATGGTTTATGGGGACCAGGCATGAACCCTTGAAAGGTTTTGAGATTGTTTTCAAACGGTTTTATGCATGTTTGATAAATGGTTTTCGAATGCATGCATATGCTTTTAGTGAAGGGTATAAATGTCTTTATTGTGAAAATGTTTTATTAAAATATTATTTTTGTCCACTCAAGACTTTTGATGTTTTAATGTCCTTCAGTTTGATCGCGGATGTGGGTTGTAGCAGAGATCGAGACATCACACTCCTCCTCCTACGATCCTGACGTACTCTGGAAGCCCCGGTGGGGGCTAGAGACGGAATTTTCCCTGGTTCGTGTCAGACGGGATCAGGCGCGTCCCACGTTAATCCGGGGGGATTTGGGACGGGTCCTGACATTCCTTCTGTGTTTCCTCATTCCTTTCTCTAGTTATCTCTTCCTTTCATCTTCATTTTCATCTATTTCTCTTCTCTTTCTCTTTTCCCAAAATCTCTGCTCTACCTCTCTCTCACGGTGGGTGATTTCCCAGCCGTTAATGGCATTCGACCAAAGGCCACCAAACCACCATTTGCACACACACACACACACACACACACACACACACACACACACACACACACACACACACACACACACACACATCATTTATATAAACTTATATGTCGGTGGGAGCAATTGTGGAGGGAAAAATGAAGAAAATCATGTAAAGTTCTAGAACATCCTAGGTCTTTGTAGAAAGACCAAAATACCAGTTATGTGTGATTACCAAAATTCCCGTGACCTCTCTTGACTCATAACCGTCCTACCCGACTTCTGATTTTAGTGTGCTACCTATCTATGGATTCAAAAGCTCGAGACCTTCATAACGGTCTTCTCGGATGTCCATAAGGTCTCTCGAACAAAAAGTCAACATTTAACTTTTTGTGTCAAAAGTTAACTCTTTGACTCTTTTGGGGAAAAATAGTCATTTTTCAATTTCTTGAAGTTCCAGGGTGTTACAAGGTCACCAAGTTCCGGAAGAGAAATCTTGCGGTTGAGAGTAGGAACCAGGTGTTCAGCGAGCAATATCAAAAGTCGTTATCCCTACTCCACACCACCTAAGATGAGTTACAGGAGCAACGTTCCATAGCCGACCCTACCCTCACTGGGTGTGTCGAACAAGGCACCAACCGAGTGAACCCTGCCAAGCGATTGCTAGTCCGACCAACCAATGTCGCTGGCCTTTCGGGTATCCAGATCTTCCGAGATGCACACGAACTATTAGATCGGTGACCACCTCCTATCAAACCTACCCTACTGACCTACCAAACTAATGATCAGCGGACTATTAATCAGCCTCCTCTACCTACTCTATAGGTGAGAGGGTGAACCCCGTCAGAGTCAGCTCTGATGAGGGTGGCTAGAAAAAATGGATCGATGGTCTAGGAGGAACTAACCCCGCTAAACCAAAGTTCACATGGATCGGTTCACCCTCAGTGTTCGATCTAACCTTTCGAATTCCATGTTCCTCAGAGGACTTTGGTGGATCGATTCACCCTCATAAGGTCGATCCAACCCTTCGAATTTCATGTTCCTTAGGGGACTTTGGTGGATCGGTTCACCCTTAAGGGGTTAATCCAACCCTTGAATTCCATGTTCCTTAGGGGACTTTGGTGGATCGATTCAACCTCAAGGGGCTGATCCAACCTTTTGAATCCCCATGTTCCTCAAGGAACTTTGGTAGATTGGTTCACCCTCAGGGGCCCAACCCAACTTTTCGAATTTTGTGTGTCTCAGGGGACTTTGGGGGATCAGTTCGCCTTCAGAGGGCCGATCCAATGTTTTGGCACCCAAGTTTTTCGTGACTCGTTGAGGATCAATCTACCAGGAAACTACCCTGTTGTGAGCCATAGGGCCCTTCCTCACCCAAGAACTTGGGGAACTCCAAGGTATAGCCTACTGGTCAATCTACATGGCTTGCACAGAATGGCAAGTTCTCGACCGAGGAAGTCCACCACAGTCAACGACTTAGGGGATTTATATTTGTACCATTTTGATTGACCATCAGGAAGCCGCCCAACAACTCCTGCAAAGGGTTGTGGCGAGTTGTTTCGCAGCATGCCGACATGAATCTGAATCCGGCCGATCAAATATAGGTCAACTAACTTGTAATCTGCTAACAGAGGCACTTAATCGGCCTCTCTCTCTAAGACTGCCGACCTGCACCTACGGGCATCACGGTCGGCACCATCGAATAATCATCTATCCTAGTGGTAAAAATACATTCGTATCTTCCGGAAAATCTCTCCCATCCATCCAACATCTTAGGAAACATAACAACATCCAAGCAATCGCTTGGGCCTTACACCATTAGAGTTCCTACCCATTTAACACCATTATAAATATGAGGCACTTTACCCCATAAAGGTACATTGACTATTTACTATTCACTAAGTTTTACACTGCCTACACTATCTGATCTTAATCTGCTTTACTGATTTAAACACTAAAGTCTACTAGGCCGGCACTCTACCAGTGTCAAGTACTCTTCTTACCTTTCGCAGGTCATCCCGGCAAGCAGAAGAAGGCTTCCAGCATCCAATAAGACAACCCCTCGTTAGGTCCAACCAGTGTCAAGTACTCTTCTTACCTTTCGCAGGTCATCCCGGCAAGCAGAAGAAGGCTTCCAGCATCCAATAAGACAACCCCTCGTTAGGTCCATTTTCGGATCAAACATAATTTAAAAACAATCTTGAATAGGCATTTTGATTTTGGTGTGTAATGTATAAATTCTTCGTTTACATAATAAATTATATAAAAGAAGACAGATCAAAAGTGTAAAAATAAAAATAAATGATATTAATTACACTCTCAAAATAATGATGCATTTATTTCCAATTAAGTAGTAATAACGAGTCATTAAGAAAATATAGGCCATCAAAATAAGTACAAATTACTCAATGAGAAATGGAAGTTAACAGAAACCACACAAAAGAGAACAAAAAAAAATTGACAACCATAAATAAACATTTCGGTCATGTACGTGTAAAATCAATCCCTTTAGCCTTGTTGTTTTTGTTCATTATAAACTAGAAAGAAATTTCTTTTTTTCCTTCAGACAAAAAAATCCAAATAAAAGCATTTCTAGTCACATATTTTCCCTTGAAAATAGACAACACCAACCCTGCACAAGAACAACAAAACGATAGGTAGATTGTTAGTTTAATAATGAAATTATAAAAATTCGAATAATTAATTACAAAAATCTAAGCACATTTGACAACTAAATTAAAATTATATATACAAACAATATATAAGCCACAAAACGTACCTTTGATTTCGAATAAGATTTTCCACGTTTACTTGCACTAGTCAAATGATAACATGCTTCTTGGGGTAAACTTGGGAACTTTGATGCAGTTTTCTTCTCTTCTTTCACTTGTTCAAATATGTAAGTAAATCCTTCTCCAGACTGAGGGTCTTTCTCATCCCAATCCCCAAATTTGGGTATCGAGGATACCCTAGTATGCTGCCACATCACAAATTTTGCACAAAAAATAATTAATATATTCCATAATATTGAGTAATTAAAATAATATCAAGACAGAAACTTGGCAGCCAAATAAAAACTAGAAAATAATGAACTTACCGTGTCATGACTAAGATTACTAGGCTGGTGGGGAACGCTACCGCCGCTACTCTTAGGCTTGCACTGGGAATTATGACTGTGGCTATGATGAGACATGCTTTGTTCACTTCCAGATGATGCAAAACTTTTTCTAAGTCGATCGGATTTCTCACGTCGGTGCCTTGATTGTTGCTGCATCATTGACAGTTCAGAGTTGCTCTTTTCACTGCTCTCCGATGTGTTAGTACTAGTCCTCCGGCTTCCACCGGAAGCCTTGTGCTCGTTGCTTCGCCGACGGTGACCACCGGAACCGTCTCTGTCTCCGTCGCTTTGCTGGTGGGCTACTTTATCAATAGACAGCCGTGGTTTCGGAGGTTGTGCCGATGTTGAGGAATCAATAAACACAGCCTTATTAAACGCCTCCGGATTGTCTTCAGGATCATTTGGATTCCTCTTCACTCCATCTTTTTTGCGAGCGTCCTCAAAACATTGTGTGTAAGATATGTTCTCGCCGTCCCAGTCCCCAAATTTTGGGACATGGGCTTTTTTCTACAACAAAGTAATCGTTTTATAATTATGGTATTCTTCAGCAAACCCTAGCTAGCTAGTTGCAGTAATACTCAATTCACAAGTAAAACAACGGGAAAATATATGGAAATAAACAACCCATAATTAATAATCATAAAAAAATCATGACCTAACAAACAGCATGAAAAAAATCTACCCCTTGTTTATAGGATTTGATCGAGACGAGAAAAATATTTTTAAGTAAATGCCCTCGATTAAGAACATATATCAAATTTAATATATATGATGAATATATATGGTAAATATTATTGCACACAATATAAAAAGAAATCCCTCGACATGCTGTAGTCATTTCAACATCAAAAATTAAGTAGCAGTAAGTCAATTTCCAATACTCAAATAGCAATATAAGTTTTTGAAAATAGATGACTTACAGCCATAATATCGCGGTGGAATAATTATCTGTTGAGTTAATGCCTCCTTAGTGGATTATTAATGCATTGAATTTGATTATGTATTGGGAATAAATACATGGTGTTGTTCATTCAACCTTGTAGGAAAAGATTGATGTGGAAGCTTCATGAAGAAGAGCATTAATTGAAGAAGGTGCATGAATGGACTTCAATGAAGGATGTTGAAATGTGAGGAAATTGTCCCACATTGGAAAAGCACAAATACAACTTGTGCCTTAAGCACTATATAAGGTGGAGAGCTTGGTCACATTTCAACATCAAGGAGAACACCTCACAAGTGAGTGAGTGCTTCAAGAGTGTGTATAGCTCTTGGGCTAGAGTGATCTTCTTGAGCACTTCAAGAGTGTGTATAGCTCTTGGAGTAGAGTGATCTTCTCGGTTAAGAGAAGGTGAAAGAGTGTGTATAGCTCTTTGGGGTAGAGTGATTTTCTCGGGTTGAGAGAGGGTGTACAAGGGGTATCCTATTGGATACAAGGGCTCGAGTTGGGTATAAACTTGAGTAGTGTAATCTTGTATTTTGTATTCTCTCATAGTGAAGGAGAAAACTCTCTGAGGATGTAGGCAAGTTAATTGGCCGAACCTCGTTAAATCTTTTGAGTTCTTGGTTTCTTTATTTCCTTTTTTTCATCTTTATTGTTAGCACTTGCGTGGTGGAGGATTAATTTCCTAACATTATCGCTGTAGATCGAAATAAAGTCTTCCAAGAAAGAGAATAAGAAGATGATCGGTCGAAGGAGGAGAATAAGGTCGTCGGGTGGTAGACCGATATCCGTCGTTGTTGAGACAACTCGACCAATACGCGTTTTAAGCACGAAGAAAAATTGGGGACCTAGACGTACGTGCTTTAGAAAATTGTCCATCCGATAGTTACAATGTTTTTTTCTAAGGGGATAAAGTATAAACCATTTCAAAACCCTAAGCAACAATGTGATTGTTTGATTGCTAGCTA
Source organism: Prinsepia uniflora (assembly GCA_032719365.1). Taxonomy (NCBI): domain Eukaryota; kingdom Viridiplantae; phylum Streptophyta; class Magnoliopsida; order Rosales; family Rosaceae; genus Prinsepia; species Prinsepia uniflora. Next base: position 9,204,520 of record CM064868.1, on the reverse strand, counting down.
GCTTGCTATTATTAATATTAGCTAGTTCAAATTGAAGAAAATAAATAAATAATTAAATCTGCCACGATTTTATGAAGTGGAGGTTTTGTCGTCCTCCATCTTCTTTCTCTTTACCATATAACAAATATAAAATTGTGTCCTGAAAAGGCTGAGTAGAAAAAAAATAGAAGAAAAAGACAAACCTTGTGATTGTTTGCAGCATTGCAATTTGTTGTTGGCTGATGATCCTCCATGGCGTCTGATTATGAAGATCTCTAACCCAACACCAGAAACAAAAATATGGACAAATTAAAAATGAAATGAGAAAACTTCAGGGATCTTTTTTTTTTCTTTTTTTGACAAGAGTATACTATATATATAGAGAGAGAGAAAAAAAATAATGAGTAAAAATGAGTATTTCATTTATTTATTTTTCAAGAATGAAAGAAATGCGCAGGATACATATATATAGATTATAGAAATGCGAAATTTAATTAGTGTTGGTTTATATATAATACATATGATTTTAGATATTAATGAAAGGAATATACAGGTACATTATTCCTTTTATATTGTTTTAGATACGGAAATTTAATTACTTACCTGAGAAGTCATGTGTGAATGCCGGGAACAATTTTACCACTCCAAAAATTGTGCTATATATATATATATATTTATAGGGTTATTTACATAAATATTCTTTGAGATTTTTTTTTTCTAGAGCCTGTTTATATAAATAACTATTTATATATATATATTTATATATTCATATCCAAAACAGTGATTCATAAGCAATCATCGAGTTCTAATCAATTCTCCTAATTTTATGTGAGAAATGAGTTGTCTTAAACTTTTATTTATCAACCATTTCAAATTTTTAACAAGATAGATGAAGAAATAATCTTTAAGTTGACTTGTAGTCATTAACTCATTACTATTTTGATTTGAATTTTTTTGTTTGTTTGTTTGGAATCTCTGAATTATTTCTTAATTGAGATGGATGGTAATTGAAGAAAGAATCAGGATTGATGCAATGTCAATTTATTGATAGTCTAAGTACAAATTAAACAAAGAAAGAATGAATACATATATGGTACATGGTGCATCCATCGATGAAAATATCGGCATTTTCATCGATATTTCCATCGACATATCGTTAGATTGGGAGGTCGACAGCTAAACAGGGGGGGGAAAAAATTTGCCCCCAATATCCATGTTATCATCAAAAATCGATAAATATCGACAAAATTTACCAAAATTTGTCGATACCCACCGATATTAAGCTTCAAAACAAGAACTATACTAGTCATCAGCTCATTAGACTTTAGCTGGTGGATCAAACATCCGAAATCAAGAGGAAGTCAGGAGAAGTTTACTAGTGAAAATCCCCAAAGTCATTACTTGCAATTCAAGTGCAGTTCCAAGTAAAAAAAAATTAATGTTTAAAAAGCGGATACCCCAAATTTCACCCAAATTATAATTCAAAACACATATTATAAATCCAACTGAGAATTGAGACATAACTCACCCAACCCCAACCCCCAAGTTGCACTTCCACTTGCAAATTGCAATCTCTTATCACTTACCAGCATCATCTTCTTCCTCTCTCTGTTGGATCGGTGCAAAGAAGATGTGACGACCCATTCTGAATTAACGGGATTAATTAAGGGTTAATGACAGATTAGCGAGACTAATAGGGGATTAGACGAGGATTAGCGGACGTTCAGGCGAAATGACGATTTTGCCCCTAGAATGGGCGAATCGTTGACTTTTCGTTCAGGCAGTCAAATGGACTTTGGCCGATATCTGTGACGTAGTTCGTGACGTCACAAGTTCATAGACAGGTGGCACGCTCAATTCCGACGTTCGTGGAAGAAGTTATGACGATCGGAAGTCCAAGGGCATTTTGGTAATTTGGTCGAATAGGAGTAAATTGTTGACTTTTGACCCAATAGGTGTTTGATTTGTAAATGGACCAACTTAATGAGACCCACTGGGGGATCTGGGACCAGCTGCGTGGTGCTTTGGGCCCACTAGGGGTGTTGCCGCTCGGCATGTACCCTACAGAGACTTGACACCAGTATGGTGCCCGCCAAAGGGATTCCGATGCCTAAGTTAGTATTTACACGTCGAAAGGTAAGGAAATACAGTAATCTGCCTAGGTCCCTGAGAGCTTACCTTTGTGAAGGGTTTCAAGGTATTTATAGTAGCCATAACTACGGTAGGTGGGCTACTATTGCGGGAGCAGGTTATGGTTTGTGGCTGAGGGTCACCTGACAAGCCCTGTACATCCGGAGGAGGCGCCAGCTGGAGTTTCAACCTGCCCCCGTCAGGGAGTGGTTATGGCAAAGTTGGTTAGGTGACTGTTGTAGCCAGCTAGTGCATGTACCCTGTCAGGTGCCGAATGACGGGTCTGTAGGGCATTGCCGATCTGCGGGCCACGTTTGTGGGGGTGCCAATCGGGGCATCAGTCGACGTCCATCCTGTCCTAGCGGGCCCTGTGTGTAGAGGATGGTTGGTCGATATGGTATCAACAGGAGGTCCGATGTCCGAGGGCCGAGGACCATTACGTAGATAAGGACGATACGAATCCGTAGACAGGCGGCACGTCAAATTCGGACGTTCGACGGAAGAGTTACGGTTCACAGAAGTATGAAAGTACTATTGCACGAAGTTCGAGATGGCTTGAGTTTTGTCTTTAGTGTGGGGCCCAGATCTTTGGCACACCCAATGGATGAGTGACAAATGTCACCCATCCATTGCCTACCTTCCTACATACATGCATCGACACCTTCTTTGTTTTCTTCATTCAAACCCGATCAAAACCATCACCCCAAATCCAACCCTTCAACCTTATGATCATATCTGAGACCCTGAGAATGAGAGAGAGGTTGAGGAAGCAGAGGACGGTGGCTGGAAGCTGACCGGGCCGCCGTGTACGGCGGTGAAGGCCAAGAAGAAACCGACTTCACGGTTAGGCTCATTTTTCCAGAAATTTTGATTTACACATTATGGATTGTTTTGGATGATTAGGATGAGGTTATTAGGTTTCTTAGGGGGTTTAAAGAAGGTTTTGGTGGTGGTTGGATGGATGTGGAAGCCGTGGGAAGAAAATGAAAAACAAGGCCGTGAGGCCCTTTGATTTTGGTTAGGATTTAGGTGTTTTTGGTTAGGTTTAGGGATTGGAAATGATAGAAACCATGAAAATAGGAAGATTGGGATAAAAAAGGAGTGTATTGGACGAAAAATGAGAGAGAGAGGTGGCCGAACCAGGAAAACCGGCCGGACCGGTCGACTGCATGGAGAAGAAGGTGAACAGTCTGGCGCGTGAGGCCCACGCGCAGGACCATCCTTGAGGCACGTGCGAGCGCGTGAAGAGGAGTTTGGGGAAGTTTCCAACATTTCAAATCATCTATTCGATGTAACGAACATTTTGGGACTGGTTTCGTGTCAATCGGACATCGTTTCGATATAGTTCGGGATGTCCGAAGGTTTAGGTTCGTGTTTAAAAATAGTTAGAAATTCCGGAAAATTACGAGACTTTAGTGAGGGGTTATATAAGTAGTTAGTGACCCTCTAAATTAATTTTGACAGGTTCAGGAATCCCGGAGGCGACGATTGACCCAGGAGACGCTTATGGCACGCGTATCAAGGCGCGGTTTCAGACGGTCTGTGAGTGGACCCTTCTTTCGAAATTGATGCATGCATAAATGTTTTATAAGTATTTTAATACATGTTTTGTGATTCCATGAGTGTATTTGTTTCTGGTAGCCTAGGATTTACATATTTGCACGTATTTCGAGATTTCCGGTTTTATACGATGCTTATACGTGCTAGGTTTTCAACAAGGATTTAATGAATGAGTTTTGGATTTGAAAATATGAAATCGGGCACGAGACCCATTTGATTTACGAACTCTCAGACTTGGAGTCCATTTGATTTGACGAGAAATCGGACCGAGGGTCCATTTGAGCTATACGTTCGGACCGAGGGTCCCGTTGATTTATGATTCGGGCTTGAGGCCCATTTGGTTGTAATATCGGGCGTGAGGCCCTATTGGTTGTGAAATCGGGCTTGAGGCCCCATTGCTTTATGGTTTCGGGCTTAGGGCCCAGTTAGTCGTGGTATCGGGCTTGAGGCCCTGTTGATTGTAACATCGGGCTTGAGTCCCAATTCAATTTGTGAAATGAGAATTCGGGCATGAGACCCTATTGAACTGTGGATTTAGGCCAAGGCCTGTGAAATTGATTTGAATCGGATTCGATGTCAGGACCCACCCCGGTTTCACCCCGAAACCCGAGGTCAATCCCGCTCCCGTCTGACTCCCCGACACGCAACACCCCAGTAAAACTCACTCAAACCCAGTCAGACGCAGGAGTAATTACGAAAGATCCCAACCTTATCGTTTACAGAGCATAGCACTAAATTACAAGGAAAATAAAAACTGATAAAGTACACGCACACAGAAGCCTTTAAACTCTTCTAGGATCCCTCACGTCACTTCTATGACTCGGACACTGCCTCGACGTTAAGACCCCGCGCTCGCTCCACAACCTGGAGGGCAATTTAAAACACAAAGTGTGAGTGGACCAGAAAGTACAAAAAAGAAGTTCTAAAAACCATTTATCAAAAACCGAGTTTAACCCTCCGTTTTGAAAACCACATGCATAACCACAGTTATTACTACAGTTATAATCCAATCATCAAAACATCATAAGAAATAGAAACACTATAAAATACCATAAGAAACAGATACACTATCAAGCGGATAGAGAAATCATAGTTCAGTATCAAATCATCATTTTCCGATCAAACCTGCTGGACCTATCCGAGTCTTTAAACTCCCGAGTCTTTAAACTCAATCCAGGCCTTAATCATATCCGAGTCTTTAAACTCCCGAGTCTTTAAACTCAAGGCCTACGGGGGAAAATCAATATATCCGAGTCTTTAAACTCCCGAGTCTTTAAACTCAATCCGGGCCCGTCCCCCGTCAATCAATATCCGGGTCTTTAAACCCAATATCCAGATCCAGCAAATCCAATCCAAAACCATTTGAAAACCATTTACCAATCCACATCCAAACCCGAATCCGAAATCACTGGTCTGATGCCCTTCCGGCATCCAGAACCGTCATTCCGAACCCAAATCCGGAATCCACTTTCCCACTTTAAAATCAAATTCTGCTTTCCGAAATCCGATTCGAAAACCAAAAACCTTGATCATCGAAATCACGTTCCAAATCCCTTTATAATCACTGAAAACCACTTAACATTTGGAATCCCAAAGCCATAGCATCAATTTCAGAAACCAACTATTCCTCGTAAAACGTGCTAAAAACCGATTTCCTCGAAAAATGTGTAATAATGTAAAACCAACCAAAACATATTCGATAAACATAGAATCATAATCAAAACCATAAAACAGTTATAGAAAACAGTTATGCATGCTCGAGTTTAAAGAAAGGGGTCCACTCACAGTACTGAGCCCTACTCGCGTCCCGGATGTCCAGCACGTTCCTCGGCTTCCTCGGGAAATCCCGATCCTGTTCACAATCACCAAAGTACGTTACTAACACGTTCACGAAAGTTCACCTAAATTCCCTCAAAATTCCCCGAACCGAAAGCCTAGAACCCGGGACCCTAAACATTCACCCTCGCAGAACTAAACTCAAACGACTTCCGATTGACTCGAAACCAACTCCATTGAACTCACCACAACTCCTAGACCAAAAGTCCTGTTGACCGCTTCTCCATACGCCGCCGCACGCGCCCCCACGCGCCGCCCAAAGTGGCTGCGCGTGGCCCTCACGCGCCAGCTACAGTACCATCGTCAACCTCCCGTACTGTGCTGAACCAGCCGCCGTGGCTTGGACCGGCGAGAAGCATTCTCCACCGTCCGGCCACCATTTCAGCCCCTTCTTTCACCTGCAGCTTCATCCAGATCAACCCTATCGATTCCCCAACTCCGTTCACCTCGACACTGTCCCTAGCCCGTCGACTAAACTCAAAATCAGACGGCTAAATGTCCCCCCTGTTTCACGACTCCTCAACTCCGGTCACCTCCCGTCACGGTGGTGACACCAGACGGTCCCTAAGACCTAACTGAACCTAGACCAAACCTCTGTTACCCTCGACTCACCCCCAAGCTCGTCGACTCACCGTTTGAAGTTTACGGCTATACAGAGGAACAGAGACTCCACTTCAACCGAGCTCCGCCGTGAACACCTCCCGTCACGGCGACCATCCCAGTCGACACCTAGGACCTCCCTGAACATAACCCTGACCTACAATCCCCTCGACACTAAGCCCAGACCCACGACTTTCCAACTGAAGTTTCACGGCAAAACAGAGCAAAGAAGCCTTACCTTTCGATTGCAGCTCTGCCGTGCGCACCGCCGCCTACCACTGTGGTCGTTGGACTCCTTGCAGTCTCCTCAGCCTCCCCTTACCTTGGTTTGCCTCGCCTCACGGCGTAGCCATCACCTCAACCTCACAAACTCCCTGTTTCCCCCAAAATTTCTCCACACCTCCGCCGTGCCGCCGTGCACGATTGCACCACCAATTCACGGCCACCAGCTCCGCCTTGCCTCACTATCACTCTCACAACTCCCTATTTACTCACCCTTGCACCCAGATCGATCAATTGATCTCAAACTCTCACCCTCTGTTCTCTGTGTTTGTCGAAGAACCACACACACACACGGGCTCACCCAATTATTTAGGACCGCACACACACAGAAGAACCCCCCAGAACCCACTACACCTTTGCCATGTGTCACAATCCAGGCCATCCTTATCCCACCTGCTTAAACCCCAGCCGTCCATCTTGCTTCTCTCTGCACAGATCCCCAGAAACCAAAAAGACCAAAATACCCTCATATTTTACACATTTTTACGGTTTTACCGAAACTTCCTAGACCCGTAACCTTCGCCTCGTAAGTCCGATGCATACGTGCCGCCTGTCATCGAACTCAGGACGACGAGATCTATCTAACCATCCTAGGTCAACCTACCAAAAACTCGATTCTTCAAAAAGTCAACTTTTCCCCCTATTTTACCAAAATTACGATAATACCCTCGACCTTCCGAACATCACAACTTCCTCCTCGGATGTCGGAATCAGGCGTGCCGCCTGCCTAAGGATTCGTGACGTCCTAAACTACGTCCTGGTCACTGGTCAATCCCTAATTGACCACTCGAAATAAAAGTCAACATTTCTGCCCGACTCAGGGGCAAAATCGTCATTCTAGGTTCCCGGACCCCTCGGGACCACCTAACCCTTGATTACCCTCACTAATCACACCTTAATCACTCTACTAATCCCGGCTCTCGGGACGGGTTGTTACATTCGAAGAATCCTATTGAGATGAATCGGGTATGAGACCCAGTTGAAATGTGTTTTGAGAAAGAAAGAAAGAGTTTTGGAAAATGTATATATACCCTCCATATGATTATATGGTCTCCTCCAGACGTCGACCTCGAGAGTCACGATCCACAGACCAGAATAGGTATCCCCGTAGGGATCCCGTTCCAGGAGTGGGGGTTACGATTTATGATGTGATCGGACTAGATCCAGAGAAAGAGCTCGGACTAGATCCAAAGATTGAGCCTCCCAGATGGAGATTCCTGGGAGAAGACTCGGAGTGAGACCCCGGGTAGTATGCACACTAGTAGAGAGATTGATATCGTGACATTTATCGGGGATGTGTTCCCTAATGGTTGTGTCCCTCGAGTTGGCATCTTCTCGGAAGTGCCTCGGATGGGTTATACGTATATTGATACGTATGAGGTTTTACGGGTTTTAGTGATTTCGGGTCGGGGACCCAAATGGATTTATGGTTCATGACGGTTTATGGGAATCGGCATGAACCCTTGAAAGATTTTTATGGGTCATAACGGTTTATGGGAACCGGACATGAACCCTTGAAATATTTTGAGAATGTTTTCAAAGGGTTTTATAAACGTTTTGATAAAAGGTTTTCGAATGCATGCATATGCTTTTAATGAAGGGCATAAATGTCTTCTTGTGAAAATGTTTTTAATGAAATGATTGTTTTTGTCCACTCACAGTTTTCGTGTTTTAATGCCCTTCAGGTTGGTAGCGGATGCGGGCTGTAGCAGAGACGAGATATCTCACTCTTCCTCCTACGATCCTGGCGTACTCTGGAAACCTGTAAGGGCTAGAGATGGAATTTTCCCTGGTTTGACACCTCATGTCAGACGGGATCAGGCGCGTCTCATGTTAATCCCGGGGGATTTGGGACGGGTCCTGAAAAAGTGGTATCAGAGCATGTTTTGCTCGTGGAGTACGCGCAGGTCGAGGATGTGATGTCTCTGAGGTCGTAACTGACAGGACCCATCCCGATCCCACAGGGACCACAAGGGGACGTGCCCTGCTCTCGTCTGACACCCAAAATAACATACCAATTTTAACCTCAAATGATCAAATGCATAAGTAACCAAATTTAAGTTATACATCAAATCCGAATTAACAGATGTCAGATAAGGGATGAAATCCAAAATTAGCAGTTGCGAGCACGACTCTAAAGTAAACCTGCGGGTAAACCACCCAACAGGGGTTCAGGTACGCAGAAGTAGATCTATACCTCAGCCTCAGGATCCTCCTCAACCTCAGTAGCACCGCCTGGAGGGGTTATCAAAACAATAAGGATAAGTAAAACATATAATTTACACCTCCGTTTTCCAAACATGCATGCATCAGAATGTAAAACCATAAAGCATATAGTATGAACCATAAGGCATGTAATAAAAATCATAAGATAAATTTTAGCTACTACACTATACGCTCCGATCCTGACATCCCAGATGCCTGACGTCCCTGACGTCCAATAAGGTCACAGTCTCAAGGCTACGCGTGCCACTCGGGACTCAATTCCGAGTCCAATCCCCGAACCCTGTCCGGGTACGGCATCTCAAATGCCTAGCATCCTAGACGCTCGACGTCCCTGACGTCAAATAAGCAATCCTGCTCCTGAGTCATTTTACGGTCCGGTTCCTCCGTAGAATGACCCCTCGCAGGCAATGCGCTATGACCACTCCGGGGTACCACATCCGGAGGAGACAGTATCATAAGAATGGATCTATACAGTGCAGTACCAAATACATTTTATTGATATCCACATGCAAAACATATATATACATAGATAAAATCCAAACCGATCTTTAAGTTTCATCAGACGGGTCTCAAACCCAAATACCGTGAAACGTGCCATACCATAATTTCAAGATCATCAAAACCGTTTCATGATTCCAGCATGTGAATATATAAGTAAATCAGAAAACTTTTAAGCATCCAAGGGTTTAATGAAATCGGGTCCACTCACAGTACGATCCCGCGGTGAATCTACGCGTACGAACTTGTACCGGGATTATCGTACAATTCCTGTCAGTCCAAATCACACGTAAGGGTCACTACAATTCTTAAACATTTATCCAAAAAGTCCGAAACAGAAATCGGCTCGGGGAAACCGTCAACACGTTTCCCGAGACAACCGGCCCTAACTGACCCATCAAAACTATCTTAGATCAACATGGTTAATTCACCAAAAATGTTCAGAATGATGAGAGGAATAAAAGTCATGTTGATCGTGATCAGAGATAAGGTCCAACGCGCCCTCACGCGCCGCCCAAAGTGGTTGCGCGTGAAAGTCACGCGCCTGACACTGTAGCTGCTACAGTGTCACCACCCTCACCCGTTTGTCTGTAATACAGGCCTGCCACCCGCGGCTTGACCCGGTTAATTAACCCTCAATTTCCCCTCAATTTCACTCGAATTTGATCCTAACATGTTCATTAACTATCCAATTTAGGTTCTGAGACATTAATCAACCTCGACAAGTCCCCAATCGACCCATCGACCCGTGATCAACCAAACAGGTCAATCACCAGAACTTCCTGGTTTCTAATTCAATCTCCAATTAACTTCGCAGGAAGTATCCTAGGGCTAATATGAACTATAAGGAATGATCAATTGAACAAAACATTACCTGGAAGTAGCCGTCCAAACCTCTGAAATTTCTCTGAACACTACAGTCACCGTCCCAGCTCACCCGTGGCTGATGGCCTTAGATTTCGATATGGTTGAGTTCCAAATACTCCCAGAAGACTAATCCAGGCCTTGGTTTGGTCCAACAATCACCAGAAATTGAAAACCCGATTTCCCTCCAAATTTTACCGAAATGGTTTCTCTCTGGTTCCTCACCTATTGTCAGTTTCTTCAACAGCAGAGTGAAGCTCACTCAATTCCTATTCAGTTTTAAACAATTTTAAGCCGTCCCAGAGGCTCGTGGAAGCCTTACTGTCCACTGAGAATTGTCCCCCGAAAAGCTTCGATCTAGAAATTAAAAATGGTGTCCACTGATGAAGAGTGACTCAGCCCACGTTGAGACAGTCTGTAATGTTTAGTTAAATCTCCCTTTTCCAGTTCATTGCAGCCTAAAATTTTTAAGATTGCATAGTGACACCGCACACGGTGGTGCAGCCGTTGTCCTTCACGGTTTGCTACAGTTTTCCCGTGGGTGAAATGACCAAAATGCCCCTGGTTCAATAATTACCAAAATACCCTTCACTTTCTAGACCCGTAACTCAGCCATACGAAGTCCGATTTTGGCGTGCCGCCTGTCTACGGACTCAGGGTATCGAGACCTACCTAACGGTCCTTGAGTCATGTGAAAATTAGTTGTCAAATGAAAAGTCAACATTTTCGCCCCTATCATCCAAATTACGGTAATGCCCCTGAACTTCCGATAGTCATAACTTTTACCCTGATCGTCCGAATTGGACGTGCCACCTGTCTATGGACTCGTGACGTCCCGAACTATGTCATAGTCATTGGTCAAAGTCCATTTGACCCTCAAATCAAAAAGTCAAAAATTTGGCCATACCATTCACAGGGGTAAAAACGTCAATTCATATATTAAGTTACATTATTATAATCCTCGAATTTCCGGGGTGTTACAGTAACAGCCCGTCATCAACCTGATAGTTAGGGCATTAGTACGAGGATTCGAAAGAATCGAACCTTAGTTAGATGGTGTTGTGACATGGTACGATAGTTTGAGGTTCGATTGGCATTGAATGTCGCGTGTTCAAGGTAGTGGATCCCGAGTGGGATCAGTGTTCGTGGGAATTCAACGGCTTAGAGCCGTAGTGTCACTGGGAGTAGGATCCAGTGGATCGGTAGACATAGTATGATGACTTGAGAGTCGCGACCATCGACGGAAGGGTTGTGTCGGATAGAGGATGTATGGATTAATTGTCAGGACCCACCCCGGTTTCACCTAGAAAACCGAGGTAAATCCTGCTCCTGTTGACACCACGACACTAAACTGAAATAAACTCACGAAAAACCACCAAAATACACAGTCAGACGCAGGAGAAACTTTAAACATCCCAAAGTCAAATTTTCCAGAGCATAGTACCAAAAATAAAGGAAAGAAATCTGATAAACAAGGTACACGCACACGGAAAAGTTTAAGCACTCCGGGGTCACTCTCGAAAATTCTATGCCTCCGACGCTGCCTCGATGTCACAACCTCGCGCTAGCTCCACGACCTGGAGGGCAATTTAAAACAGAAGGTGTGAGTGGACCATAAATAATAAAATACTTTCTGAAAACCATTTCATAATAAAACCAGGGTTTTAGCCCTCCGTTTTGAAATCACATGCATAACCCAGTTACCAAAAATAGTTATAATGCACCTAAAAATCGTCATAAAAACAATTGCAGAACATTATAAAAACAGTTATAGAAATCATATCATAAACATCATAAAACCGTATCACAAAACATAAATATCAAGCCATCATTATCCGATCAAACCTGCTGGATCTATCCAAGTCTTTAAACTCCCAAGTCCTTAAACTCAATCCAGGCCTTAATAATATCCGAGTCTTTAAACTCAACAGGCCTACGGGGGAAAATCAATATATCCGAGTCTTTAAACTCCCGAGTCTTTAAACTCAATCCGGGTCTTTAAACCCAATCTGGGCCCGTCCCCCGTCAATCACAATATCCGGGTCTTTAAACCCAATAACCAGATCCAGAAAATCCAATCCAAAACCATTTGAAAACCATTTCTAAATCCACATCCAAACCCGAATCCGAAACCACTGGTCTGACGTCATTCCTGCATCCAGAACCGTCATTTCGAACCCAAATCCGGAATTCCACTTTTCAACTTTAAAACCAAATCTCGTTTACCGAAATCCGATTCTAAAACTGAAAACTTTGATCATCAAATCATGTCTCAAAGCCATGTATAATCATTAAAAACCATTTATCATTTGAAATCCCGAAACTATAACATCATAAGCAGAAATCAGCCTTTTATCGTAAAACGTGCAAAATACGTTATTTTCTCGAAAAACGTGCACTTATAAAAAAACCAACACCACGCATTTAACAATCATGAAATCACATGTAAAACCATAAAACAAGTACGAAAAACAGTTACGCATGCTTGAGTTTAGAGAAGGGGTCCACTCACAGATACCGGCACGTCACTCGCGCGCCCGTACGTCCCGTACGTTCCTCAGCTTCCTTGGGAAATCCCGATCCTGTCAACCATCACCAAAGTACGTTACTAACACATCTACGAAGGTCCACCTAATTTTTCCCCAAAACTCCCCAGGTCCTACACGTAACGAACCGGAACCCTAAACCTTCAACCTCGCGGACCTAAGCTCAAACGACGTCCGATTAACCCGAAATCAATTCCATTAGACTCGTTATGACATTTAGAACTAAAACGCAGTTGACCGTTTTCCCAAACACCGCCGCACGCGCCCCCACTCGCCGCCCAAAGTGGCTGCGCGTGGCCTCACGTGCCTGCACACAGGGTACTGTTCACCGTCGTCTACCTCGCGTGTACCGGTCTAAATCGGCGTTCCCGGTTCTCCGCCCATCCGTCTCCGTTTTCCTCCCTCTGTTAACCATCTTCATCGTCCAATCCTAAGGAACCTATCCCCCTCACTCAAACACCACGACACCGTCCCTAACCCGTCGACTCAAGCTCGAAGCCAAAACCCAAACTGTCCCCTGTTTCACGATCTGACCACCTACGTCCTCCCCCGTCACGGTGGCAACACTAGACGTTTCCTAGGACCTCCCTGAGTCTCAACCAACTCACCAAAACCATCGACTCAACCCCAAAAGCCACGACTTTTGGTTTGAAGTTCACGGCCAAAACAGAGCAAAAGAACGGGAAGAAGAAATTAGCTGTCGTCGATCGCCGCCGTGCTCACCACCGCACTCCCTGGAGTCCACAGAACCGTCCTCGCCCCATGTCGAGCCCAAACGAACAGCACATGGCCACACCACCACCCATACTCCTCTCTATTCTCTATGTTTTTCCTGTGAACTCTCCCCCTTCTCACACCCGTTCCCGTACACGAGCAGTCATCACCACTCAATCCTCACACTCTCAGCTTCCCTTAGTCACTTACACACTCACCAATTCGCACAAACACACACAGTCACCGATCAATTCTCCCAATCTCTCAGTCTCTGTTTCTCTCTGGTTCGAACACAAACACGGGCACACACACACACACACACACACATACACACCTGCACGATTTTGAAACACTCGTGCACTCACTAGAACCCTCTAGCCAAGCCCCACGTGTCACCATCCCCTCAAGCCTCACACAAAAATCTCCTCTCTGCCCTGGACACTTGTCCAAATCCAGTTGCACCAAGCCCAAAGTACAAAAGACCAAACTGCCCTTCCTTTTAAGTCCAAATTACCATTTTGCCACTACCTTTCTAGACCCGTAACGCACACATCCCAACTCCGATGAATATGTGCCGCCTATCATCGAACTCAGGACGACAAGATCTACCTAACAGTTCTAGGTCAACGTGTCAAAACCGATCGTACAAAAAATCAACTTTTCCCCCTATTTTAGCCAAATTAAGGAAGTGCCCCCAACCTTCCGAACATCATAACTTCCTCCTCGGATGTCGGAATCGGGCGTGCCACCTGTCTACAGATTCGTGACGTCCCGAACTACGTCACAGTCATCGGTCAATACCCAATTGACCGCTAGAACTAAAAGTCAACTATTGGCCCAGACTAGGGGCAAAATCGTCATGCTACGCTAACCGACCAAAAGTAACCAACTAGACACCAATTAAGCTCACTAATCCCATCTTAATCACTGTCTTAACCCTAATTTTTGGGACGAGTCATTACATTAATACTAGTGGTAGTCAGAGGTCAGGGTCGCCTAATTTACGATGACCCTGTACGACTACAGTCACGACGGTTGGGAATAGGAACGTGTAATTCTATTTGGCATGTGTTGCCATGTTTCAGTGTGTCGAATCCCTCTAGGATGTCGTCTGGAAAAAGATGCCAGAGGAGAGGGATAACAACTGGCGGAGGATGTCGACTGGTAGAGGATGTCGACTGGCAGGATGCCCGGAGTAGATGTAGTGTGACGCGATAGGCTGCGTTTGCGCACGTAGCGCTTGTGCAGTATTGGACCCAGAGTACGACCAGTTCTTGTGGAGGCCAGCGGCGGAGAGCCCTAGAGTTACGAGAGGACGCGATCCTCAGAGTGTAGTTATTGGCTGGTTTGGTACCAGTATTGGAGTATGACAACTCTTCGGAGTCGAGAGCGAGGGATCGGTAAGGATAGTTGTGCTGCAGCGAGCAGCCGGGTTGTGGTAACCCTAGTAGGTGATTGATTGGACAAGTTACAAGGAGCGTGGTACTTGTGATCGGATCCAGAGTTGGACCGATCGGTGGATGATGCGTGCGGAGTGGTTGGTACCGGCGGTGAGACTACTGCATGGATTTGGAGTTTCGGAAGCAGAGGGTTTCTGAGGTTGGTCTGCACGAGGTTGTGGCGGACGCTGCTATTGATGTATGTAGTCGAGTCTTATCGAGTTAAATAGGATCAGATTAACGTGACGATTGTGACGATGGGATTTGTCAGTCGTGACAATGGTACGAGGTGCGTGAGTGATGCACAGTACGAGCAGTGATTATAGATTCGACTCGGTGACGGATGAGTCCGACCGTAGAATGAGATGCTGACATTGGGTGTTGGCACACTTGCTACGCTACCCTTGTGAAGGTGGTTGTTAAGAGTGGGACAGAGATGATCCCGAGTGGCTCAGTGCGAGGTATGGGAGTACTTGGTATGGAGACTAGTTTTCTCAGTGATGGAGATCAGTTTCCTCAGTGATGGAGACCAGTTTCCCAGTGATGGAGACCAGTTTCCTCAGTGATGGAGACCAGTTTCCCCTGTGACGGAGATCAGTTTCCCCAGTAATGGAGACTAGTTTTCCCAGTGCTACGAGATTGAGTTGCGAGGGTGTGCTCAGAAGTTGTCAATATTGAGGTGAAACGTGAGATTCAGGTATGAATGGATGACGTAAGTGACGTCTTATGACAGGAAGGTTGATTGGTCAGAGATGGTAGTACGCAGAGATTTGGCTTCAGATCATGACAGATGTTGCGATCTGTTACCGATGTCAGTGGATTCCGACCAATTCTGTGAGTCAGAGTTGGATCAGGATGATTAAAGGTACGAGATGGGGGTGTTGGAGGTCATTTATGCACATCCGTAAATAGTATACAAGGTTTAACCTTGAGTTGCGAGAATTCCACTCGAAATGAGTGTACCTACATAAAGAGTATTCACGGATGCGTGGATGGTGTCCAGTTAAGTTGAGGACTTGAGAGTCCATTGTGGGTTGGCGTTGGTTGACTACGGTTGACCATACCTCCGGAGTTGGGGACATGGCACTTGCTTGCCTATAGGCCGCAGGAAATACTCGTGTAGTGAGTGAGCTTAGTAATTGGAAAAGAAGTATGTTTCCAACGTGATTGGAACTACGGAATCAAGAAAAGTTGTAATGGAGACGTTGAGAGGAGTACTTGATTCCGTATTGGTGATGAGTATTCTGAGGTCACTGAGTGTGACGTTGTAGCAGATAGTGTTGAGTGCTGGAGGATGACATTGTATGAACTTTGATGTCATCATCTTGGATTCGTCCCTAGGTAGGACGACGAGGGTGATATGACAGTTATGAGTTTTAAGAGGGTGTAAGAACCGAACACCTAGGCTGTGAGTCAAACTTGATTTACTTGAGGAGTAGATGATATTTAGCGTCCCAGGATGTGATGAGTGAGTGTCCGAGATGATGGATTGGTGTTCGCCTGGTGATGGACGGTTGGAGTCCGAACCATGGTTGGAGTGCGGACGGTAGTACGCGGTTGGACGTTGCTGGAGTGCAGTCCTTGAGTAGGTCGGGTGGCACACCAATGTTGCTGTGTGTGGGTGCACCCGTGTGTGTAATGCACGTTGGATGATGGGATTAACCACAGTCAATCGATATGTTGGGTTGAGAGTGCCCCGAGATTACGAGAATGTTGTAGATTGGATAGAGTCATAGATGGACATGAGTGGTGATCGGATAAGATCCGATAGTGACAGGTTGAGACTCGAGGTGAGTCTAGATGTCAGCGGAGATCGCTTAGTGTTGCGAGATACGATACTAGGACTCGTGAAAGGACCCGCCCCGATCCCCCGGGGACCACAAGGGGACGTGCCATGCTCCCGTCTGACACCCAAACTAACATTCCAATTTTAACCTCAAACGTTCAAATTGCATAAATAACCAAATTAAAGTTATACATCAAATCCAAATTTAACAGATGTCAGACAAGGGATAAAATCCAAAATTACAAATTGCGAGCACGACTCTAAAATCAACCTACGGGTAAACCACCCAACAGGGGTTCAGGTACGCAGAAGTAGATCTATGCCTCAGCCTCAGGATCCTCCTCTACCTCAGTAGCACAACCTGGAGGGGTTACCAAAACATTAAGGGTGAGTGGGCCGAAACCAAAGTTTATAAAACCGTTTAATAATTAAAACATATACTTTACCCCTCCGTTTTCCAAACATGCATGCATCAGCATTTAAAACCATAAATCATATATAATAACCATATGGCATATAGTAAAACCATAAACATAACCACAGTCACTGCACTACACACTCCGATCCTGACATCTCAGATGTCTGACGTCCCTGACGTCCAATAAGGTCACAGTCCCAAGGCTACGCGTGCCACTCGGGGTCTCAATCCCAAGTCCAATCCCCGAACCCTGTCCAGGTACAGCATCCCAGATGCCTAGCGTCTAGACAATCGACGTCTCAGACGCCCAATCATAGCAATCCCGTTCCTGGGTCATTCTACGGTCCGGTTCCTCCGTAGAATGGCCCATCGCAGGCATTGCGCCGTGACTACTCCGGTTTACCTCATTCGGAGGAGACAGTATAATACGAGTATATCACTACAGTGCAATACCAAAATATAATCATTGATGTCCACATGCATATATAAGTATAAAGAGTTAAAATCCAAAACCTTACTCAAGTTTCACCAGACGGGTCTTAAGCCCAAACATCGTAAAACGTGCCATAATCATAATTTCAAGATCATCAAAACCATTCCTTGTTTCCAGCATGTGAATATATGAGTAAATCAGAAAACATTTATGCATGCAAGGGTTTAATGAAATCGGGCCCACTCACAGTACGATCCCGCTGCGAATCTGCGCGTACGGACCTGTTCCGGGATTATCGTACAATTCCTGTTAGTCCAATTCACACGTAAGGGTCACTACAAGTCCTTAACATTTATCCAAAAATCTGAAACAGAAACCGGCTCGGAGAAACCGTCCAAACACGCTTCCCGAGACAACCGGCCCTAAACTGACCCACCTAACTATCTCAGATCAACATGGTTAATTCACCAAAATTGTTCAGAATGATGAGAGGAACAAAAGTCATGTTGATCGTGATCGGAGATAAGGCCTAACGCGCCCTCACGCGCCGCCCAAAGTGGCTGCGCGTGAAAGTCACGCGCTTGACACTGTAGCTACAATGTCAGCTTCTTCACCCGAATACCTGTAATACGGGTCTGCCACCCGCGGCTTGACCCGGTCAATTAACCCTTAATTTCGACTCAATTTCAATCCATCTTGATCCTAACATGTTTATTAATCATCCAATTTAAGTTCTGTGACATTAATTAGCCTCGACAAGTCCTCAATTAACCCTTCGACCCGTGATCAACCAAACGGGTCAATCACCACAACTCCCTAGTTTCTGACCCATTATCAAATTCACTTTACAGGAAGCATCATAGGATCAAAACGAACTGAAAAACACAATCAATTGAACCAACACTCACCTGGAAGTAGCCGTCCAAACCTCTGAAATTTCCCTGAACACGGCAGTCACCATCCCAGCTCACCCGTAGCTGGTTGCCTTCGATTTCGATATGGATGTGTTCTAAACACTCCCAGTAGACTCACTCTGTGTTTAGATTGGTCCAACAAACCATAGAAATTAAATCCCGATTTTTCCCTCCAATTTCTAGAAACTGATTTCTCTGGTTTTTCCTCTCAAGCTCACAGCCCTCACCTCAGCAGAGTAAAGACCACTCAATTCTCATTTAGTTTAAACGACCTGCGCCATCCTAAATGTAACGACCCGTCCCAAATTCTATGATTAGATTAGTGACTAATCACGATTAGTGAGGTTAATCGGTGATTAGTTAGGCTAAATCAGACGAACGATGCGAAATGACCGTTTTGCCACTAGTGGTGGCAAAATGTTGACTTTTTAATCAGGCGATCAAATGGACTTTGACCGATGACCGTGACGTAGTTCGTGACGTCACGAGTTCATAGACAGGTGGCACGTTCAATTCCGACGTTCGGGGAGGAAGTTATGACGTTCGGAAGTTTAGAGGCATTTTGGTAATTTTGGTTAAATGGGGTCAAAAGTTGACTTTTTGACCAGGAGGTCCGATGGCCGAGGGCCGAAGACCGTTACGTAGATGAGGACGATACGAATCCATAGACAGGCGGCACACTGAAATCGGACTTCGAACGAGAGAGTTATGGGTCACGGAAGTTCGATTTCACTATGCACGAACTTCGAGACGGGGATGATCTGGCGAAAGCTGATTGGGTAGATATTTTTAGTGGGTCCCATGGATGAGTGACAAGTGTCACTCATCCTATTGGTTAATACCCTTCATTTGTGGATCTAATTAATAAATTATTATTATTTTAATTATTTTATAATTAATCCTAACAACCTTAAATCCTAACCATCCATTCTATTTTAATCTCTCAAATCCTAACCCTCCATCCCATCTCTCCTTCTCTCATCAGCCATCCTCCTTCATCTTTGTTCATCCTCCCACCCGAAACCCATAACCCCATTTTTCTTCATTTTCTTTCAAAAATCAAAACACACAATCACACTTCACCATTCATCACTTGTATGAGCTGGGAGTGACCGTGGGGGGAGTGTGAAGGGCTGAGGACGGAGAGGGTGGACGGTGGCCCACGGTGGAGGACACGGCGGAGGAGAACCCGTGAGGTAAGAAAACTTCAAAATTCGAAAATGAGTTTTAAGGGACGGTTTTGGGTTTCTGTGGATCCTAACACATTCTAGGGACTTAGGGGAGTCAAGAGGGATTAGTTTCGAGGCGTTGGACGGCCTGTAACAACCGTGAACGGCGGAGGAAGTCACGGCCGCCATGGCCGAATTGGAGGTACGGGTTTTAGTTGTTTTCCTTCCATTTTAATGTCATAGAACCTTAGGTTAGATTGAGACGAGTAGAATGGGACAAACGGGAGGAGAAATGGTGGCCGGAGCAGGGAGAACCGGCCGGGTCAAGCCGCGGGTCACGGCGACCTGGTTGCAGTCATTCGGGTTGACCCGTGAGGAGGCAGGGATGACTGATGACGTCATCATGTCAGGGATGACGTCATCATGTCAGATCTGACAATGTCAGACTGACATGTCAGACAGTGGGCCAATGGGAGCGTGACACGTGTCACTGTCAGGGGCTGTCAGTAATGACGTCATGCTGACGTCAGCGATGACGTCAGCAGGTACTGTAGCGGCGCGTGAAGCCCACGCGCAGCCCTTCAGGCGGCGCGTGAGGGCGCGTGGCAGGGAATCTAGGGAAGGTTCCAACATACGAAATCATCTATTCGATGTAACGAACATTTTGGGACTGGTTTCGTGTCAATCGGACACAGTCTCGATATGTTTCGGGGGCATCGGAAGGTTTAGGTTCGGTTTTAAAAATAGTTAAAAATACGGGAAAATTACGGGGCTTTAGTGGGAGGTTAATTAAGTAGTTAGTAACCTTCTATTACGATTTGGACAGGTTTGGAAGTCCCGGTGACGGTGATCGGCTCGGGGAGCCGTATGGCACGTAAATCGAGGCGGCAGCTCGGACGGTCTGTGAGTGGACCTTGTTTTCTAAATTGGTGCATGCATAAATGTTTATTATATGTTTTAAATATTTGTTTGTAATGCCATGGGTGCATTTGTATGTGGTTACGTATAAGCACGTATTTCGAGGTTTCGGCCTTATACGGTGCTTATACGGGTCTGTATCTCTGTATTGATTTAAATGAACTGGATTTGAATTTCAAAAGGATAAACTCGAGTATGAGACCCATTTGGTTTTGTCTCGGGCATATGACCTCAGATTCCGGGCACGGTGCCCAGCTGATGTCCTATGTTCGGGCACGAGACCTAGTCACTTTACGGTTTTGATTTCAGGTCAGGGAACCTTAAATGGATTCCCAGGTTCATGACGGTTTATGGGAATCGGCATGTTACCTCGGTTATGTTATTATGGTACATGACGGTTTATGGGAACCGGCATGCTACCTGGTTATGTTATTACGGTACTTGACGGTTTATGGGAACCGGCTTGCTACCTTGGTTAGAGATATTATGGATCATGACGGTTCAGGGGAACCAGGCATGGATATTATGTTATGTATATATATGTTCATCTACCTTCCTTTACTTCTATTATCTCCTCCGGAGAGGGTTGTTGGCCTAGGTGGACCCCGAAGTAGTCACGGAGCACCGACTGAGTGGAGTCACCCCCCAGTTGGGTTCCTTACTCTCAGGAAGGCTATGGTTACTATTACCTCGAGTAGGATCAGTGGTCTGTGGACATTGACCTTGACTTTGAGATGACTCAGATTGAGACCCGGGTAGCACGCGCGTAGCTTTGGATACCGTGACAGGATTGGTTGTGTGACTTATATGTATATATATATGATATGTAGTGTGCACAGGTGTGCACAGGTGTTTCTTTATGGTTTGGGGCCGAGTCCCTTATGGATTTGGGCAGTGGCCCATATGATCGTTTTCATTGTGGTCCTTTCGACCTTAGTTTATATCTGATTTGGGCTTAATTCCCACGTATGATTTCTTTGGTTAAATGGTTTTCCAATGCATGCATGCTTTTTAGTGAAGGGTACAAATGTCTTCTTATTAAATGTTTTTATAAACTCTTGTTTTGTCCACTCACAGTTTTTAATGTTTTGACTGCCCTTCAGGTTGACATCGGATATGGACTGTAGCAGAGACCGAGATATCACATGCCTCCTCCGGATCCTGGCGTACTCTGATAGCCCGGGAGGGCAAAGGTCGGAAATATCCCTTGTCTGACACTTCGTGTCAGACGGGAGCAGGGTCATCCCGCACTAATCCCAGGGGGATTGGGATGGGTCCTGTCACTAAAAGCTCGTGGAAGTCCAATATGTCCACTGAGATTTGTTCCCCGAAAGCTTCGAATCTCGAATTAACAATGGTGGCTTTGCTGGATGGGTGATTCAGACCACGTTCTGATGCCCCTAAAGCTTTAAACAATCCTTTCTTTCCAGCACACACCCGAATAATCAATTGGGCACTCAGAACCACCGCACATGGTGGTGCAGCCCAAGCTCCCTCGCGGTTGCTACAGTAACCAGGGGTAAAAAGACCAAAATGCCCCTAGTTCAAAAATTATTATAATGCCCTTCACTTTCCAGACCCGTAACTCCGTCATCCGACGTCCGATTTCAGCGTGCCACCTGTCAACGGACCCAGGGCATCAAGACCTACCTAACGGTCCTCGAGTCGTGTGAAAATTAGTTGTCAAACGAAAAGTCAACATTTTCGCCCCTATCGTCCAAATTACGGGAATGCCCCTGAACTTCCGATAGTCATAACTTTTTCCCTGATCGCCCGAATTGGACGTGCCACCTGTCTATGGACTCGTGACGTCCCGAACTACGTCACGGCCATTGGTCAAAGTCCGTTTGACCCACCAATCAAAAAGTCAACAATTTGGCAATACAATTCATAGGGGTAAAAACGTCAATTCATTCATTAATTTATAATATTGAAATCCTTGAATTTCCGGTGTGTTACAACTCGAGAGCAAGTCGAGATCAGAGTAGAGCAGCGAAGCGCAGTGGAACCGAGAGCTGCCAGCTGGTCACGATGGTCATGACCTGTGATAGTTATGGATTGATTGGTATCCGACGAGTTCAGATTAATAGGGAATGATGGGACTCTAAAGAGAGTCAGTTTTGAGTATGGAAATTTGAGAGAGTTGATTCGTACGAGTACCGAGAGTCAGTATGGGCATAAGTCTAAGGGTCGCCTGTGAGATGGGATTTGTGCCATTGTGGTGGCAGGACCGGGAGAATGTTGTCTAATAGGATGTTGAGTAGGATGCAAGCTTGTTTGTGTCAGCCTTAGTGCGAAGGCGTATTTCATCCTGATGACTGTATGATGGAACGTGTCAGAGTGTTAGACTGAAAAGCCGTTTGGATGTCAGTCTGGTATTGCTGACCTGTCGGAGTGAGTGACAGGCGTGATTGACGAGTGTCGACGTTCCGTCTCGAGTGAGACGTACGAGCTGACGTGTAGTTTCGGAAATGAATTGGAGCTTTGGAGGGTCCAGTGACGGTCAGGCGAAATGAGGATTTTGCCCTTGGAATGGGCGAATTGTTGACTTTCCATTCAGGCGGTCAAATGGACTTTGGCCGATGTCTGTGATGTAGTTCGTGACGTCACGAGTTCATAGACAGGCGGCACACTCGATTCCGACATTCGTGGAAGAAGTTATGACCATCAGAAGTCCAAGGGCATTTTGGTAATTTGGTCGAATAGGAGTAAATAGTTGAATTTTAACCTAGGAAGTCTGATGGCCGAGGGCTGAGGACCGTTACGTGGATAAGGACGATACGAATCCGTAGACAGGCGACACGTCGAATTCAGACGTTCGACGGAAGAGTTACGGTTCACGGAAGTGCGAAAGTACTATTGCACGAAGTTCGAGATAGCTTGAGTTTTGTCTTTAGTGTGGGGCCCAGATCTTTGGTAAGCCCAATAGATGAGTGATAATTGTCACCCATCCATTGCCTACCTTCCTACATACATGCATCGACACCTTCTTTGTTTTCTTCATTCAAACCCGATCAAAACCATCACCCCAAATCCAACCCTTCAACCCTATGATCATATCTGAGACCCGGAGAGTGAGAGAAAGGCTGAGGAAGCAGAGAACGGTGGCTGGAAGCTGACTGGGCCGCCGTGCACGGCGGTGAAGGCCAAGAAGAAACCGACTTCACGGTTAGGCCCATTTTTCCATATATTTCGATTTACACATTATAGTTTGTTTTGGATGATTAGGATGAGGTTATTAGGTTTCTCAAGGGGTTTAAAGAAGATTTTGGTGGTGGTTGGACGGATGTGGAAGCCGTGGGAAGAAAATGAAAAACAAGGCCGTGAGGCCCTTTGATTTTGGTTAGGATTTGGTGTTTTTGGTTAGGTTTAGGGATTGGAAATGATAGAAACCATGAAAATAGGAAGATTGGGATCGAAAAGGAGTGGATTGGACGAAAAATGAGAGAGAGAGAGAGAGAGAGAGAGAGGTGGTCGAACTAGTCACGCCGGTCCAACTGGACCGGCCTAACCAGGAAAACTGGTCGGACAAGTCGATTGCGTGGAGAAGAAGGTGAACAGTCAGGCGGTGAGGCCCACGCGCAGGACCATCCTTGGGGCGCGTACGAGCGCGTGAGGAGGAATTTTGGGTAGTTTCCAACATGTCAAATCATCTATTTGATGTAACGAACATTTTGGGACTGGTTTCATGTCAATCGGACATCGTTCCGATATAGTTCGGGATGTCCGAAGGTTTAGGTTCGTGTTTAAAAATAGTTAGAAATTCCAGAAAATTACCGAACTTTAGTGAGGGGTTATATAAGTAATTAGTGACCCTCTAAATTAATTTGGACAGGTTCGGGAATCTCGGAGGCAACGATTGACCTGGGAGACGCTTATGGCACGCGTATCGAGGCACGGCTTCGGACAGTCTGTGAGTGGACCCTTCTTTCGAAATTGATGCATGCATAAATGTTTTATAAGTGTTTTAATACATTTTTTGTGATTCCATGAGTGCATTTGTTTGTGGTAGCATAGGATTTACATATTTGCACATATTGCGAGATTTTTGGTTTTATACGATGCTTATACGTGCTATGTTTTCAACTAGAATTTAATGAATGAGTTTTGGATTTGGAAATATGAAATCCGGCACGAGACCCATTTTATTTACGAACTCTCGAACTTGGAGTTCATTTGATTTGACGAGAAATCGGACCGAGGGTCCATTTGAGCTATACGATCGGACCGAAGGTCCCGTTGATTTATGATTCTGGCTTGAGGCCCATTTGGTTGTAATATCGGGTGTGAGGCCCTATTGGTTGTGAAATTAGGCTTGAGGCCCCATTTCTTTATAGTTTCGGGCTTAGGGCCCAGTTAGTCGTGGTATCGGGCTTGAGGCCCTATTGATTGTAACATCGAGCTTGAGTCCCAGTTCAGTTTGTGAAATGAGAATTCGGGCATGAGACCCTATTGAACTGTGGATTTAGGCCAAGGCCTGTGAAATTGATTTGAATCGGATTCGAGGAATCCTATTGAGATGAATCGGGTATGAGACCCAGTTGAAATGTGTTTTGAGAAAGAAAGAAAGAGTTTTGGAAAATGTATATATACCCTCCATATGATTATATGGTCTCCTCCAAACGTCGACCTGGAGAGTCACGATCCACAGACCAGAATGGGTATCCCCATAGGGATCCCGTTCCAGGAGTGGGGGTTACGATTTATGATGTGATCAGACTTGATCCAGAGAGAGAGCTCGGACTAGATCCAAAGATTGAGCCTCCTAGATGGAGATTCCTGGGAGAAGACTCGGAGTGAGACCCCGGGTAGTGTGCACACTAGTAGAGAGATTGATATCGTGACATTTATCGGGGATGTGATCCCTAGGGGCTGTGTGCCCCGAGTTGGCATCTTCTCGGAAGTGCCTCGGATGGGTTATACGTATATTGATATGTATGAGGTTTTACGAGTTTTAGTGATTTCGGGTCGGGGACCCAAATGGATTTATGGTTCATGATGATTTATGGGAATCGGCATGAACCCTTGAAAGGTTTTTATGGGTCATGACGGTTTATGGGAACCGGGCATGAACCCTTAAAAGGTTTTGAGAATGTTTTCAAAGGGTTTTATAGACGTTTTGATAAACGGTTTTCGAATGCATGCATATGCTTTTAATGAAGGGCATAAATGTCTTCTTGTGAAAATGTTTTTAATGAAATGATTGTTTTTATTCACTCACAGTTTTTCGTGTTTTAATGCCCTTCAGGTTGATAGCGGATGCGGGCTGTAGCAGAGACTAGACATCACACTCCTCCTCCTAGGATCCTGGCGTACTCTGGAAACCGGTAAGGGCTAGAGATGGAATTTTCCCTGGTCTGACACCTCGTGTCAGACGAGATCAGGCGCGTCCCATGTTAATCCCGGGGGATTTGGGACGGGTCCTGACAGAGGACCCCAGCCTCGTTGTCATCGCAGTGATCGCACAGCCCGCGCAGCTCAGCTTCAAGATTCGTCTCTCTGCTTCTCTATTTCTCACTCTCTTGCTATTCCATACTGAAATCGAATTTTTATTTTTGGGGTTAGTGGAGTAGTGTGAGTTTTGGGTGAGTGGGACTCTAAGACTCTAAGAGTACTCTCAGAATAAAGCATGTGGGTGGAGAAGAGTCTCCTGGAACATCCTCTCACCATCTCTCACAGTGGGTGAACAAAAGTGTGGATAAGAGTAAAATAAATTGGAATTTTATTTGGGGTTAGTGGACTACTATTTACTTTTTTAATTTTAAAGGAAAACAAAGTGTGTGAAAACAAAGTGTGTAAATAAGAGTAAAGTAAATCGGATGGGATTAGTGGATTACTATTTGCTTTTTAATTGTAAAGAAAATTTCTAGAAGATTTCAAGATCAATGACAGGGGAAAAATATATATATATATATATATATTATTGTTGTTATTTTTTAGTATTAATTTTTTTTTTATGTTTATTATCAAATATCTAACAACTATAATTTTATTTAGGGCTGGGCACTTGGAACCAAAATATCGAAATCGTAGCGTTTTAGATCAAACCATACCGAAAAAAAAAACCGAATAGTAAAACCATTGTATGATTAGTACGGTACCGAAACCGTACCGATATAATTCGGTACGGTTTCGGTATCGATATTTTAAAAAATCGTCCCGTACCGATACCGTACCGAATTAGATTTTTTTTTAATAATTAAATTTATTTCTTATTGATTTATTAGGCTTTTTTCAAGAGTTGATATGACCATACATATCTTAATTTAGCTTCTAAGAGTTGATATCTTCAACTTAGTGCAACTTTTTCAATACATATTTGAAAACTTAAGTCTTTCATAAATGTAGTTTTCCTTTTTCTTTAGTCTTTTACTATGCTAGAGGACTAAGATTCACTAATGAATATAAGCTTCTGGAGTCTGTCTTGTGCTAAATTAGTGTTAAAATTGTTAATTTATTGTTTTCTTTTCTCTATGCAATGTTGTCTTGCGCCCATTGTATTATTAGACACGGTTTGTCATTGATCTTTTGGCTGTCTATACTAATTAAAAATAAAATTATATGGAGGACTCATAAGCTTCTACTTGAATGTCAGCTACTGAAAGTTTTTAATTAGCAAAGCCAGCTAATTGATCTTTTGGATTGGACATGAAGTCTATAATATTTATTTATATATGGTTTGCTTTTGATTTTGATTTTTGATTAGGGAACCAAAAATAAAATTATTGAGAATCTAAGCTCACACTTAACCATGCCTAAACCTAACCCTTGCTTTATAATCACAAACAAAATTTTGGCTCAAAATCGAAACCATACTGAAACCGTACCAAACTTAATTAGTACGGTACGATCTGGTTTCACTTTCAAAATATTGAATACCAAACCGTACCATACTGATTAAAATTAAATGGTATGGTTCTGGTATCGATCAATTTTGTACCGTACCAAATTGTGCCCACCCCTAATTTTATTTATTTTAAATATACATTTAATCTATTATCAATTAATATGTGCTCAAATCCATGGATGAAAATATCCAACTTTATTGGCGAAATTTTGCCAAAATTTCATTTTTTTTAGCTGGCGGCACATAAGAGGGGGAAAGATATTGAACAAAATTTTCGAATTTTTTTCTTGTTTTAAACCAATATATCTCATTATTTAATTAAAACGATCAAGATATGGCCAAATTTTATGAAAATCGAACGTAAAACTATCGATTTCCAGTCGGGTCGAAAAAACCGAATCGTAGACCCGAGGGAGGAAGAAGATGATTGTTAAGAGTGTTAGTTTTTATACTTTATATATTATACGTTGATTATGTTTTCAATTAGGCTGGCTAGCCGAGTTGGTTATGTCCTTTGTCTCAAAATTGAGAGTCCTGGGTTTGACCCCAGGATGCTTCCTTGTTGAAATTTGTTTTTTATTCGTTTTTTTTTTTTTCAAATTTTCAACAATGCTTGTCATTTTTTCTAATTTTAAATATATCAATTCTTTCCAATTGTTGAACAAAGATTGGTTCTATTTTTTCATCCTTTTTTTTCCAAATTTTAATTATATTTACTCATTTTATAATTTTTCTTCCATTGATTTTTTTTTTAAGATTATTGTTATGTTTTTAATTATATTAACATTCAATTATAGTAATTCACTTCAATTTATGTTTATATTTAAAATTTTATATTATTAGTCATCAGCATAACCATATTGTATCATATTATTCATCCTATATTTATTATACCAAAGTTATTTTATCATTTTTATTAGTCATATATAACTATTATTAGGTACTTCAGTTTCCCCCAAAGTTTCATTCCAAATTTCCAACTTTTAGACCAAATTTCCGTCATTTTTGTTAACCATAAACGATATCGATATCGATATTTTCGGCGAGATATCCGTAAATTTGACTAGCGATATATTCGTCGATATCGATATTTCAATCCTTGGGTGCATCTACTAGTTTGAGATTAACGAAATATTACAGATAACAAACGTCATTTCATTGATTAATTTTGTTATCAAAATTGCCCGACTTTTCGAGTTTGATATTTAATTATGAAAATTTGTTAATTATAAAGGGTGGTTAATTTAGTGATTCAAGTATTAATATATTACTTTAATTTGCTCCAAGTCTAAGTCTAATATTTGCATCCCATATCCACTATTTGTTATGAGCTTGCTCCCAATTAGTCTATAGTACTCTTGTTCTCAAGGATAGCGTTCATAACTCAGACTAACTCTAATCACGACCAGCCTACCGAAAGACGGCTATCTTTTGAAGAAAGCATAAGTGGTGTCGGCCTACGGGCCGGGTCTCATAAAACCCTTCAACCATTATGTGGTTTACACTTTACATGCAAGTGAAGAATAAACGTGAAAAAAAAACTCTCACGCTTGTGAGCCATAAAATCATAGAAAGCCTACCGACAAGATCTTTCCAACAGTGTGAAAAGAGAGCTGAAGTTTCTCAGCACAAATAAAAAATTATTAACATGGACATTTCAATCATAACATAAACTAAACATGAACTAGTTTGGAAAGAAAATGTAACGACCCGTCCTGGAAATTGGGATTAGATTAGTTGTTAATGACGGATTAGTGAAGTTAATCGGTGATTAGTTGGATGCGTTCGGACGGACGGTACAAAATGACGATTTTGACCTTGGAATGGGCAAAAATGTTGACTTTTTGTTCGGGCAGTCAGAAGGACTTTGACCACTAACCGTGACGTGGTTAAGGACGTCACTAGTTCATAGACAGGTGGCACGTCCGATTCCGACATCCGAGGAAAAAGTTACAACGTTCGGAAGTTCGAGGGCACGTTGGTAAGTTCGTTGAAAAAGGTCAAATTGTTGACTTTTCATACGACATGGAATTTCCACGAACTTCGCGGACCGTTAAGAAGGTCTCGATGCCCTGAATACAACGATAGACGGCACATGTCGATTGGAGTTCGGACGACATAGTTACGGTCATAGGAACTTGAGGGGGAAAATGGTAATTTGTCCTTTAGGGGTATTTTGGTCTTTTTGAGGCATTGAGATTTATGCCCAACAGGATGAGGACACATGGTTGTTTTTGGAATTGCTGCCTAGAGGAAAATGGACATATGGCCTTATCTGGAAAGCCGTGGAACTCTCTCACCGCCTACAAGCAATTTAAACGTGCACAGCTTGGTTCAAAGAGAAAACAGAGTATACAAGTGTGCTGTGATGTAACGACCCGTCCCGGGAGTCGGGATTAGTGAAGTGTTTAGTGACGGATTAGTAGAGTTAATTGGGTGCAGCATGACGATTTTGCCCCTAGGTTGGGCAATTTGTTGTCTTTTAGTTCAGACGGTCAATTGGGCATTGTCCGATGACCGTGACGTAGTTTGGGACGTCACGAGTCCGTAGACAAGTGGCACGTCCGATTTGGACAATCGGAGAAAAAGTTATGGTGTTCAGAAGGTTAAGGGCGTTACCGTAATTTTGGTTAAATAGGGAGAAAATGTTGACTTTTTACTGGACTTTTAGTTTTCACGTAGACCAAGGACCGTTAGATAGGTCTCGACGTCCTGAGTACAACGACAGGTGGCACGCTGTCATCGGACGTCGGACGGTAAAGTTATGGGTCTAGGAAGTTGGAGGGCAAAATGGTAATTTTGGATTTAGGGGGAATTTGGTCTTTTCACAATTGGGCCAATCAGATAAGACCATATGAGAGTGTGTGATTGGATATTTTATTTTCTGTCCAGGGATAGTTGGACACGTGGGAGACTTCCTAGAGGGTTCTAGTCAGTTTGGATAGGCACGGCTACAAAATGCACGATTTTGAACCGTGCAATTATTCGAAGTACAGAAACAGGGAGAGGGAAATCGTGAGTCTTCCTGATCGATTCTCAGTGTGTGAGGGCTTGAAGCTTGAGTGAGTGATCGAAGAAGGGTTTGGTGAGTGTGATAGAGTAATATAGTGAGGTTTTGGACGGTGGGTGTGTGTGTCGTGACTGGAAACCAGAGAACAGGGCAGGGACACTGTGCACGGTTGTGCACCCCAGACGATCAAACCATAAATTGGAGACGTGATGGTGTTCGGGGACTCGAAAGGATTCATGTGGACTCGGTAGGACAAGGCGGCGAGCACGGCGGAGACTAGAGCAGGGGTAAGTATTCTCTGTCCCCTGTTTTTCCCGTTTTGTTAAATTCGAAAGTCGTGAGGTTTGGGTGATTGTCGAGGTGTTCTAAGGTTTCTAATAGTTCTAGGAAGGTTAGAAGGACCTTAGGGTGTAACCTGGAGCTTCGTGGTGGCTGTGGGTGGCCAGAGACAGAAACTCAGATTTTCTGAGTTTTCTTCGAAGATTGGACGAGGAGTTTGGGGCCGTGATTTCACGAACTGATTAGTGGAATCAATTAATTAGTCCAGGACGAAGCTAAAGGAATGAAAAGGGAAGAAAACGGTGGAGGAATAGCGAAGAACGGCCTACGTCGGTTCAGACCGGCCACGGCTGAGCAAGACGATGATCAATACCCCACTGTTCAGGCGCGTGAAGCCCACGCGCAGCCCCTTTGGGCGGCGCGTGAGGGCGAGTGGGGAAGAATCTGAGGAACCTTCCAACATAGTTTTGAGTCTAATTGTTATAACGAATCTGTTGGGACAAGTGTCGGGACGATCGGATATCGTCTTGATATGTATCGGGATGTCCGAAGGTTTTAGGGTTCGGTTAAAAATAGTTAAAAATACAGGAAAATTATGGGACTTGAGTAGGACTTTTGTGAAGTAGTTAGTGACCTTGTTATGGGCTTTGGACAGGTTCAGGAAAGCTGAGGATAGAGGAATGGTCGGGGACGGCGTAAGTGCGCGCGTATCGAGGCAACGTCGGAATGGTTTGTGAGTGGACTTTGCTTTCTAACTCTTGATGCATGCATATATGTTTTTATATATTTTCTATACTTGATTCTATGATTCGATTTATGATTGTGATGGTTTATGATTTTTGCACGTTTTTCGAGGAAATTACAGAAATTCACGTTTTACGATAAGTTGTTGGATATTGTGATTTGAACCTGGTTTTAATAATTTGATTTCGGGATTTGAAATACGATTTGAATTCAAAGAAAGTAAAAGGATTTTGGAAAGGGTTTTCGGGCTGGAAGCCCAGTTCAAAAAGTGGTTTTGAGAAATGTGATTTCGGGTTTTTGGATCGGAATTCCGGATGACGATTCAGGATTCGATTCGAGACTTGAAATGGATTTCCGGGTTTGGGTTTAGAATGGTTATTCCGGATGCCGGCTTACGGAATGATGGTTTCGGACCCGAATTTGGAAAAGGATAATGGATATGAGTTCTGGATTCAGATTTGGAAATGGAAAAAGTTTTCAAACGGTTTTGGATTGGATTTTTTGGATCTGGTTATTGGGTTTAAAGACCTGGATTATATTTGACGGGGGACGGGCCCGGATTGAGTTTAAAGACTCGGATATTGATATTTTTCCCCCGTAGGCCTGTTGAGTTTAAAGACTCGGGAGTTTAAAGACTCGGATAGATCTAGCAGGTTCGATGGATGGAAATGTGGTTTCAAATGTGTTTTGGATTTCACTGAGAATTGATGATGATGGTTTATACTAACGGTTTTCTGAGGTTTTGGGCTATGCCCGGATGAAATGGTTTTCGGTGGTTTTGGGCTGAGGCTCGGGATTTGAGAAAAAGGAAAATGTGTTTGGTTTTCGTACATGGTTTTATGACATACCTTTGATATGCATGCATTGGTTGTTGAAACGGAGGGTATAAATGTAATTGTGTTTTATGTTACCTGTTATTAAACTTATTCTTTATTTTCATCCACTCACAGTCTTTTCGTGTTTTCGATACCCTCCAGGTTGTTGCGGAGCGGGCTGTTGGTCGAGGATGACAGAGACATCACACCCGAGACCCACAGTAGTTTCGATGCACTCTGGGAAGTCTGAGTACCTTGAGGATGGTTCTATCGACAATTCTGGTCCGACTTACGTGTCACATGGAGGTTGGACGTCTGTTTAACCCTCGTGTCATACGTAAGTTAGACGGGAGCAGGGTTTAGCCCTTAATCCTGGGGGATTAGGGGTGGATCCTGTCACGTGACCTCCCGCTCCGATTAACCCCTTTGCTTCTCACCGTTTGCCTTCAATGTCTGAATGAAAAAGAGAGGAAACAGCGTGATGGTGTGGTGGTGCCACCGTGAACAACCGCCGTGGACGATGGTTTTCTAATCGGGAGAAACAAAGGGCAGGATATGTTTTGACCCTGAATACCAATCTCCTTGCTTTCCATGTAACAACCCGTACCTTCGGGAAGGGTATAAATGTAATTTTGTAAAAAGAATTGTATAAAAAGGGCAATTTTGCCCTTGTGAATAGTGTGTCAAAAGTTGACTTTTTGATTTACAGGTTGGATGAGTGTTGACCATTGACCGTGACGTAGTTTAGGACGTCACGAGTCCGTAGACAGGTGGCATGTCCGATTCGGACAATCGGAGGAAAAGTTATGACGTTCGGAAGATTGAGGGCGTTACCGTAAGTTTGACTAATCAAGGAAAATGTTGACTTTTTAGTGGACTTGTGATTTTCACGTAGACTGAGGACCGTTAGATAGGTCTCGACGTCCTGAGTACAGCGACAGGCGGCACGCTGTCATCGGACGTCGGACGGAATAGTTGTGGGTCTGGAAAGTTCGAGGGTAAAATGGTAATTTCTAAACCTAGGGGCAATTTGGTCTTTTTCTCTTAGGCCCAATCAGATTAGAACATGTGGCTGAGTGGGCTGGGATATTTTGTACTGATGACCGTAGGAAGTGGACACGTGGTTGTGAGCTAGAGGGTTCTAGGCTTGTGTATAATGTACACGGCCACAAACCGTTCAAGTTGAACCGTGCATTGGGCTTCGACACAGAGAAACAGAGAGTGAAGAATTGAGAGACGGTGATCGATTCTGTGCGTGGGTGAAGGTTCTGTGAGTTTTGAGAGTGACAGAGAGAAGAGAGGAAGCTGGTGATCAGAATTTGGGGGTGAAATCGTGCACGGAGACACGGCGATGGAAGGCTGAGTTTTCAGAGAAACAGAGGAGGCCGTGAGAGTTTGACGGTGGTTGTGCCGTGTTGTGGTTCAATCCAAGCTAATAGGAGGCTAGGATGACGGCAGAGGACCCACTGGGCACCGTGGCACACGGCGGTGCAGACGGCGGTGGACGGTTCGAAGGTATGGTTTGAATCCCCTGTTTTCCCGTTTTTTGTTTTCAAAAGTCGTGGACCTAGGGCTAGAGTCGAGGGATTTGGAGCTTAGGGTGAGACTCCTGAAGGTCCTAGGAGTCGTCTGAGTGTGGTGCCATGACGGGGGAGGACCTGGGTGGCCGGCGGCCAAAACAGGGCAAACGGGCTGTTTATTTCAGGGATGAAGATGATGGGTTTCAGGCCGTGATTCTTCGATTTTAGGACTGAGTTTAGTTGCAGGGAACTGGATGAAGCTTATGGGATTGGATTGGATGGTAATGGTGGAAGATTAGAGGAGAGCCGGTCACGCCGGTTCAACACAGTTGAACCGGGTGACTCGAGGTTGAAGATGCACTGTAGCAGGCGCGTGAGGCCCACGCGCAGCCACTTTGGGCGGCACGTGGGGGCACGTGGGGAGGATTCCGGCCAAATTTTCAACATGGTTTTGGTCCTAAATTTTTTAAGGAATCCATTGGTGTAATTTTCGGGTTAATCGGACGATGTTACGAGATAGTTCGAGAATCCGGACGGTTTAGGGTCTAAGTTTTAATTACGAATAAATTCTCAAAAATTTGGGGAGATTAGAGTTAGCATATTTGATGTAATTGTGACCCTATTTGGTGCCTATTGACAGGACGGGAGACACCTGAGACGGTCGAGGAGCGCACGGAGCACGATTGACACTTTCTGATTTGTGAGTGGACTCTTTCTTTTCTTACGAGCATGCCTAAATGTTTTATTTCTGTTTTATGGTTTAAAGTATGTTTTTATGCTTGTTAATGATGAATACATGTGATTGCTATGCTTGCACGGTTTTCGAGACATTTTCGGGCTTTTGCATGTTTTATGAGAAAAAGCTAGATTTCTGATTTTGATGCTATACTTTGGGATTTCAAATTATAATTGTGTTCTGATAGTAATAATGAATTCTGAGACATGATTTTGGCAACCCGGTTTTGGTTAAAAATTGGATTTCATGGAATTTCGAATTTGGGTTCGGAATGACGGTTCTGAACGCCGGAAGGGCTTCAGACCGATGATTTCGGATTCGGGATTGGGTTTAAAGACCCGGATTCTGATTGACGGGGGACGGGCCCGGATTGAGTTTAAAGACTCGGATATTTACGATATTACCCCCGTAGGCCTATTGAGTTTAAAGACTCGGGAGTTTAAAGACTCGGATTACATTTGAGGCTTGGTTGAGTTTAAAGACTCGGATAGACCCAGCAGGTTTGATCGGACTTTGATATTTGTGGATTTGGTTTTATGATACGATCTTCGCACACTGATTATATTGTTTTATGGCGTGGTTTTCTGCTACGTCGTTAGGCATGCATGTTTTTAAAACGGAGGGAAAAATCTTATGGTTTTTCTTAACCCTGATTTGATGATAAACGATTTTTGAAAACTTTCATTTCTTTTAGTCCACTCACACTTTTGTTTGAAATTTTCCCTCCAGGTCGTGGTGATAGCACTAGGGTAAACATTGAGTGTAACGACCCGTCCCAAATTCCATGGTTAGATTAGTGACTAATCACGATTAGTGAGGCTAATCCGTGATTAGTAGAGCGAAATCGGACGAACGATGCGAAATGACCGTTTTGCCCTTGGTGGTGGCAAAACGTTGACTTCTCGATCGGGCGGTCAAAGAGACTTTGACCGATGACCGTGACGTAGTTCGTGACGTCACGAGTTCATAGACATGTGGCACGTTCAATTCCGACGTTCGTAGAAGAAGTTATGACGTTCGGAAGCCCAAGGGCATTTTGGTAATTTGGGTGAATAGGAGGTCAAAAGTTGACTTTTTGACCAGGAGGTCCGATGGCCGAGGGCCGAAGACCGTTACGTAGATAAGGACGATACGAATCCGTAGACAGGCGGCACGTCGAATTCGGACGTTCGACGACGAAGTTACGGTTCACGGAAGTTCCCGGTTACTATTCACGATGGCACGTTTTACGAGACAAAAAGTGCAGTTTTGTCTCTAGTGGGCCCAGATATTTAATGGAGGCCCAATGGATGAGTGACACTTGTCACCCATCCACTGGCCAACCTCACCCACTCATGCACCAAACCATTCAACCGTGCATCCATTTTTCCATTTTTCCTCCAACCGAACCCGATCCCATTCCTCACCCAAACCCATTCAACCCTTTCCAATGATCATACAGGAGAGACCAGAGAGTGAGGATGGACCGGTGGATGCTGGTGGCCGGCCCAGGACGCACCGCCGTGGACGGCGGAGGAGGAGGAGATCGAGGTAATCGGTTTTACCCGATTTTGTCCATTTTCAATATTAGTGGTTATGGGTCATTTTTGATTGTTTTAATGAATTAGTTAGGATGTTAAGAAGCCATTAGGAAGGTTTTGGGAAGGTTTGAACGTTGAGGGACCTCTGGGGAGGATTTCGAAAAATTGAACCGTGAGGGGATTTTTGGGTTCACGGGTTTTAATCGGTTTTAGGTTGTTTTGTTCATTAGGATTGATAGGAAACATTAAAATAGGAATTTAGGAATTAAAATGGAAGAAAACGGACGAAAAATGAAGAGTGTAGGGCCTTGGACCGGTCACGCCGGTCCAGCGGACCGAAATTGCAGAGAAAACCGGACCGGCCCGGTCGGACCGGTTCGATCGAAGGAGGACGACGGGCACTGTAGCGGCGCGTGAGGCCCACGCGCAGGCAACTTCCAGTGGCGCGTGTGGGCGCGTGCTAGGGTTTTTGGGGATGTGTTCAACATACGAAATCATCTATTCGATGTAACGAACATTTTGGGACTGGTTT
Source organism: Prinsepia uniflora (assembly GCA_032719365.1). Taxonomy (NCBI): domain Eukaryota; kingdom Viridiplantae; phylum Streptophyta; class Magnoliopsida; order Rosales; family Rosaceae; genus Prinsepia; species Prinsepia uniflora. Next base: position 9,168,205 of record CM064868.1, on the reverse strand, counting down.
CGTGTCGATCGGACACTGTCTCGATATGTTTCGGGACATTGGAAGGTTTAGGGTAGGTTTAAAAATAGTTAAAAGTTCGGGAAAATTACGGGGCTTTGGTAGGAGGTTAATTAAGTAGTTAGTAACCTTCTATTAAAATTTGGACAGGTTTGGGAGTCCCGGTGATGGTGATCGGCTCGGGGAGCCGAATGGCACGCAAATCGAGGCGGCAGCTCGGACGGTCTGTGAGTGGACCTTGTTTTCTAAATTGGTGCATGCATAAATGTTTATTATATGTTTTATTACTTGTTTGATGATGCCATGGGTGCATTTGTATGTGGTTACGTATAAGCACGTATTTCGAGGTTTCGGCCTTATACGGTGCTTATACGGGTCTGTATTTCTTTATTGATTTAAATGAACTGAATTTGGATTTCAAAATGATAAACTCGGGTATGAGACCCATTTGGTTTTGTCTCGGGCATATGACCTCAGATTCCGGGCACGGTGCCTAGTTGGTGTCCTATGTTCGGGTACGAGACCCAGTCACTTTACGGTTTTGATTTCAGGTCAGGGAACCTTAAATGGATTTCCCGGTTCATGACGGTTTATGGGAACCGGCATGAACTCTTAATATGGTATCATGGTTCATGACGGTTTATGGGAACCGGCATGAACTCTTAATATGGTATCATGGTTCATGACGGTTTATGGGAACCGGCATGAACCCTTGTTGGTTATTACGGTACATGACGGTTTATGGGAACCGGCATGTTACCTGGTTATGTTATTACGGTACATGACGGTTTATGGGAACCGGCATGTTACCTGATTATGGATATGATGGATCATGACGGTTCAGGGGAACCGGTCATGAATGTTTATGTTATGTATATATATATATATATATGTTCGTCTACCTTCCTTTACTTCTATTATCTCCTCCGGGGAGGGTCGTTGGCCTAGGTGGACCCCGGAGTAGTCACGGAGCACCGACTGAGTGGAGTCACCCCCCAGTTGGGTTCCTTACTCTCAGGAAGGCTATGATTACTATTACCTCGGGTAGGGTTAGTGGTCTACGGACATTGATCTTGACTTTGAGAAGACTCGGATTGAGACCTGGGTAGCGCGCGCGTGGGTTTGGATACCGTGACAGGATTGGTTGTGTGACTTATATATATGTATGTGATGGATATATGATATATGATATGTGGTGTGTACAGGTGTGCACAGGATTTGGGCAGTGGCCCGTATGGTCGTTTTTATTGTGGTCCTTTCGACCTTAGTTTATATCTGCTTTGGGGCTTAGTCCCACATATGGTTTGTTTTGGATAAATGATTTTCGAATGTATGCATGCTTTTTAGTGGAGGGTACAAATGTCTTCCTTATTAAATGTTTTTATAAACTCTTGTTTTGTCCACTCACAGTTTTTAATGTTTTGACTGCCCTTCAGGTTGACATCGGATGTGGACTGTAGCAGAGACCGAGATATCACATGCCTCCTCCGGATCCTGGCGTACTCTGATAGCCCGGGAGGGCAAAGGTCGGAAATATCCCTTGTCTGACACTCCGTGTCAGACGGGAGCAGGGTCATCTCGCACTAATCCCTGGGGGATTGGGATGGGTCCTGTCATTGAGGCAGAATCCGAGGCATAGAGCTTACGACGTCCTTCCGTTGCGAGATTAGCCCTAGTAGGATTTTGTGCCTGTTTTGTATAAACTATGCTCTAACTTACGGTTGTATGATATTTCTCCCTTGTCTGATAGTTATGCTTATGGTTGTGTTGAGGTTATTTTGGAACTTTAAGTGTGATTGTCAGATGGTAGCAGGGTTCGTCTCAGGTATCGAGGTGATATTTGGGACGGGTCCTGACATTCCATCTTTTGCCTATGGTTTGTACACCAAAAAGAGAGGGGAAGTCGAGAGGAAGGTGGTGGTATCCACGGAGGAGCTCACGGCGGACGGTAAGTTCCTATTCTCGAATTAAGTATAGTTTGAAATCAATAATGGCAAAGGATGAATTGTTGATTATCAAGAGGTTGTGACAAGTTAAAAATGTTTCTAAGGACTCCAAAAGATGTTTGGAACCAAAACCAAAAAGAACGGTGGTCGGGATACGATGAACACGACGGAGGAAAAGGCCGGTTTATCAATCGACTTTAGGAGGTACAATTGAACGGTTAACTTGCTGTCTTTTCGTACTAAAGTGACTGTAAACATGTAGACAAAGCTAGGGGTTTAATTAGAAGTGAAATCGGACTGAAAAACGAAGAAGGAATGGGGTTGAACCACCCATGCCGGTTCAGGTTGGACTAGTCTGAACCGGACCGGTCTGGACTAGTTTAACAGATGTTGAAGATGAACAGTACTTGGCGCGTGTGGGCTCGTGGCACGCCTTTTGAGGTTAGTTCCAACACGAATTTTAAAGTATTCGATGTAACGAACATTTTGGCACTGGTTTCGAGTCGATCAGATATCGTCTTGATAGGTTTTGGGATGTCCGAAGGTTTTAATCCTCGTGTTAAAAATAGTTAAAAATTCGAGAAAATTACGGGGCTTGAGTATAAGCTTTTTGAAGTAGTTAGTAACCTTATATTGGATTTTGGACAGGTTCGGGAAATCCGAGGATAGTGGTTTAGCCTAGAGAGTATAAGTGCGCGCGTATCCAGGCAGAGGCGGAAATGGTCTGTGAGTAGACTTTGCTTTCTAACTCTTGATGGATGCATATATGTTTTTATATGTTTTCTATACGTGATTCTATGATTTGATTTATGATCTTGATGGTTTAAGATTTTGCACTATTTTCGAGATATTTAGGGAATTACACGTTTTACGGGAATATGATGGATGTTGTGATTTGAACCTGGTTTTAATGATTTGATGTCGGGATTTGAAATACGATTTGATTTCAATGAAATTAAAGGGATTTTGGAAAGTGATTTCGGGCTTGAAGCCCAGTTCAGAAAAGTGGTTTTAAAGAATGTGATTTCGGGTTTTTGGATCGAATTTCCGGATGACGATTCGGGATTCGGTTTGGAACTTGGAAATGGATTTCCGGGTTTGGGTTCAGAATGGTTATTTCGGATGCCGACTTACGGAATGATGGTTTCAGATTCGAATTTGAGATCCTCAAATCCACCCATATTTTCTCTGAAAATTTACCAAATTCTGACTCAGTCTTCTAAACGGAAAATAAAAAAACCGATTTTCCGCTCGCTAAATGCTCTCCTCACACCAAATGATCTGCTTATTTCTTATAGCCAAACACATCCTAAATGAATTATGCGGTTCAAATTTCAAATTTCAAATTTTATTACAACTTACGTTTCTATGTATATAACAAAAACAAAAAGAAGAAATTCAGGCATTAGCATAAAAAGCATGCTTTCAACAGTCATTTTACTAGCTGATTTCATTGATGCATGCTAGGTGTTTTGACAATGAAAATAACGTTTATTTCCAAATAACAATAAATAAATAAAATTAATTAGCTAGCTAAACTCCATTATAAGGCTCTCCACTAGGAAAGTGTCCGGAGTGTAATTTATGTGTTCAGATTATTCTAAATGCTCATATATCAAAGAAAAACAAAGTTATAAAATCTAATATACTGAAAGAGAACCAGACGATTAAGGAAAAACCATAGGATTAAGTTTATATATAAATTACTGATCTTTATTAGTGAACCACGAGTTTATTACATAATAAGAATGAGTCCTACAGTTGTGTTGACAGTACTTCTTTTGGTTTTACATAGTTTTTGCTTTCATGGTTTAAGAAAATATAATTTTTGGAAAGGATAAAAAAAAGGACAATTAAATTATAGATTTTTATTAACATATAAGTTTATTTAAAAACTTGCTTATATAAAAATTAAATGTATAGGTTCTTTGACTAGTCAAATGACTATACAATTGAAAATAGTCCATAGTTTTTATATAAATTATAACTATTGCCATCCAATTGTAAACTAGTCTAGCAACAATATAAAAAAATTACCAAAATCTATCATGATTTCAACATTAATTTTTATTTTTATTTTTTTATTATAAGATTATATTGAGGATTATGAAAACATTACTCCTATTTATATATATATATATATATATATATATATTTCACTTGCTCATTTTAAAAGTAATATGAGTATCCAATCTAACTTAAAGTAAGATAATTAAAAGTAATAATTCTTCAAAAATAATTTTAAAGATATTAAATAATTTAGTTAATTTCGTATAGTTTAGGATTTAATTCTTGAATTTTGTGCCAAAATTCAAGAATTAAACCTTACATCGTACGATTTTCCACCACCATCTCACACCCGCCCAAAAAAAAAATTATATACCCTACAGTTGAACCTCAGACAATACGGACTTTATTTTTTATTTTATAGAAGAAATTCAATTGTAACTATATACAATATATATATATGATACATATATAATATTTATTATATGCACAATATAATAAAGGGTCCAAGAAGCTAAGGAAATCAAACATTAAAGGGCACATGGGGCAAAGAGGACAAAAAAAAAAAGACAAAGATATTTTTAATTGTTTAAGGGAAGTCTCAATAATTCACTCATCTTTTTATTGAGATATAAAAGTGTATATATGAAATTTATTACTTACAAATTCTGTTTAGGGACTTTTGAATAAAAAAAATTTGAGATAATGTCTTATTTTGTTTAATATACAAACATTAAAGATTTTAAATAAAAGAAAAAATTGTTAAGGTGTAATAATAATTTACTCTAAAAAAAAATAGTCAAAACGGTTAACTAAAAATTAGCCGTTTTAAGAAATAAATTTTTAGAAAGGATAAAATACAGCTGTAATTCAAGATTTAAAAAATTAAATAAGATACCAAAATAGTGACGAGGACTCCCCTATAAAGAAAACCATGGACTACTCTTAACCCACAAGTGAGTTGAGGATTTGCAAATCTAATTAAGGCAAATATAAATTGCTTTGTTCCAAAAGACAAGGAATATGGAGATGAAATTGATGGGTTCGCCTTTAATATTTTTAGGGTTGGTGATTATGGTTCTCAACAATGCATGCCCTGCAAATGGAGTGACATGCCAAGAGGCCATAATGACTTTGATGCCATGCCAACCATTTTTGGTGGGTACTGGCCGTGGAACTCCTCCTGCTGCTTGTTGCTGTAAAATATCTAGGCCCAAATTTCAAATATATCTACAATATGTTGTTTGAAGCATTAATGAAGTAAGTGGTTGTAGGTAAGTGGGATCCAAAATGTAGTAGGTGGTTGTAGGTAAGTGGGATCCAAAATGTAGTAGGTGGTTGTAGGTAAGTGAGATCCAAAATGTAGTAGGTGGTTGTAGGTAAGTGAGATCCAAAATGAAGTAAGTGGGTGGGTGAAGCATTAATGAAAGCATTTAGATGGTTCCTCCTTGGCCTATATAAGGAGAGGTCATTTGCTCATTCCATCAATCTCATCTAAGAGAAACATCTTCCTCCAAGTAGAGAGTGAAGAGTGCCCACTCCAAGTTGAAAGTGTTGAGTGTTGTAGTGTTGGTAGCAAAACAAGTGTGAGAGAGAGAGTTTCCTTCAAGTAGTGTTCTTGAAGTTGTGCATCTCTTTGTACCCCTAATTTCATTAGTGGAGGTTCTTGTTGTTGTTGCCCCGTGGACGTAGGCATATTGCCGAACCACGTTATATCAGGTGTTCTCTATTCTTTGCTCTTTTATTTCCTTGCATATTTATCCCTTTTTTGTGGGTTGAGTTATTATTTCCATTCTACTATTTTCCGCAACAGTGGTATCAGAGCTCTAGGTTCGTTGAGAGTTAGAATGGAAGGCTCAAGGAGTACCATGGTTCGACTCAACCACTCCAATTGGATTACATGGAAGCCGAGAATGAAGGACATTCTCTATTGCAAGGATCTGCATGAGCCCATAGAAGGAGAGGAAGGCAAGCCTGAGAATATGGGAGATGCTGAATGGAAGAAGTTGAATCGCAAGGCTATTGGCCATATTCATGTATGGGTGGATGATAGTGTGTTCCACCATGTGTCCAACGAGACTAACGCCCATGCTCTTTGGTTGAAGTTGGAGTCATTGTTCGAACAAAAGACCGCCTCGAAGAAAGCGTTTCTCATTAAGGAGCTTGTCAACATGAAGTATAAAGAGGGCGTAAGGGTGACTGAGCACCTCAACAACTTCCAAAGCACTGTCAATCAATTGGCCACGATGGACATGAAGATCGCGGATGAGCTTCAAGCGTTATTGCTTCTTGGATCTTTGCCCGACGGCTGGGAGACCTTTGTCATTACTGTAAGTAACTCTGCTCCCAATGGTGTGTTATCTATGGATAATGTTAAAGACAACATGTTCAATGAAGAGACTAGGAGGAAGTCCTCTAGTTCCGATAATAGCCAAGTCTTTGTGGCGGAGAATAGAGGAAGGAGCAAGAGTAAAGGTCCCAGTCGAGATCGTGGAAGAAGTGCAAGCCGTTCGAGGACACGATTCAATGGAAGGTGTCATAATTGCAATCTCTATGGCCACATGATGAAGAATTGCAACAAACTAAAGAATAACAAGAAGGATGGGAAAGATGGCTCAACCTACCAAAAGAAGGAGGACACAACCAATACTGCAGCTACCGCTACTGTGTCCAGTCAAGCATGTGAGTTGTTGTCTCTTGACAGTGATTGCCTACATGCTGATGAAGATAAAAACATTTCTTGGGTAGTTGATTCTGGAGCATCTTTCCATGCCACGACGCACTCGGAGTTCTTCACCACATACAAAGCCGGAGACTTTGGGGAAGTGAAGATGGGCAATGATAGCTATTCCAAGATATCAGGAATAGGTGATGTTTTGTTCGAGACTGATTTGGGCAACAAGCTGTTATTGAAAGATGTGAGACATGTTCCTGGTTTACGTCTCAATCTAATGTCAACCGGTGTGCTTGATCAACAAGGGTTCCATCATCATGTGGGAGATCAAAAGTGGAGGCTTACCAAGGGATCGCTAGTCATCGCTAGAGGGAAGTTGTGTTGCACCCTTTACAAGACATATGGGAAGATTTGCAAAGGAGAGTTGAATGTCGCGGACGATTCTCCTCCAAATCTATGGCACAAGAGATTAGGCCACATGAGTGAGAAGGGATTGCAAGTTTTGGCAAAGAAGTCTCTCATTCCCTTTGCCAAAGGTACCTCACTCGACTCTTGTGATTATTGTTTATATGGCAAACAAAATCAAGTTAGTTTTTCTGGTACCTTCACAAGAAAAGAAAAAATATTAGACCTAGTACATTCTGATGTTTGTGGCCCTATGGAAGTTGAATCACTAGGTGGTAATAGATATTTTGTTACCTTTATTGATGATGTTTCACGAAAGGTTTGGGTATATTTGTTGAAATCAAAAGGCCAGGTATTCCAAACCTTCAAGCAGTTTCATGTCATGGTGGAGAGGGAGACTGGGAGTGCCCTCAAATGTATCCGCATCGATAATGGAGGAGAGTACACTTCGAACGAGTTCAGAGATTACTGTTCGAAGTATGGAATTAGGCATGAAAAGACAATTCCTAGCACCCCACAACATAATGGTGTAGCTGAAAGGATGAACCGCACTATTCTGGAGAAGGTCAGGTGCATGCTGAAGACAGTCAATCTATCAAAGCGTTTTTGGGCCGAAGCTGTGTCAGCTGCTTGTTACCTTATCAACCGATCGCCAAGTGTATCATTGAACTTTGAGACTCCCGAATGCGTATGGACCGGTATAAGCGTTTCATATTCACACTTGAAAGTGTTTGGGTGCAAAGCATTTGCACGTGTATCCGACGAGAAAAGATTGAAGATAGATGACAAAGGCACACCGTGCATCTTTCTCGGGTACGGCAATGAAGAAATGGGCTACCGCATGTGGGATCCAAAGACCAACAACCTATTCAGAAGTAGAAATGTACATTTCTTTGAAGATCAGACCGTGGCAGATCTTGATAAGGAGACAGTTAAAAATGCAGGCCAACTCACCTATGATTCATCACCGCTGCAACAAGAACCCAGTGGCAGAGCTCAAGAAGTTATACATGAAGACGTTCCTGACATGGCTAAAGCAGAAGGTGCTGAGATAGTGTCTGAACCTAAAGATGATGATCAGCACGATCAAATTCAGGGAGAGCCAAGCCAGGAGGAGCAACCGGAGATTTCCCAAGTACCAGTTCGTAAATCAAACAGAGTGCCGAAGCCGAATACTAAGTATCCTTCTTCACAGTATATTCTCACGACCAGTGATGGGGATGACTCGCATTCCAAATACATTTTGTTGACTGGTGATGGAGAGCCTGAAAATTTTGAGGAGGCAAAGACTCATGCAGACAATGACAAATGGATGTTGGCAATGAAGTCTGAAATGGAGTCTTTATTGAAGAATGACACCTATGAGTTGGTGGAGCTTCCTAAAGGCAGAAAAGCACTCAAAAATAAGTGGGTGTTCAAGTTGAAGAGGGACGAGAATGAGCAGTTGACAAAGTTCAAGGCTCGCTTGGTTGTCAAGGGTTTTGGTCAGAAGGAAGGAGTCGATTTCGACGAGATATTCTCACCAGTGGTTAAGATGACTTCTATCCGAGTTATTCTGGGCATGGCAGCTAGCATGGATCTTGAGGTGGAGTAGTTGGATGTGAAGACAGCATTTCTGCATGGTGATTTGGAAGAGGAAATTTACATGGAGTAACCAGAAGGTTTTGAAGTTGAGAGAAAAGGACACATGGTTTGTAAGTTGAAGAAAAGCTTGTACGGGCTAAAGCAGGCACCGAGGCAATGGTACAAGAAATTTGACTCATTCATGTTGGGTCATGGGTACAAGAGAACAGATGCCGATCCATGTGTGTATATCCAGCAGTTCACCGGAGGTAACTTCATCATTTTATTGTTCTATGTTGATGATATGTTGATTGTGGGGTACGATGTTGCTATGATTCACAAGTTGAAGTCAGATTTGTCAAAATCATTTGATATGAAAGACTTAGGTCCAGCTAAGCAGATTTTGGGCATGGAGATCACTCGTGACAGGAAGGCGAAGAAGCTATGGTTGTCACAGGAAAGGTACGTTGAACGAGTGCTTGAGAGGTTCAACATGAAAGAAGCTAAGCCAGTGAACTCACCTCTAGGTAATCAATTCAAGTTAAGCAGAAGTTTATGCCCAACTACACAAGAGGATATGGACAAGATGGCAGGTATTCCCTACTCATCAGCTGTTGGTAGTCTTATGTATGCTATGGTTTGTACTCGACCAGATATAGCACATGCAGTTGGTGTTGTTAGTAGGTATCTCTCTAACCCTGGCAGAGAGCATTGTGAATCAGTCAAGTGGCTACTCAGATATTTGAAAGGCACTTCAAAGTTGTGTTTGTGCTTTGGTGGATCGAAACCGATGTTAGAAGGTTTCACGGATGCAGACTTGGTAGGATACCTTGAAGCTAGAAAATCCACTTCTGGATACTTATTCAACTTTTCAGGGGGAGCTGTTTCATGGCAGTCTAAGTTACAAAAATGTGTTGCCTTATCCACCACTGAAGCTGAGTATATTGCTGCAAATGAAGCAGGCAAAGAGATGATTTGGCTGCAGAGGTTCATTCAAGAATTGGGTGTGAAGCAAGAAAGTTATGTGGTGCATTGTGATAGTCAGAGTGCTATTCATTTAAGTAAAAATTCAGTGTACCATCCTCGCACGAAGCATATTGATCTCCGTTATCATTGGATTCGAGATGCAGTATTAAGGAAGCTTTTCCAGTTGAGGAAAATTCACACCAACAAGAACACTTCAAATATGTTGACAAAAATTGTTACACAACAGAAGTTGGAGTATTGCATCAAATCCGCTGGAGTGGACTTCAAGTAGAAGTCACGTCGTTTTGACCTAGTTGGCCTAGAGGGGGAGATTGTAAAATATCTAAGCCCAAATTTCAAATATATCTACAGTATGTTGTTTGAAGCATTAATGAAGTAAGTGGTTGTAGGTAAGTGGGATCCAAAATGTAGTAGGTGGTTGTAGGTAAGTGGGATCCAAAATGTAGTAGGTGGTTGTAGGTAAGTGAGATCCAAAATGAAGTAAGTGGGTGGGTGAAGCATTAATGAAAGCATTTAGATGGTTCCTCCTTGGCCTATATAAGGAGAGGTCATTTGCTCATTCCATCAATCTCATCTAAGAGAAACATCTTCCTCCAAGTAGAGAGTGAAGAGTGCCCACTCCAAGTTGAAAGTGTTGAGTGTTGTAGTGTTGGTAGCAAAACAAGTGTGAGAGAGAGAGTTTCCTTCAAGTAGTGTTCTTGAAGTTGTGCATCTCTTTGTACTCCTAATTTCATTAGTGGAGGTTCTTGTTGTTGTTGCCCTGTGGACGTAGGTATATTGCCGAACCACGTTATATCCGGTGTTCTCTATTCTTTGCTCTTTTATTTCCTTGCATATTTAGCCCTTTTTTGTGGGTTGAGTTATTATTTCCATTCTACTATTTTCCGCAACAGTTGGTTGGGGGTACAAAGCCTTGCTGCTAAAGCTACCTCCCACGAGGTCCGCCGGATACTCTGCGAATGCTTGAAGAAGGCTGCAGCTGGGATGAAGCTTGACCCTCAAAGAGTCAAGGCCATTCCCGGGCTTTGCAAGGTCTCCCTCCCTGTTCCTCTTGAACCAGGCGTGGACTGCAGCAAGTAATTAATTACTATTCTATTTTTTTTTTCCAAATTCGTGTAATATTTTTGTTTAAATTTTGATTTAGACTAATTAATGTGCTTTTGGTCTTGTTAATTATGTGCAGATTTCCTTTGTTTTGAAGAGTGTGCAATTAATGCATGATGGTGAAATAAAGTTTGGAGAATGATTAGCTTGGAGCCACAGATGGTTAGCACCGGCCCACATATGTTTTGTGATGTGCAGAAAATTAATTATTAGGTTAATTTTTCGCTTTGTGCCAAAATATGTAAGATTTAAAAGCTAGAATGCTATGAGTTCTCCAACATATTCTTTATTTTCCTCTTAAATTTATCCTAATAATGCTATAAAATTTGCCATGAACAGATGAAAGAACTCAAAAATAGTTATAAAAGTGGAAAATTTTAAATGACTGTATCGCCGACACATTAAAAAATACTCCCTCAAAACGCAGTTTAAAAAAAAAAAAAAATACAAGAATCAATTTTCGAGGACTATGGCTGTTACAGATCGATCAGCAAAACAATTTCCAAGAGCGTTACGTTTCGAATTCTACGTAATTACCCTGTCATGAAAACAAAACAAAAAAAAAATCAACAAAATATAAAATTCCATGAAAGAAAAAAGAAAAAAGAAAAAATTAATAAATATACCAATTGTCTTGTTGAGCAGCCAGAGCAGAAGAGCCAGTTGAATTCCAAAAATAGAGTGAAGCCACATTCTATCGACAGTGAATCCGAAAACCGTAATCCCTGCCCTATTATTCTCCATATATTTCACTGCAAAAAAACCCACGAACTCAAGGAGCTGAAAATGATAACAAAGTTGGCCAAAATCAAAGAGGTCATTTATAAGGGATTCGTTCATGCCAACCTAGAGCTTGTCTTTTCTGGAATGAGATTGTGTGAGCGTAAACTGGCACCAACTTGGCGTTGTCCAAATCGTCATCTTCATCCCCTTCTTCCTCTTCGGATTCCAGATGATCAGCACCACCAAAAGGAAAGGCCTGATCAGCTGAAGGAGAGATATGAGCCATTGGAGTCTCACTTTCTGTGTAATCAAAAGAGTGTATTGTGGCGCACACATGCCACTTTGAAGCAAGCCCCGTAATTGACTGTGCTTTATGCGTTATTTTCGTCGCACTTCTTAAACATATGAAGAGACTTGTCACTAGGCTAATGGAACATAACTGCACCGTGACGAAATATTAGTGACACACGTGACATCCGAACATAGTTTTATCGATATACACCTTATTGACGAGCGTTGTGGAAGAGATTAATTACCGCAAGCTCTCCAGCCTTGAAGATATTGACATGCGCACTTGACCTAGTTACCATCACAACAGAAACGAGCTGGCTTACTGTGACCATGATCAGCGACAGCAATATGAATCCTCGAAATCGGTGACTTATCATTCGAAGATTTCTTCTGATTTTGAGATGCTCCATCAAGATCAACTCAACCTCGGTTTCCTTTTGAAAAACTTGTGCAAAATTTTCGAGTCTTAGGATTTGAAGACGGCAGATGAGTCGGAACAGAACACAGACCGTGAAGAAAATTGTTGTTCGATAGAGCCATGAACACAACTCCAACATGCACAAAACAATGTTGCTCAAGTAGATGTTGCCGTAATAGGGAAGCTCTGTTGCTCCTGAGACATACCACCATATTTTGTACACACACTCTGCTACGAAACAGGGGATGACAATCAAGCAGAGCAGCTTCATTGAAATCTGCAATACCAAATACCAAAGTATCCAATTTTGTTAATCAACAATATTACTGGGAGAAGTTGTCGATACTATCTCGAAAGTTTGTAGTTACCTGAAACTGATGTTTGTATCCGTCGCGGACTTTGTCACTTGAATCGTATAATTTGTCGAGGAAGAGAAACTTCCTTAAGCCGTATTTACGGGTCCAGCCGCAGAGGCTGATGAATGCGAGGATTGCGAATAGCGTAAGGGAAAATTGAGAGACGACATGGTAAGGCCTGCTGTGGTTGGCGTCGCAGTCGGAGCAGGAGAGGAGGAAGTGTGTGACGAGTGGGACGCCGATGGTTAAAACGAAGAAGATGGACCATGAAACACCAGTCCTCCATATATTGGACTGATCCACGAAAACCCATCTGAGACATAATCCAAAGCTCTTCAACTCAGCTCCTTCATGGCCTATGTAGCCTGAGTTGGCTCCATGTAAATTTGACAGAAATGGTTGTCTTTCACCTTCACCTTCCATAGTTCTCTAAGATCATGATCTGTTCTCTATTTTTTCAAAACTGAGGAAAAGATATACCAAGGAAAGGGCATCTGGCTTTTTGTTGTCACTTTCAATGTGTCCAAATCAAGATGAAAGCCCAATGTAATCAAAGTCGCAGCTGTTCCATATATGATTTCTTTATGAACTTGAATTCCTATAAAAAATAATCTAAATGAAGTCCAGACTCCATTTTGACATAATTGTCAGATCTATACCTGAATCAAGGGGAGGGGCGTAGGCCAAGTGTTCAACAGCTTTTATAAAGTAATGCGTAGTCTTAATCATGAACTCATGACGTGTCGCATTACAATTTAAGAAGTTGGGCAACCAATTTTTAAAAGCGTAGGTTTGGGGTTGAGGTTGATACAATTATAAACCTACCAATGAGAGAGCAGAGGCCAGAGAGGAACCCATGAATCCATGATCTGTAGCCAATTAGTCAACTTCAGTGACATAACTGGATCACCGTAACAAATAAGAGCTAACCATGTTTCTGATGGGCATTTTATTCACAATCTGTAAAAGCCCACTTACAAATCATAATGCGTAGAGTTTGGTCGGGCCAGGTCTGCCCTGGATAAGCTCAATTAAGACTCAAGAACTGCTTAGCCCAATCAGAAAATAGTGTTTCAATTGTGTGAAGCTCCCTCAAGTTGCTCAATGGCAAGGCCACGTCGCTAATATGAAGAATGAAATAAAGTTCAAGAATTTGGCGTATTTAACATATAATATATATATATATATATTAAGGGGTTCAAAATGCGGTTAGATATGAATATTATCAATATTCAAATTCAAACCGTTAAAATGTTTGAATTTTTTAAAATTATAAATAAAACTGTTTCAATCAAAATCATTACTAACGGTTCGATTTATATCGAAACGGTTTGAAATCGTTTAGGTATATTAAAAAAATAAGGATATTAAAAATAAAAAGTATGGATATAAAAAACAATATGCTGAGGATTGAATCACAAACATTACTACTATATTAAGATTTTGAAATAAACATTACCACTTAATAATTATTTTATTTTATTTTTACTATTTTAATTTTACATTAATAATATATTTAAAAATTAATAAATTCATTAACGTCTATTTGGATTTAACCGATTTCTGCATCATGCTTTCATGCTATCGTTATCGAATTCTGATTTGTGTCGTGTAACCAAAAAGCAACAAGCAGAAGCACAACTGGCCTCCCCTAAATTTATGTGCAGCGCAAGTCGCCCACCTTGCCGAACGTACAATTCTGCAAGGCGACAGAAAATACTTGCGAACAAAAATCTAAAGCGGCCCCATTTTATGCCACTCTTCTCCTGTCTTGGCGGTTGACACTTCCCCTTGGCCCTTACACCAACTAAGCGGACCGCACCAGTTCCAATTTGATTTCGATTTTGCATTTGAATTTTCAATTTTCATTTGCATCTCTGCAAAAACCGGCGAGAATGGCAGCGGCGACTTTGTCTTCCACGGTGCTTACAATCTCACCCTGCTCTTCTTCGTCTCTTAAAGTCAAGAACTTGAACAATTCAGCTTTTTCGTCCTCCTTTTTCTCCCAGAATCGTTTTCTTTTCAATCCCATTTCTGCTCGTCCATCGATTTCCAGGTATGCTTATTAGATTCCACTTATGTTGAAAAAAAAAAACATATTCAATTTTCCTATTTGTGAGAAAAATTTAGTAACCTAGCATGGTTGGGTGGTTTCTTTTAATTATGAATTTGTAATTTTGAGTTTCCTTCCCTAAGTTCAGAAGAAATGTCCTTGTTTGTGTTTGTATAATATCTATTAAGGGCGGTTTCATTCAATTTCTTGTTAACTATTTGATAACGAAAATTCGTTATTGTTAATAGGAATATGCATAGAGTTCATGCAACTATTCTTCAAGAAGATGAAGAGGAAGTGGTAGTGGAGGAGTCCTTTGATTTCAAGGCTTCTTCCTCTGATGAAGTGAAAGCAAGTAGCGGGGGTCCCTCGGAGAATTCATCTCCGAGTGCTTTTGAGAGCTTGGTTATCAAGTGTGAACAATCCATCAACATTTTCCTTACGGTAAATCTTTACTCTTATCAAATTAATCGTTTTACAGTGCTAACCTAGCTTCTATGGTGACTTGTGGAAGAAATGTTATCGCTTTGTAACTTTTGTGGTTCATTTAGTTCATAAAATGTGCACACAGATTGTAGTTCGTTATCTCCTTCCTTGGGGTGGTGCTGGAATAAGCTTAATTAATTCAAGAACCTTAGTTTTTACTCTTGTATTGGTAACTAGCTTAGGAACTTTTGTCTCTGCCACTTGTTAATGTTAGATTTAATGGGGTTCTACTGATCATTTCAGGATACAGTTATCAAAGTACTTGATACTCTGTACCGCGATCGTGATTATGCAAGGTTCTTTGTACTGGAAACTATTGCAAGGGTTCCTTATTTTGGTAAGTTCTTCACATTGTTTAGTAATAATTGTCGGCAATTCTTTGAAGGTTATTTGTATAGATATGTAAAGAACTTCCTTTTTCCAACATTTTGAGGTAGTGCTTATATCGCTAGTATGACAATGAAACATACAGGCATGACTGCCCTCGTATACAATATAATTGGCCATATTAACCTACTGAAACATGAAGTACCTTTGTATGATCATCATTGTTTGGAAGTCCAGATGATACTGATTATTTCATGTTAGGGTGTGCCCGTATATTTCTTTAATACTCAAATTGTGGTCTTTACCTGTTTATGATTATGTTTAATTTTATCATCTTCCTTTTAACGTGACTATTGTGAATGAAGATGTTGTTGTGCAGTTGTTTGGATTAATTGTCGACTATTGAGATTTTATTTTTGAGTTTTGATTTGTGTAATATTTGTGGCAGCATTTATGTCTGTTTTGCACATGTATGAGAGTTTTGGCTGGTGGAGAAGGTCAGATTATTTGAAAGTGCATTTTGCTGAGAGCTGGAATGAGATGCACCACTTGCTTATCATGGAAGTAAGGGTTTATATATATATAGTTTCATCACCTCTTTAAGTTTTCTTTTTTCGTTGCACGACAAGTTTATGTTATTAGCCTGTTGCTTATGAAAGATTGAACTATTTACCTCCAGCTGCCCTTTCCGTGCTCATTTAGGCCCAGAACAATCTGAAATGATGTAATATCACTTACATGGTTTGCTCGTTTTAACAGTAGCTTATGGATCTAACTGCAGGAGTTGGGGGGAAATTCTTGGTGGTTTGATAGATTTCTTGCACAGCACATTGCGGTCTTCTATTATTTTATGACGGTCTTTATGTACATAGTAAGCCCAAGGATGGCATGTAAGTATGAGTTTTTTACTTCTTTTTTTTAAGTTAAAAATTTGAATGAATATCTACTATCTAGTGTTCAATGTACTATAGATTCTTGGGTTTTTGTCTCTGTTGCATCCCAATGTTGTGCTGGTGCATTTATCCTTAGTCGTTCTAAACTTACAAGAATTTCTGCTCCGTATAATCCAAAATTACGCTATTATTACGGAGTATGCAGGAACAACTGTGTAAACATTTTTCTGACAATAGTTGCATTGTAGCAAGATAATTCTTCCTAGGACCTTTTCTACTCTAATTTCTATTTGGGTTTAAGATCATCTTCAAAATGTGCCTGAGTCCAATGGCATTGTAGCATAGGGACTTTGAGAATTTTACTGCATCATTCACGTTCAAACACATTTTTATGTGTTTGGTTTGAATTACTGCAGATCACTTCTCTGAGTGTGTTGAGGGCCATGCATTTTCAACCTACGACAAGTATATCAAGGCCCGAGGAGGTATGATTTGGAGTTTCATGACTTGATTATTAAAGACCAAGTAGGTCCTGTATGTTTGTGCTCATAAAAATGTGTCTGTTGGAGCACATCGCATATCTTTGTATGTAATGTCTAGGAGATGGTATCCTATTATCTGATCAGTTTTCAATTGCACTGTCTTACGATTTACCTCAAATCAAACGTCACTCATTCTGATGGGGTCTCTTATTCTGCTGTAGAGGATTTGAAAAAATTGCCTGCGCCTGAGGTTGCTGTAAAATACTACACTGGAGGTGATTTGTACTTATTTGGTAAGTTGACTGTTTTGCATTTCTTATTTTCGAGTTCTGAAAGGTCATTCTTCGAGTCTTTACATATCCCCCAATTTTTGTACAGATGAATTTCAAACTTCAAGAGTTCCCAATTCTCGAAGGCCAAAAATAGGTAAATATCTGACTCTTAGTTTCCTACTATAAATTATGACATCAACTTCTCAAAGCGAATAAGTTGCAAATATTAATAAACGATTAAGCATATTGTAACCCAGTTTGCATTTTTTTTTTTGTGGATAGAGAATTTGTACGACGTATTTCTGAACATAAGAGATGATGAAGCTGAACACTGTAAAACAATGAAGGCCTGCCAAACTCATGGGAACCTCTGGTCCCCTCATGCGTGCGCAGAAGATTCCTTAGAAGATAACTCTGGCTGCATCGTTCCTCTATCAGATTGTGAAGGTATCGTAGATTGTGTAAAAAAATCTGTCACAACGACGCCAGCAGCCAAGTGATTATAGAACATAAGAGGAAAGGAAACACCAAATTAGTTAGAATTAGTGAATGGTGAAAGAATATTTGTATACACAGGAATGATTACTGATATAGATCCAACGGAGTTTTTTGTTATTGAATGAAGGTTTTGCTCGTATTTTGTTTGATCTTTTGCACTTTTTCGGCATTTTTATTGCGTATTTTACTGTGAATCAGTCACTTATGATGGTGACAAAACTCGCCAGAATTGAAAAGAAATCAAAGCGAGTGATGAATCAGTGATATCGGACATCTCATTGTTTTGTTATTACTTATTAGACAAAATGATTCCGCGACTCACTATGAAATTCATATGAATCAATCAACGGTGGTGGTATGCTTCCAGAATCATTCAATTTCCCGTCTTTATTAAATGTCTGGTAGTTGCTGGGACGCGATTTTTTTTTTTTTTTTTGAGTAGGTCGTGTTCAATACTCTTTGGTTCCATTTTTGAAAAAATAAAATAAAAAGAAAAATAAATCACCCGCCTAACGTGGGCGGCTATCACCCTCACAAAAGTCTTCAAATATTCAGTGCTACACAGAGTAAAGCTAGACACACTCGAAGTCGATAGACCCTTCTCTTCTCTGCCTTTCTTTTCTAATTTCCACTCGGCTCCCTTTCTCTCTTAGTTTGCTCACTTTGGCACGCAAACAACTCTCACTAAATTTCAACTTCCATTTCAAATTTTCAATTATTGCTATGGAAGAGTGCTCAATGGGCGGTGCACTAGTCCCCGCCGTGAAATTTGAGCACTTTCCGGACTCGGCCGGCGTAACGGCGCCGTCGGAAGAGGAGCCAGACAAGGAAATAATGTGCCCGATATGCATGCAGATCATCAAAAATCCCTTCCTCACGGTGTGTGGTCACAGTTTCTGCTACCTCTGCATTGTCACTCACCTCCGCATGAAGAGCGATTGTCCTCGCTGCGCGCACTCTCTCGACACCAGCCTCATTTTCCCCAATTTCTTGCTCGACAAGGTTTGTTCTTTCCATATTCTGATATAGAGTCGGTTGACTCTGATTAGATATGTTTGGTTGAGGAGAAAATGTGTAAACATTTGTAATGTTGGGACTTGCAGTTGCTGAAAAATGCTCTGGCTTCTCGGGTGGCGAAGACTGCATCTCCATTTGAACATCTTCGTCAGGCATTGCACAAGGTCAGTAGTCAACTAGTCAATTTCATAAAATTAAATTAAAAAATTGTTACTTTGCTCGTATGATTTTGCTTAATTGATTAGATCGTGTTTACTTGAATGACTTGGTATTGGCCATCTTAGACAGGGATTCAAGATGTCAATTAAAGAGCTGGATGGCTTGTTGTCTCTCCTTGAAGAGAAGAAGAGAAAAGTGGAGCAACAAGAATCCGAGAGAAGCATGGAGATCATGCTTGCCTTCTTACATTGCCTGCGAAGGCAAAAGATTCAAGAGCTCAATGAGGTGAGATCCCAATTAATATATATAAGTATAGTATTTTATTTTTTTCATTTGTGATTGTTTCGCTTTTGGTGTCTGCAGATAGAAGCCGATCTTCAGTACATCAAGGAGGACATAAAGGCGGTTGAGAGGCGTAGGCTAGAACTGTGCCAATGGGAACAGGAGAGGTCACTAAAGTTGAGAATGCTTGCTCCTGTTGATCAGCACAGCAATGGCATTCCCTATAGTACGCAATACATGCAAGCCCGGATGCATTCCATCAACTTACAGAACAAGGGAGCTGATGTAAACGCTGAAGCAAGCTCCAATGGGCTCCAACTAAAGGACGCTTATGGCAGGCCTGATATGGAGTGTGTTACAACCCAAGGAGTCGTATCACTAGCAAGAAAAAGGCGAGTCCATTCACAGGTTAGCTGTCTTGTTCCTTTTGTTCTCTGCTTAATTGATCCAAGGTCTCTTAGCTTTTATTCTGCTCTGTAGATGCTGATTTCTTTTTTCCAGTTATCTAATTTGCATGCTGCCTCTTATTGTGGTTAGGCTTATTTAGAGGACTATTGTATTTCAGATTGGCTACCATCAAACTTCTCTGAGAATTATTGGACTGTTTGTTTTGTGACGTCTGACATTGCCTATTGCAACAGTTCAATGATCTACAAGAGTGCTACTTGCAAAAGCGACGAAATTGGAGCAGGCAGGAAGAAAGGGGAGCAAATGCTTTGACGAAAAAAGGTTATAATCCAGGCCTTGAAGGTTTTCAATCGGTGCTTACAAGCTTTACACAATACAGGTGCAAGCTTCTGAAGTATCAATTTAAAGTTTCTATTTGGAATACTATCTGCCATAGTTACTAACACGTTTTTGGTTGCTTGAAACAGTCGATTGAGGGTCATTGCTGAACTGAGGCATGGTGATATTTTTCACTCTGCCAATATTGTGTCAAGGTAGTTTTAACGTAATCTCTCAAGCACTTTTCATTTAGTACAAATTCGAAATGGTTCTCATGCCATACAATTTTCTTCGAGCGCTTTTTGGAAAGAAAAAAAACAAATAAACAAAAAACTCTGGAGTCGGTTCTCCCATTCATCAGAGACTTGATAACATGTAATATCAATGATTAGACACCTATATCTACTAAAATTGGACAAATCAATATCACGATCCATTACATTTGGTTACCACAACATACAAAATGTGTTTGAAAATTGTCTTCAGCATTTTGGAAAGATCTGTTGGCATTTGAGATTCCTATTACATTTTCTGCAGTATTGAATTTGATCGTGATGATGAACTATTTGCTACTGCTGGAGTTTCACGGTGCATCAAGGTTTTTGAATTTTCCTCGGTAAGCATTGGGTCCATGCTTTGGTGCCTGTATGGTGCCTTAACTTTTAAACAGGTCACAGCAGTAATGTTCCGAAACAGAGGCTGAGCAATGAAACCATCTATTGTTTTCCAGGGCTGCGGATGTAGCCTTTAATAAGCTTCTTCAACGCAATAACCTAGTTTTTCAAAAAACGTATGCTGTTGTTTAATATGCAAGGGATGCCTTCCTCGATTGTTTATATTATTTTATGATAAAAGACCATCATATTACAATGCTTTTGCTACACTTTGGTTCCTATATACCAGTTGGCTTCAGGTTTGTTTATATAGGCAATACAGACTTTTCTGAAACTTAATGCACCTCCCTCATAGATTTGTTCATAGTTAATAGACTACTTAAGAAGTTATATTTTGATTACTTCCAGGTGGTTAATGAACCGGAAGATATCCACTGTCCTGTCGTTGAGATGTCCACAAGGTCCAACCTTAGTTGCTTGAGCTGGAATAAGTACACTAGAAACCATATTGCTAGTAGCGACTATGAGGGGATGATAACTGTTTGGGATGTAACTACTGGTCAGGTAGTGAAAGTTTTCTTTTTCTCTTAACCATATTGCTTATCTGCACGCCTATACTGTCATTAGTTTGTTATGGCCCCGAAGCACTTTGCTCACAAGAAATTACTTAACACGAATATTTTCTTACCAGAGTGTGATAGAGTATGAGGAGCATGAAAGGCGGGCTTGGAGTGTTGATTTTTCTTTCACCGATCCTTCAATGCTTGTGTCTGGGAGTGATGACTGCAAGGTAATTGGACATGGATTAAAAGCTCATACCCTAGGGCTTTGTGAAAAGCGAAAGTTGAAGATCTTAATCTTTTACCCCGAAATTGATAGCACAATTCATGTTTCTGTTTCTTTAAGTTAAAGCAATCCACGTTTTCTGGAAATCTATCCACGCTCTACATTTGAATGATCCTGAGAAGACCTCCAGGACACCTTTTGGCGGTGGAACTGTTTTTCATATCCAAAAAAAAAAGATGCACTAGCTGGGGATTTATTAAATTGCTCTTTTGTTGATAATTGGTCTCAGAATTCATTTTCTATTCTAAACAGGTCAAAATTTGGTGCACAAAGCAAGATGGAAGCGTTCTTAACATCGACATGAAGGCAAATATTTGTTCTGTCAAGTATAATCCTGAATCCAGTTTTTTTGTGGCAGTAAGTCTCTCAATTCTTAAGATCCACATGAGAACATAGTTTTGTTTCATGACAGCTCCCTCCCGCAACATGGTTGCATAAAAAAATTTATACCCGCACTGCATGTTCAAAATGACCGTTTATTTCTTTTCGTTGACCCCCATTAGTGATTAGAGAAAAATAGATATGTTAACCTTTCCCTGACCTGAATCTGATCGAAAATCTAATGATAGTAAAACACATTTAATCAAATTCAGGTACAGAGCTGGGTGTAAATTAGTTAGTAATTTTGCAGGTTGGCTCTGCAGATCGTCACGTTCATTATTATGATTTGAGAAATACCAGCCAACCACTACACGTGTTTAATGGGCATAGAAAAGCTGTTTCATATGTGAAATTTATGTCTAACAACGAACTTGCTTCTGCATCCACTGACAGCACATTGCGATTATGGGATGTAAAGGAGAAATTTCCAGTGAGTTATCTTGCTTATGAAACTATTGATTTCTATGCAGATAATAAAACTTCGTTCTTTTCCAAACAAAGTTTGAGGCTGCTAATTCTTTGATTTCATTTTGACAGTTGCACACGTACAGAGGCCACATGAATGAGAAGAATTTTGTGGGTCTCGCAGTAAATAATGAATACATTGCTTGCGGCAGCGAGACAAATGAAGTATTTGTTTACCATAAGGTTAGGAAACAAGAAAATGATGCGGCATAATTTCAATCATACTTAACTCCAACAGTAGTTTGATTCAATTTTGCCATTACTTGCATTGCAGGCTATCTCAAAACCTATGGCTTGGCACAGATTTGGGTCATCCGATCTAGGTGAGAATGACGAGGACGATGCGGGATCAAAGTTTATCAGTGCTGTATGTTGGAAGAGGGATAGTCCAATGATATTGACTGCAAACAGTCGAGGAACAATCAAAGTGCTTGTGCTTGCAGACTGAGATGGACGAGACTATCCTCGTCTATCGGTAATCAAGTAAGCTGCAAAGCCTACAATTCGTAAGATCGATCATTGTATATCAGGCTGCAGCTGCATTCTGATGAAAGCTTTGCTTTTAGTTATGTATTAGTAAGAATGCTCGTTCGTTGCCGCAGAGCTAGCTATTCAATTGGTAGTAAGAATTTTATGTAAGATGATATATATATATATATATATATATATATGTGTGTATATGTGTACATATATTAGATGCCTAAGAAGCTGTATAGCTGTTTAAAAGGTGATAAGTGTTGAAAACGTGAGTAACTATTTACATATATTTTACATGCCTAAGAAGCAGTATGTATCAGTTACTTGCTTCTTTATAAAATTGGTGATGGTGTTTTGTCACTAGAAGCAACCTATACATCTATAGTCTATTGGTTGTGCAAACCTGCCCAAACATATATATAGATGGCTTATTAGTCAAAATGCTCTCGTAATCGGTTACTAAATTTTAATTTATTTTTATGATCTGAAATCATTGCAATGTACTATCAGAATTCTCTTTAAATTACTTTCGTTGCTTCAAATCGTTAACATCCTTTTATTGGACTTACATGTCATTACATAATTGGATATTTTATTTATTTTGTAACAAAAATATTAAACCAAAATATTGGGGAAAAAAACAAAAAATGAAGAACAATGAAGATCTGGATTTCTCCATCCCAATCACCACCATCTGGGTTTCTAAGCCCAGATTCCACATCTCAGCAATTACAATGCTATGCCCTACTTTCTCGCTTCACCGACTTCACCATTAGAGCAGCATCCTACACTTAATATTTGTCTCATGGAAGACAATCTCAAATCTCTGTAAATTGCAATGGCGGATTTGCGAGCTCTGAAGAACGACGTCGAAAAGAGAGTCGACCGATCTGAGGCACAAGAGCTGTAGCGATTGGAGCAGGTACAGAGGTGGATAAAGAAAGTGGAAGAGGTAAAAAGATTAAAAAAAAACTAGAGAAATTATGTGTGGGAGGTTGCTGTTCTCATAACTGCAAGTCCAGCTACAGTTGTCCCAACTGGTTTTCTTCCCACGCACAGCCAACATAGTGGCTCAGGGTTTGGCACATGAGGGACTCTATTCTCAGCAGTGGGTGCGGTCGATCGCCCAAGTGCCACCTTGGTTGGAGTGGCAGGCAGAGTTGGACTCGACGGATTAGTTGCGGTTTTTTTACAGCTTAAGCTTTTTTCTTTCTTTTTCATATGTAGTTTGTATCATGGGCACAATATTATAAAGCACTAGAAAATCCAGATTACATTCCATAAAACCATCAACACTTACATCCCAAACACCTTGAAATGTACCAGCACTCGAGAAAATTCATACATTGCCCCCAAATTACTTCCACAAATAAACCACTTAACCAGCCAAATCACACTGTTTCGTTTGTCATGTGGCGACTGTTCGAGCAATGAAGTCCTCGTATTTGGCCTTCCCATCGGACCCGATTGTTAGAGTCATGATTTTTCTAAAATACGGGGAAGTGCGACGGATTTGCAGTAAGAATGGTAGAGCTATGGACAGTGGCGGACCCAGGAATTTTACTCGAGGGGGTCAATATGTAAAAATTTTACCCAGTTATTTCAATTTTATTTTGGACAAAAGCAAAACTTAATCGATAAATTAATCTGTTATGTCAATCATCAAACAAAAACCAGCAACCAAGAAGAAAATAAGAGTTTAAATTCTCAGATCTTGAAACATAGCAGCATACCTTTTGTATACCTTTTGTATATCCTAATATGGAGTAATGCTCGCGCATCATAATTTGAAACAACACCAACGTGCAGCATTAGCAAGCAAACCCTTAAAACAAGGTATATGTAAGCAACACAAACTCATAACCACAAGTGATTAAGATAATTCTATGACAGTCAAATATCAAAACATAACAAGATAACATCTTGCATTAAACAACAATTAAACCTTAGGAAATATGAGGAGCCACAGAAGAGGAAAGAAGCCACTCAAAACAACTCGAAACAATTTGGCATCCAACAAAGAAGATAGTTTTTTTAAAAAAAAAATTAAAGAAAAAGAGAGAGAGAGAGAGAGAGAGAGAGAGAGAGAGAGAGAGAGAGAGAGAGAGAGAGAGAGAGAGAGAGAGAGAGAGAGAGAGAGATTTATCAGCTTGCCTTCGATATTTATGATTGGCAGCCGGGATATGTTGTTTCAAGTAACAATCTTAAAACACAATGATGGTTTAAAGCTGACTGCACTAACTTAAACTGCATCGAACTGCACATTCGTATAATTCTCATCTAATTGTGCATAATGTCTGTTTGTACACCATTTTATCACTAAAAAGCAATCGTACCTTCCAAGTGTCAGAGATATTCTTTGAGAATCTTAGCGCCATTTTCAACTAAAGCTTTACAACAGCCATATAAAATTCCATAGGCTATCATCGATATTCTCATTCTCAAAGAAACAGAATCACAGAAAATGAAACATTTATCCGAAGAGACAAAACTGATGGAAGGGAAATTAGTAAATCAAATACCTAGCAACATCTTATAGATTTGGGGTTTCACAAACAAGAAGCGGAAGAGGTGTCATCAATTCACCAGCAACTCATGCATGATCTTGCCAATCGGTTTATTTATCTCACTGAATGTCTGATATGGAGTCTAACCTGCAGCAGTAGTAAACAAACTCTCAGACCTGGCTGCAAGATGATACCAATGCAGTTAAATATCAATATATAACAAGATTGCATCTTGCACTAAATTATTCTTACTCTTTTCTTTCAGAAACTCTTGTTAATATAAATTATGTAAAAATAGAGACTTCAATTGCACGATTCCCATATTGAAAGAATAAATTAAAATGGAAAGATTAGAATTTTTTTCATGAAATCAGATGGGATTTACTTACGAGTTTCCAATCATCTTCATTTACACGTCCTACTCTACTAGACCAATCAATGCTGTAAAGAGAGAAATCGAGCATTTAATAATTAGAAAAACAAACTTTAAGCTTGAGCTTGAACAGTACAAAAGAAGAATTATCAGAACATCAGAACAAAAAAAATCTACATCAGAACAATAGAACAATAGAACATCAGAACAAAAAAAATCTACTTAGAGATCAACTGGGGGGCAATCTGGCGACGATATGTTCCATATGGACTGCCTGCTTGCTGCCAACATTATGTAAAAACCCAATCAAGCAGTCTTGTTAATATTGGAGGGGTCGGTAACATTGGCAGCAAATAGATTTTCACAAATAATAACCCAATCTGGCGGCAAATAGATTTTCACAAAAAAAATCATTACATACTTGTTAATATTGGCAGAAAATAGATTTTCACAAATAATAACCCAATCTATTTGCCTTCAGGTAAGGAACATCAGAATTCAAAACATCAGAACAAAAAAAATCTACATAAATGAGGAGTGAGGAGAGGGAGACGAACTGGAGACGATATGGACTGCCTGCTTGCTGCCTTGTTGCTGGAGATGTCGATGCAATTTGATTTTCACCGAAGGAGATTCAAGTTGGGAGGCGAGGAGAGCTGGAGAGGGAGATTCAAGTTGATTGTCGCTGCCTTGTTGCGGACTTGCGGGCTGCAGACCTCTCTTCAGATTTTTTTTAATTAAACGGCGTCTTTGATCAAGTGAAAAAAGCCACTTACACATAAAACAACGTCGTTTTATGTCGTTTAAAGCAAAAAAAAAAATGAAACACATAAGTCATCTTACTCTGTCTGGATGCCTCTCTTCTCAGAGGCATTTTCTCAAACACCTGGGGGGCAATCTGGGGCAGAGGGGAGGGTCAAAATCTTCCTTACCTGAAGGTTTCTCCGGCGAGGGGAGGGTCAAGTGACCCTCCTTGCCCCTTGGTCGGTCCGCCCCTGCCTATGGGTGACTGTGACTTAAATTGCTAAGAAACACAAATGGAATCGACAAACGGGCGAAGGTGCGATTGTGTGAATTTCAATTGTTTTATAATTTAGGGGGCAATTTTTCCACCCGAAAAAATCTCATTGAGCCAAAGTTGATGCCTTGAAGGAATTAAAGGCCCAAATCAAAGCATAATATAGCCCAAGCACTCATTCAGAATATGAAGAAGAAGTAAAGCATGGGCGGTTCTAACACACGAAGAATTTGAAAGCAAAGGGGAAGTTTCCAAAAGAATAAACAGCAGGGTAGGATCTACCGAAGACCCAACTTAACAACTTGATCGAGCCTCTTCACCCCATACAAAAGAAGAGGAACTAGCTTCTCAAAAGGCCGACAATCAATCAATTAAATTCAGTAAGTTGATCTCCATCAATTTATGAACTTATGAACACCTAACTAGGTTTCGTGGTTTAACAAAGGTTGGCCCTTGTGGAAAAATTTGTTTATTTTGATCAAGGAAATCAAAATACAGTTTATCTTTTCATATCCTCGGGGCATTTATGCAAACGCCTAAACTTCTTTCTGACCCACTCCAGATCGCCATAATGGTTAGCTTCATCCTGCATAACTTTTTTTATGACTAAACATTTCCATAAGTGTTAACTTCATTCCAACTACCAGTTTATGGATGGTCATTGAGGCTTGTTGAGATTAACCTTCTTTCTTACTAAACATGGTCACAAGAGTTAATTATCCTGATTACCAGTTTACGAAAAGTCATCCCAGCTACCGGTTCACGGAAGGTCACCCCAGCTTCTTGTTCATGGAAGGTCATTTCAACTACCAATTTACGAAAAGTTATCCCAACTACTGATTCACAGATAATCATTTCAACTACCAATTCATGGCCCCTCACTGAGGTATTCAAAGCTCTCTTTCTACGTTTCGTTGTCGCCTTTGAGTGCTTTGCCATCTTATAACATGATTTCCAACTGATATTCATTTCAATTGATAATTTATGGAATTTCCTGCTTGATATGGGTTTGAATGCGAATGCAATAATTTACTTTCACGCACTTTTAATTCCAGTTTTTGCTCACTTCAATTTTAGTGCTTTTACATTCCAGTATTTATACTTTCATTTCCATCTCAATATAAACCAGATTTTCTTAAGTAGCAATTGATACTCGGGTTACATCATCCAAGCGTGATCCACATCTATCCAAGTTGAGATGCCATCTTTGAGCATTGGTCCCGATACTTTGATTTCGACTTGAGGGCACCTGGCCCCCTAACCAAATGTGACAGGACCCATCCCGATTATTCCTCGATAATCGTGAAAGATCCTGCTCCCGTCTGACCATAACCTTAAAATACCAAAAGTAGTCTAGATATATATATATATATATATACACACACAACATAACACACAACACACACAGTCAGACAAGGGATAGGTACGTCTTTTACAGAGCATAGGAAATATTTACAAACAAAGATCAAAATCCTACGCGGTCAGATACTTGAGTACGCAACGGTCTATTTATTCCTCTGCCTCGATACGAGCCTCAGTACCTGTGCACGGGCCTGGAGGGTACAAAAACATTAAAGGTGTGAGTGGACAAAAATAAAGATTTAGAGATACATTTATCAAAATAGTCTTACCCTCCAGTTTTGTAAACATGCATGCATATCATATAAAACATGAGTCATAGAAATCAAAGGTAGAATAAAACAGCTAATACAGTTCAAAATCAAGCATGATACCACCATCCTCAACATCCAATCTCAATATCCAATAACCTGTCACGATATCAATGCAACGCGTGCAACTCGGGTGTCTCACGTCCGAGTAACTCCCCAAGATCAACGACGTCTGGGGTGATATCATCTCCAGGATCAACGACGTCTTGAGGATATCATCATAAACTCACACTCCTGAGACTGAGCCTCCCCTCAGAGCTACTCATCTCCAGGTAGTGGATCGTGACTACTCCAGGATCTACGACGTCTGGAGGAGACCATCAAATCACAAAGGATGGTATATGTGGAACAGTCACCAATAATCTCAATCTTAAAATCAAATCAATAGTTCAACAGGGCCTCTGCCCGAAATAGAGCTTTTTCAAGTAAGTTCCACAACTTCGTTTATAACACAATGTATAACAGATAATTTATAAATTAATTTCAGAGTCAAAATCCATCTCAAATCTTAGGCCATCGCCCAAAATCACAATTTTATGATTTTCTCGAAAATCGTGCCCAAAGCAATATAAAATAATATAATATTCCCAAATCCGGAAATCACCATATCACATCATCAATCATAGAAATTCAATTTAAATCATATCATAAAGCATTTAAAAGTAGTTAAAGTATATATGCATGCATTTAGGGTAGAAAACAAAAGCCCACTCACACACCGTCCAGATTGCTCAGATTCGAGATGTTCGTTCTCGTCCGATGTCCCGAGAATATTTCGGCCTGTCAAACACGTAATATAGGGTTACTAGAGTATCATATAATCTTATGTACTAATTTCCTAATCGTCGGAATAAAATAATAGTATTTAAACGTAACCTATACGCTTCAGATACGCAAAACTATCCTCAATTTATAGCCGATTGACCCGAAACTAACACCAATAGGTCTGTATCATCGAGAACATCCAAAAGTATGTTAAACCCATCTTCAAATTCCCGGTCACGCGCCCTCACGTGCCGCCGCAAGCGGCTGCGTGTGACAGCCACGCGCCGTGAACAGTAACTGCTACAGTCTCTCTCGCCCGTTTCTCTGGTAAACGGGTCGTAGACCCGCGATCAGACCCGATTCGGTTTCTACCAATTTGAACTCAATTATTTTTGTTATTTCACTCATTAGCATCAAGTCAATATAGATTAAGGGTCTGTGAACTCAATTTCGTGAAACAAGGTCTTAAATCCCTTTACTCGACCTCGAAACCCGACGGGTCTTAACTCGGGTTTTACCCCCAAACCTGTCTGTTTCCTTCAATTAATTACACCAGAAGCATCCTTGGTCTATTCTAAATACAAAATTGAAATCAATTTCACGAATCATTACCTCCAAGTAATCGAACGCAAGCTCTAATTTTCAGAACAGTTGCAGGGCCTGTTCGTCACCAATTCACCTCCAATTTTCGTTCCAGTTGATTGGGTTCGAGTCGTCTAGTTCCCAGACGATGAAATATCACCTCAATTTCGATCGAAATCGTTTAAGAAATTCAATTCGAAAATTTTAGTGTTGGGTGATTTTCGGGTGTTTTCCAGACAATGCAATTGGGGTTTCCTTTAGGCCTCTTTCGGTTTTTCTCTCCCAACTAACCAACTAACTCTAATTGATCACTCACAATTGTCCTTGTTTCTACTGCAATTCGATCAAGATGAAGGGAGGATGTTCTCTGTTTTGTTCTTAGTCGAGTACAGTACTAATAAATAGATTAATTTGATTAATTAAGTTAGGTTAAGAAACAACTAAGCACCCATGTGCCACTAATTGGTTTCTCCACATGGGTAGGTGTCCACAGCTGGGGTAAAGGGGATTGACTCAGCAATTAAATGGATTAATCAGCCCTTGCACCGTTTAACTTAAAGCCCTTGCATAAAATTACCATTTTACCCTTGAGATCACAAATGACCATTTTGCCCCTGAACTTCCCAGACCTATAACTTTTTCATCCGAACTCCGTTTTCGACGTGTCACCTGTCTACGGATTCAGCGTTTCGAGACCTACACAATGGCACTAGAAAAATGTACAAAAAGTATGCCAAACAAAAAGTCAACTTTTAGCCATGTCTCTCCAAGGGTAAAAATGTCATTTTCACATTATTTTAATATTTTACAATTTTTGGATTTTTTTTCGGGGCGTTACAACATGACTACTGAAATAACAGCATCGCCAACCTGAATATCATGACTAGTAACTGAACTTGGTCAATGCTGGAAAGAAAATTATTAAAGTTCTTGAAGAAGGCATAGAAAAAAATAGCGCAAACTAATTTTGTCTGCTTGCCTCACGATCGTTTGATCAAGAAAAAAATTCTTAAACCGAAAATGAAACCTATCTACACTGTCTAGTAGCATGCCTACACTTGAGCTAAAAGTCTACTTGCTACCTGACCTGCCCATTTAGAGAACGATTGTAGCTAAATGTCTATTACAATCAACACATCCAACATCATCCATACCTCATCGCCAACAAAAAGAGACCCTATGAGTGGTTCGCCTTCCTCACTCCGCATACTCGATTCCATGCGGATGTGAGGTGAAGGTTACCTCAGACCCACTCGACTCTTAAAAAAAGAGAGAATTTTTTGGGCAGGAACAACTTTCATTATCAGAATTGTTCATTATTAAAGGGACTAACATGAAAATATTTTCCAACACAAAGGACCTTGTGACTTCCCTTTGAATTTCGAAGTATTTACCTAACTTCCTCTTTCAAATTAGGTACATCAAATAAAAAAATGATTTACTTATTAGTTTTTTTGTAACACGTTAATATTTATTTTCCACCTGTTCTTGTGGCTCTCTAAAAGTTAGCTATGGCTTTTATATGAGCTTTTTTGAAGACTTCCATTAATGACATGTTAGTTGATATATGGAGCTCGAAATCTTGAACAAGTTTACCAATTTGCGTACTCTAATGGAAATATCAATACAGGTAGGTAGAAATCCAATTAGTAAATCCGTATGTAATATATCTGGTGTATACGATTATACGTGAAATCTTAGGATATTTATGGACTTGCAAGCCCAACCCAAACCAGAAGTCTTTGGTCTTTTTCTTATCTTCAAGTCTCAATTAGGTGGTGAGGTCCATGAGACCAACAAAATCCCAGTCATGCGACATCATCCCCACATCCACGGCAGCGCGTCTTACACAAGATTCTATCGTCTCTCTCGTCTTTCACTCCTGGCTCCTATAAATACAGATCCTCCCTGTAGATTCTCAGAATCCCTCTCTATACTATAAACAGAACCCACAAGAGAAGAAAATTAAAAAAAAAAAAAAAAAAAAGGCTTCTTTTTACTTCTCTTTTTTTGGCGCAAAAAAAGAGGAGGCAGCAATGAAAATAACCAACCAGTAGCAGCAGGTGTGGGGAGCCTCGCCGGCAGCCAAGGCTCCAGTGGTCCGGGATGAGAATGTGAAAGAGGGAGACGCATTTGTGCCGCCTCTGAACTTCGCGATGGTCGAAAGTGGTGTGTTTAGGTCTTGTTTCCCGCATTCTCCCAATTTCAGCTTTTTGAAATCCCTAGGTCTACGCTCCGTTATGTTAGTCAATTTTCAGCTATGTTTTCATTAGTTCAACTCTAGTTTGTTCCAATTTGGGTGATTTCCACTGATCCTTCTTTTGTTTTTGTTTGGATGCATGATATATTTCATATTTGTGCCAGGAACTATACCCAGAGGAGAACAAAGAGTTTTTGAAAGCAAATGTGGATTAGGCTTTTCCACTTTGGGATCGATGGCTCTCAGATTCAATTTCTTTTTGCCTTATTTTCCTGGCAATAATAATCTTTTGTTGACATAATTGAAGTATTAGTTTGTACGTGGGGCTTATGCTTGCCTCATATTGAGAGTTGGATTAAAGAATAAGATCATAGTGGTAGAAAGTCTAATAGGTGTTTGTCAATTGTAGTCTTCGGTCTTCTGTTGAAGAAATTGAAAGTGATTGAGAGTATGATTTCAGCCTCTTGACCAAAACCCTGAATTTTTAGTAATCATTTGATGGATTTTGAAAATAAAAAACAAGACTATTGTGTTGACTGCATCATAATTTCTGTCAGAGTTTGTTTCTAGAGTGTAGAGTTTTTTATTTATGTTAGTGGATTATTGAAATTCTGAACATCGTCCTGGCATTTGAGAAAGGTTGAGTGCAATGCTCATGAGTTTCTTGAAGAGATTGGAAATTGCGTGTCAATGTCACTTCATCGTCTTTAGTGCAATGGTGATGAGTTGTCCGGGCAATATATTATACGTCAAACATCTTTTCTGTGACCCCCTCCCACTATGTTGTGCAAGCCTAGTTGTCCGTCATCTTTTTTCCCACTATCATCATTCCTTTTCTGTTAATTGATTCTACGGTACATGTTTAATTGATTCTATCACCATACACGCTTTTGTAATTTATTAGCTTGATATGAATCACATATATCCTGCTTTTTCTTGCTCTCAAAAGGAAAATGAAAGGCAAGCCACAAATATATTGGCCATCCTAGTCAGTAGCGTGGATTTATAGATTGACATTAGCACTTGTTAGCTGTTACTGACGTTCCATGTTTGATACACAGCTCTGCCTAACTCTAGGTTATTTTCTCTTGCTCAATGCTTTATCGCTTTGCCTATCCCTGTTTAGTTTATTTGAGTTGGATTTAGTCGACGGATGATGACAGGACCCACCCCGATTCCACCTCCAAAACCGAGGTAAATCCTGCTCCTGTCTGACAACCTAAAACGAAAGAACGAAATGACCTCACGAAAACCACAAATTACATTGTCAGACGCAGGAGAATTTAAAACATCCAAAGTCAACCGTTATACAGAGCATAGTACCAAATAAAGGAAAACAAAACCGATACACAGAGTACATGCACAACGGAAAACTGAGACCGCTTCGGGAAAACTCTCAAATATTCTATGCCTCTGACGCTGCCTCAACGTCAACCCCCGCGCTAGCTCCACGACCTGAAGGGCAGTTAAAAACCAGAAAAACGTGAGTGGACCAAAAAGAATAAAAGTTTCGAAAACTATTTTATAAACAACCAGAGTTTGGCCCTCCGTTTTGAAAACATGCATGCATAACCCATTAAGTAAACACAGCTATAAATCACATAGTAATCATCATAAAAACATTTATAATTCACAAAATAGGCATCATGAAAACAGTACGATAAAACATAAATCCAAGTCATCATTATCCGATCAAACCTGTTGGACCTATCCGAGTCTTTAAACTCGTTGAACTCAAGACGACGAGATCTACCTAACGGTCCTCGGTCTACGTACAAAAACACTGTCGTACGAAAAGTCAACTTTTTCCCTGTCCCCAAGATCCAACAACAAAGTAGGTACAACACAACCAAGGATAGTAAAAAAAATACATGTCCCCGCACCTAGTGCCGACTGAGCCTCCTGCTGAGTCATCGAAAACACTCGGGCCTTGTAACGACCTGTCCCAAATTCCATGATTAGATTAGTAACTAATCACGATTAGTGAGGCTAATCCATGATTAGTAGAGCGAAATCGGACGAACGATGCGAAATAACCGTTTTGCCCCTAGCGTGGGCAAAACGTTGACTTTTTGATCGGGCGGTCAAATGGACTTTGACCGATGACCGTGACGTAGTTCGTGACGTCACGAGTTCATAGACAGGTGGCACGTTCAATTCCGACGTTCGAGGAGGAAGTTATGACGTTCGGAAGTTAAGGGGCATTTTGGTAATTTTGGTTAAAAGGGGGCAAATGTTGACCTTTTGACCGGGATATCCGATGGCCGAGGGCCAAAGACCGTTACGTAGACAAGGACGATACGAATTCGTAGACAGGCGGCACGTCGAATTCGGACGTTCGACGACGAAGTTACGGTTCACGAAAGTTCCAAGATACTATTCACGGTGACGCGTTTTACAAGGTACCTTTGGAATTTAGTGGGCCCAGTTACTTTTCAACAACCAATGGATGAGTGACAAGTGTCACCCATCCACTGGCTACCATTCCACATACATGCATAGCATCCCTTGCATTACATCGATCATTCCCATTTTCCCCAAAACCCGATCTCACCCTCCCCCTTAAACCACAACCCATCCATTCGATCATGATGAGAAGCCAGAGAGTGAGAGAGTGGTTGAGGAGGCAGGGGATGGTGGTTGAGAGTGGCTGGACCGCCATACACGGCGAAGAAGACAGGTAACCCGATTACCCGATTAATGCCCATTTTTCCATTATTTTGAATATGACGTTATGGTTCGTTGTGGGTGATTGGGAGATGATTAGGGAGTTTCTAGGAACATTTTAAGAGGATTTGGAGGGTGCTTCATGGCGGAGGAAGGCTGGAAGGTGGCTGGGAAAAACAGGGACCGTGGGGGGTGGTTTTTATGGATCGATTTAGGAGGTTTTGATTAGTTTGGTTAATTGGAATAGATTGGAAAGGAGAAAATAGGATTTTTAGGATTGAAATGGGACAAAACGGACTAGATTTGAGGGAGGAACCAGGCCGGACCGGTCACGCCGGTCCAGGAGAACCAGTGAACCGGCCAGACCCGGTTCGATCGCTGAGGACGATGCACTGTTCACCGGCGCGTGAGCCCACGCACAGGGGCCTTCGGGCGGCGCGTGGCAGCGCGTGGTGGGGTTTCTGGGGATGTGTTCAACACACGAAATCATCTATTCGATGTAACGAACATTTTGGGATTGGTTTCGTGTCGATCGGACACCATCTCGATATGTTTCGGGGCATCGGAAGGTTTAGGTTCGGTTTAAAAATAGTTAAAAGTTCGGAAAAATTACGGGGCTTTGGTAGGAGGTTAATTAAGTAATTAGTAACCTTCTATTAAAATTTGGACAGGTTTGGGAGTCCCGGTGATGGTGATCGGCTCGGGGAGCCGTATGGCACGCAAATCGAGGCGGCAGCTCGGACGGTCTGTGAGTGGACCTTGTTTTCTAAATTGGTGCATGCATAAATGTTTATTATATGTTTTAAATACTTGTTTGTGATGCCATGAGTGCATTTTGATGTGTGGTTACGTATAGGCATGTATCTCGAGGTTTCGGCCCTATACGGTGCCTATACGGGTCTGTATTTCTTTATTGGTCTAAATGAAATGGTTTTGGATTTCAAATGGATAAACTCGGGTATGAGACCCATTTGGTTTTGTCTCAGGCATATGACGCTATTTACGACCTTCGGGTCTAAATCGTGGTCGCGACGGGTGCTATGTGCACGGCGATCAACGATATGACGCTCGCCTCCGGATTGAGATGTGTTCCTTCCGGAGAGGTCACGATGCACGATTCGTTGTCGGCCAGCCTGGGAAGGCTCGACTTCGGAGTGCTGACGGTTCAGGATATCGATCGGTGATGAGTGTACCATGATCTTGTGGTGGTCGCGTCGGTTGATTCGTTCATGGCGACATACCAGGATTTAGAGCGGTCCTGGATGGATGGCTGCACAAATCAATATGATTGGAGTCGTGACTAACCCTTAGATATCGGGCACGGTGCCTAGTTGAGTCATATGTTCGGGCACGAGACCCAGTTATTTTACGGTTTATGATTTCGGGTCAGGGACCCTAGATAGATTTCCAAGTTCATGACGATTTATGGGAACCGACATGAACTCTGGAAAGGTCATTGTGGTTCATGACGGTTTATGGGAACCGGCATGAACCTTTGTCAGGTCATTATGGATCATGACGGTTCAGGGGAACCGGGCATGAATGTTTATGTTATGTATATATATGTATTCATATACCTTCCTTTACTTCTATTATCTCCTCCGGGGAGGGTCGTTGGCCTGGGTGGACCCCGGAGTAGTCACGGAGCACCGACTGAGTGGAGTCACCCCCCAGTTGGGTTCCTTACTCTCAGGAAGGCTATGATTACTATTACCTCGGGTAGGGTTAGTGGTCTGCGGACATTGATCTTGACTTTGAGAAGACTCGGATTGAGACCTGGGTAGCACGCGCGTAGCTTTGGAAACCGTGACAGGATTGGTTGTGTGAATTATATGTATATTTGATGTATGCTATATATGATATATGATGTGTGTTTACACAGGTTTTGGGCAGTGGCCCGTATGGTTAGTTTCTTATGATTTGGGCTGAGTCCCTTATGGGCAGTGGCCCGTGTATTTGATTTCATTATGGTTTTTCTGGATAAATGGTTTTCGAATGCATGCATTCTTTTTAGTGGAGGGTACAAATGTCTTCTTATGAAATGTTTTATAAACTCTTATTTTTTTTGTCCACTCACAGCTTTTAATGTTTTGACTGCCCTTCAGGTTGACATCAGATTGTGGACTATAGCAGAGACCGAGATATCACATACCTCCTCCGGATCCTGGCGTACTCTGATAGCCCGGGAGGGCAAAGATCGGAAATATCCCTTGTCTGACACTTCGTGACAGACGGGAGCAGGGTCATCCCGCACTAATCCCGGGGGGATTGGGATGGGTCCTGTCAGGCCTGGGGTCCTGAAGATCTACCACGACCCCTCAAACTACTAGTGACACCACCACATCCTCTAGTGCCGGCTGTCCCTGACGCTGACGCTGTACTCCGTGTCAGGACCCACCCCGGTTTCACCCCGAAACCCGAGGTAAATCCTGCTCCCGTCTGACCACCCGAAACATAGCCAAAGTAAACTCACAATAAACCGCCAAACTACACAGTCAGACGCAGGAGAAACTATACAATACATCCCGAAGTTAAGAGTTTACAGAGTATAGTCCCACATACACAGAAAAGAAAAACCGATAAACAGTACACGGAAAAATTTACAACACTCCGGGATCCCTTTCGCGACTTCTATGCCTCAGACGCTGCCTCGATGCTGAAACCCCGCTCTAGCTCCACAACCTGGAGGGCAGTTAAAAACAGAAGGTGTGAGTGAACCATAAATAAAAGAAAAGTTTCCAAAACCATTTTATAAGAAAACCGGGTTTAGCCCTCCGTTTTGAAATCACATGCATAACCCAATTATTCAAACAGTTATAAATCGATCACCATAAAACATCATAAGAAACAGAAACACTATAAAACGGTTATAGAAATCAAATCATAAGGCTCACAAAACCATGAATACCAATCATCATTTCCCGATCAAACCTGCTGGACCTATCCGAGTCTTTAAACTCCCGAGTCTTTAAACTCAATCCAGGCCTCAATAATATCCGAGTCTTTAAACTCCGGAGTCTTTAAACTCCCGAGTCTTTAAACTCAATAGGCCTACGGGGGAAAGATCAATATATCCGAGTCTTTAAACTCCCGAGTCTTTAAACTCAATCCGGGTCTTTAAACCCAATCCGGGCCCGCCCCCCGTCAATCACAATATCCGGGTCTTTAAACCCAATAACCAGATCCCGCAAATCCAATCCAAAACCATTGAAAAACCATTTCTAAATTCACATCCAAACCCGAATCCGAAATCACTGGTCCGATGCCCTTCCGGCATTCTGAACCGTCATTCCGAACCCAAATCCGGAAATCCACTTTTCAACTTTAAAACCAAATCCCGTTATCCGAAATCCGATTTCAAAATCCCTTTATGAACATTTAATCCATTTATCCATTGAAATCCCAAATCCATAACATCATATTCAGAAATCACATATTTCTCGTAAAACGTGCTGAAACCAAACTTCCTCGAAAAACGTGCAATTATGTAAAATCAACAAATCATATTCGATAACATAGAATCATGATTAAAACCATAAAACAATTATAGAAAAATAGTTATGCATGCTCGAGTTTAAGGAAAGGGTCCACTCACAGTACCAAGCCCTCAATCGCGTCCCGTACGTCTCGTACGTTCCTCAGCTTCCTCGGGAACTCCTGATCCTGTCAACAAC
This sequence comes from Prinsepia uniflora, assembly GCA_032719365.1. NCBI lineage: Eukaryota > Viridiplantae > Streptophyta > Magnoliopsida > Rosales > Rosaceae > Prinsepia > Prinsepia uniflora. The sequence goes on along the minus strand of CM064868.1, from coordinate 9,130,300 downwards.
AGCCAAAGTACGTTACTAACACGTCCACCAAGACTCTCCTAATTTTCTCCGAAAATCCCCGGGTCCTAAACGTACCGAACCGGAACCCTAAACCTTCACCCTCGCAAAACTACTTCGATTTGACGTCCGATTAACCCGAAACCAACGCTAAAAGACTCATCACAACACCTAGACCAAAAACCATGTTGCCAACTTCCCCTGCCACCGCCGCACGCGCCCGCACGCGCCGCCCAAAGTGGCTGCGCGTGGCCCTCACGCGCCAGCTACAGTGCATCGCCTTCTTCGAGCAGACCCGGTTCGACACAGTGCCTGCAAATCGAACCGGCGAGGATGGTTCTCCACCATACCTGCACCAAAACCACTCCTCTCTTCACCAATAGCATCGTTCAGACCTAAGCTATCCATTCCCCTTACTCAGACGTGATAGGTCCTCAAATAAGCGTTATTTTATATTATTTTATACCCATTATACTTGACTTTTAATATTAAAATAATAAATAATTAGACAAATTAATTTATTTTGTGATATTTTTGTAGAAATAAATAAAGCTTGGAATTTGGAGCATTTTGGTGAAAGAATCGTCCCGATCGGAATTATAACGAAGAAATTATGGACGAAATATGAGAAACCACTGAAAATCGCAAGGAAATTCGGTGGGAAGCTGCTGAAATCCAGCAGTCCAAGCCAAAAATCCAGCAGCCCCCCAATAGTTCCCAAAATCAGCATATTTGCCCCAAAATCAGCAACTTTTCCCCAAAATCAGCCACTTTTTCCCAAAATCAGCATATTTGCCCCAAAATCAGCATCTTTTCCCACCCAATCTCATCATTTCCATCACTTCTTCATGTACTATTTTATTGCTATTTTTATATTTTAATTTTGTACTTTTAATTAAACAATTGTGACATTCCCTCTATAAATAGGGAGGTCATTCATGTATTTGGAGAGTCCCCAATTAGTTTCATTCTTCCATTTCTTTCATTTTTCTTAGTTCTAGTTCTTAGTTAGTTATTTTGTTTCTCTCTTTTGAGAGACTTTTTTGGGGACCATTTTAACTTCTTGTAGATTTTCTTATTAATTAGTTTTCTTTTAATTCTTGTTCTTAATTTATGTTATTTTTATTTTTCTTAATTTCATTTCTTTTTTACTTTGTTCTTGTGATATTTCTTTGAGATCTCTTAAACACATTTTTATGCTTTCCTTAAGAAATACCTAGGCCAAGTAATTCTAAAGCAATTCAAGAGTTTTAAGACCGAATTCCTCGTATTTCTTCTTCCATCTTCACAAGTTTCCTGCCGCTGTTCGGTGATTCTTGTGAAAATTCATACTTCTCTACTTAAATTCTTGTTATTGTTATTGGTTTTACTTATAATTCAATATATGTGTTGGTATTTTCTTTCTAACATTTGTAAGTAAGAATGCAATCTCCATGTGTTTTACTTTTTGAGTTTCTTTTACTTCATATGTTTTAGTACTTAAACTTCAATTCGAAACTAAATGTTGATCCGCTGTTCGGGGCATTTAGAATAGAGTTGAAGAGATTTAATGTTTGATCGCTGTTCGGCGCATTAAATCACTTACTTAAGGTGGATCATATTGTAAGTAATAATCCGCTGTTCGGTGCATTTATAATATGAAAAATGTATGCATGTATTTGAGATGATTAAGGTATGATTTCGTGATTGGTTCAATATGAGCATGATGTTAGAGTGTTGGTAAAAATATGTGTTTGAAGAAAGTTCACTAGTACAAAGGTTAAAGTAGAAGTAAAATTAAGTATTTAATTATTTTTACTTGTTTTCTTTATTTTATATTTACATCTCTTTTCAAAACTCCCCTTTTCACTTCTTTTTTCTTTATTCTTTTATTCTTTTATTCTTTTATTCTTCTATTCTTTTATTCTTTTTTATTCTTTATTCTTTTATTATTTTATTCTTTTATCCTTTTTATTCTTTATTCTTTTATTCTTTTATTATTTTATTCTTCTTTTCTACTTTTAGTTTATTATTCTTTGATTCTTTCATCTCTTTATTCTTTTATTCTTTAATACTTTTAGTTTATTATTCTTTGATTAATTAATTCTTTAATTCTTTAATTCTTTAATTCATTAATTCTTTAATTTGTTAATTCTTTAATTATTTAATTCATTAATTTATTCATTATTCATTTATTCATTACTCTTTCTCACTAACACATTATCAATGTTCCCTAATTTCCCCGGTTAAGAACGATCCCTATTTACCAATACTACATCTACACAAAAAGGGTTTAAATTGCACAACACTCAAATTACGTGTTTAATTTAATGCGTAGTTTGGGCTTAGTCAAGACGCCTCGACTCAACCTAAAATCCGTCGATACAAACTCGAACCATAAACCCGATACACCCCTGTTTCCTTCTCCGGCCACCCAGGTCACCCCCCGTCACAATGGCTATCTTAAACCCTTCCTAGGACCTCACTGAGTCTCACCAAACTCACCAAAACCGTCGACTCACTCCCTAAGTCCCCGACTTTCGATCTGAACATCGACGGTAAAACAGAGCACACCAGTACTCTCCATCGTGCTAACCTCCACCGTGCACTCCCCGTCAAGGCTGCACAACCAGTCGTTACCTAGGACTCCACTGAATCCCCTAGACCTCACGGGACTCCTCGATTCAACCCCTAAGGCTTCGACTTAGCTCCTGAAACTAGACGGTAAAACAGAGCAAAGAAACGGGGATGAAGAATTACCTGTCCTCCGGTCGCCGTCGCAAGCTCCGCTGGGGTTGGTCGACTCCTCTCACCCCTCACGACACCACCAAGAGCCCAATTGCACCGTACACGGCCACACCACCACCACGAACACTCACTTCCTCCTTGTCTTTCTCTGATTTCCCGTGGTTCTCAACTCACGCACAAACAATCACCACTCCTCCAACCTCCCTCACTGTCTCCCTCTCACTCTCTGGTCACTCTCACACATTCACAAACTCACCAACACCCACGATTACCCCTCAATTTCTCTCAATTCCTCAGCCTCTGTTCTTCGATCACGAACACACAGCACACACGGGTACACCCCAAATAATTGGACTGTGCATCTTCGAAGCCTCTAGCCCTCCTGCACGTGTCACCAATCCACCATTCCTCTCCCAAGTGGCTTAATCTCAACCCTCCATTTGTCCCTGTCTGCTGCACAAATCCCAACGCACAAAGACCAAAATGCCCCTCATTTTAAGTCAAAATTACGGTTTTGCCACTACCTTTCTAGACCCGAATCTCACACATCGTAAGTCCGATGAATACGTGCCGCCTGTCATCGAACTCAGGACGACGATATCTACCTAACCATCCTAAGTCAACATGTCAAAATTCGATCGTACGAAAAGTCAACTCTTCCCCCTATTTTACCCAAATTACGGTTATGCCCTCAACATTCCGAACATCATAACTTCCTCCTCGGATATCGGAATCGGGTGTACCACCTGCCTACGGATTCGTGACGTCCCAAACTACGTCCTGGTCACCGGTCAAAACCCATTGGACCATCCAAACTAAAAGTCTGTTTTTGCCCGAACTAGGGGCAAAATCGTCATTCTACACTAACGACCCCAACGAGACCAACTAACCACCGATTAAGCTTACTAATCCCATATTAATCACTATCTTAACCCTAGTTTCTGGGATGGGTCGCTACACTCCGTCCAGGCTCCGCCGCTCCTCGACCTGCACCACCCCCTAGTAGTAAGGACGGACACTCCCTCCGGACTCCGGTAGTGGCCTCGCCCTCCACAGTAGAAACAGATGACACTAGAAACATCCCGAATAGGTCCTCCACTCAGTCTCCCTGTGGACGCAACAGATGTCGCACTACCTTGCGGAGTCGGCTGTGCTCGATGCCTACGGAATCCTGAACTCTGGAAACTACCGGGTCTACCAAAACGATCATCGCCCGACGACGATGCTCCACTGTAGTTGCCCCTGTTCGGTACCCTTTGCTCGAAGTTCCGAAAAAAGGTGGCTCCCGGCGTCGTATCGGCAAACTAGCCTCAACCCTAACTGCAACATCCGACAACTCCCAAAGGGTCGCAAACGATCCAGCCGTCACTATGGCTCGAATCTCACCTCGCAGGCCCAACTCAAACCGACGACACTTATCAGCCTCGGTTGCCACAACTACAAGGGCGAATCGCGACAACATCTGGAACCTCTGCTCATACTCAGCTACTATCATGCTCCCCTGTTGGAGCTGAAGAAACTCCGCCTCCTTAGCATCTCGGAAAGAGCGGGGGTAGTACTGATCCAAGAACCGCTCCCGGAAAGTCTCCCACATCACGGTATGAGCGTCCCAACTTGACAACTCCAGCGTATACCACTACTCATACGTTGCACCGTCTAACAGAAAAGTAGACGCGATCCTCTGGAAGACATCGCATCACCCCGAAAATCCGCTCCAGACGGGTGATCCACCGGTGGGCTTCCTCTTGGTCTGCCCCACCACTGAACGTCGTAGCCCCTAGGCGCTGAGCTCGCTCTATAGAAGCAATCTCTGCTTCTCTCGCCACGTCTTCGGGTCGTGGAGGGGGCTCACGTATCGGAGGCATAGTCAATCGTCCGCTGAAAGAGGCATAAAGTCAGTAAAACAACCTAAACACAACCCCGCAACATACACAAAGCAGAAACCTATGCTCTGATACCAATTGTCAGGACCCACCCCAAAAACCGAGGTAAATCCTGCTCCCGTCTAACAACCTAGCACGAAAGAACAAAAACACCCTCAGTAAAAACGAAATTTACATTGTCAGACGAAGGAGAATTTAAAACATCTAAGAGTCAACCGTTATACAGAGCATAGTACAAAACAAAATAAGCCCTACTATAAGCTAAGCACGCAACGGATGACGGATGACGGATGACAGATGACTTTCTGCCTCGACTTCTGCCTCAACGGTAGCCCCACCGCTCGCACCACGACTTGGAGGGTGTTAAAAACATTAAAAATGTGAGTGGACCAAAAATAAGGAGTTATAAAACCGTTTATGAAAAATAAACCAGGGTTACACCCTCCGTTTGAAAACATGCATGCATAACCAAGTAATTTAGAATAACATTAGTACGAAATGAAACAACATGCAGAAATCACCAGAAGTCAAAACCAAAGTTCAGGCACTCGGCCTTAAAGCCTTAAAACTAAGTTATTTGGGTCACAACCCAAAATATTCGAAAACCAGTGAAAAATATCAATCATACACATTTACTGGATCTCAAATGAGCCCGAGTCTTTAAACTCAAAACACAATGCGCAATAGCCAGGCCTTCCGGGGATATCAACGAGTCTTTAAACTCAAAACACAATCACAGGCCTCGGGGGGTATCATTATCACCGAGTCTTTAAACTCAAATCCATACCAAGTCTTTAAACTCAAAACATCAATCCAGGGCCCTCCCCCCAGTAAATCAATCCGAGTCTTTAAACTCAAAACCAGATCCAGTAGGTTTTTCCGAGTCTTTAAACTCAAAACCATTTTTCACATATATAAGAAAAATCATCAAAATTCGAAAACCAAAACCCAACCGGAAAGCTTCCAAAAACCCAAAATCACATTTTCTTAAAAGGCGAATTCCTCCCGAATTTCAAGTCCAACCTCAAATCATCTCACAAATCTCAATCAAACAGAATGCGTATAAAGCATATTCATTCATCCGAAACCATACGCAAAAGCATCACAAAAACCATTATTCTCGAAGTACGTGCAAATCCGATCAGTTATATAAAGTATAATTACGTAGAGCAGGGCATAGAAACATAATTCATGAAAGCATATATCGAAAACACAAAAACATGTTTAAAACATAATTAAATAAATAAAACAGTTATGCATGCTTAGTTAGAAAACAAACAGTCCACTCACAACTTGCGTGCGCGTCAATCGCGTCCCGTGCGATCCTCAGCTTCCTCGGGAAGTCCCGATCCTATCACAAGTCACCAAAGTACGTCACTAACACGTCTACCAAGACTCTCCTAATTTCCCACAAAAATCCCCGGGTCCTAAACGTAACAAACCGGAATCCTAAACCTTCAACCTCGTAGAACTACTTCGAATCGATGTCCGATTAACCCGAAACCTATTCCAATGGATTCGTTACAACCTCTAGACCAAAAATCGAGTTGGAACATTTCCCAGAAAATGCCCTACGCGCCCCCACGCGCCGCCCAAAGTGGCTGCGTGTAACGACCCGTCCCGAGTATCGGGATTTAATATTATTAAATTATGTTTTAGAATGACTAATCTGGGATTAGTTGAGCGAAATCGGACGAATTGTGCAAAATGACCGTTTTGTCCCTAGGCGTGGGTAAAACGTTGACTTTTAATTCGGACGGTCAAATGGACTTTGACCAATGACCGTGACGTAGTTCGGGACGTCTCGAGTTCATAGACAGGTGGCACGTTCGATTCCGACATTCGTGGAAGAAGTTATGATGTTCGGAAGCCCAAGGGCATTTTTGTAATTTAGACGAAATGGGGGAAAATGTTGACTTTTTGACCGGGATGTCCGATGGACGAGGGCCAAGGACCGTTACATAGAGCTAGTTGATACGAATTCATAGACAGGCGGCACGCCGAAATAAGACTTCGTACGGGGAAGTTATGGTCTAAAACGTGGAATCGGGGAAATTTACGTCTCGGTAACCGTGTCGATTATTTTATTCTGAATTGGGGGTTGGAGGACACTTGTCACTCACCCATTGGCTAGATTGGATCAAGTTCCACTAAGGCAATTAAATAGGATTAAAACTACCTTTTAATCTCAGCCATTCATAAAAAACAACTCAGATTGCATCTAAGCCCTTAATCTCAGTTCCATGGTTGAATATGGACCATTGGTTTTGTCTCTTTTCTCTTTTAATGGATCAGACACCTCACTCTCTCATTTTCATTCCCTCACCGTGGACACTTCTCTTCATCAAACTTCATTCTCCTATTTTCTTCTACAAACCCAAAAACACCATATGCACCATTTTCCTTCATTTTTCATTTTCTAACAAACACACCACCCACACCTCACCACCATGAACGTGTGAGCTGAGTGTGACCGTGAGTGAGTAAGAGGTTGAGGACACGACGGTGGTGGCTCATAGTGGAGGACGGCGGAGCTCGACCGTGAGGTAAAGAAATATTCAAAAATCCAAGTTTCGGTTTTGTAGGTTTTTGGCTAATTCTATGAATTGGGAAATATTTCTGGGCACTCTAGGAGTCTAATAGGATTGTTTTTGAAGGTTGGAATGGCCAGAAATGGCCGTGAACGGCGAGGGAAACTCCGGCCGCCATTGATGACGGATGAAGGTATGGTTTTGGACATTTTGTTCCGTTTTAATTAACCAGAAAGATTAGAAATGAGATTAGGAACATATTAGGATTAAAATGAGATGGAATGGACCTAAAATGGACCTTGAACCGGTCCAAAAACAGAGAAAACCCGACGGTGAACAGTGTCGTAAATAGTAACTGGTTCAGCTGGGTGTTGGTGACGATGAACAGTGATCTGAGCCTTCTTGGGGCGCGTGAGGGTGCATGAACAGTAATTTGGGAAAATGTTCAACATATGAAATCTTCTATTTGATGTAACGAACATTTTGGGACTGGTTTCGTGTCGATCAGACACCGTCTCGATATGTTTCGGGGCATTGGAAGGTTTAGGGACGGTTTTAAAATAGTTAAAAGTTTTGGAAAATCACGGGGCTTTGGTAGGAGGTTAACTAAGTAGTTAGTAACCTTCTATTAAAATTTGGACAGGTTTGGGAGTCCCGGTGATAGCGATTGGCTCGGGAGAGCCTATGGCACGCAAATCGAGGCTCAACGTTTGAACGGTCTGTGAGTGGACATTGGTTTTATAAATTCGATGCATGCATAACTATTTCATGATTGTTATAATTGCTTTTATATGCTTTGATTTGGATATCGGTGAATTTATGTAATTTCACGCATTTTGAGGCGATTTACGGGTTGCGCGTAAATTGAGGTTTTTTGGATTTGCACTGATTTCCATAATTGTGGTTCGGATATGATTTTATGAAACAGTTACATATTTGATAAAGTAAATTCGAGCCAGAGGCCCAGTTGATTTAAGAAATCGGGCCAGGGGCCCAGTTGACTTATGAAATCGGGCTAGGGGCCCAATTGATTTATATATGTGATTTCGGGTCGGGGACCCTAAAATGGAATTGAATAAATGATTTCGGATTTGATAATCAACTATTTGGACTTATGACGGTTTTATGGAAATTCGGGGCAGGGCCCTTGTGATATTTTGGAAATAAGTAATAAAATGTGTTCCATAAAACCATCTCGATACGAGGATATATATTGGTCTCCTCCAGGTGTCGGGGACACTGGGGAAGTCACGGTGCATTGTCTGCGAGGGGTCATTGTACGGAGCAGCCGGACCGTATAGTGACTCAGGAGCAGGATTGCTATGATTGACGTCAGGGACGTCAGACATCGGGGATGTCAGAGATATGGTGTAACGCCCCGGAAATTCGGAAAGTGTAATTTTGTTAAATAATGAATAAATGACGTTTTTACCCTTGTGAATAGTATAGTTAATTTGTTGACTTTTTGATTGGAGAATCAAACGGATGTTGACCGATGACCGTGACGTAGTTCGGGATGTCACGAGTCCATAGACAGGTGGCACGCCTAATTCCGACGATCATGGAAAAAGTTATGACGTTCGGAAGTTCGAGGGCATTTTCGTAATTTGGACAAAAAGGGGAAATGTTGACTTTTTGTTTGACAACTAATTTTCACATGATTCGAGGACCGTTAGGTAGGTCTCGATGCCCTGAGTACAACGACAGGTGGCATGTCGAAAACGGAGTTCGGATACGAACGTTACGGGTCACGGAAGCCTAGGGGCAAAATGGTAATTTGTCCAACCAGGGGCATAATGGTCTTTTAACTTTGATCAGACCTGTCCTTTGTCTTATTCTTGCCCCAGAGAACATGGAATCCGGTTTTGAGGATAATAATGCCCACTTTTGACAATTATCCCTTAATTAAGGGTAATTGTAATCATTTTGTCCAATTTGTTCAAATTGATCTGTGATATCTCACTGTCTCTCTTCATTGGGCAATTAAGAACGTAAGGAACGGAATTTAGAGAGAGGAACTCGAGGGACTGAGAGAACTGGGTGTATTCTGAGTTCGAAAATTCTTGAAATTAGGGGGAAATTCGAATTCGAATTTGTGAGCTAGGAGAAGGGAAATTGAGGATTACATTGAGCTTCTGGGATCAAAACGAAGCTCCCTGCAACAAAAACGAAGAGAATTGCTGTCGAATTGAGGAAGAACAGAAGCTTCCGTGGCTGCTGAAAATCGAGCTTGAGTTCTACCAGTTGGAGGTAAGGAATTCTCGAATTGATCTTGCAAAGATGTTCCCTACACTCTCACGAAACTAACCGTGTGAAATAATTTGAAAACCAGGGACGAAATCAACAAACCCGAATAGGAGACCCGTCAAAGTTTGATCGTGAGTCGTGAGGTTTTAGACATTCATTGAGGTAATTAAACTTGCAGAACTTGAATTTAGTTGGACTAGATGGGATCAGTTGAAAGAATGTATAGATTTGAGGTCGAATTGATAGAGTTTGAATCGGGTTCTATCGCGGGTATTCCAACCCGTTTATCAGACGTTCGGGTGAGAACGACGCACTGTAGTAGTACTGTGCTACGCGCGTGGCTTTCACGCGCAGCCGCTTGCGGCGGTGCGTGACGGCACGTGGATGGGAATCCGGCGAAGTGATCAACATGAAACTTGATGTTCTCGATGATACGAACCTATCCGCGTTGGTTTCGGGTCAATCAGATATGGTTTCGGAGTAGTTTTGAGTACCTGACGCTTTTAATTTGTAATTAAATAATATTATAAAATTCCGACGATTAAGGGATTCGTATATGAGGATTATATGATAGTCTAGTAACCTTAAATCACTTTGTTTGACAGGCTGGAATATTCCTGGGACGTCGGAAGAAAACAAACAGCTCGAGGCTGAGCAATCCGGACGGTGTGTGTGTGTGTGTGAGTGGACTTTTGGTTTTCTAACCGTGATGCGTGCATATATATGATTTAAATGCTTTATTATATGATTTTATATGCTTTGGCATGATTTATGTTTCAATCTGGTGATTTCTCGGTTTTATGATTATTATATTATATTTTGGCACGATTATCGAGAAATGATGAAATTGATGTTTTTGGGCTAGGCCCGGATTGAAAATGATATTTGGACTCGGAATATGAGTCAGTGATTGATTTTATGGATTTACGTGATCGTGGCAACTCGGGTTTACGGTTGCACGGATTTGCGTGAAAATGATATTTTGGGCTTGAGACCCAAGTGAATAGTGATTTTGACTCGAATTTGGAGTCATATGTGAATATGATTAAATTGATGATTTTGATTTATAAAGTGAATTTTGGACACTGTTTTATGATGGTTTTTGTGGAACTTGATTTGTGAAAGCTATGTCTCGGGCATAGGCCCTATTGAAATGTTTTGACTTGATTTGAGACATAAATGATTTTAAAATGAGATTACTGGATTTGGTGACTGTTCCACATATACCATCCTCTGTGATTTGATAGTCTCCTCCGGACGTCGTAGATCCTGGAGTAGTCACGATCCACTGCCTGGAGATGAGTAGCTCCGAGGGATGCTCACTCGCAGGAGCGTGGGATTATGATGATATCCTCTAGAAGTCGTTGATCCTAGAGTTGATATCCCCCTAGACGTCGTAGATCCTGGGGGATGTACTCGGACGTGAAACACCGAGTTTGCACGCGTTGCATTGATACAGTGACGGGTTATATGGATAATGTGATTGGATATTGAGGATTGGTGGTATTATGATTTATTGATATTTGTGTCCAGATACTTTAGAAAATGATGCTTTATGTCATGAACTGATTTCATACTATTACTCATGTTTTATGTTATGCATGCACGTTTGTGAAAACTGGAGGGGAAACTTGAGTTTCGGTAAATGTATTTAGAAAAGTTTATTTTTATCCACTCACACCTTTATTTTTTTATGCACCCTCCAGGCCAGTGCACTGGTACGGGGGCTAGAAACGAGGCAAGCGAGGTAAAATAATAAGTAGACCGTTGCGCACTCAGACACTCTACAGAGTAGGAATTTGATCCCTATCTGTAATAGTACATATGCTCTGTATTGTCTTTGACTAGTCAAACTTGGGACGTCATTGGTCTGTAAAACTTAACTATCCCTTGTCTGACAATGTTTTTGGGATTTGTTGTGTGGTGTATGTATATAAGTTTGGTTACTTTTGGTACTTCTAGTTATTGTCAGACGGGAGCAGGATTCATCACGATTATCGAGGGATAGTCGGGATGGGTCTTGTCATATGGACCCGGTGAGACCCCGGGCAGCACGCGTTGCTTAATACCATGAGATATGACGTCGGGGACGTCAAGCGTCAGGGACGCTAGGCATCGGGGATGTCGGAGATGGAAAAATAATAAATGTATATTACTGGATTTATGAAATAACTCTTGGATTGACTTTTGGGATTTGAAACTATGCTTATGGTTTCCGGGCTAAGGCCCTAATGGTTATTTTGAAATAAATATGTGATTATTAGTTTTTGCTGCATGCATATGTTTTTACTGAGGGGCATAAAGGTCTTATAAATGTTTTAAACAGACTTTTTTATTTTCGTCCACTCACAACTTTTGTTTTTAATGCCCTTCAGGTTGATTCCGGATGCGACTACAGTAGAGACTGGGACATCGCACACCTCCTCCATCGATCCTTGCGCACTCTGGGAGCCCGTTTGGGCAGTGGCAACAGGTTATCCCTTGTCTGACACCTCTTGTCAGACGGGAGCATGACACATTCCATGGTAATCCCGGGGGGATTGGGATGGGTCGTGTCAAGTGGTATCAGAGAAGGTTTGCTCTTTTGTGCGCGAAGGTCGAAGGTGTGATGTCTCTTTGGGCTGCAGTTCCGTTGTCAACCTGATAGATAGTTTTGGGTTTGAATAGTGGATAGAGTGTGTTTGGCCGATACGTCGTGCGTTAACGTGATTCGACCCAAGTGGGGTTATTTGCGTTTAACTGGTAATGTGGGACCGTCGGTTCGGTCATGCGATATTATATGGTTGTGCTGCTAGGTGCAGCTAGGTTCGAGGAACCTAATTTGAGTAATGGTCTAAATTATGGACCCTGGTAGTGTTGGCTAGTGTACGGGGGTTGGTGCATCGAAGTTAGCCGATGACCTTCGTGGTGGAACCCAAGTTGAGTTGACGATTGGATTGGATTGGACGTCTATACGATGTCAGGACCGCGGAGTCGGTCAGGTTTTAGATTTTACTGCAGAAGGCAGTTGGGTTGGGTTGAACCCTTGGGTGTGATTTCGGAACCCTAATTTATAATTGATGGACAGGAAAAGTGAACTTTAAATGAGAACTTATGCTGCGACGAGCGGCGAAGGTCGTGGATGACCATGTGGATGACTCTAGTGAGTCTAGTGAGGATTATGGGATTCGATCTACGGATACGGTTATGAGATAAATTATGGAATTCCGTGTTGGATCGAATAATAGTGTGAGGTGTGGATACGGATCTTGACAGCGATGACTGTTGGTCGACAGTTGTGTCGAGATGACTGGTTATCGAGGGTATTTAGTGTGGTTTTAACACTTGGGGATCAGGGGACGTTCATTATCCTGATGTGCGGATGGTCAAATTGGAGGTACCCATAGTCGTGGGGTACGAGTGGTGATACGGGATCGTCGTTCGGTATGAACGGAGATCTAGGGTATCAACTTTGCACACAGTGCGCTAGCGTGGATGTTCGTGTGCTAGTGTGGGTGTTCGTGTGCTAGTGTGGATGTATGGATGCATGTGTATTGAGGCAAGTGTCGGTGATACTAGCACTGGTGCTGGTACCGGTGTCGGTGATTGGGGTTGTGGTTGTGGTGAGCCACGACTTGGGATGTGACTCTGTCATGATGGACATATGATTGGTATCTGCGACTCAGTGGCGGTTGAGTCTTGGACTGGATGGGATCCAGAGGAGGTTGTGACGTGTTGGGATAAGTCCCAACAGTTATGAGATAACAAGTGACGAATGGATAAAAAGGTATGATTGAGACTTGAGGAGTCTCGAGATGACGTCTCCTATGTCAGGAGAATTAGTGGATTTGGGGAGTTGTTGTCAACTCCGAGATTGGTAAGATTGTTTATCTCTAATATCCCCAGAAAGTACAAGGAAATTATTGAAATTAGAAAAGTCGGGGAAAACCATTGGTGGTGTTGATGTGGGGATTTGTAATTGTGAATGACTTGGAAAGCCGAGTGTTGAACCTGTAAAGGAGATGATGTGGGTAGTCCAGTGGTTGGACTTGACATCTCGTTGGGAGCATTTCTGTTTCCAACATGGTTGGAACTTCCGATTCGGGAAGAATGGTGATTGTGGAGACGAGAGGTGTGCTCGTGTCCGCATCGGTGATAGGTATTATGAAGTCATTGGGGTTGACTTCTTGTTTTCTGCCCTGGCAGACTTGATTTATTGCCACCAGTACGTTGAGCGTGTATTGGTGGGTGGACCCATGTTTGGCTTAGGGTCATTGGACACAAGAAGTTGTGTATGATTCTGGAATTGGTGGTGAAAATGGAGGTCACCATTCCACCTATGGGAATTTGACGAAGGATTCAATGAGGGTGTAGGAACCTACGATTGGTTTTCTGATGGATTGTTAGCTACGCGAGCATGTGTGGATCCTAGGTGGATCTGAATTGTGATGTTGTGGACTTTGGACGATGTGACGATCTAGGATCGTGATGTTACTTGTCGGGTGACGTAATGATGGATCTGGATCGTGATCTTGATGATCCAGGTGGGATGAGATTTTATCACTCTTACCCTGGTATGTGAGTTGTAAATGACGGGGCTGAACTTCTTTTCGAAGTAGAGCCCATATGGTTGTTACTCAGGTGAGTAGGTTTCCGAAGTGGTCAGATTGTTGTCAACCTTAGACGTGTGGATATTGGGATTGGCTTCCCTATGAAGTCAATCGAGTATTTTGAACTGGTAACCGATAAGATCGGTTTTTGGTACGTCTCGGTAGACGTGAACGAGCTTTTGGGTTTTGGAATCGAATTTCTGGGTGACGATTCAGGATTCGATTTCGAAGCTCGAAAGTGGATTACTGGATTTGGGTGCGGAATAATTATTCCAATGCTAGCTTACGGAATAATGATTTTGGATTCGGATTTGGAAATGGATATTGGGTCGGAGTTTTGATCTTTCTGGTACAGTATCTGACAGATGGACTCTAGAGTGTTAGAACGCGTTTGGCCACGACCTAGGTGGTTGTAGGGGGATTGATGGATAGATGTACGTACAGGGTAAGTTATACGAGGATTGATACTGGTTAGGTTGAGTGGTGCCTAATGGCGGTACATGGGAGGTACCAGTGGTGTGTGATTAAACGTGATGGTAATTGGCTTGGTTCCGATATCATTTGTTTGGTTGTGTTTGTGGACTGGACATTGGATACTGTGCGCTGAGCAGAGTGATTTTGTCGGGTTCAGTGATTGTATGAGCAGGCGCTCTCAGCCGTGGATGGCTAGTGGAACCCTAGTATTGAGATGTGTGATCACTGCTGGGCTAGTATTCAATATGTTCCAGTTACACCACTTGATTGAGTAAGTTGACGATATACGTACACTCAGGATGAGTGAATTGGTGGTCAGTGAAACCACGAGTAGCCTTGCGTGATGTTATCACGCCGCGATTTTTCCCAGCGTCATGGTTCGCTGACGGAGTCGGCGGTTATGGACATTGAGATTAATATATGTCGCAGGTTTGGGCTTGCCCTGCGAATTGAGATCATGTAGTTGATCTTACGCTACATTGAGGGTGATGTAGTACGAGGTGTTGGCATTGATTAGTCAATGGTTGGAGCTTTACTAGGGTGGTAAAAGCTTAGTGGTGACAGTTTGACTGTTGGTGTCAGCATGGACTGACATGTGTGTTTTGGTGACTCCCAGGGGGGAGCAGACGTCGGATATATTGATGATTGAAAGAAACCGACAAGCTGAAGGAGTCAGTTAAATGGTAAATTGACAAGGATCAGGTGATCAATGTCACTCACGGTGTTCGAGTGTGGTCAGTACGGTGAGAGACCGTGATGGGACGTTTGAGTACAGACAAGTATGGTGGGTGTACAAGTGTACACAGATGTGAGATCGAAATGTTTCCACGAGGTGGTTGTGGAGTAAGGATATTTGGTAATTTCGAGGATGAAATTCTTTAAGGAGGGAAGGTTGTAACGACCCGTCCCGAGTATCGGGATTTAATATTATTTAATTATGTTTTAGAATGACTAATCTGGGACTAGTTGAGCGAAATCGGACGAATTGTGCAAAATGACCGTTTTACCCCTGGGCGTGGACAAAACGTTGACTTTTAATTCGGACGGTCAAATGGACTTTGACCAATGACCGTGATGTAGTTCGGGACGTCACGAGTTCATAGACAGGTGGCACGTTCGATTCCGACGTTCGTGGAAGAAGTTATGATGTTCGAAAGCCCAAGGGCATTTTCGTAATTTGGACGAAATGGGGGAAAATATTTACTTTTTGACCGGGATGTCCGATGGACGAGGGCCAAGGACCGTTACATAGAGCTAGTTGATACGAATTCATAGACAGGCGGCACGCCGAAATCGGACTTCGTACGGGGAAGTTATGGTCTAAAACGTGGAATCGGGGAAATTTACGCCTCGGTAACCATGTCGATTATTTTATTCTGAATTGGGGGTTGGAGGACACTTGTCACTCACCCATTGGCTAGATTGGATCAAGTTCCACTAAGGCAATTAAATAGGATTAAAACTACCTTTTAATCTCAGCCATTCATAAACAACAACTCAGATTGCATCTAAGCCCTTGATCTCATTTCCATGGTTGAATCTAGACCATTGGTTTTGTCTCTTTTCTCTTTTAATGGATCAGACACCTCACTCTTTCATTTTCATTCCCTCACCGTGAACACTTCTCTTCATCAAACTTCATTCACCTATTTTCTTCTACAAACCCAAAAACACCATATGCACCATTTTCCTTCATTTTTCATTTTCTAACAAACACACCACCCACACCTCACCACCATGAACGTGTGAGCTGAGTGTGACCGTGAGTGAGTAAGAGGCTGAGGACACGACGGTGGTGGCTCACGGTGGAGGACGGCGGAGCTCGACCGTGAGGTAAGGAAATATTCCAAAATCCAAGTTTCGGTTTTGTAGGTTTTTGGCTAATTCTATGAATTGGAAAATATTTCTGGGCACTCTAGGAGTCTAATAGGATTGTTTTTGAAGGCTGGAATGGCCGGAAATGGCCGTGAACGGCGAGGGAAACTCCGGCCGCCATTGATGACGGATGAAGGTATGGTTTTGGACATTTTGTTCCGTTTTAATTAACTAGAAAGATTAGAAATGAGATTAGGAACATATTAGGATTAAAATGAGATGGAATGGACCTAAAATGGACCTTGAACCGGTCCAAAAACAGAGAAAACCCGACGGTGAACAGTGCGATGAACAGTACCGTAAATAGTAACTGGTTCAGCTGGGTGTTGGTGACGATGAACAGTGATCTGAGCCTTCTTGGGGAGCGTGAGGGTGCATGAACAGTAATTTTGGAAAATTTTCAACATATGAAATCTTCTATTCGATGTAACGAACATTTTGGGACTGGTTTCGTGTCGATCGGACACCGTCTCGATATGTTTCGGGGCATCGGAAGGTTTAGGGACGGTTTAAAAATAGTTAAAAGTTCGGGAAAATCACGGGGCTTTGGTAGGAGGTTAATTAAGTATTTAGTAACATTCTATTAAAATTTGGACAGGTTTGGGAGTCCCGGTGATAGCGATTGGCTCGGGAGAGCCTATGGCACGCAAATCGAGGCTCAACGTTTGAACGGTCTGTGAGTGGACATTGGTTTTATAAATTCGATGCATGCATAACTGTTTCATGATTGTTATAATTGCTTTTATATGCTTTGATTTGGATATTGGTGAATTTATATGATTTCACGCATTTTGAGGCGATTTATGGGTTGCACGTAAATCGAGGTTTCCGGATTTGCACTGATTTCCATAATTGTGGTTCGGATATGATTTTATGAAACAGTTACAGATTTGATAAAGTAAATTCGGGCCAGAGGCCCAGTTGATTTAAGAAATCGGGTCAGGGGCCCAATTGACTTATGAAATCGGGCCAGGGGCCCAGTTGATTTATATATGTGATTTCGGGTCGCGGACCCTAAAATGGAATTGAATAAATGATTTCGGATTTGATAATCAACTATTTGGACTTATGACGGTTTTATGGAAATTCGGGGCAGGGCCCTTGTGATATTTTGGAAATGAGTAATAAAATGTGTTCCATAAAACCATCTCGATACGAGGATATATATTGGTCTCCTCCAGGTGTCGGGGACACTGGGGAAGTCACGGTGCATTGTCTGCGAAGGGTCATTGTACGGAGCAGCCGGACCATATAGTGACTCAGGAGCAGGATTGCTATGATTGACGTCAGGGACGTCAGACATCGGGGATGTCAGAGATATGGACCCGGTGAGACCCCGAGCAGCACGCGTTGCTTAATACCGTGAGATATGACGTCGAGGACGTCAAGCGTCAGGGACGCTAGGCATCGGGGATGCCGGAGATGGAAAAATAATAAATGTATATTACTGGATTTATGAAATAACTCTTGGATTGACTTTTGGGATTTGAAACTATACTTATGGTTTCCGGGCTAAGGCAATAATGGTTATTTTGAAATAAATATGTGATTATTGGTTTTTGCTGCATGCTTATGTTTTTACTGAGGGGCATAAAGGTCTTACAAATGTTTTAAACAGACTTGTTTATTTTCGTCCACTCACAGCTTTTGTTTTTAATGCCCTTCAGGTTGATTCCGGATGCGACTGCAGCAGAGATTGGGACATCGCACACCTCCTCCATCGATCCTTGCGCACTCTGGGAGCCCGTTTGGGCAGTGGCAACAGGGTATCCCTTGTCTGACACCTCTTGTCAGACGGGAGCATGACATATTCCATGGTAATCCCGGGGGGATTGGGATGGGTCGTGTCACTGCGCGTGGGCCTCACGCGCCTGCACAGTCACTATTCATCTTCAACCTCTCGACCCGTGCACTGTTCCGAACCGGCGTGGCCGGTTCTCCGCCGTCCGTCCACCATTTCCCTTCCTTTTTTCTTCCCCTATCTTCATCCTCTACCCCGTAATCCAGTCCACCATTCCAAACACTTCAACACGACCTCTCAACCACCGTCTCAAGCTCGAAACCAAAACCACCTGTACCCCTGTTTTTCAATCCGATCACCCGCACACTTCCCCTTCACGGCTTCGACACCAAAAGGTTCCTAAGGACTTAAGAAGTCGACTAGGACCAACCAGAACCCTCGACTCGTACTCTAAACCCATGACTTCAAGTTGGAACCTAAACTGAAAAACAGAGAACGCCGTGTATTCTCCGTCGTTCTGGACTCTGCCGTGCACTCCCCTGTTACGGCTGCACAACCAACAGCTACCTAGGACCCTACTGAGTCCCCTAGACCTCACTAGACTCCTCGATTCAATCCCAAAAGCCACGACTTGGCGTCTGAACCTAGACGGCAAAATAGAGCACACACAGGAAAAAAGAAAAATTACTTGCGTCCTGCTCTCCACCGTGAGCTCCACCATGTCCACTGGGTTCCTAAGGCTCCACTCCCGTCTCTGAACACCACCAGCAACAACAATTGATCAAAGTACGGCAGCTCCACTCCCAAACTCCCTCGACACCTCTCTGTTTCCTCGAGAACTCAAACCTCCCACTCCTCTGATTTCCTTCACAATCCTCACTCACAAATCACTCACCACTTTCCTCCCTTCTCTCTGTCACTTTCTTGATCATCAGAACTCACAACACCCTCTGCAATCGCTCAATCCCTCTTCCAATCTCACTCTCTGTTTTCTTTTTCGAACACGACCACACACGGCTGCACAGTTTGAACACACCGTGCACTCCCTAGAAACCACTACACACTTGCCACATGTCACAATCCCCTCAGCCTTCTCACAAAATATCCCAATCTCACTGTACAATTGGCCTTATCTGATTGGCCCAAATCCCAAGACACGGAAAGACCAAAATGTCCCTCATTTGTGACTCAAATTACGATAATGCCATTCTTCGTTCTATACCCATATCTCGATCGCCCGACGTCCGATGAACACGTGCCGCCTGTCGTTGAACTCAGGATGACGAGATCTACCTAACGGTCTTAGGTCAACGTGTCAAAACCCGATCGTACGAAAAGTCAATTTTTCCCCCTATTTTAACTAAATTACGGTAATGCCCTCAACCTTCCGAACATCATAACGTCCTCCTCGGATGTCGGAATCGGGCGTGCCACCTGTCTACGGATTCGTGACGTTCCGAACTACGTCACGGTCATCGATCAATACCCAATTGACCGTCCAAACCCAAAGTCAACATTTTGCCCAACTAGGGGCAAAATCGTCCTTCTACGCCCAAGGTCCAAAAGTAACCACCTAAACCACCAACTAAGCTCACTAATCCTTCACTAATCACCGTCTTAAGCCTAATTTCCGGGACGGGTCATTACACTCGTGACGCCCCAAACTACATCACGGTCATCGGTCAATGCTCAATTGACCTCCCGAACTAAAAGTCAACAATTTGCCCAAACCAGGGGCAAAATCGTCATTCTTGGCCCAAAGTCCAAAAGTAACCAACTAAACACCGATTAGGCTCACTAATCCGTTACTAATTACTTCACTAATCCCGAATCCCGGGACGGGTCATTACAGATGATGAGTATGGGGTTTCCCTTACTTGTTGTTGACACTCTGGCTTATTCAAAACTTCCACTAGGTCCTCCTGCGTTTTTTCATTTGGTGCTTTTTACTCTTCCAATTACCAAAGTCTGCAATGACTTACTTCTGAGATTACTAATGTTTGTACTTGGAAACTTTGGTTGAGGTAGTTATAATGGTAGCAATTGATATTACTTTTCACTCATCTAGCGTAACATGTTATGCAAATTAGAATGAATTTTATCCAGAGTTTGCTTTTCCCTTGATGATGCTGCTGGACAGGAACCTTTCGTGAAATTACCGGAGCACACAATTCGTGAAGCATTAAAAGTAGTTCTTGGTATCGTCACAAGTTCTATCTCAAACATTTTTAGGTATGCATAAGATTAGCACCACAGCCTGCTTGTTTTACAATTTCCAATTTTCTTATTCAATTCCATGCCTTTATCCCATATGTAAAGAACCACCCAATCCTTATTCATTCCAGACGAGGGAAGGTAGTCTTTATTTGTTTTCTTCATGCAAAATGTTAGGTTCCGTCTTACAATATCACCATCTTTGTTTTTCAACACCGGACGAGCTGCCTCGTGGGATGCCTAAGACGATTGCAAAGATGGTGCCTGACCTCAATCTTTGACGAGTACCAGAGGTTTGCAGGTGCAAAAGCTAGAGTTACTGATCAAAGGTTCATTGAATCGTTTGATGTTTCGAGATTGAAGCACTTGCCAATTCCAATGTCATTTTCGTGTACAAAGAGAAAACATATTCATTATGCAGAGCACAACGCCTTCCACAGTTCAATTCTCCTCCCTGGAGATTTCCACATTTAGATTTTGCATTAGGGTGTTGGTGCGACTGTGATTTCATTCAAATCCAGGTCCCTTTGGTCTTCTTGGTGTTATTGTCGCAAAATTGCAATGTAATGTATGTAATACAATGAACCTTATGGGATTTGGACAAATCGATTCACTTACATTCTCTCAGAAACAAAGGCACTGTTGATAAACAACGGTTTTGAGCAAATAAAATAAAATAAACAACGGTGAATATATTTTAATTCGTTTCGTAATAACACTTGGATTCTCGATTCTTTGTGATTAACAAATCTACATCATACACGTATCATACTCAATTTGAAAGTTAGATTTAGATTAATTTTCCTTTAAAAAAAAAACAAAATTGAAATTTAGGATGTGACGATTTTTGGGAAATATGAAAACCAAATTCATCGAAATTCAAATTTTACCATCAAGAGTGCATCAGCCTATAAAAGATCCTCATGGAGTGTAATGCTCCACAAATCGGTTCAAAGTGAAGAAATTTAATGGAAAATTAAAACATCATTTGCACCCTATTTATGACATTTTAAAAAGAAAACCGATTCCATTAAATAGAAGAAAAATTCAGAAGCAAAAAAATAGAAGAAAAAGAATTTAGACGAGAAACAATCGTATCGCCAATTTAGATCTGACGACCGAAACGATGACTCGGCCTTTTCACTTTACCTCCATGTGCTTCTCAACCAAGAGACACAAATTGCCCCTCGTTTTCTAAAAACAGTCGAGGCTTTGTCTTTTCCAATCACGTTCAAAATCAAAACGACCACATATTAAAACAAACCAAAGCACAAAACGCAAGCAGAACATCAAACCAAAGCACAAAAAGTAAGCAGAACATTAGTCAGAGGAATAAGAAAGAGAAAAACTTTGAAGAAGAGGGAAGGCCAGGAGCTCAATTAAACGAAAGCTGAGGTATGGTGGGAATGTATATAGAGGCCAACCCTAGGCCTCCTTGTAAATTACCTTACTACCCTTACCGTGGGCTTCACTGTTGGGCCTGTTATCATTTAGGCCCAAGTTGGGCTCAAATGAGAAACGCGCTGATATCTGGATGATCCCGCTGGCCCCGCTTTATTTCTTCTGATGAAAATCCAATATGAGATGGGTCAAACCAATAAAGTCAACGATTCCACCAGCATAAGAAAGATCGACGGTGGAAGATGATCTAATCGTTAGGCCCCTTCCTTAGATTATATTAAACCCAGTTGAATTCATCACAACTGTCTAGGGTTTGAGCCCCAACGCCATAGTGAGTTTGCTTTTCAGGCTTCAAACCACCTAGGGTTTTATCCTTCTGCCTTGAGTCACTGGAAAGAGTCCTGGGATTGGAATTCACTCGATTCAACTCAGCTCTCGAGGCTCCAAAAGCTCATCGCTTGGAATTGAAGCTTTCGTGTAAAAGATTCATGCTTTTTGAGCCTGGTCATCGGTAAGTGCGCATTTCTCTTTCCGTTCTCGCTGAATTCTGGTTGAAGATAGTGCAAGCTTGCGGCTTTGATTCTCCAATCGATAGATAAAAGATTTTGTATATATAAGTGAGAGTGCTTTTTGTGAGCAAATTCGAGAGAGGGGGGAATATTATATGGGGAAATCAGGGGGTAGGAAGAAGAAGGGAGCTTCAAACCAAGTTTCAGGCGATGGCCATTCATCGCCAGTTGCTAATGGTGGTGTCGATTTGGACTCTTCAATCTTTCTGAAAAGAGCCCACGAGCTCAAAGAAGAAGGGAACAAGAGATTTCAGGGTAAGGACTTTGTGGGTGCTCTTGAGCAGTATGATAATGCTCTTAAGCTCACCCCTAAGATCCACCCAGACAGGGCAGTTTTCCATAGCAATAGAGCGGCTTGTTTGATGCAAATGAAGCCTATAGATTATGAAACTGTGATTTCTGAGTGCACTATGGCGCTTCAGGTTCAGCCCCGGTATGTCAGGGCTCTCCTGCGGAGGGCTCGGGCCTTTGAGGCAATAGGGAAGTATGAAATGGCTATACAGGATGTTCAGGTGATATTGAGTGCTGATCCAAATCACAGGGATGCATTGGAGATTGCCCAACGGTTGCGGACAGCGCTTGGGCCTCGCCAAGAGGCTCAGCAGGACCTCCAGAGCCGCCCATCACCTGCTGCCCTGGGGGCTTCTGCAGTTCGTGGAGCTCCAATTTCTGGGTTGGGGCCTTGCTTGCCTGCCAGGCCAGTACCGAAGAAGGCAACTGCATCCGCTGGGGGTTCTGTTATATCCCCAATTAATAGGCCTGAGAAGCCAACTGGATTTCCAGCTGAGAATGGGCCCGAGCCTAAAACCCAAATGCCAAAACTTGTATTGAATCCTTCAAATGGTTCTTCAATATCTTCTAATCCAAGTAAGGGTAACCGGAAGGATCCATCATCATCAGGATCATTGCCTATTCATGGACAGCATTCAGAGGCTGCAATTCGTTGGAGACCATTGAAGCTTGTTTATGATCATGACATAAGGCTTGCCCAAATGCCTGTGAATTGCAGTTTCAGAGTGTTGAGGGAAGTTGTAACAAAACGATTTCCCTCATCAAAGTCAGTTTTGGTCAAGTACAAAGATAATGATGGTGATTTGGTGACTATAACCTCTACAGTTGAACTTAGGTTTGCTGAGTCTTGTGCAGATAGGTTTGTTCCAGGAGAGCCTGAATTAGATAAAGCTGAATCATTTGGGATGTTGAGATTGCACATTGTGGACGTGTCTCCAGAACAGGAACCACCTTTATTGGAAGAGGAGGAAAAACCTGTCAAGAGTGAGGCAAGCAAAGAAGATGAAAGTAATTCAAATTCATCACTTAATGAATCTGTGGAAGCTGCTGACGTTGAAATGGACAAGACCGAGAAAGAAGCTCCCAAGGAAAATCCAGGAGCCTCAGAAGATCCCGAGTGCAAGGAGCTGGAGATGGATGATTGGTTGTTTGAATTTTCTCAACTTTTCCGCAGCCATGTTGGTATTGACCCAGATGCTCATATTGATCTGCATGAGCTTGGAATGGAGCTTTGTTCTGAGGCTCTTGAGGAGGCAGTAACTAGTGAAGAAGCTCAGAGTCTTTTTGACAAGGCCGCCTCAAAGTTCCAGGAGGTGGCTGCATTGGCTTTCTTTAATTGGGGAAATGTTTATATGTGTGCAGCAAGGAAACGGATTCCTTTAGAAGAGTCTGCTGGAAAGGAGGTCGTGGAAGCACAGCTTCAAACTGCTTATGACTGGGTGAAAGAAAAATATTCCTTGGCCCGAGAGAAGTATGAGGAGGCACTCTTGATTAAGCCAGACTTTTATGAGGGGTTGCTGGCGCTGGGGCAGCAGCAATTTGAAATGGCCAAACTTCATTGGTCATTTGCACTTGCTAGGAAAATAGATCTCTCGTGTTGTGATTCTACGGAAATGCTGAAACTGTTTGACAGTGCAGAGGAGAAGATGAAAGTTGCAACTGACATGTGGGAGAAGCTGGAGGAGCAGAGAGCAAAGGAACTAAAGGATCCAAGTGCAAGCAAAAGAGAAGAATTGCTGAAAAGACGGAAAAAGCATGGAAGTAGTAATGAAGGTGAGACCTCTGGAGCATCTGGCGAAGGTGAGATTTCGGCAGATGAAGCAGCAGAACAGGCAGCTGTAATGAGATCACAGATCCATCTCTTCTGGGGTAACATGCTCTTTGAGCGATCCCAGGTTGAATGCAAGTTGGGGCTGGATGGTTGGAAGAAAAACCTGGATGCTGCTGTTGAGCGCTTTAAGCTTGCTGGAGCTTCTGAGACTGACATTTCAATGGTTCTGAAGAACCATTTCTCCAATGTCGATGGAGAGCGGGGTGAGAAAAAGATTCAGAACCGAGGCACTGATTTACCTGTTGTTGAAGCCAGTATAGACAGTGAGATTCTTTCCGAGAAGTGAATTAATCTATTGCAATCGTGGGTTCCATGAACAATCTTCATTTTTTCCTTGTTATTCATGAGAATAATTGGAGAGAGGAAGTGCATATCCTTCCTCAACTGAATGGCCTATTTCTGGAGTTATTTTTGTTCAGTTCTGAAAGATTGGGTGCCAGAATATGCAGCTGTGCACTCAAAAGATTTTGGGCATTGTTCTTATGGTCAGAGTTTACATGTTTTAAACATTTTTCGCGGTGCTGATGAGTTTTAGTGTCAATTTTATGTGCGTAGGGTCTTATTTTTAGCTTGCTGCTCCGATTCACCGCAGTGTGGTTTATAAATGCGATCTTCGTTGTTAGCAAGTCTAATATCTTATTTCCTTCTTGGGTTGTGACATAGTTTGTGATTTTGTTCTGGTAATAACATTATAATTCACTAGCCTCAGTGAGGGCGGTTCCGTGCCCGCGCGAGGCTCTTTGGCGCGCTCCGCTCGCTATTTTTCGTTATCCGAGATTACGTTCTTTTCTATTTACAATTCTTAATTATAAAAATGACTAAATCATATAATAAAATTGAATTAAGTACAAACTACCCTAAATTTACATAACAAATATGCCTAGTTAGGGAGATTTTGGATTTTCCTTTACCTAAAAAAAAATGTGTACATCAAAAATAAAAATTCAAAATCTCTCTAGCTAGGCATATTTGTAATGTAAATTTAATTTGTACATGATTCAATTTTATTATATGATTTAGTCATTTTTATACTTGAGAATTGTAAATAGGAAAGAACATAATTTCGGATAACGACGCGGGCGCGGAGCCACCCGCAGTGAGGCTAGTGTCTCTAAATGTTCGATCAAGAGCTTCAAATGCAAATTGATGTGCCATTGTTGCTTCATCCCAAATAACGGCGGATGGTCTTCTTATCAATTCTGCTAAATTAGACTGTTTACTAATGGAGCAAGTGGAAGAAGCGTTTGTATTTATTGGAATTTTGAATCTAGAATGGGTTGTCCTTTCACCTGGCATGGGGGAGTAAATATGAAGATTCTGAGTCAACCATAGAGGTATTTCCACAGGTGTCTCCTACCAAAGTTCATTTCAAGAAATGAGAATCTTGATCACTTACATGCATATTGTCGTATGATATTGAAATCAATGATTCAATGTCCATTTAAATTCCAAAGAAATTAGTGATTCAATGTCCATTTAAATCCCAAATTTCTACTTCCAAACATAAAGGTCTAATACATAAAATATGAAGTAGACATCATGCATCCCAATGGTAAAATCCTTCGAAAAGAAAAAAGAAAAGATCTTGCTTACTTTGTTCCAGTGGGATTAAAGGCAATAAAAAAAGTAACTGTGATCTCATCCACAACATCATAAGCACGAAACGTGCAACGTAACTGCAATTTTCACCAGAATTAAATGGTGGATATCAGATATACAAATATTGAATGCACAGGTACACATTAGGGCTGCATATACATGGGAACATAGTGATTCATGGAATATCCAAATTGTGTATTCCATAATCCCATTCTAATTAGGAATAAGGAAACATTCTAATTAGGACTAAGGAAAAAGAGATTAACCTGTTCAAACCTCAAACATGTCTTAGAACAGTCAAGATGCTTCTGAACTTCTTGAAGGCGGACGCCATCGATAGACATATTTGCAGATTCGAAGGTCTTCATGAACACCACATGAACCAAAGAAATTGCAAAGCAAAAAGGTATTAAGCCAAACTGCCCTGTTGTTCTTTTTACTAACTTTGCAGTTTACCTACAAACCCAAACCCATCCGCTTCCAAAATTCATCAAAACCAACCAATTAACCTCTACAACGGAAAAATAAAAATCATCAAATTCCACAGAAGAAATTTGAAGTTTTAAAAAACAATTATTGATTGGGAAGAGCAAAACAAACGCAACATTATAACCCCAGATGCACACTCACATGCGATGATGAAATCAAATCCGTTGCCGCATGGAGATATAACTCTGCAGTCACGTAATGTAACGATACAAAATTACAAATTTATGTCAATTCCATGATGATCCATCAGGACGGAATGCCACCAAGCCCAGGTTGGAAGTCAAAATTCAAACTTTATCATTGTCCAGTGACTAAATTATAAAATCACACGGATTAAGCAAAAAGTAATTAACAAAATAAAAGGGTAAACCTAACAAATGAACAGATCTTAATTCCAAAAGCAAAAAAAAATTATAATCATATAGATTAAAGACACAGAGAAATCGAATAACCTGCACAAACGTGTGTACTATGTATGATAAATCAAATAGGAAAAAAATAAGAAGAAGACGTACGAAGCTCCGAGAGAAAAAGCAAGAGCATGACGATGGAGGAGGCCAGCGTGATAAGGCCACCGGAGAGAGTCCGGCTGTAGAAATCTTCATTGATTTTAGGGTAGGCGTCCAAATTCCGAAGCTTGCCAATTATATTCTCCATTTGTTACTTTTGATTTACGCTCGCTATCTTTAAAAATTTGATTTTTCGTCCCGATCTATCAAACTACAGCCTCATCTGACGTCTCTGTAAAACAAAATTCAATAAAAATCTAATTTTATTGTTGGATTCAAACTTAAAACACCCCGTGCAATTGAATAGGAGATAAGAGAGGAAGCACATAACCCTTCCACATGCAACTCATAGAAAACATTTTCCCTAAGAACAATTACACAGTCCCACCATTTTTAATGCAATGCTTACCTTTGGTAATGGTAATATGAACAAAGATGCCATTAGGAAATCGTACGTACATTTTAGAGAATTTTAGATTAAGTGATAGAAAATTGATTTGAATAGGAGCATTGCTTGCAGAAGATGCAATCAGACGCCAGACCCAGAGACCCAATCTTTCCCCAGAAGATGCAATCAGAGATGGAACAAAACCAACTTTGGAATCGACCTAGTTTCATAATACTCCAAATACTCAAAAACCCAGAGAACCCAGTTCAATTTCCCGAACCCAAAAGACCAGACAATGAAATTAAGCAAAATTGGAATGAAAAAACATAAGAATCACATCAACTAACCTCAGAATCGTCCGCCTCCGCAGGGCAGTGAGAAACTCCTTGACTGTAATCTCAAGGCCTTCCGATTTTTTTCTTTTCCCGCGTCGCTACCCCTCCCGCCGCAAAGGGCTCCCCAGCTTCTTCGCCCGCCCTTGCACGCGTCCGACCCCTCCCGCTGCGAATCGTCCAGCCCCTCCCGTTGCGAACGACACCACCGAAATCCTCCCTACTTCGTCGCTTTAATTGTGTGATTGCAGAGTGAAGGATTTGAGTTGGAGTTTGCAGTTACAACCGTATTATGAGGAAAATGAAGGACAGAGCGGTTGCCGTTCGTGGGTGACAATGGAGCAGTTCTTTAGGTATGAGATAGAGGAGAGCACAAAATTTCTTTCCTTTTTGTATGCTAATAGCAGGCATTTGCAATTGATTTCCCACGTATATGTTCGCTCCTGCATGGAAATCCATGGGCGGTGTTCGTGGAGTAGAGAGCGGTTGATGTTCGTGGAGTAGAGAGCTGTTGCCGTTTGTGGGAGTATAGTTCTTGTACGTAGGTTATGTAGACAGTTTCTCACATTTAAATTAATTTTTTTTTTAGTTAATTTTTCTAATATTTATCAACTAATGTAAAATGACTATTAAACTCTTGTGGTATTTAATTTCTGTTGCTTTAGATTTTTTTTAAGTAAGGATATTTTGGTCAGAAAAGTTAGTGGAATTTATTAGTCCTCTTGGCTTTATAATAACTAGCCTCACTGCGGGCGGCTTCGCGCCCGCGCGAGGCTCTTCGACGCGCTCCGCGCGCTATTTTTCGTGACCCGAAATTACGTTCTTTCCTATTTACAATTCTCAAATATAAAAATAACTAAATCATATAATAAAATTGGATCATGTACAAACTAAATTTACATAACAAATATGCTTAGCTAGGGAGATTTTGAATTTTCCTTTACCCAAAAAAATGCGTCCATAAAAAATAAAAATTCAAAATCTCTCTAGCTAGGCGTATTTGTTGTAAATTTAGTTTGTACATGATCCAATTTTATTATATGATTTAGTTATTTTTTATACTTGAGAATTGTAAATAGGAAAGAACGTAATTTCGGGTCACGAAAAATAGCGCGCGGAGCGCGCCGAAGAGCCTCGCGCGGGCGCGAAGCCGCCCGCAGTAAGGCTAGTTTTCTTATAACCCGGAGCATATCTCTCCTCGAAAAAAAATTAAAACCACCCTAAAGAGTATGGAGACACCTTGTGATAGTTATATTAAAAAAAAAATCTCTCCTACATATAAATTCTTCTTATAAATATAATAAACACAGCCTTATTCATCTGTGGCAGATGATCTAACAAATGTAGCTATTGTTAAAATCGAAAGGATGAAATCTTATGTGCCACAATCTCCAGAAGACCTTTTGGATTGTCGACATGAACCCAATGGCCTGACTTGGGAAGAACATGAACTGAAACCTTTCCCTCCGACATATCTCCTTTACGATTGGCAAGGGTATCGAGCCGCTTAGTCACATCCGGGTCCCAACGATCAATGTTTTCGGCACGCGCAACTGCTATCTCCATATCTCCTGGAGGGTGCTCCAACAGAGGCCAGTATGACTTCTCCCTGATATTTTTGCATTCACAGAAAGATGGCAAGGTAAGGGGGGCAGAGGGCAAAAGATCTCCATTTTTTCCACTTCAAAGAAATGATATCAAAATAATCAGACACTTACTGGTAAGCTCTGAACATCTGGAGTGCACCATCAAGGTTAAATGCCTATGTCTCATGATCTCCCTGTTTCTTGAGGTTGGTACCTATCCATTGTGACAATAGTCAGTTTGGTAAAAAACAATATACAAATCAAATACCTACACATCAAATCAGAGTGGAAACATCAACCATATGTCTATTAAGAACCACCAGATTATAAGCACAGAGACATCTCTGCAAGATGAGCAACCAAAAATAAATTGTAAAAAGAAACAATAATTTATATAACATGAATACTAAACTCAATCAGTGTGCTCATTAGAATTAGAATAAAAAATTAAGAACCATCAACACACGAATTCAATCCTCAGTTGAACCCACAAAATACAATCGCCTCCAAAAGCCTGCACAGAAACGTTTATCTGAGTAGGTTATGTTGCAATAAATAAGCCAAAATTAAAAAATGAAGTTCAGATGAACCGTTGAAAAGATGAGATAGGACTAAGGAGTAGGAGAAAGGGGTTTTCACCAACCTTGATATTACGGAGGCCGTTGTTGAAGAAGAAAGCAAAATTGGGGGCTACTCGCTTTGTTAAAATATTGCAATGTCACCCTCGCGAGTTTGCAGTCCTCTCAAACAATTTTAGAGAGCAAATCACTTTATTGCAATGCATCCAGTCAACGCTTAATTCACAAAACCAATAACTTATTTCAGGAACCCATACTGAATTTAAAAAATCTGATGCAACCAAACAACACGAAATATCAAAGCCCAATTACCAAAGGAAGTCTCTCCAACCCGCACACAAAGACATGCTCATACATAACAAAGATGTCCCATTACCAAACCCTTTATTGACTTTAGTCCCAGAGAAATCATCCTACAATACCACCATCAAATTCGACAAAACAGGCCACAAATTCAACGAACCCCCACATAAACAAAAAATTTCCCAAATTGTCATTGTCTTAATTTCACAAAATTTTTACCAAAACCTCAACGACATATGTGCATAAATTTACACAATCAAACTCGAAATTATTAAAATTGAACACATAACTCCATCAATTAATAAAGAACTTGAAAATATCACAAATCAGGACGTAAAAGATAAAGAACTACGGTTATAGCAGAAGAAGAAGAAGGAGGTATCAGGAAACTTACATTCGCAGCATGCTTCAGCCTCCACCCCCATCTGTAATATTCAAACTCCAAATTAATCTTTACAACGATCGACATATAGAATTCAGCACAACCTTATGGATTCGGACATCAAGGGCTAAATAGATCTCTTAAATCAAGCAAACATAAATAGCAATTGATAACCAACCAACAAAAAAACTTTATTTTGTACAATAAGGAGACCCATGAAATCATTTAGCGCGAGTCTTTTTCCCCAACTCAATAATATATGGATTTGAATATGAATGTAAAATGATAAAATTTGCGCATATGCACTATGAAATAAAGGAAAAGAGAGAATTTTTTCAGTACCTGGAGATGGTCGCCGTGTATGTGCATTCCCCAAAACTGACCTCAGCGGTGGCAGTCGTAATGGAGGTCGAAAAGGATATGCCCTAATTATGTGGGTAGTTGCAATTCGACCCCCAAATTCTGACTTGCTATTGCAGTATGTAGATGGAACTCGCTATTGCCCGATGTATGAAGATGGAGATTTAGGGGTTTGAGGTTCGTGTGTTATAGTTGGAGATGGAGATTGGGAGAGAGCGGTTTGCTCGTAGCAGTCATTTGCAATTGATTTCCCACATATATGTTCGCTCCTGCATGGAAATCCATGGGCAGTGTTCGTGCAGTAGAGAGCGGTTGTTGTTCGTGGAGTAGATAGCGACTGCCATTCGTGGGAGTAGAGTTCGTGGGTTATGTAGGCAGTTTCTCACGTTTAAATTAATTTTTTTAAGTTAATTTTTCTAATATTGATTAACTAATGTAAAATGACTTTTAAACCATCGTTGTATTTAATTTATGTTGCTTTAGTTTTTTTGTTAAGTAAGGATATTTTGGTCAGAAAAGTTAGTGAAGCTTATTAGCCCTCTTGGCTTTATAATAATAGAAATAAAGATAATTTATAATTAAGGTGTGATTTTGGATTAATTAAGAAATGAAGAAGGTAGGCCCCTCATGTTTTTGGCATCTGATTATTTATATTATAGATATGTTTCCAATTATAAAAACAGTTACAGAGATTACATATGGTATGGTCACTTTCTATAATGGTATACCTCCTTCCACATCACAAACATTTCACACGAGTACTAGCTTATAAGTTAAACCAAACACCAAGCTAAGGATATAGGTCCTACTTAAATTTAACCTACGAATTCCACCAGGCCAGGAGGAGAATTACAGATACCTATAAAATAATCCCCAAGGTTAATTATTTAGCACACACATACAAACCCCAAGGTTAATTATTTAGCTCTTCTCTATCCGACGGCTCAAACGGTTAGAGCAGAATCCAAATTAACGGTGGATTCCACGGCCTTCATGGCTTCAAATCTTGGCTCCTTGGCTTGGAATTTCAGGCCAGAGTAAAGCTTCATGTAATCATCAAACACAAATTTGGGGTATGTTGGAGTTTTCTCAGTTTCTTTTTCAACCAATACGGGTGCTGGGTAGATAAAAGCATCATCACCGGGATTGTAGAACGATGCTATAGACATTCTAGTGTCATCGGGCTGAGTTATCACACGATGCACCACACTTTTATATTTTCCATTAGTGATTACCTATATTAGTTAAAATTAAAATTATATTTTTAGCAAAGTCAAACATAAGAAAAAAAAAACAAATTGGAAATAATAAATGAAAATGAGCTGGTAGCTAGGCCTCTTCACTCTTTTGTTACCTCAAGTTGGTCACCTAAGTTGATGACAATGGAGTGGTGCATTGGGGGGACGTCAATCCATTGACCATCCTTGAGTAGCTGCAGGCCGCTGACCTTGTCATCTTGGAACAATAGGATGATGCCACCTGCATCAGTGTGGGCGCGGAGTCCCTTGATGAGGTCTGGTTTGGGACATGGAGGGTAGTTGCCGACCTTGGTCCCAAAATTCGGACCCTTGGATCCGTAGAAAACCTTCTTCAGAAAACCCTTCTCCAACCGAAGATTCTCACACAGCAAGTCCAAAAGCTGCCCAGCTAGCCTTTCCAATTCTCCTGCAAATTCCTTCATAGCCTTCCTGGAATAATAATAATTTGTTCAAATTTAGTAAGCTAATTAACTGATAATCACATTTAATAAAATTTAATTTAATTAAGCTTAAAATGTTGTACACGTATATATAGCTAGTGTGACCTGTAATCTTCCTGAAGATCGGGGATTTGAGAGATGGTCGAGACAGGAAGGTGGCGCAAGAAGAAGGTGCTTTCCCAGTCCAAATCGTCGATTTCGGAGTGGACAAGTTCAAGGCCTTTGGTTGCCACCATTTCCTTGAATCTCTCCTCCATGCACTTCTTGTAGTGCTCCTTTGTTAGCTTCTCCACAGTGTCCATCAGCTCATGAGATATCCCATGGTTCACCAACTAATACATAGTTAGAAATATTAAGCCAAAAACGATATATATGTATATATATATATATATGATTAATATATTAAACTGATCTAAACTGCGGGAAGAGAGAGACCCATAAAAGAAACAGTTAGGTTACCTCAAAGAAACCCCAGTTCTCACAAGCATCATTGATCTTCTCCATGGTAGCTTTTCTCTCTTCGCCATTTAGTTGGCTCAAATCAACAACTGGGAAGCTCGCCATTTTTTGCTCTTTGAATTGAGATCACTCTCTTTCTCTCTCTATATCTATGTAGCTCTATATGTTGAGTGGTGAGTGGAACATGGTGGAATTTATAGGCGCTGGATGGGCTTAGAGCGCGTGAAAGTCGTCACCAACTTACTAACAATATTCAAAAGAAATTAAATTGAAGATATGTAAATAGCTTGCATATTTTCTTACTTAAAAAATGAAGGGAGTAAATAAGAAAAAAACTTATTCATTCAATTCACCTAAAATAATAGGATTATAAAATATGAGTTAACTTCTATATCTAATCCTATCTAATCCTCATATAATGAAACACGACACTCATTTTGACATTTTAAATACATTGATTTATTAGTATGAAACGATGGAATAAGTTGCATACAATATTATCATCTTATTCCATATAAACTTTTGATATTATGTCGTGAGTATTTCAAAATACATATTGAATTGAATTGAATTATTAATGAAATATAAAATTGTAGTTAATATATAAATCAAAGTGATTTGAATTCATATATAAATTTTTAGTTGGTGCTTCAATTTAAATTTTCTTAATGGGCTAATTTATACCAATTCAAGCTATACTTAATTCTCTATTTAATTTTAGAACGATGTTTCATTGTCTCCAATCCCTCCATATATATACTCTCTACTTCATCTGGCTTTGAGAGACAACAATGAGCAAAAAAAAAACATTTGGGTTTTCTACCTCATCTCTTCAAGTTTTCTGGTTTAAAACATTTGTTCTTGAGTTTAATGAGAGTTAAAAAACTTTTTTTTATTTTTTTATACTTACCTCAAAGCACACGTGGAGAGGCATTACGACGTGCTACGTGCATCATTATGTGCGATTGTAAAATATTTACAAATGTTAACATAAAATTCGTAACGAGATGTCATATAGATAGTATATATATATATATATATATATATATTATGCAAAATTTGAGAAACATGAAATATGTGCACCCATATACGCACACGTATTAACATGAAATATTTTTTTTTTCCAGTCGCCACTTCACAATAGCCAGTGATTCATGTGAACAAAGTGTTCAATTCAAGGTAGATGATGTTCTACTGAGATTTTAAAATAGAAACATAAATGATTGTTAAAGACCTCATATAATAGCATTCAATAGTATATATAATAGTTTCATACATTATTTAGATGTGTAAAATTTAAGCATTCATGAACATATCTACATTTTAACACAAATTGATAAATTATAAACAAAATAAATTGGACCTTGTCAAATTTTTTCATGATTTCTTAGAAATCCAATTGACACAGGAAATTGTGACATCCATTATCAATGCAATCAATCGTATGCTCATACTACTTTTTAATCTACCTTTTAGTGTCGATACCGGAGTTTTGGGGTCATGATCATCCAAACGTTCTATTGGAGGTAGGTTATAAACCATTTAATATCCACCATTATCGATCCCTTCCTCTTTGGCTTTTCTGGTCGGTGGTTTTTGATTCTTTGCTTTCTCTCCCTTCGTCTTTCACGTCTTCTTCAGTGCTCATCTCAAATTCTTTAATTATATGTACATGCACCTCAAACTTCACACTCAGAACTAATATTCAAATAAAAAAACACATTTAAAACTCATAGTTTTCATCTGTCTTGTTCTCTAATAATCATAAAGTTTCAAACTTTGAATGATGAAATTCATAGGTTTTTATTTTTCTCTTTTTTTAAAAAAAAACCCCATATTTTACCATCTAAAAAAACATAGTTTCCATCTCTATAAGCCTCAAATTATTGTAATGATTCAAACTTTCAGTCATGAAATTTAGAGAAAAAATGTTTATAAGGAAAACCCATATTCAACTATTCAAAAATACATATTTTCTGTCTTTATTGGCTTAAAAATCATAAAGTTTTAAACTTATTTCAACCATGAAATCCAATGAAAAAAATAACTCTTAAAAAAAATTACAATTTTGCTTCTTACCGGATCTTCTCCCATTTGTAGGATGAACATATGAGAATGAGGATTGAGGAGGTCCCATTGCTTGGCTTATCCACAAAATCAGCTCTTCCAACTTCAACATTAGCTTCTGAACCTTGAGCCTTAAAAGGAATCAAAGCACCCATTTGCCTACTCAGCTCATCTGCCTTCTCCACAACTTCCCCTACAATTTCTTGATCAGTATATAATCGATCAGCCACCACTTTTGCTCTCTGCCCTTCTAATGCCACTGGCTATAAAAATAAAGACAATTTATTAATAACATCGTGTAAAATTTATTTAGTTATTGAAGAACACTGCTGGATTGTTTTTTTCTCACCCCTATATCGATATCTAGGTATGCATCCAACTTAATATTAGCTTATTTCTTTCTTCGACTTATCTTTGTTAACATCTCTCTGAAAATTTACATACTAAACTCAATCAAACACAACTATTTTCTACATTGATTAAAAAAAGAGGAAACCAAAATGCTCATATGGAAATTTTAGCTACGTACATGTACAAATTCTCATAAAAATGAAAGGAAACCAAAATGCTCAGATGGTCAAAGATCAGTTTTTCAATGAACAATGTTAGATTGAACATATCAATTATTACATATCAACTATTACAAAACTCGTAGGGATTGATAAAAAACAATGTATATAGTATGTGCGTGAAATATCTGATTGACAAGTCTGATGGAATTGTTAAGGTGAGTATTGAAGAGGCTGAAACGATATGACTTTGGGCACACAATTGAGTCCACCGTCTTCATCCCCTCACAGCATGTGATCGATGATGTAAACGTGTATTCACCATAAGAAAGAGAAGCGACCATCTCTCTTTGTTTGTTTCTGTCAAAGAAAAACACAGAAGCAGATCAGATATGAAAAATAATAAAATAAAATAAAATAACTAAGCGCAATACATTATCTAGGAATTACAACTGTTATGGATTATCTTTTTCTTTTAATTTCTTTTTAATTTTTTTTATCTTCTCTTTTAAGAAAAAGAAAAGAAAAAGTAATTGCTTACTTGTTTAATTGTTTATCGTTATTACTATTTTTCCCTCAATTATTAAATTACCTCTTTATTTAAAAAAATTGTTAAGTATGGACATTTTAGGAGCTATTGAAAATTTAAACATTTTTGAAGTTCTAGATTATATATATATATATAGAACAATGAAAGCCAAATAAAATCTTAATTTTTAACTTTCGGTTTTTGAATCACATGCAGATGTCGCTTAATTAGTAGTCTCTGATTGAGTGTCACAGCGCGCCTGTTCATTCCTTGTTGGAATTAACCAACTATAACGCGAGTCACGACTCCCCAAAATTGATGGTTCACAGGGCAGAAGAGTTTAATGTACGTAATTTCATTATGTATATTGAAAGAATTTTGGAGCTGTTATCTGAAGATTTAGACACGTTATTTAAACTTATTAAATTTCAATGTTCCTCTTTTCGTTATTTATTTTATTGTAATTTTCTTTCTGTTTATTTTATAGCTAGATTATGGTAGAAGAAGAAGCAAAGAAGGCTCAGGTAGAGAAAGTAAGAACGAGAAGAAATTGAAAGAGATTTTGGAACGAAGCTTTTCTGTTTGATTCATCTTGCTTACATAACATTACAACTCTTCTTCTATACACTATATATATATATATCGTACGGTTCTCACCTCTTACACTTCTAACTGATTTAGCTAACAGCCCTATTCTCTAACATGCATGCATGGTAATCTCATAACGTACTTTTTAAAGCAAGCTCATAGTCTTTTCCCACTTTTCAGTCAAAAGGACGGATGTTTTTCCATACATGTCAATCCATTCTAGCTCATGTTCTTTGTTTAATTATTAGAGACTTTACTTGATATATATATATATATATAGTTGATTGAGTGGACCGGATTTCTCAATTTGTGAGGTCATGAAAGAATATGAGATATGACATTGTAAAGAAGATAGCATTAAGTTTTGAGAATAAGCTTAGAATAATTAATTGGATCGGATCGATGGATGGGACGAATAGGATTCCTTTCAAATGGAAAATGATTTTTGGTCTTTAGCACTCAACTAGTTGCCTATAATAAACAATAATTGACATTTTATTATAATAAAAAAAAATACGAAATATAATTAAAAATATAACGATTTACCATTACATAATATTGCAATTCATTCATATTTAATTTATCTGGAGAATCGTAGAAAAGGGATCCATCTTTACGTTAAAAAAAAAAGGAAAGGAAAAAATGTAAAAAAAAAAAAAAAGAAAAAAAAAAAGAAAAAGAAAAGAGGAAGAAGCTAGGTAGCCAAATAGAAAATGAATGAGACCTTCACTTTGTTCGAGCCTGCATTATTCCGGATGATTAACTCCATTGGCTGTCCATTCTCGGCATGGCGTTGGCGACATTCTTGTTTGTATCCGACCCATATATATTTGTTTAATATGGACCCAACGTGCTGAATGATCAGATCAATGTTACTTGATTAACGGTGTAAGATTTAGTCATAGATTGCTTGATGCGAGGTACCAACCAATCACATAGATATTTATCACATAAGTGGGTCCTGCTCACTGAGACTCTTCTTCCCCTCGATTGTGCAATTCACCACTTGCTCAATCTTTCGGTCGATGGATCATGTGTTTTAAAATGGGTTAAGTCATAAATGGGGTCCATTCTCCATACATACACCGCATGCATGTTATGGGCGACTGGATTATTATTTCATACATCTATCAAGCTGGTGAGAATTTGTTGTGCTATATGTTTATTTATTTCAACATTATTTTTACAAATTCGTGTGACATGTGAAAGGAAATGTGACTTGCTTAATCTTATGATTTTGTCTTATAAAAGATATGATTTTGTCTTATATATCGATATCATTTTTTTTTCAAAAATTAAATTTGAAATTTTTTATGTAACATGCGAAAAATATTATTAACTAGGATTATGAGTTCATGTCGTGTCATGAATTCTGTTTTATATGCCAAATTTGAATCCGACTCGTTTAATAATGGTGTAAAAAATATTCAATATAAACTCGACATGTTAATAACCTAGGCAACCCGTGTAACCCATTTAATAAATAGGTCTTATTCGAAACTCAATTAACTTATAACTCATTTAATATATTTAAAATATTTAAATTATAAGATTTAATAGGTATCTATGTAAATAAATAGGTAAATATATGAGTTAGTAATTAACACATTTATTAAACGGATTAATATATATATATATATCATTATATGAGTTAATAAATTGATTCTAAATCTACCCGTTTATTAAATGAGTTAATAGACCGTTATACGGATAAATAGGCTAACCTGAAACCTACCCGTTTATTAAACGTGTCATCAGTATGATAAAACTAACCTGTCTCGCAACGATCTAACCCAAGCTCAAGCTCAGATTTGCTATTGATGGGTGAACAATCCAACATTTGTAAACTCTACTTTACAATGACGGGAATAGCCACATATATTATATATGTGTAGCAATCAACGCCTGAAACTCTGAAAGAAACTCTTCCTTAAAAGACTTATTCTGCACTTGTATAAGAAAACACATTCATTTCATCAAACTCGCAACGTAGTTATATTATTCGATGAGTATGAAACAAATAAGTTTTATGATACGAATATGATGCCCACTTTAAATATTTATAGATGCCACCTTTGCTTCTAGCTTTCCCATGATGCTCATTTTTAAAACATATAATTAAAAGCATGCAGATTAAGCTATACATATAATTAAAAGCATGCAGATTATGTTAATTAAAAAACATGGATTAATGCGACGAAATTAACATTACGAGTCTCTATGACGATATAAAAGTCCAGGCATGTTGCTTTGATGATCCACAAATAAGCTCAAATATATACATCAAAACAAAAGTGAACATATGAATCTTAATTACTAGTTTATATATATGCTATAATAAAGAAAATTATGGTATTTATATATTAGGATTAACTGTTTTAATTATCTAACAGATTAAGACATGTCTCATGAGATTTTGAGAAGGTAGATTCCATAACATTTCAAATGTTGTAATTACTTTTAACACATACTTATGCAACTTTCTCGATTTTTCAGAATGGAATCAGAACATTATTACAAAACTATTTCAACTGAAAAAGTAGCCTTAGTATTATTTATAAAGTGCCCCATTGGCTTAAATTCGTTGCTACGCTACTGCAAATAACTTATCCCATCTATAAAATTTTATGTCCCAACTTCTGTTAGATGCTAACGTGGTATTTGTGAGTCTCATTTTCATACTGTTACGGATCACACTAAATGAGCATGTATGTCAATTTGCCCATTTTGATGCCAAACTTGGATTTGTTTTCTCTTACTTTTGGGAGCAAAAATGAGTAAAGGTTGATAACAATTAGAAAATGTGACTTACTGACTTCAGGTTAGCATCTAATGAAGTTGTTGGGACGAAAATTTAAATGGACGGCCAAGTGTCGCTTTGAAGAGTTTGAGGGGGTAATTTCAATATTTGAAAGGTCATGTATAAATTTATTATGAGGAGTAAATCAGAGAGTAGTAAATTAAATGTAATTTTTCTAAATTTAAATTTTCATTCGAATTCTAATTGAACAAAAATGAAGAAGATTAAATTGCAAACAAGACTCCATATAGGGATAAAATTATTTCCTTGCAGCTCTTTTAATTAGGGGTGGGCACGGTGCGATTCGATACAGATATTGGTAATATCCAAATCCAAACTGTTAAAATCTTCACGGTTCAATACAGTTTGGTTTTTCTAAAATTAGAAATTAAATTGTTTTGATTCAAACTGTTACTAACGGTTTTATTTGGATCAAAACGGTTTGAAACCGTTTAGGTATTAAAAAAAATTAAGAACTTAAGAAAAAGTAAGGATACAAAAAATAACAGAATAATCAATAGTTAAAATTTTAATATTAAGTTTACGAAGGATTGGATTGCAAATATTACCATTATATTAAAATTTATCAAACAAATATTACCACATAATAATTTTTTATTATAATTTTATCTGGATATATCTAGGTATATCTTTATCTTTATTATTTTTATTTTGTATTAGTAATAGATTTATAAATTAATAAAAATTAGTGTATTTCTTAACGGTTCGATTTGGATTTAACGGATTTTCAAAATGAATGAAAACCCAAATCCAAATCGTTACTAATGAAACAATTAAAATTTTTAAACCGTTTGATTTTTATCCGTTCAAATTTAAACCGTTGAATATATAATAATTTAAAGCGGAGGATTTTAAGGAATTTGTGCTTATCCCTACTTCTAATCCTACATGTGAGCGTGAGCATCCCATCATCCCATGCTACTGATCTTTAACGAGCGTTTAATGAAAATTTGAACTGGGGCCCTGGTAACAACACTGGAGAACTTCATAAGGCCTAATGGGCCCAACATCATTGGACGTTTAGGTATCATCGACCTTATTTCAGCATGTATGGGCTTAAGACAATCAAGGTGGGCATCAGATAATGGGCTTTTCTTGTAAGGGTCCTCTCATAATTGAAGGGCTTTCATGTGTTTATTTACAGTCCATATCTTTGTTCAAAAGCGCATGCTCAACCAACGTACTTCTGGCCACCCACTTATGCCGATGAATAATTAGTCAAGAAAGGGACGTCATAATATATTACTTCCTCCAAATATACAATGCCTAAATTATTTTAATATACGAAAATAAGCGTTGTGACAGGGCGTAGGACTGTAGGAGAAGCATCAAAATCATTGCATGCATATTTTAAAAACATTGGCTAACAACAAGTAGGATGAAAATAAATCCAAATATAATTGCAGCGTCATTGAATCATTGTACTTATCGAGTTGGAAAAAATTGAGTAAAGAACACCAAAATTCAGAAAGCCCATAATCATATTACACATCATGTGAATTGTGAATTGTGAAGAACCAATTAAATTCAATTTAATTCTTGTCCATTGCAGCTTCAAGATTTCAAGAGTCAGAAATGACGAATCTCGAGGCATCCATCTCGCGAGCTAGCAGCATCAATGTAGTAGTGGTTTGTGTGTTCTTCATCATCAGCTGTGATCTTAGAATATATCGAGAATCTCGATGATCGAACGGTTGCAGAGGGGACAAGACCCTCGATTCAACCACACCTCCCTCGAACACACCCTGCATAAGGTGTGCCCACATGGGATGAAAGCTGCACCTTTTTTCCTATTCATGCACACGCAGCACACCGTATCATTCCCCAATCCCCCTCCTCGTCCTCCTCCTCCCTCTCCTCTCTCACTATCTCCCGCCGTGCAACCGTCAAAAGCATCGCAGCCGTCCATTTCCGTCTCCTCCAGCAGTCTCATCAACGAAACTCTCATCGGCGTTCCCGGCACCGTTCCAGTCGTACTCACATTCCCCATGGGACCCATTGGCTCCCCTCCCTCCGAGTCCTGCGGCGCCCGGAACTGACGCTCGGCAGCCAAGGCGGCCGCCAGGTTCATACCCGACCCGGTCGAAATCGGACCCAAACAACCCGGATCCCAATTGTTGACCGATCCACCGTGGCCCACCACACTCACAACACGTTGTTGCGGCGGCAGTAGATGTTGCTGCTGCTGCTGCCGATGATGATGATGATGATTCTGTGGTTGTTGGTCTTCCGCATCGTCATTCTCTCTTATGCTTATCGCCGCCGTTCGACCAAAGCCCCAAGTGGCTCCACAGCAACCAAACCCATTGAATCTAAGCCGTTGCTTGAAGCTCCTCCTCCCTCCCCTCATTCCATCCTCCTCGCCCATTTGCTCTCCAAGAATCTCAAGAATCGTTCTTGCCTCCCTCTCTCGACGCACCGTTTCCTGCAATATCACACTGAGTTGACTCATTCTTCAACAATACCCACCAAGACCGCCAAAACCAAAAGAACCAAAAAAAAAAAAAAAAAAGAGAGAGAATAAAAAAAAAACCAAAGAATTACAGAGACATACAGGTTTGAATTAAAGTGAGGGGTCGGAGTGTGAATGTCACCATGGAATACCCGTGAGTATCTTCAAGATGCACCACCTGTCTGCCTGGATGTTGATTAATTAAGAAAAGTGAGAGGGACGAGCCGAAATAAGCGAAATTGATATTTGAGACTGAGAGAAATATGAGAGGAGTGCCAGCGCTCCCGTTGAAAAAAAGGATTTTGGAGTTTGAAAAAAGCAAGAGAAGTGACAAAATAGAAGAAGAAAATGTGATGGGTTGCAGCTTGCAGGGTTTTCTGTGTTTTTGTTTGTGCGTATTGGTGGGAAGAGTATAAATAAAACCAATTTTTAATTTTGGATAATACAAAAAATTAATTAATATTATATATATGTTTAATTTTGTTGTAATATTTGATTTTGAGGTTGGCTGGCTTGGCTTGGTTTGGCTGGGTTGGTGTTCGTTGTACGCTGGTGGTCGCCGGCCAGAATAAAGTCAAAAGCCCTTGAAGCCGGCGCGTTAGTGATGCTCAGCCAAGTGGCACTACCCTCCAATGTTCCGATGCTTGCATTTTTGTTTTTCTTTATACGACTAGTCGTCTTTGCTATTTTTTGCAAGGACAATTTTATTTTCGTGGACTCCAGTCTTCGAGGTATCCAATTTCGTGTTATGTGGTTTAGAAAGTAAACAATAACAATCATTTTCTAACATCAGTGAAGTTTTAGAAAAAAAAAAAAAAAAAGCCAAAAAAATTCTACATGGATCTTCTTTCCAAAATTGACACTAGACACAGAAAATAGAAGGCTAATTTGTTCGTTACGGACACTATTGGTATTGTGATAATCCGCTTCATTTTGGCCTATTTGTTTTTAAGAAATGTAGGGTTAATTATTGCACACCTAGTTTTCCTTTTCTTTTTTTTATAAGCTTACCAAACAAAACCTGCTTTTTTTTTTTTAAATTGGAAAATGATTAATGTACTCTTAATATATATTTTCTTATTAATCCACAAGTGTATAACTTTTATCTTAAAATATAAGGTAGGCCTAATGCATGCATATGACATTGTTAAAATCTTACCGCTCTATATTGGCTATGAAAAAAAAATACCATATCTCCCAAACAATTACCAAAATCATAATTCTTGAATAATAAATCATAAATGAAAGCATGGAGCTTGGTCTATATTATCCCAAGTGGAGTGTAACAACACATTCTTCAACCATCGCACATCCACAAGCTCTATCTCATATCATAAAGTATTGTTTTAGTTAGTAACGCTTAATCCGATTCATAATCCATTGCAATCTAAATTATGCGAGCTAGTGAGCCAGTTTTAAATAACACAAAAAGACAATAAGACAACAAACATAACCATCAAGTTAAGACTTCAAGTCCACTCTCCAACTTGAAGGTGAGTGTTAGAAATCAAATTCTAAACTGTTTATATCCTATTTTGATGTGTCTACTATATTTTGTTTGTTATTTCTACTAGTAAGGTTGCCATGTTCATATCCTATTTTGATGTGTCTACTATATTTTGTTTGTTATTTCTACTAGTAAGGTTGCCAATTAGTTGTACGAGTTACATTATTAATTATTAGGCTTTATGTCTCTATATAAATGATTTTTTTGTTAAATTTTCTAGTGTAATCTCATAAACTTTTTACATAATTTATTCTTCTGTTAAATTATATTCTTGACAATCCAATCAGATGACTACAAATATAAACACAATAATAGAACTCCACATACCAATTTTCAACGAAGAACTAATCTGTAGGAGTCTGATCAGAATACTAAGCACATTGATACATATTAATTCATATATATTTCATAAACTTTGAA
The DNA here is from genome assembly GCA_032719365.1 of Prinsepia uniflora. Classification (NCBI taxonomy): domain Eukaryota; kingdom Viridiplantae; phylum Streptophyta; class Magnoliopsida; order Rosales; family Rosaceae; genus Prinsepia; species Prinsepia uniflora. Next base: position 9,086,353 of record CM064868.1, on the reverse strand, counting down.
TGTAAAAAATTGTTCTTATTTCTTAAATCTTCATTCTTGGCAAACTAAGCATAAGGCAAAATTAAAGTCAACGCTAAGTTCATCGAGTCATTTTTTATTGACTTTTTAGGCTAAATACATTAGGAATTAAAAAATAAGTCTCAAAATGTATTATAAACAAAAATTTGTATCAATGTGCACCAGGAAGAGATGCAACGTAAAAACATTGCACCATCTGTTAGCATATGTTTTTAATACCATTCAAAATGCTAACGTGGCAATAATAATACATAATTTATAACATTTACTATATTTTAATAAATTTTATATTAAAACATTTGTAAAAAATTAAAACAAATCTCAAAATTTCCCTTCCATCTCCCCGAACCCCTCTTCATCTCCCTCATTTGACTACCCTGAATTTGCTTGCTCATCAGATCTGTGACTTCCTCCAACTTTTTCGGGCAACTTTTTTTTTCCCAAACTTGTAGTTGTCTAAGACCAAACACCAGCTTGGTCCTCCTCTTGATCAAAGACAAAGCCTGTTTGGCCAGAAGTTGGCTTATGGGTGAAGATTTTGTCGCTTGAAACAAGGCATTCACAGCGTCGACTTCGCCTTCAAACAACAACACCTTCGACATGAAGCTGTTTTTTCCCCTTCTTAATCTTCCTCCCCAGTTTGCCCCAATTTGCCCTAATTTCTTGATTTGGGCGTTCTTCATCTATTCATGCCTTCATTTCTCCCAGGGGTGGAAGAATGGAGAAAGGAGGTTGAATCATCCGAATTTGTTGTTAATATTTATTTGGCAGCCATGTTCGGGGAATTGTTGGCATTTTGGGCTATTTTCGTCTTCATGTAATTTATATTCCCAACCTCAGCTGAAAGCTAAAATCTTTAATCCATATCAATTTCCAATTTAACTACTTGCATATGGGAAAACGAGACCAGCAATTGTTTGAGCAGTATCCATCACAACATAATTTCTCAATTTCTTGAGAGCCATTGCATACAACTTCATTGACTTGAGTTTTGACGCCCTCCGCCACTGATATCCAGTTTTTTACATGCTCTAAGGGCTTTAGCTGCTGCTCAGGGCCGGAGATGGCGACGGCGACCCTTGTATTGACATAATTCCTTAGAGCCCTTAGCTCTTCCAAGGAAAGGGTGAGAACTTGGAGTTTTTCTTGGAGCTTCACTACATATGCTTGTGTTCCAAAAATAGAATCCCAGCAACAAGAAACAATGGCATCGCAGCTCAAGGAGACAGAAAATGTTACCCAAGGATTGATTTAGCAGGGTGGAGTGAATGGAAATATGGGAAAGTAGAGATCTAAATATCAAGAATTGAACGTGAATTGCAACAAATAAGTGAACGAGTTGTGAAATGAGTATGGAAATCCGAATAAAAATGGGTTGTGAAATGAGGGCGAAGAAGAGGGGTTCGGGGAGAGTGGGGAAATTTTGAAGTTTGTTTTAATTTTAAAAAAAAAGTATTTTTAATTTAAAATTTACTAAAATATAGGAAGTATCTTAATTCTCCTTATAAATTATATACTATTACTGCAACGCCCAGTATTTTGAACGGTGTTATTAACATAGGCTGACGGATAATGCAACGTTTTTTATGTTATACATTGTGGAACCCGAAATCACCAGAAGAATGTGGAGCTACCACGTGGCCCATAATTCTCAAAATGACCAAATTGCCCCTGGCAATAATACTTAAAGCCCAAGCACCGAACATGACTCAAGCCCACAATGCTTACATAGCCCAAATATTGGGCCCAAACCGTGATGATACGTGGAAGTCTCTCACCCTCGATTTGTGTAACACGTGTTAGCGCACAAATCAAGGAGCATTTGTCCCACATCGGAACTATGGAAATTGAGCATCTCACTCACCCCTTATATAAAGGGAACACATTTATCAATAAAGGTAATTCTGTTCAACTCTACTTAAGCTCTTGAGATTTCTCTTTCGAAGCTGACTTAAGCATTGGAGCGTTCTTGGTCGAACACCCCCCGGGTCTCGATCATTGAACGAACAATAGCTTACTGTTTTGCTTGTTTGCAGGGATCCTTGAGTCTTTTGAGTTTAAAGGACGAATTCAGCTTCAACATACATGGTGCATATTGAAATAAATTTATAATTCTAATACATTTTGAGATTTTTTTTTCACTTAGTTTAATTTTTTTTAATTTGTATAATTAGACAAAATCCCTAATAAAAATCGCAGATGAGGACATGAGGTTGGTGTAAGTTCAATCACGATTGGATATGTGTGATTGATGTATCTAAAGGAAGTTTGCCCCCCTGCATATAAAGCTCATTGCATTGATTGCGCTCAAAATATAATTTTGCAATTTTGAATTCTAGAGAGCAAGGCTTCCATAGCAATTTAGCACAAGTAATACTTGTGAGGAACGAAATCATTGAAACCTAAAAAGCATAACACACAATAATAGTACGTCAATAATTTAATAACGTGATTTCGCAACATTGTGGGGTTAGTATGATTTTATTTTGTTGATTAAAAAAATATAAATGATTAAATATAATATTAATAAAAGAATAATATTTGCATCATACAACATCTTTTTATATCATTATTCTAATTTTTTAATTACCATTAATAAATATATCATAATCAAAATCGTTATACCACTAAATCATCATTTCAAAACACAAAAAATTGAACGAAATTAGAGTTCACTCAGTTATTCATATATATCAATTAAAGAAATGGTCACTGTAAGGATCCAGATTATTCCCAAATCTGTTAATTTATTTTATACATATAAATGTTTAAACAATCTTTAATCTTATTGATTTTTTTTTTCAGAAATAATCTCTAATTAATAATTTAGAGAATGAGACCAATTGTGATATATAAATTATATATATATATCAAAAATTAGATCAATTGAAATTGATGAATAAATATTATTTTTAATAATATTATATAAAAATAATAATATTATATAAAAATAATAATATTATATGAAAATATGATGATTAAAATAATATTTCGTTGCTTATGTATCATGAGTGGCTCCTCAAATTATTGATTATCATATCATAATTATATGCATTAGGGGCATTCGTAGCGTTCTTAATTCTAATGCCTTTAGCTATTAGTTTGAAAGGTCAATATTCTGCTGGCAAGCATATTATTAGGTCATATAAGTCGCCAAACTCCTACTTATTTATCGTTGCTTAAACAAGTACACAAAAATTCCCCTTTTTTTTTCTTTTTTTTTTTTAAATTACCATTAAAATATGAGGTCCTTTGTTACACACAATGCGTCAATGCCCACCGCACCTTTTCTGATTCCAATGCAAACCACATTTACATATGAGATAAGAGAGATTTTATTTGTATTTTATTTTTTCTTCAATTTGGTTTTTGATTCGCATTGGTTACATCCGTGCATTATACGTTCATGGAGTCCAAGCAAATGCAGAACCACACGGCGAATTTGGTCCTCAGAGTTTCTCTCTACAGATATCCTTCTATCGACAAAATTTTAGTTCTGACCCACCCAAGCGTCCCTGTTGAGCCTATAATCCTCAAGGCTCAAATACCACTTTAAAGGCCCACTTCAAAGGCCCACTACATCAACACTAATAAGATAATAGATTGTCACACAATGTTACGATCCAATAATATTTCCGTAGAGATTTTAAATACGCCTCGTAAAAGGCAAATTTTAAATTCAAATCGCATCTAGTAAGGATAACCTTAAATTTAAATCGAATAGGTAGTAAAGATGAATTATATTTAAATTAAGAGCACATCTAATGATCGAGGGGTTAAAGGTAAGAGACAAGGAGCTAAAGACAAGATTTAGCCCTTCAAATGATACTATTCATGATATCTTGCCAAGGTAAGATTTAGTGTTTCTAATGGGGAGGAGCAAAACGTAAGAATTCAAATTTTCATTTGAATTATTTTCTTAAAGATTATAAGATTATACGTAGAAATCTTTGCATAATATATATGAAATACAATTTAATTATATTTTGTTTTATTGAACTTATATGAATATATAAAAAATAAAATAAAAATTATCATAATGAAAAAACTTTATTTTACTAAAATTTAAATTACATCAAAATCATCATTAATAAGTCTAATAAAATATATAATCATCAATTTAAATTGAAAATTAAAATTAAAATCAACTAGTGAGGAGTGGTGAACCAATCTTGATCATTCTGAACTTGATAATCACCTTCTTGATCATTTTGAGGCTGATAATCACCTTCTTCATGATTTTCATGATAGCTACCATTAAGATTACTTTCTTGTCCATTTGTAATTGACAATTGCATTTTTCTCCAGTATTTTTGTTTGTTTGGAATAATCTTTTCGATATCCTTCTCCATAATTCTATCTTCTCGTTCTATTAGTCTTTTTTCTCTTTTCGCAATTTCAACGCTTGTTCAAATTGTAATTCCTTCGCATAATCTTCATCTCTTTTTTTCCTCAATGACGCATCTTCCAAATTTTGCAATGCAATGGCCTTCATGGTGACATACAATCAATTATTATCAATCATATGTGACTTTCCCTTTCTTCGAGTTTCTTTTGATTGCTTCCTTCCTGCAGGTCTTACAGAGGAACCCATATTAGTTTCAGGATTTTCCTCTTCCCCATCTTCATCCAAATTAATTGAATCTTAAAGTGGTGATGAGACAAATAGAGATACTTGACTTACTTCAGACTCTTTTTGATGTAGATCTTTGAAATACTCGCAATATTTACATATCTCCCAACAATGATGAAACATAAATTGCGAATTCATTTTTGCTTTATAATAGACCTATGCTTGTATCAGCTAAACATATAGTCAAGAACAATTGATTAATTTAAAAAATAAATTGTGCACAATGATACTACATTTAAAAATTTCTAAATTGATAGGACCCACCCCATTTTCCCCTTGAGGACCACTGGGGAAGACCTGCTCCCATCTGACAAGTAACCCAAAATACCACAAATACCCTTCCGAGGGTTTTATTACACAAATACCCCTACTGGGAGTTCTAGATATATATCGATGTGTTTAATATTACAACATGTCAGACAAGGGAAATGAGCATTATGTTCATACTAATAAAAATAAAGATAACACCTACCCCTCAGGGTGATCCAAACGCAACGCTGATATTTATGCCTCGGCCCCGGAGTCGATGCCTTCCTCGGTTTCCTCTCCTGAAGGGTCAAGAAAACATTTAAAGTATGAGTGGACCAAAAATAAAGCAGTTGTAAATTCATTTGAACATATATATATATATTGTAACGACCCATCCAGGAAACCGGGATTAGATTAGTGGTTAATGACGGATTAGTGAAGATACTCGATGATTACTTGGATGATTTCGGACGGACAGTGCGAAATGATGATTTTGCCCCTAGAATTGGGCGAGAGGTTGACTTTTAGTTTGGACGGTCAAATGGACTTTGACCAATGACTGTGACGTAGTTTTTGACGTCACGAGTTCATAGACAAGCGGCACGTCCGATTTCGACATTCGGGGAAAAATTTATGATGTTCGGAAGTTCGAGGGTATTTTGCTAATTTGAGCGAAAATGGGAAAATTGTTGACTTTCCATACGGCATGGAATTGTCACGCATTCCGAGGACCGTTAGGTAGATCTCGATCTTCTGAATACAACGACAGGCGGCATGAGACAATTAGAGTTTGGACGACGGATTTACGGGTCTAGGAATTTGAGGGGCAAAATGGTCATTTGAGAGGCAGGGGCATAAACTTTTTCTTGTTGCGCGTGTAGTCAACTCACAGTAGGATTTTGTTCTTATTATTTATTGTTACTATGCTCTGTACTACTGTTGACTGGTTGTACTTTCTCCCTAGTATGACAATGTATGTTTTGTGATTATTGCGGTTATTTTAGTCTTTTAAAGTTTGATTTTCAGATGGGAGTAGGGTTCGTCCCGGTTATCGAGGTGATAATCTGGGTGGGTCCTATCATATATATTTTGACCCTTCGTTTCTACAAACATACATGCATTTAGTAGAAAACATAGAAATACGATCAATTATAAAAACATATAACATTTCTATACATATACGTATATCTATATAAAAATACATCTGGGCACGTATAACATCAATTCAAATGTAACTATGTATCCACAATCCCTTCCTCGGCATCGAAGGCAAGTTCGACGCCAACTCGGGGCACACAGCTCCTAGGGAACAAATCCTCGATAATGGTCACGATTCATATCTAAAGGTATGCACACCACTCAGGGTCTCACTCCGAGTCTACTCCTAGAAATTTTCCGTCTGGGAGGCTCTATCTCTGAACCTAGTCCGAGCTCTATCCCGGATCTAGTTCGAGTATCTCTCCGGAATCTGGTCCGGGACCACAACACAATCTCCCACTCCTGGAATGGGTTCCCTATGGGGATACCCATTCTGGTCAGTGGATCGTGATCCTCCAGGTCGACGTCTGGAGGAGACCAATCCGCAAGCTGGAAGGGTATATACATATACGTATGAAAACATTTGCAAAGCCATCTTTCCAAACCATGTCAAAACCTTTACCCAGAATTTCTTTATAAACCAAATCTTTAGGTCAAAAGTCTCAAATCATCAATACATTCATTTAGTTCACAAATCATTTCGAAACACCGTTGACTCCCCCAAATCCGAGTCAACGATCGTCAAATGGGTCTCAAGCCCGATACAACCATTTTCACGTAAATCTATGCATTTCTCGAAATCCGTAATCCAATTCTCAAATCCCAACATCATAAAACATTTAGCATAAAACAATTTAGAAAACAAGTGAAACAGTTATGCATGTATTCATTTATAAAATCAACGGTCCACTCACAATCAGTCCTTGCTACGCTAACGAACCATTTACACCTAACCTGAAGCTAAATAAAACGTCTGAACCTGCCTAAATACGCTTAAGGGTCATTAATTGACCCTACTAGGTCTAGCATCCAAACTTAGAATGAAACCGGCCCGGAACGCGCTCCGAACGCGCTTCCCGAGGATAATTCCTTCAGTTTGACCAACCTAACGATCTCCGATCGACACGAAACCACCACCATTGGATTCGTATCGTGGAAACCTTAAAAATGGTACTTGCGCCACAAAAATTACTGTTCACATGCACCCCCATGCGCCTGGTCAACGTGTGGTCAATGTTGCTACAATAACGCTGACGTCAGCATGATGTCACCCTCTGACTGGTCTCTGCTCTGACATTTCTGACAAGATGACATCATCATGCAGTCAGAATGATGTCAGAATGATGACGTCATCATCTCTATCATTCGGTGGTTCCCTACCGAGAACCTAAGCTACCGTTTGGCTGGCCTCTACCGAGAACCTGAGGCATGGCTTGACTAGGGGCAAAATGGTCATTTTACATATAATTTCCATTAATTTCCATTTTTCCTTGACCATGGTCAAAATGATCATTTTACATATAATTTCCATTAATTAAATAACAACAAAAATCCGGGTCGGTACATAAATTCTTACCTCATCCATTTGATTGACACTGATACGATGAAAATTCGCAGCTTGTTTTGAAGCCCTTTGCCACTCTTTGTGCATCAGTCGTAATTTTTTCAACCTATTTGAAAACCCCTGAATAGTTCGGATACCTTCCACATGATCATCCCAATTTTGGATATAATGGTTTTGAATACGCACCCAGAATGCTTTGTTTGTTTGATATACTCCTTCAATTGCATCTGAAGTGACGACTACCCAACCTTATTTGACCATTTATGATTGGTGCCATATTTATAGGAGTAAATATTAATTTCTTGTGGATATTTAAATTATCATATTAACAACAATAAAAATATAATAATATTATAAGTATCAAGTTAGACTTTAATAATAATAGTCATAATAATAATAATAATAATAATAATAATAATAATAATAATAATAATAATAATAATAATAATAATAATAATAATACAACTATCAATTTAAATTGAGAAATATAATAACCAACAAATAGATATAAACAAACAAATAAATCAGAAAAAAAAGAAATAAATGTTAATAAATATTAACAAATAAATCAGGAAAAAAATGTTAATAAAAGGAACAAAACGCAACGTTGCATCCCACCTTCTTCGATGGATTGTTGAAAAGAGAAAGAGAGAGTTTAGAACTATCAACAATCGCGAAACCGAAAAAGAGAGAGTGTAACGACCCGTCCCAAATTCTTGGGATTAATTAAGAATTAATTATGGATTAGAGAGGCTAATCGGGGATTAGTCGAGGATTATCGGACGTTCAGGGCGAAATTACGATTTTGCTCCTAGACGAGGGCAAAAAGTTAACTTTTTGCCCGAGAGATCCAATACTCGTGGACCGAGGACCTTTACTTAGATCAAGTCAATACGAGTCAGTAGACAGGTGGCACGTCGAAATCGGACGTTCAACGGGAAAGTTACGAGTCACGGAAGTTCCGAGGAACTATTACACGTTTTACGAGATGGGTGGACTTTTGTCTGGAGTGGGCCCATGTATTTGCTTCAGGCTCAATGGATGAGTGACTCATCCATTGCTCACCTAACACAGATACATACACCTACTCTCCCTCTCTATTTCATTCGATCGTCCAAGAACCCGATAACCCCAAACATCAACCCCTTCCCCATTTGAATCTGTGTGAGACCAAGGGAGTGGCTGAGGAGTGAGAGGGGAGGACGAGACATGGCCGATGGTGGCCACAGTGGTACAAGCACGGTAGTGGAACGGTCGTGAGGAATTTTTGGTGGCTAGCCATCGAATTCAATTTCCAGCAAGGTAAGCCCAAACTAGTCCCCTAAACCTAATTTTAGGGTTCCTAGAAGCTAAATGAAGTCCTTAGGAGGTAGTTTTGACCCTTAGATATGCTCAGACCGTGGGAGGAAAGATTGGGCTTTAAATGGTTTAATGAACTAATGAGTTTTAGGTTAGTTTTCATCGATTTAATCGCATAGAACAACTCCTAGGATAGATTAGAGAAGATTGGTGGAAAAAAGGAAGAAAAAGGACGAAGAAATGAGGGTGAACTGGTTACGCCGGTGTGACGACCCATCTTGAATTAGCAGGATTAATTAAGAGTTAATGATGGATTAGCGAGACTAATCGGAGATTAGACGAGGATTAGCGGACGTTCAAGGCAAAATGACGATTTTGCCCCTAAAAGGTGAATCATTGACTTTTCGTTCAGGCGGTCAAATGGACTTTGGCCGATGACTGTGACATAGTTCGTGACGTCACGAGTTCATTGACAGGTGGCATGCCCGATTCCGACATTCATGGAAGAAGTTACGATGTTTTCGGAAGTTCGTGGGTATTTTGGTAATTTAGTTGAAAAGGAGCGAATAGTTGACTTTTGACCTGGATGTCCGATGGCCAAGGGCTGAAGACCGTTACGTACATCGGGATGATACGAATCCATAGACAGGCGGTACGACGAATTCGAACTTTCGACGAAAAAGTTACGGTTCACGGAAGTTTAAAGGTACTATTTACGGTGACACATTTTACGAGGCAAAAAGTGAAGTTTTGTCTTTTGTGGGCCCAGTTACTTTTAGTGGACCAATGGATGAGTGACAAGTGTCACCCATCCACTGGCCAACCTCATTCATTCATGCACCTCCCATCTTCATCGATCATTCATTTTCTTTGTTTCCAAACAAACCAAACCGATCTCCCATGTCGATCCCAACCCAAAACCCAAACCCCCGTGCCTTGCCTGAGACTAGAGAGTGAGAGAGAGACTGAGGAATCAGAGGACGGTGGCTGGAAGCTGTTGGGCCGCCGTGACGGCGGTGAAGGCCACAAAGAACCGATTGCACGGTTACACCATTTTTCTCCCTTTAATTCGATTTTGACATTATGGATGCTTTTGAATGTTTAGGATGAGTTTGTTGGGTTTCTAGGATGTTGTTAGGATGTTTTGGAAGATGGTTCACGGCTGAGAAAGCCCTGGGAAAAACTTGGAACCATTGAACCGTGTGGTTCAAAATTGAACCATAGATTTTAGGTGTTTTTGCTTAGGTTTAAGGATTGGAATGGATAGGAAACTTGAAAAGAGGAATTTTAGGATTGAAAAGGAGAAGATTGGACGAAAAATGAGAGAGTAGGAGGGGCGGACCGGTCACGCCGGTCCAGCTGGGCCGGACTGCACAGTCGAACCGGTCGGACCGGTTTGTTGCAAGGAAGAAGATAAATAGTACCCTGGAGAGTGAGGCCCACGCGTAGGGCCTGTCTTGGGCACGTGAGGGCGCGTGTCCAATCCTTTGGGGAAGTGTCCAACATGTTATTTCAACTATTCGATGTAACGAACATTTTGGGACTGGTTTCGTGTTAATCGGACATCGTTTCGATATAGTTCGGGACGTCCGAAGGTTTAGGTTCGCGTTTAAAAATAGTTAAAAATTCCGAAAAATTACGGGGCTTTAGTGAGGGGTTATATAAGTAGTTAGTAACCCTCTAAATTAATTTGGACAGGTTCGGGAATCCCGGAGGTGACGTTTGACCCAGGAGACGATTATGGCACGCGTATCGAGGCGCGGCTTCGGACGGTCTGTGAGTGGCCCTTTCTTTCGAACTTGATGCATGCATAAATGTTTTATAAGTGTTTTAATATATGTTTTGTGATGCCATGAGTGCGTTTGATTGTGGTAGCTTAGGATCGACATATTTGCACATTTTTTGAGGTTTTCGGCTTTATGTCGTACCTTTACGTACCGCGTTTTCAATGATGATTTAATAAACGGATTTGGGATTTGGAAAGGACATGAGACCCATTTGATTTATGAACTCTCAGACTTGGAGTCCATTTGATTTGACGTGGAATCGAACCGAGGTCTATTTGAGTTATACGATCGGACCGAGGGTCCCGTTGATTTATGATCCGGGCTTGAGGCCCATTTGGTGGTAATATGAGGCCCCATTGCTTTACGGTTCGGGCTTGAGGCTCAGTTAGCTATGGTATCGGGCTTGAGGCCCTGTTGATTGTAACATCGAGCTTGAGTCCCAGTTCGGTTTACGAAATGAGAATTCGAGCATGAGACCCTATTGAACTGTGGATTTAGGCCGAGGCCTGTGAAATGGATTTGAATCAGATTCGAGGAATCCTGTTGAGATGAATCGGGTATGAGACCCAGTTGAGAAATGTATTTAAGAAAGAAAGACAGTATTTGAAGTGATGATGAACCCTCCATATGATTTATATGGTCTCCTCCAGACGTCGACCTGGAGAGTCACGATCCACAGACCAGAGTGGGTATCCCCATAGGGATCCAGTTCCAGAAGTGGTGGTTACTTATTATGTTGTGGTCCCGGAGCAGATTCTGGAGAGATATGTGGACAAGATCCAGAGAGAGAGCTCGGACTAGATCCAGAGATTGAGCCTCATAGATGGAGATTCCTGGGAGAAGACTCGGAGTGAGACCCCGAGTAGTGTGCACACTAGATAGATATGATTAATCGTGACATACATCGGGGATGTGTGCCCCGAGTTAGCATCTTCTCTGGAAGTGCCTAGGATGGATTATACGTACGAGTACGTATGAGTTTTATAGAAAAGGGATTTGAGGGCGGAGACCCTGTGTTTTATGATTTAGAAATGGTTTGGGGCGGAGACCCTGTATTCTATGCTTTGTATTTCACTGAGAACGGTTTTGGGCTGAGACCCACGTACGTTGATTTGGGCTGAGTTCCCACATGTTATGGTTGAAAGGTTTTGAGTTGTGATTTCGGGTCGAGGACCCAATTGGATTTATGGGTCATGACGATTTATGGGGCCGGGCATGAACCCTTGAAAGGTTTGAAAATGTTTTTAAGTGTTTTTATGAACGTTTGCTAAACGGTTTTTGAATGCATGCGTATGTATTTATGAAGGGCATAAAAGTCTTTATGCAAAAAAATTTTCAATAAAATATTATTTTGTCCACTCACAGTTTTCGTGTTTTAATACCCTTCAGGTTGATTGCGGATGCGGGCTGCAGCAGAGACTGAGACATCACTCCCCTCCTTCTACGATCCTGACGCACTCTAATAGCCCCGACGAGGGCTAGAGATGGAACTTTTCCCTGGTCTGACACGTGGTGTCAGACGGGATCAGGCGGGTCCCACATTAATCCCAGGGGATTAGGGACCGGTCCTGACAGCCGGTTTGGTTGGACCGGCGTTACAGTGGGCCGGTTTAGACCAGGCTTACATGAGGTTGAAGGAAACTGTTCCCTAGCGCGTGAAGCCCACGCACCGCCTTTGGGTGGCGTATGGGGCACTGTTTCGGGATGTGGTCAACATATGAAATCATCCTTTTGATGTAACAAACATTTTGAGACAAGTTTCGAGTCGATCAGAGACCGTTTCAAGGTAGTTTTGGGTGTCCGAAGGTTTAGGGTTTATTTTAAATACGTTTAAAAATCCCGAAAAATTGGGGGATTCAATGGTAACCTATTTGAAGTAGTTAGTGACCTTCGAGTATGATTTGGACAGGTCCGTGAGTGGACATTGATTTCTAAACTGATGCATGCATAACTGTTTTATATGTTTTATATTGATGATTTGAGATGCCTTGAGTGCATTTGATTGTGGTATTTAGTATTTACGTATTGCACGTATTTCTAGGTTTATGGTTTTGTACTGTGCTTATACGTGCTGGTATTTCAATGATGGTTTGATGAACTAGTTTTGGATTTGGAAATATGGAATCGGGCATAAGACCCATTTGAATTGGAAACTATCGGACTTGGAGTCCATTTGATTTAATGAGATATCGGGCTGGAGGCCCAATTGACTTATATGATCGAACTTGAAGCCCAGTTGGTTATGATATCGGGCTGGAGACCTAGTTGGTTTATGAAATGGAATTTTGGGCTGAGACCCGTAAGTTTGGAAATAGGATTTATGGATTTATGATGGTTTTATGGAAACCCAGGGTATAGCCCTTTGAACGATTTTGAGATATTTTGTGAAATGGTTTTCCATATATACCATCCTCACGAGCGGTTACCCTCCAGACGTCCCTTAGTATCCTAGAGTGGCATGTAACGACCCAAACCACAATTAATAATATTTTAATGAAAAATGACTATTTTTCCCCTGAAAGGGGAGGGGGGGGACTTTGACTTTTGGCCTGGGAAATAATTTGGACTTTGACCAATGATTATGACGTAGATCGGGACGTCATGAATCCGTAGACAGGCGGCACGCCGAAATCGGAGTTGGTATGAAAAAGTTATGGTCACTGAAGCATTTTAGCGGGATTTACGAACCGAGGACAAAATGATTAAATATTAATTTATTATTGGAATCGGTGCAAAACCCTAATTTTAAACTAACCATCGGATGAGTCACTCATCCAAGTGAATACTATTCCAATAAAGTAGGCCTATAAGCCTATTGGTCCATTTTTAATATTTTATTTTCTCTCAAACAACCCCAACCATTGATTTCCCTGCCCAAACCCATCCATGTCGTCCATTCCATCTGCTTTTCTCCTTCTCATGCACGATCTCATCTCTCTCATAAACACACACATTCATTCCTTCACTGTGAACAACAAACCTCACAAATTCTCTCTGCCCAAACACTCAACCGATCACCCTTCTCACCACCAGACGACCACCACCTGCATCCCCATCATCCTCTCCAGCTCCACCGTGCACCACCACCCTCCATTTTCCTTCCTCCCTGCCTGAAAACCCAGAAAACACCCAGACCCGAAATAAAGGAACCGGATCCAGGAAGCTCGCACCACCTCCCATCATCCTCTCGACTTGAACAGAGCTCCAGATAGAATCGTGAGGAACCCAGGACGACGTCGAGACAGTCGACACAAGCCACGACGGCGACAAGGCGGAGGTAACTCCCAAAACCCGAGAGAACCGTTTTCCTTCCCTGTTTTGAGAAGATCCATTTTAACGTCTAGGGTTCGATTCTCCTTACTGAGGCATGTTCTAGGATCAATAACGAGCTCGAGGGAGCTGCTTGGACACTGAAACACCGACGAGGTAGCAGGAGAAGACGATCGGAGTAGGGCCGTGACTTTTCTTTAAAACCAGGTATGGATCTCACCATTTCTTCTGTTTTTGAGGCCTTAGATCCATAGAACAGACCTAGACGACCCTTTAGGATCAAACCTTGTCGAAAATGGTGGCCGGAGATGGACTGTGGAATCGGGTCAAGCCGCGAGTCAACGACGACCCGGTTTCAGAGAAATGGGTTGACCCGACACTGTATAACTGATGACGTCAGCAGTGACTTCATGATGACGTCATCATGTCAGAGATTTTCAGATCAGGGGCCAACCAGAGCTTGACACGTGTCAGAGATGACGTCAGCGACATTGTAGCAGTGTTGACCAGGAGCGCGGGGGCGCGTGTGAACAGTATATTTGGTGGGGCCAGTACCATTTTCAAGGTTTCGACGATACGGATCCAATGGCGTTGGTTTCGTGTTGATCGGAGATCATTAGGATGGTCAAAATGGGGTTTGAAGCCTTGGGAATAGTGCCCAGGCGATGTTTTCGGGACGGATCTGTTCTAGGGTTTTAGTATTGAAGTAGTATGGTTCTTTAGTGACTCTCGGATATGTTAATACATGTTTTAGCAGTTGTTGAGCAGCGAGGACCGAGTGTGTGTGGGCTGTTTGATTTATAAAAGGCTTGCATGCATAAACTATTTTACTATTTTCACTTATGATTTAGATGAGTGCTATATGAACTGTTTATGTTACTTATTACGATGTTTTGGGCATGAGACCTGTCTGGATTATATGTAGAATGTGTTTAGGGGTGTCCGGGGGACACAGGGTAAACTATACTGTTATTGTATTGTACTTTCCTACCTTTCTATCTTGTCTCCTCCAGGGAGGGTCGTTGGCCCGGGTGGACCCTGGAGTAGTCACGGGGCACTGACTGAGTGGAGTTAACCCCCGTTGGGTTGCTTACTCTCAGGAAGGCATGTTCGTATACCTCGGGCAGTGTGTCAGGACCCACCCCAGTTTCATCCCGAATACCGAGGTAAATCCGGCTCCCGTCTGACACCCCGACACACACAAAAGTAAAACTCACACGCAACCACCAAAGTACTCAGTCAGACGCAGGAGAAACTATACAATACATCCCGAAGTTAAAAGTTTACAGAGCATAGTCCCACATACACAGAAAAGAAAAAAAACCGATAAACAGTACACGCACACGGAAAATTAAAACACCCCGGGATCCCTCTCGTAACTTCTACGCCTCAGACGCTGCCTCGACGCCGGAATCCCGCGCTAGCTCCACAACCTGGAGGGCAGTTAAAAACAGAAGGTGTGAGTGGACCATAAATAAAAGAAAAGTTTCCAAAGCCATTTTAGAAGAAAACCGGGTTTAGCCCTCCGTTTTGAAACTATATGCATAACCCAGTTATGAAAACAATTATCAATCAATCACCATAAAACATTTACAGATCATTTTAAAATAGTATAAGTCTCATAACCTCACCATAAGAACAAAAACACTATAAAACAGTTATAGAAATCATAGTAGAAACATCATAAAACCGTATCATAAACCGTGAATATCAACTCATCATTTTCCGATCAAACCTGCTGGACCTATCCGAGTCTTTAAACTCCCAAGTCTTTAAACTCAATCCAGGCCTCAATAATATCCGAGTCTTTAAACTCCCGAGTCTTTAAACTCAACAGGCCTACGGGGGAAATATCAAGATATTCGAGTCTTTAAACTCAATCCGGGTCTTTAAACCCAATCTGGGCCCATCCCCCGTCAATCAATATCCGGGTATTTAAACCCAATATCTAGATCCAGCAAATCCAATCCAAAACCATTTGAAAACCATTTCCGAATTCACATCCAAACCCGAATCCGAAATCACCGGTCTGATGCCCTTCCGGCATTCCGAATCGTCATTCCGAACCCAAATCCGGAATTCCACTTTCCAACCTTAAAACCCAATCTCGTACCGAAATCCGATTTCAAAATCCCTTCATAAACATTTAAACCATTTATCCATTGAAATCCCAAATTCATAACATCATATTCAGAAATCACACTTTTCTCGTAAAACGTGCTGAAACCAAACTTCCTCGAAAAACGTACAATTATGTAAAATCAATAAAGCATATTCGATAACATGAATCATGATTAAAACCATAAAACAATTATAGAAAGACAGTTATGCATGCTCGAGTTTAAGGAAAGGGTCCAGTCACAGTACCAAGCCCTCAATCGCGTCCCGTAAGTCTCGTGCGTTCCTCAGCTTCCTCGGGAACTCCCGATCCTGTCAACAACCGCCAAAGTACGTTACTAACACATCCACCAGGACTCTCCTAATTTTCTCCGAAAATCCCCGGGTCCTAAACGTACCGAACCGGAACCCTAAAACTTCACCCTCGCGAAACTACTTCGATTTGACGTCCGATTAACCCGAAACCAACGCTAAAAGACTCGTCACAACACCTAGACCAAAAACCATGTTGACAACTTCCCCAGCCTCCGCCGCACGCGCCGCCCAAAGTGGCTGCGCGTGGCCCTCACGCGCCTGCTACAGTGCATCGCCTTCCTCGAGCAGACCCGGTTCGACACAGTGCCTGCAATCGAACCGGCGAGGACGGTTCTCCGCCGTACCTGCACCAAAACCACTCCTCTCTTCACCAACAGCACCGTCCAGACCTAAGCTATCCATTCCCCTTACTCAGACACCTCGACATAGCCCCTAAGTCATCGTCCCTAACTCGAAACCAGACCCGTTCAGTCCCCTGTTTCCTTCTCCGGCCACCCAGGTCACCCCTCGTCACGGTGGCAGTCTCAAACCCTTCCTAGGACCATCCTAAACCTCACCCAACTCACCAAGACCGTCGACTCATTCCCTAAGTCCACGACTTTCGATCTGAACATCGACGGCAAAACAGAGCACACCAGTACTCTTCGTCGTACTAACCTCCACCGTGCACTCCCCGTCACGGCTGGACAACCAGCAATTACCTAGGACTCCACTGAATCCCATAGACCTCATGGGACTCCTCGATTCTACCCCTACAGCTACAACTTAGCTCCTGAAACTAGACGGCAAAACAGAGCAAAGAAACGGGGATGAGGAATTACCTGTCCTCCGGTCACCGTCGCAGGCTCCGCTGGGGCTGGTCGACTCCTCTCACCCTTCACGACACCACCACGAGTCCAATTGCACCGTACACGGCCACACCACCACCACAATCACTCACTTCCTCCCTGTTTTCTCCCTGGTTTTCCCGTGGCTCTCACACTTCTCACACACAAGCACAACACCTCCCTACTCCCTCACTGTCTCTTCCTTAACCTCTGATCACTCACCCCCCTCACCAATTTACACAACACACACAAAACACCGTCCAAATCTCCCAACTCTCTCCCTCTGTTTCTGTTCTTCGAACACAAACACACACACACACGGTTACACATTTGAACATACACCGTGCACGGCCTAGAAGCCACTACACACACTGCACGTGTCACCACCCCATGGTCCCTTTCCAAAAATATCCCCATCTCACTGTACACTTGTCCTGATCTGGTTGCACACTGTCCAAACGACCAAAAGACCAAAATACCCTTCCTTTTAAGTCAAATTTACCGTTGTGCCACTACCTTTCTAGACCCGTAACTCACACATCGTAAATCCGATCAATACGAGCCGCCTGTCATCGAACACAGGACGACGAGATCTATCTAATGCTCCTAGGTCAACATGTCAAACCCCGATTGTATGAAAATTCAACTCTTCCCCCTATTTTTACCCAAATTACGGTTATGCCCTCAATCTTCCGAACATCATAACTTCCTCCTCGGATGTCGGAATCGGGCGTGCCACATGCCTACGGATTCGTGACGTCCTAAACTACGTCCTGGTCATCGGTCAAAACCCAATTGACTGCCCGAACTAAAAGTTAACTTTTTGCCCGAACTAGGGGCAAAATCGTCATTCTAAGCTAACAACCTTATCGAGATCAACTAACCCCCGATTAAGCTCACTAATCCCTCACTAATCACCGTCTGAACCCTAATTTCCGGGATGGGTCGTTACACAGTGACCGGGATACCGGGCACTCATGTACCTAGGGGAGTCTTGGGTGTGAGACCTTGAGTGGCAACGCGTAGCCATAGAACCGTGATATCTTTGGGTTGGGTTTTACAGTGCACTAATATGTTGGTTTTTCCTATGATTATTATATGATTATGTGGTTATGATTCTATTATGATACTATGTTTTCAATGCATGCAAGATTTGGAAAACGAAGGGGTAAAACCTTATGATTTACTTTATTATGGAATTGATTTATAAACTGTTTATTTTCGCCAACTCACTCTTTAAATGTTTTACTGACCCCTCCAGACCGTGACACGAAATTAGAGGAGGATCCGGAGGAGGAGGATGAGGAAGAGGCTTAGACTAGTCGCTGTGCATCTGTACATCCCCAGTGGGTAGGTTGAGCACCAAATAATGTACTCTAACTATTGTGCTCACATTTTCGTATTGTATTATCCCTTGTCTGACAGCTATCACTCTGAACAATGTTGTTGCACTTTATTTATTTAATTTGAAGTATTCAGTTTTCGTTTAAGGGTATTTTTGGTATGTTTGGAGTCGTTGTCAGACGGGAGCGGGACACGTCCCCGGGTGGTCCCAGTGGGATTAGGATGGGTCCTGTCATGGCAGGTTGTCTCATCTAGACGTCTCGTAGTATCCTGGAGTAGTCACGGGGCATTGCCTGCGAGGGGTTATTGCACGGAGCGACATGTCCGTATAGTGACTTGGGAGTAGGATTACCAGAGGTTAAAACCTACCTCCCGGGGAGGGTCATTGATCTACAGGTCATTGACCTGGGTGGACCCTAGGGAGACTTGGGATTGAGACCCTAAGTAGCACACGTAGCTTGGAACCGTGACAATGTTGATTGTGACATCTGGGATGTCAGGCATCAGGGATGCCGAGAATTGGTTTTGGGCTGAGTTCTCATATACTTGGTTTTGGGCTGAGTTCCCACATGATT
Source organism: Prinsepia uniflora (assembly GCA_032719365.1). NCBI lineage: Eukaryota > Viridiplantae > Streptophyta > Magnoliopsida > Rosales > Rosaceae > Prinsepia > Prinsepia uniflora. The sequence goes on along the minus strand of CM064868.1, from coordinate 9,067,316 downwards.
GGTTTTGGACTGAGTTCTCATATACTTTGGTTTGCTATTTTGGGCTAACCCTAATTATTTAATTAATGATAAATGGTTTTCGAAGCATACATACTTTTTAGTGAAGGGCATAAACGTCTTTTCGTGAAATGTGTTTTTAATTAAATTATTGGTTTCGTCCACTCACAGCTTTCAATAGTTTTAATTCCTTTCAGGTTGATCGCGGATGCTGGCTGTAGCAGAGACCGAGACATCACACTCCTCCTCCGATCTTGGCGCACTTTGGAAGGCCCGTGTGGGTTAAGGTTTGAATTATCCCTTGTCTGACACTTCGTGTCAGACGAGAACATGACACATCCCGCGTTAATCTCGGGAGATTTTGGATCGGTCTTGTTATTGAGAGGCCCAACGACGGAGATGGCGACAAGTGGTTGTGAGAGGCTGTCGAGAGGTGGCGGTGTAAGACCCGTGTCCTAGAGGGAACGTTGAACGATCCCACATTCCTGCGAGGGGGGAATGGTCTGGGAGGGGAATAGTGGTGTGCCTTAAAGGTGTAGGCACACACCTATCTAGCACGAGGCCTTTTGGGAGCTCAGTGGCTTTAGGAGGGGGGGGGGGGATTGGAACCCCAAAATTAAGCGAGTTGAGGCTGGTGCAATTTCATGATGGGTGACTCCCTGGGAAGTTGCACCGTGAGCTCTCGAAAACAAAACCGTGAGGGGCAAGAGCAAGGAAGCCCAAAGCGGAAAATATCGTGCTAGAAGAGTCGAGACCTGACAGAGGAGGGTCGGGTCCTGACAGAATGGTATCAGAGCCAGACCCTGACTGGGAAGTGTGCCAACGAGGACACTAGGCCCTAAGGAGGGTGGATTGTAAGACCCGTGTCTTGGAGGGAACAGTGAACGATCCCACATTCCTGCGAGGGGGGAATGGTCTGGGATGGGAATGATGGTGTGCCTTAAAGGTGTAGACACACACCTATCTAGCACGAGGCCTTTTGGGAGCTCAGTGGCTTTGGGGGAGATTGGAACCCCAAAGTTAAGCGAGTTGAGGCTGGTGCAATTTCATGATGGGTGATCCCCTGGGAAGTTGCACCGTGAGCTCTCGAGAACAAAACCGTGAGGGCAAGTGCAAAGAGGCCCAAAGTGAACAATATCGTGCTAGAAGAGTCGAGACCTGACAGAGGAGGGTCGGGTCCTGACAGAATGGTATCAGAGCCAGACCTCGACCGGGAAGTGTGCCAACGAGGACACTGGGCCCTAAGGGGGGTGGATTGTAAGACTCGTGTCCTGGAGGGAACGGTGAACGATCCCACATTCCTGCGAGGGGGTAATGGTTTGGGAGGGGAATGATGGTGTGCATTAAAGGTGTAGGCACACACCTATCTAGCACGAGGCCTTTTGGGAGCTCAGTAGCTTTGGGGGGGATTGGAACCCCAAAGTTAGGCAAGTTGAGGCTGGTGCAATTCCACGATGGGTGACCCCCTGGGAAGTTGCACTGTGAGCTCCCGAAAACAAAACCGTGAGAGCAAGGGCAAGGAGGCCCAAAGCGGACAATATCGTGCTAGATGAGTCGGGTCCTGATCGAGGAGGGTTGGGTCCTGACAGGCGGTGTGCACGAGAGGATCTTGTCTGCTTCCAGTTCCTTTTCGGACGTCGATAGGGTTGAGGGGTTCGCGAGGTTCCAGTGATGATGGTGAGGCCTTCTCTTGGTACGAGAGGTTCAAGAGGTGAGAGAGTCATGTAATTTGTAGGCAAATGTGTTAAAATAATTGAGTGATTTTTTATTTTTTCCCCAAATTGAACATCTGTGTTTGCTATCCAATTTTGGTTTTTTTCCCAATTTCTATTCATCCGTGGATTGTAGCATGTTTGGAGTGTTGTGTTTGATTGCATAATTGTTGTTCATCTGTGATCGAATAATTTTGATTTTTTCCCAATTCTGTTCATCCGTGATTTTGGCCCTAATTGCTGTTCAAATTTTGAATTCTTGGTTTATGAATTCTGAGTTTTTTTTCTTCTTCTGGATTTTCTAGTTGAATGTTGGTTGTGATGAGCAAAGTAGCCATTGAGCTACTTTATAATTGGTAGGCCAGCTGCCTTGCTCGGGCATGGTGGGAGGCCAGAATAGCCCCTGTGTAAGGCTTGCTCAGGCCATTCTTCCCTCCGTTAAAAACTGAAACTCAAGGGTTAGAGGCCAAGAGCTATCTTGCCCTGACCAAAAGCCACCTATTAGACTTTGCTCTATGTTAAAAGTTAGAAGTTAGAAGAAGGCTTGATTCACGTAATTTTAATATAATAGATTTTAAAAAGGTACTTGATATCGTTGGGAATTCAAGAACAAAGCCAAATGTCCATGTAGTTAAGCACACGCTTCTCAATGGGCATTTTATTCTCTTCTCAAATTATTACCCATCTCTCCATCTTTATTTTGTTGGGTTCATTTAATCTATCCAAACTCAAAATAAATGTCATTTTTTTTAAGATGTGAATTGGAATCTAAAACTTGTAATATGTCAAGGAAGTTTAATATTGGCTTACAGAACAATGATTTCCAGTTTAAACTTAAAAGGTTTATTTTGTAGTAAAATTCTTCTCTGTTGTAAATAATGGTGATTTGACTTTTTTTTTAAAATAAAAAATTAAAAAACCTAGAATATAAAACGTTTAAAATTTGTAGGAAATTGCTCATTCATGATTCATTTCTGATTTCTCACACGAAAGGAAACCTCAAGACTGACCAACACGATAAGAGTGCGAAGGCAATGAAATAAGCATTTACCAAAAATGTTATATAAACGTAAAACGACGGGCTTTTACCAAAAATGTTGTATAAACGTAACACGACAGTCCTCCTGTCTGGCTCACTTCCATTTCCCCGTCATGTGGTCTGTCGTTTAATCACACACCCTCTACGTGGTCATAAATTTTCTAGTCCTGGACGGCATCCCTGAGTACTTCTCCTACATGATTTCGTGGCTGCGATTTCCATTTTACCCTCACCACCACGCACAAAACACCAATGTCAATAGGGATAAAATTATCTTTTCGGATGCCATTGCCGACTAAAACTAAGCTTACCGGAAAGGCTTTCAATTCTTCTTTCTATTTCGAGTCACTCTCTGCTTCTTAAAATTGCCAAGTTCCTGAAGCCAGAAAAGCGAGAAAGCCAGAAGCACTTCTTCTTCTTCTTCTTCTTCTTCTTCTTCACACACACACACACACACTCTCTCTCTCTCTCTCTCTCTCTCTCTCTCTCTGTTATTGAAAAATCTGAGCTCAAAAAGCTAGCCCAACATGGCCTTCGTCTCTCAGGTAAACCAATTCTCCTGCAAGACTCCGTTGTTAAACCCACCTGAACATCGCATCACCTCCAAGCCTTCCCTCCTCTTCGCGCCAAATTCCATCGGACTCACCGCCAAATCCACCAACAAATTGAAATTCTCGACCCAAGAGTTCAACGTGACCCGGCCCGCGACGCGGATTCGAGCCGTGGATGACGACGAGTGGGGAATCGAGAAGGAGTTCGAGTCGGCTGTTTCCCTGGCCGAGTCTGTGGAGGAGAAGGTCGTTGAAGCCGTGACTGATCCGGACGAGATCATTCGCCTAAAGAAGGCTCTGGTGGACTCGTTTTACGGGACAGATCGTGGGCTAAGCGCGACCAGCGAGACCCGGGCCGAGATTGTGGAGCTTATTACCCAATTAGAAGCCAAAAACCCGACTCCGGCTCCGACCGAGGCCTTGCCTTTGCTCAATGGCAAATGGATTCTAGCGTACGTAACTAGTCTCATAGTCTCATCCCCTGAACCCCTAAAACCCCAAATTCAATTACTTTACCGACTCAGTATTCATGTATATTGACTCAATTGTTTTGCAGGTACACTTCATTTACGAATCTGTTTCCATTGTTGTCAAGAGGAACGCTTCCATTGGTGAAGGTAGAGGAGATATCTCAGACGATTGACTCTGAGAAGTTGACGGTTGAGAACTCTGTCCAGTTTTCTGGGCCATTGGCTACCACTTCTTTCAGCACCAACGCCACATTTGAAGTTCGGAGCCCCAAGCGCGTGCATGTTTGGTTACTTAACTCACTCCCTTTTGCTTTGCTTTAAACATGTTTTGCCATTTAATTTAATTTACAGTTGAAATCAAATCAGGGTAGTCAATTGAAGAACATAATATGGTTGCTGTATTACAATAGCTTAAGGTCATGTTTGGAACTCTCAAATTATAAAGCATACGCTCATAAACATATTAGATTGAAAACACTTTGATTAGAACTTAGAAGCAAATCTCAGCACTTTTAACTTCTTCTGCCAAACAGCAACTTAGCCATAAGAATATACATTTTGCCATAAGAATTGTGTTTGGTGATTTCCCTTTGTTAAGCTAGCTGATTCAAACAAGGAGTAACATAATTTAGGATGCTAAGTTTGAAGCTATAAATTCGGCTGCAAATGAGATTTTTTCCATGTTATGATTCAGATTAAGTTCGAAGAAGGCGTAATCGGGACCCCCCAGCTAACAGACTCACTAGTGATACCAGAAAATGTTGAGGTTTTAGGAAAAAAGATTGACCTCACGCCCTTCAAAGGCTTGCTTACCTCTGTCCAAGACACCGCTTCCAATGTTGCAAAGACCATATCCAGCCAACCCCCATTGAAGTTCTCCATCTCAAGTAGCAGAGCTGAATCATGGTTGCTAACGACTTACCTTGATGAAGAGCTTCGAATTTCAAGGGGAGACAACGGCAGTGTGTTTGTCTTAATCAAGGAAGGAAGCTCCCTCTTGACTCCCTGATCAAAGCTCCCGGCAACATTTTTACTGTGTTATATGTATGTACTTGTTCAAGGACATGGGATGTACTTTTCTATAATGAATGAAATAAAACACAAAGTTTCTCGAGCAACAATCCTTGGCACTTGGATAAGTCTCATGTTATCTGATGCCCCCCAACGTGGACAAGTCTCATTTACATATATTTTCATACTCACTTTACCCATGTTTTATCTTTAATTATTGTGATGAAATGTTCATAATAATTCCAGATTTTCTAGAAAATTCAAAAAATATTAGAAAAATCCCTAAACACCTTAGAACATTTACAAAGCCTCGAACACATCCAAAAACTTATAAGCAGTCAAATCTAAGGTGGGATCAATCCTTTTTATTAGTAATTTTTTTTAACCAAAAACTCATGAAATTTTATTAAAAATGAACTAAAACACTAGATTCCGAGGCAAGAGTGTCAAACGACCACTATGTCCTCAACTCATTTCAACAATGATACCCTCCTATTCTACTGAGCTCGAAACTCCAGAAAAAGTAAAATTTAAAACTAGAAAGGAAAATGACCATTTTGTCCATGAAAGATTAATAGTTGATTTTTTTGATCAAGAACCTTTTTGGAGATTCCGCAAAATCTATTGTGAAGGTTTCAGTCTCTTAGATACTTAGACAGACGACATTCCAAAATTAGAGATCGAATAGACTTGTTATGGGTCAAAATAGCTAGGGCATTATGGTAACTTTGACTTGGAGGGTAATTTGGTAATTTTACCAATTTGACATGTGACTAATGTGCGATTTTTCTAGAAAATTCTCCAATTTTCCCTTCCAAAGATCTTCCACCGACCTTCACTAGAATATAAAAAGTGTGTGTAGCCACTTCGATGGGCATAGGCTGAAAATGAAGAAATGAAGAACAACAAGAGGAAAACGAAAAAAGTAGAAGAGAAGGAGAAGGAAAAGGAATTCAGAGAGGAAAAAGGAAAGTTTGAAGGAGAAATAATTAGAGGGGATGTGGAAAGGAGATGGTTGGAGGCCTGGGAGAAACCCAGAACCCAAAACCTGTGAGTCAAGATTAATCGTGAGTTGGGAAAACGACTTGGAGCTTCTTGGCATTTTATCAAGGATTCGATGACGTTATTTATGTCCATAGGAACATTTTAGGACAAAAATGAGGAAGGTTGAGCTTGAAAAGGCCCTTAATAGAAGCTGGACTGCTCCTGGAAACCATGGCTGAAAGCCACGATCTTGGGATGCATGATGGAGGTAAGTTTTCTTGCTTTCGAACTCACAGATCCATTCCTTGGATGGTTTAATTACTTTCAGAATTTTACAACATGAAATTTCGTCGTAAAACGGTGAATTTCCAGCTGGGTCAGAGTTGTGGGTCACGGGCGACCCGGTTGCAGGAAACCGAGCTAATGCATGAAGTTGAAGATGAACAGCGGTGGCGCATGGCCACCATGTGCATATGTCTTAGGTAGCGCTTGAGGGAGCCTCCGACCGAATTTGGGGAAATGTTTAACATGAAAAATGTCCCTCTCCTCATTCTAAATCCAATGGTATAGGGTTTGAGGGATTTGGATACTTTTTAGATACAGTTATGAATTTATACGTTATTTTTGAATTAACTTAATTAAAGTTTATATAAATATGATTAAAACTTAAAACTAATTAATAGTGCTCATTAATATTGCTGTTTGGCAAAGGAAGAACGTATAGAAATTAAGAATTGGATTTAAAGGTTGGATTATGTGCTATAATGACAAGACACTCACCATAATCCCCCTCGATTAGCGTGGGAGGACCTGCTCCCGTCTGACAAGTCATACAAAATCACTAAAGTACCCTCGAGATTTAAATATGTATACTTACCACGTGTCAGACAAGGGACAAGGCTACATTCTAAATAAGATGTCCAGAGTACGCAAATCTACGTGATGCCTCAACCTTTATACAACTTGCGTCCGCGATACACCTAGAGGTGCCAAAACCAATAAAAGTGTGAGTGGGCAAAAATAAAGTTTTGGAAAAATCATTTTCCGAAATATACATTTATACCCTCCGTTTTATAAAACATGCATGCACCAAATTTACGGATAAAACAAGAATCTCAAAATATGTGCAAGAACCAAAAAACTTGAAATTCCAAAACCTGCCCAACATAAATTCATACCAAATCCACACCAAAGAAAACCTGCCAACACAACAATATCAAAATAACCAATCATATCAACTAACCTAATCTCAATACCTGCAAGCTAAATCATCATGTCAATATGCACTACCGGTAGGTTAATATTGACAGGACCCGTCCCAACTGGACTTTGATAACTGTGCCCGGTCCTGCTCCCATCTGACAAGTCAACTGAAATCCCGAAACTACCCCTCAGCACCTGTCAGACAAGGGATAGCTGCACTGATTTCTGCTCATGCCTTCGCCTCTTGATCAACCTCGAACGTCGTACCACAGCTTGGAGGGTCATAAAAATATAAAAGGTGTGAGTAGACAAAAATAATATCCTTTGAAAATACATTTCAAATAGACCATTTTCCCCTCCAGTTTATCAAACCATGCATGCATAGCGTAAAACATATGAATAACCATCACCGGCTTTCCAGCCAAATCACATGAAAACACTAACCTGGCCACAAAGACCAAAACCCGTACTCATTACCAGTACGCAAAGAAATCACAATCAACATCAAATCGCACGACTCAAGTGCATAATCAATCACACAATCACATCCGCACTACGTGTAGGCAATATCCCGTGCCTCAGTCGTCTGGGAAGCCATCTCTAGCTCCGACTGTCCATGCATACATATCCCCGAGCATCAGTCGTCTGGGAATCACCCCGAGCTCCGACTGCCTGGGCCCCGAGTGTCAGCCGCCTGGGAATACTCCCTAGCATCGACTGCTTGGGAACAATCACAATCATATCCCCCGAGCTCCAGTCGTCTGGGTAATACCCCTAGCTTCGACCGTCTGGGCACTCACAATCACAATGAAAATCATCCCGGGATTACATTCGAAAACATTTCAATCAAATCCTTGACTTCAAACTAAGTCAAAACCAATTCAAAATCATTCCCGACAGGGTCTCAAGCGTAAATACCATTTACACGTAAATTTGTAAAATCTCGTTTGAAAAAATTAAAATAATCCAGAAATCATCCTTGACTCACCAACTAAGTCAAAATATCCTTTTTGAAACCTTTTTGACTCCGGGCCTAGCCCAAAACATCATTTGCACATTCCTCGTAAAATGTGTCCGAAAGACCGATTAAAATAATCATTAATCACAATTAATCATGCCAAATCACCATGACATCATTGCAAACCAAATCATGCAATCAATCATGTAAAACATTTAACTATGCATGCATAATAGTTTATAAAACAAACGTCCACTCACACATCGTCCAAACCGCTCAATTCTGAGCTGCACGCTTTTCAGTAATTTCCGACATTTTCCAGGAATCATGAATCCTGTCTAAAATCATCATTAAGGGTCACTAATGACTCAATGAATATCCTATTAAGTTCCCATAATTGTTCAGGAATTAATTACGAATAAAAAACGTAACATAAGCCTTTGGACCCTCGAAACAATATCGAAACGGTGTCCGATTAACTCGAAAGCAATGCTAAAATGTTGGTTACATTGACACGACCCATCCCAATCCCCCCGGGATTACCATGGAATGTGACGTGGTCCCGTCTGACAAGAGGCGTCAGACAAGGGATAACCGGTTGCCATTGCCCAAACGGGCTTCCAGAGTGCGTAAGGATCGATGGAGGAGGTGTGCGATGCTCAAGTCTCTGCTGTAGTCGTATCCGGAATCAACCTGAAGGGCATTAAAAACAAAAGCTGTGAGTGGACGAAAATAAACAAGTCTATTAAAAACATTTATAAGACATTTATGCCCCTCAGTAAAATCATATGCATGCACCAAAAACCAATAATCCCATATTTATTTAGAAATAACCACTAGGGCCTTAGCTCGGAACCCAAAGCATAGTTTCAAATTCCCAAAAGTCAATCCAAGAGTTATTTCATCAATCCAGTAATATTCATTTATTATTTTTCCATCTCCGACATCCCCGATGCCTAGCGTCCTAGACGCTTGACGTTCCAGACGTCATATCTCACGGTATTAAGCAACGCGTGCTGCCCGGGGTCTCACCGGGTCCATATCTCTGACATCCCCGATGTCTGACGTCCATGACGTCTAGCAATCCTGCTCCTGGATCACTATACGGTCCGGTAGCTCCGTATAATGAGCCCTCGCAGGCAATGCACCGTGACTTCTCCAGTGTCCCCGACACTTGGAGGAGACCAGGATATAAATATCCTCATATCGAGATGGTTTTATGGAACACATTTTATTATTCATTTCCAAAATATCACAAGGGACCTGCCCCGAATTTCCATAAAACCGTCATAAGTCCAAATAGTTGAATCAAATCCGAAATAGTTTATTCAATTCCATTTTAGGGTCCCCGACCCGAAATCACATATATAAGTCAACTGGGTCCCTGGCCCGATTTTATAAGTCAACTGGGCCCCTGGCCCGATTTCATAATTCAATTGGGCCCCTGGCCCGATTAACAAGTTAACTGGGCCCCTGGCCCGATTTTACTTTATCAAATCCGTAACCGTTTCATGAAATCATATCCATCCATATTTATGGAAATCAGTGCAAATCCAAAAAACCTCGATTCACGTGCAAACACGTAAATCGCCTCGAAATGCGTGAAAACATATAAATTCACTGATATCCAAAACAAATCATATAATCCCAATTATAACAATCATGAAACAGTTATGCATGCATTGAATTTATAAAACCAATGTCCACTCACAGACCGTTTAACCGAGTGCCTCGATACGCGTGCCATAGGCCTTCCCGGGCCACACCACAATCACCGGGACTCCCAATCCTGTTCAAATCACATTAGAGGATCACTAACCTCATCATTAAGATCCTATTCAAGTCCCGTAATTTTCCCGAATTTTTAAGTATTTTTAAACTGGATTTAAAACCTTCGGACATCCCGAACAATAACGAAACGGGATCCGATCGACACGAAACCAATCCCAAAATGTTCGTAACATTGTATAGGATAAAAGTCATGTTGACCTCACCTCGAGATTCGTGCCCACGCGCCGTCACGCGCCGCCGTGAGTGGCTGCGCGTGAAAGCCACGCGCCTGCTACAGTGACTGCTACAGTCACCACCTTCACCCGTTTGTCTGGTAAACGGGTCTGATTGCCCGCGATAGGATCCGGTTTAATCACACCCAATTCGACATCAATTCAATCCGTTCTTGATCCTAAAACAATCATTAGCATATGAATTTCAGTTCTGTGACATCGATCAACATCAACTATTCCTTAATCAAGCCATTAACCCGTGATCACCCAAAACGGGTCAATCACCAAAACTCCATCAATCCTTAACCATTGTCAAATTAACTTCATATGAAGCATATAAGGACTAACACGAACCAATTAGCATGATTAATTGAACACGACATTACCTCAATCACCACAACTCAAGCTTGAGTTTTCCGGCCGTCCACCTCGTCCGTTCACGGCCCTAGGAGCCCCAAAGCTTGCCCCATTTGATCTGGTTCGACACGTTGAAGTTCCAGAAAGCTCAATCCATCCTCAATTAGGCTTGGGCTGGCCTAAAACTAAGAATTTGTATTTGAATTTCCCAGAACCCAGTTCCGGGTTTTCAGAGAATTCCAGCCCCAAACTCACTCATTCCTCTCATTCTCAATCTCAGTGAACCACTCTCGACTCACTCACCATTCTTTTAATTCAATTCAGCCGTTAAAGGCGTCCAAAAGTGTCCTCAAATGACTGTGCAAAGTTCCCCTGCACTGACCCGAAAACATTAAACAACCAGTGCCCATGTCCTTTTGATCGATTGCCAGCACCAAACATGTGCAATTTCACCTCATACTGGTCCAATTAACTCAATTAAATTGATAAACAATCACGGGATCGATCGCACAAAGCATCCACCTTCACGGCTGTTCAATGAAACAGTACCCCCCGTGAAATTACAATTCTGCCCTTGTGCAGAAAATTACCAAAATGCCCCTCACGCATCCTGACCCGTAACTCGATCATACAGACTCCGATTGATGCGTGCCGCCTGTCTACGAACTCAGGGCATCGAGACCTTCCTAACGGTCCTCGGTCCCCGGCCATCGGACCACCCGATCAAAAAGTCAACATTTTCCCCTTATTACGTTCAAATTACGAAAACGCCCATGAACTTCCGTACATCATAACTTTCACCACGAACGTCGGAATCGAACGTACCACCTGTCTATGAACTCGTGACGTCCCGAACTACGTCACGGTCATCGGTCAAAGTCCATTTGACCATCCGAATTAAAAGTCAACGTTTTGCCCACGCCCAGGGGTAAAACGGTCATTTTGCACAATTCGTCCGAAATCGCCCAACTAATCCCAGATTAGTGAATCACAATTAAATATTATTAAATCCTGATATTCGGGACGGGTCGTTACATACATTGTATTGAATAAAAGTTATGTTGACCTCACCTTGAGAATCCCATTCAAGCGCCCCCAGGCGCCGCTTGCAGCGGCTGCGCGTGAAGTCCACGTGCCTGCTACAATACCCCCAGTTACTGTTCATCGTCACCTCTACCCGTTTCCCCTGCAAACGGGTCCTGCGGTGCAACCCGGTCCAATCCTGGTCAATTCTCAGTCGGTTTGCATAATTGATTCCGCAAATAGAATCGTTAGAAGTCTAATTAAGGCTCTGTAATCTTAATTTCATGGATACTCACCTCAATCTGTCCAACTCTACCACGATTTTCGAATGACTTAGTGAGCACTGTTTATCATTCTCACTTCTTCACCCTCACTTGTTTTCTTCAATTGATCATTCCAAAAGCTTCGTGGGACTCTTAGAAACGTGTTTCCAATTCCAATTGCACCATTCAGTCCTTCTAATTACTCGATTGAAATTCGAAAATCCGAAGTCCTCACCCCTTCTGTTCTAAGCCAAAACGACACCAATTCTCGTCAAATTTGATTTGTTTCCAGTCGAAATTATCCCAGAAGACTCAATCGAGGGTCAATTTCACTCATCACATCCTCCTATTTCAATTTTGAATTTTGGAAAATTTCGACTTCCACGGTTTTGGGTCTTTGGGTTTTACCAGGTAATTCTCTCATTTCTTCCCTTATTCTCCCTCGTTTTCCTTTCTTCATTTCTCTCCCAATCTCAGTTTTGCACACTCAGGCTTATCCTTATCGAATTGATTGAAGATTGGATGAAGAGGCTTATGGTTTTGTTAATGTTCATACACGCACAAGGCCACCAATCCATCCAATTTCAGTGACATGTGTCACTTACTGGCCCGCTAAGTCACCAAATACTGATTCATCAAATAGCCCAGCCAAAATTATCATTTTACCCTTACCAACAAAATGACCAAAATGCCCCTCGCCATTCGAGACCCATAACTTTTCCATTCGGACTCCGATTGACGCATGCCACCTGTCTACGGACTCAGCGTCACGAGACCTACCCAACGGTCTTTACGGCCAGTCCAAAAAGTGTCCCAATAAAAAAGTCAACTTTTGGCCCCCATAGCTAAGGGTAAAATCGTCATTTCTTTCCAAATTTTCCAAATTTTTCTTTTTCGAATTTACGGGTTGTCGCAAATATCACTCGGGAACTAATAGAGTCACAAACTCGACGTCCGAGTGTGGACTGGCTCAGGAATTAAGGAGCCTCAAGCTCGATTTTTGAGACTAGTCTCGGGAATGACGGAGCCTATGTAATGACCCGTCTTGGAAATCGGGATTATAGTAGTGATTAATGACAGATTAGTGAAGTTAATCGGTGATTAGTTAGGCGATTTCGGACGGACGGTGTGAAATGACGGTTTTGCCCCTGGAATGGGCAAAAAGGTTGACTTTAGGTCGGGCGGTCAAATGGACTTTGACCGATAACTATGACGTATTTTGGGACGTCACGAGTTCATAGACAAGTGGCACGTCCGATTCCGACGTGCGAGGAAGAAATTATGATGTTCAGAGGTAATTTGGTTAAAAAGGGGCAAACATTTGACTTTTTAATTGACATGTCTTTTTCACGTAATTCGAGGACCGTTAGGTAAGTCTCGATTCCTTGAGTATAACGACAGGCATCACACTATCATCGGACGTCGGCTCGTTCGAGTTTTGGTCTAAATGTGCTAAGGGCAAAATGATGATTTTGGAAGGCAAGGGCATTTTGGTCATTATTACATTGGGATTTATGACCAGTAATAATTGGACTTGTGGCTTACCTTGGGATTGGTGTCCATAAAGATTGGGACACCTGGCCCTCTCTGGATGGCTGTGAAACCTCCTCACCGTCTTACTTAGTTTTTAAAAAACAAGGGAGGAGTTATGTTTGCAAGGGGTTTGAAAACAGAGAGTATGCTTGTGCAGTGTGTAACCATGAACTCAGATCCTTACCAAGCTCATGATCTTCATTCATGATCAAGAAAGTGAGTGGATGAAGAGGTGATCGAGGATGGTGGTGCCACCGTGGTGAATGGTCATGGACGGTGGCCTTAAACCCCGTGAATTGCCCAGTTTTTCATTTAACGGCAACCAGTGTTGTGAGGCGTATTGAGTAAATTGGTGGCTGGGATGAGGTCCAGGAGGCTGCTAGGAAGTGTTTGAGCATTGGACAGAGGTTTGCTGTGGGCGGTGGTCGGCGAACCCGACACGGTAAGTCTTGGTTCAAATACTGGATACGGGTTTTTAGGTTTTGTCAATGATTTCTAATGATTGGAATGTGATATTGGAGGGTAAACAAGTTGATTGGGACTAAAGTTGAGGCTGGAGGAGGTTAGAAACCATGGTTGGACATGGTTGCAGAGCATGGTTTTAATCTTGAATCGGGAAGGTAATATTCAGGTCCTAAATTCGTGTTTTTATTAGTTAGATCGATTAGGCTGAATGGGACGAAGCTAATGGATTAAATAAGAAGTGAAAATAATGGAAAAATGAGTGAAACTGGTCATGCCGGTTCGAGTTTCAGAGGCCGGTCTAAGCCTGTCTGAATTGGGCTTGACCGAGGTAGACGATGATGAATAGTGCAGGCGCGTGGCTCCCACGCGCAGCCCCTTTGGGCGGCACGTGAGGGCGCGTGGTGCCTCTGATGGGGAAGTGTCCAACATGTGAAATGATGTAATTGATGTAACAAACATTTTGGGATTGGTTTCAAGTCGATCGGACATAGTCTCGATATGTTTCGGGATGTCCGAAGGCTTTAGGACTCGGTTAAAAATAGTTAAAAATTCTAAAAAATTACGGGACTTTAATATAAGCATTATGGAATAGTTAGTGACCCTAGAATGTAATATGGACAGGTTTGGGAAGCCCGTTGATAGTGGATTAGCCGGGAAGACGTATGTGCACTCGTATCGAGGCAGCGACATAAACGGTCTGTGAGTGGACTTTGCTTTCTAACTTATGATGCATGCATAAATGTTTTATATGTTATCTACATGTGATTTCTATGTTTGAGATATGATATTGATGATTTATGGTTTTGCACATATTTTGAGATATTGACGTAATTGCACGTCTTACGAGATATGGTTTTATGCTATGATTTGATAATGATTTCGATAAATGTGATTTTGGGTTTTAGAATCGAATTTCGGAAATATGATTCCTGATTCAGTTTTGGAGCTTGAAAGTGAATTTTTGGATTTGGGTTCGGAATGGTGATTCTGGATGCCGACTTACGGAATCATGAATTCGAATTCAGATATGGAAATGGACTATGGATGTGATTTCCGGATTGGAACTGAGATTCCAAATAATGATTTCAAATATTGATTTTGGATTTAAAGACCCGTTGTTATTGATTTTGGGTTTAAAGACCTGTTGATATTGATTTTGGGTTTAAAGACCCGTTGTTATTGATTTCCACTTGGTTTTGGGTTTAAAAACCCGGATATGGATGGATCTGGTTTTGAGTTTAAAGACTCGGTTGATTGATGGCGGGGGAGGGCCCTGGATTAATATGTTTTGAGTTTAAAGACTCGGTGATATGTTTTGAGTTTAAAAACTCGGTTATTGTGATATCCCCCGAGGCCTGTTGATTGTGTTTTGAGTTTAAAGACTCATTGATATCCCGGGAAGACATGATTATGCGCATGTGTTTTGAGTTTAATGACTCGGCGCGCTTGAGATCCAGCATATTGATTGATTATGATTTTCAGTTGGTTTTTCACTAGTTTTCAGATGATTTAGGGCTGTGGCCCGAATGATTTGGATGTTGTGGATTTTGGGCTGAGTTCCCGTACTTTGAGGATTTATGATTTTGGGCTGAGGCCCTGGATTTGAGTTACGGATTTGAGAAACGAAATGATTCCAGTTTTCATTGATGGTTTTCTTATTTTGGATATGAAGTGGTTTTATGAAAAGGTTTTCATATGCATGCATTAGTTTTTCGTGGAAAGTATAAATGTAATTTCTTATGAAATGTTTTATGAACTTCTTATTTATTTTTGTCCACTCAAAGTCTTTTGTATTTTCGATACCCTCCAGGTTTGATATGGTGCGGGCTGTTGTTAGAGAGACGAAGATATCACACACACGATCCACAGTAGATTCTGCGCGCTCTGGGAAGTCCGGAAATTTTTGGGTTGTTCGCTTGGGAATCCCTTGTTCTGCTTACGTGTTACATGGAGGTTGGATGCCAGTTAGCCTTCGTGTCACACCTGAGTTAGATGGGAGCATGACTTAGCCCTTAATCCCGAGGGATTGGGGGTGGGTCGTGTCAAATTGGTATCAGAGCTAGATTTGTGCACTTTGCACGAGGTTTGAGCTCCCAGAGTAGTTGGTCCGTCGACTTGGGTGTTGTGATACTACTATGGATGTGATGTCTCGACGTGGAACAACCCGTCATCAACCTGGACGCGAGAGATAGAATGTTAGTTAGTGGCTTAGTTAGTGACGAGAGAACGAGCACCTGGGTGATGCGTTGCCCTATACACGATGTGTGGTGAGATGGATGTCGGCTTAGGGCTGGAGTAGTTAACGTGTTTGGGGCTGGAGTAGTTAGCGTGTTTGGAGCTGGATATGCTTGATAGTCGACTGGTCGGCATGTGGATGGGCTGGTTGACGGTGGCTTATTAGGCCTGATGACAATAGTCTGGATTGGTGACTCTTGGTCTGTTTGGTTGAGATTGGACATGTGCGGCTATGAGTAGTCGAATGCCTCGAGTTGTGGGGGCAAAGGAACCTGATATCTTATTGGATGTTATTAGCCGGGTGTGACGACCCGAGGGTTTTGATAACCCTAGTGATGATTTGAGGAACCCTAATGTGAGGGCTGGCTTGTCACTGTACGTATCTTCGTGAGAAAACCCAGAGTAAGTGCTTAGTCTGGAAAACGTGAGTTGGGATTTGTAGTTGGTTAGTTGTTGTGGCTTGGGCCAACTTACGGCCGGATTGGCGATGGTGCTGTTGGGGTGCAGCCGAGGTATTGGATGGCTTAGTGGATGACTCTGGACGAGTTTAGTGCAATTGTGGCATTGGGTTGAGCATTGAGTTGCTCAGAGTTGTGGATTACGAGGGATGTTAGTTTCCCCGTCCCAAGCGTAGATTGAAGATTTTGGCTTGGTATGAGCGGAGATTCGGGACTGATGTGCTGTGAGCACGAGATAGGGGATGATGTGCCACGAGCTGGCATGCTTGTGCACGGTAGGAAGGGTACCTCGTGAGTTGAGGTTATGGCCAGCTGTGGGGTGCTGGTGTCTGGTAGGAGGAACCGCAAACCGAGTTAGGATATGTGATGACCATTGGTAGGTCATATTTTGGTACGAACGGTCAAGATGCCGTCAGTTTGATCAGAGTAGCGCAGCGGAAGCGCGGTCGACCTATGCTTCGTGTCGGATCGGGCTAGGTTGGTAGGGTCGGGTTGACCATCCGTGAAGTTGGTTTTCGTCGACTCATCCTGATATGTTGGAATATGTCGGCATATGCCGAGGTTGGCAGGTGGTGATGCCGAGGCTGGTACTTGGTGATTCCTCGAGACTAGGGATTGACGACTCCGAGGATAGGGACGGAGGAGTCCGAGGATAGTGATCGTTACTTGTGGTCATCGCGCGTGGGCTTCATGCTCAGTCGCTTGTGACGGCGCGTGGGGGCGCGTTGGATGAAATTTGGTGATGTTGTCAACATATGAAATCATCCTTTCGATGTAACGAACTTTTCGGGACTGGTTTTGTGTCGATCGGACATCGTTTCGATATAGTTCGGGACGTCTGAAGGTTTAGGATCGAGTT
The DNA here is from genome assembly GCA_032719365.1 of Prinsepia uniflora. Taxonomy (NCBI): domain Eukaryota; kingdom Viridiplantae; phylum Streptophyta; class Magnoliopsida; order Rosales; family Rosaceae; genus Prinsepia; species Prinsepia uniflora. The sequence goes on along the minus strand of CM064868.1, from coordinate 9,050,195 downwards.
TAAAAATGTTTAAAAATTTATGAAAATTACGGGGCTTCAATGAGAGGTTAATGAGGTAGTTAGTAACCCTCTAGTATGATTTGGACAAGTTTGGGAGTCTAGCCGGGGAGGCTTATGACACGCATATCGAGGTGGCAGTTAAGACGGTCTGTAAGTGGACCTTGATTTCTAAACTGTGGTGCATGCATAAATGTTTTTATATGTTTTATATATATGATTTCTATCATGATTATTATGATATTGGTGATTTACATGATTACACGTATTTCGAGGTAATTTACGTATTTGCACGTATGTCTAGATTTATGATTTTACACTGATTATACGTGCTTGTGGTTTCGGTAATGGTTTAATGAAATGATTTTGGATTTGAAAAGGTAAACTCGGGCATGAGACCCATTTGTTTTGGAAACCCTCGGACATGAAGTCCATTTGAGTTATATTATCGGACAGGGGCCCATTTGATTTACGAAATCGTGCATGAGGCGCAGTTGTGTTTGATGAATGTGATTTCGAGTTGGGGACCTGTAAATGGATTTCAGATTTGGAAATATGGAACCGGGCTTGAGACCTATTTGATTTACGAACTATCAGACTTGGAGTCCATTTGATTTAATAAGGCATCGGGTCGGGGGCCTAGTTGGTTTACATGATTAGGCTTGAGGCCCAATTGGTTATGATATCGGGCATGAGTCCCATTTATGGTTTATAAATGTGATTTCGGGTTGGAGACCCTACATGGATTTGGATTTGGAAACATGGATTTCTGGTTTCATGACGGTTTATAGGGACCCGACATGGATCCTTTGAAAGGTTTGAAAGGTTTTGAGAATGATTACGAAATGGTTTTTCATATACCATCCGTTTATTTATGGATTTTCTCCTCCCGGGAGGGTCGTTGGCCTAGGTGGACCCCGGAGTAGTCACGAAGCACTAACTGAATGGAGTCGCCCCCATGGGGTACCTTACTCTCAGGAAGGCATATATGGATTATAACCCCCAGGGAGGGTCATTGATCTGCGGACATTGACCTGGGTGGACCCTGGGAGACTTGGGATTTGAGACCCCGAGTAGCACGTGTAGCTATGGAAATCGTGACAAGATTGGTTATATGATATTTGGTAAACATGATTTCTTGGATTTATGAAATGGTGTTTTGTGAATAGTAAATGGATTTGGGCAATGACCCACATATCGGATTTACGTTTTTGGGCTGAGTTCCCACATATGGTTGATATGTTATGGATTTGTGTAAATGGATTTGGGCAGGGGCCCATATGACTTGAATTTACGGAATTTGGGACTAAGACACTAATAATGATTATTAAAGTAAATGGTTTGTTAAATGGTTTTCGAATGCATGCATACTTTTTAGTGAAGGGTATAAATGTCTTTTTGAGATAAATGAGTTTTTTTATTAAACTATTTATTTTCGTCTACTTACAACTTTTGTTGTTTTTAATGCCCTTCAGGTTGATCACGGATGCGGGCTGTAGCAGAGACCGAGACATCACACTCATCCTCCACTAATCCTGGCGCGCTCTAGAAGCCTGATCGGGCTGAAGGTTTTGAATTATCCCTTATCTGACACTTCGTGTCAGACGGGAGCATGGCATATCCCGTGATAATCCCAGGGGGATTGGGATGGGTCGTGTCATAAATTCTCTTGAGTCCTAATCTGGAATCCCCACTCATCTTGAGTGTATCCTGACCACATCGAATACTTGCTCTAGTCGAGAACATAAAAAATTAGTATATCCAAGGTTCCTCTTACCTTCATAGCATAGTATTCAACACTTTTCCAAGTATTCCAATGAAATGTCAACCTCGAATCCAATTCGATTACCATATCGTGCCTATCTCGGATCCAATCCGACTATCGTACGACTACCATGCCAACATGGTGCAACATTGGACCCTGTCTGTCCAATACCAGATCTGGTCAACCCGCAAACTACACTATCCAAGTTATACTGGTCACCTGACCAACACTTGAGATGTGTCCAACATATCCTCCTCGAGAACTTCAGAGACAAATTGACTAGTTCACTAACCAATCTACGTTTACCAAGACGTACCATTCTTGAGTGAAAAGTCCCGTCAGCTACCTACCTCGACCCTCATCTTGATGATGTGAAGGGTCGGATCCTGAAGCTGTGCTGTAAACCTCCAATCCAGCAGTCTTACAGGAACACTGCGCAATAACGCTCCACGGTCATCAACCTCCAGCATAATCCCTCCATTCGGAGCTCCAATATCAAAGGTAGATGAACAATGTGGTTAAGAACTAAGAAGTCTGAAACTCTCATACTCAAGGCATCGACTACTATATTCACATTTCCGAATGATACTCAAATGTACAGTCATAGAATTTAACCAATTCTTGTCAACTCCTCTGCCTTGAGTTCAACACCCTCAGAGTAAACCACTACCTAGGGCTCTGTTGATCGATAAAGTTCCTGTACATCTCTCCAGGAGATAGTGAGTTCAACTCTCCTGTGCATGCGCCACCGCGGAAAGCTCCCAGTCTTGGGTAAAATAGCTCATCTCAATATATCTCAAATACCTAGCTGTAGAAGCAATAACCTTCATGTGCAACATAAGTACACATCACAAACCTTTGTAAAGATGCATCATTATAATTTCCAATACTCCCACTAATGTCCAGGAGAGTCAAACTAGAACAGTAGTCAAACGGTTCTTCAATTCCTGAAAACGCTGCTCACACAATTAATCATCTCAAACCATATTGACTCCCTTCCAAATCAATCGCATTAACGGGCTGCAATCTCGGCGGTATCCCCCACCAAACATTCGTAATACACAACTAGTCTGAGAGACTCCAAATCTCGGTTATCGTGGTTGGTTGACGTCAATCCAAAACTAACTCGGCATCTTGCTGCTTCTTTGAATAAGCTGAGGGTTTCTTTCACTCAGCTCATGACAATGTCCATCTTGAGAGAAGTTGAAGATGACGACATCAAAGTTTATCTGACGTATTTGTGAATGCGAACCCATGCTACACCCATCCACGTCATGCAATACCCAGTACCCTCTACTCCTTAACTCAATTAAACTTGGCCCACAGCCTGAGTGTTGAGCCCTTAAATGACCTTCGAAATTAAGAGAAGTTTAAACCATGTTACAAGCATACCCAGAAATCTTTTCCAAAGAATCAGAAAATGAGAAGTCTTCTTCACCAACCAATAATACCCGCTGGTAGCTACTATAGTGATTCATTCTATTTTCCACGGTCGGAGTTTTCCCCAGACAAGCTTGTGCATCCATGAAACTCGGAAGTGACGAATAAATGAAGAAAGTTCACTAAACACTTCCATGAAAAGGATTACTTGTTCCACACTATCGCCTAGTTCAGCTGCTAATAGTCAATCCAAACTCTTAGGGTTCCATCGATCCTTCACACAAATAGCACTGGGGCTCCCCTAAGACGACATACTTGTCGAATGAACCCAAAATCTACTAAATCCTGCTGCTGAACCCTCTATCCTCTCAATTCTGTCAGCACCATCAGATAATGTGGTTGCAGACTAGGTTGAGTACCCAACAAAAATATAATCCTAACTTAACCTCTCTCTGTGGTGGCGACCCCGTAAATCCTCTGGAACATGTCCAAAAATTCCCGCACAATCAATATCTTCCCCAAGCCCACTGAGCCATCCGGGGACATAATAAAATGAGTCAAGTAGCCATGACAGCCAAACCATAATAACTTCCCACTTCCAAGCCATAACTCCCGAACAAAAAGCACAATTCGTCTGTAAATAAAAGAGTGTGTGGGTTCATAATTCATCAACACTTGTGTATAACGACCAAAGATAGATAGGGAACTTGTCACCATTCTAGGTATAATACGTACCTCAAGAAATACAGTTGAACTAAGAGGATGACTGAAATCTCATCCAAACATCTTTGGACCTGCTCCATCCCGTTTGCCGACCACTACGACTCACATTTCTGCGCTCGAAGAATCAGAGCTAGAGGTGTTCCTCTTCAAATCTTCATGGATAAATGCATCCTCTTGATGCCCTTAGCTTCGCCTAATACCACACGGTCTTTGTAGGGATTTCCAACAAACTAATCCTGAGATGCCAAATCCAACAGAGTCCGTAGTGTGGTAAATCCTCAAACTAGCACCATTGCTCGAGTCTCAATCCGAAGACCTGACACAAATCGACGAATCATCATCGTCTCGGTCACCACCGCACCTAGTGCGAACTGAGCCAAATTCAGAAATATCTGCTTATACCAAGCAACCGTCAAGTCCCCCTACTCTAGGCACAGGAACTCCACCTTTCGAAATCCTCGTAAGCCTGGTGGCAAAAATGATGTAAGAAACATTCCTAGAACGTTGCCCAAATCTCGGCAGTCTCATCCAATTCCGTAGTTAGGAATGTCTGCCACCAACCCTATGCAGACCAACCCAAGAAGAACACTGCTATCAGAATCATAAGCTCATGAGGACAATCCATTACCCGTACAATCTGCTCAAAGCATGAGATCCACTGATCGTTCACCACAGGATCTGATCCACAAGTACACGTTCCTAATTATATTGTTTAACCGTTCTCAAGCAAAGGTCATCAATAATCTCGGCTACTCCCAGCAGCATATCCTCCATGACCGACCATGGGTCACAAAATTATGAATAGTCACTATTATGGGATCCAATCAACCAGCAACTCCACGGCTCCAAGCTGCTGGTCCCACACAAAAATTAGCCCTTCTCGGGGTCCAACCCCGCTGAAACACGACATCCAATGCCTAACAGAACCAATCCAAAGTCCATTCTCGTTAATTTTTCTATCCTTATCCTCGTTACCAAGCTGATGACGGAGCTGTCCTCGTAGAGACATCACGTCTGAAACAAAACTATCGTGCACATCTAGTGCGTGATCTCACAGAGAGCAATCTAGTGCTCTGATACCAAATTGATAGGACCCACCCTGTAATCTCCCTCTATTAGCGTGAGAGGGCCTGCTCTCGTCTGACATGTCATGCAAAATCATTAAAGTACCCTCGAGTTTTAAATATTTATACTTACCACGTGTCAGATAAGGGACAAGGCTACATTCTAAACAGAATGTTCAGAGTACGCAAATATACGTGATGCCTCAGCCTTCATACAACCCGCGTCCAAGATCAACTTGGATGGTTCCAAAACCAATAAAAAGTGTGAGCAGACAAAAATAAAGCATTGGAAAAATCATTTTCCGAAATATACATTTACACGCTCCGTTTTATAAAACATGCATGCACTAAATTTACGAATAAAACATGAATCACAAAATACGTGCAAGAACCAAAAAACTTGAAATTCCAAAACCTGCCCAACATAAAGTCATACCAAATCCATACTAAAGGAAACCTGCCAACACAACCATTCCAAAATAACCAATCATATCAACTGACCCAACCTCGATACCTACCAGCTGAATCATCATGTCAATATGCATTATCGGTAGGCTAATATCACTCAGGAACTAACAGAGTCCCATACTTGATGTCTGAGTATGGATCGACTCAGGAATTGTGGAGCCTTAAGCTCGACTTCCGAGTCATGATGTAACACCCCGGAAATTCGAGGATTTTAATATTTTAAATTAATGTTTGAATTGACGCTTTTACCCTTGCGTTGGGTATGGCCAATTGTTGACTTTTTGATTTATAAATTAAATCAACTTTGACCTATGACCGTGACGTAGTTCGGGACGTCACGAGTTCATAGACAGGTGGCACGTCCATTTCGGACGATCAGGGAAAAAGTTATGACTATCGGAAGTTCAGGGGCATTACCGTAATTTGGACTTTTGGGGGTGGAAATGTTGACTTTTCTCTTGGAAAATAATTTTCAGTTGACTCAAGAACCGTTGGGTAGGTCTCGACGTCCTGAGTCCGTAGACAGGCGGCACGCCGAAATTGGACTTCGTACGAGGAAGTTATGGTCACGGAAGTATTTCGCATTTAACCGAACCAACCGAGAACCGGATTAAAATAATATTTTATTATGGGATCTGATTACTTTAATCAACTCAATCTGGACCCTTGGATGAGTGACAAGTGTCACTCATCCCCTACATTCCCCAAATTAAGGATCTGTGTTGACCAATAGGTTAGTTTATTGTTTTATTTTCCTTAAATCCTCACCATTGATCCTATGCTGAGATTGAATCTCAGCCCTTCTTTCCATCCAGCCATCTGTTTAATAATTCTCAGATTTTTCACTCTCACATTTCATTCTCTCAAACCGTGAGCACGGCTACCCCTTCGAACAAACACTTCAGCACATCACCTCTCAACCTCACACTCACGGCAACACCAGGCGGCCAACTGCCACCCTCAGGCGCCGGCCACCACCCCACAGCCACCTGCACGGCCGGAAATCCTCCCAGACCCGAGAAGGAAACCCGAACAGCCCAAGTCACCAAACCATCCAAACCTTCACTCTGGGACTCGAACCAACGTACGGTTGGGTTCACTGTGACGGCAGGACGACCCAGAGCTGGACTGGACGACGTACGGCGGTGACACGGCGGCGGAAGGTTGAAAAACCCGAGAGACCCGATTTTCTTCCCTTCTTCGAAACGACCGTTTTTGACGTTGAATTTGTTTGGTTGCTTCTATGACACACTTAAGGGACCCAGACGACCAATTTAAACCAAGGTTCGCGGCTGGAAGCTTGACGACTCACCGGAGAAGACGAACCAGAGCCGGCAGCCGGTTTCCTGTCGATTTTCAGGTAGATTTTTGAACCTAGAAACTAGTTTTGAGTCCACAGAACCATAGAACACATTGTGACGAGTTCATAGGAACAAATCCCATCAGAAATGGTGGTCGGGTTGATGAGAACTGATCGGGTCGAACCGTGGGTCTGCGGTGACCCGATTCTCAGACCCGGTTATTGTAGCTGATGACGTCATCATGCTGACGTCAGCAGTGACGTCATGATGATGTCATCATGTCAGAATTCAGTCAGGCCAGGGACCAATGGACTGCTGACACGTGTCCTCTGACACTGTCAGTGATGACGTCATGCTGACGTCAGCAGTGACGTCATGCTGACGTCAGCAGTACTGTAGCACAGTTGACCAGAGGGTTGACCAGGCGCGTGAAGGCGCGTGTGAACAGTAATTTTGGTGGGACCACCACCATTCTTTAGGTTTCGACGATCCGGATCCAATGGCGGTGGTTTCGGGTCGATCGGAGATCATTAAGTTGGTCAAAATGAGAGTTATTGCCTTGGAAAGCGTGTTCAGGCGGCTTATCCGGACCAGTTTCGGTCTAGGGTTTCATGGTTAAATGTTAGGGGTTTGTATTTACCCTTACGTATACTTTGGATGTGACAAGAATTTTGTAATTGTACCAGATCGAGGGTAAACGCTCGGTTTTCAGCAGGACTGTACTGTGAGTGGGCCATTTTCTTAAACCCTTGCGTGCATAAATGTTTTCTGGTTTATTATACTTACTCACATGCTAAAAACAATGATGGTTTTGATGATATGGAAAATATGGTTATGGCACGTTTCACGGTATTTGGGCTTGAGACCCGTGTGATGAAACTTAATGATTGATTCAGATTTTATCTAGGTATATATATGCCTTGCATGTGGATATCAATAAAATGTATTTGGTACTGCACTGTATAGATCCTTCCATATTATATTGTCTCCTCCGGATGAGGTACCCCGGAGAGGTCACGGACGTCTAGAACGTCCAGCGTCTATGACGCTAAGCATCGGGGATGCTGTATCCGAACGGGGTTCGGGGATTGAACTCGGAAATTGAGACCCGAGTGGCACGCGTAGCCTTGTGATTGTGACCTTATTGGCGTCAGGGACGTCAGACATCAGGGATGTCGGGATTGGAGTGTATAGTGCAGCAACTAAAATTATACTTATGGTTTTTATTACATGCCTTATGGTTCATATTATATGGTTTATGATTTTAAACAATGATGCATGCATGTTTGGAAAACAGAGGGGTAAATTATATGTTTTACTTATCAAATGGTTTTATAAACTTGAGTTCGGTCCACTCACCCTTAATGTTTTTGGTAACCCCTCCAGGTCGTGATACTGAGGTAGAGGAGGAACCTGAGGCTGAGGCATAGATCTACTTCTGCGTACCTGAACCCCTGTTGGGTGGTGTACCCGCAGGTTTATAATAGAGTCGTGCTCGCAACTTGTAATTCGGATTTTCATCCCTTGTCTGACATTTGTTTAATTCGGATTTGATGTATAACTTTAATTTGGTTATTTATGCATTTGATGTTTTGAGGTTAAAATTGGTATGAATTATTGGGTGTCAGACGGGAGCAGGGCACGTCCCCTTGTGGTCCCTGTGGGGTCGGGGCGGGTCCTGTCAGCTTGGTATCAGAGCACTAGGTTGTGGTCAGTACTAGGTTTTGGTCAGCATGCTAGACTAGCGATTAGTACTAGTTACTTTTCGACTTTTAAGAGTATTGTTATATGATCTATGCCTCTTGACAGTTGGTTATGCCTCCTAGGAGAATTCCTCATACACGAACGGACGAGGATCTGGAAAGGGAGATGGAATGCGCGAGCATTGAAAGGGCTCAACGTCTGGGAGCCACTCCTTTCTGCGGGGGATCGAACCCCGAGGATGCTCATGATTGGATCACCAAGTGAGAGAGGATCTTCTCGGTGATGCACTGCCCTCCGGGCGAACGAGTGACCTTGGCGGCCTTCTTACTGGAAGGAGGAGCCTACCAGTGGTGGCACGGACTTGAAATGTCTGGATGGTCGGTCCATACCACTACTTGGGAAGTTTTCCGTTCCCGATTTCTGGACCAGTACTACCCGCGGTCGTTCCGCGCGGCACGGGAGACTGAGTTCCTGCGGCTGGAGCAAGGGGATATGTCCGTTACGGACTACGAGCAAACTTTCGGGAAACTGTCCCGGTTCGCTGCATCATTCGTGAGCACGGAGGAGGACAAATGCCAGAGGTTCGAGCTTGGACTCCGCGGGGATATCCGGGCAAGTGTGACTGCTGCTACTCATACTTCACTGAGAGATATGGTCGACGCTGTGGTGCGTGTCGAGGCCAGTCTGGCGGCACACCAGACACGACAGCCTTCGGGCGAGGGGCGACGTCAGGATCGCCCACATCGTGGGCCATCAGGCCAGAAGAACAACAAGGGAGGGAGCTACAGGGGAGCACCCTCATCCTTCAAGGGTCGTGGCTGGTCAGGTCGACGTGGAGGCTCTCAGGGCAGAGGATCTGGATATAACTCTGGGCAGCGTTCATCTGGGAGCGGTGCTTCTGGTGGGCATTCAAACTGGCCGAGGTCTGTAACCTGTTTTGTTTGCGGAGAGGAGGGCCACTATGCCAGTGATTGCCCGCAGTTGTCCAAGAACAACGACGCTGGGGCTCTAGTGTGGTGCAGAGCACGACTTCCCACACTAATGGAGGTCGCGGTCAGGGAAGTGACCGTGGTGCTGGGCGTGGCGCGCACGGGCGCGGACGGAACGGAGGGCCGAGGGCCCAAGTGTTTGCAATGACCCAGCAGCAGGCGAGGACTGCCCCAGGCGTGGTCACAGGTACACTACATATCTTTAACCTTCTTGTACATGTATTGATGGATGCGGGGGCTACACATTCTTTTATTTCGAAAAGTTGTGTTGGTATGCTTGATTGTGTGGTATCAGCTTTAGATTGCGAAATGGGTGTTGGCACCCCGATGGGTATCGTGTACCTTGTGAATCAGGTGATTCGGAGGTGCCCGGTAAGAATTGAGGATCTGGATTTACCAACAGACTTAATTATTCTGGATATCCACGACTTCGATATAATCCTAGGGATGGATTGGCTATCGGAGCACGGATCGCTCATCGATTGCTGTAGCAAGCAAGTGATTCTGCGGAGCCCGGGTCTGCCGGAGGTTATCTTTCAGGGGGAACGTGATGGTTCGCCTCCTGAAGTGATTTCTTCACTTACTGCTACCAAACTTCTACGGAAGGGATGCCAGGGTTATCTGACGCATGTCATGTCGGAGCAGGTTGATACTCCGGGTATCGACGAGATACCGGTGGTATGTGAGTTTCCGGATGTATTCCCGGAAGACTTACCTGGATTGCCACCATCGCGGGAGATCGAATTTACAATTGAACTACTCCCTGGTACCCGACCTATATCCCAGGCACCATACCGGATGGCGCCGGCTGAGTTACGAGAACTCAAGGCTCAATTGCAGGAGCTGGTGGATTTGGGATATGTTCGACCGAGTACTTCACCGTGGGGAGCACCGGTGTTGTTCGTGAAGAAGAAGGAAGGAAGTCTCCGTTTGTGCATTGACTATCGGCAACTCAACAAGGTGACACTGAGGAACCAGTATCCTCTACCCAGGATCGATGACCTTTTTGACCAGTTGCGGGGAGCTCAGTGCTTCTCGAAAATTGATTTGCGGTCTGGGTATCACCAACTGAGGATTTCGGAGGAGGATATTCCGAAAACTGCTTTTCGAACCCGTTATGGACACTACGAGTTCCTGGTTATGCCTTTTGGGTTGACGAATGCTCCAGCAGCATTCATGGATTTGATGAACCGGGTCTTCCGACCCTACCTGGATAAGTTCGTGATTGTGTTCATCGACGATATTTTGGTGTACTCGAGGAGTGCCCGTGCACATAAAGAACATCTACGGTTGGTCTTGGAGAGACTGAGACAAGAACAGTTGTACGCCAAGCTGAGCAAGTGTCAGTTTTGGCTGAGCAGTATTGGTTTTCTGGGACACGTAATATCGACGGATGGGATTTGCGTGGATCCCCAGAAAACAGAAGCGGTGACCAACTGGGCTAGACCGACAACAGTGACCGAGGTGCGGAGTTTCGTCGGATTAGCAGGTTACTACCGGAGATTCGTAGAGGGTTTCTCCAAAATTGCTGCACCATTGACTCGTTTGACTCGGAAGGGAGTAAAGTTTATCTGGGACGAGCAGTGCGATCGGAGCTTTCAAGAGTTGAAAGATCGATTGACCACTGCGCCTGTCCTTGCATTGCCGGATGACAGTGGAGAGTTTGTGGTCTTCAGTGATGCATCGCTGCAAGGTCTGGGCTGCGTGTTGATGCAGACTGGCAAGGTTATCGCCTATGCATCCCGGCAGCTGAAGACTCATGAGTTGAACTACCCTACCCATGATTTGGAGTTGGCGGCGGTGGTTCATGCTCTAAAGATCTGGAGACATTATCTATTCGGCGCAACGTGTCGGATATACACCGACCACCAGAGTCTTAAGTACTTATTCACTCAGAAGGAGCTTAACATGAGACAACGGAGATGGTTGGAACTGCTGAAGGACTATGACTGTACGATCGAGTACCATCCGGGTAAGGCCAATGTGGTGGCGGATGCACTCAGTAGAAAATCAGCGGGATCAGTTGCACACCTGGGGATGGTGTATCTTCCCTTACTGGTGGAACTCCGGAAGGCGGGAGTTATTTTGGGTACGGATGAGCATGGAGCTTTGTTGGCCAGCTTCCATGTACGACCAGTACTGATTGATCGGATCATCGAAGCACAACTTCAGGATCCGATACTCCGTATTTACAGAATTGAGGTCGATGCGGATGGGAGACAGGATTTTACCATCCGGGACGATGGAGCACTTGTGAAGATGAGCCGTTTGTGTGTACCTGCAGTGGCAGAGTTACGGGCCGAGATTCTTGAGGAGGCCCATAGTTCGGCTTATGCTATGCATCCGGGAGGTACAAAGATGTACCGTACCCTCCGGAACCATTACTGGTGGCCAGGAATGAAGAAGGATATTGCTGAATTCGTGAGCAAATGCTTAACCTGTCAGCAGGTTAAGGCGGAACGGCAGAGACCTTATGGGGCTATGCAGCCACTTCCGATTCCCGAGTGGAAGTGGGATCACATCACCATGGACTTCGTCTTTAAGTTACCGAGGACTCAGAGTGGAGTTGACGGAGTATGGGTGATCGTGGACCGGTTAACCAAGTCAGCCCATTTTCTGCCCGTTCAGGAGACTTATAAACCTAACCGATTGGCTCAGTTGTTTGTGAAGGAAATCATACGATTGCATGGTACGCCGGAATCGATCGTGTCCGATCGTGATCCGCGTTTCACTTCCAGGTTCTGGCGGAGTTTGCAAGCTACTCTCGGAACAACCCTACGTTTCAGTACTGCTTTCCATCCTCAGACCGATGGACAGTCTGAAAGAACTATTCAGACCCTGGAGGACATGATGAGGTCATGTGTACTACAGTTTCAGGACTCTTGGGATACTCATTTTCCATTGATGGAATTCGCTTACAACAACAGCTATCAGGCAAGCATCGGAATGGCACCATATGAGGCACTGTATGGTCGACAGTGCAGGTCACCTATCTGCTGGACGGAGATAGGAGAGCGAGTGGCTGTAGGGCCGGAATTAATGGACTTAACCCTGGAAACTGTTCGAGTTATCAAGGAGAGATTGAAGACGGCACAGGATCGCCAAAAGAGTTATGCTGATCGACGGATTCGAGACTTGGAATTTGAGGTGGGAGATTTTGTCTTCCTGAAATTATCTCCGTGGAAAGGGATTATCCGTTTTGGCCGACGGGGGAAACTGAGTCCGCGTTTTATCGGACCGTATGAGATCGTGGAGAGGATTGGCAAGGTTGCTTACAGATTGGCGCTACCTCCAGAACTTTCTAGAGTTCACGATGTTTTCCACATATCGATGCTGCGGAAGTACGTACATGATGCTTCGCATGTACTTGGGGAACAACCTGTCGAACTACGGGAGGATTTGAGCTTCGAAGAACAACCAGTACAGATCTTGGATCGGAAGGACAAGGTACTACGACGGAAGACGATTCCTCTCGTGAAGATTCTCTGGAGAAACCAGAATGTGGAAGAAGCCACATGGGAGCCTGAGGCTCAGATGCGAGAACAATTTCCTTACTTGTTTCTTTGAAATTTCGGGACGAAATTTCTTAAGGGGGGAAGGTTGTAACACCCCGGAAATTCGAGGATTTTAATATTGTAAATTAATGTTTGAATTGACGCTTTTACCCTTGCGTTGGGTATGGCCAATTGTTGACTTTTTGATTTATAAATTAAATCAACTTTGACCACCGTGACGTAGTTCGGGACGTCACGAGTTCATAGACAGGTGGCACGTCCATTTCGGACGATCAGGGAAAAAGTTATGACTATCGGAAGTTCAGGGGCATTACCGTAATTTGGACTTTTGGGGGTGGAAATGTTGACTTTTCTCTTGGAAAATAATTTTCAGTTGAATCAAGGACCGTTGGGTAGGTCTCGACGTCCTGAGTCCGTAGACAGGCGGCACGCCGAAATTGGACTTCGTACGAGGAAGTTATGGTCACGGAAGTATTTCGCATTTAACCGAACCAACCGAGAACCGGATTAAAATAATATTTTATTATGGGATCTGATTACTTTAATCAACTCAATCTGGACCCTTGGATGAGTGACAAGTGTCACTCATCCCCTACATTCCCCAAATTAAGGATCTGTGTTGGCCAATAGGTTAGTTTATTGTTTTATTTTCCTTAAATCCTCACCATTGATCCTATGCTGAGATTGAATCTCAGCCCTTCTTTCCATCCAGCCATCTGTTTAATAATTCTCAGATTTTTCACTCTCACATTTCATTCTCTCAAACCGTGAGCACGGCTACCCCTTCGAACAAACACTTCAGCACCTCACCTCTCAACCTCACACTCACGGCAACACCAGGCGGCCAACTGCCACCCTCAGGCGCCGGCCACCACCCCACAGCCACCTGCACGGCCGGAAATCCTCCCAGACCCGAGAAGGAAACCCGAACAGCCCAAGTCACCAAACCATCCAAACCTTCACTCTGGGACTCGAACCAACGTACGGTTGGGTTCACTGTGACGGCAGGACGACCCAGAGCTGGACTGGACGACGTACGGCGGTGACACGGCGGCGGAAGGTTGAAAAACCCGAGAGACCCGATTTTCTTCCCTTCTTCGAAACGACCGTTTTTGACGTTGAATTTGTTTGGTTGCTTCTATGACACACTTAAGGGACCCAGACGACCAATTTAAACCAAGGTTCGCGGCTGGAAGCTTGACGACTCGCCGGAGAAGACGAACCAGAGCCGGCAGCCGGTTTCCTGTCGATTTTCAGGTAGATTTTTGAACCTAGAAACTAGTTTTGAGTCCACAGAACCATAGAACACATTGTGACGAGTTCATAGGAACAAATCCCATCAGAAATGGTGGTCGGGTTGATGAGAACTGATCGGGTCGAACCGTGGGTCTGCGGTGGCCCGATTCTCAGACCCGGTTATTATAGCTGATGACGTCATCATGCTGACGTCAGCAGTGACGTCATGATGATGTCATCATGTCAGAATTCAGTCAGGCCAGGGACCAATGGACTGCTGACACGTGTCCTCTGACACTGTCAGTGATGACGTCATGCTGACGTCAGCAGTACTGTAGCACAGTTGACCAGAGGGTTGACCAGGCGCGTGAAGGCGCGTGTGAACAGTAATTTTGGTGGGACCACCACCATTCTTTAGGTTTCGACAATCCGGATCCAATGGCGGTGGTTTCGGGTCGATCGGAGATCATTAAGTTGGTCAAAATGAGAGTTATTGCCTTGGAAAGCGCGTTCAGGCGGCTTATCCGGACCAGTTTCGGTCTAGGGTTTCATGGTTAAATGTTAGGGGTTTGTATTTACCCTTACGTATACTTTGGATGTGACAAGAATTTTGTAATTGTACCAGATCGAGGGTAAACGCTCGGTTTTCAGCAGGACTGTACTGTGAGTGGGCCATTTTCTTAAACCCTTGCGTGCATAAATGTTTTCTGGTTTATTATACTTACTCACATGCTAAAAACAATGATGGTTTTGATGATATGGAAAATATGGTTATGGCACGTTTCACGGTATTTGGGCTTGAGACCCGTTTGATGAAACTTAATGATTGATTCAGATTTTATCTAGGTATATATATGCCTTGCATGTGGATATCAATAAAATGTATTTGGTACTGCACTGTATAGATCCTTCCATATTATATTGTCTCCTCCGGATGAGGTACCCCGGAGAGGTCACGGACGTCTAGAACGTCCAGCGTCTATGACGCTAAGCATCGGGGATGCTGTACCCGAACGGGGTTCGGGGATTGAACTCAGAAATTGAGACCCGAGTGGCACGCGTAGCCTTGTGATTGTGACCTTATTGGCGTCAGGGACATCAGACATCAGGGATGTCGGGATTGGAGTGTATAGTGCAGCAACTAAAATTATACTTATGGTTTTTATTACATGCCTTATGGTTCATATTATATGGTTTATGATTTTAAAAATGATGCATGCATGTTTGGAAAACAGAGGGGTAAATTATATGTTTTACTTATCAAATGGTTTTATAAACTTGAGTTCGGTCCACTCACCCTTAATGTTTTTGGTAACCCCTCCAGGTCGTGATACTGAGGTAGAGGAGGAACCTGAGGCTGAGGCATAGATCTACTTCTGCGTACCTGAACCCCTGTTGGGTGGTGTACCCGCAGGTTTATAATAGAGTCGTGCTCGCAACTTGTAATTCGGATTTTCATCCCTTGTCTGACATTCGGTTAATTCGGATTTGATGTATAACTTTAATTTGGTTATTTATGCATTTGATGTTTTGAGGTTAAAATTGGTATGAATTATTGGGTGTCAGACGGGAGCAGGGCACGTCCCCTTGTGGTCCCTGTGGGGTCGGGGCGGGTCCTGTCACATGATCCTAGTCTCAGGAATTATGGAGCCCAGCTAGACGTTTGAGACTATTAATCAAAATCGGCATCTCGAGGAAGGTCATCGTCCACATTACATCTCACATCATCATAATCATCACAGATCAACATAAACATCACGACGGTCACAAATATCGAGGAACTACATATCCATATTAACATCATTGTGCTTCGACCTCGAGTTGAAACTCCGATTCTTTCTCAAGTGGATCACACTTTGACTATCACAATGCAAGATGTACTTCTAATGCTCCTATCATAATTCATGTTGGATTCGCTTCATCTAGAGCATTTCCTTACACACATGTATAGTTGCAATAAACTCTGCCTATATAGTTAATAGAGCAACACACTTCTATAACTTTGATTGCTAAGAAACTGCTCCCTTTGAAAATGTAATCAGGTGTTCGTAAGTAGATTTTCTGGAATCGATATCCCCTACTATGTTTGAATATATATGGCCAATCAGTTTAAGTTTTCACTTCCAAAGCATAAACTCATTTTGTAAGTACCCCTGAGATATATGAGAATCCACCTCATTGTGTTCCAATGTTTTGGCTGGTTTAGATAGGAATTTGCTTACCACGCAAACTGCATGTGTTATGTCTGGTTTTATAGACACCATCACATACATCAAACTTCGCACTACTGAGGAGTATTGCACCATTTCCATTTCTTCTATTTTTTTTTTCACATGTAGGTCTCTACTTGACACTAAGCATGCAACGACTAGCAAATGGAGTGTAATTGTTTTTGCCTTATCCAAGTCAAACTGCTTTTTTTTTGGACAATGTCAAACTGTTTTAGTACCTTCTCGATATAACTCTCATATGATAACCATAACTTCCGGTTCTTCCAAACACGAGATATCCTTATTGACAAGATCCGTTCCTAAAACACTTTTATATTCAAGCCCGATCCTGCTCTCATCTAACAACAATCCCCAAATACTGAAACTACCTTTAACTCTTGTTAGACAAGGAATATTCGTACAGTCATACTGTTCATAAACCTAGTTCACAATACAAATCTCAAGAAAACACAATTACATAATAAATAGTAATGCCTTAAAACCAAATCAATATTTCAAAATCCGGGCCTAAGTCCAAAATACAGTTTATACAAGAACCTCGTAAAATTGGCACTTATAACCATTCAATAAATTTCCGAAAATCATCAAAAATAATTTTAAAATGAAATTCAAACCATCATCATATAAATCATGTAAAAAATCCATTAAAATATTAACATGCATGCATAATAATTTAATAAAAATAAAAATCTTATTCATATACCCCCGTACACGTGGCCCAATCCCTAGCTGCATGTTTTTTTTTTCACAACTTTTGTAAATTTTCCTTTCATCATAATTCACCATTAAAGATCATTAACATCCAAATTAATCTATTATTTAAACTTTCTAATTTCGAAGATTAAAACATGAATTGAAAACTATGCATAACAATTCAGATAGTCAAACTGCACCAATATGTTCGTAAAATGAAACACACTTAAAAACTCGTGTTGGTCGGAACCCTAGGAAATGGCCCATGCGCCCACACGCTCCGCCCTATTCATCTTCAACCTTCAGCGTATACTCGGTTTCATGCAACTCGGGTCTTCTAACTTGCAAGCATGACCTGATTCTAAAATTCAGGTTTTACGTCCGCTTTTCATGTTTTAACTATCCATCTTCATCTAAACAAACATAGAAGAATATCTATGATATCAAAACCAACAAAAGTTACCTCGATCATATGGTTCAGTTCTATGAACTTTCGGCCATGGTTTTAAGGTCCTTTTGTACAGCCTTTCCACGTCCAAACCCTTTTTTTTTTCTGTCCCAAAACAATCTCAGGGACTCGACCATCATCACAAAACTCCTGATTAGATGCTAGAAAGCTTCATAACAACTTCATGATCCACGACCAAGCTTTGGGCTTCACGAGTTTAGGTTGGGTTCATCCCAGATCTCCATTCTTCTCTTCCTCTCTTATTTTCTTCTTCATCTTTCTCTTTTCCTTATTCTTCTTCTTTCCTTCTCCCCCTAGCCGTTTCTTCCTCCTTTGCTCAGTTTTTCTTCTTTTCGGCTTCCACCCACTGTGCACCACACACACACACACACACACACACACACACACACCTATATCTATATATAGAAGACTATGTCAGTGGGAAGATAAGGAAATAAGGGAGGGAAGAATATTCTAGACTATCCTAGCTCCCTTTTGTAAAATTACCAAAATACCCTTTATGCCAAAATTACCATAATGCGCCTAGGTAACTTTGACCTAAAGGGGAAAACTGTCATTTACATTTTATTTTTCCAATTTTATTTCTCTCGAATTTCCAGGTCGTTACAACCTATCCTTACAACTCCCTTAAAAACATTTCGTCCTCAAAATTTTAAACAT
This sequence comes from Prinsepia uniflora, assembly GCA_032719365.1. Classification (NCBI taxonomy): domain Eukaryota; kingdom Viridiplantae; phylum Streptophyta; class Magnoliopsida; order Rosales; family Rosaceae; genus Prinsepia; species Prinsepia uniflora. Next base: position 9,032,000 of record CM064868.1, on the reverse strand, counting down.
ACAATATGGATTATATGCCTGCATCAATTTCTCAGCTCCCATGTGGCCTCTTTTATGTTTTGATTCCTTCACAACACATTTACGAGAGGAATAGTTGTTTTGACCCAATACTTTATCTTTTCAATCCAATATTAATAAATCAACCAATCAATTCTCAATAACTTGGCCTTTGTAAGCTACACATCCTGACCTCTGCGAGCTAAATATTTTGTCTACGTGGATAGTCTTATAACCAGGCACACTCAATCTTCAATTTGAATATTCATCACAATGTACCACAACTCTACGCGTAGGATACTCAGGAATTACACGAAGCATCATTTGAGCCAAGTTCGGGAACTGCACAAGCGCACCATCTGGACACGTCTAAGAACTGCACGTAGTACCATCCATACTATAATAGTATTCCCCCAGAAACTGTACGAAACACCATCCGGGTTATATTTGTACTACCGATATACAAACCACTTAGGAAATAGAGCCCATCCATGGACGTCTGAGTCATAGCCCAAATCACCAATATTAGGAAAATAGAGTCTTACTCTGGACGTCTAAGACTAACCACAAGCCGCTTTAGAAAATAGAGCCCAGCTCTGCACGTTTGAGCGCTAACCCAAATATCCAGCAATTTCACTTCCCATCTCCCTTCAGAGCTTTAATTCTTATACATTATTAGCTTAAGTCAGTACCAACCTTGCTCTGATACAAAGTTGACATGATTCGTTCCTAAAAAACTTTGATTTTCAGGCCCGATCCTACTATCGTCTGACAACAATCCACAAATACCGAAACTACCTTTAACTCTTGTCAAACAAGGGATATTCGTAAAATCATATTGTTCATGGACCTAGTTCACATTACAAATCTCAAGAAAACACAATTATCTAATATATAAAGTAAGGCCTTAAAACCAAATAAATATTTCAAAACCTAGGCATAAGCCCAAAATATAGTTTATACAAAATCTCCTAAAACATGCACTTATAGCTAGTCAATAAATTTCGAAAATCATCAAAAATCATTTAAAAATCATATTCAAACCTCCATCATATAAATCATGTAATAAAGCCATTAAAATATTCAAATATGCATGCATAGTAATTTAATAAAAATAAAAGTCCTATTCATATACCCCGTACACTTATCCCAATCCCCAGCTGCACGCCTTTTTCGCAAATTTTGTAAATTTTCTTTCATCATTATTCACCATTAAAGATCATTAACATCCAAATTAATCTTATATTTAAACTTTCTAATTTTTGTGATTAAAACATGAATTTAAAACTATGCATAACATTTTGGATAACCAAACTGCTGCGGGACGATATCTGATCGTCTCGAAAACTGCACCAGTATGTTTGTAAAATTGAACACTTAAAATTGGATAGTCAAACTGCTGCGGGACGATATCCCAATCCCCAAGGTACTGTTCATCTTCAACCTTCAGCCTAGACCCAGTTTCCTGCATCTCTGGTCTTTTGACCCGCAAGTATGACCTGGTTCTAAAAATCAGGTTTTACGTCTGTTTTTCATGTTTTAATTATTCATCTTCATCTATACAAATCCAGAAGAAGATCTATGATACCAAAACCAAGAAAACCTACCTCAATCATATGGTTCAATTTTATGAATTTTCGGCCATGGTTCCAAGGTTTCTACAACCTTCACACATGTAAAGCTTCTTCCTTTCTATCCCAAAATGATCTTAGGGACTCGACTACCATCATAGAACTCTTGACTAGACGGTAGGAAGCTTCAAAACAACTCCATGATCCACGACCAAGCTTTAGGCTTCACAAGTTTAGGTTATGGGTTCGTCCCAGATCTCCATTCTTATCTTCCTCTCTTCTTTTCTTCTTCATCTCTCTTTTTTTCCTTCTTCTTCTTCTTTCCCTTTCCATTGGCTATTTCTTCCCCCTTTGCTCAGTTTTTCTTCTTTTCGACTTCCACCCACTGAACACGAAAGACACACACACACACACACACACACACACACACACACACACACACACACACACACACACACACACACACACACACACACACACACACACACCCACACACACACACCCATATCGATATATAGAAGACTATGTCGGTGGGAAGATAAGGAAATAAGGAAGGGAAGAATATCCTAGACTACCTAGATCCCTTTTTTAAAATTACCAAAATACTCTTTATGCCAAAATTACCATAATGCCCCTAGGCAATTTTGATCTAGAGGGGCAAAATTGTCATTTCTACCTTGATTTTATTTCTAAATTTACTTTTCTCGAATTTCCAGGTCGTTACGCTTATACCAAAGGTTTGTTTTGCGGGTCTTAAATCTTTCATAGCAAAATACTTGCTCATTTCTTTCTTCAGCGTTCTAACCTTGTCACCATCTCGTCCTTCAATTAACATGTCATTAACATAAAGAATAAGCATGATGAACTCACTGTCAACAACTCTTTTCACAAACACATAGTAGTATAAAGTTTGCCCTCGACATTGGGTCGGGTTGGGCAAGCCCGACCCAAATTGTTTGGGCTTGGGCTGGGCCGAGTCGAGCGTATCAAATAATTTTTAAAGTTACGAGTCGGGTCGGGTGGGTTTACTTACATATATAAGAGTCCAAACTCTTTATTAGACCGTGCTTTATCGGGCTTTTCGGGTCGGGCCTACTAAGCCCACTCAGACCGGGCTCAAGTGGGTTTTTTGAAATAAGCTATTTTTCAAATTTTAAAGTTGCAAAAAAATATATGCATGTGATTTCATTTACCTTCATACTGAAACTTTGGACGAGCCATTTCCGTTTATTTATTTCAATTGTGGGTGTATATATTCTTATTGTTTAATTATCCTAATCTAATGTCTTACATACTAAGACCAATTATATATGTTCAAACTTCAAACCCAAGAATACTTTTCCATGGGGTTTAGATGGAAACCAGGAGATTTGTTGTTGTTTTGCTGTCAGTCGTAGTTCACAATATAATTAGTTGATTCATTGGCCATTAAAAACGAATAAAAAAAGTAGGAAGTGACTAATATTAGGCCACAAGAAATATGTTTGACAAAAAAAAGGGGAATGTATGATTTGGAATATAAGATAGTTGGGTAAATAGTAAATGCATGAAAGAATATATGTACTATTGACTGACACCTTCTTGGTATATATAATAATTTGATAAGTAGTTCCATTAGTTCCTATTAATATAATGACAATAGTTAGGATCCTTAATTAAGAAAGTTGCATAGAGGCTTAGTTTGTCTTTGTGAGAGTCAGAGAGTTGTATTGTAAAATTTGTATAGGTATGTTAGAGTTTCTACCACCCTTGGGCCGAAAGGGTTATATTGGGTTGGGGTTGAGCTTTGGGTTGTATTGGTCATGGGTGGGTTTAGCTCCTTTAGGTTATTTGGGCTATTATAAAAAATGGGTTTAGGTGGGTTTAGTGCCTTTAGGTTATTTGGGCTTACAGACTGGGCTTATATGAGCGGGTCGGGTTGGGCTTATCGGGTCTGGGCCTATCAGACCTATCAGGTTTGAACATTCTAAGTTTAAGTCCAACCTGCTAGCTCTGGGACCGGGCCAACCCACAACCCATAGCGGGTTGGACCAAGTTTTAATCCACCGGGCCTATCGAGCCCCTATAAACCCATGGGATTTTGAGCCAAGTGGTGATGGCTATATGGAGTTATCCTTCAATATCAATGTTCAATCATGAAGGAATCAAACTTTTTTTATTACTGTCTAGGTGCCTGATTCAATCCATATAATTTTTTTTTTGAGTAAGCATACCAAATCTTCTTCACCTCTGACAGTCTGACTTCGAATTCCTATGGCTACTCTATGTAAATTTCTTCTTCGAGATTACCAAGAAGGAAAATAGTCTTCACATCAGGTTGTTCAACCACGTGAAACAAACTTACGACCAAATTAAGTACAACTTACATAGTGACATCTTTACTACATGTGGTAAAATTTCTTCATTGTCAATTTCCTTCTTCTGACTAAAAAAATTCACAATGAATATTGCCTTGAACCTTGGCTTAGGTTGTTATCTTCCATCTTTAGTCCATATATTCATGTGTTCTTGAGTGTTTTTCAACCTTTTGGTATGCTTACCAAATCATATATGTGGTTCTCGTGGAGGGATTGCATTTCTTCCTCCATGTTCTCAACCACTTCTCTTTATGATCATGTGCTAATGCTTCTTCAAAGCATTCTGGTTCTCCACGTTTGTGAGTAGTATATAATTTGTTGGAGGATATGGTTTTTGAGCTTTGCGTGCCCTTGTTGCTATTCTTCCTCATAGTTATCAGCTACATCATCAACAAGATCAGTATATACACTAGTAATTGGATCATCATTGACTGGAGGATCATTTAAAAATTTCTCTAGCTAGCACCTTCCATTGCATGCATCTCCCCCGTTATCATATTATCTAGGTGAAGGAACTGGATCCATATTCACTAGATACTCTCTTTGGCTATTAGGCTTATCACCTCTTCAAATGTCTTAAATGTTCCGATTCTCAAATAAGACAATATCTCTACTTTTGATAATCTTCAGATTGATAGGATTCCATAACCTGTAACCTACTTCTTCATTTTCCTATCCAACGAAGATGTGTTCTTTTGACTTCGCATCATGTACCTCTTCTTTTGGAATACGAACAAAAGCTCTACAACAGAATATCTTTAAATGATTGTAGGAAACATCTCTTCTCGAAATGGCCATTCAATGGCGCTGAAGGATAAATATTGATTAGACCAACTGCAGTCACTAGAACTTCACCCCAAAAGCTCTTGGGCAGCTTGGCATGAGATAACATTATTCTTATTCTTTCAACAATTGTTATGTTCATCCTCTCGGTTATGCCGTTATGCTGAGTAGTCTTCAGAGTTCCTCGTTCATGCATGATTCCATTATTTATGCAGTAGTTTCTAAAAGCCCCAAGGTATTCTACTTCATTATCAGTGAATACATTTCATTACTAGTTTCATTCTCAACACTAGCATGAAACTGCTTGAAGACTTCATGCACTTGATCCTTTGTTCTAAGTGTGTAGGCCTTCTAAGTGCTTAGGCCCATACCTTCCTCGAATGATTATCAATGAAGGTACGAAAATATATTGCACCATTGGTTATGTAATAATTTATACATAATTTATCCATAATTAAATACCTTTTTACTTATATTTTGTTAATATTTCATTCTATAAACTAGAGAAAATAATATATTTGTGAAATGTGTGGATAATTAGATAAAGTTAGGAATTACGAGAATTTTGAGAGAAAGAATCACCTCGATCGAATTATAATGAAAACGTTACGAACGAAACAAGTGAAGCAATCAAAAAGTGCATAGAACTTAGGTGGCTCACAACCGAGTCCAATAGAAAGTCCAGCTCAACCCAAAATTCTAGTTAGAGAGAGCCGAGTGAACCAGATGACTCATTTCTGCATGTGCATCCTGAAGTGCTCCAGTTAGATTTGGCTAGCATCTATCGAAAAAGCCCACCAGCAGCCCTTGCATTGTTGGTCAACTTTCTGACACTAGAATTCATTCCCTATTTCGATGGGAGACCACCAAAATTGAACCTAATGCCTTGTCCAGTTGCTTGGTGTATTTTTCTCCTTTTTTTGAGGGATTCCAAGGTTGTGTTCACACTTATTGTCCATGTTTCTAGGGGATTTCAATCATATTTCATTAGAAAATATTAATTTTTGTTCTTTTATTTGTAGGAAAGGTTTTAATTAGATCTCTTAAATATTTAGGAAACCTTTTTCCTTACAAAATTAAAGGTAAACTTCTATTTATTTGGAGATTAATAATTCTTCTATAAGAAATGTTCAAAATGGTAGTCGAGGCGTCGCCTAGGAGCTAGGCAGTGGAAGAACACCCCGAGATTTGGCTATTCGGTGGAGCTAGTCAGACTCACATTATGTGTCCACTAGGCAAACCTAGGCAGATCTGGACAGACCTAGGCACTGAGGATTGTTACGTGGGCGAGGAGAACTTGGTGGTCTGGGCAGAAAATCAAAGGTTGAGCCGCCGAGGAGGTTGCCATGCACATCTATCACGACTCCCTAACTGTTGAATCCTCCATTATGAACAAGTTGTGAGCCTTGAATCGTCCTTTGAAAGAGAGAAAAAAAGAATGAGCGAAAGAGAGATAGAGAGAGAGAGAGAGAGAGAGAGAGAGAGAGAGAGAGAGAGAAAGAGAAAGAGAGAGAGAGAGAAAAGCGAAGAAGGAGAGAGACGAAGAGAGAAAAAGACAGAGAGGGAAAGAGTTGCAGAGACTGTTGGGTGGAGGGGTGGGTTGTTGAGAGGCGAAGAGAGAAAGAGACAGAGATGGAGAAAGAGTCGAATGGGTTAAGGAGAAGGTTGCGTGTTCCATTTTAAATTCCAACATTATCGCGGGTCATAAAGTTTGCGTGATCCATTTCCAATTCCTTCGAAACCAAATCTTTACAAAACCTTAAGAAATCAACAGAAAACCGTAAGGTCTAAGTGGAAAGGAACTAAAGAAAAGCTAGGTCGATATATATATATATATATATATATATATATATATTAATTTTTTATATATGAAGACGTGGCGCCGAATAAAGCCTACTCTCGCCATTTTAAGAACATGATAATTGAAGCTCAATAATTAGGTATTATAATAAATTAATTTATGATATATTTTTATTTAAATAATGAAATATCATTGGTTGCTAATTTACGTTCTTATTTACAGGTGAACTTGTGCCCACTCTTTCGCCATATGAAGTGAAAAATAAATACCTTCGCATGAATATGAAGATATGACGACATATGTGGCACTACAGAGGAGACAACAGTCCACTTATGGATGCACCATAATGTGTGATGGCTAGACTAGTCCAACGAAGTTTGCCCATAATCAATTTCATGGTTTATAGCAAGGGTTCAACCGTATTTTTCATGTTAGTTGATTCTTCCAACAACCTTAAAGAATATTTGTACATACAATAATTATTGAAGGGAATGTTCAGGAGGTTGGAGTACAAAATGTCGTATAAATTGTTATTGATAATGGCTCAAAATTTAAGAAGGCTGGAAAAGAGATGATGAAGATGTATCCTATTTATTGGACTTCTGGTGCAACACATTGTATAGACCTAATATTTGAAGACATTAGGAAGGATGAGACAATGTCAATCATTATTAAAAATGCTAGGGATGTAACAAACTACATCTACAATTATTTGTGGTTACTAGCTCAGATGCACGAGTTTTATCAAGGAGACTTGGTTTTTCCGGGTGCAACTAGGTTCGTAACCAACTATATTTGGATAAATAGTATAGTAATGCATACATTTGGCCTTAGGAGATTGTTTACAAGTGAGCAATGACATCATAGCCCACTAAGTAGGAAAGCAAAAGGTAAGAAAGTTGAGGCTCATAGCCTCGACCATAGACTCTGGGAGTCCTTGGAAATGATGCAATCTATATATGAACCTCCACAACATCCTTCAAGTTGTTGATATAGAGGTAGTTCTAACCATGCCAATCTTATATGATATGTTTAATCGGATGAAAGAAAAGATAACACATCTTAAAGGGAAGAAATGTGTTCTCAAAATCATACAAGAGTGATAGGAAAAAAAATTAAGGGAACCATACATATTGTTGGTATATTTTTATCGTATTGAACTAGTTAATTGATATACTCTTTTCCGATTATTTACCATTTAAATTGTTATTGTATTTTATTGTTGTTTACATTAAACTTGATATTGGTAGCTGAATGGTGGGAGCTATATGGTCAAGGCTCCCGAGTCTTGCAAAAACTTGAAATTTGTATATGATCACAAATGACATCGTCTTCAGCATGTGAGAAAAATTGGAGTGCATTTGCTATAATTCATACAAAACAGAGAAACTGCCTCGCATATTTGAAACTAGATCAACTTCTTTTCTGCTATTACGATATGAAGCTTAAGCTAAGAGATAAAGAGATCGAAGCTAGTAAAGTTGTGGAAAAAAACTACATTGACCTTTTGGAAATTGCTGGTGAACCTATGGAGGGTAATGAAGTTGATCTACTTCAAGCATGGATTATGCTAGCTCACTTGGGAAGGTGATAGAGGAAGGCCTGGTCCACGAGTAGCCCACATTGTTAGTGAGTAAGGTGTTAATGGTGATAAAGTTCTTTTTCAAGAAGTGGGGAGTGCTGAAAGAGGAAGTGAGCATGATATGTCTTCATGGGAGAGGAAAATGATTGGTCCTAAATCTAGACTTGACTTGAGAGCTGATGTTACTAGTAGGGGAAAAAATCAAGATAATTATATAGATGATGATGGAGGAGATGATGTTGAAACAAACGATGAAGAGAAGAATGATGAAGCGGATGATGACATGGGAAATGTGCATGTATCCCAAATAGGTGCACCCTTGAGCCTATTTATTGGACATACAGATTTTACTCATGCCACCCAAGATTTTGATCATGGATGTAGAGAAGGTGGAGTAGAAATAGGTGGTGTCGGGAAAGACTACACTTGGACACATAACATATAAGAAGGTTATGCAAACCCATCTTCTGAGGATTCAATGGTAATTATTTTTGACTGGAGGAGTTTGGGCATCGATCCTAGTAACAACTCAAATGAACTGACAGGACCCACCCCGATCCCCCTGGGACCACACGGGGACGTGCCTTGCTCCCGTCTGACACCCAATTATAACATACCAATCTTACCCTTAATAAATTCAAATGCATAAATATCCATAATAAAGTCATACATAAAATCCGAATACACATGGTGTCAGACAAGGGATAGTTTCCAAATACAGGTTATTGAGCATGACTTTAAGATACTCTATGTGCCAACCTACCCAACAGTGGGTTCAGGTGCGCAACATAAACCTATGCCTCTACCTCGGGATCCTCTACTGCCTCAGTAGCACGGCCTGGAGAGATCAATAAAACAATAAGGGTGAGTGGGCCGAAACTCAAAGTTTATAAAACAGTTCATCATATCGAAAACATATAGTTTTACCCCTCCGTTTTCCAAACATGCATGCATCAGTATCAAAAACCATAATATCATATCATATAAACTTAAGCAACATAATATAAACATAATCATAACACCAGTCACTGCATTATACATCCCAACCCTGACATCCCAGATGTCCGAGGTCCCAGACGTCCAATAAGGTCACAGTCCCAGGGCTACGCATGCCACCAGGGGTCTCAATCCCGAGTTCAAATCCTGAACCCAGTCCGGGTATGGCATCCCAGATGCCTGACGTCCCAGACGTCCAATCATAGCAATCCTGCTCTTGAGTCACCCTACGGTCCGGTCCCTCCGTAGAATGACCCCTCACAGACATTGCAACGTAACCACTCCGGGGTTCCCACATCCGGAGGAACAGTATCACAAGGGTAGATCTATACAGTGCAGTACTAAAGATAGTCATCGAAATCCATATACATATATATGACTCAAAACAATGCATAAACTAACCAGACGGGTCTCATGCCCAAACATCGTAATTCGTGCCATAATCATAACTCAAGATAATTAGATGCTTTTGCTTGAATCACATATATATATATATATAAAGGAAAATAGTTATGCATGCATAGGTTTAATGAAATCAAGGCCCATTTACGGTATAATCCTGCTGCAAATCTGAGCGTATAACCTTGCCCTGTTGCTATTGTACAATTCCTGTCATATCCAAAGTACACGTAAAGGTCACTACAAGTCACTACTATTCAACCATGAAACCCTAGACTGAAACCGGTCCGGGAAAGCAGTCCAAACACGCTTCCCAAGGCTTCAAACCCTAATTTGACCAACCTAACGATCTCCGATTGACACGAAGCCACCATCATTGGCTTCGTATCGTCGAAACCTTGAAGATGGCATTGGTCCCACAAAATTTGCTATTCACACCTGCCCAGTTAAAGGCTGGTCAATGTTTCTACAGTGCATGCTAACGTCATACTGACGTCAGCACTGACATTGTCAGAGGACACGTGTCACACACTGATTGGTCCCTGGTCTGATAGTTTCTGACATGATGGCATCATCTTAACGTCACTACTGACGTCAGTATGATGATGTCATCATTGCTACAGTACCGGGTCAACTCGAATTTCAAAAATTGGGTCGTCGTTGACCCGCGGCTTGACCCGATCACGAATCTTGTTTTTGGCCACCATTTTCGATCAGACTTGGCCCTATAGACTCATCACAACCTACCCTACAGTTATGTAGATTCAAAACTAAGTTTTGAGATGAAGAAGTTACCTGAAACTCAAAGGGAAAGCCGATTGCAAGCTCCGGTCGTCTTCCCCGGTGACTCACCCTGATTTCGGCCATGAACACTGGTCCAACCTGGTCGTCTAAGTTCCTAGGACATGTTCCAGAAGTAAAGAATTAACCACAACGTAAAAAACAGTTCGTTTTGAAACAGGGAAGAAAATGGGCCTCCCGGGTTTTCTGACTCACCGCCGCCGTGTCGCCGCCGTAGGTCGTCTCCTCCGGTCCTCAGCTCTCCTGGCAGCCTATCACTTATATCCTTATATTGGTTCGAATTCTAGTCGTGAGGTTTGGACGGTTGGGTGTTTGGGGCTGGTTTTTCCTTCCTCTTGGGTCTGGGTGTTTCGGTTTGTGCAGACAGGGGAGGGATTCCAGTGGTGGTGGTGGATGGTGGCTGGTGACTGGTGATGAGTGGTGAGGTCCGGCCATCGCCTGGAGGTGGAACAAGGTAGAGGGGTGGTCATCTGGTGGGCATGTTTGTGCAGGGAAGGGAATGAGTCGTGGGCTCACGGCTTGAGAGAAAATAAAGGTGAGAGAGAGTGAGTGTTTGATCAATTAAAAGAGAGAAGAAGACGGGTTCAAGGGTCCAGATTCAATCTGGGATTTAGAATGGATGGTTAGGATTTTATGAGGGAAAATAAATAATAAACTAAGTATCCAATAGGGACAAGATCCTAGATTTAGGAAAAGGAAGTATAGGATGAGTGACACTTGTCACTCATCCAAGGGTCCAGATTAATTTGGTTTTTAAATCAGATTACATTATTATATTATTATTTTAATTCAAATCTTGGTTCGTTTAGTTAATCGATTTTACTCCCATGACCATAACTTTTTCGTCGTACTTCCGTTTTCGACGTGCCGCTTGCCTATGGACTCATGACATCCCGATCTACGTCACGGTCATGGGTCAAAGTCCTAAATATTTCCTGGGGCAAAAGTAAACTTTTTCCCCCCTTAGGAGAAAAATGGTCATTTTACAATACAATAATATTTACGAAAATTCGGGTCGTTACATGAACCCTATGCTTATGGTCAATATGGTTACAACCAATTAGATAAGCCTCTCCATCAAATGCCATATGGTTATGGAGGCTATGAAGATCCTCATCTCAATCAAGGTTATGGAGAAGTTAGTTGGATAAATCCTAACTACCATATCAATGGAGGAAGAATGGGGAGCTCAAAGGAGATATATGAATACTATGTCCAACAATACATTTCCATTTGGTAAACTAGCATCACTTGGAAAAATTCTTGTGTCTTGGTAAATGGAGCTCAATACGATTTTGAATCCAGTCGACACTCTATGTTTTTTTTAGTGAAATTCAACGAGTAAAGTACCTTGGTGCGAAATTAATGATAAAATTATGTTTAAGGCTTTATACATGTTACTCATCATTAGACTATATTGTATCATATTATATATTATATATCTATAACATCAAAGTCATTTTATAATTTTTATTAGTCATATATGACCATTATTAGGTATTTATGTTTTTCTTGAATCAAAATCATCACTAGACCTAAGCGGTTGCATGTGTGCTAGGCAGTGGAGGTATGTTGACACGACCCATCCCAATCCCCCCGGGATTAACGCGGGATATGCCATGCTACCGTCTGACACGAAGTGTCAGACAAGGGATAACTCGAAACCTCAGCCCATTTGGGGTTTCCAGAGCGCGCCAGGATCGGTGGAGGAGTGTGATGTCTCGGGCCCTCTTACAGCCCACATCAATCTGAAGGGCATTAAAACCATTAAAAGCTGTGAGTGGACGAAAATAAATAGTTTAATAAGAACTCATTTCATAAGAAGACATTTATGCCCTTCAGTAAAAAGCATGCATGCATTCGAAAACCAGTTACCTCAATCAAATCAAACATAATAAAAACTGTTTATAAAACCAAAGTCATTTCCTTCCTCAAATCATTAGGGCCTTAGCCCAAAACCACAAAACCAATCATATGGGTACTCATCCCAAAATCGTAAATCCAAATCATGTGGGAACTCTGCCCAAATCCATAAACACATCATCCGTAAATCAGTAAATCCAATAAACAAGTTTACACCACTCCTTGGCATCGTAGATGCCTGACGTCCTAGACGCCTGATGTCCCAGACACCTGACGTCCCAGACATCATGTCACGGTCCATAAGCTACACGTGCTGCTCGGGGTCTCTCCGAGTCAATCTCTGACATCCCAGATGTCCGACGTCCCAGACGTCTAATCAAAGCAATCCTGCTCCTGAGTCACTATACAATCCAATCGCTCCGTGTAATGACCCCTCCCAAGTAATGCGCCATGACTTCCCCAATGTCCCAGACATCTGGAGGAGACCATCCACATATCCTCATATCAGGATGGTATATGGAAAACATTTTATAAAAACCTTACAAAATCTTTTTAGGGACCATGCCCGGAATACCATTTCCATAAAATCACCGTAAATCCAGAAATCCAAGTACTCAAATCCAAATCCGTTTTATGGGTCTCTGAACCCGAAATCACATTTATAGCCACAAATGGGACTCATGCCCGATATCATACTCAATTGGGCCTCTAGCCCGATCATGTAAACCAAATGGGCCTCTAGCCCGATATCTCATTAAATTAAATGGACTCCAAGTCCGATAGTTTCCAAATCAAATGGGTCTCATGCCCGATTCCATACTTCCAAATCCAAGACAATTCTATCAAACCATTATTGAAAACACAAGCACATATAAGTCCAACATAAAACCATACACCTCGAAATACATGCAAATACGTAAATACCAAATACCACAAATATACGTATTCAAGGCATTCAAAACATGGATATAAAATATATAAAATAGTTATGCATGCATCATGTTTAGAAAGCAAGTGTCCACTCACAGACCGTCCTAGCTGTCACCTCGATACGCATGACATAAGCCTCCCTGACTAAGTCACCATCTCCGGAACTTCCAGACCTGTGCAAATCACACCCGAAAGTCTCTAATCAATTATAAAAGTCTATAGGATAAACCCCCAAAACTCCCGGAAAAGTCAACATGTCCCGGACACATTTCTCGAGGTGAAAAACCTCGATTTAACCAACTTAACGATCTCTGATCGACACAAAACCGCCGCCATTGGATTCGTATCGTCGAAACCTAAAAGATAATGGTGGTCCCACCTTGAGTACTATTCACACGTGCCAAGTCAACCCCATTACAGTAATGATGTCATCACTACTGACATCCTGCTGACATCATCACTAACATGTGTCAGACTGACACGTGCCATGCTCTGGCTGGCTGTTGGTTCTGACAAGTCTGACATGATGATGTCAGCATCTCGTCTGACGTCATCATACCTAACATTCAGCCGAGTCGGCCCAAAAACCTCAATCGGGTCACCGTGACCCGTGGTTGGACCCGACCAGTTCTCCCATCTCCAGCCACTATTTTCAACGTGGTTTTCACCAATCTGCTCATCTAATCCTAATCTAAAGGTCCATGAACTCAAAAACAAAAAAAAAAAGATCATGAGATTTAAACCTTGGATTCAAAACCCGCAGCCCAGAATTCCTCCTCCCTGTTCCTCGCTTTTTCGGCCACCTGGATCAGTGACGGGGCCCAGTGTTGGCCGGGGGGGGGGGGGGGGGGGGGTGGGGTTGTAGCCCAATCCGAATTAAATGATCCCCATTAATTCTAGCCCAACCCAATTGAAAAAAAAATTGCTTGAATTATAAAGGTAAAACTGCAACACTCAGTGACGGGGCTAAGGCTAGCCCTTCCAGCCCAAGCTTGCTCCTTACACATTTATGGGCTAGCACATCTCAATATTAATTTATAGCCCATTTCAATATTAATTTGTAGCTCATTTGACAATCTCAGTTTTATTATGTAGCCCATTTTAGTTTAATTATGTAGCCCAATTTGAAGTTTAAAAAAAATATATATAAAAGAGTTGCAACAACCCAACCCCAATATCAATTGTACATACTATACTTAGTAAGAGAACCTTCTCCCATGAGTAGCACTGCAACAGCCAGCAACAAAAAAATAAAAATAAAAGAGTTGCAGCAGCCCAACCCCAATATTAATTGTATATATTAAGACTCGAATGATACAATTTAGAATTAGAAAGTGATAATTTGAATTTGAATTGCATGTTTAATTATGGTTTTTTGTTGTAATTTGTTTTTTTTCTTACTGTCAAACATTTATTTATGTATATAGATGTATTCAAGGGTAAGGCTCATTACGTCCCCTAATTAGGTGTATCTTTTTATGTTTATTAATGAAATTCATTTGTACCGTCGAATTTCTTCTAAATGTAGTATGTAATTTTAGCCCATCCGAAATTTGGGTTCAGGAACCGTCACTGACCTGGATCCACGAAACTAGCACCAAACGACCCCTTCCTGTCCCTAGAATCATTCCCAAGCCAACAAACCAACCCATACACGTTAAAACTGAAGGTTTCGAAAATGAATAGAAATGGGTGGTTCTCGGGTTTTCTGTCCTACCTCCGCCGTGTCGCCACCGTGGGTCCTCCAGTCGACTCCTCTGGCGTCCTAGCCTCCTTCTGGGTCTATCCTAGTAATGGTTTGAGGTGGGCTCGTGTGGGTTGGATGGTTTGAACTTGGTTATTGTTTTGTGTTCTTCACGGATTCAAGAGAATATTGAAGAGGGAGATAAAGTCTGATGATGATGAAGATGATAAAGATGATGGAGATGAAGGGTGAGGATGAGAGGGCTGAGAGAGAGATGAACGGCTGTGGGGTGAGAGATGTGTGTGTAAGTGTTTGTTTACCCATTAAATAATGGATCAATAGAAAACAAGATCCACAAATTAGGGGAAAAGTAACCATGGGATGAGTGATACTTGTCACTCATCCAAGGGTCCATAATCATTTATCAGAAGTCATTATTTTATTATTATTTCATTTAAATCTCTGGGACGTAAATTTAACCGATTTCGCTCCCGTGACCATAATTTTTTCGTCGAACGTCCAATTTCGACGTGCCGCCTGTCTACGAACTCGTGACTTCCCAATCTACGTAATGGTCCTCGGTCATCGTGCATTTGACCATCCAGGTCAAAAGTCAACATTTTGCCCAATTCTAAGGGCAAAACGGTCATTTTATACCGTCCGTTCGAATTCTCTCAACTAACGCCGATTAGTCATACTAAATCCATAAATAATTAATATAATTAATATTTAATCCCGATATTCGGGACGGATCGTTACATACCTCCCAGGTATTGGCTATTTGGTGGAGCTAGTCGGACAACCATTATACGGTTGCCTATGTGGGCCTAGGTAGACTTGGGCGGACCTAGGTGCCGAGAATTATTAAGTGGGCAAGGAGAACTTGGCGGTATGGGCACCAAATCAGAGGTCGAGGTCGAGTCGTGGAGGAGATTGCCCTACACCTCCATCACGAATCTCTGATTGTTCAATCCTTCATTGAGAATAAGCCGCAAGCTTTGAATCCTCCAGAGAGAGAGAGAGAGAGAGCTGAGGATTTTAGGTTAAGGATGACGGTTAGGTAGGGTGGACTGTTTGATTTTCTTATTTTAATTGTAATGTAGTTATATTAGGATTTTCTTGTTGGGCTTGGGCTCAAATTGGGTTTTTTTTTTGTTGTAAAAAAATTGGGTTTTGGTGATCTAAGTAATCACTATTTGCTCATATATTTCAAATCCAAATTGCTCATATAAATCAATGTTACTTAAATCACTATCTAATCACGAAATTAAATATAAAAATTTCAAGTTTGTCATAGTATTTAATAAAAGTTTGGTCATAAAATTAGAGTTAAGTGTTTTAGACTTATTTTATTTATAATATTATTTGACCTAAGAAAATTATGATAAAATAAAAAATAAAATAAAAACTATCTAGGCCCCCGCCTAGATCCCACCTAAATCCCACCTAACCGTCTAGGTGCTAGGCCCTTACCTATTGTTCTAGAAATGTCTAGTTACGTGCCATAGTATTTAATAATATTATTTATGCCATGAATAATTTATGTCATAATTATTTTCACTTTACAGTGCCAAACATAGATTAATAAAAAGTATGGGAACCTGCAGACTTGAAAAAACCAAAAAAAAAGGGCGTTTTCCTATGTTGCACTAAAAAAAGGCCCTATGCAAGATGATTCCACATATCAAGGTCGGAAGGTGTTTTCATGTTGAAAGATCGATTATTCACCATAGCAGGAACCTCACTAACCTTCTAGGCCAATTACTCAAACAGTTGAGATCCCCCTGGGTGTAAAAAGTTTCTACATTTATTTGGATCATATAAATTTTTTGGATACCACACTTGTGAGCTCTTGAGCCTATTTGCTTTCTTTGATTAGACAATTAAGTATATCCATTAAATTGAACAAACAAATACAAATAATTGAAGGCCCAACAACATAAATAGCCTAAGTAAACAAATGAAATATATATGGTAAGACCACAAAGGCCCCAAAGCATATAATAAGCCTAAAATACAAAAAATAAAATAAAAACCTAATGGAAACCCGAGATCTGAAAATTGGAAAAATTCCACATCTTCAATAGCACTACCAAGCTGCCACAACCACTAGAACATTGTAAAACCCACCACCCCCAAAAATAAGAAGGTGAAGCCGAAGAATGATTCAAAAAATAAAGGTGAAAAAGCCACCCACGCGTAGAGTGTTCCCATAATCCAGTCAAGGGGTCTATCAAGCACTTTAAAAGTAACCCACAACCACATCCTACCGATGAATATGAAAGGCGGAGTCTGGTGGGTCGAGGGACGAAAACCGGTGGTGGAGAATCTAAATCGGGTCTTGGTAGAGAGAGTCTGGTGAGGAACAAAAAAAAAGGTGTTTTCTTATATTGCACTAAAAAAAAGGCCCTGGGCAAAAGGATTCCACACATTGAGGTTAGGAGGTGTTTTCACGTTGAAGGATCTTTCATTCACCATAGCTGGAGCCTCACTAACCTTGTAAGCCAATTACTCCAACAATCGAGATCTCTTTGAGTGCAAAATGTTTCTACATTTATTTGAATCATATAAAATTTATGGAGACCACCCTTGTGAGCTCTTGAGCCTATTTGCTTTCTTTGATTAGGCAATTAAGTATATCTGTTAAATTGAACAAACAAATACAAGGAATTGAAGGCCCAACAATGTAAATAGCCTAAGTAAACAAATGAAATATATATAATAAAACAAAAAAGGCCCATAAACATACAATAAGCCTAAAATACAAAATAATAAAAACCTAACGAAAACCATAGATCTGAAAATTGGAAAAACTCTACATCTTTAATAGCCGCCCACCAAGCTTCCACAACCACCAGAATATTGCAAAACCCACCACCACTGAAAATAAAGAAGGTGAATTCGAAGAACCATTTGGAAAATAGAGGTGAACAAGCCACCCGCACGTAGAGTGCTCCCATAATCCATTCAAAGGGTGCATCATGCACTTTAAAATCGACCCACAACCACATCCTACCGAAGAATATGAAAGGCGGAGTCCGGTGGGTCGAGGGGCGGAAACCGGTTGCGAAGAATCCAAAGCAGGTCATGGCAGGGAGCTTCTGGTGAGGAAGGAGGAAAGACTTGAGGTTTTGTGGATGAAACTTGAGATGAGGGCGGCATAGATCCGGAGAAACATCAGGATTCACTAACAGTGCTTAAGCAAAAGTCTCCACAGAGGAGCGGCCGAGATAGACGCCAAGGAAGGCGAAGTAGCAAGGCAAGGCCATGGCTGCCATGGAAAAAGAAAAAAAAGGTAGGCTGATGGGGGAAGAGGCGGATATGAGAAGAGGATAAGGCGAAGGAGAGGAGAGAAGAAGGAAGAGAGAAGTATGAGAAATAGGAAGGGAAGAAAGTTGCAAAGGCTGCCACCAACCCCAGCCAAAGCCAAGGTTAGCGGCTAGGGCTTAGAGGGATTTTTGGTTCTTGTTAATCGCTTATGGCTCCACTCCTAAGTAGGTCCCCATCTTCGTGCCACAGCTTGGCGGGCAAGTAAAATCCATAAAAGTATGAGTGATGAAAATAACCTTTGAAAAGAAGTTTTGAAAAACCTACAGTTATACCCACCGTTTTGTAAAACCATGCATGCATATAAAGCCATTTAAAATTCAGTGACAATATAACATAGTTCATGACCTTAATATGCGAGAAAATATAAATAAAACCAATCATATCAACAAACCACCTTAACAAACATGCACACGAACCATCACATCAATAACACACACAATCAACCCATCCTCGATTCTCTATATCAATTCTCATCTCGGTTGCGCTACTGATAGGCAAGCCACTTGGGATACAGAGCCCAACTCAACGTCCGAGTGGAAACTGACTCAGGATACAGATCCCAGCTTGACATCTGAGTCCCCATCATAATACCAGCCTCAGGATACAAAGCCCTGCTCGACGTCTGAGACTGACCAATCAACCAATACGCATCCCGATGAGGGTTGTTCACACACATTAATTCATATCACAATGCACGAATCTCGAGAAACTGTATATTTATATCACACGTCAATTCCATAATCAAATCCACGTTACACTAATCTGGGCCTACGCCTTAAAACACACTTTACACCAAATCTTGTAAAACGTGCATAAATAACATTTTTTGGGAAAAGCATCCGAAAATCATACATAATCATAAACAATCCAATAACACAACATTTCTCATAAAAAAATATCGAGAAACACATTTTAACCATATTTCAATCCAAATCCACATTTTAAGTTAAATCCGGAAACATAATCTAAAAAAATCTTGTAAAATGTGTAATGAAACAATTTCTGTAAAATCGTCAATAATCATAAGAAAACCATTATCAACCAAATATCACAAAAAATCATACATAAAAACATTTAAAATATGTAAATATGCATGCATAATATTTTAATAAAAATAAAAGTCCACTCACAGTGCGATTTCGCCGTTTATTCTTGATCCAAACGTTCCTCGTTGACTCCAGGGATTAGGTCTCCTGTCCAAAAGGCATAATTTTTAAGCCACGAAAGTCCCACAAACCCTTATATAATCTCCTTGTATGAACGCTAACTCCTGGGAATTAAATATTAATTTTTATAAGTAACTACATGATTTGGACACCCAAAACTACCATGTGATGATGTCTCATTGCCTCAAAACCTAGGCCAAAATGTCCATAGCATCGAAAACATTGCAAAAAATGTTGGCCGCATCTCGAGACACGTTGGAAGGTGCCCCCACGCACCACCAGAAGCAGTCGAGTGGTGCCCACGTGCTAGGACTGCTCATTTGTCTTCCTCACCTGTTTCTCTGGTTTTTTTGGTCCCCCAACCCGATCGTAACTCTCAATTCTCAACCTTTTTCACTTCTATTTTTTCCAATATCTTCTACATCAATGCATAAGGGGATCCATGAAGTTAAAACTGATAACTTACCTCACAATCGTGTCCAAGGTCCTCTCCTTTCTCGGTCGTCTGTCACCCTTATGAACTGGGTGGTTTCCACTTCCAAAACGTCGAGTTAGTCGCTTACTAGCTTCCTAGGAACTCGTAAAGATGGCCTATACCCTCATTTTCAAGAGTCTAGGTCTCCAAGATACAATCAAACTCCAAGTTTTCTTTCTTTCTCAGGTTTTTTTTCTCTCTCCTTCTTTCACTTTTCTGAGCTCACCACTTTCCCTTAATCTTTCTATTTTTCTTCCTCCCTCTATTCTCTTATTCTTATTTCTCTCTTCTTCTTCCCTAATTCTCCATTTTCGTCTTTCTCTTTCTTTTCTCTCAGCCAAACAGCACACACGCACACACCAACAACTTAAAATATCCACATACACACAAACATGCCAAAGTCGGTTGCACATTCCCATATGATATAAATGGAAACTTGTCACTATCTCAAATCAACCATAAGAAAAATCTTCTAAATGAAATTACAAATACCTTTCTTGCCAAATTACCAAAATGCCCATAAACTACTCAAATCCAAAATGAATTCATCTGAACTCCATCTTCGGTGTGCCACCTGTCTACGCACTTAGGAAGTCTACACCCTTACAATGGTTCTTACGAAACATCCCAAGAATACTCGGGTAAAAAAGTCAACACTAGACCCTTCAAGGGTAAAATGGTCATTTCCTTTTTTTAACTTTTCCAATTTTTCGCTTATTGAAATTCTGGGCTGTTACAACCTACCCTCTTTAAAAATTCCAAAATTTATAGTTAAGTCTAAGCCAATATTCTAACCCATGTCTGAATTCTAATCGAAGATCCAGATACTCGGGGTTTAACCGCAGACTCATAATTTCCCAATAAACAATAAATGCATGTTTTGAAACTACCAAAACACATAAATCATACCCCAAAGGTAAATAACACACCCATCACCAGGTCTGGTGTCTCACAAACGTGTTAGGGCCCGTCCCAATCCCCCGGGATTAATGCGGGACGTTCCTGATCCCGTCTGACACGAAGTGTCAGACAAGGGAAATTCTGACTTTAGTCCTCTCGGGCTTTAGAGTACGCCAAGATCTGGAGGAGGTATGTGATGTCTCGGTCTCTGTTACAGCCCGCATCCGCTGTCAGCCGGAAGGGCAGTCAAAACATTTAAAAGTTGTGAGTGGACAAAACAATAATTTATAAAAACATTTTCATAAAGACATTTTACCCTTCACTAAAAAGCATGCATGCATTCGAAAACCATTTATCCAAAAGAACCATATGTGGGAACTAAGCCCAAAACCATAAAGAAACCAAGTACACGGGCCACATCCCAAATCCTTTACACATCACACAACATATAACATATATACATATAAATCACATAACCTAAAGCTACGCGCGTGCTACCCGGGATCTCAAAGCCCAAGTCTCTCAGGGTCCACACAGGTTAATGTCCGTAGATCAATGACCCTCCCTGAGGTTATAATCTAAGCCCTCTTGAGAGTAAGGTACCCAACGAGGGTGACCCCACTCAGTTAGTGCTCCGTGACTACTCCGGGATCCACCTAGGCCAACGACCCTCCCCAGAGGAGACATTCCAAATAAGGAAGGTATATGAATATATATATATAATGAAAACATTCATGTCCGGTCCCCATAAACCGTGACGAAACTAGAAATCCATTTAGGGACCTCGATCCGAAATCATAAACGTAAAGTAACTGGGTCTCGTGCCCGAACACATGACTCAACTGGGCTTCATGCCCGATATCTCAAGGTCAGTCACAACTCCGATCGTAGTGATACGTGCAACCATCCATCCAGGACTGCCCTCAATCCGGGTATGTCGCCGTGAACGTATCAACCGACGCGACCACTACAAGATCATGGTGCACCCATCACTGATCGATATCCTGAACCGTCAGCACTTCGAAGTCGAGCCTCCATCGGGTGCCTGCCAATGGATCGTGCATTGTGACCTCTTTGGAAGGAACACATCCCAGTCTGGAGGCGAGCGTCGTATCGTTCGTCGTCGTGCACATATCACCCGCCGCGACCACGACTCAGACCCGTAGGTCATTAATAGGGTCATATGCCCTAGACAAAACCAAATGGGCCTCATGCCCGAGTTTATCCTTTTTAAATTCAAAACTATTTCTTTTAAACCAACATAGAAATACAGACCCATATAGGCACCGTATAAGGCCGAAACCTCGAAATACGTGCCAATACGTAACCACACACAAATGCACTTATGGCATCGCAAAAAATGTATTAAAACATATAATAAACATTTATGCATGCACCAATTTAGAAAACAAGGTCCACTCACAGACCGTCCGAGTTGCTGCCTCGATACGTATACCATTCGGCTCTCCCGGGCCAATTGATAGGACGTTAAATAAGCATTATTTTATATTATTTTATACCCTTTATACTTGAATTTTAATATTAAAATATTAAATAAATTGATAAAATAAATTATTTTGTGATTTTTATGTTTAGAAAAATAAAGGTTGTAATTTGGAGCATTTTGGCGAAAGAATCGTTTCGATCGGAATTATAACGAATAAAATATGGACGTAATTCGGTGGAATAATTAATTTAGTTATATTTTAATTAAATTAATTAATGCAGCCCAAACCCAATTATTTTTTTGCAGCCCAGCCCGTCGCCAAGTGGCCCGCCAGCGAGCCCGCATGAAGCCCAGCTGCTTCCGCCCAGCCCACGCCTGTGCGGCCCAGGATACCAGCCCAGCAGTCAGGCCCAGGCGAAGCCCAGTTGCTTTAGCCCTGCCCACACACGATTCGACAGGCGCCGGCCGAACGTCCCTCTTCCACTCCAGCGCGCGCCTGCCGAACGCCCAGCCGCCCCTTCAGCAGAAGACTACCGAATTTTGGGAGTTATTTTCAGCTGCTCTCTGCTGATTTCTTTCCAGCAGTTTCCACCCAATTTCCAGCCACTTTCCAACCACTTTCCAACCCAATTTTACAACTTTACAACTCAAACCACCTCTAAACATCATCACAAATCTTTATTACTCATCATTCCATTATTCCACATTTTTTATTGTATTTTTATATTATTTTTGGTAGCTTTCTCCACCTATAAATAGGGTTTCAATTTACTTGTTGAAACACACCTTCTTTGAGGCACACATTTGAGCCTTCTTTGAGAGAAACTTTGGCAAAGTATCTCCAATACAAAGTTTAGAGTTTTGAGTCCATATTTCCCAAGGTTATTTCCTCCATCTTCATAAGGTTCCGTCCGCTGTCGGAGAATCGTATGAATAACAATCCATTGTTTTCATCCATCTTGAAAGTGTAACAATTACTCTCCATTTACTCAAACTCTCATTTTTGTTATTGGTTTTGATTATAGTTCAATATATGTGAGGTTTTTCTTACTAATATTTGTAAGTGTTAGATGCAATCTCCATGTGTCTTACTTTATGAATTTTAGTTATTTTATACATTTTAGTGTTTCATACTTCAATTCAATGTTAAGTGTTTTATCCGCTGTCGGTGCATTTAAAGTAGAATTGAAGAGACTTAATGTTGATCGCTGTCGGCGCATTCAGTCAAAAACAAAAGGTGAATCATATTGTAAGTGTTGTCCGCTGTCGGTGCATTTATAGTATTGAAAAATGTATGAAGGTAATTAAGACGATTAAGGTAAAATTTCGTGATTGATTTAATATTTGCAATTATTAGAGTGTTGGTAAGATTTTTGTTTTAAGAAGATCACTTGTACATGAATTAGAATAGAAGTAAAATTAGTTTATCTATGCTTTTACTTATTTACATGATCACAAACCTTTTCAAAACCCCCCTTTTTATTCTTTATTCTTTTATTCTTTTATTCTTTCATACTTTTAGTTTATTAGTCTTTTATTCTTTCATTTCTTTATTCTTTTATTCCTTTACTCTTTAATTTATTGATTCTTTGATTAGTTAATTCTTTAATTCTTTAATTCTCTATTCTTTTTTATTCTTTAAGTAATTAATTCTTTAAATTGTTAATTCTTTAATTTATTGATTCTTTGATTATTTAATTCTTTAATTCATTATTCTTTTATTCATCTCCCACTAACACATTATTAATGTCCCTAATTTCCCCGGTTAAGAACGATCCCTATTTATCAATACTACATCTACACAAAAAGGGTTTAAATTGTATAACACTCGAATTACATGTTTAATTTAATGCGTAGTTTGGGCTTAGTCACCAATCACAGCCACCAGGACCTCCAAACTTGTCCAAATCACTTTAGAGGGTTACTAACTACCTTATTAAGCTCTCACTAAAGCCCCGTAGTTTTTCCGAATTTTTAACTATTTTTAAACTCGATCCTAAACCTTCAGACACCCCGAATCATATCGAAACGATGTCCGATCGACACGAAACTAGTCCCAAAATGTTCGTTACATCGAATAGATAATTTCACATGTTGGAACCCTCACCAGAAAGTGGACCACGCACCCACACGCACAGGCCAAACCCCCTGCTCGTGGGAGCCACACGTCGGTGCACTGTGGATCGTCTTCTTCTGCCAGATCGGTCCGTACAGGCTGGTCCAGCTTTTTCCTGCAATTCTTGGCTGCCTGGACCAGCGTGACCGGTACAAGGATATTTCTCTCTCATTTTCAGTCCATTTCTTCCCCTTTCAATCCTAAGCATCCTATTTCATCCTTAGCAACCTTTTTGAATGAACAAAACAAAGAGAAAACACCTAAATCGACCCATTCAATCCTCCCCATTTCGGTCTAAGATTTCCCAATCACCCCTTGAGCTACCCAGCCCTTCACAGCCATCCAAAACCCCTTCTAAAAGCTCCTAACAACCTAACAATCCTTATCCAAACACCATAAACCGTCCATAACATTTTAACCCAAAAATTCGAATTAAAAACAATCAAAATGGGCTATCGAGTTACCTGGGGTTTTTGGGCCATCGCCGCCGTCCACGGCGGCCCTTGTCATTACCAGTCATCACAACTCCTCCTCCCTCCTCCCTGACCTCTCACATCACCCTAAGGGATGGGATATGGGTTTGGTTCAAAATGTGAGATCGGGTTTTGGTTTGGGTTTGGTATGCACGAACAAAGGGAGGGGGAATGCATGTGTGGGAGGCAGTGAGTAATGGATGAGTGACACTTGCCACTCATCCATTGGGCCAATTTAAAATATCTGGGGCCCGCTTAATGCCAAAAGGGATTTGTCTCGTAGAATGTGCAATAGTTCCTCGGAACTTCCGTGACCCATAAATTCTCCGTTCGACGTCCGATTTCAGCGTGCCGCCTGTCTATGGATTCGTATCAACCCGGAATTCGGGACGGGTCGTTACAAACGTTTGTTCGTGTCATAGCAAACACTCGAGCTTGTGGCCTTAAAGATCGGCCACGTCCTCTAGATCTACTTTCGGCTCTACTAATTGGTGTCAAATTTCTGCCTGATGTACTAGAAGTTTGTTCATAATCTGGCCTGGCCTGTCCTGTTGTACCGCAACGTGAGGGATTCAGACAATATATACTAATATGCCCAAGTTCTTCACAACTGAATCAACGAAGCATAGAATTTCTTTTGCCCCACTTATCTGTTGACTGTTTTGAAACTTGACTAGATTTACCAGATGTCTGGGGTATTAACACCATGCTCTCGTTACCTTTCGATTCATCTTCCTTACTACCATAACATGCACCATCACTGCCAAATGTTCGTGTGTTCATACTATCTCTTTTTGGCACCTTCTGACTTGAAGCACCGACATTCAAATTCTCACGTTTCTAGCCAGAACTCACTCTCTGATGTCGTATGGACAAGCTTGCCTCTACTTGGATAGCTGCATATGATAATTCCCTTAAAGTGACATATGTACTAACTGTCACAGCAGCCAGACTCTCACCTCGTAGACCTAGCTCAAATCATCTGCACTTATCTACCTCGATTGCTACAATTGCCACATCAAATTAGGATAAACTCAACAACTTCTGCTCATTTGTACTTATCTACCTCGATTGCTACAACTGCCATAGAAAATTTTACCTCTTTCGTATCACAATATGAACAAGGGCAAAACTGATGTAGAAATCTATCTTTAAAATTTTCCCACGTCACAGCTTGGGCATCCCAGCCTATCATCTACAACCCTCGCCACTACTAATACACATAATCACTTAACTAAAAGGTAGCTATCAAAACCTTGTCCTCCGACGAGCATCGCATAAATTTGAAAATCCTATCTATACAAGTGATCCACTTCTCTGCCTGCTTTGGGCTCACTTGACCTGAAAAAGTAGTAGCCCATAGGCGCTGGGCTCTCTCTATGTCCGAGCCCTCTCTAATTTGTTCTACTTTATCTTCAGACTAGGCACGAGATCTAGTCTCGGAGGCATGGTCGTTACCTTAACTCCTGAAATAAACACACCTTAGTACACATCCTGCACCTCACAAGTGCAGGAAATGATAATAGCCTATGCTTTGATGCCAAGTTGACATGACCCATCCCAAAAGTCTAAACAATCCTCGGGGTTCTTATTCCCGTCTGACAGTCACTATCCAAAATGTCAAGAATAGCCTCAAAAGATTGTACAATAACTATAAAACCGTCTAACTATCAGACAACAGATAATTATATATTTGTACATCTCGCTGTATACAGAACATAAGTTTGCAACATGATTCACTACACAGGATTTTTACCCTAAGGGTCCACAGATACACGAAAATCTCGCTTATGCCTCCACTCCTAAGCAGGTCAAGGTCTTCATGCCATGACCTGGAGGGAAAATTAAATCCAGAAAAATGTGAGTGGGCGAAAAGAACCTTTGAAAACCTACAGTTATACCCTTCGTTTTATAAAACTATGCATGCATATAATGCCATTTAAAACTCAGTGAAAATATAACATAGTACATGCCCCTTGATAAGCCATGAATTAAGCATCATTTTATACCCTTTATGCTTATCTTTTAATGTTTAAGTACCAAACAATTGAAGAAAATAATCCATTTTGTGAGAAATCTATAGAATTGGATAGGGCGCCGAATTACGAGAATTTAGGCTAAAGAATTACCTCAATCGGAGCCATAACGAAGAAGTTATGATTAAAAAAAATGAGGCCACCAAAAAGTACAACAGAAATCGGTAGGAGGGCTACCAAACCCATTTAATCAATCTATAAAACCAATCGGAAAGCCGCTGCCGACCAAGTCTGAAGACGTTCGGACCCACGTGTCCCGATGTCCCTCAGCTCTGTTCGGCGCGCATGTACCGAAACGATCCCTTCCTTCTTTTTCCCTTTCGTGTTGACTACACAATTGATTGCCGAAGTCCATAAGTTCTGTTCGGTCTGTATCTCCCGAAAACAATGCCTTAGTTCCTTGCACGCCTGCCGATTATCCTTGTAAATTCCAGCAAGCATCCCAAATTCTAAACAAATTAAGGAGAAGATTTTTCCCTTTTTAATTAGGATTTGTTTCCCCTTTTTAAATTAGGAGTTTTTATTATCTTTTTAATTAAGTTTTGTATTTATTCTTTCATTAGAATTTAGAATACCTTTTACCTTTAGGACTTCAGTTTAATTAGTTTAATCATTTTCCTTTTTAGAATTAAATTGTGAACTCCTATTTATTTGAGGATTAATTTTCTCCTATAAATAAAGAGGCTTAGGTTATTTGTAATAGGTCGCCCATTTTTGTACCAAAGCTTTACTTAACCAAATTTCCCTTTTGATCAATTCGAGATTTCCGTAGCAAAATCCAATCACACCATATTTCATCATAAACACTTTCACCAGTGACATATAGGACAGTTCCCGAGTGTCTCACCAAGGAGCGTCGACCACTTAGCATCCATAGGGCAGTTCCCGAAGAGAAAAAGTGTAACACGACCTCTTTACCCCGTGATTGTCTTTTGTTATTCAATGATTGTTTTTTTGGATTGACCTTTAATATAATTATGGTTTTATATCTTATATGAATTTCAATAGTCTTCCATGTGCTTCAATATCTTGGTTTTTGTTATACTTGTATGTTGTGCTTAATGCTAGATTAGATATAGGGCAGTTCCTGAGTCTAGATCATTGAAAGTGTATAGGGCAGTTCCTAAGCATGTACTTGAGATAATATGCTTGTATTTCGTAGAACTAAGATTATCGAATTTCGTAGGTTTTGGAATTGGCATAATTTATGAATGAGTTAGGTCTAAAGATGAGTTGATCATGTAAATAATAGATTAGGTTAGCTTAAATTAGTTAATCACGTAGGACCTTAGTAAAAACCAATCTACCTCGTAATTAAACAATCAAACGACAATCATGCTTAGGTACCCTCAATCCCCAGTCCAGAACAATCCCTATTTACCAATGCTACAATCTACCAAAAAAAAGTATTTTCAAATTGCATGCGTTTTCAATAACTGTTAATTTAATGCTTAGTTTTTGGGTATCATGTCAGGACCCATCCCAAATCCCCCAGGGAATAACGCGGGACGCCCCTGATCCTGTCTGACACAGAGTGTTAGACAAGGAAAAATTTTGACTTTAGCCCACTCGGAGTGTCACAAACATATATAAAACATTTATGCATTCATCAATATAGAAAACAAGGTCCACTCACAGATCGTCCGAGCTGCCGCCTCGATACGCGCGCCATATGCCTTCCCAGGCTAATCACCATCTTCGGGGCTCCCGAACCTGTCCAAATCACTTTAGAGTGTTACTAACTACATAAATAACCCCTCGTTAAAGCCCCATAATTTTCCGGAATTTTTAGCTATTTTTAAACCCTATCCTAAACCTTCGGATATCCTGAACTATATCGAGACGATGTCCGATCGACTCGAAACCAGTCCCAAAATATTCGTTACATCGAAAGAATGATTTCATGTGTTGAACATATCCCCAGAATCTCCCTCACGCACCGCCATGCGCCGCCTGAAGTCCCTGCACGTGGGCTTCACTCGCTGGCTACAGGGTCATCCCTGTCCTTCGGCTAGGCCGGTCCGAACCGGCCTCTGGTTTTCCTGTTCGGCCAGACCGACGAAATCGTTGCAGCCCGTTTTCTCTCTCGTTTTCGGTCCGTTTTCTCCCCTTTCAATTCCTATGGTTTCCCTTCTCCATTTCCTACCTATCCATGTCCTTAAATCCAAGAAACCAAGCCTAAAACCTATTGGTTCTGAAAATCATTTTGAACCCAAACTTGCTAATCACGGTCTAGGCACTTCTAGGGGTCCAACCTTCATCCTAAGGGTTCCAATAGGTTCCTAGGATTCCTAAAAATGTACTAGGGGTTTCAATTTGGGTTATCTTGGCCGGAATTCAAATTTGGTGGGTAGCCACCGAAAACCTCTTGGACGCTGTTCCAGGCAGCACAACCACTTTCCACCGTCCAAAACTACCTCCTAATCATCCTATCAACCTCCTAAACATATCCTAATCAACATCTAACTCCCCTAACGTCCAAAACCTGAATTTGAAATTTGAAAATGAAAAGGGGTTCGGGTTACCTATTTCCTAGGCCATTGCCACCGTCCACGGCGGTCCTGCCACCGTCCACGGCGTTCCTGCCACCGTCATAACGTCCTCTCCTTCATCCTTGCACCCTCAGCCACTCTCTTGGCCTCACACAAATTTAGATGGGGAAGGGTTTGGATTTGGGTTCATCGGGGTGGTTGTTCGATGGGGTTCGGGTTTGGTGGGAATGGAATAGATAAATGGGTGAAGTGCATAAATGAAGGGAAAGAGGCAATGGATGGGTGACACTTGTCACTCATCCATTGGGCCATTCAAAATATCTGGGCCCACTTGAGGAAAAAAGTCCACTTTTGCCTCGTAAAGCGTACCACTGTGAATAGTATCTCAAAACATCCTTGAACGTAACTTTTCCGTCGAATGTCCGATTTCGACATGCCACCTGTCTACGGATTCGTATCGACTTGAGCTACGTAACGGTCATCGGCCCTTAGCCATCGGACCTCCCGGGTCAAAAATCAACTTTTCATCCTTGTTCAGGGGCAAAATTGTAATTTCGCCCTGAACGTTCGTTAATCCTCAGCTAATCCATAATTACTTCTTAATTAACCCCTAAAATCAGGGACGGGTCATTAAATATCAACCCCGATATGAGCAAAAACACACATAAAACCAACTGTATCAATAAACCACCTTAACGAACATACGCATGAACCATCACATCAATAACACACACAATCAACACATCATCGACGTTCTATATCAATTCTCATCTCGACTGTGTTATTGGTAGGAAAGCCACTCGGGATACAGAGCCCAGGTCGACATCTAAGTAGAAACTAACTCAGGATACATAGCCCATCTCGACGTCTGAGTCACTATCACAATACCAGTCTCAAGATACAGAGCCCTGCTCGACGTCTGAGATTGACTAATCAACCAACATGCATCCCGATGAGGGTTGTTCACTCGGGCACAGAGCCCAGCTCGACATCTGAGTAGAAACTAACTCAGGATACAGAGCCCATCTCGACGTCTGAGTCGCTATCACAATACCAGTCTCAAGATACAGAACCCTGCTCGACGTCTGAGATTGACCAATCAACCAACATGCATCCCGATGACGGTTGTCCACACACATAATTCATATCACAATGCACTAGTCTCATGAAAGTACATATTTACATCACACATCAATTCCATAATCAAATCCACGTTTCAGTAATCCGTGCCTACGCCCAAAAAACACACTTTACACCAAACCTCGTAAAACGTGCACAAATAACATTTTCCGTGAAAAGAATCCAAAAATCATACATAACCAAAAAAAAAAAACCAATACCATAAAATCTCCCATCACAAATATCGAGAAACACATTTTAACCATATTTCAATCCAATTCCACAATTTAAGTAAAATTTGGAAACATAATCTAAAAAAAATCTCATAAAACGTGACATGAAACGATTTCCGTAAAATCGTTAAAAATTAAAAGAAAACCATTATCGACCAAATATCACCAAAATCATATATAAAAACATTTAAAATACATAAATATGCATGCATAATATTTTAATAAAACTGTATGTTCACTCGCCGTGCGATTTCTCCGTTTATTCTTGATCCAGGCGTTCCTCGTTGATTCTGGGGGACAGTTATAATGTTTAAAAAGCATAATTTCAAGTCACGAACGTCCCACAAACCCTTATATAACCTCCTAGTATGAACCCTAACTCTTGGGAATTAAATATTAATTTTTAAAATTAAATACACACTTGGGACAACCAAAACTACCTAGAGACGGTGTCCGATTGCCACTAAACTTGCGCCAAAATGTCTGTAACAACAAAAATATTGAAAAACATGTTTGTCGTATCTTAAGACACATTGGAATGATCCCTCATGCACCACCAGAAGTGGCTGTTGGTGCCCGCATACCAGCACTGCTCACTTGTCTTCCTCACCTGTTTCTATAGTTTTCGGGTCGTCCAGTCTATTGACCCAACTCGGTCGTAACTATCTTTATTCTCATCCTTTTTCACTTATGTTTCATTCAATATCTTCTACATCAACTCAAGAAGGAATCCACGAAGTTAAAACCGAGAACTTACCTCACATTCGCGTCCAAGGTCCTCTCCTTTCTCGGTCATCCGTCACCCTTACAAACTGGGTGGTTTCCACATTCAAAACGGCGAGTTAGTCGCTTAGTAGTTTCATAGGAACTCGTAAAGAAGTTTTATATACTCATTTTCAAGAGTCTAGGTCGAAACTCCAAGATACAATCAAACTCGAAGTTTTCTTTCTTTCATGGGCTTCTCTCTCTCTCTCTCTCTCTCTCTCTCTCTCTCTCTCTCTCTCTCTCTCTCTCTCTCTCTCTCTCTCTCTCTCTCTCTCTCTCTCTCTCTCTCTCGGTTTTGAGTTTACAACCTTCCCTTCTTCTTTCCGTTTTTCTTCCTCCCTCTCTTCTCTTATTATTCTTTCTCTCTTCTTCTTCCCTGGTGTTCCCTCTTATTCTTTCTCTTTCTTTTTCTCTAGGCCAAAAAATACACATGCACAACTTAAAATATCCACATACACACACAAACATGCCAAAGTCGGTTACACACTCCCATATGAGATAAGTGGGCACGTGTCACTATCTCAAATCATCCATAAAAAAAAATCCTCTAAATGAAATTACTAAAATACTTTTCTTGCCAAATTACCAAAATGCACATATACTAGTCAAACCCGAAATGAATTCATCTGAACTCCATCTTCGGCGTACCACTTATCTACGCACTTAGAAAGTCGAGACCCTCATAATGGTCCTTCCGAAACATCCCAAGAAAGCTCAGGTCAAAAATTCAACACTAGACCCTAAGGGCAAAATGGTCATTTTATGTTTTAACTTTTCCAATTTTATCCATATTGAAATTTCGGGCCGTTACATTTTTAATTGTTTCTACTTTTTAACTCTTTCGTTTTTGTTCTTAAAATTCTCTAGTCTCATTAACATTCATTGCATTGTTTATTACGATCTAACTTCTCATAAGAGATGATGCATGCTATGCATGAGGTAGCCCATATTAAGCCTTATCCTACCCTATGTGCTCCATTAGCCAATTTTGAGGCCAAACACTTAGGTTGCTCTAATTAGCCTTATTCTATAACTTAGGTTCATGCGATGGTTGCTCAGTTGAAGTTCATGAAAGAAGAATATTAATGGATAATGGTGATGTCTCAAATTATGGTTAAGACATTATCATGATGTCTTAGTACAATTCCAAAAAAAAAAAAAAAAGGAAAAAAGTTTAAATGAATGAAAGAAAAAAAAAACTAAATGATGCTATATTTCGGTGTGTGATTTGCAAATTAATTAGCAATATGAGCACTCGTTCAAAACAATGAAAAGATAACATTTTTTTATTTTCCAATTTGAGAAAAATTTGACTTTTTCTCGCTTGGGAGACATACATGTGTTTCATGGAAAGTTCACAAAATTTAGAATATTAAACCAATTGAGCAAAGGCAGATGCTGAAGGATTTCATCCTCTACTTTTTTTCGTTCGCCCAGATACACGGATCAAACACAAATATATTATATAAGCAAAGTATATATTATAAATTGATGTTTCTCCCAGCAACTGTCAACGTCATACATGTCCTTTTTTATGTTCTTACAACTTTGCTGATTAAATAAGCAAAGCATATATTATATGAATTTTGAAGTAGAAAAGCTCTTTTAGAAGCTGTATAGATATACAGTACAGTACATGCAGGTAGCCTAGCTAAGCCTATATATAGAATTAGCATACCATGTGGGCAGCAAGTAGTAGTGCTGATTAAGAGATGGATTACTGGAGAACAGTGCAGGTATATCAAAATTACAGAGATGAGATTGAGAGTGTGATTGAAGAGCTGAAATGTCCCTATGAATGTGCCATGGACAATGAGTGGGAAGGATTCAAACAGTACTATATGCAGCATCCCAAGGAATTGAATAGTCCAATGACGGTGTATGGTGACACTGCACTGCACATCGTAGCTTCGTGCAGCACCCAATCAGAAGGTAAAAAAGTTCTTGAGT
The DNA here is from genome assembly GCA_032719365.1 of Prinsepia uniflora. Lineage (NCBI taxonomy): Eukaryota > Viridiplantae > Streptophyta > Magnoliopsida > Rosales > Rosaceae > Prinsepia > Prinsepia uniflora. The sequence continues at coordinate 8,998,734 of CM064868.1, read as the reverse complement.
TTTTGGTCAATTCACTGATGCCAACCTATGAGGAGCAATGCTATGCTTTGAGGGTTCCAAATAACGAGGGAAACAACGCTCTTCATGAGGTGGCCGTGGCTGTGCCCGGAAATATGGAGGCAGCAGAGTTCTTGGTGAGAAAGTTCAATAAGCCTGCTGAAGATATTGCTGCTACTGATGACCACAATGCTCCTTTGCTAGAGACTCGAAATCGGTTAGGAGAAACTCCCCTCTACAGGGCTGCTGCTATGGGTAACACTAACTTGATCAAGTTTTTCACTAGCAAACTTGTGGAGGAGCATCAGGAGGACAATGTTTGGAGGCACTTCCACAGAAATGATAAGATATCCATTCTTCATATTGCAGTCATTGGCCAACATTTTGGTATCCCTCTCTCTCTCTCTATCCCTCTCATAACACTCAAAACTATATATATATATATATATATGAAAGAACAATTAAGTAATTCTGCTGTTTTGGTTTGCATGATGCAGGTACTGCACTTTGGTTACAGCAGCACTATCCATTTCTAGCGGAACAAAGGGAAGATCAAGGATTGACAAGCCTTCAATTGCTAGCCCAAATGCCACTTGCCTTCAAGCCAGAATTTCAAGCAAGCATGTGGAAGATGCTTATTTATCGTTGTAAGTCTTTCATTACAGCTTATAATTTTATAAGTTCCACTCATGATCAATTAACTTTTTAGATGCATTCATAGATTCTTGTTATATATGCAGGTCTTCCTGCTGAAGATCTGGTCAAACCAAATGGGAAGGATGATGTTGAGAGCAGCTTGGAACATAAGAATCCCCGTCAATCCAGCTGTTGGAAGAACCATCCAGGTTTTCAAATTTGTAACCTAAATGATTGAACAAAATACATATATATATATATATATATATATATATACAGAGAGTATAATGTTGTTTGGATACTTAGTGACACACTTGATGTGACAATCAATCCAAATAATATTACTCATAGGGGTGGGCACGGTTTCGGTATGGTACAAAATTGATCGATACCAGAACCATACCATTTAATTTTAATCGGTACGGTACGGTTCGGTATTCAATATTTTAAAAGTGAAATCAGATCGTACCGTACCAATTAAGTTCAGTACGGTTTCGGTATGGTTTCGGTTTTGAGCCAAAATTTTGTTTCTGATTATAAAGCAAGGAAAAGACTAAAGAAAAAGCAAAACTACATTTATGAAGGACTTAAGTTTTCAAATATGTATTGAAAAAGTTGCACTAAGTTGAAGATATCAACTCTTAGAAGCTAAATTAAGACATGTATGGTCATATCAACTCTTGAAGAAGGCCTAATAAACCAATAAGAAATAAATTTAATTATTAAAAAAAATATTCTAATTCGGTACGGGACGGTTTTTTAAAATATCGATACCGAAACCGTACCGAATTATATCGGTACGGTTTCGGTACCGTACCAATCATACAACGGTTTTACTATTCGGTTTTTTTTCGGTATGGTTTAATCTGAAACGGTACGGTTTCGGTATTTTGGTTCCATGTGCCCAGCCCTAATTACTCATATATATATATATATATATGTATCTTGCTCAAAATATTTTGTGAATCGGATATTTTATTTTAGGGAAAATGATGGTTTTAGAACACTCTCCATAAATTTATTCAAAAATAGGACATTCATAAAATTTATTGCAAAAATAGAAATTATATAAAGAGGATGGGAACCCTGTAGTAACGAAGACTCATACTTTTTGTAAAACTAGAAGAGATCGCAGGGGCTCCTGAAATCTCTCTATTCTTCCTCATCTTAATCACAAAGGTTGGTCTCAACCCCATGTCTCATCTTCTATCTTCCTCTCCCAAACAGGTGGGATTGAACCCTCCCTTATTTCCCACGAGATCAAACCCTCCCTTCCTCCCATGAGATCGAACCCTCTATCGCTCCCACCAAATCGAACCCTACCTGCCTCCCCCAATAGAACCCTCCATCCCTCCCTCTCACAAGATCGAACCTCCCTCCCTCCCATGCAATCGAATCCTCTAGGCCTCCCTCCCATGAAATCGAATGCTCCCTCTTTGGCGACTCAAGACTATTCAGTTAGTGGTGGTGGTGGTTAGACATCCTGAAAAGGTGAGATAGAAACAAAGGTGGATAATAGCAACATATAACTAGTGTCATAGTGCCATACTGGTTTAGATCTAGTCTCCTAGTCCAATAATGTACTCATAGTTAGGCCAATGAGAACTGTTTCTTTTTGGGCGGTGAGAATTGGATGTTTTAGTCTGAAATTTTTAATCAACCTATGCTCATTTCTATCCTTACTCCTTATAGCCATGTAGTGTCTTCATAGTTAATGCAATGATGATTGCTAAAAAGTAGTGAGAATTGAATGTTTTGGTATAAAATTGGATGTTTCGGTCTGAAATTGGATGTTTTGGTACGAAATTTTCATCAAGTATGCTCTTTTCTGTCCTGATAGTTAGACAGTGTCCTCATAGTCATGGAAGTGAGAATTGGAAGTTTTGGTTTGAAATTTTCATCGAAGTATGTTTTTTTTGTCCTCGTACTCAAGTGTCCTCCTCGTCATGGTAGTGAAAAATGGATGTTTTGGTCATTTCCATTAAAGTATGTTTTTTTTTTGTCTTTATAGTCAGGCAGTATCTTTATAGTCAGACAATGACAATTGAATGTCTTGGGCTCATCAAAGTATGCTCATTTATGTCCTCACAGTCATGAAGTGTCCTCATAGTCAGATCGGTGACAATTGCAAAGTATACTACATGGCTATTAGGTCACTATAAAATTACATCTATCTAAATCTACAAATTTGCGTTGGTTTTTATGGCCTTCTATCCAGTTCTCTTCTCTATCTCAGACCTCCAAATTCATGTTCCCCACTCCTCAGTTGGTTATTTTCTCTAATTTCTTGAATGCCCAAACTTGTGGTTTCACACTAAGAAAAGTCAAAAAATCTGCGAATGAGACCCCCCCTTAAAAATGAGGAAGATTCAGTAAAGATTTGCTTTGCTAACTTTGAATGAAAAAATGGTTATTTGATTTAATTTCTTAAATATTCAACACTTGTGGTTCATCTACCTTAACAAAAATCAAACCGTAGGATTGTGACTACCCTTCTATGAATGAGACCACCTCCTTGAAGATAAGCAAGATGAGAGAGATTTCACCAGCTCTCTTGCCCTCTCTTTTTATTTCACATCAAGCATGAACCTTGGTTACTACAAGGTTACCATCCCCTTTATATAGTTTCTATTTCTGCAATAAAGTTTATGAGTGTTCTATTTTTTAATAAATTTGTGGAAAATATTCTGAAGTCATCAATTTCCCTTTATTTTATGCACAAGCACATACTGCACACATGTAGTTCAATGTTCCTGACGATGAAGTTGCATGCATATGATTGTAGTTCTTTTGAAGGTTTACTCATCACTATGGGACTCCCTTGCTAAAGGTTTGTCTAGTTTCTGTATTTTACTTGGCGCATTTTCATCAGACAAAGTTGCATGTATCCTTAAATACTTATATCCCTATGATTAATTTATAGGAACAAGTGGTAAGCATAGGACAATTTATAAGATCTGGGATGACAGGAAAAATAAAAGGTCACTAATCAAACTCATCGCTTTGCTCGTTGAGAAAGATTATTCTTGGAAGCAAAGTAATAATGAAGTAAAAACCAAGACTATTTCTCTGGGATCAGGAGAAGGAACCAAAACGGATAAGCCAGCGCCTAAAGTTTATGATTATGCCCCATTGCTGACAGCAACTATCAAAGGAATTTTGCCGATTGTGAGAGAGATAATTGAGCAGCACCCTCAGGCGGCTGAGCACATTAACTATAATGAACAGAACATGTTGCATCTGGCCTTCAAGTACCGTAAGAATGACATCCTTAAGCTCATCAAAAGCAGACGAATAGTGATGTCAAGGCTGCTTGAGAGGATTGATGTCGATGGCAACACCATAATGCACCAGGCTGCAAATCGGAGTTACTACACTATAGCAGTGTCGGAGAAGTTAATTGGTCCTGTAATGCAATTGCAATCTGAATTGCACTGGATTGAGGTAATCAATCAACCATGTCTTCCTAGACTTATGTTTTCAAACAAATAAATACTTATGTTTGTCTTTTCATTTGTATATATGTCCAGCGTGCGAAAAAGATAATACCACCACACTACATGATGCACCACAACAATAAGAATCAGACAGCGGAGGAACTGTTCAATGATGAGCACAATGATCTTTTGAAGTCGGCGCAAGAATGGATAAAGAACACAGCTTCGTCATGCTCAACGGTGGCAGTACTGGTGGCTGGGGTGGTCTTTGCAGCCGCCTATGCAACCCCTGGAGGTAACGATGCTAATGGCCTTCCAGTTTTCCAGGACTCTCCTCTCTTCATGCTCTTCACTTGCATGGACGTTGTGGCCATCTCTTTATCGTTTTCTTCTGTAGCATTTTTCCTCTCTGTCCTCTCTTCTCCGCTTGAGTATCCATATTTTCTTCATCGCCTTCCTTGCAGACTCATGGTTGGATTCGTGTTGCTCTTCTTGTCCATGGTAACCACCATGCTTGCCTTTTCTGCTACCATTTTGCTCTTGACTCGTGTCGAGAAGAAATGGACCAAGTCCATACTTTACCCTGTTGCCTTCTTTCCCATACCCCTTTTCGGCCTTCTGCAATTTCCTATGTATTACCCTTTCCAGGTCATAGTTCAGACCATTAAAAATATTTTCCAGTGGCCCTCAAAAACACTGTCCAAGAGAAGATCAAGACGCGGTCAAGGCACACTGAATCACAAAGACAACTAAACAACTTAACAACTTAACGCTCTCTTGTCACACTGTTTGTGCTAGCAAGTTTTTTTCTTTTCTTTTGAAAATAAGCAATATGACATTATATTGAATTTAAGGTTTATTCATTCATATGCTTATGCTTAAATGATAATGTTGTGTGTTGGTATGAATAAAATGGTTCATAATGCTCATTTTGTATGCACTCAAGTAAATTCTGAATTTGACAATGCTGATCTCAACCATTAATGGAATCTGCACAAGAATATATCAGAGCAAACTTGATGAAACTCCTCCAATATAATCCTACCATACTCTTTTGAGTTCATGCATGTAAACATAATAGTTCAAGAGACTTCGAAGATCCTTAAGCTCTTTTATCTACCATAGACTCCATCTTGATTACCATCGCCTGCACTTTGCTTTTGTCTCTGATAATGATGATCCACGTGTCTTGAACTTGATGATGATGCTACCTCCTCCTGCCTTTCTCTGGTCCAGTCTCTCTCGAACCATGGCATGTGACAGGCTTGATATCGATGCGTACCTATAAGAATTTCTTGATGATGAGCTCTCAAGTTGCTCTAAATTTCATGAAGACACGCTAGGCTTGTGGCTGCAAATGCAACAAAGTGCCTGCATGCTTTTTGCTTAACTTGCCTAATATCTATGATTATAACCCATGGTTAATAGCAACTTCACAAGAATTGTACCAATTGCGGAAGAGATAATTATGTATGTTTCTCAACTCAACCAAACACAAATCACACACTAGCTGATCAATGTTGAATCGAGCTTAGCTCGTGACTAGACTAGGGTAATTAAGGGGTGAAGATGATGATGATTGAAGAGTGAGTGTTGTCACTTAACGTTGATGCACTCTACATGTTTGATCAAATGCTCACACAAGGTTTCAAAGAATTAGCTCACTCAATTCTCCCCGAATCTTCACTCAGTTTTCATTAATTGATTGTTTGAATGAAATAGAGTACATACATGCACCTACAACCGTACACACACACACTCTAAATTCGTTGGATGCACTCACACATCCAATACTTGGCTGCCACATACTTAGGCAATTTCAAGTAATTATTGCTTAACAAGAAAACTCACACTCTCTTTTTTTTTTTGTTAAAGCTGCACTTTCCAGCTCACACACTCAACACTTAACCGTCCATCACCTTCTAGAATAGATGCCTAGATGTCAAGTATTTCCATCTTAGGTTACATATGGACAACTTAGTCACCAACATCCCCTCCTAAGTTGTTCATAGGAACCACTCCAAGTAATCCTCGTAGATAGTTGAACTTAGCCTTAGGTAAAAAATTGGTAAAGATATTTTCAATCTAGTCTTTAGATTTGTAGTAGAGTTACTTGTCCATTCTGAATTGCCTCCCCTATGTGGTGAACCTTCCTGTTAATGTGCTTTGTTTTCTGATGGAAAACAGAGTTCTTTTCCATAGCAATGGCTGATTGCTTATCACACATTGGCACTGTAGGTTCTAGTTGCTCTTCTCCAAAATCCTTCAGCACAAACCTTAACCACACAGCCTGAGTTTTTTCCTCACACGCAGTCACATACTCAACTTCAGCTGTGGACAATGCAATGCTTGTTTACTTCACTGATCACAAGAAAACACACCACTGCCAAAACTAAATGCATAACCTGATGTACTCTTACTGTCATCAGTTGAACCTCCCCAATCACTGTCACAGAATCGAAGAAGGACTGCTGCATTTCCTTTCTTGTATTCCAAACCATAGTTTAGTGATCCCTGTACATATCTTAGCACCCTTTTGGTTGTTCCAAGATGTTTCTTGGTAGGATTGTGCATATACCTGGCTAAAAGACTAGAGGCATACATTATGTCAGGTCTTGTTGCAATTAGATACAATAGGCTTCCCACTATCTGCATGTACTACTGCTCATCAGCTGCTCCACTTCCATCTACCCTCTGTAAACTGTCATTAGGTGTAAGATGTGTTCATGCTGACTTGCAATTCTTCAAACCAATCTTTTCCGAAAATGTTTCAGCATATTTCCTTTGATGAATATAGATACTAGAGCTTGATTGTAGTATCACCATTCCAAGAAAGTGAGGTAACAGCCCTAAGTCTGTCATTTCATACCTCATCATCATTTCCATCTTAAATGCCATCATCATTATTTAACTATCACCATTATAGATGATATCGTCCACATATATGGAGACAATCAAGGTTCCCTCATTTTGATTCTTGTTCAAATACAGAGTTGCTTCACTTGAGCTTCTCTGGAATCCACAGCTCAATAAGTAGGAGTAAATTTCTCAATACCAGACCCTTGGTGCTTGTTTCAGACCATACAAGGCCTTGTGCAACTTGTAAACCCTTTCTTCTTGTCCCTTGACCTCAAAACCTTCAAGTTGGTGAACATAAACCTCACCCTTTAGAACACCATTCAACAACGCTGATTTTACATCAAGCTGGTACAGCTTCCATTGCTTATGTGCAGCTAATGCAATCAAGGTCCCGATTGTATCTAACCTTGCCACAAGGGCAAAGGTTTCATTGAAATCAACTCCAAGTTTTTGAGCATAACCTTTGGCCACCAATCTAGCTTTCTGTTTTTGTACTGATCCATCTAAGTTCAGCTTAGTTTTATAGACTCACTTAACACCAATCACATGTTTCTTAAGTGGTCTGCCAAGCCTTGTCCCTGGTAGCATCCAGATAGGTTTCTGGTTCTATGATACTCATGTGAAACCTTGCATACACGTCACTTAGATCTCTAAACTTAGGATGAGGCATGTTAGGATAATCATAATCAGATTGATCTTGAACAACTAGTTCCTCACTAGCAGAATCATCAGCTATTCCATCTTGAACTTGAAGTTGTCCCTGATCATGTCCAATATCAAAACCATAGTTAAACACTACAAATCCTCCTTCACCTGTCTTAGGCACATTCCAGTTCCACTTTGCACTTTCATCAAACTTCACACTCCTAGATATCACAATCTTGTCAGTTTGCAAGTTGTAGAGCATGTATCTTTTTTCATAACTCCCATAACCCATGAACACACACTTGGTTCCCTCATCCTCCTTTCCTCTCTTTATTTTCTTCCTTTCTTTCTCTCTTCCTCTTTCTTTTCTTTCCATCTTCTTCTTCTTCCTTCCCTGGTTCTCTCTCCCTCTCATCTCTTTTTCCTCACCGGTTTGGTTATTTCACCATACATAACACACACATATTATATATATACATATATATATATATATAAACATTAGTAGGTCGGCGCCCACCTATGGGACAAGGGAGGGAATAGATAAGACCCATGTCACCATCACAAAATTTCCCACTTGAGAAAAGACCAAAATGCCCCTTATGAAAAAATTACCAAAATACCCATGTTCATTTCAGACCTATAACATATCAATCTAATCTCGACATACCCCTGTCTATAGACTCCGAATTCCGTAGCCTATATAACGGTTGACACACCCCGACCTGAAACGTCAACTTAGGGCACAAAAGTCGAGGCATGCTGGCCGATATCTGGATAGTGACAATGTCTAGACGACGAAAGTCAATTAATTTAAATACGTTGCATTTTAGGGAGATCGGGTGAAACCTATCCGATGAAACCAATTACCTTTCGCCCAACATCGGAAGTAGAGAGCATGGACACAAATTGATGATCATACCGTTCTACAATACCTGTAATTACCCGATGGCACCTTCAGGTCACTCCAAGTCCGGGAGTGAGTGTCAGAGTAGCAACCACACCTTCTTGAAATACGCATGCACTAACGAGACCTGAGGGGTTCAAAAAGAAGGGTGAGTTCACCCAGAAACTTATTTCAATTTAAAACCACAGTTATTAAAAGCATACTTGAACCCCTCATTTTATAAAAGAAAAACCCCAAAAAATGGTCATCTTATACTTGCACGTAATATTATAGATAATATCATCAATTTAATAATAAACAGTAACTCAAAATTCTACCTATACCTCGACCACGTGAAGGACTGGGTGCAATACATTGTTACCTCGAGTCCCCTAGAGCTCGAGAACAGAACGGGCGCTTTTTAACTAGTATAGCGAGTAGCGCGGGTGAATGATCAGGTGGAGGACTGGTATGCGACCTACAGACGGGTACTAGATACCGGCGACTCCTAAGTGGGTTCTAATGCTCTATCTCATCAATACCCTGGAGACTAATATGCAATGCACATCTGACTCGACTATGTACATACATGCATATCCATCGTATGAAAGCACACTAACATATCCAGATAAGCATCGTATATCAAGCATCGTAAAACATTATAATATAAGTTTAGGGAAAAGAGTCCACTCATAAACTAGTCGAGGAGTCAAAATCACGCGACGTACCAAGCTAGTCCAAGCCCCAAGTCCAAATAACCCTAGGCAATGATCCAAAAGATTATAATTAATTTACACAGCAATTAATCAAATCACATCCCTCTAGGGTAGCCCCAAAACGAGGCTTAAAATCACATAATATGGACTTAAACACGTTTAGAATGTCCGAAACCCCCAGAAACCTGCATCCACATGCTGCTGGGAGGTGAAAATAGTGTCATGCGCCATTTAAGGGCTAAAAACACTAAGGGCTAAAAGAACACTAAGAGCAGTTCTAAATGGCCTGAAAATATGCCCACGCGCCGACGGAGGGTCAAAAAACCCTCCCACGCTCTAACATGGGACTCCACACACCGGCCACACACGTCTATGCTTTGCACCATTCACCATCGTCACTAGAACCTCGTCGAAGACAGTGGTCGAACCACCGCTAGTGCCACTGTCCATGGTGGCCGGATTCTGAGTATTTTGCTAAAAAAACCCCATAATCTGGTAAGGCTTAAACTTCGCCGGATTTCACATGCAAGTATACCAAATTCATCCGCACAACGCCAAGATTACAAATATCTAGGTCTTAGGTTAGATAACTACCTGCTTTGACCACAAAGTTGTCGGGAAGGTCACTGTCTGCAACTCCGGGCGCCGTGCTCCGCCATCAGTGTAAACTCAAAAACGACATGCAATCACAGTAGAAAGGAGCTTAAGACAAGGAGAGTTCAGTAATCATGCTTAAGGGTCAAGAAGGTACCTGGTTGTTCTAAGAAGGGTCGAGGAAGACGATGGTTCAAAGATTCCAACTAGGATGCCATTAACGCTTCCAACCACGAAAACGACAAGAAAACACACAAGGTTAAAGCTCTTACCAAAACAACTTGATTAGTTCCAATTTGGGTTCAAGGGAGTGCCTGATTTCACGATTTCTCTAGTAATGTCAAGATGGGTTCTCAGGTCTACGGTCGCCATCGTCGTTCCTCACATCAAACAGAACATGCAGGGAGTCAGAGATACACTACTCGATTAAAGAAGTTTGTTTAAGTGCTACAGGGAGGTCATCGATACCTGGACGATACGAAGGAGGCAGGAGGCTTCCACGAACTTCACTGTAAGGTCTCGTTCATGTTAGTTGAAAGAGGTTGATGCTAGGCCTCGCATCGCCTCAACGTGGCGAGCAATGAGGTGGTGAGTAGGAGGTTAGGTGACGGTGGTCGCGAATGGTTGAAGAGGTGGATGATGATGGGCATCTCCGTCTCGGTGGATGATCACTGAACACCCATCCTTAGTGATCTACTTAGAGAATGAAGGTGAGTATTCTAGAAGTCCAAGCATGGGTTTTCAAAAGGGTGTCAAAACAGTGTCACCTTGGGATTGGGCCGAGAGAACTCAAAATTTTCCCTTAAGCACACTCACAATTCCTTTTTGGGCTTACAAACAAGGTCCACCAATTTATCGTTAAGAAATTAGTGTTTCACAAGGGTTTGGGCCTCCTTCATAGGCTTGGCTTTCAAATTGGGCCTAGGGTCATCTTGGTTATTAAAGGTTTTTTGAACTAGCCAAATACACTCTCCATGTAAGACCCGTGTCCTGGAGAGAACGATGAACGATCCCACATTCCTACGAGGGACGAATGGTTTGGGAGGGGAATGGTGGTGTGCCTTAAAGGTGTAGGCACACACCTATCTAGCACAAGGCCTTTTGGGAGCTCATTGGCTTTGGGTTCGGTTGGAACTCCAAAGTTAAGCGAGTTGAGGTTGGTGCAATTCCATGATGGGTGACCCCCTAGGAAGTTGCACCGTGAGCTCTCGAAAACAAAACCGTGAGGGCGATGAGGCCCAAAGCGGACAATATCGTGCTAGAGTCGGGTCTTGACCTAGGAGGGTCAGGTCCTGACAAAATGGTATCAGAGCCAGACCCCGACTGGGAAGTGTGCCAGCGAGGACGCTGGGCCCTAAGGGGGTGGATTGTAAGACCCTTGTCCTGGAGGGAACGATGAACGATCCCACATTCCTGCGATGGGGGAATGGTGGTATGCCTTAAAGGTGTAGGCACACACCTATCTAGCACGAGGCCTTTTGGGAGCTCATTGGCTTTGGGTTTGGCTGGAATTCCAAAGTTAAGCAAGTTAAGGTTGGTGTAATTTCATGATGGGTGATGACAAGACCCATCCCAATCCCCCCAGGATTAACGTGGGATGTACCATGCTCCCATCTAACACGTAGTGTCAGACAAGGGATATTACATACCTTAGCCCCTACGTGACTCCCAGAGGGCGCCAAGAACGGTGGAGGAGTGTGATGTCTCGGTTTCTGCAACAGTTTGCATCCGTGAACAACCTGAAAGGCAATAAAACCATTCAGAACTCTGAGTGGACGAAAATCAATAAGTTCATAAAAACACATTTCATAAAGATATCTATGCCCTTCACTAAAAAGTATGCATGCATTGAAAACCAGTAATCAAAACGTTTACTCAAACAAACCATTAGGGCCTTAGCCCAAAAACCGTAAATCCAAAACCAAGTGGGCCATTTCCCAAATCCATAAACACAAATCCAACCGAAAAACCATTTCATAGATCCAATAATCCATATTTACCACATAACCATCCTCGGCATCTCAGATGCCTAACGTCCCAGACGTTTGATGTCCCAGACGTCATATCTCACGGTAATAAGCAACGTGTGCTACCCGGGGCCTCTTTAGATCAATATCTCTGACATCCCAGATGTCTGACGTCCTAGATGTCTGACGTCTCAGACGTCCTAGATGTCTGACGTCTCAGACGTCTAATCATAGCATTCCTACTCCTGAGTCACTATACGGTCCGGTAGCTCCGTATAATGACCCTTCGCAGGCAATGTACCGTGACTTCCCTAATGTCCCAGACACCTGGAAGAGACCATCACATATCCTCGTATCAAGATGGTATATGGAAACCAGTTTTACAAAGTCATTTCAAAACATCTCAATGGGCCCTGTCCGAAATATCTCATAAAACATCACAATCCATTTAGGGTCCCTGACCTGAAATCACATTTATAAAACATAGGGTCCCAGACCTGAAATCACATTTATAAAACTCAACTGGGCCTCATGCCCGATTTTGTAAACCACTGGCCCCCCGGCCCGATCACATGACTCAAAAGGGTCTCAGCCCGATTTCGTAAATCAACTGGGCCCCTAGCCCGATCACATAATTCAAATGGGTCTCATGCTCAAATTCATCTTTCCAAAACCAAAACCATGCCACAGAATCATTATTGAATTCACATAGTAATAGAATAAGCTCGTAAAACTTGAAATACGTGTAAATACGAGTTTACCTCGAAATACGTGCAATCGTATAATCCACCAGTGCCACAATCATCATCATAGAAATCACGTATGTAAAATATATAAAATAATTATGCATGCATCACAGTTTAGAAAACAAAGTCCACTCACAGACCGTCTTACGTTGTCGCCTCGATATGCGTGCCATAAGCCCTCCCGGGCCCCATCACTATCACTGGGACTTCCAAACCTGTCCAAATCACACTAGAGGGTTACTAACCTCTTCATTAACCTTCTATTAAAGCCCCGTAATTTTCCCAAATTTTTAACTATTTTTAAACTCGATTCAAAACCTTCGGACATCCGGAAACATATCGAAATGGTGTCTGATCGACACGAAACCAGTCCCAAAATGTTCGTTACATCGAATAGATTAATTCACATGTTGGAACCACCCCCAAATTATGCTTCACGCGTCCCCACGCGCCTAGCTATAGTCACCTTCAACCTGCAACAAACCGGGTCTGAACCGATTCGCTGGTTCTCGACCGGACCAGACCGGCGCGACCAGTTTTCTCCATTTTTCGATCTATTTTCACTCCCAATTAATCCTATAGCATCATTCCACTGATTCTAATCTATTAATGACATGAAAACCTGAAATTAGGGGCTGATAATTACTTCCCCGATCGACAATCCAACCTTCCATTTTCCTCCGCTGTCTCCAACCACTACAGGCCACCTCAGGCCCCGAAACCAATCTTGATCGACTCCTGGCAGCTCCCAGATGCTCACCTAATCAACCAATTCGAAAAACAATGACCCAAACATGATTTGCCATTTTTGAATTCAAATAGCATTTCACGAGAAAATAGCTTACCGTCGTTTTTGTGCACCTCCATGGCCACTACCATCCTCGTCTCATCCTCCTAATTCTCATACAACTCACCAAAACAGTCCATCATCAGTAGAATTCGACCCACCATTTTCGAATGCTAAGAAACAGAGCACACGGCTCACCTATCTGTTTCTGCCACCGTACACGGCGGCCCTCCATGGTGGCATCAAAACGTTCCTCATCCTCCACTCATACTTTTCCATTCACACGCCACGGCCAACAGGTGAAGTTTCAAGGAATTCCATGGAAGGTTTCTCACGGTCTAGTCGAAATGGCATGGGTGCTCGATGATCATGATCATCTGAGGGGAAATGAATGGTGAGGATGAGAGGATTAAGGGAAATGAAGGGCTAGGATGAGAGATGGGTGTGTGTTTGATTAAATTACAAATGGGCCAATAGGAACAAGATTCACAATTTAAGGGCAAGCCTCTAATGGATGAGTGACACTTGTCACTCATCCAAGGGCCCCACACAAATATTTTCCCAATTGGATTAAAATAATAATTAATACGAACCTCGAGACGTAAATCCTGGAATTCGTTCCCTTGACCATAACTTTTCCGTCCGACGTCCGATTTTGGCGTGTTGCCTGTCTATAGATTCGTATCGACCCGATCTACGTGACAGTCCTTGGCCTTCGGCCATCGGACCTCCCGGATCAAAAGTCAACATTTTACCCACGCCTAGGAGCAAAACGGTCATTCTGCACCGTCCGCCCGATTTCGCTCAACTAATCACCTTTTAACCCCACTAATTCTTGATTAGTCACAAATCTAATCCTTGAATTCGGGACGGGTCGTTACAGGTGGCCCCAAGGAAGTTGCACGTGAGCTCTTGAAAACTAAACCGTGAGGGCAAGGGCGATGAGGCCCAAAACGGACATTATCGTGCTAGATGAGTCGGATCCTAGGCGAGGAAATCGAGGCCCAACAACACTTGTGGGGATAATTTCGTAATTTGGTATTTTTGTTTTCTAAATTCTCGGTATGGGATGTATCAACAGTACTCACGAAAAGTCCAAAAAGTATCCAAAGAAAAGTCAATCTTTGACCGTAAAAGGGTAAAATTTTCAATTCCCTTTTTGAATTTTCGAAATCACCTTTTTTTTTAATTTTCAGGTCGTTACACAATCAACTAAAGAGAGATGATGAAAATCTAAATGATATCCGCATGATTGAAAAAAAATGCTCTATTTATTAAATTCAAAATTTGAACATTTTATTGGTGCAATTGGAGAATCAAAGGATTTGGATGTCATGATCATTTGTGAATTTTTTGGTCCACTAAGAGCACATGAAGAAAGAATTATGAAGAAAAATTAGTTGTAACCAACAGAAAAAGCCCTTCAAGCAAAGATAAAAATATTTCACTATATTCTGCTCAGGAACAAGACCTATCACAAGAATATTTTTTTCAAATGGCCAGTGCCATTCTCTTGCAAGTTCCCCCAACGCACCAAAGACAACAATTGGAGCATAAATGTGAAGCCGCGACTCACAAGATGTATGGAATATACTACAAAAAAGACATGAAAAACCTAAAAATGATGAGGAAACCATCTCAATAGCCCAAAAAAATGCTTTAAAAGACTCAAGAAAAAGTGACAACAAAATTCTCACCCTCATCTATCAAGCGATGGATGAAAACACATTTGAAAAAATTTCATGTGCAGAAACTTCAAAGCAACAAAGGTATGACTTCAGACCCTTAATGGCAGGACCCTTTCTCAAAAATACCTTGATACACATAAAGGATCCTGCTTTTGTAAGCTCCAAAACACAATTTTTGCAAACATCGTAAAGCGTGCACTTATAACCAATCAATAAATTCTCGTAGAATCATCAAAATCGTTTAAAAATCATAATAAAACCATCATCACATAAATTATGTAATAAGTCAATTAAAATATTCAAATATGCATGCATAATAATAATAAAAGTCAATTCATAGTCTTATTTTGCAGTTTATTCTTGATCCAAACATTCTTCGGTGACACTGGAGGCTATGTTGCATGTCAAAAACTATAATTCCGAGTTACTAAAGTCTCATGTAGCCTCCTAATATAATCCATAATTTCCGGGATTTAAATAGGACATTTTAAAATTAAATATACATTTTGAACACCTAAAACTACCCCGAAACGGTGTCTGATCGACTCGAAACTTGTGTCATTGGATTCGTAACATCGAAAAAATGAAAAATCATATTGGCCAGAAACCCAGACGGTGGGCCACATGCCCACACATGCCATCAACAACCTCCGCGCCTGGGCTTCACGTGCATGTGCAGAGGTTGTCTTCAACCTCCAGTCGACCTAGTTCCTTTGTGATTCGGGTCGCCCAACCTGCGTACTTAAACCGGCCTTAGATTCTTCAATTTTCATCCATTTTCTTCCTTTCAATGTCTATTCCCTTCTAATCTATCCCAAGAGCAACTCTATGATTTCAAAACTAGGTAAATAGTGCTAGGAATTGAGAACCCATACCTTCAAGCTTCGGCCATGGTTCACAAACCAAGTCTCTTGCCTTACCGCATTCAAAACTTCTTCCTTTCTGTACCAAAATGATCATAAGGGTCTGTAGGGACTGTTAGTGAGCTTGGTTTCGAGTTCCATTGTCAAAAACTCAACGGTAAGTTTCAAAACATGGATTTTCTTCTCGAGTACCTTTCAAGCTTTCGGGTCTGGGAAAACAAATCTCTTTTCCTTATTCTTTTTTCTCCTTCCTCTCTCTTTCCCTCTCTTTCTCCCCAGTTCTCTCTCTTTCGTGCTCTGTTTTTCTTCACGGTTTTGGGTTCACGGGTTTTCTCCCTAAAAAACCACTACACACGTATATATATAATCATGCAAGGGTAAGTCGGTGGAATGAAGAGATAAGAGAGGGGAATATCATTCTAGACACACGTCACCATCACATAATATCTCTCATGCAAAATTACCAAAATACCTTTTATGCCGAAATTATCAAAATGCCCCCTATTTAATTTTGACACATATCGAATTCACTCATTCTCCTATTTTAACGTGATGCCTATCTACGGACTCAGGTTATCGAGACTTACACAATGGTGCTCACGAAACATCCAAAAGGTGCCTAGGTTAAAAGTCAACATTTGACCTTATAATAGCAAAATTGTCATTTCCATTTTAAATTTCCAAATTTACCTTTTTTCGAATTTATGGGCTATTACACTTAGGCGTGAGTTTGAAAGTCTATATCAAAATGAATTTTAATCTTTCAAATCATATTTTAAGATTTAAAGCTACTATCAATCAACTAAGGAGAGATGTTGAAGATTTAAATGATACACGCATTATTGAAAAAAATCTTTCGTTCATTAAATTCAAAATTTGAACATATTGTTGTTGCAATTGAAGAATCAAAAGATTTGGATGTCATGACCATTGGTGAATTGTTTGGTTCACTAAGAGCTCATGGAGAAAGGATCATGAAGAAAAATTTGTTGCACCCAATAGAAAAATCTTTTCAAACAAAGATGAAGATCACGAATGATGAATCCCGCAAATTTAGAAAACTCAAATCCTAGGCATGGAAAAGAAAAACATGCTAGAATGGTAGTCCAAATATCACAACCAAACCCCTCGTTGCATTATTTGCAAAAAAAAAAAACAATCATGATAGTAATAATTGTTGGTTCAAACCATGTGATTGATGCAAGAACTTTGATCATAATGCCATCAATTTCCCGAAAAGAAAGAAAGAAAATGCTCACTTTACTGTAAAAGAACCAAAAGAAGAATATCTATTATGAAGAAGAATGCATGTGAACACGAAAGATGGAAGTTTTCCTACAAAGGACAAATGGTATTTAACCATTAATATATATATATATATATTAAAAATGATGGATGCATTGAAGACATCAAAAGACTAGAGAAGTCCAAGATTTTCAAAATTAAGAGGGAGGGTTGAAAGTTAATTTTGAAATAAATTATGCTTTCTAGATTAGTCTATGAATTAATGTCTCTAGAGAGTTCTAATACTAGTATAAGTAAGAGTCCTTCAAGTGAACTCAGGTAAAAAATTAGATGTAAAGTCCTTCTGTAATCAACCACATTTATCAAGTTAAAACAATGTTCTTTTGTCTACTACTCTTCCGCTATAAATACCCAATAGTGGTATCAGAGCTTTTCAAATGGCCAATGTCGTTCCCTTCCAAGCTCCCCAACTCACCAAAGGCAACTACAACAATTGGAGCATAAAGATGAAAGCACTACTCAACTCACACGATGCTTGGGATATAGTGCAAAAAGGACAGTAGCACATGAAGATGATGAGGAAACCTTATCAGCAGCCCAAATAAATGCTTTAAGAGACTCAAGAAAAAGAGACAACAAAGCCATCACCCTCATCTATCAAGCAGTGGATGAAAGCACATTTGAAAAGAAAATTCAAAGCAAGCATATGTAATATTAAAGAAATCTTTCAATGGCATTGACAAAGCTAAAAAGGTATAACTTCAGACTCTTAGGCATGAGTTTGAAAGTCTACATCAAAATGAAATTGAATTTGTTTCAGATTATATTTCAAGAGTTCAAGTTACTATCAATCAACTAACGAGAGATGGTGAAGATCTAAATGATACGCATACGATTGAAAAAAGGTTTTTTTTACTCAATATGCTCTCTGAACATCAAGTTAAGTCTCAAAATGCCCCATGAACATTATTTTAACCAAGGTTGCCTCTTGAATATGATTTTCATCTCAAAATGTCTCATCATCTTCTAATTTAACAGATTTCTATTAAGATAAAGGGTAAAATTGTCCAAATTTTGAGTGTGAAGGTATAAGGATGAGAAAAAAAAATCCAGTTAAAATTGCAGGCTTCTATTGGGGAAAGAACGAAACTCATTTGGATTTGAAGATGCAAAATTAATAATTAGTGGTCTTCAAGACAAAGGTGTTTCTGCAATTGGTGTTGCAGGTTTCTGTTGGGGTGGTGAGTTGTCGATGTCCACCCCGTTCTCAAGCACACATCCTACTCAGAAAACACTTTCTTCCGCTTTGTCGGCACCAGTTCGAGCTCCATCAACTCCCAATAACCTACTCACATTTTCTGGTCCACATTTCCTTCTTTGGGTTTCAGAGTCTACGTCTTTGAACAATGTCTGGTGAAGAATCTAATCTCGAATTTGATTTGGCGAGCGCTCGACAGCCCATTGAATTATGCCATAAGCTACTTAACTCATCTGCTCTTTGGCATGTTTTAGTAGGAGTTGTCTTTGGAGAGCCTGATTATGAGGACCCATGTCTTGGATGTATGATTAGCAATACCACATCACCCTGGGGGATTTAGGGTATGCACCTTATATGTGTGGGCGCGCATCTATCCAACAGGAGGCCTTTTGGGAGCTCACTAGTTTTGGATTCCTAGAGAACTCCAAAGTTAAGCGAGTAGGGGCTGGTGTAATCCTAGGATGAGTGACCCACTGGGAAGTTGCATGTGAGCTTCCGGGAACAAAACCATGAGGGTTAGGCCCAAAACGGACAATATACAAGTATATATACTATGATAGATACTATGACACACTAAGCATCATTCTTGTGTTTATTCTATAGAATATTGGTATTTCATTAACTTCAACATAATACAATATACAAGTATATATACTATGATAGATACATAGTTGTACAATACAACTCAAAGAATACAGTTGGTGCAAGCTGGAAATAACAAACTAACTACTAATTAACTAATCTTGTCTATATTACTAGACTGCCCTCTACACCCCCTCAAGCTGAAGAGGAGACGAAAGAGAAAGCTTGGACCTGAAGGAATGAAACTTGGTAGCAAATAAACACTTAGTGTGAATGTCAACAGTCTGATCAGCACCAGAAATATAGCGCACATCAATGGCCTTGTACAGAACAAGCTCACTGACAAAATGATAGTTAATCTCCACATGTTTAGTCTGAGCATGAAAGATAGGATTGGAGGCTAAGGCAATGAAAAAAGTATTGTCACACCAGAGAGTAGGGACAGAAAGCAAACCAAAACCAATATCAATGAGCACCTTACAGATCCAGGTGATCTCTGCATCAGTGACAGCAAAGGAATGGTATTCAGCCTCTGTTGAAGACCAAGACATAGTAGGTTTCTTCTTGGAGCTCCAGTTAATAAGGTTCAAACCAAAATACACCAAATACCCATAAGTAGATCACCGGTTAACATGACAGCTTGCCCAATCATAATTAGAGAAAACAGTAAGATGAAGAGCACTCTTCTTGAAGAATAAACCATCAGTGAGACTACCCTTGAGTTAGCGCAAAATACACTTCACAACCTGTAAATGATTTTCCCTAGGAGATTGCATAAATTGGAAAACCTGGTTGACAACAAATGAGAGATCAGGACGGGTGCAAGTAAGGTACTGTAAGGTGCCTACCAAAGACCAATAGTGACACGACCCACCCTCAATGCCCCGGGATTAAGGGTTAAGTCATGCTCCCGTCTAACTTACGCGTGACACGAAGGCTAAACCGACGTCCAACCTCCATGTAACACGTAAGCCAGACAAGGGATTCTCAAACGAACTGTTCAAACTCTTCCGGACTTCCCAGAGCGGGCAGAATCTACTGTGGATCACGTGTGTGATGTCTCCATCTCTCGAACAACAGCCTGCATCGCAACAACCTGGAGGGTATCGGAAAACATAAAAAGACTGTGAGTGGACAAAAATAAATAATATATTCTGAAATAGGTTATAAGAAAGTACTTTTATACCCTCCATTTAAAAACCAATGCATGCATATAAAATTCATGTCATGAAACCCTTTCATATCCAAAACCTTCAATGAAAACCAGAATCGTTTCTTTCCTCAAGTCCGCAATTCAAATCCAAGGCATCAGCCCAAAATCATAAATCCTCATCAAGTACGGGAACTCAACCCAAAACTCATCAAATCCACAAACTCCAAATCATCTGGGCCATTGCCCAAAACATCTTAAAACCAGTGAAAAACATCAATCATGCAAGTTGCTGGATCTCAAGTGCGCTCGAGTCTTTAAACTCAAAACCATGCGCATAATCAGGCCTTCCTGAGATATCAACGAGTCTTTAAACTCAAAACACAATCAACAGGCCTTGGGGGATATCACAATAACCGAGTCTTTAAACTCAAAACATATCAATCCAGGGCCCTCCCCCGTCAGTCAACCGAGTCTTTAAACTCAAAATCAGATCCAGCCATTTTCTTTTTTTGGGTCTTTAAACCCAAAACCATTTTTCAATCAAGTGAAAACCATAGAAAATCCATATTTGAATTCGGAATAATGATTCCGTAAGCTAGCATCTGGAACCATCATCCCGAACCCAAATCTAGAATTTCCCTTTCAAATTTCAAAACCAAATCCGAATCACTTTTCCAAAATTCAATTTCAAAACCGAAATCTCTTTTATCGAAATCACATGAACAGGGCTTCAAGCCCGAAATCACTTTTACAAAGTCTGTTATAAATCATTGAAATCAAATCACATTTGAAATCCCAAAATCAAATCATCGAAAACATCATCAAACCACAACATAAATCGTAAGCTCGTAAAACGTGCAAATACTTAATAATCCCAAAATAAGTGTAAAACCGTAAATCATCACATCATAATCACGATATAGAAATCACGTATAGAAAACATATAAAAACATATATGCATGCATCAAGAGTTAGAAAGCAAAGTTCACTCACAGACCATTAGCGTCGTCGCCTCGATATGCGTGTAATTTCGCTTTCTTGGCTCGTCCACTTTCACCGGCTTACCCGAACCTGTCCAAATCCCATAATAAGGTCACTAACTACTTCATAAAGCCTATACCAAAATCCCGTAATTTTCCCGAATTTTTAATTATTTTTAATCGAGCCCTAAAACTTTCAGACATCTCGAAACGTATCGAGACAATATCTGATTGACTCAAAACCAGTGCCAAAATGTTCGTTACATCGAATACTTTAAAAGTCGTGTTAGAACCTTCCTCAAAAGGTGTGCCATGTGCCGCCCAAAGAGGCTGCGCGTGGGCCTCACGCACCGGCATTGTTCATCTTCAACCTTGGGTGAACACGGTTCAAACCGGTCCAGACCGGTCCGATCCAGACCCGAACCGGCGTTCACGGGTTTTGTCCATTTTTAGTCCATTTTCAATCCTGGTTTCACCATTAGTGTCGTCTGAGGCTTTCCTACACAACTACGTTTTCAAAACTCACAATTACAGTATAGATAGTACCTTCCCGATCAATGTTTCCATCCTTCGAATCCTCCTTTCTACTTTCATGGTTCTGGCCGTCCCTGCCTCTCAGTCCACCTCCAGTAGTCTTCTTTTGACGTCCAAAACCGCACCCAAATAACCGGTTCGATTATGAGTGATCATACTCAAAGCTGCCATTTTTGAATTTAAGGAAGGTTTCATGAGAAGTTGACTTACCATTCAACTCAAGCTTCGAAAACAGGTCCAATTCATTCCTTACAACCTTAGGTACAACACCTAGTGAACCATATCGATCATCTGCCCTTCAATCCATCTTTACCATTTTCAACTCCAACAGATAACTTCACGGGTGTTTCAGGTTTTCCACCACCCCCCGTCGTCATGGTCCACCGCCGTGATCACCATCCTCATCATCTCTCTTCCCACTTCCCACACATCACGGTTTAGGGTTGAAGATTGGTTCACCATCTCACTTTCAATCCTCTATTTTCCTCTGTCTCTGTCCAACACCGTGCAAATAATTCACCAAATTTTAAAATCAACAAAGTCGGTGAGGAAACCTTCCAATGCCTTCCAGTATGGGACAAGTGTCCCAAATCTGGTGGGAAACCAATCCTAAGGCAGCCAAGTGTCCCCTGATCTCTGGGCACCAATCCCCATGACCAAAATGCCCTTGAGGTGAAATTACCAAAATGCCCCTCGCACGTTTAGACTAAAATCTAAGCCGTCCGAAATCCAATGATCACGTGACGCCTGTCGTTGTACTCAGAGGATTGAGACCTACCCAACGGTCCTTGAGTTACGTGAAAAGTCTATGTCGTTTGAAAAGTCAACAAATTTCCCATTTTAACCAAATTACCAAATTACCAAATTACCCTTTAACTTCCGAACATCATAACTTTTTCCTCGAATGTTGGAATCAGACGTGCCACCTGTCTATGAACTCGTGACATCCTGAACTTCGTCACAGTCATCAGTTAAAGTCCATTTGACAGCTCAAACCAAAATTCAACCTTTTTGGCCATTCCAGGGGCAAAAACATCATTTCGCACTGTCCGTCCAAAATCACCCAACTAATCACCGATTAACTTCACTTATCCGTTATTAACCACTAATCTAATCCTGATTTCTGGGACGGGTCGTTACAAATAGTAAGCGGGATCAGCCAGTAAGGAACCAATGACATCCAATTTGGTAGAACCAGATGGAGTGGAACAAGGGTTAGCACCATCCATCTTGGCCTTAATGAGAAGATCCATGGCATACTTAGCCTGATGAAGAAAGATCCCAGATGCAGTGTAGAGGGCCGAGGTCCTTGATCGAAAAGAGAGAGCTCAGCTACTCGATGATAGAAGTGCAAGTAAAATTACAGGGACCAGTGACAAGGATGTCGTCTACATAAACCAAACCAATAACCAGAGAAAGAGAGTGCCCAACCAGTCATGTGGGAGCTCGCACCAGAATCAGCAATCCAATGAGAGGAAGATGTCGTAGCTGAGGTAGCCACCATGGTAGTGAGACGAGCAGGAGGAATACGGCCAGTAAACGTGTGATTTATACGGTTGTGTCAGGACCCGTCCCAAATCCCCCGGGATTAACAAGGGACATGCCTGATTCTGTCTGACACAAAGTGTGAGACTAGGGAAAATTCCGTCTCTAGCCCTCACCGGGTCACCAGAGTACGCCAGGATCGTAGGAGGAGGAGTGTGATGTCTCGTCTCTGCTACAGCCCGCATCCACGATCAACCTGAAGGGCATTAAAAACATCAAAAGTCGTGAGTGGAAAAAATAATATTTTAATAAAACATTTTCACATAAGACATTTATGCCCTTCATTAAAAGCATATGCATACATTCAAAAACTATTTATCAAAACGTTCATAAAACCATTTGTCAAACATATTCAAAACCTTTCAAGGGTTCATACCCGGTCCCCATAAACCGTCATGAACCATAAATCCATTTGGGTCCCCGACCCGAAATCACAATCTTAAAAACCGTAAATCAATACATAGGAACTCAGCCCAAATCATATACGTGGGTCTCAGCCCAAAACCATTCTCAGTGAAACACCAAAATGCACAATACAGGGTCTCTGCCCCAAACCACTTTCCAAAACATCGAATAACGGGTCTCCGCCCCAAATCACTTTCTAAAACATGGAACACGGTAAATCAAATCAATAGGGACTCAGCCCCAAATCATGTCACGTGGGTCTCAGTCCAAAATCATTCTCAGTGAAATACCAAAACATAGAATACGGGGTCTCCACCCCAAACCATTTCCAAAACACTAAATACGGGGTCTCTGCCCCAAACCACTTTCTGTAAATCCTCATACATATCGACATATGTATAACCCATCTGCGGCACTTCTGAGAAGATGCCAACTCAGGGTACACAGCCCCTAGGGAACACATCCCTGATATATGTCACGATATCATCTCTATACTAGTGTACACACTACTCGGGGTCTCACTCCGAGTCTTCCCCCAGGAATTATCCATCTGGGAGGCTCAATCTCTGGATCTAGTCTGAGCTCTATCTCTGGATCTAGTCCGATCATCACTCCGAAATCTGGTCCGGGACCACATCATATCTCATAACTCCCACTCCTGGAACCAGATCCCTATGGGGATACCCATTCTGGTCTGTGGATCGTGACTCTCCAAGTCGACGTCTGGAAGAAACCATATAATCATATGGAAGGTTCATATACATTTTCCAAATACTTTCTTTCTCAAAACATTTCTCAACTGGGTCTCATACCTGATTCATCTCAATAAGATTCCTCGAATCTGATTCGAATCCATTTCACAGGCCTCGGCCTAAATCCACAATTCAATAGGGTCTCAACCCGAATTCTCATTTCATAAACCGAACGGGGACTCAAGCCCGATTTCACAGTCAATAGGGCCTCAAGCCCTATACCACAGCTAACTGGGCCCTAAGCCCGAAACCATAAAGCAACGGGGCCTCAAGCCCGATTTCACAACCAATAGGGCCTC
Organism: Prinsepia uniflora; assembly: GCA_032719365.1. Lineage (NCBI taxonomy): Eukaryota > Viridiplantae > Streptophyta > Magnoliopsida > Rosales > Rosaceae > Prinsepia > Prinsepia uniflora. The sequence goes on along the minus strand of CM064868.1, from coordinate 8,974,163 downwards.
AAGCCCGATACTACAGTCAACTGGGCCTCCAGCCTGATATTACAACCAAATGGGCCTCAAGCCCGGATCATAAATCAACGGGACCCTCGATCCGATTGTATAACTCAAATGGACCCTTGGTCCGATTCCTCGTCAAATCAAATGGACTCCAAATCTGAGAATTCGTAAATCAAATGGGTCTCGTGCCCGATTTCATATTTCCAAATCCAAAATCCATTCATTAAATCGTCATTGAAAACCTAGCACGCATAAGCATCGTATAAAACCAGAAAGCTCGAAATACGTGCAAATACGTAAATCCTAGGCTACCACAAACAAATGCACTCATGGAATCACAAAACATATTCTAAAACAATTATAAAATATTTATGCATGCATCAATTTTGAAAGAAATGTCCACTCAAAGACCGTCTGAAGATGCGCCTCGATACGCGTGCCATAAGCCTCTCCCAGGCCAATAGTCGTCTTTGGGATTCCCAAACCTGTCCAAATTAATTTAGAGGGTTAATATCTACTTAAATAACCCCTCACTAAAGTCAATTTCTGGAATTTCTAACTATTTTTAAACGCGAACGTAAATCTTCGGACGACCCGAACTATATCGAACCGATGTTCGATTGACACGAAACCAGTCCCAAAATGTTTGTTACATCGAATAGATGAAATTACATGTTGGACACTTCCCCAAAGGTAGGCTCAAGCGCCATCAAGCGCCCCAAGAATGCACTGCGCGTGGGCCTCACGCGCCACAATACAGTGTCGTCCCTGTCCTCCAGCGGCCAGTCCGAACAGGCCGGTCCTGTGCAGCCAGTTCAGCCCCCTAAACCTTTCATTTTTCGTCCAATCTTTCCTTTTTGCTTCCTTTCTTCCTAATTTGGTCCTAGGAACCTTTCTATGAAATCAAAACACCTAAAAACCTACTAAAACCCAATGGTTCGATTTGAATCCCACGGTTCAACATTTTCATTTTCCTCCCATGGCTAATCAGCCATCAAACCACCACCAAAACCTCCTCTAAACTTCCTAAGCAACCTAATAAACCCATTACAAACACCTAGAACCATCCTTAACTTCACAAATCGAATTTAAAAGGAAAAAGGGGCAAATTGATACCTTGCACGGTCTCATGGCCGCCGTCCACGGCGACGCTGCCTCCTGCCAGCCACCATCATCAGCTTGCACTCCACACACTCCCTTGGGCTCTCAAGCATGATCTGTAATGACCCGTCTCGAGAGTCGGGATTAGCGAAGTAATTAGTAACGGATTAGCTAAGTTAACCGGTAGTTAGTGGGTTACTTTTGGACCGTTAGCCCAAAATGACGATTTTACCCTTGAAATGGGAAAAATGTTGGCTTTTAGTTCGAATGGTCAATTGGGCTTTGACCGATGACCGATGACCGTGACGTAGTTTGGGACGTCACGAGTCCGTAGACAGGTGGCTCGCCCGATTCCGACATCCGAGGAGGAAGTTATGATGTTCGGAAGGTTGAGGGCATTTTTGTAATTTGGTTAACGAAGGGGGAAAAGTTGACTTTTTGCACGACAAGGTTTTTACACGTAGACCGAGGACCGTTAGGTAGATCTCGTCGTCCTTAGTTCAACGACAGGCGGCATGCTTTCATTGGACGTAGGACGAGTGAGATACAGGTCTAGAACGGCGAAGGGTAAAATGGTAATTTTTGGACTTAGGGGCATTTTGGTCTTTTTACCTTGGGCCAATCAGATAAGGCCATATGGGATTGTGGGAGTGGATATTTTAGTTGTTGTCCAGGGGGAGTTGGACACGTGGGGGAGACCTAGAGATTTCTAGGAGTGTTAACGTGTGCACGGCTACAAATTGCACACTTTCAAACCGTGCAATTGTGCTTGGAAACAGAAAACAGAGAGTTGAGATGGTGAGGATTTCTGATCGATTCTCACTGGGTGAAGGCTTGGGGTTTGAGTGTTTGATCAGGAAGGGTTGGTGAGTGAGTGCTTGTGCTTTAGAGACGGTGGGACGTTGGCTTTGTGTGTATCGTGTTTGTTTGAAGAGGAAGAACAGGACAGAGGACCACCGTGCACGGTTGTACACTTCCAGTGACCAAACTGTCGAATTGAACCCGTGGTGGTGTCGAGAGACCTGAGGGGAGTCAAATAGGCACGACGGAGCTCACGGTGGCGGCCTGAGAGCAGGTAATTTCTCTTCTTTCCTCTGATTGCTGTGTTTTGTCGTCTGGTTTCAAACGTAAAGTCGTGAAGTTTGAGGCTAAGTCGAAGTGTCCTATGAGTTGTAATCGACCTAGTAGGTCCCTAGGAACCTGTAGAGGTCGAAGCCGTGACTGGGGAAGGGACGGTTGGCCGGGAACCAAAACAGAGTTTTGGACGGGTTTCTGGTTCGCGTTTGGAAGATGGTTTAGAGGCTGTGATGTTGTGTTTTGCTTAGGGAATTAGGTTGATAAGAGTATGACGATCCTAATGGTGTTGAAAGGATAAAAAACAGACTGGATTTAAGGGAAACCCGGTCACGCAGGTTCGGTTCAGTTGAACCGGCTGGCCAGAGGTTGAAGATGACTCTGTGTGTAGGAGCGTGAGGCCCACGCGCAGCCACTTTGGACGGCGTGTGGGATCACGTGTGGTGTTATCCGGGGAAGTGTCCAACTAGGTTTTGAGTCTAATTATTGTAACGAACCTTTTGGGATAGGTTTCGGGATAATCGGACGTTGTTTCGGGTTAGTTCTGCGGGATCTAAGGTTTAAGGTTTCGTTTTAAGTACGTTTAGAAGTTCGGGAAAATTATGGGACTTGAGTAGGACTTTTGTGAAGTAATTAGTAACCTTGTTGTGGACTTTGGATAGGTTCGGGAAAGCCGAAGATAACGGAATGGTCGGGGACGGCGTAAGTGCGCGCTTATCGAGGCGACGTCTGAATGGTCTGTGAGTGGACTTTGTTTTCTAACTCTTAATGCATGCATATATGTTTTTATATGTTTTTTATATGTGATTCTATGATTTGATTTATGATCTTGATGGTTTACGGTTTTGCAAGCTTTTCGAGGAAATTACGGAAGTTCACGTTTTACGAGATTTCAGGGAATACTGTGATTTGAACCTGGTTTAAATGATTTGATGTCTGGATTTGAAATATGATTTAATATCAATGATTTACAAATGGATTTCGAAAAATGACTTCGGGCTTCGAGGCCTAGTTCAAAAAGTGGTTTTAAGAAACGTGGTTTCGGGTTTTTGAATCGGATTTCCGGATGACGATTCGGAATTCGGTTTGGAACTTGAAATGGATTTTCAGGTTTGGGTTCGGAATGGTTATTCCAGATGCTAGCTTAAGGAATGATGGTTGCGGACTCGGATCTGGAAAGGAGATGGATATGAGTTCTGGGTTTGGATTCGGGATCCTGATGAGATTGCGGATTCGGATTCGGAAATGGAAAAAGGTTTTCAAATGGTTTTGGATTGGATTTGCTGGATCTGGTTATTGGGTTTAAAGACCCGGATTATGTTTGATGGGGGACGGGCCCGGATTGGGTTTAAAGACCCGGATTGAGTTTGAAGACTCGGAGTTTAAAGACTCGGATATTGATATTTTCCCCCGTAGGCCTGTTGAGTTTAAAGACTCGGGAGTTTAAAGACTCGGGAGTTTAAAGACTCGAATTATATTGAGGCCTGGATTGATTTTAAAGACTCGGGAGTTTAAAGACTCGGATAGATCCAGTAGGTTCGATGGATGGAAATATGGTTCAATATGTTTTGGTTTTATCTGTGATTGATGATGACGGTTTTCAAGAATGGTTTTCGGTGGTTTTGGGCTGAGGCCCGGGATTTGGAAAAAGGAACTTGTGTTCGATTTTTCTTATATGGTTTGTTTAATCGGAATATTGAATGGTTTTATGACATGAAATTGAGATGCATGCATTGGTTTTTGAAACAGAGGGTATAAATGTAATTGTGTTTTCTGTTAACTGTTTTTTAACTTAAAACTTTATTTTTGTCCACTCACGGTCTTTTCATGTTTTCGATACCCTCCAGGTTGTTGCGGCACGGGCTGTTGATCGAGAGAGACGGAGACATCACACGTACGTTCCACAGTAGACTCTGCGCACTCTGGAAAGTTCGGAAGTTTTTGGACGATCGGATCGAAAATCCCTTGTCCGACTTACGTGTCACGTGTAGGTTGGACGTCTGTTTAGCCTACGTTTCATGCGTAAGTTAGACGGGATCGAGATTTAGCCCTTAATCCCGGGGGATTAGGGGTGGGTCCTGACATGATCAGATGGGAAGGATGGTTGGATTGGGTTGGGAGGTAATCGGGTTTGGGTTTGGAGGATGGAAAATGATCGATGAAGAGGAATGGGATATGCATGAATGAAAAGGGGTGGCCAATGGATGGGTGACACTTGTCACTCATCCATTGGGCCTTGGGACAAATATCTGGGCCCACATAATTCCAAAAAGCATCCGTTTTGTAATTCTTACAATAGTTCTTCGGAATTTCCGTGAACCGTAACTTCTTCGTCGAACGTATTCGACGTGCCGCCTGTCTATGGATTCGTATCGTCCCGATCTACGTAATGGTCCTCGGCCCTTGGCCATCGGACCTCCCGGGTCAAAAGTCAACTATTTACTCCTATTCAACCAAATTACCAAATTGCCCCCAAACTTTCGAAAATAATAACTTCTTCCTCGAATATCGGAATCGGGCGTGCCACCTATCTATGAACTCGTGACATCCCGAACTACGTCACAGTCATCTGCCAAAGTCCATTTGACCGCCTGAATGAAAATTCAACTATTCGTCCATTCTAGGGGTAAAATCATCATTTCGCCCTGCTCGTCCGTTAATCCTCGTCTAATCCTCGATTAGTCTCGCTAATCCGTCATTAATTCTTAATTAATCCTGTTAATTCAGGATGGGTCGTCACAGTTGTGACAATCGATAGCAGGATTTCCAAAAATCATCTTGCAAGTTAAGGAAATCAAACTTTTGATTTGTTTCCCTATTTTTCTGCTAGTAGAAGCCTATTCCTCCTTCTGATTGTGTTCCACCACCCTCACCCCACCTCTACCTTCAGTTCCTACTCACCCTATACAGACTATATCCAAATATGGGGCCACCAAGCCCAAATATTTCATTGCCACTAAGCATACTCCTCATTCTTCCCTCACATGTCCTACTGCCTTTATTCCCACTACATCTCTTCAGACTGGTAAGATCCTTCATTGGCAAGCTGCAATGACAGGACCCGTCCCAACTGGACGTCAAAAACCGTACCCGGTCCTGCTCCCGTCTGACAAGTCAACTAAAGGTCCGAAACTCCCTTTCAGTGCTTGCCAGACAAGGGATGTTTGCGCGGATTTCTGCTGCTGTCACTGCCTCACGATCAGTCCCGAACGTCATACCACGGCCTGGAGGGTCACAAAACAGAAATGGTGTGAGTGGACAAAAATGACCTCTTATAAAAACATATTTCAAAATACAATCTTACCCTCCAGTTTTCACAATCTTGCATGCATAACGTAAAACATGAGTGACCGATAAAATCAAAACATATTTTCCCATGGTCCATAACACTCATATTTTCCCATGGTCCATAAAACTCATGTTCACCAAATCAGTTTATGTTATAAAACATCAAATCCCGGCTCTCAGGCCAAAATATGTGAAAACCTAATCACCTGGCCACAAGGACCAAAAACCCGTACTCAAAACTAGTACATCATCACAATCAATACCAATCAGCATTACTTACCAGTGCACAATAAATATATCAATCCAATCAATCCGCACTACTCACGAGTGCATAAAATATCACCAATCACATCTGCACTACTCACAAGTGCACAATCAATCAAACTGCACTACTCACAAGTGCTGCACTACGCGTAGGCCAATATCCAGTCACTCTCTCGGGAATAAACACCTCTGGGCTCAACCCCCTCGGGCTCAGTCACCTCTGGGCGAACACATCCCCAGGATCAGACACCTCCGAGTGGTACATCCAGGCTCAGTATCATCCGAGAAGCTGACTACCATAGGATCAACTCCCGATCCTACAATCACATCCCCCAAGCTCCTACAATCACATCCCCCAAGCTCCGGTCGTCTGGGTAATCCCCCCAAGCACCGACCGTCTGGGGATATCACAATCACAATGAAAACCATCCCGGGAATTACATCCCAAAACATTTCAATCAAATCTTGACTTCATACCAAGTCAAGGTCATTCTCAACTGGGTCTCAAGCCCAAAATACCTTTTACACATAAACCGTTAAAATCACATTTAAATCCATAGAATAATCCGAAAATCATCATTGACTCACCAACCAAGTCAAAACATCATTTTAGAAATCATTTAGACTCCGGGCCTAGCCCAAAACATCATCTGCACATTCCTCGTAAAACGTGCCCGAAAGACTGATTAAAATAATCATAAAATCCCAATAAATCATTAATTTCACAATTTCACAAATGACTCCAAATCCGAGTCAAAATCACTATTCACTTGGGTTCTCATGCCCAAAATAACATTATCACGCAAATCCATGCGTTGCAACCTCCGTTGCCATTTTCACGTAAATCCACAAAGTCAATCACTGACTCATAACCCGAGTCCAAATATCATTTTCAATCCATGACTCAATAATCCGAGTCCAACCATTATTTTCAATCAATTTCAATCCCGGACTCATAAACCAAGTCCAAACATCATTTTTACCAAATTTCGTAATTTCTCGAAAATCGCCCAAAATAATAATATAATAATCATAAAACCGAGAAATTACCGGATTGAAACACAAATCATGCCCAAGCATATAAAATCATATAATAAGGCATAAAAATCATATATGCATGCATCACAATTAGAAAACAAAGTCCACTCACACACACCGTCCAAAACGGTCCGTTTCCGAGCTGCACGTTTTTCCGTAAAATCTGGAAATCACAACTCCTGTCCAAAATCATTATAGAGGGTTACTAACATCTCAAAATACAACATATAATTTTCCCCAATTTTTCCGGGATTTAAATACGTATTTTTAACGTAATACAAAACTTCGGATACGCGGAACATTATCGAATCAATATCCGATTTCATCGAAATCAACGTCAAAATGTTCGTTACACTGAGAGGATCAAAAGTCATGTTGACCTCACCTTGAGACTAGGCCGGACGCGCCCCCACGCGCCGCCGTGAGTGGCTGCGCGTGAAACCCACGCGCCAGCTACAGTGCTGTCTCCCTCACCCGTTTGTCTAGTAAACGGGTCGTTTAACCCGCGAGCAGACCCGGTTCAAATCCTACCAATTCGACGTTAAATCCTTCAATTGAACATTCACACGGCTTAGTTACAAGTCTAATTAGAGGTCTGTGGACTTAATTACAAACGACATTACCTACAACCCCACGATCACAGTTGATCATTCGAAGGAGCTCCGGCCATTGTTCATCCTTCGAAAATCATCAAACCTTCACGATTTCGTTCAATTGATCCACCAGTAAGCTTCAATGAACTAAGAGAAACATTTCCCCTCCATCAATTGCGTCGTTTGATCACTCATTGATCACGACTCAACCTCGACTCAAGCTCCCTGTTACCAGACCCGTTCAGAGCCAATTCGGCCTCGATTCTTCTCGTTTTTGATCTGGTTCCACTCGTCTCCACCTCAGGAAGCTGTTTCCAAGCTTCAAATCGATCATCACGGCTCAATTCTTCCAATTTGATTTTCCCTCCCAATTTTCTAAAACCCGAATTCCAGTTCTACAGCCATCCACAATCCCTCGTGTTTCCCTCGCTGAATTCCTCTCTGAATTCTCTCCAATTCGCACTCACAAGTTCAGCTGATGGAGAGGAGATTAAGGTGGAAAGAATTTGTGTTTTGGGTTGTACACGGTTAAGGAAAACAGAAGAGAATTAATGGGAAATAAAAGGATAATTAATTAAAATAATATTAAAACATCATCATTTGGTCTCCCCCAAAATCATGGATCCATGTTTTGTGCCTGATTTTAAGGAATGAGTGACACTTGTCACTCAACCAAGTGTGTCCAGTCACCGGGTACTGTTCATATTAAAATATTATTTAATTCCCGGTTCTTTCGGTTAACCGAGCTCGATTCCGTGACCATAACTTCGTCGTCGAATCTCCGATTTCGGCATGCCGCCTGTCGTTGGATTCGTATCGACGAGACCTACGTAACGGTCCTTGGCCCTCGTCCATCGGACCTCCCGATCAAAAAGTCAACATTTGGCCCCTACTATGCCAAATTACCAAAATACCCCTCATCTTCCGATCATCATAACTTTCACTACGAATGTCGGAATCGAACGTGCCACCTGTCTATGAACTCGTGACGTCCCGAACTACGTCATAGTCATCGGTCAAAGTTCGTTTGACCGCCCGAACTAAAAGTCAACATTTTGCCCACGCCAAGGGCAAAACGGTCATTTTGCACGTTTCGTCCGATTTCACTCAACTAATCCCCGATTAGTCATTCTAAATCACGATTAATTAATATTCAATCCCGATATTCGGGACGGGTCATTACATGCAATTCAGCTACAATTTGATGCTCTCCAGCAAACTAATACTTGGAGCCTTGTTTCTACTTCCCCCTCTCAGAACTTAGTTGGGTGTAAGTGGGTATTGTAGATTGTAACCACCAATCATGTAGGAGCTCGCACCAGAATCAGCGATCTAATGAGAGGAAGATGTCGTAGCGGAGGCCACCACCATGGCAGTGAGGCGAGTAGGAGAAATACGACCAGTAAATGACACGACCCATCCCAATCCCCCCGGGATTACCATGGAATGTGACGTGCTCCCGTCTGACAAGAGGCGTCAGACAAGGGATAACCGATTGCCATTGCCCAAACGGGCTTCCAGAGTGCGTAAGAATCGATGGAGGAAGTGTGTGATGCTCAAGTCTCTGCTGGAGTCGTATCCGGAATCAACCTGAAGGGCATTAAAAACAAAAGCTGTGAGTGGACGAAAATAAACAAGTCTGTTAAAAATATTTATAAGACATTTATGCCCCTCAGTAAAATCATATGCATGCACCAAAAACCAATAATCCCATATTTATTTAGAAATAACCATTAGGGCCTTAGCCCGGAAACCAAAGCATAGTTTCAAATTCCAAAAGTCAATCCAAGAGTTATTTCATCAATCCAGTAATATTCATTTATTATTTTTCCATCTCCGGCATCCCCGATGCCTAGCGCCCTAGACGCTTGACGTTCCAGACGTCATATCTCACGGTATTAAGCAACGCGTGCTGCCCGGGGTCTCACCGGGTCCATATCTCTGACATCCCCGATGTCTGACGTCCATGACGTCTAGCAATCCTGCTCCTGGATCACTATACGGTCCGGTAGCTCCGTACAATGAGCCCTCGCAGGCAATGCACCGTGACTTCTCCAGTGTCCCCGACACTTGGAGGAGACCAGGATATAAATATCCTCATATCGAGATGGTTTTATGGAACACATTTTATTATTCATTTCCAAAATATCACAAGGGCCCTGCCCCGAATTTCCATAAAACCGTCATAGTCCAAATAGTTGAATCAAATCCGAAATAGTTTATTCAATTCCATTTTAGGGTCCCCGACCCGAAATCACATATATAAGTCAACTGGGCCCCTGGCCCGATTTCATAAGTCAACTGGGCCCCTGGCCCGATTCATAAGTTAACTGGGCCCCTGGCCCGATTTCATAATTCAATTGGGCCCTTGGCCCGATTAACAAATTAACTGGGCCCTTGGCCCGATTTTACTTTATCAAATCCGTAACCTTTTCATGAAATGATATCCATCCATATTTATGGAAATCAGTGCAAATGCAGAAAACCTCGATTCACGTGCAAACACGTAAATCGCCTCGAAATGCGTGAAAACATATAAATTCACTGATATCCAAAATAAATCATATAATCCCAATTATAACAATCATGAAACAGTTATGCATGCATCGAATTTATAAAACCAATGTCCACTCACAGACCGTTTAACCGAGCGCCTCGATACGCGTGTCATAGGCCTTCCCGGGCCACACCACTATCACCGGGACTCCCAATCCTGTTCAAATCACATTAGAGGATCACTAACCTCATCATTAACATCCTAATCAAGTCTCGTAATTTTCCCGAATTTTTACGTATTTTTAAACTGGATTTAAAACCTTCGGACATCCCGAACAATAACGAAACGGGATCCGATCGACACGAAACCAACGCTAAAATGTTCGTTACATTGTATAGGATAAAAGTCATGTTGACCTCACCTCGAGATTCGTGCCCACGCGCCGTCACGCGCCGCCGTGAGTGGCTGCGCGTGAAAGCCACGCGCCTGCTACAGTGACTGCTATAGTGTTCCTTCTTCACCCGAATGACTGGTAAACGGGTCTGATTACCCGCGATAGGATCCGGTTCAATCACACCCAATTCGACATCAATTCAATCCGTTCTTTCAACTGATCCCTTGTAATCAATCACCATTTAAGTTCTGTAAATCGAATTACACAAATAATGGTCTAAATCCTCACGACTCTCGATCGATCCTCGACGGGTTTTCAATTCGGGTTTCACGATATCGTCCCTGGTTTCCAAATTAATTCATTCAGTTAGCATCGTGAGAGTGTAAGGGACATTTCTACAAGGTCAATTTGAGAAATACTTACCTCAAACCCACTGAATACAAGCTCGACTTTGAGCTGCCATGGAAGCTCAGTTCTTCCTCAATCCGCCATGGTTTCTCTTCGTTCTTGAAGCAAAGCTGATCGTTTTGATCCCAGAAGACTCAAGGTAAACTCCATTTTGACCGTCACGGCCCAAATATTCCAATTCGAAATTCCCTCCAATTCTCCGAAATTTGATTCCCGAATTACACCTCCCCACTCAGTCCCCCGTGCTCTCCCTCAGCCAAAACCTTCCCTAAATCACCAAATATCCATTTGTGAAATCAATTATGGAAGGGAGATTGCCAATGGCCAGAATCAATTCCTTATACCTCTGTTTTTTGCTTGTTCACGGTGAGGAAGTGAGGATTAGCATAAATAGAAGGGAGGGATGAGATGGACGGCTGTGATGCAATCTGGGGGTGGAATGGATGGCTCAGATCAAAAGCAAGGATTTAATCCTAAATTATTATATAGTGGAAACTTTAGTATATAGTTTATGATTAGTGGATCAAGATCCAATCTAGCCATCGGATGAGTGACACTTGTCACTCATCCAAGTGTCCTCCAACCACCATTTCAGAATAAAATAATCCACACAGTTACCGAGACATAACTTCCCCGATTTCACGTTTCAGACCATAACTTCCTCGTACGAAGTCCGATTTTGGCGGGCCGCCTGTCGTTGGATTCGCATCGACGAAACCTCCGTAACAGTCCTTGTCCCTCGGCCATCGGACATCCCGGTCAAAAAGTCAACATTTCCCCTTCATTTGTCCAAATTACGAAAACGCCCTTGAACTTCCGTACATCATAACTTTAACCACGAACGTCGGAATCGAACGTGCCACCTGTCTATGAACTCGTGACGTCCCGAACTACATCACGGTCATCGGTCAAAGTCCATTTGACCATCCGAAATAAAAGTCAACATTTTGCCCACGCCTAGGGGCAAAACGGTCATTTTGCACAATTCGTCCGAAATCACACAACTAATCCCAGATTAGTAAATCACCATTAAATATTATTAAATCCCGATATTCGGGACGGGTCGTTACAACCTTCCCTCCTTTAAGAATTTCGTCCTCGAAATTACCAATCTCCTTATTCCACAACCACCTTGTGGAAAACAATTCGCTCACACATCTGTGTACACTTGTACACCCACATACTGGGACAACACCTGCCTCGTCTATACCCAGACATCCCATCACAGTCATACGTCATAATATCAACAACACTCGACCACCTCGAGTGGAAATGATCACTTGATCCGCGATAAAATCGCCTAACCATTTAGCTGACTTCTTCAGCTATACGGTTCCCTTCCATTACCAATATATCCTTACCTTTGCTCCCATTGGGAGTCGCCAAATCTCATTTGTCAGTCCACGCTGACACCACCAGTTCAAACTGTCACCACAAAGCTTTACCACCCTAGTAAAGCCCCAACCATCAGCTAGTCAGTGATAACACCACGTACTACATCACCCTCGATGTAGCGGAAGATCAACCACATGATCTCAATTCGCAGGGCAAGCCCAATCCTGCGACACAACATAATCTCAATGTCCATAATTTCCGGCTCCCTCAGCGAACCAAGACGCTGGAAACATCACGGTGTGAAAACATCACACAAGGCTACTCGTGGTTACTCTGACCACCAATTCACTCATCCTGAGTGTACGTATACCGTCAACTTACTCCATCAAGTGGTGTAACTGGAACACATTGAATACCAGCCCAGCAGTGATCACACATATGAATACCAGGGTTCCACTAGCCAACCATGGCCAAGAGCACCTGCTCATACACTCACTGAACCCGACAAAATCACTCTGCACAGCGCACTGTATCCAATGTCCAGTCCACGATCACAACCAAACAAATGATACTGGAACCAAGCCAATTACCAACACGTTTAGTTACACACCACTGGTACATCCCATGTACCGCTATTAGGCACCACTCAGCCTAACCAGTCTCAATCCTCGTACAACGTACCCTGAACGTACGTCAATTCATCAATCCGCCTACAACCACCTAGGTCGTAGCCAAACACGTTCCAATAATGGAGTACATTTGCCCAAACCATCATGAGACAAAACGAGCTCCACCCGTCATCTAGTTCCAATTCCGAATCCGAATTCACAATTTCGTAAGAAATCCCGAACCCGAACCCAGACATCATATTTTTAATCCATTTCCAAATCCGAATCCGAAATCATTACTCCGTAAGCTAGCATTGGAATAATCATTCCGTACCCAAATCCAGTAATCCATTTTCGAGCTTCGCAATCGAATCCTGAATCGTCACCCAGAAATTCGATTCCAAAACCCAAAATCTCGTTTACGTCCATCAAGACGTAACATAACTGAATCTATCGGTTGCCTGTCCAAAACACTCGATTGACTTCATAGGGAAGCCAATCCCAATATCCACACGTCAAAAGTTGACAAAATCCGACCACATCGGAAACCTACTCAACCGAGTAACAACCATATGGACTTCACTCCGAAAAGAAGTTCAGTCCCGCCATTTACGACTCACATACCAAGGTAAGAGTGATAAACTCTCCACCCATCTGGATCATCAAGATCACAATCCATATCCATCGCTACGTCACCCGACAAGTAACATCACGATCCTAGATCGTCACATCGACCAAAGTCGACAACATCACAAATCAGATCCACCTAGGATCCACACATGCTCACATAGCTAACAATCCATCTGGAAGCTGATCGTAGGGTCTTACACCCTCAATTGAATCCTTCGCCAAATTTCCCTTGGTGGAAAGATGACCACGCATATCACCACCAAATCTAAAATCATACAAAACTTCTTGTGTCCAATGAACCCAAGCCAAACATGGGTCCACCCACCAATGCACGCTCAACGTACTGGTAGCAACAATCATCATCTGCCACGGCAGGAAAATATGAAGTCAACCCCAATGACTTCGGAATACCAATCACCGATGCGGAAATGAGCACTCCTCTCGTCTCCCAATCACAACTCTCCCCGACACGGGAGTTCCAACCATGTTGGGAACAGACATGCTCCCAATGAGATGTCAAGTTCAACCACTGGACTGCCCACGTCCATACCTCACTTGGACCACCACGTGTCCAAAATCAATTCATTACTCGGACCTCACGTCCGTCAATAATCATGTATGCACACACCCCGATTCCGAACGGGATATCTACAATTTTGCCTGAATGTGCATACCATACTGCCTTTGTCTCACATCTCGACCTTAACAGGTTCAATCCTCAGGTTCCAAGTGATTCACAATCACAAAATCCCACATCAATACCATGAATGGTTTCCCCAACTTTTCCAATTTCAATAATTTCCTTGTACTTCCTGGGGATATAAGAAGTATACCATCATACCAATCTCGGAGTTGACAACAACTCCCCAAATCCACCAATACACATGACATAGGGAACAGCATCCCAAGATTCCCCAAATTTTCAATCATACCTTTTGATCCATTCATCACTTGTCATCATATATCTGTTAGGACTTATCCCAACACGACACAACCTCCACTGGAACCCATCCAGTCCAAGACTCAACCACCTCTGAGTCGCAGATACCAATCACATGTCCATCATGACAGAGTCACACCCCAACTGGTGGCTCATCGTCATCACAATCACTGACACCTGCACCAGTGCTAGTACCAATACCAGCGCACCATCATCAACACTAGTATCAACACACTGGCATCCATACTAGTATTAGCATCAAGGCACCAACATACCAACATCCATACATAGCACCCTAACATCCATGCTAGCACACAATGTGCAACCTTGTTACCCTGGATCTCCGTTCATTCCGAACGACGATCCCGCAACACCACTCGTACCCCACGACTATGGGTACCTCCAATTTGACCACTGGCACATCAGGATAATGGACGTTCCCTGAACATCCCCTGATCCTCAAGTGTGAAAGCCACACAAAATACCCTCGATAGCCAGTCATCTCGACACAACTGTCGACCAACAGTCATCGCTGTCAAGATCCGTATCCACACATCACACTAATATTCGATCCAACACGGGATTCCATATTTTATCTCACAACCGTATCCATAGATCGAAACCCATAAGACTCACTAGAGTCATCCACATGGTCATCCACGACTTCAGCCGCTCGTCGCAGCACAAGTTCTCATTTAAAGTTCACTTTTCCAGCCCATCGATTATAAATTAGGGTTCCAAGATCACACCCTAGGGTTCCACCGAACCCAACTGCCTTCTGCAGTAAAATCCACAACCTGACCGACCCCGCGGTCCTGACATCATATAGACGTCAAATCCAATCCAATCATCAACTCAACGTGGGTTCCATCGTGGATTCCACCACGAAGGTCATCGGCTAACTCCGATGCACCAACACCCCGTACACTAGCCAACACTACTAGGGTCCAAAACTTAGACCAATACTCAACTGAGTTTCGTACTTCCATAACATTATTCCAATGGGGTTCCCTGAACCTAGCTGTGCCCAGTGGCACAACAATCCATCATCACATGACCGAACCGACGGTCCCACATTACCAGTTAATCGTATACAACCCCACCTGGGTTGAATCGCAACAATGCACGGCGTATCGGGCCAAACACACCCAATTCACCATACAACCCCAAAACTATCTATCAGGTTGACAACGGAACTGCAGCCCAAAGAGACATCACACCCTCGTCCTTCGTGCACAAAAGAGCAAAACCTGCTCTGATACCACTTGACACGACCCATCCCGATCCCCCCGGGATTACCATGGAATGTGACGTGCTCCCGTCTGACAAGAGGCGTCAGACAAGGGATAACCGATTGCCATTGCCCAAACGGGCTTCCAGAGTGCGTAAGAATCGATGGAGGAGGTGTGCGATGCTCAAGTCTCTGCTGCAGTCGTATCCGGAATCAACCTGAAGGGCATTAAAAACAAAAGCTGTGAGTGGACGAAAATAAACAAGTCTGTTAAAAACATTTATAAGACATTTATGCCCCTCAGTAAAATCATATGCATGCACCAAAAACCAATAATCCCATATTTATTTAGAAATAACCATTAGGGCCTTAGCCCGGAAACCAAAGCATAGTTTCAAATTCCAAAAGTCAATCCAAGAGTTATTTCATCAATCCAGTAATATTCATTTATTATTTTTCCATCTCCGGCATCCCCGATGCCTAGCGCCCTAGACGCTTGACGTTCCAGACGTCATATCTCACGGTATTAAGCAACGCGTGCTGCCCGGGGTCTCACCGGGTCCATATCTCTGACATCCCCGATGTCTGACGTCCATGACGTCTAGCAATCCTGCTCCTGGATCACTATACGGTCCGGTAGCTCCGTACAATGAGCCCTCGCAGGCAATGCACCGTGACTTCTCCAGTGTCCCCGACACTTGGAGGAGACCAGGATATAAATATCCTCATATCGAGATGGTTTTATGGAACACATTTTATTATTCATTTCCAAAATATCACAAGGGCCCTGCCCCGAATTTCCATAAAACCGTCATAAGTCCAAATAGTTGAATCAAATCCGAAATAGTTTATTCAATTCCATTTTAGGGTCCCCGACCTGAAATCACATATATAAGTCAACTGGGCCCCTGGCCCGATTTCATAAGTCAACTGGGCCCCTAGCCCGATTAACAAATTAACTGGGCCCCTGGCCCGATTTTACTTTATCAAATCCGTAACCGTTTCATGAAATCATATCCATCCATATTTATGGAAATCAGTGCAAATGCAGAAAACCTCGATTCACGTGCAAACACGTAAATCGCCTCGAAATGCGTGAAAACATATAAATTCACTGATATCCAAAATAAATCATATAATCCCAATTATAACAATCATGAAACAGTTATGCATGCATCGAATTTATAAAACCAATGTCCACTCACAGACCGTTTAACCGAGCGCCTCGATACGCATGCCATAGGCCTTCCCGGGCCACACCACTATCACCGGGACTCCCAATCCTGTTCAAATCACATTAGAGGATCACTAACCTCATCATTAACATCCTAATCAAGTCCCGTAATTTTCCCAAATTTTTACGTATTTTTAAACTGGATTTAAAACCTTCGGACATCCCGAACAATAACGAAACGGGATCCGATCGACACGAAACCAACGCAAAAATGTTCGTTACATTGTATAGGATAAAAGTCATGTTGACCTCACCTCGACATTCGTGCCCACGCGCCGTCACGTGCCGCCGTGAGTGGCTGCACGTGAAAGCCACGCGCCTGCTACAGTGACTGCTACAGTGTTCCTTCTTCACCCGAATGACTGGTAAACGGGTCTGATTACCCGCGATAGGATCCGGTTCAATCACACCCAATTCGACATCAATTCAATCCGTTCTTTCAACTGATCCCTTGTAATCAATCACCATTTAAGTTCTGTAAATCGAATTACACAAATAATGGTCTAAATCCTCACGACTCTCGATCGATCCTCGACGGGTTTTCAATTCGGGTTTCACGATATCGTCCCTGGTTTCCAAATTAATTCATTCAGTTAGCATCGTGAGAGTGTAAGGGACATTTCTACAAGGTCAATTTGAGAAATACTTACCTCAAACCCACTGAATACAAGCTCGACTTTGAGCTGCCATGGAAGCTCAGTTCTTCCTCAATCTGCCATGGTTTCTCTTCGTTCTTGAAGCAAAGCTGATCGTTTTGATCCCAGAAGACTCAAGGTAAACTCCATTTTGATCGTCACGGCCCAAATATTCCAATTCGAAATTCCCTCCAATTCCCCGAAATTTGATTCCCGAATTACACCTCCCCACTCAGTCCCCCGTGCTCTCCCTCAGCCAAAACCTTCCCTAAATCACCAAATATCCATTTGTGAAATCAATTATGGAAGGGAGATTGCCAATGGCCAGAATCAATTCCTTATACCTCTGTTTTTTGCTTGTTCACGGTGAGGAAGTGAGGATTAGCAGAAATAGAAGGGAGGGGTGAGATGGACGGCTGTGATGCAATCTGGGGGTGGAATGGATGGCTCAGATCAAAAACAGGGATTTAATCCTAAATTATTATATAGTGGAAACTTTAGTATGTAGTTTATGATTAGTGGATCAAGATCCAATCTAGCCGTCGAATGAGTGACACTTGTCACTCATCCAAGTGTCCTCCAACCACCATTTCAGAATAAAATAATCCACACAGTTACCGAGACGTAACTTCCCCGATTTCACGTTTCAGACCATAACTTCCTCGTACGAAGTCCGATTTTGGCGGGCCGCCTGTCGTTGGATTCGCATCGACGAAACCTCCGTAACGGTCCTTGTCCCTCGGCCATCGGACATCCCAGTCAAAAAGTCAACATTTCCCCTTCATTTGTCCAAATTACGAAAACGCCCTTGAACTTCTGTACATCATAACTTTAACCACGAACGTCGGAATCGAACGTGCCACCTGTCTATGAACTCGTGACGTCCCGAACTACATCACGGTCATCGGTCAAAGTCCATTTGACCATCCGAAATAAAAGTCAACATTTTGCCCACGCCCAGGGGCAAAACGGTCATTTTGCACAATTCGTCCGAAATCACACAACTAATCCCAGATTAGTAAATCACCATTAAATATTATTAAATCCCGATATTCGGGACGGGTCGTTACAGTAAATGTATGATTCATACTGTTGTGATAATCGATAACAGGATGACCAGGATTTCCACAAATCTAACAGCGAATAAGGCTATCAGATGATGCACCATGAGAGGAGGAGCCACCATAATAAAAGCCTTGCCCTTGGAAGTGGAAAAGACGTGTTCTAGTGAAGCCACGATTGAAGCCTCTGCCTCAATTTGAATTCCACTTACGATTGAAGGAAGAGAATGGGCGAGGAGGAGCAGCTAAAGCTTGATTCACATGTGGAGTGGGAAGGAGGCCAGAGGAGCCAGATGAGGTGGAGAAGGCATGAAATGGCTCTGTGGTGGCCGGAGAAAAACAATTGGCAATGGGAGGAGTAGCTTAAGATCATATAAGGCACAAATTGTAGTTGTGCTTTTTCGATGTTGGACATTTTCCGAATATCTCAACACGCCTCCTTACATGTGGCAGATTTTCCAACTTATCACGTGACAATGTGATTGGGTACGTGTGACACGTGTGGTAGTTAAACCTTCATGTGGGATAACCTCGCTCTGATACCATGTAGAATATTGGTATTTCATTAACTTCAACATAATACAATATACAAGTATATATACTATCATAGATACATAGTTGTACAATACATCTCAAAGAATACATCTGGTGCAAGAGGGAAATAACGAAATAACAAACTAACAAACTAATTACTAACTAACTAATCTTGTCTATATTACTAGACTGCCCTATACATTCTCCACAGTGGATAATTTCACTTCTGGTTGAAGAAGGGGTGGCAATGTAGCAGGCTAAAAAGAAGTAGACTTAGATTCCAGGTATTCTTCCTTCCCATATCATTTATCTTTTGATTTATCTGATTTCTAACGAAAAAAAGTTACAAAAACATCAAAGGATCATAACAGAAAATAAGTAAAGCACACTTGCTGCTAGCCAAAGGGGATTTTGTTCAAACCCGTTTTCTCTTCTCCTTAGACTTGCGGCTCAGAGATTTCTTTATTGAAGAAAACCAATTTCCTTTTCCTCCCAATCTCCTTATCATTCCTCTAAAGGCTACCTGTGAGAAACAAATCAAAGTTTAAACAAAAGTTAATTGCGCAGAATTAAATGCAAGTTCTAATTATACAAATAAATGGAAGAACAAAGGAATATGAGAACATTCACAAGGCATATCCCTCAAAATCAGCACTTTTTCTCTAGGACCAAATCAAGTAGTGAAAGTGTGAAACATATATCTAGGGGAAAAAGAAAAGGACCAAAAAAATATATATGGGTTTTGTTCTTTCCCTGGCAAAAGCTTGCAGCTCTGAGTGGCTTTTGTTCTTTCTCATCCTTATACCGTCACACTCAAATTTTGGATAATTTTACCCTTTTATCTTAATAGAAATATATTAAATTAGACGTCTATGGGATATTTAGAAATAAAAATCATGTTCATGAGGCATCCTGGGACAAAATGGTGTTTATGGAGCATTTTGATACTTAACTTGATGTTCTGATGGCATATTGAGCAAAAAAATCCTTTGTTCACTAAATTCAAAATTTGAACACATTGTTGTTGCAATTGAAAAATCAAAAGATTTGGATATCATGACTATTGGTGAATTGTCTCGTTCACTAAGAGCTCATGAAAAAAGAATTATGAAGAAAAACTTGGTGCAGTTAATATAACAAGCTCTTCAAGCGAAGATAAAGATCGCAGATGATGAAACCTGAAAATTCAGAAAACTCAAATCATGGTCATGGAAAAAGAAAATGCTAGAATGGTAGTCCAAAGATCACAACCAAACCCATCCCTGTGTTATTTACAAGAAGAACAATCATGACAGCAATAATTGTCAGTTCAGACCATGTGATTGCTGCAAGAACTCTTATCATAATGGCATCAATTGCCCAAAAAGAAAGACTAAATATGCTCACTTTATTGAAAAGAACCAAAAGAAGAACTACTATTATGAAAAAGAATGTAGGTGAACAAGAAAAATGGAAGCTCTAATGTAAAGGCTAAAGGGAAATAAACCATAATATCTATATATATAAAGTAAAAATGATGGATGCATCAAAGACATCAAAAGACTAGAGAAGTCCAATGTCAGGACCCGTCCCAAATCCCTTAGGATTAACGTGGGACGCGCCTGATCCCGTCTGACACCATGTGTCAGACCAGGGAAAATTCCTTCTTTAGCCCTCGTCAATGCTATCAGAGTACGTCAGGATCATAGGAAGAGGGGAGTGATGTCTCGGTCTCTGCTACAGTCTGCATCCGTGATCAACCTGAAAGGCATTAAAACATTAAAAGATGTGAGTGGACAAAACAATATTTTAATAAAACATTTTCAAACAAAGAAATTTATGCCCTTCATAAATACATACGCATGCATTCGAAAACCATTTATCAAACGTTCATCAAACCATTTCAAAACATTCTCAAAACCTTTCAAGGGTTCATGCCCAGTCCCCATAAACCGTCATGACCCATAAATCCATTTATGGGTCCTCGACCCGAAATCACAAACTCAAAACCATAAAAAAAAAAAAAATACATGGGAACTCAGCCCAAATCTCATAATGTGGGTCTCAGCCCAAAACCATTCTCAGTGAAATACCAAACATAGAATACGGGGTCTCCGCCCCCAAACCATTTCCAAACATACGGGGTCTCCACCCCAAATCATTTCCACAATATCAAATACGGGGGTCTCCGCCCCAAATCACTTTTCATAAAAAACACATACGTAATCATACGTATAACCCATCTGCGGCACTTCCGAGAAGATTCCAATTTGGGGCACACAGCCCCTAGAGAACACATCCCCGATATATGTCACGATATCATCTCTATACTAGTGTGCACACTACTCGGGGTCTCAATCCGAGTCTTCCCCCAGGAATTCTCCATCTGGGAGGCTCAATCTCTAGATCTAGTTCGAGCTCTATCTCTGGATCTAGTCACATCATATCTCATACTCCCACTCCTAGAACGGGATCCCTATGGGGATACCCATTCTGGTATGTGGATCGTGACTCTCCAGGTCGACGTCTGGAGGAGACCATATAATCATATGGAGGGTTCATATTCATTTTCAAATACTTTCTTTCTTTCTCAAAATATATTTCAACTGTGTCTCATACCCGATTCATCTCAACAGGATTCCTCGAATCCGATTCAAATCCATTTCACAGGCCTCAGCCTAAATCCGCAGTTCAATAGGGTCCCATGCCCGAATTCTCATTTCACAAATCGAACTGGGACTTAAGCCCGATTTCAAAATCAACAGGGTCTTAAGCCCGATACCACGACTAACTGGGCCCTAAGCCCGAAACCATAAACCAACGGGACCTCAAGCCCGATTTCACAACCAATAGGGCCTCAAGCCCGATACTACAGTCAAAGGGGCCTCAAGCCCGATGTTACAGCCAACTGGGCCTCAAGCCCGAACTCGTAAACCAACGGGACCCTCGGTCCGATCGTATAACCCAAATGGACCCTCAGTCCGATTCCTCGTCAAATCAAATGGACTCAAAGTCCGAGAGTTTCAAATCAAATGGGCCTCATGCCCAAGTTTATATTTCCAAATCCAAACTCCATTTATTAAACCCTCGTTGAAAACCTAGCACGTATAAGCATCATATAAAATTGGAAATCTCAAAATACGTGCAAATACGTAAATCCTAGGCTATCACAAACAAATGCACTCATGGCATCACAAAACATATATTAAAACACTTATAAAACATTTATGCATGCATCAAGTTTGAAAGAAAGGTCCACTCACATACCGTCCGAAGCCGCGCCTCGATACACGTGTCATACGCCTCTCCCGGGCCAATCGTCGCCTCCGGAATTTCCGAACCTGTCCAAATCAAAATAGAAGGTTATTAACTACTTAAATAACCCCTCACTAAAGTCCGGTAATTTTTCAGAATTTCTAACTATTTTTAAACGCGAACCTAAACCTTCGAACAACCCGAACTATATCGAGACGATGTCCGATCGACTCGAAACCAGTCCCAAAATGTTCGTTACATCGAATAGATGAAATAACATGTTGGAACCTTCCCCAAAAGACTCCCCACGCGCTGCCATACGCCGCCCAAAGGGCCCTGCGTGTGGGCTCACGCGCCTGTGAACAGTCGCCTTCAACCTCTCGACGAACCCGGTCTGCTTGGTTCGAAACGAACCGAACTGGTGCGACCGGTTCAGTCTATTCCTCCTTCATTTTGGTCCGTTTTCATTCCAATTCAATCCTATCCTCTATGTTTCTTCATTTCCTACCTTTCTACATAATTAGAATCAAGAAAAACGACCTACAATCGATTGCTCAAGTTAAACCCCACGGTCCCTGTTTTTCCCGATCATCCCCAGGGCGTCTCAGCCCTTCACTGCAGTCCAAACTACCCTCAAAACTTTCCTACAAACTCAACAAACCTCACCCAAACACCAGAAGTCATCCTTAACGCCTAAAACCCGAAATAGGGAATTGAACGTTTCATACCTTCGCGGTTTTTCCGTCCCTCCGCCGTTCACGGCGGATCAGGCCACATCTAGCCATTATCCTCATCATCCACGGCCTCAGTCTCAGTCTCTCAAGATCCTCAGTCGATCAATAAGGGGAAGGGTGGTTTATGGTAAGGGTTCAAATGAGATCGGGTAAGTTGAAGAAACAAAGAAGATGAACTGATATGCATGAACCAATTTGGGTGGGCAATGGATGGATAACAAGTGTCATTCATCCATTGGGCCTGCCCCAAAATATATGGGCCCTACTAACTGACAATTAGTCCCCGTCTCGTAAAACGTGCAATAGTACGTTTGAACTTCCGTGAACCGTAACTTATCCGTCGAACGTCCGAATTTGACGTGCCGCCTGTCTACGGATTCGTATCGTCCTGATCTACATAATGATCCTCGGTGCTCGGCCCTCGGACATTTGACCTCCTGGGTCAAAAGTCAACTATTTGCTATTTTTCAACTAAAATACCAAAATGCCTTCGAATTTCAGAAAATCATAACTTCTTCCTCGAACGTCGGAATCGAGCGTACCACCTGTATATGAACTCGTGATGTCACGAACTACGTCACAGTTATTGGCCAAAGTCCATTTGACCGCCTGAACGAAAAGTAAATGATTCGCCCATTCTAAGGGCAAAATCGTTATTTCACCCAAACGTCCGTTAATTCTCGTCTAATATCCGATTAGTCTCGCTAATCTATCATTAATTCTTAATTAATCCCGCTAATTAGGGACGGGTCGTTACATCCAAGATTTTCAAAATTATAGGGGAGTGTTGAAAGTTATTTTGAAAATAAATTATGTTTTCTAGATTAATCTATTAGTTAATGTCTGTTATATTTTCTAGAGAGTTGGATAGTAGTTGGAAGTTGTAATGACATTTAATTAATGTCTTTAGAGAGTTCTACTACTAGTATAAGTAAAAGTCTTTATGTTCTTAAGTAAAGTGAACTCAGATAAAAAAATTATATGTAAAACCCTTTTGTAATCAGCTACCTTTATCAAATAAAAACAACGTTCGTTTGTCTGCTACTCTTCCGCAACAAATACCCAATAGTGGTATCAAAGCTCTTCAAATTGTCAGTGTTGTTCCCTTCCAAGTTCTCCACCTCACCAAAGACAACTACAACAATTGGAGCATAAAGATGAAGACATTGCTCGACTCACGAGATGTCTAGGATATATTATGAAAAGGACATGCAGATCCTGAAAATGATGAGGAAACCTTGTCAACAACTCAAAAAAAAATGCTTTAAGAGACTCAAGAAAAAGACAACGAAGCTCTCACCCTCATCTATCAAGCAATGGATGAAAGCACATTTGAAAAAAAATTAAGTGCAAAAACTTCAAAGCAAGCATGGGAAATATTAAAGAAATCTTTCAGTGGCATTGACAAAGCAAAAAAGTACCACTGCAGACTCTTAGGCACAAGTTTGAAATTTTACATCAAAATGAATTTGAATATGTTTTGGATTATATTTCAAGATTTCAAGCTATTGTCAATCAGCTAAGGAGATATGGTGACGATCTAAATGATGCACGCATGATTGGAAAAATCCTTCGTTCATTAAATTCAAAATTTGAACATATTGACATTGCAATTGAACAATGAAAAGATTTGGATGCCATGACCATTGGTGAATTGTTTGGTTCGCTAAGAGCTCGTGAAGAAAGAATTATGAAGAAAAATTTGGTGCAACCAATAGAAAAAACTCTTCAAGCGAAGATGAAGATCACAAATGATGAATCTCGAAAATTCAAAAAACTCAAATCATAGTCATGGAAAAGAAAAAAAAAATGCTAGAATGGTATTCCAAAGATCACGACCAAACCCCTCGTTGCATATTTGCAAGAAGAACAATCATGATATTAATAATTGTTGGTTCAAGCCATGTGATCGCTGCAAGAACTCTGATCATAATGCCATCAAATGCCCAAAAGGGAAAAAAAAATATGCTCAGTTTACTGAAAAGGAACCGGAAGAAGAACAACTATTATGAAGAAGAATGTTGGTGAACAAGAAAAATGGAAGTTCTACCATAAAGGCCAAAGGGAAAAATGATGGATCCATTGAAGAAATCAAAAGGCTAGAGAAGTCCAAAATTTTCAAAATTAAGGGGGAGTGTTGAAAGTTAATTTTGAAAATAAATTATGTTTTGAAGATTAATATATGAGTTAATGTCTATTATATTTTCTAAAAAGTTCGATAGTAGTTTGAAGTTGTAATGGCATTTAATTAATGTCTCTAGAGAGTTCTACTACTAGTAGGAGTAAGCGTTATTATCTCTTCAAGGAAAGTGAACTCAGATAAAAACTTATATATATAAAACCATTTTTATAATCAGCCACCTTTTTTTTTTGTCTGAAATCAGCCACCTTTATCAAATAAAAACAATATATGTTATTTTGTCTACTACTCTTCCACTACAAATACCCATCAGAGTTACTACTCTATAGCAATGTCGGATAAGTTATTTGGTCCTGCACCTGGTTACCAAGTTCGGTCAAATGCACACCGACCCACGATCCGGAACACTCGACCCCAAACAGGGTACGGTGCCGATCCAAATCGTCAATTTGAACGATCCAGATATTCAAGGTGCAGGTTAGATATTTCAGATTTTAGATTCAGGAAGGAAATTCTATCGATGTTGGAAAAAAGATGGAAGTCGATGTTGGGTATTTCAGATTTCAGATTCAGGTTGAGTATTGATGTTGGAAAAGAGATGGAAGTCGATGAAGGAAATTCTATCGATATTCCACTCGAAGGAGTAACTCGCTGAAGCACCACCATTCTCGACTCTGCAGAGATTGGTCCCTTTCTTGGTCGTACTGAAGCAACTGAATGAAAAATCTGTACCGATTATGTATACTCCAACGTACCGGGATCCATCTACCCTATCGTACCCCGTACCCGATCCCATTTTTCGTACCGAACCGACCCGCGAACCAGGTAACATTGACTCCTACAATGCAATTGCAATCTGATCGAGTAACACATGATGGAGGTACGTAATCTAATTAGTGAACCATCTCTTCCTAGACTTATGTTTTCAGACAAATAAATAGTTATGCTATAAAATGTGCGTGTTGGTGTCCAGCGTGTGACAAAGTTAGTACCACCACACAATTCTATGAAATAATATCTTATTTACTACAAGATGCACCGCAACAAGAAGAATCAGACCGCGGAGGAGTTGTTTAATGATCAGCACAACGAGCTTCTGAAGTTGGCGCAGGATTGGAAAAAGGATAAAGCTGGGTCATGCTCAACGGTGGCAATGCTGGTGGCCACGGTGGTCTTTGCAGTTGCCTACGCAATCCCTGAAGATAACAATCCCAATGGCCTCCCTGTTTTTCAGGACTCTTCACTCTTCATGCTCTTCACTTGCATGGACATTATGGCCATCTCTTGCTCATTGTTATTGGAGTTTGAACGTCAGAGGTGCAGTCAGAGGAGGATCAAAGTAGCAACAGTTCACAGGTAAACTTCTGAACTTCAACTTCTTAGCTGAATGAGAAACGGGGCAAGCTCTTATGGTGTTTAGATTAGGAATTCTTCTACTCTTCAAATTCTAGGCATGGATTGATAATTGAACGGTGTGTTAGAACAAAAATCAATTAATGCACTCTTTGTGTTTGATAAAACGCCTTAGACAGATTTCTTAAGTTCGTTTTTCTCTTGAGGTCAGTAATCACACTGATCCCTCAGATTCTTCTCGTTTTTCTCTTATTAGAATGAATGCATTACAATGTGATATATCAAGCACACTCTCTCTCTCACTCCCTCACACACACACTCATCATGTGATTCGGTTAGGAGGTGACAGTGACATCTCCTAGTCTTGCGCCTCACACATACACGTCACACACTCACGCTAACAGAATTCACATATTCTCAACGCTCACTCATTCTTCCTTCCTTCTTGTTTGCCACATGTCTTCTCGAGTTGACAGCTAACTCGCTGCCAAGTCAGCTGCCAGTGAGCAGCTTACTTTCCAACAATTGTCTTCGGTGGCATTTTTCCTCTATCCTCTCCTCTCCACTTGAGATCCAAATTTCTGTTACAGCCTTCCTCGCAAACTCATGGCTAGATTCGTGTTGCTCTTCTTGTCCATGGCAGCCACCATGCTTGCCTTTGCTGCTACCATTTTGCTCTTGGTTCGTATCGAAAAGAAATGGACCAAGTCCATACTTTATCATGTTGCCTTCTTTCCTGGAACTCTCTTCGGCGTTCTGCAATTTCCTATGTATTACACTTTCAAGGTCATATTTCAGACCATCAAAAGGATTTTCCTCTCCTTCCTTCTTCTTTTTTCAAGAGAATATCAAGATGAGGTCAGGCCAAGGCACACTGAATTACAAAGCCAACTTAACGTTCTCTTTTCACAAAGTCTAGCAAGCTTTTTCCTTTGAAAAATAAGCAATATGATATAAAATTGAATTTAAGGTTTGTTTGTTCATAAGTTTATGCCTAAATTAATGATAATGACGTGTGTTGTTATAAATAAAGTGAATCATAATGCTCATTTTTTATGCTCAAATAATTTCTGAATTTGATCTTGTTGATCTCAACCATTAATGGAATCTACACAAGAATAAATCAGAGCAAACTTGATGAAACACCTCCAGTATAATCCCACGATACTCCTCTGAGTTCATGGA
Organism: Prinsepia uniflora; assembly: GCA_032719365.1. Taxonomy (NCBI): domain Eukaryota; kingdom Viridiplantae; phylum Streptophyta; class Magnoliopsida; order Rosales; family Rosaceae; genus Prinsepia; species Prinsepia uniflora. The sequence continues at coordinate 8,946,655 of CM064868.1, read as the reverse complement.
AACATAATAGTTCAAGAGACTTCGAAGATCTTTAGGCTCTTCTAGCCGGTTTTCCATGATCATCTCTGCCATAGACTCCCTAAAATCCTCTCTGGGGTCATAAGAGCATTTTTCCATAGCAACCATCACTACGAATTTGGTTCCTCCGTGAACTCCAACTTGATTATCACCGCCTGCTCTTTGCTTTCGTCTCTGATGATGATGACCCACGTGTCTTGAACTTGATGATGCTGCTGCCTCCTCCTGCCTTTCTCTGATCATCTGCTCCAGTCTCTCTTGAACCATGGCATGTGACAGGCTTGATATCGATGCGTACCTATCAGAATTTCTTGATGATGTGCTCTCAAGTTGCTCCGAATTTGACGAAGATACGCTAAGCCTGCAATTGCAACTGCAACACAGAGCCCTGCATGCTCTGTGCTGAACTTGCTTCTTGCTGATCTGTTGCTGCCTTGAGGTTCTCATCTCTTGGACATGGGGATTAATTAAGCTGGAGATTTGAAGCAATTTCTCCACGCAGAATTAATCATTTAAGCACAATTGTCAAGTGGGGCGCCATATTTACTATCATTATGTCTTGTGTTTAGTGAATGTAAGAGTAGGCGAATGGGGAACATTCGAGCCGGTAATCATCATACTTAAGTGGATCTTAATTATAATCAGTGGTAGGTGGCAACCCTTTTGAAAGTCTGGTTCATATTTTGATTAAAAGAAAGGCAAATTGGTGCATGCATGGTTTAGCTAGGGGCAATGTGCTTTGCTTGGTAGTCTCTTTTTAGGCAATGGCTTATCCAATTATGCAGAAAATCAGACAAGGGATATTACACAGCTGGTGAGAATCTCTTTTGTGGAATCCTCACCTGCATTTTGGGCACGAAGCTAGCTGAGAAGAAAATAATTATATTAAATCAAATGCTAATTCAAGTTGCTTGGCATGTGAGCATATCAAATAGCTAATCAGCACTATAGCTTAGCTTTGATACTCCATCTGTTCTAGAGGTTGTTGCTAATTGTGCTTTGGGTTTGGTGCTTCAAATATTATGCTATGTTTTGTTCATGCCTTTTGTGGTAATTAGCAATATTGAGAAAGTGGGAAATATATGAACTTGGATTGTGCGCAACTAATCACGTTTATTCTGCATATATGTACGAAAGCTTCGGACACCAGTAATCTTTAATTGTTAAATAAGTAGGGTGGCACTGGTAATGATCATTAGTAAAGTTAATTAAAGTGAGTTGTAGGCTAATGATGGATCACCATATATTTGCTTTTTTTTTTTTTTTTGGTGTTGAGTGAAGACTTGGGATGGGAAATTTTTAACATATAGAATGAAAGTAATTATTTACTTTTTCGATTATTGACGTACTTAATTACTTGTAAGTAAATGGTGTTATGAATTTGTGCAATATAGCATAAAATATAAGTCTAAATTTTCAGAAAAAATAACGATACAAACCAAAGATAAAAAATTTGTGTTAACTTTTATTAACACATCATATGGAAGAAATAATGATATGACCCAAAAACCCAAAAAAAAAAAACAATTTATTTAGTTTTGATTAACACATATATGGAAGAAATGATGTTTTCCCTCCCTTGGTATATAATTAAGGATAATATTTATCTCGTTGTACTTATTACCCTTTAGATTTATTGAATAATTTGTACATATATATGGTTATTTACACATACACCTCCTAAGATTTCTCGTTTTACACAAATACCTCCTCAAGTTTCAATAATTATACAAACACCCCTTCTGGTTTCAAATTTTTGCAAATAATCGCTTATGTTTAAAATTTTATTTATAATGACAAAATTACCACTTATGTTTAACTATCTCACAATCAAACACCTTTCATCAATTTTTTATTTAATTTTTTATAAAAATTCTGCCATTTTTTATAAAAAATAATAATACATTATTTAAAAATTCTACCATTTTTTAATAATATTAAAAAATATATAAAAATATAAAAAAATCTTTTATTTGTGAGACAAATTAATCTTTAATAAAAATAAAAAAATTGAGGTCGAATTATAATTCACATTGATAATTATAAAAAATGGCGGAATTTTTTTTAATTCATGTTAATTCTGTCATTTTTATTTTTTTAATATTTCTAAAAATTGCAGAATTTAAACATTTGAGGAAAGATGTTTAACTGTGAGATAACTTAATCTTTATTAAGGATTGTTATCCTAGGGTACTTTTTTCATTATAAATAAAACTTCAAATATAAGGAATTATACGCAAGGATTTTGAAATTTCAGGGGATATATTTGTAATTATTGAAACTTGAGTGGTATTTGTGTAAATAATCTTATATATATCATAATTATAATCATTCAACTCATAAATCCTCATATTACAATCATTTATACAAAAATTTAATTAATTAAAGATCATTTAGACATATAAACTAAATAGACGGCTCACTAAAAAGATTTTTATTGTTAATCATACCATTGATTTTTTATACATATGCATAACTGAAGAACATCTAAAGTTGTTGATATTTTCGTAAAAATGATCTTAAAAATAATTATTCAAAAGTAAAGGACGATTTTGATTATAATGTATATATAAAGATTAATTTATATATTAAAATGGTTGTATGAGTGGTACTATCAAGTAAGATGCAAGTATTATTTTATATTTAATTAAAATTAACCATAATTAACTCAACACATAAGTTTTTAAATTTTTTTAAATGGCACTCAAGCGAAAGATAGCGAATCCGGAAAATGCCTTTTGTGTTTAGATTTCTGGCGCCTACCAACTACAAGAAGGTTAGGTGAAATCTAAGCAAAACCCCTCCAATACTTGCCGTTCGGTGCACCGTAACATAATATGCACCACATCAATTACAAGTATTGGCCGTTGGATAAAATAATCTCCAATCTAATGGGGCAACTAACATTACGCTCCACGGCGGAGAGCCCAAAGCCCACCATCTTGCCCACATTTAAATACACACTGTCGGAGACAAACGTAATAAATTCACATTTCGCTCGCAGTCACACCTAAACTCAAAAATCTCGGAGAAACTGTCTGTGTGCTAGGTCCAATATAATGGCTCCACCGTCAGTGATTGCTAACAGCGGTTCGGCCGCCGTCGGATCTGTTTCGCAGCCAGTCACCGGGCGCGAAGCCTCCGTATACAGCGAGGTCCAGGCCAGTCGTATAGACCATGCGCTTCCTCTCCCCTCTGTACTCAAAAAGCCCTTCAAGGTTGTCGATGGACCCGCTAGTTCGGCCGCAGGCAATCCAGGTATGTGTCGATGGACCCGCTAGATATTGATATTGTCGTTTGGAGTTTCATTTTCTTGCTTTTTGTCAGCGATAAAACGGAATATATTGTCTAATTATGCTTTTTCAGATGAGATTGCGAAGCTGTTTCCCAATGTTTTCGGTCAGCCATCTGCCCTGTTGGTCCCAAGCGACTCGGATTCTGGTCTGCCGGATCAGAAGTTGAAGATCGGTGTCGTTTTATCTGGAGGCCAAGCCCCTGGAGGACACAATGTGATTTCTGGAATTTTCGGTAGGATCTTTAATCTAATCATGGATTTGATCCATTGTCATTAACTTTGTATTGCTTTGGGATTTTGCTTGAGCTCTTTGTGTGTTTTGGTGTTAGATTACTTGCAAGACCGTGCCAAAGGAAGCACATTGTATGGCTTCAGGGGGGGTCCTGCTGGGATCATGAAGAACAAATATATTGAACTTAACTCTGATTATATTTATCCATACCGAAATCAGGTGAGTATTATGAGTATGAATCTTTTACTTTTGTCAAGTTAGTTGTTGTGAGGAGCAATTAGTCTGACATTGTGATTGTACATATAATTTGCATTGTAAATTATATACTAAAGGAGAAATGGAAAAACACTCTACATCTAGAGTGATTTTCCACTTCTATCCCTTTTTTTTCTTTTTCCTTTTCCTTTAAATTTTTTTTCTTATTCTTTTTTCTTGATATTTTTTTTCTTTTCCTTTATACATATCAAAATTTTGTTTTCTTTTCCTTTATTTTGTTTTCTTTTCCTGGATTTTTTTTTCTTTTCTTTTATACATATCAATTTTTTTTTCTCTTTATTTTTTCCTTTATTTTTTTTTCATTTCCTTTATATATATTTTTTCTTTTCCTTTATACGTATCAAAAAAAAAAATTCCTTTTTTTTTTCTTTTCCTTTATACATATCAAAAAATCATAAAAGAGATTAAAAAAAAACATTGTTCTCTTACAATATTTTACCGATTCTGTTTTTTTTTTTCCATTCTCTTATAGATATAAAAAAAAAAAAAAAATCACTGTTCATTTATAAAAAGTATTTGCTATGGCTCATATTTTCTTCATACCAGGGTGGATTTGATATGATTTGCAGTGGAAGGGACAAAATTGAAACCCCGGAGCAGGTGAGTCTTCTTATCTTTGTGTGGATATTCATGTTAGGTGGTTTGCTTACCATTGACAGCTAAACATGTTAAATGAATATTGATTTTAGTTTAAACAAGCAAGAGAAACTTCTGTTAAGCTTGATTTGGATGGGCTGGTTGTTATTGGTGGGGATGACTCAAACACAAATGCCTGCCTCCTTGGTGAAAACTTCAGGTATAAATGATGATGATTTCTATTGATTTTACTTGTCCGAGGAAAATGGCAGGATTTTTGCCTTTTCAGCATGTGGTACCTTTTTCTCCATGGTCTTAAAAGGGAACCTAACAACAAGGGAGATATCTTCAACTTATTGGCCCTTGATCTGATATGAGAAGAGTATACCTTTTCTTTTGATATTTTATTTTTTAAGTCTGCTAATTTTTCTTTTTTATCTGCAAAACCAGGGCGAATAAGTTGAAAACACGCGTGGTCGGTTGCCCAAAAACCATTGATGGTGATTTGAAATGTAAAGAGGTCCCCACAAGTTTTGGTTTTGACACTGCTTGCAAGGTGATTATAACTATTAACCTTCTGTCTTTTGCCAATTAGTATGAATATCAACTCCAATTTGACACTTATTTTATATTTTTGTTAACATCTTTCCTATCACAAACATGAAACATGCTTTAATTATTTTGTTATTCTCTGGTCGATATAGGATTTTACTTGGTGTTATTTAACTAGAATACAACGAGGATGCAATGCCAATGAGCATGTAGATACCTTTTGCAATACATTTAGCAACAATTGATGCTTTTTTAGTACAATATTAATTGAATGTTAAAACTATGCAGATATATGCAGAAATGATTGGCAATGTCATGATAGATGCCCGTTCGACTGGAAAATATTATCATTGTAAGTATTCGGTTACTTTATGGTCGATACTCGTTGAAATGTATGATATATACGCTAACTTTCATGCAGTTTAGAGTCAACATTTTTCACCTCTTGCTGCCTTAGATTTTTTTTGTTCTTTCACGTTCATGTATTCAATAATCAATATAATTATAAAATGAGTGTATATTTCTGCAGTTGTACGGCTTATGGGGCGTGCAGCCTCTCTTAGATTTTTTTTTTGTTCTTTCACGTTCATGTATTCAATAATCAATATAATTATAAAATGAGTGTATATTTCTGCAGTTGTACGGCTTATGGGGCGTGCAGCCTCTCACATTACACTAGAGTGTGCTTTGCAAACTCATCCAAACATTACAATTATTGGAGAAGAGGTACTTCAAATTATTTATATTCCAATGGCTTGTCTTGCTTCTCCTTATTGAATAATTAACACTTATTCTCGCTAATATCATGCTTCAGGTTGCTGAAAAGAAGCAGACACTCAAAAATGTCACCGACTACATTGTCAATGTAATCTTGAAGCGTGCTGACCTTGGCTACAACTATGGTGTCATACTGATTCCTGAAGGTTTAATTGACTTCATTCCCGAGGTAGTATCTTGATCATTGATCCATTGTTTGTATACTTTTGAAATCAAATTTGCTAATATTTGACATATACATGCACACTCAAATGACTGTTGACTTACATATAATGTTTGTAACCTTGCTCATTTACAGGTGCAGCACCTTATTGCTGAACTGAATGAAATTCTGGCCCATGAAGTCGTAGATGAAGCTGGGCTATGGAAAAAGAAACTTGGAATTCAGTCTCTGGAGCTCTTTGAATTCCTACCTGAAGCGATCCAGGAGCAGTTAATGCTTGAAAGAGATCCACACGGAAATGTTCAGGTACACCATTTTCCTATTTGACTTTCTCCTGTCTTGATGTTTTCTGTGCTCCACCATGTATGCTATCTTCATTTCTGCCACCAGGTTGCCAAAATAGAAACAGAGAAGATGCTTATTCAAATGGTTGAGACTGACTTGGAAAAGAGGAAGCAGGAAGGTTCATATCTCAGCCAATTCAAAGGACAATCTCACTTTTTCGGGTATGATATATATTTTTAATCTAATCAGATGATACCTTGGCATGATGTGGATTCGATGATTGCATTTGTGTTATGAACAGAGCTTGAGGATAACTGATGCGCTGTCTGCTTGGATTGATCATTGATTGGAAACCAGCTTATTGATTGTGTATGTCAAATATTGCTCAGAAGTTCACCTGTTTTGTAATATGTGCAGGTATGAAGGAAGATGTGGTTTACCCACCAACTTTGATTCTACCTACTGCTATGCGTTAGGTTATGGTGCAGGTGCTCTCCTCCATAGTGGAAAAACTGGATTGATATCCTCGGTTTGTACCTTATCCTATTCATCATCGTTTCACTCTGCCAAACTATTTTTCTTCTTAACTAGGCTTCCTTATAGTTTCTCTTGGTTCCACGTTGTCTCACTGCAGTCTTTTTATTATCTCCCTTTTTGTGTGGTTTCTCCAGGTTGGGAATTTGGCTGCTCCTGTGGAAGAATGGACTGTTGGTGGGACTGCATTGACTTCACTAATGGATGTGGAGAGGAGACATGGTACATAATTTTTTGCTATTGTTGATATATAGTTGTAGTTGCTTTCCCTGGTCCTAGGCATACCATCATGCTCATTGTTTCTCCAAATAAAATCGTGACAATTTCCTTTTGCATTATAAAGGACGTTTCTTGGATTTTTTAATTTTCTATAGGAGAGTAGTTTACGTTTTTCTCTCATGTGCTTGTTTGTATCTTGGCATTCAATTTTCTTGAGTTATTGGAGTTTTTCTGAAAGTTGAATAATTTCCAGGTAAGTTCAAGCCTGTGATCAAGAAGGCAATGGTGGAACTTGAAGGTAAAGATTTCTAAAGAGTGTTTCTGTTTCTTCTAGTGGTAGGCACAGTGATCTAACATATCATGCAATGAAGATCAATCGACGTAATATCACCCTTTTTTCAATGAATGTTCAGGTGCTCCATTCAAGAAATTTGCATCCCTAAGGAACGAGTGGGCCATCAACAATCGTTACATCAGCCCTGGTTAGTTATAAAGTTGATTCTTAGAAACATTTTATTAACAAACCTTGTTTTTTCTTGTCATACTCTTATCCTCTAATTGTGATTTCCATTACCACTCTAGATACATTTCTCGTTGACTTGTCCAAATGTTTTCCACTGCAGGTCCCATCCAATTCCATGGCCCAGCGTCAGATGCTCTTAGCCACACGCTACTCCTAGAACTCGGTGTTAAGCTATAAGTGTTTCATTTAGCTCTTGCTTGTGCAATTTCATATATCCTTGGGAAAACAATGCGATGTTTCATTTTGCATGACATCTTTGTCTTCTCTTGCTTACAAGTTTTAAGTAGAATAGTGAAATTTTCTTGAGGGATGATGAACAAGACAGTTCTCCATCAATGTGTGCCGAACTTGGGTATTTATCACCCCAATCCAATTTTTTTCAAACATATCTGAGTTTATGAACTATGTAAGTGTTTACACCCAATACAACTTTCGAGATGCAGAAACAAAATAATAAGATGGAAGATAAAATCTTGTTTCGTGTTACTAAATATTCGTTGTATTTCGTTTATCCTATTAATGTTCTTGTTGGTAACCAATGTTTTTTTTCTTGTCTTTTATCTAGTTGAACTGTTTGTTATGATCTTTTCGGATTGTACGAAGCAAATTGTGTCTATTTGGGATTTCGAGGTGGTTAGAGAACGGTATTTGCCTTGGATGAAGTTAAGCAAGTGCAATTGCGAGCTTTAGAAAATGCTTTTGGATGCGTTGCAATGAGAAGGTTTTGGACAAAGATGCGAGATGGATGTGTGTAATATGATTGAGGGAGGCACATAGGATTTGTTCACCGAATATCATGGCTCATCCTTGAGCTCATTGTGGATAGTTGGGTCCATGTAAGAGTAGATTCTAAAACATGGAATTGTGGTTTCTGCTTTTGATGATATGGGTGGTAACATGATCTGGCTGCTTGTTTTGTCAATGCGCTGTGTACCACTAATCCCACTTTGATCCTATGATACAATACCTTCTTCAATCACATGACGTTTGATTTGGCATTTTAATCTCCTTTGCCCACCCACCTGCCTTATCATATATGTTCACTTGGGCTTACTCTAGGTTGAGAAAATTTGGATAACACTCTAATCACTGTATTTGTATAATTATTTTTCAGTCGAAGAAGTGTGGTATATATTGTGTGTCGATTTCAATCTTTTTTGGCGTAAGTAAACCGTCTTGGGATTAGTCCAATTGAGCAATACGCTACTTTTGCCATAGCATATTTTTTTGGGGTAATTGAAGTGTTGACTAGCTCTATTATTGTTGCTACATAACCGATGACTTTCAATTTGTAAAGACAATTTTTATAAGCTGTTTTCAATAATTCAACTTATTTTTCCTTATGCATGAGCAAAATTGGATAACTAACAATAAATATATATATATATATATATATATTCCCAGGTAGATATATGTAGATATTTTGAAATTCCCTTTTGCGCTGGACCCAAACAAATTGCGATTTTAAATTTGAATATCTAGAATAATAAAAAATCGGCTAACCATCACATCAAATGGAAACCAGAAAGGATTAACTGGAGGCTGAAGCTAGAGGAGAGAGATACATTCACATGCACATGCATGGTGACAATTGGCAAAGTTGTGGTGTACAATAAAACCAACTGCAAAGAACAGAAATTATTGTAATTGAAAAGTCATAAGCATCGAAGGGGATGAGGATACGACAGTGAAGTGTAATGATCGAGGTGGCGAAGATAGCGAAGCCCAAGACCTGCAGGCACTATGACTATCCAGGACCAACCAAGCTTTGTCAAGCTACAAAGCTTCAGCTAGCCTATGCCATTGCGGTCTCAACCCTTGGCCGCTTTAAAACCCAGGAAAACCCTGCTGATCAGGTTCGAAGTCCGAACCATGTGCTTCTTGGTTCGTGGACCAGGGTTCTTTTTTTTATCAATTGGACCAGGGTTCTTGGAGGACGATAAAATGGGGCCCTCTATCTTATTGCACTGTGTTGCAACATCGACACCGTCGTGTGTGGGCACATTTTTATGGGTTTTGCTTCCCCAATACCAAAATTAAAAATTTAAAAATGGAAATGACAGGGGACTTTTTTGTCTGTGGCGATTGTTTTGTGTTTTGTTGTCAAATCCCCGAAGGATGGCAAGTGCATTTTGGGAGTTCTAGAGAGTAATTAACTTCACCTAATCTCAATCTCCAAAGTGTTAAACCCATCAGGAGCTAAAATTTAGGCTTATTTTAAAACAAAATGGACCCAATGCATCATGTGTTATTGTCCTTGTAAACATTAGAGGAGGCCTTCATAGCTCGTTTGTGCTTCTTTACAAGCTGGGTCTTTGTCCTTTCTCTTTGTTTACGTGAAAAAATAGTAGCATAAAAATGTTATGGAGATTTATTATTACATGTCATTATGTTTATTATCCTGTCTGACATAACGTTTCTTCTTTTCAAATCTTTCCGTTCATGAATTCAGATTTTGTAAGCATCTCAATTTATCATTTCGTCTTACCTTTTTAATGGTTCATTTTACTTTCGTATTTTATTTTTTAATATTCTTGATGTAACTTTTTATTTTGTGAGATTTTCTAGTTTTATAGTCCTCCTTATAGTTTTTTTTTCCTTAATAATTTTGGCTTGTATTAGTAAGGGTGAGTATAAATCCTTGAAACTATTAACTGAACTGCTTCAAATTACTATTTGTCCTACAATTTGATTTTGGTGGGATGAAGCCAAATTATTCGAAAATTCAAACTGTTCCGTTAGTAACAATTTGATTTTGAATTTTCATTTTGAAAAACCGTTAAATCTAAATGGGACCGTTAAAGAATATATTAATTTTTCATTTTAAAATTTATCATATACCCTTACATAAATAAGTATACCTCAGTTGTTGTGTTTAATTTGTTGGTTTCATTTAAAATGTTGTTATGTTTTTGTATTTTAGTTGAAATAATTGAAGAAAATTTAGTAAATGTTGTTATATTTGTTGGTTTTAAAGACCTCAAATGTTATTGTATTTTGTTGGTTTTATTTCTAATGTTGTTGTGTCTTTTATATTTTGAATGTTAGAATGTTTGTAGAAAATTTGGTTGGAATGTTTGGGAGTTTGATCCTACAGATTGATCTGCATCGATTCAAACCAGATTGTTAATAACGATTTTGTTTGAAACAGTTTTATTTATAATTTTAAAAAATTCAAATCTTATCAAACCATTAAGATTCTAACAATTTGAATTTAGATATTATCAATATCCGAATCGAACTATATTCTACACACCCCCTAAGTTTGGGTGTTAGAGGAACGAGGGGGCATTCTATCTAGTGCTCAATTTCCTCTTATTTGTTTTGTGTATTGGAAGACTAGACTATTATAACAATTCAATGATACAGTCCTAATATATAATTCTATTCATCTAATTTTTTGCTTTAATATTGTCGTTTAAGAAATAAAAATAAAAACAAAGGCACGACAGAGTCGATAACGGTACCTACTACATTGACGAAATAGGTTGTTTTTTGCTTTTCACATGCCTCATTATTTTGCCTACAAACAAACACCATTAAAGTCATTAACATAAGGGGGAAAAAATAGGAAATCATTTTCAGCCATTCTCAGTCACTGTGCTCGACCTCGGTCCAGGTCCACAGACTTCATCACTACCGTTCATTTACGCGCATACAACGACAACGACAGATACCCATCATCTTCTTCTTTCATGCTTCTCAGCGACGAGCCCCAAATATTGTTGCATGTTTCCACATTTTGCCACGTATGTCTCCAACTCTAACCGACCGTACGTGTGATCTTATTTTATTCCTGTTAATTAAAACTTACCCATCACACGCAGAGACGCAGTACCAGTAGTAGAATATTCATCTACAGTCGTCGTTGAGGAAAAACAAATTAAATACAAAAATTTCTGCATTTTATATTTTTGATATTAAATTAAGAATTATATATCCTGCGAGTGACCTGTACATGTCCTGGACTTCTAAAGCCGCCATTTTTGTGCATGTCCTGGACTTCTGTTTGTGCTATGATGGATATTGATATTCATGATGGCCTGTATGGATTAAATTTACAACCCTAGCTAACAAAAGACAAATGCAAGTCAACTGCTAAATTGTATATTGATTATTGTAGGATCTCATCATGATTTGAGCCAGGTTATAGAGCCACATTTTCCGATTAATACACGAAATTAGAATTCATTTTGCAATTGATTTTTTTTTTCTCAATTCAATAATTCTTTTGGCTGTTTTGATCCAGGTTTAAAACGGAGTTAGACTTTTCAAAATGGTTAATAGGGGTATAAATAGTCTAGCGGGTGTTTAAGTGATTTTTTTTTAAAGATAAATTTAATAAATAAATAATATAAAGAATATTATTAAAGAATTCTAGAATAAAAATTAATTTTCTAACTAAATAAATTGGAATGAGAATCATAAATATTAATAATGTAAGTTTTTTATTAATTTTATTATACTACATTTTAAGTTCTTTACTTTATTATCTTTGTTTTAATTAATAATTATATTATTAACTAATTATTTATTATTTAATAAATAAAGTAACTTATATAATTAAATACATATATATAAGAGTTCGGGTTTAAAAATTAAAAAGATTTACATGCAAATCTACTTAAACACTTAACCTAAACGGCCGCTATTTTGAACCGTGATTTTGATAAGTGTAAATATATTAACAACAATTTAAATTTGTTCACAACAAAATTTGATATTTAAAATAGCGTATTTTAACCAAAATTATTACACTTTCTGATATCGTAATTATGGAAATAGTGACACAAAAAGAATTATGATCATTCCTAATGTGATGTAATAATTAATCTATACATCCCATGATGATCAAAGTGACTGTTTATGATGATCAATGATCAACAGCAACATGTATGGAGAAATAATAACCATCATAATAATAGTTCCTAATAATAATAATGGGGTGGTTGTGTCAATGTCAACGCTTAGAGAACAAAATTAGAACACTCTCTCTTATAATGCAGATGAAGATGGAAGTGTGAATAGAGGTGTATAGCAATGGCGGAGGCAGAGGCACTACAAAAACACCGATCTTGCCCTACAAAATATGTTCATCGGGTCAAATTTTGTCGGGTATAACCAGATATCTTGTAGTGCGCGGGCAATTTGATTTGAACCTTGAAATCGCACATGCCGACTTTGATATGACTTATCACTATATTTGATGTTCCGCTTTTGTTTTGGTTCTATATATATGTTGTCATTAGATTCTTAATAATGGGCTGATCATCCTCAAAATACGTATCCTACATCCTTCAATTATATGCAATATAAAAATTCAATAGTTTACAAAATTATTGCTTATAGTGAGAATTATTTTTACTTTTCAGTTTTCTACTCACTCAAAGTGAGTTGGGGTAGGAGTAGCAATAGGTCGTGTCGTGTTGAGTTTATATTGTGTCATGAATTATATTTTATCCATTTATTCCAAATCTGAATCTGACTCGTTTAATAATCGTGTTAAGAATATCCAACTCGAACCCGACATGTTAATGATCCACATAACCCGTGTAACCCATTCAATAAACAGGTCGTACTCAAAACCCAATTAACTTATGACCCGTTTGACCCGTTTAACCTATTTAAATTATAAGATTTAATAGGTATTTAGATAGGTAAATAGGTAGATATATGAGCTAGTAATAACACGTTTATTAAATGGGTCAATATATAAGCCAATATACAGTTTAACCTGTTAATTCGAAAATCTACACATTTATTAAACGGGTTAACATGTCATTATACGAGTTAACAGTTGATCCGAAATCCACCCGTTTATTAAACGGATCATAACGGGTTGACACAAAAATGACCCGAAATTTTAATAGTGCGAGTTGACCTGGATAAATCTCGTGCGAATTTCGAGTCGTGTCAAAAATTGTCACCCTTAAGCGGGGGGCTGCCCCTACTAACCCATAGGAGTTTGGGACATGTTTTACTTAACATAATAAGACACAATATCTAATGGGTCATAAATTAATGGACAAACCATATATAAATTCCCAAATTATAGAGGTTGCCACAAATTTATGTCCAAATTATAAAAAATTTCATATACTCAAACTAGCAAAATACAACATCTAAGTATCCATTGTTAGTAATTAGTTAAAAAAAAATTGGTTAAGTGCCAAAGTGGCATTTATAAGACCTTTTTTAATGCTAACATGGATGCCATGTAGACAAACAAATAATAAAAAATTATTTTTATACATTAGAAGTAACTAATAAATTTTAAAATAAATAAATACAAAATTTTTAAAAACTAAAACACCCTATACTTCCCCCTGCATCCTTTCCAATGCATCCAATACCATAGATGAAATCCAACACCATAGGCTTCACATGCATCCACATCCAATGAACAAAGAATGTGACGAGAGAGAGGACGTGAACCTCTCCAACACCTAAGGCTTCACTCGCAGAGGATCTGGACCTCTCCAACACCCTAGCCTTCACCCGATGAGGAACTGAACCTTTCCAACACCCTAGCCTTCGCTCGCATCCTAGACAAGACCCAATCCGGCAAACAACATACATAACATACCAAGGATCCTGCTCTCATTTGACAGGTAACCTAAGGTACCAAAAGTACCCTCGAAGTCTCGTCAGACCAAAGATACTTGTCTGCTTGTGAACTCATGCCTGCGTTCAGTGAGTAGCCTCGATTCTCGTGCAACAGTCCTTGTGGGTTTCAAAACCAAGAAAACTATGTGAGTGGACAAAACAAAGATTTTAAAACATACTTAATTGAAGACATACAATTTACCCTCTGTTTTACAAAAACTATGCATACATCAAGAAAGTTTCCAAATATCGAAAAATCAACGAGAAACCAAGTAAATCCAGAATACGTAAAATCACCATAAAACATAGACATATAAACCTTTATGAAAATACCAGAACTTGTATGAACATAACCAAGTAACCAAACCAAGTCAACATCATAACTTGTTAACCCTATCCTCGATGCCTGCCAAATCATCACATCTCAAAGCCACTTGAGGATACATCATCCGAGGGCCCACCCAGGGATACAACATCTGGGTGTCCAACCATATCTCTCATGCTGCACTACCGGTAGGCAAATCATAACATATAACCACTCGGAGACTACGGATCCCAGCTCGACGTCCAAGTAGCCACCCAAGAATACAACATCTAGGTGTCAGCCATACAACTCATCTACTCAAGGATACAACATCTAAATGGTCATCCAGGGATACAACATCTGGACGTTAATCATATCACAACCATTCGGGGATACAACATCTGAATGGCCGCCTAGGGATACAACATCTAGGCGTGACTCAACAGTCTGGCATCTCAAGGAAGATTTCCACATCATATCACAATCCAACATCATATCACACATATAACCAGAAAACATTTCTATAATCCAAACCAAACTCAAGGACTTAACTCAATAGCAAAACTCGGGCCTAAGCCCAACTCACAATCATGTCAAAACCCCTTAAAACGAATCATTAAATAATCTGTAAAATCACGTCAAAATCCCAAATCATACATCATCATCAAAATCATATAACCATGGCATAACAAATATAAATCCATTTTCCAAAACTCAATAATAGTCCAGAACATAATAAACCCAATTGCCTAGCATAACATGCCAAACTGAAATCTCTGTAATATCATCAAAATTCCATAAAATCCAATTGATCCAACATTACCAAAATCACGTGTCATAATCATCTTAAACTCAGATCCACAATCGAAACGCTATTCTAAAATATGACTTATGAAAAATCTCGTAAATTATGCAATATAATAATAATAAAATATTCATAAAATCATCGAAATTTATATAAAAATCAAATCACTCAAATATCACCAAGAATACATAAAAACACATTTAAAATACACACACACACACACACACACACACACATATATATATATATATATATATATGCATGCATATTATTTTAATAAAAATAAACGTCCATTCACACGTCCTTAAAGCGCAGTCGAACTGCATTGTACGCTTCCTCATAAAATCCAAGTATGTCATCTCATTCATCTCTTGGTCAAAGTTTGACATGCACCCTACACCGATTCCCAACAACCAACCTTCAAGTTTTTGGGCCTTTTGTAGTCTTCTAATTACATATAATTGATCAGCTAACTTGGTTTTCTAGTTTCCCCAACCTAACCAAGAACCCGAAAGCAAACCTATGGAAGTTGTGATTTTGGGCTTTCATGGGCTAATCGTCATTTCCCCCTTGCTTCTCAATCCTCAATCCTTAATCATCCCCCTCTCTATTTCTCTTTTCTTTGCTCTCCTCCCAAACTCTCAACTGCCTTTCTCTCTCTGTTTCTCCCTCATGGTGGGTGATTTCCCAACCGTTCATGGCCTTCGGCATATGTTCACCGAACAAAACACATGGCACACACATCCACACTGATAAGTAAGGGAGTAAGTCGGTGGGAGAGAGAAATATCATAATTCTCTAGGTTTTGACACATGGAAACTTCCTATAGGTTCAAAAAGTAAATGACCAAAATGCCTTTCCAACTTAAATTACCAAAATACCCCAAGAGTTCTTGACCCGAAATAACCTCATGCAATCTTCGATTTTGGCATGTCGCTTATCTGCAGACTCAGGGTTTCAAGACCTTCGTAACGGTCTTCTCGAATCGTCTAAACAAGGTCCCAGTTAAAAGTCAATATTTTGACTTTGGTCAAATAAAGTCAACTCTTGACTTTCCCAAGGGCAAAATCATCATTTGACTCCAAATTTTTCCAAATTACGTTTTATGTAACGACCCGTGTAACGACCCCTCCCAAATTCCTAGATTAGATTAGTGACTAATCACGATTAGTGAGGCTAATCCGTGATTAGTAGAGCGAAATCGGACGAACGGTGCGAAATGACCGTTTTGCCCCTAATGGTGGCAAAACGTTGACTTTTTAATCGGGCGGTCAAATGGACTTTGACCGATGACCGTGACGTAGTTCGTGACGTCACGAGTTCATAGACAGGTGGCACGTTCAATTCCGACGTTCGAGGAGGAAGTTATGACGTTCGGAAGCCCAAGGGCATTTTGGTAATTTGGGTGAATAGAAGGTCAAAAGTTGACTTTTTGACCGGGAGGTCCGATGGCCGAGGGCCAAAGACCGTTACGTAGATAAGGACGATACGAATCCGTAGACAGGCGGCACGTCGAATTCGGACGTTCGACGGCGAAGTTACGGTTCACGGAAGTTCCCGGTTACTATTCACGACGGCACGTTTTACGAGGCAAAAAGTGCAGTTTTGTCTCTAGTGGGCCCAGATATTTAATGGAAGCCCAATGGATGAGTGACACTTGTCACCCATCCACTGGCCAACCTCACCCACTCATGCACCAAACCATTCAACCGTGCATCCATTTTTCCATTTTCCTCCAACCGAACCCGATCCCATTTCTCACCCAAACCCATTCAACCCTTTCCAATGATCATACAGGAGAGACCAGAGAGTGAGGATGGACCGGTGGACGCTGGTGGCCAGCCCAGGACGCACCGCCGTGGACGGCGGAGGAGGAGGAGACCGAGGTAATCGGTTTTACCCGATTTTGTCCATTTTCAATATTAGTGGTTATGGGTCATTTTTGATTGTTTTAATGAATTATTTAGGATGTTAAGAAGCCATTAGGAAGGTTTTGGGAAGGTTTGAACGTAGAGGGACCTCTGGGGAGGATTTCGAAAAATTGAACCGTGAGGGGATTTTTGGGTTCACGGGTTTTAATCGGTTTTAGGTTGTTTTGTTCATTAGGATTGATAGGAAACATTAAAATAGGAATTTAGGAATTAAAATGGAAGAAAACGGACGAAAAACGAAGAGTGTAGGGCCTTGGACCGGTCACGCCAGTCCAGGCGGACCGGAATTGCAGAGAAAACGTGACCGGCCCGGTCGGACCGGTTCGATCGAAGGAGGACGACGGCACTGTAGCGGCGCGTGAGGCCCACGCGCAGGCAACTTCCAGTGGCGCGTGTGGGCGCGTGCTAGGGTTTCTGGGGATGTGTTCAACATACGAAATCATCTATTCGATGTAACGAACATTTTGGGACTGGTTTCGAGTCGATCGGACACCGTCTCGATATGTTTCGGGGCATCAGAAGGTTTAGGTTCGGGATTAAAAATAGTTAAAAATACGGGAAAATTACGGGGCTTCAGTGAGGGGTTATATAAGTAGTTGGTAACCCTATAAATTAATTTGGACAGGTTTGGAAGTCCCGGTGATGGTGATCGGCTCGGGGAGCCGTATGGCACGCGTATCGAGACGCGGCTTCGGACGGTCTGTGAGTGGACCTTGTTTTCTAAATTGGTGCATGCATAAATGTTTATTATATGTTTTAAATACTTTTTTGTGATGCCATGAGTGCATTTGGATGTGTGGTTACGTATAGGCACGTATTTCGAGGTTTCGGCCCTATACGGTGCCTATACGGGGCTGTATGTCTTTATTGGTCTAAATGAAATGGTTTTGGATTTACAAATGGATTATGCATATGATTTTATAATGTTAATTTGGATATTTGTGAATTATATGGTTTCACGTATTTCGAGGCGATTTACGTGCTTGCACGTAAATCGAGGTTTTTCGGTTTTACACTGATTTTCCATACCTGGGGTTTTGGATATGATTTCATGAAATGGTTTTGGATTCGAAAAGGTAAACTCGGGTTCGAAACCCATTTGATTTACGGAGTCGGGTCGGAGGCCCAGTTGGTTTACGAATCGGACTTGAGGTCCAGTTTGTTTGTGGATTCGGGCCTAGGGCCCAGTTATGTGTTACAAATGGTTTTTACGGGTCATGACGGTTTATGGGAACCGGCATGAACCCCTGAAATGGATTTACGGGTCATGACGGTTTATGGGAACCGGCATGAACCCATGAAAGGGTTTTATGGTTCATGACGGCTTATGGGGGCCGGGCATGAATCCTTGAAAGGTTTCAAGAATGGTTTCAAAAGGTTTTTCATATTCCATCCTTTATATATGATTGTCTCCTCCGGGGAGGGTCGTTGGCCTGGGTGGACCCCGGAGTAGTCATGGAGCACTGACTGAGTGGAGTCGCCCCCCAGTTGGGTTCCTTACTCTCAGGATGGGCATGGTTCGTTACCTCCAGGGAGGGTCATTGATCTACGGACATTGACCTGGGTGGACCCTGGAGAGACTTGGGTTTGAGACCCCGGTTAGCACACGTGTAGCTTTATTTTACCGTGACAGGTTCTGGATATGAATATATGGGATAAACATGGTTTCAACTGGTTTGGGAAAACTGTGTTTTATGATGATAAATGGATTTGGGCTGAGATCCCACACATGTTTACTATGTTCTGGTTTCCTGTAAATTGGTTTTGGGCAGGAGCCCGTGTGACGTGTATTTACAGAATTTGGGGCTGAGACCCTATTTATGGATGTTTTAACATATATTATTGGATAAATGGTTTTACTATGCATGCATGCTTTTTAGTGGAGGGTATAACTGTCTTTTATGGAAATGTTTTATAAAATCTTTATTTTTGTCCACTCACAGTCTTTCTGTTTTTAATACCCTTCAGGTTGACAGCGGATGTGGACTGTAGCAGAAATCGAGATATCACATGCCTCCTCCGGATCCTGGCGTACTCTGATAGCCCGGGAGGGCAAAGGTCGGAAATATCCCTTGTCTGACACTTCGTGTCAGACGGGAGCAGGGTTATCCCGCACTAATCCCGGGGGGGGATTGGGATGGGTCCTGTCAACGTGGTATCAGAGCGGGGTTGTCTCTATTCGAGCAACCGTGTAGCTCTTGGAGCATGTACGCAGGTCGAGGATGTGATATCTCAAGGGGCTGCAGTTCGTAGTCAACCTGATTGTCGGGGTGCCGGTACGATAGTTAGTAGGATTGGCATGCCTTGGTTCGGCATTTGAGGCCGGGGTTGCCATAGTTCTGTCAAGGTTGACAGTGTGGGACCCTACGGAAGGATTAACGTGTTCGTATTCTGGAGTGTGATCGTGAGACGGTTAGTTGGGATCGTCTTCACGATGTCGTAGGATCGGTTCCGACGACTGATTCGATGTTGTGACCATTAGATGGTCAGATTATGTTGAGTTAAATGGATTTACTGCAGTCGGCAGATGGCAGCCGGATTCGGGGAATCCTAGTTGGCTTGATGGTAGGATTGGATTGATGTCCTTGCGATGTCAAGACCGCGGGGTCGGTCAGAGCGTGGATTTTACTGCTTTTCGCAGTTGGGTTCCGAGGAACTCTAGGTGTGATCGTGGAACCCTACCTTGGTAGGTATGGTTCGGAAAGGCGAGTTGACGAGTGGTTTGACTTGGATGACTATTCGGATTTGGGGTTCGTTAGTCGACCTGGTCATGTCAGCTTGTGTTGGGACTGCACTTCGCAGTCGAGGTTATATTTATCGGTTAGACCGAGTTGGTTGTCGTGCTACTTCAGTTGTGGGTTGGTGCAACTAAGGTCGCGGGTGACCTGGTAGACGACATTGGGATAGTCGAGTTGCGCCTGGTTAGAGTGTGGTTGGACAGGTTACCGGGGTTGGTACTTGTCGATGGAATCCCTGAGTGGGATACAGGGTAGTTGGTACGGGCTGTTGATTCCGTTGGATGCGAATCTCGATAGCGAGGTCTGGTAGTTAGGTATGCACGAGGTTGTGGCAGACGCTACTATCGATGGACTTAGTCGAGTCTCATCAGGTCGGGTAGACTCAGGTAGTCGTGACGATGATACGAGGTACGTGAGTAACGCATATGTACGAGCAGTGATTCTGGATTCGACTCGGTTACGGCTGAGTGCGATCGCAGAATGAATTAGGGACGTTCGGGGAGCGTTTCCTTTTCCCGTATGAGCTGTCAGGGTGACTGTACCCAGAGTTGTCGGGTACGAGGGAGGCAGAGTTTCTCCTATTCGAGCAGAGGTACGGGATCGTCGCTCGGTATGAGCGGAGATCCAGGGTGTCAGTTTTGCACACGGCGTGTTGATACTGACACTAGTTTTGGTGATAGTGCGTGGTGCTGGTGCTAGTGCTGGTACTGGTGCCGGTGATCGTGATGACGATGAGTTACGGATCGGGGTGTGACTCCGTCGTAATGGGCATATGTTCGGTATCTGTGGTTCAGGAGTAGAACTCCGATAGAGTTAAACTGGTTAGGGGACACGTGGTTGATGTCCGGGTATGTTGTTTCCAATCTTGTTGGAACTTCGGAATCGCAAGAGGTTGCGATTGAGGTGACGAGTGGAATGCGGGTTTTCCGCAGTGGTAACGGGTATGTCGAAGTCGTTTTGGGTGACTTCTCGGGTTCTACCATGATGATGATGGTAGATGACGTTGATGATATAGATGTTGTTGGTTACCACTAGTACACTGATCGTGTATTGGTTGGTGGACCCGGGATTTGTCCTTGACCATCAGGAGGAGATGAGTATATCGAAGTTAGGTGACTGAGATTTCTCATTTTATGCTTGGTGGCAGACGATGTTGGTTTACGTGACGTGGTGAATGCAGCGAGTTTGGTTGTATTCACATAGGACGAGTTTTGATGTCATCGTCTTGGATCATCTTTGGATTTTCCTAGGTGGAATGCCAAGGATCGATACGAGGTGATTGGGGTAATTTGGTAATTCGGAAGTTCGAGGGTAATTTGGTAGTTTGGTTAAAAAAGGGCCAATTATTGACTTTTAAAACGACAAGCTAATTTCACACATTTTGAGGACCGTTAGGTAGGTCTCGATCCCCTGAGTACAACGACAGGCGGCACACTATCATCGGACGTTGACAGGTTCGGATTTGGGTCAAGACATGGTAAAGGCAAAATGGTAATTTGGACATTAAAGGGCAAAATGGTAATTTGGACAATAAAGGGCAAAATGGTCTTTTGGAAATGTTGAGATGAGTGAGCAATTGGATGAGGACATCTGTCCCTACTGTAGTGGATTTTTTTTTACCAGGCATGTGGGAGATGAGGACACGTGAGCTGTTTCTGGTTGGTTCCAGCCATTTCCCACATTTTGATCGATTAACTAAATAAAACAGGGCAAAAGTCATGCTCTGGTTTAAACTGAGAGGATGAGTGACCTGTGGTTTGATTGTAGTGTGAAGGACATGGGAAACAGAGAGGAGACAGTGAGGAGAATGGTCGTGTTGTTGTGAAGGGTCGCGAGTACGACGGTGAGAGTAAGGTAAGAAACGTTTGTCCTGTTTTGCTTCAAGATTGGCAAGTTTGGCTGTAATGAGAGTTGATCGTATTGATTAATAGGAGGAGTTTTTGGACGTTTTGATAGGTCGGTAGTGACAAAAAGGGGAGGCCACCATGGACGGTGGTCGACACCACCATGAACAGGTACGTATTCGAGTCCAAACTTGGATTTTGGCTTTTAGGGGTTATGGATTGGTTTGAGTGTTTGGATTGGATCTCTGAAGGTTGATTTAAGGTTTTGAGTACGGTTGTGAGACCAACGGCGGCCTAAGGTGGCCGGAAGCAAAGAAATTTTTGGGGCCGGTTTACTTATCATATTCATTATCCATTAAGGTAAGTTTTTCGTTTGATTTAGAATGTTTTGAGGTCTTAGATCATTAGGGCATGGTTTAACGATGAGTTAGAAGTTAATTGGACTAAACGGGTTGAAAATAATGGAGAATTTGACTTGAACTGGCCGGACTGTTGGACCGGTCTGAACCGGCTGCTCACGGGTTGAAGACGATGAATAGTGTCAGCGCGTGGCTCCTACGCGCAGCCCCTTTGGGCGGCGCGTGAGGGCGCGTGGGGTTCTTTTTGGGGAAGTTTCCAACACAACTTTTAAAGTATTCGATGTAACGAATATTTTGGCGCTGGTTTTGAGACGATCGGACATCGTCTCGGTATGTTTCGGGATGTCCGAAGGTTTTAGGGCTCAATTAAAAATAGTTAAAAATACGGAAAAATTATGGGGCTTTAGTATGACCTTTGTGAAGTAGTTAGTGACCATATATTTGGATTTGGACAGGTTTGGGATAGCCAGTATTAGTGGATCGGCCGGGAAAGCGAAAGTGCACGCGTATCAACGCGACGACGCTAATGGTCTGTGAGTGGACTTTGTTTTCTAACTCTTGATGCATACATATATGTTTTTATATGTTTTCTATACGTGATTCTATGATTTGATTTATGATCTTGATGGTTTACGTTTTTGCACATTTTTCGAGGTATTTACGGAATTTCACGATTTACGAGATTTGATGGATGTTGTGATTTGAACCTGATTTTAATGATTTGATGTCGGGATTTGAAATATGATTTAATTTCAAAGATTTAAAAATGGATTTCGGAAAAATGACTTCAGGCTTAGAGGCCCAGTTCAAAAAGTGGTTTTAAGAAACGTGTTTTCGGGTTTTGGAATCGGATTCCAGGATGACGATTCTGGATTCGGTTGAGAACTTGAAAGTGGAATTCCGGGTTTGGATTTGGAATGGTTATTTCGGATGCAGGCTTACGGAATGATGGTTTCGGACTCGGATTTGGAAATGGAGATGGATATGAGTTTTGGGTTTGGATCCGGGATCCTGATGAGATTGCGGATTCGGATATGGATAGTGGTCATGGAATGGATTTGCTGGATCTAGTTATTGGGTTTAAAGACCTGGATATGTTATGACATGGGCGGACCCGGATTGGGTTTAAAGACCCGGATTGAGTTTAAAGGCTCGGATTATATTTAGGCCTAAATTGAGTTTAAAGACTCGGGAGTTTAAAGACTCAAATAGATCCAGCAGGTTCGATGGATGGAAATGTGGTTTCAAATGTGTTTTGGTTTTCACTGAGACTTGATGATGATGGTTTTTATAATGGTCTTCCGATGTTTTGGGCTATGCCCGGATGATACGGTTTCGATGGTTTTGGGCTAAGGCCCTAGATTTGAGAAAAAGAAATTAATTCAGTTTTCTTAATGGTTTGATTGACTTGTGATTTGAGGCTGAGGCCTGAATTTGGATAGCGGATTTGATTCGAGTTTTCAAATGGTTTTCAATGATGGTTTTGATATGAATGGTTTCATAACATGTATTGATATGCATGCATTGGTTTTCTAAATGGAGGTTATAAGTGTAATTGTTTTATTAAACTATTTTTGAACGTATACTTTATTTTTATCCACTCACAGTCTTTTTATGTTTTCGATACCCTCCAGGTTGTTGCGGTGCGGGCTGTTGGTCGAGAGAGACGAAGACATCACACGTATGATCCACATTAGATTCTGTGCACTCTGGGAAGTCCGAATGCTGTTGGACAGTCGAATCGAGAATCTCTTGTCCGACTTACGTGTCACATGGTGACAGGACCCATCCCAATCCCCCCGGGATTACCATGGAATGTGCCCTGCTCCCGTCCAACAAGGGGTGTCAGACAAAGGATGACCAAGAGCCACTGCCCAAACAGGGCATCCAGAGTGCGCAAGGATCGATGGAGGAGGTGTGCAATGTCCCAGTCTCTGCTGCAATCGCATCCGTGATCAACCTGAAGGGCATTAAAACCAAAAGCTGTGAGTGGACAAAAACCAGTAAGTTCATCAAATACATTTATAAGACATTTATGCCCTCCAATAAAAACGTATGCATGCCACGAAAACCAGTAACCAAAACGTTTGCTCAACCGAGCCATTAGGGCCTTAGCCCAAAAACCGTCAACCAAAAACCAAGTGTGGGAACTCAGCCCAAAACTGTGAAATACCATAACTATACATAAACAACCATGTGGGTCACCACCCACGACCATAAATGAACATCAATTCATTAAAATCACACAATCATAAATCCACCCGGAAAGCCATTTCATTAATTCGTATTTTACCATTACCATCACCAGCATCCCTGATGCTAGACGTCCTTGACGTCATATCTCACGGTTTCACAAGCTACGCGTGCTGCCCGGGGTCTCTCCGGGTCCCTATATCTGACATCCCTGATGTCTGACGTCCCAGACGTCAATCATAGCAATTCTGCTCCTGAGTCATCATACGGTCCGGCTGCTCCGTATGGTGACCCTTCACAGGCAATGCACCGTGACTTCCCCAGTGTCCCAGACATCTGGAGGAGACCATCATATATCCATGTGTACAGATGGTATATGGAAAAATAGTTTTATTAACTCATTTCACAACATCACAATGGGCCCTGCCCGAATTTTCCATAAAACAACACATTTCCATTTAGGGTCCCTGACCCGAAACCACATTTATTAAATATAGGGCCCCTGACCCGAAATCATTATTTTAATCCAACTGGGCCCCATGCCCGACTTTATGAACCACTGGGCCCACGGCCCGATTTATAAACCAACTGGGCCCGCAGCCCGATTACGTACTCAAATGGACTCCAAGTCCGAGATTTCCAAAACAAGTGGGCCTCAAGCCCGAATTCATCTTTCCAATATAAAAACCGTTTTATCATATTATTTATTTAACCACAAGCACGCAAAACCACAAATAAACCGTTAATTCCGATATACGTGAAATACAGAAAACACCTCGAAATACGTGCAACATACCCGAAATCAATGCTCACAAATACCATCATAGAAATCACGTATATAAACCATTTAACACATTTAAGCATGCATAGGATTTATAAAACCAAAGTACACTCACAGACCGTTTTAACCGTGTGCCTCGATACGCGTGCCACCGGCCCTCCCGGGCCACACCACTATCACCGGGACTCCCAATCCTGTCCAAATCACATTAGAGGGTCACTAACCTCATCATTAACATCCTATCAAAGTCCCGTAATTTTCTCGAATTTTTACTTATTTTTAGACTTAATTTAAAACCTTCGGACATCCCGAACAATATCGAGACGGTGTCCGATCGACACGAAACCAATTCCAAAATGTCCGTTACATTAAATAGGACAGAAGTCATGTTGACCTCACCTCGAGATTCGCGCCCACGCGCCGTCATGCGCCGCCGTGAGTGGCTGCGCGTGAAACCCACGCGCCTGCTACAGTGTCACCATCTAACCCGTATGTCTGGTAAACGGGTCTAGTTTGCCCGCGATACGACCCGGTTCCAATCCTATCAATTCAGCCTTAATTACATCAATTGATCATTCCATTAGCTTCGTTTTAAGTTTAATTTAAGTTCTGTAACATTGATTACACAAGACCTTACCTACAATTCCACGATTCGATGATGAACACCAAGAACACCCGTCCATTGTTCATCCTTCGAACCCCATCCATTTCGATCGATATCCTTAAATTGATTCAACTAGAAGCTTCCATGGACTCCGTAAATCATTTTCCCCAACTCAATTGCTTCAATCCAGTGTTCAATCGTCACGACTCAAACTCGAGCACCGTCACTGTTCAACAATGGAGTTCCATCGATCTCGATCGGTTTCCTTCAATTAATGAACCTAGAAGCATCGTGGGATCATGAGGAGTCATTTCCCCACAACAATTGAGTCAATCGCAGCTCCAAACTCCACGACTCATCCTCGATTTCTTCCTCTGTCACCAAGCTCGATCAGAGCCAAAACGGCACCAATTCTTCTCGTTTTTGATGTGGATCGACTCGTCACAACCTCAGGAAGATATTTCCAAGCTCCAATTCGATCATCACAGCTCAAATCTTCCAATTTGATTTTCCCTCCCAAAACTTAATTTTTCGAATTCCCAGTTCCTCCTCACTGTCAATCTCTCGTGTTTACCCAGTTGAATTCACACACAACTCACTCACAATTCCGCACTCTCAGGTTCAGCAATGGAAGAGGAATTAAGGGTGGGAGAAAACTGGATTTGGTTGTACACGGTTAAGAAAACATAAATGGGATTAATGGAAATTAAAATGACTAATTAATTAATTAATAAATATTAAAACATCATAATTAGGTCTCCCCCCAAAACATGGATTCTGGTTTCAAGGGATGAGTGACACTTGTCACTCATCCAGGTGTGTAGGGTCAACGGTCACTATTCATTATTATATTATTATTTTAATCCGAGCCTCGGTTCGTTAGTTCGTTTCCTTGACCATAACGTTGTCGTCGGATCTCCGATTTCGGCATGCCGCCTGTCGTTGGATTCGTATCGACGATACCTACGTAACGGTCCATGGCCCTCGCCCATTGGACCTCCCGATCAAAAAGTCAACATTTGGCCCCTAATAAGCCAAATTACCAAAATACCCCTCAACTTCCGAACACCATAACTTTCTCTACGAATGTCGGAATCGAACGTGCCACCTGTCTATGAACTCGTGACGTCCCGAACTACGTCACGGTCATCGGTCAAAGTCCATTTGACCGCCCGAACAAAAAGTCAACATTTTGCCCACGACCAGGGGCAAAACGGTCATTTCGCACAATTTGTCCGATTCCGCCCTACTAACTACCGTTCAACCTCACTAATCAAGATTAGTCACTAAACTAATCCCGGAATTCGGGTCGGGTCGTTACACATGGAGGTTGGACGTCGATTTAGCCTTCGAGTCATGCGTAAGTTAGACGGGAGCAGAATTTAGCCCTTAATCTCAGGGGATTAGGGGTGGGTCCTGTCATTTTAGCGAGATCCAGGTCGTTACAATCATCCTCCTCAAATCTAGTTCCAACCCCAAGTTCAAACCTAGTTCCAAACCCCATTCTAAACCCAGCCTCAGACTCCGACACCGACCCAAATCCAACTGCCACACCATCTGACAGGACCCAGCCCTAATCCCCCGGGATTAAGGGCTAAATCCTGCTCCCGTCTAACCTCCGCATTACACGAAGGTTAAACCGACGTCCAACCTTCATGTGACACGTAAGTTGGACAAGGGATTCTCGACCCGACCGTCCTAAAAGTATTCGGACTTCCCAGAGTGCATCGAATCTACTGTGGATCGCGGGTGTGATGTCTCCGTCTTTCTCGACCAACAGCCCGCACCGCAACAATCTGGAGGGTATCGAAAATATGAAAAGACTGTGAGTGGACAAAAATAAAGTATACGATTAAAAAAGTTCATAAAACAAGTACATTTATACCCTCCAATTAAAAACCAATGCATGCATATCAAATTATTCCATAAAACCATTTTATACGCAAGTCATTCAAAGCATTAAGAAAACCGAATTCATTTCCTTTTCTCAAATCCCGGGCCTCAGCCCAAAACCATCGAAAACCATTTCATCCGGGCATAGCCCAAAACATCGGAAAACTATGATCGAAAACCGTCATCATCAAATGGCACGACCCATCCCAATCCCCCCGGGATTACCATGGAATGTGACGTGCTCCCGTCTGACAAGAGGCGCCAGACAAGGGATAACCGATTGCCATTGCCCAAAAGGGCTTCCAGAGTGCGTAAGGATCGATGGAGGAGGTGTGCGATGCTCAAGTCTCTGCTGCAGTCGTATCCGGAATCAACCTGAAGGGCATTGAAAACAAAAGCTGTGAGTGGACGAAAATAAACAAGTCTGTTTAAAACATTTATAAGACATTTATGCCCCTCAGTAAAATCATATGCATGCACCAAAACCAATAATTCCATAATTATTTAGAAATAACCATTAGGGCCTTAGCCCGGAAACCAAAGCATAGTTTCAATTTCCAAAAGTAAATCCAAGAGTTATTTCATAAATCCAATAATATGAACCATAAGGCATATAAACCATAACCATTATTTTAGCCACTGCACTATACACTCCAATCCGACATCCCTGATGTCTGACGTCCCTGACGTCAATAAGGTCACAATCACAAGGCTACGCGTGCCACTCGGGTCTCAATTTCCGAGTTCAATCCCCGAACCCCGTTCGGGTACAGCATCCCCGATGCTTAGCGTCATAGACGCTGGACGTAC
The DNA here is from genome assembly GCA_032719365.1 of Prinsepia uniflora. Taxonomy (NCBI): domain Eukaryota; kingdom Viridiplantae; phylum Streptophyta; class Magnoliopsida; order Rosales; family Rosaceae; genus Prinsepia; species Prinsepia uniflora. The sequence goes on along the minus strand of CM064868.1, from coordinate 8,918,337 downwards.
TAGACGTCCGTGACCTCTCCGGGGTACCTCATCCGGAGGAGACAATGTAATATGGAAGGATCTATACAGTGCAGTACCAAATACATTTTATAGATATCCACATGCACAACATATAGGTATACATAGATAAAATCCGAACCATTCGTTACGTTTCATCAAACGGGTCTCATGCCCAAATACCGTGAAACGTGCCATAACCGAAATATCATCAAAACCATTTATAGATTCCAGCATGTGAACATATATAAAATGTAAACCAGAAAACATTTATTCAATTCCATTTTAGGGTCCCCGACCCGCAATCACATGTAGAAATCAACTGGGCCCCTGACCCGATTTCACAAGTTAACTGGGCCCCTGGCCCGATCCACATGATAACTGGGCCCCTGGCCCGATTTCATAATTCAACTGGGCCCCTGGCCCGATTTTACATTATTCAAGTTCGTAACCGTTTCATGAAATCATATCCAACCACATTTATGGAAATCGGTGAAAATCCAGAAAATCTCGGTTTACGTGCAAATACGCAATTCACCTTGAAATGCGTGAAATCATTTTAAATTCACCGATATCCAAAGTAAATCATTTAATCATAATTATAACAATCATAAAACAGTTATGCATGCATCGAATTTATGAAACCAATATCCACTCACAGACCGTTTAACCGAGCGCCTCGATACGCGTGCCATAGGCCTTCCCGGGCCACCTCACTATCACCGGGACTCCCAATCCTGTTCAAATCAATTTTAGAGGATCACTAACCTCATCATTAACATCCTATTCAAGTCCCGTAAATTTCCCGAATTTTTAAGTATTTTCAAATTGGATTTAAAACCTTCGGACATCCCGAACAATATCGAGACGGTGTCCGATCGACACGAAACCAATCCCAAAATGTTCGTTACAATGTATAGGATAAAAGTCATGTTGACCTCACCTCGAGATTCGTGCCCACGCGCCGTCACGCGCCGCCGTGAGTGGCTGCGCGTGAAAGCCACGCGCCTGCTACAGTGACTGCTACAGTGCTCCTTCTTCACCCGAATGACTGGTAAACGGGTCTGATTACCCGCGATCTGACCCGGCCAGAAACCTATCAATTCCCACTTAATTTCATTAATTCAAACAGCCAAAAGGATCGTCCTGTGTCTAATTATGGTTCTGTAAACTTAATTACACCCATAAATCCTTAATCCAACAATTCTCTCGAATTCAAACTCACGGTCATAACATTCGAAACTCACTCAATTCATCCTGGTTTTCAAATTAAAAGATACAGAAGCTTCGTATGACCCAACCAATCATTAATCCGTAACTAATTTCAGGAATTCTTACCCGTAGATGGTCGCCCTCAAGCTCCAAATTCCCCAGAACTGGAACCTGCGTTCATGGCCAAACCGTGATCGATACCCTTGCCAATCGATACGGTTGAGTTCGTAATGAACCCAGAAGAGTATTACAGCCCTTGGTTTCATCCAAAACACCACACATTTTAAATTCTGATTTTTCCCTCAATTTTTCCAGATTTCTCCAATCTCTGTTTCTCTCCAATTCGACAGTCCTCACTTGCCCAGAATGAATCCTCACGACTCACTCACAATTATTTAATCCAAATCAGTTGTTTAAAGCACCCCAATCATTCTTCAATCCTCTGTGTAAAGTTTCCCGCACTGGCCCGAAACCATTAAACAAAACCAGTCCACGTTGTGCTAACAATTGCCAGCTCCCCACATGTGCGATCACACTTCAAAGCTGCTCCAAAACAGTCCACTAATTGATAAACAATCCATAGAACCGATCGCACAAAACATCCATCCACGGCTGCTCGATCAAACAGTGTCCATGAGAAATTACCATTCTGCCCCTGTTCAAAAAATTACCAAAATGCCCCTCACGCATCCTGACCCGTAACTCGGTCATACGGACTCCGATTGATGCGTGCCGCCTGTCATTGGATTCGTATTGACGATACCTACGTAACGGTCCTTGGCCCTCGGCCATCGGACATCCCGGTCAAAAAGTCAACATTTGCCCCTATTTCGTCCAAAGTACGAAAATGCCCATGGACTTCCGTACATCATAACTTTCACCACGAACGTCGGAATCGAACGTGCCACCTGTCTATGAACTCGTGACGTCCCGAACTACGTCACGGTCATCGGTCAAAGTCCATTTGACCATCCGAAATAAAAGTCAACGTTTTGCCCACGCCTAGGGGCAAAACGGTCATTTTGCACAATTCGTCCGAAATCGCCCAACTAATCCCAGATTAGTAAATCACAATTAAATATTATTAAGTCCCGATATTCGGGACGGGTCGTTACAACCTTCCCTCCTTAAAGAATTTCGTCCTCGAAATTACCAATCTCCTTATTCCACAACCACCTTGTGGAAAACAATTCGACCACACTTCTGTGTACACTTGTACACCCACATACTAGGACAACACCAGTCACGTTTGTACCCAGACATCCCATCACAGTCATACGTCATAATCAACAACACTCGACCACCTCGAGTGGACATAATCACCTGATTCGCGATAAAATCGCTTAACCATTTAGCTGACTCCTTCAGCTAGACGGTTCCTTTCCATTGCCAATAAATCCTTACATTTGCTCCCATTGGGAGTCACCAACTCTCATTTGTCAGTCCATGCTGACACCATCAGTCAAACTGTCACCACAAAGCTTTACCACCCTAGTAAAGCCCCAACCATCTGTCCGTCCGTGACAACACCACGTACTACATCACCCTCGATGTAGCGTAAGATCGACCACATGATCTCAATTCGCAGGGCAAGCCCAGTCCTGCGACACAAAATAATCTCAATGTCCATAATCGCCGACTCCCTCAGCGAACCAAAACGCTGGGAAATCACGGTGTGATAAAATCACACAAGGCTACTCGTGGTTACTCAAACCACCAATTCACTCATCCTGAGTGTACGTATACCGTCAACTTACTCCATCAAGTGGTGTAACTGGAACACATTGAATACCAGCCCAGCAGTGAACACACATCTCAATACCGGGGTTCCACTAGCCAACCGTGGCCAAGAGCTCCTGCTCATACAATCATTGAACCCAGACAAAATCACTCTGCCCGGCGCACAGTATCCAATGTCCAGTCCACAATATAGCCAAACAAATGATATCAGAACCAATCCGATTACCAACACATTAGTTACACACCACTGGTACATCCCATGTACCGCCATTAGGCACCACTCAGCCTAACCAGTCTCAATCCTCGTACAACGTACCCTGTACGTACCTCAATCCATCAATCTGACTATAGCCACCCAGGTCATAGCCAAACACGTTCTAGTAATGGAGTACATTTGCCTAAACCAACATGAGACAAAACGAACTCCACCCGTCATCTAGTTCCAATTCCGAATCCGAATTCGCAATTTCGTAAGAAATCCCGAATCCGAACCCAGACATCATGTTTTTAATCCATGTCCAAATCCGAATCCGAAATCATTATTCCGTAAGCTAGCATTGGAACAATCATTCCGCACCCAAATCCGGTAATCCATTTTCGAGCTTCGCAATCGAATCCTGAATCGTCACCCAGAAATTCGATTCCAAAACCCAAAATCTCGTTTACGTCCACCAAGACGTAACAAAACCGAACCTATCGGTTGCCTGTCCGAAACACTCGATTGACTTCATAGGGAAGCCAATCCCAATATCCACACGTCAAAGGTTGACGAAATCCGACCACATCGGAAACCTACTCAACCGAGTAACAAACCATATGGACTCCACTCCGAAAAGAAGTTCAGTCCCGTCATTTACGACTCACATACCAAGGTAAGAGTGATAAACTCTCCACCCATCTGGATCATCAAGATCACAACCCAGATCCATCGCTACGTCACCCGACAAGCAACATCACGATCCTAGATCGCCACGTCGTCCATAGTTAACAACATCACAAATCAGATCCCCTAGGACCCACACATGTCCAGATAGCTAACAATCCATCTGAAAGCTGATCGTAGGGTCTTACACCCTCAGTTGAATCATTCGTCAAATTTCCCTTTGGTGGAAAGATGACCCCGCATTTCACCACCGAATCCACATTCATACACAACTTCTTGTGTCCAATGACCCAAGGCCAAACATGGGTCCACCTACCAATACACGCTCAACGTACTGGTAGCAACAATCATCATCTGCCACGGCAGAAAATATGAAGTCAACCCCAATGACTTCGGAACACCAATCACCGATGCGGAAACGAGCACTCCTCTCGTCTCCTAATCACAACTCTCCCCGGATCGAGAGTTCCAACCATGTTGGAAACAGACATGCTCCCAATGAGATGTCAAGTCTAACCACTGGACTGCCCACGTCCATACCTCACTTGGACCACCACGTGTCCAAAATCAATTCATTACTCGGACCTCACGTCCGTCAATAATCATGTATGCGCACACCCCGATTCCGAACGGAATATCCACAATTTTGCCTGAATGTGCATACCATACTGCTTTTGTCTCACATCTCGACCTTAACAGGTTCAATCCTCAGGTTCCAAGTGATTCACAATCACAAAATACCACGAATGGTTTCCCCGACTTTCCCAATTTCAATAATTTCCTTGTATTTCCTGGGGATATAAGAAATAAACAATCTTACCAATCTCGGAGTTGACAAAACTCCCCAAGTCCACCAATACACATGACATATGGAACAGCATCCCAAGATTCCCCAAATTTTCAATCATACCTTAATATTCATTCATCACTTGCCAATAATTACCTGTTAGGACTTATCCCAACACGACACAACCTCCACTGGATCCCATCCAGTCCAAGACTTAACCACCACTGAGTCGCAGATACCAATCATCTGTTCATCATGACAGAGTCACACCCCAACTGGTGGCTCATCGTCATCACACTCACTGACACCGGCACCAGCGCTAGTACCAATACCAGCGCACCATCATCAACACTAGTATCAGCACACAGGCATCCATACTAGTATTGGCAGAACGGTATCACCATACCAACATCCATACATAGCACACGAACACCCATGCTAGCACACGAACATCCATGCTAGCACACTGTGTGCAAAGTTGTTACCCTGGATCTCCGTTCATTACGAACGACGATCCCGTAACACCACTCGTACCCCACGACTATGGGTACCTCCAATTTGACCACTGGCACATCAGGATAATGAACGTTCCCTGAACGTCCCCAAGTATTAAAACCACGCTAAATATCCTCGATAGCCAGTTATCTCGACACAACTGTCGACCAACAGTCATCGTTGTCAAGATCCGTAACCACACATCATACTAACATTCGATCCAAAACAGGATTCCATATTTCCTCATAACCGTATCCGTAGATCGAAACCCATAAGACTCACTAGAGTCATCCACATGGTCATCCATGACCTCAGCCGCTCGTCGCAGCACAAGTTCTTACTTAAGGTTCACCTTTCGGTCCATCAATTACAAGTTAGGGTTCCAAAATCACACCCTAGGGTTCCACCGAACCCAACTGCCTTCTGCAGTAAAATTCACAACCTGACCGACCCCGCGGTCCTGACATCGTATAGACGTCCAATCCAATCCAATCATCAACTCAACGTGGGTTCCATCGTGGGTTACACCACGAAGGTCATCGGCTAACTCCGATGCACCAACACCCCGTACACTAGCCAACACTACCAGGGTCCATCACTTAGACCAATACTCCACTGAGTTTCACATTTCCATATCATTATTCCAATTGGGTTCCCTGAACCCAGCTGTGCCGAGTGGCACAACAATCCATCATCACATGACCGAACCGACGGTCCCACATTACCAGTTAATCGTATACAACCCCACCTGGGTTGAATCGCAACAATGCACGGCGTATCAGGCCAAATACACCCAATTCACCATACAAACCCAAAACTATCTATCAGGTTGACAACGGAACAGCAGCCCAAAGAGACATCACACCCTCGTCCTTCGCGCACAAAAGAGCAAAACCTGCTCTGATACCACTTGGCACGACCCATCCCAATCCCCCCGGGATTACCATGGAATGTGACGTGCTCCCGTCTGACAAGAGGCGCCAGACAAGGGATAACCGATTGCCATTGCCCAAAAGGGCTTCCAAAGTGCGTAAGGATCGATGGAGGAGGTGTGCGATGCTCAAGTCTCTGCTGCAGTCGTATCCGGAATCAACCTGAAGGGCATTGAAAACAAAAGCTGTGAGTGGACGAAAATAAACAAGTCTGTTTAAAACATTTATAAGACATTTATGCCCCTCAGTAAAATCATATGCATGCACCAAAACCAATAATTCCATAATTATTTAGAAATAACCATTAGGGCCTTAGCCCGGAAACCAAAGCATAGTTTCAATTTCCAAAAGTAAATCCAAGAGTTATTTCATAAATCCAATAATATGAACCATAAGGCATATAAACCATAACCATTATTTTAGCCACTGCACTATACACTCCAATCCGACATCCCTGATGTCTGACGTCCCTGACGTCAATAAGGTCACAATCACAAGGCTACGCGTGCCACTCGGGTCTCAATTTCCGAGTTCAATCCCCGAACCCCGTTCGGGTACAGCATCCCCGATGCTTAGCGTCATAGACGCTGGACGTACTAGACGTCCGTGACCTCTCCGGGGTACCTCATCCGGAGGAGACAATGTAATATGGAAGGATCTATACAGTGCAGTACCAAATACATTTTATAGATATCCACATGCACAACATATAGGTATACATAGATAAAATCCGAACCATTCGTTACGTTTCATCAAACGGGTCTCATGCCCAAATACCGTGAAACGTGCCATAACCGAAATATCATCAAAACCATTTATAGATTCCAGCATGTGAACATATATAAAATGTAAACCAGAAAACATTTATTCAATTCCATTTTAGGGTCCCCGACCCGCAATCACATGTAGAAATCAACTGGGCCCCTGACCCGATTTCACAAGTTAACTGGGCCCCTGGCCCGATCCACATGATAACTGGGCCCCTGGCCCGATTTCATAATTCAACTGGGCCCCTGGCCCGATTTTACATTATTCAAGTTCGTAACCGTTTCATGAAATCATATCCAACCACATTTATGGAAATCGGTGAAAATCCAGAAAATCTCGGTTTACGTGCAAATACGCAATTCACCTTGAAATGCGTGAAATCATTTTAAATTCACCGATATCCAAAGTAAATCATTTAATCATAATTATAACAATCATAAAACAGTTATGCATGCATCGAATTTATGAAACCAATGTCCACTCACAGACCGTTTAACCGAGCGCCTCGATACGCGTGCCATAGGCCTTCCCGGGCCACCTCACTATCACCGGGACTCCCAATCCTGTTCAAATCAATTTTAGAGGATCACTAACCTCATCATTAACATCCTATTCAAGTCCCGTAAATTTCCCGAATTTTTAAGTATTTTCAAATTGGATTTAAAACCTTCGGACATCCCGAACAATATCGAGACGGTGTCCGATCGACACGAAACCAATCCCAAAATGTTCGTTACAATGTATAGGATAAAAGTCATGTTGACCTCACCTCGAGATTCGTGCCCACGCGCCGTCACGCGCCGCCGTGAGTGGCTGCGCGTGAAAGCCACGCGCCTGCTACAGTGACTGCTACAGTGCTCCTTCTTCACCCGAATGACTGGTAAACGGGTCTGATTACCCGCGATCTGACCCGGCCAGAAACCTATCAATTCCCACTTAATTTCATTAATTCAAACAGCCAAAAGGATCGTCCTGTGTCTAATTATGGTTCTGTAAACTTAATTACACCCATAAATCCTTAATCCAACAATTCTCTCGAATTCAAACTCACGGTCATAACATTCGAAACTCACTCAATTCATCCTGGTTTTCAAATTAAAAGATACAGAAGCTTCGTATGACCCAACCAATCATTAATCCGTAACTAATTTCAGGAATTCTTACCCGTAGATGGTCGCCCTCAAGCTCCAAATTCCCCAGAACTGGAACCTGCGTTCATGGCCAAACCGTGATCGATACCCTTGCCAATCGATACGGTTGAGTTCGTAATGAACCCAGAAGAGTATTACAGCCCTTGGTTTCATCCAAAACACCACACATTTTAAATTCTGATTTTTCCCTCAATTTTTCCAGATTTCTCCAATCTCTGTTTCTCTCCAATTCGACAGTCCTCACTTGCCCAGAATGAATCCTCACGACTCACTCACAATTATTTAATCCAAATCAGTTGTTTAAAGCACCCCAATCATTCTTCAATCCTCTGTGTAAAGTTTCCCGCACTGGCCCGAAACCATTAAACAAAACCAGTCCACGTTGTGCTAACAATTGCCAGCTCCCCACATGTGCGATCACACTTCAAAGCTGCTCCAAAACAGTCCACTAATTGATAAACAATCCATAGAACCGATCGCACAAAACATCCATCCACGGCTGCTCGATCAAACAGTGTCCATGAGAAATTACCATTCTGCCCCTGTTCAAAAAATTACCAAAATGCCCCTCACGCATCCTGACCCGTAACTCGGTCATACGGACTCCGATTGATGCGTGCCGCCTGTCATTGGATTCGTATTGACGATACCTACGTAACGGTCCTTGGCCCTCGGCCATCGGACATCCCGGTCAAAAAGTCAACATTTGCCCCTATTTCGTCCAAAGTACGAAAATGCCCATGGACTTCCGTACATCATAACTTTCACCACGAACGTCGGAATCGAACGTGCCACCTGTCTATGAACTCGTGACGTCCCGAACTACGTCACGGTCATCGGTCAAAGTCCATTTGACCATCCGAAATAAAAGTCAACGTTTTGCCCACGCCTAGGGGCAAAACGGTCATTTTGCACAATTCGTCCGAAATCGCCCAACTAATCCCAGATTAGTAAATCACAATTAAATATTATTAAGTCCCGATATTCGGGACGGGTCGTTACATCAAATCTCATTGAAAATCAAAACATATTTGAAACCACATTTTCCATCCATCGAACCTATTGGATCTATCCGAGTCTTTAAACTCTCGAGTCTTTAAACTCAATAGGCCTATGGGGGAAATATCAATATCCGAGTCTTTAAACTCCCGATTCTTTAAACTCAATCCGGGTCTTTAAACCCAATCCGGGCCCTCCCCGTCATAATAATGTCCGAGTCTTTAAACCCAATAACCAGATCCAGCAAATCCAATTCAAACCATATGAAAACCTTTTTTCATTTCCGAATCCGAATCCGCAATCTCATTGGGATCCTGAATTCAAACCCAGAACTCTTATCCATATCTATTTCCAAATCCGAGTCCGAAACCATCATTCTGTAAGCTAGCATCCGGTATGACCATTCCAAACCCAAACCCAGAAATCCACTTTTCAAGTTCCAAACCGAATCTCAAATCGTCATCCGGAAATCCGATTCTAAAACCCGAAATCACTTTTCCAAAATCCGTTTTAAATCTTTGAAATCAAATTATATTTCACTTCCCGAAATCAAATCATTAAAACCATGTCCAAATCACAACATTATTCGGAATCTCGTAAAACGTGCAAAATCGTAAATACCTCAAAAACCGTGCAAAATCGTAAACTATCAAGATCATAAATCAAATCATAGAATCACGTATAGAAAACATATGAAAACATATATGCATGCGTCAAGAGTTAGAAAACAAAGTCCACTCACAGACCATAGCGTCGTCGCATCGGTATGCTCGCACTTATGCCGTTTCCGGCCAATTTGCTATCCTCGGCTTTCCCGAACCTGTCCAAATCCCATAATAAGGTCACTAACTACTTCATTAAGCTCCTACTAAGTCCCCGTGATTTTCCCGAATTTTTAACTATTTTTAACCGAGGCTTAAAACCTTCAGACATCCCGAAACCTATCGAGACGATGTCCGATTGGCTCAAAACCAGCGTCAAAATGTTCATTACATAAAAAAAATTTAAAAGTAGTGTTGGAACTGTCCTCGAAATCTGTGCCACGCACCCACACGCGCCGCCCAAAGGGGCTGCGCGTGGGCCTCACGCGCCAGCACAGTGTCATCTTTAACCTTGCTTTGACCTGGTCCGACCGGTTCACGGTTCAGGCCGAACTGGCGTGGCTGGTTCACGGGTCTATCTGGTCCATTTTTGTCCGTTTTCCTTCCTAATTAATTCTACAATCCTATTTCAATGTTTCTAAAAGATCCATGCGTTCAGAATAAGAAAAACAAGCTAAACATCATACCTTTAATTCTTTCCTTTCGAACAGGTCAAGTTCCTCCATACGGTTCCATGGTTCCAGCCATCAATCATCTCTGGTTTTGCTCCTAAATCTTTCCTGGAGCTCCTAGAAACCATTTCCAATCAACCAACACGAGTATTATGCTAAACAAATCGATTTACCATAATCAAATTCCAAGTTGAGCTTCTACGGGTTTTGTCCTTACCGTCCCTTGTAGGTCACGAAACCAAGCCCATTTAATTCTCTGAACCTCCAGAAATCATCTCCCATCAAATTTATCGAGCTAAATCCATCGGAACACAACTGTCAATTCCAATTGTCATTCATGACTTCACGGGTTTCCCACGGTTTCTTCGCCGCCACACGCCATCGTGGGCCGTCGTGGTCATCACCATGATCCTCTCATCTTCCTCTCCCACTTTGCTTCACAAACCACGGGAAACTGAGGCCATTTGAACGATCGAATTGCACGGGCACACTCATCCTCTATTTTCTGTTTTTTCCCCACCGTGCACTACTTGTTCCTTTGTTTTTAAAAACCAAAACAGTGAGGCGGCAGGAGGTTCCACACACCTCTGGATTGGGCCATGTGTCCCATTCTCTGTGGATTCATTTCCCCAAAGCAGCTACTTGTCAAACACTAACTGGGCCCAGATCCCAAGGAATCACAATGACCAAAATGCCTTTTTGAGAGAAAATTACCAAAATGCCCTTTGCGTTCTTTGATCCAAACTCGAACCAGTCGATGTCCGATGATAGCATGCCGCCTGTCGTTATTCTCAGGGCGTCGAGACCTTCTTAACGGTCTTCAAATTTCATGGAATTGACTTGTCGTTTGAAAAGTCAACAATTTGCCCCTTTTTCTCCAAATTACCAAATTGTCCTCGAACTTCCGAACGTCATAATTTTTTCCTTGAATATCGGAATCGGACGTGCCACATGTCTATGAACTCGTGACGTCCCGAATTACGTCACGGTCACCGGTCAAAGTCCATTTGACCGCCCGAACTAAAAGTCAACATTTTTGCCCATTCCATTGGCAAAATCGTCATTTCGCACCGTCCGTCCGAACGCATCCAACTAATCACCGATTAACTTCACTAAACCGTCATTAATCACTAATCTAATCCCGATTTCCAGAACGGGTTGTTACACCATCTATAAGCATCTCACCGCGATGGTCGAATTCGGCCTAATCGACATTTGCGATGATCTTGGTGTGGGGAATGAAGGGGAAGATATGAATAAATAGGAAAGGAAATTCATGAAACTGACAAAGCAGTAGCCTCCAAGTCGTCGCTAACACGACATTCTTCGTGACCCAATCTTCGCTGGAATCTGAGTCCACCTCGTCATGGTACCAACGTACCGATTTATGAGCTTCTAGTAGAAAGATCGACTCCGAGTCAAAAAAATCCAACTCGGAGATGATCCAAGCGGAATCGAAGAATCTTTGTTGGGACAGTTGGTAGTGTTGATTACGAAATCAATGGTGGTTGCTGGGGTTTCATATTGCGATGAATTTGGATGGTTCTTGGGCTAATACGATGAAGATAAAGAATATAATGAAGGTTCTGTGTATAATTAAATTTTGTTTAATGCTTATTTGTTTGTTATTTTCTTGTTATTTTTTTTATTTTCATAAGAATATTTTATTATTATTTTTTGTCTACATGGTGTCCATGTCAGTATAAACAAAGGGTCCTATAAATGTCACTTGGACACTTAACAGATTTTTTTAGAATAAACTACATAAAAGTACCCAAACGATATGGTCAATTTCAAAAAGGTACCCTAACTATAAAAAGTAGATTTTTTCGTACCCAAATTATATTGTTGATTTCAAAAGAATACCTCTATCACAAATTCCTTCCAAAACTCAGTTAACTTTCTATGTGACAAATAGTTAATGCCACTCAGCATCTGATGTGCCAAATTTTAGATGGGCATTTTGGGAACAACTTAATTCATCATCGTCCTCATTTCTTCCTCTTTCTCAATTCATCATCTGAACCCACCACATCATCACCAAGAAATTGAAAGAACAATAAATTTTTCAAGATTGATTTGTTTCAAGAATCAAAGATGAGAAAAGAAAACCCATATGAGATTAGGAAGCGGATGAAGAAAACCCAAATGAGCTACCCCATACAAGAAAACCCATATCTTCTTCTCACGTTAGCACAAAACTAAGAAATAAATTTATGGCTTATTACGCTAAATGCACTCGGAACGGGCCACGAAATCTAAAAATGCACCAGGAACGGAAATTTGCCTCAGTGTGCTACGGGAACGGTAACACCGTCAATAATACCGTTGCACCAACTGTCCATCTCTATTATTAACATCGTGAAAATTGATGACGTGGTAGTCATATTATAAATTTTTAAGGGTAATTTAGACATTTGATGTCTCCTATTAAATTTTATATTAATTTCTTTTTAATATACATTTTTTTTCCTCAAATCTCTCTTTCTCCCTCCCCCACTCCCCTATCCCCTCACTGCGACTGAACACACCACCTTCGTCGCCCTCAAATCCGACCACCACCCAACTCAAATCCTTCCTCAGTTCTCTCTCTCTCTCTCTCCCTCCCCCTCTTCTGAAGCTGTGCCTCTTAATCCCACCTTGAAACCCTTTCCCTATGGTGATTCCTGCAACATCAACGATATCGCCTTCGGTGAAGAGCTCCTCAAAGGAAAGCTTTTGGTTCAGCTCGAACCGTTCAACGTTCTGAAGCCGAAATTCCTGGAGGTGGCGGAGGGGGATTGTTCTGGCCTTCTCAATATGGCCCATTTCGGGTTTCGTGAGTTTCTAGTCTCAGACTCGCTGGTAGCCGACTTGGACGGCATCGTACCCATTAGTGGCCTAGGTTTTTACCTGGATCACGATGTTGCCTTCTTTGAACCCCACGACGATGACGGGAACAACTTTTCCGGTGGGCTCAAAGAAGCTCATCATCCCGAGCTTCGTGGCCATGACCCCGATGCCGGCCTCCATGCTTATTGTCACTCCCATTTGTCTGTGCTTCCTGGGTTTTGCGAGGGGCAGAAATGGATTTTTGTTGTGGCTTTCAAGTTGAAGGGATGGAGTGAGAAAGGAAGAGCATTTTGCAGAAGGAGAGAAAGACATTGGGAAGAAAAGCAGAAGAAAATGATGAACCTGAAATGGAATTTGGATTTTGAAATCCCGGTTGGATGATTTGTGGAATTCGGATTTGGAATCCCGGTTGGATGGTTTGGGTTATGAAATACCCATTGGATGATTTTGAGTTTTGAAATTCGTTTGGATGATTTTGCGTCTTAAAATCCCAATCGGATGATTTTGGAGTTTTAGAAATCCCAGTTGGAGGATTTTGGGTTTTGAAATCCCCTTTGGATGATTTGGGGTTCTTGAAATCCCAATTGGATGTTTTTTGGGTTTTTGAAATCCCAATTAGATGTTTGAAATCCCATTTGGATGATTTTTGGTTCTGATATCCAATTTGCATGATATTGGGTTTTGGTTGTAGGAGTTTGCAAAGCCAGTCAAGGGGTTAATTTAATCGGACTTGATCATCATCCCAACAGAGAGAGATGAAAAAAAATATAATAAAATGAATAAAATGTCTAAATTGCATTTACTAATTTTATAATATTAGTGTCACATCATCAAAATTAACGGCGTTAATAACTTTGACTGACGGATAGTGCAACGGTATTAACGGTGTAATCGTTCCTGGTGTGACCAAAACAAATTTCGTGATATGTTCCTAGTGCATTTAGCGTAATAAGTCTAAATTTATAGAGAGAAAAACCTAGGTTTCTTCTCACGGTAGAGAGACCGAAGTCTAAACCATGAGAAGATAATCCCATACCAAAAAAGTAATTCGAAAAAATCAATACAAAATAAAAGAGGAAAAAACCCCAAATCTGGAAAATCATGCTCAACATCATTATGAACCATGGCTTCGCTCATTCATCCACAACTTCATCCTCCTCCTCCTCGAAAATCTTGTGTCTTATTCTCAATCATCAATCGTCATCTCCTCTCTCTCCCAAAATCGGAAACCAAAACCCAAACCCAGCCAAACCTAGCCAAACCCAACTGCACCCCATTCCTCCTCCTTGAAGCCTCCTACGTAAAAACCCAACAAATTACTGGGAATACAACTCCAATTAAAATCCCATCATTTTAGACCCACAAACCACCAAGAACAATAATAGCCCAAAGATAGTAAAAACCAATAAAACAAGCATTTGGGAAATAATGACAGTACCCAATAAGGGGAAGACGGATACAAACATGGATTTGATAGCGGAGACGAGCTTGACGGGTCGACCATGGAATCCGTGAAACACATTGTAGGTGATCGATCCGAGGACGCTGAGAGTGAAGACGGAGATGAAGATGAAGAAAGTGAGAGTGATGACAAGGGTTTTGGCAAGGATAACGGATTGCTGCTCCTGAGGATCTAAGGTTGGAATTTTGATGAAGACCTTGGAGTTGTCTGCGGATGGATCACTGAGGAGGTTTTGTATTGATGGTTAGTCAATGGAGGAGAAAGCGAGAAGGAGAAGGAAGATGACTGATAGGGCTAAGAAGTGGTGGGAGCGGGCGTTGACGATGCAAATAGATTCGTTGAACACTATGAACGCGTTTAGAGGCGGTGATGGAGCTTCCATGGCAGACTGAGTCTTTTCTTTTCTTTTCTTTCATCTAAACTAGGTTTGGATTTTGGTTTCAAATTCATAAAAACCTAGACTCAGATGATGTGCTGATGAGGTTATAGTGAGTGCACATGATGAATTGGGGATGATAAAATATTGAATTGAGATTATGATCGATGAAGATGATGAATTGTGGAAGATAAAATATTGAATTGAGATTATAATCGATGAAGATGATGAATTAAGATTATTACAAAAAATCAATAATATAGTTTGGATACAAAAAATTCATTTTTTATAGTTTGGTACATTTTGAAATCGACCATATAATTTGGATATTTTATATAGTTTATTATTTTTGTAACATATTATTAACAATAAGTACCTAGATGTTGTGTTCCGATAATTTGAGTGTCTAGATGAAAATTTTCATAATTTTAATATGAATTTGTGACAACCCTTATAATTTGGGGACTTACATATAATTTGTCCTAAATTATTCATACTATCAATCATCTTAATTTCTTAGTTATAAAACCCACATTACTAAGCTCGACTGAGAATTATTATTTGTTATTCCTATGTTGTTTATAACCATTTGTATCTGTCCTTATGTAGGGAACTTTTTTTGAAATCTTTGTGTTTATCATTTTTATTTTTTAAAGAAATAAACTCCAAAAGTTCTTAAGTAATACAAATGTAAACCAATTAAGTTTATGTTTATCGAAATATGATGATAAATGTTAAGACAGTGTATTCAATTGAGATTTTCATAGAGCGTAAATGTCCCTAAAAATTTAGATGTATCCAATTAAAATTTCGAGAGAATTGGTAAAAGTTTAATAGCGTGTTCAATCTCTATTTTTATATAGATTTATAAAACCATTAAAAATTAAAATGTATTCAATTATGAAATTTCATAACTCTATAAAATATCAATGAATATTGTACACTTCATTAAATGAAAGAATTTTATATTGTTAGACAAACATTTTAACGTATATTATGTTTTAATAAAATCTATAATTTGTCTTGCATGCGCCATCGGATTTCTACCAACAAGACTTAAATATAATTTGTAATTTTATATTTTTCAATAAGACTCAATAAAATTTAAGTCTCATACTGATATCTATATTATAATATATTATTCTTGGTAGAAATCATTGGTAAGTAAAACAAATTTTATAAAAAATTATTTACTGTTTGAAGAAAAAAAATAAAAGTTTAAAAAAATTCAAAAGTATGCATGATGTCTAACGACCCTATTCTCTCAATCTCATTGACTGCTAAAAGTTTTATATTTTTGTAATTATTTTTGTAGTATTAGAAATCTCTCTCTCTGTATATATAGTAGTTAGAGAATTTTTGCAAAAAAATTTATGATCTGATTATAAAAAATTTCAAATATATATTGTATCAAATAATATAATTCAATATTATTTTTTGTAAAACTCAATCATAATATAAAACTCACTCTAATTATCTACATAAATTTGAATTTAGTACACCCCAAAACTAAAAAGGAAACTTTATTTAATATATACAATTCCTGGAAAAAAAAAATTTGTTTTACAAGTATGTAATCAAAATGTAATAAAGTAGATTTATTAATGGTCGAGGTTTCGTTGAAAAATTTGGTATTCCATTGAAAGACCATGGTTGGAGGTAAGCTAGGAATATCCAATTGTTTTAATTAGAGGCTTGAATTGGGTCACAATTATGTTTACAATTTGGTTATCTACCGCCTGAAAATAATAATTCCATGGTGCTAAATTAAGCATGCACAAGATATGAAGGAATCAAATGCATTAGAAAATGAAGAGCGCAAATTATGAACTCTTATACATGAGTGAGTTCCAAACTTCCAATGAATCGAAAGATGATAAATGTATGATTCATATGGCGGTGATTAATTATGTGGGAATCATGATATTACAGATTCTATGTATTCGCATATAATCAATCAAATTGCAGTAAAAAAATCCTCTAAAAATAAGTTAACCCCATGCATTGCATAATAAACATTAACATTAGAAAATTGGTTAGGTGAAATTCCTATTATTTCTTAATTTTGATTCAATTAAAGTAATTTATAGTGAGTTATATGATTCTATTTGTAAATTAATATTAAATTACCTTTATTGACACGAAAAATGTTAACTGAAATTGTTACATATGAAAAGGTAGAAAATCAGATAGAAATCAGATAGAATTTACGCTTTCCAATTGAATTTACCACAACAAATACCTTAAATTCATGGAACTTATTATTTTGCGTATTGAATCTCAGTTGTTAGAATCATACAGGGAGACATCATATCACCCATTATTCTCCTCTTTGTTTGGTAAAACGGCATCAAGTTACTTCTTGAAAAGAATTGTATCCATGACAATGGTCCATGGAGGAGGCAAGGCAAATAGTAATTGAATAGTAATGGCCTCCTCTCTCTCTCTCTCTCTCTCTCTCTTTTACTGTCTGTCTGTTTTTGCTTTATTAATGCCTTGAAAACTCGTTCTTATTTTGTTTATTGTTTGTAGGGTCCCAACCACTGAACTCTGAGAGGCTATCGCTCAAGAAAACATAGAAACTTCCCACCTCCCAATTGTCTCTCAAAATCTCAATCTCAAATGGAGGGCACTGGCAGCCCCAAATTCAAATCCCAATTATCACACAGCACCACTCGAAGACGACGAGTCAGCAGCGATTCCAGCTCGCCCGAGTTCGAATTTTGGATGGTCACAAACCCATCCTGTCCTCAACCCAATCTCCTCTCCGCTGATGAGCTTATTGTTGATGGCGTCCTCCTCCCTCTCCATCTCCTTCACCACTCCGACCCATCCGACCCAAATCCAAACCACTCCGACCCACCTGACCCAAATCCACCCCCCATTTCAGAGCCTCCTGTTCATGAACCAGGACCCATCTCGGAGCCACGTGTTACTGGACCAGAACCCACAACAGAACCACCTATTCCGTACCGAGATTCCGGACCCGAGTTGTCAACCGCTCCAGTACCAACAGCGTCGAAGCGGTGGAGGGACATTTTCAAGAAGGGCGAGAAGAAACCCGTCAAAGTCGACGAAACTGATAAAGAGAAAGACAGGAAGAAAGAGCGAAAAAGTGGAAGCGGAGCGTCTTCCGCCGAGTTGAACATCAATATATGGCCATTTTCACGAAGCAGATCCGCCGGAAATACGTATACCCGACCCAAACAACCGTTCGGAGCTCTAGGAATCCGGAAGGTGAACAGCGCGCCGTGTTCAAGGAGCAACTCAACGGGCGAGTCGAAGTCCAGAAAGTGGCCACCTGCAAGTCCGGGTCGCCCCGGAGTTCATGTGGGTCGGAGCAGCCCCGTTTGGCAGGTCCGGCGCGGAAGCTCGGGGTTGGCAAAGAGCAGCTCGGAACCACATGTTCGCATTGCAGAGAAGGGGACCAAAAAGGAAGCAGCAGAGGGTCGTCGGAGTAAGAACAGTTCCGCCGTCTCTGGCGCAGGCGGCGGCGGTTCGAAAGCTAGAGTCTTGAATTTGAATGTTCCGAGGTGTATTGGATATAGGAGCCATTTGAGTTGTAGAAGTGCTGAGAATAGTGCTATAGGAGTCGGCAGCAGCGATGGCGGCAACAACTGTAGTGGTGGTGTTAACGGCGACGTTCACGGAGGTGGAAATGGTGTTGGTGGTAGTAACGGCGGGGCTGGTGGTAATCTTTTTAATCTGCGCAGCCTTTTCAGTAAGAAGGTGTATTAAGTTTTAATTAATTAATCCTCCCATAACTTAATTATGTCTTCTCTCAGTGATCCATGATCCATCCATGGTTGATTGTGTATAATATTCTCTTTCTTTCTAAAATCGGATAAGAAAAAGTAAAAAAGAAAAAAAAAAGGGGGTTTCTTTTCCCATGTAATTAGATTAAAAAGTAGCTTTGTAGACGATTGGTTTGTTGGTTGGTTGTATACCATTATTAGTTTGTTGATTTTCAATCGGGCTTAAATCTTAGCAGATAGTTATGAACTTATGAACTTGGTACCATGATGATGGGTTATTTCCGTCATCATATACATAGTTAAATTATTCAATTAATTATAAATATAAATTTTATAAAAATCTTGAAAAGATAATTAAATTTTTTACATATTATTATCTTATCATTTATATGATTTTATATTGGAATAATTATAAATATGTCCTATTTTTTAGTTCAATTTATAAGTTAATTTATTATAGATAGAGATAATAAAAAAATAAAAAATAAATATTTTTTTTTAAAAATTATATCATTATTTTTAATCCGTTATTTTTAAATAATTACAGGTGTGCCATTATATATTATATTTATATACCTACTAATATTTGATTCTAGATTTATAGGTAAATTAAATAATATTATTTACTTCACTCTCCCTTATACTTATATATATAGAAATTCTAATTGTATCATAATAGGTATATTTTTTTAATATATCTTTCTCAAAATAAAATAAAATAAACAAATTTTTATTAATTTATCTAAAAAAATAATAATATAAATAATGTATTTGTAACTTTATGACTCTTCAAAAGTATCAAATATTATCTGATAAAATAAATATAAAATAAATATTCTGAAATTTAATTAGAATGATCTTAATTTAATTAATTTTGAAAAATAAATATAAAATAATATTTAAAATTTGAAAATTTCTCATATATATCTGAAAAAATAGTATAAACGGTAATTAAAAATTAAAAAAGAAACAAAATCACAAAAAGAACATAGTAAAAATCTATAAAAAAAAACAATAAATGGATTATTTTATGTGTTAAATGGACTAATTTATAAGTTAAACTTAAAAATTGGATTAATTTGTAATTAATACTTTTATCATAATAATATTAGATAGCTAATAATAAAAATGATATATATAATTATAAATACTATTAAATACTCTCTAAAATATAAAAATATGGTTTTAATTTCAAGAAATAAAATATAAACTCTAATAGTTTAATATACGTTATATAATCTATAAAATAATTTATTATAATGTTAATATATTTTTTAATTAACAAATAAATAATAATATAATAGTAAAATATTAGTTATTGTAATAATAATTATAGCAATATTTTATTAAACTCAAAATACGGAATAGTATCTTCAAATTGAGTAATTAATAATAATTTATAGAATGATTAAAATATTATTGATAAATAATAATTTAATTTAGTATATACTATAATTATCAGAAGCTGACTGCATATGCAAGCATGGCAAAGCATAGGGGGAAAGTGATGGGTTTGCTGGCTCTTATCAGAAATAAGAAAGGTTAAAAGCTGGTGGTGTGGCCTTTAAGGTTTCACAAAATTTGGTTACAAATTGTACGTTGCTGCTGTCTTCCCCATGGCCATGCTCATAATTGTCCATCAACAATAAATGGTCCTTCTTCCTCCACCTAAGTAACGAGAAATTATCCCAAATCACTTTACATTTTGTGAGGTTAATTTCATATTGGATTATTAGATTTTAATTTTATTATTTTATTACATGTGGTTCTAAAATCACATTAATTTATTTTATCTACTTATTTTAATTATTAAATCATCAATTAAATTAAGGGTATTTTAAATTTCTTATTTATTTTATTTTTCATTAAGTGACTAATTATTTTGATTTAGCTAATTTTTTTTTTCAAATTAGTGCATTTAAACAAACGATAAGAGCATAATTAATTCAACTTAATGTAATGGTAATTTTTTTTTAATATAAGTGTAAATGTAGCCCTTATAGTTTGTTTGAATGCACTCATTCAAAGAAAAAAAAATAGCTAAAGTAAAATAATTCTTCACTTAATAAAAAAAAATGAGTAAAAAATTGTAATAAATATTAACAATGTCTTTAATTTAATTAATGATTTAATAATGAAATAGGATGATAGAATAAATTGATGTGATTTTAAAATCACATAGAATAAAGTGATAAAATTGAAATCTAATAATCGAGTGTAAATTAACACCCAAATCTTCGGGTGTAAAATAATATTTGACAAATTTTAAATATGTCCGTCGCTCTCGTGTTAATAACTTAGTAGAGCAGTACTTTACCTTTTTTTTTTTGGATAAGCAAAAGTTCAAGGGAAAGGGAAGTTACCATTATTCCAGGGCCGGGGCTACCAAAATCTTAATTGAGAACTTGTTGGATGAGTCTTAACTTGCTTTTCGAATTTGTAGATGTATCTCTACTCTTTCCTCCGATGGAGGTTGTAAACAAGTGGTATTCATTCGATGTTGCTAAAAAGGACAGGAGGCATATTTTGTGGATACTGTTTGCTTTAATAGATTAGACACAACATTAAAAGGGCATAAGGACTCACCTTGTAATGTTCATTTTAAGATAAGGTTCTTGAATTCGTATATCATGTGTACTACATTGCACCTATAAATTTTGCTCTTACAAGGGTTTTTTTATATAACAATATTGGAAATTGTTTTTTTCGCATAACAATCTATAAATAATTTTTTTACGAAGAGATGGCTCTATTCAAAACATTTTATAATAGTGCATGGATAGACAATATGTTCATAAATAATTCAGTCGTGAAAATTAGATTCAACAACACAATATAGTAAAAAAATTGTGGTCTGATTAGGTCCACGGAAAATTGAAATAAATTAGAAAATACAATTGCAGTCCAACAACAATGTAAATACAAGGAAACAACGATATTAAAACTAAACGCCGAATAGAACTTGTGAAATGCGCATAATGGTGCCTTTTGAAAAAACTTTTCTTCGAAAAAGCCATTGGGTAAAAATATATGTACAAAGAAAAGTGCAGTGCACTTGATACGATACATGGATGCCGAGCATTTCCGGATAGACTCCATAATATTAAGTCTATTTGCTTTAAATGCACCAAAAAACTACACTTTTAATCTTATTTTGCACTCAATATGGTCATTTATCTCACTTGACACAAAGAATACACCATTTGTACAAAAAGTTACACCAATCTGTTAGCTCCATTCATTTGACGCTAAAGATGACAAAAGATTAAATGGCAATTAAGCCATTTACCACCAAATCTCATTCTTCTCTCCTCTCACTCAAACTCAGACCCAACTTTTCAAAATTTTCCAAATCTTCAGTTTTTCTTTCATCTGCACCAGTGGTTCTGATAAACTAGTAAATGAAGGAGCTCTTTAGGGTGTGAGGCAGGGACCTGATTTGATTCCAAATGATTTTGGAATTCCTCCGCCTTGAAGCTTTCTAGGCTTTGCACTTTTGGGTTTCTGATTATAAATACAAAAAAAATCTTTTCAATATTGTAGCTACAAATTGCTAACTTACTTGTTCAAAACTAGAACACCATAATAAATGATTAGACCAGACAAATATTCATTTCACTCTGCAATTTTATCAAAAGAAAATTCAAACTCAAACATGTTAAAGTTAGTGTTGCTTAGCAATTAGAGTTTGGATTGGCAATAAGTTTATACTCTGTTTAATAACCCCTATTGCTCAGGGGCGTGTTGCTGTTTGACGTTTTCTTTAGGCTTCTACCACGTTATTAGAGCTGCTAGAGGTGGGCTGCGTTTTTCTGATTCAATTATCTTGTAAGGCTATTTAAAAGCCAATTTAGTTGTGTTAATTCAATAAGAGACGATTATCCCAAATTCTTGTGTTCTCTATCCAATTCCTAACGTTTGGTATCAGAGTCTCCTCACGAAGCTTGATGGACACTTAAGAAGCAATAGTCTTCTATACGTATAAAAGTAAGAATATGGCGGTTGAAAGCAGTTTTGTGCAACCAACGATCTCGAAGTTTGATGGACACTATGAGCACTGATAACGCCCAAACTACGCATTAAATTAAACACGTAATTCGGGTGTTATGCAATTTAAACCCTTTTTGTGTAATTGTAGTATTGGTAAATAGGGATCGTTCTTAACCGGAGAAATTAGGGAATATTAATAATATGTTAGTGAGATAGAATAATGAATAATCAAAGAATAATGAATAATCAAAGAATAATGAATAATCAAAGAATAATGAATAATCAAAGAATAATGAATTAAATAATAATTAAATAATAAAGAATTAAAGAATAAATGAATTAAAGAATAAAATAATTAATGAATTAATGAAATAAAGAATAAAAAAATAAAGAATTAGATGGGGGGTTTGTAAGATTGTAATCATAAAATAAAGAAAACAAGTAAAAATAATTAAAAACTTAATTCTACTTCTACTTTAACTTTTGTGCAAGTGAACTTTCTTCAAACACATATTTTTACCAACACTCTAACATCATGCTCATATTGAACCAATCACGAAATCCTACATTAATCATCTCAAATACATGCATACGTTTTTCAATATTACAAATGCACCAAACAGCGGTCATAAACACTTATAATACGATTCACCTTAAGTTTGTGATTTCAATGTGTGTCAAACATCTAAATCTCTTCAATTTTCTACTAAGTGCACCGAACAGCGGTCATAAACATTTAGTGTAGAATTGAAGTTTAAGCACTAAAACATATGAAGTAAAAGAAATTCAAAAAGTAAAACACATGGAGATTGCATTCTTACTTACAAATGTTAGAAAGAAAATACCAATACATATATTGAATTATAAGTAAAACCAAAACAGTAACAAGAATTTAAGTAAATGGAGAAAAATTACACTTTCGGAACCCAAGAACAACTTGTGATTCCAAAAGTGGATGGAAACAGTGGAATGTTATTCATAAGGAACACCGAACAGCGGCAAGAACCTTATGAAGATGGAGGATAAAACATAAGAATACGGACTTAAATTCTAGAATTATTTCGGAAATACTTGGCCTAGGTATTTCTTAAGGAAAACATAAAAATGTATTTAAGAGATCTTAAAGAAAAATCACAAGAGCAAAGTAAAGAAGAAATGAAATTAAGAAATAATATAAATTATTACATAAATTAAGAATAAGAATTAAAAGAAACCTAATTAAATAAAAAGTCTACAAGAATTAAAATGGTCCCCAAAATAAATCTAGAAAATAGAAAAAGAAGAATTAAGATAAGAGAGAAACATGAACTAAATTATGATGAAAAACTACTCAAAAATGGGGACTATTGGGGCCCTTTACAAATGAAATGACCTCCCTATTTATAGAGGGAGAGCCAAAATTCAAATTATAAAATAAAAAAACAAATAAAAAATGAAATGATGACTAATTAAGAAAAATGATGAATAATGATGAAATTTGGCAAGGTTTTGGACTTAATTTGTGGCTGGAAAAATAGATTGGACCAGCAATTGGGTGGTTGTACATCTGGGCTAAGAGTGCAGGCGGAGCAGGTGGTGCTGTTCAGTTGTACGGGTTGGCCCGTGGAGCAGTGCAGGCGTGATGGACCGGACAGGGCAGGTGGATGGGCTGGAACAGACGGGCTCTACGCGGGCTGAAGAGTAGGTTGGATAAGACGCGCATGGGCTGGGTAGGTGGAGTCACAGGCGTACGGTGGACTGGACCAGGTGTTGGTGGGCTTCTGATTGTTGCAGGCGGGTTGGTGGGCTGCTGTGGAGAGTGGTTGGGCTTCAGAGAGATGCAGGCCGAGCAGGTCGTAGGTGGGCTGGCGCATCAGGGTTGGTAACGGGCCAGGCGTGCAGTGCAGTTGGTGGCAGCAGGCTTGCGTTATGGGCTGGCGCAGGCGTACGGGCTGGAGCACCAGGTCGGCTGCGCGTCGTGCGGGCCTGGCATGATGGAGCGGGCTGAAGGATTTGGCGTGGTGCAGGCGGGTTGGATCAATGCACATGGGCTGGTGCGCGCGAGGCCTGGGCTGGAAAATAAATGGGCTTCAACAATTATTTGGGCTGCTGCTTTTGTAATTAATTAAATTGGGCTGGCATTGAATCTGGGCTGCAAAATAACAGAAAAAAGGGCTCAAATTAAAACTGAATTTGGGCTTAATAATAATAGATAATTTAATCGAATTTCGTCCATAATTTCTTCGTTATAAATCCAATCGGGACGATTCTTTCGCCAAAACGCTCCAAATTACAAACTTTATTTAATTAAACAGAAAAAATCCCAAAATAAATTATTTTTTCTAATTATTTATTATTTTAATATTAAAAGCTAAGTATAAAGGGTATAAAATGATATAAAATAATGCTTATTTGAGGACCTATCAAGCACTAGAGCATGCTCATAGAGAATTTATTGCGTTCGAAGGAATATTGTAACGACCCGTCCCAAATTCCATGATTAGATTAGTGACTAATCACGATTAGTGAGGCTAATCCGTGATTAGTAGAGCGAAATCGGACGAACGATGCGAAATGACCGTTTTGCCCCTGATGGTGGCAAAACGTTGATTTTTTAATCGGGCAGTCAAATGGACTTTGACCGATGACCGTGACGTAGTTCGTGATGTCACGAGTTCATAGACAGGTGGCACGTTCAATTCCGACGTTCGAGGAGGAAGTTATGACGTTCGGAAGTTTAGGGGCATTTTGGTAATTTTGGGAAAAAGGGGTCAAAAGTTGACTTTTTGACCAGGAGGTCCGATGGCCGAGGGCCGAAGACCGTTACGTAGATAAGGACGATACGAATCCGTAGACAGGCGGCACGTCGAATTCGGACGTTCGACGGCGAAGTTACGATTCACGGAAGTTCTCGGTTACTATTCATGATGGCACGTTTTACGAGACAAAAAGTGCAGTTTTGTCTCTAGTGGGCCCAGATATTTAATGGAGGCCCAATGGATGAGTGACACTTGTCACCCATCCACTGGCCAACCTCACCCACTCATGCACCAAACCCATTCACCGTGCATCCATTTTCCATTTTTTCCTCCAACCCTTTCACCCGATCTCAGGAGACCCCAAACCCATTACAATCTTCAACCCTTGACCCCAGATGCTTACTGGAGAGACTAGAGAGTGATGAGATGATGGTGGAGGACGGTGGCCGGCCAGGTGACGCCACCGTGCACGGCCGAAGCCACGAACCCGTGCGGGTGCACGGTAAGGCTCAAATTCCCTTTTTAATTGATTTTGATGTTATAGGCTGTATTGGATGTTTAGGATAGGATTAGTGGGTTGCTAGGATGATTCTTGGACGGTTTGGAGGCTGGTTCACGGCGGAGGAGGCCGTGGGAACGGCTGGGAAAAACAGGGCCGTGAGCTCCATGTTGGAACCATAGGTTTCGGTGGGTTTTCGATAGTTTTGTTAATTGGGATTGATAGAAAACATTAAAATAGGAATTTAGGAATTGGAATGGAGGAAAACGGACGAAAAATGAAGAGTGTAGGGGCCTGGACCGGTCACGCCGGTCCAGTTAGACCGGAATTGCAGAGAAAACCGGACCGGCCCGGTCGGACCGGTTCGATCGCTGGGGAAGATGCACTGTTCACCGGCGCGTGAGCCCACGCGCAGGGGCCTTTGGGCGGCGCGTGGCAGCGCGTGGTGGGGTTTCTGGGGATGTGTTCAACATGTGAAATCATCTATTCGATGTAACGAACATTTTGGGACTGGTTTCGTGTCGATCGGACACCGTCTCGAGATGTTTCGGGGCATCGGAAGGTTTAGGTTCGGGATTAAAAATAGTTAAAAATACGGGAAAATTACGGGGCTTTGGTAGGAGGTTAATTAAGTAGTTAGTAACCTTCTATTACGATTTGGACAGGTTTGGGAGTCCCGGTGACGGTGATCGGCTCGGGGAGCCGTATGGCACGCAAATCGAGGCGGCAGCTCGGACGGTCTGTGAGTGGACCTTGTTTTCTAAATTGGTGCATGCATAAATGTTTATTGTATGTTTTATTACTTGTTTGATGATGCCATGGGTGCATTTGTGTGTGGTTACGTATAAGCACGTATTTCGAGGTTTAAGCCTTATACAGTGCTTATACGGGTCTGTATTTCTTTATTCGTTTTAATGAAATGGTTTTGGATTTATAAAAGGATAAACTCGGGTATGAGACCCATTTGGTTTTGTCTCGGGCATATGACCTCAGATTCCGGGCACGGTGCCCAGCTGATGTCCTATGTTTGGGTACGAGACCCAGTCACTTTACGGTTTTGATTTCAGGTCAGAGAACCTTAAATGGATTTCCCGGTTCATGACGGTTTATGGGAACCGGCATGAACTATTAATATGGTATCATGGTTCATGACGGTTTATGGGAACCGGCATGAACCCTTGTTGGTTATTACGGTACATGACGGTTTATGGGAACCGGCATGTTACCTGGTTATGTTATTACGGTACATGACGGTTTATGGGAACCGGCATGTTACCTGATTATGGATATTATGGATCATGACGGTTCAGGGGAACCGGTCATGAATGTTTATGTTATGTATATATATGTTCGTCTACCTTCCTTTACTTCTATTATCTCCTCCGGGGAGGGTCGTTGGCCTGGGTGGACCCCGGAGTAGTCACGGAGCACCGACTGAGTGGAGTCACCCCCCAGTTGGGTTCCTTACTCTCAGGAAGGCTATGATTACTATTACCTCGGGTAGGGTCAGTGGTCTGCGGACATTGATCTTGACTTTGAGATGACTCGGATTGAGACCCGGGTAGCGCGCGCGTGGCTTTGGATACCGTGACAGGATTGGTTGTGTGACTTATGTATATGTATGTGATGGATATATGATATATGATATGTGGTGTGTACAGGTGTGCACAGGATTTGGGCAGTGGCCCGTATGGTCATTTTTATTGTGGTCCTTTCGACCTTAGTTTATATCTGCTTTGGGCTTAGTCCCACATATGGTTGTTTTGGATAAATGGTTTTCGAATGCATGCATGCTTTTTAGTGGAGGGTACAAATGTCTTCCTTATTAAATATTTTTATAAACTCTTTGTTTTGTCCACTCACAGTTTTTAATGTTTTGACTGCCCTTCAGGTTGACATCGGATGTGGGTTGTAGCAGAGATCGAGATATCACATACCTCCTCCGGATCCTGGCGTACTCTGATAGCCCGGGAGGGCAAAGGTCGGAAATATCCCTTGTCTGACACTCCGTGTCAGACGGGAGCAGGGTCATCTCGCACTAATCCCCGGGGGATTGGGATGGGTCCTGTCAGCGTGGTATCAGAGCGGGGTTGTCTCTATTCGAGCAACCGTGTAGCTCTTGGAGTATGTACGCAGGTCGAGGATGTGATATCTCACGGGGCTGCAGTTCGTGGTCAACCTGATTGTTGGGGTGCCGGTACGATAGTTAGTAGGATTGGCATGCCTTGGTTCGGCATTCGATGCCGGGATTACCGTAGTTCTGTCGTGGATGACAGTGTGGGACCCTACAAAGGGATAAACAGTATTTTCGAGTTTTGACCGTGAGACGGTTAGTTGGGATCATCTTTCACGATGTCGTAGGATCGATTCCGACGACTGGTTAGGAGTTGTGACCATTAGATGGTCAGATTATGTTGAGTTAAATGGATTTACTGCAGTTGGCAGTTAGCAACCGGATTCGAGGAATCCGAGTTGGATTGTTGGTAGGATTGGATTGACGTCTTTACGATGTCGGACCGCAGGGTCGGTCAGATTGTTGATTTTACTGCTTTTCGCAGGTGGGTTCAAAGGAACTCTAGGTGTGATCGTGGAGCCCTACCGTATGGGTATGGTTCGGGAAGGCGAGTTGACTGGTGGTTTGACTTGGACGACTATTCGGATTTGGATTCGGTAGTCGGTCTAGTCATGTCAGCTTGTGTTGGGACTGCACTTCGCAGTCAGGGTTGTACGTATCGGTTAGACCGAGTTGGTTGTCGTGCTACTTCAGTTGTGGGTTGGTGCAACTAAGGTCGTGGATGACCTGGTAGACGACAATGGTTTAGTCAAGTTACGACAGGATATAGATTGTTGGACAAGTTACCAGGGTTGGTACTTGTCGATGGAATCCCTGAGTGGGATACAGAGTAGTTAGTACGGGCGATTGATTCCGTTGGATACGGAGTCTGGATATAGCGATGTCTGGTAGTTAGGTCTGCACGAGTGTGGGGAAGGCGCTACTACCGAGAGTGGTTATAGTTACGATTGTTGGGGATCGGGGACGTTCGGGGAACGTTTTCCTTTTCTCGCATGAGTTGTCAGGATGACTGTACCCAGAGTTGTCAGGTACGAGGGAGACAGAGTTTCTCCTATACGAGCAGAGGTACGCGATCGTCGCTTGGTATGAGCGGAGATCCAGGGTGTCAGTTTTGCACACGGTGTGCTAGCGTCAGTACTGATGCTAGTGAGGATGCTTGTGTGCTGATGCTGACAGGTGGTAGTGATGGTGCTGGTACCCGTGCTAGTGCTAGTGCTGGTGTCAGTGCGGGTGATTGTGATGACGGTGAGTCACGAGTCGGGATGTGGCTCTGACGAGATGGGCATATGTTCGGTATCTGCGGTTCCAGAGTGGACCTCAGATAAGGTTAAAGTGGTTAAGGGACACGTGGTTGATGTCCGGGTATGTAACACTAATCGTGTATTGGTTGGTGGACCCGGGATTTGTTCTGAATCATCAGGAGGAGATGAGTATATCGAAGTTAGGTGACTGAGATTTCTCATTTTCTGCTTGGTGGCAGACGATGTTAGGTTACATGACGTGGTGAGTGCAGCGAGTGTTGTTTGCATTCACGTAGGATGGATTATTCGATCATTCTTGGTTTTCCACGGTGGAATGCCAAGGATCGATACGAGGTGATTGGGGAGGACCCACAGTCTCGATCGTGACGTCTATAGTCGTTTGACGTAGTGGTGGATCTGGATCGTGATCTTGATGATCCAGATAGGTGGAGAGTTTATCACTCTTACTTGGATGTTGAGTGGAGCATGATGGGACTGAACTTCTTTTCGAGGTAAATCCCATATGGCTTATTACTCGCCTGAGTAGTTGTTCGATGAGTAGGTGTCTGACGAGGTCGGATATTGTCAGACCTAGTGTTGTGTTGATGTTGGGATTGGCTTCCCTATGAAGTCAATCGATGGTATTGTGGTAATCGATGGAGCAGGTATCCGATAGGTTCGGATATGGTGCGTCTCGGTAGACGAGAACGAGATTTCAGGTTTTGGAATCAGATTTCTGGATGACGATTCAGGATTTGATTTTGGAACTTGAAAAAGGATTTCTAGATTTGGGTTTTGGAATCGGATTCTGGGTGATGATTCAGGATTTGATTCTAGAGCTTGATTGTGGATTTTCTTTTTATGGATTTGGGTTCGGAATGGTTATTCCTAATACTAGTTTACGGAATGATGATTTCGGATTCGAATTTGAACATGTTTATGGATATGATTTCTGGGTTTGGATTTGGGTTTCTTACGAAATTGCGGATTCGGATTCGGATTTGGAAATAGATAATGGGTTGGAGTTTCGATTTGTCTAGATCGGACAGATGGACTCCATAATTGAAACGTGATTGACTACAACCTAGGTGGTTGTAGGCTGATTGATGGGTAGATGTACGTACCTGGTTCGTTGTTCAAGGTACGATACTAGGCAGACTTGTCGTGCCTGGCGACGGTATATAGGAGATACCGGTGGTACGTTGGAGAGAGTGTTGGTAGTCGGCTTGGTTCCGATACCATTGGATTAGTCGGGGTCATGGACTGGACATTGGATACTGTGCATTGGGTCATAGTGGTTCTGATGAGTCTAATGACACACAGGTCGAGTGAAATGCTTGTGGTTAGTGTAACCACGAGTGTGTGTCATATCAGTTTGCGACTGACAACTGTCAAGTACTGACAGTTTGTAGGAGGTGTCAGTGTGGATCATGGTGTGAGGTCTGATGACTCCCAGTGGGAGCAGACGTCAGGATAGTTAGTGGTTGAGCAAGGAACCTTCTAGTTGGTTATGTCAGCGAAACGGTAGATCTGACAAGTGGGATCAGTTCGGAGCGTACGACTTCTGTCATTCGACGTGGTCGAATGTAGTCGATACGACGAGAGCGTTAGTGGTACGTCTAGTTACAAACGAGGTTTATGTTGACTAGTGGGTGTACTAGTGTACACGTGTTTTGCGGTCGATTCTACTTTCCACGAGGTGGTTGTGGAATCAAGATAGTTGGAGTTTCGAGAACGAAACTAATTAAGGAGAGAAGCACGATTGGATTTAGGTCGGTTGGAATTTCGAGGACGAAATTAATTAAGGAGGGAAGGTTGTAACGACCCGTCCCAAATTCCATGATTAGATTAGTGACTAATCACGATTAGTGAGGCTAATCCGTGATTAGTAGAGCGAAATCGGACGAACGATGCGAAATGACCATTTTACCCCTGATGGTGGCAAAACGTTGACTTTTTAATCGGGCAGTCAAATGGACTTTGATCGATGACCGTGACGTAGTTCGTGACGTCACGAGTTCATAGACAGGTGGCACGTTCAATTCCGACGTTCGAGGAGGAAGTTATGACGTTCGGAAGTTTAGGGGCATTTTGGTAATTTTAGGAAAAAAGGGTCAAAAGTTGACTTTTTGACCAGGAGGTCCGATGGCCGAGGGCCGAAGACCGTTACGTAGATAAGGACGATACGAATCCGTAGACAGGCGGCACGTCGAATTCGGACGTTCGACGGCGAAGTTACGATTCACGGAAGTTCTCGGTTACTATTCACGATGGCACGTTTTACGAGACAAAAAGTGCAGTTTTGTCTCTAGTGGGCCCAGATATTTAATGGAGGCCCAATGGATGAGTGACACTTGTCACCCATCCACTGGCCAACCTCACCCACTCATGCACCAAACCCATTCACCGTGCATCCATTTTCCATTTTTTCCTCCAACCCTTTCACCCGATCTCAGGAGACCCCAAACCCATTACAATCTTCAACCCTTGACCCCAGATGCTTACTAGAGAGACTAGAGAGTGATGAGATGATGGTGGAGGACGGTGGCCGGCCAGGTGACGCCACCGTGCACGGCCGAAGCCACGAACCCGTGCGGGTGCACGGTAAGGCTCAAATTCCCTTTTTAATTGATTTTGATGTTATAGGCTGTATTGGATGTTTAGGATAGGATTAGTGGGTTGCTAGGATGATTCTTGGATGGTTTGGAGGCTGGTTCACGGCGGAGGAGGCCGTGGGAACGGCTGGGAAAAACAGGGCTGTGAGCTCCATGTTGGAACCATAGGTTTCGGTGGGTTTTCGATAGTTTTGTTAATTGGGATTGATAGAAAACACTAAAATAGGAATTTAGGAATTGGAATGGAGGAAAACGGACGAAAAATGAAGAGTGTAGGGGCCTGGACCGGTCACGCCGGTCCAGTTAGACCGGAATTGCAGAGAAAACCGGACCGGCCCGGTCGGACCGGTTCGATCGCTGGGGAAGATGCACTGTTCACCGGCGCGTGAGCCCACGCGCAGGGGCCTTTGGGCGGCGCGTGGCAGCGCGTGGTGGGGTTTCTGGGGATGTGTTCAACATGTGAAATCATCTATTCGATGTAACGAACATTTTGGGACTGGTTTCGTGTCGATCGGACACCGTCTCGAGATGTTTCGGGGCATCGGAAGGTTTAGGTTCGGGATTAAAAATAGTTAAAAATACGGGAAAATTACGGGGCTTTGGTAGGAGGTTAATTAAGTAGTTAGTAACATTCTATTACGATTTGGACAGGTTTGGGAGTCCCGGTGACGGTGATCGGCTCGGGGAGCCGTATGGCACGCAAATCGAGGCGGCAGCTCGGATGGTCTGTGAGTGGACCTTGTTTTCTAAATTGGTGCATGCATAAATGTTTATTGTATGTTTTATTACTTGTTTGATGATGCCATGGGTGCATTTGTGTGTGGTTACGTATAAGCACGTATTTCGAGGTTTAAGCCTTATACGGTGCTTATACGGGTCTGTATTTCTTTATTCGTTTTAATGAAATGGCTTTGGATTTATAAAAGGATAAACTCGGGTATGAGACCCATTTGGTTTTGTCTCGGGCATATGACCTCAGATTCCGGGCACGGTGTCCAGCTGATGTCCTATGTTTGGGTACGAGACCCAGTCACTTTACGGTTTTGATTTCAGGTCAGGGAACCTTAAATGGATTTCCCGGTTCATGACGGTTTATGGGAACCGGCATGAACTCTTAATATGGTATCATGGTTCATGATGGTTTATGGGAACCGGCATGAACCCTTGTTGGTTATTACGGTACATGACGGTTTATGGGAACCGGCATGTTACCTGGTTATGTTATTACGGTACATGACGGTTTATGGGAACCGGCATGTTACCTGATTATGGATATTATGGATCATGACGGTTCAGGGGAACCGGTCATGAATGTTTATGTTATGTATATATATGTTCGTCTACCTTCCTTTACTTCTATTATCTCCTCCGGGGAGGGTCGTTGGCCTGGGTGGACCCCGGAGTAGTCACGGAGCACCGACTGAGTGGAGTCACCCCCCAGTTGGGTTCCTTACTCTCAGGAAGGCTATGATTACTATTACCTCGGGTAGGGTCAGTGGTCTGCGGACATTGATCTTGACTTTGAGATGACTCGGATTGAGACCCGGGTAGCGCGCGCGTGGCTTTGGATACCGTGACAGGATTGGTTGTGTGACTTATGTATATGTATGTGATGGATATATGATATATGATATGTGGTGTGTACAGGTGTGCACAGGATTTAGGCAGTGACCCGTATGGTCATTTTTATTGTGGTCCTTTCGACCTTAGTTTATATCTGCTTTGGGCTTAGTCCCACATATGGTTGTTTTGGATAAATGGTTTTCGAATGCATGCATGCTTTTTAGTGGAGGGTACAAATGTCTTCCTTATTAAATATTTTTATAAACTCTTTGTTTTGTCCACTCACAGTTTTTATTGTTTTGACTGCCCTTCAGGTTGACATCGGATGTGGGTTGTAGCAGAGATCGAGATATCACATACCTCCTCCGGATCCTAGCGTACTCTGATAGCCCGGGAGGGCAAAGGTCAGAAATATCCCGTGTCTGACACTCCGTGTCAGACGGGAGCAGGGTCATCTCGCACTAATCCCCGGGGGATTGGGATGGGTCCTGTCAAATATTGCGTTTTGGTAGAAAGTAGAGTTCCTATGACAGGACCCACCCCTAAAAATACCTCGGTAACCATCTCGTGACCTGCTCCCATATGAAAAGTAATCTAAAATCCAAAAGTACCCTAGGACTTGACTCCTAACACAAGAATCCGTCTAACAAGGGATATGTAACCAAATAAAATTCGCACTCTAGGGGTCACCACTCCATCAACCCACTTTCGATGGACACGAGGCAAAGCTAGCTCGATAACTCCGACCTCAACTGTAGCCCATGGAAATATCTTTATTGACTATGCTGGCTCCTTTCAAGTCCGTAACCGATATCCCAAATTACACCAGAGTTCCGATTTAGTATCCCGACTCCCCTCAAGTCCTAATCTGTTATCCATACTTCTACAGTCCTAATCATCCGAAGTCGAGCTTCTAGTGGCTGCTCAACAACGGAACGTGCATCGTGACTTCTCCAGAAGGAACGTATCCCAATCCACAGGAGAGCGTCACGTCGTCCGTGGTCGTGCACACAACACCCATCGCGACCACGACTCAGACCCGTAGGTCATCAATAGGGTCTCATGCTCGAGTTGAAATCAAGACCAAATGGGTCATTTTACTTTTCAAAACCATTTCATCGAAACCCAAAAGCGTAAGCGCGTATAAGCACGTATAAAACCCGAAAACCTCGAAGTACGTGCCCATACGTAAACACACACCAAAATGCACTCAAGGCATCCCAAAACACGTATTAAAACATGAATAAAACATTTATGCATGCATCGATTTCAGAAATAAAGTCCACTCACAGACTGTCCGCGCTGCTGCCTCGATATGTGCGCCGTACGCCTTTCCGGGTCAACCGTCGTCTCCGGGATTCCCGAACCTGTCCAAATCACTTTAGAGGGTTACTAACCAGTTAATTAACCCCTCACTAAAGCCCCCTAATTTTCCGGGATTTTTAACTATTTTTAAACGCGCACCGAAACCTTCGGACAGCCCGAACTATATCGAGACGATGTCCAATCGACTCGAAACCAGTCTCAAAATGTTCGTTACATCGAATATATGATTTGACATGTTGGAAACTTCCCCAAATTCTCCCCCACACGCCCGTACGGGCCGCCTGAAGTGGCTACGCGTGGGCCTCACGCGCCTAGCTACAGTACTTCGTCTTATTCCTTTGGCCGGTTCAAACCAGCTGGTTCGGTCCGATTCGCCTGCAACTTGGACCAGCGTGACCGGTCCAGGTCCATAACTGGTCCATTCTTCACCGTTTCTTCTTCTAATCGATCCTATTCTTCATATTTTTGTCCTAGGAACTTAACCCAATCAATTAAAACCCCTAAAACCTAGAAAATCCGAATAGTCCAAGAAATCCCTCACGGTTCAAATTTTCCAAAACCTCCCAGGGCTTCCTCGACGTCCAAAACCTCCCAAAACCTTCCTAACAACGTCCTAGCAACCTAATTAATTCAACCCAAACATCCAAATCGACCCATAACAAACGAAATCAAAAATGGAATCAAAATGGGTTAAACCGATACCTGCACGGGTTTTTCTCCTCCGCCGTGCATGGCTGTGCTGCCTGGGCCAGCCACCACGTCCAGCTCCTCTTCATCTCTCTGGCCTCTCCTAAATGTTCAAGGGTCAAGGGTTTGGGTTTTGGGTGAGAAAAATGGTGATCGGGTTTGGATTCGGGTGGATGGGAGAAAATGATCGATGAAAGGGGGATGAGGTATGCATGAAGGAAAAATGATGGGCAATGGATGGGTGACACTTGTCACTCATCCATTGGCCTGCCCAATAATATCTGGGCCCCACTAAAAGTCAAATAAGTGTCCGTCTCGAAAAACGTGCAATAGTTCCCTCGAACTTCCGTGAATCGTAACTTCGCCGTCGAACGTCCGAATTCGACGTGCCGCCTGCTTACGGATTCTTATCGTCGGGATCTACGTAATGGTATTCGGCCCTCGGCCATCTGACCTCCAAGGTCAAAAGTCAACTTTTGGCTCCTATTCAACCAAATTACCAAAATGCCCCCGATCTTCCGATCGTCACAACTTCTTCCACGAATGTCGGAGTAGAACGTGCCACCTGTCTATGAACTCGTGACGTCCCGAACTACGTCACTGTCATCGGTCAAAGTCCATTTGACCGTCTGAACGAAAAGTCAACGTTTTGCCCGTTCCAAGGGTAAAATCGTCATTTTGCACTGAATGTCCGGTAATCCTCGTCTAATCTCCGATTATCCTCAATAATCTGTCATTAATCCTTAATTAATCCCGTTAATTCAGGACGGGTCATTACATATGGGCTGTGGAACGATCTATGCGCTGCCATACGTTGGTGGAAGTTCGGCAAACCTCCCACATACCCTCACAAGCTCCTACACGCCTGCAGACGCTCCCAAACGCCCGCAGACGCTCCCACACACTAGTACACATGTCCATGTGCTAGTGAACGACAGGTGACCACCACACGTGCCCCACATGCTACTAACATTACCTTATGGCTCACGTGCCACCCTACGCACTGTGCCCGTGCCTACATCCAGTCTGTTAGATCCCACATGGCATGACATGTGAACCCACACAACATGACACGTGGCGATACCTAACAACACGTGGCTACCATGTGACCTGCCATATGACCACCATGTTAGCATCCGACTGGATCAGTCTGTCGGAGACGATGACCGATGTCACTGTGCACCGGCATCTCCACCATCATCACAATCATCACAACATATCACACATCACAACATTTCACAACTCAGTAATATCGAGAAATCACATACTCGTATTACATATCTAAATCACAATCAATTCCATCATTCAAAACCTAGACCTACACCCAAAATACAATATATATTAAACCTCGTAAAACGTGCAATAAAGCCATTCTTGTAAAATCACCAGAAACTCACAAATAAGCCGACATCACAACATCTTATTTCGCAAATACTGAGAAACCCACTTTTATAGCACATATTCATATCTCAACTCAAATTCACAAATTAAGCCAAATCCGAGAAATATAATTCAAAGGAAAGTTCGTAAAACGTGCAATATAACCCTTTTTCGTAAAATACTTCAAAAATCATATAAAAATTCCAATCAATCAAACATTCACAAAATCACATAGAAACTCATTTAAAACAATTAAATATGCATACATAATATTTTAATAAAATAAAATGTCCACTCACACACATACAAAAACACTTAACATAAATAGCACAAACCCACACATAAAGTCCAAGTCGGATGCACAAGTCCCTACGAGATAAAATGGACACTTGTCCCAATCTCATTCATCCACAAGAAAAATCTCTCAAAGAAATTATCAAAATAGCTCTCTAGCCAAATTACCAAAATGCCCCTATGTAATTTCAACCAAGAATGAAACCGTCTGAACTCTGTTTTTAGCATGCCGTTTGTCGACGTACTCAGGAGGCTGAGGTCATTACAATGGCGTTTACGGAAAATCCAAAAGCCAGACCGATAAAAAATTCAACACTTTGACTTTCGATTAAAAGTCAACTCTTTGACTTTCGATCAAAAGTCAACTCTTTAACTTTCAAAGGAAAAATGGTCGATTTTATTTTACTTTTCCGATTTTACCCTGTTGAAAGTCTGGGTCGTTACAACCTATCCTCCTTAAAAAAGGTTTCGTCATCGAAATTTGAATCAAATTTATTTCCAACCTTACCTTCCTTGTCAAGTTATCTCACCTTTCTCAAAGTATCCAAATTACTACCAAGTTCCCGTATGACTTCCATTCAATGCTGAAATTATTGAGCTCATTATATCTTATGTCTTTCTCGAGCTCTTATTCCAATATGTATAAATCAAAATCATATCCATAACCAACAATCTAACACCCATAAAGGAATATAACATACACAATCTATCTAATAATCCAGAACCTCTAATAGCTCTACAACTATCCAGGGCTCGTCTGCTAGTCTTATCACCAGACCATGCGCAACTCGAAGGCATTAAATCAACACCACAACTTAGGACCTTAGCTTTGATACCAAGTTGTCAGGACCCGACCCTAAAACCACCTTGAAAAACACATTCGAGCCCTGCTCCCATCTGACAAGAATCAAAATACCAAATTTACCCTTAAAACCTTGTCAGATAAGGGATACACGTAAATCTTGCTAATTCATGCTTCCGCCTCTCGAGCTTCGATTCTTGTACATCGGTCCTTAAGGGTTATAAAACCAAGAGTGGGAGTGGACAAAAATAAATATTTAAAAAAATATAATTTGAGCACAACTAGCATTTACCCTCAGTTTTTCAAAACCATACATGTACACGATAAATCATTTCACTTCAATTAAAACAAAACACATTTTATATCCTCGAAATCAGTGAAAAGAAACCTCACGTCAAAAGCAACATTTAACCATCAAAAGTATCAGTAAGGCGATACAATCATCACAATAGTCAACACAAAACCAACACAGCAATCACACAACCAATTCATATCCAACATCATCACAGAAATCACATATTGTCAATCCATTATCGATGCACAACATCAATCATCATAACCACTGTACTACTAGTAGGCACACCACTAGGGAAAGGAACCCAACTCGACATCCGAATAGGGACCCGACTTAGGAAAAGAGCCAAGCTTGATGTCTAAGTCGTGTCAGTCTTAGGAAAAGAGTTTGGCTCGACGTCTGAGATTAACCAACCAATAAACATAACCATAACGTACATAATACATCATACATCATACATCACGAATCATTACATCGATAACACACAATCAATCCTTATCCAACCCATCCTCGATGCATAACATTTGGAAACACAAAAACTGCACTACCTGTAGGCATATCAGTCACTCGAGAACCGGAGCCTAACTCGACGTCCGAATCATCACAATACTAGTCTCAAGAACCAGACCCCTGCTCGACGGCTGAAACCCCCCACTAACCAACACACATCTCGAGGAGGGTTATCCATAATCATCACAACATATCACACTTCACAACTCACGAATACCAAGAAATCACATACTTGTATCACATATCAACATCACAAATCAATTCCATCATTCAAAACATGGGCCTACGCCCAAAATACAATATATGCTAAACCTCGTAAAATGTGCCATAAAGCCATTCTTGTAAAATCATCAGAAACTGACAATTAAGCCAACATCACAACATCTCATATCGCAAATACCGAGAAACCCACTCTTATAACACATAATCATATCTTAACTCCAATCACAAATTAAGCCAAATCCGAGAAATATAATTCAAAGGAAAGTTCATAAAACGTGCAATATAACCCTTTTCGTAAAATCGTCCAAAAAACACATAGAAATCCCAATCAATCAAACATCCACAAAATTACATAGAAACTCATTTAAAACAATTAAATATGCATGCATAATATTTTAATAAAATAAAACATCCACACTCTCTCTCTCACAGACACACACACACACACACAAACACTTAACATAAATACCACAAACCCACATATGAAGTCCAAATCGATTGCACATGTCCATCAGAGATAAAATTGACACTTGTCCCAATCTCATTCATCCACAAGAAAATTCTCTCAAATAAATTACTAAAATAGCCCTTTAGTCAAATTACCCAAATGCCCCCACATAATTTAAACCAAGAACGAAACCGTCTGAACTCTGTTTTCGGCATGCCACCTGTCGACATACTCGAGGGGCCAAGACCTTAATAACAGCATTTACGAAAACTCCAGAAGCCATCTCAGTAAAAAAGTCAGCATTTTGACTTTTGGTCAAAAGTCAACTCTTTGACTTTCAAAGGCAAAATGGTCAATTTCATTTAACTTTTCTGATTTTACCCCTGTTGAAAGTCCGAGTCGTTACAAATAAAGCATGCTGTTTCAAATAAGTCATTAGAAGAAAGTTCAACTAGCTCTAATAAAGGAAGAATTAGGAGGTTTCCAATTTGGATAGGGGATTATGAAAGTGAAGAAGTATTTTCTATAGAAGAAGACATGGCTCGTCTAGCTATGTTTTGCACACAATGAACCTACATTATATGCAGATCCTGTGCAAAGTGGAGGAAAGCAATGGATTCAGAGATAGAAGGTATAAAGAGAAATAATACATTGGAGCTAACAAAATTACTTGCTAGAGGAAAGAGAACTGGATAAAATGGGTTTACAAGACTAAGCTCAATGAGAATGGAGAAATGGATAAATACATGGAGTGAATTATGTTAAAGTGTTTGCATCGGTAGCTCGATTAGATACAATTCGACAGGTGATTACCCTTGTAACTCAGAAGAAGTTGACAATTTATCAGATGGATGTGAAATCAGCCTTCTTGCATGATGAACGAACGGAAGATGTCTTTATTGAATATCCATCTAGATTTGAATGAAAGGGTAATGAGCAAATATGTACTTAAACAAACCTCTCGAGCTTCGTACAATCACATAGGGACCTATTTCATGAATAAAGGCTTCAAGAAGTGTCCCTGTGAACATACTTTGTTCCTCAAAGTAGTAGCTAGAGGTAAGATCTTAATTGTTTTCCTCTATGTTGATGATCACATATTTAGTGGGAATGTTGAACTTAAATTTTCTAAGTTCAAGCCATCTATGATAGATGAGTTCGATATGATGGATCTTGGTAAAATTAGATACTTTCTTGGTATTGATGTGCTGCAAGGATCGAATGACATCTTTATTATTAGGAAAAAAATATGCTTAGGAGGTATTGGAGAGGTTCAAAATGGAAGGGTGCAATCTGGTTCACAATCCTACTGTCCCTAGATTCAAGCTTATGAAAGCAGATTGTAAGGAGTCTCATGTACTTGATTGCCACTCGACCTGATGTTATGTTTGTAGTGAGCCTTATTAGCAGATACATGGAATGTCTTACTGAACTTCATTTGGTTGCTGCAAAAAGGGTGCTGATGCATTTGAAAGGTACAATTTCTTTTGTGTTGTTCTAAAAGAAGGGAGGAAATAAGTAACTAATGCCTACACAAATAATGACTACGCTTGGGATCTAGAAGATAGGAAAAACACTTTTTTTGTTTATGTTAAGCTCAGGAGCAGTGTCATGGTCCTCGAAGAAACAACCTATAGTCACCTTATCCACCACTAAAGCTAAGTTCATTGTAGGAGCTTCATGTGCCTTTTAAGTAGTATGGTTGAGGAGGATATTGGAGGTACTTAATCATATTCAACATGATTCAACTAAAGTGTACTATGATAAGAGTTCATCAATTAAGCTTTCTAAGAATCCTATGATGCATGGTCGCAGTAAAACACATAAATGTGCATTTTTATTATCTTCATGAGCTCACAAAGAATGGAATTATGGAGATGGTTTACTACCTTACTCAGGAGCAAGTTGCAGATGTAATGACTAATCCTTTAAAGCTTGATACGTTCTTGAATATGCATATGGTTTAATCAGTGTTGGTTCAATTCCAGGTGTAAATTGATTGCAATTTATTTTAAGGGAGGATGTTAAAGTTTATTTTAGCCATTAAAGTTTGGTTTGGGAGTGAGTTACTGCTCTGTTAATAACCTCTATTGTTCAGGGGCGTGTCGCTGTGTTTGACGTTTTCTTTAGGCTTCTACCACGTTATTAGGGCTGTTAGGCGTAGGCTGCATTTTTCTGACTCAATTATCTTGTAAGGTTATTTAAAAGCCTAGTTAGTTGTGTTAATTCAATAAGAGACAATTCTCACAAATTCATGCGTTCTCTATACAGTTCCTAGAAAAACATGCACACATTTATACTTTAATTTCTATATTTAAAATAAAAATTCGTACACAAATTCTTTTTGGATTGCTTGAACGAAAACTCAAAAGCTTCATAAGTATGGATGTTCACCTGCTTGAACTCCATAGCTTGACCACTATCGCTATAACGACTATCCCCTCTATGGAATTTCTCATTCACATCCGCATCTGGAAGAGGTTATCTACGCATGGATCGAGCTTTGGAGTCATTGTATTGTATGCAGAGTTCACATTGAGGTTTAAAAGATATTTTGTTGTATCCTCAGAAATACTTTTCTTGATGGTAAAAACCCATAAAGGAAAAGCCCAAAAAACTTGAAGCTTGAGGGATTGTGAAATCATTTGGAAGATGAAAAATAAGCTGAACATTGGTGGACGATGCAAGTAGAGCTGAAAACTGAGTCTGAGTTTGAGAGAGAGGAAAAGAAGAATGAGATTTGGTGGTAAATGTCTTAATAACTGAGTCTGAGTTTGAGAGAGAGGAAAAGAAGAATGAGATTTGGTGGTAAATGTCTTAATTGCCGTTTAATTTTTTGTCTCCATTAACGTGAAATGGATGGAGCTTGCAGAATGGTGTAATTTTTTGTATTATGGATGGGTTTTGGGGTATCAGATGAGACAAATGGACATATTAGGTGTAAAGTGAAATTAAAAATCAGTTTAAAATGCAGTATGAAGCCTAATATTAAAGAAAAACTGCAAATTAGAAAAATAGAAAGCGCATTACGACTAAAGGAAGAGAGGTAAAAATAAATACATGTGACGTAAAAATATTGACGAGAATGATATACAATAGGTTCTGACATTTGGTTGGGTCGACCGATTGTGCCGCGTTTTCAATTTCCATTTCCTATCTAGCACCAGAATGGGCCTAGATTTCGGACCAGACCAACATTGAGCCGGGCTAGAAACTGAAACGGGCCTTACACTCGCAAATAATCAAACATGTAGCTTTACGACGACGCAGCCACACCGCAAGCGGATACATTCAGCGGTGGAGTTTGGGCACTACCTTTATTTTGATTAGGTGTGGCATTCCGCGCCACAAGCACGCATGAAAACAGAACAGGCACAGCGATTGAAACTTCACTTTTACGTTCACTCTGTAAGCTTAAAGACACAAGAACGATGCACATTTTGGGACAAGCAGTGAGAGCAGCTCGGACATGGCGGTCCCGGTCCATCCCCATCCGTAAAACCCTAAACCCTCCTCCTCGCGCTTGCTTTCATGACTTTCCAATTCATCGCCTTCTTTATCAACGTACGCAACACTCTCTCTCAACTACACTCATACCATTTTGTTAACTTCTAGAATTTGTGATTGACTGGAATAGTTTACTCTCTTTTTTCATGCTATAAAAAATGATTCATGTATTGTTGTTTATGTGGGAGGTTATGCCAGTTTGATTGTGGATGCTAGTTCTTTTATGTATTAAGAACAAACTCTTTAATATTTGTTTAATCTAGTTACAATTGGTTCTTATATTTGACAAATGCAGGATCTTTTGATCATCAATTTCATTCCGTTGCATCTGAAGTTCAGATGCCCGAGTACGGGCCAAACTCCTCGAATGGTTCCAGGCAAAATCTCATGTTTCCAGCTTTGTTGGCTGCTTTCTTTGGAATTGGAGGTATAGAAATGG
This sequence comes from Prinsepia uniflora, assembly GCA_032719365.1. NCBI lineage: Eukaryota > Viridiplantae > Streptophyta > Magnoliopsida > Rosales > Rosaceae > Prinsepia > Prinsepia uniflora. The sequence goes on along the minus strand of CM064868.1, from coordinate 8,875,045 downwards.
CTTAAGCAGATGCCGAGGAGGTACTGTTGCATTAGTTTTGTTGAGGATTATGCCAGTTAGCGACACATACTAAATTAAAACATGCCTTCTTGAACTAATTTTGCGCTACTTTTTAATTCTGCAGGATATTTCCAAGCCCTCTTTGCCAGCTGACTCTCCTCCAAGTGAAAATCATGTTGACCTGGAGGAAGTTACCAAGAAACTGCGACAGAAAATTGAAGACCTTCTTAAAAGTAAAGGAACCCAGCGTGGTTCTTATCCCCAGTTTACTGTTTCTGTTAAAGGACAAAAGGTTGTTGCACTTAATTGATTGCCACAGTCTTAAATGTATTGGTAGTTAAACACGAACGTGAGTGATATGGTTTGTTCCTGGTTTGGGCACTGACCTTATTAGACATGTTTTGTTCTCATAAAAGAATCCATGTATAACAATTCTTCAAATATATGTTGATATGAGCTTATAATGGATTTAGGTTTCTATCAAGTTTCAGATTCCTCCAACATGTGAAGCTTCACAACTGATTCCAAATATTGCTTCTCATCTTGGACTAAAGGTAGAAGAACGTGGTGGTGGTTCGGATATGTCACTACGTGCTTGGGATAGGTATTGTAGACCTTTAATTTTAAAGTTCTGATAGTGTATCCTCAGTTCTAAATGTCTTATTTGGCTTGAACTTTATCTTGCATTTATTTGAGACATTCAACAATATTTGTAGTTGTACAAACCAAACTTGCTAAGTAGTGCTTTCTGTGCCTTTTTGAACCATGCCAGCGGAGTTGCTTGGCAACTAAAGCTAACTTGCCCAGATAAAAAGCAGGAAATTGAGGGTAACGGAGGGAAATTAAAAGATTTGACTAAACATGAAGGAGATCTGCGCATTCTCGTATTCCGCTCAGTAATTACTTCCTCAGATAAAGCTGTACGCATCTATTTTATGAAGTTTTTGAAATTTTTTCATTTTGTCTAGTTTTTTAGTATGTGCTGTTTTCAATATTCCAAAGGTAAAGAGCTGTTGGTTTTGGGATTTTCATATAAGTCAGCATAAATTATTGCAGGAAATTGAATTTATGAAGGATGGGAACTTGAGTTCCAAAGAGTTGGATGCTCTGGTGTCTGCCTTACAATTAGCAGGGGCAAAGTTAGGGCAAAGTAGTAACTTGGAAAGAAGACTGAGGGAAGATACAACACAAGTACCATCTGCAGAAAAATTAGTAGCTAGTCTTGAATCCATGGGAGTGAGAATTTATGGAGTTAACGAACCCCATGAGAGCTTCTCAAACAAAGACATTTCATGGGACAATATTGCTGGATATGATAAGCAGAAGCGGTAGGTGAAGAACTTCCCTTTTCTCTCTTCTAAAGACAGGGATTAATGCATTTAGTTCTTTAGTTTCTTGTTTGGGCAGAAGTCCTCTCATGTGTCCTTTTCTTCCTTTTGTGTTCTGAATTTTGGTTCTTTCGTGTGTTCCATATGTGTGTCTAGAATCTTGAAAAATAGGCTGAAGTTGGACATGATGCACTATGAACCATAATTGCCTTTGCTATCTGTTTGAAGATTCATAGTATCATAGTTGTTCTGGTTTAGATGTTTGCATTATTATACTATTATTCTGGTATCTATGAAAGAAAGCTCTTGCGATTGGCTTTGTACCATATTAAAATTTAAAATTAGTACTTTTGTTACCTATTTTGTGTCTTGATTGTTTATGCATAAATGCATTTATTTATATGCTTTAGAGTGTAGTCATCTCTTACCAATATTCAATTACTGCTGTGTCTTGTGTAGAGATATAGAAGACACTATACTCTTGGCTCTGCTTAGTCCTGACACATATGATGATATTGCCCATGGGACTCGTCAGAAATTTGAGTCAAATAGACCTCGAGCTGTACTCTTTGAGGGTCCACCAGGTGCACCAATCAAACTTGTGTAAATTTCTACTTTTAGCAATATTTGTATTTTGATTCTAGTTTTTTTTTTCTGTCAAGAGAATGTAATGATTCATTAGAGTACAAAGATATCAAGTAAAACGCATATCTCATTTCATTTGGTCCTCCTTTTCAAAAAGTTTACTTTGGTTGGAATAGTTTTCTACTTGGACTACTGGTGATGTAAACTTATTTGCTTGTGCAAAAATTAATCATTCCAGGGGGTGATACGGAGAATACTTTTCCAATTGGCCCAAACACCTTAAAAGAGAAGCTGTTTTCTCCTTTTTCTTTTGAAGTTCGATGAACTCTGGATTTTTCCCCCCTAATGAGTGGTTCGCTTTCCTAATTTTGAAGACGGGTACAATTTCCATTCAAATTTTCATCAAAACTTAGGCTGTTGAACGATTTTTTGGGTGCCCATAGAATTACCTACAGGCATACTCTTGGAGGTTTTCAAGTAGATAGTTCATTATGTGAACTTAATCCCATTTTTTGGGTTCTTTTTTGCAACTTATCAGAATTATACGAATGCATTTTAGTTTTGATATTTGGTGAACTTATTTACAATGTATGTTCAATTTTAGGTACAGGGAAGACATCTTCTGCTCGTGTCATTGCTAATCAAGCTGTGAGCTGCTAGGCACTACCATTTTTGGTCTGTTAATAACTTAATTTTCTCGTTTATCTATTTGCATCCTGACATGTGTTGGCAGGGTGTCCCATTGTTATATGTACCCCTTGAGGTTATCTTGTCCAAGTACTATGGTGAGAGTGAGCGTCTGTTGGGAAAAGTCTTTTCACTTGCAAATCAGCTCCCAGATGGTGCTATCATTTTTCTTGACGAGGTAATTGAAGAAATTGGGGCCCAACGGCTACCTTAGAGATATTTATCCAAGTTGTGATGTTACATTGAGACTGATCATATGCTGTACTTGTGAGTTGGAGTGCAGTTCTATATTTGTCTTTTGCATTCTATAGCTATAGAAGTTCCGTGATAACATTTCTTTCTGCTATATCGACTCTATTTCAGGTAGACACTTTTGCTGTTACGCGTGATAGTGAAATGCATGAAGCCACACGGAGAATCTTATCCGTCTTATTGCGACAGGTGAAATTGGATACCTACTGCTGGACATTAATGTTGAAAGTGAACCATTTAGCAAGCCTGCTAAATTCCAATATTCCCTTTTAAGAATTACAGAAATAGGATTATTTTAAATGCTTTCAAGAAATATTTGGAGTCACCATGTAGATCTGCATAGCTTATCCACTGGAAATGGGATTTGCATGATCGTGTTTTTGAGTAATTTGAGTCAGAAACTCAGGTTATTATGATGCTAAAGTGATGTTCTTATAAAGCAAGAACTTGATTCAGATTATTCGATGCTCGTTCTTCTCAGATTGACGGATTTGAACAGGATAAGAAAGTGGTTGTAATTGCTGCAACAAATAGAAAGCAAGATCTTGATCCAGCCTTGATTAGGTATAATTTCTTCTTTAGAAGATTACTGTACCTTAAGTTGCGGTTATTGTTTCCTCACATTTCACTAATTATCTGCAGTCGCTTTGATTCAATTATTACATTTGGCCTACCTGATCAACAAAATCGCAAGGAAATAGCAGCTCAGTATGCGAAGCACCTTACCGAATATGAATTAGAGGAATTGGCGGCAATAACAGAAGGGTAAGTTTTTCGTACAAAAATATCTCACCCTATTTCCCCCCTCGATCACCATGTGCATTCGACCATTGATTCACAAACACAATATATCATTCCTTGGCTTCTCAACTAGTCACTGATATAACTTTCAATTTAGGACATCCGTTAAAGTTCTTTTTATTTTTTTCTTTCAGAATGTCTGGTAGGGATATTAGAGACGTGTGTCAAGCTGAGCGATCGTGGGCATCAAAGGTTTAAGAACACCGTCGTCTTCTGATCTCTCTCTCTCTCTCTCTCTCACATTAGGTCTCTTTTTGGTTTTCCGAACTTTTTGTTTTTCATGATTTTGATAGATAGTTCGAGGACAAGTATCCAAAGATGGAGAGCAAGACAAGCTTCCCCCTCTGCAGCATTACAAAGAGTGCTATGAACCGCCTCAAGGGTCTACTCAATTCCGCACAACGAAACCCCCAAAATTCCGAGTCTGACACGAAGAAGCCCAAGCTTTTATTTGATTAGCTTCATAGATGCCTTACATAATGTCTTGTACAGGGCTATATTTGACCATTTTGTTGTGCACTTGTATATGATGACTAATTATCAGTTTTTTTTTTTTTTACCAGTATGACTAATATATATTTGTGCCTGTGCCACATCAGCAAGAAGGCCGCCATTTTCATGTCTGGCTTTGAGTTGCCCATAAACTCTGAATTTTATTTTATTCTTGCCATTATCCCAAAAAAATAAAAAACAGACCCTAAACCCTGAGATGAACAAGTATAGTAATACTCCTTCATTCTAAGTTTCTGAGAAATTGTATTGTGCCTTCAACGATGACCATTCTCGACCATTCTGCGACAAGTAATGACAAGTATCTCGGACATTGCAGTTCAATCCCATACATCGATCCCAGAAACATCGTCATCCTCTTCGTGGTTGCTCACGTGACTTCCCAATTCCTCTTCTCCTCTGTCGTTATGAAGGCAGCAGCTCATACTCTTAAGCTTGTCAAATTTTCGCAATTAAGAAGAGAGAAATGCCACTAACTAGGGTATTAATATCAGGTTTCCAAATTATGCATAAGAGTTATTTATATTGGGGACAGACTGTTTGTTCCTCATTTAATTCTTGTTCGTCGAAATTAAAATTGCGCTTCATGTCCTATTGATGCATTCCATTGACAAGATGCAAGGTCTTATGGTGACGAGCATCAATTCATTCCAATGTGCCTAAGAAATATGGAAGAAACCTGAAGCCAAACCCGGAACCGAAGGATAACGAGTACAGACAATCTCATGGATTTGCATCCGTGTTGGCTGCTTTTGTTGGAGTTGGAGTCTTCCTAGCTGTCTTATACATACGATGGGAAGACAGTAATCTTATTTTCTCAAGATAAGAAGGTAATCAATTTGAATTTCTTAGGATTTTGTAAACCCCCAATTTCCCAATAACTCAGATGGCTCAAAATTTTACTTTTTAGAAAGAAAAAAAAAACATTCTGCAGGATCATTCTCAGGTTTTGAACATAGTATGAAAGTGTAGTTGGTGCAACAAATAGAAAAGAAGACCTGATGCTTAGGTATATCTTCTTTAGGGGATGAGACAACCCTTACGTTTGCCCTAATTTTCGTATATGATCACAACGATGCCCCACGTTTATGCTGTCTCATCATTTTGTATATGACCTCTAATTATCAGGTATCCTTTTCTATGAATCGACGGGTTGTTGATAACTAAACAGATAATCAAGGTACAAGCATCATATGAAGCAGTGCCTCCATTACTAAAATGTGATTGATAAACCAGTCATATAGGCCATCATCTGAAATCTGAACCATTATTTCCAATGAAATGACTAAAACAGCAAATTGCATTGAAGAAGACTCAAAACCAAACCTCCTTCCCTGCATTCATCAACACATTTGATCACTCATTGCTTCATCAATGCAATGAAGAAAAACAATCAATAAAGAGAATACCTTTGAGATGTTGATGATGGATTGTCTTCTCCAGTTCGCTTCCTTTTCCGACTTGGACTCCTCCGCGAAACCAACGACGCGATCTGCAACTGAGTCTGCAGCAGCATCTGAGTCAACTCGGTCTCCAGCTCAATCCTCTGCTTCTCCGCTTTCAGACGCAAAGCCTCCCTCTCCTTGGCCATCTCCAACTCCGTCTGCTCCATTCTCAGAATCGACTCCGACACGACTCGAAAGCTCGCCGTGAGTCCCGACAACCGGGTCGACTCACCATCCGAATCCGAGGAGCTTTTCGAGTCAGAACTCAAGTGCAAGTGAGAATGCTCGGCATCGCGATTGGCTAAGTTCGGATGTCTGCCGGAGAAGAATCCGGCATCAAAGGCGTAATTCTGACGCCCAGCGGTGTTACGTGCGTTCCGGTTCGGTCGGGTTCGACCCCTCTGGAATGCCATTGTCACTGTCAACCCTGTGCGATTGTTCTTCGACTACGAAAAAGCGATGCAGCGTTTCGTTGACAATTTTACGTGCAACTAAAAATTTACAATTTCAGACCATAAAAGCCACGTTTACAATTATATAAGTTTTTTTTTTTCAATACAACAATAAGGTCATAAATCCGTTGAAATCATCCACCGAATAGTTGTAAATTGCTATTTATTTACTAATTTAATTTTAATTTGATAAAAATTAAACAGTTTGAAAATTCAAATTATTTCGTTAGTAGCAGTTTAGTTTTAAAACTTCATTTTGAAAAATCGTCAAATTCAAACTGAACTATTAATGAATTTAGTAATTTTTATTAATTTTTAAATCGATCATATATCCTTACATACATATGTATACACCCAAGTTAATATATCTTGATTGGTTTCATTTATAATGTGGTTGTGTTTTTTATATTTTGGTTAGAATGTTTAAACAAATTTGGTAGATATTGCTCTGTTTTGTTGATTTTAAAGACCTCAAATGTTACCTTGTTTTGTTGGTTTCTTTCTAATGTTGTTGTGTGGTTTATATTTTAGTTGGAATAGTTGAAAAAATTTGGTTGGAATGTTTGAAAGTTTGATTCTACAGATTGTGAATGTTTGAATGGAAAACTTTGATATTTTTTAGTTTGACATATGACGGCGAGTTCGTATAGTTTGTATATACTATTTTTTTTTATTATGTCTAAATTGTCCGTATTGATCCAAACGGAACCGTTAGTAACAATTTGATTTGAAATTGTTTCATTTCTAATTTTAAAAATCCAAATCGTATCAAATTATTAAAATTTTAACGATTTGAATTTAAATATTGTCAATATCCGCTTCGAATCACATTGTATCTAACCCTAATTATAACAGTTATAATAATAAGAGACTTATTTCACTCACTATTTTTCTCATTCCTGTGCTTTTTTTATTTCTATATCCATCACATTTGTTTTCATGTATTCAAAACTATGGCTGTTAATTGGTACATTCAGTTTGGTATTTTAGCATTACTAAAAACGGGCTTAAAATCTTTTTCAGTAACAGTACCGGTTTAGTTTTGCCATTCTCCATCATTTGGACTGCAAATCACAACACAATCCAAATAATCCAAGTGAGCCAAAACTCCAATCACCTATAATTCGAGTTTGAGCAAGAGAGAGACCGATGAGATGAGAAGCCTTCAAGTGGGAGAGTGGCTAAGAGCGATTGAGCGAGATTATGCTTTCATCTGGATCAAGAGAGACGGGGTCGTAGATTCACGATGAAGGAGAGGACTCGTGATTGAGGCATCACCAATGCGCGATGGAGGGCGGTTCAACGACATCAATATTATCGAAGAAGACGGTGCATGCGTCTTCGCGATGGAGGCGACCTGTGACTGTGATGGTTACGACTACGATAGGTACAACAGTGTAGCAGTAAAAACAGAGCTTTTCAGATGGGTTTCGATCGAATTGGGCATCCAATTCGAACTTTTGAAGTGTGATTGAGGGATAAATGATAGAGAAAAAGGCTGAAGCATTCGAGTGTGCGTTCGTGAGTGGAGATGGTGACGGGGTCGATTGTGTGCGTGAGGGTGAAGAGGTGAAGGGTTTGGATCGAATGATCGATAATATCGAAGATTGAAGACCAATTTAAGTACTAGTCCGAGGGTGGATACAGATTCAATTGGTGATACTTGACCGAAATTTGTTTCAAAAGACGCGTTGGTGAATTATTCTCACTGGCTGTAGGAAAGTGTCCAGTGATGTAAATATTGGTGATATCGCGGAAATATCAGCAGATATATTGGATTTTTTTACGGTGAAGAAAAATTCTCCCTCAAAATTGATGGTTTCGGTCAATATCAGAGATTATTGGCGATAATAGCCGATATTGGACGAAATTCCCAATTTTGCACAGAATATCGCAAGCCGCAACCAACAGCCAACAAAAACCCAGAAAATGGAATCGATGCAGAAAACCCAGAATTGATCATTACCTCTTCGGACAAAACGTCAAATACCAATATCAAACAAATTGAAAGATTCATGGTTGAACAAAAATTGTACAAATTATTCACACAAATGAACATAAATCGGAAAAAATAAAATTGGACAACAATCACGCAATCAATACAATTTGGAGTATTAGGCTACAATTTTGGAAAAATATCAAAAATCACTCAATTACTCACTCACCTTTGACTACAAATTTCAAACCACATAAGCATGGTGCAAGAACATACCTTCAATCTTCACAAACTGGGGCAAAACCATCACCGACATGACGGTCTCCCTCCGTCTTCAATTCACACAATTACTTCACTCACTCACCCCTCTCGAAAAGCAATCTAACCTCTTGAACCTCCCGGACCAGCCTGGAACCTCTCGAACCCATGGAATCTCGTAACGTCTGAACAAACCTCTAAAAGCAGTTGCGAGAGAAGCACGGGGTGGAAGCTTGTGAACCTCTAAACGACAGCCTCCATGTTTCTCCGTTGCTCTCAGCTCCTCCTCGAGGGCCTCATCGCTCTCCAGCCTCTCAGTCTCTCTTTTTTTTTTTTTCAATCGAGACGACTACTTGAGAAACGCTCAACCAAGAAACTGAAGAGAGTTCTTGACTGATCTAATATCTATCAGTGTAAAACATGCAAAATGCCTTATTTTACATAACGTTTGTTTTTTGCTTAACTCACATATTTGGTAATATATATATATATATATATTTTAATTTAGAATATATTTTTTTAATTTAAAATATACGTTTTAATTTAGAATATATGTTTTACTGTAAAATATAACTTAACTCACATATTTGGTAATATATATTTTAATAATTTAGATTATATGATTTATATTATAATATATGTGTTTTTGCTCCTTAATGAAGTTCATTGTATAAAGTATTCTTAGTGCAACATTATCAATACAATTATATTAGTTATCTTCAGACTCATATTCTATCATATTATTCATTATATATTTATTATATAAAATTCATTTTATAGTTTTTATTAGTCTTATATAACCATTATTGGTTACTTAAAGTTTTCCCAAAGTTTCATTAAAAATTTCCAACTTTTAGACTAAATTTCCGTCATTTTTGTTGATCATAAACGCTATCGATATTGATATTTGGAGCGAGATATCCGTAAATTTGACTAGCGATATACGTAAATTTGACTAGCGATATATTCGTCGATATCGATATTTCAATTCTTGAGTAAAGGAAAAAGTATGAGTGATTGATATGAGAGCCCTATGTTTCGGGCAATTTCATGCCAACCAGTATGGTACCGGTTCTTGGTAATGGAGAACAAGAAATCAAAATCGAACTATTTCTAATTTGGTTTGGTTTGGTTTTGTTTTTCTCCTCTAGTTATAGTTTTTTCTATGTTTCATTATTTGTTGGGATGGTTACAGTTCAGTTTATTCGATCAGTTTTTTAGTACCGATTAATAGCCTTATGCAAAACTAAATGGTTATATAAAAAAAATGATAGAATACATAAGAAAAAAGAGAGTAAGAAAGTTGGTTTCCTTAATAATACTCCTACTATGGACTATATTTACGCTCTCAATTTATGAATGATATGTTATGTGATTACTTATGATATTAAGATTTGAGTATGATTTACTCGGGTATTTGTAATTCTATATTGTTGTAACTTTTGATACTACTATGGACTATGTGACTAACCCGATTATATGATTTGTTGCAATTGATGTTAGTTGTAGACCTTTCTTTAATTCATCATTCACTTTATTTAATAAATTATGAATTTATAGCATTTACTTGACAAATTGTGAATTCATAGAAATCTCTAGAAATCGAAATGCTGTGATGCATCATGTTAGAATATAATAACTTCCATTACTTGACGGAATTAGTGGGTTGGATGTGAGCGGTACTCCGCAAGGAATGAAGGTTATTTGGTAACGTATTAAATGAGAACAAAAATACGAAATCCCTAGTCTGATAGGTGTTGTTAGACGAGAGCAGAATCAGTTCATTTTCAAGAAAATGTAGGAACAGGTCCTGTTAATAACAACTTCATAATTGCGCTAGATCCTGCTCCCGTCTGACAAACAATCATGAAATACCAAAATTACCTTCAACATTTGTTAGACAAGGGATACTCGAACTAACTTTCTACTTATGCCCCTACCTCATGATCAGTCCCCGTCTTCATGCAACGATATGTAGGGCCATCGAAAACACAAAAAGTATGAGTGGACAAAATCAACATTTTAAAAACATGTTCCCCGAAGAAAATAAAGATTTACCCTCCATTTTTCTAAAACATGCATACGTAGATTAAACGTAAACAAACAAAATAAAAATCGATCAATCACATAAAATCAATCAATCCAATATCAATAAGTTAAAATGATCAATTAATACTTGTAAATCAGATCATCCAGTCAAACACCAATCAATCAACCAATCACCATTACCAGACAGCTAACCAATACCAAGTAACATGGCCTCTACCAATTGAATATCCTATCTACGTAGACAACCTCACAACTTTAGGATATGCAGAGCCAAGCTTTGGACGTCTGAGTCTCATCTTTCAGAATCAGCGACTTTTGGGAAGCCATTTCAGGCTCAGGCTACTCCCATCTGGAAAATGCCAATTACCAACCTCACAACCCTCGGGATCAACGGAGCTGAGCTCTGGACATCTGAGCGCTGACCATAGAAAAACAAGTCACAAGTAATGAAATTCACTTAACACAATCCTTGACTAAAACCAAGTCAAACACATCCAAACTCGGGCCTAAGTCCAAAACACAATTTCCACAAAATAACTGTAAAATACGTATCTAGAACCAATCGATAATTTCATAATATCGTCAAATAGTCATTTAGAAATCATATTCAAATCACTGTCACATAAATCACGCAATAAAACAATAAAACATTTAACTATGCATGCATATTAATTTCTAAAATAAAAGTCCACTCACACACCGTCCATGCAGTTAAATTCCAAACTGTTCGCTCTTCTGAAATTCTGGGAATTGTACTACCTGTCATAAATCACCACTAAAGGTTACTAATGTTCCAAATAATCTTACATTTAAATCCCATAATTTTCGAAATTAAAATACGTGTTTAAAACATAAACATAACACTTCGGACACCCAAAACGACTCCAAAACGATGTCCGATTGACCCAAAACTTGCACCAATGTATTCATAACATCGATTACATGAAAGGTCGTGTCGATCAAAAATTGAGGCGGTGAGCCACGTACCCCCACATGCCACTCATGGCCTCTGCGCGTGGGTGTCACGCGCTTGCGCAAGGGTAATCCTCTACCTCTAGTTGGGTCGACCCAGTTTCTAGTTTCTGGTTCCCCAACCCGATGGGTTGTGCTAACTTCTTCATTTCTTGACCTTTTTTTATGTTCCGAACATCAAAATTTATCTAACCAACCTAAAGTAGAGATCTATGATGTCAAAACATGAAGAACTTACCTTGATTTCCCATAAAATCCTTCAATACATTCGGCCAAATTCCAAGCTTGAGTTCCAAGCTTTCCCACGTCTAAACCTTCACTTTTTCTGACTTAAAGCAATCCCATAAATCCAATTAGGAGTTTGGATAACTTGGTTGAAAGCTTAAAGGCTACAAGGAACTCACACAATAATTTTTACGATTTTCGGACTTTCGAATTTTTGGTTTTCCCCACTCCCTCTCGGTTTTATTAATTCTTCTTTCTTTCTCTTGCTTCTTCTTCTTCGTTCTTCTTCCTTCCCTAGTTCTCTCTTTCTCTCTTCTGTTTTTGTTCACGGGTTATGAGGTAACACACACACACACACACACACACACACACACACACACACACACACACACCTATATACACACAAAGTCGGTGGGCAAAGAGATAAGGGAGAGAAATGATAAGTATAGACACATGTCACCATCACAAAATATATCCTCTTGTGAATTAACCAAAATGCCCATAGTGTCAAAATTACCAAAATACCCCTAGTTAGTTAAGACCCAAAACAAACTCATTCAATCTATGATTCTGTCATACCCCTTTTTTATGCATTCTAAATTCTATGGCCTATGCAACGGTACTCGCAGAAAATCCGAAAATTCCTGAGGGAAAAAAGCAACTTTTGACCTTATAAGGGAAACATAGTCAATTTACAAACAAACTTTCCGAAATTATATTTCTTGAATTTCCGAGTCGTTACAATCTACCCCCTTAAGGAATTTAATCCCCGAAATTCGAATGTAGTCCTCTAACAAGTAAGGATACATGGCCTACATCATCTTTATTACATAACAACAAAACATTTCGCTCTCTCTACGATTCCAGGAGTAACACAATAACCTAGATCCACCCTCTGGTTCCTTTTGTACCTCTCGCAATGTAAGAACACTTACTCAAGCCTGTGAACCAGAAGACCGACCACAATCCCTCTATTTACCTCTGGCCCTGCTGGTTCTACTAGTAGAATATTGACTCCCTTCGTTTGTACTAATAGTTGTAACTATCATTTGAAGTTGATTTGAAACATCAAAGCCTATTGTACTGTTACCTAGCTGGTACATACAATCCTTCTTAAAATGACCAGTAGGGATACCAAGTCCCCAGGTCAATCACTCTGCTTTCCAGTCGATGAAATAGAAACCCTACAAGACTAAACGAGCGTCTGGGTCTCGAAGCAAAACTATGAGTACCTTCTTATCTAGCTCCACCATCTCCCAGACTAGATCGGGTACCACTAGAAAATTTAAGGTCTTTTTTGGGGTTTCCTAACTGATCACTTCATAATCATGACGCTTTTAGTGTCTTCCAGAACTTGTAGGCTACTCTCACATGGGCAAACTTGCCTTAACTCTAATAACAACATTCGACAGCTCTCTAAGAGTGGCAAAAGACCCCACTGTCACAACCACCCTAATTTCACCTTGCAAACCCAATTTGAATCGTCGACACTTAACTACCTCGGTGGCTACAAATTCTGGGGAAAAACAGGACAAACTCATAAATTTCTGCTCGTTCAGAGCCATTGTTGTGACGACCTGAAAATTCAGAAAAAAATAATTTTGAGAATTTGAAAAGGAATTGATATTTTTACCCTTGGATTATATGGTCAAAATTTACTCTTTTTTTTTAGCACTTTTTGGATATTTCATGAGTACCACTACATAGGTCTCGGAGTCTTGAGTCCATGAACAAGCGACACATCAAAATCGGAGTTCGGATGAAAATGTTATGGGTCTAAGTTTACTTAAGGGCATTTTGGTAATTTTGGACCTTGAGAGCATTTTGGTCTTTTAACTTAAAGGGTGAGTCATCAACCAATTATTATATCAAGGTGGGATGGTGAAAAATTTCACCATCCTGATGGAATTAGTTGCTTGTTCCATGTGTGTTTGTATTGGATTTCGACGCGTGTGTTGTAATCGTGGATGTGTGTATGTTCGACATTCAAAAACCCAAACTAAAAACCCATCGATCATCAAATATCGATCTTCATATGAGAACCAAGAGAAACACAGAGAGGAATGAATTGATGAGAGGAAGAAAAACTGGAGAAAGAGTGGATGAAGAATGTCTCAGACCTGAAATGGACCCATGTTGTCCCATGAAGCTTAAATCCATTTTTAGACCTGGTTGCTTGAAATTGAATTTGCTAACTGCTTTTTGAGGTTTTTACGACCTAAATGAGCTAATGATTGAAGGTTTTGGATGGGGGAGATGTTCGAGATCGAAGCTCGAAGTTGGGCCGAAAATGAAGGATTTGATTGTTAATTTTTGGGTAAGGAATTCGTGATTTCTAGATCATTGATCTTTAAATGGGATAGATTAGACTTAATTTGTTGATCAAAACATAAGAATTGGTGTATAAATGCAAGACTATGAACCGGGTGAGGCCGCAGGTTGGGCCTAAGTTGCAAACCTCACTGGAGCTTGAAGAAGGACACTGTAGCAGAGTGTGAGTCCCAAGCGCAGCCGTTTCTGACGGTGCGTCGGGGCGTGTGTAGGGAATTATTGAGGTACAATCAACATGATTTTTATGTAATCGATATTTTGGACATTTCAGCGTACGTTTCGGGTCGATCGGACACCGTTTCAATGTAGTTTTGGGTGTCCAAAGTGTTATGTTATGTTTTAAAGTGCGTATTTTATTCCAAAAAATTAGGGGATTGTTAGGTGAAAATAATTGAGACATTAGTGACTTATAATGACGATTTTTGACATGAAAGATGATTCCTGAAATTTATGGAGAAGCGTACAATTTGGAATCGAACTGCATGAACGGTATGTGAATGGTCATTTGATTTATAAATTGTAATGAAGGCATAGTTAAATGTTTTACATGATTTATTGCATGATTTGATAGCAATTATTTGATTAATGATTTGGAATGATTAACTGATGATTTTATGAATTTATTTATTGGTTTCTGGATACAATTTTACGGATTTTTTGTGAAAATGATATTTTAGGATCGGACCCTATTTGGAAATGGTTTGACTTGGTTTTTGAGGCAAATATGTGGTTGAAATGATGATTTGGTTTTATGATTGTGGATACTAGTACGTGTCCGGATGATGCGAGTGTAGTTCCTAGACGTGACTCGAATGTTGCATAGGTGCAGTGCTCGAGTATGCGTACGTCTAGATGTTGCGTGTGCAGTTCCAAGACATGGTCCGGATGTTGCAGAAGTGCAGTTCCCGATGCGGTCTACTCGTAATGCTGATGTGATATTGTGATTGATGTCTGGGCACTGATGATCAATGTTGTTTAATAATTGTGATTGATTTGAGTATTGATGATCGGTTATCATTCATATTGATGGTTGTATCCAGATGTTTTCATGTGATTTGATTGGAAATCGGTTGTTCATGTTTTACTCTATGCATGCATGTTTTACACCTTTGATATTTTGATGACCCTCCAGGTCGTGGCACGAAGATCAGGGCTAATTGAGAGGCAGAGGCATGCGTGGGAATCAGTACGATTATCCATTTTCTGACAAGTGCTAAGGGTATTTTTAGAACTTTAGTTAACTTGTCAGACCGTAGCAGGATCAGGCACGGTTATCAAAGTATTTTCGGGATGGATCATGTCAACTATCATACTCACATTCTGCAATCGCAGTAACTCAACCACTCTAGTATCGCTGAAAGTGTAAGGGCAAAACTGATCAATAATTTATCTCGAAACATTTCCTACGTTAACGCGTGAGCATCTCAGCCCCGTCATTTACAACCAACCCCACCATCGATATGCATAACTACGCAATATGAAAGTGGATATCTACACCATATCCTATGGCGGACATCACATGACCTCAAAGATCCTCTCTAGGCGAGAAATCCACTCATCCACCTCATTTGAACCCGCTTCACCTGTAAACTCGATTGCACCCAACCGCTGAGATCTCTCGCTATCCGCATCCACTTTATCCATATCCATCTCTTCAGGCCGTGCATAGGGCTCATGATACATCCTGTATCAAAATTTAGGAATAAAAAATGCAAAATTACCATTTTACCATCATGGGTGCTGTTGGGCCTTGATTTCATCGCTAATGGGCTACTCGATGGGTATGTGTGTGTATGTGTGTGTGTGGAGTTTGAGTGAGTGTGTTTTGCTAATTCAAACTAAGATTTTGAGCCTAGGTCAACCCAAGCCCATTTGAGAAGCCAAGTTTTACACCCTATTTAGATTTTGGGTCTTCATCGTCACCCTCATTTTCTCTCTCGAACTCTCTCCATCGCGCATTCATGACACCCACACACCACCACGTCGAAGCCTCCTACGATTCCCAATCCCCAGTGAACCCACTACACGACCTTGATCCCTACGACCATCTATGGAAGAAATGTTTATGTGGTAGGGGTTTCGATGGCGGTAGTGCGACAATGAATCCATGGACACCACCGTCCACTGGAAAATTTGAGATTAGACTTCTAGCATCGGCGACTCTCTTTATCTCATTCTCGTGAGTTCGATGGGCTAGGTGGGGAGCTACGCCGACCACCGTGTTTCGGGTTATGAGGGTAGACCCGACTTGGACCCTAGTTTGACTCAGCGATGTTGAAGCATTTCGATGTTAGATCGACCCTCTTGAGCTTTACTATTATCTCAATCTTAATTAGAATGTTTCCTTAACTAATTGCATATCACTTTCGTGCGAGAATCAGCGATGAGACCTCATCAGAGATACATAGCTGTCATCTTTCACAACGACCTAGTAAGTAACTCAGATAATCCTTCGACCCCTTAACTCCTTGCAATGAATTCTTCTCGCCATAAGCTTTCGTTTGGATTGGTTGCATGTATAATTAGAGCAGGTTATGGTGAAGACTATGAAGGCTAAAATTTACAGAACCGAGATCCTTCCTAGTGACGTAACAAGAAAAAATTGGTAGATTCTTAAACGCCCGAGTAGTTTTTCATAATCCTCACGTTGAGTAGGTTCAGATTGACTATTGGCATATCAAATATGGGTACGAATCGAAGAAATTGGACCTCACCGAAATTGGGATACATATCAAATATGAGTAGGTTCAGTAGGTTCTAGAGAAAATCTCATATTCCGGCCACAGTTGATGGTAGCAACGGAAATGGTCCGGTTGTCATCTCTAGCAAGCTCCGACAATGGTTGGTCAACATTAGTCAACGCTTAGCTACCATTAGTCTCAATGGTCAACTAATGGTGGATTCATGGAATATTTCAAGAATATTATTGGGAATATTCCCATGCGTGTGAACCACATGTGTGGCATTGTAGCAGCTCGTAGGAGTCGCGTGTGGAGGTGCGTAGCTGGGCGTGCTAGTGCGTGACCCCACATGGAGGCGTGTGGTAGGCTCGTACAGACTCCTACTGACATGTGGAGGCATATGAGGCACTTTTTCGAACCCAGATCGGCGAGTAGCGGCGCATAAGGCTGTTTTCCAGCCCACATAGACGCATTGGTTGGTTTTCTAATTCTTAAACAACGTGTGGAGCTATTCTTCAACTTCCGACAGCGTGTAGGTGCTGTTTTCCGGGGTTTCGGACAGTTCTCGACCCATCTTTGTTGGCTTGTAATGTTTCTAAGCCTTACTTTAGGTTCCCCTAGAGGGTTTTGACTTAGGAAGTTTACTTGTGAGTTGTTTGTAACCTTCTTCACTTCTTGGATGGTTTTTCCTAGGGTTAGATGTAACGACCCGTCTCGAATATCGTGATTTAATATTAATTAATTATGAATTTAGAATGACTAATCGGGAATTAGTTGAGAGAATTCGAATGGACGGTGTAACATGACCGTTTTACCCCTGAAATTGGGCAAAATGTTGATTTTTGACTCGGGGAGTCAAACGTATGAGGACCGAGACCGTTACGTAGATCAAGACGTTATGAGTACGTAGACAGGCGGTGTAACAACCCATCCCGAATTCCAGGGTTAGATTAGTGACTAATCACGATTAGTGAGCCTAATCGGTGATTAGTTAGGCGAAATCAGACGAACGATGCAAAATGACCGTTTTGCCCCTAGACATGGGTAAAACGTTGACTTTTCATTCTGGCGGTCAAACGGACTTTGACCAATGACCGTGACGTAGTTCGTGACGTCACGAGTTCATCGACAGGTGGCAAGTTCAATTCCGACATTCGAGGAGGAAGCTATGACGTTCGGAAGTTTAGGGGTATTTTGGTAATTTTAGTTAAAAATGCCAAATAGTTGACTTTTTGACAGGGATGTCCGATGGCCGAGGGCCGACTATTACGTAGATAAGGGTGATACGAATCCATAGACAGGCGGTACGTCGAATTTGGACGTTCGACGACGAAGTTACGGTTCACGGAAGTTCAAGTGCACTATTGCACAAATTACGAAACGCGTTAACTTTTGGACTTTAGTGGGGCCCAGATATTTAATGGAGGCCCAATGGATGAGTGACAAGTGTCACCCATCCACATGCCACCTATATTGTATTCATGCATCTCCCTTTTCCCGTGCATCTTCATTTCCTTCATTCAAACACACAAACCCATTACCCGATCTCACCCCACCCCCTTAAACCAATCCAACCCTTCCCATTCGACCATGACTGAGGACAGAGTGAAGTGAGGATGGTGAGGAGGTTGCTGGGCGGCCAGAACCACCATCCACGGCGGCGAGAAGAGGAGAAACCCGAGAGGTTCACGGTAAGGCCATTTTTCCCCTTTAAATCGATTTGTGCATTATGGTTGGTTTTTAATGGTTTTAATGAATCAAATAGGTTTCTAGGATAGTTTTAAGAAGGTTTCTATGGTGGTTGGATGGCTGTGAAGCCGTGGGTGAGTTTTCGAAATATTGAACCGTTTGGTTCATAATTAAACCATGAGTTTTAGGGCGTTTTACTTAGTTTTAAGGATTGAAAGTGATAGGAAATGAAGAAATAGGAATTTAGGGATTAAAATGGGAGCAAACGGACCGAAAACGAAGGAGGAGGAGCACTGAACCGGTCACGCCGGTTCAACATAGTAACCGGACCGGAAAACCAGAAAAAAATCGGTTTTCCAAGGTTGATGGTGATGAATAGTGTTTTTGACCTTCTAGGGGCGCGTGAGGGCGTATGGTCCATAATTTGGGAAAGTATTCAACATGGGAAATCTTCTATTTGATGTAACGAACATTTTGGGACTAGTTTCGTGTCAATCAGATACCGTCTCAATATGTTTCGGGGCATCAGAAGGTTTAGGGTCGGTTTAAAAATAGTTAAAAGTTCGGGAAAATTACGGGGCTTTAATGGGAGGTTAATTAAGTAGTTAGTAACCTTCTATTAAAATTTGGACAGGTTCGGGAGTCCCGGTGACAGTGATCGGCTCGGGAGAGCCTACGTCACGCAAATCGAGGCGGCAGCTCGGACTGTCTGTGAGTGGACCTTGTTTTCTAAATTGGTGTATGCATAAATGTTTATTATATGTTTTAATACATGTTTGATGATGCCATGGGTGCATTTGTATGTGGTTACGTATAGGCACGTATTTCGAGGTTTCGGTCCTATACGGTGCTTATACGGGTCTGTATTTCTGTATTGGTCTAAATGAAATGGTTTTGGATTTCCAAAAGGATAAACTCGGGTATGAGACCCAATTGGTTTTATCTCGGGCATATGACCTCATATATCGGGCACGGTGCCCAGCTGATGTCCTATGTTCGGGCACGAGACCCAAGTTACTTTACGGTTTTGATTTCAGGTCAGGGAACCTTAAATGGATTTCCAGGTTCATGACGGTTTATGGAAACCGGCATGAACCCTTGTTGGTCATTACGGTACATGACGGTTTATGGGAACCGGCATGTTACCCTGGTTGTGTTATTACGGTAAATGACGGTTTATGGGAACCGGCATGTTACCCTGGTTATGTTATTACGGTACATGACGGTTTATGGGAGAATGTTACCTTGGTTATGGATATTATGGATCATGACGGTTCAGGGGAACCGGGCATGGATATTTGTATTATGTATATATATGTGCATATACCTTCCTTTACTTCTATTATCTCCTCCGGGGAGGGTCGTTGGCCTGTGTGGACCCCGGAGTAGTCACGGAGTACCGACTGAGTGGAGTCACCCCCCAGTTGGGTTCCTTACTCTCAGGAAGGCTATGATTACTATTACCTCGGGTAGGGTCAGTGGTCTGCGGACATTGACCTTGACTTTGAGAAGACTCGGATTGAGACCCGGGTAGCACGCGCGTAGCTTTGGATACCGTGACAGGATTGGTTGTGTGACTTATATGTATATATGATATATATATGATATATGATATATGATAGGTGGTGTGCACAGGTGTGCACAGGATTTGAGCAGTGGCTCGTGTATTTGGTTTCAGTCTGGTTAGGGCTTTGGGCTGAGTCCCTTATTGGTTTCTTTTATGGATTTGGGCGGTAGCCCGTATGGTCGATTTCATGGTGGTCCTTTCGACCTTGGTTTATATTCTGTTTTGGGCTTAGTTCCCACATATGGTTTCCATTTGGTTAAATGGTTTTCGAATGCATGCATGCTTGTTAGTGAAGGGTACAAATGTCTTCTCGTTAAAATGTTTTTATAAACTTTGGTTTTGTCCACTCACAGCTTTTAATGTTTTGACTGCCCTTCAGGTTGACATCGGATGTGGACTGTAGCAGAGACCGAGATATCACATACCTCCTCCGGATCCTAGCGTACTCTGATAGCCCGAGAGGGCAAAGGTCGGAAATATCCCTTATCTGACACTTCGTGACAGACGGGAGCAGGGTCATCCCGCACTAATCCCGGGGGGGGGGGGGGGGGGGGGGGGGGGGGATTGGGATGGGTCCTGACAGGCGGCACGTCGAAATCGGATGTCGAACGGGGAAGTTATGGTCACGGGAGCGGAATCGACTAAACTTATGACTCGATATTTAATTAAAATAACATTAAAACTTGGTAACTAATTGATTAATCAAGAACCCTTGGATGAGTGACAAGTTCCCACGGCCTAAATTCCCCAGAAGGTGGATCTTGTTCCCATTGGCTAATTATATATATATTTAATCAAACACTCACATCTTCATCTCACACCCCCTCCCAAGTCGTTCAGAAATCCCTCACCCTCTTATCCTCACCATCCATTTCTCATATCAGATCACTCATCATCATCCAACATCAGCTACATCTATTTTGTGCTCCCATAACCCATGTGCCTAGTTCTATATATATGCCTTTCATTCCCCTGCTGTTGCTATTAGTGCATGAATGGAAATGTGAGTGAGGTGAGACGATGTTGGTGGTGAATGTGTGAAACTGGTGTTCGGTGAGGGTCAACCGAGATAGTGAAAAACAGAGTGTGTGTCTTCGGTGAGTGTGGGTTGAGAAGGAAGAAAACGGGGGGTTTGTGAGTGATCGTGAATTAAACCCTCTCAAACCTTATCAAATGCCTGTGATGTGTGAATGAAAGTTGAAAGGAAGGTTGAGCTGAGCCTAGTGGTGGCCACAGCGGTGCCCTACGACGACAAGAAAAGGTAAGAACTCGTGAGACCTCTGTTTGCATTCAAAAATGGCAGATTGTGATTTATGTGTTGTTGATAAAACTGGTTGCTTAGGTAAGTTTTTGGACGTTGAAGTGAGTCGATCGAGCTTGGAATTATGGCCAACAGTGGCCGGACTCTCGAGAACGCGACGGTGGAAAATTAGAGGTTTGTTATTCGATGTAGATGGTAAGTGACAAACTAGTTTTCAAAGTTTTAGCTAGATAGATCGATTGTAAACGTTGGGACGAAATTATAGGACTTAATATGACTGAAAAAGATGGAAAATTGAGGGAAAACCGATCACGTCGTTTCCGGTGGACCGGATTTTCAGAAACCGATCTGAACCGATTTGATCGTAGGATAGGGATGAACAGTAGCCGACGCGTGACTCCCACCTGCAGTGCCTTTGGGGGGCGCGTGGGGCAGATCTGGGAGAAGTGTTCAACATGTAATTTTACGTATTCGATGTAACGAACATTTTGGGACAAGTTTCAAGTCGATCAGACATCGTTTCGATTTAGTTCCGGGTGTCCGAAGGTTTAGAATTGAGTTTAATTACGTTTAAAAATTCAGGAAAATTACGGGGGTTTAATGGAAGGTTATTGGAAGTGTTAGTGACCTTAGATTGTGATTTGGACAAGTTCAGATATTCCGAGGATAGTGATTTAGCCCGAGGAGGCTTATGACAAGCATATCGAGGCGGTAGCGTAGGATGATCTGTGAGTGGACATTTTTTTCTAAACTGTGATGCATGCATAACTATTTTATATGTTTTACATATGCAATTTCTATGATGATGATTGTGGTATTGGTGATTTACATATTTGAACATATTCCGAGATGTTTTCGGTATTTGCATGTATATCGAGGTTTATGGTTTTAATAATGGTTTAATGGTATGATTTTGGATTTGGAAATATGGAATCGGGCTTGAGACCCATTTGGTTTACGAGCTATCAGACTTAGAGTCCATTTGATTGAATGAGGCATCGGGCCAGGGGCCCAGTTGGTTTACGAAATCGGGCATGAGGCCCAGTTATGTTTTATGAACGTGATTTCGGGTCAAGGACCCATAAATGGTTTTGGATTTGAGAAATCGGATTTGTGGATTACGATGGTTTAATGGAAATCTCGGGCGTAGGCCCATTTGAACGGTTTGAGATGATTTATGAAATGGTTTTCCATATACCATCCTTATATCTATGGATTGTCTCCTCTAGTCGTCGGGGACGATGGAGTAGTCACGGCGCATTACCTGCGAGGGGTCACTACACGGAGCGACCGGACCTTATAGTGACTCAAGAGTAGGATTGCTAGACGTCTGGGACGTCAGACATCTGGGATGTCAGAGATTGACTCGGGTGGAGACCCCGAGTAGCACGCGTAGCTTGGACTATGACATGACGTTTGGGACGCCAGACATCTAGGATGCCGAGGATTGGTACATAACGGTATTTGATGGAATTGTGATTTATTGATTTATTGGATTATGTATTTGGATTTCGGATTTCGGATTTATTGGATTTATGATTTGGTTTTCGGTGTTAATGGATTTAGGCAGGGACCCACATGGTTTGGATTTACAGTTTTGGGTTGAGTTTCCACTTACTTGGATTTATGGTTTTGGGCTAAGGCCCTAATGATTTAATTAAGTTAAATGGTTTGATTATTGGTTTTCGAATGCATGCATACTTTTTAGTGAAGGGTATAAATGTCTTCTTATGAAATGCGTTTTATTTAAACTATTGATTTTCGTCCACTCACAACTTTTAAATGATTTTAATGCCCTTCAGGTTGATCACGGATGCGGGCTGTAGCAGAGACCGAGACATCGCACTCCTCCACCGATCCTGGCGCGCTCTGGAAGCCCCGAACAGGCTGAGGTTTGAGTTATCCCTTGTCTGAGTGGAACATGGCATATCCCGTGATAATCCTGGGGGGATTGGGATGAAT
Source organism: Prinsepia uniflora (assembly GCA_032719365.1). Taxonomy (NCBI): domain Eukaryota; kingdom Viridiplantae; phylum Streptophyta; class Magnoliopsida; order Rosales; family Rosaceae; genus Prinsepia; species Prinsepia uniflora. The sequence goes on along the minus strand of CM064868.1, from coordinate 8,852,054 downwards.
TGTGTCATTGGACCAGCTTGGAGCTTGTGTTAGTTTGATTTTTCGGGTGATCGGACTCCCCGACTAGTGTGAGTGGGCCTTCTTCCCCAATTTTTTTTATATTAATATTTACTTGCACGTTTTACGCTAACTTTGGTGATTATTCTTTGAGCATGCTAGATGGGCTAAGTTCATGATACATTATTCCTTGTTTGGCCACTTTGTGTTTGATTTTCTTGTGGTGTCATCCTTGTATGTTGCATGCCAGTGTGGGGTATTGCTTATGTAAAACCCGTGTCTTGGAAAAAACGGTGAACAATTCCACATCGCTCGGGAAGGGAAATGTGAGTAACTTATATGTGTGGGCACGTATCTATCTAGCATGATGCCTTTTGGGAGCTCACTTGCTTTGGATTCCTTGGGAACTCCAAAGTTAAGCGAGTAGGGGTTGGTGCAATCCCATGATGGGTAACCTACTAGGAAGTTACACGTGAGTTCCCAGAAACAAAACCGTGAGGGCTGTACCCAAAGCAAACAATATCGTGCTAGATGGGTAGAGCCGTAACATAATGGTATCAGAGCTGGACCCCGATGGGAAGTGTGCCAGCGAGGACGCTGGGCCCCAATGAGGGTGGATTGTAAGACCCGTGTCTTGAGAAGAACGGTGAACAATCCCAGATGGCTCGTGGAGGGAAAGGTGAATGCCTTAAATGTATGGGCACATATTTATCTAGTATGATGGCTTTTGGGAGCTCACTAGGTTTGAGTTTGGTTAGAACTCCAAAATTAAGCGAGTTTTGGTTAGTGCAATCCCAGGATGGGTGACATGCTGGAAAGGTGCACATGAGTTCCCAAAAACAAAACTATGAGGGTTGGGCCCAAAACAGACAATATCGTGTTAGATGAGTTGGGTCGTGACAGTTTGGTATCAGAGCTGGAGCCCAATCGGAAGTGTGCCGAGGATGCTAGGCCCCAAGGGGGTGGATTGTAAGACCCGTGTCTTGGGAAGAACGGTGAACAATCCCACATCGCTTGGAGAGGGAAATGTGAAGTGCCTTATATGTGTAGGCACGTATCTATCTAGCGTAAGACCTTCTGGGAGTTCACTGACTTTGGATTCCTTGAGAACTACAAAATTAAGCGAGTTTGAGTTAGTGCAATCCCATGAAGGATGACCCACTGGGAAGTTGCACGTGAACTCCCGGGAACAAAACCATGAGGGCTGGGCCCAAATCGGATAATATCGTGCTAGATGGGTTGGGTCATGACAGTTTAGCTATGAATTTCATGGATACGAATGGTGAGTTAATTGTTGCATATGTATATTTAGTTGATTTCATGGATGACATTGTGCATAAGAGTCCTCGGGGCATTATTGAGTTTGAGATGTTAGAACCCACTCTAGGAGTCGTTGGTGTCTAATACCTATCTGTAGACCACAAACCAGTCTCCACATGATTGTTCACCTTCGTTGCTCACAATACTAGTTAATAGCACCAGCTTGTGTCCTAAGCTCTAGGGATCATGTGGTGATGGTGCTAGGCACCCATTGTCACGTGGTCATGGTATGCAAGCAAAAATACCCAATATTTGCCATGAGAGTATGACTAAGCGACTCATGAGCAAGAATTTTGTTGGTTGACATGTAAAATTATTGTTTGAGTTTTCTAAAACCGAGGGGTTAGAACTTATTTTACAATTTATGGTTTTACACTGAAACGAATTGATGGGCCCACTCACCCTTTGTTTTTTAACTCCTTTAGGTCCTTTTGGTGTTTCACGTATTTTGAGAAGGCTAGCTAGTTGTGCTTACATTCATTCCCAGAGTTGGAGTGGCATGGTGAAAATAGGGTAACACGGGTAGTTACGTAATTGTATGATCATTATAGGTGTCTATGCTTTGTACTTCCGCTATCGCGGTGAAATGTAATCGGTTTTCCTTGGTTATGTTTCACTCGACCTCCCAAAATGAAGTGTTTTAATTATTTGGCTTTCAACATCTAGACGTCACTGCCCAGATGTCGGCCAACATGCCTCAATCTTGGAGCTCTAGTAGACTTTCCGGATCGAGGTGTGTCAATTTGATATCAGAGCATGGTTTTAGTTATATCTTTAACTTTTGAACACATGAAGATCATATAGCCCGATTTCCCATGTCAGAGCCTCTCCTAAAAACGTTGGAATTGTTAGTTTTACTTGCACGCAACCTGACCATGAGTTGTCATGAGTAGTAACGAAATTTTGAGTTAGTATAGTTAGCTTCGACTATGAGTTAGATAAACTTTTTTTCCTTCGAATTCTGTTAGGGCCGACCCCTAATCCCCCAGAATTAGGAACTAAACCCTGCTCCCGTCTGACAACCCCAAAAACGAAAGACCAGAACAACCTCACGAAAACCACAAACTACATTGTCAAACACAGGAGAATTTAAAACAATCCCAGAGTCAACATTATACAGAGCATAGTACCCAACTAAGGAAAACAAAAACCGATAAACAAAGTACACGCACAACGGAAAATCGAAAACACTCCGGGAAACTCTCGAGTACTCTATGCCCTCGACGCTGCCTCAACGTCAACCCCCGCGCTAGCTCCACGACCTGGAGGGCAATTAAAAACAGAAGGTGTGAGTGGACCATAAAGAATAAAAGTTTTGAAAACCGTTTTTATAATCAAACCAGGGTTTTAGCCCTCCGTTTTGAAAACATACATGCATAACCCATTAGCGGAAAATAGTTATAAATCACATAAGATCGTCATAAAAATAGTTATAGAAAACACGTCAGAAGCGTCATAAAACCGTATCATCAAGCATAAATACCAAGCAATCATTATCCGATCAAACCTGCTGGACCTATCCGAATCTTTAAACTCCCGACTCTTTAAACTCAATCCAGGCCTCAATAATCCGAGTCTTTAAACTCCGAGTTTTTAAACTCAACAGGTCTACGGGGGAAATATCAGTATATCCGAGTCTTTAAACTTCCGAGTCTTTAAACTCAATCCGGGCCCGTCCCCCGTCCCCCGTCAATCAGAATATCCGGGTCTTTAAACCCAATTACCAGATTCAGCAAATCCAATCAAAACCATTTAAAAAACATTTCTAAATCCATATCCAAACCCGAATCAGAAACTACTGGTCCGAAGCCCTTCCGGCATCCCGAACCGTCATTCCGAACCCAAATCCGGAAATCCACGTTTCAACTTTAAAACCAAATTCCGCTTTCCGAAATCCGATTCTAAAACCGAAAACCTTGATCATTGAAATCATGTTCCAAAACCCCTTTATAATCATTGAAAACCCTTTATTGTTTGAAATCCCAAATCATGGCATCGACATCAGAATTCAAACATTTCTCGTAAAACGTGCTAAAAACCGAACTTCATCGAAAAACGTGTAAATACGTAAAACCAACATAGCAGAGTCAATACTCATAAAATCACATGTAAAACCATAAAACAATTATAGAAAAGCAGTTATGCATGCTTAAGTATAAGTAAGAGGTCCACTCACAGATATCGGGTACGTCACTCGAGTCCAGTACGTCCTGCACGTTCCTCGACCTCCTCGGCGATTCCCGATCCTGTCACAAGGCACCAAAGTACGTCACCAACACGTCTACTAAGGTCCTCCTAATTTTCCCCACAATCCCTGGGTCCTAAACGTAACAGACCGAGACCCTAAACCTTCGATCCCACTGAACTAACTCGAATCGACGCTCGATTAACCCGAAACCTAGTCCAATAGACTCGTTACAACATCTAGACCAAAAACCTAGTTGACACTTTCCCCAGAAACTGCCGCACGCGCCTCCACGTGCCGCCCAAAGTGGCTGCGCGTGGGCCTCACGCGCCTGCACAGGCACTGTTCATCTTCAACCTTCGAACTCGTGCACTGTTCCAGACCGGCGTGGCCGGTTCTCCGCCGTCCGTCCACCATTTCCCTTCCTCTTTTTACCAATCTCATCGTCCTCTACCTAGTAACCGATTCCCCTACTCCAAACACTCCAATACAGCCCCTAAATCGTCGTCACTAGCTCGAAATAAAGACCCGTTCAAACCCCTGTTTGCACTCCCGGCCACCCGTGTCCTCCCCCGTCACGGTGGCGACCCTAAACGACTCCTAAGGACTCACTGAACTCACCAGACCTCACCAAACGCCTCGACTCGTACTCAAAAACCACGACTATCAATTTGAACTTCCACGGCAAAACAGAGCAAATGAAAGGGGATGAGAAATTACATGTACGCCGACCACCACCGTGAGCTCTGCCGGATCTGTTCGACTCTCCTCCGTCCTCACAACACCACCACGGGTCCAATTTGACGGTTCAGTCACGGGAAGTGCACAACCGTGCACGGTGGTTCTCTGGTTTGTACTCCCTGTTTTCCCCAGAACTCTCCCTCTCCTCACACACTCAAACTCACACGAACTGCCCTCAAAACTCACTCACTACATCCCTCTCGATCTCTACTCACTCACTCAATCACCAAGCCACACCAACACACACTACACTCGACCAATTCCTCCATCTCAGTCTCTGTTTCTCTCGAACACGGTCACAAACACACGACTTACTCGTTTATTTTGAACCGTGCAACCCCTAGAACCCACTACACACACTGCACTTGTCACCATCCCAAAGGCCCATCTCAAAATATCCCATCTCTCATGTACACTTGGCCTTATCAGATTGGCCCAAATCCCAATGCACCAAAAGACCAAAATGCCTCTCTTTGAGTAAAAAATTACGGTTATGCCACTGCCATTCTAGACCCATATCTCGCTCGTTCGACGTCCAATGAAAACGTGCCGCCTGTCGTTGAACTCAGGACGACGAGATCTACCTAATGGTCCTCGGTCTACGTGAAACTGACAAGTCTAGCAAAAGTCAACTTTTCCCCCTATTTTAACCAAATTACGGTAATGCCCTCAACCTTCTGAACATCATAACTTCCTTCTCGGATGTCGGAATCGGACGTGCCACCTGTCTACGGACTCGTGACATCCCGAACTACGTCACGGTCATCGACCAATACCCAATTGACCGCCCGAACTAAAAGTCAACATTTTACCCAAACTAGGGGCAAAATCGTCATTCTACCCTAACAGACCCGAAAGTAGTCAACTAACCACCGATTAAGCTCATGAATCCGTTCTTAATTACTTCACTAATCCCGGCTCTCAGGACGGGTCGTTACAAATTCCGTGTTCGGGTGGCACCTACGATTTTAGAAATCGTATGTGTGGTGTGAACGAGTTATTCAACGATACTTGTGGTAAAACCGTTTTTGAGCGTCAGGTCGTTTATTAAAATGCCTCGAGATACGGGATTTTGGGAACCGTATTTAGAAATTTGAGTAGAATCTACTTTGGTCGTAGGTTTAGGGAATCACCTACATGAGGCTCATGTCTTAGAGGCATGACGTAAACAAACACAAGTCAATACCGACCTTGCTCTGTGATACGCTTAAAATATGCATTTAAATAAATCCGTAATTCAAGTATATACATATTTTAAACCCTTTTTGTGTCATTTTAGTATTGGCAAATAAGGATCGTTCTTAACTGGAGAAATTAGGGAATATTAATAATGGTTAGTGAAAAAGAATAAAGGAATAAGATGGGGGAGTTTTGAGTAAAGTGTAATTATAAAAATACAAGTAAAAATAAATATAAAACTAATTCTACTTCTACTTTAACCTATGTACAAGTGGACTTTCCTTAAACACAAAATTTACCAACACACTAGCATTTGCATATATTTGAATCAATCACGAAATCATACCTTCACAAACTCATATTCCTTCTAACATTTTTCATATTATAAATGCACCGAACAACCGATTTTTACTTATAATATGATTTACCTTAAATTTGTGATTTAATGCGCCGAACAACGATAATACATTTAATCTCTTCAACTCTACTCTAAATGCTCCGAACAGAGGATCAACATTTAGTTTCGAAATGAAAATTAAACTCTAAAATGTAAGAAGTAAATGATTTTTAGAAAGTAAAACACGTGGAGATTGTATTCAATTTTACACAAGATAGGAAGGAAAAACTAACACATATATTGCATTATAAATAGAACCAATAACAAATAAAAGAGTTTAGGAGGATGGAGAGCAAATGTTACACTTTTGGAATGGATGAGAACAATGGATTATTTTTCACAAAGAACACCGAACAACGATAAGAACCTTATGAAGATGGGAAAGATAAAACAAGAGAGATTCAGACTTGAACTCTTAAATTTTGTATTGGAAATATTTTTCCATATTTTCTCCTAAGGAAGGCTCAAAGTGTGCCTCAAAATAAAGTCCCTAAACAAGGAAAATGAACCCCTATTTATAGGGAGAAAAAACTAAAAAAAACTCTAAATAAATAAATAAATAAAAATTACAATAAAAAATTAAATGGAGAAATGATGACTTAGTAGCTGATTTGGGTGGAAATCATGGTGAAAACCTGCCCAAAAAGGGACAGGTTTGATGTAGAAAAATCAGGCCATGAGAAGTCTCCAATCCGGCAGAAATTTACTGGAAAAAGCTGGGAAATTCGGCGGTTACAGGCGGGTCAGAGAGAGGACAGATCGGCAGCTACAGTGCTGACAAGGGCCAGTGATCAGTGCACGTGTGCTGAGATAGAGAAATACCCTTCGGTAGGCGCGCTCCGAAGAGATCGTTAGTGGTTCGGTAAACGCGCTCTGATATCTAGCGGCTGATGGATATGGAAGCGCTGGGCTGGGCTTGAGGAACTGCAGCGAGCTGGGCTGCAAGTTTTTGGGCTGGGCCGAACAGGTGGGCTGGGCTGCATGTTTTTGGGCAGGATTTCTGGGCTTCAGTAGCTTCCCACCGAAATTCAAAGATATTTTTGGTGGCCTTCATTCTTTCACTCATATCTTTTTCGTTAAAACTCCGATTGGGATGATTATTTCGTCAAAATGCTTAGAGTTCCATGTTTTATTTATTTCTACAAAAATCCCACAAAATATATTATTTTCTTCAATTGTTTATTATTTTAATATTAAAAGTTAAGTATAAAGGGTATAAAATAATATAAAATAATGCTTAATTGAAGACCTATCACTCTGACACCAAGTTGACAGGACCCACTCCTATAACATTTTGATAATCGTACCCGATCCTACTCATGTCTATCAAATAATCCTGAAATGCCAAAATTACCTCAATACTTGACAAACAAGGGATACTCGAATTGACCTTCTACTTATGTTTTCGTCTTACGATCAGCCTCGATCTTCATGCAACGACCTGAAGGGTCATTGAAAACACGAAAAAATGTGAGTGGATAAAATACTCATTTTACAAACACGTTTCCCGAGGAAAATAAAGATTTACCCTTCATTTTTCTAAAACATGCATGTATAGAATAAACGTAAACAAACAAAATTAAAATAAATAAATCACATCAAATCAATCAATCCAATATCAATAAGTCAAACTAACCCATCCAGAAGATGCTAATTAGCAACCTCACAACCTTCAGGATCAACGGAGCTGAGTTCCGGAAGTCTTAGCGTTGGCCATAGAAAAACAATTTGCAAAATCAAGGATATTCACTTAAAACAATCCTTGACTCAAACCAAGTCAAACACATCCAAACCCGGGCCTAAGGTCAAAACACAAATTTCAAAAAATAGCTGTAAAACACATATCTAGAGCCAATCGATAAATTCAAAAATTCATCAAATAATCATTTAGAAATCATATTCAAATAATTGACATATAAGTCATGCAATAAAGAAATTAAAACATTTAACAATGCATGCATAATAATTTATAAAATAAAAGTCCACTCACACACCTTTCTCGCAATTAAATTCCAAACTATTTGCTCCTCTAAAATTTCAAAAATTGTATCGCACTAAATGTCACTAATGTCCCAAATAATCTTACATTTAAATTCCCTAATTTTCAAGATAAAAATACGAATTTAAAACCTAAATATAACACGTCGGACACCTAAAACTACCCCGAAATGATGTCTAATTGGCTCGAAACTTGCACCAACGTGTTTGTAACATCGATTACATGAAAATTGGTGTTGGCCAAAAATCGAGGTGCTATGCGCCCCACGACCACCCATGGCCTCTGCGCGTCGGCCTCACGTGCCTGCGCAGATGCCATCCCCTACCTCTAGACGGGTTCACCCGGTTTCTAGTTTCGAGTTCCCCGATCTGACGGGTTGACCCAGTGCTAACTTCTTCATTTCTTGGCCTTTTTCGACGTTCCAGACATCAACCTTTATCTAATCAACCTAAAGAAGAGATCTATAATGTCAAAACACGAAGAACTTACCTCGATTTTCTAGAAAATCCTTCTAAACTTTCAACCAAATTTCAAACTTTCCCACGTCCAAACCTTCACTTTTTTTTTACCCAAAGAAATTCTAGGAATCCAACTAGGAGTTTGGATAACTTTATTGCAAGCTTAGAGGCTTCAAGCAACTCACATGATAATTTTTACGGTTTTCAGACGTTTGATTTTTTCGAGTTTCTCGTTTCCCTCTCGGTTTTCTTCCTTCCTCTTTCTTTCTCTTCCTTCTTCTTCTTCTTTCTTCTTCCTTCCCTAGCTCACTCTTTCTCTCCCCTCTTTTTGCTTACGGGTTTTGGGGTAAAATATACACACACACATCGATAGGACGCATCCCAATCCCCTCCGGGATTAAAGCGGGATGACCCTGCATCCGTCTGACACGGAGTGTCAGACAAGGGATAATTTCGACCTTTGCCCTCTCGGGCTATCAGAGTACGCCAGGATCCGGAGGAGGCATGTGATATCTCGGTCTCTGCTACAGTCCACATCCGATGTCAACCTGAAGGGTATTAAAAACAGAAAGACTGTGAGTGGACAAAAATAAAGAGTTTATAAAACATATTTCATAAAAGACCTTTATACCCTTCACTAAAAAGCATGCATGCATAGTTAAACCATTTATCCAAACACATATGTTTAAACAACCATCATTAGGATCTCAGCCCCAAATTCCGTAAATACAAGTCATACGGGCTCCTGCCCAAAACCATTTACAGAAAACCATAACATCATAAACATATGTGGGATCTCAGCCCAAATCCATTTATCATCATAAAACACAATTTTCCAATCCAATTGAAATCATGTTTATCCATTCTATTTCATATCCAAGAACTTGTCACGGTAAATAGAGCTACACGTGTGCTAACCGGGCTCTCAAACCCAAGTCTCTCCAGGGTCCACCCAGGTCAATGTCCGTAGATCAGTGACCCTCCCTGGAGGTAACGAACCATGCCCATCCTGAGAGTAAGGAACCCAACTGGGGGGCGACTCCACTCAGTCAGTGCTCCGTGACTACTCAGGGTCCACCCAGGCCAACGACCCTCCCCGGAAGAGACAATCATATATAAAGGATGGAATATGAAAACCCTTTGAAATCATTCTTTAAACCTTTCCAAGATTCATGTCCGGCCCCTCATAAGCCGTCATGAACCATAAAACTTTTCATGGGTTCATACCGGTTCCCATAAACCGTCATGACCCGTAAATCCATTTCAGGGGTTCATGCCGATTCCTATAAACCGTCATGACCCATAAAAACCATTTGTAACACATAGCTAGGCCCTAGGCCCGAATCCACATAGAAACTAGACTTCAAGTCCGAATCGTAAACAAACTGGGCCTCCGGCCCGATTCCGTAAATCAAATAGACCTCAAGTCCAAGAGTTACCTTTTCAAATCCAAAATCATTTCATGAAATCATAACTAAAACCATAAGTACGGAAAATCAGTGTAAAATCGGAATCTCGATTTACGTGCAAGCACGTAAATCGCCTCGTAAAGTGTGAAACCACATAATTCACAATCATCCAAATAAACATCATCAAATCACATTCATAATCCATATAAAACATTTATGCATGCATCACAGTTTAGAAATCAAGGTCCACTCACAGACCGTCCGAGCTACCGCCTCGATTTGCGTATCATAGGCTCTCCCGAGCTAATTGCTATCACCGGGACTCCCAAACCTGTCCAAATTTTAATAGAAGATTACTAACTATTTAATTAACCTCCCATTAAAGCCCCGTAATTTTCCCAAACTTTTAACTATTTTTAAACCGACCCTAAACCTTTGGACTGCCCGAAACCTATTGAAACGATGTCCGATTGACACGAGACCAGTCCCAAAATCTTCGTTACATCGAATAGAAGATTTCATATGTTGAACACTTCCCTAAATTATGGCCCACACGCCCTTACGCACTCCTAGAAGGCCCTGGGTACTATTCATCATCACCTACATCTGAAAATCGGTTTTTTTCCTGGTTTTGGACCGGTTACTGTGCTGAACCGGCGTGACCGGTTCAGCGTTCCTACTCCCTCAAATCTCGTCCGTTTGCCTCCATTTCAATTCCTAAATTCCTATTTCTTCATTCCCTATGTAACGACCCGTCCCAGAAATTAGGGTTAAGATAGTGATTAGTGAAGGATTAGTGAGCTTAATCGGCGGTTAGTTAGTCTCGTTGAGGTCGTTAGGGTAGAATGACGATTTTGCTCCTAGTTCGGGCAAAAAGTTGACTTTTAGTTTGAGTAGTCAATTGGACTTTGACCGATGACCAGGACGTAGTTTAGGACGTTACGAACCCGTAGACAGGTGGTACGCCCGATTCCGACATTCGAGGAGGAAGTTATGATGTTCGGAAGGTTGAGGGCATAACCGTGATTTGGCTAAATTAGGGGGAAAAAGTTGACTTTTCGTACGATTGGGTTTTGAGATGTTGACCTAGGATGGTTAACTAGATCTCGTCGTCCTGAGTTTGATGACAGGCGGCACGTATCCATCGGACTTACGATGTGTGAGTTACGGGTCTAGAAAGGTAGTGGCAAAACCGTAAATTTGATTTAAAAGGAAGGGTATTTTGGTCTTTGCACATGGGGATTTGTGCAGCAGAGAAGGACAGATGGATGGCTGTGATTGGGCCATTTGTGTGAGAAGGAACAGGATGGTGACACGTGTAGGGGAACTAGAGGGTTCCAGCATTTTGTGCACGGTCCAAATAATTGGGGGTGCTTGGGTGCCTGTGTGTGTGTTCTTCGACCCAGAGAGAAATAAAGGGAGAGAATTGAGAGAATTGAGGGGTGATCGTGGGTGTTGGTGAGTTTGTGAGTGTGTGAGAGTGATCAGAGATCAAGAGGGAGACAAAGAGGAGGTTTGGAGGTACGGTGGCAGTGTGTGGGTGAGTTGTGAGCCACGGGAAAACCAGGGAGGAAACCAGAGTGAACAGAGAGATCGTGGTGGTGGTGCGGCCGTGATCGATCAATCGAGGCCAATGGAAGTGTCCAGAGGCTGGAGGTGGACGGGAGGAGCCGTGTCCTCACGGCTGAGCTCACGACGGTGACAGGACGGTAGGTAATTTCTGATTTCCCTTTCGATGCTCTGTTTTGCCGTCTAGTTTTAGAAGCTAAGTCGTAGCTATAGGAGTTGAATCGAGGAGTCTAGTGAGGTCTAGGGAGTTTAGTTGAGTCCTAGGTAGCTGCTGGTTGTGCTGCCATGACGGAGAAGTGTACGGCGGAGTCCAGACGACGGAGAGTACCCTGTGTGCTCTGTTTTATCCGTTTTGCTCAGTTTGAAAGTCGTGGACTTAGGGAGTGAGTCGACGGTTTTGGTGAGTGAGGTGAGCTTTAGGGAGGTTCTAGGAACCGTCTACGATGGTTACCGTGACGGGGGAAGACCTGGGTGGCCGGAGAAGGAAACAGGGGACTGAATGGGTCTGATCTCGAGTTAGGGACGATGACTTAGGGGCTGTGTCGAGGTGTCTGAGTAAGGGGAATGAATAGCTTAGGTCTGGACGATGCTGTTGGTGAAGAGAGGAGGTGTTTTGGTGCAGGTACAGCGGAGAACCGTTCTCACCGGTTCGATTTGCAGGCACTGTGTCGAACCGGGTTGGCTCGAGGAAGACGATGCACTGTAGCAGGCGCGTGAGGGCCAGGCGCAGCCACTTTGGGCGGCACGTGGGGGCGCGTGCGGCGGTCTTTGGGGAAGGTGTCAACTAGGTTTTTGGTCTAGGAGCTGTGACGAGTCTGTTGGACTTGGTTTCGGGTTATTCGGACGTCGTTTGAGGTTAGTTCCGCGAGGGTGAAGGTTTAGGGTTCCGGTTCGTTACGATTAGGACCCCGGGGATTTTTGTGGGAAATAAGGAGAGTCTTCGTAGACGTGTTAGTAACGTACTTTGGCGGTTGTTGACAGGATCGGGAGTTCCCGAGGAAGTTAAGGAACGTACGAGACGTTCGGGACGCTATTGAGGGCTCGGTAGTGTGAGTGGGGACCCCTTCTCTAAACTCGAGCATGCATAACTGTTTTTCTATGATTGTTTTATGGTTTTAATCATGATTCTATGTTTATCGAATATGCTTTGTTGGTTTTACATTGTTACACGTTTTTTCGAGGAAGTACGGTATTTGGCACGTTTTACGAGAAACATCGATTTCTGAGTAAAATGCCATGGTTTTGGGGTTTTCAAAGGATAACTGGTTTGAATGCTTATAAAGGGATTTTGAAACATGATTTGGTGATTAAAGGGTTTTCGATTTTGAAATCGGATTTCGGTAACGGGATTTGATTTTAAGGTTGAAAAGTGGAAATTTCGGATTTGGGTTCGGAATGACGGTTCTAGACGCCGGAAGGGCATCGAACCAGTGATTTCGGATTCGGATTTGGATAGGGATTGAGAAAGGGTTTTCAAATGGTTTTGGATTGGATTTGCTGGATCTGGTTATTGGGTTTAAAAACTAGGATATATTGATATTTCCCCTGTAGGCCTGTTGAGTTTAAAGACTCGGGAGTTTAAAGACTCGGATATTATTGAGGCCTGGATTGAGTTTAAAGACTCGGGAGTTTAAAGACTCGGATAGGTCCAGCAGGTTTGATCTGAAAATGATGATTTGATATTCACGATTTATGATGCAGTTTTATGATGCTTATGATATGACTTTTATATCCGTTTTATAGTGTTTCTGTTTCTTATGATGTTTTATGGTGAACGATTTATAACTGTTTTAATAACTGGGTTATGCATGTGATTTCAAAATGGAGGGCTAAACCCGGTTTTCTTATAAAATGGTTTTGGAACTTTTATTTTATTCTGGCCCACTCACACCTTCTGTTTTAAATTGCCCTCCGGGTCGTGGAGCTAGAGCGGGGTTTCGGCGTCGAGGCAGCGTCTGAGGCATAAAAGTCGCGAGAGGGATCCCGGAGTGTTTTTCTTTTCCGCGTGCGTGTATTTAATTTATCGGTTTTCTTTCCTGTGTATTTGGGACTATACTCTGTAAACTTTTAACTTCCGGATGTATTGTATAGTTTCTCCTGCGTCTGACTGAGTACTTTGGTGGTTGCGTGTGAGTTTTACTTTGGAGTTGTGTCGGGGAGTCAGATGGGAGCAGGATTTACCTCGGATTTCGGGATGAAACCGGGGTGGGTCCTGACACCCTATCATTTCCAATCATTAAACCTAGCTAAAAACATCTAAATCCTATGGTTTGATTTTGAACCAAACGGTTCAAACTTCCTAAAATTCTCCCATGGATGCACAGCCGTCCTAAGCTTCCTAAAACCTTCATAATGACTTCCTATCAACCTAATGGACTCATTAAAACTATTAAAAACGACCCATAACAATAAAAATGGAAATTGGATCAAAAATGGCTAACCGGGTGAATTCTCGGGTTCGTGGCTCCACCGCCCACGGCGGCGCCGTCCTGGGCCAGCCACCACATCCTCCAGTCTTCCCTCACTCCCTGGTCCTCCCAGCTGATCATAGGTTGAAGGTTGGATGGGTTTGGGTTGCATAGAGATGGAGAGAAATGAGATCGGGTATTTGGGTGTGGGTTTTGAAATGAAGAAATGGAATGGTCGATGCATGAATCAATATAGGTGGCCTGTGGATGGGTGACACTTGTCACTCATCCATAGGCCAGGAATTAAATATCTGGGCCCACTAGAGTCCAAAAGTGAACTCGTCTCGTAATTCGTGCAATAGTGCACTTGAACTTCCGTGAACCGTAACTTCGCCGTCGAACGTCCGAATTCGACGTGCCGCCTGTCTATGGATTCGTATCGTCCTAATATACGTAACGGTTCTTAGCCCTCGGCCATCAGACCTCTTGGTCAAAAAGTCAACATTTGACCCTTTTTAACCAAAATTACCAAAATGCCCCTAAACTTCTGAACGTCATAACTTCCTACTCGAACGTCGGAATTGAACGTGCCACCTGTCTATGAACTCGTGACGTCACGAACTACGTCACGGTCATCAGTCAAAGTCCATTTGACCTTTCGAACGAAAAGTCAACGTTTTGCCCACGCCCAAGGGCAAAACGGTCATTTTGCATCGTTCGTCCGATTTCGCCTAACTAATCACCGATTAACCTCACTAATCATGATTAGTCACTAATCTAATCTAGGAATTTGGGACGGGTCGTTACAACCTTCCCTCCTTAATTAATTTCATCCTCGAAATTCCAACCGACCTAATTCTAACCGTTCTTCCCTCCTTAATTTAGTTTCATTCTCGAAAGTCCAACTATTTTGATTCCACATCCACCTCGTGGAAGTAATTCGATCTCACGACACGTGTACACTCGTACACCCACTAACCAGAATAATACTCGTCTGCAACCAGACGTACCACTAATACTCACATCGCATCGACTACTCTCGACCACGTCGAATGACAGTAATCGTACGATCCGAATTGACACCACTTGTCAAGTCTACCATTTCGGTGACACAACAACTCGACGGTTCCCTTTCCAATCACCAATCTATCCTGACATCTGCTCCCACTGGGAGTCATCAGACCTCACTCAACGATCCACGTTGACACCTTCGACAATCTGTCACCACTTGACAGTCGTCACTCAAAAACTGACACTATTCTCACTCGTGGTTACACTATCCACCAACTCACTCAACTCGAGTTTACATTTACCAACACATACTCGACCTGTGTGTAACTGGACCCATCAGAAATACCATGACCCAACGCACAGTATCCAATGTCCAGTCCACGACCTCAACTAATCTGATGGTATCGGAAACAATCCGACGGTATCGAAACCAATCCGACTACCACACGTTGACCAACCTACTACTGGTATATCCTATATAACGTCACCGGGCACGACAAGTGTAACGACCCGTCCCAAATTCCAGGATTAGATTAGTGACTAATCACGATAGTGAGGCTAATCTGTGATTAGTTGGGCGAAATCGGACGAACGATGCGAAATGACCGTTTTGCCCCTGATGGTGGCAAAACGTTGACTTTTTAATCGGGCGGTCAAATGGACTTTGACCGATGACCGTGACGTAGTTCGTGACGTCACGAGTTCATAGACAGGTGGCACGTTCAATTCCGACGTTCGTGGAGGAAGTTATGACGTTCGGAAGTTTAGGGGCATTTTGGTAATTTGGGTGAATAGGAGGTCAAAAGTTGACTTTTTGACCGGGAGGTCCGATGGCCGAGGGCCGAAGACCGTTACGTAGATAAGGACGATACGAATCCATAGACAGGCGGCACACTGAAATCGGACTTCGAACGGGAGAGTTATGGGTCACGGAAGTTCGATTTCACTATGCACGAACTTTGAGACGGGGACGTTTCGGCGAAATCTGATTGGGTGGATATTTTGGTGGGCCCCATGGATGAGTGACAAGTGTCACTCATCCCATTGATTTGATCCCCCAAAATGTGGATCTAAATAATTAAATATTATTATTTTAATTATTTTATAATTAAACCTAACAACTATTAATCCTAACCATCCATTTCAACCCTACCTTTTAATCCTCACCATCAATTCTCTCTTCTCTCATCTGATCACATCTCCTTCTCTCTTCTCTTCCACGGCACCACCATCATTTTCATTCATTTTCTTCTTTTTCCCCACAAACCCGAAAAACCCCCATTAACCCATATTCTCCATTTTCTTCAACACACACAACACACATCCCCTCACCACCAGTGACTGAGACCAGGGTGATAGTGCGAGTGAGACGAGGAAGGACAGGACGGAGGCGGCCAGAGCCACGGCGGCTCACGGCGGGAGGAAACCCGAAAAGGTAGGTTAGGGGTTTGAAATTCAAAACTTGGGTTTTATGGGTCTTGGATCGAAACTAATGATTTGGTTGGGTTTTTGGGGACTCGAGGAGGATAATGGGATCAAAAGGAACGGCTGAGGACGGCGGTGCAGCCCAGACGGACGGCCGAAAGCTGGGCGACTGTTCTCGGCATCACAGGTAACTACCTCGACCCGTTTTCTAGTTTTTAAACCCATAGAACTCTAGGTTAGGTTGAGAGGAGTAGAATGGGACAAACGGGAGGAAAAATGGTGGCCGGAGCAGGGGGAACCGGCCGGGTCAAGCCGCGGGTCACGGCGACCCGGTTACTGGTATTCGGGTCGACCCGCGGGAGGACAGAGATGACAGGTGACGTCATCATGCTGACGTCATCATGTCAGTGATGACGTCAGCATTGTCAGATCTGACAATGTCAGCCGACATGTCAGACAGTGGGCCAATGGGAGCGTGACACGTGTCACTGTCAGGGGCTGTCAGTGATGACGTCATGCTGACGTCAGCGATGACGTCAGCAGGTACTGTAGCAGGCGCGTGAAGCCCACGCGCAGCCACTTCAGGCGGCGCGTGAGGGCGCGTGGCAGGGAATCTGGGGAAGGTTCCAACATACGAAATCTTCTATTCGATGTAAAGAACATTTTGGGACTGGTTTCGTGTCAATCGGACACCGTCTCGATATGTTTCGGGGCATCGGAAGGTTTAGGTTCGGGATTAAAAATAGTTAAAAATACGGGAAAATTACGGGGCTTTAGTGGGAGGTTAATTAAGTAGTTAGTAACCTTCTATTACGATTTGGACAGGTTTGGGAGTCCCGGTGATGGTGATCGGCTCGGGGAGCCGTATGGCACGCAAATCGAGGCGGCAGCTCGGACGGTCTGTGAGTGGACCTTGTTTTCTAAATTGGTGCATGCATAAATGTTTATTATATGTTTATTTACTTGTTTGATGATGCCATGGGTGCATTTGTATGTGGTTACGTATAAGCACGTATTTCGAGGTTTCGGCCTTATACGGTGCTTATACGGGTCTGTATTTCTTTATTGATTTAAATGAACTGAATTTGGATTTCAAAATGATAAACTCGGGTATGAGACCCATTTGGTTTTGTCTCGGGCATATGACCTCAGATTCCGGGCACGGTGCCCAGTTGGTGTCCTATGTTCGGGTACGAGACCCAACCACTTTACGGTTTTGATTTCAGGTCAGGGAACCTTAAATGGATTTCCCGGTTCATGACGGTTTATGGGAACCGGCATGAACTCTTAATATGGTATCATGGTTCATGACGGTTTATGGGAACCGGCATGAACCCTTGTTGGTTATTACGGTACATGACGGTTTATGGGAACCGGCATGTTACCTGGTTATGTTATTACAGTACATGACGGTTTACGGGAACCGGCATGTTACCTAATTATGGATATTATGGATCATGACGGTTCAGGGGAACCGGTTATGAATGTTTATGTTATGTATATATATGTTCGTCTACCTTCCTTTACTTCTATTATCTGCTCCGGGGAGGGTCGTTGGCCTGGGTGGACCCCGGAGTAGTCACGGAGCACCGACTGAGTGGAGTCACCCCCCAGTTGGGTTCCTTACTCTCAGGAAGGCTATGGTTACTATTACCTCGGGTAGGGTCAGTGGTCTGCGGACATTGACCTTGACTTTGAGATGACTCGGATTGAGACCCGGGTAGCGCGCGCGTGGCTTTGGATACCGTGACAGGATTGGTTGTGTGACTTATATATATGTATGTGATGTATATATGATATATGATATGTGGTGTGTACAGGTGTGCACAGGATTTGGGCAGTGGCCCGTATGGTCGTTTTCATTGTGGTCCTTTCGACCTTGGTTTATATCTGCTTTGGGCTTAGTCCCACATATGGTTTGTTTTGGATAAATGGTTTTCGAATGCATGCATGTTTTTTTAGTGGAGGGTACAAATGTCTTCCTTATTAAATGTTTTTATAAACTCTTGTTTTGTCCACTCACAGTTTTTACTGTTTTGACTGCCCTTCAGGTTGACATCGGATGTGGACTGTAGCAGAGACCGAGATATCACATGCCTCCTCCGGATCCTGGCATACTCTGATAGTCCGGGAGGGCAAAGGACGAAAATATCCCTTGTCTGACACTTCGTGTCAGACGGGAGCAGGGTCATCCCGCACTAATCCCGGGGGGATTGGGATGGGTCCTGTCAACGTGGTATCAGAGCGGGGTTGTCTCTATTCGAGCAACCGCGGAGCTCTTGGAGCATGTACGCTGGTCGAGGATGTGATATCTCAATGGGCTGCAGTTCGTGGTCAACCTGATTGTCGGGGTGCCGGTACGATAGTTAGTAGGATTGACAAGCCTTGGTTCGGCACTCGATGCCAGGGTTTCCATGGTTCTGTCAGGGTTGGCAGTGTGGAACCCTACGGAAGGCTTAACGTAGTATTACGTTAGAGTTTTGGATCGTGAGACGGTTAGTTGGGATCGCCTTCACGATGTCGTAGGATCGATTCCGACGACTGGTTAGGAGTTGTGACCATTAGATGGTCAGATTATGTTGAGTTAAATGGATTTACTGCAGTTGGCAGTTAGCAACCGGATTCGAGGAATCCTAGTTGGATTGTCGGTAGGATTGGATTGACGTTTTTACGATGTCAAGACCGCGGGGTCGGTCAGGTTGTTGATGTTACTGCTTTTCGCAGTTGGGTTCCGAGGAACTCTAGGTGTGATTGTGGAACCCTACCTTGGTAGGTATGGTTCGGGAAGGCGAGTTGACTGGTGGTTTGACTTGGACGACTATTCGGATTTGGATTCGTTAGTCGGTCTAGTCATGTCAGCTTGTATTGGGACTGCACTTCGCAGTCAGGGTTGTACGTATCGGTTAGACCGAGTTGGTTGTCGTGCTACTTCAGTTGTGGGTTGGTGCAACTAAGGTCGCGGGTGACCTGGTAGACGACATTGGGATAGTCGAGTTGCGACTGGTTAGAGTTTGGTTGGACAGGTTACCAGGGTTGGTACTTGTCGATGGAATCCCTGAGTGGGATACAGAGTAGTTGGTACGGGCGATTGATTCCGTTGGATACGGAGTCTGGATATAGCGATGTCTGGTAGTTAGGTCTGCACGAGTGTGGGGCAGGCGCTACTACCGAGAGTGGTTATAGTTACGATTGTTGGGGATCGGGGACGTTCGGGGAACGTTTTCCTTTTCTCGTATGAGTTGTCAGGGTGACTGTACCCAGAGTTGTTGGGTACGAGGGAGACAGTGTTTCTCCAATATGAGTTGAGGTACGGGATCGTCGCTCGGTGTGAGCGGAGATCCAGGGTGTCAGTTTTGCACACGGCGTGTTGATACTGACACTAGTTTTGGTGATAGTGCGTGGTGCTGGTACTAGTGCTGGTACTGGTGCCGGTGATCGTGATGACGATGAGTTACGGATCGGGGTGTGACTCCGTCGTAATGGGCATATGTTCGGTATCTGTGGTTCAGGAGTGGAACTCAGATAGAGTTAAACTGGTTAGGGGACACGTGGTTGATGTCCGGGTATGTTGTTTCCAATCTTGTTGGAACTTCGGAATCGTGAGAGGTTGCGAATGAGGTGACGAGTGGAATGCGGGTTTTCCGCATTGGTAACGGGTATGTCGAAGTCGTTTTGGGTGACTTCTCAGGTTCTACCATAATTGATGGTGGTAGAGGATGTAGATGTATTGATGTTGTTGGTTGCCACTAGTACACTAATCGTGTATTGGTTGGTGGACCCGTGATTGTCTTGGGTCATCAGGAGGAGATGAGTATATCGAAGTTAAATGACTGAGATTTCTCATTTTCTACTTGGTGGCAGACGATGTTGGATTACGTGGCGTGGTGAGTGCAGCAAGTTTTGGTTGCATTCACGTAGGATGAGTTTTGATGTCATCGTGTTGGATCATCTTTGGTTTTCCTAAGTGGAATGCCAAGGGTCGATACGAGGTAATCAGTGAGAACCCACAGTCTCGGCGTGTCTCGTCGTTGACAAATCTGTTTAGATGTGGGGAATGGTTGAGGACTTTGGACGTCGTGACGATCGGGGATCGTGACGTCTATAGTCGTTTGACGTAGTGGTGGATTTGGATCCTGATCTTGATGATCCAGATAGGTGGAGAGTTATTACTCTTACTTGGATGTTGAGTGGAGCATGTTGGGACTGAACTTCTGTTCGAGGTAAATCCTATATGGCTTATTACTCGCCTGAGTAGTTTTCCGACGTGGTCGGATTTGGGTCAGCCCTGGATGGGTGAGTGTTGTGATTGGCTTCCCTATGAAGTCAATCGATAGTGTGGTCGTGATCGGTTGAACAGGTATCCGATAGGTTCGGATATGGTGCGTCTAGGTAGACGTGAACGAGATTTCAGGTTTTGGAATCAGATTTCTAGATGACGATTCAGGATTTGATTTTGGAACTTGAAAGAGGATTTCTGGATTTGGGTTTTGGAATCGGATTCTGGGTGACGATTCAGGATTTGATTTTGGAACTTGAAAGAGGATTTCTGGATTTGGGTTTTGGAATCGGATTCTGGGTGACGATTCAGGATTTGATTTTGGAACTTGAAAGAGGATTTATGGATTTGGGTTTTGGAATCGGATTCTGGGTGACGATTCAGGATTTGATTCTGGAGCTTGACAGTGGATTTCCTTTTATGGAGTTGGGTTCGGAATGGTTATTCCAAATGCTAGCTTACGGAATAATGATTTCGGATTCGAATTTGGACATGATTATGGATATGATTTCTGGATTTGGATTTGGGATTTCTTACGAAATTGCGGATTCGGATTCGGATTTGGAAATAGATAATGGGTTGGAGTTTCGATTTGTCTAGATCGGACAGATGGACTCCATAATTGAAACGTGATTGACTACAACCTAGGTGGTTGTAGGCTGATTGATGGGCAGATGTACGTACCTGGTTCGTTGTTCGAGGTACGACACCGGGCAGACTTGGGATGTCTGGTGACGGTATATAGGTTATACCGGTGGTGCGTTGGAGAGCGTATTGGTAGTCGGATTGGTTCTGATACCATCAGATTAGTTGAGGTCGTGGACTGGACATTGGATACTGTGCAGTGGGTCATGATATTTCTGATGGGTCTAGTTACACACAGGTCGAGTGTTTTGTTAGTATGCATATACTCCGGTTGAGTGAGTTGGTGGTTAGTATAACCACAAGAGAGTATAGTGTTAGTTTTCGACTGACGACTGTTAAGTGGTGACGGTCTGTCGGAGGTGTCAGCGTGGATCGTTGAGTGAGGTCTGATGACTCCCAGTGGGAGCAGACGTCAGGATATCTTAGTGAGTGAGTAAGGAACCGTAGAGTTGTTTATGTCAGCGAAAGGGTAGATTTGACAAGTGGGTCGATCATAGGATACTTTGACAAGTGGGTCGATCATAGGATACTTGGGCTACTCTGATACTGACAGGTGGTGTCAGTTCGGAGCGTACGACTTCTGCTATTCGACGTGGTCGAATGTAGACGAGGCGACATGAGCGTTAGCGGTACGTCTGGTTGCAGACGAGTATTATTCTGGTTAGTGGGTGTACTAGTGTACACGTGTCAAGATAGTTGGAGTTTCGAGAACGAAACTAATTAAGGAGGGAAGAACGGTTAGATTAGGTCGGTTGGAATTTCGAGGACGAAATTAATTAAGGAGGGAAGGTTGTAACGACCCGTCCCAAATTCCAGGATTAGATTAGTGACTAATCACGATAGTGAGGCTAATCCGTGATTAGTTGGGCGAAATCGGACGAACGATGCGAAATGACCGTTTTGCCCCTGATGGTGGCAAAACGTTGACTTTTTAATCGGGCGGTCAAATGGACTTTGACCGATGACCGTGACGTAGTTCGTGACGTCACGAGTTCATAGACAGGTGGCACGTTCAATTCCGACGTTCGTGGAGGAAGTTATGACGTTCGGAAGTTTAGGGGCATTTTGGTAATTTGGGTGAATAGGAGGTCAAAAGTTGACTTTTTGACCGGGAGGTCCGATGGCCGAGGGCCGAAGACCGTTACGTAGATAAGGACGATACGAATCCATAGACAGGCGGCACACTGAAATCGGACTTCGAACGGGAGAGTTATGGGTCACGGAAGGGCGCGTGGCAGGGAATCTGGGGAAGGTTCCAACATACGAAATCTTCTATTCGATGTAAAGAACATTTTGGGGCTGGTTTCGTGTCAATCGGACACCGTCTCGATATGTTTCGGGGCATCGGAAGGTTTAGGTTCGGGATTAAAAATAGTTAAAAATACGGGAAAATTACGGGGCTTTAGTGGGAGGTTAATTAAGTAGTTAGTAACCTTCTATTACAATTTGGACAGGTTTGGGAGTCCCGGTGACGGTGATCGGCTCGGGGAGCCGTATGGCACGCAAATCGAGGCGGCAGCTCGGACGGTCTGTGAGTGGACCTTGTTTTCTAAATTGGTGCATGCATAAATGTTTATTATATGTTTATTTACTTGTTTGATGATGCCATGGGTGCATTTGTATGTGGTTACGTATAAGCACGTATTTCGAGGTTTCGGCCTTATACGGTGCTTATACGGGTCTGTATTTCTTTATTGATTTAAATGAACTGAATTTGGATTTCAAAATGATAAACTCGGGTATGAGACCCATTTGGTTTTGTCTCGGGCATATGACCTCAGATTCCGGGCACGGTGCCCAGTTGGTGTCCTATGTTCGGGTACGAG
Organism: Prinsepia uniflora; assembly: GCA_032719365.1. NCBI lineage: Eukaryota > Viridiplantae > Streptophyta > Magnoliopsida > Rosales > Rosaceae > Prinsepia > Prinsepia uniflora. The sequence continues at coordinate 8,829,209 of CM064868.1, read as the reverse complement.
ACCCAACCACTTTACGGTTTTGATTTCAGGTCAGGGAACCTTAAATGGATTTCCCGGTTCATGACGGTTTATGGGAACCGGCATGAACTCTTAATATGGTATCATGGTTCATGACGGTTTATGGGAACCGGCATGAACCCTTGTTGGTTATTACGGTACATGACGGTTTATGGGAACCGGCATGTTACCTGGTTATGTTATTACAGTACATGACGGTTTACGGGAACCGGCATGTTACCTAATTATGGATATTATGGATCATGACGGTTCAGGGGAACCGGTCATGAATGTTTATGTTATGTATATATATGTTCGTCTACCTTCCTTTACTTCTATTATCTGCTCCGGGGAGGGTCGTTGGCCTGGGTGGACCCCGGAGTAGTCACGGAGCACCGACTGAGTGGAGTCACCCCCCAGTTGGGTTCCTTACTCTCAGGAAGGCTATGGTTACTATTACCTCGGGTAGGGTCAGTGGTCTGCGGACATTGACCTTGACTTTGAGATGACTCGGATTGAGACCCGGGTAGCGCGCGCGTGGCTTTGGATACCGTGACAGGATTGGTTGTGTGACTTATATATATGTATGTGATGTATATATGATATATGATATGTGGTGTGTACAGGTGTGCACAGGATTTGGGCAGTGGCCCGTATGGTCGTTTTCATTGTGGTCCTTTCGACCTTGGTTTATATCTGCTTTGGGCTTAGTCCCACATATGGTTTGTTTTGGATAAATGGTTTTCGAATGCATGCATGTTTTTTTAGTGGAGGGTACAAATGTCTTCCTTATTAAATGTTTTTATAAACTCTTGTTTTGTCCACTCACAGTTTTTACTGTTTTGACTGCCCTTCAGGTTGACATCGGATGTGGACTGTAGCAGAGACCGAGATATCACATGCCTCCTCCGGATCCTGGCGTACTCTGATAGCCCGGGAGGGCAAAGGACGAAAATATCCCTTGTCTGACACTTCGTGTCAGACGGGAGCAGGGTCATCCTGCACTAATCCCGGGGGGATTGGGATGGTTCCTGTCAACAAGTCTGCCCAGTATCGTACCTCGAACAACGTACAAGGTACATACATCTACCCATCAATCAGCTTACAACCACGACAACCACGACAACACGACCACCTAGGTCGTTGCCAAACACGTTTCTATAATGGAGTTCACCTGTTCAATCCAGTACTAGACAATTCAAAACACCGACCCATTATCCATTTCCAAATCCGAATCCGAAATCATTACTCCGTAAGCTAGCATTTGGAATAACTATTCCGAACCCAAATCCATAAAAGGAAATCCACTGTCAAGCTCCAGAATCAAATCCTGAATCGTCACTCAGAATCCGATTCCAAAACCCAACTCCAGAAATCCTCTTTCAAGTTCCAAAATCAAATCCTGAATCGTCATCCAAAAATCTGATTCCAAAACTCGAAATCTCGTTCACGTCTGCCGAGACGTACCAAAACTGAACCTATCGGTTACCTGTTCAAACAATTACCATAATACGTTCGATTGACTTCATAGGGAAGCCAATCCCAACATCAACTCATCTAAGGCTGACAAAATCCGACCTCGTCAGACATTTACTCACCTGAGTAATATACCATACGGGATTCACCTCGAAAAGAAGTTCAGTCCCAACATCCTCAACTCAAACATCCAAGTAAGAGCGATATACTTTCTACCCATCTGGATCATCAAAATCACGATCCAGATCCTATCACTACGTCAACCGACCATACACGTCACGATCCCCTATCGTCACGACGTCCAAAGTCCTCAACCAAATCCCACATCTAAACATGTCAGTCAACGACGAGACACGCCGAGATTTTGGGTTCTCACTGATTACCTCGTATCGATCCTTGTCATTCCACCGAGAAAAACCCAAGGATGATCCAATACGATGACACCAGAACTTATCCCATGTGAAATGTAAGCAAAACTCATTGCATTCACCACGCCACGTAAACCAACATCATCTGCCACCAAGCAGAAAATGAGAAATCTCAGTCACCCAACTTCGATATACTCACTCCACTTGATGACCCAAAACAAATCCGAGTCCACCAACCAATACACGACCAATGTAATGGTGACAACAACCATCATCTACCATCATCTACCGTCATCTACCGTCATCTACCGTTATCTACCGTCATCTACCATGGTAGAACCTGAGAAGTCACCCAAAATGACTTCGAAATATCCATTACCAATGCGGAAAACCCGCATTACTCTCGTCACCTCAATCGCAACTCTTGCGATTCCGAAGTTCCAACCAGATTGGAAACAACATACCCGAACATCAACCATGTGTCCCTTAACCAATTTAACTCTATCTGTGATCCACTCCCGGATCATCGATACCGAACATATGCCCATCTCGACGGATGTCACATCCCGAATCGTAACTCACCATTATCACAATCACCAGCACCAGCACCAGTACCAGCACCAATGCACTATCATCAGTATCAGTATCAGCACCCCGCGTGCAAACTGACAACCCTGGATCTCCGCTCATACCGAGCGACGGCCCCGTACCTCTATTGTATTGGAGAAACTCTGCCTCCCTCGTACCCAACAACTCTGGGTACAGTCACCCTAACAACTCCTATGAGAAAAGAAAACGTTCCCTGAACGTCCCCGATTCTCAACAACCATAACTACAACCACTATCGGCCGTAGCGCCTGCCACACACTCGTGCAGACCTAACTACCCAGACATCGTTATCGAGATTCGCATCCAACGGAATCAACCGCCCGTATAACTACTCCGTATCCCCGCTCCGGGATTCCATCGACAAGTACCAACCCTGATAACTTGTCCAACCAATCTAACCAGTCGTAACTCGACTCAACCATCGTCGTCTACCAGGTCATCCACGACCTTAGTTGTACCAACTTTCCATCACAACTACGGTAGCACGACAACCAACTAGGTTTAACCGATAAGTACAACCTCGATTGCAGAGTGCAGTCCCATCGCAAGCTGACAGGACTAGACCGACTAACGAATCCAAATCCGAATAGTCGTCCAAGTCAAATCACTCGTCAACTCACATTTCCGAACCATACACCCTAAGGTAAGGTTCCACAATCACGCCCTAGGGTCACTCTGAACCCAACTGCAAGCTACCAACTGCAATACAATCCACAATTTGACCGACCCCCGCGGTCTTGACATCGTAAAGACGTCAATCCAATCCTACCGTCAAATCAACTAGGATTCCACGAATCCGACTGCTAACCGCCAGGAGCAGTAAATCCATCAAACTCAACCAAATCCGATCAACGGTTGGTCACACATCCAACCAGTCGTCGGAATCGATCCTACGACATCGTGAAGACGATCCCAACTAACCGTCTCACGATCAAAACTCGAAAGTACCGTTTACGTTCATCCATTCATAGGGTACCACACTATCACCCACGATAGAACTATGGCAACCCCGGCATCAAGTGCCGAACCAAAACAATCCACGATCCAATCCTACTAACTATCGTACCGGCACCCTAACTATCAGGTTGATCACGAACTGTAGCCCATTGAGATATCACATCCTCGACCTGCGTACTTCTCTAAGAGCTCCGCGGTTGCTCGAATAGAGACAACCCCGCTCTGATAAGCAATCCTATGCTCTGATACCACGCTGACAGGACCCATCCCAATCCCCCCCCCCCCCCCCCCCCCCCCCCCCCCCCCCCCGGGATTAACGCGGGATGACCCTGCACCCGTCTAACACGAAGTGTCAGACAAGGGATAATTTCGACCTTTGCCCTCTCGGGCTATTAGAGTACTCCAGGATCCGGAGGAGGCATGTGATATCTCGGTCTCTGCTACAGTCCACATCCGATGTCAACCTGAAGGGTATTAAAAACAGAAAGACTGTGAGTGGACAAAAATAAAGAGTTTATAAAACATATTTCATAAAAGACCTTTATACCCTTCACTAAAAAGCATGCATGTGACAACGCTCAAACTATGCATCAAATTAAACATGTAATTTGAGTGTTATGCAATTTAAACCCTTTTTGTGTAGATGTAGTATTGGTAAATAGGGATCGTTCTTACCCGGGGAAATTAGGGAACATTAATAATGTGTTAGTGAGAAAGAGTAATAAATAAATGAATAATGAATAAATTAATGAATTAAATAATTAAATAATCTAAGAATTAAATAATCAAAGAATTAATAAATTAAAGAATAGATGAATAAGAGAATAAAGAAATAAAAGAATAAAAGAATAAAGAATTAAAAGAATAAAAGAATAAAGAATAAAAGGAATCAAAGAATAAAAGAATTAAAAGGATAAAAGAATAAAAGAATAAAGAATAAAAGGGATCAAAGAATAAAAAAATTAAAGAATAAAAAAATAAAAGAATAAAGAATAAAAATGGGGGTTTTGAAAAGGTTTGTAATAATGCAAATAAGTAAAAGTATAAATAAACTAATTTTACTTCTACTCTAATTTATGTACAAGTGACCTTCTTAAAACACAAATCTTACCAACACTCTAATAATTGCAAATATTAAATCAATCACGAAATTTTACCTTAATCGTCTTAATTACCTTCATACATTTTTCAATACTATAAATGCACCGACAGCGGACAACACTTACAATATGATTCATCTTTTGTTTTTGATTGAATGCGCCGACAGCGATCAACATTAAGTCTCTTCAATTCTACTTTAAATGCACCGACAGCGGATAAAACACTTAACATTGAATTGAAGTATGAAGCACTAAAATGTATAAAATAACTAAAATTCATAAAGTAAGACACATGGAGATTGCATTTAACACTTACAAATATTAGTAAGAAACACCTCACATATATTGAACTATAATCAAAACCAATAACAAAAATAAGAGTTTAAGTAGAAAAACATGATTTTTCACAAGGAACCCTAACAGCAGGCAGAACCGTGTGAAGATGGAGGAAATAAACTCGGGAAATATGGACTCAAACTCTAAACTTTGTATTGGAAATATTTTGCCAAAGTTTCTCTTAAGGAAGGCTCAAATGCGTGCCTCAAAGAAGGTCACAAGAATAAAGTAAAGAAGAAATGAAATTAAGAAAAATAAAAGTAACATAAATTAAGAACAAGAATTAAAAGGAAACTAATTAATAAGAAAATCTACAAGAAGTTAAAATGGTCCCCAAAAATGTCTCTCAAAAGAGAGAAACAAAAGAACTACACCAAGAACTAAAAACTAAGAAAAATGAAAGAAATGGAAGAATGGAACTAATGGGGGACTCCCAAATACATGAAATGACCTCCCTATTTATAGAGGGAGTGCCACAATTGTTTAATTAAAAGTACAAAATTAAAATATAAAAATAGCAATAAAATAGTACATGAAGAAGTGATGGAAATGATGAGATTGAGTGAGAAAAGATGCTGATTTTGGGGCAAATATGCTGATTTTGGGGAAAAGTGGCTGATTTTGGGGAAAAGTTGCTGATTTTGAGGCAAATATGCTGATTTTGGAGACTATTGGGGGGCTGCTGGATTTTTGGCTTGGGCTGCTGGATTTCAGCAGCTTCCCACCGAATTTCCTTGCAATTTTCGGTGGTTTCTTATATTTCGTCCATAATTTCTTCGTTATAATTCCGATCGGGACGATTCTTTCACCAAAATGCTCTAAATTCCAAGCTTTATTTATTTCTACAAAAATATCACAAAATAAATTAATTTGTCTAATTATTTATTATTTTAATATTAAAAGTCAAGTATAAAGGGAATAAAATAATATAAAATAACGCTTATTTGAGGACCTAACAACATGCATAGTTAAAACATTTATCCAAACACATATGTTTAAACAACCATCATTAGGGTCTCAGCCCCAAATTCCGTAAATACAAATCATACGGGCTCCTGCCCAAAACCATTTACAGAAAACCATAACATCATAAACATATGTGGGATCTCAGCCCAAATCCATTTATCATCATAAAACACAATTTTCCACTCCAATTGAAATCATGTTTATCCATTATATTTCATATCCAAGAACTTGTCACGGTAAATAGAGCTACACGTGTGCTAACCGGGGTCTCAAACCCAAGTCTCTCCAAGGTCCACCCAAGTCAATATCCGTAGATCAGTGACCCTCCTGGCCTCCTGGAGGTAACGAACCATGCCCATCCTGAGAGTAAGGAACCCAACTGGGGGGCGACTCCACTCAGTCAGTGCTCCGTGACTACTCCGGGGTCCACCCAGGCCAACGACCCTCCCCGGAAGAGACAATCATATATAAAGGATGGAATATGAAAACCCTTTTGAAATCATTCTTTAAACTTTTCCAAGATTCATGCCCGGCCCCTCATAAGCCGTCATGAACCATAAAACCTTTCATGGGTTCATACCGGTTCCCATAAACCGTCATGACCCATACATCCATTTCAGGGGTTCATGTCGGTTCCCATAAACCGTCATGACCCATAAAAATCATTTGTAACACATAGCTGGGCCCTAGGCCCGAATCCACATAGAAACTGGACTTCAAGTCCAAATCGTAAACCAACTGGGCCTCCGGCCCGATTCCGTAAATCAAATGGACCTCAAGTCCGAGAGTTACCTTTTCAAATCCAAAATCATTTAATGAAATCATAACTAAAACCATAAGTACGGAAAATCAGTGTAAAACCGGAAAACCTCGATTTACGTGCAAGCACGTAAATCGCCTCGTAAAGCGTGAAACCACATAATTCACAATCATCCAAATCAACATCATCAAATCACATTCATAATCCATATAAAACATTTATGCATGCATCACAGTTTAGAAATCAAGGTCCACTCACAGACCGTCCGAGCTGTCGCCTCGATTTGCGTGTCATAGGCTCTCCCGAGCCAATCGCTATCACCGGGATTCCCAAACCTGTCCAAATTTTAATAGAAGGTTACTAATTACTTAATTAACCTCCCATTAAAGCCCCGTAATTTTCCCAAACTTTTAACTATTTTTAAACCGACCCTAAACCTTCGAACTGCCCGAAACCTATCGAAACGATGTCCGATTGACACGAGACCAGTCCCAAAATCTTTGTTACATCGAATAGAAGATTTCATATGTTGAACACTTCCCTAAATTATGGCCCACGCGTCCTCACGCGCTCCTAGAAGGCCCTAGGTACTATTCACCATCACCTACATCTGAAAACCCGTTTTTTTCCTGGTTTTGGACCGGTTACTGTGCTAAACCGGTGTGACCGGTTCAGCGTTCCTACTCCCTCAAATCTCGTCCGTTTGCCTCCATTTCAATTCCTAAATTCCTATTTCTTCATTCCCTATCATTTCCAATCATTAAACCTAGCTAAAAACACCTAAATCCTATGGTTTGATTTTGAACCAAACGGTTCAAACTTCCTAAAATTCTCCCATGGATGCACAGCCGTCCTAAGCTTCCTAAAACCTTCATAATGACTTCCTATCAACCTAATGGACTCATTAAAACTATTAAAAACGACCCATAACAATAAAAATGGAAATTGGATCAAAAATGGCTAACCGGGTGAATTCTCGGGTTCGTGGCTCCACCGCCCACGGCGGCGCCGTCCTGGGCCAGCCACCACATCCTTCTGTCTTCCCTCACTCCCTGGTCCTCCCAGCTGATCATAGGTTGAAGGTTGGATGGGTTTGGGTTGCACAGAGATGGAGAGAAATGAGATCGGGTATTTGGGTGTGGGTTTTGAAATGAAGAAATGGAATGGTTGATGCATGAATCAATATTGGTGGCATGTGGATGGGTGACACTTGTCACTCATCCATAGGGCAGGAATTAAATATCTGGGCCCACTAGAGTCCAAAAGTGAACTTGTCTCGTAATTCGTGCAATAGTGCACTTGAACTTCCGTGAACTGTAACTTCGCCGTCGAACGTCCGAATTCGACGTGCCGCTTGTCTATGGATTCGTATCGTCCTAATCTACGTAACGGTCCTTAGCCCTCGGCCATCGGACCTCTTGGTCAAAAAGTCAACATTTGACCATTTTTAACCAAAATTACCAAAATGCCCCTAAACTTCAGAACGTCATAACTTCCTACTCGAACGTCGGAATTGAACGTGCCACCTGTCTATGAACTCGTGACGTCACGAACTACGTCACGGTCATCGGTCAAAGTCCATTTGACCTTCCGAACGAAAAGTTAACGTTTTGCCCACGCCCAAGGGCAAAACGATCATTTTGCATCGTTCGTCCGATTTCACCTAACTAATCACCGATTAACCTCACTAATCATGATTAGTCACTAATCTAATATAGGAACTTGTCTCGTAATTCGTGCAATAGTGCACTTGAACTTCCGTGAACTGTAACTTCGCCGTCGAACGTCCGAATTCGACGTGCCGCTTGTCTATGGATTCGTATCGTCCTAATCTACGTAACGGTCCTTAGCCCTCGGCCATCGGACCTCTTGGTCAAAAAGTCAACATTTGACCATTTTTAACCAAAATTACCAAAATGCCCCTAAACTTCAGAACGTCATAACTTCCTACTCGAACGTCGGAATTGAACGTGCCACCTGTCTATGAACTCGTGACGTCACGAACTACGTCACGGTCATCGGTCAAAGTCCATTTGACCTTCCGAACGAAAAGTTAACGTTTTGCCCACGCCCAAGGGCAAAACGATCATTTTGCATCGTTCGTCCGATTTCACCTAACTAATCACCGATTAACCTCACTAATCATGATTAGTCACTAATCTAATATAGGAATTTGGGACGGATCGTTACACATACCCCGCTTCCCCCCCCCCCCCCCCTCCCCCTCCCCCACCCCCACACACACACACACACACACACACACACATACATAAACACCTATATACATACACAAAGTCGGTGGGCACACACATAAACACCTATATACATACACAAAGTCGGTGGCAAGAAGATAAGGGAGGCAAATAATAAGTATGGACACATATCATCATCACAAAATATCTCATCTTGTGAAAAGACTAAAATGTCCCTAATGTCAAAATTACCAAAATACCCCTAGTTAGTTTATATACGTAACAAACTCATTTGATCTCCAACTCTGGCATACCTTCTGTCCATGGATTCATGATTATGAGGCCTACACAATAGTCCTCGTAAAAAATCCAAAACGTGTCAGAGGCAAAAAGTCAATTTATGACCTTATGAAGGCAAAATAGTCAATTTCCAAAATTTCCAAAATTACATTTCTCGAATGTCCAGGTCGTTACAAAATGATTGCCAAAATTCATGAGTTTTGGCCAAATTTTATCAACAATCTCTAAATTTTAATATTATAATTATATCATCCTTAAATTTACCCAAATGTGGAACAATGGCTATTTCGCCAAATTTTTTAACAATCATGTTAAAATAAGGTCCATATAACATGAAATGACATCTGTACCTAATTATTTTAACAGAATATATTGAAAATTTTGACAAAATAATAAATATTATATATTTGGATAAAATTCACGAATAGTATGCTTTAATATTGAACTTTATGAACATTTGAATAAATTAACCATCACAACTGTTTAGCCTAAAACGAAAGGCGTGGTAAATTTTTGCTGACGAAAAAGATGGCACTTTAATTTTTAAACTTGGAGAGCTCACCCCAGCAGAGGCGTAAACGGCCTCATGCGATCGAGTCCCATTTTGAATATATTAAACACGCGCTTCTGAAGAGCGTTGAATATGATGCAATAGCTGATCAGTCAAGTCAAGAATCCAACTAGCTCTCGCTCGTTTCAATTCTGAGATAGCAATGGCATCGGAGGGAAAGAAACCGTCCAAAAGTCGAGCCGGAGGAATTCGCACGCTTTCCGATCTGAACCATAGGTCGGCGGACTCCGACAGTGACTCCGATGGCCCAGCGGAGTACTACACCGGTGGCGAGAAAAGGTCCATCCTTCCTTTCTTTCTAATTACTTTTTTTTCCCCTTACATTTCCTCCGATCTTCGCGTTCTATTTTAATTTGGTTTATAAAAAAAATTATGTCTTGATGATTTCTTTGTTTTAGCTGTTATTAAATTAGCCTGTAGCTATCATCCATGTTTGTGCCTAAGCTTTGAATTCGCCACACTTTTTATGCTTTTTAATGGAAATTGTTCAGGCTAGTTTGCTGAGTATATCAAATCAAGCATAGAATTTTGAAGATTTTATGTTTTGGTAAAGAAAAGGAGGCATTATGACATCTAAATTCCCACTACTTAATGTTTGATCTAAATATCACATCACTTGGTTGACAATGGATTATCAAAGATGCCAAGCAGTAGATTTGATATAAATTTTCGCTTCAGATGTGATGCAGCAGAACATTCTCAATGTTAATACGTTGTGAAGAGTAAGAAATTGGTTGTTTATTTCTGATTACTGTTTTCTTATCTTAGATTTGATTAATCAATGGTACAAAAGTTTTGGTTACAGATAATTTTTCCTGGATAATTGATTGTGTTAACATTTACACAAAATCTATTTAGAGAGGAATCTATCTTTAATTGTTGTTCAAAGTGGAGCTATGATGGGATTTTAGTTGTGAAAACTAGTTTTGATAAAATCTGTGGCCAAATGTAATTTGAATTCAGATATGTGGTAGTGTGGTCTTTCATTGTTACTTTTAGGGTGGTTAGAAGGTGCGCCTTGGAACCCAATTTTTTGTAGGAAACTCAATAACTGAGAGCTGCCTTTTGTGAGTGAGTTTGATCATGTATGTTATCTCAACCTAAGGTGTGGGTACCTGGAATGATGTTGGCTGGCCTTTGTGTGGTTGGAAGAGCTTCAGCATGAAGCCATGTCGCAGAACTTAGCGTCAAAAGGAGGTTTGGACTACTCGTGCATGTCCAGTGAGGGCCACGGTTAGATTTTCGTTTGGATAGTGTTGTAAGATTTGAATTTGATTAAGAAACGTAGTTTCTAGAAGAGGGTGATGGTGAATGGATATAAGATGCAGAAGTGGTATGCTAAAACTGTTCCTTTATGTATCACTTGATAGGCCTTGAATGAAATGCATAGCCTTATGCAGTCAGCTCAGTATCCTTTTTCTTTCTGTTTTTAATAAGTCTTGTCTACACGGGTAGTGTTCATGTGGCTCACTTTCAATAAATTCTAAGTTTGATGCTCTTTAGTACCAAATCTAACCATTCTAAAGGCTGATACGTTAGCATGATTTCAAAGAAATTCTGACATTTGTAATTACAATATATGCAGTGGAATGCTTGTTCAGGATCCTACAAAGGGTAATGATGTGGATTCAATTTTTGACCAAGCTAGGGAATTGGGAGCTGTAGAGGGGCCTTTTGATCCTTCTAATGCATCGTCAAGCTCAAGAAGCTTTACTGGAACCGGGAGGCTACTCTCTGGAGAAACTGTACAATCTGTTCCCCAGCAATCCGAGACCGTTGTTCATAACATTATTTTCTGGTCTGATGGATTCACCATAAATGATGGCCCATTGAGGAGGTTGGATGATCCCGAAAATACATCTTTCTTAGAGGTAACAACATTAGTATATGTATGGTACTTAGTATATATATATATATAGTACTTAGTATATAGTACTTTAGTGTATATATAAGATAGTAGTACTTTAGTATAAGAAAACTAACAAAGAAACTAGCACATTATAGAATCAGATGTTGTGGTTGAAGTTGATTACCCCGGGACTTCAAAATTATTTTCTATACAATAAACATAGCATTGTGCATTCTTGCTTTCGGCTTATTGTTTGCTAGTTAATATCATGATTCTGCGTTCGATCTATTGGATGACATGTTTTCTCATACGTATATATCCATCTGGAAACACCAGGTATAAGCGCTAGGTTGCTCCTGCTTTGTTTCATGGTATCGTGGGATATGATATTCTATATCTGACCATTCTTTTCCTCCACACAGAGCATCAAAAAGTCTGAATGTCCAAAAGAGTTGGAACCTGAAGATAGAAGTACCCCAGTCCATGTCAATCTAATAAGAAGGAATGAGCAGTTCCCAGTGAGTTATCTCTTTATGATCTTTCTGTTTGAGAAGTATTCTAGTTGATGGTTCTCCAATGAAGTCAAACTGCAAGTGCATCTCTTCACTTTCAAATGCATTTAAATTTTGATGGCCTCTTCTCAAAGTCCGCTCGAGAATATTTTGCTTTACCAGTGATTGATATTTATGTCCTTGTAGGAACCTGTGAAGCGTCATGTTCCTTTTCAGGGTTCGGGAAGAACTCTAGGTAGCAGCTCTACTCCAGCATTATCTGAGCCAACTTCTGCATCGACTCCTCTCAACGCTGCTGCAACCCCATCCATGGGCCTAGTTGTGGATGAAACATTGCCATCAACATCGATTCAACTTAGGCTGGCTGATGGGTCCCGCATGGTTGCACATTTTAACTACCGGCATACAATCAGTGACATTCGCGCCTTCATCGACACATCTAGGCCTGAGGGTCCAAGGAATTATCACTTGCAGATTATGGGATTCCCTCCCAAACTCCTCAATGACCCGACCCAAACAATAGAAAAGGCCGGCCTTGCCAATTCGGTTGTGATCCAGAAATTATAGCCAGCTGAACTATGTGATGATATATGCTATTTGTTCATTAGCTTCACACATGCAAATTATGTACCAGGTATTAAGAATGTGAACCTGTACTGTTACTCCTTATGTACAATGTCTTTAAAGTTGTGAGTTTGATTCTATAAAATACCTTTGGAAACTCAGAACCCTTTACTTTAACTAGGAATTACTGGATTCTTTGGCTAACATATTTTTCAATTTGGTTACTTGTTTTGGCATCGAGTTGGTCACCATGTTCTTGTTGATTCCGATTAGTTTCATTTGACTCTGATTCCATCAATGAACATTAGGTACAGAAATCAACTTGCCATGGAAAAAAATGCAATATGCTTGTATGAAGCATCGTTCAAAATGGTTGCTCGAAGGTGAGAAACTGTTCCGCATAATGATTAGACATCTTGGTGAATTTGTGTATACATCCTTATATATATTTAGTTATATAGATTCTTATATATATTTAGTTATATAAGCTATTTTATTTATTAATTGATTAGTTAAGAATATAAGTATTAACTAAAACAAATATTATAAATTAAAAAATATCGAATGTTGTATAATAAATAATAAAAAATTTATATTTTTAACATTTATGATTTTTAACTCAATTCATTTGTCTAGATAATTAATTTTTGTTTTAAAATAATTAGATAATATTCATTATATTATTAATTTGTTAAATTTTATCTTTGAAAAAAAAAAAAACCCACCTAGGTCCAGTTTAGGCGTTAGGCTGATATCGACCGCTCTAAGAGTATCTAGCGTCATTTTGAACGTTAGTACAAAAAACGTATAGCTTGATCATGCCCTCTCCCTCGGATTTGGATTGAGCTTCTGTACTTGCAACTAGTAGCCCACTCCGCTTCCCTTTTTTTCCGAGTGTACATTCTAAACTCATGAAGCACAATTGCGAATACAAAAATAACAATGTAATTCACATACAATGATATTACATATTAGTTCTTTTTACTTTTTACTCTAAAATTTAAAATTCAAAACGAAATGATTATCACATGTGAACTTGCTAGAGTTGCATAGGGTATGATGAAAGGCGTAGATTGGTTAGCTAGATATAGAAATGGGGTAAACCAAGGGAGTCCTCCATGTCCAATCATCCATGGTGTACACAACTACATAGTTACATAGTGAGATCTTGTGGTTTGTTGGATGGATTTCGTGTGGGAAGAGAATCCTTAATTAGGCATCTCTCAGACTCTGGGCAATAGTTGAGCTCCGTCCGTCCCTTCATAGTGGCAATGTGGCATAGGGCAAAAGATAGATTGGACACCAAAGAAGCATGGCTTGTCGGCCAAAACAACACTATTCTTATTTCATGCTACATATCTTTTTGCATCCATCATTAGTGAAGTTGGTCGCCTAAAGCCCCCTAAATCCGAACAATGTGTCGCCCACCATCCACATAACATTATGAGACCACCCCATCATGGCCACAATACCTCATATAACTTACCTACTAAAGTGTAGGCCGAGTTACTAGAAGAACGAGCTAGATCATATCTGATAAACTTCTGGTTATGAGTTCGATCATACTAATGTTCATCGAGTCCTGATTGAAATGCTTTGCTTTGATTGTAGGATTTGAAAGTTAGGTCCCGATTTATTAACTAAGGGCAAATTCAAAAGACTCTGTTTTGGGAAAATTTTGAGAATCTCAAAACAGCAAAGACTTTGAAGCAATGAGGTCACCACAAAACAAATGGAAAACATGATAAGCCATCTGCAAGTAGAAAAGCAAATAACCCCTTTCTAGTTGGCTGGATGTTTGTCACTGATGAAATAATGATATGCTTTAACATATGTTTTCAACAATAGTAATATTCTCTCGCGCCGTTGTTTGTCAAATTCAATACGGTTAAATTATTACAAATTAATAACTTTGGGACATGGATGATCAAGATGAAAAAATTGAAGATGATATATGGTTATACTATCAAGTCCATTATGGGAAAAGAAACTTTTACAACGATAATAATATTAAATAATTTTTTGTTACAATATAAGAAAAACATATCAAAAAATTTTACCATATTAAAAAATGTTAGAAATGAGGTCTAATGTTCCATTAATTTTAAAAAGAAACAAATAATGATTGATTTATATATTAAAAAAATTATAAGCACTACTATGCATCAAAAAATTTAATATATATTACCTGAGACATTGCAAATCTTTTATAATGTATTATTTTATAAATTTAAAGAATTATTAATTTGTCACGTTATTCCTAAATTAGAATGGGCCAAGAATGTTATTTAATGAAGACAATTTATTTATCGAGCATAAAATCGTCAAAATTTTATTATATTTTCATTATGATTTATTATTAAAAGCCACTCTCACATGGTACTTTAAAAAAATCTTCCCAAAATTCCATAGGTTATTGCACATACATCTCTTTTTCCTTATTTTGTGTTATGGTTTTTTACTGTCTATGCAATTTATCGACCAGAATGAAAAAAAAAAAAAAAAAAAAATTCTCCATGCAATTTTATTTTTTGATACTATCGGCCTCTAATAACAATGTAATGACATATTTCCATTTCTATTAGCAACCTAGTGAAATTTATCAACAATACATTCATATATCTGAGTTTTCTGCTTGATTTTTCTCACTTGATCATGACCTTCAATGTAAAAATTAATAAAAACGTTAATAACTCAAAAATTGACTTCTTACTTCTTATTTTATTAGTTTAGTTTTCCTTTTTCGGTTCTTATTACTGTTATTTGCTATTTGATAGTTGACTTGTCGAGCCATAGTCCTCTAAGGTCTCTTTTGGTAAGTCATATTGTACTGATTTTTTCAGTCAAATAGATTAATATGTTCATCGGATAAACTAACTATTTAGTCAAGCGTTTGGTGCTCGACCAAATTAAAATGTCAACTATATTATACTTGACGAATTATATTATAGTAGTTGATAAGAAATATTTACATAAATATTAATTATGTACATTATAATTTTATTTTTATAATTTATTTTAATTAACTATTGATATATTATTATTTCTATTTATTAAAAAATTATTTTATATTATTATTATTATTATTATTATTATTATTATTATTATTATCATTATATTTTTCAAGATTATTAGAAATCCGACTATTTAATACGAATAATTTGGAGAATATTATTTTAACTTGTCTGGACCATATAAAGATAATCAATTGTATTAATTTATACGGTAACTAATTAATACGAGTAATATCAAACACTAATTTCATATTATATTATTATATTCAATCTCTTATACAGCGTACCAAATGTAACCTTAAGTGTATGTTTAAGGAATGACCAATGTTTTTTTAAGATATGAGTAAATATTTACCCTATATGGATACAAATATACTTATTCAGACTCATTCTCGTTTATTCAAAACCCATAAACCTTCAAGGCGCTGTGAAACTGCCACCATTGGACTTGTCTAGACCAAATAAAGAGAACCCTACTGTTCTTTTCCATTTGTGCTACCTAACAGATAAGAGAGGCCAAGAGGAGAAGAGAGGCAGAGTGATAGGACCTTCCCTGAAATCACCCTCGATTCTCGTAAAAATACCTACTCCTGTCTGACACAATCACTCTAAAATTCCCAAAGTACCGTCAGTCCGAATAAATACAAACACAATATCAGACAAGGGATAAACCCCATGTGTCAAACGTAAACGAAACCCAAAAAATAATAGATATACAAAGCACTAGACACGAAATAAAATACCACCAAAACCTACTATGGATAACAAGAGCGAGTAGTCTCACAAAAATGCCTTAGCCTCAATACAGCTCTCGTCCCGAGATCAACCTGTAGGATACCAAAACCATTAAAACTGTGAGTGGACAAAAATAAAGTCTTCGGAAAACCATTTTTCGAAATAAACACCCTTCCCTCCAGTTTTATGGAAACATACATGCATAGTCAATAAACAGTCGATTTCAAGGAAAAAAAACAGTAGTATATATGAACCGTGGGTCCAACATAAATCATATAAATACATAAATTCCCATAACCCACATTTCCCAGAAATCCTCAGTTATAAACCAACATGAAACCATCTAGACACAACAAGCAATGCTAGTCAAACCTCATCATGCTGGTTCAACCAACATTCCTTTTGTACTACGCATAGAGACCCACGGATTTTACAGAGTTCAACTCTGTTGGCACGTGTCGAGTTCAGCTCCAACCACGTCCGAGTCCGTCCCTGAGAATCATCGAGTTCAATTTCGGAATAGCGACCCAATCGTATGAGGATGACCATACTGAACCAACAGTTTACCAAAAATACATTTTAACCTACTTTAAAATACCCACAAAGCCTAAAAACATTTACATCCCGGGCACTAGCCGAAAACCCAGCATTCCCAAATCTGCCATAAAACTTGTGTCCAGAACATCACAATCGAATATATATTCCAAAACCAGAGATTTATCCAAAAAAACATTTAGAATCATATAATCAAAGAATAACCCTCCAAACCATGCCATAAAACCATATACATGCGTCAATATGCATGCAACACAATTATTAAAGAAAGTGTCCACTCACAGTACAACTGATCGTTTCATATGTTACTTAGCAGTCTCTGGGGCATCCTGACTTGTCAAAGTAACATTCGAGGGTCACCAACAATCCATATAAGCTCATATGTAAACTCCCCCTAAACCCTAGAACAGTACACGTGTCCCGAACACGCATTCTGAAGAGATAAACGCCCAAAACTATCCTTAAACAAACTCCAATTAGCCTGAAACCACCACCATTAGATTCAGCCCATCGAAACTTTTCGAATAAGCCCAGCCCCACCTTGAGATTCATGCCCAAGTTCCCTTACACGTCGGTGGAAGTCTGATGACCTCCCCCATTCGCCGCCATGCGCGTGACATCAGCTACTGACGTCATCCCTAGTTGACATGGCATTGCCACGTGTCCCTGACATCTTCCAACCCTACCACGTGGCACACTTTCACACTGCCATATGGCACCACTTGCAACCTACCACGTGGCATAAGACGTTGCTAACTCACCCTGACAGCTGCGTGGCACCCCTTACACCTGCCATATGGCATCGCCAGTTACCTACCACTTGGCACTCGACATGTTTCACTGCTGATGTCATCATGATGTCACCTAGTGACGTCATCATGATGTCAAGCAGACATCACCCCTCGCCAGAGACAACGATGACACCGCCATGGCTGCCGTCGTCGATCGATCAAAAAAATTCCATTAAAGGCCCTAAACTTCAAACTTCGATACCTCCCTCATTTCTCAACCAAAATGGGGAAAATTTATCTCAAAATCTATCTACTCAACCCCAAGAATCCAAATCCAAGCCCAAGCCCATAATTCAGAAATAATACATGGATTCCAAAATATAAGGTTCAAAAGTTTCGTGTCTCCTTCCTCCTCTCCCATCATGCGTTCTCAACGTCCTCCTCCTTCAAACCTTAGCTTATCTTGCTCGTGAGGGTCCCTAGAACGGGATCCTAACTGCGGTTTGGTTCAAAAGGGTCACAAAATAAAGATGGAAATATTGGGTTATTTGTTTGTGTGTATGGTTTGCATGCACGGAAAAAGGGAGAGAGAAAGAAAAGAAATGAGTTTGATAATAGGGATCTAATCCTATCCACACCATCCCAAAATATCCACACTTTCCCCCATGACCAAAATACCTTTCCTCAAATTAGAAATCAAGTATAATCCTAAGGACAAATGGTCCAACTTGTTATAATAATCTCGTAAAATATTCAAAAAATTCTCGAAAAAATCTTGTTAGTCCCGTAGTTAAGGTCCAGATCATTACAATATACCCTCCCACGTGGCCTCCTTCACGTCAAAATTCCTCCACAGTATAACTACAAGGTCAAGGTCAGCTAATGTCATACCTTGTCTATCCTATCCCAGATCTAGACAGATTGCTCACCAAGCTCGAAACCCTCTCCGAGTTCTCCCGATCGCTCCTCCAACACATGGGACGTGTACTTCGCGAGAACTCCAAAGACGAACCAACCCACTCACCAAACAGCCTAACCTCCCAATCAACCCTAACGGTCAACTGACCTACGTCTACCAAGACGCACCATCTCGGGCCTCACCAACACTCAAGCAACCAAACCAAAGAGAGAAAAAGTACATGTCTGCGTAACAGCGAACACACATGCTCCCCCACCTACGATTCCATCGCGTCCCCTTTAGCTGCCACCTGCCCTGTTGGTTCCTCAAGTCGTTAACTAACTTGATAGGACCCGTCCCAATCCTCCCGGGATTAACGCGGGACGACCCTGCTCCTGTTCGTGTCAGACAAGGGATATTTCCAACCTTTGCCCTCTTGGGCTATCAGAGTATGCCAGGATCCGGAGGAGGTATGTGATATCTCGGCCTCTGCTACAGTCCACAACCATTGGCAACCTGAAGGGCAGTCAAAACATTAAAAGCTGTGAGTGGACAAAACAAGAGTTTATAAAAACATTTTAACGAAGTCATTTGTACCCTTCACTAAAAATCATGCATGCATTCTAAAACCATTTATCAAACCGTATATTAGGGCCTTAGCCCAAAATCGTAAATGAAACCGAATACACGAGCCACTGCCCAAATCCATACGGGACTCAGCCCAAAACGTGTACACATCACATATCATATATCATATATACATATAATCACACAACCAATCTTGTCACGATTTCCAAAGCTACGCGCGTGCTACCCGGGGTCTCAAACCCAAGTCTCTCAGAGTCCAAGGTCAACGTTCGTAGACCAATGACCTGTCCTGAGGTTACGATCCATGCCTTCCCGAGAGTAAGGAACCCAACTGGGGGGCGACTCCACTCAGTCGGTGCTCCGTGACTACTCCGGGGTCCACCCAGGCCAACGACCCTCCCCGGAGGAGATAATAGAAGTAAAGGAAGGTATATGAATATCATACATATATATACATAACATAAACATTCATGCCCGGTTCCCCTGAACCGTCATGATCTATAACATCCATTTAAGGGTTCATGCCCGGTTCCCATAAACCGTCATGTACCACAATAACCTTTTCAGGGTTCATGCCGGTTCCCATAAACCGCCATGAACTTGGAAATCCATCTAGGGTCCCTGACCCGAAATCATCAATGTATGACAACTAGGTTTCGTGCCCGAACATATGACATCAGCTGGGCATCGTGCCAGATATCTAAGGGTCAGTCACGACTCTGATCGTAGTGATGCGTGCAACCATCCATCCAGGACCGCCCTCAATCCTGGTATGTCGCCAACGAATCAACCGACGCGACCACCACAAGACCATGGTACACTCATCACCGATCGATATCCTAAACCGTCAGCACTCCGAAGTCGAGTCTCCATCGGCTACCCGATAACAGATCGTGCATTGTGACTTCTCCGGAAGGAACACATCCCAATCCGGAGGCGAGAGTCGTATCGTCCGTCCCCGTTCACATAGCACTCGCCGCGAACACGATTTAGACCCGTAGGTCATCAATAGTGTCATATGCCTGAGACAAAACCAAATGGGTCTCATACCCGAGTTTCTCCTTTTGGAAATCCAAATCCATTTCATTCAAACCAACACAGAAATACAGACCCGTATAGGCACTGTATAAGGTCGAAACCTCGAAATACGTGCCTATATGTAACCACAACCAAATGCACTCATGGAATCACCAAACAAGTATTAAAACATATAATAAACATTTATGCATGCACCAATTTAGAAAACAAGGTCCACTCACAGACCGTCCGAGCTGCTGGCTCGATATGCGTGCCATACGGCTCTCCTGAGCAAATCATCGTCACCGGGACTCCAAACCTGTCCAAATCAATCTAGAGGGTTACTAACTACCTTATTAACCTCTTATTGATGTCCTGTAATTTTTTTGGAATTTTTAACTATTTTTACACGCGAACCTAAACCTTCCGATGCCCCGAACATTATCGAAACGGTGTCCGATCGACATGAAACCAATCCCAAAATGTTCGTTACATCGAATAGTAGATTTCACGTGTTGAAAACATTCCCAAAAACTCCACCACACGCTGCCACGCGCCACCCAAAGGGCCCTGCGCGTGGGCTCACGAGCCAGTGTACTGTAGACCGTCTTCTTCCTCTGGCAGGTTCAGACCGACTGATTCGGTCCACCACCTACAACTGGATCGGCGTGACCGGTCCAGGCCTCTACAATCCTCATTTTTCGTCCGTTTGCTTCCAATCCAATCCCTAAATTCCTATTTTCTCATTTCCTATCCATTCCAATCAACAAAACTAATCAAAACGTCCTAAAATCCCACAGTTCATCTATGGCCTCACGACCCTGTGTTTCCCGACCACCCTCACAGCTTCCTCTGCCGAGAACCACCCTCCAAACCGTCCTAAAATCATCCTAGAAACCTAATAATCATCCCCCAAACATCCAAAACTAACCATAATGACCAAATCGAAATAAAATGGGAAAATGGGCAAATCGAGTACTTACCATTGCTCAGCCGTGCACGGCGGCCCAGCCGCCTCCTGCCACCTTCCTCGGCAGGGATGATATGCACGGGTTTGTTGTGAATGAAGAAGAATGATCGATGAAGGGATGATATGCATGAGGGAAAAGAAATGGCCAGTGGATGGGTGACACTTGTCACTCATCCATTGGGTAGGAACTAAATATCTGGGGCCCACTAGAATCCAAAAGTTAAGTCGTTTCATAAAACGTGCAATAGTTCCCCGAAACTTCCTTGAACCGTAACTTCGTCGTCGAACGTCCGAATTCGACGTGCTGCCTGTCTATGGATTCGTATCATCCCGATCTACATAACGGCCCTCGACCCTCGGCCATCGGACCCCCCGGTCCAAAAGTCAACTATTTTCCCCTTTTAACCAAAATTACCAAAATGCCCTTAAACTTCCGAACATCATAACTTCTTCCTCGAACGTCGAAATTGAACGTGCCACCTGTCTATGAACTCGTGACGTCACGAACTATGTCACGGTCATCGGTCAAAGTCCATTTGACCGCCAGAATGAAAAATCAACGTTTTACCCATGCCTAGGGGCAAAACGGTCATTTTGCATCGTTCGTCTGATTCCGCCCAACTAATCACCGATTAACCTCACTAATCGTGATTAGTCACTAATCTAATCCTGAATTTCGAGACAGGTCATTACATAACTAGTGGCATCATCATCCGGAAGATAAGGACACTCCCACTTGAAATGCCCAAGATCTTCACAATAGAAGCAACCATCCTCGCTACTCCAAGTAGCTCGTCCACCTTGGCTCAACCATCGGTTACCAAAACCCAAACGGTTACCACTGGAAGAAATGAAACTAGACACAACCCTTTTCAGAGCTCCCTGGGTAAATGAGTCCTCCTTATAATGCCCTCGGAGTTTCCCAGAACCACTGTTCCATTGTTGCTAGGTTTCTGCCAAGCTCGCTCTGAAGACCAGACAAGAATGACCGAACCTTAGATGCCTCAGTCGCCATCGCACTTGATGCCCCTACTCCAGTCGCATGAACTTTGTTTCCCTAGCATCCCAATATGACTGGGGATAATACTAAAGTAAGAAATGTTCCTTGAACATCACCCAAGTCTCGGTAACCTCATACAAACCCATCGACAACATAGTCTGCCACCATACCTGTGTAGAACCATCAAAGAAAAATGCAGTTGTCTGAATCATATGGTCGGGAGGGCAACACGTCACCCAAAAAATTTACTCAAAGCGTGCAATCTATTGATCGGCCACTTCGGGCTCTGATCCACTTGTCAACTCAATGGCTCCAAGCTGCATGGCCTCTCAATATCAGGTCCCTTGGGGATCTTACCCCTCCTGTAAGACCCGTGTCCTAGAGGGAACGGTGAACGATCCCACATTCCTGCGAGGGGTGAATGGTCTGGAAGGGAAATGGCTGTGTGCCTTAAAGGTGTAGGCACACACCTATCTAGCACTAGGCCTTTTGAGAGCTCAATGGCTTTGGGTTTAGTTGTAACTCCAAAGTTAAGTGAGTTAAGGCTGGTGCAATTCTATAATGGGTGACCTCCCTAGAAAGTTGCACCGTGAGCTCTCGAAAAAAAAAACCGTGAAGGCAAGGGTAAGGAGGCCCAAAGCGGATAATATCTTGCTAGATGAGTCGGGTCCTGACAGAATGGTATTAGAGCCAGACCCCGACCTGGAAGTATGCAAGCGAGGACGCTGGGCCCTAAGTGACAGGACCCATCCCAATCCCCCCGGGATTAACGTGGGATGACCCTGCTCCCGTCTGACACGGAGTGTCAGACAAGGGATATTTCCGACCTTTGCCCTCACGGGCTATCAGAGTACGCCAGGATCCGGAGGAGGTATGTGATATCTCGGTCTCTGCTACAGTCCACATCCAATGTTAACCTTAAGGGCAGTCAAAACATTAAAAACTGTGAGTGGACAAAACAAGAATTTATAAAAACATTTTAACGAGAAGACATTTGTACCCTTCACTAAAAAGCATGCATGCATTCGAAACCGTTTAACCAAAGAAACCATATGTGGGAACTAAGCCCAAAACCAAGATTGAAAGAACCATAATGAAAACGACCATACGGGACTCAGCCCAAACCATAGTAAAACCACGTACACGGGCCACTGCCCAAAACCTGTGCATATCACATATCATATATCTCATTTATATCATATACACATATATACATATAATTCACACAACCAATCCTGTCACGGTTTCCAAAACTACGCGCGTGCTACCCAGGTCTCAATCCGAGTCTTCTCAAAGTCAAGATCAGTGTTCGTAGACCACTGACCGTACCCGAGGTAATAGTAACCATAGCCTTCCTGAGAGTAAGGAACCCAACTGGGGGGTGACTCTACTCAGTCGGTGCTCCGTGACTACTCCGGGGTCCATCCAGGCCAACGACCCTCCCCGGAGGAGATAATAGAAGTAAAGGAAGGTATATGAATACATATATATACATAACATAAACGTTCATGCCCGGTTCCCTTGAACCGTCATGATCCACAACATCCATTAACCAGGGTTCATGCCGGTTCCCATAAACCGTCATGAACCAGAATGACCTGACAAAGGTTCATGCCGGTTCCCATAAACCGTCATGAACCACAATGACCTTTCCATAGTTCATGCCGGTTCCCAAAAACCGTCATGAACTTGGAAATCTATCTAGGGTCCCTGACCCAAAATCATCAGTGTAAAACATCTGGGTCTCGTGCCTGAACATAAGACTCAACTGGGCACCGTGCCCGATATCTAAGGGTCAGTCACGACTCCGATCATAGTGATGCATGCAACCATCCATCCAGGACCGCTCTCAATCCTGGTATGTCGCCGTGAACGAATCAACTGACGCGACCACCACAAGATCATGGTGCACTCCTCACCGATCGCTATCCTTAACCGTCAGCACTGCGAAGTCGAGCCTCCCCAGGCTGCTCGACCACGAATCGTGCATCGTGACCTCTCCGGAAAGAACACATCCCAATCCGGAGGCGAGCGTCGTATCGTCGATCGTCGTGCACATAGCACCCGTCGCGCCCGAGTCTTTAAACTCAAAACCATGCGCATAAACAGGCCTTTCCCGGGATCTCAACGAGTCTTTAAACTCAAAACATAGACAATAAGCCTCGGGAGTATCACAATAACTGAGTCTTTAAACTCAATCCGAGTCTTTAAACCCAATTTTCCGGGCCCGCCCCCGTCATCAGTTAACCGAGTCTTTAAACTCAAAATGTGCTCCAGCAATGGCACCCGGGTCTTTAAAACCGAACTATTTTATAAGCCACAAACAATTAGGATCCCTCACGATCCGCTTTCCGAAAAGCATCCCGAAATCACATATATAAAACAACTGGGCCCCTGGCCCGAATCCACTTATATAAATTAACTGGGCCCCTGGCCCGATTTCTTAAATCAACTGGGCCCTTGGCCCGAATTTACATTGTCAAACCCGTAACTGTTTCATAAAATTATATCCGAACCACAATCATGGAAATCAGTGCAAATCTGGAAATCTCGATTTACGCGCAAACCCGTAAATCGACTCGAAATGCGTGAAATCACATAAATTCACCGATATCCAAATCAAAGCACATAAAAGCAGTTACAACAATCATGAAACAATTATGCATGCATAGGATTTATAAAAAACAATGTCCACTCACAGACCATTTAACCGAGCGCCTCGATACGCGTGCCACCGGGCCTCCCGGGCCTCGTCACTAACACCGGGACTCCTGAACCTGTTCATATCACATTAGAGGGTTACTAACCTCCACAATAACATCCTATTCAAGTCCCGTAATTTTCCCGAATTTTTAAGTATTTTTAAACCCGACTTAAAACCTTCGGACATCCCGAAAAGTATCCGAACGGGATTCGACTGACACGAAACCAACGCTGAAATGTTCGTTATAACGTATAGGATAAAATTCGTGTTGACCGTACCTCGGGATTCGTGCCCACGCGCCGTCACGCGCTGCCGTGAGTGGCTGCGCGTGAAAGCCACGCGCCTGTTACAGTGACTGCTACAGTCACCGTCCTCGCCCGTTTCTCTGTAATTCGGGTCTGATACCCGCGATTCCAACCCGATTAGATAGCCATCAATTCGACCTCGATTCCTTCCGTTTTTTATTCAAAATCATTCTTCAACTATCTAATCGAAGTTCCATGTCCCTGATTCACCAAGAAAGTCCCAAAATTAGACCCACAACCCGTGATCACCCAAACGGGTCGATCACTCAAACTCTGTGTATTCTTAATCAAACTCAAATTAACCTCACAGTAAGGATTCTAGGCCTAAAAGGAACTGAAATGCACGATCAATTGGACACGACATTAACTGGAAGTGATCGTCCATAGCTCAGCGATTTTCCAGAATCTGGAACCTCAGTTCCAGTCCAATCCGCGTCAGTTTCTTTCGAAGTTGATGGGGTTCAGTTCCAATTCCTCCCAGAAGCCTCAAGCCGTCCATGGTTTGGTCCAATTCCTCTCAGAAATTAAACTGAGTATTTTCCCTCCATTTTCCATTTTTCCTCCGAACTCGGTTTCCTCTCATCAGCGCTCTGCCCTCACTTCGAACTCGACCCCGAATGATTCAAACACTCACCAGACACCCAACTAACCGTTCAAAATGGACGACAACCCGTGGGGGACATCTTCAGCCCCACAGGAAAATGCTTCCCGTAAACAACCCAAAACCATATTTAATCTCTTCCGTGCTCTGTCCGTGCTTCCCACATACTGACCACAGTCCATTAACAATTAATTAGCACATTAAACCATACCCCACTCCAAATTCAAGGTTAAACAATGCCCCCGTGCACTGGTCGTGTTCCCCATTCACGGTGCTACAGTGCCCGTGCAAGCAGTCCCCGTGAAATTACCATTCTGCCCTTGTGCAGAAAATTACCAAAATGCCCCTCACGCATCCAGACCCGTAACTCGGTCATACAGACTCCGATTGATGTGTGCCGCCTGTCTACGAACTCAGGGCATCGAGACCTTCCTAACGGTCCTCGGCCATCGGACCACCCGATCAAAAGTCAACATTTCCCCTTATTTCGACCAAATTACGAAAGTGCCCTTGAACTTCCGTACATCATAACTCTCACCACGAACATCGGAATCGAGCGTGCCGCCTGTCTAAGAACTCGTGACGTCCCAAACTACGTCACGGGCAATGGTCAAAGTCCATTTGACCGTCCGAATAAAAAGTCAACGTTTTGCCCACGACCAGGGGCAAAACGGTCATTTTGCACCGTTCGTCCGAGTTCGCCCAACTAATCATCGATTAACCCTGCTAATCATGATTAGTCCGTAATCTAATCCCGAATTCCGGGACGGGTCGTTACAACCTTCCCCCCTTAAATAATTTCGTCCTCGAAATTACCAAATATCCTTATTCCATTTCCACCTCGTGGAAAACATTTCGATCTCACACCTGTGTACACTTGTACACCCACCAAACTTGTCTGTACTCAGACGTCCCATCACGGTTTCTCACCGTACCGACCACAATCGAACACCGCAAGTGAAATTGATCAGCTGATCCCTGTGAATATTACCCGTCAAACTGTCACCACCAAGCTTTACCACCCTAATAACGCTCCATCCATCAGTCAATCGGTGGCGACACCTCATACTGCTACTCGCTCAAGTAGCGTCAGATCAACCACATGACCTCATCTCGCAGGGCAACCCAATCCTGCGACATATATCCATCTCAAGTCCATAACTGTCAATTCCCTCAGCGAACCATAACGCTGGAATCACCTCGGTGTGATAACATCACGCAAGTTCACACGTAGTGACGCAGTCACCAACTCACTCATCCTGAGTGTACGCGTACCGTCATCATACTCAATCAGGTGGTGTAACTGACACACATTGAATACTAGCCAATCAGGGATCACACATCTCCACACTGGGGTCCACTAGCCATCCGTGGCTAAGAGCGCCTGCTCACAAAATTATTGAACCCAACAAAATAACTCTGCCCAGTGCATAGTATTCAATGTCCAGTTCACACCCACCACCAAATCCAATGGTGTCGGAACTAAGCCGACCACCACCCGTATAACCATACACCACTGGTACCTCCCGTGTACCGTCACCAGATACCACTCGGTCCGTCCAGTACCGATCCTCGTACACCGTACAGGATACGTACGTCCATCCGCCAATAGGCCCACTACATGGCCCACAGTCAAACATAATCCGATATTGGGGTTCTCCTGTCCAGTCCTAGACTAGGCAAATCGTTCAACTCAACTCAACATCCAGTCCCAATCCAGATCCGAGTTCGAATCCACAATTTCATAAGAAATCCCGGATCCAAACCCAAACATCACACCCTTAACCCGTTTCTGAATCCGAATCCGAAATCATTATTCCGTAAGCTAGCATCTGGAATAATCATTCCGCACCCAAATCCAGAAATCCAGTTTCAAGTTCCGAAATCGAATCCTAAATCGTCACCCAAGAATCCGATTCCAAAACCCGAAATCTCAACCACGTCACCCAGACGCGCCAAAACCGAACCTATCGGTTACCCGTTCAAACCATTCGATTGAATTCATAAGGAAGCCAATCCCAACATCCACATATCTCAAAATGACCAACTAGACCTCGTGGAAAAACCACACACTCACAGGTCAAATCCTCGAGTCAAAGCGTAAACGTTCCAACACACTCGAGTACTGATTAACTTCGAGATGAAGTTCAGTCCAATTATTCCCGTATCCAAACATGTGACAGAGCGATAAGCTCTTCACCTAACCTCACCCAAACGGTCACAATTCAAATCCATCACCACGTCACCAGACGGGTACCATTACGATTGTAACGACCCGTCCCGAATTCCGGGATTAGTTTAGTGATTAATCTTGATTAGTGAGGTTGAACGGTGGTTAGTAGGGCGGAATCAGATAAATTGTGCAAAATGACCGTTTTACCCCTGGTCGTGGGCAAAATGTTGACTTTTTGTTCGGGCGGTCAAATGGACTTTGACCGATGACCGTGACGTAGTTCGGGACGTCACGAGTTCATAGACAGGTGGCATGTTCGATTCCGACATTCGTAGAGAAAGTTATGGTGTTCGGAAGTTGAGGGGTATTTTGGTAATTTGGCTTGTTAGGGGCCAAATGTTGACTTTTTGATCGGGAGGTCCGATGGGCGAGGGCCAAGGACCGTTACGTAGGTATCGTCGATACGAATCCAACGACAGGCGGCATGCCGAAATCGGAGATCCGACGACGACGTTATGGTCAAGGAAACAAACTAACGAACCGAGGCCGGGATTAAAATAATATTATAATAATGAATAGTGACCGTTGACCCTACACACCTGGATGAGTGACAAGTGTCACCCATCCCTTGTTTCCAGCTCCTTGTTTCCCTCCAAACATCATCATTACTACATCATCATCATCTAATCCACCATTTCCCCTAATTTTCTCCATTTTGTTCCTAAACCGTGCACAAAATGTGGGATTCGGATTAGGGAGAATTGGCTCCCTTCTTCTGCTGTTCTTGTGAGAAAATGGGAGACTAGGATGAGGGAATTAACGGGGAAACACGAGGGGTTGTGAGGATGTTGAATTTTGGATTTTGGATTTCGGGAAAATTGGGGGGAAAATTCCAATACTGGGAATTGGGCTGTGATGATCGAATTGGAGGTTACAAACATCTTCCTGAGGTTGTGACGAGTCGATCCACATCAAAAACGAGAAGGATTGGTGCCGTTTTGGCTCTGATCGAGCTTGGTGACAGAGGAAGAAATCGAGGCTGAGTCGTGGAGTTTGGGGCTGTGATTGACTAAATTGTTGTGGGGAAATGACTTCTCATGATCCCACGATGCTTCTGGGATCATCAATTGAAGGAAACCGGCTGAGATCGATGAAACTCCATGGTTGCACAGTGGACGGTGTTCATACTTGAGTCGTGATCATTTACTGATCAAACGACGAAATTGATGTGGGGGAATTGTTCCTCGTGGTCCACTGATGCTTCTGGTTGAACCAATTTAGGGAAATCAATCGAGATTGAAGGAATCCCATGATTGAACAGTGACCGGGTGTTCTTCGTGGATCATCATCGAATCGTGGGAATCTGGGTAAGGATTTGTGTAATTGAGTTTACAGACTTATAATTGGACTTAAAACGAAGCTAATGGATTGATCAATTGAAGGAATTAGGATCAAATTGACAGGATTGGAACCGGGTTGTGTCGCGGGTGAATTGGACCCGTTTACCAGACAAACGGGTTGGGCTGGTGACACTGTAGCAGGCGCGTGAGTTTCACGCGCAGCCACTTACGGCGGCGCGTGACGGCGCGTGGGCACGGATCTCGAGGTGAGGTCAACATGACTTCTGTCCTATTTAATGTAACGGACATTTTGGAATTGGTTTCGTGTCGATCGGACACCGTCTCGATATTGTTCGGGATGTCCGAAGGTTTTAAAATAAGTTTAAAAATAAGTAAAAATTCGGGAAAATTACGGGACTTTGATAGGATGTTAATGATGAGGTTAGTGACCCTCTAATGTGATTTGGACAGGATTGGGAGTCCCGGTGATAGTGGTGTGGCTCGGGAGGGCCGGTGGCACGCGTATCGAGGCACACGGTTAAAACGGTCTGTGAGTGGACTTTGGTTTTATAAATTCTATGCATGCTTAAATGTTTTATATGGATTATGGTTGTGATTGTGTGATGTTGATTTGGTTGTTGGTAAATTGTACGGTTTCACGTATTTCGAGGCGATTTACGTGCTTGCACGTAAATCGAGGTTTTCCGGTTTTACATGGATTTTCCATATTTATGACTTGGATATAATGTGATGAAATGGTTTTGAAATTGGAAATATGAACTCGGGCTTGAGGCCCACTTGTTTTGGAAATTTCGGACTTGGAGTCCATTTGAGAATCGGGCCGGGGGCCCAGTTGGTTAATGAAATCGGGCCGGGGGCCCAGTTGGTATGAAATCGGGCTGAGACCCATTTGAGTTATGTTATCGGGCCAGTGGCCCAGTTGATTTACAAATTTGGGCCGTGGGCCCAGTGGGTTTATAAGTCGGGCTGCGGGCCCAGTTGGTTTACAAATCGGGCCGTGGGCCCAGTGGTTCATAAAATCGGGCATGAGGCCCAATTGGATTATAATGGTGATTTCGGGTCAGGGACCCTATATTTAATAATTGTGATTTTGGGTCAAGGACCCTAAATGGAATTATGTGGTTTTATGGAAATTTCGGGCAGGGCCCAATGGTAATAATGTGATAAAAGGATTTAATAAAACTGTTTTTCCATATACCATCTGGACACAAGGATATATGATGGTCTCCTCCAGATGTCTGGGACACTGGGGAAGTCACGGTGCATTGCCTGCGAGGGGTCATTATACGGAGCAGCCGGACCGTATGATGACTCAGGAGCAGGATTGCTATGATTGACGTCAGGGACGTCAGACATCAGGGATGTCAGATATATGGACCCGGAGAGACCCCGGGCAGCACGCGTAGCTTATGAAACCGTGAGATATGACGTCAGGGACGTCTAGCGTCTGGGACGCTAAGCATCTGGGATGCTGGTGATGGTAATGGTAAAATATGGATTAATGAATAAAATGGCTTATTGGTTGGATATGTGTTATGTGGTAAAAATGGATTATTGGTTATGAAATGGTATGTCGGGTCAGGGACCCTAAATGGTTTTGGATTTTTGAATTGATGTTCATCTATGGTCGTGGGTGGTGACCCACATGGTTTTAATATGTATGGTGGTGGTATTCCACGGTTTTGGGCTGAGTTCCCACACTTGGTTTTTGGTTAACGGTTTTCGGGCTAAGGCCCTAATGGCTCGGTTGAGCAAACGTTTTGGTTACTGGTTTTTGGTGGCATGCATACGTTTTTATTGGAGGGCATAAATGTCTTATAAATGTATTTGGTAAACTTATTGGTTTTTGTCCACTCACAGCTTTTGGTTTTAATGCCCTTCAGGTTGATTACGGATGCGATTGCAGCAGAGACTGGGACATTGCACACCTCCTCCATCGGTCCTTGCGTACTCTGGATGGCCCGTTTGGGCAGTAGCTCTTGGTTATCCCTTGTCTGACACCCCTTGTTGGACGGGAGCAGGGCACATTCCACGGTAATCCCGGGGGGATTGGGATGGGTCCTGTCAACGATCCCAGATTGTCACCATGTCCAATGTCCATAACAATCCAGATCCGTCTCGGATCCACACACGCTCACGTGGCTAGGAATCCACCTGGAATCCGATCGTAGGGTCCTACACCCTCAAGAGTCCTGGTCCACCACACAACATTTCTTCAATTATTCCTACATACAATCATGCATTTACAAGGGGACACATCAACATTGTGGGTCACATCCAATTACTTCGTCTCGATCCTTGTCGTTCCACCCAGGAAAATCAAGGGTAATCCAAATACATGAATTCATCATCCATCCTATGTGAGTGCAAACACAACTCACAGCACTCACCATACCAAGTGATCCAACACCGTCTGCTACCAAGCGGAACATGAGAAATCTCATTTACCCAACTTCGAATTATGCAACTCCACCTGGCGACCCAAACCACACATGGGTCCACCAACCCATACACACTCAACATACCGATAACCACAACGGCGTCTGCCAGGGCAGAAAATAAGAAGTCAAGCCTAATGACTTCAAAGTACCTATTACCAATGCGAAAACGAGCACTCCTCTCGTCCGCAATCACAACTTTTCTCAAAACCGACGTTCCAACCATGTTGGGGACAGATGTACTCCCAATGAGGTGTCAAGTCCAACCACTGGACCTCCTACATCCTCAACTCACCTGGACAACCACGTGTCCGCAATCAACCCAATACTCAGACCTCACGTTCGATAATAACCATTTATGCACACATCCCGATTCCGAACGGGAATTACTCCACTCTCTTGAACGTGCATACATTATTGCCTTCACCTCACATCACAGCCTTTACGGATTCAACCCTCAAGTTCCCAGGTGATTCACAATCACAAAATCTCACATCTATACCACCAATGGTTTTCCTCGCCTTTCCAATTCCAGTCATTTCCATGTACTTTCTGAGGATATCAACAACACCCAATCATACCAATCTCGGAGTTGACAACAACTCCCCAAATCCACCAATTCTCCTGGCATAGGGAACATCATCCCTCGATTCCTCCTGTCTCAACATACCGTTATATCCACCAATCACTTGTCGTCTCGACACTGTTGGGACCCTATCCCAACACCTCACAACCTGCACTAGGTCCTAACCAGTCCATGACTCAACCACAATCTCAATCACCAACACCAGCACCAATGCTAGTATCATCAACACTTGCCTCAGCACACCGGCATCCTAACATCCACACGCACACACGATCACCCACACTAGCAAAATGTGCAAAGTTGATACCCCGGATCTCCGTTCATACCGAACGACGATCCCGTATCAACACTCGTACCCCACAACTATGGGTACCCCCAATTTGACCATCCGCACATCAGTATAATGAACGTTCCCTGAACGTCCCCAGATCCTCAAGTGTTAAAACCACACTAAACACCCTCGATAGCTAGTCATCTCGACACAACTGTCGACCAACAGTCATCGCTGTCGAGATCTGTATCCACACCTCACACAATTATTCGATCCAACACGTAATTCCACATCTTATCCCGTAACCGTACCCATGGATCGAATCCCCAAATCCTGACTAGACTCATTAGAGTCATCCACATGGTCATCCATGACCTTCGCCGCTCGTCGCAGCACAAGTTCTCATTTAAAGTTCACCTTTCCAAGTCCATCAATCATAAATTAGGATTCCAAAATCACACCCTAGGGTTCCACCGAACCCAACTGCCTTTTGCAGTAAAATCCCCAACATGACCGACCACGCGGTCCCGACATCGTATAGACGTCAAATCCAACCCAATCATCAATTCATCGTGGGTTCCACCACGAAGGTCATCAGCTAACTCTGATGCACCAACACCATGTACACTAGCCAGTACTACCAGGGTCCATATTTAGACCATTACTCAACCGAGTCTCGCATTTCCCAAAATTACCACTCAAATGGGGTTCCTCGAACCCAGTTGTGCCCAACAGCACAACAATCCATTACCATATGACCGAACCTACGGTCCCACATTACGAGTTCATCGTACACAACCCCGCTTGGGTTGAATCGCATTAACGCACGGCGTATCAGGCCAATCGCACCCTATCCACTGACCGGGATCCAATCCCGCCAACCATCTATCCGACTACCCTAACTATCAGGTTGATGACGAACTGCAGCCAACAAGGGACACCACATCCTCGACCTGCGTGCACAAAAAAAGCAACCCTGGCTCTGATACCAAGCTGACACGACCCATCCCAATCCCTCCGGGATTATCACAGGATGTGACGTGCTCCTGTCTGAAACGAAGTGTCAGACAAGTGATAACCTAACGCCACTGCCCCTACAGGCATCCAGAGTGCGCCAGGATCGATGGAGGAGGCATGCAATGTCCCGGTCCCCTGCTGCAGTCGCATCCGTGATCAACCTGAAGGGCATGAAAAACCAAAAGCTGTGAGTGGACGAAAATAACCAAGTTCATTAAAAACATTTTACAAGACATTTATGCCCCTCAGTAAAAACGTATGCATGCATCAAAAACCGGTAATCAAACATTTATTAGAAATAATTATTAGGGCCTTAGCCCGAAAATCAGTCAATCCAATCCGGAAACCCATCATAACTCCAGTTCATCAAGTCTCATAAACCGGGCCACTGCCCAACACATTTCAACGATCAGAAATCAACAATGCTTCATAAACAAATCTTAAACACGGGAACTCAACCCCAGAACTCATCAAATCCGGTTCATCCGGGTCACTGCCCAAAATCAGTGAAAACTGTAATCACACACGTTTGCTGTATTAAGTGTGCCCGAGTCTTTAAACTCAAAATGTGCT
Source organism: Prinsepia uniflora (assembly GCA_032719365.1). NCBI lineage: Eukaryota > Viridiplantae > Streptophyta > Magnoliopsida > Rosales > Rosaceae > Prinsepia > Prinsepia uniflora. Next base: position 8,795,115 of record CM064868.1, on the reverse strand, counting down.
CCAGCAATGGCACCCGGGTCTTTAAACCCGAACTATTTTATAAGACACAAACAATCAGGATCCCTCACGATCCGCTTTCCGAAAAGCATCCCGAAATCACATATATAAAACAACTGGGCCCTTGGCCCGAATCCACTTATATAAATTAACTGGGCCCCTGGCCCGATTTCTTAAATCAACTGGGCCGTTGGCCCGAATTTACTTTGTCAAACCAGTAACTGTTTCATAAAATCATATCCGAACCACAATCATGGAAATCAGTGCAAATCCGGAAATCTCGATTTACATGCAAACCCGTAAATCGCCTCGAAATGCGTGAAATCACATAAATTCACCGATATCCAAATCAAAGCACATAAAAGCAGTTACAACAATCATGAAACAATTATGCATGCATAGGATTTATAAAAAACAATGTCCACTCACAGACCATTTAACCGAGCGTCTCGATACGCGTGCCACCGGGCCTCCCGGGCCTCGTCACTAACACCGGGACTCCTGAACCTGTTCATATCACATTAGAGGGTTACTAACCTCCACAATAACATCCTATTCAAGTCCCGTAATTTTCCCGAATTTTTAAGTATTTTTAAACCCGACTTAAAACCTTCGGACATCCCGAAAAGTATCCGAACGGGATCCGACTGACACGAAACCAACGCTGAAATGTTCGTTATAACGTATAGGATAAAATTCGTGTTGACCATACCTCGGGATTTGTGCCCACGCGCTGTCACGCGCTGCCGTGAGTGGCTGCGCGTGAAAGCCACGCGCCTGCTACAGTGACTGCTACAGTCACCGTCCTCGCCCGTTTCTCTGTAATTCGGGTCTGATACCCGCGATTCCAACCCGATTAGATAGCCATCAATTCGACCTCGATTCATTCCGTTTTTTATTCAAATACATTCTTCAACTATCTAATCGAAGTTCCATGTCCCTGATTCACCAAGAAAGTCCCAAAATTAGACCCACGACCCGTGATCACCCAAACGGGTCGATCACCCAAACTCTGTGTATTCTTAATCAAACTCAAATTAACCTCACAGTAAGGATTCTAGGCCTAAAAGGAACTGAAATGCACGATCAATTGGACACGACATTAACTGGAAGTGATCGTCCACAGCTCTGCGATTTTCCAGAATCTGGAACCTCAGTTCCAGTTCAATCCGCGTCAGTTTCTTTCGAAGTTGATGGGGTTCAGTTCCAATTCCTCCCAGAAGCCTCAAGCCGTCCATGGTTTGGTCCAATTCCTCTCAGAAATTAAACTGAGTATTTTCCCTCCATTTTCCATTTTTCCTCCGAACTCGGTTTCCTCTCATCAGCGCTCTGCCCTCACTTCGAACTCGACCCCGAATGATTCAAACACTCACCAGACACCCAACTAACCGTTCAAAATGGACGACAACCCGTGGGGGACATCTTCAGCCCCACAGGAAAATGCTTCCCGTAAACAACCCAAAACCATATTTAATCTCTTCCGTGCTCTGTCCGTGCTTCCCACATACTGACCACAGTCCATTAACAATTAATTAGCACATTAAACCATACCTCACTCCAAATTCAAGCTTAAACAATGCCCCCGTGCACTGGTCGTGTTCCCCATTCACGGTGCTACTGTGCCCGTGCAAGCAGTCCCCGTGAAATTACCATTCTGCCCTTGTGCAGAAAATTACCAAAATGCCCCTCACACATCCAGACCCGTAACTCGGTCATACGGACTCCGATTGATGCGTGCCGCCTGTCTACGAACTCAGGGCATCGAGACCTTCCTAACGGTCCTCGGCCATCGGACCACCCGATCAAAAGTCAACATTTCCCCTTATTTCGACCAAATTACGAAAGTGCCCTTGAACTTCCGTACATCATAACTCTCACCACGAACATCGGAATCGAGCGTGCCGCCTGTCTAAGAACCCGTGACGTCCCAAACTACGTCACGGGCATTGGTCAAAGTCCATTTGACCGTCCGAATAAAAAGTCAACGTTTTGCCCACGACCAGGGGCAAAATAGTCATTTTGCACCGTTCGTCCGAGTTCGCCCAACTAATCACCGATTAACCCTGCTAATCATGATTAGTCCGTAATCTAATCCCGAATTCCGGGACGGGTCGTTACAACTAATCTAATCATGGAATTTGGAACGGGTCGTTACACTAAGGGGGGTGGATTGTAAGACCCGTGTCCTAGAGGGAACGGTGAACGATCCCACATTTCTGCGAGGGGGGGAATGGTCTGGGAGGGGAATAGTGGTGTGCCTTAAAGGTGTAGACACGCACCTATCTAGCGTTAGTCCTTCTGGGAGCTCACTGCTTTGGATTCTTGGGGAACTCCAAAGTTAAGCGAGTGGAGGTTGGTGTAATCCCATGATGGGTGACCCACTGGGAAGTTGCACCGTGAGCTCCCAGGAACAAAAAACCCTTTGACCTTGGCTGGTTCGACCAGTGAGTCTAGAGGGGACAATATCGTGTTAAGTAGAGTGGGCCGATGCGCAACTCTGATCTAAACGAGGCCTTTTGAGAGCTCAGTGGCTTTGGGTTTGGTTGGAACTCCAAAGTTAAGCGAGTTGAGGCTGATGCAATTCCATGATGGGTGACCCCCTGGGAAGTTGCACCGTGAGCTCCCGAAAACAAAACTGTGAGGGCAAGGGCAAGGAGGCCCAAAGCAGACAATATCGTGCTAGATGAGTCGGGTCCTGACAGAGGAGGGTCGGGTCCTGACACCTCCGAATCACAGCATCCAATGCCTAAACAAACCAGTCCATGGTGTTTCCCCACCTAGCTTCGTATCCTTATCCTCGTTACCAGGCTGATAACAGGGTTGTCGTCGTGGAGGCATGGTGTTTGATAAGAGGTAAATGTTAGAAATAAAACTACCATGCACAACAAATATGTAACCCCGCAAGAAATGACCTAGTGCTCTGATATCAAATTGACAAGATCCTCCCCAAAATCACCATTAATTCTCGTGAAATGATCTGCTCCTATCTGACACAAACACTCTAAAATTTCCAAAGTACCTTTAGTTCGAATAAATACAAAGATAGTGTCTGACAAGGGATAAACCCCACGTGTCAAACGTAAACAAAACCAAGAAAATAATAGATATACATAGCACTAGACACGAAATAAAAGACCCCCAAAACCTATTATGGATAACAAGAGCGTGTAGTCCCACAAAAATGCCTCAACCTAATACAGCTCTCGTCCCGAGATCAATCTGGAGGGTAGCAAAACCATTAAAGTTGTGAGTGGAAAAAAATAAAGCTTTTGGAAAACCATTTTCCGAAATAAACACCCTTACCTCCAATTTTATGAAAACATGCATGCATAGTCAATACAAAATTGATTTTAGAAAAACAGTAGTATATATAAATCGTGGGTCCAACATAAATTATATACATACATAAATTCCCCTTGCCCACATTTCCCAGAAATCCTCGGTTATAAACTAACTTGAAACCATCTGGAGACAACAAGCAATACTAGTCAAACCTCGTCCCATTGGTTCAACCAGCCCGTTATCCAACTAGCATTCCATCTGTACTACGCATAGACAACCACGGATATTGTCGAGTCGAACTCCGACCACGTCCGAATTCGTCATTGGGAATCATCAGAGTTCAACTCCGGAATAGCGATCCAATCGCATGAGGATGACCATAATGAACCAATAGTTTACCAAAAATATCTTTTAACCTACTTTGAAATACCAACAAAGCCCAAAAACATTTACATCCCGTGCACCAACCCAAAATCCAGTTTCCCAAAACCACCATAAAACTTGTGTCTAGAAAACCACAACCGAATATATATATTCCAAAACAAGGCATTTATCCAGAAAATATTTATAATCATACAATCAAACCATAACCCTCTTAACCATGCCATAAAACCATATACATGTGTAAATATGCATGCAACACAATTATCAAAGAAAGTGTCCACTCATAGTACAACCGATCGTTCATTCTCGAGTTGTATTTTACTCAGTATTCTCTTGGGCGTCGTGGCCTATAAAAGTAACACCTGGGGGTCACCAATAATCCATATAAGCTCATATTAAAAATTCCACTAAACCTCGGACTAGTACATGTATCCCGAACACCATTCCAAGGAGAAAAATCCCCAAAACTATCCCTAAATGGATCTTGATTTGCCTGAAACCACCACCATTAGATTCAGCTCGTTGAAACCTTTTACATGAGCTCAGCTCTACTTCGAGATTCGCGCCCACGCGCTGGTGGTCCAGCGGCCTCCCCCACACACCCCCCCGTGTATGACGTTAAATGATGACATCATATATTGACGTCAGCCACTGATGTTAGCCCTAGCTAACGTGGCACTGCCACGTGTGCTTGATATCTAATGTAACAGCTAGGATGTAGAGAAAAGGAAAAATTGGGGGAAATTTTGGTAAAAATATGATTTTTCATTTGAAAAACTCAAAATGTTGATTTTGTTTTATACGGATAACTTTTTGGGAACTTAGAGAAAGCCGTTACGAAGGCCTCGAGATCCTAAGTTCGTAGAAAGGCGGCACATCAAAATTGGAGATTGGATGATCCTGAGTTAGTTATGAGTCTGTAAAGACAAAAGGTATTTTGGTAGTTTTGGTTTTAAGGGTAAATTGGTACTTTTGACATGTGATGTTATTAGATTTTGACAAGTGTCAAGATATAGAGAGGCTTTTAATTCTCTCCACATATATATATATATATATGAGTGTGTGGTGTGATGTATGGTATTCGATGGGCATGAACCAAAACCCACAAAAACCACATGAATGACCTTAACCGTGAAGGAAGAAGAACCAGAGGGACAGAGGGATGAATGAGAGAACTAGGAGAAGAAAAATAAGTGAAAAGGTGAAAAGCAAACTGAGAAAAAATAGAGGAGATGTCTAGGTTTGAAACGACTGAGAAATCGTGAAGCTAAGTTTTTAGTCGTGAGTCATGGTGCTGGTTCGAGTGGTTTCAAAAGAAACTAAGGGTCGTAGAGGGTTGGGCAAGCATGTAAGGTCACCAGAGGACCAAAGGAATGAAGGGTAGATGCAGGGAAGTCGAAGTGGAAGACATGGAAATTTGGCCGAAAGTTCAAACGATCAAGCCAGTTATTAAGGTAAAATTTTTCCTATTTCAAGATCAGAGAACTCTTCTAGGGTCTAATACAAGTGGATTGGACGTGGAAGGGATGTAAAATACTGAGAATTAAGGGAGATATAATTGGGTTCACGGGTCATCTGACCCGATTTACAATAAAACGAGTCTAATGACCCAGAGAGAAGATGAACAATGTTTGTGGCGCGTGGACTCCACGTGCATCCACTTTGGGTGGCTTGTGGGGGTGTGTGCCACGTCACCTCAAAAATCGGTTAACACGAAATCTTCTCAGTGGTTAGAATCCAACGATACAATTTTCGAGACGATCGAGCATCGACTCGGGGAAGTTTTGACTGTCCGAAGGTTTAAAGATTGTTTTAAATTCATTTAAAAATACCAGAAAATTATAGGATTAAATATGAGGCTATTTGAGATGCTTAGTGACCTTAAGACACAATTTTCGGCAGGAATTGATGTTTTCAAATTTTACGAAAAGTTGTACAATTCAGTTCAGTTCTGTGTAAGGTACGTGTGAGTGGACGTTTTATTTTATTAAAATATTATGCATGCATATTTAATTGTTTTAAATTGTTTTCTGTATGGATTTGATGATATTTGGGTGATTGGAATTTTTATATGATTTTCAGTGGTTTTTGCAATTAATTATTATTTTATTGCATGTTTTACGAGGTTTTCTAAACTAGGTTTCAAATATCCTTTTGATTGTGATTTCGAATTGAATATGGTTTATGGCATGAAATAATGTGATTTTTGAGTATTTATGATTTTCATATGACTTAGAATTAGTGTTTAAGCTATGATTGGGGCTTAAACCCGAACTTCTGATTATGGGTTCAATTTGAGTGGTTTTGAAATGTGATATGAATATGTGTTATTGGTATTGATGATGTAAACTGAGGTGATGATTGTGATTTGGAATTTGTTCTATTATATGTTGTGATGCTTGTTGATTGATTAGTCTCAGACGTGGAGTAGGAGGCTCCAAATCGTGAGACGAGGATTATGTGTGGTTGTGATTATGGTTTCTGATATGATTACATGTGGATATGTTCTGGTATTGTGATAAGTAGTCTCATACGTCGAGTAGGGCTATGTATCCTAAGACTAGTATGTGATGGCGACTCAAACGTCGAGCTGGGCTCTATATGACAGGACCCATCCCGACCCCCCCGGGATTGACGCGGGATGACCCTACTCCCTTCTGACACGAAGTGTCAGACAAGGGATATTTCCAACCTTTGCCCACTCGAGCTATCAGAGTACGCCAGGATCCGGAGGAGGTATGTGATATCTCGGTCTCTGCTATAGTCCACATCCGCTGTCAACCTGAAGGGCAGTCAAAACATTAAAAGTTGTGAGTGGACAAAACAAGAGTTTATAAAAACATTTTAACGAAGACATTTGTACACTTCACTGAAAAGACTGCATGCATTTGAAAACCGTTTAACCAAATGAACCATAGGTGGGAACTAAGCCCAAAACCATAACTGGAAAAACCATAAAGAACCAATCATACGGGCCACTGCCCAAATCCATGCAGGACTCAACCCAAATCATAAAGAAACCAAGTACACGGGTCACTGCCCAAAACCTGTGCATATCACATATCATATCTCATAACCATATATCATATACATCATATATACATATAATTCACACAACCAATCCTGTCACGGTTTCCAAAGCTACGTGCGTGCTACCTGGAGTCTCAAACCCAAGTCTCTCAGAGTCCAAGGTCAATGTTCGAAGACCAATGACCCGTCCTGAGGTTACGATCCATGCCTTCCTGAGAGTAAGGAACCCAACTGGGGGGCGACTCCACTCAGTCTGTGCTCCGTGACTACTCCGGGGTCCACCCAGACCAACGACCCTCCCCGGAGGAGATAATAGAAGTAAAGGAAGGTATATGAATACATATATATACATAACATAAACACTCATGCTCGGTCCCCCTAAACCGTCATGTATTATAAAATCCATGTAAGGGTTCATGCCCGGTTCCTATAAACCATCATGTACCATAATAACCTTTCCAGGGTTCATGCCGGTTCCCATAAACCGCCATGAACTTGGAAATCCATCTAGGGTCCCTGACCCGAAATCATCAATGTAAAACAACTGGGTCTCGTGCCCGAACATATGACATCAGCTGGGCATCGTGCTCGATATCTAAGGGTTAGTCACGACTCCGATCGTAGTGATGCGTGCAACCATCCATCCAGGACCGCCCTCAATCCTGATATGTCACCGTGAACGAATCAACCGACGCGACCACCACAAGATCATGGTGCACTCATCATCGATCGATATCCTGAACCGTCAGCACTCCAAAGTCGAGCCTTCCTCGGCTACCCAGACAATGAAGCGTGCATTGTGACCTCTCCGGAAGGAACACATCCCAATCCGGAGGAGAGCGTCGTATCGTCCGTCGTCGTGCACATAGCACTCGCCGCGACCACGACTTAGACCCGTAGGTCATCAATAGTGTCATATGCCCGAGACAAAACCAAATGGGTCTCATACCCAAGTTTCTCCTTTTGTAAATCCAAATCCATTTCATTCAAACCAACATAGAAATACAGACCCGTACAGGCACCGTATAAGGTCGAAATCTCGAAATACGTGCCTATATGTAACCACAACCAAATACACTCATGGCATCACCAAACATGTATTAAAACATATAATAAACATTTATGCATGCACCAATTTAGAAAATAAGGTCCACTCACAGACCGTCCGAGCTATCTCCTCGATTTGCGTGTTATACGGCTCTCCGGAGCCAATCACCGTCACCGGGACCCCCGAACCTATCCAAATGGTAATAGAAGGTTACTAACTATTTAATTAACCTCCCACTAAAGCCCCATAATTTTTCGGAATTTTTAACCATTTTTAATCCCGAACTTAAACCTTCCGATGCCCCGAACATTATCGAAACGGTGTCCGATCGACACGAAACCAGTCCCAAAATGTTTGTTACATCGAATAGAAGATTTCAAGTTTTGAAATTTTCCCCAAAAGGTTGGACACGCGCCCCTACGCGTCCAATGAAGGTACTGCGCATGTAGCGCAAACGCGGTACTGTTCATCGTCTTCTCTAAGGGATGAACTGGGTTTTTCCTGCAACTGGACCGGCCGAACCGGTCTGGACCCGTTCAAGACCTAAACCCGTCCATCTTCGGTCCATTTCATCCCATTTTAATCCTATTATCTTCCTAATCCTATTTCCTATCTTTTAAACATTAAAACGGAAGAAAACCATAAAACCCGTACCTCCAAGAATCAACCATGGCGGTGGCGGGTTCCTCCACCATCCACCGTCCTTCCCGGCTGTCCAACGCCTCGAAATTAATCCTATTAGTCTCCTAAAGTCCCCAGAAACACAACCCAATCTTTAGAACCGAACAAAAACCAACAAAACTGAAACTTGGATTTTTGAATACTTACCTAAGGTTTTGGGTTTCGTGCCCGAACATATGACATCAGCTGGGCATCCTGCTCGATATCTAAGGGTTGGTCACGACTCCGATCGTAGTGATGCGTGCAACCAACCATCTAGGATCGCCCTCAATCCTGGTATGTCACCGTGAACGAATCAACCGACGCGACCACCACAAGATCATGGTGCACTCATCACCGATCGATATCCTGAACCGTCAGCACTCCAAAGTCGAGCCTCCCTCGGCTACCCGACAATGAAGCGTGCGTCGTGACCTATCCGGAAGGAACACATCCCAATCCAGAGGCGAGCGTCGTATCGTCCGTCGCCGTGCACATAGCACTCGCTGCGACCACGATTTAGACGCGTAGGTCATCAATACAGACCCGTACAGGCACCGTATAAGGCCGAAACCTTGAAATATGTGCATATACGTAACCACAACCAAATGCACTCATGGCATCACCAAACATGTATTAAAACATATAACAAACATTTATGCATGCACCAATTTAGAAAACAAAGTCCACTCACAGACCGTCCGAGCTGTCGCCTCGATTTACGTGCCATACGGCTCTCCCGAGCCAATCACCGTCACTGGGACTCCCAAACCTGTCCAAATCGTAATAGAAGGTTAATAACTACTTAATTAACCTCCCACTAATGCCCCGTAATTTTCTAGAATTTTTAACTATTTTTTAATCCTGAACCTAAACCTTCCGATGCCCCGAACATTATCGAAACGGTGTCCGATCGACACGAAACCAGTTCCAAAATGTTCGTTACATTGAATAGAAGATTTCACATGTTGAAACTTTCCCCAAAAGGTTGGACATGCGTCCCCACGTGTCCAATGAAGGTACTGCGCGTGTAGCCCACGCGTGGTACTGTTCATCGTCTTCTTCAAGGGGTGAACCGGGTTTTTCCTGCAACTGGACCTGCCGAACCGGTCTAGACCGGTTCAAGGCCTAAACCCATCCATCTTCGGTCCATTTCATCCCATTTTAATCCTATTATCTTCCTAATCCTATTTCCTATATTTTAAACATTAAAAACGGAATAAAACCATAAAACCTGTACCTCCAAGAATCAACCATGGCATTGGCGGGTTCCTCCGCCGTCCACCGTCCTTCCCGGCTATCCAACGCCTCGAAATTAATCCTATTAGTCTCCTAGAGTCCCCAGAAACACAACCCAATCTTTAGAACCGAACAAAAACCAACAAAATCGAAACTTGGATTTTTGAATACTTAACTAAGGTTTCGGGTTTCCCCGCCGTGAGCCGCCACCATGGCTGGCCGTCACTGCCCTCTCATTCCTTCATCACACTCTCTAGGTCACACATGAGCTCAGATAAGGGATGGTGAGATGTGGTGGTATGTGAGTTTGTGTTTAAGAGAGAAAAATGGAGGATGAACAAATATGAGGGGGTTCGGGTTTGTGAGGAAAAACAAAGAAGAAGAATGATATTTGATGTTGTCTGATGAGAGAGGAAATAATGGATGGTGATGATTTGAGAGATTAAGTTAGAGTGATGGATATGATTTAGTGGTAAAGGATTAATTATAAAATAATAGAAATATTAGTATTTAATTAGTTAGATCCCTTTTTTAGGGAAATTGGCCAATGGAATGAGTGACACATGGGTCCGACTCAAAATATCTGCCCAATCAGATATTGCCCAATCAGTATCGCCTCGAAGTACATGCATAGTGAAATTGAACTTCCTTGACCCATAACTTCCCCGTTCGAAGTCCGATTTCAGCGTGCCGCCTGTCTATGGATTCGTATCATCCTGATCTACGTAACGGTCCTCGGCCCTCGGACATCGGACCTCCTGGTTCAAAAGTCAACATTTCGCCCATTTTAACTAAAATTACCAAATTGCCCTTTAACTTCCGAACGTCATAACTTTTTCCTCGAATGTCAGAATTGAACGTGCCACCTATCTATGAACTCGTGACGTCACGAACTACGTCAGGTCATCAGTCAAAGTCCATTTGACCGTCCAAATGAAAAGTCAACGTTTTGCCCATTCCAAGGGGCAAAACGGTCATTTTACATCGTTCGTCCGATTTCGCCGTACTAATCATGGATTAACCCCACTAATCCTGATTAGTCACTAATCTAATTCTGGAATTCGGGACGGGTTGTTACACTATATATCCTGAGTCGGTTTCCACTCGGACTTTGAGCTGGGCTCTGTATCTCAAGTGGGTGATGTGCCTACCTGTAGTGTAGTGGTTATGAGGATGATTAATGTTGTACATGGTGTTGATTGGTTATATACGATGTTTGTTCTGTTGTGGATTATGGACCAAGTATGTGATGTTGAGATGATAGGTCAACGTGATGAACAATTGATGTGATTTGTTTGTGTCTAATTGATGATACGCTAGAACTAAGCATTAAAGTAAACACAAAGTCGCATTCAACACTTAATAAAAACATATGCAAATTAAAACCCTTTTTTGTAGATTGTAGTATTGATAAGTAGTGATCGTTCTTAATCGGGGATTGAGAGTACCTAAGCATGATTATAGTTTGATTAATTAATTAGGGGGTAGTTGATTGTTTCTATCCTACGTGATTAACTAATCTAAAGTAACTTAATCAATTATTTATATGGTCAACTCATCTTTAAACCTAACTCATTCATAAATTATGCCAATTCCAAAATCTACAAAATTCCATAACCTTAGTTCTACGAAATACAAACATATTATCTCAAGTATGTGCCGGGAATTGCTCTAGACACTTTCAATGATCTAGACTCGGGAATTGCCCTAGAGATTCAATCAAGCATTAAGCACAACATACAAGTATAACAAAAACCAAGATATTGAAACACATGGAAGATTATTGAAATTCATATAAGATATAAAACCAGAATTATATTAAAGATCAATCCAATAAAACGATATTTAATAGAAAAAGACAATTACAGGGTAAGGGGATCATGTTACACTTTTTATCTCGGGAATTGCCCTAGGGATACAAAGTGGCTCGACACTCCTTGGTGAGACAACCGAGAATTGCCCAAGATTGTCGCAGATGAAGGTGTTTGTGGTGGAGTATAGCGTAATTGGCTATTACCAAAAAAATCTCGAATTATTGAAGAGGGAAATTTGGTTAAGCATAATTTTGGTACAAAAATGGGCGACCCTTTACAAATAACCTAAGTGAAACGCCCCGGAAATTCGAAGGATGTAAATTTGTAAAATAATAAATGAAATGACGTTTTTACCCTTGTGAATAGTATGGTCAAATTGTTGACTTTTTACTTGGTAGGTCAAACGAACGTCGACCGATGATTGTGACGTAGTTCGGGACGTCACGAGTTCATAGACATGTGGCACGTCCGATTCTGACGATCAGGGAAGAAGTTATGATGTTCGGAAGTTCAAGGGCATTTTCGTAATTAGGTTGAAAAGGAGGAAATTGTTGACCTTTTGTTCAACCACTATTTTTCACGCAATTCGAGGACCGTTAGGTAGGTCTCGATGCCCTGAGTCCATAGACAAGCGGCACGGTGAAAACAGATGTCAGGGCCCGCCCCTATTCCCCCGGGATTAAGGGCTAAACCCCGCTCCCGTCTAACGTACGCATGACACGAGGGCTAAACAACCGCCTAACCTCCGTGTGACACGTAAGTCGGACAAGGGAGTTCCAGACCAACCACCTCAACAACCTCAAACTTCCCAGAGTGCGCAGAGCCTACTGTGGATTGGGCATGTGATGTCTCCATCTCTCTCAACCGACAGCCCGCACTGCAGCAACCTGGAGGGTATCGAAAACACGAAAAGACTGTGAGTGGACAAAAATAAAAGTCAAGTTCAAAACAGTTATCAGAAAACACATACATTTATACCCTCCGTTTTGAAAACCAATGCATGCATACATTTATACCAAAGCACATTTTTCCTTTTTCCAAAACCCGGGCCTCAGCCCCAATATCACCGGAAGCCATTATAACCAATGAAAACCATTTCATCCGGGCTACTGCCCAAAACATCATCATCAAGTCTCAGTGAAAACCCAAAACACATTTAAAACCACATTCTCATTCATCGAACCTGCTGGATCTATCCGAGTCTTTAAACTCCCGAGTCTTTAAACTCAGTCCAGGCCTTAATCATATCCGAGTCTTTAAACTCCCGAGTCTTTAAACTCAAGGCCTACGGGGGAAAATCAATATATCCGAGTCTTTAAACTCCTGAGTCTTTAAACTCAATCCGGGTCTTTAAACCCAATTCGGCCGGTCCCCCGTCACATATATCCGGGTCTTTAAACCCAATATCCAGATCCAGCAAATCCAATCCAAAACCATTTAAAATCATTTTCCATTTCCATATCCAAACCCGAATCCGAAACCACTGGTCTGATGCCCTTCCGGCATCCATAACCGTCATTCCGAATCCAGACCCAGAACTCATTTCCTTCTCATTTTCCGGTTCGAGTCCGCAACCATCATTCCGTAAGCTAGCATCCGGAATAACCATTCCGAACCCAAACCCGAAATCCGCTTCAAGTCCCGAATCGAATCCCGAATCGTCACCCGGAATTCCGATTCCGAAACCCGAAATCTCATTTCCGAAAACACCTTTGAATTGGGCCTCAAGCCCGAAAATACTTTTCAAAATCCTTTACTTTCCTTAAAATCCAACCGTTAAAACCAGGTTCAAATCACGATAGTTATCAAAACCTCGTAAAACGTGTAAACTGTCATTTTCCTCGAAAAACGTACAAAACCATAAACCAGTACAAACATAACTCACATCATAGAATCGAGTGTAGAAATCATATAAAAACATATATGCATGCATCAAGAGTAAAAAAATTAAAGTCCACTCACAGACTATTTCAGCGTCGCCTCGATACGCGCGCATTTACGCCGTCCCCGGCCATTCGCTATCCTCGGCTTTCCCGAACCTGTCCAAATTCCATAACGGAGTTACTAACTACTTCACGCTACTCATACTAAAGCCCCATAATTTTTCCTGAACTTCTAAGCGTACCTTACCCGGGACCCCAGACCCTCGACCTCGCGGAACTAACCTCAAACGACGTCCGATTAACCCGAAACTAATTCCAATAGACTCATCACAACACCTAGACCAAAAACCATGTTGACCATTTTCCCCAGAACTGTCGCACGCGCCTCCACGCGCCGCCCAAAGTGGCTGCGCGTGGGCCTCACGCGCCAGCTACAGTGTCACCCGCAACCTCGAGTGCACTGTGCTGAACCGGCCGCTGCAACTGGACCGGCGAGACCTGTTCTCCACCGTCCGGCCACCATTCTCCTCCCTCTCTGCACCATCCTCTTCGTCCAATCCTCCACAATCTATTCCCCTTACTCAGACGCCTCAACACAACTCCTATATCATCGTCCCTAACTCGAAGGAAGACCCGATCAATCCCCTGTTCTTCATCCCGGCCAACCAGCCGTTCCCCCGTCACGGCAACCACCGTAGACGGCTCCTAGGACATCACTGAGTCTCACCCAACTCCCCAAAACTCTCGACTCGTCCTCTAAACTCACGACTCACGGTTTGAACTTAACGGAAAAACAGAGTAACTGAACGGGGGTGAGGGATTACCTGCTGTCGATCGCCGCCGTGCACACCGTCGCACTCCCTGGAGTCCACAGAGCCATTCTAGTCTTCTCTCAGCCTGAATTAAGCCAACACACGGCACAGCCACCACTTCTGTCCCACAACTCTCTCTGTTTTCTCTGAAATTCAGACCTCACCACCAGCACTTATCCCCCACGATTTCACTCCTAAAACCCAATTACCAGCTATTCTTCTCCTCTCTGTCACTCTCACCATTCACCAAAACCTCACACCCTCACTGAATCGACCAAGAACCTCACCGCCTCACCTCTCTGTTTCCGTTCTTCCCAAAACCAAATGCACGGTTTAAATCCACCCAAAATGTGCCCGTGTCTATTTTAGACAATCCTAGAACCCTCTGGTGGCCATCCACGTGTCACCATCCACTCCAGTCTCTCACCAAATGGCTCCATCCCAGCCGTCCACCTGCCCTTCTCTCTGCACAATTCCCCAAGTGTAAAAGACCAAAATACCCTTCTGTTTAACTCAAAATTACGATTTTGCCACTACCTTTCTAGACCCGTATCTCACACCTCGTAAGTCCGATGAATACGTGCCGCTTGTCATCGAACTCAGGACGACGAGATCTATCTAACCATCCTAGGTCAACATCTCAAAACCCGATTATACAAAAAGTCAACTATTCCCCCTATTTTACCCAAATTACGGTTATGCCCCCAACCTTCCGAACATCACAACTTCCTCCTCGGATGTCGGAATCAAGCATGCCACCTGCCTATGGGTTCGTGACGTCCTAAACTATGTCCTTGTCACCGGTCAATGTCCACTTGACCACCCGAACTAAAAATCAACTTTTTGCTCGAACTAGGGGCAAAATCATCATTCTAAGCCAATGACCTTATCGGGACCAACTAACCACAGATTAGCCCTGCTAATCCCACCTTAATCACTCCACTAATCCCGGCTCTCGGGACGGGTTGTTACAACAGACCTCGGACGGTTGAGTTTCGGGTCTATAACGAGAAGGGCATTTTGGTAATTTTGTGAAGGAGGGCAAAATGGTAATTTTCCAAGGCACAGTTTGAAACATCCGTGGGAGTTCTGCGAAATTGTTTAAACCTGGTTGTCTGTTCAGGGAATTGTTTAACCAGGTTAGTGACATTGGGGAGAGTTGTTTAACCTGTTAGTGGCATTGAGGAGTGAGTGAGTGCTGGGTGTGCAGGGTGGACTGAATGGAGCAGAGCATGGGAGGATTTTGTAATGGTTTTTGGGTCTGTTTGCGGCAAACAAAATCACAGGGGGACTGAGAGATTCCCACAAGCTGTTGGGTGGACGGTTGAATATGGGGAGTTAGAGTGAATTGAGAGGATCAGTTTGGAGAGGAAAGGGCTGAGGAACTTGAGAGAAAGCAGAGTTTGGAAAAACTGAAAATTTGGAGGGAATTTCGAAAATTTATCTGTGAGCTGAGGGGAGCCAAACAGAGATTAGGAATAGTTTTCTGGGTTCATTTCGAACTCAACCAATACAAAATTGAAGGAGATCGATCGCGAGTTGGCCAAGAACAGAAGTCCCAGGTTCTAGAAATTTTCAAGGTTGAGGACGACTACTCCAGGTAAGGATTTGTGAAATTGGTTACGGTTTAACGTTTGTTTAGGTCTTATGAAGCTTCTGTGTTACTTAATTAGAAAACCAAGCTGAGTTGAGTGAGTTTCAAAAATCGACCCGTTCGATTGATCATGTGTGAATTGATCAATTTAGGGCTTGATGTAGGAAATGATTAAGGGAGAACCTAAATTAACACTTAATGGAAGGTTTTAGGTGGAAAAAAGGAAGGAATTAAGTGAGAATTGATAGAGTTTCAACCGGGTTGAGTCGCAGGTTTGGGACACGTTTTGCAGAAATACGGACGAGGAAGATGACACTATAGCTACAGTGCAGGGCACATGGCTTTCACGCGTAGCCACTTTGGATAGCATGTGAGGGCGTGTGAGGTCATATCTCCGGTCACGGTCAACATGTGATTTGATCCTATGAATATTTTGAGTTAAATTTCGAGTCGATCGGACGTCGTTCGGGATAGTTTTGAGGGTTCGAATGTTTAGGATTTTAAGTTAATTACGTCAAAAAATCCCGAAAAATCCCGAAAAATTAGAGAAATTAATGTAAACTTATTGGAAGTGTTTGTGACCCAAATTGTGATCTTTGACAGGCCAGAACATTCCCGAGGAAACCGAGGAGCGTAGGGGACGCGATTGACGCGTTCGAACTTCGTGAGTGGACTTTTGATTTCTAACCGAGCATGCATAACTGTTTTACTCACTTGTTTTATGTTTTTATATATGGTTTTGTGGTGATGATTATGACGTTTCTGCTTTATGTGATTGCACATTTTTCAATGTGATTATCGCATTTTACGTATTTCGAGATTACGTGCTTTCTCCTATGCATTAATGATGGTTTGATGAAGTGATTTTATATGATTATGCATAACACGTTTTTAATGATGATTTGATTGTGGTTTGTGAGTAAAGATTTGGGATTGAATGTGAAATTCGAACATAAGTCCTTTTATGAAAAAATGTGATTTCGGATTGATTTTGTATAACGCCCAGAAAATTTAAAAAATGTAAAATATTAAAATAATGTGAAAATGACGTTTTTACCCTTGGAGGGATATGACTAAAAGTTGACTTTTTGTTTGGAATACTTTTTGTACATTTTTCGAGGACCGTTGTGTAGGTCCCGAGACACTGAATCCGTAGACAGGGGGCAAGTCGAAAACGGAGCTCGTATGAAAAAGTTATAGGTCTGAGAACTTCAGGGGCAAAATGGTCATTTGTGACCTCAAGGGTAAAATGGTAATTTTATGTGGGCCTTAATTAAACGGTGTTGAGGATTGCTATTAAAGTGCTGATTCAATTCATTTGAATTCAGCTAGTGACACATGTTATATTAAGAACCCTCTTAGTGGCACTTGGTTGCATTACTCACATTAAACTACATTAATTAATCTATTGTATATTTATCATATGGTTTGTCTTCGACGAAGAACAGAGAACACTAAACTTCCTCAAAAAAACCTTGTGATCGATTAGCAGCCAAACAAAGGAAAATCAGTGCAATTAAAGTGACCAATTAGTGTATATTGGAGAGAGAAACCGAAATGAAACAAAGAGAACCCAAGGAAAACACATACTGGACATACCCGAAAAACCACCCAAAACCTTAATTATCGATTTTGATTTCTGAGACGGTTTGTGTGAAAGTGAGGTGATATTTCATCTTCTGGGAGCTAAACGAATCAAACTGAATCGATTGGGAAGGAAATTGGTGGAGAATCGGTGACGAACAGGCCCTGCGACTGTTTTAAAAATTGGAGCTCGAGTTCGATTACGTGGAGGTAAGGAACTGTGAAATTGACTTCATAATTGTGTTTATAATGGACCTAGGATACTTCTGGTGTGATCAATTGAAGGAAACAGGTCGATTTGGGGTCGAACCCGAGTTAGGATCCGTCGGGTGTTCATCTTGAGTCGAGGAGTTTTAGGGTTTGTTTGATTAAATTGAAGTCACGGAACCGTAATCTAGATTGAATTGATGCTAATGAGTGAAAGAATGGACAAAATTAAGGTTGAATCGAAGGAGATTGCACCGGGTCTGATCGCGGGTTGCAGACCCGTTTATCAGAGAAACGGGTGAGAGAGGAGAACTGTAGCAGTGCACTGTTCACGCCGCGTGGCTGTCACGCGCAGCCGCTTGCGGCGACGCGTGAGGGTGCGTGGCCGGGAATCTCACTTTGGGGTCAACATCAATTTTGATGCTCTCGATTATACGGACCTATTAGCGTTAGTTTCGGATCAATCGGATATGAACTTGGAGTAGTTTTGCATACCCGAAGCATATAGATTACGTGTAAAATAATAGTATTTTATTCCGACGATTAGGAAATTCGTACAGCGGATTATGTGATAAGCTAGTGATATTATATTACTTGTTTGACATGCCTGAATATTTCCAGGACGTCGGAAGAGAACGAACAGCTCGAAACTGAACAATCTGGACGGTGTATGAGTGGACTTTTATTTTCTACCCTGAATGCATGCATATATGTTTTAAATGCTTTGAAATGATTTGGTATGATTAATGTTCGATATGATGATTTTCGGATTTTTGGAATATTATATTATTTTATATGCTTTTGGGAACGATTTTCGAGAAAACTATAAAACTGATGTTTTGGGCGAAGGCCCAGGATTTGAGCTTGATTTTGACTCAGATTATGAGTCTGGCACTAGATTTGATGGATTCAGATTATGATTGAGATTGTGATTGCACAGATTTGCGTGAAACTGGTTTATGGATTTGGGAAAAGTGTTTTTGGGCTTGAAGCCCAGTTTAAAAATGGTTTTGATACTAAATGCAACTGTTTTTCACTGATTGTCATGATGATGATATATGAGGGCTTTCGGTGTGGAATATGTTTCCCCCGAAATGAACCCTGGAGATAACGCTCGCCTCCAGGATGGAAGTGTTTACCCCGGAGAGGTCACGTAGCACGGTCTGTTGTCGTGCAGCCGAGGGAGGCTCGACTCAGACCAGATGTGCTGGATTATATGGAGGTCAGTCAGTGATATGTTCACGACGACCTAGATTGCCAGCTGGTGATGTGTTCACAGTGGCGGATGCTCGGGATTTGAGCGGTCCTTGAGCCTATTGATTTGCACGCGTTGCAGGGATAACCTGACTATATATTGGACCTGGATCCTATGTTTTTATTGATGTTTGAGATTTATGTTCATATCTTCATTGTTATGATATGCATGCATGGTTGTGAAAACTGGAGGGTAAGACTATAGTTTGATAAATATATTTCTAAACTTTATTTTTGTCCACTCACACCTTTGATGTTTTATTTGCCCTCCAGGCCAGTGCACAGGTACTGAGGCTAATATCGAGGTAGAGGAATAAACAGACCGTTGCGTACTCAGACACTTTGCAGCGTAGGATTTTGATCCCTACTTGTAAATATTTCCTATGCTCTGTAAACCATGTTGACTAGGTCAACGGTCTCGGAATACTGAACTATCCCTTGTCTGACAATGTTTATCGTTTTTTATGTTCTATATGTATATTTGTGAATCTATTTTTGGTACTTTCGAGTTATTGTCAGACGGGAGCAGGATCTTTCACGGTTATCGAGGGATAATCGGGATGGGTCTTGTCATTTTGGAACTTGGATCATGATGGATCCGGACTTGTTATGATTTACACATGATTTGGGTTTAAAGACCCGGTACGATTGCTGAATTTGGTTTTGGGTTTAAAGACCCGGATATGTTATGAAGGGGGCGGGCCCGGATTGGGTTTAAAGACCCGGATTGAGTTTAAAGACCCAGATTGAGTTTAAAGACTCGGTTACTGTGATGAGTTTAAAGACTCGGTTATCGTGATACCCCCCGAGGCCTATTGATTATGTTCTGAGTTTAAAGACTCGTTGATAAGCCGGAAATGCCTGATATATGAGTTTAAAGACTCGGATAGATCCAGCATATTTGATTTGTTAATGTTACATTCAGTTTTACATGGTATTATGGCTGTTTACTGTAACGGTTTCCATATGTTTCGTACAAGTGTTTTCGAATACTTAGTTATGCATGCATGTTGCAAAACTAGAGGGTGAACCTCGATTTCATTAAACTGTTTCTAGAATCTTTTGTTTTAGTCCACTCACACTTTTCTGTTTTAAATACCCTCCAGGTCGTGGTACAAGTTTTGGGGGATAACGCCGAGGCAGAGGCAGCGGCATAAAGTTTTCCCGTTGCGGTGTAGTTAGTTCACAGAATAGGACTTTATCCTTATCTTTTTTTGTAACTATGCTCTGTGAAACTGTGGACTTGTTTTCAGTTGTTTGTATTGTTTAATCTTCCTGGTCTGACAATGTATGTGGTGTAAGTTATTTGGTTATTTGGTCTTTTGGATTCGATTATCAGACGGGAGTAGGATTCTTCCCGATTATCGAGGCGATAATCGGGGTGGGTCCTGTCACTAAGCCTCTCTATTTATAGGAGAAAATTAATCCTCAAATAAATATGAGTTTACAATTTAAATTCTAAAAGAAAAAGGTTTCCTAAATATATAAGAAAATTAATTAAAACCTTTCCTACAAGTAAAAAAGGTGAAAATAATAAAACAAAAGGAAATATGATTGAAATCCTAATACAATATGGAGAATAGGTGTGAAAACAACTTGAAGTTATCCTAAAATGTGCCTAAAACTTGGATTTAAAGCTTCATGATGAATTTAGGTGGAGGGCCATCGAAAATGGCAAGGGAAATCAGTGGTCAACTGCGGTCAAATGGCAGAAGGAGAGGGGAAAACACTTCAGTAGGCGCGCGCTGAAGTCTTGGAAGGAAGCTCGATAGGCACGCGTCGAAGAGCGCTTCAAGATTCATGAGGCGCGCGCTAAAACTATTTCTGAGTTGTCTTTGTGAATTTGGTAGGTTCCTACCAAATTCTTTCAAGCTTTTTGGTGGCCTCCTTTCATTCAATCATAACTTCTTCAATATAACTTCGATTGAGGTGATTTTTTTGCCTAAATTCTCATAATTCCAAGCTTAATTCAATTCTGTACATTTATCACAAAATATGTTATTTTTTCCAATTGTTTTAGTATTTAAATATTGAAAGGTAAGCATAAATATTATAAAATGATGCTTAATTTAAGGCTTATTAATAGATTTAAGTAGCTTTTCACGCTTTTCGAGATCATGAGCTATTTCATATTTCGGATGAGTTTTAAAGATCTATATGCATGTATAGTTTTAGAAAACAGAGGGTAAAATGTTATTTTTTGAACTATGTTTTTAAATTATTTATTTTTATCCACTCACAAGATTTTCGTGGTATTTGTAACCCTTTATGGTCGTTACACGAAGTTCAAGGTTGAACGAGAGACGGAGGCATGATTGATAAGGTGAATATCCCTTGTCTAGCAAGTTGAGGGTAATTTTGGTATTTTGCATTACTTGTGAGACGGGAGCAGGGTCGGACGTAGTTTACGAGATGTTTTTCCGGGATGGGTCCTATCATCTAACAACCCTGCCACATGGCATCACTTGTAACCTACCATGTGACACCCCTACCACGTGGCACCTGACACTGCTGAGCCACCCTGACAACTGACGTGGCACCCCTAACATCTTCCACATGGCATTGTGAGGCACCTACCACGTGGCACCCACCACGTGTCACTGCTAACGTCATCATGGTGTCATGTTGACGTCACCCCTCACCGTGTGTTCCCAACTTCCTCCATTAAAGTCTCTAAACTTTAAACTTTGATATCTCTCTCATTTCTCATCCAATTGGACAAATTTTATATCAAAATCTATCTACTTAACCCTAAGAATCCAAATCCAAGACTAGAATACCTGGATTGAAAGATATAAGGCTCAAAAGTTTTAGGTCTCCTTCCTCCTCTCCCACCGTGCGTTCCCAACATCCTACGCCTTCAAACCTCAGCTTGTCTTGCTCGTGAGGGTCCCTAGAACACATTCCTAACCTTTTTTTGGTCCAAAAGGTCACAAATTGAAGATGGAAATATTGGGTTATTTTTGTGTGTGTGGTTTACTTGCACGGGGAAAATGAGATAGAAAGAGAGAATATGAGTTTGATGATCGGGATCCATTCCTATCCACGCAATCCCAAAATATCCACACGTTCCCCGTGATAAAAATACTCTTCATTAAATTAGAAACCCAAGTATAATTTTAAGGGGAAAAAGGTTCAACTTGTTATAATAATCTCGTAAAATCCCCGAAAAATCCTCGAAAAAATATCTTTAATCTCGTAATTAAGGTCCAGGTCATTACACAGACACAGTGATGAGAGGCAAATATTTGTTGAAAGGGTAAGAGTACTCGGCAAGTAAACCCTTAGCCAACCATAATTGGAGATGGGTAATTTTACCTTTCAAGATTTTTGCCCATATAACTAATACCTATGGAAACCCAAGTTCATGGGTAATTATGTTCATCCCTAGTATGTTTGGATGAGAAACTTCTTATTAAAATATGCCCTAAAAATTAAGGGCATTGTTAATAGGTAGTTGATAGGAATTTAATTGAGTTTTATTTTATATTATTTTATACCCTTTATACTTATATTTTAATGTTAAAATGTCAAACAATTGGAGAAAATAATATATTTTGTGGGAAATTTGTAAAAATAAATAGAACTTGGAATTTTGAGCATTTCAGTGAAAAATTATTTCAATCGGAGTTATATAACGAAAAAATTATGATTGAAATAAGGGAAGCTACCAAAATTCTCAAGGAAATTCGATAGGGAGCTACCGAATCTATCCCAAATCTAGCAGCCCAAAATCCAAATATAACCCCAGCCCAGTTCGCGACCCAAGCCTTCAGCTCAGCAAACGACATGGCCCAACCCATATTGGGCGAAATCCAACCCAAATCCAGTGTCCAGTGTAGTCCAACCCTTCTACAGGCGCTCGCCGAATCCAGATCTCCTATTTCGGCACGAGTGTGCTGAGTCCCACTTGTAGTCTAGCGCATCATCCGCTGCAATTCACATGCCCTGTTAGCCAGCCCATACTGAACCCATAACCTGCTCCACCTACAGCTGCTTGCCGAAGTCACTTGCCCTCTCAGTGTGTTAGCCACCGAACTCCCATACTCCCGTTCAGCAGCTTTCCACTGAAATGCACCTACTCCTTCTTGCACACAAACCTGCTCCAATTTGGTAGTTTTTCCAGCACATTTTAGCTAAAATCTATCATTTTCTAATTTAATTTTTATTATTTTATTATTTAAAATGTATTTTATTTTATTTTTATTTTTTAGTTTTTTTGTGTGGAATTTCCTCTATAAATAGGGATGACATTTCATTGTTTTAGACCTCTTCTCCTCCTCTCTTTACTTGTTTTAGACACATTTTTAGACATTTTTCTTAGAAATTTTCTTTTTACATTTTCTTTGTAGACTTTTCTTTTTAACTTCTTTGATTTTTCATTTTGACACAATTTTATACTTTCCTTAAGAAAAATCTAGTCCAAGTAATTTTCGAGGCAATTCAAGAGTTTTAAGTCTGTAATCCCTCGTGCTTCTTCCTCCATCTTTACAAGGTCATGTCTGCTGTCATGGATCCTTGTGAAAAACAATCCATTGTTTCAATCCACCCCAAAAGTGTAACATTTGTGCTCCATCTACTTAAACTCTTGTTGTTATTTATTGGTTTGACTTATAATTCAATATATATGAGGTATTTTCGTTCTAACATTTGTAAGTATTAAATACAACCTACATGTGTTTTACTTTATGAATTTTAGTTATTTCATATATTTTAGTACTTAAATTTCAATTCAACGCTAAGTGTCGGCCACTGTCAGTGCACTTAGAAAAGTATTGAAGAGATTTAATGTTTACCGTTGTCGGCGCATTCAATAAAAAACGTAAGGTGAATCATATTATAAGTGTCTGTCACTGTCGGTGCATTTATAATATTGAAGAACATATGTAGATGATTGAAATGATTGAGGTAAGATTTCATAATTGGTTCAATATGTACAAAATGTTAGAGTGTTGGTAAGATTTGTGTTTAAAGAAAGTCCATTTTACAAAGGTTAAAGTGGGAGTAGTTTAAAAAATGTGATTGTTAGTTCAGATTTACTTACGTAAAAGTGTCGATTCTATCTATGAAACTAATCTATAGTTTGTAAATTCTAATTAGTATGAGCATTCACATTTTTAAATCTTAGTTTGTTTAAAAAACGTAGTTTCGACTACAACTTTTTCAAAACCCCCAATTTTATTCTTTAATTATTTAAGTCTTTAGTTTTTTAATTAATTTAATTATTTATTATTTTATTCTTTGATTATTTATTATTCTTTTTCACTTACAATTATGTAATGTTCCTTAATTTTCCTGATTATGAACGATCTTTATTTACCAATACTACATCTATACAAAAAGGGTTTAAATTGCATATACTTGAATTACGTGTTTATTTAAATGCGTGGTTTAAGATGTGCCAGTAGCTGAGCAATTAGTAAGAAGGTACATGCACTGTATGAGCATAACAAATCGCTAGATAAGGGATTTACAACGTAATACCTCCATAGATGGAACTTATAAATCACATCTATATGAAATGGATCAAATTATTTGCAAATTCTTTCATACTTTCAAGTTTCTCATTTTTACTAATTTTGCTTGAATTTATTTAAACTTTGAAATTTCACATCCAAATATATCCTTGAAAGCAAGGATAGTTCCTAAACTCAAATTTTAGATAATCTAAATTTACATGCAAGATATAGAAGAAGCTCAACAGTACGAGTGAATTTCATTAATATATATAAAAAATACACATAGTAAGAGAAGATGTAATGATCCTTATCTTTCAGTTGCATCGGTACACATAGTCAAAAGAGACGTAATGATCCATTCCTATCCACGCAATGAAAGTGCAAATTATCACTTTCTAATTTTAAATTATGCTCTTCAAGTCTTAATAACGTCAAAATTCTCAATTATCTCTTCGTTACAGATGGTATAAGTGAAGTTTTTTTCAATGTGAAGGTTCATACAATCAATAAGAAATCCATCACATGTTTTATTTTCAAGTCGATTCTTTATAATTCTCATAGATAAAAAGACTCGTCTTTTCTTGTTGTTGAAATAAGAAGTGTCAATATCAACTGAATGCGCATATAAATCAAACAATAGTTATTTGTCATAATTATTTCCCCTAATGTTAGTGCTAATTCAAGAAAATTGAATATGTTCTTGAAGTAAGGGTGACGATGCATATCTTTATCAAAATATCTTAACCATATTCTAAAAACCTTCAAATTATTTGGAAGGAAATCAGTAGGATAATATTTCTCAATAAATCTACATATATCATGTATATTTAATGACTTGAAGGAATTACGAGAATCCAAAAATATGCTATGAATAAGAAATTCAACTATATTCTCAGGAAATTTATCAATCAATTCATCCAACTAATGAGTTATAATTTCATTAAAGATCTCAACTAGATAATAGTGTTCAACTATAATAAAATCTATTTGTTCATAAAACTAAAACCCTATATGCAATTTTAGTTTAAACTAAAATTATAGAGTAATACTTTAAACTTTAAATATTTAAGAATAGAGAAATTCAAACCTAATAAAATTTTAAAGAAAATAAATAAGAAAAAATAGTGAGATGAATTTGGAGAAGAAGAAAAAGGAAATTAGGTGCTGCTTTGATGCTGACACGACTACTGCTTGTTTTAAAGATTGATATTTGGTTTTTAATTAGGTAGGGTTTTTTTTTTCAAGTTTCAATATGGGTTAAATAATTTTAACGAAATGAGCTAAATAATATTAATGAGATGGGTGAGAAAGGTTATAACCTTTCAGCCCAAACCAACTCCCAATCACTACTTGAGAACCATAGAAATTTTATATTTTCTTGTTTACGCTATTTTATAGTTTATAATAATGCCTTCTTTCTCATTTTCATTAATCTCATTTGAGTTGGATTTTTTTTTTTTTTGAAAATGCTCATTTTTTTTTTCATATCATAATAAGTGCGTTATTTATATTTTTTTTACCTTGATTTTTACTTATTAAATTTTTTTCATATCATTCATCGTCAAAGCCTCAAAGGTCATGGATAGATTTGGGGCTTAAATTAAATCTGTAATAATTTAGTCATCAATCAGATGACTGTTGATGGAAATGACGTAAAGTGCTTATGAGATGAAAAAGCTTTAATTGCCTGCAGGGGGCTATCATTCACTCTCCTGTCCCTAGTTCACCTCTTTCTTCATCCTCCATCGGCCTCTGCAATCTCTCACACAAACCAAACCAGAGATGACGTCGTCTCTCGAACGTACTCTTTACTTACTTGCTTTTTATTCTTACGCTTTTGTGGCGGATTCGCCTAGCAGCCACTATTATCCTCCTCTTGTCACTTCACTTCAAAGTCGAAACCCTAACCCTAACCCTAACCCTATCACCCTGACCCTAACTCTAACTCTAAACCCTAACCCTATCACCCTGACCCTAACTCTAACTCTAAACCCTAACCAGGAGCCTACAATCAATCAATGTCCCGCTTTTCAAAAGTACCCATGTTCACTCAGCACTCCCTAAGGACCCCTGTGGCCCCTCTAGACATGTTGGACATTTTTGATCCGTCACGATTTCATTAGGATGGATAACTTATTAATTACTCTTTTCATTATAAAAGAAAATTTGTTGGACTTGTTGGACATTTTTTGTGTTTTTTTTTTGTTGCGTCTTTTTTTGTTGCATTTTTTTTTGGGTAAATTAGGCATAAAAGAAAATTTGTTTTTATTTTTTAAGTCAAAATATGTGATATTTATTTATCAGAAGACAGAAAAGTCCAATAATTAAGAATGAAAATATGAATACTAATAAAAATATAGGTAATTTACAAAAATATCAATAGATATTTCAGTATGATATCTTTCTTGCTCAATAAAAATAATGGAAATAAAGAACAATAACAAATTATTAAATAATTTTGATATAATAATTATATAATAAATAATATAATATAATATAGTTTGATAATAATTAATAATATAATTTAGCAATATATTTAAAATGATTGATAATAAATTAACAATATTTGTAAGGTAATTAATAATATAAATAAAGTTTTAGAAAAAGATGGTAAAAAAATTAAAATAAAATAATAAAAACAATAATAATAATAGTTCAAGAACATTAAAGGATTTGGAAGAGTAGAAGTTTCATCCATTTAGTCAATGTGAAGACTACATGTACGTGTCTCTTAGTCATTTAACAATATATGTTTATGTTCAAAACAAAAGAACGAAAGTAAAAACTCACCGAGTCTGGTCAATTGCTCGACATGATCCATTTAGAGGAGTCTTCAAGAAAACTCGAGAAGAGAGGGTGAGTAAGAAACACAGAGATCATCGATCAAGAAGGGAGTGAGGGAGTCACAAATAGCTTCGCGGAAGACATCGACAAAGAAGGCTTCGCAGACTCGCGAATGACGCTTAGTGGACTCGCAAATGACGTTTAGCGGACTCGCAATGGATCCGTCACCGACTTGCAAGGCAAAATCCAGTTGCAAATCGTGAAAGAGATGAGTGGAATCAGACTCAGAGGGGTCATCTCAATTTTTTATTTTCTTTGAATTGGGTGTTAATGGATGTTAAGGAATATCGGTCAATTTCGTCGATTTTTGTGGATATTTTGTCAATTTGTCAGGGGAAAAAAATTTATTCTCCTTCTGTTTTGACACCGACTACCAAAATTTGCAATATTTCGATGAAAACATTAGCAAAAATGCCGATGGGTACATCCACGCCAAAAACACAAGAAGAGGTAAAAAGTTCAAACTAAAAAACACACAAGCCCAAAATAAAATAAAAAACTGACATCCCAAAATAAATTGGACCACATCAAAGCAAATCCCAAGTAAACCACGGATCCTAAAAGAAACTCCTCCAACTGCCATCTCGGAACAACAAGCCACCACTATAGAGCACAAACCACATGGAAACAAAATAGATCAATCAGTAGAGCATGCATCAACTACACAAAGTCAGCAAATGATCATAATACTCAATAATTAGGAAATTCAATAATGACTGACAAATTACACAATCCAAACGGCCTAATCAAAAGAACTAAGTTGAGGAAGAGCTGTAAGTGGGAATGAGTAATGACAATGGCCACAACCGAGAGAGAGAGGATGAGGGAGGTGGAAGTTTAATATAAACCTACCACCAGATGGTGGAGATGGGAGAAATCTTCACCCCAAATCTGCTTGGGCATATGGGTTTTTTTTTTAAGAGAGATTAGTAGGAGAGTTTTCCAATATTACTAGCAGTTGAAAATTCATTTTCGTTAATTCTATAATTTTAAAGAGATTAAATTAGATACGTATGATTTCATATTTTCATCGCTCTAATTCTTCACAACAAAATTCATACATTTTACGGTCAAATCTACATCACATCTAATTAATTTGCAATCCATTCCAACTTACCAATAAGCAAATAGGCTCAAATCATAACATCGAGAACAAAAAATAGTCCCAAATTTTTTTTTGTTAAGTAAATGTTCTTGGCTTTCGAAACATGGATGCTAACACGATTTCTCTCTGTTTTGCAGGAAGGCTTTGATCGATCAATGGAACAGTGCACCAATGGAATAGTGCATTGTGAATGGATTTGTAGTGATTACTTAAAGGTAATGATTCGATCCTCTTACATTGAATTGTTTGGAAGTAGTTTTAGGTATACAATGTATCTAGGTTGATTATGGATGGATTGTAATGGTGTTTGTATGGAAAAAGAATGAAATGCATTGTGATGCACACCAACTGTTTGTAAAAATGCTTATGAGCAATTCTCAATATTTTCCAAAACTTTTCTCTGCTTTTCTCTCTACAGATTCACTCAAAATACACACACTCACTGCCTACTACAATCTAGCCGTGCTTACAAGTTAAAACAGTTACAATCAATGATGTCACTATGATGACATTCAACCAATATAAATTAGGCTAGAACTAGGACCAATAGGAAGATGACACTTGTTCATCTTGCTCCCCAAGTTATATGAATCTGTTACAAAACAGAATCTCACACTTCCCTTAAGTGCCACCGCACTCAAGTGATTGTATTTTGCTACTCTCCTATACTTAGTGCAATCAGTTGATTACTTAGGAACTAACACTCTCCTCTAAACAATTCACTGATTTCACTCCAAGCTTATTTCTAAGACAAGAAAACCTTTCCTTAGGTACAGCTTTAGTGAACACATCTGCAAGTTGATCTTTAGACTTGCAATAGATCAGATCAATCTCACCAGCTTGTATTGCTTCCCTGATAAAATGATACTTTCTTTTGATATGTTTAGACCTCTGATGGAAGACCAGATTCTTTGACATGGCTATAGCAGTTGTATTATCACAGTAGACAGTTGTAGGTTCTGTTACTTCTTCCCCAAAATCTTCTAGGACAAACTTAAGCCATTTAACTTGTGCAGTTGCCTCTGAGGCACTCACATATTCTGCTTCAACCGTGGATAGAGCCACACTGTGCTGTTTGACAGAAGCCCAAGAGAAAATCTCACTCCCAAATGAGAATGCATAACCTGAGGTACTTCTCATATCCTCAACACTTCCACTCCAATCAGAATCAAAAAAACCAATCAAAGTAGTTGACTTCCCATTCTGATACTCAATTCCATAAGCAATGGTACCTGAGATGTACCTTAGAACTCTCTTTGCAGTTCCAAAATGCTTTTTAGAGGGTTTATGCATAAACCTTGATAGGAGACTAGCAGAAAACATGATATTATGCCTTGTTTCTATTAGATATAGGAGACTTCCTACCATCTATCTGTAGATCCCTTCATCTGTAGCCTCAGAACCATCTTCTCTGCACAACTTATCATTTGCAGCAAGAGGGGTACTAACAGGCCTGCAATCCTTCAAGCCAAATTTACTCAAGAGAGCTTGAGCATACTTCTTCTGATGTATGAAGATGCAATCCTTGGTTTGAACAACTCTCATGCCAAGGAAATGATGCAGAAGGCCTAAATCTGTCATCTCATACTTGCCCATCATCTCCCCTTTGAATTCTTCCTTCAAAACCTC
Organism: Prinsepia uniflora; assembly: GCA_032719365.1. Taxonomy (NCBI): domain Eukaryota; kingdom Viridiplantae; phylum Streptophyta; class Magnoliopsida; order Rosales; family Rosaceae; genus Prinsepia; species Prinsepia uniflora. Next base: position 8,765,290 of record CM064868.1, on the reverse strand, counting down.
ACAATTTCATGTGTAGATGATGTCATCTACATATAGAGACACTATGAGTATCCTGCCTTCTCTTGTAGTCTTGACGTACAATGTAGCCTCACTAGGACTTCTTTCATAACCACACTTGAGCATGTGAGTGTCAATCTCTCTATACCAGGCTCTAGGTGCTTGTTTTAAACCATAGAGAGCCTTATGTAATCTGTAAACCCTGCTTCCTTCTGTTTCTGTGACAAACCCCTCAGGCTGTTCCACAAATACCTCTTCCTCTAGTACTCCATTTAGGAAAGCAGATTTGACATCCAACTGATGCAAACTCTAGCATTTCTGTGCAGCTGTAACGACCCGTCCCGGCAGTCGGGATTAGCGAAGTGATTAGTGGCGTCTTAGCTGAGTTAATCAGTGGTTAGTTGGTGATTTTTGGAAGTTGGGTGCAGAATCACGATTTTGCCCCTAGGTCGGGTAAATTGTTGACTTTTAGTTCGGACGATCAATTGGGCTTTTACTGATGACTGTCACGTAGTTTGGGACGTCACGAGTCCGTAGACAGGTGGCACACCCGATTCCGACATCCGAGGAGGAAGTTATGATGTTCGGAAGGTTGAGGGCATTACCGTAATTTGGGTAAACGAAGGGGAAAAGTTGACTTTTCACACGACATAGTTTTTACAGGTAGACCGAGGACCGTTAGGTAGGTCTCGACGTCCTGAGTACAACGACATGCGGCACGCTGTCGTCGGATATCAGACAGATTAGTTATGAGTCTATGAAGTTGGAGGGTAAAATGGTAATATTGGACTTAGGGGCATTTTGGTCTTTTCACAATTGGTCCAATCAGATAAGGCCATATGGGAAAGTGTGATTGGATATTTATAATGTTGTCCACAGGATGATGGACACGTGGGGGACACCTAGAGGTTTCTAGGAGGTTTATTGTGTGCACGGCTACAAATTGCACAATTTTAAACCGTGCAACCGTTCATAGAGCAGAAACAGGGAGAGTGAGACCGTGAGATTTTCTTGATCGATTTCCAGTGATTGAAGACCTTGAGCGTGAGTGAGTGATTGAGGACAGGTTGATGAGATTGTAATCGTGTTTTAGTGAGGGCTAGAAGGTGACTGTGTGTGTGTAAGCAAACTGAACCAGAAGACAGAGCAGGGACACCGTGCACGGTTGTGCACCCTAGTTGAGCAAACCATTAAATTGGACGGGTGGAGGTGTTCAGTGACCTGAGGAGAGTCGTGTGGACTCAGTGGAGCATGGCGGTGAGCACGGCGGAGACCGGAGCAAGGGTAAGTGTTCTCTGTCCCCTGTTTTTCCCGTTTTGTTTAATTCGAAAGTCGTGGCTTTTGGGGCTGAGTCGAGGGATTCTGTGAGTTTTGTGAGACTCAGTAGGTCCCTAGGAGTCGTTTTAACTCGAAGCCGTGTAGGGGGATTACTTGGTTGGCCGGGAGCTGAAACAGAGGTTTTGGGCAATTTTGGTTCGAGCTTGAGGACGACGGTTTAGAAGCTGTCATTTCTAGATTTTAGGATTTTAATTGGTTGCTGGGAAAGGGACGAACCTAATGAGGTTGAAAGGACTGGATTCGAGTAGGAAATGAGGGAGAACCGGTCACGCCGGTTGGTTCAGTTGAACCGGCTGGCTAGAGGTTGAAGATGACCCTGTGTGCAGGCGCGTGAGGCCCACCCGTAGCCACTTTGGGCGACGCGTGGAGGCGCATACAGTGGCTTCTTGGAAAACTTCCAACCAGGTTTTTAGTCTATTCATTGTAACGAATCTATTGGAATAGGTTTCAGGACGATCGGACGTTGTTTCGGGTTAGTTTAGCGGGATCGAAGGTTTAGGGTCTCGTTTAAAGTACGCTTAGAAGTTCAGGAAAAGTATTGGATTTACGTAGGACTTTTGTGAAGTAGTTAGTAACCTCGTTATGGGCTTTGGACAGGTTCGGGAAAGCCGAGGATAGCGGAATGGTCAGGGACGACGTAAGTGGCGCGTATCTAGGCGTCGTCGGAATGGTCTGTGAGTGGACTTTGCTTTCTAACTCTTGATGTAACGACCCGTCCTGAATTCTGGGATTAGATTAGTGACTTATCTTGATTAGTGAGGTTTATCAGTGATTAGTTGAGCGAAATCGGGCGAACGATGCAAAATGACCGTTTTGCCCCTAGTCGTGGGTAAAATGTTGACTTTTCGATCGGGCAGTCAAATGGACTTTGACCGACGACCGTGACGTGGTTCAGGATGTCACGAGTTCATAGATAGGTGGCACGTTCGATTCCGACATTCGAGGAGAAAGTTATGATGTTCGGAAGTCGAGGGGCATTTTGGTAATTTTGGTTAAAAGGGGCCAAATGTTGACTTTTGACCCGAGAGGTCCAATGGACGAGGGCCAAGGACCATTACGTAGAGCGTATCGATACGAATCCGTAGATAGGCGGCATGCCAAAATCCGAGTTTCGACGACGAAGTTATGGTCACGGGAAAGAATTCGATTAACCAAACGAACCGAGACTGCGATTAAAATAATATTATAATAATGAATAGTGACCATTGATGTGGATGCTGGGATGAGTGACAAGTGTCACCCATCCCTCATTTTGAGGCCTAAAATTTGTTCCATGTTTCCCTCCAAACATCATCATTCCCATATCATAATTCTTCCTTTATCATTTCCTCCATCTTTCTTTTATTCTTCTCTGTTCTTTGAACCGTGAGCAAACAAGGGAGAGTTGAGAGAAGTGAGCCATGAGAAACAAGCTCTACAACCCCCTTTGATCTTCATCCTTTGCTTATGACCCGTGAATGAAAGTTGGAGAAGATGTTAAGACGAACTCAATGGTGGCCACGGCAAGGACCGTCATGCACGGTGGCCGGAATTTTGGAAGGTAAACCATGGGATTCAAATTTTCGGTTTTTGATTTTGATGGTGTTGATCGATTCTAAGCTTAGGATGATGTTCTTTGAGTTCTCACGAGCTTGTAGGTGCAATTTGGGACGGATTTGGACGTTGGAGGTGGCCGGAATGATGATTGGAAATCTGGCTGAAACATTGAATGGCCATAACTTAAAATCCAGGTACTTTCTGAATTTTCTGCGTTGATATTTGGAATCCTTGGCTCAAGTAGATGGATTTACATAGGTAGAACGTCGAATTTGGTTAAGAAACGAGTGAGATATCGAAGTTTGAAGTTTGGGGCATCAATTGAGTTTTCAGGCGAGAAATTCCGGCGAGTTGACTCGGTCGCCAGAGAGTTGACTCGTTGACCGGCGAGTTGACTCTTTGACTTACTGTTCATAATGATGTCAGCGTTGACTTTGCTGACATCAGCGTTGACTTTTTGGTCAACGTTTGACTAGAACTTTGACCCGCGCGTGGGGGCGCGTGTGAGCATATTTTTAGGTGGGACTAGGACCATTTTAAAGGTTTCGACGATCCGGATCCAATGGCAGTGGTTTCGGGTCGATCGGAGATCGTTAAGTTGGTCAAATCGAGCTTTTTCACCTCGGGAAATGTGTACGGGACACGTTGACTTTTCCAGAAAATTTTAGGGTTCTTAATATGGACTTGTATAGGTTAGTAGTAACCTTTGGGTGTGATTTGGACAGGATTGGGAGTCCCGGTGATAGTGGTGTGGCCCGGGAGTGCCTATGGCACGCGTATCGAGGCGTATCGTTGAACGGTCTGTGAGTGGACTTTATTTTCTTAACCGTGATGCATGCATACATGATTTAAAATGATTTATTATATGATTTGATATGCTTTGGCATGATTGATATTTCAATCCGATGATTTCTCGATTTTATGGATTATTATATTATTTTGGCACGATTTTCGAGAAATTGTGAAATTGATGTTTTGGGCGTAGGCCCTAGATTTAAAATGATGTTTGGACTCGAGTTACGAGTCAAGGATTGAAAATGATGTTTTGACCCGGATTATGGGTTAAGGATTTGATTTCATGGATTTATATGAAAATGGCAACTAAGGTTGCGATCGCATGAATTTGCGTGAAAATGATATTTTGGGCTTGAGACCCAAGTGAATAGTGATTTTGACTCGGATTTGGAGTCACATGTGAATATGATTAAATTGATGATTTTGATTTATAAAGTGAATTATGGACACTGTTTTATGATGGATTTGTGGAACTTGCTTTGTGAAAGCTATGTCTCGGGCATAGGCCCCATTGAAATGTTTTTGACTTGATTTGAGACATAAATGATTTTAAAAATGAAATTACTGGATTTGGTGACTGTTCCACATATACCATTCTCTGTGATTTGATAGTCTCCTCCAGACGTCGTAGATCCTAGAGTAGTCATGATCCACTGCCTGGAGATGAGTAGCTCCGAGGGAGGCTCACTCTCAGGAGCGTGGGACCACTGCCTGGAGATGAGTAACTCCGAGGGAGGCTCACTCGCAGGAGCGTGGGATTATGATGATATCCTTCAGACGTCGTTGATCCTGGAGTTGATATCCCCCAGACGTCGTAAATCCTGGGGGATGTACTCGGACGTGAGACACCGAGTTTGCACGCGTTGCATTGATATTGTGACGGGTTATATGGATATTGAGATTGGATATTGAGGATTGGTGGTTTTATGATTTATTGATATTTGTGTCCAGAAGCTTTATAACAGATGCTTTAAAAACATGATGCTTTATGTCATGAACTGATTTGATGAACATGAGTTTTAATGGACCATGGGAAAACGTATTTTGATTTTATCGGTCCACTAATCATACTTGATTGATTTCACACTATTACTCATGTTTTAAGTTATGCATGCACGTTTGTGAAAACTGAAGGGTAAGAATGTGTTTTGGTAAATGTACTTATCAAACTTTATTTTTGTCCACTCACAGCTTTTATTGGTTTTAATGCCCTTCAGGTTGATCACGGATGCGACTGCAGCAGAGACTGGGACATCAAACGCCTCCTCCATCGATCATGGGGCACTCTGTAAGCCCCGTTTGGGCAGTGACTTTTGGTTATCCCTTATTTGACACCTCTTGTTGTACGGGAGCAGGGTACATTCCACGGTAATCCCGGGGGGATTGGGATGGGTCCTGTCAACTTGGTATCAGAGCAGGTTTGCTCTTTTTGTGCACGCAGGTCGAGGGTGTGATGTCTCTTTGGACTGCAGTTCGTTATCAACCTGATAGATAGTTTTTGGGTTTGAATAGTGAATAGAGTGTGATTGGTCCGATACGCCGTGCGTTAACATGATTCGACCCAAGTGGGGTTGTATATGATAAACTGGTAATGTGGGACCATCAATTTGGTCATGTAATATTAGATTATTGTGCTGCTAAGTGCAACTAGGTTCGAGGAACCTCATTTGAGTAATGGTCTAAAATGTGAACCCTAGTGGTGATTGCTAGTGTGAGGGATGTTGGCACATCGGAGTTAGCCGATGACCTTAGTGGTGGAACCCACATTGAGTTGATGGTAGGATTGAATTTGACATCTATACGATGTCAGGACAGCGGGGTCGGTCAGGTTGTGGATTTTCAGAATGGTGGTACCCGTAATTATGTGGTACGAGTAGAGGTACGGGATCGTCGCTCGGTATGAGCGGAGATCCAGGGTTGTCAGAATTGCACACGGTGTGCTAGTGTGGATGTTTGTATGTTGGTACTTTTGTGCTGATGCTAGTATGGATGTCTGTATGCTGATACAAGTTTTGATGATAGTGCGTTGGTGCTGGTACTAGCGCTGGTGCTGGTACTAGCGCTGGTGCTAGTGTCAGTGATTGTGATGATGTTGAGCCACGAGTTGGGGTGTGACTCCGTCATGATGGACATATGTTCGGTATTTGAGATTTGGTAGTGGTTGAGTGATGGACTGGATGAGATCCAGTTGAGATTGTGATGTGTTGGGATTAGTGGATTTGGGGAGTTGTTGTCAACTCTGAGGTTGGTGTGATTGTATGTTTCTAATATCTCCAGAAAGGACAAGGAAATGATTGGAATTGGAAAAGACGAGGAAATCATTGGTGGTAGTGATGGGGGATTTTGTGATTGTAAATAACTTGGAGAACCAAGTGTTGAACCTGTAAAGGTTGAGATATGAGAACAAAATCGTAATGAATTACATTATTTTGGATGCGCGTAAATGGTTATTAACGGACATGAGGTTTAGGTAATGGATTGATTGCGGACACGTGGTTGTCCAAGTGAGTTGAAGATGTGGGAAGTCCAGTGGCTGGACTTGACAAGGAGAATGTCAGTTCCCAACACGGTTGGAACCTTAGCTTCGAGGGGAGTTGTGATTGTGGGACGAGAGGAGTGCTCGTTTCTGCATTTGCGATGGGTATTCTGGAGACATTGGGGTTGACTTCATGTTTTCTGCCCTGGCAGATGTCGATTGTAGTTACTAGTACGTTGAACGTGTATTGGTTGGTGGGCCTATGTGTGTTTTGGGGTCATGAGGAGGAGTTGCGTATTCGAAATTGGGTAAACGAGATTTCCCATTTTCTGCTTGGTGGCAGACGATGTTGGGTTACATGGCGTGGGGAGTGCAGCGAGTTTTGTTTGCATCCACGTAGGATGAGTATTGGCGTCATTGTTTTGGATCATCCTTAGTTTTTCCTAGGTGGGATGGCAAGGATAGATACGAGGTAATCAGTGAGAACCCACAGTCGTGGCGTGTCTCGTCGTTGACTGAACTGTTTAGTTGTGGGAGTTGGTTGTCGATACGTTGTGACAGTACGCAAATTAGATGAGGGTGTAAGACCCTATGGTTTGGAATCTAGTAGTTAACTGTGTGGATCCTAGGTGGAGCAGGATCGTGACGTTTTTAGTCAAGGACGCGATGTCGAATCTGGGTCGTGATTTTGATGATCCAGATAGGGAGAGAGTTTATCACTCTTACTTTGGTATGTGAGTCGTAAATGATGGGACATAACTTCTTTTCGAAGTGGAGCCCGTATGGTATATTACTCGAGTGAGTAGGTTTCCGACGTGGTCGGATTTTGTCAACCTTAGACGTGTGGATGTTGGATTGTCTTCCCTATGAAGTCAATCGAATGTATTGAGCAGGTAACCGATAGGTTCGGTTTTGGTGTGTCTTGGTAGACGTGAACGAGATTTCGGGTTTTGGAATCGAATTTCTGGGTGACGATTCAGGATTCAATTTTGAAACTTGAAAGTGGGTTTCTGGATTTGGGTGCGGAATGATTATTCCAAATGCTAGCTTACAGAATAATGATTTCGGATTCGGATTTGGAAATGGATTAAAAATGTGATGTCTGGCTTTGGATTCGGGATTTCTTACGAAATTGCGGATTTGGATTTGGATTTGGAACTGGATGATGGGTGGAGTTCGAACTGTCTAATGCTGGATTGGGCAAATGGACTCCATTATTGGAACGTGTTTGGCTATGACCTAGGTGGTTGTAGTCTGGTCAATGGATAGATGTGTGTACATTGTACATGGTCGAGGTACGGTACTTTGCAGACTTGTAGCGCCTGGTGACGGTATACGGGTTATACCCGAGGTATGTCGGTGAGCGTGTTGGTAGTCGGATTGGTTCCGATACCATTGGATCAGTCGAGGTCGAGGACCGGACATTGGATACTATGCAATGGGTCATGGTATTTCTGATGGGTCTAATTACACACGAGTCGGGTGAAATGTTGGTAGGTGTAAATTTGAGTCAAGTAAGTTGGTGGCTTGTGTAGCCACGAGTGAGTAGAGTGTCGGTTTTCGACTGACAACTGCCGAGTGGTGACAGATTGTCGGGATGTGTCAACGTGGATTGTTGAGTGAGGTCTGATGACTCCCAGTGGGAGTAGATACCAGGATAGATTGGTGAGTGAGAAAGGATCGTCGAGTTGTTGCGTCAACGAAAGGGTAGATTTGACAAGTGGTGTCAATTCGAAACGAGTGGTTTCAGTCATTCGACGGGGTCGAATGTAGTCGATACGACATGAATACTAGTGGTACGTTTGGGTGCAGACAAGTTTTGTTCTGATTAGTTGGTGTACGAGTGTACACGTGTTGCGAGGTCGATTGTACTTTCCACGGGGTGTTTGTGGAATCAGGACAGTGGGAATTCCGAGAACGAAACTTTTAGGGAGGGAAGAATGTTTGAGATTAGATCGGTTGGAATTTCGAGGACGAAATTCTTTAAGGGGGAAAGTTGTAACGACCCGTCCCGAATTCCGAGATTAGATTAGTGACTAATCGTGATTAGTGAGATTGATCGGTGATTAGTCGAGCGAAATTGGGCGAACGATGCAAAATGACCGTTTTACCCCTGATCGTGGATAAAATGTTGACTTTTCGATCGGGCGGTCAAATGGACTTTGACCGATGACCGTGACGTGGTTCAGGACGTCACGAGTTAATAGACAAGTGGCACGTTCGATTCCGATATTCGAGGAGAAAGTTATGATGTTCGGAAGTCGAGGGGCATTTTGGTAATTTTGGTTAATAGAGGCCAAATGTTGACTTTTGACCCGGGAGGTCCAATGGACGAGGGCCAAGGACCATTATGTAGAGCGTATCGATACGAATCCGTAAACAGACGGCATGCCGAAATCGGAGTTTCGACGACGAAATTATGGTCACGGGAACGAATTCGATTAACCGAATGAACCGAGGCTTCGATTAAAATAATATTATAATAATGAATAGTGACCAATGATGTGGATGCTGGGATGAGTGACAAGTGTCACCCATCCCTCATTTTGAGGCCTAAAATCTGTTCCATGTTTCCCTCCAAACATCATCATTCCTCCTTTATCATTTCCTCCATCTTTCTTTTATTCTTCTCTGTTCTTTGAACCGTGAGCAAACAAGGGAGAGTTGAGAGAAGTGAGCCGTGAGAAACAAGCTCTACAAACCCCTTTGATCTTCATCCTTTGTTTATGACCTGTGAATGAAAGTTGGAGAGGATGTTGAGACGAACCCAATGGTGGCCACGGCAAGGACCGTCATCCACGGTGGCCGGAATTTTGGAAGGTAAACCGTGAGATTCAAATTTTGGGTTTTTGATTTTGATGGTGTTGATCAATTCTAAACATAAGATGATGTTCTTTGAGTTCTCACGAGCTTGTAGGTGCAATTTGGGACGGATTTGGACGTTGGAGGTGGCCGGAATGATGATTGGAAATCTGGCCGAAACATTGAATGGCCATAACTTAAAATCCAGGTACTTTCTGAATTTTCTGGGTTGATATTTGGAATCCTTGGCTCGAGTAGATGGATTTACATAGGTAGAACGTCGAATTTGGTTAAGAAACGAGTGAGATATCGAAGTTTGAAGTTTGGGGCATCAATGGAGTTTTTAGGCGAGAAATTTCGGCGAGTTGACTCGGTCGATGGCGAGTTGACTCGTTGACTTACTGTTCATGATGACATCATCGTTGACTTTGCTGACGTCAGCGTTGACTTTTTGGTTAACATTTGACTAGAACTTTGACCCGCGCGTGGGGGCGCGTGTGAGCATATTTTTAGGTGGGACCAGGACCATTTTAAAGGTTTCGACGATCCGGATCTAATGGTTGTGGTTTCGGGTCGATCGGAGATCGTTAAGTTGGTCAAATCGAGCTTTTTCACCTCGGGAAACATGTACGGGACACGTTGACTTTTCCGGGAAATTTTAGGGTTCTTAATATGGACTTGTATAGGTTAGTAGTAACCTTTGGGTGTGATTTGGACAGGATTGGGAGTCCCGGTGATAGTGGTGTGGCCCGGGAGGGCCTATGGCACGCGTATCGAGGCGTATTGTTGAACGGTCTGTGAGTGGACTTTATTTTCCTAACCGTGATGCATGCATATATGATTTAAAATGCTTTATTATATTATTTGATATGCTTTGGCATGATTGATATTTCAATACGGTGATTTCTCAATTTTATGGATTATTATATTGTTTTGGCACGATTTTCGAGGAATTGTGAAATTGATGTTTTGGGCATAGGCCTGGGATTTAAAATGATGTTTGGACTCGGGTTACGAGTCAAGGATTGAAAATGATGTTTTGACCCGGATTATGGGTTAAGGATTTGATTTCATGGATTTATATGAAAATGGCAACTAAGGTTGCGATCGCATGGATTTGCATGAAAATGATATTTTGGACTTGAGACCCAAGTGAATAGTGATTTTGACTCGGATTTTGAGTCACATGTGAATATGATTAAATTGATGATTTTGATTTATAAAGTAAATTCTGGACACTGTTTTATGATGGATTTGTGGAACTTGCTTTGTGAAAGCTATGTCTCAGGCATAGGCCCTATTGAAATGTTTTTGACTTGATTTGAGACATAAATGATTTTAAAATGAAATTACTGGATTTGGTGACTGTTCCACATATACCATCCTCTGTGATTTGATAGTCTCCTACAGACGTCGTAGATCCTATAGTAGTCATGATCCACTGCCTGGAGATGAGTAGCTCCGAGGGAGGCTCACTCTCAGGAGTGTGGGACCACTGCTTGGAGATGAGTAGCTCCAAGGGAGGCTCACTCGCTGGAGCGTGGGATTATGATGATATCCTCCAGACGTCGTTGATCCTGGAGTTGATATCCCCCCAGACGTCGTAGATCCTGGGGGATGTACTCGGACGTGAGACACCGAGTTTGCACGCGTTGCATTGATATCGTGACGGGTTATATGGATATTGAGATTGGATATTGAGGATTGGTGGTATTATGATTTATTGATATTTGTGTCCATAAGCTTTATAACAGATGCTTTAAAAACATGATGCTTTATGTCATGAACTGATTTGATGAACATGAGTTTTTATGGACCATGGGAAAACGTATTTTGATTTTATCGGTCCACTAATCATACTTGATTGATTTCACACTATTACTCATGTTTTAAGTTATGCATGCACGATTGTGAAAACTGAAGGGTAAGAATGTGTTTTGGTAAATGTACTTATCAAACCTTATTTTTGTGCACTCATAACTTTTATTGGTTTTAATGCTCTTCAGGTTGATCACGGATGCGACTGCAGCAGAGACTGGGACATCGCACGCCTCCTCCATCGATCGTGGCGCACTCTGAAAGCCCCGTTTGGGCAGTGACTTTTGGTTATCCCTTGTCTGACACCTCTTTTTGGACAGGAGCAGGGCACATTCCACAGTAATCCCGGGGGGATTGGGATGAGTCCTGTCACTTGATGCATGCATATATGTTTTTATATGTTTTCTATACTTGATTCTATGATTTGATTTATGATTGTGATGGTTTACGGGTTGTGCACGTTTTTCGAGGGAATTACAGTAATTCACATTTTACGAGATTTTGACGGATATTGTGATTTGAACCTGGTTTTAATGATTTGATTTCGGGTTTTAATGTAACGAACCGTCCCGGGAATTAGGGTTAAGTAAGTGTTTAAGATGAGATTAGTGAGTTTAATCGGGGGTTAGTTGGTCCCGAGAAGGTCGATTGACTAGAATGACGACTTTGCCCCTAGTTCGGGCAAAAGGTTGACTTTTAGTTCGGGTGGTCCAATGGACTTTGGCCGGTGATTGTGACGTATTTTGGGACATCACGAATCCGTAGACAAGTGGCACGCCCGATTCAAACATCCGAGGAGGAAGTTATGATGTTCGGAACGTTGAGGGCATTACCGTAATTCGGGTAACATAGGGGGAAACGTTGACTTTTTTTACGAACGGGATTGTATAAGTTGACTTAGGACAGCTAGATAGATCTTGTCGTCCTGAATTCAACGGCAGGCGGCACGTATTCATCGGAGTTAGGGTGTGTGAGTTACGGGTCTAGAAAGGTAGTGGCACAATCGTAATTTTGGCTTGAAAGGAAGGGTATTTTGGTCTTTTGCACATTGGGATTTGTGCAACAGAGAGGGACAAATGGAGGGCTGAGATTGAGCCATTTGGGAGAGGAGTTTTAGGATGGTGACACGTGTAGGAGGGCTAGAGGTTTCTAGGATTGTCTAAAATATACACGGCCACACATTGCACGATTTTAAACCGTGCATTTGGGCTGCAACACAGAAAACAAAGAGGTGAGGCGGTGAAGGATTTGATCGATTCAGTTTGTGGGTGAGAGTTTGGTGAGTTGTGAGAGTGACAGAGAGAAGAAGGAGAACTGGTGAGTGGTTGGGGGAGTGAAATCGTGCTAGAAACACGGCGGTGGTGAGGTTTGATTTTCAGGGAAAACATAGAGGCCATGATATAGTGGTGGTGGTTGTGCCTTGTTTTGGTTCAATCCAAGCTAAGAGGAGGCTAAGACGGTTGCAGGGGACTCAGTGGACACCGTGGTACACGGCGGTGCAGACGGTGGAGGACAACTGGAAGGTATGACCTGAATCCCCTGTTTTCCCGTTTTCTTCATTTCGAAATTCGTGGACTTTGGGTTAGAGTCGAGAACTTTGGTGAGTGGTGTGAGGCTCAGGGAGGTCCTAGAAGTCGTCTAGGATGGTCGCCGTGACGGGGGAAGGTCTGGGTGGCCGGAGACCAAAAATGGGTTTTCGGGAAAAATGTTACGAGGTTGAAGACGACGGGTTTCAGGCCTTTATTTCTAGGTTTTAGAACTGGAATGGATTTCTGGGAACTGGACGAACCTAATGGGATTGGATTGGGTGAAAATGGTAGAGGAATTACAGAGAACCGGTCACGCCGGTTCAGTACAGTCGAACCGGTCGACCTGAGGTAGACGATGACACTGTAGCAGCGCGTGAGGCCCACGCGCAGCCACTTTGGGCGGCGCGTGGGGGTGCGTGCGGCGGCGGTTGGGAAAATGGTCAACATGGTTTTTGGTCTAGGAGTTGTGACGAGTTTAATGGAATAGGTTTCGGGTTGATTGGACGTCGATTCATTGTAGTTCTGCGAGGGTGAAGGTTTAGGGTTTAGGTTTGTTACGTTTAGAACCCGGGGATTTTTGGGGAAAATTAGGTGGACCTTTGTAGACGTGTTAGTGACGTACTTTGGAGCTGGTTGACAGGTTCGGGGAAGCCGAGGGTGGCGGTATGGCCGGGAACGGTGTACGTGCGCGCGTATCGAGGTGACGTCGGAATGGTCTGTGATTGGACTTTGTTTTCTAACTCTTGATGCATGCATATATATTTTTATATGTTTTCTATCCTTAATTCTATGATTTGATTTACGATTGTGATCGTTTGTGGTTTTTGCACGTTTTTCGTGGAAATGACAGTTTTCACGTTTTATGAGGTTTTGGTAACTATCGTGATTTTAACCTGGTTTTAACGGTTGATTTCGGGATTTAAAAATACGGTTGGATTTCAAAGAAAATAAAAGGATTTTGGAAAGTATTTTCGGGCTTAGGGCCCAGTTTAAAGTGGTTTTGAGAAACGTGATTTCGGGTTTTGAATCGGATTTCCGGATGATGATTCGGTCGTACGAAATAATGGTTGCGGACTCGGATCTGGAAATGAGAAAGAAATGAGTTCTGGGTCTGGATTCGGAATAACGGTTCTGGACGCCGGAAAGGCATCAGACCAGTGGTTTCGAATTCGGGTTTGGATATGGAAATGGAAAATGGTTTTCAAATGGATTTTGGATTGGATTTGCTGGATTTGGTTATAGGGTTTAAAGACCCGAATTATATTTGACGGGGGACGGGCCCGGATTGAGTTTAAAGACTCGGGAGTTTAAAGACTCGGATGTATTGATATTTCCCCCGTAGGCTTGTTGAGTTTAAAGACTCGGGAGTTTAAAGACTCAGATATTATTGAGGCCTGGTTATTGAGTTTAAAGACTCGGATAGATCCAGCAGGTTTGATCGGATGGTTATGACTATGGATGAGAGTGTGGCTTTAAATGTGTTTTGGGTTTTCACTGAGACTTGATGATGATGTTTTGGGCAGTGGCCCGGATGAAAGGTTTTTCGATGGTTTTGGGCTGAGGCCCGAGATTGCGAAAAAGGAACTTATGTTCGGTTTTTTTCCTTACATGGTTGTTTTGCCGGAAATGGTTTTATGACATGAATTTGATATGCATGCATTGGCTTTTAAAACGGAGGGTATAAATGTAACTGTGTTTTCTGTGAACTGTTTTTGAACTTAAACTTTATTTTGTCCACTCACAGTCTTTTTGTGTTTTTGATACCCTCCAGGTTGTTGCGGTGCGGGCTGTTGGTCGAAAGAGATGGAGACATCATACGTACGATCCACAGTAGACTCTGTGCACTCTGGGAAGTTCGGAAGTTTCTGGACGGTCGGGTCGGAACTCCCTTGTCCGATTTACGTGTCACACGGAGGTTAGACGTCAGTTTGGCCCTTGTGTCATACGCAAGTCAGACGGGAGCGGGGTTTAACCCTTAATCCCGGGGGATTAGGGGTGGGCCCTGACATTTGAAATACGATTTGATTTCAAAGAAAATAAAAGGATGTTGGAAAGTGATTTCGGGCTTGAAGCCCAGTTCAGAAAAGTGGTTTTGAGAAAGTTGATTTCGGGTTTTGGAATCGGATTTCCGGATGACGATTCGGGATTTGGTTTGGAACTTGAAATGGATTTTTGGGTTTGGGTTCAGAATGGTTATTCCGGATGCCGGCTTACGGAATGACAGTTGCGGACTCGGATCTAGAAAGGAGATGGATATGAGATCTAGGTTTGGATTCGAGATCTTGATGAGATTGCGGATTCGGATTAGGAAATAGAAAAAGGTTTTCAAACAGTTTTGGATTGGATTTTCTGGATCTAGTTATTGGGTTTAAAGACCCGGATTATGATTGAAGGAGGACGGGCCCGGATTGGGTTTAAAGAACCGGATTGAGTTTAAAGACTCGGGAGTTTAAAGACTCGGATATATTGATATTTCCCCCGTAGGCCTGTTGAGTTTAAAGACTCGGATTATATTGAGGTCTGGATTGAGTTTAAAGACTCAGGAGTTTAAAGACTCGGATAGATCCAGCAGGTTCGATGGATTGAAATGTGGTTCAATATGTTTTGGTTTTCTCTGTGATTGATGATGACGGTTTTCAAGGATGGTTTTCGTTGGTTATAATGGTTTTTGATGGTTTTGGGCTGAGGTCCGGGATTTGAGAAATAGGAAAATGTGTTTGGTTTTCGTACATGGTTTTATGACATGAATTTGATATGCATGCATTGGTTTTTGAAACGGAAGGTATAAATGCCATTGTTTTATGAAATGTTTTTAAACTTATACTTTATTTTTGTCTACTCACAGTCTTTTCGTGTTTTTGATACCCTCTAGGTTGTTGCGGTGCGAGCTGTTGGTCAAGAGAGATGGAGACATCACACGCACGATCCACAGTAGACTTTGCGCACTCTGGGAAGTTCGGAAGTTTTTGGACGGTCGGATCGAGAATCCCTTGTCCGACTTACGTGTCACATGAAGGTTGGACGTCAGTTTAGCTTTCGTGTCATGCGTAAGTTAGAAGGGATTGGGATTTAGCCCTTAATCCCGGGGGATTAGGGGTGGGTCCTGACAGCAGCCAAGGCTATAAGTGTTCTAATTGTATCCAACCTTGCCACTGGTGCAAAGGTTTCATTAAAATAAATTCCTGGCTTTTGAGAGTACCCTTTAGCTACTAATCTGGCATTGTGCTTCTGAATAGAGCCGTCTAACTTCAACTTGGTCTTATAAATCCAATTTACACCAATGACAGGATTGTCACTTGGTCTCTCAACCAGCTCCCAAGTTGAGCTCTTCTCAATCATCTCCAGTTCATTTTCCATGGCATGTTTCCAAACTTGATCCTTAGAGGCTTTCTGTAGGTTTCAGGTTCTATGATGGATACATGACACCTAGTGACAGGACCCATCCCAATCCCCCCGGGATTAACGCAGGATGACCCTGCTCCCGTCTGACACGAAGTGTCAGACAAGGGATATTTTCGACCTTTGCCCTCTCGGGCCATCAGAGTACGCCAGGATCCGGAGGAGGTATGTGATATCTCGATCTCTGCTACAGTCCACACCGTATCCAACCTGAAGGGTATTAAAAACAGAAAGACTGTGAGTGGACAAAAATAAAGAATTTATAAAAACATTTCATCAAAGACCTTTATACCCTCCACTAAAAAGCATGCATGCATAGTAAAACCATTTATCATCATAAAACATAATTTCCCAAACCAATTTAAATCATATTTATCCTTTATATTCATATCCAGAACCTGTCACGGTAAAATAGAGCTACACGTGTGCTAACCGGGGTCTCAAAACCAAGTCTCTCCAGGGTCCACCCAGGTCAATGTCCGTAGATCAATGACCCTCCCTGGAGGTAACGAACCATGCCCATCCTGAGAGTAAGGAACCCAACTGGGGGGCGACTCCACTCAGTCAGTGCTCCGTGACTACTCCGGGGTCCACCCAGACCAACGACCCTCCCCGGAGGAGACAATCATATATAAAGGATGGAATATGAAAAACCTTTTGAAATCATTCTTTAAATCTTTCCAGGATTCATGCCCGGCCCCCATAAGCCGTCATGAACCATAAAATCCTTTCATGGGTTCATGCCGGTTCCCATAAACCGTTATGACCTGTAAATCCATTTCAAGGGTTCATGCCGGTTCCCATAAACCGTCATGAACCATAAAAACCATTTGTAACACATAATTGGGCCCTAGGCCCGAATCCACATAGAAACTGGACCTCAAGTCCGATTCCTAAACCAACTGGGCCTCCAGCCCGATTCCGTAAATCAAATGGACCTCAAGTCCGAGAATTACCTTTTCAAATCCAAAATCATTTCATTTAATTATTTACAAAACCATAAGAATGGAAAATCAGAGTAAATCCGGAAAACCTCGATTTACGTGTAAGCACGTAAATCGCCTCGAAATACATGAAACCATATAAATCACAAGCATCAAAATCAAAATCATAAAATCATATTCATAATCCATTTGGAAATCCAAAATCATTTCATTTAGACCAATAAAGACATACAACCCCGTATATGCACCGTATAGGGCCGAAACCTCGAAATACGTGTCTATACGTAACCACACATCCAAATGCACTCATGGCAACACAAAAAAGTATTTAAAACATATAATAAACATTTATGCATGCACCAATTTAGAAAACAAGGTCCACTCACAGACCGTCCGAAGCCGCGCCTCGATACGCGTGCCATACGGCTCCCCGAGCCGATCACCATCACCGGGACTTCCAAACCTGTCCAAATTAATTTAGAGGGTTACTAACTACTTATATAACCCCTCACTAAAGCCCCGTAATTTTCCGGAATTTCTAGCTATTTTTAAAACCGAACCTAAACCTTCTGATGCCCCGAATTATATCGAGACGGTGTCCGATCGACTCGAAACCAGTCCCAAAATGTTCGTTACATCGAATAGATGATTTCGTATGTTGGAACCTTCCCCAAAATCTCCCGCACGCGCCCGCACGCGCTGCCTGAAGTGGCTGCGTGTGGGAGCCACGCGCCTGTGAACAGTGCTTCTTCAACCTCTCGACTGCCGGTTCAGACCGGCCGGTCCGGTTCGTTCCTGCAACTGGACCGGCGTGACCGGTCTAGGGTCCTACAATCCTCATTTTTCATCCGTTTTCTTCCATTTTAATTCCTAAATTCCTATTTTCTCATTTCCTACCCATTCCAATTAACCAAACTAGCTAAAACACCCAAAATCCACCTCCTTCGATTCCTCCCTCACGGCCCAAAATGTCCGATTGCCCCCCGGGCTTCGGGGCCGTCCACAGCCGTCCAAAAACATCCTAAAACCCTCCTAATCATCTAATAAGCCTAACCTAATCAACCAAAATCGACCATAATAACCAAATCAAAGTAAGAGGAATTTTGGGGCTTATCGGGTACCCGTTCGGGTTGGGCCTCCACCGCGCACAGTGGCGCCGTCCAGACCGGCCACCATCATCAATCTTCACTCCTCTCACTCTCTGGGCCTCCAAATGGTTGAAGGTTTGGATTTCGGGTGGTAGGGAGATCGGTTTGGATTGGGAAAACATGGAAATGGGATGCACGGTTATGGTTGGATGCATGTATGTGAAATGGTGCCCAGTGGATGGGTGACACTTGTCACTCATCCATTGGTTGCTGAAAAGCAACTGGGCCCACTAAAGTCCAAAAGTGCCTCGTAAAACGCATCACCGTGAATAGTATCTCGGAACTTCCGTGAATCGTAACTTCGCCGTCGAACGTCCGAATTCGACGTGCCGTCTGTCTACGGATTCGTATCGTCCTTATCTACATAATGGTCTTCGACCCTCGGCCATCGGACATCTTGGTCAAAAAGTCAACATTTGCCCCTTTTTAACCAAAATTACCAAAATGCCCCTAAGCTTCCGAACGTCATAACTTCCTCCTCGAACGTCGGAATTGAACGTGCCACCTGTCTATGAACTCGTGACATCACGAACTATGTCACGGTCATCGGTCAAAGTCCATTTGACCGTCCGAATGAAAATTCAACGTTTTGCCACCATCAGGGGCAAAACGGTCATTTCGCATCGTTCGTCCGATTTAGCCTAACTAATCACCGATTAACCTCACTAATCGTGATTAGTCACTAATCAAATCATGGAATTTGGGACGGGTCGTTACACCTAGCATAGATGTCAGTTAAACTTCTCAGTTTTATTGGAGTATTGCTTGGGGTTGCAGGTTCTGAATCTTCATATTCATGTGCTTGTGATTCTTCTATTTCTTCAGTTAACTCCTCAGCAGCTTATGTTCCTTCTGTTTGTTCAAATACTCCAAGGAGTGCAACTTTAACTTCCCTACCTTCTTCCCAATTCCAGCAGGCCCTTTCATTAAAAACTACACTTCTTGACACCATGATTTTCCTTGTCTTCAGATTATACAATCTATAACCTTTCTCATAGGTGCCATAGCCCACAAACACACACTTCACTGATGACTCATCCCACTTCTGCCTTAGTTAGGTAGGAACAATGGCATAACAAATGGATCCAAAGACTTTTAGATGTTTTACCTTGGTTTCCTTCCACTATAGACTTCAAAGGATGTTTTCTTCTCTAGGGCCTTTGTAGGACACCTGTTGAGCAGATATACTGTTGTGTTTACAGCCTCACCCCAAAAATGATAGGGCATAACCTTTTCATGAAGCATAGACGTTGCCATCTCTACCACAGTTCTATTCTTCCTCTGAGCCACCCCATTCTGTTGTGGTGAGTAAGCCACAATGAGTTGCCTTGTGATTCCTTCAGTTTCATAGAATTTGTGAAACTCTTGTGAAGTGAACTCACCTCCTCTATCACTCCTTAGGATCTCTATCTTGTATCCACTTTGCAATTCACATATAGACTTGAATTTCTTGAACACATTGAATGCACCAGACTTATGCTTTAGAAAGTAAACCCAGCACATCCTAGAATAGTCATCTATGAAGGTAATAAAGTACTTGTTACCTCCCATAGTTTCTGTTTGCATTGGCCCACAAATATCATTGTGAATTAGCTCCAAAGGTAAAGATGCCCTCCATTCTTTGTCTTGATCAAAACTTTCCACATGATGCTTTCCTGATATGCACCCCTCACACACTTCCTGATTTTCCACTTCTAGGATAGGTAGTCCTTGAACCATGTTTTGGGTTTGCAACTAATGCAAACTGTGGTAGTTCAGATGACCAAACCGTATGTACCACAATTCTGAACTTTCCTCCATTGTTGTTTTCTGAGCAACTGTCTGGATGCAATCCAAAGACAGTGGAAAACACATGTTTCCCAGCATAGGAACTGAAGCAACACAGTGTAACATTTCATCATCCTCATAGATTTCTGCATTGTTATTTCCAAATCTAAGATAGTACCCATGCTCCACCATTTGTCCAACACTTAGTAAGTTGGCATCAAGTCCTGGAACAAGCATTACTTGATTTATGACCCTGTCACCATTCTGTGTTTTGATCACTAATGAGCCATGTCCAGTAGCTTGGACCAAGTCACCAGTCTCCATTTTCACCTTAGCAGAGATGGTTTTGTCCACATTAATTAGTAAAGCCTCATGTGAGGTCATGTGGTTGCTACAAGCACTGTCCACATACCACACTCCACTCCACTCAGAAATTGTTGCTGAATTATAAGCATAGAACATCACTCCTTCCTTATTTTCTTCCTCCTGCTTTGCCATATTCACAACTTGTCTCACCATGCAATTCTTGGCAATGTGACCCAGTTTATTGCACTCAAAACACTTAGGTTTATTCTTAAGCCAACATTCACCATAATGAAGTTTTCCACAAGTTTTGCAGGATTCCTTCGAGCTAGTTGAATTGCCAAAAACAGGTTTAGGGACCTCAGTACCTGAATTGTTTTTGACATTGTTATAGGTCTTGCCTTTCCAGCTTTTGTTTCCTTTGTAATTCTGTTTGCCTCTTCCATAATGCTTGTGTGACCTGTCTTGTGATCCTTGATTCACACTTAATGCAGAGAATTCTTTCTCTGTGTGAGTTTCTGAATTCATTTCCAGCCTCTGGTTATATGCTCGTATGGATGCTAGCAATTTTTGCACATTGACAGTGTCCAAATCCTTAGTTTCTTCAAGGATTGATACAATGGGATCATAGATTTTAGTGAGACTGGTCAGGATCTTCTGCACCATTCTTCTTTCTGTCACTTCCTCACCATATGATCTCATTTGATCCACAATGGTGTACAGTCTAGATGTATAGACTGAGAAAGACTCATCATCTCTCATTCTCACATACTCAAAATCTTTTCTGAGTGCTTGAAGTTTTATTGCCCTCACTTTCTCATCTCCTCTATATTCTCTTTTCAGTAGATCTCAAGTAGATTTTGCACTTTGTTCATTTGAAATTCTTGAGAAAATAGAGTCCACCA
The DNA here is from genome assembly GCA_032719365.1 of Prinsepia uniflora. Classification (NCBI taxonomy): domain Eukaryota; kingdom Viridiplantae; phylum Streptophyta; class Magnoliopsida; order Rosales; family Rosaceae; genus Prinsepia; species Prinsepia uniflora. The sequence goes on along the minus strand of CM064868.1, from coordinate 8,744,533 downwards.
TAGTTGTTTGGATCATCCCAAGAGCACGAGCATCTCTTATATAATCAGCTCGAGTTGGTCTAGTAATTTCTGGAGGTCTAGCAGCTCCTGGATCTGCAGGTTCTGATGATGATACAGCAGCATCATGTAAGTCTTCATTTAATCCCTTCTCCACATACTCCCATAGATCATGAGCTCGTAGAATTGTGCGCATTTTGATGCTCCAAAAATCATAGTTAGAACCATCAAATAGTGGAACCCGTAGATCCCCACCCACAGCAGCCATTCCTTTGCTTGTTAGCTAAGTTTACAGTATGATGCAAACTTCACACTACTCCACGCCCCAGTAAATCAAATCAATTCACTGCTCTGATACCATCTTGGCTTTTGAAACATGGATGCTAACACGATTTCTCTCTGTTTTGCAGGAAGGCTTTGATCGATCAATGGAACAGTGCACTGTGAATAGATTTGCAGTGATTGCTTAAAGGTAATGATCCGATCCTCTTACACTGAATTGTTTGAGAGCAGTTTTAGGTATGGAATGTATCTAGGTTGATTATGGATGGATTGTAATGGTGTTTGTATGGAAGAAAAATGGAATGCACTGTGATGCACACCAACTGTTTTTAAAAATGCTTATGAGCAATTCTCAATATTTTCCAGAACTTTTCTCTGCTTTTCTCTCTACAGATTCACTGCCTACTACAATCTAGCCGTGCTTACAAGCTAAAATAGTTACAATCAATGATGTCACTATGATGACATTCAACTAATAGAAATTAGGCTAGAACTAGGATCAATAGAAAGATGACACTTGTTCATCTTGCTCCCCAAATTATATGAATCTGTTACAAAACAGAATCCCACACTTCCCTTGAGTGCCACCTCACTCATGATTGTATTTTGCTACTCTCCTATACTTAGTGCAATCAGTTGATTGTTTAGAAACTAACAAATGTATTCTACCAAAGAAAGAAGAACTCCAAGGGCCAAACCAAAGGGGAGACAAATAAGACAAAGCCAAGAAACCAACAAACAAACCGAAGAACCAAAGACCGTTAGCTAAGCCTATAACTCAATATGCCAATTACGCATAATACAAAGGTGTGAAGTAGAAGGGGGAAACTTGAGGGAAACTAGCCGGTCACGGATTACCCTAACAATGGAAAGGAGGATAGGGTCAGATGGAAGCACTGTAACCTTAATAATATGGAAATTACGCTCCTTCCAAATTCCGTACATTGAGAATAGTCCCAAAATTTTCTGGTTATTTGTCATGATCTGCATAAATAACAATAATTAATGAGTTATATATGGAGCAAATGAGATGCTGTACCGGATGTCTATCTCCCTATCTATCAGCAGAATTAGGACCCACGTACTAATGTGGTATAAATTTGGCTTTAAATGATTTCATCACCGTCCAACTATTTTGTCCAATACGTTTTCCTTTTCATGGTGACCCTAGGAACCCTACTTAAATGATTAAGTACGTGCTAATTAAAATTAATTAACTGAGAACTTTTGATGGATTTTGGTTGAAACTGAGACCAATAAATCAGTAAAGCTTGATTAGTAAGGGCGTGAGAGATTACGTGGGGTGGGGCTCCATTGATTAAAACTCGGGGTTTCAGAGGATTGGAACTCCATGGGAAAGTAGAGATCGAGAGAGAAATGGAACCTAGCTAGATCGAGAGACTCAGACTAGAGAGAGATGTGAGCAAGAGACATTCGGACTGTCCCACTAGCTTTACCAGCTTTGCTTTTTATAGCTACATAGCTCTAAAGCTCTAGCTGCATCAAAACCTACTTTTTTTTTTTCCTTCATGAACTTTTTTATTTTCGTCATCATGCCATTTTTGCCAATTTGCCAGGCCATGCCAAATGAAATAATTACGGATTAGATATGCTACAGCTCTGACAAATTTTTCCAATTAATTAATGAGATATGGAGTTATCCAGTAGGACCAGTACAGTGAGAGACCAGTAATTTTATATTAAAAAAAATTATATTTTATTATCCTATAATTTAAATTAAACAATAAAATTATATTTATATTTTAAAATATTTTACTTTATTATTTGATATTTAAAAAACATTATACTCTGAATCATTTTTTACATTATTTTAATTTTTTCATTAATTAAATACTGATATAGAGTAAATAATTACTATTAATTAACTATTTTTAATTTATTTTATATTAAAGTGGAAGAATTTGAGTTTCTAAAATACATCTAAAATTTTTAAAATGTGTGAAATTTGTAAAAAGAATTTTAATTGGTTAGTAATTATTATTTTAAAATACAACGGTTTGATATAAATTAACAAGTATATCCTTTATTAAATTAAAATTTTAGTTAACTGAAGAAATTCATATTCTATATCAATATAAAATTGAAGAGAAAAGAAAAAAAATGTTAAAGGATTTAGAATGTAACGTTTTCAAAATATAGAATAATAAAATATAACATTAAAAATAAGTGTAATTCTGCCATTTAATGTAAATTATAAATTAATAGAATGTAATTTATTCTTTATATTATACATGATTTTACTTCACCCAAATTGATTATTATTGATGGATCGAGAAATCTAAAAAAGCTTTGTCCTCAAGCTTGCGTTTGATTTTAATTAATTTTAAAATGACATGTTTATAATTCGAAATTCTCATTAATTAAATTGTATATTTAATTTACCTATTATAATACAAGAAAATATTTATTAAAGTTATAATTAATATAATTTCCATCAAACTCTTTTTATATATTATTCTTTCTAATTTTTTTTATTACAAATGAGAGAAAGTTTTGAAAATTATTCATACAATATGTCATTGAGATTCAAACTTAAGTCTAATTATTTACAAATTATTATTAGAATCAATTTTATTACACTCACTTGAGATTCTTCTTTCTAATTAAATGGCTATCATAATTAATAATAAAAATTATATACACATAAAATATTGATCACCGACCACATTTGATATTTATAAATTAAATTTTAACTTAAAAACACCGGAGAATTAACAACTTTCTAAGTCTCTTATACTTGAACCATGGCAGAAGTATATAGCAAAATATGTTTGGTATAATACAAAATTGGTTGGGGAGGTGAGGGGAGGCACTTAAGCAAGCAAAGTGGATGATAAAAATGGATACATGTAAATTATATATGAATGACTAGTTTTTTTTTCTCCTGAATATATAAATGACAAGTTCGACCTTATATTTGTTTATTAAATGTAATTTTGGTGGATTGAATTTTATATTGAGATCGGAAATGGATTACGGGGGTAATCTGGTAAAGAAGAGGACAAGAAGCAAGCAGAGTGGGAATATTAAATGAGTGGACAGATTACAATCACGCTCCAGTACGCATTAGAAGTGAAACAAGAAAGATAAAGCAGTAAACACAGTAGTAGCTTGCAGAGAAACAAATTATAAAATAAATAAATAAATCAAAAATCAAAAATAAAAACTTGTGGACGCGAGTGACTCCAAAACACCCTCTCCATCCATCCCTCCATCCATTGGAGTAGAGTAACTAGCTACCGATATAGCTAGGTATATAGCTACATCGCATTTTATTTATTCAAGGTTTGGGTTTTGAGTTTTCTTCCTCCTCGATTTGATCGATCATTTCGCTGGGACAACGTGTATAACTTTCTCTTTCTTTTTCTCTTATATATATATTTATAATAATTGGCAGTCAGGGCAGTAGTGAGTGGCAGTGCAAGAAAAGAGGGTGAGAGAGAGTTTTCATTGGGAAGGCAAAAGCTTTGATTTGCTCCAGCTCTGCATCACACGACACTTACACATACAATTTTCCCCTCTTCAATTCCCTGCTGCTACCACATAATACATTCACATGCTGCTCTATCATCGTCGTTCTCTGCAAGTGAATTATGAATAATGAATGAGCAAGTTTACATAAATATGGATAAAACAGGCATTTTTCCAAAGGAGCTAGATGTGAGCAGATTTTGGCATTGACTGCCAGATAGACAGACCCACATCTCTGTCTCTTTCTTTCTCTCTTCAGTTGGCAGTACTACCACTATTACTATTACTATCACCATCTCTCTCAATAATACTACTAGACCACAGAATATATACTTAGGATTTTTTTCCCTCCTAAAAGCCTGTTGCCTCAAAGTATTGTAGCATAAAACCCGGGGGTGCCCTCCCTTTCTCTTTCCCTTTCCGTTTCTTCCCTGGAGAGCTGAAAGAGCCGAGCAGATCAGATCTACCCATGCATGTAGCAGTAACAGTAGCATACCCCTCATTTTTAGGGGAAAGAGAGATAGAGAGATAGTAATTTGTTTGTGTTTCCTTCTTGGAATAAAGCAAACCAAAGTGAATAACAGACAAGTTGCTACCTTCTTAAAGTTGCAAATCAAGAGATATCAAGAGAGAGAATGGAGGGTGGTGGTCATGGAAGTTGTAGCAGCATGATGATGGGTTTTGGAGAAAACACTAGTAATGGAAGAAATGGAGGATTATGTCCAATGATGATGATGGTGCCAGCTGCTCCCGCTACTGCTTCTGCTGCTACCCTAATCACTTCCCATCATCCCCACCATCACAATCACAATCACCATCACTATCATCCTAATCATGGACATGCTCACCCTCCAATTGATATTAACATAAACAATAATAATAACAATATTAATACCACTACCACCACTTCTCCCTTTCATAACCTTCCTCCACCCCACAACCACCACGACGACCCAGCAGCAGCAGCCGCAGCCTGTTATTTCATGGAGACCACCACCACCAACGACGGCAGCTCTTCCTCATCTTCTGCTTCTCTCAAGGCCAAGATCATGGCCCATCCTCACTATCACCGTCTCCTGGCCTCCTATATCAACTGCCAAAAGGTACAAAAAACTACCTAGCTACCTACCTCCATGCTTCCCTCAACCCTTTCTATTCTTTCACTTTTTTTCTTTCTATATTCGAGGGAAAATACCCGCAACTCTGCATCTTAAGTGATAGGCAAGTTTGGATCTGAGAAACCCTAATAACATTTCTCAATATTTTGATTCCCTTTACATCCTGGGATCAATAACATCGAGTACTTTTAGCTGCAATATATATGATCTATATTTATTTAACTGGAAAAAAAACTAAGCGCGTACGAGTGCAGGTTGGGGCACCGCCTGAAGTGGTAGGAAGACTGGAAGAAGCGTGCGCTTCAGCGGCGTCGATGGGTCAAATGGTAAGTGCTAGTAGCGGATCAGGGCGTTTGGGTGAAGATCCGGGTCTGGATCAGTTCATGGAGGCCTACTGCGAGATGTTGATCAAATATGAACAAGAGCTCTCTAAACCCTTCAAAGAAGCAATGATCTTCCTCCAAAAAATCGACTCCCAATTTAAAGCCCTCACTCTTTCTTCATCCTCTCCCTCTGATTCTGCAGGTGACTTCTTACCTTTAATTTCAATCTTTTTAGTGGTTCAAAGAAAATATTCTTGTGTGGCTAGCAAGATCATCCAACTCTTTCTTTCCTAGCTTATTTATTAATTATCTGAATTTTTTTCATAATAAAAAGAATTATTATAATAAATTATCAGCTATCGGACATGCATGGATGTTGTTTCCAAGATACTCGTAAGTTGCTTATTTTATTAATTAATTAACAAAGAATATAGCTTAGTTACCTATAGCGAAGAACATGTCTCCCAAAGTAGATTCAAATCTCTCGTTGCTTAATTTATTAATCAGGTGTTTCTGTATTTTATTTAGTTCTTTTTGTTCTTATTGGTATGTTATACAAATGTTTATTTTCTTTTTTAAATACGAGCTAGTGTAGTAGATAGCTTAGCTAAGTTTCCATTTGCAAGTATAGTCAACTTATTTGTATTCGGTGTTGCATAGATTTGTATGGCGTTTGATTCTCTTCTCGGTGTTTGTGTATTCGATGAGATTGGTTGATTTCTTTTGAATTTTCCGTTTCTTTTACCCTGGTTGAAATTGGCGCACTGTGTTTCACTCCCTCGGTACCTCTATCTTATATACAAAATATGTATAGGACGGACGGATTTTTCCCATTTCATGCTAATAGCAGACAAATTTGTTGTCACATCATGCTTTTCAGCTGCTCGAAGTAGCTTAAGATTAACATTTATTTTTGAACAAATATGATATGTTAGGAAGTCCTTGGACATATGTAAGCAATTGCTGCCTAGTATCTTGTTAGGGTTTTTAGTTTAGAGTTTAGACTCTGGACATGGTATTGAATTATTAGTATTTGGTTTAGACTCTTGGAAGTTCTTTAATTATACTCATCGCATAATTTCTGCGAAAGATATGTAGGCTGTATGCATTTTGACTAAGGTGTATTTTTGAAATACAAATTTTTATCATTCCAAGTTCCAAATGCTGCAAGCTTCGATCTTTTATCTTTATATGAAAAACAGTTAATTTGGTTGCTTAATTAAACGTTGCACACGCACTGAAATCTGCCTAGTGTACTATCGTACCACGTAACCTGACATGTTGGAGTATTTGTCATGTGTGCTCTCGTGGCCTAATTCATATATGCAGTTAGTCGAAAGGAAGCTCATCTAACCAATAACCTTGCTAGACTTGAAATCTTTCATTTTTCCAGTTCTTCGGCTTTTCTTCATGTAGCCGGAACTTAGGAATTCCTTGAGTGTCTGCAGTATTTACCTAGCTTGAATGTGTATATACTGGGTTTCTTTTGTTGGTGTGGCCCACTTTGGTTATGTAACTGTTAATTAGTATTTGCATTTTGAAGTATGATTAATTAGCTACGCCGAATGGCTTGTATGGATGCATGTATAAAGGTAGCCCTGCATGGATTTGAGATTGTAGTTTCTACTGGGTGTGGAAAAAGAAGGTCTAGAACGGTTCCCTAGAAACCAAAAGAATCGCACACTATTTGCATCTTAGGCTTTTTGGCTGTACAAGAACTCAAAAGTACTTTCCTTCCAGTTGAATGAATATATTCCTCATGATTAGAGTTATAATTTTGAAAAATCCTTTCCGAAAAGATAAAAAAAATAAAGTTTTAACACAAATATTTTGCCCTATACTACATTGAATGCTGAAATTTACATCAACGTTGTCTGTTTTCAATGCTGTATGCATGTCTGGTTCTATATGGAATTAGGTCTAGCTATTTGAAGCCAGCTGGAACTTTTATTTATCCTCGGGATTTAGGAGCTAGCTAACAGATTGGAATGTTCCTATTGACAAAGATAAGGCCGTGGCCTGAGCAGCCAATAATAGTATTACAAAATTTGACCTAAATGCGTGCATGTTGTTCTTTGATTGTTCTTGATATACATGTGGCTATGTATACTCTAATTATTTTATATATGCTGATCATCAGCTTACGGGGATGGAATCGATAGGAACGGATCATCTGAAGAAGATGTTGACGTTGATGTGAATAATAACAGCTTCATTGATCCGCAAGCAGAAGACCGGGAGCTGAAAGGTCAGTTGTTGCGCAAATATAGTGGATATTTGGGCAGTTTGAAGCAGGAATTCATGAAGAAGAGGAAGAAAGGGAAGCTCCCTAAAGAAGCAAGACAGCAGTTGCTGGACTGGTGGACCCGCCATTACAAATGGCCTTATCCATCGGTATTTATCTTAATCTTTATTAATTAACATACATATAGCTGTTAAGTTTATCGCTTTATATCGCGACATGAATTATGCAGGAGTCACAGAAGCTGGCTCTTGCAGAATCGACGGGGCTGGACCAGAAGCAAATAAACAACTGGTTCATCAACCAAAGGAAGCGGCATTGGAAGCCGTCGGAGGACATGCAGTTTGTGGTGATGGACGCTGCTCATCCTCACTACTACATGGAAAGTGTGTTGGGCAATCCGTTCCCCATGGATATCTCTCCCTCCTTGCTCTGAATTAATGATGGAATTAGTATGCTAATTTATTATTTGTTATGTGTCTTCCTAATGTTTAATTGTAGAATGCAAAATGCATATCAGAATGAATTTATTATATATAAGGTTAGCTTCGATAATCAATTGTGATCGTCGCATAATCATGCTTGTGTAACGCGATGTAATGTGTTCGTACTAATTAAGCATGTAGAGAAACTGTTTAATTGTAAAATGTGACCATTAAATTGTGTCAATGATTGTTTATTGCTGGCCGTGAGGGCAATATTCAAGTGCATGCATTGACATGGTCGAGGCGATTCAAACTAAAGAGCCAACACAAAAGGAATAAGAAATGCATGTAGAAGGCAAAGGGACTCCCAAGTTTCACCATATGGCTGCTTGCCAGTGAAGAGCCACCTCCTACACCACAACCCGTAAGAGTGGCGTGTTTGTAAGAGTGCATTTGGATGAGAAATTATAAGTTTTATAAAATTTATTTATGTTAATAAAGTATACGAGATTTTAAGTTGGTTAAGCACTAGTAAACAAAAATTTAGGTATTGTATGTATAACAAACCACTGAATAAAAGTCTCCATACATGTAATTTACACATCTAATCTGTATACATTCCATAGGATCATTTGCAACCTCATCATTAGGTTGGGTCGGGAAAGCCCGACCCAAATTTTTTGAGCTTGGGTCGAGCCTATCTCATAATTTGAAAAGTTTTGGACCGGTCTGGGCGGTTTTGGTCACAAATATGAAATCCCATACATTTTGTCGGGTTGAATTTTTATCGTACTTTACAGGTCGGGCCTAATAAGCCCATTTAGTTCGGATTCAATTGGGTTTTTAAAAATAACTTATTCAACAAATTATGAAGCTCGAAAAAAATATCAAATACATGAAAGAGAGATTTTGCGATTTGCTGAATTTTTTTATTAATATAATTCAATGATATTATTAGATAGAAGAAATAAAATCTAATGATAATATACTTATCCAAGTTATAGTTGCATGATATCACTACTACTGGCATCTCAAAGAGTTTGAACAAAGATGATGATAGGGAGGGAGAGCTAATGATAAATAATGAAAAGAAACTGCATTACTTGTCCAACCTAATAGCTCTCTATTGGAGAAAATAATGAGCCTATGAAGAGTGTTAATGAATTTAAATCTAGGACTAAGACCACCAATTGGTACCCAACCAACACACATCCATCAAAGAGGACCATAACAAAACGCACATACAAAAAGTAGGCAATCATTACAGTACAAATCATATTCCATCTTCTTCTAAAGCTCTCTAGTAGTAAAAGTGGACCTTGCAAAGATTTAGAATAAAACCCAAAAAGCCTACCATAGTGGAGTGCTTAGCTAACTATGGATGCTTTATACATTATCTTAGTATTTTCTTATCATCCATAGCCCACACCACACATCAACCAACCTGCATATTATGAGCCTAAATAGTCATTTAGGTTTGGAGCATTTTTCTTTCCACAAAATAGTCATTTAGTATCGGGTGGGGTTGAAACATTATTCCTAATTAATAATTATTTTATATATTCAAGCTTATGAGATAGATTTATATGAGCGACCTAGTCTGGGCTTATTGGGCCTTATCTAGTTCGGATCTATCGGGTTTGAACACCCTAATCCCAAGTCCATCTCGTTAACTTTCGGGCCAAGCTGATTCATGTCCCATAGCAGGTTGGGTCGGACTTTTGTCAACGGATCTAGTAGGTACCTACAAGCCTATGGGCTTTTATGCTATATGGTGAGGGCTAACTATAACTAACTAGGGATAGGTGTAGACTATCTAATTAGGGACATATGTACACTATTATGTACACTATTCTACACTATGAGCACGTGATTAATGCTACTCAGGCTCACGAAAGCCTGACCACCTATACTAGTTTGGAGGCCCTCATCTTCTCTACCGAGCGGCGTGTTGCAGCGTTCCCCCTTTCTGACCGTTATGTCTCTACCATGCATGCTCGCTCTTCTGGTCGTAGTGGATTCGACTGTGGCCCTGCTCCTCGTGGCTCATTTTCTCCCTTTCGTGGTGCTTCTCATGATGACCCTAGTTATGAACTGTACTGTGGTGGTTTTGATCCTCGATTTCATGGCAGCTCATCTCAGCCTGGTCTTCTCGCTGCCTCACCTGCTTTCTCTTAATCTACCCCTCCACTGCCATCTTGGATTTCTTACCAAATCTCTGGTCGTGCGGGCTACTCTGCTCTGGATTATTACAACCACACGGACACTTCCTATGAGAGCCATGTTCCTCTACGGCGTCTCCACGCTCTCGCAGCCTCCACCTCCCTTGCCTACTCTATTCAACCATGGCTCATGGACATTGGTACTAATTCACATATAACTCTAGATTTATCTACCCTTGCCACTTTCCGAGAATACAATGGCTCAGATCAAGTCGGTGGTGTGTTCGATGGTACCCGTTTAGGTATCTATAAACTAAAACTTTTTCTCTTCGTGATGTTTTACATTGTCATAATGCTACTAGATTTCTTCTCTATGTCAATAAATTTTGTCTTGATAATCCTTGTTCCTTTCATTGTGACCTTTGGAATTTTGGAATCGTGATCTGGTGAGTGGGAAGACACTTTTTTCGAGGCCCGAGTGAGAATGGTCTCTATTCTTTTCGTTTTTCATCAAATAAACGTCCTTCCTTGCATCATGTTGCATTAGTTAGCGCTCGTATTGGTGGCCATTATACGCTAAAATTATGCATTGAAGTAAACACAAAGTCACACTCAACACTTAAGGAAACGTATGCAATTAAAACCTTTTTTTTTTTTGTAGATGTAGCATTGGTAAATAGGGATCGTTCTGGACTAGGGATTGAGGGTACCTAACCATGATTATCGTTTGATTGATTAATTAAGAGAGGTAATTGATTGTTTCTATTGTCTTACGTGATTAACTAATCTAAACTATCCTAATTTATTATTTACATGGTCAACTCATCTTTAACCTAACTCATTCGTGATTGTATTAACTTCAACCTACGTAATCTTATAATCTTAATCTTACTAGTTACTTGCATATTCTCTTAAGTACGTGCTCGGGGCTCCCGGCGACACTTTCAATGACCTAGACTCGGGGCTCCCTATATCTAGTCAAGCATTAAGCGCGAACACACAAACATAACAAAAACTAGAATCATAGAACACATAGAATATTGAAGCAATAGAAATCATAAAACCAATAATATTATTAGAAATCAGTTCATATAACCAATATTCAAAGTTCAAACATAAGAAATAACTACAAGGTAAAAAGGTCGTATTACACTTTTTCTCGTCGAGGCTCCCTATGGATACGAAGTGATTGGGCACTCTTTGGTGAGACAAGCAAGGGCTCCTCAACTTAGTCACAGATGAAGGTGTAGAAGGTGAAGTATGCTGTAATTATTCCTACACTTGAAATCTTGAATATAATGAAAGGGAAAAATTAGTTGAGTAGAGCTGGATACAAAGAATGAGCGACCATTACAAATAACCTAAGTCTCTCTATTTATAGGAAAAAATTAATCCTCAAATAAATAGAAGTTCACAATTTAATTTTAAAAGGAAAAGGTTTAAACTAATTAAATTAAAATCCTAAAAGTAAAAGGTATTCTAAATCCTAATGAAAGAATAAATACAAAAATTAATTAAAAAGGTAATTTAAATCCAAGCATAATCCTTAAAATATAAGGAAAATGTTATTTCCTTATTTTATTTGGAAGTGGCATTACTGGACTGATTTGATTTCCTGGTTCGAGTGGCTGCCAGCATTTGCTGGATTTCCTACTGCCCACGCTGGGTTGTGCACTTGTTGAAATGGACTGATGGGCTAGCTGAAACCCGCAACGATGGACCAATTAGGTACTTATCATGCCACCTTTGGCATTCCCGCCTTGGTCATCCGTCTTCATCTGCCTTAGATTTTATATTTTCCAAAAATAAATTGCATGTATTGGGTTCATTTAACCAACAAAAATTGTTTATCTTTCTTGTCCTTTGGGTAAAAGTAGTAAATTACCATTTAATTCTTCCTCTTCTACTATTTCTTTATCTCCTCATGAATTAATTCATTCCGATGTGTAGTGCTCCCCTGTTAAATCTATTTTTGATTTAGTATTATGTCTTAGTTGTTGATGTCTATAGTCGTTATGATTTATCCCATAAAATTAAAATCTGATGGTGGTGGCGAGTATATTGACCTTTCCTTTAAACAATTTTGCTTGCATCATGAAATTCATCATCTTTTTTCTTGTCCTCGCCATCTTGAACAAAACAGTGTTGTTGAACGCAAACACCGTCATATTGTTGAAATGGACCTTACTTTTTTGGCCCATTCTTCTATGAGTCTTTTTAATTAGGCTGAATGACACGACCCATCCCAATCCCCCCGGGATTAACATGGAATGTGTCATGCTCCCGTCAGACAAGAGGTGTCAGACAAGGGATAACCTGTTGCCATTGCCCAACCGGGCTTCCAGAGTGCGTAAGGATCGATGGAGGAGGTGTTTGATGTCCCAGTCTCTGCTGCAGTCGCATCCGGAATCAACCTGAAGGGCATTAAAAACAAAAGCTGTGAGTGGACGAAAATAAACGAGTCTGTTTAAAACATTTATAAGACATTTATGCCCCCCAGTAAAAGCATATGCATGCACCATCATTTAAAATCATATATCATATAATATGAACCATAAACATAATTTTAGCCACTGCACCATACACTCCAATCCGACATCCCTGATGTCTGACGTCCCTGACGTCAATAAGGTCACAATCACAAGGCTACGCGTGCCACTCGGGTCTCAATTTCCGAGTTCAATCCCCGAACCCCGTTCGGGTACAGCATCCCCGATGCTTAGCATCATAGACGCTGGACGTACTAGACGTCCGTGACCTCTCCGGGGTACCTCATCCGGAGGAGACAATATAATATGGAAGGATCTATACAGTGCAGTACCTAATACATTTTATTGATATCCAAATGCAAAGCATAAATATATACATAGATAAAATCCAAACCAATCTTTAAGTTTCATCAGACGGGTCTCAAGCCCAAATACTGTGAAACGTGCCATAACCATAATTTCAATATCATCAAACCATTATAAGTCCAAATAGTTGATTTAAATCCAAGATCATTTATTCGATTCCATTTTAGGGTCCCCGACCCGAATCACATGTATAAATCAACTGGGCCCCTGGCCCGATTTCATAAGTTAACTGGCCCCTGGCCTGAATTCAATAGTCCACTGGGCCCCCAGCCCGAATTCACAAGTTAACTGGGCCCCTAGCCCGATTCATAAGTTAACTGGGCCCCTGGCCCGATTTCATAATTCAACTGGGCCCCTGGCCCGATTAACAAGTTAACTGGGCCCCTGGCCCGATTTTACTTTATCAAGTCCGTAACCGTTTCATAAAATCATATCCAACCACATTTATGGAAATCGGTGCAAATCCAGAAAACCTCGATTTACGTGCAAATACGTAAATCACCTCGAAATGCGTGAAATCATTTAAATTCACCGATATCCAAAGTAAATCATTTAATCATAATTATAACAATCATGAAACAGTTATGCATGCATCGAATTTATAAAACCAATGTCCACTCACAGACCGTTTAACCGAGCGCCTCGATACGCGTGCCATAGGCCTTCCCGGGCCACACCACTATCACCGGGACTCCCAATCCTGTTCAAATCACATTAGAGGATTACTAACCTCATCATTAACATCCTATTCAAGTCCCGTAATTTTCCCGAATTTTTAAGTATTTTTAAACTGGATTTAAAACCTTCGGACATCCCGAACAATATCGAAACGGGATCCGATCGACACGAAACCAATCCCAAAATGTTTGTTACATTAAATAGGACAGAAGTCATGTTGACCTCAACTCGAGATTCGTGCACACACGCCGTCACGCGCCGCCGTGAGTGGCTGCGCGTGAAACCCACCCGCCTGCTACAGTGTCACCAGCCTAACCCGTATGTCTGGTAAACGGGTCCAATTACCCGCGAGATGACCCGGTTCAATGTCCATCAATTCAGCCTTAATTCCTTCAATTGATCATTCAGTTAGCTTCGTTATTAGTTCAATTACAGGTCTGTAACATCAATTACACGATCACTTACCCAAATTCCCACGATTCGATGATGAACACCAAGAACACTCTGAACACTGTTCATTCATGGAATTCCTTCAATGGCTGCAGGTTTCTTCCAATTGATGCATCCAGAAGCATCACTGGACCATGAGAGACAGTTCCCCTTCATCAATTGCATCAATCGCAGCCTCAAACGCCAAGACTCAAGCTCGATAGCCGCACACTGTGCAACCATGGAGCTTCATCAATCTCCAACATTTTCCTTCAATTGATCCTTCCAGAAGCATCGTGGGATCCTCAGGAACACAATCCCCACATCAATTCCATCGTTTAAACACTCCAAGATCACGACTCAACCTCGATTTTCTTCCTCTGTCACCAAGCTCGTTCAGAGCCAAAACGACACCAATTCTTCTCGTTTCTTCGACAATTATGATCGTGGCACTCCCAGAAAGCTGAAAGTAATCACCAATTCGATCCTCACGGCTCAATTCCTTCAATTCGAATTTCCCTCCCAAAAACCAAATTTTCGATTCTCTGTCTCCCTCACTCAATCAATCCCCCGTGTAATCCCAGTTGAGTTAGTCTCTGAATTCTCTCCAATTTTCACTCTCAAGTTCGGTTGATAGGGAGGAGATTAAGGATGGAAGGAATTGGGATTTGGTTGTACACGGCTAAGAAAAAAGAGAGGATTAATGGAGGGAATTAAAAATAATTAGGATTAATTAATTAATAAAACATAATAATTGGGTCTCCCCCAAAAACATGGAATCTGGTTTTATGCCTGAAATTAAGGGATGAGTGACACTTGTCACTCATCCGAATGTGTCCAGTCACCGGGTACTGTTCATATTAAAATACTATTTTAATCCCGGTTCGTTCGGTTAGTCGAGTCTGTTCCCGTGACCATAACTTCGTCGTCGAATCTCCGATTTCGGCATGCCGCCTGTCGTTGGATTCGTATCGACGATACCTACGTAACGGTCCTTGGCCCTCGGCCATCGGACATCCCGGTCAAAAAGTCAACATTTCCCCTTATTTAGTCCAAATTACGAAAATGCCCTTGGGCTTCCGTACATCATAACTTCTTCCACGAATGTCGGAATCGAACGTGCCACCTGTCTATGAACTCGTGACGTCCCGAACTACGTCACGGTCATCGGTCAAAGTCCGGTTGACCATCCGAATTAAAAGTCAACATTTTGCCCACGCCTAGGGGCAAAACGGTCATTTTGCACAATTCGTCCGAAATCACCCAACTAATCCCAGATTAGTAAATCACAATTAAATATTATTAAATCCCGATATTCGGAACGGGTCGTTACAACCTTCCCTCCTTAAAGAATTTCGCTCGAAATTACCAATAACCTTATTCCACAACCACCTTGTGGAAGACATTTCGACCACATATCATGTGTACACCTGCACACCCACTTACTGGGACAACACCAGCCTCGTCTGTACCCAGACATCCCATCACAGTCACTCGTCACAACAACAACACTCGACCACCTCGAGTGGACATAATCACCTGATCCGCGATAAAATCGCTTAACCATTTAGCTGACTCATTCAGCCAAACAGTTCCCTCCCATTGCCAATATATCCTTACATTTGCTCCCATTGGGAGTCACCAAATCTCATTTATCAGTCCACGCTGACACCACCAGTCAAACTGTCACCGCTAAGCTTTACCGCCCTGGTAAAGCCCCAACCATCTGCCAGTCAGTGACAACACCACGTACGACATCACCCTCAAGGTAGCGTAAGATCAACACATGATCACAATTCGCAGGGCAAGCCCAATCCTGCGACACATATCCATCTCAATATCCATAACCGCCGACTCCGTCAGCGAACCATGACGCTGGGAGATCACGGTGTGATCAAGTCACACAAGGCTACTCGTGGTTACTCAGACCACCAATTCACTCATCCTGAGTGTACGTATACCGTCAATTTACTCAATCAAGTGGTGTAACTGGAACACAATGAATACCAGCCCAGCAGTGATCACACATCTCGATACTAGGGTTCAACTAGCCAACCGTGGCTAAGAGCACCTGCTCATACAATCACTGAACCCGACAAAATCACGCTGCTCGGTGCACAGTATCCAATGTCCAGTCCACAATCACAACCAAACAAATGATATCGGAACCAAGCCGATTACCAACACGTTTAGTTACACACCACCGGTACATCCCATGTACCGCCATTAGGCACCACTCAGCCTAACCAGTATCAATCCTCGTACAACGTACCCTGTACGCACCTCAATCCATCAATCTGCCTATAACCACCCAGGTCATAGCCAAACACGTTCCAATAATAAAGTACCTTTGCCCAAACCAACATGAGACAAATCGAACTCCACCCATCATCTAGTTCCAATTCCGAATCTGAATCCGCAATTTCGTAAGAAATCCCGAATCCGAACCCAGACATCATATTTTATTTCATTTCCAAATTCGAATCCGAAATCATTACTCCGTAAGCTAGCATTGGAATAATCATTCCGCACCCAAATCCGGTAATCCACTTTCGAGCTTCGCAATCGAATCCTGAATCGTCACCCAGAAATTCGATTCCAAAACCCAAAATCTCGTTTACGTCCATCAAGACGTAACATAACCGAACCTGTTGGTTACCTGACCAAAACACTCGATTGACTTCATAGGGAAGCCAATCCCAATATCCACACGTCAAAGGTTGACAAAATCCGACCACATCGGAAACCTACTCAACCAAGTAACAAACCATATGGACTCCACTCCGAAAAGAAGTTCAGTCCCGTCATTTACTACTCATATACCAAGGTAAGAGTGATAAACTCTCCACCCATCTGGATCATCAAGATCACGATCCAGATCCATCGCTACGTCATCCGACAAGTAACATCACGATCCTAGATCGTCACCATGCCCAAAGTCGACAACATCACCAATCAGATCCGCCTAGGATCCACATATGCCCACATAGCTAACAATCCATTTGAAAGCTGATCGTAGGGTCTTACACCCTCATTGAATCATTCTCCAAATTTCCCTTGGTGGAAAGATGACCTCGCATTTCACCACCAAATCCAAAATCATACACAACTGCTTGTGTCCAAAGACCCCAAGCCAAACATGGGTCCACCCACCAATACACGCTCAACGTACTGGTAGCAACAATCATCATCTGCCACGGCAGGAAATAAGAAGTCAACCCCAATGACTTCGGAATACCAATCACCGATGCGGAAACGAGCACTCCTCTCGTCTCCCAATCACAACTCTCCCCGAATCGGGAGTTCCAACCATGTTGGAAACAGACATGCTCCCAATGAGATGTCAAATCCAACCACTGGACTGCCCACGTCCTTACCTCACTTGGACCACCACGTGTCCAAAATCAATTCATTACTCGGACCTCACGTCCGCCAATGATTACGTATGCACACACCCCGATTCCGAACGAAATATCCACAACTTTGCCTGGATGTGCATACCATACTGCCTTCGTCTCACATCTCAACCTTACAGTTTCAATCCTCAGGTTCCAAGTGATTCACAATCACAAAATCTCACATCAATACTACGAACGGTTTCCCGACTTTTCCAATTTCAATACTTCCTTGCACCCTCTGAGGATATTAGAGGTAAACAATCTTACCAATCTCGGAGTTGACAACAACTCCCCAAATCCACTGATTCTCATGACGTAGGGAACATAGTCCCTAGATTCCTCAAGTCTCAAACATTCCTTTTTATCCATTCATCACTTGTCATCATAAATCAGTTGGGACTTATCCCAACACGACACAACCTCCACTGGATCCCATCCAGTCCAAGACTCAACTACCACTGAGTCGCAGATGTCGATCTCATGCCCATCATGACAGAGTCACACCCCAACTCGTGGCTCATCGTCAACACAATTTCTAACACTAGCTCCAGCGCTAGTACCAGCACCAACGCACCATCAACAACACTAGTATCAGCACACAGGCATCCATACTAGTATTGGCATAAAAGTACCAACATACCAACATCCAATACATAGCACACGAACATCCACACTAGCACACGAACATCCATGCTAGCACACTGTGTGCAAAGTTGTTACCCTGGATCTCCGTTCATTACGAACGACGACCCCGTAACAGCACTCGTACCCCACGACCATGGGTACCTCCAGTTTTTGCCATCGGCACATCAGGATAATGAACGTTCCCTGAACGTCCCCTGATCCACAAGTGTGAAAGCCACACTAAATACCCTCGATAGCCAGTTATCTCGACACAACTGTCGACCAACAGTCATCGTTGTCAAGATCCGTATCCACACATCACACTAATATTCGATCCAACACGGGATTCCATATCTCATAACTGTATCCGTAGATCGAAACCCATATGACTCACTAGAGTCATCCACATGGTCATCCACGACCTCAGCCGCTCGTCGCAGCACAAGTTCTCAATTAAAGTTCACTTTTCCAGCCCATCGATTATAAATTAGGGTTCCAAGATCACACCCTAGGGTTCCACTGACCCCAACTGCCTTCTGCAGTAAAATCCACAACCTGACCGACACCGCGGTCTTGACATCGCATAGACGTCAAATCCAATCCCATCATCAACTCAACGTGGGTTCCATCGTGGGTTCCACCACGAAGGTCATCAGCTAACTCCGATGCACCAACACCCCGTACACTAGCCAACACTACCAGGGTCCATAATTTAGACCATTACTCAACTGAGTTTCACATTTCCATAACATTATTCAAATGGGGTTCCCTGAACCCGGCTGTGCCCAGCAACACAACAATCCATCATCACGTGACCGAACCGACGGTCCCACATTACCAGTTATTCGTATACAACCCCACTTGGGTTGAATCGCATTATTGCACGGCGTATCAGGCCAACCACACCCAATCCACCATACAAACCCAAAACTATCTATCAGGTTGACAACGGAACTGCAGTCCAAAGAGACATCACACCCTCGACCTTCGCACACAAAAGAGCAAAACCTGCTCTGATACCACTTGACACGACCCATCCCAATCCCCCCGGGATTAACATGGAATGTGTCATGCTCCCGTCAAACAAGAGGTGTCAGACAAGGGATAACCTGTTGCCATTGCCCAACCGGGCTTCCAGAGTGCGTAAGGATCGATGGAGGAGGTGTATGATGTCCCAGTCTCTGCTGCAGTCGCATCCGGAATCAACCTGAAGGGCATTAAAAACAAAAGCTGTGAGTGGACGAAAATAAACGAGTCTGTTTAAAACATTTATAAGACATTTATGCCCCCCAGTAAAAGCATATGCATGCACCATCATTTAAAATCATATATCATATAATATGAACCATAAACATAATTTTAGCCACTGCACCATACACTCCAATCCGACATCCCTGATGTCTGACGTCCCTGACGTCAATAAGGTCACAATCACAAGGCTACGCGTGCCACTCGAGTCTCAATTTCCGAGTTCAATCTCCGAACCCCGTTCGGATACAGCATCCCCGATGCTTAGCGTCATAGACGCTGGACGTACTAGACGTCCGTGACTTCTCCGGGGTACCTCATCCGGAGGAGACAATATAATATGGAAGGATCTATACAGTGCAGTACCAAATACATTTTATTGATATCCAAATGCAAAGCATATATATATATATATATACATAGATAAAATCCAAACCAATCTTTAAGTTTCATCAGACGGGTCTCAAGCCCAAATACTGTGAAACGTGCCATAACCATAATTTCAATATCATCAAACCATTATAAGTCCAAATAGTTGATTTAAATCCAAGATCATTTATTCGATTCCATTTTAGGGTCCCCGACCCGAATCACATGTATAAATCAACTGGGCCCCTGGCCCGATTTCATAAGTTAACTGGCCCCTGGCCTGAATTCAATAGTCCACTGGGCCCCCGGCCCGAATTCACAAGTTAACTGGGGCCCTAGCCCGATTCATAAGTTAACTGGGCCCCTGGCCCGATTTCATAATTCAACTGGGCCCCTGGCCCGATTAACAAGTTAACTAGGCCCCTGGCCCGATTTTACTTTATCAAGTCCGTAACCGTTTCATAAAATCATATCCAACCACATTTATGGAAATCGGTGCAAATCCAGAAAACCTCGATTTACGTGCAAATACGTAAATCACCTCGAAATGCGTGAAATCATTTAAATTCACCGATATCCAAAGTAAATCATTTAATCATAATTATAACAATCATGAAACAGTTATGCATGCATCGAATTTATAAAACCAATGTCCACTCACAGACCGTTTAACCGAGCGCCTCGATACGCGTGCCATAGGCCTTCCCGGGCCACACCACTATCACCGGGACTCCCAATCCTGTTCAAATCACATTAGAGGATTACTAACCTCATCATTAACATCCTATTCAAGTCCCGTAATTTTCCCGAATTTTTAAGTATTTTTAAACTGGATTTAAAACCTTCGGACATCCCGAACAATATCGAAACGGGATCCGATCGACACGAAACCAATCCCAAAATGTTTGTTACATTAAATAGGACAGAAGTCATGTTGACCTCAACTCGAGATTCGTGCACACACGCCGTCACGCGCCGCCGTGAGTGGCTGCGCGTGAAACCCACCCGCCTGCTACAGTGTCACCAGCCTAACCCGTATGTCTGGTAAACGGGTCCAATTACCCGCGAGATGACCCGGTTCAATGTCCATCAATTCAGCCTTAATTCCTTCAATTGATCATTCAGTTAGCTTCGTTATTAGTTCAATTACAGGTCTGTAACATCAATTACACGATCACTTACCCAAATTCCCACGATTCGATGATGAACACCAAGAACACTCTGAACACTGTTCATTCATGGAATTCCTTCAATGGCTGCAGGTTTCTTCCAATTGATGCATCCAGAAGCATCACTGGACCATGAGAGACAGTTCCCCTTCATCAATTGCATCAATCGCAGCCTCAAACGCCAAGACTCAAGCTCGATAGCCGCACACTATGCAACCATGGAGCTTCATCAATCTCCAACATTTTCCTTCAATTGATCCTTCCAGAAGCATCGTGGGATCCTCAGGAACACAATCCCCACATCAATTCCATCGTTTAAACACTCCAAGATCACGACTCAACCTCGATTTTCTTCCTCTGTCACCAAGCTCGTTCAGAGCCAAAACGGCACCAATTCTTCTCGTTTCTTCGACAATTATGATCGTGGCACTCCCAGAAAGCTGAAAGTAATCACCAATTCGATCCTCACGGCTCAATTCCTCCAATTCGAATTTCCCTCCCAAAAACCAAATTTCTGATTCTCTGTCTCCCTCACTCAATCAATCCCCCGTGTAATCCCAGTTGAGTTAGTCTCTGAATTCTCTCCAATTTTCACTCTCAAGTTCGGTTGATAGGGAGGAGATTAAGGATGGAAGGAATTGGGATTTGGTTGTACACGGCTAAGAAAACAGAGAGGATTAATGGAGGGAATTAAAAATAATTAGGATTAATTAATTAATAAAACATAATAATTGGGTCTCCCCAAAAAACATGGAATCTAGTTTTATGCCTGAAATTAAGGGATGAGTGACACTTGTCACTCATCCGAATGTGTCCAGTCACCAGGTACTGTTCATATTAAAATACTATTTTAATCCCGGTTCGTTCGGTTAGTCGAGTCTGTTCCCGTGACCATAACTTCGTCGTCGAATCTCCGATTTCGGCATGCCGCCTGTCGTTGGATTCGTATCGACGATACCTACGTAACGGTCCTTGGCCCTCGGCCATCGGACATCCCGGTCAAAAAGTCAACATTTCCCCTTATTTCGTCCAAATTACGAAAATGCCCTTGGGCTTCCGTACATCATAACTACTTCCACGAATGTCGGAATCGAACGTGCCACCTGTCTATGAACTCGTGACGTCCCGAACTACGTCACGGTCATCGGTCAAAGTCCGGTTGACCATCCGAATTAAAAGTCAACATTTTGCCCACGCCCAGGGGCAAAACGGTCATTTTGCACAATTCGTCCGAAATCACCCAACTAATCCCAGATTAGTAAATCACAATTAAATATTATTAAATCCCGATATTCGGAACGGGTCGTTACACTGAAGCTATGCATATAGATGTCTATCTTATAAATCGTCTTTTGAATAAAACTCTTCACTTTCAAACTCTTTTTTTCTCTTTTATTTAAAACTGAGCCTAATTACTCCTTCCTTAAGACATTTGGCTGTGAGTTTTTGATAGGTCGTTAAATAAGTATTATTTTATATTATTTTATACCCTTTATACTTGACTTTTAATATTAAAATAATAAATAATTAGATAAAATAATTTATTTTGTGATATTTTTGTTTAAATAAATAAAGTTTGTAATTTGGAGCATTTTGGCGAAAGAATCGTCCCGATCGAAATTATAACGAAGAAATTATGGACAAAATTCGGTGAAAATATTGATTAATTTGCAATTTAAATTAATTCAGTAATTTAAAAGCCCAAAACATTTTATTTGCAGCCCAAAATTCATTTCAGTCCAGCCCGTCGGCCCACATGACCCAAGCGCATGAGCGAACCAAGCGGCCTAGGTGAGCCCAGTCCGTCTCAGGCCCAAAATCCGGCCCAGGCCCGCCTCACAACCTTCCCTCTGCCCCTCAGTCCGTCGGAGCGCGCCTGCCAAGTCGTTGTCCTACAGTTCGGCACGCGTGTCCTGAAAACAGGCGCCCATCTCAGCAACTCTTCAACTGCCTTGTCAGCAGCTCATGACCGATTTTTGACTCTTCTTTTCAGCTGATCCCTGCTGAAACCATGACCTGCTGCAACCTACTTTATTTGCACGATTTTTTTCAGCTTCTTTTCTTCATTTCCACCACCAAACCATAACTAATATCATCATTTTCCATCATTGATCATCATTTCATTTATTTTATTTTATTTTGTATTTTTATTTTGAATATTTTGGGCCTCCCTCCATAAATAGGGAGGTCATTTCACTTGTAAGAGGGTCCCCAATTGTCCCCATTTTATCCCATTTTGCTTCTCTTTCTAGTTTAAGTTCTTATATTTTCTCTCTAGTTCTTTTCTCCTTTTAGTTCATCTTCTTTCTTTAATTTTGGGGACCATTTTAACTTCTTAT
Source organism: Prinsepia uniflora (assembly GCA_032719365.1). NCBI lineage: Eukaryota > Viridiplantae > Streptophyta > Magnoliopsida > Rosales > Rosaceae > Prinsepia > Prinsepia uniflora. The sequence goes on along the minus strand of CM064868.1, from coordinate 8,721,383 downwards.
AGTTTCTTTTATTTAATTAGCTTTTTTTTTAAATTCTTGTTCTTAATTTATGTTATTTTCATATTAATTCTTAATTTCATTTCTTCTTTACTTTGTTCTTATGATTTTTCTTTGAGATCTCTTAAACACATTTTTATGTTTTCCTTAAGAAATACCTAGGCCAAGTATTTCCGAAATAATTCTAGAATTTAAGTCCACATTCTTATATTTTATCCTCTATCTTCATAAGGTTCTAGCCGTTGTTGGGTGTTACTTATGAATAACATTCCATTGTTTCCATCCACTTTCGGAATCACAAGCTGTTCTTGGGTTCCGAAAGTGTAACTTTATTTCCCTTACTTAAATGCTTGATATTGTTTCAGTTTACTTATAATTCAATATATGTGTTAGTATTTTCTTTCTAACATTTGTAAATGTGAATACAATCTCCATGTGTTTTACTTTTTGAATTTCATTTACTTCATATGTTTTAGCACTTAACCTTCAATTTAACACTAAGTGTTTATGACCGCTGTTCGGTGCACTTAGAATAGGGTTGAAGAGATTTAAATGTTTAACACACATTGAAATCAATAACATAAGGTGAATCGTATTATAAGTATTTATGACCGTTGTTCGGTGCATTTGTAATATTGAAAAACGTATGCATGTATTTGAGATGATTAAGGTAGGATTTCGCAATTGGTTCAATATGAGCATGATGTTAGAGTGTTGGTAAAAATATGTGTTTGAAGAAAGTTCACTTGCACAAAATTTAAAGTAGAAGTAGAATTAAGCTCTTAATTGTTTTTATTTGTTTTCTTTATTATATGATTACAATCTTTCAAACTCCCCATTTAATTCTTTATTCTTTTATTCTTTTATTCTTTATTTCATTATTTCATTAATTCATTAATTCTTTTATTCTTTAATTCATTTATTCTTTAATTCTTTATTATTTAATTATTTAATTATTTAATTCTTTAATTATTTAATTCATTATTCTTTTTAATTAACATATTGTTAATGTTCCCTAATTTCCCCGGTTAAGAACGATCCATATTTACCAATACTACATCTACACAAAAAGGGTTTAAATTTCATAATACTCGAATTACGTGTTTAATTTAATGCGTAGTTTGAGCGTTATCAATTTTTGGCGCCGTTGCCGGGGAAATTGAAAATCATTTTTAATATGTTGGTATATGTATATAAATTGTGCATATTATACTTGTTTATATTTATTTATTTTATTTTGGTTCATATTTTAATTGTTCATAACTTTTATTTTTATGCTTATTTATAATTTTGATTCTTATATTTGTTCTATTTTTTTTGTGTTTATAATGTTCACAATTTACTTGTTCTTATTATATTCGATCATAAAATGTTCATAATTTTTTTTTATAGACTTGTTCATATTATAATTGTTTATGTAAATTCGAACTCTTATATTACTTGTTCATTTTATTTTATTTATGGGTGTATTTATTTAAGTTGTATATTATTTGTGGACATATTTGTACATCTTTGTCTTTTTATTCATAATTGTTCATAACTTGTATAAATTGTTCATATGTAAATTGTCATGTTATATTTGTACAATGTGCATAAAGACATACTTGTAAATAGTTCTTACCTTCATGCATTAGTCTCGGCTATATGTAGATCACTTGTGCTTCGAAGTTTAGATTTTGATCTTTAATCGGTGAAGACTCTTTTGTTAACTCTCACCTACGGTGATTGTTAACACTTGAGTTATCTTAATTCTTCTGGAGTAAGAAATTTTCGAGAGTGATGTCTAGGACAAGAGAAGATACTCATAACGGGTTTTGGGTCTAAGAAAGGGATATCAATGGAGTTTAAGCCTCGGGATGTCTCGAAATTAGCCCTGCCTCTTGTGTTTATTCTTTCTAACCTGGTCACCTTTGAACTTGCCCAAACAATTGAATTAATCCAAGATATTTACTTGGGCCGCACAAACGTAGAAGTCTCCATCTAAACTTTGAAGCTATGTAAACCATATATATCTTTGACTTCCCCCGACATGTAAATATTGTTTATGTCTTAACTTACATTATTTGTCATGAAAAATTTAATTTGCATCTTTAGTTTAATTTGCATTACATCTTTAATCTAATTTGCATATCTAACTTGCATTTTTGACAAATTTAATTTAACGTGCATTTTTTACTAACTAACTTGCATCTCTGTCTAGGCTGGATGGACGTTAAACTTCAAGCGCTTGTTGGGAGGCAACCCAATGTATTCCCGGGATGTGAAGGAGTCATCAACGCAGATTTGCTAACTTTCACCCTTCACTCTCTTTATTTTGTTTACTTAATGTTTTTCTTATTTTATTTTCGTAAACCATTTTCCTTACTTCAATTCTATGTTCAATTACTTCTTATTTTCCTACATTGAGGACAATGTAGAATTTAAGTGTGGGGGAGTGGTTTACAATTTTAATTGTGCATTAAAATTTTTTTTTAAAAAAAATTAATTATTCAAAAAAAAAGTTGTTTATTGTTTTCTTAAAGTTTTTGTTTTAACTTAGTGTTTTTACGAGTATTAAGTTACCATTTAACTTGTCAATGATATAAATGAACGGAAATGAATATGTTATTGCTTAAGATGATCACTATAACTTGAATTCGTTTGTTAATATTTTGTGATTAAGTGTTATAACTTGTAGATAATGCATGTAAATCGGTACATAAACGAGCATGTTAAGATAAGTATGAATTATTTGAACCTTATGTGAGCTTTAGAACCGTATATACATCTTTGATGAGTGATTCATTAGTTCTTTGTTTAAATTGATATACATATGCCTCATAACTGCTTGCAATAGATTTTAATGAACTCTAGAGTACTAGAACTTATTCTATGTGATTTTCAAAGCTTTTTAAGTCAATAAACTCTCTGATTTTGGATATGATTAAGGCATTAGGGTTAACACCACAAATTCAAACATCTATGTTCCCTATTTTGTGCGCACAAGTTGTGACCCCCTTAGTTTTAACCCCTTTGAGCCTACATTAAGCCTTTTTTTCATACCATGATTATATAAACACTTGAGCTTAATATAGACATCTTTCACCCTTGCTCTAAGGACTCGATTGAAGACATAAAGATTGTTTGAAGAGAAAATGATGATGTTGAAAAGACTTTTATGTGTATTATGTAAATTTACCTACTCAAATATTGTTGTATTATTGACACATGTTATTACCTTGATATATGAAAAAGAAAAAAAAAATGAAAATGAAAAAAAAATGAAAAAAAAAAATGAAAAAAAAAACGAAAAAAAAATGTATTGAGTTTCAATCAAGGTAATAAGATTTGATTATGTAATGTTTGAGTTAAGTCCTTTATATTTGTAAATCAAAATGAATTCGAGGCCCAACATAATGAAATTTGGCCTATGTTCGAAGGAATGAATTCATGATATTATTACACTAAGGTTGGGAAGTTATGATACGTCTTGGGAGTCTATTAAGTCTTGGAACGAATTTGAGCACCACTTGTCCTATATATTCCTTGCCTCTAAATTTATCCCCATTACAACCTTCGTAAAGACCTTATGATCCTTAAGATGGTAAATTTTGATTAGTGGAGTCAATCACTTGAGTAAGCTTATGGTTTTGGTTCATTTGTGCAAGTATGTTTTGTTTTTATCATACCAATAGAGCCTCAAGCCCGATACTACAGTCAAATGGGCCTCAAGCCCGAGATTACAACCAACTGGGCCTCATGCCCAAACTCGTAAACTAACGGGACCCTCGGTCCGATCGTATAACTCAAATGGACCCTCGATCTGATTCCTCGTCAAATCAAATGGACTCCAAGTCCGAGAGTTTGTAAATCAAATGGGTCTCGTGCTCGATTTCATATTTCCAAAACCAAAACCAATTCATGAAACCCTCATTGAAAACCTAGCACGTATAAGCATCGTATAAAACCAGAAATCTTGAAATACGTGCAAATACGTAAATCCTACCACAAACAAATGCACTCATGGCATCACACAACATGTATTAAAACAATTATAAAATATTTATGCATGCATCAAATTCATAAAACAAGTCCACTGATAGACTGTCTGAAACTACGCCTCGATATGCGCGCCATAAGCCTCTCCCGGGCCAAATGTCAGGACCGGTCCCAAATCCCCCGGGATTAACTTGGGACCCAGCTGATCCCGTCTAACACGAAGTGTCAGACCAGGGAAAATTCCATCTTTAGCCCTCGCCGGGGCTATCAGAGTGCGTTAGGATCGTATGAGGAGGGGAGTGATGTCTCGTTTCTTCTACAGCCCGCATCCGCTATCAACCTGAAGGGCATTAAAACATGAAAACTGTGAGTGGACAAAATAATATTTTATTTAAAACCTTTTCTCATAAAGACTTTCATGCCCTTCATAAATACATATGCATGCATTCAAAATCGTTTATCAAACACGCTCATAAAACTATGTGAATATTCATTTTTCAAACATATCAAAACCTTTCAAGGGTTCATACCCGGCCCCATAAACCGTCATGACCCATAATTCCATTTGGGTCATCGACCCGAAATCACAAACTCAAAACCATAAATCAATACATGGGAACTCAGCCCAAATCTCATCACGTGGGTCTCAGCCCAAAACCATTCTCAGTGAAATACCAAACACACAGAATACGGGGTCTCCACCACAAATCATTTCCAAAACATCGTATACGGGGTCGCCGCCCCAAATCACTTTCTAAATCATAAAACACAGGGCCTCCACCCTCAAATCACTTTCTGTACCACATACGTACGTATACGTATAACCCATCCTGGGCACTTCTGGAGAAGATGCCAACTCGAGACACACAGCCCCTAGGGAACACATCCCCGATATAGTCACGATATCATCAATCTATCTAGTGTGCACACTACTCGGGGTCTCACTCTGAGTCTTCTCCCAGGAATCTCCATCTGGGAGGCTCAATCTCTGGATCTACTCCGAGCTCTTTCTCAGGATCTAGTCCACATATCTCTCCGGAATCTGGTCCAGGACCACAACAACATAGTAACCACCACTCCTGGAAAGGGATCCCTATGGGGATACCCATTCTGGTCTGTGGATCGTGACTCTCCAGGTCGACGTCTGGAGGAGACCATATAAATCATATGGAGGGTCCATTCATTTCAAATCTCTTTCTTTCTTTCTCAGATACTTTCTTTCTCAAAACTCATTTCTCAACTGGGTCTCATACCCGATTCATCTCAATAGGATTCCTCGAATCCGATTCAAATAACATTCACAGGCCTCGGCCTAAATCCACAGTTCAACAGGGTCACATGCCCAAATTCTCATTTCACCAACCGAACTGGGACTCAAGCCTGATGTTACAATCAACAGGGCCTCAAGCCCGATATCCCGGATAACTGGGCCCTACGCCCGAACCATCAAGCAACGGGGTCTCAAGCCCGATTTCACAACCAATAGGGCCTCAAGCCCGATTTCTCAACTAAATGGGTCTCAGGCCCGATATCATGGGTCAACGGGGCATCAAGCCCGATAGTACAACTAACTGGGCCTCAAACCCGAATTGTAAACCAACTGGACCCTCGGTCCGATCGTATAGCTCAAATGGACTCTATGTCCGATTCCACGTCAATTCAAAAGGACTCCAAGTCCGAGAGTTCGTAAATCAAATGGGTCTCGTGCCCGAGTTCATATTTCCAATTCCAAAATCCATTTATGAAACACTCGTTGAAAACCAAGAACGTATATGCATCGTATAAAACCGGAAATCTCGAAATATGTGCAAATACGTAAATCCTAGGCTACCACAAACAATTGCACTCATGGCAACACAAAACATATATTAAAATACTTATAAAACATTTATTCATGCATCAATTTCGAAAGAAGGGTCCACTCACAGACCGTCCGAAGCCGCGCCTCGATACACGTGCCATAATCGTCTCCCGGGTCAACCGTCGCCTTCGGGATTCCCAAACCTGTCCAAATAGTAATAGAAGGTTACTAGTAGCCTCATTAACCTCTCAGAAGTCCCATAATTTTTCCAATTTTCTAACTATTTTTAAACGCGAACCTAAACCTTCGGACGTCTCGAACTATATCGAAACGGTGTCCGATTGACACGAAACCAGTCCCAAAATGTTCGTTAAATCGAATAGATGATTTCACATATTGGAACCACCCTCAAAGGACGTCTCATGTGCCCGCACGGCCCCTAGAAGTGGCCTGCGTGTGGGCCCACGCGATAGGCACTGTAGCATCATCCCTGTCCTCCAGCGGTCGGTCCGAACCGGCCGGCCCGGTTCTGTCCTGCAACTGGATCAGCGTGATCGGTCCATGCCCCTACACTATTCAATCTTCAACGTTTTCCTCTCTAATCGATCCTATTCTTCATGTTTTGATCCTAGGAAGCTAAACCCATGAACCAAAACCCCTAAAACCTAGTAAACCCGACCGGTCCAACTTGAACCTCAAGGTTCAAAGTTTCCAAAACCTCCCCACGAAGTCACAGCCGTCTACCACCTACCAAAACCATCCTAGAAACTTCCTAACAACCTAAATAACCCATTAAAACCGATACAAACGGCCCATAATGCTTAAATCGACAATAAGAGGGAAAATGGGTTAACCGGGTACTTACCGTTTCTCAGCCGTGCACGGCGGGCCAGCCGCGTCCTGCCACCTTTCTCAACATCCTCAGCCTTCTCTCACACTCAGGGTCTCACAATCATGCTCAAAAGGGAAAGGTTGGATTGGTTTAAGGGGGTGGGGTGAGATCGGGTTTGGTTGTTTAGGGAGAAAGGAAAATGATCGATGCAAGGGGAAGATGCATGAATATGTGTGGGCTGTGCAATGGATGGGTGACACTTGTCACTCATCCATTGGGCCTCCATAAAATATTTGGGCCCCACTTTAGTCCAAAAGTCCCTCGCCTCGTAATTCGTGCAATAGTACTTTTGTACTTCCGTGAACCGTAACTTTTCCGTCGAACGTCCGAATTCGACGTGCCGCCTGTCTACGGATTTGTATCGTCCCGATCTACGCAACGGTCCTCAGTCCTCGGCCATCGGACCTCTCGGGTCAAAAGTCAACTTTTAGCCCAAATTACTAAAATTCCCTTGAACTTCCGAACGTCATAACTTTTTCCTCGGACGTCGGAATCAAGCGTGCCACCTGTCTATGAACTCGTGACGTCACGAACTACGTCACGGTCATCGGCCAAAGTCCATTTGACCGTCTGAATGGAAAGTCAATGATTTGCCTATTATAGGGGTAAAATCGTCATTTCGCCCGAACTTCTGCTAATTCTCGTCAAATCTCCGATTAGTCTCACTAATCCGTCATTAATTCTTAATTAATCCTGCTAATTCGGGATGGATCGTCACACCAAACGTCGCCTCTGGGATTCCCGAACCTGTCCAAATTAATTTAGAGGGTTACTAACTACTTATATAACCCCTCACTAAAGTTCCGTAATTTTCTGGAATTTCTAACTATTTTTAAACGCGAACCTAAACCTTCGGACGTCCCGAACTATATCGAAACAATGTCTGATTGACACAAAACCAGTCTGAAAATGTTCGTTACATCGAATAGATGAAATTACATGTTGGAACCACCCCCAAAGGAGGGCTCACGCCCCCGCACGAGCCCCAAGAAGGGACTGCGCGTGGGCCTCACGCGCATACTGCACAGTCCTTCTTCTTCCTCTCGACGGCCGGTCCGACCGGTTCTCCTGGTTCGACCGGTCTGGCCACACTCCTCCCTCATTTTTCATCCAATCTTCTCCTTTTTCCATTCCATTCTTTCTATTTTGATGTTTTCTATCATTTCCAATCATCAAACCTAAGAAAAACTACCTAAAACCCATGGTTGATTTTGTTCCTCACGGTCCAAGATTTTCAGAATTTTCCCAGGCTTCCTCAGCCGTGAAACCCCCTCCCAATACATCTTAGAATCATCCTAGCAACCCTATAATCATCTCCTAATCACCCAAAACCAACCATAATGTAAAAATCGATTTAAAATGGAAAAATGGGCAAACCGAGTACCTTCTCGGGTTTGGGTCTCAGTCGTCCACGGCAGTGCCAACCTAGCTGGCCACCACCATCATCTTGTCCTCTCTTCCTTACCTTGGTCTCAGTCATGGTCATAGGGTAAGGGTTTGGATTTGGGGTTGGATGGGAGATCGGTTTGGGTTTGGGAATGAAGAAAAATGATCGATGAGAAAGGAAGGTGAGATGCATGAAGGAAAAATGGTGTCCAGTGGATGGGTGACACTTGTCACTCATCCATTGGGCCTTGGGACAAATATTTGGGCCCAACTTAATTCCAAAAATCATCCGTTTCGTAATTCGTGCAATAGTACTTTCGAATTTCGGTGAACCGTAACTTCTCAGTCGAACGTCCGAATTCGACGTGCTACCTGCCTACGGATTCGTATCGTCCCGATCTACGTAATCGTCCTTGGCCCTCAGCCATCGGACCTCCCGGGTCAAAAGTTAACTGTTTGCTCTTATTCACCCAAATTACCAAATTGCCCTCGAACTTCCGAAAATCATAACTTTTTCCTCGAACTTCGGAATCGAGCATGCCACCTGCCTATGAATTCGTGACGTCTCGAACTATGTCACAGTCATCGACCAAAGTCCATTGGACCATCCGAACGAAAAGTCAACATTTTGCCCATTCTGTGGGCAAAATCGTCATTTCGCCCTGCTCATCCGTTAATCCTCGTCTAATACTTGATTAGTCTCGGTAATTCGTTATTAATCCTGCTAATTCGGGACGGGTCGTCACAACTAGGGTTTTATAGTAGAAAAAACAATTATTTTATGGAAAATATTCTAATTAGTTGAAATCTTAATTATGAAAACAAACACCCTAAAAATTGTTTTCATCAAGAGAAGAAGATTCAAATGGAAGGACCAGTTCAACGAGCAAGATAGAAACATCTCCATCCAAAAAAAAAACAAAAAAAAACCACATGAAAAATGTATATGAAAGTATTCGGGATAGAGGTGAAAAACTGAAATGACATTAGTATGTATATTTTATATCTCTAAATCTACAAAAGTTGACCATTTAATGAATCCAATAAATGTCAATACAGTTTTAGATACCACTCATTTTTTGTTGATTCCTGAAAAGTTATAATTGAATACTTCCAAAATTTTATTTAGCTTTAAAACTCGGTAAAAATTTGAATTGAATACCTATCAACTTTCATAGAGTTTTTAAAAAGTTTTGAAAAATCTGAATTGAATACATAGTGAGTTATACAAACACTTTAAAACTCTAAATTGAATACACCTATAATTAGAAATCAGCAAAAATTCTATAAAAATTGGCCAAATTCTTATATTTCACATAGATTATATAAGATTTCTACATTACTATCTTTAAGAAAATAATTCACGAGAAATTTGAATTCTTGCCCCTTGTCCTTCCCTATTAGAAACACAAAAAATATTTTTGGGTAAAACATCATGAACAATGTCATTTGAAGGGTTAAACTTTACCTTTAGCCTTTACACTTACTTATACCATTAGACGTGCTCTTGAGATATTTCTTAAATCAAAAGAGATATCATTGTTTAAACTTATCCACCAGACATATTTTTCTTTCTCAACCTGTTTTGTTCGATGAAACCTCTTTTCCCTTATCAAGTCATTCTCCTCACGGGCCTCGGATAGCCCTGTTAATTGGTTATAAAAAATCGGATCGAAAATCAGACCGAACTGAAAACGAAAAAATCGAACCGAAAAAAAAAATCGAAACCGAATAGTAAAAATCGATTCTGTTTTGATTCTTAATTTACCAAAACCGAACAGAACCGAAAAAATCGAACTAATTGAAATGGGCTTCTGTTTTTGGGTTTTAATGGATTAGGCTTCTGTGTTTAATTCAATAGGCTATGTCCATTACCCAACCCATCCCAAGAAGAATCAGGTTTCCAAGCTCAATCTCAGGTCCCCAAGCCCAACAGGCAACAACCCAACAGGAAATAACCCAAGTATTGCCCAACCTCTCTGCTCTCTATCTCCAAAACGACGTCGTTCGGAGTCTCTCATCCCAAATCCCTAACCCCCTCACACTCTCGCATTCTCGCTCAATCGATGTGCCACTCAACCTCATCTATCTCCAGAGGACCAAAGATACACGACGATGGCGATGCGATGACCCTTCTCGGCTCTCGCTCTAATCCCTAATCCATTCCTTCTCGTTCTCAATCATCTCATCTCTCTCGGTCTCTCAACTCTATCATTAATCTCTTAACCCCATCTCTCTCTGATTTCCCGATTGCTCACCCTCACGAAGACACGGACCCTCATCACTCAGCAGACGGCCTTCGCTCAATCTTTCCCTCTCGTTGTTCTCTCCAATCTCCAGGTTCCTTGTTCTCTCTATCTCTCTCGACCTCGACCTCTTCGTCGAAGCTCATCTTCGTTATCTCCGTCACATATCGGTCGTCTTCGAAGCTCACCAGTCACCGCTCCTCTCCATATCCCTCATTCTCATTGTCTACGTGAATTTTCCTTTGTTCTCTCCGTCGCATACCGGTCGTCTTCGAAGCTCACTGCCCCCCTCCCTCGTTCGAATACGAAAATCGATCTAAACCCGGCTCAAAATTGAACCGAATTGATTTAACCGATTTTTGGTTCAACCAATTTTGAGATTGAGAACTAGACCGAACCGGAATCGATTCCTAACTCGGTTCGGTTTCAATTTTAACAAAAAATCCGAATCGAAAAATCGATTAACAGACTTGGATGGTGTTTGTCACGACCTGGTCCATCTAACACAATATTGTCCGCTTTGGGCCCAGCCTTCACAGTTTTGTTTTCGGGAGCTCACGTGCAACTTCCCAGTAGGTCACCCATCATGGGATTGCACCAGCCTCAACTCGCTTAACTTTGGGGTTCCAATCCCCCCCAAAGCCACTGAGCTCCCAAAAGGCATTGTGTTAGGTAGATACGTGTCCACACATATAAGGTACTTCACCTTTCCCTCCCCGAGAGATGTGGGATCGTTCACCGATCTTACCTTTCCAAGCTCACGGGTCTTGCTCACCGATCTTGCTTCTCAAGCTCACGGGTCTTGCTCACCGTTCTTGCTTCCAAGACCGGGTCTTACAGTGTTTCTCTTGCTTCGTCCCTATCCCCCGCTCCTCATCAGTGGGCCTCACCTCCACTTAAATCTCCCACGGCCCAAACCCGCCCCTTTCCTTCTCAACCCTATGGTCCCCAGACTTTGTCTTCCTCTCAGCTACCCACACCCCTGCTCACCTACAACCGCGATCCACTTCCTCGCGCCCGCAACCAACATCCCTCCAGCCACCCTTTTCCTCCACTATTACGGTCTCTCCACAGGCGTCCTCCAGGGCCCCTCCGCCGTCGTCGGAGCCTACCTCTTCTCTGGTTAGTATTCCTCACCCTCATCCCATGGTTACTCGAGCCCAGTCTCGACAGCCGCACCCCTCTTCCCGCTATAGTCATTTGGCTTCTGCGTTTGAAACTATAGACTTTTTAAGTGGCGTAAAATTTAGTTAATCACTTATGTAAAATAATCTCACTGGTGTGGTTTGTATATTGGGGAAATGCCATGAAAAAATGAGCAGGCTTTGTCGAAGTTTTGATGGAGGAAAATTGGCTTAAAAGTTTAGCTCACCCCTTTTCAGATCTTGGGTCTTACTTGGGTGCCGAATTAAATTCTATTTCGAATTTATGAAACAATGATTTAGGGTCTAAAGGTGTGTTCGTTGGTAGGCAATGGCAGATTTAGGATTTTTCAGGAGGGTTGGCACTTAAAATGATATTAATTACTATTACTATTCTGATTTTATATGGTAAGTAAACGTACAACTCAATAAAAAAAAATACCGATTTTTTTGATTATTCCGATTACCTATTTCTCTATTATTTGTAAGAAAATGTGCTTTTAATCTGAATTGTGGTATGAAAACTTTGTATAGCTATTGTTTTGTTTGATTAGGGTTTGTTGATGTGGCGTTAAATTAGGTGCTAGGTTATTATACATCCACCGATGTACATGTACCACTTAACAAAAGTGATAAATAAAAGACACATGTTATAAGGCCCATGTCTTGGGAAGAACAGTGAACAATCTTATATTACCCGGGGAGGGAAAGGTGAAGTGTTTATATATGTGGGTACATATCTACCTAGCATAAGACCTTTTGGTAGCTCACTGGCTTTGGGAGCTCATCGGTTAAGTGTCTTACATTTTCACCGATTATTTACTTTCTCATTATTTGAAATAAATATGTACTCTTTCACCGATTACCAACTTATCGATGTACATGTACCACTTAACAAAAGTAATAAATAAAAGATACATGCTAGTGTTTACAATAATTAGTAAATGTCTGAATGTTAAATGGTTATTAAATGTATGTATCAACTTGAATAATTGCCTAATTTTCGGGTACATTTTCACCGATGATTTACTTCCTCATTATTTGTAAGTAAACATGCATTCTTTCATCGATTACCTACTATCCATTATTTTTAAGTACAAAATATAAAATTTGAAATGGTTATTAAATGTATGTATGACCGAGAATAATTGCCTAATTTTCACGTACATTTTCACCGATTATTTACTTCCTCATTATTTGTAAGTAAACATGCACTCTTTCATCGATCACCTACTATCCATTTTTTGTAAGTAGAAAATATAAAATTTGGCATAAAACTTGGTGCACCTGATATTATGTTTGATTATGGCCAGGTGAATTAAAGCATATTTCATGGCATATCCACTGATATAGAAGTGCCACATAATAAAGTGGTTGGTAAGAAAAAATATTTACTAGTACAAAATTTACCGATGCATTAATTTCTATTTTAGGACCTAACATATTCATAATCCAACTAAATATGGGTTCGAACTCAAATTTTTCAGTTCTTCAAGGATGACCTTAAACAATAGTTAAACTTACGATATTCGACTATAATAACTGACCATATTTGACGTGACACTGTACGTTATGACATGTTAATAAATTAAATTATATTCTATATATTTTAGTTAATTTTTTTTTCTTTTAGAAAAAGAGTCACATAAGTGAATTAAATAAAATGATCAATTAATATCTTCAAATAAAATCATTCTAATTGATAATTGATAGACACTGAATTAATTTATTCTTATTAATCAACTTTGTTAATATGGGAAAATATTTTTTGATTCATATGATATAAATGTGAATTGTGATGTATTAATATATTGAGTTCAATATTAAATTTTGAAAAATGGATTATATGATTTGCACCAAATTCACCTAATTAAATATTATGCAATAAAAAACTAGACATTTTTAACTCGAAATTAATAATATTACATATTAATTTATTGCAAGTTAAGTTGATTTTATTGTTAATTTGTAGATAATTAGTCTCAAATTTGAACTTTAATGATATACTATATGAAAATTTTCTAAAAAATTCTTGCCTGCACTGTAATAAAAAAAAGTTAAAATGGGCCGGGATAAAAGAGCTAAGATGGGCCGGGATTCTAAAAGAGTTAAATGGGCTGGATTCTAAAAGAGTTAAAATGGGCCAGAATGCTAAAATCGTGCTTACAGCCCAAACTTAGATCCGAACCGGCTTTAGAAGACGGAGTCGAGGGTCGAGGTTCAAGAGCGGTGTAATTGCCCTCAGAGGTGGAGCACAGAGGCAGTGCGCGAGCAGAACTCAGCGCAAAAGCAAGGGGGAGTTAGAGGAGAGGGGACACAAAGGTAAGCAATTACTTATTGAAGCACTTAGAGGGCAAGATGCTAGATGTTTTTGGCTTGAAGATGGAAGCTTTAATCTAGGTTTTCAGGAGTTGGGGTGGTCAATTGACCACCCTTGCCCCTTAATAGATCCGCCTCTGTTTGTAGGTAGAATATTGAATTGTTGATGTAGCCGACCAGTTGAATTGAATTACACCAAGCTTGTAGTAAGTGGAGTATGGCTTTGTCTGTATCCCGAAGGCTCTTACGTTCATTTGGTTCTGTATTAGCATCAGGCCGTTGTTACTCTCCGAGTAGTTTATATCCATCATGTCGGGCTTCTCTTGGTAAGGACGTGTGTATATTATAGTTGTAATCTTTTTGTTCTTGAATTGCATGATTGGAACATTTTTGGGGCAGTGTGAATATTAACTACTTCCGCCTTTATTTGGCCCTTGAACAGATTTGTGCAGCCATGTTCAAGGGAGTATCTTAATTTGCGATGAATTTTCAGCTGTTTCCAAGGTATTCTTCCATCATATCTATTTTCTTTCGCCCCCATACCTGAAATTCTTATATTAAGAAAGAAGAGAGTATAATTTTGGTCAAGCTATATCATAAGAAATCAGTGCCGTATGTTCATATACTCAAACCTACTTTTTTTTATGCTTTGTATTCTGTGCACCTGGAAACTTAGTAATTAACTCATATATTTTGCATCTTAATGTAGGCTGGATCATCTTTTCTAGCCAATCGAAGGCTGTCAACTTCTATCCCAACTCCTGAATCAAGTGGAATTTCATTTCCCACTTCAAAGCTTATGGTTGCATCAGAGCGTGCTATAGGTACTAATCGATTCACTCACCTAGTCAGTGGTTGACCTAAGAGGGTATGTATGGTTCATGAATAATAATCTGACGTTATACGTTTCCTGGCTTCCCATAGTTTGTAGGATTGTTTCCCATTTGTCTTATCTATTATTGATCCAGTAAATTTACATCTAGCTAGCCAGCTTATTTTTAAATGAGTTATATAGCTCAAAACCATAATCATATCATCTTGTACAATAAGATTCGATGGGCTTCATTCATTTATGAATGGAACACATTGATTGAGACTTAAAGTCCCTTGAAAACATGTAATTGAGACAAGTCCGAACACAGGCTAGCAAGAGTAGCACTTTTTAGTTTGTGGTTTTACAATATAACCCATTTGTAGGGATGTTTTATTACTCTTATACATAAAAAATAAATGTGTAGAACTGTTTCAATGATTTTGTGTATTGGAATATAGGACTCTGTCAAGACCTTGTAATTCCAGTGACAAATTTTCATGATGAAGATAAAGGCTTCACAGTTTTGGCTGGTGATGTTTTTGATGTACCTATCAGAAAGGATATTGTTCATCGGGTTGTACTATGGCAGCTAGCGAAACGGCAACAGGTATGCAATGATCTTTATACCAAGGCATTGACACTTATTGATGGCTTAGAAATAGTGTGACCAAGGAAAATAAAGAATCTTCTAAGTGGATAGTGCTATACCACTTAGGAGTACAGCTTTTTTCTTGGTGTAGTTTTTTTGTTATTGGAAAAATGTTGTGGAGCATTTAGCTGAAAAAGGTCTGGATTGCATACAAATAATTGGATAAGGAAAAGGGGTATAAGTCTGTGTGGTCTTGCATAAGAGGAAATTAATTGACCATTAACTTTCATATATTTTATTTTCACATGTCATATGTTTGGAAATTCTTGACATCAATGTTAAGAATTTCATCCTTTTGGAGGTGTAGCAAAAATGATGTATTAACAAGTAACCAGTGAAGTAACATTGGCGGAGTCTATACACAAGTGGATGTGGGAAGCGATTATTCATTTTGAGTGGTCTACAGGGTACACATTCAACAAAAACTATTAGTGAGGTGAGTGGGACTGGGAGGAAGCCATGGAATCAGAAGGGTACTGGTCGAGCGAGGCAGGGATCATTGCGTAGTCCTCAGGTACTAATTTATCATGCTTTTGAATTGCATGTTTCTTTATTTTTCAATCTAACTCTGCCTTTGAGATGATTTTTCATGATGGTTTTAATGCATCCCTAACAGTTCAGAGGAGGTTCCACAATGCATGGTCCAAAGCCACGAAGCCATGCCATAAAGCTCAATAAGAAGGTTCGACGTCTAGGGCTCAAGATTGCTCTGACAGCTCGCGCGGCAGAGGGAAAGGCAACTCTCTCTCTCCCATTCATTTTCTTCTCTTTTCATGATATGAAAATGTGCACAGAATACTTCTTTATGTTCTATGTTTGGATTTAGTTAAATGAGGCTGCATTATTTTTATTAAACATATGGAACTTAACTAGAGAAATTGTATGAAACTACAGCTTCTGGTTTTTGATGACTTTGAGGTCCCAACACATAAAACCAAGAATGTTGCAAACTATGTCCGGCAGAGGGAGAACTCCAAGAAATTCCTGCTGGTGGATGGTACAAAAACCGAGGATGGTAAAACAATCTTACCTGAAAACCTCAAGTTGGCTACACAAAATTTGCATTATGTAAATGTGCTGCCGGCAGTGGTGAGTTGCTTTTTTTTATCCTTAATAAGTCTTGCTTTTAGCTAGCAAAATTATGCAGCCTGAGATGCTGTTTCCCATGCACATTGTCCCTGTCACTTAGCATTCAGTCGGATCATGATAATACCTATGCCAACCGAAACAATGATTTGAAATTCTGTAGATGTATGAACCAGTTGCCATGTAAGTTGGGTTTGAACTCGGGTTCTTATGGGTATTTCACCTGTGTTGCAGGGGTTGAACGTCTATAGCATCCTGCAGCATGACACACTGGTGATGTCCCTTGCTGCCATAAATGAAATCGTCAAGCGGATGCACACTCCAATAAAACGTTGAAGTTGTGTAGTATCTGCTCATCTGCTCCACTCCATTGATTTTAGTTCAGAGTAGGAACCAGCTTTTGTTGGTTCATGATCCTAAATAATGTGTTATTTTTGTTACAATGTGCCATTTCAGGGATTGTTATGTTGAATTTCATTTGTGTTATTGTTGCCTTCATCTAATAATATCAGCGACGTTCTGTTGACATTTCATGTGTTTTATTTTTTCCGTCATTTTGTTTTTCGTTTTCTTTTGGGGGTTACAAGATCCATCAAGAAATAGGTAAACATATTTAGGGCGTGTCTCAATTTCGGGCTACAATCCTAATGACAAACCTTTTTAAGTTTTAATGTTAAGAGTTTCATTTTTCGTGAAATCTCACATGGTAGGGTGTGTCTCAATGACGTTTCAATCATTTCTGATAGCGCCTCATGGCTTCTAATAGTGTTGGTAATATACATTTTTTTATTTTCTACTTCTTATAAGATATTTCAAATTTAAAAGAAAAAATCTAAATATTTTCCATTCCTAAAATATTTCGGCCTTTAAAATCACATTCGAACCTTCTTTTTTATGAAATTTCATTGAGTTTCAAGTGTTCTTAGCTTAAAAAGTTAATAATAAATTAATTAAAGTGCACTTAAATGGCCAAGACATGTCTAAATCCCATTAGTCATACTTTTTGACAAAAACCATAATCTATAACTCACAATTTTTTTGGGTAAATATTTTGAAGTTTAGAGAGAAAATTTATAATTATTTTTCGACTCTTATTGGTCATTAGGAAAATTTATTGAATTTCACATTTTTTGACCTACAATAGTCAAGAATTTTTTTAGTGGAAACCTAAATCAAAAGACATGTCTCAAAAGGATTCCTAATAATATTGTTAATGTGTAATTAAAATATATCACAAAATTTCCACCGTCCCATTTTTCATAAAATCAGTAAAGTTTATTTTTATTTTTTATAATTTCAAATTTCAATTTTGAAGTTTTTTTATATGAAGTATGAACCCTAATTTTTATCTAATGGGATGAACTTAGAAATTCCATTATCTGCTCGAAAAGCTGGGATCTTTGTGGTGCAAGCAGCAGGTAATCAAGGGCCGGGTCCTTCAAGTGTGGTGTCTTACAGCCCTTGGGCTGTGGGTGTAGCTTCATCCACCACAGATAGAAAATATCTTGGTTCTGTTCTTCTTGGAAATGGCACAAAAATTGAAGGTGTGGGATTATCAGGTATTAATAATCTCTCAAATCATCCTTTGTTGTTAATTTCATGAATGAATTTATTACCCTTTTCTCTTTCAGGACCAACATTTGGAAATGGTTCGCTTCTGCATAAGTTGGTTTTGGCCAAGGATGCAATTAAGGCAGATGGGTCGTTTCCAAGGACTCCAGCATATGTTGAAGAGTGTCAATATTCAGAAGCAATGGACCGGAATGTGGTGCAAGGCAGAATTGTCATCTGTACCTTCTCGGAGGGATTCTACAACGGGACATCCACCCTCACCGTAATCATGAAGACCGCAAAAGTTCTAGGCTTTATGGGTTTTGTTCTGGTTGCAAATCCAGCATTGTCAAGGTTATGCTGCAATACTATGAACAAGAAACTTGCAAGGAGAAGAAGGGGTTTAGATTCGCAGCCAAAGCAGCTATCGGAGAAGGAAGAGTTGCTTCTTTCGGGGGCCAAGCACCCGTTGTAAGCAGATTCTCATCGCGGGGACCAGATTTCATAAACACTTCCAGAATTCCTTGTGATGTACTCAAGCCTGATATTCTTGCCCCAGGCCACCAAATTTGGGCAGCTTGGAGCCCCATTAGCGCATTAGAGCCCACATTCACCGGTAACTACCAATTTTGAGCTGTTCTGGTTTTGTGACTTGATGTGCAAGCAACCAAGCTAGAGTTGATATACGAGTTGTTGGTCTGCTTTCAGGTTACAAGTTCGCACTACAATCTGGGACAAGCATGGCAACGCCTCATGTGGCCGGAATAGCAGCACTTGTGAAGCAGCAACATCCTTCTTGGACTCCATCCATTATCACGTCTGCAATTTCCACCGCCGCCACAAATTATGACAAAAGTGGAGAACTTATAATGGCGGAAGGATCTGATATAGGTAGCTCATTTCCCTCCAGCCATTTTGATTTCAGAGCTGGCTTAATAAACCCATCTCGAGCCCCAGACCCTGGCCTAGTCTTATCTTCAGAATATGAAGAGTACATCAAATTCTTGTGCTCATTGCCTGAGCTCAGTTCAGCTGCAATTAGAAATGCCACAGGAGAATTGTGCAACAACCCTCTTGACCATCCAGCCAATCTGAACCTGCCTTCGGTGACATTATCAGAATTGAGGGGTTGGCAAATAGTCCGACGGGTTTTCACTCAAGTGGGGAGCAAGGCAGAGACTTATCTTTGCTCTGTGCTCCCTCCTAATGGGACATTAGTAGAACTGAGTCCAACTTGGTTCAGACTTGCTCCACAAGGCATCCAAGAGCTGCACATACAAGTAAAAGTGACACGGCCAATGGAGGACTTTACATTTGGTCAACTTGTTCTCGCAGGAAGTTTAAATCATATTGTAAGAATACCCTTGTCAGTTTTTCCATTATCAACATCAAAATGATGGAAGTCCATACTGGGAACAATGCATGGTTTAGATTACAATTGGAACTATAATTGAGTACAAATCATGGTGAATGTTACACGATATAATTGAATTGGTACCTAGGTAAAAACCTCTGCTGCTCCACCCCTCAATTGCACGATCTGAGGGGTCATGACTCATGAGTATTCTTGGGGACCCGGATACCAGAGAGTTATCAAAAAAATGAATGATACAACTGAAGGAAACAATCAGGGTGCTGATAGTGCCATGTTGCACATACATTCGTCACACCGCGGATATCTATACATACTCCTCGCCTTAGGCCTTGGTTGGACATGTTTTGTTTGTCTGACTGCCTTTCTAATTCTCTGCTCAAACACACGCCATTCAATAGTGTTGTTCTTGGTAAAGATGCTTGCAAGCCTGCGTTTGTTTGGTCGTATTGTTGGCATTCTTCCTCCACCATAATATATTCGATAACCAAACACCAAGGATGATAACTGACTTCCTGAATCAGTCATGGCAAATGCATCGGAAGCTGTGCAGCCTATAAAGTCCAGTGCTGCTAACTACACAGGGAACTTAATTAGTCATGTGGAAATAAAAGCTGCATTGAAACTGAAATGTAATAATCTTAAGATTTTGACACCTGTGATGAAAAATTCATGAAAGGTTTAAGTTCAGCCGTTGTGAGCAAATTTTCTTTAGTCACTAATTTTGGATACAAGTTTGTCAAAGCAACCATCCTTGATCTCCCTCCATATATCTGGGAGCCTGCCACGAATATTTGTGTCTTCCGGTTGAAACCAAGAGCAGCAAGCATAAGTACAGCTTCTTCAGGTGTTAGAGGGCAGAAGCCTTCTTCCCTGAGTTCTGCAGGAGTAGGCAGCCTAAAACAAGTACAAAACCTCATAAGATGATAAATTTCAACCTCATCAACCAGCTCAAAAGCAAGTATCACACCCGCACAACTATTACTGTTAACTATGTACTAATAGAAAAACAAAAATGAAAACACCAGTTAAATGATAAATTGCATACGTTGTAGTCTTAGTGAGAAGTGTCAAGGCAGGGAAATGGATTTTACGATATGCTTCCAACTCTTTTCTCTCTTCATCGCCACCGCCAAACTCACACAAAGAATGAGCAACCATGTCAATTTCAAATCTCAGGTGTAAAGCTAGATATCTGGAAGCTTTCTTAGGACGACTTTTATTATGTTTCTTGCTTGCATATAGGCCAACAAGATAGTGATCCAGTGGTCCCGGGTGACCTTCATTTTGACGCAGCCTTTTAAGTAGTAAAGCACCAACTTCTTGTATCTTGGGGACAAATTGAAGGGCATGAAAATTACATCTGCATCGAAGTCTCTAGATGAAGTTCCCCAATTAGGAAGGGTAGAAAAAAGTTGTAAGGAAACAACTAAGTGCAACAAGCTGAGAAAAAGGATGGCAGTCCAATAAAAAACTTCTTAGCCAGAAACTATTAAAGGTGGGGTCTCAGAAGCTTATCATGTACCTGCAACTGAAATGGTATTGGATCAAATGCCAAGCGATGCCCAAATCCAAGAAAATGTACAACTCCATTCTTAAGTAGAATTGTGATTATGTGTTTTAAGTAAAAACTTGGCTTTGCCTCTTTGGGGATGTCTGTATCTGTCACCTGGAACACATTGTTAAGTAGAAACAAAATCATCACAGGGGCAAACAATTTATGGTAAACGACATTTAAGTTCAACAAGGGACTTACAACACTACCAATTGCTTCCAAATTTAATGACCGTAGCTCCTTAGGGAGTTCCTTCACTATCCGAATGTCAGGAGTCAAGTAGTTAATAAAATGCTCCTCCTGATAGATATCGTCAAACTGACTATGAAAATATATGAGATTACAATCAACACATGACTATATAATGCAATGTAAATTAAATAACAAGACACAAAACGCCAAAGCACAAATGAATATAACCATTTTACCTACAATAAACACCAACTTGACTACTGAAACCATTAAAATCACCCTAGCAACTGCGGAACCCTCTAATATTTGAACCAAAATACAAAAGCAGCCTTCCAAAAGTGACATCCATTATATGGGACAAGAAACAAAGGAAAACGCTTGAGCGGTAAAAAGGAACGATAGGACACCTCACATCTCTCCATATACTACTGTACAAAAATTTGGGAACAACCAGGGTTGAATTAAGCAGTCGTGCAACAGCAACAGCATTGCAAACCTGTAGCCAAACAAAGTAGATATTAGGTTATGGAAAAAGAATTCACAGAAAAATAAAGCTGTAGAAGTTTAGGATTTGATGATTTCATTTACAAGCCAATAGGGCATATTTTTACAGGTGTATTTGGAAGATAAGACGAAACAATTATCTCCCATCTCTAACCTAATTAGGACATCTGTCCTTTATTACAACTGTTATAAACTGATCTAGGGACAGGTGTCTAATCTGTTAACCTAGTTTAGGCCTAGACACAGCAGTACACGGGTCTGTCCTAAGAGCAAGTGTACACTGTTCTACAAAAGCCTTAAAAACAATGCAGACCTTGCACATCCTGTATTTATACTTTTTCAATTCTGATGATTCAATGCAGATTCATGGAATTGGCACACAAGTAATTTTTTTTTAAAAAAAAAGAGTAAGCGCCTCAAGCATCACTTACAGCTACTCGTTGCTGGTTTATCCCACCATTTGCAGTGACCAAAATGTATCCATTATTTCCCTCTATAAGGTACAACAGAGAATTTTATATTAGAACCAGCTTAAACAGTTTACAAACTGGACGACTGTCGCTTGCAATCTTTAAAATGCACAAATAAGGACTTGCATGAAGTTATGTCCTTCCATACACAACTACATAAGAAAGAGAGTGAGAGAGATACCATTAGGTTCCCAGTTCCGTTGATCGGCACAAGGTTTCCAAGATGAGGCAGGAACAAATGGCTCCAACCACAAATCTTTTGGCTCAGGTTTATTCTGTCCCTGTATCATATCAATGAATCAGCCAACAGAGCCACATCAAGTGATTAGAATAAGATGTCATTAACTAATGCCTCATCTAAACTAAACCAAATTCGGGTCAACAAAAAAAGAGTACCTCTGCCAAAGCATGGGCTGCTAGAGCCAGCATTCTTTCGTAATTATCTTTCTGCTTTTTTCCTTTATCAAGTTTTCTCCATTTTTCCTGAAAACAGAGCAAGAAACAAACAGAAAAACCTTAGACATATCTGGTAACCTTTTTTCAGGTTTTTTTTCTACTTTTAATCAAAGATAGAGAACATGAAAGGAAAAAACATGATAGACGTGGGGCAAAGATAAGAAAATGTACATGGTATGGTTCTAAAATAAAAACTAAACCAAACACAAAATCATAACCAAGCGTGCCGCAAATAATTTCATCAGGGCACCAACTGGTTTAATCATATTAGGGATATTAGTTTGAAGCTTGAACTTTTGACAGCACATAACCAATCTTATTGATGCTTGAGATTTAGATCACCTGAAGGCTATATAGCTTCGCAAATAATCACCAACCTTTATTCAGTAGTAAAATGAGAAGGTATAAGTTTCTTTGTTAATATCTAATAAAGAATCGCAATGTCGAACCGTTGTAAGGTTCATACGTTTTCGAGTTCAATGCTAGCACTTCTATCAATGAGATTCTGTATCTTCCCCCCCCCCCCCCCCCCCCCCCCCCCCCCCCCCCCCCCCCCCCCAAAAAAAAAAAGAAAAAAAAAAGTTCAATGCTAGCAGAACAAAATCCATCTCTACAGCTGAAAAAAGAGAAAAATTTAAACTTTCCCAACAAGCACATACCCGAATCGTAACCGAAACTGACGCTACAGAAGCTACATACGACTCCTCGGACCCAGATTCAGAATGGAGCTTGTGATCTTGTAGCCGTAAAAGCATAACCCAATTCATTAAAAAAAACACAACCAATAATCCAATCACGGCCACCACCCTTTTCTTGCCATACCAAGGTCTTTCCACCTTCCTGTTGTCCTTCCCTTGCATCTTCATTCGCTTATCCAACTCCGGAAACAAGGGCGGGTCCGAAGTCGAGAACCGGGTTGGGCCCGGTCGCGGCGAGGTAATCGGGGAGGACGGGCGGCCCTCGGAGTACTAGAGCCGGACCGGAAATGCAAGAAGCCGAGCATGGAGGTGGAGGTGGTGGGGTCGGGCAGAGGTGGTGATGAGTAGGGTCCATTTTCTTCGTCGGGGAGTGTATGAACTGTGTTTGCGGAGGACATTGATTTGTGCTCGCCCTCCTGTGGATTGGACCCCAATAGCTCAGCTGAGAGCGACCTGAGGAAGAAACGCGACGAATTCAGAAGCCAATTGGGTCCTTTGCCAAATTGAATGTCGGAATTTGCCAAAAATGGAAGAATGGATTGGGAGTTTGCGGGACTTGTCTGAGTTCCAACCAGGATTTTCCGTTTTTAATTTTTTATTTTCTTGTCTGTATCTTTGAAAAGCATTGTCTAGGGGAGAAATTAGGATTTATGCCCCCCAAAAAAAGGGAAAAATTAGGATACGGTATCACAGAATTTATCTAATCGGCGGTCCCGCAACAAAAAAGGAAAATTCATCTCGGTGGGTTTCTACCGATATGATCTACGTGCATATGCACACCCTTTCGTCTATCTTCCGTGGGTGTGGCTAAGGACGGGGGCTAACCTATGGGCTGGTTCAAGATTTTTATTTAATTTTAAAATTGTGTTTTTAGTTTTTTAATAATTTATTTTTTTTGTAGATGTTAGAATAATTAATTCCCGAAATTCAGCTCATCCTAGCCTAACATCCTAAATAAAACTAATATAAGTGGATATTAAATAATGATATTTGTATTTGCATTGCTTGTTGATTCATATTTATTATTGGAATTTTTTTTGTTTAGTCATCAAGTTTTTATTTATGTATAGAGTTACATTTAAAGGGTAATTCTCATTATATATAATCCCTAAATAGGTATTTTTTTTCCGTTGATTAATAAAATTCAACTTGAATTTCTTTTTTCAAATTTTAGTATATAAATCTAGCCCACCTGAAATTTGGATCTAGTAACCGTCCCTGGGTATGGCATGCCTTAACATAGCGATGGGATTCTGATAAGCAAGGTGCAAGTAGATACTGGGGCAATCATGAACATTCTTCCGACTTCAATCATGAAGAAGTTAAAAAGAGAAATAAATGAACTTACCTCGACCGAGGCAATTGTCATTAGGTTCATAGGAGAAACCAATATAGTTAGAAGGATGCTTCCCTCTTGAGGCCAGAGTTAGAGTCAAGGTTAGAATGACAACATTCTTTATGGTGGAAACTAGAGCTCGTTTAATACCTTGGTGGGTCGTAATTGGATTCATGGAAACATGTGTATGCCATCCTCACTCGAAAGATGCCTTCAGTTTTGGCATGAAGATGAATCTGTAGAGATGGATGAGGCCAACTCATGACCATTCATGGCTTTGGCTAATGTCATAGAATCCAAGTTATGTGATGAAGATATTGCTCCTCTTTACTTTATGGTTCAAACAAGTATGGCCTAACCTACTGTAGTATCGGTCCAAAAACTAGTCGACATGGAGGCACGTGACACGCAAGCTAATAGAGAGCATCCAATAGTTTATGATTTCTTCACTCTTAATGTTTTAGTACATAGAGAGACGAACAAAAGAGAACCACGGTGGAAAACAATTTGAAACGGGTATATGGTTTTCGAGTCGAAATAGCAGCCGAGCGTGAATCATCCGCTGGCTTGGTGAAATTTCTTCAAGAAGACCCTACGGAAGATGCCCTTGAAATTAAAGAAACTGACTTAGCATGGCCCAGATAGATGATTCCAAATCCGAAGTTCAAGATCCTTTGGTGAAAATAAATTTTCCATTAAATTGAGAACGTAACTAATTGCGGAACCTTGTTGAATATTTCGGATAATCCCCAAATCTCCAGGGAAATAGGTTCATTGGCCGATTCCAATGTAACGATTATCTAAACCTTCAATCCTAAAGGATTAAAGTCGAACTTCCAAAATGATTTTGGAGATCTAGTCTCTCGAATTAATCCTTCAATGAGCCAATCGTAAAAACGGATTCACTACGAGCATCGTCAAATAACTTGTTCACGACCACCCATACGAGTCCCTCCTAAACTCGTAAGCACCACCCAAACAACGAAATTTGAGGAGTCTAACTAATTTGTAGTCGAGGAGGAAATAAGTAACACCAAAATCCTTTTATTACCCGTGACAACTCGCGGTTAGGTCGTAAGTGCATAAAACTATAGTCAAGTAATGATTCTAACAATTCGAGGAGAGGTTCTGACACAAGAAATCGGGATGTATGATCATCATGTGTCTGAAACTAACGACACAACCAAAAACCATGCTCTCATACCATAATGACACAACCTGATCTGGAAAGTCCGTTAGGACACGAAGATTGAGGTATGCTGGCCGACATCTGGACAGTGATGTCCAGATGACGAAAGTCATTTAATTAAAACAATGTGTTTTTAAGAAGTCAAATAAAACATAAACAATGAAAACTGATTTCATTTCACCGTGATAATGGAAGTACAGTGCATAGACACAAATGATGATCATACAGTAGAAAAAAATTACCTACGTTAATCGATTTCCACTGTGTCACTCCAACTCTAAGAGTGAATATCAAAGTTGCGACCGAAGCCTCCTCGAAGTACGTGAAACACCGCCAAGAACCTGAGGGGTTAAAAAATAAGGGTGAGTGGACCCAATAATTTATTTAGTGTAAAAATAATATCATAAAATATGTTTAACCTCTCAATTTACAGAAAACTAAAACGGTACGAGAAATAATAATAGCATAACAAATGTCCAAATGAGCCGCTTGGGTTATATGTATATGAAATAACTGGATATCTTGCTCGCATACCTCGACCACGAGAAGGGCTGGGTGTAAAACACCGTCACCTCGAGTCCCCTAGAGCTCAGGGATATGATTGGTGCATTTTAACTAATATAGCGAGCAGTACGAGTGAAGGGGACACATGGAGAGCTGGTCTGTGGCCATACAGACGGGTACTAGATGCCAGCGACTCCTAACATCTCTATTTCATCAATGCCATGGGGATTATTATGTAGTAACACCATTGTAAGACCTATGTTCGGAGCATGTTGAGCAATCCCATAGGAAATAGGCGACACGCCTTATATGTGTGTGCACGCCTCTATCCAATGCAACACATTGTAGGGGTGGGAGTCCAAAAGCAAAGTCATTTGGACAATATTGCATTAGAGAAGGCGGGTCGTGGCCAATTTGATATCAGAACCCAAACCCGACCAAAATTGATTGTGTCAGCGAGGATGCTGAGGTCCAAGGGGGTGGATTGTAAAACTTATGCTTGGAGCATGGTGAGAAATCCCACATCGCCCCGGTGGAAGTAGGGATTGCGCCTTATATATATGGGCATGCCTCTATCCAATGCAACGCGTTTTGGAGGTGGGACCCCCAAAAGCAAAGCCGTGAGGGTGAGGACCCGTGTGGGTTGGGCCCAATGAGGGCAAGCCCAAAGCGAACAATATTACATTATAGGAAGAGGGACGTGACACCATAGAAAACTAATTAACCATCCAATGCAGTAAATGACTTAGCTAGGTGCATACTACGCATAAACCATCAAATCATAACACAAACTAGTACAATTCAAGTAAGCATTATAAAGTAAGCATTTTAATCAATCTTAATAGGAAATGCAAAATAGTCAATCAAGCATGCTCGGTAAGTACTATATAAATAAGTATCATAAAACGTGTGATTAAAAATAGAATTATAACACAAGTTTGAGAAAAGAGGTCCATTCATATAATAGTCGGGGTGTCAGGACCTGTCCCAAATCCCCTCCAAGATTAACGCAGGACGCGCCTGATCTCGTCTGACACGGAGTGTCATACAAGGGAAAATTTTGAAACTAGCCCCACCAGGCTTCCAGAGTACGCCAGGATCCGGAAGAGGTATGTGATGTCTCGGTCTCCGCTATAGCCCGCATCCTCGATCAACCTGAAGGGCATTAAAACCACGAAAAGCTGTGAGTGGACAAAATAAAAATTTATAAAATCATTTTCACGAAAGGAAGATATTTACGCCCTTCACTAAAAAGCATGCATTCATTCAAAAACTAATTAATCAAAAAGAAACTGTTAGGGCCTTGGCCCAAAACCAGTCATGTAGGACTCAGCCCAAAACCAAATCAGTAGGGACTCAGCCCAAATCAAATCACGTGGGTCTCAACCCAAATCCAGTACATGTGGGGACTCAGCCCAAAATCGATACCAATGGGTCTCAACCCAAAAACCAATCCTCGGCATCCCTGATGCCTAACATCCGAGATGTCACAATCAATACCACTGTCACGGTTCTAAGCTACGTGTGTTACCCGGGTCTCAAATCCCAAGTCTCCCCAAGGTCCACCCATGCCAATGACCCGCAGATCAATGACCCTCCCTGGGGGGAGGTTTTAACCTCTAGCAATCCCTGCTCCTGAGTCACTATACGGACCGGTCCGCTCCGTGCAATGACCCCTCACAGGCAATTGCCCCGTGAGGATACTTCGAGATGTTTGGAGGAGACAACCCTCCACTCCAGGATACTACGAGACGTCTGAAGGGCATCCGTTCACAAGGATGGTATACGAAAAACCATTTTCATATTTTATTTCCAAAAACCATTCAAAAAGCCACGCCCGGGTTTTTCCAAAAACCATCGTAAGTCCAAATCCATTTGGGTCCCTAACCCGAAATCATGTTTATAAACCATAACTGGGCATCATGCCCGATTTCATAACCAACTGGGCCTCAAGCCCGAATTCGTAAACCAATGGGGCCCCCGACCCGATTGTATAGCTCAAATGGGCCTCCAGCCCGATTTCACATTAATCAAATGGACTTCAAGTCCAATGGTTTCCAAGTCTAATGGGTCTCATTCCCGATTCCATGTGTTCAAATCCAAAACCCTTCCAAACCACCATAGAAAACACAACACGTAGAAGTACCGTATAAAATCGGAAACCTCGAAATACATGCAATTACGTAAATACTAGCTATCACAAACAAATGCACTCAAGGCATCTCAATTCATGTATTTAAAACAAATATAAAACATTTATGCATGTATCAATTTAGAAATCAAGGTCCACTCACAGACCGTCCAAAATCGTGCCTCGATACGCGTGCCATACGCCCTTCTCGGGGTAATCACCGTCACCGGGGCTCCCGAATCTGTCCAAATCGAAATAGAGGGGTTAATAACTATTTAAATAACCCCTCACTAAAGCCCCGTAAATTTTCTGAATTTTTAACTATTTTTAAAGTCGATCCTAAACTTTTGGACACCCCAAACTATATCGAGACGATATCCGATCGACTCGAACCAGTCCCAAAATGTTTGTTACGTCGAATAGATGAAATTACATGTTGGAACCCTCCCCAAAGGAGACCTCACGCGCCCCCCACGCGCGGCCTGAATCCCTGCGCATGAAGCTCACGCGTCGGGTGCTATTTATCTTCTTCCTTCGGCCAGGCCAGTCCGAACCAGTCAGTTCGATTTATTCTTGCAACCCGGTTCACCTGGACCGGCGTGACCGGTCTGAGGCCCTATCTCCTTCATTTTCGGTCCATTTCTATGCTTTTTTATCCTAATCGTCTATGTTTCATCATTTCCTATCATCCTACCAATTTAAAACAAAGAAAACGGGCTAAAGATCCTACCTTTGGATCGAAGAAACATCAACCGGTTTTCCCCCCTTGGTTCCCGGCCGTCTCCGAGCACCTCCAGCCACGGTTCCAATCTCCATCTGTTCCTAGGATCACCAGAGACCCTTTTCAATTAATAGGATTGGTCGACAACCCCTAAACACATATTTTCCAAATTCAAACTTCAAACCTTACCATTTTTTGTTTCTCGGTCTGCCGTCCACGACGGCACTCGATCCGGCCACCAATATCATTGTCTCGTTCCATTCTCTCTGACACGACCCATCCCAATCCCCCCGGGATTACCATGGAATGTGTCATGCTCCCGTCTGACAAGAGGTGTCAGACAAGGGATAACCTGTCACCACTGCCCCAACCGGGCTTCCAGAGTGCGTAAGGATCGATGGAGGAGATGTATGATGTCCAGTCTCTGCTGCAGTCGCATCCGGAATCAACCTGAAGGGCATTAAAAACAAAAGATGTGAGTGGACGAAGATAAACGAGTCTGTTTAAAACATTTATAAGACATTTATGCCCCTCAGTAAAAACATATGCATGCACCATCATTAAAAATCATAAATCGTATAATATGAACCATAAGGCATATAATAAAACCATAACCATAATTTTAGCCACTGCACTATACACTCCAATCTCGACATCCCCGATGTCTGACGTCCCTGATGTCCAATAAGGTCACAATCACAAAGCTACGCGTGCCACTCGGGTCTCAATTCCGAGTTCAATCCCCGAACCCCGTTCGGGTACAGCATCCCCGATGCTTAGCGTCATAGACGCTGGACGTTCTAGACGTCCGTGACCACTCCGGGGTACCTCATTCGGAGGAGACAGTATCACATGAATAGATCTATACAGTGCAGTACCAAATACATTTTATTGATATCCACATGCAAAGCATATATATATACATAGATAAAATCCAATCAATCTTTAAGTTTCATCAGACACCCTCAAGCCCAAATACCGTGAAACGTGCCATAACCATAATTTCAATATCATCAAAACCATTATAAGTCCAAATAGTTGATTTAAATCCAAAATCATTTATTCGATTCCATTTTAGGGTCCCCGACCCGAATCACATGTATAAATCAACTGGGCCCCTGACCCGATTTCATAGGTTAACTGGCCCCTGGCCCGAATTCATAAGTCCACTGGGCCCCCGGCCCGAATTCACAAGTTAACTGGGCCCCTGGCCCGATTTTACTTAATCAAGTCCGTAACCGTTTCATGAAATCATATCCAACCACATTTATGGAAATCGGTGCAAATCCAGAAAACCTCGATTTACGTGTAAACACATAAATCACCTCGAAATGCGTGAAATCATATAAATTCACCGATATCCAAAATAAATCATTTAATCACAATTATAAAAATCATGAAACAGTTATGCATGCATCGAATTTATAAAACCAATGTCCACTCACAGACCGTTTAACCGAGCACCTCGATATGCGTGCCATAGACCTTCCTGGGCCACACCACTATCACCGGGACTCCCAATCCTGTCCAAATCACATTAGAGGATCACTAACCCCATCATTAACATCCTATTCAAGTCCCGTAATTTTCCCGAATTTTTACGTATTTTTAAACTGGATTTAAAACCTTCGGACATCCCGAACAATATCGAGACGGGGTCCGATTGATACGAAACCAACGCTAAAATGTTCGTTACATTGTATAGGACAAAAGTCATGTTGACCTCACCTCGAGATTAGTGCCCACGCGCCGTCAAGCGCCGCCGTGAGTGGCTGCGCGTGAAAGCCACGCACCTGCTACAGTGACTGCTACAGTCACCATCTTCACCCGTATGTCTGGTAAACGGGTCTGATTACCCGCGATCTGACCCGGCCAGATACCCATCAATTCGACCTCGATTCCGTCCGTTTTTTATCCTAAAACAATCATTAACCAATCAATTTCAGTTATGTGTCATCGATCAACATCAACCATCGATTAATCGTGTCATCAACCCGTGTTCACCAAAACGGGTCGATCACCGAAACTCCACAATTCCTCAACCATTGTCAAATTAACATTCCAATAAGCTTATTAGGATTAATACGAACCATTTCGAATGATTAATTTAACACGAAGTTACCTCAATCACCACGACTCAAGCTTGGATTTTCCGGCCGTCCACCTCGTCCGTCCACGGCTCTAGGAACCTCCAAACTTGCCCCATTTGACTCAATCTATGTACGGTCCTTGGCCCTCAGCCATCGGATGACAGGACCCGCCCCGATCCCACAGGGACCACAAGGGGACGTGCCCTGCTCCCATCTGACACCCATTAATTCATACCAATTTTAACCTCAAACATCAATGCATAAATAACCAAATTAAAGTTATACAAAAAATCCGAATTAAACAGATGTCAGACAAGGGATGAAATCCAAAATTACAAGTTGCGAGCACGACTCTAAAGTAAACCTGCGGGTAAACCACCCAACAGGGGTTCAGGTACGCAGAAGTAGATCTATGCCTCAGCCTCAGGTTCCTCCTCTACCTCAGTATCACGACCTGGAGGGGTTACCAAAAACATTAAGGGTGAGTGGACCGAAACTCAAGTTTATAAAATCATTTGGTAAGTAAAACATATAATTTACCCCTCCGTTTTCCAAACATGCATGCAACCGTATTTAAAACCATCAATCATATAATATGAACCATAAGGCATGTAATAAAACCATAAGTATAATTTTAGTTGCTGCACTATACACTCCAATCCCGACATCCCTGATGTCTGACGTCCCTGACGTCCAATAAGGTCACTATCACAAGGCTACGCGTGCCACTCGGGTCTCAATTCCGAGTTCAATCCCCGAACCCCGTTCGGGTACAGCATCCCCGATGCTTAGCGTCATAGACGCTGGACGTTCTAGACGTCCGTGACCTCTCCGGGGTACCTTATCCGGAGGAGACAATATAATATGAAAGGATCTATACAGTGCAGTACTAAATACATTTTATTGATATCCACATGCAAAGCATATATATACATAGATAAAATCTGGTCCAATCATTAAGTTTCAACAGACGGGTCTCAAGCCCAAATACCGTGAAACGTGCCATAACCATTTTTCCATATCATCAGAACCATTATTGTTTTTAGCATGTGAATGAGTATACTAAAACCAGAAAACATTTATGCACACAAGGGTTTAAGAAAATGCCCCACTCACAGTACAATCCTGCTAGAAACCGAACGTATACCCTCGTCTTGGTACAAATGTACAATCCCTGTCAAGTCCAAAGTATTCGTAAAGGTCAATTTAAACCCCTAACATTCAACCATGAAATTCTAAGCTGAAACCGGCCGGGAAAAGCCGTCCGAACGCGCTTCCCAAGGCAATAAACCTCATTTTGACCAACTTAAAGATCTCTGATCGACCCGAAACCACCGCCATTGGATCCGGATCGTCGAAACCTAAGGAATGGTGGTGGTCCCACCAAAAGTACTGTTCACACGCGCCCACACGCGCCAGTCAACGCGTCGGTCAACGCAGGAACAGTCCCTGCTGACGTCATCGCTGCTGACGTCAGCATGACGTCATGCTGACGTCATCTGACAACTGTCAGGTCTGACATGTCAGACTCTGACAGTGCCACGTGTCAACACCCGATTGGTCCACCTCACTGATCTGTCAGGCCACGTGTCAGATCTGACATGTGCCACGTGTCAGCACGGCACTGGTCCACGTCACTGACATGTCAGTGACACGTGGCAGTCCCTGACTGGGCCACGTCACTGACATGTCAGTATTGACTGTGCACTGACATGTGACACGTGTCGGCTCAAGGTTGGTCCACGTCACCTGACAGTCTGACAGGGTGCCACGTCACCACCACTGTCCTCAGACGAGTTGGCCCGTATCCCTGCAACTCGGGTCGATCAGACCCGCGATCATGACCCGGTCACCATTTCCTTAATTCTCAATCATTTTTGTTCAGGTTTGTTCCTAACTACTAGTCTTAATCCCAGAAACAGTCCTAGCTAATTAAAATCAATAAACAAGGGCTGAATCGAAGACTTACCTCGATGAACAGACCCGGGTTCCCGTCGCTGTTTAGCCACCGTTCAGGTCACCTCCGACCACGAAGTCACATCCTAAAGTTCCCTATCAGTCCATAGAATCGAATAGGATCAAATTAACACAAAACTAAACGTTGGAAATCAAGTTACCAAATCCTGGGTTTTTGAAACCGTTTCGGGTTTAGAAACCGGCTCACCTCGCCGCCGTCTGCCGCCGTCCACCGCCGTGCCTCCCTCCTTCCCCGTGAGTCCAGCAACACACAGACACAGAGAATGGGTGATGAGCTGGGGTGTTTGTTCAAATGGACAGAATGTGCATTTCGGGTAGGAAATATAAAGAATGGAGGGAAAGGAAATGGACGGTCCAGATTTGATCTCAAGGATGAGATCAATGGTTCAGATTAGATATGGGTACTTCAAATCAATGGCTGAGATCAAAAGTGGATTTTAATGCTATTTAATCCCATAGTGGATCTGATCCAATCTAGCCAATGGGTGAGTGACACTTGTCACTCACCAGGTGTCCTCCAATCAGAATTTTTAGAATAAAATATTCGACACGAAAACCGAGACACGAACCTCCCGATTTCACGTTTCTGACCATAACTTCCTCGTACGAAGTCCGATTTCGGCGTGTCGCCTGTCTATGAACTCGTGACGTCCCGAACTACGTCACGGTCATATGTCAAAGTCCGTTTAATTCATCAATCAAAAAGTCAACAATTGGCCATACCCATCACAAGGGTAAAAGCGTCAAATCACACATTAAATTACAATATTGAAATCCTCGAATTTCCGGGGTGTTACATCGGACCTCCCACGTCAAAAGTCAACTTTTACCCTTGTTCAGGGGAAAAATGGTGTTACATCGGACCTCCCACGTCAAAAGTCAACTTTTACCCTTGTTCAGGGGAAAAATCGTAATTTCACCCTGAACGTCCGTTAATTCTCGGCTAATCCCCGATTAGCTCCACTAATCAGTCATTAGTCTTAATTAATCCTCAAAATTAGGGACGGGTCGTCACAAACTCCCATCCTTAAAGAATTTCGTCTTCGAAATTCAAACTGACCCAATTCCACAACCAAACTGTGGAATCTAATCATGTCCCAACTCGGCGCTCTCGTGTAATCATACATGTCCGCCATAACCACCGTAATCGTCGGTACTCGCTGTCACCGGAGCCTCCAAAGTTCCAATCCAACTCTCGAGAACCATACGTCGGCTCGTAAGTCTCACTCAAGACTCCGACACTCGTCAATCTTACCTGTCACTCACTCCAACAGGTTCGATATACTAGGTTGTCATCAAATCGGCTTTTCAGCCTACTACTCTGACACGTTCCAACCGATAACTGTTAGGCTGAAATACGTACTCCCACTAAGGTATCACATCCAAACCGACAACATTCTATAGATCCTATCATCACAATGACACGAATCGCATCTTGCAGGCCATACTCAAACCTGCGACATTTATCAACCTCGGTACTCATCTTAGTCAACGCTCTCATTTTCTCATCAATCCATACTAATCCGAATGTATCGAATACTAATCAAATTCATCACCACGGTCACAATCATCGCAACCAGCTGACAACTCCCGACTCCACTGTGCTCTCGTTGCGCTACTCTGATCTCGACTCGCTCTCGAGTCCTCACATCGTACCTCGTGTCACTCAGCAATCGATGCTGAAATCTTGACTCACTCGAGACCCAAACCATCACCTCACGTATCATGTCGAAACATATTCGACATTGTACCCATCCTAGTTGTATCCGGATCCCAACCGAATACTTGTCTCAGCAGAGATAATACGTCTGCACTGTAAGGTTCCCTTAGTCATCCACGACTTGAGCCCCCACTCATATCAATCACTGAACCTTACCAATCCACTCTACTAGAGCACACAGTAGTCGACGTCCAGTCATCTTATCATCATGTCGAAACATATCTGATCATGGTACTCATCAAACTGTCACCATCGGATCCAATCCGATCACCTGTACACACTGTACAATCAACATCGGACCTCGTCCGATCACCAACCCCTCGGGTAACTCTAAACCCAATATACCGATTGACCGTGGTCAATCCCATCGTCCAACGTGCACTACACACCGGTGCACCCCCATCACCTCAATCATCAAGGCCCTACTTGGCTTGCTCAAGGACTGCACTCTGGCAACGTCCAACCGCGTACGACTGTCCGGGTTCAACACATGGCTCGAACCTCAACCTTTCGTCACTAGGCAAACATCAATCCATCACAATCTCTATCCTCATATCCAAGACAGATCATACCCCACTTCACATATCCAACATAGATCGAATACTCCCCTCACATATCCAAGACAGAGGTTGGATAATCATTTCGTCCCACAATACGATAACTCCTCTGCTCCTAGCTTAGCATAATCAACAGTACGATTCTCCTCAATAACGACCGGACCTCGGTCTACTCTACTCACAGTCACCCCAATCATCTCGATCATCCTGGTTGTCACCACATGACTCGATCCATCTAGGATCCACTACCACGGACACTCACTCGTCACATCCGTGACACTAAATACCATCTACTCTTCAAGTCAATAAAATTTGACCCACAGCCTAGGTGTTCGGTTCTTATACCCTCTTTTAACCCTTTAGCTATCATATCACTCCTCCTCGTCCCACCTAGAGAAGAAACAAGGAGAATTCAAGATGATGACATCAAAGTGCATCCTATGTCATCCTCCGGCACCAAGTACTATCTGTCAAAGAGTAGAAACCAGAAGTCACACACAGTGACATCCGGAATGTACGTGTAACGACCCGTCCAGAATTCCGGGATTAGTTTAGTGACTAATCTTGATTAGTGAGGTTGAACGGTGGTTAGTTGGGCGGAATCGGACAAATTGTGCGAAATGACCGTTTTGCCCCTGGTCGTGGGCAAAATGTTGACTTTTTGTTCGGGCGGTCAAATGGACTTTGACCGATGACCGTGACGTAGTTCGGGATGTCACGAGTTCATAGACAGGTGGCACGTTCGATTCCGACATTCGTAGAGAAAGTTATGGTGTTCGGAAGTTGAGGGGTATTTTGGTAAGTTGGCTTATTAGGGGCCAAATGTTGACTTTCTGACCGGGAGGTCCGATGGGCGAGGGCCAAGGACCGTTACGTAGGTATCGTCGATACGAATCCAACGACAGGCGGCATGCCGAAATCGGAGTTACGACGACGAAGTTATGGTCAAGGACGTGAAACACGATTAACCGAGACTCGGAATAAAATAATAATATTTAAATAGGTGAACAGTAACTGACGAATCTGGACCCTTGGATGTAGGCCACGTGTCACTCATCCCCACCTTCCCTAAAATCTGGATCCTTGTTGGCCATTGGATTATTTAATCCATTTTCTCCCCTTAAATCCTCACCATCCATTCAAACCTCAGATTAAATCTGGGCCTTTGATCTCATCTCTCCCTTTCCTTTATTTCTGATCACACTCATCTCTCTCTCACTCTGTTTTCTCCCACCCGAAACACATGCACACACAACCCCTTCTGTTTTTGGAACCGTGAGAGAACACAGGGAGACTGAGAGGAGTTTTGTGTCGCACGTGGCGGCGTGACCGCCGTGGGTGGCGGTGGTGACCGGAAAACAGAACCGTGCACATGCACACCCGCACACGGCTCCCCCTTACGCATCCCCCACCACATCTGTAACCATGAGGCTGTGCGGAGGAATGTGAATTGACTACGGTGAGGCTTGAGAGACGACGGGAGGCGACGGAGACGGCAGGGACGACGGCGGCAAAACAAAACAGAGAGGTCCGAAAACTCAGAAATTGGAAAATCAGTGTGGACTGGTTTTGATCGTGTTTGAGGGGTGAAAGGAGTTCCTGGAGTCGAACTGGGCATGCTGGTGGCCACGGCGGTAGCCACGGCGGCGAGGTAAGCCTCGAACCCGTGAGTTTGTTTTCGGGTACAAAAATGGTAGGATGGGTTTTAACGTGTTTCGATCGATCTGGTGATTAGGATGATGATCTAGAAGGTGAGACGAGCTTCTGGGGATCATTTTCGAAAGGAATGGTGGCCGGGATCGTGCAGGCACGACGGTTGCAGGTGGCCGGTCTGCACACCTCCACGAACAGGTAGTCAAACGTATTGGTTTCTCAGTTTTTAAAGCATGGATCAACTGGAATTGATGAGACGATCTTGTAGGAACAAACGGAATTGAAAATGATCGAGTATTGGCTGAGAACCAGTCGGGTTGGGCCGCGGGTCACGGTGACCCGTTTATCAGACAACCGGGTCAGAACGGTGACACTGTTCACGGCGCGTGAGTTTCACGCGCAGCCACTCACGGCGGCGCGTGACGGCGCGTGAGCACGGATCTCGAGGTGAGGTCAACATGACTTCTGTCCTATTTAATGTAACGGACATTTTAGAATTGGTTTCGTGTCGATCGGACACCGTCTCGATAGTGTTCGGGATGTCCGAAGGTTTTAAATTAAGTTTAAAAATAAGTAAAAATTCGGGAAAATTACGGGACTTTGATAGGATGTTAATAATGAGGTTAGTGACCCTCTAATGTGATTTAGACAGGATTGGGAGTCCCGGTGATAGTGGTGTGGCCCGGGAGGGCCGGTGGCACGCGTATCGAGGCACACGGTTAAAACGGTCTGTGAGTGGACTTTGGTTTTATAAATCCTATGCATGCTTAAATGTGTTATATGGTTTATATACATGATTTCTATGATGGTATTTGTGAGCATTGATTTCGGGTATGTTGCACGTATTTCGAGGTGTTTTCTGTATTTCGCGTATATCGGGATTAACGGTTTATTTGTGGTTTTGCGTGTTTGTGGTTAAATAAATAATATGATAAAATGGTTTTTATATTGGAAAGATGAATTCGGGCTTGAGGCCCACTTGTTTTGGAAATCTCGGACTTGGAGTCCATTTGAGTACGTAAGTCGGGCTGCGGGCCCAGTTGGTTTACAAATCGGGCCGTGGGCCCAGTGGTTCATAAAGTCGGGCATGAGGCCCAGTTGGATTTAAATGATGATTTCGGGCCAGGGGCCCTATATTTAATAAATGTGGTTTCGGGTCAGGGACCCTAAATGGAAATGTGTTGTTTTATGGAAATTCGGGCAGGGCCCATTGTGATGTTGTGAAATGAATTAATAAAAACTGTTTTTCCATATACCATCTGTACACATGGATATATGATGGTCTCCTCCAGATGTCTGGGACACTGGGGAAGTCACGGTGCATTGCCTGCGAGGGGTCATTATACGGAGCAGCCGGACCGTATGATGACTCAGGAGCAGGATTGCTATGATTGACGTCTGGGACGTCAGACATCAGGGATGTCAGATATATGGACCCGGAGAGACCCCGGGCAGCACGCGTAGCTTATGAAACCGTGAGACATGACGTCAGGGACGTCTAGCATCAGGGATGCTGGTGATGGTAATGGTAAAATACGATTTAATGAAATGGCTTTCCGGGTGGATTTATGATTGTGTGATTTTAATGAATTAATGTTCATTTATGGTAGTGGGTGGTGACCCACATGGTCGTATATGTATGGTGGTGGTATTCCACGGTTTTGGGCTGAGTTCCCACACTTGGCTTTTGGTTAACGGTTTTTGGGCTAAGGCCCTAAGGGCTCGGTTGAGCAAACGTTTTGGTTACTGGTTTTGTGGCATGCATATGTTTTTATTGGAGGGCATAAATGTCTTATAAATGTATTTGATGAACTTACTGGTTTTTGTCCACTCACAGCTTTTGGTTTTAATGCCCTTCAGGTTGATTACGGATGCGATTGCAGCAGGGACTGGGACATTGCACACCTCCTCCATCGATCCTTGCGCACTCTGGATGCCCCGTTTGGGCAGTGGCTCTTGGTCATCCCTTGTCTAACACCCCTGGTTGGACGGGAGCAGGGCACATTCCATGGTAATCCCGGGGGGATTGGGATGGGTCCTGTCATACGTCACCAAGGCGGAGTCAAGTACTCTTCTCATCGTCTTAATCACTACTTCTCTTGATTTCGAAGTTCCAACCACGTTGGGAACATGTTTCTTTTCCAATTACTGAGCTTACTCCTTACATGAGCATCCACGTCTTATAGGTAAACGATTTTCCAATCCTCAACTCAGGAGGTATGGTCAACCGTAGTCAACCAAAACCAATCTACAATGAACTCTCAAGTCCTCGGCTCAACCGAACACCATTCACACGTCCGTGAATACCGTTTATGTACATCCAAAAGGATGTCAATTCATCTTAACCTGATGTACCACTCGACTGAAGAGTCACAACAGGCTCCTACTGTGATCTGCAGTCAAATTTCTATATAACACCATATCTGACCAACCGACCCTCACGTCATAAGATGTCACTTACGTCATCCATTTATACCTTTTCATCTAAACACCACTTATGCATTTCATCCTTTAACATTACCACTCCTGGGCACACACTCGCGCCTCGCCCTGAGCCACTTGGGATCCTCTCTGTCTCGCTCAGTGTCCACCGAATTCACATGCCCGCCACTCTGGGCACATCTACTATCCCATCGGCATACTATTTCATATGTCCCAACTTTATGGGATCAACTCCAGCACTCATACTCGTGTGATCCATCCAAGGATATCTAGGGCACCTGTCACTCATCCAGGTACATCCTACTCATAACAGTCACCTCACAAGGTTAACGTGGCACACTAGCCAAAACCCCAAGTTCATCTCTTTCTGTAATCGCACTCGATCGTAACTGAGTCGAATCCAAAATCTATGCTCGTATTGTGCGTTACTCACGCACCTCCGTATCATCGTCATGACTGACGAATCCCATCGTCACAATCGTCACTGCAACCTGAGCCTAACCAACTTGATAAGACTCGACTACGTCCTTCGATAGCAGCGTCTACCACAACCTCGTGCAGAACAATCTCGGAAACACTTCGCTATCGATACTCCAAATCCATGCGTCAACTTACCGCTGGTACCAATCACTCAACACGCAACATCCATCGATTGGTCCACCTCAGGATCCGGTCGACAAGTACCACTATAACGACCCGTTCCAAATTCCTAGATTAGATTAGTGACTAATCATGATTAGTGAGTCTAATCGATGATTAGTTAGGCGAAATCGGACGAACGATGCGAAATGACCGTTTTACCCCTAATCGTGGTAAAACATTGACTTTTCATTTGGGCTGTCAAATGGACTTTGACCGATGACCGTGACGTAGTTCGTGACGTCACGAGTTCATAGACATGTGACACGTTCAATTCCGACGTTCGAGGAGGAAGTTATGGCGTTCAGAAGTTTAGGGGCATTTTGGTAATTTTGGTTAAAAGGGCCAAATAGTTGACTTTTTGACCGGGATGTCCGATGGCCGAGGGCCGAGGACTATTACGTAGATCAGGACGATATGAATCCATAGACAGGCGGCACGTCGAATTTAGACGTTCGACGACGAAGTTACGGTTCACGGAAGTTCAAGTGCACTATTGCACGAATTACGAGACTAATTCACTTTTGGACTATAGTGGGCCCAGATATTTTATGAAGGCCCAATGGATGAGTGACACTTGTCACCCATCCATTGGCCCTTCCTTTACATTCATGCACCCACCATTACCTTCATCGATCATTCATCCTCCATTTTCCAACCCAAAACCCGATCCACCCTTCACCCCAAATACCAAACCCTTGACCTGTGAGCTTAATTGAGAGGACAAAGAGATGAAGAGGACCGGCTGGACGTGGTGTCTGGCCCAGGTAGCACCGCCGTGCACGGCGGGGGAGAAAAATCGATCGAGGTATCGGTTTAACCATTTTTCGATCCAATTTCCATTTTGTGTGTTATGGGTCGATTTGGATGTTTGTTTTGAATTAATTAGGTTGTTAGGAGGTCAATAGGGAGGTTTTGAAAGGTTTTGGACGTTGAGGAGCCCTGGGGTGAGGTTTTGGATTTTTGAACCGTGAGGACCAAATTGAACCAGTCGGATTTAGGACGTTTTAGGAGTTCTAATTGATTAGTTTAGGTTCCTAGGATGATTATATGAAGATTAGGATCGATTAGGCTTGAAAACGGTGAAGATTGGACCGGTTATGGGCTTGAACCAGTCACGCCGGTCCAAGTTGTAGGCGAACTGGACCGGACCGGTTCAGATCGGTCGTCGCGAGGAGGAAGACGACACTGTTCACCGGCGCGTGGCTCCCACGCGCAGCCAGTTTAGGCAGTGCGTGCGAGCGCGTGGGGGAGAATTTGAGGATGGTTCCAACATGTCAAATCATCTATTCGATGTAATGAACATTTTGGGACTGGTTTCGAGTCGATCGGACATCGTTTCGATAGGTTTCGGGCTGTCCGAAGGTTTATGATCGGTTTAAAAATAGTTAAAAGTTCGGGAAAATTATGGGGCTTTGGTGGGAGGTTAATTAAGTAGTTAGTAACCTTCTATTAAAATTTGGACAGGTTTGGGAGTCCCGGTGATAGCGATTGGCTCGGGAGAGCCTATGGCACACAAATCGAGGCGGCAACTCGGACGGTCTGTGAGTGGACCTTGATTTCTAAAATGTGATGCATGCATAAATGTTTTATATGGATTATGAATATGATTTTATGATGTTGACTTGGGTGCTTGTGATTTATATGATTTCACGCTTTACGAGCCAATTTACGTGCTTGCTCATAAATCGAGGTTTCCAGTTTTACACTGATTTTTCGTACTTATGGTTTTAGTTATGATTTCATGAAATGATTTTGGATTTGAAAAGGTAACTCTCGGACTTGAGGTCCATTTGATTTATGGAATCGGGCCGGAGGCCCAGTTGGTTTACGTTTCGGACTAGAGGTCCAGTTTGTATGTGGATTCGGGCCTAGGGCCCAGCTATGTGTTACAAATGGTTTTTACGGGTCATGACGGTTTATGGGAACCGGCATGAACCCATGAAAGGTTTTATGGTTCATGACGGCTTATGTGGGGCTGGGCATGAATCCTGGAAAGGTTTCAAGAATGATTTCAAAAAGTTTTTCATATTCCATCCTTTATATATGATTGTCTCCTCCGGGGAGGGTCGTTGGCCTGGGTGGACCCCGGGGTAGTCACGGAGCACTGACTGAGTGGAGTCGCCCCCCAGTTGGGTTCCTTACTCTCAGGATGGGCATGGTTCGTTACCTCCAGGGAGGTCATAGATCTACGGACTTTGACCTGGGTGGACCCTGGAGAGACTTGGGTTTGAGACCCCGGTTAGCACACGCGTAGCTCTATTTCACCGTGACACGTTCTGGATATGAATATAATTGATAAACATGATTTCAATTGGTTTGGGAAATTGTGTTTATAATGATACATGGATTTGGGCTGAGATCCCTCGTATGTTTACTATACTATGGTTTTCTGTAAATGGTTTTGGGCAGGAGCCCGGGTGACTTGTATTTACATAATTTGGGGCTGAGACCCTAATTATGGATGTTTTAACATATATGATTGGATAAATGGTTTTTCTATGCATGCATGCTTTTTAGTGGAGGGTATAAAAGTCTTTGATGAAATATTTTTATAAACTCTTTTTTTTTTTTGTCCACTCACAGTCTTTCTGTTTTTAATACCCTTCAGGTTGACATCGGATGTGGACTGTAGCAGAGACCGAGATATCACATACCTCCTCCGGATCCTGGCGTACTCTGATAGCCCGGGAGGGCAA
This sequence comes from Prinsepia uniflora, assembly GCA_032719365.1. NCBI lineage: Eukaryota > Viridiplantae > Streptophyta > Magnoliopsida > Rosales > Rosaceae > Prinsepia > Prinsepia uniflora. Next base: position 8,678,617 of record CM064868.1, on the reverse strand, counting down.
AGGTCGGAAATATCCCTTGTCTGACACTTCGTGTCAGACGGGAGCAGGGTCATCCCGCACTAATCCCAGGTGGATTGGGATGGGTCCTGTCAACCACTCTCCTGGTAACTTGTCCAATCAATCTCCTACTAGGGTTATCACAAACTCGGCTGCTTGTTACAGCCCAACCATCCTGACCGATCCATCGCTCTCGACTCCGAAGAGTCATCATACTCCAATACTGGTGTCCTACCGACCAGTAACCACGATCCAAGGGTCTCGTCCTCTCGTAACTCGACTACGTCTTTCGATAGCAGCGTCTGTCACAACCTCGTGCAGAACAATCTCGGAAACACTTCGCTATCGATACTCCAAATCCATGAGGTCAACTTATCGCCGGTACCAATCACTCAACACGCAACATCCACCGATCGGTCCACCTCAGGATCCGATCGACAAGTACCACTCTCCTGGTAACTAGTCCAATCAATCTCCTACTAGGGTTATCACAAACTTAGCTGCCTGTTGCAGCCCAACCATCCTGACCTATCTATCGCTCTCGACTCTGAAGAGTCGTCATACTCCAATACTGGTGTCCTACCGACCAGTAACCACGATCCAAGGGTCTCGTCCTCTCGTAACTCTACGGTTCCCAGCCACTGGCCTTCACAAGAACTTAGCCATAATCCATGCTTAACACTGCACAACTGTTACACGTCGCAATCGTGGCATACCACAATCACCGCATGCCATACCAAGCCACACAACACCTACACCGTGGCATCACCTGCCAGTCGACATCCCTCCGGGATTCGACACACCGAAACACGACATCTCATGCTAAATAGGGTCAAAAGTTCCAATTCCAAAAGTCTCACTCAAGTCATCCACGACTTCCACAGATACCACTTGTCACAATCCATAACCGCCATGACACAACCGACCAACGGTCCCGACTCTCATGTGGTCATACTGTGTCTACTGGTCCACTGGATCCTATCCACCAGTAACACTACGGCTCTAAGCCGTTCGAGTCACATAACATTGATCCTACTCGAGATCCAACCTCACTACCACGCGACATCCCATGCCAATCGAACCCTAAACCATTGCACCTCATGCCAAACATAATTTAACCAGGGTTCAATTCTACCGAATCCTCGTACTCTTACCCTAACTATCAGGTTGATGACGGGCTGTTACAACTGCAGAGACATCACATCCTCGACCTGCGCACACCATAAGTGTAACTACCCGTCCCGAGTATCGGGATTAAATATTAATTAATTATGGTTTAGAATGACTAATCTGAGATTAGTTGAGTGAAATCGGACGAAATGTGCAAAATGACCGTTTTGTCATTGGCGGATAAAATATTAACTTTTAGTTCGGGCCGTCAAATGGACTTTGACCGATGACTGTGACGTAGTTCAGGACGTCACGAGTTCATAGACAGGTGACACGTCTGATTCCAACATTCGAGGAAGAAGTTATGACGTTCGGAAGTCAAGGGGTATTTTGGTAATTTGGTTGAAAAGGGGCGAAATGTTGACTTTTGACCCAGGAGGTTCAATGGCCACGGTCCAAAGACCGTTACATAGATCGATTCGATACGAGTCCGTAGACAGGTGGCACATCGAAATCAGACATCGAGCGGGAAAGTTATGGTCACGGGATTGAAATCGATTAACCGAACCGAGGTTTGATTTAAAATAATAATATAATATTGTGATCTGACCGAAAAGTTGGAATCAATCTGGAACCTTGGATGAGTGACAAGTGTCACTCATCCCCACACCCACTTTCCCTAAATCATGGATCATGTCCCCATTAGTTAATTATTATATGTTTATTCTCCCTAATTAATCTCAACCCTCCATCTCATGTTCTGTTACTTATCATCACCGTCCACTTCTTTATTCAAATCATCATCAGACATTTCTCTCTTTCATTCTCATTTTTCCTTTGCCCGTGAAGAAACCATTGTTCGAACAAACACACCAGTCCATCACCAACCTCCTCTATGCTTGTGTGTGAGAAACTATATGTTGGTGAGGGACTGAGAGCCAAAAAGGACTACGGCGGTGATCACGGTGGTTCACGGCAAGGGTAAGTTGACCCAAGAGCTCTTTTGTGTTCAAGTTTTGAGAGTCGAGTTTTAATTGTAGTTTTGAGCTCCTACTGGATTAAATGAGACCTAGGGACAGAGACGAACACAATGCACCTTATTTCGAGGCTTGAGGTGGTCTAGATCGAGGGGGAGGATGATCAAAAATTCTGGATTTCGGGTTTGTATTCAGAGGTAAGAATCTAAACGAGTTTTCTTGTTTTTGATTCCATAAAACTCTTAGTTGGACTTAGACAAACACGTAGGAAGAAACCCCATAGAAAATGGTTGAGGAATGACTAAGAACCGACCGAGTCGGTTCAGCGGTTTGGCTGAACCGGTTCGAACCAGTGAACCCGGTTCACTAGAGAAAGACGATGACACTATTAACCGCGCGTGGGCTTCACGCGCAACAGCTTGCGGTGGTGCGTGGGGGAGCGTGGAGGGTATTTTGGGGAAACTCCCAACATGACTTTTAATCTATTCGATGTAACGAACATTTTGGCACTGGTTTTGAGATAATCGGATATCGTTTCGATATTGTTCGGGACATCCGAAGATTTTAAATCGAAATTAAAAATAGTTAAAAATTCGGGGAAATTACGAGGCTTTGATAAGAGGTTAATGAAGAGGTTAGTGACCCTCTAATGTGATTTGGACAAGTTTGGAAGTCCCGGTGATAGTAGTGTGGACCGGGAAGGCCTATGACACGCCTATCGAGTCGCAGCGTTGGACGGCCTGTGAGTGGACTTTGGTTTTATAAATACTATGCATGCCTAACTGTGTTATATGTTTTATATACGTGATTCCCATGATGATGATTATGATTATTTATTTCGCGTATGTTGCACGTATTTCGAGATATTTTTCGTATTGCACGTATATCGAGACTAACGATTTTATTGTGGTTTAATGTGCTTGTGGTTTCATGAACAATGTGATGAAATGGTTTTGAAATTGGAAAGATGAACTCGGGCATGAGGCCCAATTATTTGGAAATCTCGGACTTGGAGTCCATTTGAGTTACGTAATCGGGCCGGGGGCCTAGTTGCTTTATGAAATCGAGCCAGGGGCCCATTTGTTTACGAAATCGGGTTGATACCCATTTGAGTCATATTATCGGGTCAGAGGCCCAGTTGATTTACGAAATTGGGACAGGGGCCCAGTTGATTTACAAATTCGGGACGTGGGCCCAGTGGTTTACAGAATCGGGCATGAGGTCCAGTTGGGTTATAAATGTGATTTCGGGTCTGGGACCCTATGTTTCATAAATGTGATTTCGGGTCTGGGACCCTATGTTTCATAAATGTGATTTCGGGTCGGGGACCCTAAATGGAGTTGTGATGTTTTATGGAGATTTCGGGGAGGGCCCATTGAGATGTTGTGAAATGATTTGATAAAACTGTTTTCCATATACCATCTGGATACGAGGATATGTGATGGTCTCCTCCAGGTGTCTGGGACACTAGGGAAGTCACGGTGCATTGCCTGCGTGGGGTCGTTGTACGGAGCTACCAGACCGTATAGTGACTCAGGAGCAGGATTGCTATGATTAGACGTCTGGGACATCAGACATCTGGGATGTCAGAGATATGGACCCGGAGAGACCCCGGGCAGCACGCGTTGCTTATTACCGTGAGATATGACGTCTAGGACGTCAAGCGTTTGGGACGCTAGGCATCTAGGATGTCGGAGATGGTTATCTGGTAAATATGAACTAATGGATCTATGAAATGATTTTTAGGTTGGATTTGTGTTTATGGATTTGGGCAGTGGCCCACTTGGTTTTGTATTTACGGATTTGGTATTCTACAGTTTTGGGCTGAGTTCCCACACTTGGTTTTGAGTTACGGTTTTTGGGCTAAGGCCCTAATGGCTTGTTGAGTAAACGTTTGATTACTGGTTTTCGATGCATGCATACGTTTTAATGAAGGGCATAAATGTCTTGTGAAATGTGTTTTATGAACTTAATTATTCTCGTCCATTCACAGCTTTTGGTTGTTTTAATGCCCTTCAGGTTAATCACGAATCCGACTGCAGTAGAGATTGGGACATCGCATGCCTCCTCCATCGATCCTTGCGCACTCTGGAAGCCCCGAATAGGCACCTTGTCTAACACTTCGTGTCAGACCGGAGCATGGCACATTCCACAGTAATCCCAGGGGGATTGGGATGGGTCGTGTCAATAAGAGCTAACCTTGCTCTGATACCACTTTGGTATCAGAGTACCATGAGTATCATATGAGCTAACCCACTCTGATACCACTTGTCAGGACCCGTCCCAAATCCCCCTTCCCCTGGATTAATGTGGGACGCGCCTGATCCCGTCTGACACGGAGTGTCAGGCAAGGAAAAATTCCAAAACTAGCACCACCGGGCTTCCAGAGTACGCTAGGATCCGGATCAGGTATGCGATGTCTCGGTCTCCGCTACAGCCCGCATCCGAAATCAACCTGAAGGGCATTAAAACCACGAAAAGCTGTGAGTGGAAAAATAATAATTTATAAAATCGTTTTCACGAAAGGAAGATATTTATGCCCTTCACTAAAAAACATGCATGCATTCAAAAACCAGTTAATCAAAAAGAAACCATTAGAGTTTTGGCCCAAAACCACTCATGTGGGACTCAGCCCAAAACCAAATCAGTAGGGACTCAACCCAAATCAAATCACGTGGGTCTCAGCCCAAATCCAGTACATGTCGGACTCAGCCCAAAATCGATACCAATCGGTCCCAGCCCAAAAACCAATCATCGGCATCCCTAATGCCTAACATCCGAGATGTCACAATCAATACCATTGTCACTGTTCCAAGCTACGCGTGATACCTAGGGTTTCAAATCCCAAGTCTCCCCAAGGTCCACCCAGGTCAATGACCCGCACAACAATGATGTCAGGACCCGTCCCAAATATCACCTCGATACTCGGGATGAACCCTGCTCCCGTCTGACAATCATACTTACAATACCAAAAAGAAACTTGATACAACTATAAGCATAACCATCAGACGAAGGAGTAAATATATACAACAGTAAGTCAGAGCATAGTTCTACAAAATGGGCACCAAAAGTCCTACAAGTCTAAGTCCGCAACGGAAGAACGTCGGAAGCCCTATGCCTCGATCTCTGCCTCAACGTTCACCCCAGCGCTATCACCACGACCTGGAGGGAAAATTAAAAAAAACAAAAGGTGTGAGTGGACCAAAAAGAATGAAAGTTTAAAACCGTTTTACCAACAATCAACGTAAGGAAATAAAATCCTTTATTCCCTCCGGTTAAAAACCAGGCATGCCAATGGAGTAAGAGAAAAATCATAATATGAAAAACATCATAAGAAACAGAGACACTATAAATACCATAAGAAACAGATACACTATAAAACATCATAAGAAACCAAAGTATAACCCGATCAAACCTGCTGGACCTATCCGAGTCTTTAAACTCAACCAGGCCTCACATATCAATCCGAGTCTTTAAACTCCCGAGTCTTTAAACTCAATAGGCCTATGGGGGTAATATCATAATATCCGAGTCTTTAAACTCCCGAGTCTTTAAACTCAATCCGGGCCCGTCCCCCATCAATATCAATCCGGGTCTTTAAACCCATAACCAGATCCAGCAAATCCAATCCATATCCAGTATAAAACCAATTCCAAATCCATCACCAAATCCGAATTCGAAATCCCCGGTTTGAAGCCCTTCCGGCGTTCAGAACCGACATTCCGAACCCAAATCCGGAAAATCCATTTTCATACTAAAAACCATAGGAAATCCTTAACCATGTTTCATAACCCATTTACCATCATCAGAAAATAGTTATAGGGTGAATTTCTCAAATATAGCATCAAAATCTGAAAATCGGCTTTTTCTCGAAAAACGTGCAAACATCTCAATCACGAATAACCATCATTTAAAACATAAAAACACACATAGAATCATAAAACAGTAATTAAAACAGTTTGGCATGCTCGGAAATAAGAAAAAGTCCACTCACAGTTTACGACACGTCACTCGCGCTCCGTGCGCTCCTCAACCGTCTCCGGTGTCTCCCGTCCTGTCAATAGATACCAAATAGGGTCACAATAACATTAAGGATACCTTCCCTATTTTCCCCAATTTTTCGGGAATTTAATAATATTTTAATCATAAACCCTAAACCGTACGGATTTCCGAACCATTCCGTAACACCGTCCGATTAACCCGAAAACTATACCATTGGACTCCTTAGGACATTTAGAGTTAAACTCATGTTGGACGTTTAACCGGATTCCTTCCCACGCGCCCCCACGCGCCGCCCAAAGTGGCTGCGCGTGGGCCTCACGCGCCTGCTACAGTTACCTTCAACCTCGAGTCACCCGGTTCAACACAGTTGAACCGGCGTGACCGGTTCTCCACCGTTCACCCACCGTTCTTCTCCATTTCAATCCCACTAGCTTCGTCCAATTCCCTGCAATCAATCCCAGTCCTAAAATCCAGCAATCACGGCCTAGAACCCTTCGTCCTCAACCTCGAAAAAACTTGCCCGTGGCTCTGTTTTCCTTCCCGGCCGTCCACAGCTTCCCCCTTCACGGTGGTGATACCAGCACCACCCTAGGACCTTACTGAGTCCTACCCAACTCACAGAATCCGTCAATTCATCCCCGACGTCCACGACTTCAAGTTTGAAATCACGGCCAAAACAGAGTATTGGATACTCGCCGTCGAACCACCAGCCACCGTGAACCTCCCGTCACGGCAACCACCACAGACGACGCCTAAGACCTCCCTGAACAACACCCTGACCTCCTAATCCCTCGACTCTAAGCCTATCATCACGACTTTGCATTTGAAACAATCACGGGAAACAGAGCAAAGAGACTTACCCTGCGATTCAGTCGCCGCCGTGAGCACCGCCGCCTACCACGGTGTTTGTTGGACACCCTGCAACCCCTTGGACCTCCTATAGCCTTGGTTTGCCTCACCACATGGCACAACAGCCTCCACGAGCTCACGGCCTCCCCGTTTTCACAGAAGCTTAGCTGCACCGCCACAGTGCCGTCGTGCACGGTTTCCGTCCAATAGCACCACCACCAACTCACCGTAAGCTCCCTGTCACCCTCTCAGTTCACCAAAACCGCACTCACCCCTTGAATCGATCACCGTCTCCCCAAGTTCTTCTCTCTGTTTTCTGCGCACACAAGGTTTGCACGGTTTCAAAATGGACAAAGTGTGGCCGTGCACACTTTAGACCTTTGTGGAACAATCCAGCACCCCCACGTGTCCACAATCCTATGGACAAGCAGAAAAATATCCCAATCCCCTTTTGCCACTTGTCATCATCTGCTTTGCTGAAAGTAAATGACCAAAATACCCCTTGTATAATAAATTACCGTTTTGCCCTCGACCGTTCTAGACCTGTAACTTTTCCGTCCGACGTCCGATGACAGCGTGCCGCCTGTCGTTGTACTCAGGACGTCGAGACCTATCCAACGGTCCTCGGTCTACGTGAAAATCACACATCCTCCAAAAAGTCAACATTTTCCCTTTACTATTCACAAGGGCAAAATCGTCCTTTTTACAAAACTTCACAGAAATTACATTTTTACCCTTCCCGTAGGTACGGGTTGTTACAATCTACCCCCCTAAAAAGAATTTCGTCCCCGAAATTCAGTGAAATAAATAAGGGTACTGTTCTCGCATCAAGGCCTCGGGTTCCCAAGTAGCTTCTTCAACCTGATGATTTCGCCACAATACCTTCACTAAGGGAACTGTCTTCCTTCGCAACACTTTCTCCTTCCGATCCAGGATTGCAACAGGTTGCTCTTCAAAACTCAAGTCTTCCCTCAGTTCCACTGGTTGTGCTTCTAAAACATGCGAATCATCTCGAATATATTTCCGAAGCATAGAAACATGAAAGACATTATGTACCTTTTCCAAATCTGCTGGTAAGGCCAATCGATAAGCTACAGGACCAATCCGCTCCAAAATCTCATACGGTCCAATGTAACGAGGACTCAACTTCCCTCGTCTGCCAAATCGTACAATTCCTTTCCAAGGGGATAGCTTCAGGAAAACCCAGTCTCCAACAGCAAACTCCAAATCCCTGATCCTACGGTCAGCGTAGCTCTTTTGGCGGTCCTGCGCTGCCTTCAATCGATCCCTAATCAACGCCACTTTTTCCTGAGTAAGCTCCACCAGCTCAGAAGTAGTCAACCTCCTCTCTCCAACCTCAGTCCAACACAATGGAGTCCGACACTGCCGCCCATACAAAGCCTCGTAAGGAGCCATCCCAATGCTCTCCTGAAAACTATTATTGTAGGCGAACTCCATCAAAGGCAGATGTGATTCCCAAGTACCCTGAAACTGAAGCACACAAGCTCGCATCATATCCTCGAGAATCTGAATAGTTCGCTCAGACTGCCCATCAGTCTGAGGATGAAAAGCGGTACTGAAGTGTAATTTAGTCCCAAAAGCTTCCTGTAAGCTCTGCCAAAATCGAGAAGTGAATCTCGGATCTCTATCAGATACTATCGACTCCGGAGTCCCATGCAATCGAATAATCTCATTAATAAACAACTGTGCAAACTGTTCCAGCCTGAAGTTCTCTCGTACTGGCAAGAAATGAGCAGACTTCGTAAGTCGATCCACAACAACCCACACACCATCGTGTCCCTTCGGTGTTCTCGGAAGCTTGAACACAAAATCCATAGTCAGGTGATCCCATTTCCACTCGGGAATCGGCAAAGGTTGCATTGCTCCATAAGGTCTCTGCCGCTCGGCTTTTACCTGTTGACAAATCAAACATCTACTGACATACTCTGCAATTTCACGTTTCATCCCTGACCACCAGTAATGCTCTCGAAGTGTACGATACATCTTGGTCCCACCAGGGTGCATCGCATAAGCTGAACAGTGAGCCTCATCCAGTATCACCTTCTTCAAGACTGCATCCTCAGGAACACACAACCGTCCATTCTTAACCAAGGCTCCATCCTTACGGATCTCAAAATCCTGTCTTTCTCCAGCCTCGACCTCAATCCGAATGATGCCCAGAATAGGGTCCTCAAACTGAGCATCAATCACCTGATCAATCAAAACGGGTCGCACATGGAAACTCGCTAGGAGTGCTCCCTGATCATCCACAGTCAACTCTACTCCCAACTTACGGAGCTCAACCAACAAAGGTAACCGTACTGTCCTCAAATGCGACAAAGAACCAGCTGACTTTCTGCTCAGAGCATCGGCTACCACATTAGCCTTCCCTGGATGATACTCAATAGTACAGTCGTAGTCCTTCAGTAACTCCAACCAACGGCGCTGTCTGAGGTTCAATTCCTTTTGAGTAAACAAATACTTCAAACTCTTGTGGTCCGTAAAAATTCTGCACGTCTCACCGTACAAGTAATGTCGCCAAATCTTCAATGCATGAACCACCGCAGCCAATTCCAAGTCATGTGTAGGGTAGTTCACCTCATGGGGTTTCAATTGCCGGGAAGCATAAGCAATCACTTTCCCGTGCTGCATCAAGACACAACCCAAACCTTGTAAAGATGCGTCACTGTACACCTCAAACTCCCCACTATCATCTGGAAGGGCTAACACAGGAGCAGATGTCAACCGCCTTTTAAGCTCCTGGAAACTCTGTTCACAGTTCTCATCCCACTCAAACCGAACTCCCTTCCGTGTCAACCTCGTCAACGGTGCTGCAAGAATAGAAAAGCCCTCAATAAAACGCCGGTAATATCCTGCCAAACCCAGAAAACTCCGAATTTCCGTCACCGTCTTAGGCTGTTCCCAATTGGCTACCGCCTCAACTTTCTGAGGATCCACACGAATGCCCTCGGCCGAAATCACATGGCCAAGAAACCCAACACTGGTTAACCAGAACTGACACTTACTGAGCTTCGCATACAACTGATGCTCCCTCAACGTTTTAAGCACGATCCTCAGATGTTTCTCATGCGCCTTCGCACTCTTCGAAAACACCAAAATATCATCAATGAAAACAATCACAAAACGATCCAAGTAGAGCCGGAACACTCGGTTCATAAGGTCCATAAAAGCTGCTGGGGCATTAGTCAAACCAAAAGGCATCACCACAAACTCATAGTGACCGTACCTGGTCCGGAAAGCTGTCTTCGGTATATCCTCCTCTTTAACCCGTAACTGGTGATAGCCGGAGCGAAGATCAATCTTCGAGAAATACTGTGCTCCCTTGAGCTGGTCAAACAAATCATCAATCCGGGGTAGGGGGTACTTATTCCGAATAGTTACCTTATTCAGTTGCCTGTAATCCACACACAACCTCAATCCTCCGTCCTTTTTCTTGACAAACAAAACAGGTGCTCCCCAAGGCGACGTACTCGGTCGAATAAATCCTATATCGACCAACTCTTGCAACTGGGCCTTAAGTTCCCTCAATTCGGCAGGTGCCATACGATAAGGAGTCTGAGAAATAGGCTGTGTACCTGGTAGAAGCTCAATCGTAAACTCAAGATCTCGGTGTGGGGGTAGTCCTGGCAACTCCTCGGGAAAAACATCGGGAAACTCCCGTACCACTGGTATATCCTCCGCCCTCTCTGGCGTAGCACGCGTATCCACCACATGAGCTATGTAACCCTGGCACCCCTTCCGTAACAGTTTACTAGCCTCGAGTGCCGAAATAACTCCCGTAAGAAGAGCACGCTGATCCCCCTGAAATGTAGTCTCTGGTAATCCGGGACTCCGAAAAGTCACTCTCCTATCGAAACATTCGATAGAAGCATGATGTCTCGTCAACCAGTCCATACCCAAAATCACATCAAAGTCCCGTAAATCCAAGAGTAACAAATCTGCCAGTAACTCCACCTGGCCTACCAGTACCGGACATTCTCTCAAAACCTGAGTCACTACCAACACCTCCCCAGTAGGTGTACTCACTCCTAACGCACAATCCAAAGTAGACACCTCCCTTTCCTTAACCAGACTACAACTCCGAGCTACAAATGAATGGGTAGCCCCGGGATCTATCAAAGTAAAAACGGTGTGACCAAGTATGGTGAGTGTACCTGTCACCACTCCCGGTGCTGACCTAGCCTCCTGCTGAGTCATCGCAAAAACTCGCGCCTGTGGTCCCGACGACCTACCGCGCCCTCTGGAACTGCTCGTGGCACCACCGCCACCCCTAGGGCCTGCCGCCCCTGATACTGATGCAGTACTCCGCCCGGGTTCTGCTGCACCTCTGCCTGCTCCACCCTCCGTAGCTAACAATGGGCACTCCCGACGGAAATGTCCTCGCTCCCCACAGTAGAAGCAAGTGTCTCTACCGGGTCCACCGGTATGCCTCCCTGTCGAAGCCACTGAAGTCACACTCGCCTGAGGAGTCGGCTGTGACCTAGCTCCTCGAAATCCTGAGCCCTGGAAACTGCCTGGTCTACCATACCGGGCTCCACCAGCCGATAGTGATCCACCAAAATTACCCCGTTTTGGGGGCCTCTGACTCGATGCTCCTGGGAATGACTGCTCCCGGCGTCGAACACTGCCCGAATACTGTGGCCGAGCAGGTAAACTGGCCTCCACCCTGACAGCAGCATCAGACAACTCTCGGAAAGTAGCAAAAGAGCCGGCTGTCACTATGGCCCTGATCTCTCCCCGGAGACCCAACTCAAACCGGCGGCACTTCTCCGCCTCAGTCGCCACAAAGGCCGGAGCAAAACGAGATAGCATCTGGAACCTCTGCTCATACTCAGCCACTGTCAAGTTTCCTTGCTTCAAGTGAAGGAATTCCGCTTCCTTCGCATCCCTGAAAGAACGGGGATAGTACTGATCTAGAAACCTCTCCCGGAACGTCTCCCAGGTCACAGTATGTGCATCCCAGCCGGACAGTTCCAGCGTATACCACCACTCGTAGGCAGCTCCATCCAACAGAAAAGTGGCTAACAATACCCGATCCGCGGGAGGACAGTGCATCACCCCAAAAATACGCTCGAGTCGGGTGATCCATCGGTGAGCTTCCTCGGGATCAGCCCCACCGCTGAACGTAGTAGCCCCAAGCCTCTGGGCTCTCTCGATCGAAGCGCTCTCAGTCCCTCTCGCCGCTTCATCTTCAGGTCGTGGAGGGGGTTCACGTCTCGGAGGCATGATCAATCGTACGCTGAAAGAGGCATAGAGTTAGTGTAACAACCTAGACCCAACACAAATTGACACAACCTATGCTCTGATACCAATTGTCAGGACCCGTCCCAAATATCACCTCGATACTCGGGATGAACCCTGCTCCCGTCTGACAATCATACTTACAATACCAAAAAGAAACTTGATACAACTATAAGCATAACCATCAGACGAAGGAGTAAATATATACAACAGTAAGTCAGAGCATAGTTCTACAAAATGGGCACCAAAAGTCCTACAAGTCTAAGTCCGCAACGGAAGAACGTCGGAAGCCCTATGCCTCGATCTCTGCCTCAACGTTCACCCCAGCGCTATCACCACGACCTGGAGGGAAAATTAAAAAAAACAAAAGGTGTGAGTGGACCAAAAAGAATGAAAGTTTAAAACCGTTTTACCAACAATCAACGTAAGGAAATAAAATCCTTTATTCCCTCCGGTTAAAAACCAGGCATGCCAATGGAGTAAGAGAAAAATCATAATATGAAAAACATCATAAGAAACAGAGACACTATAAATACCATAAGAAACAGATACACTATAAAACATCATAAGAAACCAAAGTATAACCCGATCAAACCTGCTGGACCTATCCGAGTCTTTAAACTCAACCAGGCCTCACATATCAATCCGAGTCTTTAAACTCCCGAGTCTTTAAACTCAATAGGCCTATGGGGGTAATATCATAATATCCGAGTCTTTAAACTCCCGAGTCTTTAAACTCAATCCGGGCCCGTCCCCCATCAATATCAATCCGGGTCTTTAAACCCATAACCAGATCCAGCAAATCCAATCCATATCCAGTATAAAACCAATTCCAAATCCATCACCAAATCCGAATTCGAAATCCCCGGTTTGAAGCCCTTCCGGCGTTCAGAACCGACATTCCGAACCCAAATCCGGAAAATCCATTTTCATACTAAAAACCATAGGAAATCCTTAACCATGTTTCATAACCCATTTACCATCATCAGAAAATAGTTATAGGGTGAATTTCTCAAATATAGCATCAAAATCTGAAAATCGGCTTTTTCTCGAAAAACGTGCAAACATCTCAATCACGAATAACCATCATTTAAAACATAAAAACACACATAGAATCATAAAACAGTAATTAAAACAGTTTGGCATGCTCGGAAATAAGAAAAAGTCCACTCACAGTTTACGACACGTCACTCGCGCTCCGTGCGCTCCTCAACCGTCTCCGGTGTCTCCCGTCCTGTCAATAGATACCAAATAGGGTCACAATAACATTAAGGATACCTTCCCTATTTTCCCCAATTTTTCGGGAATTTAATAATATTTTAATCATAAACCCTAAACCGTACGGATTTCCGAACCATTCCGTAACACCGTCCGATTAACCCGAAAACTATACCATTGGACTCCTTAGGACATTTAGAGTTAAACTCATGTTGGACGTTTAACCGGATTCCTTCCCACGCGCCCCCACGCGCCGCCCAAAGTGGCTGCGCGTGGGCCTCACGCGCCTGCTACAGTTACCTTCAACCTCGAGTCACCCGGTTCAACACAGTTGAACCGGCGTGACCGGTTCTCCACCGTTCACCCACCATTCTTCTCCATTTCAATCCCACTAGCTTCGTCCAATTCCCTGCAATCAATCCCAGTCCTAAAATCCAGCAATCACGGCCTAGAACCCTTCGTCCTCAACCTCGAAAAAACTTGCCCGTGGCTCTGTTTTCCTTCCCGGCCGTCCACAGCTTCCCCCTTCACGGTGGTGATACCAGCACCACCCTAGGACCTTACTGAGTCCTACCCAACTCACAGAATCCGTCAATTCATCCCCGACGTCCACGACTTCAAGTTTGAAATCACGGCCAAAACAGAGTATTGGATACTCGCCGTCGAACCACCAGCCACCGTGAACCTCCCGTCACGGCAACCACCACAGACGACGCCTAAGACCTCCCTGAACAACACCCTGACCTCCTAATCCCTCGACTCTAAGCCTATCATCACGACTTTGCATTTGAAACAATCACGGGAAACAGAGCAAAGAGACTTACCCTGCGATTCAGTCGCCGCCGTGAGCACCGCCGCCTACCACGGTGTTTGTTGGACACCCTGCAACCCCTTGGACCTCCTATAGCCTTGGTTTGCCTCACCACATGGCACAACAGCCTCCACGAGCTCACGGCCTCCCCGTTTTCACAGAAGCTTAGCTGCACCGCCACAGTGCCGTCGTGCACGGTTTCCGTCCAATAGCACCACCACCAACTCACCGTAAGCTCCCTGTCACCCTCTCAGTTCACCAAAACCGCACTCACCCCTTGAATCGATCACCGTCTCCCCAAGTTCTTCTCTCTGTTTTCTGCGCACACAAGGTTTGCACGGTTTCAAAATGGACAAAGTGTGGCCGTGCACACTTTAGACCTTTGTGGAACAATCCAGCACCCCCACGTGTCCACAATCCTATGGACAAGCAGAAAAATATCCCAATCCCCTTTTGCCACTTGTCATCATCTGCTTTGCTGAAAGTAAATGACCAAAATACCCCTTGTATAATAAATTACCGTTTTGCCCTCGACCGTTCTAGACCTGTAACTTTTCCGTCCGACGTCCGATGACAGCGTGCCGCCTGTCGTTGTACTCAGGACGTCGAGACCTATCCAACGGTCCTCGGTCTACGTGAAAATCACACATCCTCCAAAAAGTCAACATTTTCCCTTTACTATTCACAAGGGCAAAATCGTCCTTTTTACAAAACTTCACAGAAATTACATTTTTACCCTTCCCGTAGGTACGGGTTGTTACAAATGACCCTCCCTGGGGGGAGGTTTTAACCTCTGGCAATCCCTGCTTCTGAGTCACTATATGGACCGGTCGCTCCGTGCAATGACCCCTTGCAAGCAATTTCCCTATGACTACTACAGGATACTACGAGACGTCTGGAGGAGACAACCCGCCACTTTAGGATACTATGAGACGTCTGGAGGAGACAACCCGCCACTCTAGAATACTACGAGACGTCTGGAGGGCATCCGTTCACGAGGATGGTATATGGAAAACCATTTTCATATTTCATTTCCAAAACCATTCAAAGGGCCACGCCCGGGTTTTCCATAAACCATCGTAAATCCAAATCCATTTAGGTCCCTATGTAACGACCCGTCCCGAATTTCGAGATTAGATTAGTGACTAATTAATGATTAGTGAGGTTAATCGGTAATTAGTTGGGCGAAATCAGACGGACGACGCGAAATGACCGTTTTTCCCCTGGTCGTGGGCAAAATGTTGACTTTTGACCCGGAGAGGTCGGATTAGCCCAGAAAGGCTTATGGCACGTATATCGAGGCAGCAGCTAGGACGGTCTCTGAGTGGACCTTGATTTCTAAACTGTGATGCATGCATAAATATTTTATATGGTTTATAGATATGATTCTATGATGATGATTTTAATGATTGTGATTTACATGGTTTCAAGCATTTCGAGGTGATTTACGTGCTTGCACGTAAATCGAGATTTTCAGTTTTACACTGATTTTCGTACTTATAGTTTTGGAAATGATTTCATGAAATGGTTTTGGATTTGAAAAGGTAAACTTGGGTTCGAGACCCATTTGTTTTGGAAACCCTCGGACTCGAAGTCCATTTAGTTACATTCTCGGGCCAGAGGCCCAATTGGTTCTTGAATTGATTTTGAATTTGAAAATATGGATCGGGCACAAGACCCAATTGATTTACGAACTCTCGAACCTGAAGTCCATTTGATTTAACAACGCATCGGGCCGGAGGCCCAGTTGGTTTACGTATCGGGCTCGAGGCCTAATTGGTTTGAGTATCGGGCTCGAGTCTCAGTTGACTTACGTATCGGGCACGAGGCCCATTTAGTTATGAAATCGGGCACGAGGCCCATTTAGTTCTGAAATCAGGCACGAGGTCCATTTGGTTTACGAAACCAGGAACGAGGCCCAGTTGGTTTACGATTCGAGCTGGAGGCCCAGTTTGTAGGTGGATTCGGGCTTAGGGCCCAGTTATTGTTTTAAGATTGTGATTTCGGGTCAGGGACCCATAAATGGATTTATGGTTCATAACGGTTTATGGGGACCGGCATGAACCCTTGAAAGGTTTTTATGGTTCATAACGGTTTATGGGGACGAGGCATGAACCCTTGAAAGGTTTTGAGAATGTTTTCAAATGGTTTTTCGTATACCATCCTTTATATATGAATTGTCTCCTCCAGGGACGGTCGTTGGCCTGGGTGGACCCCAGAGTAGTCATGGAGCACTGACTGAGTGGAGTCGCCCCCGTTGGGTTCCTTACTCTCAGAAAGGCTATGGATTATAAGCCCCAGGAAAGGTCATTGATCTACGAACATTGACCTGGGTGGACCATGGGGAGACTTGGGCTTTGAGATCCCGTGTAGCCCGCGCATAGCTCTAGATACCGTGACATGATTGGTTATATGATATATATATATATGGATAAACATGATTTCTTGGTTTTGCGAAATTGTGTTTTATGATTGATAAATGGATTTGGGCTGAGATCCCACATATGTTTACTATGTTCTAGATTTCTGTAAATGGTTTTGGGCAGGGGCCCGTATGGATTTGGTTATTGAAACATATGTGGTTTGATAAATGGTTTTACTATGCATGCATACTTTTTAGTGAAGGGCATAAAGGTCTTTTATAAAATGTGTTTTATGAACTATTGTTTTTTGTCCACTCACAGTCTTTCTGTTTTCAATGTCCTTCAGGTTGATTTCAAATGCTGACTGTAGCAGAGACCAAGACATCACATATCTCCTCCGGATCCTGGCGTACTCTGGAAGCCTTTCAGGCTGAAGATTCAAAGTTTCCCTGGTCTGACACTCCGTGTTAGAAAGGATCAGGAGCGTCCCTCGTTAATCCCTGGGGGATTGAGACGGGTCCTAACACCCTGACTCGAAATCATGTTTATAAGCCATAACTGGGTCTCATGCCCATTTCATAATCAACTGGGCCTCAAGCCCGAATTCGTAAATCAATGGGGCTCTTGGCCCGATTGTATAGCTCAAATGGGCCTCTAGCCCGATTTCACATTAATCAAATGGACTTCAAGTCCGATGGTTTCCAAGTCAAATGGGTCTCATGCCCGATTCCATGTGTTCAAATCCAAAACATTTCCATAAAACCACCATAGAAAACACAGCACGTAGAAGTACTGTATACAACCAGAAACCTCGAAATACGTGCAATTACGTAAATACTAGCTATCACAAACAAATGCACTCAAGGCATCTCAATTCATGTATTTAAAACAAATATAAAACATTTATGCATGCATCAATTTAGAAATCAAGGTCCACTCACAGACCGTCTAGAGACGCGCCTCGATACGCGTGTCAAACGCCCTTTCCGGGCCAATCACCGTCATCGGAGCTCCCGAACCTGTCCAAATCGAAATAGAGGGTTACTAACTATTTAAATAACCCCTCACTAACGCCCCATAAATTTCCCAGAATTTTAACTAATTTTAAAGTCGATCATAAACCTTCGGACACCCCGAACTATATCGAGATGATGTCCGATCGACTCGAAACTAGTCCCAAAATGTTCGTTACATAGAATAGATAAAATTACATGTTGGAAACTTCCCCAAAGGAGGCCTCACGTGCCCCCACATGTAGCCTGACATCCCTGCACGTGGAGCCCACACTGTTTATCTTTTTCCTTCGGCCAGGCCAGTCCAAACCGGCCGATCCAGTTTATTCCTGCAACCCGATTCGCCGGGACCGGCGTGACCGGTATGAGGCCCTATCTCCCTCATTTTAGGTCCATTTCTTCCCCCTTTTGATCCTAATCTCTATGTTTCATCATTTCCTATCATCCTAACAATTTAAAACAAAGAAAACGGGCTAAAGATCCTACCTTTGGATCGAAAAAACATCGACTGGTTTTCCCCCTCGGTTCCCGGCCATCTCCGAGCACCTCCGGCCACGGTTCCAATCTCCATCCATTCCTAGGATCACCAGAGACCCTTTTCAATTAATAGGATTGATCGACAACCCCTAAAAACCTATTTTCCAAATTCAAACTTCAAACCTTACCATTTTTGGTTTCTCGGTCCACCTTCCACGATGGTGCTCGATCCGGCCACCAAAATCATCGTCTCATTCCATTCTCTCTCTTTCATTCATGTTCCAAACACAGAGGGTGAAGTTTGGGGGAAGGTGGTCGATGAGGTTTGTACAAAATGGGAAATGGGTTTCGGGTTTGGTTGAAGGATCGAACATGAAATAGAGACGCATGTATGGGAAGTGGTGGGCAATGGATGAGTGACACTTGTCACTCATCCATTGGGCCTGCCTAAAATATCTGGGCCCACTTGAGTACAAAAGCTCCATGTTTCGTAAAACGTACAATAATTCCACGAAACTTCTGTGAACGGTAACTTTCTCGTCGAACGACCGAATTCGACGTGTCACCTATCTACGAATTCATATTGACTCGATCTACGTAATGGTCCTTGGCCCTCGGTCATCGGACCTCCCGAGTCAAAAGTCAACTTTTGCCCTCGTTCAAAGGAAAACTCGTAATTTCACCCTGAACGTCCGTAATCCTCGGCTAATCCCCGATTAGCCCCACTAATCCGTCATTAGTCTTAATTAATCCTCAAAATTAGGGACGAGTCATCACACGGGGAGTCGAACTCACCCGACAATCAAACGAACACAAATCACCCAACAATCAAACGAGCACAACCTCATAATGGAATGAGGATCCTACCAAGCTTCAACGAACTTGGTGTACAACCAAAAACACATAGAACATTCTCTTTCCACCCACTATTATAACTGTTAGAAAAAGGATCATTCCTAAGACGACTTGCCCCTGAAATCCAATGGCATTAGCACTTTTTCATCCACCATTCTCATTAATCTAGGGACATTGGTGGGTAACATGTCCTAGCATAGCACACAAGCTATAGGCTTATGCAACTCCTTTCACTTCTGGATTCTCCAAAACATGAGATATAAGAAAAGTAAGTACGTGCAGAGAGACACTCACACCGCACTTTCAATAATAAACCAAGTAACGCCCAACTCATCTATCAAGCATTAAGCACCAATATACAAACATAACAAAAACTAAAATACTAGAACACATGAAAGATTTATACAAAATCAATATAAAGCATAAAACCACAATAAGATTAATAATCAAATCATAGAAGTGATATTCATGCCAAAAGATAACTACGAAGTAAGAGGTCGTGTTACACTTTTTCTCCCGGGAAGCCCAAAGGATGCTAAGTGAATGAACTCTCTTTGGTGAGACAATAAGGAATGCCCAACTATGCCACGGATGAAGGGTAGAAGATGGAGTATGATGTAATTAATCTTGCAAAATAATATCGATCCCCGACAACGGCGCCAAAAATTGATACGCAAAAACTAGGCATTAAAGTGAACACAAAGTCACACTCAACACTTAAAGAAAGGTATGCAATTAAAAACCTTTTTTGTCAATTGTAGTATTGGTAAATATGGATCGTTCTGGATCGGGAATTAAGGGTACCTAAGCATGATTATCGTTTGACTGGTTAATTGGGGGACATTATCATTTGTAAATTGATACGCAAAAACTAAGCATTAAAGTAAACACTAAGTCACACTCAACACTTAAAGAAACGTATGCAATTAAAAATCCTTTTTGTAAATTGTAGCATTGGTAAATAGAGATCGTTCTGGACCAGGGATTGAGGGTACCTGTAACGCCCCGGACGTTCTGGAAATGTAATATTATAAATATTGAATAAAATGACGTTTTTACCCCTGTGTTTGTGTGGTCGATTTGTTGACTTTTTTATTTGGAGGTCAAACGGACGTTGAGTGATGACCGTGACGTAGTTCGGGATGTCACGAGTTCATAGACAGGTGGCACGTCCGATTCGGACGCTCGGAGTGAAAGTTATGATGTTCGGAAGTTCGGGGGCATTATCGTAATTTGGGCGTTATAAGGGGAAAAGGTTGACTTTTTTTTTTACAATTGATACTCATTTGACTCGAAGACCGTTGTGTTCGTCTCGACGCCCCGAGTACAACGACAGGCGGCACGCTTGAAACGGACGTCGGAGGACCGAGTTATGGGTCACGGATGTTGGAGGGCATTTTGGTAATTATTGCACAGAGGGGCATTTTGGTCATTTCACGGTGGTTACTGTAGCACCACCGTGAGAAGCAGAGTGCGGCCGTGGTGTTTTTGAGCGTGCATTTGTTTAAGGCTAAGTGGACTGGTGAGTGGGTTTAGTTTATGGATTTTGAGGTTGTGGGAAGCAGCCATGCGTGTCTGGGCAGAGACTGAGTGCACGGGAGGAACGAGAATGGCTGTGGTCTCTGTGTATGCGGGAAACCGGTTTCAGAGGCCTCAGTTGGTCTCCCACGGGCTGTTGGCCACACCGATCGAATAACTGAGTATGGGAATGGAGTGAGGTTGGAGTTAGGATCATTTTGGTTCAATTTGGAAGCTGAGCTTGAGAGGGATTGTGAGAGAAACCGTGAGCAACTGTTTCGGGTTTTTTGGGGGGAAATCGCAGAGTTCAATTTCTAAGGGTCGAGGGATCAATCTAAACACACAGTGAGTCTTCTGGGAGTGACAGAGTCTTAGCCGTGCAAGAATTGAAGGGATTCGAGCACGGATTGCCCAAGAACCCAAGGTCCAGTTCGAAGGAAAAACCAGTTGGAGGGAAAAATCTCATTCAATTTCTGGAGCCTGTTGATCGAAACCAAAGGCCGTGTTAGACTTCTGGGGTCACTTCGTGCACAACCGTGCAAGAATTGAAGGAGGAGGAGGACAGTTTGGCCGGGAACCTGAGTCTCAGTTTCAGGGGAAAACCAGTGTTGTGGACGACGACTTCCAGGTAACGGCGAGCTAAATTGTTAGTGCCATTGTGTGCGTATGGGTCCCTTATTGCTACTGGTGAAGTTAATTTGGGAATGGAACCGTGTAGGGTGAGTTCCAGGAGTCGACTTGTTCGACTGTTCGAGCTTGGGTTGGGTCGATTTGGTGTAAGTTGAGGTTAACCATTGATGCAGACCTAAAATAAATGGGTTAGAGAAGATAATAGGATTGAAAACGGGTAGAATTGACTGAGAATTGGGGGCTAACTGATCGGGTTGAGTCGCGGGTATCAGACCCGTTTAGCAGGCTGTTCGGGTAAGGGAGATGACACTGTAGCTTGGCGCGTGGCCTTCACGCGCAGCCACTTTGGGCGGCGCGTGACGGCGCGTGTGACGTCAACTCCGATCACGGTTAACATGAGAATTAATCCTTACAGTCTAACAAACATTTTATCTTTAGAGTTCGAATCGATCGGGAGTCATTCGGGATAATTTCGGGAGTCCGGAAGATTAAGTCTTTAAGTTTATTTTCGCCGAAAAATCCGGAAAAATTAGGAAAAATCCTACGAGTTATTTTGGGATGTTTGTAACCCTTCTTGTACGTTTTCACAGGCCCGGACACTTCCGAAGCTACGGAGGAGCGCGCGGGACGCGATTGACGTGTCATAAGACTGTGAGTGGGCTTTTTGATTTCTAAATTGGGCATGCATGACTATTTTGCTTATTTATCTCATGGTTTTACATATGATTTTATGATGGTGAGATGATATATCGGTTTTACATGTTTTCACGTTTTTCGAGGTATTTATCGTATTTCACGCATTTCGAGATTTCGGTTTTTGCCTATGCATGCGTGATGATTTTAATGAAGTACCTGGTTATGAATATGCATGTTTCGGATTTATGATGTTTGATCATATTGTGAAGTAATTTTCGGAAATTGCATGTGTTGGAAATTGCATGTGACTTCGGACATAAGTCCTACTATGTTGTGATATGATTTCGAAATGATATTGGAAAACAGTTGTGATGAATCATGGTTTATTGTGTTTTAAAAACGGTTTTGGGTTTAAAGACCCGGTTGATGGTTGGATCTGGTTTTGGGTTTAAAGACCCGGTATGTTGATGGGCGGGCCCGAAAATTGAGTTTCAAGACTCGTGAGTTTAAAGACTCGAATATTTATGATACCCTCGAGGCCTACTAATCGTGTTTTGAGTTTAAAGACTCGTTGATATCCCGGGAAGGCCTAATGTTGAGTTTAAAGACTCGGATGGATCCAACGGCATAATCATGATTATTGATTTGCGTTTTACTTGATTTGTGCAAATAATATTTCAAAATGACGGTTTCTGGAATCTGGTATTATTAAATGGTTTTACATGAGTTATGACGATCCTTGTAACGTTTTTCATGTGTTTCGGAAAAAGAGTTTTCAAAAGTTCAATACACAATTTTGAATATTTGGTTATGCATGCGGATTACAAAACTGGAGGGCGAACCCGATTTCGGAAAAACTGTTTTTCCTGTTAAACTTATGTTTCGGTCCACTCACACCTTGTTGTTTTAAATTCCCTCCAGGTCGTGGTACAAGCGTGGGGGCAAGCGCCGAGGCAGAGGCGGAGGCATAAAGTTTTCCGTTGCGGAGTAGTTAGTTCACAGAGTAGGACTTGTTCTTTAATTTGTTTTGTAATATTGCTCTGTGAAACTGTGGACTTGACGTCCAGTCGGATGTATTTGTTTAATCTCCCTGGTCTGACAATGGGTGTGTTGTAATTTTAACTAGTTTTCCGGTCTTTTGGGTTCGATTGTCAGACGGGAGCAGGATGCTTCCCGATTATCGAGGCGATAATCGGGGTGGGTCCTGTCAATTGGTATCAGAGCCAGGTTTACGATTCGTGTCCGGCACTCGGGTGTGCCTTGATTATTGTACTAACTTATGCCTCTTTCAGAGAAGGACGACCGGCCATGCCTCCGCGACGCGAACCCCCTCCACGACCTAATGGCGATGCCGAGAGCGCTTCGATCGAGCGAGCCCAGCGTCTTGGGGCTACTGTGTTCAGTGGTGGAGCGGATCCCGAGGATGCTCACCGTTGGATTTCTCGGATTGAGCGGATTTTTACTGTGATGCACTGTCCTCTTGAGGAGCGTGTGGTGTTGGCTACATTTCTACTTCATGGATCTGCTTATGAGTGGTGGTATACTCTGGAGTTGTCAGGTTGGGATGCCCGTACAGTGACTTGGGAGACCTTTCGTGAACGGTTTCTGGATCAGTATTATCCCCGTTCATTCCGTGATGCTAGGGAGACCGAGTTTCTGCAGCTCCAGCAGGGGAGCATGTCCGTAGCTGAGTATGAACAGAAATTTCAGATGCTAGCTCGTTTTGCTCCTACCTTTGTGTCCACTGAGGCTGAGAAATGCCGTAGGTTCGAGCTTGGTCTACGGGGTGAGATACGGGCCATTGTGACGGCCGGAGCTTTTGCTACTCTCAGGGAGTTGTCTGATGCCGCGGTGCGGGTTGAGGCTAGTCTCCCGACACGTCCACAGTATTCTGGTGGTGGACAACGTCGCGGGCGTTCATATTCTGGATCGTATGGTCAGGGAGCCTCGAAGAAGGGACGTTATGGTGGAGCCTCATCTGCAGGCAATGATCGTTATGGCAGGCCTGGTAACTATCAGGGTTCCGGATTCCGAGCGCCTAGGGCGCAGACTGCTCCGCAGGCGAGCGCGACTTCTGTTGCTTCCACGGGACGGCAGGGTGGTGGTTTTGTTCGAGATGCTTCCAGTGTCATCTGTTTCTTCTGTGGCGAGCGGGGCCACTATCGGAGGGATTGTCCATCTTTGCCACAGGGTGGTGGCGCAGGTCGGGGTGGAGCAGAGCAGGGACGGAGCACAGCTGCAGTTTCTGGGACTGGGAGCACTCGAGGAGGTGGTACCGGAGCGGCTAATGGACAGAGGGGCCGGGGCCGTGGGCGAGCAGCTGGACCACAGGCCCGAGTTTTTGCTGTTACGCAGCAGGAGGCCAGGGCAGCGCCTGGTGTTGTGACAGGTACACTCACGATCTTTGGACATGATGTTTGTGCTTTAATTGATCCCGGAGCTACTCATTCATTTATTTCACGGGACTGTGAGTTGTTGGCGGGTAGAGAGGTGTCCGCACTGGACTGTGACATGGGAGTGAGTACGCCCACCGGAGATGTGTTTGTGGTGAATCAAGTGTTGCGGGAGTGCCCCGTAATGGTAGGTGATGTTGGTCTGGTGGCAGATTTGATACTCTTGGACTTGCATGACTTTGATGTCATCTTGGGTATGGATTGGTTGACGCTCCATCATGCCTCTATCGAATGCGTCAATAAGAGGGTTACTTTTCGGAGCCCGGGGTTACCGGAAACCACTTTTCAGGGAATTCAGCGAGCAACTCCTGTCGGAGTGATATCTGCCCTGAAAGCAAGTAAGTTGTTGAGGAAGGGGTGCCAGGGATACTTAGCCCGAGTGATGGATTCACGAGCTGCACCATTGAGGGTGGAGGATATACCGATTGTACGGGAGTTCCCGGATGTCTTTCCGGAGGATCTACCGGGATTGCCACCACATCGAGATGTTGAGTTCACTATTGATCTGGTTCCAGGTACGCAACCTATTTCTCAGACTCCGTATCGTATGGCGCCAGCCGAGTTGAAAGAACTGAAGGCACAGTTACAAGAATTACTTGAGATGGGATTTATTCGACCGAGCGTATCCCCCTGGGGAGCCCCGGTGTTGTTTGTGAAGAAAAAGGATGGGAGTATGAGACTCTGCATCGATTACAGGCAACTGAATAAAGTAACAGTCAGGAACAAATACCCGTTGCCTTGGATCGATGATTTGTTCGATCAGCTGCGAGGAGCACAGTACTTCTCCAAAATTGATCTACGTTCTGGGTATCATCAATTGCGGGTTAAGGATGAGGATGTACCCAAGACAGCCTTTAGGACCCGTTATGGTCATTATGAGTTCCTTGTGATGCCGTTTGGCTTGACCAACGCACCCGCAGCGTTTATGGATTTGATGAACCGAGTGTTGCGGCCTTACTTGGATCACTTTGTCATCGTGTTCATCGACGATATCCTAGTCTACTCGAGGAGTGCGGAAGCGCACGAGGAGCACTTAAGGATGGTGCTAGGTACCTTGAGGGAAAACCAGTTGTACGCGAAGCTCAGCAAATGTCAGTTTTGGTTGACGAGCGTGAGTTTCTTGGGGCATGTGATCTCAACGGACGGGATCAGTGTGGATTCTCAGAAAATTGAGGCAGTGGCGAAGTGGGAACAACCGAGGACCGTCACTGAAGTCAGAAGTTTCTTGGGTTTGGCTGGTTACTACAGGAGGTTTGTAGAGGGTTTCTCTACCATTGCTGCCCCGTTGACGCGACTGACGCGGAAGGGAGTCAAGTTTGAGTGGGATGATGACTGTGAGCGTAGCTTTCGGGAGCTAAAGGAAAGATTGACATCTGCTCCCATACTAACCCTTCCGGACGATAGTGGGGAATTTAAGGTGTACAGTGATGCATCCTTACAGGGTTTGGGATGTGTACTAATGCAGCATGGGAAAGTGATCGCCTATGCTTCGCGCCAGTTGAAACCGCATGAGCGCAATTACCCTACGCACGATTTGGAGTTAGCTGCTGTTGTGCATGCATTGAAGATTTGGAGACATCACCTGTATGGTGCGACTTGCAGAATGTTCACGGATCACAAAAGCCTGAAGTACTTGTTCACTCAGAAGGAGTTAAATGTGAGGCAGCGACGGTGGCTAGAGCTAATTAAGGATTATGATTGCACGATTGAGTACCACCCGGGAAAAGCCAATGTGGTGGCTGATGCTCTAAGCCGGAAGTCAACGCATTCTGTAGCACATCTACGGACGGTTCACTTACCACTTTTGGTTGAACTCCGTAAGAATAGCATTGATTTGGGTTTGGATGGCCAAGGTGTCTTGCTGGCTAATTTTAATGTGAGACCACTTCTGGTCGATCGGATCGTTGAGGCTCAATCTCAAGATCCTGTCTCATGTGTACTTCGGATTGAAGTGGAAGCCGGTGAACGGCTAGATTTTACAGTCAGGGAGGATGGAGCTTTGCTAAAAGAAGGACGGTTGTGTGTGCCCGGCGTGGAGGCACTGAAGAAGGAGATCTTGGACGAAGCTCATAGTTCGGCCTACGCGATGCATCCTGGTGGGACCAAGATGTATCGTACCTTGCGAGAGCACTACTGGTGGCCGGGGATGAAACGGGAGATTGCCGAGTTTGTCAGCAGGTGTCTGATTTGCCAGCAAGTGAAGGCTGAGAGACAACGACCTTATGGAGCCTTGCAACCACTACCTATTCCAGAATGGAAATGGGATCACTTGACGATGGATTTTGTGTTTGGACTTCCTAGGACACCCAGGGGTCACGATGGAGTTTGGGTGATTGTGGACAGGCTTACGAAATCAGCTCACTTCTTGCCAGTGCGAGAGAACTTCAGGATGACACAGTTGGCCCAGTTGTTTATCGACGAGATTATTCGTCTGCACGGTACACCGGAATCAATAGTTTCTGACCGAGACCCGAGGTTTACTTCTCGATTTTGGCAGAGTCTGCAGGAAGCATTTGGGACGAAACTTCGTTTCAGTACTGCATTTCATCCTCAGACTGACGGCCAGTCTGAGCGGACCATCCAGACATTGGAGGATATGATGCGAGCTTGCGTTTTGCAATTTCAGGACACTTGGGAGTCACATCTAGCCTTGATGGAATTTGCCTACAACAACAGCTACCAGGCGAGCGTTGGGATGGCTCCGTACGAAGCCTTGTACGGACGGCAGTGCAGAACTCCGTTGTGTTGGACGGACGTGGGTGAAAGGAAGCTGACTAAATCCGAATTGGTGGAACTGACGACCGAGAAGGTCAAACTCATCAGGGATCGGCTCAAGGCAGCCCAGGACAGACAAAAGAGCTATGTGGACCATCGGATTCGAGATCTAGAGTTTGCGGTCGGAGATCGGGTATTTCTGAAATTGTCCCCTTGGAAGGGTGTAGTGAGATTCGGCAGGCGAGGAAAGTTGAGCCCTCGTTATATTGGACCATATGAGATTACCGAGAGGATTGGCCCGGTGGCCTACCGGCTGGCACTACCGCCAGAGCTTTCGAGGGTCCACGATGTTTTCCATGTGTCGATGTTGCGGAAATATGTGTTTGACGCATCTCATGTACTGGAGGAACAGCCTATTGAACTTCGTGATGATTTGAGCTTCGAGGAGCAGCCGGTACAGATTTTGGATCGAAAGGATAAAGTGCTACGTCGGAAGACCGTTCCTCTGGTAAAGGTTCTCTGGAGGAACCAGAATGTGGAGGAATCCACATGGGAACCCGAGGCGCAGATGCGAGAACAGTTCCCCTACTTGTTTCCTTGAAATTTCGGGACGAAATTTCTTAAGGGGGGAGGATTGTAACGCCCCGGACGTTCTGGAAATGTAATATTATAAATATTGAATAAAATGACGTTTTTACCCCTGTGTTTGTGTGGTCGATTTGTTGACTTTTTGATTTGGAGGTCGAACGGACGTTGAGTGATGACCGTGACGTAGTTCGGGATGTCACGAGTTCATAGACAGGTGGCACGTCCGATTCGGACGCTCGGAGTGAAAGTTATGATGTTCGGAAGTTCGGGGGCATTATCGTAATTTGGGCGTTATAAGGGGAAAAAGTTGACTTTTTGTTTGACAATTGATACTCATTTGACTCGAAGACCGTTGTGTTCGTCTCGACGCCCCGAGTACAACGACAGGCGGCACGCTTAAAACGGACGTCGGAGGACCGAGTTATGGGTCACGGATGTTGGAGGGCATTTTGGTAATTATTGCACAGAGGGGCATTTTGGTCATTTCATGGTGGTTACTGTAGCACCACCGTGAGAAGCAGAGTGCGGCCGTGGTGTTTTTGAGCGTGCATTTGTTTAAGGCTAAGTGGACTGGTGAGTGGGTTTAGTTTATGGATTTTGAGGTTGTGGGAAGCAGCCATGCGTGTCTGGGCAGAGACTGAGTGCACGGGAGGAACGAGAATGGCTGTGGTCTCTGTGTATGCGGGAAACCGGTTTCAAAGGCCTCAGTTGGTCTCCCACGGGCTGTTGGCCACACCGATCGAATAACTAAGTATGGGAATGGAGTGAGGTTGGAGTTAGGATCATTTTGGTTCAATTTGGAAGCTGAGCTTGAGAGGGATTGTGAGAGAAACCGTGAGCAACTGTTTCGGGTTTTTTGGGGGGAAATCGCAGAGTTCAATTTCTAAGGGTCGAGGGATCAATCTAAACACACAGTGAGTCTTCTGGGAGTGACAGAGTCTCAGCCGTGCAAGAATTGAAGGGATTCGAGCACGGATTGCCCAAGAACCCAAGGTCCAGTTCGAAGGAAAAACCAGTTGGAGGGAAAAATCTCATTCAATTTCTGGAGCCTGTTGATCGAAACCAAAGGCCGTGTTAGACTTCTGGGGTCACTTCGTGCATAACCGTGCAAGAATTGAAGGAGGAGGAGGACAGTTTGGCCGGGAACCTGAGTCTCAGTTTCAGGGGAAAACCAGTGCTGTGGACGACGACTTCCAGGTAACGGCGAGCTAAATTGTTAGTGCCATTGTGTGCGTATGGGTCCCTTATTGCTACTGGTGAAGTTAATTTGGGAATGGAACCGTGTAGGGTGAGTTCCAGGAGTCGACTTGTTCGACTGTTCGAGCTTGGGTTGGGTCGATTTGGTGTAAGTCGAGGTTAACCATTGATGCAGACCTAAAATAAATGGGTTAGAGAAGATAATAGGATTGAAAACGGGTAGAATTGACTGAGAATTGGGGGCTAACTGATCGGGTTGAGTCGCAGGTATCAGACCCGTTTAGCAGGCTGTTCGGGTAAGGGAGATGACACTGTAGCTTGGCGTGTGGCCTTCACGCGCAGCCACTTTGGACGGCGCGTGACGGCGCGTGTGACGTCAACTCCGATCACGGTCAACATGAGAATTAATCCTTACAGTCTAACAAACATTTTATCTTTAGAGTTCGAATCGATCGGGAGTCATTCGGGATAATTTCGGGAGTCCAGAAGATTAAGTCTTTAAGTTTATTTTCGCCGAAAAATCCGGAAAAATTAGGAAAAATCCTACGAGTTATTTTGGGATGTTTGTAACCCTTCTTGTACGTTTTCACAGGCCCGGACACTTCCGAAGCTACGGAGGAGCGCGCGGGACGCGATTGACGTGTCCTAAGACTGTGAGTGGGCTTTTTGATTTCTAAATTGGGCATGCATGACTATTTTGCTTATTTATCTCATGGTTTTACATATGATTTTATGATGGTGAGATGATATATCGGTTTTACATGTTTTCACGTTTTTCGAGGTATTTATCGTATTTCACGCATTTCGAGATTTCGGTTTTTGCCTATGCATGCGTGATGATTTTAATGAAGTACCTGGTTATGAATATGCATGTTTCGGATTTATGATGTTTGATCATATTGTGAAGTAATTTTTGGAAATTGCATGTGTTGGAAATTGCATGTGACTTCGGACTTAAGTCCTACTATGTTGTGATATGATTTCGAAATGATATTGGAAAACAGTTGTGATGAATCATGGTTTATTGTGTTTTAAAAACGGTTTTGGGTTTAAAGACCCGGTTGATGGTTGGATCTGGTTTTGGGTTTAAAGACCCGGTATGTTGATGGGCGGGCCCGAAAATTGAGTTTCAAGACTCGTGAGTTTAAAGACTCGAATATTTATGATACCCTCGAGGCCTACTAATCGTGTTTTGAGTTTAAAGACTCGTTGATATCCCGGGAAGGCCTAATGTTGAGTTTAAAGACTCGGATGGATCCAACGGCATAATCATGATTATTGATTTGCGTTTTACTTGATTTGTGCAAATAATATTTCAAAATGACGGTTTCTGGAATCTGGTATTATTAAATGGTTTTACATGAGTTATGACGATCCTTGTAACGTTTTTCATGTGTTTCGGAAAAAGAGTTTTCAAAAGTTCAATACACAATTTTGAATATTTGGTTATGCATGCGGATTACAAAACTGGAGGGCGAACCCGATTTCGGAAAAACTGTTTTTCCTGTTAAACTTATGTTTCGGTCCACTCACACCTTGTTGTTTTAAATTCCCTCCAGGTCGTGGTACAAGCGTGGGGGCAAGCGCCGAGGCAGAGGCGGAGGCATAAAGTTTTCCGTTGCGGAGTAGTTAGTTCACAGAGTAGGACTTGTTCTTTAATTTGTTTTGTAATATTGCTCTGTGAAACTGTGGACTTGACGTCCAGTCGGATGTATTTGTTTAATCTCCCTGATCTGACAATGGGTGTGTTGTAATTTTAACTAGTTTTCCGGTCTTTTGGGTTCGATTGTCAGACGGGAGCAGGATGCTTCCCGATTATCGAGGCGATAATCGGGGTGGGTCCTGTCAGTACCTAAGCATGATTATCGTTTGACTGGTTAATTGAGGGTACCTAAGCATGATTAACATTTGACTAGCTTATCATGGACCCTATTGAATACCCCTTCTTCCTCAACAAGATTATTCTAGGTGTGGGGAAGAATTTCTCCAAAAATGATTTCTTCATTGTGTCCCACGAGTTGACTGTTCCAAAAAAATAAGTCATAAAGCCAATCCTTAAACTTGCCTACTAGTGAAAATGGAAAGACTTTCAGCTTTAGAATACTCTCATCCACATTGGTCAGTGTCAAACTGGAACAAATGGCCTCAAATTTCTCGAGATGCTTCTTTGGATCTTCCATAGAGATGGCATGGTACTTTGGAATGTGGTGAAGCAAACTGGACATCAACTCAAACTCATATGTCTTTCCTTAAGCTACGTACTCTCAGATACTAAATGCATAGAGGCATAAGATTATCTAAGGTTGAGGCTGAAAGCTCTTTAATGGATTTGTTGTATGTTGCCATGTCAAACTCTTCTAGATAGATCGGATTCAGAACTAGACCTTTTAGATTCTATAATTTCTCTCCTTCGTCTATGAAAAGTTCTATCGTGTTCAAGATTGTACTCTATGAAATCCTTGCCAAATACCCTAGAGCGTATAAATTAGTGCCTGAAACCCAGAAAAAAAAAAATTTGGACTAAAAAGAATTGAAAAATAACAAAAAAATAAAAAGAATGGACGTGTAAAAGAAAATGAAACAAGCCAATTGACAATTTACTAATCCCCAACGACAAGGCACCAAAAATAGATGTGATAATTACTAACACAAAATTTAATACTCTGCAAAAGTTGTAGTATATAGTATAGGATAAGGAATATTGCTAACTTTGACCACATTTAATGTTTTATTCACTCAACCAAACCTAGCCCATCCTTGCGACGTTACCGCCCACATTCGACCCACTTTCCCGAGGCGAAGAATTTACCCTATTATCCCATTTTCTTTCTAAATTAATTAGTACTCAAGGAAAATTAATAATCAAGTTAACATCCTATAAGTAATATCAAGTATAAATCATTATATATTACATTTCACCCCTTATTATCGTTACATATTACCAAATACTATCCATATAACCATCAAGTTACTCCCGCCTTATTCATTTCCATGTACAGTTAATTCTTTAACCATAATCTTAAGTATACGCATAGTTTCACTAATCATCATAATCATAACCTCAACATCTCACACAATGTATATGGAACATCACGCCATTACGTTCATATCATTACGTAAGGTTATCAACGATCATATGCATCAAGTAAACTTATCACTAAGTCCTTTCATCATAATTGTCACCATATATTACTACTCACATCCTTTTATCACAAGACTCAAAATACCTACAATAATTCTTTAATTAATTCATATACACAAAATTCATAATCACATAATACTATGCATAATAAAGTTTCAAGCTTAAGGAACTTCTTAAGTCATCCTCCCTCAAAGATCAAAACCACCCGAATTTAAGAGTACTCAAGTCCTTAAGCAACTCATCTCTATAAAATTATCCTCATTATCATAAACAACTTCTAATTCTATATCCAAGACATATTCATTTATTCTTTGTCAATAATTCAACCCTTCTTCCATTCCCTTTATCATAATCTATCCTTACCTCTTTTTCCTGAGTTTACCATTTAAGCTAGTACTCAAATTAATTATAGTTAATGTATTAAATATCTTCAATATTTGCCAAAATATCTATATTTTAACCGCATTCTTCACTATCAATAATTGTCTTCAAATTACTTCACACTCAAAATAACATATTTCCTATTTGTCAGAATTTTCCTAAAAAGTTAAATAACCCTTAAAACTTTGGATATTCATAACTGCCTCCATTGATGTCCAATTCACTCAAACAATATACCAATAAATCAAGAATTTAATAAGGAACAACTTTCATGCTGGACGTATTACTAAGGGATATTACTAACTTTGACCACATTTAATGTTTTATTCACTCAACCAAACCTAGCCCGTCCTTGCGGGGTCGCCCACATTCGACCCACTTCCCCGACAAGGCAAAGAATTTACCCTTTTATCCCATTTCTTTCTAAACTAATTAATACTCAAGGATAATTAATAATCAAGTTAACATCCTATAGGTAATATCGAGTATAAATCATTATATATTACATTTCACTCTTATTATCTTTACACATTACCAAATACTATCCATATAACCATCAAGTTACTCATCACCTTATTCATTTCCATGTAAGGTTAATTCCTTAACCATAATATTAAGTATACACATATTTTCACTAATCATCATGATCATAACCTCAACATCTCGCATAATATATATATATATATATATATATATATGGAACATCACTTCGTTACGTTCATATCGTCACGTACGGTTACCAACGATCATATGCATCAAGTAAACTTATCACTAAGCCCTTTCATAATAATTATCACCATTTATTACTACTCACATCCTTTTATCATAAGACTCAAAATATGTGACAACCCGAAAATTCAAAAAAGAGAATTTTGAAAATTTTAGAAGGGAAATGACAATTTTACCCTTGGTTTAAGTGATCAAAAATTGACTTTTTGGTCGAGGTACTCTTTGGACGTTCCGTAAGGACCGTTACGTTGGCCTCGGAGTTCTGAGTTCATAGACAAGCGGCACGTTAAAATCAGAGTTCGGACGAAGTTATTACGGGTTTGAATTATCAAGGGGTATTTTTGTAATTTTGGATAGTTAGGGTATTTTGGTCTTTTTGGCAATTCGGATTAGTCAACAATATGTTGTTGTTTTTAAATTGGATGGTGACAAGTGTCACCATCCTGTGGAGCTTAGTGGCCTTACTGGGCATGTGGTTGCGTGGGATTCATTTTGAATCCCCGTGTGCGTTGGATTTGGAGGGGTGTGCTGGTTCTTGTTGCATATTTGAAAAACAAAAAACCACATACCCATCAGAGCTCACCTCTTCACTTGGGAAATTTAGACCAAACGTAGAAGGGAATTTGAAGAAGGGGAGAAGAACAGAAAAGGAAGGGATGAAGAATGAGAACCCAGACTCGAAAGGAAACTCAGAACCCAGAAAACCTGAAACCCCCATGAAACCTTGAAGTTGATTTTCAGTTTTGGATAATTAATTAGTAAAATTGATGTTGGATTTGTGATTCTTGTTCCCTGGAGAGCCGAATAGAGGTGTAAATATGAAGGGTTAAGCTTAGGAAGGCTTGGAACGATGAACTGGAAACTTTGGCCGAATTGGAGAATTTGATTCTCAATTTTGGGAAATTTTTTCAGGAAATTGAGAACATAGAACTATTTCTGGAAGTTAATAGAGTCTATTGGAGGAAATAATTGAAGAAATTAAGCATGAAATTGTAGGTCATGAAAATGGGTGAAAGAGACGATGAATAGTGCCAGGTACGTGGGTGAACATCCCAACGTACGGTTAACACGATTTTCAATGCTTTCGATGTAACAAACATTTTGGCTAAGGTTTCGAGTCGATCGGACACTGTTTTGGTATAGTTTTGTGTGTCCGAAGCGTATGTTACGTTTTAAATACTTAATTAAATCCTGTAAAATGGGGGATTGTATTGTGAGGTTACTTGTGATGTTAGTGACCCTTAGTGATGGTTTTTGACTGGGTTGGTGATTCTTGGAATTTACGAAGAATCGTACGGCTTAGAATAGAACATCGTGGACAGTGTGTGAGTAGACATTTGTTTTATAAATCATTATACATGCATTGTAAATGCTTTCCATGATTTATTGCATGATTTGAGTTTCAATGATTGGATTGATGATTTGATATGATTACTTGATGATTTTATGGATTTAAATATCATTTTCTGGACATGATTTTACGGATTTTCGTGAAAATTGTATTTTGGTCTTGAGACCCTATTGAAAATGGTTTTGACTTAGTTTTAAGTCAAAGATTGTTTTGAAAGGCTTGGGGTGTAATCCCTGGATGGTTTCATTGTGTTTGTGATGAGTTCCCAAACGGTCGAAATTAGGGGTGTTTTCCACACGATCGGAGCTTGGGGTGATTATTTCCCAAGCCGCCGAAGCTAGAGGTGATTATTTCCCAAGCAGCTGAAGCTAGGGGTGTTCCTAGATGGCTAATACTCGGGGTATTTGTTTCTCATGAAGCCGAAGTTAGGGGTGCTCCAGACGGATGATGCTTGAGGTATTTATGTTCCAGGCAGCTGAAACTCGGGGTGTTCCCAGACGGCTGATGCTCGGGGTTATTGTTGTTATTATGGCCATAGTAGTTGTTCCCAAGCAGCCGAAGTTTGAGGTGTTTCCCAGACGGCTGACACTCTGGGGAGTCAATGATTGACTTGGATTGGTTATGGATGTTGATGTCCATGTCTCGTATTGTGATTTGATGAAATGGATTTCGAGAAATTTCGGCCACGGGCTTTGATTTTTGTTATGATTATGGATTCCACGGTTTGTGATGTGATATGATTTGAAATTCGGTTGCTCATTGTGATTGGTTCAATGTTAATGGTTGGGTCAAGGTGATTTTCATGTGATTTAGTTCAAGAGTCGATTATTTATGTTTTACTCTATGCATGAATGTGTTATAACTGGACGGTAAAAGAGTTTGTTTTGAAATGTATTTTTAAACGATGTTATTTTTTTCTACTCACAATTTTGTTATTTTTGACGACCCTCCAGGTTGTGGCACGAAAATTGGGGCTAATCGCGAGGTGGAGGCCTGAACGGGAATCAGTACAGTCATCGCTTGTCTGACAGGTGTTGAAAGTGTTTTTGGAACTTCAGTTGACTTATCAAACGTAAGCATTCAGATAGGAACAGGACCGGGCACGGTTATCAAAGTTCTTTGGGGACATGTTATGTCAAGATACCTATAATAATTCTTTAATTAAGTCATGTACACAAAATTCATAATCACATAATACTATGCATAATAAAGTTTCAAGCTTAAGGAACTTCTTAAGTCATTCTCCCTCAAAGATCAAAACCTCACGAATTTAAGAATACTCAAGTCCTTAAGCAACTTATCTCTATAAAATCATCCTCATTATCATAAACACCTTCTAATTCTATATCCAAGACATATTCATTTATTCTTTGTCAATAATTCAACCCTTCTTCCATTCCCTTTATCATAATCTATCCTTACCTCTTTTTCCTGAGTTTACCATTTAAGCTAGTACTCAAATTAACTATAGTTAATGTATTAAATATCTTCAATATATGCCAAAATATCCATATTTTAACCGCATTCTTCACTATCAATAATTTTCTTCAAATTACTTCACACTCAAAATAACATATTTCCTATTTGTTAGAATTGTCCTAAAAAGTTAAATAACCCTTAAAACTTTGGATATTCATAACTACCTCCATTGATGTCTGATTCACTCAAACAATATACCAATAAATCAAGAATTTAATAAGAAAAAACTTTTGTGTTGGAACTACGCGCCCGCACACGCCACCAACAGTCTCTGTGCGTGGTGGCCACGCCTGTACAGTCACCTTCAACCTTGGACGGGTCGACCCATTGACTACAGCTGGGTTATTCGACCCACGACGATGACCCGGTCATAACATAGCTATTTCACGTCTGATTTCATCGTTCTAAACGTCGAATCTCATCCACAATAACCTAGAAGAAGATCTAAGACACGAAAACGAAGAAAACATATCTTGATCTCAGGATTCGAATCTCCAAGCTTTTGGCCATGGAGTCTAGAGCCAATTTAGTAGCTTCTCCACATCCAGAATCAAGCCTTCTTGACTCAGAAGGGTCGAACGACCTTCAGGAGCACACTTACATGCACATCGGCTGGTTTCCAGGCACTAAACTAAAAATCCAAGTTAAGGATCTACGGACCCCTTAGTTTTCGTCACATTCTCCTACTCTTCGTACCATCTTTTCTTCAATTCCCTTCTTAGATTTCATCCCTTTTTCTTCCTTTCCTTTTCCTCTTCCCATCCTGGCCTTTCTCTCTCACACGATGGTGACTGGTTTCCATTTTCTTCTTTTTCAGCCACCACCCACCGACACCATTCTCACACACAATTCACTAATATATATATATATAAGAGGTAACTCGCTGGATAGAATGGAGGGGAAAATAGAGAGAATTCTAGACAATTATATGCCCATTGTAGTAAAATTACCAAAATACCTTTCCAATGTAAAATTACTAAAATGCCCTTACATATTTTTTGCCTAAAACTAACATATCCAAACTCTATTTTCGGCATCCCGTCTGTCTATGGATTCAAGAGTGTGAGAACTCTGTGACGGTTCTCACGATACGTCGATAAGGTTACCCGATCAAAAAGTCAACATTTTGATTTACATGGGCAAAATCGTCATTTTTCTAATTCCTCAACTTTTGGAGTGTTACATGTTTCGCACATGCAAACGCTTGGATGTTTCGCATGAGTGAAGACTTTGGATGCTTAGAAAAGGCGAAGATTTTGGTGCTTCGCTGGAACAAAGACTTGGACGCTTCGCATGAGCGAAGGCTTAGATGCTTTGCAGGGGTGAAGGCTCAAATGCTTTGTAGAAGCGAAAACTTGGATACTTCGTAGGAGAGAAGGCTTTGGATACTTTGCATGAGCAAATTATTTGGATGCTTCATAGGATCGAAGGCTTTGGATATTTTACAGGAGTGAAGGCTTTGGGTGCTTCGCAGGAGTAAAGACTTTGGGTGCTTCACAGAAGCGAAGGCTTGGATGTTTCATAGGAGCGAAGGCTTTGTATACTCTTATGGGGACACAGAGCATGCTTCGCTCCCATTCTGAGATGCAAAGACTAAAATGCTACCTTCACATGATCGAATGGATCGTCGTGCCCTAACCATGCTGAATCACGAGGATTGAACGAAAAGTCTTGATGAAATAGTCAATGAACGAATAACAAAGTATAATGAACGATGAACATGACTGATGAACAATGTTCAAGAACTTCAAACATAGTTGATGAACGACGAACGAAGTATGAAGAATGATGAACATCGTTGAAGAATGATGAACATCGTTGAAGAACGATGAACGATCGTGAGAGATCCCCTTGAATATTTCTCAACCGGCTCTCAATGAAAGCAGCAAATGTTGAATGAGGAGGTTGAGAATTCGTCCGTTGAGAGAGAAATGCATCTCCTTCAATGAAAGCAGCCTACTATCTCATTCAACATGCATCCCCTTGAATACTCCAATTCTTAAGTCAGTTTTGAGAGAGAAATCACAAAATTTAAGTAACGTTGAATCGAATTACCTTTGAAAGTGAAATGTACGTTTCTATTTCTAGAAAAATCTTGTGTGCCTCGGAGCATTCTGATTGAGTGATCGATTTTGTAATTAATAATATATATTTTAATAAAATATATTATTTAATAATTATTCATTGTTATGAATAATGATGATAATTATAACAATTTAATATTAATAATAATTTTTCATTATTAAGAATAATGACAATTAATTCTCGCGGATAATATTATTATTATTGAGATTTTAACCCGATTAAATATTATATTTAGCTGGTAAATACATTATTTAATGTGTGAATATTTTATGAGTCGTTAATATCATTATCATGTGTAACTTAAACATTATGAGAATTATGGGGCACATGACATCTCCATAAATTTTCGATAATTTATGGTTCCACAAATTTTCATTAGGTTGGACGATGAGATTATTAAAAAAAAATCAAAATTCAAGTACATGAGGAGGTTCTTCATATTGAAGGAGATGCATGTTGAATGAGATAGTAGGCTGATCTACTTATAGGTTTCAAAAAATAAAAGTTTCAAATAGGAGGACAAATAGACATTTTTTAATCCTAATAAATAGGTTATTATTTAGTAATAACGGAGAGTAACTTTTTCATTTTATTGGTAAATTTGTTATTATTAAAAATGACATGATACATAAATTTTGATTAAAAATGTGAATATAAATTTATTTATTTGATTGACGGTGAGTCGCTGGATTCCCCTCAAGTAGACCTCCTTTCTTTTCTTGATAGCATGATGTAGAACTAACTAAAAAATGCACCTTTAAAACTGAATACAAACTCATAAGAGCACCTTTGGGTGGAAAACCACCGAAATACATATCGGGTGGGAGCTTATTATTATGTGCAGATAAATCTATAAACCATAATTACACATTTTTCCATCTGATTTGTAGTGCATAAAGGATATTCCTCTCCAGTTGTGTTTCATCCAAATTAAAAGTGCCGTTAAGCCATCCCTCACCCCCACATATTATATAAAGTACCAAGTAGATGAAACAGCTACCTAGCTAGCAACTATGAACAAATTTAAGATGCAATGCTGGGACCAGTGGACAACGACATAACTCGAGTGTCGTGGTTGGAAAGGCACTTGCCTGAGTTGTATCCTCCTTCGTCATGTTTGGCTCCGAATATACCAACTCACTTACCATATGGATCTCTCCTAGCAAGAAAAAGGAAGGAAAACAGGCTGGCAGTGAGACTTAAAATGACATGTCAATTGGTTCATGATCAGGGGTCTTGTATGCAAAACCGGATTCATCACTTGAACGTCTGACCACGCTTGCTCTTTGCACCAACCGGACCAGTGCTTGCACAACTTCAGACATGGGAGGCCGGAATTCAGGTTCCGGCTATACAAAAAAACCAAAACGTCATGTGAATTATTCTCAAACATTCAAACAGAACTAATAGAAGCATAGTTAGAAGTTACCTGAACACAGAGGGCAATGACGTCAGCAAAACGCGAAAGAGACTTGGCAGGATACATGCCGTTTAGGGCAGGATCAACCATTTTTGCTAGGGCATCTATATCATGGAGTTGGGGAGTAGCCCATCTCACAAGTGATTGTTCCGACCTCGCCCTTGAACTAAAAAATGGAACAAATGGAAGAAAAGGAAACTATTAATCAACATTAAAACCCCTCCAGGAAACTCCAGGGGTAAACCTGACAATTCAGTAAGGGTCGGGTATATATACTTGTCTAGTGGCTTCCGACCAGTCAACAGCTCAAGCATCACCACCCCGAAGCTGTAGACATCACTCTTTACAGTGTATACTCCTGACAAGGCAAATTCAGGAGCACTATAACCAAATGAACCTACCATCTGAGTAGAAACCTGTGAATCACCAAGTTGAATTAATAAATTCAGTATACAACAAAGGCACGACAATTAAGTATCTGCTCACAATCCATTAACTTACCTGTCGCTCTGTGTTTGGCATCAGAGCCGCTAAACCACAGTCAGATAAGTGGGGATTGAGCTCTTCATCAAGTAAAATATTTGCCGACTTGAAATTTCTATGTACAACAGATGGTAAGCAAACTTCATGCAAGTACCTGCATGAAAAGATCATTAACTTAGAAGTCTTTTACATTTTTAGCAATCACTAAGGACCTTTAACCCACACAAAAACTTAAAATTTCAGATTCATGTAACATACTCTAAAGCTCGAGCAGTCCCAAGCGCTACTCTAACACGGGCATTCCAAGTCAGGGTCTTACTGCCATCTTCAGCAAAATGAAGAATGTCATGCAAACTCCCATTTCCTATATGCTCAAAGACAACAAGGCGCTGTCCATGCTCTGCACAATATCCAGCCAGTGTAACAATGTTTGGATGCCTCAAACGTGATATATTTGAAACTGCCTCAAGAAAATTGTCTTCCTCTTGCAAGGACAGTGCTGCATTGTCAATTTTCTTAATGGCCATTATCTAAATTAATGAACAAGGAGAAAATTAGTTGATGCACCACTAGTCTTAGAGTTTGTATTACAAGAGAAATCAACCTCAGATTAAAGTAGCAGTTTTATGCATATAATATCATGTTAAGCAAAACTACCTTTCCA
Organism: Prinsepia uniflora; assembly: GCA_032719365.1. Classification (NCBI taxonomy): domain Eukaryota; kingdom Viridiplantae; phylum Streptophyta; class Magnoliopsida; order Rosales; family Rosaceae; genus Prinsepia; species Prinsepia uniflora. The sequence continues at coordinate 8,638,212 of CM064868.1, read as the reverse complement.
TTAGGGAACTCTGCTCTGTAAACACGACCAAGAGAACCTTCACCAATAAGAAATTCTTGGCTAAAGCTATTTGTTGCTGTTTGGAGAGAGGCAACAGTATAAGGAGTGGCAGTGATAGGCGATTTTATCCTTTTTACTGAACCATTTTTACCATGTAACCTATCAATCACCAATATTTCTGCTGGTGGGGGCTTGAGATCAGTTACAGCGGACACACTTTTCACCCTCTGCTCTTGCATCTCAGTATTTACTGCAAAATAGTGCACAATGTAGCAGGGAAATGGTTAGGAGCTCAGAGAAAAGCATACAGCAGAAACTAGTTTAAGAAAAAGACTCTAGTTTCAAAGAAACACATTCCTCTCAAATCATATAACCATCATTTTAAAAAGAAACAAAAGGTAGTAAAGAAGAAAAAGACTACCATTATTTGTGCGAACAGATACACTTCCCCCAGAAGCTCTTGCAACATTGGCCCCTCTTTTATTTTTGCGAACGCAAAAAGCAAGAGCAAGTAAGATAACAAGAGCAACAAAAACAGAAGCCAGAATTATCCCTACCGAAGCCCCAACCGTCAGCCCTTTTTTTGAATCACGTGAATTTCCACCAGAACCCTTTGATGGTGTTCCAGACCCAGAATGAGTATGGTTCCTACCAGATCTTCCTGGGGGAGGTGGGTTATATGGTGGTGGCGGAGGAGCAGGACCATTTTCAAAAGCATTTCCATCATAACTATTGCAATTTTAAGAGCCAAATTAGAGAACAGTTGAAGATTAAATACAGATTTTCAGTAAACAAAGCAGGCACTTACATAAAAGTATGAATTGAACTAAGCTCTCGTGGTATCCACCCATTGAAATGGTTGTTGGCAACATTTCTGTACAAAATAATGTGCATAACAAGTAAATAAAAGTAGCTAGTAAGAATGTCAAGTGCTAATTTGCGGAGAGGGTAGAGGTGAATCCTTACAGAGTGGTCAAAGGCAAACCCGCGAGAGCATTGAGAGAACCAGTCAGTTGATTGTTCTGCACATAGCTGGTGAATTGACAAGTCATTACAAGTGGATGCAAATAAACAGCATAAGACTCACCAACAGAAATTCCGAACTAAATTAGTGCTTCAAAAACTCACAGGGAAGACAGATTGGACAATGAACTGAAGGAATTAGGAATATCACCAGAGAAGTTGTTAAGAGACAGATCCCTGCATGGAAAAGCTTAGTGGCCCGATATATGAAAGAGTTTAAACAAAAAAAAAATTCTAAACCATGCAGCCAAAATACTGATGACATTAGCCGAATGCTTAGGAAACTCAAGTGCTAGAGTAAGGTATCTTACAAGGTTGTAAGTCCCACAAGATTTGCAAAAATGTCACCAATTGACTGGGATAGTGAATTATGGCTAACATTCCTAAAAGCATGGATTTCAGAAATATATCAGCACTGCCTCAGACTGTGATTGAATTGCCCAAGAGATTTGGTCAAATTCATAGAGTTCAGTAAGGGCAACTCACAAATAACTGAGAGAAACCATGTTGGCAATAGAATAAGGTAAATTCCCAGTGAAGTTATTCCTTGCAAGATTTCTGCGCATACAGACAAATAAAAGAAGAAGAAATGTAATTTTGACAATCATAGTTAGCAAGGAAAACCACTATCGAAAAAAAAGGAATGAGTGATTGAACATTACAGGCTTGTAAGATTTGGAGGTAGCTGATACGGGAGTGTGTCGTGCAAATTGTTGTCACTCAAATCACTGATGAACACAAAGAACTTAATGTTATTAACTCAGGAAATCAATGAGAACGAAAGAATTTGTAATACCTGATACAAAACCCAAACAAGTCATAAGAGAAATAGGGCAATAATGTTCTTATAATTTTCTTACAATTTTCTCAATGATAACAGGTCCGAAAGCAAGTATCCCATAGTTCCGCTGAGACCTGACCCAGAAACCTCTCTGTTATAACAACAATAGGACACAATAACAATGTCAATGAGCCGATTTAACTAACTGAATAAAATTCAAAGCCACATTTTCGAAATTAGAATCATACATTGAAACAACAGCTGAGCCCTCACAAGTTACCCCTTTCCAAGACTCTCCACATGGATCGCCACCACTTGCTTTCCAACCAGTTAGTTGAGTAGGTCTGTTTACTGAGGTAAACAACACCTGTAGAGCTCGCACTGCAATGCAAAAAAGCACATCAATTCCTCACAAAAGCTTTGTTGCATATGCCCTGCAATTATTTGCTATCTTGTAAAAGAAATCAAAATTTTCAAAATAGGAATAAGCAGCCAGCTTTGATTCCTCTGTTAAATCAGGCCCAAGCTGGAACATTAGCCCAGTTAAGGTAAATTTCTCATTTTTCCAAGATTCAAATCCACATTAAACGGGAAATGTAAACCTGTTTTCCCCCTTTTCTTACCTTCCCCTCTTTATTTCTCAACAATCAAACGAGGCCTAAAGTTTTCATCTTTGAAGGAAAAAAATACATAAATAGATCGCAAAATCAAAACCCCCAAAGTCAAAGTTCATTTCACTCCAAAAAACCACATTTCCACGCAACACATCACAAAATCCATAAAATCACAAGCTTCCCAGAACTAAAGTGTAAACCTTTCTTAACGAAACCAATTACATAGGGAAAAAAATTAAGTAAAAAAAGTACCATCAGAAGCATCAGTAGTGGCCCTAACGAAAGGCAGGGCAGCAAAGGTCGAAGCGATTAACAGCAACACAGTAAGCAAGCGAGTTATAGAGACCGAGTGAGCAAAGTGGTGGTCAGCCATTGCCGTGTTAGTAGCAGTGAGAGTGTTCAGCTAAGGTGAGGCACATACAAGAACACCATGGAGGCCCAGGCAAGGAAGAAGAAGAAGAAACAACTGCAGGGTAGGGTTAGGAAGGGGTTGAGAAGGAGATCGCCACCAGTATTAAGAGGCATTGTCATTAAAGAAAAAGGTCAGAGCCTCAGAGAGTACGATGGAGATTCGAAGCTTGAGTAATTAAGAGAGAGAGAAAATTAAAAAACAATTATAATAATTAAAAGGTGTGCGTATTGTATCGCTGTGCGTACGTTGTGTCGGCGAAAAAAAGGAAAATAATTAGTTTTAAAAAATTGGAAAATGAAGAAAATGAGGAGGGTTCGGGTTTGGTTCGGAGTAGGCGAGTAACGTCTGACTCTTTTCTGGCAGGTACATCTCTTGCTCCTCAACTCAATTCTCACAACTACATTGGGTTTTCGCCACCTAATATTAAGTTTGAATTAATATTAAATATGATCGTTGACAAAAAAAAACATTAAATATGATGATTTTTAAATATTTTAAATTTAAATATCAAAAATATTATATTATTATATACTATATGTAAAATTTCGAATTCAAATCTTATGGGCGAAAAATCCAAAAAGTATTGTATTAAACTGTACTCCGGTGAAGAAAGAGATCGAGGAAATGTAGGATGGCCCTGGGAAACAGGGAGTAGCACCCAGGAATATCTGAAAATGACAAAAGCGTCCGGTTGTGAAGATGGTAAAGATGGAGGGACCTGGGGAGTGGGGATTCGTCATTGTTTTTTGACTTTCAGATTGTCCCATGCATAACATAACGGCCCTTTCTTTTCTTTTTTTCATTAATCGTGAGAATCATGAGAAGTTGAAATGAATAATGTTGACTCGCATGCAATTATGAACGTCCGATTTCCTTCTATCTTTTTAGTGTTGATCGAGTATCATAATATTCCAATATATTTAAGTAACTTTCATTATACTGTCATTTGTGAGGAGACCAGAGAAAGAAAGCGAAAAAAAAAAAGATGAAAGGAACATTATTATTCCCAGACATCAATTTAGTTAAATTATTATAATTAAAGTGGAAATCCAGATTCAAATTGTTTTGTAAGCCTTCAAGAACCAAGATGACTTGTATACATAATAAACATATATATATATATATATATGCACACCTTCCAAGCTTTTTTATTCCATGGATGGGGAAGGCAATGAAGTATGATCACTGCCCGTGATCTGCTTTAGATTCCTTCAACCGTACTAAGTAAAATAATTAGAGACAACCCACTAAAAAAAAGATCATATTCCACTTCACATTTTATAATTTTGTTCATCTGTTTGCTCACAAGCTTACTATTATACTATTTCAATACCATATAGTATAAAATTATAAGTTACTGTAATTATTAATTGGCAAATTTAATTTTATTATTATGTTGTTTATATCTTGTAATACACTCACTCATTCGTTTAAATTTTCCGTTCAAATTTCCTTTAGATGTTGACGAGTCTCATATTCTAACCGTTATCAACCTCGTTAAAAAAATATGTCTGTCAACTTAGCCATTTTTGCTCCCAAATTGTTGGAAAATGGAATCCACAAACACCACGTCAATACCTAATGAAAATTGAAATATAAAATTTAAGACAAATCAAAGTGTCACATTTTAAAGAGAAGTATTTTTTTAAGAAATCCTGAATAATTGTAATTAACACTTGAAAACATGTTCAACAGATGGACTAGATAGAGCAAGAGATGGAAGGCAGCTAGGAGCTGAGGGAGCAGGCTTCCTTCTTTACTGCCTCAGATTCATGCCTTCTTCCTTAACATGATAAAATAAAGAACCGTTTTTTTAATTACCTTTTCGAAATTCAGATGAGTAAGAGAAAGATCGACGATCTAAATCTTCATAATATTTTATGTTCTAAATTAAATTAATCTTAAATCACTTTCCTTAATTAATCTCCTGTGAATTGAGTAGAATATATGAATAATTGGTTCACACTCAATCTTTTGAAAGAATCAGCCACAGTCGTATATTATATATATATATATATATATATATATACGTTCCAATATGTCTGCTTTCTAAGATTAGCCACGTTCCAATCCAATGCATGTCCATTAATGTCCAGTCTTCCCATTGTGTAATTAAATATTTCTAATTTGTTTTTTTTTATATGGTAAGCAAATTATATTAACCAAAAATAAAGAAAAACTCTCAAGATCAAATCTAAAAAAGAACACAAAAAGGAAATGGCCTTTGAAATAGCCCACAAAGGAGGCAAAAGAACTAGCCACTGGCTAGCACTAACTACACATCAACATTCCAATTCTTTAGAAGAGACACATTTGTAGAAGTAAGTGGAAGATTGAGAAAGGAGAGATAGCTACGAATCATATTAACAATGGAAAGAATAATAGTATGAGTAGGCGTATACTTAGAGGTAAAAACCCTAAAGTTCCGCTCCCTCCATAAACCATAAACAGTAGCTGCAAGAGAAATCTTCAAGACCACAGCTTTCAAGGAAGATCCACCCTAACTAGCAGCAGCTCCAACAATAAACGAGGGCCAAGGAGGAAAAAGCCAAGGAACCCCACTCTTAATCAAAACCGAACCCCAAATGTGACCCGAGACCGGACAATCAAAGAACAAATGCTCATGGGACTCAACCTCCTCACCACAAAAGACACAATCAAGACTAGTCCTACCTATGAAGTGCCCAATAAGATCGAAAGTCAATAACTTCAATCTAATAGCCAACCAACGAACGAAGATAGCACGAAGAATGGAAGCAAAAAAACCACATAAGTTTAGTCTAATTTGTTTTCCCGTTGTCAATAAAAAGAGAAATTATTAGATTATTAACGAAAAGGCCGGTGATTAAGGCTCACGACAGCATTGTCCAATCAACCATCAATCAAAAAGAAAATCTTTTCTATGAGTTGGTAGTTGGTACATGATTACATCTTATTTTGTTTCTTTTTTTCTTTAAATTGTTTATAAAAAATAATGAGTTGCGATCAAATTGAGCTTTACATCTTATTAATATGTGGATGTTTATAGATTATTATACTTTTAAGGGTGTGTTTGGTACACCGTATTACGGTCCGTATATGCTAAATAATCTGAAACCTGTGTTTGGTACCAGTCGTATTAATTAGTCACTGTATAAGTTAATACGGTTGAATATTTTTATACAGTCTAGACACGCTAAAATAATACGCTCGAAATTGTCCGTATTAAATAGTCGGATAACTAGTAATCTTGTAAAATATAATAATAATAATAATAATAATAATAAAATAAATAGTAATATAATAAAAATAAAATATTAATTTAGTAAATATTAATAATAAAAAATAATAAAGTAATAAATTCTAATAATAATAAATTAATAATTAATGATATTTTAATAAATGATAATGATAAAATTAAAAATAATTAATTAATAAAAATGTAATAAATAGTAATAATAATTATTATTAAAATAAATAATAATAAAAATAATGACATATATAATTAATATTTAAGATATAAGTATTTTGTCAATTACTATAATATAATCCGGTCAGTATAATATAGTCGGCATTCTAATCCGGAAAAGTACCAAACGCCCGACTAAATAATCAGTCTATCCGGTGGACTGATTAGTCTATCCGATTGAAATAATCAGTACAGTACGGCATACCAAACGAGGCCTAAATGCAGAATTTGAATCATATCATATACTTATATATTATAATATGTAGAGTGATGAATACCGTCGTATGACTTTAATGCAGTACCATATAATAAATTTTTTTAGCTACGGGACAAAGAGGAGGCAGCAAAAGGTCGGAAACATACTGAATTTTTAAAGTAGGAGCTGGAAATTGAAGTAAGCAAAGAATATTAATCCCATTGCCAAGCAGTACGTAGCTAGTTGTGACTGCATCCACTTTGTTGTTTTCTTGAATTGTAAGTAAGATATGACCTCGACAGCCGACATTAGTCCACATGACCACCACCGCCGGTCCACCACCATGGCAACACTAGTCCCCATGACCACCACCGCTGGTCCACCACCATGGCACCATCACCACCATCCACCAATATATTCCAAGTTATATTATACAACCACTGTGGACTAGCTATTTAGGTCTACTGCCGACTAGCTACATCATAAAGGCGCAAGTCAACCACCGTGGACTCTCATCTTAATGCACATTGATAAAATAGACATCAGTATTCATTAGACCTGAAAATTGAAATTTCACTAATTATATATATTATCTTATAATTTACACTTTATAATAGATTTATACATAAATTTTCAAATATTACAATCAAATATTATAATTTTCACACTGAACTCTGTAAATCGTTACACTTTCTAATTTATTAATTTTTTTAGCAAATCTAAAATGGGACCCATAATTTTAAATAATAAAATATTATTTAAATTTATAAAAATTATTTATTTTAAAAATATATATACTTTCAGATAATAAAATTAAAAATAAAAAATTTTAAAATATTATTTATTTATGAAAGTAATTTGTCTCTCTTCATCAATGATTTTTTTAATTTTTTACATTTATTTTGTGAAATAAGGCCTTAGTAAAAAAAAGATGATGGAGAGAGAGACAAATTACTTGCGTACATAAATAATTTTTTTAGAGTTTTTTTAAAATTTTTGTATTTGTACATTTTTTTAAAATTTTATTATTTGAAAGTAACATAATTTTATCAATTTAATTTAATATTTTATATTGTGAGTCCCATTTCAAATTTGGTATAAATTTTAACAGAGGAGTCAAAGTGTAACAATTTGAAGAGTTCATGGCAGAAATTGTAACATTTGAAAATTTAGGTATGAATCAATTATAAAGTGTAAACCACAAGGTAGTAAAATATAATTTGCCAAATATTAAATAGTTATAGAATGTGATTATAAGGGTGTATTTGAGTGAGGAAAAAACATATGAAATTTGTTAAAAAGTTTGAGTTTCAAGTTTTCTATGTACCAATTCTTAGGGCTGGGCACATGGAACCAAAATACCGAAACCGTACCATTTCAGATCAAACCATACCGAAAAAAAACCGAATAGTAAAACCATTGTATGATTGGTACGGTACCGAAACCGTACCGATATAATTCGGTACGGTTTCGGTATCGATATTTTAAAAAACCGTCCCGTACCGATACCGTACCGAATTAGAATATTTTTTTTAATAATTAAATTTATTTCTTATTGGTTTATTAGGCCTTCTTCAAGAGTTGATATGACCATACATGTCTTAATTTAGCTTATAAGAGTTGATATTTTCAACTTAGTGCAACTTTTTCAATACATATTTGAAAACTTAAGTCCTTCATAAATGTAGTTTTGCTTTTTCTTTAGTCTTTTCCTTACTTTATAATCACAAACAAAATTTTGGCTCAAAACCGAAACCATACCGAAACCGTACCGAACTTAATTGGTACGGTACGATCTGGTTTCACTTTCAAAATATTAAATACCGAACCGTACCGTACCGATTAAAATTAAATGGTATGGTTCTGGTATCGATCAATTTTGTACCATACCGAACCGTGTCCACCCCTACCAATTCTCTTATTTGGATGGATAAATATAATAATTTAAAATTTTAAGAAAATATAAAACTTGGAATTTAGATGATACAAATATCAAGTTTAAATTCCATTTAAAAATAAGTCATTTTCAAAATTTCATCTTGATAATTATCATTTATATATGAATAGTAAATTACATGTTTAAATTCCATTTCATTTTTACATTACCCAAATATAAAACTTCATCATTTTTGAAAAATTAAATACCATTAATTTAAATTCCGTTATTTGATAAATTCTTAGTAATCTTAAAATTCTTGATCCAAACATACCATAAAGGTTAATTGACTGGATCATCCTTATTTTGGTAAATTTTAATCAAATAGTTAAAATTTAGTTTAACTACTCACTTATCCAAACAAACTACTTTTATAATTTGAAAACAATTTTTTTTTACCATTTAAATACATTTGCACATAATAAACAAAATGGAGAGTGTTTACTTAAAATTATTTGAAAGCCTAATTAAAATAAGGATAAACTATATATAAGCCCCTAGATTATAAAGGTGACCACAAACGCATATCCAAACTATCAAACTTTCAAAAAAATATCTAAATTATAAGAACACTAACATTTAATTACTTTCGTCAAGATTTCCATTCGCCATTAAAAATGCAATGTGTTAATAGTTTTGTCAACTCAGCAAGTGATCTGGAAAATATTAAAAGGGCATTTTCAAAATTTTGAAAATATCAATTAATACCCACCTGAAACCCTAAAATGTAAATCTCATTCCCCCCTCCTTCCCTAAATCGAATTCCCAACCCCTTCCCCCATCAAATCGAATTCCCAACAACAAATACCAGATTTTGATGGTTGGGATTTTTGACACAAGTTTCGAGACAAACTTCGCTCACTTCCACCATCTTCGACTACACAAGTGTCGCCATCTTCACCTGAGAACCCAACCTATCAACATTTTTGTATTACTCACTCCCCACCTTATCTCTTATGTTTCGTTTCGTAAAGAGCTTTAATACAACAAAGAAGAAAGGTTGAAATTAACCCACTATGGTAATGGAAAATCTATGCAAGAAATGAGCAATGATGCTCTCACAAATCAATTATGTGACTCACTGAGTTGCAATAGCGAGAGCACCCCCAACAACCCTTATAAGAACAAGCCTTATTTCAAAAGACTCGATCTAGGCTCACTGGCTTCGCCATTGAGGATACAAAGCTCAGTCAATGATGGCAATAGCGGTGGAGGAGGAGGTATTGCAGTAACCAGTTCAAGTTGTAGTTCAGATACTTCTTATGGCAAAGTTTCTAGCAAAACCACCAATGCCCAGGTGGGCAGAAGATCACATTCCAAGCCGAACAACCACTTTGGGGAGCTCTTGGCTTCGCCAGAGATGAGCCCGAAAGCCTTTGAGAAGGTCCAATCTGGAACGACCCTGCAAAATTGAAGCCTGTTTATTGGAGATTGGTCTCAACTGGACCCTCATTGATCTACTATGGATTGCCATGTCTGATTTAGAAAAGTATACCATACTTCGTTATCTTCTATCTATAGGTGGAGACAATTAGATTACAACATCCATGGATAAGATGCTCGACTGACAAATATGGTTGTTACTTGTGTTCGAATAAGAAAAGGTTGGTAATGGAAAAATACAAGTATCAGAGACTCAGTCTCGAGACAAATCATTAATTAGGATCCTCACAATCTGGTTTTTTCTATTGGAAATTCTGTTACATCCCGTACCTAAAATTAGAATTTAGAGAACGCAAAATTACCAAAATGCCCTCATTAGTGTTGTTGGGCCTTGACTTCTCGGGATTATGGGCTACTTTTTAGGTATAGGGTTGGTGGGTGTGTGTGTAATTTAAGCCAAAGTCTATTAGTTGACAACCCAAGCCCATAATGCATCTAACCCACTTGGGTTATCTAGGCCCATTGGGGGCAAGCCCAAAAAACTAAGTCCTCATTTCAGCCAAAGCTATATGCTTACCTTGCTTTGACTTAGGCCCAATACCCACTTTTATTACTAAAGCCACTTACCTTTACTCCCTGATCGATCTCTCTTTCACACGTACACTGTCAGGACCCACTCCGATTATCACCTCGACAACCGAGACGAACCCTGTTCCCGTCTGAAAATCACGCTTAAAGTACTAAAATAACCTCAAAGTAACCATAAGTATAACTATCAGACCAGGGAGAAAATGTAATACAACAAGTCAACAGTAACAGAGCATAGTATTACACAAAACGGGTACAAAAGTCCTACTAGGCTAAACACGCAACGGAAAAACGCCGCAAAGCTCTATACCTCTGTCCCTGCCTCAACGTTCACCCCTACGATTTTCACCACGACCTGGAGGGTAAGTAAAACCAAAAAATAGTGAGTGGACTAAAGAGAAATAAGAGTTCCTAAAAACAATTTATAAAACAAAACAGGATTTTTCCCTCCGTTTTAAAAGAAAACATGCATGCCTAACTAAGTATCGAAAAACAGCAATATAGAACAGTAATTAATCATTCTAAAATCGTATCATAAAAACAAGATCTACCAATATCAATGTCCGATCAAACCTGTTGGGTCTATCTGAGTCTTTAAACTCAAACCAGGCCTCAAATGTAATCCGAGTCTTTAAACTCCCGAGTCTTTAAACTCAATCCGGGCCCGCCCCCGTCATATATAATTCGGGTCTTTAAACCCACTAATCAGATCCATCAAATCCAATCCAAATCATGTTTAAATCATTTCTGAAATCATATCCAAACCCGAATTCGAATCACTATTTCGAAGCCGTTCTGGCGTTCAGAACCGTCATTCCGAATCCAAATTCGGAAATCCCATTTTTCAACTTTAAGCCAAATCCGAGATCCGATTCTAAAACCGAAAACCTTGATTTTTAAATCATGTTTCAAAACCCATGTATCATCATATAAAATCAGTAACCAAAAAGCATGGCGTTAAAAACCATAAATAGAACATGTCTCGTAAAACGTGCTAAACCGGTAAATGCCTCGAAAAACGTGCAAATGTGTAAAACAGAAATAGCACAAGCAATGATCATAAAAGCATACTTAAAAACATAAAACATGTAGATAAAAACAGTTAGGCATGCTCGTTAAAAGAGAAGGAGTCCACTCATTCTGAAAGCGTCAGTCGCGCTCCGTGCGCACTTCAACCGTCTCAGGAGTGTCCCGTCCTGTCAAAAGTCACAAAATCGGGTCACAATTACTTCAATTACGCTTATCCTAATTTTCCCAAATTTTCGGAATTTTAAACGTAATTTAAACGAAAACCCTAAACCTTTGAATCCTCGAACAAACCCGACCCGGTGTCCGATTAACACGAAACTTGTTCCAAAAGATTCGTTACAACGATTAGACTCAAAACCATGTTGGAAGTTTCCCCATATTCCTCCCCACACGCCGCCCAAAGGGGCTGTGCGTGGGCTTCACGAGCCTGCTACAGGGTCATCTTCAACCTCTGGCCAGCCGGTTCAACTGAACCGAACCGGCGTGATCGGTTCTCCCTCAATTCCTACTCGATTTCAATCCTTTCAATCCCATTAGTTTCGTCCCCTTCCTAGCAACCATTTCCAATCCTAAAATCTAAACATTACAGCCTCTAACCCGTCGTCCTCAATCTCGAACAAAAACTGTCCGAAACCTCTGTTTCGGTTCCCGGCCAACCACGCAATCCCCCGTCACGGCTTCGAGTTTAAACGATTCTTAGGGACCTACTGAGTCTCAAAGAACTCACAGAATCCCTCGACTCATCCCCAAAAGTCACAACTTTTCGTTTGAATCAAAACGGAAAAACAGAGGAAACAGAGACTTACCGTCTTTCTCACCTCCGCCGTACTCGCCGCCGTGCTCCTCTGCGTCCACGGAGTTGTCCTCAGCCGTCCTAGCCTCCCTTCGAACTTGTTTGGATCAATTCGATCGTCTGTGGTTGCACCACAACCTCAACCCTCTCCGTTTTCCTGAGAACTCAAACCTCACATGTAACGCCCTGAAAAATCCAAAAATTGTAAAATATTAAATAATGTGAAAATGACATTTTTACCCCTAGAGGGACATGGCTACAAGTTGACTTTTTGTTTGGCATACTTTTTGTACATTTTTCTAGTGCCATTGTGTAGGTCTCGGAACGCTGAATCCGTAGATAGGTGACACGTCGAAAACGGAGTTCGGATGAAGAAGTTACGGGGTTGTGAAGTGTAGGGGCAAAATGGTCATTTGTGATCTCAAGGGTAAAATGGTAATTGTGCTTAAGGGGGGTAAAATGGTAATTGTGATCAGGGCTAATTAAATTAGGTAATTAGCAGCTGAGTTATGAGCTGAGGGACAATTGTCATTTGGAATTCATGCTTAGTGACAACAAAGCACCGCTTGCCGCTAAACAACCATAAACAATTTCATTAACCGTCCATGTACATCCATATTAGTTTGATTGATCATGATCCTAAACTAACTGATACCATTGTGACAGAGAGAAAAACAGAGAGAATTAAACGAGAGAAACTGAGTAAAAACCAACACAAGGCAACTGCCAGTACACTGGGCATACCCGAAATAACCATTGAAGGACCCAAATTCGATTTTAATTTTTGAGACGATTTCGATTGAAATTGAGGTGATATTTCATCTTCTGGGAACTAGACGACTCGAACCCAATCAACTGGAACGAAAATTGGAGGTGAATTGGTGTCAAACAGGCTCTGCAACCGTTCTGAAAATTTGAGCTTGCGTTCGATTGCTTGGAGGTAATGATTTGTGAAATTGATTCCAATTTCGTACTTAGAATGAAGGTTAGATGCTTCTGGTAGAATCAATTGAATGATATAGGTCGATTTTGGGGTAGAACCCGAGTTAGGACCCGTCGGGTTTCGAGGTCGAGTCGAGGGATTTAGGACCTTGTTTCACGAAATTGAGTTCATAGATCCTTAATTCATATTGACTTGATGCTAATGAGTGAAAGAACGGAAGGAAGTGAAGTCAAATTGATCGAAACCGAGTCGGGTCTGATCGCGGGTCTACAACCCGTTTACCAGAGAAACGGGCGAGAGAGAGAGAACTGTAGCAGCCACTGTTCACGGCGCGTGGCTATCACGCGCAGCCGCTTGCGGCTGCGGTTGAGGGCGCGTGACCGGGAATTTGAAGATGGGTTCAACATTTTTTTTTATGTTCTCGATGATACAGACCTATTGGCGTTAGTTTCGGGTCAATCGGATATAAATTAAGGATAGTTTTGCGTATCTGAAGCGTATAGGTTACGTTTAAATAATATTATTTTATTCCGGAGATTGGGAAATTCGTACACAAGATTATATGATACTCTAGTAACCCTCTATTACATTTTTGACAGGCCGAAATATTCTCGGGACATCAGACGAGAACGAACAGCTCAAATCCGAGCAATCTGGACGGTGTGTGAGTGGACTTTTGTTTTCTACCCTAAATGCATGCATATATGTTTTAACTGCTTTTAAATACTTTATGATATGCTTTAAATTGATTTGCTATGATTGATCTTGTGATATGATGATTTTCGAATTTTAGGAATATTATATTATTTTATATTGGTTTTGAGCACGATTTTCGAGAAAACCATAAAATTGTGATTTTTGGCGATGGCCTAAGATTTGAGATGGATTTTAACTCAGAATTGAAGTTATGTGATTCCATTGATGAAATTGAATTATAAATGATATGTTAGACATGGATTTATGGAATTTACTTGTGCTTTGGAAACGCTATATTTGGGGCAGAGGCCCTATTGAACTATTGGATTGATTTGAGATTTAAATGGTTTTGAAATGAGAATATTGGCTCTTGGTACCATCCTCTGTGATTTGATGGTCTCCTCCAGACGTCGTAGATCCTGGGGTAGTCACGATCCACCACCTGGAGATGAGTGGCTCCGAAGGGAGGCTCAGTCTCAGGAGTGTGAGTTTATGATGATATCCTCCAGACGTCGTTGATCATGGAGATGATATCACCCCAGACGTCGTTGATCTTGGGGAGGTACTCGGACGTGAGACACCCGAATTGCACGTGTTGCATTGATATCGTGACGGGTTATTGGATATTGAGATTGGATGTTGAGGATGGTGGTATCATGATTGATTTTGAACTGTATTAGCTGTTTTATTTTACTTTGATTTATATGACTCATGTTTTATATGATATGCATGCATGTTTACAAACTGGAGGGTAAGACTAGTTTTGATAAATAAATGTATTTCTAAATCTTTATTTTTGTCCACTCACACCTTTAATGTTTTTGTACCCTCTAGGCCCATGCACAGGTACTGAGGCTCGTATCGAGGCAGAGGAATAAACAGACCATTGCGTACTCGAGTATCTGACCGCGTAGGATTTTGATCTTTGTTTGTAAATATTTCTTATGCTCTGTAAACCGGTTGACAACTGAGGTAGTCAACGGTCCTAAAGACGTACCTATCCCTGGTCTGACTATGTGTGTTGTTTGTTGTGTTCTGTATCTATATATATATATATCTAAACTAATTTTGCTATTTTACGGTTATAGTCAGACGGGAGCAGGATCTTTCATGATTATCGAGGAATAATCGGGATGGGTCCTGTCATCACACCCACTGTTGTTCCTCGCACAGCTCTCACTCACTCTCACTTATCAGCTTCTCCCTTCTCTCTGTCACTCTCACCAAGACACAAGGCTTCCCACACACACAAAATCGATCCGGAATCCTCACCGTCTTACTCTCTGTTTTCGGTTAAAGGGACAATTGCACGGGTTTAAACTTGGACAATTTGTAACCGTGCACATTATACACTTCTTAGAAGCCTCTAGGTTCACCCCACGTGTCCAACTTTCCATGGACAACAAAATAAATATCCAATCCCACAATCCCATATGGCCTTATCTAATTGGCCCAATTGTGAAAAGACCAAAATTCCCTTAAGTCCAAAATTACCATTTTGCCCTCCAACTTTATAGACCCATAACTAATCCGTCCGACGTCCGATGACAGCGTGCCGCCTGTCGTTGTACTCAGGACGTCGAGGCCTATATAACGGTCCTCGGTCTACGTGAAAATCAAAAGTCCAACAAAAAGTCAACATTTTCCCTCTATTTAACCAAAATTACGGTAATGCCCTTAACCTTCCGAATACCATAACCTTTCCTCCGATTGTCCAAATCAAACGTGCCACCTGTCTACGGACTCGTGACGTCCTAAACTACGTCACGGTCAATGGTCAAAGCTCGTTCATCCTGTAAATCAAAAAGTCAACTTTTAGCACACTATTCACAAGGGCAAAATCGTCATTTTTATACAAATATTTTACAAAATTACATTTGTACCCCTCCCGAAGGTACGGGTTGTTACATACACTCATCTTTTTCCCTTCACAAACTTGTGAACCCCTTACACGCTGAAACCATGAAACCTGATTACTTCCATCAAGCTGCCACTTCAGGTATAATTCTCTTTAACTCAGGCGACAATCTACCACCTTCCTTCTCTCTCATCGTCGATCTAATTGTCACCCACCGCGAGGAGACTTGACCCTTGGCACAACTTGAACCAGGTCCCAGATGGTAGCACACGACTTCGTTGTGACTTCTCTCGACGGTCAGACTCGTCAATTAGGCCGGGGAATGCCATGACTCGAATTAGGGAAGCTCGACCCGAAAGTGACCCGATGTCATTCGAGATACTTTGACGTAAGATCGACCCTCTCGAATCCCTCTACCATCCATAACATAGTTAGAAATTTCCTCTCAAGCATTTGCATGTGTTTTTTGGTGCGAGGAACATTGATGGTGAAGTGACCCATTTTAGACACTTTTCGACCCGTTTCCAATTCAACAAACCAACATCTTGTAGAGGTAAAGATGACCCTTTTTGACCTAATCACGGTGTTAGACGCATTTAGGGCCTTCTTTTAACCCACATGCATGTTGTTTTCGAGTAAGGGTGGATGACAAAGCTGACAACGACCAGAATTTGAAGCACCAATGACACGACCCATCCCAATCCCCCCGGGATTACCATGGAATGTGTCATGCTCCCGTCTGACAAGAGGTGTCAGACAAGGGATAACCTGTTGCCACTACCCAAACGGGCTTCCAGAGTGCGCAAGGATCGATGGAGGAGGTGTACGATGTCCCAGTCTCTGCTGCAGTCGCTTCCGGAATCAACTTGAAGGGCATTAAAAACAAAAGCTGTGAGTGGACGAAAATAATCAAGTCTGTTTAAAACATTTATAAAGACATTTATGCCCATCAGTAAAAACATATGCATGCATCGAATTTATAAAACCAATGTCCATTCACAGACCGTTTAACCGAGCGCCTCGATACGCGTGCCACCGGCCTTCCCGGGCCTCGTTACGAACATCGGGACTCCCGAATCTGTTCATAACACATTAGAGGGTTACTAACCTCTACATTAACATCCTATTCAAGTCCCGTAATTTTCCCGAATTTTTAACTATTTTTAAACTGGATTTAAAACCTTCGAACATCCCGAACAATATCGAAACGGGGTCCGATTGACACGAAACCAACGCTAAAATGTTCGTTACATTTCATAGGACAAAAGTCATGTTGACCACACCTCGAGATTCGTGCCCATGCGCCGCCGTGAGTGGTTGCGCCTGAAAGCCACACGCCTACTACAGTGACTGCTACAGTCATCGTCCTCACCCGTATGACTGGTAAACGGGTCTGATTACCCGCGATCTGACCCGATCAGATAACCATCAATTCAAGCTTGATTCTTTCCATTTTTTTATCCTAACACAATCATTAACCAATCAATTTCAGTTCTGTGTCAATGAGCAACACCAACTATCCCTTAATCGTGCCATCAACCCGTGATCACCAAAACGGGTCGATCACCGTAACTCCACAATTCCTCAACCATTGTCAAATTAACATTCCAGTAAGCTCATTAGGATTAATACGAACTAATTCGCATGATTAATTGGACATGAAGTTACCTCAATCACCACGACTCAAGCTTGGATTTTCCGGCCATCCGCCGCGCCTGTGCACGACACTAGGAGCCCCGAAAATGGCCACATTTGGTCTGGATCGACTCGTGGAGGTTCCAGGAAGCTCATTCAATCCACAATTAGTCAAGGGCTGGCCTAAAACTGGAAGTTCGAATTTGAACTTCACACAGAACCAGTTCGGGTTTTCAAAACACCCCACACACCAATTCCCTCTCATTTTTCCATCTCTCAATCTCAGAGTGTTTCACTCAACACCCAAAGTCTCTTCCCGTTCAAAACCCACACAATTTTGACCTGGGGACGACTGATCAAGCGTGGGAAACAGTCCTCTGTTTTCTTCCATTTTTAGGTGCACCAGCCATAGTTTAATGGCCAACCTCACCGTCCCACATAGCCTTGCATCGCACAATCATTAATAAACAATCCCATAACACATATATAATAGTTTAGGCCATCAATTGCCCCATAAAAAAATTACCCGTGCGCTGGCCATGTTCTCCCAACACAGCCTCTACAGTAACCTGTGCAACAATTCCCTGTGAAATTACTATTCTGCCCTTGTGCAGAAAATTACCAAAATGCCCCTCACGCATCCAGACCCGTAACTCGGTCATTCGGACTCCGATTGATGCGTGCCGCCTGTCTACGAACTCAGGGCACCGAGACCATCCTAACGGTCCTTGGCCCTCGGCCATCGAACCTCCCGATCAAAAAGTCAACATTTTCCCTTATTTCGTCCAAATTACGAAAATGCCCCTAAACTTCCGTACGTCATAACTTTCACCACGAACGTCGGAATCGAACGTGCCACCTGTCTATGAACTCGTGACGTCTCGAACTACGTCACGGTCATTGGTCAAAGTCCATTTGACCGTCCGAATTAAAAGTCAACGTTTTGCCCACGCCCAAGGGCAAAACGGTCATTTTGCACAATTCGTCCGAATTCACTCAACTAATCCCTGATTAGTCATTCTAAATCATAATTAAATAATATTAAATCCCGATACTCGGGACGGGTCGTTACAACAAATGACCCTACCGTTGATTTTATGGCCGCAGCAAGTAGAATTCGAACTCATAACCTAGATTTTTAGATTTCTAGCATTGTGTAGAGTAGGTTAGGTATTTTGCATGTCGATTTTGGGTTAGAATTGAAGGAATTGGACCTCATCAGATTCTAGGATTTTTCCGACGATAAACCCAGAATTCGACCACCATGGATGCCAGCGTTGACGACAGTTCAACCACCGTCTCTGGTGAGGCTCCGGTGACGGAGGTCAATAATGGTCAACCATTAGTCAACAGTTAGTCAACCATTAAACTTGACGGTAAAACTAATGAAAGTTAATGGAATATTCCACGGAATATTTGGGGAAATATTCTAGGGAATATTCCCACACATGTGCAACACATGCGTGGCACTGTGCTACACGTGTGGTGTAACGACCCGGACTTTCAACGAGGGTTGAAATGACTATTTTTCCCCTGAAGTCCAATGGTTGATTTTTTTTTATCAAAAGTCAAAATGTTGGTTTTTTGATCGAAATGGCCTTTGAGTTTTTCGTAAAGACCATTACGAAGGTCTCGGCCTCCCAAGTACGTCGGCAGGTGACATGCTGAAAACGGAGTTTGGTTTGTTTTGTTCTTGGTCAAAATTACATAGGGGCATTTTACCAAAGTAAAGTATAAATCTTGAATAGATACAGACTAAGCATATAGTAGTTATAGTTCAGTGGATTCGTACGGTGGAGGTAGCATGTCAGGACTCGTCCCAATTACCACCTCGATAACCGGGACGAACCCTGTTCCCGTCTGACAATCACACTTAAAGTACTAAAATAACCTCAGAGTAACCATAAGTATAACTATCAGACCAGGGATAAAAGGTAATACAACAGTAACACAGAGGATAGTGTTATACAAAACAGGTGCAAAAGTCCTACTAGTCTAATCATGCAACGGAAAACACCGCAAGCTCTATGCCTCTGTCCCTGCCTCAACGTTCACCCCTGCGATCTTCACCACGACCTGGAAGGTAAATTTAAAAACCAGAAAAGTGTGAGTGGACCATTTAAAATGAAAAGTTTTAAAACACTTTAGGAACAAACAGAATTTCCCCTTCGTTTTAAAATAAAGTATGCATGCCTAACAAGTATCAGAAAAACCGCAACAATAACAATATAATAATCATTCTAAAATCGTATCATAAAATAAGATCTACTAGTGTCAAAGTTCGATCAAACCTGCTGGGTCTATCCGAGTCTTTAAACTCAAACCAGGCCTCAAATGTAATCCGAGTCTTTAAACTCACGAGCCTTTAAACTCAATAGGCTTACCGGGGGTAATAGCAATATATTCGAGTCTTTAAACTCCCGAGTCTTTAAACTCAATCCGGGCCCGTCCCCCGTCATATATAATTCGGGGCTTTAAATCCAACCAGATCTAGAAAATCCAATCTAAACCATTCACAAACCATTTCTATGTCCATATCCAAACTCGAATCCGAAATCACTGGTCTGACGCCATTCCGGCATCCAGAACCGTCATTCCGAACCCAAATCCGGAATTCCACTTTTCAACCTTAAAACCAAATTCCACTTTCCGAAATCTGATTCTAAAATTGAAAACCTTTAATGTAACAACCCGTACCTTCGGGAAGGGTAAAAATGTAATTTTGTAAAGGATTTGTATAAAAGGACGATTTTGCCTTGTGAATAGTGGGTCAAAAGTGGACTTTTTGATTTACCGGTTGGATGAATGTTGACCATTGACCGTGACATAGTTAGGGACGTCACCAGTCCGTAGGCAGGTGGCATGTCCGATTCGGAAAATCGGAGAAAAAGTTATGATGTGCGGAAGATTGAGGGTGTTACCGTAATTTCGACTAATCGAGGAAAATGTTAACTTTTTAGTGGACTTGTGAATTTCACGTGGACCGAGGACCGTTAGATAGGTCTCGACGTCCTGAGTACAACGACAGGCGGCACACTGTCATCGGACGTCGGACGAAATAGTTACGGGTCTGGAAAGTTTGAGGGTAAAATGGTACATTTTAACACTAGGGGCAATTTGGTCTTTTACCCCTTAAGCCCAATCAGATAAGGCCAAGTGGCTGAGTGGGCTTGGATATCTTGTGTTGGTCCATGAGGAGGTGGACACGTGGGAGAGAGCTAGAGGCTTCTGGGAGAGTCTATGTGTGCACGGCCACACATTGTACGCATTCAAACCCGTGCACCTTGGCTGTGAGAAACAGAAAACAGAGAGTGAAGATTGAGAGTGAGTGATCGATTATGTGAGGGTGTGAGAATTTGGTGAGTTGTGAGAGTGAAAGAAAGAAGAGAGGAGGTTGGTGATCGAGTCGGGGAGTGGAAATCGTGCACGGAGACACAGCGGTGGAAGGCTGTGATTTCTGAGAAAACAGAGAGATGGTGGCACTGTGGCGGTGGTTGTGCTGTGTGGTGGCTTAGTCCAAGGAAATAGGAGGCCTAGACGACTGCAGAGGACTCAACGAGCACCGTGGCACGCGGCGGTGCAGACGGCGGAGTGAGAATCGAAGGTATACCCCGAATCCCCTGTTTTCCCTTTTTTATTATTTTCAAAAGTCGTGGACTTAGGGCTAGAGTCGAAGGTTTTGGAGGTTAGGGTGAGACTCCTGGAGGTCCCAGGAGTCGTCTGAGTGTGGTGCCGTGACGGGGGAGGACCTGGGTGGCCGGCGGCCAAAACAGGGCTCACGGGCCGTCTGTTTCGAGGATGAAGTCGAGGGGTTTTAGGCTTCGATTTTCAAAGGTTAGGAGGGGAAAGGATTGCTGGGGACTGGACGATGCTATTGGGATTGAAAGGGAGAAGAATGGTGGAGGAACGGTGGAGAACCGGTCACGCCGGTTCAACACAGACTCGAGGAAGAAGAAGCACTGTAGCAGGTGCGTGAGGCCCACGTGCAGCCACTTTGGGCGGCGCGTGGGGGCGCGTGGGGAGGATTCCGGCCAAACTTCCAACATGGTTTTGGTTCTAAATGTCTTAAGGAATCCATTGGTGTGATTTTCGGGTTAATCGGACGATGTTACGGGATGGTTCGGGAATCCGGACGGTTTATGGTCTAAGTTTAAATTACAAATAAATTCCTGAAAAATGGGGAAAATTAGGGTTAGTATATTTGACGTAATTGCAACCCTATTTGGTGCCTATTGACAGGACGAGAGACGCTTGAGACGGTCGAGGAGCGCACGGAGCGCGATTGACAATTTCCGATTCGTGAGTGGACTCTTTCTTTTCTTACGAGCATGCCTAACTGTTTTTATTTTTATTTTATGATTTTAAGTATGTTTTTATGCTTGTTAATGATGATTATATGTGATGGATATGCTTGCACGTTTTTCAAGACATTTTCTGGTTTTTGCACGTTTTTCGAGAAAAACGGGATTTCTGATTTTGATGCTATACTTTGGTATTTCAAATTATAATTGTGTTCTGATGGTTATAATGAATTCTGAGACATGATTTTGGCAACCCGGTTTTGGTTTAAAATTGGATTTCGTGGAATTCCGGATCTAGGTTCGGAATGACGGTTCTGGATGCCGGAAGGGCATCAGACCAGTGATTTCGGATTCAGATTTGGAGATGAATTTTAGAATTAGTTTTGGATTGGATTTGCTGGATCTGGATTGGGTTTAAAGACCCGGATTCTGATTTGACGGGGGACGGACCCGACTTGAGTTTAAAGACTCGGGAGTTTAAAGACTCGGATATTTACGATATTACCCCCACATGCCTATTGAGTTTAAAGACTCGGGAGTTTAAAGACTCGGATTACAATTGAGGCCTGGTTGAGTTTAAAGACTCAGATAGACCCAGCAGGTTTGATCGGACTTGGCATTGATATATTTGGTTTTATGATATGGATTATACTGTTTTATGTCGTGGTTTTCTGATACTTCGTTAGACATGCATGTTTTTAAAATGGAGGGAAAAATATTACTATTATTTTCTTAACTCTGATTTGATGATTAATTGTTTTTGAACTTTTATTTCTTTTAGTCCACTCACACCTTTCGGTTTTAAATTTTCCCTCCAGGTCGTGGTGATAGCGCTGGGGTGAACGTTGAGGCAGGAATCGAGGCATAGAGCTTTCGACGTTCTTCCGTTGCGAAACTAGCTTAGTAGGATTTTTTGTGCCCATTTTGTATGAACTATGCTCTAACTTACAGTTGTATTTTATTTACTCCCGTGTCTGATAGTTATGCTTATAGTGGTGTTGAGGTTATTTTGGTACTTTAAGTGTGATTTTCAGACGGGAGCAGGGTTCGTCCCGGGTATCGAGGTGATATTTGGGACGGGTCCTGTCAATTGGTATCAGAGTCTAGGTTTGTCGGTTTGTGTCGATACAAGGTCGTTTTTAGGTTGTTTTACTAACTCTATGCCTCTTTCAGTGTACGTTCGACCATGCCTCCGAGACGTGAACCCCTTCCACGACCTGAAGAAGCTGAGAGTGCGTCGATTGAGCGAGCCCAGCGGCTCGGGGCTACTACGTTCAGTGGTGGGGCAGACCAAGAGGAAGCCCACCGATGGATCACCCGGCTTGAGCGGATTTTCGGGGTGATGCATTGTCCTCCAGGAGATCGGGTGTTGTTGGCTACTTTTCTGTTAGACGGCGCAGCGTATGAGTGGTGGTATACG
This sequence comes from Prinsepia uniflora, assembly GCA_032719365.1. Lineage (NCBI taxonomy): Eukaryota > Viridiplantae > Streptophyta > Magnoliopsida > Rosales > Rosaceae > Prinsepia > Prinsepia uniflora. Next base: position 8,615,156 of record CM064868.1, on the reverse strand, counting down.
CTGGAGTTGTCAGGTTGGGACGCTCATACCGTGACTTGGGAGACTTTCCGGGAGCGGTTCTCGGACCAGTATTATCCTCGCTCTTTTCGGGATTCCAAAGGGGCGGAGTTCCTTCAGTTGAAACAGGGGAGCATGACAGTGGCCGAGTATGAGCAGAGATTCCAGATGTTGTCCCGATTCGCTCCTGCATTTGTGGCAATCGAGGCTGAGAAGTGTCGTCGATTTGAGTTGGGTCTTCGAGGAGATATTATAGCCATTGTGACAGCCGGCTCATTTGCTACTTTCCGGGAGTTGTCAGACGCTGCTCTTAGAGTGAAGGCTAGTCTGCCTGCCAGGCCACAGTACTCGGGCAGTGTGCGATGCCGTGAGCATTCTTTTCCTGGAGCGTCGAGTCAGCAGACCCCGAAGCGAGGTAATTTTGGTGGTACGTCATCGGTGGGTGGAGCCCGGTTTGGCAGACCATGCATTTTTCAGGGCTCAGGATTCCGGGGAGCTAGAGCACAGCCTACTCCTCAGGCGAGTGCTACTTCAGTTGCTTCTACTGGGAGACAGATTGGTCGACCCGGTAGAGATGTCTGCTATTATTGTGGAGAGCGTGGCCACTTTCGGAGAGAGTGCCCGTTACTAGCCCAGGAGGGTGGAGCAGGTCGAGGTGCAGCAGAACCTGGGCGGAGTACTGCATCTGTGTCAGGGACGGCAGGCCCTAGAGGTGGCGGTGGTGCCACGAGCAGTTCTAGAGGGCGCGGTAGGTCATCAGGACCGCAGGCGCGAGTTTTTTCTATGACCCAGGTCAGCACCAGGAGTGGTGACAGGTACACTTACCATACTTGGTCACACAGTTTTTGCTTTGATAGATCCCGAAGCGACTCACTCGTTTATAGCCCGGAGTTGTAGTCTGGTTACGGAGAGGGAGGTGTCTACCTTGGATTGTGCCTTAGGGGTGAATACACCTACTGGAGAGGTGTTGGTAGTGACTCACGTTCTGAGAGAGTGTCCGGTGATGGTAGGTGAGGTTGAGTTAGTGGCGGACTTGTTACTGTTGGATCTGCGGGACTTCGATGTTATATTGGGCATGGACTGGTTGACGAGGCATCATGCTTCTATCGAGTGTTTCGATAGGAGAGTGACCTTCCGGAGTCCAGGGTTACCGGAGACCACGTTTCAGGGGGATCAGCATGCACTCCCTACTGGAGTTATTTCGGCACTTGAGGCTAGCAAGCTGTTGCGTAAGGGATGCCAAGGTTACATAGCTCACGTGGTGGATACACGTGCTATGCCAGTGAGGGCGGAGGATATACCAGTGGTGCGGGAGTTTCCCGATGTCTTTCCCGAGGATTTGCCAGGATTACCACCTCACCGAGACATTGAGTTCACGATTCATCTTTTACCAGGTACGCAGCCCATTTCACAGACTCCTTACAGCATGGCACCTGCAGAATTGAGGGAACTTAAGGCCCAACTACAAGAGTTGGTCGATATGGGATTCATTCGACTGAGTATGTCACCTTGGGGAGCACCTGTACTGTTTGTCAAGAAAAAGGACGGAGGTTTGAGATTGTGTGTTGACTACAGACAGTTGAATAAGGTAACCATTCGGAATAAGTATCCCTTACCCCGGATCGATGATTTGTTTAATCAACTGAAGGGAGCACAGTACTTTTCGAAGATTGATCTTCGCTCCGGCTATCATCAGTTACGGGTCAAAGAGGAGGATGTACCCAAGACGGCCTTTCGGACCAGGTACGGTCACTACGAGTTTGTTGTGATGCCTTTTGGATTGACTAATGCCCCAGCAGCTTTTATGGATCTTATGAACCGAGTGTTTCGGTCGTACTTGGATCGTTTTGTGATTGTCTTCATTGATGATATCTTGGTATATTCGAAGAGTGTGAAGGCGCACGAGAAGCATCTGAGAATAGTGCTTAAGACCCTGAGAGAGCATCAGTTGTATGCGAAGTTGAGCAAGTGCCAGTTTTGGTTGACCAGTGTTGGATTTCTTGGTCATGTGATTTCAGCCGAGGGCATCAGAGTGGATCCTCAAAAGGTTGAGGCGGTAGCAAATTGGGAATAGCCCAAGACGGTGACAGAAGTCAGGAGTTTTCTGGGTTTAGCAGGCTATTACCGGCGTTTTATTGAAGGTTTTTCTATTCTAGCTGCTCCGTTGACACGGCTAACTCGGAAGGGAGTTCGGTTTGATTGGGATGAGAACTGTGAACAAAGTTTCCAGGAGCTTAAAAGGCGGTTGACATCTGCTCCTGTGTTGGCCCTTCCAGACGATAGTGGGGAGTTCGAAGTTTACAGTGACGCTTCCTTATAGGGTTTAGGCTGTGTGTTGATGCAGCACGGGAAAGTGATTGCTTACGCTTCCCGGCAGTTGAAACCTCATGAGATGAACTACCCTACACATGACTTGGAACTTGCTGCAGTGGTTCATGCACTGAAGATTTGGCGACATTATTTGTACGGCGAGAGGTGCAGGATTTTTACGGATCATAAGAGCTTGAAGTATCTGTTTACTCAGAAGTATTTGAACTTGAGACAGTGTCGTTGGCTGGAGCTGCTTAAGGACTACGACTGTACTATCGAGTATCATCCAGGAAAGGCTAATGTGGTAGCCGATGCTTTGAGCAGGAAGTCAGCTAGTTCTTTGTCGCATCTGAGGACAGTCCGGTTACCTTTGTTGGTTGAGCTCCGTAGACTTGGAGTAGAGTTGACTGTGGATGGTCAGGGAGCACTCCTAGCAAGTTTCCACGTGTGACCTGTTTTGATTGATCAGGTCATTGATGCTCAGTTTGAGGACCCCATTTTGGGCATCATACGGATTGAGGTCGAGGCTGGAGAGAGACAGGACTTTGAGATTCGCGAGGATGGATCCTTGGTCAAGGATGGACGGTTGTGTGTCCCCGAGGACGAAACATTGAAGAAGGTGATACTGGATGAGGCTCACTGTTCAGCTTATGCGATGCATCCTGGTGGGACCAAGATGTATCGTACACTTCGAGAGCATTATTGGTGGTCAGGAATGAAACGTGAAATTGCGGAGTATGTCAGTAGATGTTTGATCTGTCAACAGGTGAAAGCCGAACGGCAGAGACCCTATGGAGCAATGCAACTTTTGCCGATCCCCGAGTGGAAATGGGATCACCTAATAATGGATTTTGTATTCAAGCTTCCCAGGACACCGAAGGGACACGATGGCGTGTGGGTGATCGTGGATAGACTTACGAAGTCTGCTCATTTCTTACCAGTACGGGAGAACTTCAGGTTAGCGCAGTTTGCGCAGTTGTTTATTGATGAGATTATCCGGCTGCATGGGACTCCAGAGTCGATAGTATCAGACAGAGACCCGAGGTTTACTTCCTGGTTTTGGCAGAGCTTACAGGAAGCATTTGGGACAAAGTTGCATTTCAGTACTGCATTTCATCCTCAGACCGATGGACAATCTGAGCGGACCATCCAGATTCTCGAGGATATGATGAGAGCTTGTGTCTTACAGTTTCAGGGTACTTGGGAGTCACATTTACCTTTGATGGAGTTCGCCTACAACAATAGTTATCAGGAAAGTATTGGGATGGCTCCTTACGAGGCTTTGTACGGGCGACAGTTTCGGACTCCATTGTGTTGGACCGAGGTTGGTGAGAGGAGATTGATTACTTCCGAGCTGGTAGATCTTACACAGGAAAAAGTGGCACTGATCAGAGATCGACTGAAGGCAGCACATGACTGACAAAAGAGTTACGCCGACCGTAAGATCAGGGATCTGGAGTTTGCAGTAGGAGACTGGGTTTTCTTGAAGTTATCTCCTTGGAAGGGAATTGTACGGTTTGGCGGACGAGGGAAGCTGAGTCCTCGTTATATTGGACCCCATGAGATTTTGGAGCGGATTGGTCCTGTTGCTTATCGGTTGGCCTTACCAGCGGATTTGGCCAAGGTATATAATGTCTTTCATGTATCTATGCTTCGGAAGTATATACGGGATGATTCGCATGTTCTGGAAGCACAACCTGTTGAGCTTAGGGAAGATTTGAGTTTTGAAGAACAACCTGTAGCGATTTTGGATCGGAAGGATAAGGTCTTACGGAGGAAGACGGTTCCCTTAGTTAAAGTTTTGTGGAGGAATCATAAGGTGGAAGAAGCTACCTGGGAACCCGAGGTCGTAATGCGCGAACAGTACCCTTACTTGTTTCACTGAATTTCGGGGACGAAATTCCTTTTTAGGGGGGTAGATTGTAACAACTCGTACCTTCGAGAAAGGTAAAAATGTAATTTTGTAAAGGATTTGTATAAAAGGACGATTTTGCCTTGTGAATAGTGGGTCAAAAGTTGACTTTTTGATTTACCGGTTGGATGAATGTTGACCATTGACCGTGACATAGTTAGGGACGTCACGAGTCCGTAGGCAGGTGGCATGTCCGATTCGGACAATCAGAGAAAAAGTTATGATGTACGGAAGATTGAGGGCGTTACCGTAATTTCGACTAATCGAGGAAAATGTTGACTTTTTAGTGGACTTGAGATTTTCACGTGGACCGAGGACCGTTAGATAGGTCTCGACGTCCTGAGTACAACGACAGGCGGCACGCTGTCATCGGACGTCGAACGAAATAGTTACGGGTCTGGAAAGTTTGAGGGTAAAACGGTACATTTTAACACTAGGGGCAATTTGGTCTTTTACCCCTTAAGCCCAATCAGATAAGGCCAATGGCTGAGTGGACTTGGATATTTTGTGTTGGTCCATGAGGAGGTGGACACGTGGGAGAGAGCTAGAGGCTTCTCGGAGAGTCTATGTGTGCACGACCACACATTATACGCATTCAAACCCGTGCACCTTGACTGTGAGAAACAGAAAACAGAGAGTGAAGATTGAAAGTGAGTGATCGATTATGTGAGGGTGTGAGAATTTGGTGAGTTGTGAGAGTGAAAGAAAGAAGAGAGGAGGTTGGTGATCGAGTCGGGGAGTGGAAATCGTGCACGGAGACACGGCGGTGGAAGGCTGTGATTTCTGAGAAAATAGAGAGACGGTGGAACTGTGGCGGTGGTTGTGGTGTGTGGTGGCTTAATCCAAGGCAATAGGAGGCCTAGACGACTGCAGGGGACTCAACGAGCACTGTGGCACGCGGCGGTGCAGACGGCGGAGTGAGAATCGAAGGTATACCCCGAATCCCCTGTTTTCCCGTTTTTATTGTTTTCAAAAGTCGTGGACTTAGGGCTAGAGTCGAAGGTTTTGGAGGTTAGGGTGAGACTCCTGGAGGTCCCAGGAGTAGTCTGAGTGTGGTGCCGTGACGGGGGAAGACCTGGGTGGCCGGCGGCCAAAACAGGGCTCACGGGCCGTCTGTTTCGAGGATGAAGTCGAGGGGTTTTAGGCTTCGATTTTCAAAGGTTAGGAGGGGAAAGGATTGTTGGGGACTGGACGCTGCTATTGGGATTGAAAGGGAGAATAATGGTGGAGGAACGGTGGAGAACCGGTCACGCCGGTTCAACAGACTCGAGGAAGAAGAAGCACTGTAGCAGGCGCGTGAGGCCCACGCGCAGCCACTTTGGGCGGTGCGTGGGGGCGCGTGGGGAGGATTCCGGCCAAACTTCCAACATGGTTTTGGTTCTAAATGTCTTAAGGAATCCATTGGTGTGATTTTCGGGTTAATCGGACGATGTTACAGGATGGTTCGGGAATCTGGACGGCTTAGGGTCTAAGTTTAAATTACAAATAAATTCCCAAAAAATGAGGAAAATTAGGGTTAGTATATTTGACGTAATTGTAACCCTATTTGGTGCCTATTGACAGGACGAGAGACGCTTGAGACGGTCGAGGAGCGCACGGAGCGCGATTGACAATTTCCGATTCGTGAGTGGACTCTTTATTTTCTTATAAGCATGCCTAACTGTTTTTATTTATATTTTATGATTTTAAGTATGTTTTTATGCTTGTTAATGATGATTATATGTGATTGATATGCTTGCACATTTTTCGAGACATTTTCGGGTTTTTGCACGGTTTTCGAGAAAAACGGGATTTCTGATTTTGATGCTATACTTTGGGATTTCAAATTATAATTGTGTTCTGATGGTTATAATGAATTCTGAAACATGATTTTGGCAACCCGGTTTTGGTTTAAAATTGGATTTCGTGGAATTCCGGATTTGGGTTCGGAATGACGGTTTTGGATGCCGGAAGGGCATCAGACCAGTGATTTCGGATTCAGATTTGGAGATGAATTTTAGAATTAGTTTTGGATTGGATTTGCTGGATCTGGATTGGGTTTAAAGACCTGGATTCTGATTTGACGGGGGACGGGCCCGGCTTGAGTTTAAAGACTCGGGAGTTTAAAGACTCGGATATTTACGATATTACCCCCACAGGCCTATTGAGTTTAAAGATTCAGGAGTTTAAAGACTCGGATTACATTTGAGGCCTGGTTGAGTTTAAAGACTCGGATAGACCCAGCAGGTTTGATCGGACTTGGCATTGATATATTTGGTTTTATGATATGGATTATACTGTTTTATGTCGTGGTTTTCTGATACTTCGTTAGGCATGCATGTTTTTAAAACGGTGGGAAACATATTACTATTATTTTCTTAACTCTGATTTGATGATTAATTGTTTTTGAACTTTTATTTCTTTTAGTCCACTCACACCTTTCGGTTTTAAATTTTCCCTTCAGGTCGTGGTGATAGCGCTGGGGTGAACATTGAGGCAGGAATCGAGGCATAGTGCTTTCGACATTCTTCTGTTGCGAAACTAGCTTAGTAGGATTTTGTGCCCATTTTGTATGAACTATGCTCTGACTTACAGTTGTATTTTATTTACTCCCTTGTTTGATAGTTATGCTTATAGTGGTGTTGAGGTTATTTTGGTACTTTAAGTGTGATTGTCAGACGGGAGCAGGGTTCGTTCCGGGTATCGAGGTGATATTTGGGACGGGTCCTGACATTTAATCATCAATTCATGTCTCCAAAATCCATTTATAATCAATAGAAAACAAAGATAAATCGAAATCTCGAAATCATGGCATCGAAATCAGAAATAGCGAATGTCTCGTAAAACGTGCTAAAACTCGTAAATATCTCGAAAAACGTGCAATTATGCAAACCATATATATTATAAGCAAAAATCATAAAAACATACGTAAAGTCATAAAACATGTAAATAAAACAGTTAGGCATGCTCGTTGGAAAAGAAAAAGTCTACTCACAGGTCTGAAAGCGTCAATCGCGCTCCGTGCGCTCTTCAACCATCTCAGGCGTCTCTAGTGCTGTCAATAGTCACACAATCGGGTCACAAATACGTTACATATACTTGTCCTATTTTCCCCAATTTTTCGGAATTTTAAACGCAATTTAAATTAAAACCCTAAACCGTTCGGATCCTCGAACTAGCCCGAAACGACATCCGATCAACCCGAAACCCGTCCCAATAGACTCGTTATAACATTTAGACTCAAAAACATGTTGGAAGGTTCCTCAAAATCCTCCCCACGCGCCCTCACACGCCGCCCAAAGTGGCTGCGCGTGGGCTTCACGCGCCTGCTACAGTGTCGTCTTCAACCTCGAGTCAGCCGGTTCGAACCGGGCTGGCTGAACCTAACTGGCGTGACCAGTTTTCCCTCATTTCCTGTCCAAATCTGGTCCTTCCAATCCCGGGAGTTTCGTCCAATTCCCAGCAACCCTTTCCTATCCTAACATCTAGGAATCACGGCCTCTAAGCCGTCGTCTGCAAGCTCAAACCAAAACTACCTGAAACCCCTGTTTTGATTCCCGGCCAACCAGACACTCCCCCGTCACGGCATCAACCCTAATCGACTCCTAAGAGCCTAGTGAGTCTCACCCAACTCACAGAAACCATCGACTCATCCCCAAAAGCCACGACTTTTGGATTAAGTAAAATGGGAAAAACAGAGGATTTTGGGCTTACCGTCGAGTTGTCCTCCGCCGTTCGCACCGCCGTGCACCTCTGTGTCCACTGGGTCTCCCTCAATCGGCCTAGCTTCCTCTCAGCCTTGATTGGATCAACACACGGCACAACCACCACCCGCTCCCTCGACACCTCTCTGTTTCTCAGAGAAATCAACCCTCACACCCACATCAATTCTTGCACGATTTCCACTCTCAATCCAGTTACCAGCTTCCTTTTTCTCTCTGTCACTCTCACCAATCACCAAAACTCACACACACTCACTGAATCGATCGAGAATCCTCACAATTCCTCTCCCTGTTTTCTGCAAAATGGACGATTGCACGGGTTTAAGTTTGGACAATTTGTGACCGTGCACATCTAAACTTCTCCTAGAAACCTCTAGTGTCAACACACGTGTCCCATTCTCCATGAACATCAGGATAAATATCCAATCCCACAAAACCACTTGGCCTTATCTGATTGGCCCTAGGTGAAAAGACCAAAATGCCCCTAGATTCAAAATTACTATTTTACCCTTCGACTTCTCAGACCTATAACTAATCCGTCCGACGTCCGATGACAGCGTGCCGCCTGTCGTTGTACTCAGGACGTCGAGACCTATCTAACAGTCCTTGGTCTACGTGAAAGTCAAAAATCCAATAAAAAGTCAACATTTTCCCTAAAATTACGATAACGCCCTTAACCTTCCGAACACCATAACGTTTTCTCCGATTGTCCAAATCGGACGTGCCACCTGTCTACGGACTCGTGACGTCCCGAACTACGTCACGGTCAATGGTTAGCGCTCGTTCAACCTGCAAATCAAAAAGTCAACTTTTGACACACTATTCACAAGGGCAAAATCGTCCTTTATATACAAATATCTTACAGAATTACATTTGTACCCTTCTGGAAGGTACGGGTTGTTACATAGCAAACTATAAATTTTGGCAAAATGATCTTCACCAGCTGATGCCGGCTCCCCTATAGCTGCATCCAAGACACAGTCAGGAATAGCTACTAGCGCTTCCTCGAAAAATGATTTCATAATCTGCAAGGTTTAGAGCTGTCACGACCCGACCTTCTCCAATAGGATATTGTGCGCTTTGGGCTCAGCCCTCACGGTTTTATTTTCGGGTGCTCACATGCAATTTCCTAGTGGGTCACCCATCTTGGGATTACACCAGCCCAAACTCATTTAACTTTGGAGTTTCCAAGGAATCCAAAGCAGTGAGCTCCCAAAAGGCCTCTTGTTGGATAGATGCACGCCCACACATATAAGGTGCACCCCCCAGATCCCCTGGGCGATGTGAGATTGTTGTCTATGCCCCCAAGGCATGGATCCTCACAATCCACCCCTCTTGGGGCCCATCGTCCTCTTGGGACCCAACGTCCTCGTTGGCACATTCAATTCCGGGCGGGGTTGGGCTCTGATACCAAATTGTCACAACCCAACGTTCTCCAACAAGATATTGTCTGCTTTGGGCTCTGTCCTCACAGTTTTGTTCTCGGGAACTCACACACAACTTCCTAGTAGGTCACCCATCTTGGGATTGCAACAGCCCAAACTCACTTAACTTTAGAGTTCTCTAGGAATCCAAAGCTAGTGAACTCCCAAAAAGCCCCATGTTGGATAGATGCCCGCCCACACATATAAGGCGCATCGCTTTGATCCCCCAGGCGATGTGGGATTACTAATCATGCCCCCAAAGTACGGGTCCTCACAAGAGCCATCTCAGAAACTTAAGCAACTTTCCAAAGTAAAAATATGAGAAGTGCGTAGAAGTTCAGATAATAAACTATTGGACAAAAATGAATGACATTAATAAATGCAATCAAGGTAAAGATGAAGACAACTAAACTTCGTTATCTGTACACAAATATCGTATCCAAAAAAACTGATGTAGCTCTTTTACTTCATTAAGATTGACAGATGATAAATTTCAGCTAAAAACACCAACAAAATGCACCGTAACTTGTCAATCTTGCTTATTCAAAACATCTATATGCATTGGTGTTTTCACTTTCCTTCCCAAGGTGCTATGTTCTTCTCTTGACCATAAGAAATAAACATGATTCATGCTTTATATGGGGAGGGAAGTGAAAGGAAACTGAATGGTTTCGACAACTTTCAAGGTCCTTTGTTTGGGAAAGCTCCCCTCAGGCCCCGTTGGTGCACACGTATTTTGAGGAGGAGTGGTTGCTACTCTGACACTCACTCTTGGGCTTGTAGTGACACGATGGTATAATCGGGAAATTACAGGTATTGTGTAATTGTATGATCGTCAATATGTGTTCGTGCTCTCTACTTCCGTTGTTGGGTGAAATGCAGCTAGTTTTCACCGGTTATGTTTCACCTTACCTTCCAAAAAATGCAATGCTTTAAATTAAATGGCTTTCGCCATCTGGATGTCACTGTCCAAATGTTGGCTAGCACACCTTGATTTTTGTGTCCTTATAGGCTTTCCAGATCGGGGTGTGTTAATTCGATTTGGAAGGGTGGGGGCCGGGAATGCGATTTGGGGGAAAATGGGGGCTAGGAGTTCAATTTGGATTTTAGGGTTTCAAGTGGGTATTAATTGATCTTTCAAAATTTCGAGAATGCCCCTCTAATTTTTGCTGGATCACTTGCTGACTGGACCAAGTTATGGATACATTGCATTTTAACGGGTAAATGAATGGAAATCTTGATGGAGGTAATTAAATGTTAGTGGTATTATAATTTAGGTACTTATTTAAAACTTTTGATAATTTGGATATATGTTATTGTCTTAGGGCTTATATGTAGTTTATCCTCAAAATAACCTTAAGCCTTGGCCCAGTCTACACTTGCCATCAACGAGGCCTGAAATTTCAAGGTGGGGCCGAATTCGAAGGAGAGGAAATAGCCCTAGCTCACTTAAAGATGAGTTTGGTAGTTTCGTAATTTCTAAGTCTTCGATGCCCTTGAAGCCACCGTCAAGAAAAGTACGTGGTGGAGGGCGTGGAAAATGAAGCGTCAACATACGACAGACGATGTGATAGAGAGTCCCAGAGAGTGGGGATCGGATATTTCGTTTGATGTGCTTACCTTTACTATAAAAATTCAAACTTGGAACTGAACATGAACAAGAAAGGCTTGGCAATCTTAATGCGAACCAGAATGAGGCCCACCAGCAACGATGCCAGAGACCTCGCTCGCTCTCCACTCGCTCGCTCTCCACTCGCCGTAAGTATTCAATTACCAAGAATTCATCTTTTATAGTCTGCTTTTGGATTATGAAGAAAATTTTCATGGATTTTGATGAAGATTCTGCAACAGAACGTGGCTAATCAAACGCTGTCCAATTCCGATGGAGGCCAATCGAGTGGACGACTGGTGCAACGTCCTTCTCAGCAGGGAGGCCAAAAGCTCAATGCTTCAAGTAACAATGAGAGGTGGACATTTTATTGAGATAAAAGCTAGAATTTTCATTTCTTGAATAAATTTGAGACGTTCCCATGTTCTTGTTTAGGGAGTTTGAAGTTGTACGTCAGTCCATGCACTCGGCAATTTCACTGGGCAAAACCGAAATCTTAGACTCTGTACTGAGTGATTTCTCAGAGGTTGGTGTTTGATAGGTTTTGCATTAGCTATTAACTTGATGCTTGATTGGATTTTGGATGGCGAATTTCTTCTTATAGTATTCATAATTTAGGGATATTTTAGCCTTTGTTACGAAAGTCGTCGAAAATTACTTGTACTACTTGCCAAAGAGTATGATCTTAATAGGACACAAGTTCGTGATTTGATAAAGCAATATTTGGGACTTGAGCTTCCTGCTGGCAGTAAATTTTGTGTTGTTATTCTACTTTTCCAGTTTTCTCTACATTTTGCACTTTCTTTAGCGAGTTTCAGTTTTTTTTTTTTGGCTAACTGTAACTTTAGATGACGATGCTCCTTCAACTCGCTCTGAAGAGGATACCTCTCTTTCTCCTTTCTACCGTATTGAGCGCAATGTAAGACATGCTTTGAAGCCGGAGTACGAAGTTCTATTTGAGAGACTCAACACACATCCTGGCGGGTTGAAGTTCATGTCCATTCTTCGAGCTGATATTCTATCTATTCTCACGTAAGGTTATGCCGTTATGCTAAGCCCTGCATGACGTGTTTTCTATTTTTCTGTTTCTTGTATACACTCATTTTTGTTAATCTATTTTATTCTCAGAGAGGAAAATATTGCATCTTTGCGAGCATTGGATTCCTACTTAAAAGAGAAACTTAGTACGTGGCTTAGTCCTGCTGCCTTAGAGCTTCACCAAATCACATGGGATGATCCTGCCTCTTTGCTGGAAAAAATTGTAGCCTATGAGGTATTCCGTACTCCTAGTTTTGTATTGCTTTAGATACGTTATATATATTATGTAGTTTTCATGTCTTCCTATTTGATTGTATAGGCTGTGCACCCAATCAGCAATCTTATAGATCTTAAGAGAAGGCTGGGAGTCGGTCGGCGTTGTTTTGGATATTTACATCCAGCAATACCTGGTAAACTATGAACTATTATTTTCAAGTCATATAGATCTACGTCATGTTGGCTTTTATCTGTCTTTTTGGTTATTTGTGATGTCAGGTAAGAGCAATATTATGTCAGTAGATAAATTGTTCATGAGGTCGTTCTTTGTAATGAGTTGGATAAATTTTTCTTTTCAGGTGAACCCCTTATTTTTATCGAAGTTGCGCTGATGAAGAACGTGGCTCAAACAGTACAGGTCAGTTTTCTTTCCCTAGACTCTTCTTCTTTCCCTTTACTGTTTTCTGGCAATGTAGTTAATATCTGCTTAGCAGGAAGTTCTTTGGGATGATCCTCCCATTCCTGAATCTGAGGCTACATGTGCGTTGTTTTACTCTATATCATCAACTCAGGTGTGCATATCATTACCTTAGTTGTAAATTTTAAAATCAACATTTCTTTTTCCTTTTGAAAGGGAACTCAACCATTTTACCTTCAGTTTATTATTATTTTTTGCTACCATTGCCTGATCTGAATAATGATAAAATTCCACAGCCTGGCTTATCAGGGATCAACCTGGGAAGGTTTCTAATTAAACGCGTGATCACACTTGTGAAAAGAGAAATGACAAATATTTCTGTAAGTACGTCAGTCTCTTTTATAAATTTGATGATCCTGCTTCCAAAAGAAACATGCCTTACTTCATTAACCTTATGAATTATGAATTTTTTGTCTTTTTACCTATCCTCTGTACATGCCATTTTAGCCTGTTTCATCTAAGATTAGTGGATGCATAGCTTTCACTGAAAATTTAAGAGTAATCCTAGGATTGGGGGTAAGTCACGAACTTCCCTTCCAATTTGAAACTAATGCTAATTTTGTCAACATATAAACCCACTTTTATATGCTCACGAAATTAAACTTGTATAGCTTGTAACATGTAAGGAAACTTGAAGGTTCAGGATTTTAAATTTTAATCATACGGTCTTGTCTAAGTCGTGGTCATGGCTGTATTCACTGACATATGGTCTGTTTTCCTCCCTAAAATCAGACATTTGCAACTCTCAGCCCCATCCCAGGGTACATGCAGTGGCTCCTATCTAAGCTGGCTTCTCAATCAAAACTTGCTGAAGGTGAAGAGATACCACATTCACCACCTGATAAATCTGGTTCTACATTTCGGGAGAACATACTTGAGCCAGAAGAGGAAAAAGCACTTATGGATGCTGCTGTGTAAGCTTCATACTGTAGTTGGCACATTATGTAAGCATCTAGAGTGTACCATGCTTAATAACATGTAACTTTCAGGGAATTCACTTCTGGGAAAAATAGCTTGGAAGTGATGTTCAACTTGCTGACTTCACCAAACCATGAGTGGACAAATTCTGATAAATTGCTTTCAGCATTAAAACCCCCTCTAATGCGACTTTGTGCCAGGTATATAACTATTCTGATAAAGCTAGTTGTTAACTGCATCTTTCCTCTCTTTTTTCCAACTAAACTGGTGACTTGGCGATGAGAGGTCTACTGTAGTATGAAACAGCTAGGATTGAATGTCATCTAATTGGTGAAACATTAATTTTGTAGTATTGTACAATCTTGTGTTCTGTGTTCTTCCATGTGAAACGCTGTTAACAGATTTTAGTTCCTTTGACTATAGGTACCTTCTGCAAGAGAAAAAGAGAGGAAAGGCTCTTGATTCTGTTGCAAATTTTCATTTACAAAATGGAGCTGTACGTCCTTTAACTCAAGCTTGCATATCACTAGATTTACCTTTTTTTCATGTAGGCCTTTAGAGTTGTCATTGTATATGATGGATAGAGTGAAACAATTCCACCTTTGATGTATTGATGAAATATGTTGCCGCTTGCCTATCTCAGAAAAAGAAAGTAAAGTTTACTATGCTAAGTCTAAGTTTTCTTTCTGCGGCTTAGATGGTTGAAAGAATCAATTGGATGGGAGACGGGTCAGAGAAAGGCCTTAATCAAAGTGGAGGTATCATGGTGAACTATGTGTACAGGTAACCAAAACCTTCTCTTTTCTGGGAGTACTTTGTCATCTCGTAGTGTCAGCAGCCATTTGAGTTGGTACCAGATGAACAATCGTGTAGCTCCTCCTAGCTTATAGATTCTCAATTTCTCTAGAATATCATCTCAGTATCAAATATTTCTATTGAATGGTATAGTTGATTCGTACTCACAGATTGGGGAAAATTGAAGACTATGCTCAGTCCTATTTCAGTACAGGGCATATCCATACATCTAGTGATCTTAGCCATTACGTTGAGGTAATTAGTCACGTACATAAGTGACACCTTGTTGTATGCCTCACAGTTTCATGTGCAGATAGCATACACTTAGGCCCTATGAACTTACGTATGTTCCTGGATATCTTTTTGCTTGCAGCCATTGAAGGAACCTCAAGCGGAAACGGTATAGGCTGGATGCAATTCAATGTATGTGCCCACATCATTAATCGGTGTACATAATGCAATCATATTGTTTGATGTTGCTCTTGTTGACGGTTTTCTTCAACTTTTGTCATTGAGCTCATGTCATGGTATCCTTGTAATTCAAGATTTTAGGCAATTATATATAGTCATGAAGTAAATAGAATTTCATCTGGTTCAAAAGCAATTCTAGCCCCTCGCATTTCTCACCGAACAAGAACATCAGCAGAAACACTTGGGACTTGGTAGAAGAAAGAAACCATTCTTCATCGTTGGTTTACAGACCTTGACATTACTTGAAAATTTGGTTTCGTTCCTTTCTCACTTGTCGTCACCCTCCACATGGCTTATTTCCAAGACATAATCTCTCATAAGTCTCGTGTTCGAATCATCCACCATCTACAGAGAAACCAACCAGAGACTGAGAAACAGAAAAGATTTCTTTCTTATCTTAAACAGTTAAAAAGTAATAAATTTCTGACCTTGAAAGCAAGTCGTTGTAAATTGTCCCATTCGAAATCATTTTTACAATATACAGATCGAACCTAGCCACAAAAATTGCATTATATTCAATTTGTCAACGTCATGCTGGCTAGAGACCTTTAAAAAAAATTAAAAAAATTGAAAAAAAAACTGAAAAAAAAAATAGACATCCAAATTGACCTTAACAAGTCATGAAGTAACTGACCTCTAGGATCCGCAAAGCTTCCGTGTGGATGCCATGAGAGTCACAAACAAGTGCATTGTCAAAACTCATGATTAGAAACAAATACTAATGGAGAGGAAGTCCATAAGTACGGCTCTATGCAGTTGTTTTGTTTATATTAATAGTCCGCTCTTTAATTAAAGTTATGAACATACCAAGAGTCTTATGCCGGGAAGATTCTCGCATCAAACTGGCACAGAACTGGTCTCCATCATTCAACGAGTTTCGACTCAAAAATTCCATCAGCTCTTCGTAGGCCTCCGGGTTGTAATCCTGCTCTGAGAATTTACTGTTAACTAACACATAGGATTAAAAATTGGAACCAAAAGATATGAAAGAGAGAACAAGAAGGGAAGTAGGAACCTGAAGCTGTGAAGTCACGATCCTAACTGCAACATAAGTGAAGAAGCTATGGAGGTTGCTTGCTGCCTTTGCCTCCGGGGATGCCTCTCCAAATCCTACATGTCAAAAACAAAAAGAAGTTACCTTTTCATATACTGCGCAATAAAAAGTTATAAATGTAGGTTTAGAAAGGAGTGATATTGTTGATGTCATTTACTGAAGTACCCACCTGGGACATACATCTTGTGACAGTGTACTCGAGTGGAGTTAAGGGTTCTTTTGGAATTGGATGGGCAAGAATGATTGGCTAATTTGCTTCTGCTGGGTTTTTGTGGGAAGAAGAAAGAAGGGAGCTGAGAGAGTGGGAGACAAGCTGCAGAGACTTCCATGGATAACTGGGATTCTATGAAACGAACAAAGCGTATGTTTGAAGTTGAATTCAGCCCACATATTTTTTCCATGTAAAAAATATCTTCGCTGTCTAAAAAGAATATCTATGAGCTTGCCCACGTGGAAGTCAAGTGGGTGTTATGATATCCATTTGTGGAACCCACTATTCCATGCGTCCATCCCACCTCATTTTCGAGCTTATATTTTGAACGAGGTGTTTCAATCATGCTATCTGTATCTCTTCATATGAAATTGAAGTTTTATATTTATATTGTATTTCGATTCTAGCGATCGTATATTAATTCACGTGGTCAGATTGTTCTACTCGAATACATTCTCCATTTGCCTGCCTGCCCTAATTCTTAGCTTGAAAATGAATGGTGTTGCTCATGCTCATGTCCTCTGTTTGAAGCCAAAAATTTCATTTTTAGAACCAAATTGCTAGAGTGGTTTGCAATTGAACGAATCATAGCCTAAAGATGACGACAAAGATCAAACAAAACGCTGTCAGCCCTCTATTTAATAATAGTTAACCCAAAAAATGAATATATTAACTCCATCATCAAATTATTCAACCCTCCCTCATCATCATAAGTTCAAAATATCAGTCACAACCCTCCTCTATCTCCTCACAAAATGATAATAAGAGCAGAGGAAAAATCACACATCAAACTCTTGGCCTTCCAGATTTTCCTTCTCATTCTTTCCTTCAAAGCCAAAGCCAAAGCCAAATGTAAAACTGGCTGCAACTTTTCCTTAGCCTCGTACCATGTCTGGGAAGGCTCCAACCTCACTTACATTAGCGCCATCTTCGGCCAACAAATCCCCGAAATTCTCAAATACAATCGGCAAGAGATCCCCGACAAAGACAGTCTTGTTATTGGTAGCCGGATCAAAGTGCCCTTCTCATGTGACTGCTTACATACCTTCGTGTACACAACCCGGCATGGTGACACGTATAATTCTATTGCTGAAGTTGCATTCTTGAACCTGACAACAGTAGAATGGCTGAGTAGGGTGAATATGTATGCGCCAACTCAGATACCGCAAGATGCTCCGATCAATGTGACAGTGAACTGCTCATGTGGTGATAGACATGTCTCCAAGGATTATGGTTCTTTTGAGACATACCCTCTCCGTCCCGGTGAGGACTTGCCTTACGTGGCACGGGAGTCAGGTGTCCCGGAAGGGCTGCTTCAGATGTACAATCCAGGGTCTCAGTTTAGTTCAGGCAGTGGCTTAGTCTTTGTGCCGGCAAGAGGTTAGCATGCATTATTATAATTATTATTTCTAGTTTTTATTAAATTATTACTAATTCCTTATAATGCGACCATAGCAAGTTGTATCAGCATGGCAATTGTTCAGTGACTGTCAATATATTAGACAAATATTTTGGTTTTATTCTGTCTTTTGCCGGGTGTTCTTGATCTCATTCATCGAGAACGTACGGAGATTTCTAAGCTATTTTCCTATTGGTTTATATTTTACATATGTTCTGAAAAGGAAATATGCATAGAAAATTGTTAGCTGTTGTTGGCATATTCCTTCTGTGAAGGGCTATTCGAATCAGACAGAGCTCAAACAATAATTCAGTGAATAATTCAGATTTTAGTTGAAAACTGCTTTAAATAAAAAGACAAATAACAGCGCTGCGTTTGTTGATGATCTTGTCCCTTTATTAAAGATACCCGACAGATGATAAGGGTGTATACGCAATACTGTTAATGAAATAGAACAGTTTATAATGAATCATATGATCAAGGGATTTGATTAAGCTTTTTGGTGATGCCTTATTATTCTAATCATACGAGGTCAAAGATTCACAGCTTCAAGATTTTTTATACTTATGGGCTGATCTATTAGTCTTTAATTTACTATCTCACTAAACCCCACAGTTAACAGCTGAAGCCCAATGCCTTCAACCCCAAGGCAAAGGCTGCTCTTTTTTTGATAAGTTCAGCTAATTTTGATAAGTTCAATTTCTTACCGTTACAGGTGTGATAGTGACTGTTTAATTTCTGTTTTTCTCACCAAAGTTTGTCTTTGTTTTTTGCAGATCAAAATGGGGGTTTTCCACCATTGAAGTAAGGTAAAATATATCATATTGGCATGATCAGATCCCTTGATTCTTTCTAGAAGGTTGTTTTGAAGCTGTAACATGTAACTCATTCCTTTGTGTCTTTTTCTCAGAGCAGCTGGTAGGACCTCTCTCTCTCTCAGTCTCCCTCCAAGTTCAAACATTAAGCTCCAAAACGGGCATTAATTGATGATATTGAGATGGCATATTTCAGCAGGGATCTCAAGTGGAGCTATAGCTGGCATATGTGTTGCAGGGGTTTCTTCAGCTCTCACTTTTGCAGTCTTTCTATATGCTTGGATTTACAGAAAGAAGTTAGTTGAGGCACCATTTCTTTCTGCAGAATCAGAAGACCGATACATTCAGCATGCACATGGTATGGTAATCTAATCCTTCTCCTTTCAACGACACCAAACATATCTTGAAATTTTTAGTAATTGATAAATTCCATGTGGTGTGTATGTGATGTTAGTTTCTGGACATAATAGCTCAGAGAAAACTCTGGAGTCAGTTGCTTTAGTTGGCACTTCTTCCCTGGGGCTTATCAGTATAACTGTGGACAAATCGGTGGAGTTCTCATACCAAGAACTTGCTAAGGCCACTAGTGACTTCAGCATTGCCAGTAAGATTGGCCAAGGTGGATTTGGAGCTGTTTACTATGCAGAACTTATAGGCGAGGTTTGTGCTAGCTCTTGCTTCTATATACGACCAAACGTCTTTAACTAATCAGTAGAAATGTAACATCGAAGTGCTTCTTAAATAGAAAGTAGCAATTAACAGGATGGATATGCAAGCCACGAAAGAATTCCTTGCTGAACTCGAAGTTCTAACAAATGTTCATCACTTAAACCTGGTACATATATATTTTTCATTATACCATGAAACTTGAAATCTTACAGCGATTAATATTCATTGATATTAATTGAATGAATCTTGATATATGCAGGTGCGTTTGATCGGATTTTGTGTGGACTCGTTGTTTCTGGTGTATGAATACATTGAGAATGGTAACTTGAGTCAACATTTGTGTGGCTCTTCTGGTCTAGATCCATTACCTTGGTCAACAAGGATGCGAATAGCCTTGGATTCAGCCAGAGGACTTGAATATATCCATGAACATACTGTTCCGGTCTACATTCACCGTGACATCAAGTCAGCAAACATCTTAATAGACAAGAACTTCCGAGCAAAGGTTGCAGATTTCGGGCTATCCAAACGGTCTGAATATGGAAGTGCTTCATTGCAGACGCATCTTGTGGGTACATTCGGATACATGCCTCCAGAGTATGCTATATTTCTTTTATTATCCGTTCGATGAAATTGACTGGAAATTATGTGTTTGTTTTGTGAATATATAATTTGGAGAAATTTTGAGGTGCAGGTATGCTCAATATGGTGATGTAACATCAGGACAAATGAATATGTTGCTGAATCAAAGGGGCTTGTTGCTTTGGTACTTTCTTCGCTTTCCTTTCTTTCAGGTTATTAGTTCACGTATTATAATATGAGTGAATATATAACTTAACTGATAGAAAAATTTATGTGATACAGTTTGAAAATATTCTTACTCATCCGGATCCAAGGTTAGATCTTTGTAAACTTATTGATCCTAGGCTCGGGGACGATTGCCTGGTTGATTCAATCTTTAAGGTGAGATTTCATTTTCTGGAATGAATGTGTAGGGACGAATTTATTATTCATAGTCATGTTATTAGTTACGACTTATGGGATATACGGATGGTTGTATGCATGGTTGGTGGGTGCAGATGGCGCAACTTGCGAAAGCTTGCACACAAGAAAACCCGCAATTGAGGCCGAGCATGCGATCAATTGTTGTTGCCCTGAGGACTCTCTCATCTTCAAATGACGTGTGGGATGCTGGTTCCTTTTATGAAAGCCAAGCTAACCTTGTCAATCTAATGTCGGGGAGGTAGAAACTACGGAGTCATCTATTGTCGAGCCTAATAGCATGAATTTGTAATTAAACATAGCATTAAAGAAATTTACGGTTTAGACTTTAATTTCAAAAGGCACATTCTATTCATCATGAATCTAGCAAATGACAATGACTTTGACAAAACAAAACAAAGCCTTCCATTTCATCCATCATGTATCTACCTGCCTTCTCTGTAATCTTTTATGCAGGGAATATGAATCATCTAATGCTTCTTGTAAAGACCCTACCTAATTAACATCTGATGTTCCTAGTAAAGTCCATTTGAATAGCTATGAATTTGGATGTTATTGGCTTCATTAATACTTCTTAATGGACTTTGGGCTCAATGTATTCACTTCATTTTCATGTCCATACTTCTTCATGAGTTTTATAATGAAAATCATGAGAAAGTCTTGTATAGGGCGAAAGTGTATTGTGAAATTATTTCTCGTTCCAATTTTATTCCCATCGAAAATTGAAAAGAGTTTCAAAACTTATAATTATAATTCTATAATTGAATTACGTTTTTGAAGAAATTTATATATCAAAATTTTAAGGCTTTAGTTACAAGTAGGTTTTAATTATATTCCTTTTTATTTATTGATCCGAATAATTTATTTTCTTTGAATCAATATTATAATATATAATATTTATATGCTTCTACCATATCGCCATAAAAAAAAACGTAAAAAATATGAAAGAAGTCAATATTGTAAGCATATACACTCAATTCGGGCCAAGCCGACAACCCAAAAGAAAAAGAAAAGTTTACTTCCGTGGGCTCTCTTGATCATATATTATGGGCTCTTATCGTGAAATTCATGCAATCGGCAAATAACACGTCTCCAACTTAGCACATGGCGGTGGATTTGAGACCTCGATCTGTCCAATTTTACAGCGCCAACTCATCTAAATTGTCAAATGTACGAACAAATTAGGACCAGACCAAGCCAAACCAGCTCATCGATCCCTCCAAACCTTTGAACCATTTCAAAATCGGAGTATTATTTTTTTTTCATTGATTTTATTTAGATTTACTCAATTTAGCTATAAAAAATATTTTAAAAAATTAAAAGAAAAAGTAAATTGTAAAAATGAATTCCTTCTTAAAATTAATCGAAAATACGAATAATTAATCTATTTTCAAGAACACTCAAATAGAGACAATCCTTGGCATTTTTTCATTGTTCAATAACAAATTATAGTTATATGTATGACACAAATATAATACTAGTTAAACAAACCTGATAAACTATCTTAGAAAACAACGTTTGAAAATTTTGACTTGTATTCCTTGTTTTCTTCGTCAAATACTCGACTTGAATTCGAATTAACAAATCTGAAATACTTCTTAAGAGTCCAGCGTTCATACAGGAGCAGAAAAGTTTTGTATGATAATGAACAGGCCCAAATTATCAAGAAAAGCACGAGCTACATTATTCGGCTGAAAAAATGAACGTCAATTATGTCATTGTCACTGATATATTTATATATATATATATATATATGGACACAACCAGATTGGCGCACATGACCTGATCATATCTTCTGGGCTTCGTGTGCAGTGCGCGTGACATATTACTGGGCCCCCCAAGAGTCCCATTTTTTAAGAACCTGTTCCTAAGAAAATCACCGCCCTGTATTACTATTCAATACGTTACCACCGGTCCAATCCAGCTGTGTCCCAGCGGTGGCCGCTTTAGCCACCGTACTGCACGTAGCAAACGCTCGTTTCACGCGGCCACAACGCGACACTTAACTTTCCTAAATCATAATAGAATAAAAAAATCATTCTTTTTGCTCGGATCTGTAGCAATCTTTTTAATTTAGAAAATTATTCTGGAAATGATTCTAAAAATGAAATTTTAGTTTAACAATTTCGATCATCTAAGTGGGAGAGTATATAGGATGTTGAACTTAAAGAAGAAGCAACTTCTTACCGTCAGTTGCCAAACAGCCCCAACCACTCGGTAACCTATTTGGTCCGTAACTGACGCTCCAAAGCAACGCGTGAAGCAACAACTCGTTTAGATATCGTTAAATTCTGCGAGTCACAGAAAAGTAGCCGTTGGACATCACACTTGGCACCTTGCCGATATCGAAGGACAACGTGGTCAATGAGACCAATTTTGACTAAATCCAGCACCCGAAAGATAAATGTAAAACTGAAGCCAACAAAACTCAAACTACCTCTCCTCTCTCTCTCTCTCTCTCTCTCTCTCTCACACACACACACAAAAACCACCATCAACACTCTTAACATTTTCCATTTTTCCCAAATTCCCAACTCTTATCTGCGAATTCTCTTTGGAACTGTGTGGATTGTTGGCATTTTCTGTGCCTGGAAAGCGATCGTTTTTGTTATTCATAGATTATGGGTTCCCACTTATCTGCTTGTCAGTGGCTCTGATAAAAAGTTGCAAACTTGCATATTAACTTGGTGCCAAAGTTGCAGTAGCGTGAGTTCTGGGTTTTCTGGAAGCCATTGAGAGGAAGAGGAATCCTACTTTCTTTAATTGGATTTTGAAGCAATTCCAACACTCCCTTATTCAACCTGCTGATCCCTAATCCCTGGTTTGCTTTCTTCTACTCTGGTTTTAATTCTAGGATTTTTCCTGACCCAATTTCCCAAGCATAACGTATAAAGATTCAATTTTTATTTTTTATTTTTTATTTTTTGAATTTGGTTTTAATTCATATGTATATGATTCTAAGGAGATGGTTTTCCAGGGATTATGATTACCAGGAAACAAGTATGGTGTAAACGGTGAATTTCAGGGGGTAAATATATGATAATACTGCATCGAAATTGTTTGTAGTTGTTTAAGCTTTAGAATTGATTAATTATATGGAAAAAGATGGGAAACTGTTTTCCAATTTATGAACTGTTAGTCTTTGAGGCTATAACAAGAAAGAAAGATGTTTTTTTTTTAAAGATCTAGTAGTTTTTATTGGTAAATATGTGTTTAGCTGTCTCAGTGGAAATTTAATGGCTGTCTGTACTCGTAGCATGCATAAATTCCAAATTAGATTAATTTCTTTTAGTAATGGTCCCAAGGTTGTGAAAATTTGTGTTCATAGTTCCATAATTCATTTGCTTTGTGGCTTTGAGTTTCTAAGTGGTGGTGAGTATGATATCCCTTTATGCCGATTTAGTATTGATAATGTAGTTGCTCATATCTTTTTACAGGTTCTTACTTTTTTGTTCGTGGGCCATTAAAATGGCTACTCTTGGAGATATAGGGGTTGGAGCAGCCATTAATATTCTGAGCGCATTCCTTTTCTTTATAGTATTTGCTATTCTTAGGCTTCAGCCTTTCAACGACAGGGTCTACTTCCCAAAATGGTATTTGAAAGGACTAAGGGAGAGTCCCACTCATTCTGGGGCGTTTGTACGCAAATTCGTCAACTTGGACTTCAGGTCATACATACGGTTCTTAAATTGGATGCCAGAAGCATTGAAGATGCCAGAACCGGAGCTTATTGATCATGCAGGATTGGATTCTGCAGTTTACTTGCGGATATACTTGATAGGGTAAGCTGCAATCTTTTACTCCTATTTTCTTTTCTTTCAGCACGTACATCCTTTTGTGTATCTTAAAAGTTAAAACTGCCATATTTTCTTTCAGTACCCACACATAATATGATGTGTTACCTTGAGTTGATCAATCTTTTATCCTTATATTCTTGTAGGCTTAAAATCTTCGTTCCTATAGCCTTCCTTGCATGGGCTGTTTTGGTACCCGTCAATTGGACAGATGGTAATTTAGATCTAAAAAAGCTAGAAAATGTTACTTCTAGCGACATTGACAAGCTCTCAATTTCAAATGTCCCAGAAAAATCACCAAGGTACCACCCTTCTTCCTTACTTATCTATATCAACTTGTCAATTGTAGATATTTTTGACGCTTCTTCCTGCCTTTGGAACTATGCTATTCCTGTACGACATGTAGTCTAAAAGGGTATTTGGAAGCATAATAAATTCTGTAATGTTCATTTATCTGTATTTTTGTACAACACTTTTCTCTGTTATCACCCCTAATGCAATAATAATGTGTTTTTTCTTGATAGATTCTTTAGTCATATATTGGTGGCTTATGCCTTCACCTTTTGGACTTGCTATGTGCTACTGAAGGAGTACGAGACTGTTGCCACAATGCGGTTGCATTTCCTTGCAACAGAAAAACGCCGAGCAGATCAATTTACAGTGAGAATGATTTCTGTGCCTCAGCATACTTGTTGAGACTATTGTATAGTTAAATAAAACATATGACTTACTCTTTCAGAAATTGGAGGTTATGTCTCGGCTTTGACATATTTATTAGAATCATTGTAGTGATGTCAATTGCTTCATAAACTAGAGTGAATCTGTTAAGTTGATCAATGCTCATTTTTTTTCCCTTTTGCATTATGAAGCATAGCCAGAGGTATCATGTGGGTTTACCTGATGTAACAATCTTGAATGTTATGCTAGATTTGTGCAAGCAACTTGTGCAAGCAACTTATTTTCATTATCTACCTAGAAGAAAAGAGGGGATAAACAACTGTGTAAAGCTATGTTTATATACAAATTGTCTTATAGATTTGTTTTTTCACAGGTCCTTGTTAAAAATGTTCCACCAGATGCAGACGAATCTACAAGCGAGCTTGTGGAGCACTTTTTTTTAGTCAACCATCCCGATCACTATCTTACACATCAGGTTTGTTGCTGGGGAAAAAAAAAAGAGTACTTATCTTATACAGTATAAATGTTAATAATAGACATATGAGAGATTTGTATTTGAAGAGAAAAATAAAATTTTGAGTTAAAAGCTAAGTTATGAGTATTTTTATTTACGGAAGTATATGATTTATTTAGTTCTCATTTTAAATATTACATACAGGTAGTATACAATGCCAACACACTTGCAAAATTGGTATCCAAGAAGAAAAAGATGCAGAACTGGCTTGTCTACTATCTAAATAAAGTTTCTAGAAGCAAAACTGAGACAAGGCCCTTAACGAAGGTGCTTAAACTGCAGTCATATGTCGGGGGCTAATTTCTTTTCAGTGTTAAAGTTACTGATTAATTCAGCTTTTTGACCTGAATATTGTTTTGTTACTATCAGACTGGTTTTCTTGGGCTTTGGGGAAATAAAGTTGATGCAGTTGAATATTATGAAACTGAGATTGAAAGGTTGACAAATGAAGTAAGTATTAGTCCTTGAGTTCTTAGTTTTAATTTCTAGTTATCCATGTCTTGGTTGATTTGAATGCATTATTTTCTGTTTTCTCAGATAGTTGAAGAAAAGGAGAGGGTTTCAAATGATCCTAAGTCTATCATGCCTGCAGCCTTTGTTTCGTTTAAAACTCGATGGGGTGCTGCTGTTTGTGCACAAACTCAGCAAACCAGAAATCCAACTATTTGGTTAACCGAATGGGCTCCAGAGCCACGTGATGTATATTGGCCAAACCTGGCAATTCCATATGTCTCACTCACAGTGAAGAGGCTCATTATGGCTGTTGCATTCTTTTTCCTTACCTTCTTTTTCATGATCCCCATTGCTATTGTACAATCTTTTGCGAGTCTCGAGGGAATCGTGAAAGCAGCTCCATTCCTAGAGCCAGTAGTAGAAGTGTGAGTCATCCCAACCTTGGAACTCTGAAAGTTAGTATTCACTTTTCATCAACTTTAATTACTAATATCACCCTGATTCATATGCAGGAAGTTCATTAAGTCAGTCATTGCTGGTTTTCTACCTGGGATAGCACTGAAGTTATTCCTAATCTTTCTGCCAACCATATTGATGATCATGGCTAAATTTGAGGGATATCCATCTAGGTCCTCTCTTGAAAGGAGAGCAGCATCTCGATTCTATCTCTTCATTCTTGTGAATGTTTTCCTTGGGAGCATTATCGCTGGAACAGCATTTGAACAGCTAAATTCTTTCATTCACCAATCAGCATCTGAGTACGTCATTCTTTCTATTTTCAGTTATTTTTTGTTTAACCGAAGAATATATTCTCTGTTTTTTCCCTGATTCAGATCGTGAAAGTTGCCTTTTTTTTGTCTGTTTGTTTTGGCAGGATCCCAATAACAATTGGTGAAGCAATCCCAATGAAAGCAACTTTCTTTATGACTTATATAATGGTTGATGGATGGGCGGGTATAGCTGCAGAGATTTTGATGTTGAAACCTCTGATAATATACCACTTGAAGAATTTCTTCCTTGTGAAGACTGAAAAGGATAGGGAGGAGGCAATGGATCCAGGAAGTATCGGTTTCAACACCGGAGAGCCTCGTATACAGTTATATTTCTTACTGGGCCTTGTGTATTGTACCGTGACACCAACCCTACTTCCGTTCATAATCATTTTCTTTGGGCTGGCTTATGTTGTTTTCCGTCATCAGGTAAATAGTATACATACTATATCTTTCTTTGTAGGATGCTACACCTTACTTTTGACCTGTATATTTTTTATGCTTCGAATGCAGATTATAAATGTTTATAACCAGGAGTATGAAAGCAGTGCAGCATTCTGGCCTGATGTCCATGGTCGGATTATCTCTGCATTGATTATCTCACAACTCCTCCTATTTGGATTGTTGAGTACAAAGAAAGCTGCTCAGTCAACGCCGTTCCTCATTGCACTTCCAGTACTGACCATATGGTTCTATTTGTATTGCAAAGGTCGTTTTGAAACGGCATTTGTGAGATATCCATTGCAGGTATGTATGACATTTCACTTGGTTTTTTCTTTTGAGTCTCATCGAAATCATCATCATTAGTTAATTTTTTTGTTTTTCGGGTTTTAGGAAGCAATGATGAAAGATACTTTGGAACGTGCAAGAGAACCGAACTTGAATTTGAAAGGTTACCTTCAGAGTGCATATATCCATCCAGTTTTTAAAGCTTGTGATGACGATGAAGACAATGAGTCAATGGAAAAGTTTGAAAGTGAGAGTGTGACTGTGGCCACCAAACGACATTCACGGAGGAATACCCCTGTGCCTAGCGGAATGACGGGCGGATCCTCACCATCTCTGCCAGATGTTGTTGAAGATCATGCACAACTTTAAAATTGTAAGTCAGGAGAAGTAAATTTTAGGTGTAAATTTGAGACCTTTACAGTGTTGCACAAAGTGGAAGAGAGTAGCAGTGTAAATCAAATGAGGTGATGCTGAGGCATGGGGAGGACTGAGGCAGAGAGACAGTGCAAGTCCAAGGTTTTTGTTTAGGGAGAATCAAATCAGAGGAGGATTAAAATGAGAATGTAACTGTGTAATTACGTAATTATGAAGTGGTTTGTAATTGGGTTTCCTTATTTTCTGGTTGGCAAATTGTGTAACTATGGCTTGCAAATTCACAGATTGGAGATTTTAAATATTAATCGTTTTCTTCATTTATTCGTCTTAGGGGTATATTTCTTCATGTTCTTCCCGAAAATTTACCTAATAAGAGTGAGTCTAATATTGCTAATCTGTAAGCGTTCTTCATGTCCGGTAGGTCAGTGAGTTAAATAATTAATCAATTTCAATATTGATATCGCCAACCAATGCGAAGGGGGTGAGTGGGTTCATGTTTTACCGTGAATGTAGACTTGTGACGGACTGGCTTACTAATATGGGCATTGGATTAGATTCAGGGTTGAAGATCTCTGAGTAGTCACCGGGCAATGGGGGTTCCCTGCTTTCCGAGGATGCAAATGGTGTTGGGGCCATTGTTTAGTTTTGTTTTTAGCTCTGTTTTTCTCGTTATCGAAAAAAAAAAATATTGGAAAATGTATTTACGTCAAATATAAATGCATTTATTATGTATAGAAAATATTTTCTTATCACTACAGGAAATTTATTTTCTCATTCAAATTTTAAGAATTTGGATTAGATTATATCTTTTTTTAATTATTATATAAAATTAGATTATACTTTAATTACAATATCGAAAACTAGGAATTAAATGTTCTCATTAGGTTTAGGTGGAAATGTCAAGTTTGGTTTAAATGGAGATTATCTTCTCTATCTGTGTGCTAAAAAAGCATGAAAATGTAGA
Organism: Prinsepia uniflora; assembly: GCA_032719365.1. NCBI lineage: Eukaryota > Viridiplantae > Streptophyta > Magnoliopsida > Rosales > Rosaceae > Prinsepia > Prinsepia uniflora. The sequence goes on along the minus strand of CM064868.1, from coordinate 8,586,860 downwards.
TACACACATAAATAGTAATTAAGGAAATCGGGCCCAGGAGATTTGGAAACATTTAGGCCCAAGGCACGCACATGGTAAAGAAAATGCCGAGCCAATAGGTTTCCAAATCCAAGGGGGAAAAGGACAACCCCCTTGTGTGTTTCCAAGTCTTCACGTGCTTCCTCTATTTATACGTATTCGTCGTCAAAACTGCGAAGTAGCAGCTTCCAAATCAGACGGCCTTCTCTCTGTTTGGCCTTTAATAGAAATCTTCGATGCCCGTGCTCGCTTTCTCAGAACCTTTCACTCCAAAATCTAAAGTGATCGCCCTTCCGATCCCAAATTAAGAAAACTCCGATAACATCAAGAATCACCCAGCATTCTCCGCGCCTCTGATATCCCAATTCCAGCTGACTATTTGGTTCTGGATTTTCTATCGGGTGTTAGGTCAGTCCCATTCGAATTATTGCTTTTCCCTCTCTTCGAACGCTTTCTTGCTTTTTATTATATGCTTCTTGGACAGTGAAAAATAGGAGGAAAAAAAGTAGAAACGAAATTTGTGTTCTGGATAAGAAAATTCACATGCTGGGATCATGGAAATTTGGGATGGGAATATTGGATTGAATCGAAGGGTTTGCGCGGGTGGATATGAATCAAGGGTTTATGAGATGGGATTGAATTAAGGTTTTATGCATGGGCCCCATTTGGTTTGACTTAAGTCAACTGAGGTCTTTGTTCTTCCTTGACTCAAAACAGATTTTCGGAGATTCATAACTGATTGGAGTTGAATTCAAATACAATGTTGCATGTTTAGGTTGAATTTCGATCTTATTGTCGCACTTTTTTTTCCCCGGGACCATTCACTGTTGTATTGTATTGTTTATTAGGTGCATGCTCAATGTTTTTTTTATTTTACTTATTTTATTTTATTTTATTTTTAATGGCCATTGTTTACGTTCTGATAATGTAAACCTTTATTAACTGTTATAGGCTGTTGGTTTTGTGTACTGTTTCTATATTGTTTAACTAAGACGGGAAGTGAGAATGGAAGTTTTGATGGTAAAACAACAACGGCTAGGGCGGTATACTGATAAAGGTATCCATGCACCTGAGAGGAAAATTTCAGATTTCCTGCATCATCAAGGAAAGATAGAAGACAGATCAGAAGAGGATGAAAAACATATTGATTGCTCATTGCATACTGGGTCCTCAAATGTCAAAAGGGTTTCAAAAAAGCGACGTGCCTCTTCAAACTTGGTAGAAAACTATGGAAATGAGGTTTTCGTGGATCAATTGGAGGAAGATGAAGAAATGACGTTTTTGGTTAAGGCACGAACTCGGAAAAGGAGAATGGTTAACTGTAAATTGATAGGAAGATGTTCCTCAAATGATTCTAGTGCAGGATACTCATCTTCTTCACCACCATCTTCGCCAGGTTTAAGATACACGAAGAAGGATACTGAAGTTCATTTGAAGTGTCATCAGTGTATGAATGATGCCAAGAAAACTACTGTTTCATGCTCGAAGTGTAAAAAGAACTATTGCGTCCGTTGTATCAAGCAATGGTATGTATTTTCTTCAGATTCTCTCTCTTTTTAAAGTTGAAATATTAATTTAGATTGTATCGTGATTTCTTTCAACTGTGCATTTAGGTATCCTCACTTAAAAGTAAAGGAAGTCGAGGAATTTTGCCCATTTTGCCGCAAAAATTGCAACTGTAATGCATGCCTGCACTCAACTGGGCTGATTGAGGTTTGTTTCCTTTGTTATTACACAGAGTATTCTCTCATCACTGCTTCCTTAAATAAAAGTATTCTTATTGCTTATATTTGTTCATTTATTTTGGGGAACTTCAGACACCAAAGAAGGATATAGATGACGATGAAAGAGCTTACCATCTGGAGCATTTAATTAACAACCTGCTTCCATTTCTAAAGAAAATTTCTCAAGAACAAACACAGGAGATAGAGATTGAAGCTAATATTCGAGGTACAATAATTTTCAGCTTTGGTTTCCGTTCTGTTTTGTACTTAAAAGATGTTTCTAACAAAAACTATTCTGTCAGGACTTTCACCTTTCGAAATTGAAATACCTCAGACCCTCTGTTTCAATGATGAACGTGTCTTTTGGTAAGCATATGTACTTTACGTGAGGGTAATATTATATGATTTCTTAGTCCCTGTCTAATTTTTTTTTTTCTTCTTCTTCTTGAAAATAGCGACCATTGTGCAACTTCAATCATTGATCTGCATCGAAGCTGCCCAAGCTGTTCTTATGAACTTTGTTTAAGTTGTTGCCGAGAAATTCGCCGGGGAGGTCTCTTAGATCGTGGAGAAGTGAAATTTCAATATCGGAGTAGGGGTTATGATTACATCCATGGTGGAGACCCATTGTCTGAATGTCGATCCTTAGAACTTTCAGAGGAGCATAGTGAGCCTTTACATGAGTGGAAGGCAAATGATGATGATACTGTTACTTGTGCGCCAAAAGAAATGGGTGGCTGCGGTGATTGTATGTTGGATCTCAAGCGAATCCTTCCGCTGGACTGGATCTCAGATTTAGAAGTGAAAGCAAAACATTTAGTAGGGATTTTTCAAACCGAACATTCTACTTTCAAACATGAATGTGCTGAAACAAGAGGGGATATGCTACGAAAAGCAGCTTCTAGAGATGGTTCTTGTGACAACTTCTTATATTGTCCAGATTCAAAGGAAACTTGGAAAGAAGGAGAGCTTTTGCACTTCAAAGAACATTGGGTTAATGGCGAACCAGTTATTGTTAGAAATGTGCTTGAACAAGCAAATGGCTTGAGCTGGGAGCCCATGGTCATGTGGCGTGCTTTGAGTGAAACTATGGATGCAGATAGTACCTCACAATATTCAAAAGTAAAGACCATCGATTGCCTAGCTGCTTGTGAGGTGTGTTTCTGTTACTAGTTATTACTCTGGGAACTGTTTTACTTTGTCATGATATACATTATTTTTCTTTTTCACTTTGTGGATGATTGGTTAAAATTGATTCTCTGTTCCCTTCATCATGTTTTAATTATTTGATTGATATTGCTACTTCAAGTGTGATAGATCAATCAGATTTATTATGTTGGCTCAATATTTGTTTTCCATATACTGTCACTGATCCCGTTCCTCCCTGGAGCTATTCGCAACTTTGCCCCACTTTTTTTTCTTCTCAAGTTTCGTTCTTTCAATTTTTACTTGGTTCAGTCCGTGCATATTTTACTTCTAATGCTGAATTGCTGATTGATGAAATTTTGTAGGTAGAAATCAATACTCGGAAATTTTTTGAAGGATACACTGAAGGGAGAATGTATAAAAATCTATGGCCGGAGATGCTTAAGCTGAAGGATTGGCCACCTTCTGATAAGTTTGAGGATCTTTTACCCCGTCATTGTGATGAATTTATCAGTGCATTGCCATTTCAAGAGTATACAGATCCTAGAGCTGGTATTCTAAACCTTGCTGTTAAGTTGCCACCAGGTGTCTTGAAACCAGACCTGGGTCCAAAAACGTATATTGCTTATGGGGTTGTGGAAGAGCTTGGAAGAGGCGACTCTGTAACTAAACTTCATTGTGATATGTCCGATGCGGTATGACTTGAAACTGTGAGACTCAAAAAAGGAAAAAGAAAAGTATGCCAATGTTTTGACATGTTCTTTGAATCTGTGCAGGTGAATATTTTGACACATACATCAGAAGTAGAACTTAGTGATAAGCAGCAGTCTGCAATTTCAAGGTTGAAAAAATTACACAGGGCTCAAGATGAGAGAGAGCTTACAGATTGGTTGAACTCTCAGAAGGATGAGGCTGGACAACCTGATGAACAGACACGGTATATAGAAACCATAGAAAAGAATCACTCTTCTCCTAAAGACGAGCTAGGTCTATCATGTTCTTTCTCCACTGAAGCAGAAGAGGAAACGGGTGGTGCTTTGTGGGACATCTTTCGGAGGGAGGACGTTCCTAAGTTAGAAGCTTATCTGATCAATCACTATAAAGAATTTAGACACACCTTTTGCTCACTAGTCGAACGGGTAACTATACAATCTTTAGTTTCCCCATCGCCAAATTGTGCTCCAGCAGGGCTAACATTTTCTTTTTCTGCTCTTGTTTTGGTTCATAGGTCATACACCCAATTCATGACCAATCTTTTTATTTAACATTGGAGCACAAAAGGAAACTGAAAGAGGAATTTGGTATGTAAGTAGGTCAATGTCTATTGCTTTGCCAGTGAATTATTATCCATTAGCTAACTTGTTTATTTCACACTTCTCAGGTGTTGAACCATGGACATTTCTACAAAAACTGGGAGAGGCAGTATTTATTCCAGCCGGATGCCCGCACCAAGTCAGGAATCTCAAGGTCCGGTATCATTTTTCCTCACGCTTCTGAAATATTATGTTTTATGTTCCGGAGAGCTTTTTTCTACTCATAAACTCTTCTGAAATATTATGTTTTATGTTGTCGAACCTGCAGTCTTGCACAAAAGTAGCAGTAGACTTTGTATCCCCTGAAAACGTCCATGAGTGCCTCCGTTTGACGGAGGAGTTCAGACAACTTCCCAAGAATCATAGAGCTAGAGAAGACAAACTGGAGGTAATCACTCTATTTAATATTTATCCATACGCGATTTCAATTTCCCGCCATGTCTTTTCAGTCAATTTCTTCTTCTAAACTTGTTTGGTTCGATGTTACAGATAAAGAAAATGATCCTTTATGGCGTGGACCAAGCGGTTAGAGATTTAGAAGCCATGGTATCAACCCAACATTTGGAAGCCTTGATATCAACTCCAGTTTGAGGGAGTTTAGGAGCAGCTAACCAGTAGCGAAGCGACCCCAACCCGACATTTTCCAACTCTATCATCACAACAATGAAGTTGGCTTCTGTAATTATATGCTGACAACCAATTTTGTAATCTTTTGGAGTCTTTCTTTGCACTCCAAATATACTGAAGCTAATCCTTGATTTAAAGCCAAAATCTTTTGTATTGACGAAGCCATTATTTTTGACACTTTATGAAGGTATATGAAGATGGTTGAACTAAGTAGTGTTACATTCGTGGTATGAACATTAGAATAAAATGGTACAAAATCACTACCAATGATTGTAGACTATGGCGGGCAATTTGATAATCATTTCATTTTGTGTTTGAACTTTTAGATTCTGCGTTTCAATTTATAAAAAAAAACATAAAAAAAAAAGGAAGTGATGAGGAAGAGTGAAAAAACGGAGGGTATAGAAAAGAAAGACGAGATGTAAAAGCAGAAGAAACGTGTAGTTTTTAATCTACATTTGTTTTCCATCGTGCGCTTCAATTTTTTATACAACATTCATTTGCTTTTCAAATATAAAAATTGAAAACTGAAAAAAAAATTCATTATTAAATGGTCACTTAATATTTATTTTTCATACATAATTTGTAAAAAAAAAGAAAAAAAACCCATTATCAAATGGTCACTTAATTTCTACATTAATGATAAAGATGAGTGAAGTGCAACTAAATTTTCAATAAAAAAAAAGTTGATTTTAAGAGAGCATTTTAGAATATAGAGTAAATACTAGAAATATATAAATAAAGACAATGGGCGAGGTATATATTACGAATAAGAACATATATATGTTAATTTTCAATAAGCTTGTGGCATCATCTATGTTGAGTATCCAGAAAGTTTAAAGTAAATATTCAAGCACTCAAACTTCCAAACTTATCAAGTTGTGAGGAAAATTGACATAAATATATGATAATGGAAAAATATAAAGCAATCAGAAAAAAATGAAAAAAAAAATTCATATTATTAACAATATTGGTCTAAATTGTACATAAATGTAGTAAATATTGTAACCAAAAAAAAAACATTCCAAGGGTGTGGTGAAAATTAGGCTTTATAGATCTCTAGTTACTAATTTTAACATTCTAAATTAGGAATATTTTGATAGTATTGAACTATGTGTTTGATAAGCCATATAAAAAACTAGATAGGACAATATACTATAAAATCGATGTTTGATATTACTTCTATTAATAGGCATTGAATAAGTTAATACGGTTGAGTACTTTTATACGGTTCACAATTTGCTAAAATAATACCCCACAAATTTCCCGTAATATATAGCCGAATGACTAGTAATTTTGAAAAGTAATAACAATAAAAACTAATAAAAAATTAATTAAATAATAATATCAATAATTAATTTGAATAAACAAATAATAATAATCATATATAATTAATATTTATAATATATAAATATCTCGTATTAACTAGTATAATGTAATATGACCAGTATACTATAATCAACATTTCAATCTGGTAGAATATCAAATGCCTCACTAAATAATCAAGCTATCTAATGGATAAATTAATCTATCCAACTAAAATACTCATTATAATACGGCCTACCAAATAATGATTAAGGGCACGTTTACTTATCATTAAAATACTCTTTTCATTATTTTAATTTACTAAAATAACCTACAATTCTACAATAATTCCAAATACCTCAACCCAATATTAAAATTAAAAAAATTAAGAACATAATTTACAAGTATTAATCACAATAATTCTAACTAGAAATGATGTTCTTATGTCAATAAATCCTCCTTTTATGAGCCAACTACTACAAGTAAAACACCATTTACAATATCTATCAATGAGTTATATATTGCTAAAAAACCTAATCAGACATATGTTCTCAAATTTTATTAGTGAATAATCGGAACAAGATATATGACATTTTGGAATGTAAGGATCAACCTCAATCTAAAAAAATAAAATTATATATATATATATATATATATGCAAAGATATTTTAGTAATCAAGTTAGTTTTTATTCCGATTCATAGGAGTTGATAAACAATACCAATGAAAATCAATTTCATTACTGTGTTTAATTCTATACAGTTAATAGATAAGTAAATAACAAGTAAACATGCTCTCCCAGTTCTCGAATTACCCACTTCTCTCATTTCTAGTAAGTAAACATATTCCGCCTCTGATTATGAAAATAGTGATACAAAAATTAAACTCAAATAACCTAATTCTTATATATAAACATCTTTCCTCCCATCATTATTTTTCATTCCTTTCTTTTGAAAGTAGAGTGAAATAAAATCAAGTTGTGCATATATATATATATATATATATTCAAATTCATACTAACATATAACTTATACAACACAAATATTACCTATCTTACAATGTCAATTCACGAAGATACGCGGAAAATTCTAAATGATATTGTATCACTAACAACATGATGTCCTGAATACACTAGATTAATCTTTCTATTCTTGAACACCTGAGAAAAAAAACATCAAATCATAAAATGTTTCAAAAAACAAGAAAAGTTGTGGATCTACCACCACAAGTAGAGAACAAGTCCTCGGTGATTGGACAAAATCTTCAATCATCCATGAACCATGACCATGAAAAAGTGGATTGAGACCACCAATTGTTGAAATTTCGAATGCCAAGAGAACCCATATATAAAGAGAACCAACACAAGTAGTGGGAGCTTGGTTAAAAGCCCTTTTTATAGTGAGATCTAGAGGCACTAGGGTTTCTTGGTGGTAATGCAAAATAACAATATTACCCTTTCTTTGTAATTCATTAAGGGAGGGTTCGGGAATCATGGCTATATTTTAGGGTTGAGGTAACCCAAGATTTAAATGTCTATCCAAAACCATGTTTACCCAAAATAACAATGATGTTCAATCAATATTTAATGTGATATATTTATTAATTAACAATAATATATTTTGATATATTTCTCAATTTTGTTTGTATACAACAAAATTTTACCGTAACTTTAATCTAATGGGAAGGAGAAAAAAATATATCTCTCTCACACACACGATGGCGGTCAACCTAAAACCAATAATAAGCAGATCATGACTCTTTGTAAGACCCATGCTTGGAGCGTGGTGAGCAATCACACATCGCCCAGAGGAATGGGGAATGCGTCTTATATGTGTGTGCACGCTTCTATCCAACATGACACTTCTTGGGGAGCGAAAGAGTTGGACTCTAGGGCTCACGGGAACAAAACCTTGAAGGTGGGATCCAGAGGGGGCAATATTTTGTTGGAGGATGTAAGGCCTCACCAAGAGAACACGTTTTGGGTCTAGGACCCCCAGAAGAAAAACATGATGGTGGGGACCCGTGTGGGTTGGGCCTAATGGTGGCAGGCCCAAAGCACTTGGAGCGTGGTGAGCAATCACACATCGCCCAGAGGAATAGGGAATGCATCTTATATGTGTGAGCACGTTTCTATCCAACATAACACTTCTTGGGGAGCGAAGGAGTTGGACTCTAGGGCTCACGGGAACAAAACCCTGAAGGTGGGATCCATAGGGGGCAATATTTTGTTGGAGGATGTAAGGCCTCACCAAGAGAACACGTTTTGGGTCTAGGACCCCCAGAAGAAAAACCATGATGGTGGGGACCCATGTGGGTTGGGCCTAATGGGGGCAGACCCAAAGCGGATAATAATTTGTTGGAAGAGACGGTGTGTGACATATTAACTAAATTAGAGCATTTACATCAGAGTAGTCAATTTTTTTTAAAAAAAAATTATCCAAAAATATTAAAATGGGTCTACAACAGCTTAAGTAAATTTAACCAAAAATTTTGACTTTTCTATTAAAACTAACTACTCGTAGCTAGTAGCCTCTTGCTAGTTATTTTTCCTCTCAGTTATCTCTCATCTCTCCTTCATCCTCTCTTATTCACAAACTCTCTTTCTCATTCCCAAAACTCATCATCATTTGCATTTACAAGTTCTAAACTTTCACGGGCTGTCAAACAATTCAAAGAAAAGAAAAGAAATTTCCGAACTTTGTTTCGTGTATGAGTCATTAATTGACTCAGACTTTTCGTATACGGTTGTGAAAAGTTTGATTCTTTTCGGTATTTAGAAAAAAGAAGAAGAGATTTTGATGTTTCACAGCTTTAAGGCGACGATTGGGAAGGTCGAGTTGTTATGAATAGAGTTTGGGTATAATAATTTTAACACATTCAATCATTATGAGGAAAAAATGAAGAAAATTAGAATTTTTACCATAAATCACAGTGATAACATTGAGTAAAATAATGCTCCCAAAGGGAACAATATTTTGTTGGAGGAAGCAAGGCCTCACCAGAAGAATGCGTTTTGGGTCTGGGACCCCCAAAAGCAAAACCATGAGGGCGGAGACTCGTGTGGGCTAGACTCAACGAGGGTAGGCCCAAAGCAGATAATATTTTGTTGGAGGAGGCGGTGTGTGACATATTAACTAAATTAGAGCATTTTCATTAGGCCTGGCAATGGGTCGTGTCGTGTCGGGTTCGTGTCGTGTCATGTACTCTATTTTACCTATTTAAACTCAACCCGAACCCGACCCGTTTATTAATCGTGTCAAAACATGTCAACCCGAACCCGACCTGTTTATTAAACAGGTAACCCGAACCCACCCGTTTAACCCGTTTATTAAACGTGTCGTGTTGAATAACCTATTTAACCCGTTTAACCCATTTAACCTGTTTAACCTATTTAACCCATTTAACCTGTTTAACCATACATCCTACATAATATTTGAAGCAGAATTTTTTCACTAAAATATTATACCAACCATCAACGAACTTCATAATTCAACAAACTTCATAATTCATAAGTACATGCAATAATTTAGTATCCATGACCAACAATACAATATCATCAATGTAATATTAAGTTCCAAAAGAATATAAGCATAGTACATAATACCAAATAAAATTAAGTGATTAATTAACAAACTCTAAGGGAAAAGTTTCAACAAAAAAGGTGATAAAATTGATTAGATCTTCGTGAATTGCACAAGAACACCGCAACTAATCAGCACCTACAATAAAATGAAGAAAACATTAGAATCCAACCACAAAATTAATAACAATGTGTAAAGACATGCTAGAATGTGATTTTTTAGTACCTAAATGCTATCCATCATTAGGAATGGTAAGAAATTGTATACTAGATATTATTTCGTACCTGCATTACATCCATGCATTCTTTAGAAACCATATCAACATCATTGGAATCCAACCGAGAAGATGATGAGCTACTTGTTGGACCCGTAGGTTTAGAATACTTTTGCATGTATAAGTCAAATAGCTCAAACAACTTATCACGCACATTAGCCATTTCCCTGGAGGCAGGACCATACAACCTCTTATAACTGAACTCCACAAACTGAATTTTGTATCGAGGATCCAAAATTACAGCTATAGAAAGGATCCTGCTGTAGTCTTTCCATTACTCTTACAATAAATATCCAATTAAAAAAAATATTAGCTAAAATGGAATAGCGCGCTTTGATTCCCTAGTTGAAGTGCATTGTATATCTACCCTACAATTCAATTACTAAATGGCATACGTCATATATATATATACATTGCTTTTGTTAGGTTTGTTTCAACATGATACTAATAATAAGTAAGCAAAGCAAGCACATTGGACAGAGTTTTCAAATTAAGGAGAAGGAGCTGATGTGGGTGATAATTAAACAAAGTAAGCATAGGCATGGGATCGACTTGGCAATCGGCCATTGGCAATTGGCGTGCATATTCAATGATAAAGTACAGCTCCAAAGATATGTGTTAATAATTTGAAAAGCTCTGAAAGAACATAAACTATTGGAAAGTTAATTGATGATAAAGTACAGAACTTTCCCTCAGTTTCCTTCTAATCTTACTACTACGTTTTAATGAATTTTTTTCCTTTTAATGAGATATACCATATCCCCAACCTAACAAAATAATGAGTATACACATCTAGAAATGCTAAAGTGGTTTCTCAGTAAGCTAAAGAACACAAACAAACCTGAGCAGCATAAGTCCTCTGAAATGGGCTCTTCTTTGCATTGAGCTGGGAAAAAGAGACATCCAGAAGATTAATTGCTAGATAAAACTTTAAGAAAATCCTCAAAAGAACATAATAGATTACGGATGACTAACAACAAAGCATCATACATGATCATGATAAATGCAAGTTTTGCAACAACTAGAATGTCAAACCAATGAATTTCAAACATGCTTCTTCATAATTTGTGATGCTTAAACAAGGAAAAATACTAAAGCCTCGACCAATTATGCAATAAGTGAAACCCTTGTACGCTCACTTGGTTTTTATCCACTGACCCATAAATTCTTTATCCACTTCAGGAAGATATTGTACCTCACATCTTCATATTCATCCACCTAAACCAAGTCTTCTGCAGTTCATTATCAACTTTAGTTTACACCAATCAAGACCCTCAATAGTGAGCCACCTTCTTTACTACCCTCCATACAAATACCAATCCTTGGTAACCAGAGCAATACCAAAAGTTTAATCCACCGGTTATGGATTGGTGTGTTTATTATAAAAAAAAATATAAAAAATATGGCACTCTCGGCTTTGTTAGCTCTGTCGCAATTCTCATGCTTGTATGCTTTATGCGCTATGTTTGTCTGCTGTTAGAAGCTTTTTAGCAATCCTTTAGTAAACAGAATAACATTTCATTGGGGATGTAAATTTCCAAGAAAACCATAATTTGAAAATGTCATGTATATGTATTAGGTTCTCATGAAGATAAATACTTTCATAATAATTTTTTTTTCTATGAGGACGATAAAAATATGTTATGATCTGGGAAACATCAGAAGCTTGATCTATGTGCACTTAAATGGAAATGACTCAACTGATTAAACTCTTCACTTTAAAAATAAATCTCAAATTGAGTCCCTTAGAAGCTAAAGAATCAAACATTATTTACTGATCATACAGCTCAATATGATATGTTTATATTGATGTATATGCAAATCACATAACCAGATGACGCCTTATTACGAAATAGCTTAAAAGAAAAATACTTGCACAAATCAAATTCAATTGCGAATTTCCAATCAAAAACAGTATGAAGCTAGGGTTATTCTGTTTCTCGGAGCCAAAACCAATCGAAAAGGAGAAAGAAAGCATAATAGAGAGCGAAATTGAAAATTGGGGAGAGGGTAAGGACGTACGTCTTTGAACTGGAGGATGCCGAGGTAGCCAAGATAAGAGACAGCGAGGTGAGCAGACTCGATGGGGATGATGACTTGGACGAGCTGCATAGGCTCCGACCTCATCAGATCCATCGGAGGACAACACTCTCCCATTCTCGCTCAATCTCTGTGAGTCCTTCTCTCAGACACTGGTTTTTTTGTGAAATTGTGCAACAGAGTCAAAAAAACAGAGAGAGATAAAAACAGAGAGAGATAAGAAGAGAGAGAAATAATGAAGGAAATTGAGGGAAATGGAAGTGGAGGCTGATGGAGAATGGGGAATGAAGGTTGATGAATGGGGAAGATCAGAGGAGATCAGAGGAGAATGGAGAAGATTAGATGAGGCTGCTGGAGAAATGGAAGTGGAGGCGTGGAGGTGGAGCTGTTTTTTTGTGTTTAATTAGGTTATAAATTATAAAGTTTTAATATTTATATTTTGGTCCTTGTGAAACCCTAGAGTACTAAATGGGTTCGCAGGTTAACGGGTTAACAGGTTGGGACTCAATAACCTGTTTAATAAACGGGTTAATAGGTTATTAAATGGGTTAGCGGGTTGACCCGAAACCCACCTGTTTAATAAACGGGTTATAACGGGTTGACCCGAAAATGACCCGGATTATTATCGAGTCGGGTTAATTCGGGTTAATTTCGTGCGGGTTTCGAGTCGTATATCGGGTCGTGTCAGAAATTGCCACCCTTAATTTTCATCAAAGTCTGATTCTTTTCGGTATTTGGAAAATTGAGATTTTGATATTTCAAGCTTTAATATGACGATTAGGAAGGCTAAGTTTTAGCGAACAGAGCTTGGGTATAATAATTTGGCTTATTACTTAAAATGCATATAGAACAAGTCAACGATTCTTAAATTGCACTAAAAACTGAAATTTTCTTCAAAATGCACCCATAACAGTAGCAACGTCAAAACCGTTGAACCCAATAACTAACTCTGTTTTAAACTCTATAAAGTATGCATATGTGGTGCCTATGTGGCAGTCTTTAAATGGGTATTTAAATCATTTTGTGAAGGAGTCTTGTAGCACATGTCGTATATATTCTCAATCGCAAATTCATGCTGCCTCTCCACATTTCCTCTTACTTCTTCACATCCTTCACCAAACACACTCGCAATTGAAACATCTATTGACACCCAACAAAACCTATCAAAATTAACAACCCCAACCATTGCGATTCTCATAAATTCCAGGCATGCAAATGCAGACTCACACATGTAACATTGATTGAGAGAAAGCGAAAAGAGAGACCTTGTAGCCATGGTAGATATCGACAACTAGAGCCCATAATTGAAAGGAACGTTGTCAAGGCCTGAAAGGAGTGGCGAGCTTTTGCTGCACATCCTTAATGGGAGGGAGAGGAAGCATAGCTACCTCTGAACTTCTAAATCACCACAAGGGTTTTCTTTTCTTTTTCTAAATCTTCATTATAATCCTAAAATTTCAAATCACATAGACCGTAATTCGAATTGTTTAATGGGTTGGGCTTCAAAATTGGAACTTGCATATGGCAAGTGATGAATCGATTTTATCTGTGAGTCGCAAAAAAATTGGTGTTGGTAGTTCGGTAATATGCTTCTCGGTTTTTGGTATTAATTGAAGCCATATTAAGGGTTCCTACCTAATTCGAGGGAGAAATGTGTCGATGCTTAAGGATTTAATTGAAGAAAGGCTTATTAAGCTAAATGCATTAGGAACAAGAAAAACAATCTCAAAATGTCTCAGGAACAGAAATTTGCCTCAAGTTGCTGCAAGAATAGGTACATCGTCAGAACCGTTGCACCATCTGTTAGTCAAAGTTATTAATGCCGTTAATTTTGATGACGTGACAGTAATATTACAAAATTAGTAAGGCTAATTTAGACATTTACTTTATTTTATAATATTTTGAATTAAAACTCTTTTTAAAAAATTAAAACAAATAAAAACCCCTCTCCCCCAACCCAATTCATTTCGTCTCAATGCCTCACCGCCTCACTATCATCTCCTTCCTTACTTGGGGCTGCATGCACCATTTCCCCCACCGTTCTCCCACCATCATCTCCATCTCAATGCCTCACCGCCTCACCATCATCTTCTTCCAACACTGCCTTTAAAATCATCAGAACCAAAAGAAGAAGAAACAATGCTTGCAAATTAGTCTGGGTTTTCACAGTGAGAGAAACAGCAGCCCAGCATCATAAACCAAAAAAACAAGCGACACAAAAAAAGAGGTTCCAAGTTTGTTTCTGCTAAATTTCAATTTGAAACCCACATTGATTTTTGTGATAAAGATAAAAAAAAATTCTCCTAGAAGGGTTTGTATTTGGGAATTTCAATTGAAACCCACATTTTTTTTTTTGATAAAAACTGAATCTTTTTTTTTTCTCTTTCTCTTGGGATTGTTTTTATTCATCTGATTGTACCAATTTTGATGTGACCAAAACGACAGGAGGGTTTGGTGTGGAGGGAGAAGAGCACAGAAAATGGTTTCTTCAAATTTTTCTTCTCCTTGTTTTTTTTGTGACAAAGGACAAATTCAAACAGTTTCATTCCATTGACAGAGAGATGTATGCAATCCTTTCCATTCACCTCTGGAGAGACCCTCTGGAGTCCATGCAGGTCATGACTCTGTGGCTCTGGGTTGAGAGAGTTGGGTATTAGAATCAAGGATGAAAATATCGATATCGACGAATATATCGCTAGTCAAATTTACGGATATCTTGTCCCAAATATCGTTATCGATATCGTTTACGGTCAACAAAAATGACGGAAATTCTGTCTAAAAGTTGGAAATTTGGAATGAAATTTTGGGAAAAACTTAATTACCCAATGATGGTTATATAAAACTAATAAAAACTATAAAATGACTATGATATAATAAATATATGATGAATAATATGATATAATAGGGTTTTGTCGATGACTAATAATATAAAATTTTAAACATAAACATAAATTGAAGTGAATTACTATAATTGAATGTTAACATAATTAAAAACATAACAATAAACATAAAAAAAATGTCAATGGAAGAAAAATTATAAAATGAGTAAATATATTTAAAATTGGAAAAAAAGGATGAAAAAATAGAGTCGAAATCGTACCAATGATTATAAAATGTCAATCGAAGAAAAATTATAAAATGAGTAAACATAATTTTATTGATATTTTCGTACCAAAGATACTTTACGTGTTGAATTTAACTAAAAACAAATAAAATGTCTACTATAGATTCGAAATCGTATTGGACTTCATCTACCATGACACAAATTTTTTGCTAAAATTATCTAGTTTTTCACATGTAAACAATATAAACAAACTACTAATTAATAATTAGTTATGTATTTATTTCTAGCCTAAATATTAGTACAAATAGTCATTAATAATAATAGTATAATAATAAAAAAAAATTGGTATAATAATAATAATAATAATAATAATAATAATAATAATAATAATAATAATAGATATTGATCAAGATGCAATAATATTAATGAAAAATTACAAATGTGCTAATATTCTTATTAAATAATAAAAACAATAATATTATAAGTAGGAAGAGGTAGGTGGTCCATTTTGATAATATTATAATAAAAACAATAATATTATCAAAACAATAATATTATAAAAACAATAATACTACAAATGTGCAATAATATTAATG
The DNA here is from genome assembly GCA_032719365.1 of Prinsepia uniflora. Taxonomy (NCBI): domain Eukaryota; kingdom Viridiplantae; phylum Streptophyta; class Magnoliopsida; order Rosales; family Rosaceae; genus Prinsepia; species Prinsepia uniflora. Next base: position 8,571,173 of record CM064868.1, on the reverse strand, counting down.
ATCATCCACGCGTCGTATTGTTCATGAATTAAAGGAAGAGGTAGGTGGTCCATTCTGACCACTCCACCAATCAAGTCGGTCCATGTATCCTTAACTTCCAATTCTTCTCTCATATATGGGCGAAGCCTTTGCCTCCACTGTTTGGTGTGATAATGGTTTCTTCACACTACTTCGCAGATGTTATCTCTTTCTTCCTTATCCTCAACTTTGCTTCACTTCAAGGTAAAACTGTGATTTTCTTAACTAAAAGGCCTCGAGATTACATTAGTTTGTTGTATTTGCGTTTCACTCCCTCGCCTTCCGTGTATTTTGATTTCAGTCTCTGTCTGTGTTCTAAACTAATTTTTGATAAAGATGCAACAACAGAGGGGAAGAGCTCCAACGGCTGGACCCAGGCCATGCTCTGGATCTTCTTGCATTTCTAGTTGGAGATCGCAGCTCAGGACGAAGACGAGGCGTTTGAGGAGGATGACGTCTTGTCTGGTTGCTGTAGGGGGATGTTTCGGACCGATCGGGTAGACATCTCCTCCGTCTGCGAAGTCAGCAGAGCTGTGGAGTCCATAGCCACGCTCTTCTTCTTCTTCCTCCCGCCGCTGCACATCTTCTTCTTCTTCCTCCCGCCGCTGCACATCTTCTATTCTTCTTCCTATTTGTTATCTTCATGCTTGCAATTTGACCGAAATATCGTGAAAATCGTCTGATTTCTTCGATATTTGTCGAAATTTCGCAATAGTACAGAAATTGGGGGAAGATTTTTCTTCACCCCTCTTTATAAGTCGACCAGGCTGATTTCCGATATTTCGGTGGAAATATCGGCGATTTTGCCGATTTTTACTTCAGTGATTAGAATCTAGTGAAAAAGATGCTAACTTTACCCTACATTTTGTTCAGTGAGCTTGCAGATGAGTCTGTCATTTGCCTCAACATCATCAGAGCCTTCCAATTCCCTCATCTCCCACCTAATCAAACCATTGAAATCCCTATCCTCCAAACTTTCATGAAAAAAAAATTCTCCATCGACCTCCTCCAATAAAATCGAGATGTCGTAGCTTGAGGCGTCACCAGAGCTTCAAAGACACGGTGCCTCCCGGCATTTGATGACATCATGAAGCATGCCATTAAGAGGAATTTTTCCCAGGTCCAAAACCCAACACCAGATCATCACAGACAGGTGATTTTACCATCACCATCACTGTCTTCAGCTCCAATCCACCACCACCAGCAGATGTTGTTGGTGCCGTCAGGTGACAGGACCGTGTTCATGACATTTTCCAGAGGGTACATGATAAGACCCGTCTCAATCTCCCTGGAATACCGTGGGACGTGCCTGCTCCCGTCTGACACCGCGTGTCAAACAAGGGATAAGCTCGTCACCCGCTCAGGGTCCATCAGATTACGCCAGGATCGGCGGTGGCATGTGATGTCTCGATCTCTGCTACATCCAAGGATGAAAATATCGATATCGACAGATATATCGCTCGCCGAATTTACGGATATCTCGCCTCAAATATCGATATCGATATCGTTTACGATCAACAAAAATGACGGAAATTCGGTCTAAAAATTGGAAATTTAGAATGAAACTTTGGGAAAAACTTAAGTACCCAATGATAGTTATATAGGACTAATAAAAACTATAAAATGATTTTGATATAATAATTATATGATTAATTATATGATACAATAAGGTTCTAATGATAACTAATAATATAAAATTTAAACAAAAACATAAGTTGAAGTGAATTACTATAATTGAATGTTAATATAATTAAAAATATAACAATAAGTATAAAAAAATTTCAATGGAAGAAAAATTATAAAATGAGTAAATATATTTAAAATTGGAAAAAAAATGATGAAAAAATGGAGTCAATCTTTGTTCAAAAATTGAAAAGAATTGATATATTTGAAATTGAAAAAAAAAAGACAAAGAAAGTTGAAAATTTGGAAAAAAAAATGGAAAAAACGAAAAAAAATTGGAAAAAACGAAAGAAAAAAAAACAGCAATTGCATTGCACTGGAGTGGGTTGAACCCAGGAGCTCACCTCCTTCATACAAAACCCACACCAACTCAGTTGACCAAATTTAATTGAAATTATAAGCACCGTATAATATATAAAGGATACAAACGTACACTCTTAACAGTCATCCCCTTCGTCCCGCGGGTATGCGATTCGGGTCTTTGCGACCCGACAGCATGACCTGACTGGAAATCACTTGTTTTACGTCCGATTTTCATAAACTTTGGTTCTATTTAGTTCGTTTTAATCAAATAATGAGATCTATGGGCTTAGAACGAAACAAAATATCAAAATTTCGCTCAATTTCTTCCCCCCTCTTATGTGCCGCCGGCCGGAAATCGCGATATATCGGTCGATATATCGACGATTCCGACGATATTTACTTCCATGTATGTTCTTACTAGCTGCTTTTTCAACAACGTAACCTCTTCTTGTTCTTTAAGTTGCCATTTAAAGAAGTTTTTTCTTTTCTTCCTTTCCTAATGACTGTCAAATTAGATACAAGACTCCATCTTGTTTCCTCCATGAAATTTCTCAGAGCTGAAAAGAACTTGACGTCATGGCATAGAAAAATTTGTACTACGCTTCGCAAACATTGGGCCAAGGATCATAACCTTGAAGAGTACTTTTCTGTTATCATCACCCTGTGCATATGCTTACTTGAATGATGCTTTTCCTCCTGTTATTGCTCATCACATCTTGATTACCACCTCCAAATGTGGATACAGATCCTACAGACTGCCTAAAATTACACTTGGCGAGACTGACACCAATTCGGTTTCTCATTTCTGTGGTTAACAGCTAGAGATACTATACAGGTGCCCGCCTAAATCACAAACAAATCCCTTACCCATCACTTCCCCTTTCATAAGTTGTTTGTTTGGGATCAACCTTTTTTCCAATAACTCATGAAGAAGCTCATTCACATCATCGAACTTGCCAGCATGCAATATCCCTACTTGATTAGCACATTATATGTTGCTACATTTGCTGGCTTCCCTTCTTTCTCCTTCTGCACCCTCACAATCAAAGTAGCCCTCAGGTTCCCTTCCCTGCAGCATCCATCCATCAGAGTATCTAAGAAAGAATTGCTTTCTCCATCATTCCATCCTAAGTATATGCAGCAATTGGTGCCGTATATTTTACAACATTCGGCCAAAGCCTTGATTTCTAATGTCATCAAACAGCTCTCTAGCTTTCTTCACAATCTTCTTCTTACACAACCCATTTATAAGTGCATTATAGGTAACTACATGTGGCTTCGCCAAGAATTTCATCCAGCAAACGATAAGCCTTATCAGGTTCCCCAGTGCAGCAGATTTCATTGAACAGTGAAAGATATGTAATCACATTAGGATTCAACCTCAGCTTCATAGCTGCTGCTAAATAGGTATCTTTACAAAACCCATTACCAAGAATCAAAAGTGATATCATTTGGGCAAATGTTCTTTGTCACCATCTCCTTCAAAATGGAGTATTATAAGTAACCTTATTAAATCTCAATACTAGAAGTGAACAAATAATCCTCAATCCTCATTCTAATCATCTCTCAGTACACTTATTCAACCTACCCAGTTTCATTTTCCTTCAACAAAGGGTAACAATGACAAAACTGACAACTTGAACACATAATTACCAGCTCTCTAAAATGCTTGAGAACACAACTTGAATCCATATTTTTCACACATGCCAACACCCGCATCTCAATTATAATGGAATTTGCACAAAAATAATTTAAGCATGTGAAAATTGAAGAAACCAATTAAGTTTCATTGTTTTTTCTACTAAAAACATCAAAGAAAGCCCTGATCTTTGAGTATTTATTGGCGATGGCTAATTGGCGATTTCCAGTGAGTGCAAGAGGTAAGTTCAAGATTGTATTTTAACATTAAGAACTTTCAGGGACCAGTTGAGTACCTTTGTATAGCTCTGGGTTAGCTCCGGCGTCAACCTGTTAGTGAACAAGTCGAGATGGGTTTTGAGCTCCCGTCAGTGCTGCTTAGCTAGTAGATCTGAAACAAGTGGAATGTTGAAGAATTGTGAGTCGGGTATTGAAGATGAGGAACAGGCAAGCCCGGAGACTCTGGTTGTTTATCGGGAGTGTTTTAAGAGATTTTCTCGAGAAAATTCTGGGTTTTCGGATGCAGTTTTCCGCCGCCAAACGAGCCGTGTTCTCATTTTGTTATTCTTTAAAAAATGAGGGGTAATTTCGTCAACTAAAAACAAGGGTTTATGAAGGGCAATGATGAAAATATCGATATCGACGGATATATCGCTCGCCGAATTTACGGATATCTCGCCTTAAATATCGATATCGATATCGTTTACGATCAACAAAAATGACGGAAATTCGGTCTAAAAATTGGAAATTTGAAATGAAACTTTGGGAAAAACTTATGTACTCAATTATAGTTATATAAAACTAATAAAAACTATAAAATGACTTTGATATAATAATTATATGATTAATTATATGATACAATAAGGTTCTAATGATGACTAATAATATAAAATTTAAACAAAAACATAAGTTGAAGTGAATTACTATAATTGAATGTTAATATAATTACAAATATAACAATAAGTATATAAAAAAAAATCAATGGAAGAAAAATTATAAAATGAGTAAATATATTTAAAATTGGAAAAAAAAATGATGAAAAAATAGAGTCAATCTTTGTTCAAAAATTGAAAAGAATTGATATATTTGAAATTGAAAAAAAAATGACAAAGAAAGTTGAAAATTTGGAAAAAAAAATGGAAAAAAAAAACGAAAAGAAAAAAAAAACAGCAATTGCATTGCACTGGAGTGGGTTGAACCCAAGAGCTCACCTCCTTCATGCAAAACCCACACCAACTCAGCTGACCAAATTTAATTGAAATTATAAGCACCGTATAATATATAAAGGATACAAACATACACTCTTAACAGTCATCCCCTTCCTCCCGCAGGTCTGCGATTCGGGTCTTTGCGACCCGGTGACATGACCCGATTGGAAATCACTTGTTTTACGTCCGATTTTCATAAATTTTGGTTCTATTTAGTTCGTTTTAACCAAATAATGAGATCTATGGGCTTAGAACGAAACAAAATATCGAAATTTCGCTCAATTTCTTCCCCCCTCTTATGTGCCGTCGGCCGAAAATCGCAATATATCGGTCGATATATCGACGATTCCGGCGATATTTACTTCCATGGCTACATCTCACATCCGCTATCAACCTAAAGGGTATTCAAACCATAAAAGCTGTGAGTGGACGAAACAACAGTTTATAAAACACATTTATATCGAAAATACATTTATACCCTTCACGTAAAAGTATGCATGCATCGTAAAACAATTATTTCAAATACTTTCTCGGATGTAAGACGTATTGCTTCCCAAAATGAAACACAGTGAAAAATGTTTCTCAATCGAAGCCATCATCTCAGTAGGGTCTCAGCCCAAAACCAGATCATAGAAAACAGGTACGGATCTCAGCCCCAAATAGAAAACATATACAGAACCTCAGCCAAATCATAGAACACGTGGGAACACATCTCATGGGAACTCATCCCAATATCAGTCACGATTCTAATCCTAGCACATGTGCATATAGCTCAGGACCGCTCACAATTTTAGCATGTCACCGTGAACACATCACTCGATGTGACTGTCTCTAGATCATCGCGAACATATCGTCGATCGATCCCAGATTATCTCACCAACACTCCTAAGTTGAGCCTTCTTCGGCCATTGCTTCTCGCGACTGTCGACAATAGGCAGTGCATCGTGACCTCTCCAGAAGGATCACATCGCAGTCCGAAAACGAGCACTGTAACACCCGGGACGAACCCGAATGTTATCATCATACATAGGGCCTCAAACATGGAACATCACCAAATGGGTCACAACCTGAAAATCCAATGTCCAACGACACATCATATCCCATGATTCCTCGAATCCTATCAAATCCACAACTGGGTCTCATGCCCGAAATATCTTTCATAAAACTCATAACTGTGTCACCTCCCGACTTATCTCACATTTGACTATACTATAAGTCAAACCTCAAATCAATTAAGTCATACGTCCGAAAGATATTTCCCAGTACAAAAACCATTTCCCATTTCCAAAACACTTTCATATCATCCCTAACTTCATGCTAAGTTAGGGTCTTTCAAATGGGTCTCGCTCCCGAATCTCGATTTCACACATCCCGGTAAAATCCTCAAGAATCTTAACTCAGTTCCTTGCTTTCACGCTTCTCCTTGAATCCTTCGGAACCACATATAACTCATGCACGTAGTATACTCGGTCGAAGTCCAAACATCATATAAAACAGAAATCTCAAACTATATGCGATATGGTATTTTCTGTGAAAATGCCCAACGATTCACATTTAAAACACATGCACTCATGGCATCTCAAATATGTTTATAAACACATATAAAACATTTATACATGCACCATATTCATAAAACAAAGTCCACTCACAGACCGTCCAAATTGCACCTCGATACGCGTGTCATAAGCCTCTCCGGACTAATCCGACCTCTCCGGGTCATCCAGACCTATCCAAAACAAAGTCCATATCATGAACCCCCAACATTCCCCAAAAAGTCAACGTGTCCCGGACACGCTTCCTTAGGCTTCAAACCTCAATTTGACAAACCTAACCATCTTTGATCGACTCGAAATCACCACCATTGGATTCGTATCGTCGAAACCTTTCAAAATGGTCCTGGTTCCACCTCAAAATACACACCTACACGTCCCAACGCGCGGGTCAAAGTGGCTGGTCAATGTTAACCAAAAGGCAACGCAGACGTTAGAAAGGTCAACGCTGACATCAGCGGTCAACGATCAAAGTCAACGCTGACGTCATTAGTGACATCATCACTGACACCTGTCAGTCTGACATGATGACATCATCGATGACGTCATCATCGTACATGTCCTCTGTTCGGGTCGACCCGATTTACTATTCTAGGTCGGGCAGACCCGCGAACCTAACCCGGCTTTATCTTCTAGTTCCGACCACCATTTTTGAAGCGGTTGCTTCCAGTGTGATCATCCAATCCTCCCTAGGAGATCTATGGGTTCAAAAACGTTTAAAACTAGCTAGGAAATACCTGTTCGATCATGAACCTTCACGGCCATCTTCAAGCTTCCTGCCTGCACCACCCAGCCGTGCTTCCTCCTCGATTTTGATCCCCAATGGTTCATACAAACCCCATGAACACCATCCAATCAATATAAATAGCCCCCAACGTCCAAACCAAAATTCTGAAATTCAAATTAAAAATAGGGTTCTTGGTTTTACCTTCCTCCGCTGTCTACAACGGCTCAGCCACCTCCTCACCGTCGCCGTTACAGTCTCCCTTGCACTCTCAGTCACTCAATCATCACAATAGGGGATGAGATGGGGTGGTGGTATTTTGGGTTGCACGGGTTTGGGAGGTTTCAGGTTTGAATGAAACAGATGAGGATGAAGGGGGTGGTGCATGTATGTGGGGTGATAGGCCATGGATGAGTGACATCCATTGGGCCTGGAAAAATATATGGGGCCCACTCAAGACAAAAATCCACTTGCCTCAAAAAACATGCAATAGGATCCTGAAACTTTCGTGACTCGTAACTTTCGCGTCGAATATCCGATTTCAACGTGCTGCCTGTCTACCGACTCGTGTCGACTTGATCTAGGTCAAAAGTCAATTTTTTGCCCTCGTCCAGGGGAAAAATCATAATTTCACCTTGAATATCCGACAATCCTCGTCTCATCCCCGATTAGCCTCGCTAATCTTTAATTTAATCTTAATTAATTCCAAAAATTTGGGACAAGTCATTACAGTACGGTAGAGGTAAGGGAGGTTGGAAACGGTGAGGAAAATGGTGCCTGAGAAATTTTTGGAATTTGCATGGAAGAGAGCGATGTCTGGGAGTTGATCGAGAAACCTAGGGGTGGTAATGGGTCGTGTCATGTCGAGTTTGTATCATGTCATGAATTATGTTTTACCCATTTATGCCTAACTCGAATCCGACCCGTTTAATAATCGTGTCAAGAATGTCCAACCCGAACCTAACCTATTAATGACCCGTGTAACCCATTTAATAAACAGGTCATACTCAAAACCCAATTAACCTATGACCCGTTTGACCCGTTTAACCCATTTAACATATTTAACCTATTTAAATTATAAGATTTAATAGATATTTAGGTAAGTAAATGGGTAGATATATGAGTTAGTAATGACACGTTTATTAAATGGGTCAATATATAAGCCAATATACGGGTTAACCTGTTAACCCAAAATCTACCCATTTATTAAATGGGTTAACATGTCATTATACAGGTTAATAGGTTGACCCGAAACCCACCCATTTAATAAACGAGTCATAACAGGTTGACCCAAAATTTTAATCGTGCGGGTTGACCCGGATAAATTTTGTGCGGGTTTTGAGTCGTGTCAAAAATTGCCACCCTTAGAGAAACCCATCAACGAATGAAGATGAAAGTTGGAGAGAGAAGGGGGAATGAGTGAATTGACCGATGAACCCGACGCCACTACATGATATTTCTTGGAAGGGGGAAATGATATTGACATTGTGACTGGAAAAATGGGTGAGTTGATGAGAATTGAGAAAAAAGGCAGCAATGGTGTCGAGTTGGAGTCACGGGGGTCCAGAATTCCATTACCTTAGGAATTTTTGCAGCCCCAGATAGGGAAAGAGATGATTGTGTGGTGGTGAGGCATTGGGGCGAAGTGAATTGGGTTGGGGATAGGGATTTTTATTTGTTTTAATTTTTTAAAACGAGTTTTTATTCAAAATATTATAAAATAAAGTAAATGTCTAAATTACCCTTACTAATTTTGTAATATTACTGCCACATCATCAAAATTAACAGCGTTAATAACTTTAATTGACGGATGGTGCAACAGTCTTGACGATGTACATGTTCTTGTAGCAACCAGAGACAAATTTCTGTTCCTGGAGCATTTTGAGATTGTTTTTCCTGTTCCTAGTGCGTTTGGCCTAATAAGCCTTGAAGAAAACCCACTTGTTCTCGATTAGAATTTAGCTTCCTGCGTTTCTGAGACCCTGCTTCACATAGCTTCAATGTTGACTGCAAAACCCCTCCAAGATTTCCTCTTTAACGTCACTATCTCTCAATTCTTTCTCAGTCACACTCATCATCCCCATTTTGTCTATTGCTGTAAATATATGACTCTGAATTAGAAGGATTCTAATGGCAACAACATTTTGCATATTGATGTGCCAAGAAGCAAATTGAGGTGAAATTGGGTGACCCAACGCTTTGTTAAATAAGGTATTTGACTAATTTGACGAGGTAATTAATAACCAATGAAATAGTGATCTGAGATTTCTCAAGTTCATTTAAGAATGAAAATTAAGGCGCTACAGAGAGTAAGAGAGGGAGAAGAAGCAGGAATAAGAAGAAGTATTAGGGAAGATTTTATTGAAGGAGAGAAGACAAGCTACAAGACTCCTTCACAAAATGACTGAAAATGCCCCTTTAAAGGCTATCATATAGGTGCTACATATGCATATTTCACGGAGTTTAAAACGGAGTTAGTTATTTGGTGTAATGGTTTTGACGTTGCTATTGTTATGGGTGCATTTTGAGACAAATTTCAGTTCTGGGTGCAATTTAAGAATCACTGACTTGTTCTAGATGCATTTTAAGTAATAAGCCAAATAATTTTAATACATTCAATCATTATGAGGAAAAAATGAAGAAAAATTAGAAATTTTACCATAAAGTACGCTGATAATATTGAGTAAATTAATGCTCCTTACTTTCTTGGAGGCGAAAAAGAACCTTCGCCACTTATATCGTCTTTCAAATAAGGACTTGAAGTTTAGGGTTGTTACTCTCTTTTTCTCTTGAGATGGATTCCCATTTGAAATTTTAGTTATTGTGTTTGGCTCTAAATTTGTTCTATCCGATTTCACCGTTAAAATAGACATATATATTTGAACCATTAAAAATGTAGTGAATTGCTCGAATTATGAGCTGGATCGATTTTTCACTCAAAATAGACATATTTATTTGAACTGTTAAAAAATTACGTTAAAAGCTAGTCTTTGTAGGAAAATTATGTTTTTATATATTCAAATTAGAAAAAACTGAATTTAATATTCAAAGTTGGTGAAAATATAGAGAGTTTGATTTTGTTAGCTGTAAAAACTGACTAACTATTAATAACTTTGGAGTCATTTTAAGTTAATTTTTTTTAAAAATTTAGTTAGACTAGTGTAGATGCTGTTAGTCCCTTTTGACGATATATTTTATTTTTAAAACAAAAAAATTTTAGAAAAGACTTTTTAGTCAAGATGCACCATGAACCACCAATTTTATGTCAAAATGCACCCCAAATTCGTTTTTTACTTCATAATGCACCCCAAATCCCCATTTTCTTTCCAATTCACATATTTTTCGTCTTATGTTGTCAAATTGAGGAATATTGTAACGCCCCTGACGTTCTGGAAATGTAATATTATAAATATTGAATAAATGACGGTTTTACCCCTATGTTTGTGTGGTCGATTTGTTGACTTTTTGATTTGGAGGTCGAACGGATTTTGAGCGATGACCGTGACGTAGTTCGGGATGTCACGAGTTCATAGACAGGTGGCACGTCCGATTCGGACGCTCGGAGTGAAAGTTATGATGTTCGGAAGTTCGGGGGCATTATCGTAATTTGGGCGTTATAAGAGGAAAAAGTTGACTTTTTGTTTGACAATTGATACTCATTTGACTCGAAGACGCTTGTGTTCGTCTCGACGCCCCGAGTACAACGACAGGCGGCACGCTTGAAACGGACGTCGGAGGACCGAGTTATGGGTCATGGATGTTGGAGGGCATTTTGGTAATTATTGCACTGAGGGGCATTTTGGTCATTTCACGGTGGTACTGTAGCACCACCGTGAGAAGCAGAGTGCGGCCGTGGTGTTTTTGAGCGTGCATTTGTTTAAGGCTAAGTGGACTGGTGAGTGGGTTTAGTTTATGGATTTTGAGGTTGTGGGAAGCAACCATGCGTGTCTGGGCAGTGACTGAGTGCACGGGAGGAACGAGAATGGCTGTGGTCTCTGTGTATGCGGGAAACCGTTTTCAGAGGCCTCAGTTGGTCTCCCACAGGCTGTTGGCCACACCGATCGAATAACTGAGTATGGGAATGGAGTGAGGTTGGAGTTAGGATCATTTTGGTTCAATTTGGAAGCTGAGCTTGAGAGGGATTGTGAGAGAAACCGTGAGCAACCGTTTCGGGTTTTTGGGGGGAAATCGCAGAGTTCAATTTCTAAGGGTCGAGGGATCAATCTAAACACACAGTGAGTCTTCTGGGAGTGTCAGAATCTCAGCCGTGCAAGAATTGAAGGGATTCGAGCACGGATTGCCCAAGAACCCAAGGTCCAGTTCGAAGGAAAAACCAGTTGGAGGGAAAAATCTCATTCAATTTCTGGAGCCTATTGATCGAAACCGAAGGCCGTGTTAGACTTCTAGGGTCACTTCGTGCACAACCGTGCAAGAATTGAAGGAGGAGGAGGACAGTTTGGCCGGGAACCTGAGTCTCAGTTTCAGGGGAAAACCAGTGCTGTGGACGACGACTTCCAGGTAACGGCGAGCTAAATTGTTAGTGCCATTGTGTGTGTATGGGTCCCTTATTGCTACTGGTGAAGTTAATTTGGGAATGGAACCGTGTAGGGTGAGTTCCAGGAGTCGACTTGTTCGACTGTTCGAGCTTGGATTGGGTCGATTTGGTGTAAGTCGAGGTTAACCAGTGTTGCAGACCTAAAATAAATGAGTTAGGGAAGATAATAGGATTGAAAACGGGTAGAATTGATTGAGAATTGAGGGCTAACTGATCGGGTTGAGTCGCGGGTATCAGACCCGTTTAGCAGGCTGTTCGGGTAAGGGAGATGACACTGTAGCTTGGCGCGTGGCCTTCACGCGCAGCCACTTTGGGCGGCGCGTGACGGCGCGTGTGACCTCAACTCCGATCACGGTCAACATGAGAATTAATCCTTACAGTCTAACTAACATTTTATCTTTAGAGTTCGAATCGATCGGGAGTCATTCGGGATAATTTCGGGAGTCCGGAAGATTAAGTCTTTAAGTTTATTTTCGCCGAAAAATCCGGAAAAATTAGGAAAAATCCTACGAGTTATTTTGGGATGTTTGTAACCCTTCTTGTACGTTTTCACAGGCCCGGACACTTCCGAAGCTACGGAGGAGCCCGCGGGACGCGATTGACGTGTCCTAAGACTGTGAGTGGACTTTTTGATTTCTAAATTGGGCATGCATGACTATTTTGCTTATTTATCTCATGGTTTACATATGATTTTATGATGGTGAGATGATATATCGGTTTTACCTGTTTTCACGTTTTTCGAGATATTTATCGTATTTCACGCATTTCGAGATTTCGGTTTTTGCCTATGCATGCGTGATAATTTTGATGAAGTATCTGGATATGAATATGCATGTTTCGGATTTATGATGTTTGATCATATTGTGAAGTAATTTTCGGAAATTGCATGTGTTGGAAATTGCATGTGACTTCGGACATAAGTCCTACTATGTTGTGATATGATTTCGGAATGATATTGGAAAACAGTTGTGATGAATCATGGTTTATTGTGTTTTAAAAACGGTTTTGGGCTAAAGACCCGGTTGATGGTTGGATCCAGTTTTGGGTTTAAAGACCCGGTATGTTGATGTTGGGGGCGGGCCCGAAAATGGAGTTTAAAGACTCGTGAGTTTAAAGACTCGATTATTATGATACCCCCGAGGCCTACTAAATCGTGTTTTGAGTTTAAAGACTCGTTGATATCCCGGGAAGGCCTAATGTTGAGTTTAAAGACTCGGATGGATCCAACGGCATAATCATGATTATTGATTCGCGTTTTACTTGATTTGTGCAAATAATATTTCAAAATGACGGTTTCTGGAATCTGGTATTATTAAATGGTTTTACATGAGTTATGACGATCCTTGTAACGTTTTTCATGTGTTTCGGAAAAAGAGTTTTCAAAAGTTCAATACACAATTTTGAATATTTGGTTATGCATGCGGATTACAAAACTGGAGGGCGAACCCGATTTCGGAAAAAACTGTTTTTCCTGTTAAACTTATGTTTCGGTCCACTCACACCTTGTTGTTTTAAATTCCCTCCAGGTCGTGGTACAAGCGTGGGGGCAAGCGCCGAGGCAGAGGCGGAGGCATAAAGTTTTCCGTTGCGGAGTAGTTAGTTCACAGAGTAGGACTTGTTCTTTAATTTGTTTTTTAATATTGCTCTGTGAAACTGTGGACTTGACGTCCAGACGGATGTATTTGTTTAATCTCCCTGGTCTGACAATGGGTGTGTTGTAATTTTAAATAGTTTTCCGGTCTTTTGGGTTCGATTGTCAGACGGGAGCAGGATGCTTCCCGATTATCGAGGCGATAATCGGGGTGGGTCCTGTCAAATAAATTGGTCTATTTGAACACCTTATCTTTTAAAATTAAAATGAAGATTATGTGACAGTTGAGTTGGCAAATTAACCCCTAAATAATAGGTGGATGAAGACCTGAGGCGTTCATTCCAAATTTTAAAGCAAATTTACCCTGAAAAAATCGCTTGGATTATCCAATGCGATTTATCTTCCCAATTCCAAATCCACATATTTCAGTTTAAAGAATCACATTTTTTATCTAAACCCCAAAAAGTTCTGACTTTTCAAGTTTCCATCTTCCTCACTTCACTCTCCATTCAAAACCAATTTCTCAACTTGCTCATCCTTTAATTAAAGTCTCAATCTTTTCACCCAAATACTGAATATTTCTGACTCTAAATCCCCGAAAATCTTTAAATTCAACAACATCTTCTAGGCTCAATAGGATTCAAAGAAGCAGATTATTCAGGAGGCAAATGGGTGGCACTCCAGTTGAGATTCAGGAACAATTCTCTTTTTGTTCAAGTGAGCCTAACTGGGTTTGTCTGTTTTTTTTTTGCCTCGACATGTTCAATGCCCTCTCCAGCATGGGAGGAGGAGGTCAGGTAGACCCAACAACCTCTAACAACACCTCCACCACTCTCTACACTACTTTTTTCGCCTTCGACATCCTCGGTACCGGCATCTACAACACCCTCGGCCCTCGCGTCACTCTCATCTCAGCCTGTTCCATCTACGTCTTCTACGCAAGCTCATTTCTATTGTAAAGACCCATCCCAGAATTCGGGATTAGATTAGTAACTAATCATGATTAACGGGGTTAATCGCGATTAGTTTGGCAAAATCGGACGAACGATGCAAAATGACCGTTTTGCCCCTAGTCGTGGGTAAAACGTTGACTTTTAATTCAGGCTGTTAAATGGACTTTGACCGATGACCGTGACGTAGTTTGGGACGTCACGAGTTCATAGACAGGTGGCACGTTCGATTCCGACGTTCGTGGTGAAAGTTATGACGTTCGGAAGTCCAAGGGCATTTTCGTAATTTGGACGAAAAAGGGGAAAATGTTGACTTTTCGACCGGGAGGTCCGATGGCCGAGGACCGAAGACCATTAGGAAAGTCTCGATGCTCTGAGTCTGTAGACAGGCGGCACGCGTCAATCGGTGTTCGAATGACCAAGTTACGGGTCTAGATGCGTGAGTGGCATTTTGGTAATTTTCTGCACAAGGGCAAAATAGTAATTTCACAGGGGTACTGTTTGAACAGGGACAGCCGTGTATGGGAATACTTCATGATCAGTGCACGGGGGTGAATTGTTTATGTAATTGATGGGCTGAGGAGTTGTATAATGGATAAGGGAATTGTTTATGCATTGTGTGGGAAACAGGAGATTGTGGGTGTGTGTATACAGTGCACGGGGGTGAATTGTTTATGTAATTGATGGGCTGAGGAGTTGTATAATGGATAAGGGAATTGTTTATGCATTGTGTGGGAAACAGGAGATTGTGGGTGTGTGTATACAGTGCACGGGCTGGCGTTTTTGAGTTGAGAAAAACAGAGTGGGCAGGCGTTTTTGAGTTGAGAAAAACAGAGTGGGCAGACGTTTGAGTGTGCACCGGTGAGGTTGGAATTGGAGCACTGCTGTGGTCTGATTGTTTATACAGTTAGTGTGGGAGCAAGGACAGAAGGCAGAGGACGGTTGTGCTGGTAGTGGTGCTGTGCGGGGAACAAATTGCACAGTGAACTGTGCTGAGACGTTGAAATGGGAAAACAGAGATTGTTGAACCATTGCTAATTCGACCTCCACAATAACGGGTTTGGGAGAAATATGAGAGCTGGGGGAGAATGAGAGAAGCAGAGGAATTAAAATGGTGAGGAAAAACAGGGAGAAAGACCCCAGGAACACAGAACCCGCCTGAAAATTCCAACTACGAACTCAAAAATCAATTTTGATTTGGGCGGCAAATTGATGGAATCAGAGGTGAGTTTGATCTTCTAGACGTCCAAACGAGTCAAACGGGATCGACAGTGAAGGAAATGGTGAAGAGGGGAGCCCAGACGGCTCTTGAGTTTAGCTTGTGAGATTCCAATTGGGTTGGAATGCTTAGATGGTTTCGAACTCGCAATTGAGATCGAAGGCAGGTTTCTGGTATCCCTGCGAAGCTTCTGGTTCGAGCAATTGAAGGAGAAGGAGGAGAATTGGTGAACCTCCAGGTTTGAACGGTGATCGGAGGTTCATTGGAAACTCAAGTTGGGTTTGATAGATTAAGGGATTAAACCGGGTTAATACGCGGGTTAAAGGACCTGTTTAGCTGATGGCCGGGTGAGAACGATGAACTGTGCAGGGGTACTGTAGCAGGCGCTTGAGTTTCACGTGCAGCCACTCACGTGGGCGCGTGAGGGCACGTGGACCCAATTTTCGAGGTAAGTCCAACACGACTTTTATCCTATACAGTGTAACGAACATTTTAGCGTTGGTTTCGAAGTTATCGAACACCGTTTCGATGTTGCTACAAGGGTCCGAAGGTTTAGGCTACGTAGTTAATTAACTTTTAATTCCCGAAAAATTATAGGAAATTAGTTTGTGGTTATTTGAATCCTTAGTGACCTTGCAAAGTGATTTTGGACATGATTAGAGACTTCTGGAAGTTGTCGGGAATTACGGGAACGCGTACAGCGTGAAACCGAGCATTATGAACGGTGTGTGAGTGGAAGTTACTTTCAAAATTTAATGCATGCATAAATATTTCTATGATTATAATTATGATTTGTGATGATCTCGATTTCTGTATTTATACGAATATTTGATATGCACACGTAATTGCACGTATTTCGAGACTAAGGGTTCTTTTGTGTTTTGATGATGGTTTAATGAATGATTTTATATGATTTGTGCACGTATCATGTTTTAAGGATGTTCATTTTTGTGTGAGTATGATTTACGGTGTTGGCACGGATTTCGAGATTTTTCACGGATTTGCACGTTTTACGAGGTTTCGAGTATGTTGTGATTTAACCGTGATTTTGGTGTTTATGATTGTGGTTTTGATGTTTTGACCTTGGGATTGGAAAAAATGACGTGATTTCAAGGATTTAAAATGGATTTTGAAAAAGGTGATTTCGGGCTTGGTGCTCGGGGCATAAAAGTAATTTTGATGAACGAGATTTCGGTTTTTGGAAGTTTGAAAACGAATTTCTGGTTTGGGTTCGGGATGATGTTTCCGGATGCCAGATTACGGAATCATTATTGCGAATTCGAATTCGGGAATGGAAGAGGATTTGATAAAGTGATTTGGTGTGATTATACATGCCTCGTGTTTAATGATGATTTGATTATGTTTTGTGAAGTAAGATTTGGGGATTTGAATGTGGAAATTCGGACATGAGTCTTGTTACGACAAAATGTGATTTCGGGATGGATCCCGAGTTGTTGTGATTGACAAATGTTTTGGGTTTAAAGACCCGGTGCTATTGCTGGAGCACATTTTGAGTTTAAAGACTCGATTAATTGATAACGGGGGAGGGCCCTTAATGAGTTTAAAGACTCATGAGTTTAAAGACTCGTGAGTTTAAAGACTCGTGAGTTTAAAGACTTGGTTATTGTGATACCCCCGAGACTTATTGATTATGTTTTGAGTTTAAAGATTCGTTGATATCCCGGGAAGGCCTGATTATGCGCATGGTTTTGAGTTTAAAGACTCGGGCGCACTTGATATCCAGCAAAATGTTTGACTTGTGATTTATTGTTAATTTTTTATGTTTCGGATGTGTGGGGCAGTGGCCCAGTTTTATGGTTGATGGTTCGGGATTATGTTGTGTTCTTGGGTTTGATTCGTGGTTTTGGGTTGAGGCCCGGTGTTTATGATTGCGGGCTAAGACCCGATGGTTGAGAAAGGGAAAAATGATTTTGAGTTTCATACGCGTTTTCCTTATGTTGAAATTTGATACATGGTTTTTCCCATGTCTAAAATGTAACGGATTGCGAAATGATTTTCGAATGCATGCATTGGTTTTTACGCGGAGGGTAGAAATGTATTTCTGTAACTGTTTTATAACTAATTCATTTTTTTCCACTCACACCTTTTGTTTTTTTTATTGACCCTCCAGGTCGTGACGCGTTGGTCGAGGCTGTTCGAGAGGCGGAGGCATGAGTAAGTAGGTGTGGCTATCCCTGGTCTGGCAAGTACTGAGAGTAACTTAGGAATTTCAGTCGTCTTGCCAGACGAGAGCAGGACCGGGCACGATTAATAATGCCCTTTTCGGGGGCCGTCCTGTCGTCTATACTACAATCACCACAAGCATCAGGTGCTCTAAGTTGGAATGAATGCCCAGGTCTTCATCCACCTATTGTTTAGGGGTTAATTTTAAAAGGGCTTATTACTTAAAATGCACTTAGAATAAGCCAGCGATTCTTAAATTGCATCCAGAACTGAAATTTGCCTCAAAATGCACTCAGAACAATAGAAACGTCAACACCGTTGTACCAAATAACTGACTCCCTTTTAAACTCCGTGAAATGTGCATATGTGGCATATTACTAGTAGTCTTTAGGTGGGTATTTTAGTCATTCTGTGAAGAAGGAGTTTGGTCTGAAGATTACACCCAATCTGGTTCGTCTTTGCCACTACCCCAAAACCTAAACCACATGCTCTTCTCTTTCGCTTTTCATCATTTGTGAGGAGTTCTGCAAGCTCCCCCCATTGAAAGGAAAGAACAGTAACGAGGAATGCGACGACCGCCGAACCCTAGGCCTCGTCCTCCTCCGTGGAGAGGTCATTTCCATGACCGTCGAGGGCCCATGTAACGACCTGTCCTGAATTATCGGGATTAATTAAGAATTAATGACGAATTAGCGAGGCTAATCGGGGATTAACCGAGGTTTAACGAACGTTGAGGGAGAAATGAGGATTTTGCCTCTGAACGAGGACAAAAGTTAACTTTTGACCTGGGAGGTCCGATGCACAAGGGCCGAGGACCGTTACATAGATCGGGTCGATACGAGTCCGTAGACAGGCGACACGTCAAAATCGGACATTCGACAAAAAAGTTACGATTCACGGAAGTTCCGAGGTACTATTTAAGGTGGCACATTTTATGAGGTAAAAATGGAATTTTTTCCTCAAGTGGGCCCCAGATATTTGAATCAGGCCCAATGGATAAGTGAAAAGTGTCACCCATCCATTGCTTACCTAACACAGATGCATGCATATCCTTTCCCTGTCTGTGTTTATCCAACCATCCGATGAACCCCAAACCATTACCCTCTCCCTTTTGATTTTTGTGTGAGGCCAGGAGAGGAGTTGAGGATGATGGTTGGGCTGAGAGGGATGATGGCAAGCAGTAGGGCCATCGTGGACGGCGGCGAGAGCTCACGGCCAAGGTAAACTCGTGACCCCTTTTTATTTCAAATTTTGATTTTTGGGTTTTGGACATTTAGGATGTTAGCTGGTGATTGGGGGATGTTGTGAGGGGTTGTTTGAGTCATGAAGGATCACAAAGGGTGGCTGAGGACGGCTGAGCCGGCCATCCTACGGCGGTGAGTAATTTTCGGTGGGTAGCCACCGAATTTCAATTCTGACCAAGTAGGCCCAATCTAACCCCATAAACCTTCCTAAAATGATCCTAGGAGCTTAATGGAACCCTTAGGAATGAGTTTTGGCCCTTGGTTATGCCCAGAACATGGATAGGAGATTTTGGATTTAATTGGATTCTTGAACCTATAGGCTTCAGGATAGGTTTCCTAGTTTTGATTGCATAAAATGATTCATAGGATAGATTAAGGAAGATTGGTGGAAAGAAGGAAGAAAAAGGATGAAAAAATGTGAATTTATGGAGGTGAACCGGCCAAGCCGATCCAGTTGGACCAGCCCAACTAAAGGACTGGTTTGAACCAGCCTGTTGCGAAGAAGAAGACGCCCTGTTCATCGGTGCGTAAAGCCCACGCGCAGGAGGAGTTTGGGGGTGACTTCAACATATGAAATCATCTATTCAATATAATGAACATTTTGGGACTGGTTTCGAGTCGATCGGACATCGTCCCAATATAGTTTGGGATACCTGAAGGTTTAGGATCAGGTTTAAAAATAGTTAAAAATCTCAGAAAATTAGGGGGATTTTATAAGAGATTAATGAGGTAGTTAGTTACCCTATATTACGATTTGGACAGTTATGGGAGTCCTGGTGATGATGATTAGCCCGGGAAGGCGTATGACACGTATATCGAGGCGGTAACTCGGACGGTTTGTGAGTGGACTTTCTTTTATGAATCGATGCATGCATAAATGTTTTATATGTGTTTATGAACATGTTTTGTGATGCCATGAGTGCATTTGTGTGTGTTTACGTATTGGCATGTATTTCGATGTTTTCAGTTTTATACGTGCATATATGCGTTTGTGGTATCGGTTTAAATGAAATGGTTTGAAAAGGTAAAACCGGACATGAGACCCATTTGGTTTTGGTTTTGACTAGGGCATATGGCCTTATTGATGACCTACGGGTCTGAGTCGTGGTCGCGACGGGTGTTGTGTGCACGGCGACGGACGACGCTCGCCTCCAAACTGGGGATGTGTTCCTTTTGGGGAGGTCATGATGCACATCCCGTTGTCGAGCAGCCACTGGAGGCTCGACTTCAGAGTGCTGACGGTATAGGAAATCGATCGATGATGTGTGCACCATGATCTAGAGGTGGTCGAGACGGTTGATATGTTCACAGCGACATACCAAGATTGAGAGCGATCCTGGACTGATGGTTGCACGCATTACTATGATTGGAATCGTGACTGACCCTGAGGTATCGGGCTTGATGTCCAATTGATTTTGAGTTCAGGATAGGGGCCCAGTTGAGTCATAAGTTTGGGCTTAAGGCCTAGTTGACTTGTGGTATCTGGCGTTAGTCCCATTTGTGGTTTTTCACAATATATGTATATACCCTCCTTTATGAGTGTATTGGTCTCCTCCAGACGTCGTTGATCCTGGAGAGTCACGATCCACTGCCTGAAATGAGTTACTCCAAGAGGGAGCACATTCCAGGAGTGAGAGTTATGGTATAGTCTCGGACTGGGTCCGCAGACCGTCCTCCAGATGTCGTAGATCCTGAATTTTGGACGATTCCTCCCAGACATAGTAGATCCTAGGGGTAGACTCGAAGTGAGACCCCGAGTAGTGTGCACACTGATAGATATATCATGACGAGTGTAGAATTATGTGAAATCTGATGATTTCATTGATGTGCCGATATGCCTATTTATACAGGTATTGGGATTGAGATAACTACAAACAGTTATCTCTCCCTTATCTGAATCTAAAACATAACTCTTGTAGTAACTGCCTAGGTAACTGTCTAAGGACATCTGTCCAATAAATGTTGTTGTCTACTAAATACAGTGTACTAAATAGCTACATATGTTTACTATTCTACATCCCCCCCACAAATGTGGCACCCCGTGGGTGACAAGTTTGGAAGTAAGGGATAAATGGCGATTGACAGAAAGCCCTTTGGTGAAGAGATCAGCAAGTTTTGCTGTAGAGGGAACAAATTGGACTTGATGAGTTCCTGAAGCCACCCTTTCTCGTAAAAGATGATAGTATAAGGCGATGTGCTTTGTGCGAGCATGAAAGATTGGGTTGCGGGTCATGTAAGTTGCACTTAGGTTGTCACAGTACAGCTGAACTGGCATGGCTGGAAGAACACCTAGTTCTTGCAGGAGACTAAGTATCCATAGGGTATCTACACAGGTATAGGCTAGAGCACGGTACTCTGCCTCAGAACTAGAGCGGGAAACAATCTTTTGTTTCTTTGTACACCAGGAAATCCAAGAAATATACAAAAACCTGTGATAGACCGCCTAGTATCGCGGCACCCAGCCCAGACGGAATCAGAAAATGCATGAATTTTCAAGGGAAAGGGAGACCTGCGGATGTGAATGCCATGTCTAAGGGTGCCTTTAAGGTAGCGGATGATCCGTTTGACAGCGGTTAGATGGACATCTGTAGGGGAGTTCAAAAACTGGGTAACTTGCTGAACAGCAAAGGATATATCTGGTCTGGTTAAAGTCAGATAGAGTAGGGCACCGACAAGTTGTCTATAGGTAAAGCTATCTTGGAGGGGTTGACCAACAACAGCAGAGAGAACTTGTTTTGGAGCGACAGGAGTGAGGGCTGGCTTGCAATTAGTTAAACCACTGCGCTGCAGAATGTCTAATGTATACTTGGTTTGAGTGAGGTGTAGTCCAATATTTATGGACTTAGCTTCGACCCCCAAGAAGTAGTGAAGAGGACCTAGTTCCTTGATGGCAAAGGCACGGGCCAATGTTGTCATGAAAGTGGATACCGCAGATTGGGAGTTCCCAATTAAGATTATATCATCAACATCGAGTAGGAGATACATATGGGTAGATTGGCGACGATAAACAAACGTGGAGGGATCAACTCTACTTTGCTGGAAGCCATAGAGAAGCAGGAAGGATAGAAAAAGGTCAAACCAGGCCCGTGGGGCCTGTTTGAGCCCATAAATAGCCTTGTGTAGCCTACAGACATGGTTAGGACGGTGGGGATCAGCGAAGCAAGGGGCTGTAGCATGTATACTTCTTCATTGAGGGTACCATGGAGAAAGGCATTGGTGACATCCATTGGTCTAAAGGGCCAGTTGTGAGAAACAGCAAGAGAAAGGACAATTCTGATAGTAGGAGGCTTCACAACAGGATTGAATGTCTCGATGTAGTCGAGGTCGGCTTATTGGTCCTTTGGCGACGAGACGGGCCTTGTATCTCTCAATGGTGCCATCAGCATGTCTTTTAAGTTTAAAGACCCATTTACAGCCAACTGCATTGGCTTGAGGTGGTAAAGGAACAAGAGACCAGGTTTGTTGGTTGATTAGGGCAATAAACTCAGTGTGCATTACCTGGGTCCATTCTGGAGATTTAGAGGCTTGGTGGTAGGTGGTAGGTTCAATGGTGGTCTGAGCCAAGGAAAGGAAGGCTTGGGGAAAGGGATATTTAGTGGCAAATAGGAGATTTCGAGATTTTGAGATACCTGCCTTGCTGCGGGTTATCATGGGGTGAGTGTTTGGTGGTCTAGAGGCTAGAGGAACAATGGCAGGAGGAGCTGGAGCTGGTGGATGAGGCTGAGTATGAACTGAATGTTCATGGGAATTGATTGTGGTGGAAGTGGTGGAGGGAGTGGGTGGAATTGTACACACTATGGAATTGTTTAATGGTGGTAGAGAATTGGTTTTGAATATAGGTTAGGAAAGTTGAGAAGTATGTAAAAACTTCTGATTTGTGGCGGAGTGGAAAAATCCAGGTGTACCTGGTAAAATCATCTGTAAACAGTACATAATATCTAAAACCAGAAACAGAGGGGACTGGGGACATCCAGACATCATAGTGGATTAAATCAAAAGGTTTTATTACAGTGTGTACAACAGAATTGAAACATAGTCTAGTTGATTTGCCCATGGCACAACTATTACAAAAGCCTACATTGTCTAAGGAAGCAGAAACGATGATAGGAGTCTGAGAAACTAAGACACGGTGGACTTGAGGAGATGGATGATCCAAGCGGTTGTGCCAGAGGGAACTAGTTGCACTTGTCAGCAAGGCCTGAGGGTGGGTAGTGCGGCATGGACGGATGGGGTACAACCCATTTTCACAGGGGCCCTAAAAGAGAACAGCCTTGGTGTTTAGGTCTCGGATTAGGAAATGAGTTGGGAAAAATGCTATACTGACTTGTTGATCATTAGTGAATTGTGCAACAGATACCAAGTTTTTGTGTAGGGTAGGAATATGAAGAACATTGGAGAGATGAAAGACATTGGGACTAGAGGAAAAGTGAGATTACTAGTGTGGTCGATGGGAAGAGTGGCACCGTTGCCCACCATGACATGATCAGTTGATGAAGGGGCTGTAGTGTGTGGAGGAGCAGGTTGGAGGGTCATATGATGAGTGGTACCACTGTCAAGATACCAATTGGGGTCAGCAGCAGCAGGGGTAAGATGAAGCCCAGCAAAGGCTTAGGTAAGGTCATGGTCATGAGTATGTTGAATTTGAGGACAGTGGGCAGCAGTATGTCCATGGCGGTTGCAGGACCAACATTGGGGGCCATTTGGACTGGAAGTGTTGGTGGGATAAAAGCTAAGAATGCCAGGAGCATGTGAAAAGTTAGAGGGGCGGCTAGAGCCTTTTCGGTAAGATGACCTTTGGGGACGAGTTTGGCGAGCACCACGCTGGTAGGTTGGTCTACCACGTGTGTTGTAGTATGCACTAGCATAGGGAACTTGAGTGGGGTTGGTATAATTGGCATAGAAAGCAGTAGGAGGAATTGCGGTTGCAGGGTTTGCAGAAGAAGTATGTTGAGCCTCGAAGGAAAGTAAGCGGGCACAGAGATCAGAGAAGGGAGGGAGGAGTGGAAAGTTCAGCATGGCAGTTGACACGACCCATCCCAATCCCCCCGGGATTACCATGGAATGTGTCATGCTCCCGTCTAACAAGAGGTGTCAGACAAGGGATAACCTGTTGCCACTGCCCAACCGGGCTTCCAGAGTGCGTAAGGATCGATGGAGGAGGTGTGCGATGCTCAAGTCTCTACTGCAGTCGCATCCGGAATCAACCTGAAGGGCATTAAAAAAAAAGCTGTGAGTGGACGAAAATAAACAAGTCTGTTTAAAACATTTATAAGACATTTATGCCCCCCAGTAAAAACATATGCATGCACCATCATTGAAAATCATAGATCATATAATATGAACCATAAACATAATTTTAGCCACTGCACCATACACTCCAATCCGACATCCCTGACGTCAATAAGGTCACAATCACAAGGCTACGCGTGCCACTCGGGTCTCAATTTCCGAGTTCAATCCCCGAACCCCGTTCGGGTACAGCATCCCCGATGCTTAGCGTCATAGACGCTGGACGTACTAGACGTCTGTGACCTCTCCGGGGTACCTCATCCGGAGGAGACAATATAATATGGAAGGATCTATACAGTGCAGTACCAAATACATTTTATTGATATCCAAATGCAAAGCATAAATATATACATAGATAAAATCCAAACCAATCTTTAAGTTTCATCAAACGGGTCTCAAGCCCAAATACCGTGAAACGTGCCATAACCATAATTTCAATATCATCAAAACCATTATAAGTCCAAATAGTTGATTTAAATCCAAAATCATTTATTCGATTCCATTTTAGGGTCCCCGACCCGAATCACATGTATAAATCAACTGGGCCCCTGGCCCGATTTCATAAGTTAACTGGCCTCTGGCCTGAATTCATAAGTCCACTGGGCCCCTGGCCCGATTCATAAGTTAACTGGGCCCCTGGCCCGATTCATAAGTTAATTGGGCCCCTGGCCCGAATTTACTTTATCAAGTCCGTAACCGTTTCATGAAATCATATCCAACCACATTTATGGAAATCGGTGCAAATCCAGAAAACCTCGGTTTACGTGCAAATACGTAAATCACCTCGAAATGCGTGAAATCATTTTAAATCCACCGATATCCAAAATAAATCATTTAATCACAATTATAACAATCATGAAACATTTATGCATGCATAGAATTTATAAAACCAATGTCCACTCACAGACCGTTTAACCGAGCGCCTCGATACGCGTGCCATAGGCCTTCCCGGGCCACACCACTATCACCGAGACTTCTAATCCTGTCCAAATCACATTATAGGATTACTAACCTCTCCATTAACATCCTATTCAAGTCCCGTAATTTTTCCGAATTTTTAAGTATTTTTAAACTGGATTTAAAACCTTCGGACATTCCGAACAATATCGAAACGGGATCTGATCGACACGAAACCAACGCCAAAATGTTCGTTACATTGTATAGGATAAAAGTCATGTTGACCTCACCTCGATATTCGTGCCCACGCGCCGTCACGTGCCGCCGTGAGTGGCTGCGGGTGAAAGCCACGCGCCTGCTACAGTGACTGCTACAGTGATTGCTACAATGTTCCTTCTTCACCCGTTTGTCTGGTAAACGGGTTGAAAAACCCGCGATAGGACCCGGTTAAATCACACCCAATTCGACATCAATTCAATCCGTTCTTGATCCTAAAACTATCATTAACCAAACAATTTCAGTTCTGTGACATCGATTAACATCAACCAATCCATAATCGTGCCACCAACCCGTGATCACCCAAAACGGGTCGATCACCAAAACTCCACAAATCCTCAACCATTGTCAAATTAACTTCACAGGAAGCTTATTAGGATTAAAACGAATCAATTTGAATGATTAATTAAACACGACGTTACCTCAATCACCACGACTCAAGCTTGGATTTTCCGGCCGTCCACCGCGTCCGTCCACGGCCCTAGGAGCCTCAAAGCTTGCCCCAAATGATCTGGATCGACTCATGGAGGTTCCAGGAAGCTCAATCAATCATCAATTAGGCTTGGGCTGGCCTAAAAACAGAAGTTCAAATTTGAATTTCTCAAAAACCAGTTTCGGGTTTTTGAGCCTTCCTCCACCATTTCCTCTCCATTCCTTTCATCTCTCAATCTCAGAGAACCACTCTCGACTCACTCTCCATTATTTTAATTCAATTTAGCCGTTAAAGGCGTCCCAAAGTAGCCCACAATCCACAGTGTAAAGCTCCCCTGCACTGACCCGAAACCATTAAAAATCAGTGCCCATGTTCTTGTGAGTGATTGCCAGCACAATACATGTGCAATCACAATCCAAAGCTGCCCCAAATCAGTCATTTAATGGATAAACAATCCATGGGATCGATCGCACAAACATCCCACTTCACGGCTGATCAATCACACAGTGCTCCCGTGTGAAATTACAATTCTGCCCTTGTGTAGAAATTTACCAAAATGCCCCTCATGCATCCTGACCCGTAACTCGGTCATACGGACTCTGATTGATGTGTGCCGCCTGTCTACGGACTCAGGGTATCGAGACCTTCCTAACGGTCCTTGGCCCTCGGCCATCGGACCTCCCGATCAAAAAGTCAACATTTTCCCCCTTATCGTCCAAATTACGAAAGTGCCCCTGAACTTCCGTACATCATAACTTTCACCACGGACATCGGAATCGAACGTGCCACCTGTCTATGAACTCGTGACGTCCCGAACTACATCCAGGTCATCGGTCAAAGTCCGTTTGACCATCCGAATTAAAAGTCAACGTTTTGCCCACGCCCATGGGCAAAACGGTCATTTTGCACAATTCGTCCGAAATCACTCAACTAATCCCAGATTAGTCAATCACAATTAAATATTATTAAATCCCGATATTCGGGATGGGTCGTTACAGCAGTCACCAGCATGGTGTACTCAGGACCGAGGCCACGAAGGACAGCAGTTACGAGGTCCGTAGGGGAGAAAGGCTGGTTAATGGCAGCAAGAGCATCAACCAGGGTTTTGGCTTGGGAACGATACTCTGAGATAGTTTTCCGACCTCTGGTGAGGGTCATGAGTTGAAAACGGAGGTTAGTGGCATTTGCTAGGGATTGTTGGGATAAATTCTATTGAAGGCACTGCCAGATTTCACGAGAGGTTTGGAGGCCAACAACTTGGGACAAGATTGGTTCAGTGAGTGTGGCTCTGAGCATACTGATCAAGGTTTGATCAATTTGAAACCATTGGTGATAGGCGGGATTGGAGACAGGAATAGGGGAAGGGATGAGATCTGAAACAGAAGTATCAGAATGAGGGGAAACAGTTGGTGTTTGGAGTGGTAGGGTAGGAAGAGGGGCAGTATGTGTGCCATCTATGAAACACCAATAACTATGCCCAATGAGAAAGGGCTTAATCTGGCTTTCCCAGAGAAGATAATTACTTTCATTGAGTTTAACCGAAACCAGGGTTGAAATATGGGTGGAAGAGACGGTGGAGAAGGGCAGGAATCTGTTGCCATAGTTGGGAGAAACATAGGAGGAGGATCGATTTTTTGGTCAGACTTAGGAAGGATGGATATGGTGGTCAGACTATATGCTCTGATACCATGTAGAATTCTGTGAAATCTGATGATTTCATTGATATGGGATAAGCCTATTTATACAGGTCTTGGGATTGAGATAACTACAAACAGTTATCTCTCCCTTATCTTAATCTAAAACATAACTGTTGTAGTAACTGCCTAGGTAACTGTCTAGGAACATCTGTCCAATAAATGTTGTTGTCTACTAAATACAGTGTACTAAATAGCTACAGATGTTTACTATTCTACAACGGGTTATTGAGTAGACATCAGAGAATGTCTAGGATGGGCTATATATGTATATATGTATTTGTATGTGAGATTTCACTGAGATTGGATTTGGGCTGAGACCATGTGTTTCATGACTTGAAAGGAGACTCGTTCTGAGTTTCCTTATTTTATATTTTGGGCAAAGGCCCTAATGATCGGTTTGATAAATGGTTTTTGAATGCATGCATGCTTTTTAGTGAAGAGCATAAACGTCCTTTTATGAAAATGTTTTATAAACTTTTGTTTTGTCCACTCACAGCTTTTTGTGGTTTTAATGCCCTTCAAGTTGATCGCGGATGCGAGCTGTAGCAGAGACCGAGACATCACATTCCTCCTCCAGATCCTGGCGCTCTCTGGCAGTCCCGGTTGGGCTAAGGGCAAAAATTTTCCTGGTTTGACACTTCGTGTCAGGCGGGATCGGGCACGTCCCACGTTAATCCTAGGGGATTTGAGACGGGTCGTAACAACCCTCCTCTTCATGAAGGTCGCGTTCTAAAACCTCAACTGTCGCCGCTTTGGCTGGACCCGGTTTGGGTCGAGCCACCGATTGCGGTATCGCCACTGCACTACTAGCACTGGCCCAACCTAGTCTCTCCGGTCCGATTCGCGGCGTCGGTGGTCCCGCCCTTGGAATGATGCAGCCAAAGATTTCTATCCTGCGAGTTCCGAACCTCTCCGCACCGTCTATGTCATACCCATCTGCTCCGGTGATTCGACCACCTGGGAAAATGCCTGAATATCTTGGGCAGGGTCCACCTCAGATGTCACACGGCCCACCCCCTGGTGTGCCTTCATAGTTCTCTAGACCCGGTGGCCTAACCCAGCAATTTCCTAGCGCGCCTTAGATGCAGTTTGTGCAGAGACCCATGGGTCCTCCACCACCTGTTCAGATGATGAGGGGTCCACCGCCTCCCTCTCACCCTTGAATACAAGGTCCTCCCGTCTTTTGAATTGTAGGAAATTTTATGTATTTGTTTGTGGGAAAAGAAAAGAAAATTAAGAGAAAAATGGATTGAAGAGAAGAGTGAAGTTGGGAAGGAGGATTTCCATGGCGGGAGGAATTTCCGCGACTTATACGAACCAGATTGGGTGCAATATTCAACCCTAACTTCTCCTTCACAAAATGACTAAAATACTCACCTAAAGACTGCCAGTAATATTCCACATATGCACATTTCACGGATTTTAAAACGGAGTCGATTATTTGGTGCAACGGTTTTGACGTTTCTACTGTTCTGGGTGCATTTTGAGGCAAATTTCAGTTTTAGCTGCAATTTAAGAATCGTTGACTTGTTTTGGGTACATTTTAAGTAATAAGCCTTTTAAAAGATGAGGTATTCAAATAGACCAATTTATCCATCAATTTAACACTATCAGAAGAAAAAATGTGAATTGGAATGAAAATAGAGATTTGGAGTGCATTCTGACGCAAAACGAGTTCTAGATGCATTTTGAGACAAATTTGGTAGTTTATGATGTATTATGACTAAAAAAACTTCTAGAAAATATAAAATAATAGGCTTATTAGGCTAAATGTACTAGGAACAGGAAAAACAATCTCAAAATGCCCCAGGAACAGAAATTTGTCTCAGGTTGTTGCAGGAATAGGTACATGGTCATGACCGTTGCACCATCCGTCAGTCAAAGTTATTAAAGCCATTAATTTTGATGATGTGGCAGTAATATTACAAAATTAGTAAGGGTAATTTAGACATTTACTTTATTTTATAATATTGTGAATTAAAACTCTTTTTAAAAATTAAAACAAATAAAAACTCCTCTCCCCCAACCCAATTCACTTCGTCTCAATGCCTCACCGTCTCACCATCATCTCCTTCCCTACC
Source organism: Prinsepia uniflora (assembly GCA_032719365.1). Classification (NCBI taxonomy): domain Eukaryota; kingdom Viridiplantae; phylum Streptophyta; class Magnoliopsida; order Rosales; family Rosaceae; genus Prinsepia; species Prinsepia uniflora. Next base: position 8,541,633 of record CM064868.1, on the reverse strand, counting down.
TGGGGCTACAGGCACCATTTCCCCCACCGTTATCTCCATCTCAATGCCTCACCGCCTCTCCATCATCTCCTTCCAACACTGCCTTTAAAATCATCAGAACCAGAAGAAGAAAAAAAATGCTTGCAAACTAGTCTGGGTTTTCATAGTGAGAGAAACATCAGCCCAACATTAGAAACAAAAAAAAAACGACACAAAAAAAGAGGTTCCAAGTTTGTTTCTGCTAAATTTCAATTGAAACCCACATTGATTTTTGTGATAAAGATAAAAAAAATTCTCCAGGAAGGGTCTGTATCTGCGAATTTCAATTGAAACCCACATTGGTTTTTTTGATAAAAACTGAATCTTTTTCTTTTTCTCTTTCTCTTGGGATTATTTTTCTTCATCTGATTGTACCAATTTTGATGTGACCAAAACGACAGGAGGGTTTGGTATCGAAGGAGAGGAGTACATAATATGGCTTCTTCAAAATTTTCTTCTCCTTGTTTCTTTGTGACAAAGGAAAAATTCAAACAGTTTCATTCCATTAACAGAGAGATGTATGCAATCCTTGCCATTCACCTCTGCAGAGACCCTCTGGAGTCCATGCAGGTCATGGCTCTGTGGCTCTGGCTTGAGAGAGTTGGGTATCAGAATCTGGTGAAAAAATGCTAACCTTACCCTACATTTTGATCAGTGAGCTTGCAGATGAGTCTGTCATCTACCTCAACATCATCAGAGCCTTCCAATTCCCTCCTCTCCCACCTGATCAGACCATTGAATCCCTTTCCTCCAAACTTTCATGGAAAAATAATTCTCCATCGTCCTCCTCCAAGAAAATCGAGATGTCGCAGCTCGAGGCATCACCAGAGCTTCAAACACATAGTGCCTCCCGACATTTCATGACATCATGAAGCATGCCATTGAGAGAAATTTTTCCCAGGTCCAAAAACCATCGCCAGATCATCACAGCCAGGTGATTTTACCATTACCCTCATCGTCTTCAGCCCTAATCCACCACCACCAGCAGACGCCGTTAATGCCATCAGGTGACAGGACCATGTTCGTGACATTTTCCAGAGGGTAGGGTAGAGGTAAAGGAGGATGGCAACGGTGGGGGAAATGGTGCCTGAGAAATTGTTGGAATTTGCATGAAAGAGAGCGATGTCTGGGAGTTGATCAAGAAACCCATCAAGGGATTAAGCTAAAAGTTGGAGAGAGGAGGGGGGATGATTGAATTGACTGATGAACCCGACGCCACTACAGGATATTTCTTGGAAGGGGAAAATGATATTGACATTGTGACTGGAGAAATGGGTGAGGTGATGAGAATTGAGAAAAATGGCAGCAATGGTGTCAAGTGGGAGTCACGGGGGTCCAGAATTCCATTACCTTGGGAACTTTTGCAACCCCAGGTAGGGAAGGAGATGATGGTGAGGCAATGAGGCATTAAGGCGGAGTGAATTGGGTTAGGGGAGAGGGGTTTTTATTTGTTTTAATTTTTTAAAAAGAGTTTTGATATAAAATAGTATAAAATAAATTAAATGTCTAAATTACCCTTACTATATTTGTAATATTATTTCCACGTCATCAAAATTAACGGCGGTAATAACTTTAACTGACGGTTGGTGCAACGGTTTTGACAATGTACCTGTTCATGTGGCAACTTGAGGCAAATTTCTGTACTTGGGGCATTTTGAGATTGTTTTTCCTGTTCCTAGTGCATTTAGGCTAATAAGCCAAAATAATATTCGTCACATTTAAACTACGAATGAGGATAAGATTAATATTTTTAGACTTATTAGGCTAAGTGCACCAGGAACAAGTCACCTTATCTCAAAAAGCACCAGAGACGGAAATTTGTCTCAATGTGCACCAGGAACAGTTACACCATCAATACCGTTGCACCAACCGTCCATCTCCATTATTAACACTATGAAAACTGATGACGTGGTAGTCTTATTACAAATTTTTAAGAATAATTTAGACATTTGATGTCTTTTATTAAATTTTATATTAATTTCTTTTTTAAAAGAAAACTAATAAACATTTATCCAATCACCCAACCCACATAACTGATCCTCCCTCTCCCTTTTCCAGCTTTGCCGCTGGACCAGCAGCTTGCAACTTCCTCAACCTCATCCAAGAAAAACATCTTTGCTTATCAAGTCATCTTCTTGCTCACAGAGCTCAGTGAAGGCAGATACATTTTTTTTTTCTCATCTCTCTCTCTCTCTTAAAGACAGCACCATTTTTCTTCATCATTCTTCTCAGATCTCAAGGTGAACCATTTCTAAAACAATGCATTTGAAATCTCAAGGTGAACCACCTGAAGCCCCAGTGGTAAAAAGGCGCAGAGAGAGGCGTGCAAGTAAAGCAGACGAGCAGAGAGAGCTCAAAAAGCTCCTACCACAAACACCAAATCTTGGGTTAGTTTTCTTTTGCTCGTACTGATTAGCGGACCACAGATTCCCCATTCTTTTTATTCAAACCAAAACTCTCAAGCTCCAGTTGTTTTCACAGGATCAACCCCCATCATCCTGCACTTTCTCATGAAGGAAGCTTTTCTCAATTAAAATATTATAAGATCTTTGAGTGTCGTCATCTTTGAGTGTTACTTGGCTCAAACAAATTAAGTGGGTTAGGGTTGTTGGATTGTCAATGGTGTTTGTTGGATCTACGTTCACTTGGGATTTTAGGGTAAGCTAGGGGAGATGAGATAGATTTGGGTGAAATGGATAATCTTTTTTTGGATTCAATTTGTTGGATTTCAGGATTTCTTTTATCCTATTACTTACATTTATAAGAAACAGTTATCTAGCATCAAATATTTTATCTTTGTATGCCCTTCATTAATTAGCTAACTTATTGCTCTTGTTGCTTTTCGTTTTCCTATCAAAAAACAAAAACAGTTCCAAAGACTGGAGCTTTCCTTGTTTGCTTCTATCTCTTGGATTTGTTTCCTGCAATTTCTTGCTTGGATTTTGATTATCTTTATCTGGGTTGGGTTTTGTTCTTGAAGACATTGCGAATCAATGGTGTGGTAGAAATATATGTGGCCATGAGAGGTTGTAACGACCCGGATATTCAAAAAAAGGAAAATTTGGAAACTTTGAAGGAAATGACGATTGTGCCCCTGAAATTGGGCGAACAGTTGACTTTTGGTTCGATGGGTCAATCGAACTTTGACCGAGGACTGTGATGTAGTTCGGGACGTCACGAGTTCATAGACAGGTGGCACGCCCAATTCCGACATTCGAGGAGAAAGTTATGATACTCGGAAGTTTAAGGGTACTTTGGTAAATTGGTTAAAAAGGGGTCATTTGTTGACTTTTTGATCAGGACCGTGTTTGGACTTCCCGTAAGTACCGTTGGATAGGCCTCGAGAAGCTGAATCCGTAGATAGGCTGTAACGACCCGTCCCGAATTCCAGGATTATATTAGTGACTAATCACGATTAGTGAGGCTAATCGGTGATTAGTTGAGCGAAATCGGACGAACGATGCAAAATGACCGTTTTGCCCATGGGCGTGGCAAAACTTTGACTTTTCATTCTGGCGGTCAAACGGAGTTTGACCGATGACCGTGACGTAGTTCGTGACGTCACGAGTTCATAGACAGGTGGCACATTCAATTTCGACATTCGAGGAAGAAGTTATGACGTTCGGAAGTTTAGGGGCATTTTGGTAATTTTGGTTAAAGGGGTCAAAATGTTGACTTTTTGACCAGGATGTCCAATGGCCGAGGGACGAGGACCGTTACGTAGATCGTGACGATACGAATCCATAGACAGACGGCACGTCGAATTCGGACGTTCGACGGCGAAGTTACGGTTCACGGAAGTTCCATATTACTATTCACAACAACACGTTTTACGAGACGAAAAGTGCAGTTTTGTCTCTAGTGGGCCCAGATATTTGTCCTGATGCCCAATGGATGAGTGACAAGTTTCACCCATCCAATGGACACCAATTTCATTAATGCATCAAACCCTTCCCCGTTCATCCATTTCTCCCATTTTTCCCAAACCAACCCGATCACCATTTTTCACCCAAATACCAAACCCTTGTCCTGTGAGCTTAGTTGAGAGGACAAAGAGATGAAGAGGACCGGCTGGACGTGGTGGCTGGCCCAGGCAGCACTGCCGTGCACGGCGGGGGAGAAAAACCGATCGAGGTATCGGTTTAACCATTTTTCGATCCAATTTCCAATTTGTGTGTTATGGGTCGATTTGGATGTTGGTTTTGAAGTAATTAGGTTGTTAGGAGGTCAATAGGGAGGTTTTGAAAGGTTTTGGACATTGAGGAACCCTGGGGGTGAAGTTTTGGATTTTTGAACCGTGAGGTCCATTTTGAGTTCACAGGTTCTAGGCGGTTTTAAGGGTTTTGTTTAATTGGGTTAGATAGGAAATGAGAAAATAGGAATTTAGGGATTAAAATGGAAGAAAACGGATGAGAAATAAGGATTGTAGGACCCTGGACCGGTCACGCCGGTCCAGTTGCAGGAACGGACCCGACCGGCTGGTTCAGACCAGCCGTCGAGAGGTTGAAGACGGTACTGTAGCTAGCGCGTGAGGCCCACGTGCAGCCACTTCAGGCGGCGCGTGCGGGCGCGTGGGGGAGATTTTGGTGATGGTTCCAACATGTCAAATCATCTATTCGATGTAACGAATATTTTGGGACTGGTTTCGAGTCAATCGGACATCGTTTCGATAGGTTTCGGGCTGTCCGAAGGTTTAGGTTCGATTTTAAAAATAGTTAGAAAATCGGGAAAATTGTGGGACTTCAATGAGAGGTTAATGAGGCTATTAGTAACCCTCTAATGAATTTGGACATGTTTGGGAGTCCTGGTGACGGTGTTTGACCCTGGAGACGATTATGGCACGCAAATCGAGGCGGCAACTCGGACGGTCTGTGAGTGGACCTTGTTTTCTAAATTGGTGCATGCATAAATGTTTATTATATGTTTTGTTACATGTTTGATGATGCCATGGGTGCATTTGTATGTGGTTACGTGTAGGCACGTATTTCGAGGTTTCGGCCCTATACGGGTCGGTATTTCTTTATTGGTTTTAATGAAAAGGTTTTGGATTTCAAAAGGATAAACTCGGGTATGAGACCCATTTGGTTTTGTCTCGGGCATATGACCTTAGATATCGGGCACGGTGCCCAGCTGATGTCATATGTTCGGGCACGAGACCCAGTTATTTTACGGTTTATGATTTCGGGTCAGGGACCCTAGATGGATTTCCAAGTTCATGACAGTTTACGGGAACCGACATGAACTCTGGAAAGGTCATTGTGGTTCATGACGGTTTATGGGAATCGGCATGAACCTTTGTCAGGTCATTCTGGTTCATGACGGTTTATGGGAACCAGCATGAACCCTGGTTAATGGATATTATGGATCATGACGGTCCAGGGGAACCGGGCATGGATATTTGTATTATGTATATATATGTGCATATACCTTCCTTTACTTCTATTATCTCCTCCGGGAAGGGTCGTTGGCCTGGGTGGACCCCGGAGTAATCACAGAGCACCGACTGAGTGGAGTCACCCCCTAGTTGGGTTCCTTACTCTCAGGAAGGCTATGATTACTATTACCTCGGGTAGGGTTAGTGGTCTGCGGATATTGACCTTGACTTTGAGAAGACTCGGATTGAGACCCGAGTAGCACGCGCGTAGCTTTGGATACCGTGACAGGATTGGTTGTATGACTTATATGTATATATGATATATGGATGTGATGTGTAACTATATGATATAATATATGATGTGTGTTTACACAGGTTTTGGGTAGTGGCCCGTATGGTTGGTTTCTTATGATTTGGGCCGAGTCCCTTATGGATTTGGGCAGTAGCCCGTATGGTCGTTTTCATTATGGTTCTTTCAATCTTGGTTTTGGGATTAGTTCCCACCTATGGTTTTTCTGAATAAATGGTTTTCGAATGCATGCATGCTTTTTAGTGAAGGGTACAAATGTCTTCCTTATGAAATGTTTTATAAACTCTTGTTTTGTCCACTCACAGTTTTTAATGTTTTGACTGCCCTTCAGGTTGACATCGGATGTGGGCTGTAGCAGAGACCGAGATATCACATACCTCCTCCGGATCCTGGCTTACTCTGATAGCCCGGGAGGGCAAAGGTCAGAAATATCCCTTGTCTGACACTTCGTGTCAGACGGGAGCAGGGTCATCCCGCACTAATCCCGGGGGGATTGGGATGGGTCTTGTCATAGGCAGCATGCGTCAATCGGAGTTCGGATGAAAAAGTTATGGCTTGGGAAAGTGAAGGGCAATTTGGTAATTTGGCAATGAGGGGTAAAATGGTAATTTGACTGGGTTTTGATGAGTTGTACGGCTGTGATGGCTGATTCAGCCAATTTGGTGGGTTGGTTAATTTCTTGAGTGACATCTGTCACAATTAGATGAGGATTAGTGGCTTGATTCTTATCTGATGGATTAAATGATAAAATTGAGTATATGTTTGCCTCAAACAAACGAAAAACAGAGAAAATGCTAATTGAACTTGATCAACCTCAATCTCTTTGTTTGATCGATTGGTGAGGGGATTAGAGAGAGAATTCGAAATGAAGAATAGAGAATGAGAGAAGGATAAGATGCTGAGATTATGGAAACAAACCCGAAACCCAAACCCGTAGGAGTTCAAATTCTCCAAAAATAGAACTTGAATTTCTAGGCCCTGAAACTGCAAATTGAACATGATTTGAGCTTCCTGGGATTGCCAGGATCAGAACCACCTCAAGAACGAAGGAAATTCGTGACCATTTGACACTAAACAGACTTAGTAACAGAGAAGGAGTTTGAGGATTGAGTTGTGCAATTGAGGGGGTAGAAGGATGAAATTGAGCTTAGAATTACGTTTATATGGTCCCTGCGAAGCTTCTGAGTGGATCAATTGCACGAATTTAATTGAAATTGAAGAAGTTCGACGATGAACAGTGGTTACAGGTTCTTCGATATTTCGAACTCGAAGTCGACTGGATTAAGGTAAATTAAGGTTACAGAACCCTAATTAGACTCCTAACGATGCTATTTGATGGTTCAATTGAAGGAATCGATGACAAATTGGCAAGAATCCAGCCAGGTCATCTCGCGGGCCAACCGGACCCGTTTACCAGGAATTCGGGCGAAGACGACGACTGTAGCACTTTACTGTGCAGGCGCGTGGCTCCCACGCGCAGCCACTCACGGCGGCGCGTGGTGGCGCGTGAGCCCGAATTTCGAGGTAAGGTCAACATGACTTCTGTCCTATTTCATATAACGAACATTTTGACACTGGTTTCGAGGAAATCAGATACCGTTTCAACATTGTTTCAAGGGTCCGAAGGTTTATGTTACGATTAAAATAAGTATTTAAATCCCAAAAAAATTGGGGAAAATTATATGAGGTATATTGAGATGTTAGTGACCCTCGATAATGATTTTGGATAGGAATGGTGACTTTCGGAATTTACGGAAAAACGGGCAGCTAGGAAAGCGAGCAATAAGGACGGTGTGTGAGTGGACTTTTGTTTTCTAACCTGAATGCATGCATATATGTTTTAAATGATTTATTATATGATTTGAAATGATTTGGAATGATTGATGTTTCGATATGATGATTTCCGGATTTTGGGAATATTATATAATTTTCTCTGCCTTTTCGAGAAAACTGTAAAACTGATGTTTTGGGCGAAGGCCCGAGATTTGAGATTGGTTTTGACTCGGATTATGAGTCGGAAAATGATTTTATGGATTTGAAATACTTTGTGGATATATTTTGTGGATTTATGTGAAAATGGCACTTAAGGTTGCGGTTACGCGGATTTACGTGAAAGTGATATTTTGGGCGTGAGACCCAATGGAAATGTGATTTTGATTGGATCAGTATTTCCATGTGATTACATGATGATATTGATGGTTTTCAGATTTGTGAAATAATCGGGACTCTGGTTTTATGGATTTTACGGAAATTATGCTTTGAGCTGAGACCCTGTGTTGAAAATGGTTTTGATTTCAAATGCAACTGTTTTTCACTGATTTTCATGGTGATGATATATTGTGGATATTAGGGCTTTCGGGGTGGAATATGTTTCCCCCGGAGTGCACCCTGGATTGTGGATATTAGGGCTTTCGGTTGGGAATGTGTTTCCCCGGAATGAACCCTGGAGATAACGCTCGCCTCCGGGATGGAAGTGTTTACCCCAGAGAGGTCACGTAGCACGGTCCGTTGTCGTGCAGCCGAGGGTGGCTCGACTCAGATCAAATGTGCTAGATTATGTGGAGATCGTTCGGTGATGTGTTCGTGACGATCTGGATTGCCGGCTGGTGATGTGTTCACAGGGCGGATGCTCGGATTTTGAGCGGTCCTTGAGCCTATTGATTTGCACGCGTTGCAGGGATAACGTGACTATATGAGATTGGATATGAGACTGGATATGGAGTCCCGTGGTTTTTATTGTTCATGATTTGTGCTTTATGAACGTTTATGCCCAGAATTACTTTACTCATGATTTATGATATGCATGCATGTTTGCGAAACTGGAGGGTAGGGATGTCATTTGGATAAATATATTTTTAAAAGTTTATTTTTGTCCACTCACACCTTTTCTGTTTTGTTCACCCTCCAGGTCGTGGCGCGATGATCGAGGCTGATCGGGAAGTAGAGGCATGAGTGGGCACATGTACAGTTATCCCTTGTTTGGCAAGTGCTGAGGGTACTTTCGGAACTTCAGTTGACTTGTCAGACGGGAGCAGGACCGGGCACGGTTATCTATGTCCTTCGGGGACTGGTCCTGCCAGAGGTGGCCACGTCAAATCAATCTCCTTGGCTTCTCCGTCTCTCTGCCTGACGACCATCGAAGAACAGCTTGACGACCACCACAACTTCACCATTCCAACTCACAGCAACACCAGCAACCCCGCCAACACAACACCAACTCCTCACATGCATAACCACGAACACCAGGAGGACCACAACTATCTAGAACCTAATGATCAAGACCCCAACACCGACAGTGGGAGCCACGACAGCCTCGAGCTCGGAAGCAGCAACCGGAGGCCGCAAGGCTGACCTCCAGGCTCCAAGAACAAGCCCAAGCCTCTGATTATCATCACCAAGGAGAGCCCTAACGCGCTGCGAAGCTACGTGTTGGAAATCAATAGCAGCGCCAACATCGTCGACATCATCGCGATGTTCACACAAAGGGGCCATAGAGGGGTTTCGGTCCTCAGCGGCAGCGACATTGTCGCCAATGTTGGGTGGGTTGGGTAATTGGATAAGTGTTTATTAGTTTTCTTTTTAAAAAGAAGTTAATATAAAATTTAATAAAAGATATCGAATATCTAAATTACCCTTAAAAATTTGTAATATGACTGCCACGTCATCGAGTGCATTTTCGTGCAACGGTATTGACGTTGTAATTGTTCCTAGTGCACACTGAGGCAAATTTCTATCCCTAGTGCATTTTGAGACAAAGTGACTTGTTCTTGGTGCACTTAGCCTAATAAGCCATATTTTTATTTATAAAACTTAGAGTATCCACATCAAACTAGTTAAAATTTTGGACAAATTCAACTTAAAATGACCCAAAAGTTATTAATAGCTAGTCAGCTTTTACAGCTACCAAAATCAGACTCTATATTTTCACCAATTTTGAATATTAAATTCATTTTTTTTTTCAAATTTGAATATATAAAAACATAGCTTTCCTACAACGACTAGTTTTTAACGTAATTTTGTTCATGGTTCAAATAAATACGTATATTGTGGGTGAAAAATTGATCTTGCCCATAATTCGGGCATACATATATAGCTAGTTTTTTAACGGTTTAAATATATATGTTCTTTTTAACGATGAAATTGAATAGAACGAATTCGGGGTCAAACACAATAGCTAAAATTTCAAATGGAAATTCATCTCAAGGGAGAAAAAAAAAAGTAATAACCCTAAACTTCAAGTCCTTATTTGGGAGACGATATATATAGCGAATGATATTTTTCGCGGCTAAAAAAGTAACTAGTATCATTTTACTTAATGTTACCACCATGATTTATAATAAAAGTTCTAACTTTATTTCTTTCTTCTTTATAATTGTTGAATGTGCTAAAATTATCATATACAAGCTCTGTTCAATGCAACTCAACCTTCATAACCATCACCTGAAAACTACGAAACATCAAAACCTCCATTTCCCAAATATTGGAAAAAATCAAAATTTTCACAACTCTATACGAAAAATTCGACTCAATTAATGTCCTAAAAATATTTTTAAAAAATTGAAATTTCGTTTATTTTATTTGAATTTTTCGATAATCCACGAAATTTTAGAGATTGTGAATATAAATGATGATGAGTTTTGAGAATGAAAAAGAGAGTTTGTGAAGTAAAAATGATGAAAAGAATAAAGAAGAAAGGAAAGAGAAAAGAGATGAAAAAATAGTTAGTAGGAAACGGCTAATTATTAATAGCTAGCATCAATAAAAAAAAATTAAAATTTAAGTTAAATTTATATAGTCTGCAATATATTTATTTTGATATTTTTATATAAATTTATTTAAAAATTTAATTTAATTACTCTGATGTTTTATTTAGTCAAAATGCTTATTGTAGTTGTCATTTGATAAGCGCGATAACCCAATTTAATTTACCCAAGGAAAAAATTGAATTTAAAGTCAATTTAAAGTCAATAAGCCCGTGGTTATACGGACTTCCCAAACAAATTAGGCCGAACCAAATGGAACCGCACCAAACTTGGGTTACTAACCCAATTCACGAACCCAGCAAGCAAAATGAGCGCCAGCAACAATTAGCAGCACGTTATCTCATCCATCATTCTCATTTCTCGGCCACTCTCACCTTCTTTTCTTCTTCAACTTAATGCGAAATGAGTTCTGGTCATGCTCAATTGCATCTCCAACTCCAACCAATTCCATCACCTGCCTTATACTTTGGCTTACTTCTGTTTCCCTCACACGCACTTCAGTCAAACAAAATCAGAAAGACAAGTACTTTTCCTTTGACATTGTGCAATAGGGGCTTCAAACGAAGAGGGTTTGGCGTGGTAAGAAACTCGCTGGCTGAGGAATCGAATGGCGTCACACATCAGAAGCCGAAGCAGCAAGTGACGGTGAAGAAGCCTTACCCTTTCCACGAAATCGAGCTGAAATGGCAGCGTTACTGGGAGGAAAATCAAACTTTTCGAACCCCAGATGAAATTGAGCCCTCCAAGCCCAAATTCTATGTCCTTGACATGTTCCCTTATCCCAGGTCTCTCTTTGGAAAAAAAAATATGTTTTTTTTTTCTCCTTTTCTTGTATGCTTGTTTACGAATGTAAGACAATATGAAGAGCCCAATTTTAGTGAATTTGTATTTTTGCGCTGTTTGGTTCAAGCATTTATAACATCTTCCAGTTGGCACTTCTTTTTTGAGCCATCGAGTTATTAGTGAATTAAGCGGGGGTTTATGTTAGCTCAAGTTTAAAATTCTCGTGATCTTTTTGATTGGGTTATTGCAGTGGAGCTGGATTACATGTTGGTCATCCACTTGGGTATACTGCCACAGACATTCTTGCTAGGATCAAACGTATGCAGGGTTACAATGTATTGCATCCAATGGGATGGGATGCATTTGGATTGCCAGCAGAGCAATATGCAATCGAGGTTTTTTTTTTTTTTTTTGAGTGCTTTTATATGCTTATTACTTGCAAGTATTTTCAATATTTTGTGCTGGTCTGAGCAATGAATTATATTTGGTTTCCTTGTGTGTATCTGACAGACAGGAACCCACCCAAGGATCACAACCTTGAAGAACATTGATCGTTTTCGCTCCCAGGTCATGTAATGTTCATTCTATAGCTGGATGTATGCTAAGTTGGTAAATGAATAAACTTGGAAACTCTGACTCAGATAAAGTACATAATACTATAAACCCCATCGAAAATCATGGTCAAGGTTCATAGGCCAGTGATTGATGATCTGAAGGGGTTCTGCCACTATTGATGATAGCTTGTTTCTCTCTTGGTTTTGGCATATTGTATTAGTAGTTCTCTATGTATTAACATGTTGCAATGGCTTTTCAGCTTAAATCATTAGGATTCTCATACGACTGGGATCGTGAAATTTCAACAACAGAACCAGAGTATTATAGGTGGACGCAATGGATCTTTCTTCAGCTATTTAAGAGAGGATTAGCATATCAGGTATAAGTGAGTTATTGTCTGGACATAGTTTCTCTCAATTTCTTCATAAAATATATTTGATACTCTATTTGGTTGGATTCAGGCTGAAGTTCCGGTCAATTGGTGCCCTGCTCTTGGTACTGTATTGGCAAATGAAGAGGTGATAGATGGTGTGAGTGAACGCGGGGGCCATCCAGTCATTAGAAAGGTATATGACAGTTTTAAATGTTTTCTCTCTACCACAAATCCAAGCTATGAAATTCTTAATTCCAATATTTGGATGGTTTGATAATTTTACAGTGTCATTGTTTATTAACAAGCAGCCAATGAAGCAATGGATGCTCAAGATTACTGCATATGCTGATCGTCTTCTTGAAGATTTAGATGACCTTGACTGGCCTGAAAGCATAAAAGAGATGCAAAGAAATTGGATAGGGAGGTCAGAAGGTGCTGAGATGCAATTTTCCATTCTTAGCCATGATGGACAAGAAAGAGACACAAAGATTACAATCTATACTACCAGGCCTGACACAATATTTGGAGCAACGTAATCATCACATTGTATTTCTGTCGTGTTTGGTATATTTTATACATTAGACGCACTTGTACAAGAAAGTATTTGGCACATATGTCTCTGAATTAATTTTAGCTTTTTGGCTGTTTCCTTTGCTCCAGTTACTTAGTAGTGGCACCGGAGCATCCCTTGTTGTCATCATTAGTATCAACAGCCGAAAGAGAAAGTGTACGTTCAATTGTTTCTTGCCCAGTTTTCTCAAAGGTTTCTTATGATGGGTAATTAGAGGGCAAACAATATTGAGCACAGGTGGAGGAGTACATAGATCTTGCCTCAAGAAAGAGCGACCTTGAGAGGACTGAGCTTCAGAAGGAAAAAACTGGGGTCTTCAGTGGTTGCTATGCTAAAAATCCAGTTAATGGGCAAGCTATCCCTGTATGGGTTGCCGACTATGTCTTGGGAAGGTTTGTTTGGCTTATGCCCATGTGCTACATTCTATACAACTATTTTTCATTAGCAAGGTGCATGCATACTGGAGTTGATATCAATCTTTGTATGACATGTAAAATGGAAATTTATGTGCTGATTATTTCTCCTCCTATGCAAATATGTTTCATCAGATTGCATATAAGGTTTACAAATGCCTTTGTTTTCTATGCAGTTATGGAACAGGGGCAATCATGGCTGTACCAGCACATGACACTCGTGATTATGAGTTCGCATCAAAATTTGACATCCCTATTCATTGGGTTGTGATGGATGATAAAAATTCCAGTGGTTCCGGGAAGGCCTATTCAGGTGAAGGCACTATTATAAATTCTTCAAGTTCAACAGTGGGGCTAGACCTTAATGGCTTATCTAGCAAAGAAGCTGCTTCCAAAGTCATCAACTGGGCTGAGAAAACTGCAAATGGGAAGAAAAAGGTGACTGTTCAGACTTCCAGAAACTTATGTTATTAGAAATTTGGAGTATGCCTACTTGCCTTGTGCACATGGTATGATCTGTTCTTTTCGCTCAAACTTGTCTTTCTCAGGTGAATTATAGGTTGAGGGATTGGCTTTTTGCTCGGCAACGTTATTGGGGGGAACCTATTCCCGTAATTTTTTTGGACGATAGTGGTGAGACTGTTCCTCTATATGAAAATGACCTGCCCCTTACCCTACCAGAACTGGATGATTTTTCTCCCACTGGGAGTGGTGAGCCGCCACTATCAAAAGCAGTTTCTTGGGTACATTTTTCCCTTTTGTCCATTGTTTTATCTATTTTTTTGGTCCATTTATGGATGAGTTGACTTAAGATTAGTAATTTGTTTAGTCTTTGGTTAGCTTGATTACTCTTTTTTTGCGAATATTCCAAATAATTTTGTCCCCCTCTATAATCTTTACTTTTTTTTTTAGGCCACTACTAAGGACCCTTTATCTGGAAAACCTGCTAGACGAGAGACGAGCACCATGCCCCAGTGGGCTGGTTCTTGTTGGTAATCTATTTCTTACCTTAAATAGCTGAATTTTAGTTCATGCAGATATGAAACGTTGACTAGTTCATTTTATGTTTGAGATATTTTACTTTTTTTTACCATTTGCAGGTACTATTTGAGATTTATGGACCCAAAAAATTCAAAAGAGTTGGTCGCAAAGGCAAAAGAAATGTAAATGAAGTCTTTTTTTGGGACTGCTTCATTTCACCTTCTAATAATGATTAAATGTGTAATATTATGTGAATTTTTCCTTTATTCCAATCTTCTTTTAAACTCCACTTGATTTGCAGGTATTGGAGCTCAGTTGATGTGTATGTTGGTGGTGCTGAACATGCTGTTCTCCACTTACTGTATTCAAGATTCTGGCACAAGGTCTAACTAAATCTGTCTTCTATTTTGGTCAAATGTAATTTAAATCTATCTTGTTCTTCATTTTGGGACTTAGATAGGGTTCATAATATGCATCTTCTTGTTTATGTGCAAAAGTAATACAGCCATCGCTGTCATACTCATTTATACTGTTGTTGTTTGAGTCTTGCATTGTATGAAACATTTGATCTTCTTTTTATGAGAGGAGTTGCTCCGAAACCTGGCCTCACACCCTAGGTCAGCCTTTCAGCTTGTGCTTATGTCAACTTCAAAAGTTGGTTTTGTTTGCTCTAATGAAGTGAATGTTATTTGAGCTTAGCCATTCCAAATAGACTAAGGATGCTTGAGCTCAAACTCTAACAAACCTGAGGGAGTCTGAGGGATGACAGAACTTTAGAACAATAGACTGCTACCTAAAATTTATAATGCAAATGGTAGTAAATGAATAGGCTGGTTACACTCATGCCTCATTTAACTATGCACCTAAAGTCTTTGTCTGATATTCATTCTCATGATGCTCAAATCATATATTGGTCGTCTCTATTTCAGGTTCTCTATGACATGGGCGTAGTTTCCACCAAAGAACCATTCAAGTGTGTCATAAACCAGGGCATTATTCTTGGGGAAGTAAGTGAAGTTGTTTCTATATACTCTGAAGTAAGTTTTCCTAGGACATGTTTCTAACATTTTGCTTTGCAGGTTCAGTATATTGCTTACAAGGATTCTGTTGGGAATTTTATTTCTGCAAACGCAGGGACATCAGTTGAATATCATCAAGAAATAATACCAGAGGAAAAGGTACTTTTCTTGAATGTCTCAGAATAGTTTTTTCGTCTATATTAACTATGTGTGAACAGGATTAAGGGAAGAGAATCTCTTGTTTGGCATTTCATATTCCTCTTCCTTCTTTTGTTTTACCTTGTCAATTTTTTCTTCTGTAGGTTATGAAATCTGGGGATTTTTTCGTACTGAAAGAAAATCCTAACATTTGTCTGATTGCACGTTCTCATAAAATGAGTAAAAGCAGGGGAAATGTAGTCAATCCTGATGATGTTGTTTATGAATACGGGGCAGACTCCCTTCGTTTATATGAAATGTTCATGGGGCCACTTAGGTAGTTTTCTATTGATTTTAAATCTTGTTAGACTTTGCGTTTGGCCTATTCACTACGTGTCTACACTGTCTAGCGATATATTAAAAGATCTAGAAAGATACACTTTATTCGTAAATAATCTTTCTTGTTGCTAAATTTTTCTTCTAGAGACTCAAAAACCTGGAATACGAGTGGTATTGAAGGTGTCCATCGATTTTTGGGAAGAACCTGGAGGCTAATTGTTGGTTCACCATTATCTGATGGTACATTCAAGGATGGAACGGTAGTAATTGATGAAGATCCTACTTTGGATCAACTTCATGCTCTTCATAAATGCATTGCAAAGGTCGGAGCTCAACTTTTGGGACTTTGTCTCCTGGTTTCTTTTGTATATTATTCTATTTTTCTCTTGCTCCTACCTGTTAGAACTTTGAAAATAACTTGTTTTTTACTCGAGAATTTCTTAACTGGAGCTGCCTCAAGAGATAGTGGTTGTCTTTTGACATACATAATAAATGAACAATATAAATCATGAAAATTACTTTAGAATGGCTGTGTCCAAAAATCCAATCTTGACTTCAGCTAGTATGCACCTTTTAACCAATGAGTCATTTGTTTATTTTTTGGGTTTCCTAATTCCAGGTAACCGAGGAAATAGAAGGAACAAGATTCAACACTGGAATATCAGCGATGATGGAATTCCTTAATGTGGCTTATAAGGTTCTTGGAACCATCGAAAGCATAGATTCATAATCTTTTTGAGATAGTTAAACATGACACATTCAGTGGCTAATTAATTCATCTATTTTTCAGTGGCTAATTAATTCATCTTTTTTTCAGTGGCAAGAGCATCCAAGATCGATAATGGAAGCATTTGTTTTGTTGCTTTCACCGTATGCACCTCATATGGCTGAGGAGCTATGGTTTCGCTTGGGACACTCCAAATCGTTGGCATATGAGCCTTTTCCGAAGGTGAGACTTCCTCTGCCTCCCTTCTCTAGCTTGAATATGATCTAGGATGCAATGCTAGATGGTTACCACTTCTTTGTTTCTTCCTATGTTCCAAATGCAGGTCAATCCTGCTTACTTGAAGGAATCTACGATTGTCCTACCAGTTCAAATCAACGGGAAGACGAGGGGTACAATTCAGGTTGAAGAGACCTGTTCGGAGGAGGATGCTTTCCAACTAGCATCACGTGATGATAAACTCTCCAAATATCTGGATGGGAAGGTGATTAAAAAGAGGATTTTTGTCCCTGGCAAGATCCTCAACGTTATCCTGAATCGTCAAAACATGAAGGCGGCTGTCCGATAATCCCTTCAGTCCCATGCCGGAAATGGTAATGAATCCGACGACTGCAAGAAGAAGCTGCTCTAACATTATCTGCATTGCAAGTCGACTGCATATACAGCCTGTTTGAGAAGCCTAGATACAAAGAGCTGATACACATCCCATTATGTACTTTTTGTCCTGTAAATACATGTAATTATAAATCATGCCCCCAATTAAGTACACCTGTTTGTATGATGACCCATAACCCATAAAATGCATCAAAGGCAATGTTATCAACGATGGGGACCGATATTCTTTGTTGTTATGAATGAAAGGTCCAAGTTTTGATCAACGAGCTTTTGATTTTTGATGCTCACTTCTCCTTTTTGAATTTTGATTGATACACCATGGCAATAATCTTAGGGAATGTGGCCAGATTTTTATAACTCGAGTAATTAAAAGTATTTATTTTACTTTCTACATTTTGGCTTTTTAAAGTGTCCAAAAAGGACATGCAAGTTAGGTTGAGCATAAACCAATCCACATGCAACAATGTTAGGTATAGATGGGTACAAATTCAAATGCCTAAATTATAGACAAGAAATAAGTTCCAACTCAAATATAAAGAAATTAAAATACCATCTTAAACAACTAACATAATCTATATTTTTTTTAAAAGGGGTCCTTTCTTGCTAACATACACCATCCATGGCATCCACTAACATGCACCATTGACGGCATCCACTAAGAAACTTCCTGTCTTCACCTTTTACAACCCCACCCCCAAACCAAAAGAGGGCAAGGCGGTGCCGTTTAATTAAAGAAGAACCCAAGTCAAGTCTCTCACAGCCCCATGGGGACCCACACCCACAGCATGAATGCCACGACAGCCACTCAGTACGGCCCAGATGACGGCCCGCACATCACATTCTCACAAGAAGAGCGGAGGAGCCCATAAAATTAACGAAAATGGGAACGTCGAGTTTGTCTTTCTCCACAGACAAGCAGCCACCAGGCCACCTTCTCTCTTTCGCTCCGACCTCCGCAAGGAACCTTCAAATTCAAATGCTCCTCCCTTGTTCTTCTCCTTCAAAATCAAACCTTCAATGTAATTCCCCTCTCTTTCTCTATCTGATTATTGAATTTCAAATTCAGCTCACCAATCTGCTAATTATTTTTTTATTATTCTTTTTTCAAATATCTGAAATTTGAAGGAAGGATGACGACGATGATGACAAACACAAAGTGGTCGCCACCAATCACGGCGCGCCACCTGATCAGGTTGAGCTGGAAGCTGGTGGTCTTCCTCTCAGTCACACTATGCGTGTGGGCCTTGTTCAGGCTCCAGTCCCAACCCGACCTCTTATCCTCTCCATCTTCGTTATTTATCGCGAAATCTCGAATTTCTCGCCTTGGCAACAGCTTCACTGGTCCTCCTAAGATCGCTTTCCTTTTTCTCACCCGTCGCAACCTTCCCCTTGATTTTCTCTGGGGCAGCTTCTTCGAGGTTTAATCTCTTTATTTTTGTGATTTTTTTTTCCTTTTTTTCCTTTCCATTTCTATTTTCTAAGACATTCTCTGGAAATTGAAAGAGAGTTGTGTGTAATTTTTACAGAATGCTGACGTGCCGAATTTTTCCATTTATGTTCACTCGGCACCTGGTTTTGTGTTCGACGAGTCGACGACGAGATCGCATTTCTTCTACGGTCGCCAATTGACGAATAGCATACAGGTGGTTATTCATTTAACTTCTGTTTGGTTGCTAAGGAAACCAATTGAAACAGAGAAGTATTATTTTTTCCGTTCTGTCACCTTGTACTAGTTCTATGAATTTAAAATGTTGTAACTTTCGATATATTTTTTTGGCGATTATCTGCCAGCACCCTTATATAGTTATTGTTTTCTTATAATCTATACCATCCAGTAATGGAAATTTTACGACGCGATTTTGAATTACCAAGTTCCAAATGAATAATTCATCGTCACATCTCTTAAAGTAGTATTGTTCTCTACTTACATTCGATGAAAAATGGTGGTGACATATTGCAGGTGGGATGGGGAGAATCAAGTATGATCGAAGCGGAGAGGTTGTTGTTTGCAACAGCTCTTGAGGATCCGGCGAATCAAAGATTTGTACTTCTCTCCGATAGGTTAATATTCTTACCATTGCTATCAATGAAGTATGACTTTTCGTTTAAGCTCAAGACTTGTAGCAAATACTAAATACTGTGTTCTGAAGTAGGTTATAGAATGACATTTTCTCCTTTTGCAGAGAAGTTTTATTTGATGGGCCGCATGTTTACCTTTTTTTACCTTATGTACTGCAGTTGTGTTCCTTTGTATAACTTCAGCTACATATACAAGTATCTGATGGCTTCTCCAAGGAGTTTTGTGGACAGGTAGATGGAGGGGCTTTCACTTTTTGAGGTGCCAAGCACTGATAATTTTAGATGGTTAAATATCAACTAGAAATTTTGTACTTGTATTTTCAGATTTTAGCCTTTTGACTGTTTACTTGTGCATTTGGTTTATGCTATAGCTTTCTTCACGTAAGGGAGGGCCGCTACAACCCAAAAATGTCACCTAACATACCGAAAGTAAAATGGCGAAAGGGATCACAGGTTATTATCTATTGACTTTTTTCATTTTTATGTGCACTAAATGTTGCCTTGCCTGTACTAAAGAAAATATGTATATTGAAAAGTCATATAAAGAATTCTTTTATTTCAATGCTCTGAAGGAACTTCATTCAAAGGCCACTAGGAGTCTAGGACCTCTTTTTTCTTTCAAAGCCAGTATTCTTGATTGTTAAGTCACTTGATTAAATAGTGTCATTATGGTAATCACCATTGTAAATATTACTCTGTTTGTGGTTGGTAGGGATTCTTATTTGTAGTGTGTATGTCACTCTAACTTGATTTATGGGTAATTGCAGTGGATTGCTTTGGCCCGAAGCCATGCTGAAGTCCTCGTGGATGATGAAGTTGTACTTCCAGTGTTCAAAAGATTTTGCAAGGTATGCAAATATGCAATCAAGCATTTTTTGTGCTGTGTCAAACTGATAATGTATTTCGAAATTTCTTTCCGTTTTCTGAACAGTCACTGGTAATAAAACAGCAAATCATAAATTTGTTTTTATCAAGAAAGAACTAACTTCACTGCTTCTTACTTTGCAGCGTCGCCCATCTGTGGATGTCAGAAAGGGGAAGGAAAACATTGTAAGTGTGATTATGATCAGGGAATGAGGTCTAATAATATGTATATTCTCTTTCAAGTGAGTGATAATAGGTTCTGATTTTGGCTTAAATACCAACTGCAGAAACTTCAGAAGCAGCACAACTGTATCCCAGATGAACACTTTGTGCAGACGCTGTTTGCGGTAAGCATATTTTTGTCCCTCCTTTTTCAACATTGCTAATTGTCTTCAGAGATTAAGCTTTTTCTTTCATCTTGGTTTATCCTCCTATTTTTTGTTAGATGAGTGAGCTTGAAGATGAACTTGAACGGAGGACATTAACCTATACATCGTGGAACAACTCTGCAACAAAAACAGAGAGTAAGGGCTGGCATCCTATGACTTTCAACCATGCAAGTGCATCCCCTAGAAAAATAAAAGAAATAAAGGTTATTAGAACTTTTTTATTTTTTTCACTTCCTTTCCTTCCTGTTTCATTGTTCTAACTTGTGCCTATTTGAACAGGACATCAACCATGTATACTATGAGACAGAATACCGGACAGAATGGTGTCGTGTAAATTCGACATATGTTCCATGTTTCTTATTTGCAAGGAAATTCAACGACGGAGCTGCCATGCGCCTGCTGAGCGAGGGAGTAGTTGGTCAGTTTGATACCACGACATTGTTAGATCCACCGCCGTAAACTCTTATACGTAGCTGACACCGTAACTATAATCTGGGCACTAGAAAGCCCACTAGAAGTTTACAGATATCTTACTCACCTGCAGAATACGTTTTGATACTAAACACACTATAAAAGGTTGCCCTTGCAGTTGCAGCTCCTCAAGTTCGTTCAAAGATGATGGATTCTTAAGTTATCAGAGATATAATGGAAACTTGATCGTCTTGCATTCATGGGGTCGCTTGGGTTTTGACTCGCATATCGCTTTAGGTTATTGTTTTGTATGACCCAGCCGAATCAAATACCATGTTAATATTCAGTTAGAAGATCATTTTCAATCACTTTATTCGAGTGTCTGTTTTATGTCAATGCTGGATTTATTCATTTCTCTGCTTAGCATCTTCAAAATTGAAACTACATCATCAAATTGAGGGTTTGAATTGTGATCTGTAAAGAATGTGGTAATAGTCCCATGCAATTCAATAAAACTCCAGCCAGGAAGTTTTTTCAAGCCAAGAGACCTCATTTGGCTCCATGCCTCACCCACGCCGTCCCATCTGTTCATAGAAGCATAGCTATGCGCCAACTGCACGTAGTTTCCAGCATCCCCTGGCCTCAGCTTCAAAATATCTTCGGCTATAGTTGCCCCAAGTTCTTCATTGCCATTTGCCCGGCAAGCATCAAGAAGTATGCCCAAGACATCAACTTCCGGCTCTAGGAACACATTCTTGTAGAAATTATATGCCTCTTTCACCCTGCCAGCTCGGCTGAGAAGATCAACAACGCAAGCACGGTGTTCAAGGCTTGGTTTGATGCTGAAATCATCAGACATCGACTGGTATATCCTCAAACCTGTATCAACAAATCCATTATGACTACAAGCTGAAAGAATTGACAGGAAAATGACATGATTTGGTTTGATTCCGGTGGCCAAAAACTCTGAATACATCCTGAGTGCAGTCTCCGCCTTCCCATGGCAACCATAGCTGGAAATGATTGTGCTCCATGACACCAAATCCTGGTCCGGCAGCTCAACAAAGCACCTGTGAGCTCTGTCTAAGTCGCCACATTTTGAGTACATGTCAACCAGAGCTGTGTCTATCAAAAGGCACGGTCTAAGGAAGCTTCTAATGGTGAAGTTGTGGATCGATTTTCCTTGATGCAGTGCTCCGAGGGAGGCACAAGCTTGCAGAAGAGAGACCACAGTTAATGAATCAGGCTTTTGAAGGATAGCCCTCATCTCGGAGAAGAGCAGCAGAGCTTCATGTAACTGGCCGTTTTGAGCGTATCCGGCAACTATAGCGTTCCAAGAAACTAAGTCTCTTTTCCCCATCTTTTCAAAAACCAGACGGCTTTGCTCCAAATGTGCACACTTTGCGTACATTGTAACGAGGGAGTTTTGGGCAGGGATGTCTAGTCTCATTCCTTGCCTCAATACATAGCCATGAACCGAGGCTCCCAGATCTAAAGAACCCAGTTGAGCGCAAGCTGCAAGAACACTAGCTATGGTAGCACTAGACGGCTCTGTTGTCGATCTCAACATGTTAGAGAAAATGATTAATGCCCTATCAGCAGAATCATTTTGCATAAGCCCTGAGATCATGGCTGTCCACAGAACCACATCCTTATTTGTTGTTCCTTGGAAAATCTGAAATGCAATGTCAATGTTCCTGCATTTTAAGTACATAACTATAAGTGCTGTTTCAACATGGGAATCCAATTCAAATCCACTTCTTAAAATCTGCCCATGGACGGATTTTCCCAGTTTAAGATTACTCTGCGTGGCAGCTACAGATATTGCAGAGGAATATGTCTGTTTGTCTGGCTTCATACCTTCGACCCTCATTTTAAATAAAAGCTGAAATACTTGTCTGATTTTTCCACTCTGGGAGTAGCTTGAAATCAACGAGTTCCATGAAACAATGTCTCTTCCATTCATATACTCAAACAAGTCCCTAGCATCTTCAACTCTTCCACACTTACCATACACGTTTAATATGGAATTCACCAAAGTAATATCAGACTCAAAACCATATATTACTGCACATCCATGCAAACACTGCAAATGAGGAAGCTCTGAAACTCCGGCTAGCAAGCTCAGCAAAGTAACCGAACTGGGTTGAATTCCTTCACGCCGCATCTCACTGAACATATCAAACGCAATGCCAGCGTTTCCGGCACGCGAGTAGCATCCAATAATAGAAGTCCACGGAACTACGTTTCTCTCAGGCATTGCATCAAAAACCTTGCGGGCATGTTGGTCGTGCCCAAATTTTGCGTAGAAGTTGATCAAAGAAGAACCAATGTAAGCATCTGAAGAAAAACCATTAACGACAATGCATTGGTGGAACGAGAGGCCATACACGAAGAGGTTTAAGGAGGTGCAAGCTTTGAGAAGATTAGGGAAGGTGTAGGTATCTGGAGGGGTGTTGGCTCTGAGCATGGAGGAGTATGTGACGAGGACTTCATTGTGAGAGCCTTGGGAGGAGAGGCGGTTGATGACGGCGTTGAAAGTTTTCGTGGTGGCGTTTGGTGTAGGCTGAGATAGTGGTTTCAGGGGATTTAAGAAAGAGCTGTTTAGCTTGTTCATAACTCATGCTAGTGACGCAGGCAGAATGATGGCTGTCAAAGAAGATACAGAGCGAAATTTTAAATCGTATTTATTTATATATATAATTCGTATGGTGGGCGCCTACCGAAATTAGTAACATCTCTCGGCTACATGCTACGGAAGTGGTAGCTCTAGAATTCGACTCAAAATATTTCGGCCGGAGGGTAGTCAAAAAGGATAATATTGGAGACCATATTAAACATGTGATTTACAATGTCATCTACAAATGTAATTTTCTTAGTATATTCCTTATGAAAATAAGGATATTTCAATACACTTGACGAAAATATTTATAAGATTTCAATGTAAATCCGAAAATTGAGTAACAAATGTACAGAAATTTCAGTCAAGCTCATAAAAAATGATTTATTACAAGATAAAGTGGCTTGCATGTTTAGGCTGCTCTAGCCTTCAAATGCATAGAACTCTAACTACAATTTTCTAACACCAGTGCATAAATTACAAGAAAAATAAATCAAAGTTAGTGTAGTTAATTTGATTGTTTCTTCGGGTATTCTCGTGCCTCAAATATGGTAGATCCAATTCTCACCCTTGTACTGCCCAATTCGATCTGTAAAACCGTCACGTTCTTCCATTAATTCAACAATTCAACACAAGTTAGGATTTTGGTCAAGTTACATTAGTGAAGAAACTCCACTTGTTCTTACAGCTAGCTCAAAGTCTGCAGACATGCCCATTGAAAGCTCACATTGCTCCTCTGGTATTCCAAGTGCCTTGCAAACCTCAGTTCGGCAGTTGGCTAATGTCTAAGCACAAACAGTTTGGTTTACGATTCACCAAGAAGCCCAAGTACATGAAGATAGAGGAGAAAGATTTACCTTAAGGTTTTCTGGTGTAGATGTATAATCCAACATCCCAATTGTCATTAGACCACAAAACTCGAGATTTGGACAACCCAAACTGACATGCTTTGCAAGCTTCACACATCCAGAAGGCTCAACACTGGATTTTGCTACAATTGTATTTTACCCAGATCAGATATTATCTCTGAAGGATAAAGAATAAAGGACTACTATGTGGAAGCAATGATTGTTGACTAACGTTTGATTATGAAGAAAATGAGTCAGCAACCTATACCAGATAACAATGCAAGTATAAAAGCACCACACTCATCAATTACATTAACTTACATTCTTCTCCACTTGTATTCACTTGCAGCAAGACCTTCAACGGCTTTCTGCCAATGCTAGAAACTACATTATCAAGACGATTTGCAATCTGGGAGGCATTCAAGGTGGAGTGAACTTAGCTGCGAAGTTTAAGATAGCTGGACTGGATTATCCATAAGGTGAGCTTCCCCAATTACAGATAATCATCAATGGGTAACACTCTGGAATTATCCCAGCCAATATAAACGATAGTCATATTATGCACCACAGATACCGATTAAACTCAAGTTTGATAGAAAATCCAAAGGGTCAGGGCACCACAAATTTATGGAAGTCTGTAAATTTTTTCAGAGGGCAAGACAAAGCTACAATCTTCAGTAGAACTGCATTAACCATTACAATATACCATTGGTTCTGGCACCCAATGACCCCAAAACTTTTAAACAACTTTGCATAAAAATGGTGTAACTAGAAAAAGTGTCTACCTTTTCATCATCCACACTCTCTACCATTGCAAGGTTGGGCACCCCAGCTGCACAATTTGATAAAAAATAAAAAAATAAAGAAAAAAATAGAAAACAAAACAAAGAAAAATTGATCATTCCTGTTGTAGAACAAATGGGTTATCTAACCGTCTGACACTAACGTAGGCTAAACATATTGTTGAATCAAAGATTGAACCTGTCGCGAAAAGTCCTCACAATTCCTGCAAACAGCAAACAAATAGCTATGGTTGCTTCGATCGATTTACCCGGGAGGTTGTTCGACCAAGAACACTCCGATGCTTAAGTTAGCTTTGAGAGAGGAAATGGATGTACTTCGAAACGAAGAATCAACGTACCTTGGAAATGAAATGTGCCTTGCTATTTATAGGAAAATCTTGGGAGCCTTGGAGAGTTCTGATTGATCGGTTTGAATATTTAATTAGTAAATAATATATTATTATTAAATATACTATTTAATAATTGTAATGATGGCTCATCATGATAGTAATGATATTTATTGTATTTTAATATTAATATTAATTATCCATTATTAAGAATAACGATAATTAACTCTCGGGGAGAATATCAATATTACGGAGACTTTAACCCGATCAAATAACGTATTTAACTGGTAAATAGATTATTTAATGTGCGGATGTTTTTCAAATGATCAGCGTTATTTGCCAAGGGCAATTTGGTCTTTTTTGGGAATTACGGGACACGTGGCAGCTCCATAATTTTCGGATGATTTTGGGTTCCACACATATGATATTTGAGAAAGAGAGAATCATACTCAGAAGGGGCTTTACTTTGTTGCTCTGCAAATTCCCAATAAAATGCCACTCGATATCCTCCGGAAGCTACAGCGCCCAGATACCATAACCAAAAATTAACACCATCCACTTTCCATCTATTCAATTCAATACAAATCAGACCTCGAAAAATCTCAAGAGAGAGAAGCAGAAGACTCACTCTACCAAATCAGACCATCCACATTAACACCGAAGCTTAGTGATATGTTCCTCTACCAAATGACACACTCTAAGACTCTGATATCGAGAGGTGCTGGCTGACACGCGGGTGTGGGATCCACATGGTGAAGCTTGAAAAAACGATGCATTTAGGAAGAATGTGTCCAAGATAAAGGCAATTTTAATAAAGCAAGCAATTAAAAACACAAGTGTACTGAAAACAAGCAAAGTTACGAAAAACAACATATAGTGCATGCTGATCCAACTAGATAAATTACAAGGGATTAATATGGAATCATTTTCTAATCAACCCGTACATGAAGTGTCAGAACCATAGTTGTCGACGTCCTCCTCATGGATGGTCAAGAACGCACTTTAGGTCCTGAAGAGTAAAAAAAAAAAGGGTGAGTGGACCTCATGTACTGTTTTATCCTTTGATTACTACTTGCACGTTTTATGTACCTATTTATGATACATGCTAAATTGTGACTAGTTACTACTTGATGACGAGCATGTTAGCATATGATTTTACTCATTGTTTTTCCCGAGTATAGTTTTATTACTTATATTTCCTTTGCATGATTGGTTGGTTTCGTTGTCGGTAAGTACTTGTTGTCGAGGGTCGGTCTTTAAGTAGATAGTGTAGTAATCATATAGGGGTCGCTAGTATCTCAGTATCCCATATGTCAGCTGCAGACTAGTTTTCATGTGATCGGTCACCTAACAATGCCCGTCATACTAGTTAAAATGTTCTAAATTGCCTCTGAGCTCTAGGGGTCAAGGGGGTGACAAGTGCAATGCACCTAGCCTTCACATGATTGTGGTACATGAACATTATAAATACCAGCTTAACATCATCGTGTGCCTGGAGTGACTCGTGAGCACTCTTTAATTTGTAATTTATGTTATTTTATTAATATTTATCGTACTACGAGCAAGCTACAGTTTTATTAATGGATTTTTCAACAAAACTGAGGGGTGAATCCGTTTCCTTGATTATAGTTTTACACCGAAATAATTATCCTATGTTCAAACTATTCGATTCATCTCTCTCCAAACTCAAACTATTTTAGTTTATTACGATTTGACGCACACCAAAGAGAAATATAATATGAGCAACTTAATTACGATCTTTCCAAACATGCGAAAACCAAACTACATATCGAAGCTTCATGCATGACATATATCTTCAATTAAGATCCAAGCATAAAAGAACAAATCGAAATGTGAGTAATTCTATATGATCTGAATATACTAAAGTCAAATTATTCACAATAAAATATAACTAGCTAGATTGCAAATTTTAAGATAGCTATATATGATCTAGATCAATATACTAAAGTCAAATTATTCGCATGCATCGAAACTCACCGAAGTTTCGCGTTTGATGTTATTTTTTGCGTTTATATTATTTGTTTTAAAATTTGAATTTAGTTCTCAAAAATATATATAGACATATCATGTTGAGGGAAAGAAATGGAGTAGTGACAAATCAAGGAGTATACATATTGCTATTGAGTTCCACTGCCTGCTGCATTGTAAACCTAATCCACTTAAAAATTTCCAACCCTAGAGCAGTAACTCCTAAAAATCCAAGAACTCCCACATAAGGCCATTTCCATTTTGGAGCATGAGATTGATTCTTGATTCCTTCAAATATGTTTGCTATACTTAGAGCAATTAGAGCATAGCCAACAAAAAAATGGAATATCCTCAGGTATTTTGGAAATTTGAGTTCATCTTTTGGTCGTCGGAATATTACAAGCACCTGAATTAATAACATGTGAATTAATAAGATAATAAACGGATCGATCGACTGTGTGACTTTGCAATTAGCAGTAAGTAGAGTTTTAGACAGGGAGTTACTTGAATGGTGGAGAATGTAAATATAATAATCCCAAGAGTACGATGTGTTGCGTTCGTTTGTTGCTTTGAAGACTGCCCAAGCATCATACCAAGACACCATCCAACAATGCCTACAATGCACCCCCCGCTTTGACACGCTATGTGAACAGAATACCATTCGTTGCATTTGAATGGATATTCTCTGAAGTACCTTGCTGCAATTGCTCCTATTGGCAACAAAGTCCCCCATCCAATAATATTCAAAATCCCATGCGTCTGTATATACATGTACATATAATTTCATCCATCATAATATACAAACAAGAAAATAAAAATGGTTAGGTAAGCCGGCCTTCGGGCGAATGAACTAATAACTTGATTACGTACATGACTTAGGTAACGCTGGAAATGAGAAGGGTTTTGTGGTCTCCATGTTCTTAGTTTTGTTGTGAGGCCTTGATGATGATGAGGAGGAGTCTCTGCTGGGCTGTGAATAGAAGCAACCTGCATCTGTTGTTTGCTGATGTCTTGTGCATGATTGGTGGATGAGCGATGAATATTGGCTTCCCAAATGTCAACCTGCAGCTGCTGGTAATTGCTTGGTGAAGTTTGGGCTTTGACACAAGGACGAGGGAGATGAGGAAAGATCAGACTCAGGATAATCAGGCTTTGATAATTAATCATCAGTGCTTCTCTTTCAAGAAATCTTGTTTGAGAAAAAAAAAGGCACAAATTAAAATAGCTAATTTCTAAAGCTCAGAACACAACAATTGTTGCTCATTATCAATGTTGTTGAAGCCTAAATGGTTTCCTTCTTAATATTAGTAGTATTTTGGTATTGAGAATATGTGCTTTACTTACCAAATTGGGGAATCATGTCTGGCTTGTTTTAATGGAAATAGTTCTCAACATGATTTTATTCCCCTTGTCCCCCTCTGTGTTTATTCAAATCTGCATGCACATCACTAATTTACGTGTTGCTATTTAAACACTATTTATTAACAATATCGTTAAAATTCTATAATAACATTGAATATTTCAATGTACTAAGCTGCAAACTTTTTTATAGCCTTAAAATTACTGTCCAATTTCAACATGTGGCTTTAAGTATCATCATCCTAGGGTTAAAATATTACATAAATTTAACGTTGATGTGGAAGTGCGGAAAAGGGGTAAGTTCATTTGCAATTGTTTATATATTTTTTTCTTCTCTTAAACTTTATGGTGGGGTGATACAGAATCAATCACTGGGAGGCCAACTTTTCTGTGTTGCCAATCAATTGATTTCTTGACAGCAGATATTCAGTAGTTTACAAGTAACCTTATGAATTCAGACCATCATTGCAACCACACAAATAAAGCAACACTTGCACATCAAGTTTCCAATTGTCAACTCTCCTCCCCAAATGTATGTATAAAACCCCATATTCCACTCAAACCTGGTAAATACCTCCTAAGCTCCTCCTATCACCCTAACTAGCTACCCAAAAAAAAAACGATCATTATATTCATTTCTAATTGTTCATCATGAGCATGAAGTTGATGAACATCTTATTCTTTGGTCTCCTAGCAACAATGGCCATTGCTTCTGCGGCGAATGTAGACGATTACAACTTGGAGGAAGTGGAAGATGAAGCAGACGTGACGACTACATCTTTGAGAGGAGTGAGACGGTTCCTTAGCCAGACAAAGTATAAGCCAGTGCCAAGTTACACTTGCAACAACTACCCAAGGATTTGCCGTGCCAAGAACAGCCCCGGGCCGGACTGCTGCAAGAAGAAATGTGTGAATGTGAGGAGTGACCGGTACAACTGTGGAAAATGCGGGCGGAGATGCAAGTACACTGAGATTTGTTGCAAGGGCAAGTGCATCAATGCATCTTTTGACAAGAGACATTGTGGTGCCTGCAATAACAAGTGCAACAAGGGCGAGTATTGCATTTATGGGATGTGCAATTATGCATGATTCATTCATTCATTCATATATTCACCTTGCCTATACAAATATACTTAACAAAATTAGTAGAGATGACACATGCATGTAATGTTGTTTATAATCACTTTGATATATTATACAATTAATAAACGTAAATATGTATAATTGGCTGGAGAAAAGTCGTGATTTTCGTGTGGTTAGGGAAGTTACACAATCTCAAGTTGGGGCTTCTTTACTCAACGCACAAATGCATATGCAGTCGCCCATTGTTGTGCAACCGGTGTTACTAACTCTCACTCGTCATTTTTGAGTAAATCATTGTTACATTCCTAACAACTTTTGCTTTTATTTAAAACTTTTAATACTTATTAAACAAAATAAGACATTATCTCAAACTTTTTTATATTCAAAAGTCCATAAACAGAATTTGTAAGCAATAAATTTCACATTTACCCTTTTATATCTCAATAAAGATGATGATTAAGTTATTGAGAATTTCTTTAACCAATTAAAAATAACATTGTTTTTTTGTCCTCTTTACCCTATGTGCCCCTTAGTTTTTAATTTCTTTGCCATCTTGGGCCCTTTATTATATTATGTATATAATAAATATTATATAAGTATATAGTTATAATTGAATTTTTTCTATAAAATAAAAAATAAAGTTTGTATTGTCTAGAGTTCAACGTTAGGGTATAGAATTTTTGGATTTTAATTATCTTACTTTGAGTTATATTAGATACTCATATTACTTTTAAAATGAGCAAGTGAAAAAAAAAATATAAATAGGAGTAATGTTTTCATAATCCTCAATATAGTCTTATAATAAAAAATAAAAATAAAAAGTAATGTTGAATTATCTTAATATTATACTATATATATTCATAATAAATCACATATTATAACATGTAAATTAAGAACATCTAAAGATGAAAAATCAATATCAACGGAAATATTAATAGTCAAATTTATGGAAATTTATTCTCAACAAAAATAATAGAATTTTAGTCCAAAACTTGAATTTTTATATGAAATTTTGGGAAAGCTTAAGAACTTAATAGTGGTTATATAAGACTAATTAAAATTATAAAATAATTTTAATTCGATAAATATATGAGATATAATATGATACAATGTGGTCTAATAATGACTAACAATATAAAACCGTAAACATAAACAAAAAAAAACATAATTTTATTAATAATTATTTAGCAACAATAATTCTTAATTCGTTGAACTTCACTAAAAACGAGTAGAGTTTTTTTTTATTAGTAAACGAGGAGAGTTAGACTACGAATTTCTGACAACTGCAATTTTGGTAGAAGATTTTCAAGGATGAAATTCAAAAGCGAGAAAATCGAATTTGTTATATTGCGGAAGAATTAGATATTTCATTATAATTAAATTACTTTATTCTAATTAATCTTATCAATTTTTTTTTGAGCGTGGGCAAACTTGGGTGAAATGAAATCAAAATGTACACATCACAAGCAATCTGATTGGGAGATAGAGAGAGATGGGGGACAGAGAGATATGGTATATGTATTGTTACTAAAAAGGACCACCCGCTAATCGATATCACCCATTTTTCCAATTTTCCCTTCCTCTCTCCCCAACATCTTCCCTCCCTACGACCAGCGACCACGACCCAGCCTCATCGACTTCATCCCTGCCTTCATCCCCGACGTCATCCCTGCCTTCATCCCATCCACGATTACTACAAGTGTCGAACCGAAACCGCGAAGCCTAGAAATCGACATCGCTATTGATGGAATTTTCGGCTTAACTAGGCCATGAGTTCAATCTCAAGTGACTTTGTATGATGAATTTTTCAATTTTTTTATGAAGAAATTAAGCAACGGATATTCGAATTTTCAATTTTCCAATTTACATAAATTTCAAACGAAATGTTAGCCGCAAGCCAATATTTTCATAACTGGATAAGAAGGATTGGATTTTTTATTTTTTTATTTAGGTTTTAGTTTTAATTTAAAATTTACTAAGATCATTTGATACCTTTGACTATGGTTAATAACTAGGACAGTAAGACGTATGGCATCATATGAATACACTGGTGAGCGAAAATGCACCTCTGGAAAGGGGAGTCATTTGTTTTTTAATTGTCTTGATAGTTCTTGTATTTGGAGGAGAATTTTGGCAATTACAGGGTCTGATTGGTCTTCTTGTCGCTGGCCTAATTTTGTTTTTTCTACTATTATACCTTGGCATGGAAAAAAGATAGCCCAGGTTGTTAAGCGTCTTGCCTTGGCTGTGACTGTCTACCACATTTGGTAGGAGCGAAATAATTGGATTTTCGAAAACACCAAGAAACCTCTTGAGGTGGTCTTTAATGTTATCGTAGCCATGATTCGTAGTAAGCTTTATACTTTTAATTTTAGGCAAAGTTCTTCTAATATCCTTACTGCTAGGAATTGGAATGTTGATATTTTGTAAATACTGTTAGTTTTGTGTGTTCTCCTAAAGAAGGTATTTTGAGTTCTTGCGAGTTATTATTTTTGTGCCGTGCCTATTGTTAGTTTGTCCTTTAATATATTTTGATTTAAAAAGAAAAAGAAAAAAAAGGGGAAAGCAGCCTATGTTTTTGGGCACCTTCCATAAAAAATGTCAGTCCACTATCCATCAATATTCAATGATCAACATTAAAAAAAAAAAGAATAAAACAGAATAACTTAACATATCTCTCTCTCCATGTGTCACTCCCTTATTAGCTTTCAAAATTCTAGATCTGAAAGCTCCCTTCATTTACTTCTCTCCCACTTTTCTCGTTACTCAAGGCTCTCGCTCTCTGTCTCTGTCGCAGTCTCTGCTCCCTTTCTTCAACGCTCCTTGCTCTGAGTTTCGCTCACCGCTCTCGCTGTCTCTGAGTCTTTGCTCAAGGCTCTCGCTCTCTCAACGCTCTCTCGGATTTTCTATCATCACGAACACTACAATGGATTCCCAGTGGTCTATTGTTGACACATTCTACGTGGATGAGTTTTTAGCCGATCTCTTAGGGGAGACTCCGGAATCCGCCGATCTTGAATGGGATATGGTGGAATCTGTTCCTCTTTCAGAGGATACAGTGCTCATTGTTGATGCTAATTTCGATTATTGATTTTCATTTACGCAGGACAGCATCCCAAGCCGCCATTGAGGGCTTGGAAAGGTTGTTCTTTAATGGGTGCTCAGAACCTTCGGCGGAATCCGAGTGCTCTATTTGCCTAGAGGGTCTTGTGGGGCAGGAGGTAATTCGCATGCCGTGTGAGCACACGTTTCACACGCCATGTTTAATCAGGTGGTTGAACCAAAACAACACTTGCCCTTACTGCAGGTTTTCTTTAGAGGCTTCAACCATCTGACTCTTCCATTCATCTCTTTGCTTTTAGGGTTTACTGGTTTACGGTTAGGGTTAGTCGGCTTGAATTCAAATTCTTATTTTTGTGATATCTTTTCTGATTAATTGTTTGCTGCTGTTATGATCTTATGGACCCATTCTTTCATTCCCTGCGCTCCTCGCCTCGCCTTGCGTTGCCTCATCAGTCGTTCTATATTTTGGTTGCTTTCTTTATATTTAGATGAATTTTGCACATCATCATGGGCACCATGTTGTTGTTGCTTTCATATGATATAATCTCATATGCACATGCATGATGCATTATATATGAGCAACAACTGTCCGCTGTTTGTGGGTTCGATCTGTTTTGTTGATCATGCGTTTCAATTTCATGCCCATCTCATTACTCAGAAATAATCATCATGTGAAACAATTTTGGCCTTTGTCAGAAACATTTTCTTTCCCTGGACAAGATTCCGTACCTTTTAAATTCTTGTCTCTTTTACCATTACTTCTCCTTTGATCTCTTTGCTTCAATGTGTTATGTTAGCAATTATTAGCTTAACGAAACCTAATTAATTTTGGCAACGTAATCCCTAGTCCTTGTATTGAACTAGATTCATAAGTAGTAATCTTATTAATTTTCCCTTTCTTAGTAAACAACCTTTTATTTTATATTCAAATATGCCTTTAAAGTTTCTGCTCTTTGTCTTGAATTGCATCAGAACATTATGCCTAATGCGTTCTTTGATGTGTTTAGTTGTAAAAATTTAAAGATGCAGATTTTTCCTCTATTTTCCTAGTGCGCCCTTGAAAATCTTATTTTTCGTTAAGATGAGTGAGTCAAATTCATCTTCTTATATGTCATGTAATCAGGTACGTTCCCACCTGATCTTTTTTAGTTTACACTTCTTATTATTGTTTAGTTGCAAACTTATTGTCTTCTTTGCCGCTGCAGGGGTGTGCACAGCTACATGGACTTGCTCAAATTGCTTCATCATATATAGGAGAGGAACATCTCGTGCACAAGGTGAGTCCATGTAATTTCTGTATCAGCTCTTAACAAAGCTCATATTTGCAAACTGAATGCTTGAATCGACGGTTTACCTTTTATTTTCTTATATTATCATGAATTTTGATTTGTCAATAAGCTTCGAATGAATTGCAGAAACCTGTGAAGATTTACTCTGATAAATTCGAAGTTGATTCTTTGGTCTCTGTTTCTCGGTGGGAGTAAGGTTTAGTCTTCTAAACTACATTAATCTTCTTTTATTGAAAAGTCATATAAAGAATTCTTTTATTTCAATGCTCTGAAGGAACTTCATTCAAAGGCCACTAGGAGTCTAGGACCTCTTTTTTCTTTCAAAGCCAGTATTCTTGATTGTTAAGTCACTTGATTAAATAGTGTCATTATGGTAATCACCATTGTAAATATTACTCTGTTTGTGGTTGGTAGGGATTCTTATTTGTAGTGTGTATGTCACTCTAACTTGATTTATGGGTAATTGCAGTGGATTGCTTTGGCCCGAAGCCATGCTGAAGTCCTCGTGGATGATGAAGTTGTACTTCCAGTGTTCAAAAGATTTTGCAAGGTATGCAAATATGCAATCAAGCATTTTTTGTGCTGTGTCAAACTGATAATGTATTTCGAAATTTCTTTCCGTTTTCTGAACAGTCACTGGTAATAAAACAGCAAATCATAAATTTGTTTTTATCAAGAAAGAACTAACTTCACTGCTTCTTACTTTGCAGCGTCGCCCATCTGTGGATGTCAGAAAGGGGAAGGAAAACATTGTAAGTGTGATTATGATCAGGGAATGAGGTCTAATAATATGTATATTCTCTTTCAAGTGAGTGATAATAGGTTCTGATTTTGGCTTAAATACCAACTGCAGAAACTTCAGAAGCAGCACAACTGTATCCCAGATGAACACTTTGTGCAGACGCTGTTTGCGGTAAGCATATTTTTGTCCCTCCTTTTTCAACATTGCTAATTGTCTTCAGAGATTAAGCTTTTTCTTTCATCTTGGTTTATCCTCCTATTTTTTGTTAGATGAGTGAGCTTGAAGATGAACTTGAACGGAGGACATTAACCTATACATCGTGGAACAACTCTGCAACAAAAACAGAGAGTAAGGGCTGGCATCCTATGACTTT
Organism: Prinsepia uniflora; assembly: GCA_032719365.1. NCBI lineage: Eukaryota > Viridiplantae > Streptophyta > Magnoliopsida > Rosales > Rosaceae > Prinsepia > Prinsepia uniflora. The sequence goes on along the minus strand of CM064868.1, from coordinate 8,506,419 downwards.
CAACCATGCAAGTGCATCCCCTAGAAAAATAAAAGAAATAAAGGTTATTAGAACTTTTTTATTTTTTTCACTTCCTTTCCTTCCTGTTTCATTGTTCTAACTTGTGCCTATTTGAACAGGACATCAACCATGTATACTATGAGACAGAATACCGGACAGAATGGTGTCGTGTAAATTCGACATATGTTCCATGTTTCTTATTTGCAAGGAAATTCAACGACGGAGCTGCCATGCGCCTGCTGAGCGAGGGAGTAGTTGGTCAGTTTGATACCACGACATTGTTAGATCCACCGCCGTAAACTCTTATACGTAGCTGACACCGTAACTATAATCTGGGCACTAGAAAGCCCACTAGAAGTTTACAGATATCTTACTCACCTGCAGAATACGTTTTGATACTAAACACACTATAAAAGGTTGCCCTTGCAGTTGCAGCTCCTCAAGTTCGTTCAAAGATGATGGATTCTTAAGTTATCAGAGATATAATGGAAACTTGATCGTCTTGCATTCATGGGGTCGCTTGGGTTTTGACTCGCATATCGCTTTAGGTTATTGTTTTGTATGACCCAGCCGAATCAAATACCATGTTAATATTCAGTTAGAAGATCATTTTCAATCACTTTATTCGAGTGTCTGTTTTATGTCAATGCTGGATTTATTCATTTCTCTGCTTAGCATCTTCAAAATTGAAACTACATCATCAAATTGAGGGTTTGAATTGTGATCTGTAAAGAATGTGGTAATAGTCCCATGCAATTCAATAAAACTCCAGCCAGGAAGTTTTTTCAAGCCAAGAGACCTCATTTGGCTCCATGCCTCACCCACGCCGTCCCATCTGTTCATAGAAGCATAGCTATGCGCCAACTGCACGTAGTTTCCAGCATCCCCTGGCCTCAGCTTCAAAATATCTTCGGCTATAGTTGCCCCAAGTTCTTCATTGCCATTTGCCCGGCAAGCATCAAGAAGTATGCCCAAGACATCAACTTCCGGCTCTAGGAACACATTCTTGTAGAAATTATATGCCTCTTTCACCCTGCCAGCTCGGCTGAGAAGATCAACAACGCAAGCACGGTGTTCAAGGCTTGGTTTGATGCTGAAATCATCAGACATCGACTGGTATATCCTCAAACCTGTATCAACAAATCCATTATGACTACAAGCTGAAAGAATTGACAGGAAAATGACATGATTTGGTTTGATTCCGGTGGCCAAAAACTCTGAATACATCCTGAGTGCAGTCTCCGCCTTCCCATGGCAACCATAGCTGGAAATGATTGTGCTCCATGACACCAAATCCTGGTCCGGCAGCTCAACAAAGCACCTGTGAGCTCTGTCTAAGTCGCCACATTTTGAGTACATGTCAACCAGAGCTGTGTCTATCAAAAGGCACGGTCTAAGGAAGCTTCTAATGGTGAAGTTGTGGATCGATTTTCCTTGATGCAGTGCTCCGAGGGAGGCACAAGCTTGCAGAAGAGAGACCACAGTTAATGAATCAGGCTTTTGAAGGATAGCCCTCATCTCGGAGAAGAGCAGCAGAGCTTCATGTAACTGGCCGTTTTGAGCGTATCCGGCAACTATAGCGTTCCAAGAAACTAAGTCTCTTTTCCCCATCTTTTCAAAAACCAGACGGCTTTGCTCCAAATGTGCACACTTTGCGTACATTGTAACGAGGGAGTTTTGGGCAGGGATGTCTAGTCTCATTCCTTGCCTCAATACATAGCCATGAACCGAGGCTCCCAGATCTAAAGAACCCAGTTGAGCGCAAGCTGCAAGAACACTAGCTATGGTAGCACTAGACGGCTCTGTTGTCGATCTCAACATGTTAGAGAAAATGATTAATGCCCTATCAGCAGAATCATTTTGCATAAGCCCTGAGATCATGGCTGTCCACAGAACCACATCCTTATTTGTTGTTCCTTGGAAAATCTGAAATGCAATGTCAATGTTCCTGCATTTTAAGTACATAACTATAAGTGCTGTTTCAACATGGGAATCCAATTCAAATCCACTTCTTAAAATCTGCCCATGGACGGATTTTCCCAGTTTAAGATTACTCTGCGTGGCAGCTACAGATATTGCAGAGGAATATGTCTGTTTGTCTGGCTTCATACCTTCGACCCTCATTTTAAATAAAAGCTGAAATACTTGTCTGATTTTTCCACTCTGGGAGTAGCTTGAAATCAACGAGTTCCATGAAACAATGTCTCTTCCATTCATATACTCAAACAAGTCCCTAGCATCTTCAACTCTTCCACACTTACCATACACGTTTAATATGGAATTCACCAAAGTAATATCAGACTCAAAACCATATATTACTGCACATCCATGCAAACACTGCAAATGAGGAAGCTCTGAAACTCCGGCTAGCAAGCTCAGCAAAGTAACCGAACTGGGTTGAATTCCTTCACGCCGCATCTCACTGAACATATCAAACGCAATGCCAGCGTTTCCGGCACGCGAGTAGCATCCAATAATAGAAGTCCACGGAACTACGTTTCTCTCAGGCATTGCATCAAAAACCTTGCGGGCATGTTGGTCGTGCCCAAATTTTGCGTAGAAGTTGATCAAAGAAGAACCAATGTAAGCATCTGAAGAAAAACCATTAACGACAATGCATTGGTGGAACGAGAGGCCATACACGAAGAGGTTTAAGGAGGTGCAAGCTTTGAGAAGATTAGGGAAGGTGTAGGTATCTGGAGGGGTGTTGGCTCTGAGCATGGAGGAGTATGTGACGAGGACTTCATTGTGAGAGCCTTGGGAGGAGAGGCGGTTGATGACGGCGTTGAAAGTTTTCGTGGTGGCGTTTGGTGTAGGCTGAGATAGTGGTTTCAGGGGATTTAAGAAAGAGCTGTTTAGCTTGTTCATAACTCATGCTAGTGACGCAGGCAGAATGATGGCTGTCAAAGAAGATACAGAGCGAAATTTTAAATCGTATTTATTTATATATATAATTCGTATGGTGGGCGCCTACCGAAATTAGTAACATCTCTCGGCTACATGCTACGGAAGTGGTAGCTCTAGAATTCGACTCAAAATATTTCGGCCGGAGGGTAGTCAAAAAGGATAATATTGGAGACCATATTAAACATGTGATTTACAATGTCATCTACAAATGTAATTTTCTTAGTATATTCCTTATGAAAATAAGGATATTTCAATACACTTGACGAAAATATTTATAAGATTTCAATGTAAATCCGAAAATTGAGTAACAAATGTACAGAAATTTCAGTCAAGCTCATAAAAAATGATTTATTACAAGATAAAGTGGCTTGCATGTTTAGGCTGCTCTAGCCTTCAAATGCATAGAACTCTAACTACAATTTTCTAACACCAGTGCATAAATTACAAGAAAAATAAATCAAAGTTAGTGTAGTTAATTTGATTGTTTCTTCGGGTATTCTCGTGCCTCAAATATGGTAGATCCAATTCTCACCCTTGTACTGCCCAATTCGATCTGTAAAACCGTCACGTTCTTCCATTAATTCAACAATTCAACACAAGTTAGGATTTTGGTCAAGTTACATTAGTGAAGAAACTCCACTTGTTCTTACAGCTAGCTCAAAGTCTGCAGACATGCCCATTGAAAGCTCACATTGCTCCTCTGGTATTCCAAGTGCCTTGCAAACCTCAGTTCGGCAGTTGGCTAATGTCTAAGCACAAACAGTTTGGTTTACGATTCACCAAGAAGCCCAAGTACATGAAGATAGAGGAGAAAGATTTACCTTAAGGTTTTCTGGTGTAGATGTATAATCCAACATCCCAATTGTCATTAGACCACAAAACTCGAGATTTGGACAACCCAAACTGACATGCTTTGCAAGCTTCACACATCCAGAAGGCTCAACACTGGATTTTGCTACAATTGTATTTTACCCAGATCAGATATTATCTCTGAAGGATAAAGAATAAAGGACTACTATGTGGAAGCAATGATTGTTGACTAACGTTTGATTATGAAGAAAATGAGTCAGCAACCTATACCAGATAACAATGCAAGTATAAAAGCACCACACTCATCAATTACATTAACTTACATTCTTCTCCACTTGTATTCACTTGCAGCAAGACCTTCAACGGCTTTCTGCCAATGCTAGAAACTACATTATCAAGACGATTTGCAATCTGGGAGGCATTCAAGGTGGAGTGAACTTAGCTGCGAAGTTTAAGATAGCTGGACTGGATTATCCATAAGGTGAGCTTCCCCAATTACAGATAATCATCAATGGGTAACACTCTGGAATTATCCCAGCCAATATAAACGATAGTCATATTATGCACCACAGATACCGATTAAACTCAAGTTTGATAGAAAATCCAAAGGGTCAGGGCACCACAAATTTATGGAAGTCTGTAAATTTTTTCAGAGGGCAAGACAAAGCTACAATCTTCAGTAGAACTGCATTAACCATTACAATATACCATTGGTTCTGGCACCCAATGACCCCAAAACTTTTAAACAACTTTGCATAAAAATGGTGTAACTAGAAAAAGTGTCTACCTTTTCATCATCCACACTCTCTACCATTGCAAGGTTGGGCACCCCAGCTGCACAATTTGATAAAAAATAAAAAAATAAAGAAAAAAATAGAAAACAAAACAAAGAAAAATTGATCATTCCTGTTGTAGAACAAATGGGTTATCTAACCGTCTGACACTAACGTAGGCTAAACATATTGTTGAATCAAAGATTGAACCTGTCGCGAAAAGTCCTCACAATTCCTGCAAACAGCAAACAAATAGCTATGGTTGCTTCGATCGATTTACCCGGGAGGTTGTTCGACCAAGAACACTCCGATGCTTAAGTTAGCTTTGAGAGAGGAAATGGATGTACTTCGAAACGAAGAATCAACGTACCTTGGAAATGAAATGTGCCTTGCTATTTATAGGAAAATCTTGGGAGCCTTGGAGAGTTCTGATTGATCGGTTTGAATATTTAATTAGTAAATAATATATTATTATTAAATATACTATTTAATAATTGTAATGATGGCTCATCATGATAGTAATGATATTTATTGTATTTTAATATTAATATTAATTATCCATTATTAAGAATAACGATAATTAACTCTCGGGGAGAATATCAATATTACGGAGACTTTAACCCGATCAAATAACGTATTTAACTGGTAAATAGATTATTTAATGTGCGGATGTTTTTCAAATGATCAGCGTTATTTGCCAAGGGCAATTTGGTCTTTTTTGGGAATTACGGGACACGTGGCAGCTCCATAATTTTCGGATGATTTTGGGTTCCACACATATGATATTTGAGAAAGAGAGAATCATACTCAGAAGGGGCTTTACTTTGTTGCTCTGCAAATTCCCAATAAAATGCCACTCGATATCCTCCGGAAGCTACAGCGCCCAGATACCATAACCAAAAATTAACACCATCCACTTTCCATCTATTCAATTCAATACAAATCAGACCTCGAAAAATCTCAAGAGAGAGAAGCAGAAGACTCACTCTACCAAATCAGACCATCCACATTAACACCGAAGCTTAGTGATATGTTCCTCTACCAAATGACACACTCTAAGACTCTGATATCGAGAGGTGCTGGCTGACACGCGGGTGTGGGATCCACATGGTGAAGCTTGAAAAAACGATGCATTTAGGAAGAATGTGTCCAAGATAAAGGCAATTTTAATAAAGCAAGCAATTAAAAACACAAGTGTACTGAAAACAAGCAAAGTTACGAAAAACAACATATAGTGCATGCTGATCCAACTAGATAAATTACAAGGGATTAATATGGAATCATTTTCTAATCAACCCGTACATGAAGTGTCAGAACCATAGTTGTCGACGTCCTCCTCATGGATGGTCAAGAACGCACTTTAGGTCCTGAAGAGTAAAAAAAAAAAGGGTGAGTGGACCTCATGTACTGTTTTATCCTTTGATTACTACTTGCACGTTTTATGTACCTATTTATGATACATGCTAAATTGTGACTAGTTACTACTTGATGACGAGCATGTTAGCATATGATTTTACTCATTGTTTTTCCCGAGTATAGTTTTATTACTTATATTTCCTTTGCATGATTGGTTGGTTTCGTTGTCGGTAAGTACTTGTTGTCGAGGGTCGGTCTTTAAGTAGATAGTGTAGTAATCATATAGGGGTCGCTAGTATCTCAGTATCCCATATGTCAGCTGCAGACTAGTTTTCATGTGATCGGTCACCTAACAATGCCCGTCATACTAGTTAAAATGTTCTAAATTGCCTCTGAGCTCTAGGGGTCAAGGGGGTGACAAGTGCAATGCACCTAGCCTTCACATGATTGTGGTACATGAACATTATAAATACCAGCTTAACATCATCGTGTGCCTGGAGTGACTCGTGAGCACTCTTTAATTTGTAATTTATGTTATTTTATTAATATTTATCGTACTACGAGCAAGCTACAGTTTTATTAATGGATTTTTCAACAAAACTGAGGGGTGAATCCGTTTCCTTGATTATAGTTTTACACCGAAATAATTATCCTATGTTCAAACTATTCGATTCATCTCTCTCCAAACTCAAACTATTTTAGTTTATTACGATTTGACGCACACCAAAGAGAAATATAATATGAGCAACTTAATTACGATCTTTCCAAACATGCGAAAACCAAACTACATATCGAAGCTTCATGCATGACATATATCTTCAATTAAGATCCAAGCATAAAAGAACAAATCGAAATGTGAGTAATTCTATATGATCTGAATATACTAAAGTCAAATTATTCACAATAAAATATAACTAGCTAGATTGCAAATTTTAAGATAGCTATATATGATCTAGATCAATATACTAAAGTCAAATTATTCGCATGCATCGAAACTCACCGAAGTTTCGCGTTTGATGTTATTTTTTGCGTTTATATTATTTGTTTTAAAATTTGAATTTAGTTCTCAAAAATATATATAGACATATCATGTTGAGGGAAAGAAATGGAGTAGTGACAAATCAAGGAGTATACATATTGCTATTGAGTTCCACTGCCTGCTGCATTGTAAACCTAATCCACTTAAAAATTTCCAACCCTAGAGCAGTAACTCCTAAAAATCCAAGAACTCCCACATAAGGCCATTTCCATTTTGGAGCATGAGATTGATTCTTGATTCCTTCAAATATGTTTGCTATACTTAGAGCAATTAGAGCATAGCCAACAAAAAAATGGAATATCCTCAGGTATTTTGGAAATTTGAGTTCATCTTTTGGTCGTCGGAATATTACAAGCACCTGAATTAATAACATGTGAATTAATAAGATAATAAACGGATCGATCGACTGTGTGACTTTGCAATTAGCAGTAAGTAGAGTTTTAGACAGGGAGTTACTTGAATGGTGGAGAATGTAAATATAATAATCCCAAGAGTACGATGTGTTGCGTTCGTTTGTTGCTTTGAAGACTGCCCAAGCATCATACCAAGACACCATCCAACAATGCCTACAATGCACCCCCCGCTTTGACACGCTATGTGAACAGAATACCATTCGTTGCATTTGAATGGATATTCTCTGAAGTACCTTGCTGCAATTGCTCCTATTGGCAACAAAGTCCCCCATCCAATAATATTCAAAATCCCATGCGTCTGTATATACATGTACATATAATTTCATCCATCATAATATACAAACAAGAAAATAAAAATGGTTAGGTAAGCCGGCCTTCGGGCGAATGAACTAATAACTTGATTACGTACATGACTTAGGTAACGCTGGAAATGAGAAGGGTTTTGTGGTCTCCATGTTCTTAGTTTTGTTGTGAGGCCTTGATGATGATGAGGAGGAGTCTCTGCTGGGCTGTGAATAGAAGCAACCTGCATCTGTTGTTTGCTGATGTCTTGTGCATGATTGGTGGATGAGCGATGAATATTGGCTTCCCAAATGTCAACCTGCAGCTGCTGGTAATTGCTTGGTGAAGTTTGGGCTTTGACACAAGGACGAGGGAGATGAGGAAAGATCAGACTCAGGATAATCAGGCTTTGATAATTAATCATCAGTGCTTCTCTTTCAAGAAATCTTGTTTGAGAAAAAAAAAGGCACAAATTAAAATAGCTAATTTCTAAAGCTCAGAACACAACAATTGTTGCTCATTATCAATGTTGTTGAAGCCTAAATGGTTTCCTTCTTAATATTAGTAGTATTTTGGTATTGAGAATATGTGCTTTACTTACCAAATTGGGGAATCATGTCTGGCTTGTTTTAATGGAAATAGTTCTCAACATGATTTTATTCCCCTTGTCCCCCTCTGTGTTTATTCAAATCTGCATGCACATCACTAATTTACGTGTTGCTATTTAAACACTATTTATTAACAATATCGTTAAAATTCTATAATAACATTGAATATTTCAATGTACTAAGCTGCAAACTTTTTTATAGCCTTAAAATTACTGTCCAATTTCAACATGTGGCTTTAAGTATCATCATCCTAGGGTTAAAATATTACATAAATTTAACGTTGATGTGGAAGTGCGGAAAAGGGGTAAGTTCATTTGCAATTGTTTATATATTTTTTTCTTCTCTTAAACTTTATGGTGGGGTGATACAGAATCAATCACTGGGAGGCCAACTTTTCTGTGTTGCCAATCAATTGATTTCTTGACAGCAGATATTCAGTAGTTTACAAGTAACCTTATGAATTCAGACCATCATTGCAACCACACAAATAAAGCAACACTTGCACATCAAGTTTCCAATTGTCAACTCTCCTCCCCAAATGTATGTATAAAACCCCATATTCCACTCAAACCTGGTAAATACCTCCTAAGCTCCTCCTATCACCCTAACTAGCTACCCAAAAAAAAAACAATCATTATATTCATTTCTAATTGTTCATCATGAGCATGAAGTTGATGAACATCTTATTCTTTGGTCTCCTAGCAACAATGGCCATTGCTTCTGCGGCGAATGTAGACGATTACAACTTGGAGGAAGTGGAAGATGAAGCAGGCGTGACGACTACATCTTTGAGAGGAGTGAGACGGTTCCTTAGCCAGACAAAGTATAAGCCAGTGCCAAGTTACACTTGCAACAACTACCCAAGGATTTGCCGTGCCAAGAACAGCCCCGGGCCGGACTGCTGCAAGAAGAAATGTGTGAATGTGAGGAGTGACCGGTACAACTGTGGAAAATGCGGGCGGAGATGCAAGTACACTGAGATTTGTTGCAAGGGCAAGTGCATCAATGCATCTTTTGACAAGAGACATTGTGGTGCCTGCAATAACAAGTGCAACAAGGGCGAGTATTGCATTTATGGGATGTGCAATTATGCATGATTCATTCATTCATTCATATATTCACCTTGCCTATACAAATATACTTAACAAAATTAGTAGAGATGACACATGCATGTAATGTTGTTTATAATCACTTTGATATATTATTCATAATCCTCAATATAATCTTATAATAAAAAATAAAAATAAAAAGTAATGTTGAATTATCTTAATATTATACTATATATATTCATAATAAATCACATATTATAACATGTAAATTAAGAACATCTAAAGATGAAAAATCAATATCAACGGAAATATTAATAGTCAAATTTATGGAAATTTATTCTCAACAAAAATAATAGAATTTTAGTCCAAAACTTGAATTTTTTTATAAAATTTTGGGAAAGCTTAAGAACTTAATAGTGGTTATATAAGACTAATTAAAATTATAAAATAATTTTAATTCGATAAATATATGAGATATAATATGATACAATGTGGTCTAATAATGACTAACAATATAAAACCGTAAACATAAACAAAAAAAACATAATTTTATTAATAATTATTTAGCAACAATAATTCTTAATTCGTTGAACTTCACTAAAAACGAGTAGAGTTTTTTTTTATATTAGTAAACGAGGAGAGTTCGACTACGAATTTCTGACAACTGCAATTTTGGTAGAAGATTTTCAAGGATGAAATTCAAAAGCGAGAAAATCGAATTTGTTATATTGCGGAAGAATTAGATATTTCATTATAATTAAATTACTTTATTCTAATTAATCTTATCATTATTATTTTGAGCGTGGGCAAACTTGGGTGAAATGAAATCAAAATGTACACATCACAAGCAATCTGATTGGGAGATAGAGAGAGATGGGGGACAGAGAGATATGGTATATGTATTGTTACTAAAAAGTGTCGACCAGCGATATCACCCATTTTTCCAATTTTCCCTTCCTCTCTCCCCAACATCTTCCCTCCCTACGACCAGCGACCACGACCCAGCCTCATCGACTTCATCCCTGCCTTCATCCCCATCCACGATTACTACAAGTGTCGAACCGAAACCGCGAAGCCTAGAAATCGACATCGCTATTGATGGAATTTTCGGCTTAACTAGGCCATGAGTTCAATCTCAATTTTTTTATGAAGAAATTAAGCAACGGATATTCGAATTTTCAATTTTCCAATTTACATAAATTTCAAACGAAATGTTAGCCGCATGCCAATATTTTCATAACTGGATAAGAAGGATTGGATTTTTTATTTTTTTATTTAGGTTTTAGTTTTAATTTAAAATTTACTAAGATCGTTTGATACCTTTGACTATGGTTAATAACTAGGACAGGATGGTTAATAACTAGGACAGGAAGACGTATGGCATCATATGAATACACTGGTGAGCGAAAATGCACCTCGGGGAAGGGGTCATTTGTTTTTCAATTGTCTTTATAATTCTTGTATTTGGAGGAGAATTTTGGCAATTGCAGGGTCTGATTGGTCTTCTTGTCACTGGCCTAATTTTGTTTTTTCTACTATTATGCCTTGGCATGGAAAAAAGATGGCCCAAGTTGTTAAGCGTCTTCCCTTGGTTGTGACTGTCTACCACATTTGGTAGGAGCGAAATAATTGGATTTTCGAAAACACCAAGAAACCTCTTGAAGTGGTCTTTAATGTTATCGTAGCCATGATTCGTAGTAAGTTTTATACTCTTAATTTTAGGCAAAATTCTTCCAATATCCTTACTGTTAAGAATTGGAATGTTGATATTTTGTAAATACTGTTAATTTTGTGTGTTCTTCTAAGGGAGGTGTTTTGAACTCTTGTGTTACTTTGTCCTTTAATATATTTTGATTAAAAAAAAAAAAATAGTAAAGCAGCACATGTTTTTGGGCACCTTCCATAAAAAATGTCAGTCCACTATCCATCAATATTCAATGATCTAACATTAAAAAAAAAAGAATAAAACAGAATAACTCAACATATCTCTCTCTCCATGTGTCACTCCCTTATTAGCTTTCAAAATTCTAGATCTGACAGCTCCCTTCATTTACTTCTCTCCCACTTTTCTCATTACTCAAGGCTCTCGCTCTCTGTCTCTGTCGCAGTCTCTGCTCCCTTTCTTCAACGCTCCTTGCTCTGAGTTTCGCTCACCGCTCTCGCTGTCTCTGAGTCTTTGCTCAAGGCTCTCGCTCTCTCAACGCTCTCTCTGATTTTCTGTCATCACGAACACTACAATGGATTCCCAGTGGTCTATTGTTGACACATTCTACGTGGATGAGTTTTTAGCCGATCTCTTAAGGGAGACTCCGGAATCCGCCGATCTTGAATGGGATATGGTGGAATCTGTTCCTCTTTCAGAGGATACAGTGCTCATTGTTGATGCTAATTTCGATTATAATTTTGATTTTCATTTACGCAGGACAGCATCCCAAGCCGCCATTGAGGGCTTGGAAAGGTTGTTCTTTAATGGGTGCTCAGAACCTTCGGCGGAATCCGAGTGCTCTATTTGCCTAGAGGGTCTTGTGGGGCAGGAGGTAATTCGCATGCCGTGTGAGCACACGTTTCACACGCCATGTTTAATCAGGTGGTTGAACCAAAACAACACTTGCCCTTACTGCAGGTTTTCTTTAGAGGCTTCAACCATCTGACTCTTCCATTCATCTCTTTGCTTTTAGGGTTTACTGGTTTACGGTTAGGGTTAGTCGGCTTGAATTCAAATTCTTATTTTTGTGATATCTTTTCTGATTAATTGTTTGCTGCTGTTATGATCTTATGGACCCATTCTTTCATTCCCTGCGCTCCTCGCCTCGCCTTGCGTTGCCTCATCAGTCGTTCTATATTTTGGTTGCTTTCTTTATATTTAGATGAATTTTGCACATCATCATGGGCACCATGTTGTTGTTGCTTTCATATGATATAATCTCATATGCACATGCATGATGCATTATATATGAGCAACAACTGTTCACTGTTTGTGGGTTCGATCTGTTTTGTTGATCATGCGTTTCAATTTCATGCCCATCTCATTACTCAGAAATAATCATTATGTGAAACAATTTTGGCCTTTGTCAGAAACATTTTCTTTCCCTGGACAAGATTCCGTACCTTTTAAATTCTTGTCTCTTTTACCATTACTTCTCCTTTGATCTCTTTGCTTCAATGTGTTATGTTAGCAATTATTAGCTTAACGAAACCTAATTAATTTTGGCAACGTAATCTCTAGTCCTTGTATTGAACTAGATTCATAAGTAGTAATCTTATTAATTTTCCCTTTCTTTGTAAACAACCTTTTATTTTATATTCAAATATGCCTTTAAAGTTTCTGCTCTTTGTCTTGAATTGCATCAGAACATTATGCATAATGCGTTCTTTGATGTGTTTAGTTGTAAAAATTTAAAGATGCAGATTTTTCCTCTATTTTCCTAGTGCGCCCTTGAAAATCTTATTTTTCGTTAAGATGAGTGAGTCAAATTCATCTTCTTATATGTCATGTAATCAGGTACGTTCCCACCTGATCTTTTTTAGTTTACACTTCTTATTATTGTTTAGTTGCAAACTTATTGTCTTCTTTGCCGCTGCAGGGGTGTGCACAGCTACATGGACTTGCTCAAATTGCTTCATCATATATAGGAGAGGAACATCTCGTGCACAAGGTGAGTCCATGTAATTTCTGTATCAGCTCTTAACAAAGCTCATATTTGCAAACTGAATGCTTGAATCGACGGTTTACCTTTTATTTTCTTATATTATCATGAATTTTGATTTGTCAATAAGCTTCGAATGAATTGCAGAAACCTGTGAAGATTTACTCTGATAAATTCGAAGTTGATTCTTTGGTCTCTGTTTCTCGGTGGGAGTAAGGTTTAGTCTTCTAAACTACATTAATCTTCTTTTGTTGAATCTTCCAAGGATTTGTCGTGCCAAGAACACCCCCGGGCCGGCCTGCTGCAAGAAGAAATGTGTGAATGTGAGGAGTAACCGGTACAACTGTTGGAAATGGGGGCGGAGATGCAAGTACACTGAGATTTTTTGCAAGGGCAAGTGCACGAATGCATCATTTGACAAGAGGAATTGTGGTGCCTGCAATAACGAGTGCAACAAGAGCGAGTATTGCGTTTATGGGGTGTGCAATTATTCATGATTCATTATTCATATATTCATATATTCATCTTGCCTATACATATATAGTACTCATCAGAAAAGGACAAATTACACATTATGTATTTATTGCTGTGAAATCATTGAAAGAAATTAATGGTTTCATTTTACTTAAATTTACTGTCTAAATATTTTGCCCGTGCATGTTGCAATATTAATGTTCTTTAATTATCATTATGTCAAAAGAAATAAATTATTAACAATATGTAGTACTTGTTCACGCGTACAATCAATCTAGCCAGGAGTTGGCTGGTCGGTGAGACGGTGATTGAATGAAAAGTGCATAATTCGATTTGTTTGTGTAATTCGTCAAAATTAGTAGAGATGACACGTATATATATATTATCATTGGTTGGAGAAAGTGTGATTTTCGATCGTGTGGTTCTCAAGTTGGTGCATCTATACTCAACGCACATATATACTTATGCAGTCGCACGTATACGTTCATAATAAATCTCATATTATACGTGTAAATTAATGACATCATGTGTTAATATAACTGTTTCGTAAAATAGGTTCCGAATATATATATATATATATATATATATATACACTAATGGCTTCTGCATGTATTTGTAGCCAAAATCTTTCTGGCTTCCACACACGTACGTACGCTAATTAGTCAATATGCTTCTGCTATTTTCTCCATTTTCCAAACTCATAGAATTATATAGCATCAATTGCAAAAATAACAGCCATTCCTTGAATCACCGAGTACTTCAACGATAAGCACGTCCTTGATAAGGACCACCATAAAAGATGACAAAAATATATATATATATATATAATACATTATATCAATATTTCTAACTTTACTTTCATTTTATTACCGGCTAATGAACATAATATTTTTTTTAGAATATACGAAATTTCATTTATAAAACATAGATATAAAGTAAATAGAGTTTTCTATTGTAATAACTTGACTACAAATATGGGTATGTACCTCCAATTATAATCATACTCAACATCTGTTGAAACGATATAGATGGAATAATGCACACAAAAACTCTTTAAGTTTCATCAAGGTTATTATTGTACAAACAACTAATTGATCTTTACAATCTCACAAAAAGGAAAAAAACACAACCAACCCGATATAAGAGTCACTGGACTTACTTGCCTAAAGCAAACTAAAAAGAATAAAAAATGAATAACTCAACAAAAGATACAAATGGGTCACTTCCACCATTGTCGCTGTCTATCACTACCATATCATACACGCTCAAATGCATTGTGATTGACATCACCACCATCACCACCACAAATGGAGGACTGCAATCGCTCTATCAAAACCCATGGGGCCACATCACTAGCAAAAACAATAGCCACATCACTAGCAAAAACAATATATGTGAAGGCGAATCTGGTTCCTGATCAAAACAAGAATTTCATTGGCAAACAGACCCATCATAACGTCAAAACCTTATGTGACCATGATTGACACCCATGACGATGAAACAAGAAAAAGAAAGCCAAAGACTAACAAATTTTGATGAACCCGACACCGAGACTGGTTGGATTACCGTATATTCACTACATATCTATATGGGTACTAAGGGGAAATTTGACTCCTAGATATGAAGAAGATTAGACTAATACAAAAATTAAGAAGATTTTTTTAGAGAGAACAGCTAGGGTTCTTTTTTAGAAAGAGAGACGGCAATTTAACATCTAATGTTATTATTTTTGTAATGATCGTGGAAAAAATTCCGGTATGGACCACCAAATTTCTCCCTTAATTTGTTTTCGCATATTTGAATTAATATCATTCACAAACTACATTTCCAAGTCGATCTCCAGCGTCTCCCTCCACCTTTCCCACAAGTGAAGTATTTCTTAATTAAAAAAAAAAACAAATATTCACTACTAAATGCGGAGTGACGCTAGCCTTTACGCATCATAGTACCAATACGTACAGTTGATTGATCAGCATCATGAGCAAAGTGAAATTATTAAAGATAAAATTACTCAATACCGATCTTAATAAGAAAGCAATAAAATAATTTAGAGTATATACAAATGAGCTAGTTTCGGTAACAAGGTAGAAACGCCCACAGAGAACCAAATCTCTGCTAACGAATTGAATTAGATGCATGGTGTTGAAGTTGAAGTAGTCGTCGTCCAATCTCAAATGCTCACCCATCTTCAAGCTTCTTGATTCATATTGGTCAATTCTGTAATTCCAAAAGCTTAGTCAATTTAATATTAAAAAAAAAAGAAAAAAAAAGTCAACATGGAGGCTCCGCAAGTGCTTCTGTAACGGTTTTTATTTCTCCATTTGGAAAATCCATGGACTGCTTTTGGTTATTTTCTCCGACCCTTGATCTTCAAAATAACAAGCCAAGAAGGCGGGCTTCTTTCGGCCTTAATCAGCTAAGTCACCGACTCACTTCACGTAATGTAATATTAATAACAACGTATCCTGATATTTTATACTAGAACGAACTTCATTCGTATTTCTTTTGGAATTATACCAAAAATTTAAGAGCAATTAAACTTATAAGTCATTTGACTAGTCAAAGGACTATACAATTGAAAATAGTCCATAGTTTTCATATAAATTATAACTAATGTCATCCAATTGAGTAATTAATGATCTGTGGCCTAACCTACGTACCCACTTTATTTTCATCTTCGAATATTATACGATGTGCTATATTTATCATATATATATACTAACATTTTCAACGACTAAATTTTGATGTTATAATCTAAATACACCGTACGTATTATTACAAAAATTTCGTGCAATGTTGAAGTTTTTAAATTTGTTTCTTATTCTTCTTCATTAGTTAATATTCACCTAATTGGTAGTGTAATGTTCCGTTGAAAGCCTAACTTCGTTTACTTAAACGTTGTGCGTACCCGTTTCAATTAGACCAACCCATTAAGAACTTCGTGAATAGTACCATTCCTTCTCTATATATACTTCTCCAACCCTTCATGCTTCTCCATCCAAAACCATTCAATACATACTACCATCTTCTCATTATACACACACCAACAAAACACATGGCAACCTTCAAAGTTTTCCTCTTGCTTGCCCTTCTAATGCCTTTAGTCATTACTCTCTCTGCTGCAGTTGGAGAAGAATCGGCCGACATCGACCACGAAACCACCAATGATGACGATGAAACCAAAAGTTCTTTTTTGCTGAGGGGAAGAAGTGGCCGGTTCCTCCGCTCTCGACCCGCGGTAGCGACATGTGACAAGTACCCTAGGGTCTGTCGGGCCTCAGGCAGCGCAGGGCCAGACTGTTGCCGGAAGAAATGTGTGGACAAACGCACAGACAGAGGCAACTGTGGAAAGTGTGGGAGGAAATGCAAGTACGGAGAGACATGCTGCAAAGGTAAGTGTGTGAATCCGAGGTCTGATAAGAGACACTGTGGCAGTTGCAACAACAAGTGCAAAAAAGGCAGTAAGTGTGTCTACGGGATGTGCAGCTACGCATAAAATAAGAATTATTCATTCATTACAGACACATATGTAGAGCTATATAGACTTGAAATTTATTATTAATTACGTCATATATAATTAGTAGTTCATTTGTGTATGTGTGTGCAAGGAATAACGACTAGCTATATGTACGTGCCTAGTCATCAAGATTTGATCGGCTTGGCCGATTGATTATTGTTTATTGACTGATTATTTTCTTTTACAATTACATTATTGTAACTAAAACAATATTATAATGAGTGCTTATCTCTTATATTTAATCAAGTTTCTGGTTGTTGATGTTGCTTAATTGTAAGATGTTCCTGTTAGATGTTTTGTATCCAAAACAGTTCAAGATAAAACAATCATAGTCTTAAATCACGTTCAACAATCATATGGACAATCAAGATCGAATAATCATAAGAGATAGAATGACTTACTAGTAAGTGAAGCCACCAATCGAGACAACGATCTGAAGATTTGCTGATGTAAGAGATTGATAATCTCTTCTCTCAACCTTTGATGATTCCTACTTCTAATAAAAAAAGTGTCTAAAGAATCTCATTAGTCTGAGAAGAGGGATCAAAATCTCTATTTATACTTGAACGTCTAAAAACTGTCAAATCTATTATTGACATTTTTGATCGGTTTGCAATTATTCTTACAATTTTTACGAACCTATGAAAAAATATTCTATCATCATTTTTATATCACATAGGCTTAGAACATATAAAGTAAAGACAAGTTAGAATGTTGCAATAACTTGACGATAAATATGGGTATATACTTCTAATAATCAAACTCAACATCTGTTCAAATAATTTAAAGGGAATAATACACAAAATAATATAATTTGAACGCTCTAAGCATCAATTCCATTACTACACAAAAAACTATTTAGTCTTGCAATCCCACAAAAGGGAAAACCTAGCTGACACAACCAACTCAATATAAGAGCCGCTGAACTTATTTGCACAAAACAAACTAAAAGGAATAAAAAATGAATAATGCAACAAAAGGCACAAAAAGGCCAGTTCCAACGTTGTCACTAGCTAAGTAGCTATCACTACTTGTATCGTCGCCTGCATAGGATTTCGAAGACTACGAGGAATATCGTCAACCACCATATCATAGATGCTCAAATCCACCATGATTGACACCACCATCACCACTAATGGACGATTGCATCACTCAATCACAACTCAATGGGCGACATCACGAGAAAAATCAATATATGTGAAGGTGGATCAAGCTTCTGATCGTAGACAAGAATTTTATCAGCGACCTGATCCATCAGGACGTTGAAACTTGTGACTATGATTGCCACCATGATGGTGGAATGAGAAAATGAAGCCAGAAGACTAACAAATATCAGTGAACTCAATACCAAGGCTGGTTGGATTACCTTATATTCATTACAGCTCTATGGGTACCAAAGAGAAGCTCGGTCCCCTGGAACTGAAGAAGATCAAATGAAAAAAAAAATTGAGAAGATTTTTTAGAGAGGATGGCTAAATTTTTTTTTTAGGGAGAGACGATCATTTAATATCTAACGTTATTATTCTAGTTATGATGAAAAAAAAAAAATCCAATATGGGCAATATCGAATTCCCCCCTTTTTTTTTCACATATTTGAATTAAATGAAAATTACACTTTTACTTACATGTGGTTTACACTAAATTACAAGACTATATTTGTACTTTAAAATGTTACACTTTATTACTATATAAGTTTAAAATGTTACAGCTTGTACGCAAAAATTGAAATATCGATATCGACGCATATATCGTTAGCTAAATTTACGGATATTTCGTTTTAAATATCGATATCATTTACAGTCAATAAAACTGGCGGAAATTTAGTTTAAAAGTTGGAATTTTTTAATGAAACTTTGGGAAAAACTTAAGTACCTAATAATGATTATATAGGACTAATAAAATTATAAAATGACTGATATAATAAATATATGATGAATAATATGATAGAATATGATTCTGACGATAACTAATAATATAAAATTTTAAATATAAACATAAATTGAAGTGAATTACTATAATTGAATGTTAATATAATTAAAAACATAATAATAAGTATAAAAAATTTCAATGGAAGAAAAATGATAAAATAAGTCAAAATATATTTAAATTTGAAAAAAAAATGAAAAAATAGAGCCAAACTTTGTTAAAAAATTAGAAAGAATTGATATATTTAAAATTGATAAAAAAAAGGACAAACTTTGTTGAAAATTTGGAAAAAAAATTGATAAAAAAAGAAAACATTCAGCGCGCAGACGCTCAGTTAAGAGGCAAAACGCACAACCACCTCGGCTAGCCAGCCAGATTGGAGGTTTAAGCAACGTATAACACAAAAAGTACACAAACTAACAATCATTTTTTTTCTTCAGCAGGTCTACAACTCAGGTTTTTCGACTTGACGTTATGACCCGGCTCAAATTACTTCGTTTTACGTCCAATTTTTACAAATTAATAGTCCATTTTCATCATTTTGTGGGCTCAAAATAAGAAAATTATTCGATATTTTGGCCAATTTCATTCACCCTCTTTAGGTGTTGCTGGTAGAATTTTCCGATATATGGAGCAATATTTCGCCGATATTAACGATATTTTCATCCTTGCGTGTACCCTCAGTCATTTTTTCCATCTCCTCTCAGTTAAGTGGTGATGTGGTCTATTTGGGTCCCACCAATTAACCAATTTTAACTTCAATTGAAGGGTATCATTGTCAATTTATACAAGATAATTATTATTTTTGTTGTTAAAAGAGATGTTTTATTGAAAACATCTAAAAATAGTTAAAAAAATAACCCCTTGGTGTATTAAGGACCCAATGATGAATATCAGAAACAAGAGCAAAATCGTAAAAAGATTTGCGGCCTGAATATATTCACGTGGGCAATATAAATACAAAAATAATTCCTACTACTAATTAAGCGTTGTTCTAACAAGTAAATATATTCTCATTGAAAAATGAATGATAAAACTGGAGCCACTGCCTCGTTATAAAACCTTACTAGAAAAAATTCTTTCGTCTCCATTCATATGGATCATCATTGGATCTATCATTTTCTTATTAGTTCTTAACCACCCTCCCTCTTTCGTCTCTTCATGCTTAAACCTAAATGAAAGAAGAAAATAAACCCAGCAGTCAAGCCTTCTTACCCACTCTCCTCAACTTCAATCACCATATAACGCTCATAGCGACTGTGACGAACAATTTTCTATTATATTTTTCTTCTCCCCTCACATTCTTCATCTTCCTCAGGGAAAAAACAAATGAGAAAAAATGAAAGATACCAATAGACTGAAATAGGGAATGGCCATGGCACCAAAAATGGCCACATGAAGTGATAAATCTGAGAATTCACCCAATCAATCCAAACTGGCATAAACCAAATACTCATAATCATGTGGTTGACCCCAAAAGAAATTAAAGTTTTCATAGATAATCACATTCAAACCAATTAAAGAAACTAAAAATTCAGCCCCTCTAGTCTAACTAATCCAATTGAATAAGCCAAAGAGACAGATTACATCCAAATTTATCAGTTTGGTGATGAAGACATCGGAGCGGAGGACAAGTTGGATCTTTAGTGGTAGGTCCATTTAACATCGGAATCGACGACGGACTTGGAGGAGATGGCCGGGATCGAAGGAGAACCTGTGGAAATACATAGACATCGGCAATTCCTTGATTCTCGGTGGTGGTAGCCAAAGTGTGCCAACTTCATGGAAGAGGGGAGAGAAAGGGGAGCTAGGGAGGGCAATAAAAAATATGGTCGTCGCTACCGTCATGGGCGATCTAGCGTGGTTAACACTTGGTTGCGATTTGGGTTAGAATTTCGTCTGTGAAACAACTTACAACAACGCCAGTGACCATCAACCACCGATCTTTGAGCCTCTAAACTCCGCTTCAACAATTTTTACGATAGGGTCGAATGCGTTGCGTGGGAGATGTTGTCAAGGTTAATTTCGTCTATTGAGATTAAATAAAATTAAAAAAATGGTTAAGTGTTGAATCCAAACACTCTACATCATCGTTTAACTGAAAAGATGACTAAAAAAAGTGACCAAGGATAGCGAGTATAACGTTAAGTAAAACCTTGTAACTTAATGTAAATTATAAGTTAATAAAGTATAATTTATTCTTGAAATATTACTTAATAAAAAATAAAATAAAAATATTCTCTACTAAATGCGAAGTGACGCATCATTGTATAAATAGGTACAGTTGATTGATCATCATCGTAGGCAAAGTGAAATCAATCAGTTTGGTTGGTAAAAGAAGGTAAATGTCCATAGAGAACCAAATCTCCGCCTAGGTTTCAATGCTTCATACCATTGAATGGTATTAGCATCCAAATCATTTACCTCCTGTTTTGAGTTCCACCTCACTCCCCTATAACCATTGGATGCCCATATCATTCAACGCTACCCTACCACCGAAGTCTTGTCCCCAAATCTCTGCTAACAGGTCAAAAAGGTAAAAAAAGGTAAAAAAGTTGTAGTAGTCCTCTTCAATCTCCAATGGTCATCCACCTTGAAGCTTCTTGATTCATATTGGTCAATTCTGTGTAGGCACGGGCTGCCCCTAAGAGTTGGGGCGTGCTTCAGCTCATTCGAAATTAATGATGCAACAAATTTTTTTATATAATATATATTAGTTTATGTAGTCCATTTATTAATTTATTTTATACTTAACTAAGAGAGACATAATGTTTTTGAAAGTTATATAATATCTTATCCACATAAAAGATGTGTTTGTTGTAATTTTCGATTTTATTATATTTTATTTGTATAATTATTTGTTGTTTCTTTGCATAAAATATATATATATATATATTAGATGTATTTGTTTTTAATCAATGAAATTCAAAAAAAAAAAATACTCTAATTAAAATTTAGCCCACCTAACTCATTTTTAGTTTCTGAGTTCGTGATTGTGATTCCAAGAGCCTAAATAAATAAGAAAAAAAAAGTCAACATGGAGGCTCCACAAGTGCTTCTGTAACGGTTTTTATTTTCCTGTTTGGAAAATCCATTGACTGTTTTTGGTTAATTTCTCCGACGCTTATTTCCCTGTTTGCAAATAACAAGCCAAGAAGGCGGACTTCTTCAGCCTTAATCAGTTCGATCACCGACTCACATCACCTCACGTAATGGAATAATAATGGCAACCTATACTGCATTCACACTAGCTTGTATAATCTAATGACTAAAACGAACTTGCGTTATATTTTCTTTTGAATTAAACCAAAAATTAAATTAGAAAACTATAGCAAAACTACTGCACTTAGTTTCTTAATATTTTACTTCTTAATAAAATGAGGCCAAATATATTAATTGCTCTACGTAACCCGAAGAAAATCACAGCACATATGCATGAATGAGCAATATTAATGACTTGTGGCCTAACTCTACATACTCGCCTTATTTTTCATCTTCGAATATATATATATTCTCCGGTGTATTATATTTATCATATAGTAACATTTTCAACGATTAAATTTTGATATTATAATCTAAATACCTGTATCACAAAATTTTGGTACGGAGTTTACAGTAATTTTTGTTTCTCATGCATGCTTATTCTTCATTAATTAGTTAATATTCACCTAATTTGTGGTGTAATGTTTCATTGAAAGCCTAACTTCGTTTACTTAAACGTTGTGTACGTATAGCCCTTAATTTCAATTGGACCAACCCATTAAGGACTTCATGAATAGTAGTATTTCTCCTCCTCCATATATACTTCTCCAACCCTACACGCTTGTGCATCCAAAACATTCAATACATAGTACTAGGCCTACATAGTACCATCTTCTCATACACACACCAAAATAAAAAACCATGGCAGCCTTCAAAGTTTTCCTCTTGCTTGCCCTTCTAATGCCTTTAGCCATTACTCTCTCTGCTGCAATTGGAGAAGAAGAATCGGCCGTCTTCGACCACGAAACCACCCATGATGACGACGAAACCAAAAGTTCTTTTCTGTTGAAGGGAAGAAGCGGCCGGTTCCTCCGCTCTCGACTAGCGGTAGCAACATGCGACAAGTACCCTAGGGTTTGTCGGGCCTCAGGCAGCGTAGGGCCGGACTGTTGCCGGAAGAAATGTGTGGACAAACGCACAGACAGAGGTAACTGTGGAAAGTGTGGGAGGAAATGCAAGTACGGAGAGACATGCTGCAAAGGTAAGTGTGTGAATCCGAAGTCTGATAAGAGACACTGTGGCAGCTGCAATAACAAGTGCAAAAAGGGTAGCAAGTGTGTCTACGGGATGTGCAGCTACGCATAAAAAGAATTATTCATTAACTTCAGACACATTTATGGAGCTATGTATACTTGATATCTATCATTAATTACGTCATATTTAATTATGCATTCATTTGTGTATGTGTGTGCAAGGAATAACGGCTAGCTACGTACGTACTTAGCCATCTCAACATTTGATCGGCGTGGCCGATTGAATGTTGTTTATTGATTGATTATTTTCTTTTACAATTTACATTATTGTAACTTAAAAATATTATAATGAATATTTGATCAAGTTCTTGTTTGTTGGTGCTAATTGTAAGATGTTCCAATCCTTGATCATAGCCCTTGGTTATTAGGCGCCCCACTACATACAATCATTTTGTTTGTAAAGGAAATCATTGGCTGGCGTATATGTGGAGTTACACGTGCATCCGCCTGAAGTGGTCTTGGTCCCTTCAAAATTTCAATTTTAACAATATTTAGTTATATCCTTGTCTGCTCCCGCCCGCACTTTCGAGAAATTGAAATTAAATCGCCCCCTAATTTGAGAGACATGCTGAATATTCACTATGTGATTAATTAGGCCCCATTCTGATAACTCAAATGATTTCTGGACACTGGTTTTGTGGAAACTATTTTTAGGAAGTTATGTTGTTGTAACGACCTCTGTGGGAAACAAATTTGGCAAAATTAGGTAAAAAGAAGGGTTTGTCCTTGGAAAAGTGTTGACTTTCTTTGACAGAAGTCAAAATGTTGACTTCTTGTTGTGGACCTCTTGTGAGGATTCCGAGAAGACCATTGCGAAGGTCTCCGGATCCTGAGTTTGTAGATAGGCGGCATGCCAAAATCGGAGATCGTTTGAGGTTATTTCAGGTAAACAATCCTTAGGGGTATTTTAGTAATTTCACTTTGAAGGGCGTTTTGGTCATTTTCATTTTGAACCTATGGTATGCTGCCACATGTCAAGTCTAGAAGGGCTTGATATTTTGGCCCTCCACCAGCTTGTTCTTCTATAAAACAGTGTGATGTCTGTGCTGTGTGTTTTTAGTTCGGGGACAATAGGCCGAAGGTCATGAACAGCTATGAAATAACCACAGCGAGGGAGAAATGGAGCAGAGAGAAGAAGGAAGAGAAGCCGAGATAGATGGATGAGAGCAGAGTGAAGGAATAGGTGAAATAAACAGAAGAGTGAGAGATTCTTGAATTTGAAAGTTGAACCCGTGGGTTTTGGTGTCGAGTTTTGTTGAATTTCAATTGTATGATTTGAATTGAGGTTCTAAACCTCTTTCTGGTTTGGTTACGAGTTGGTTAATAGAAATCCCGAAGGGAATCGTGCAAAAATGAACCCAAAACAAGGTTCGAATTTGGAGCCGTGAGGATGGTTCAAAATTATGAAGCAAGGTACGTTTGATCTTCAAATTGGACTTAGAATCATGCTTAGAGGTTAATTCTGAGTAGTTATGTGTGTTTAATTATGAAAAAGGACGAAAAAATGGGAAGAACTAGAAACAAGTCGCGAAATCGGGACCCGAGTTGCAGACCCAGTTCTGTGAAGAAGATGATGAACAGTACCCACGCCCGTGAAGCCCACGCAAAGGGGCTTTGCAAGGCGCGTGTGAGTGCGTGGGTTACTGTATGGACATGGGATCAACATGAAATTTCATGTTCTCGATGATACAAGTACACGGTACAAGTTTCGAGGCGATCAGACATCGTCTCGATGCAGTTTTGACTGTCCGAATGTTTAGGATCTGTTTTAATTCGTTTAAAAATCCAGAAAAATTATGGGATTAATATGTGAGCCATTTAAGATGATTAGTGACCTATCCATTTAGGATGATTAATGACCCTTCTAGGTGGTTTTTGATAGAAATTGAGGTCTTCGGATTTTACGGGAAATCATGCGGTTTGGTTCGGCCATATGCAAGGTACGTGTGAGTGGACTTTTATTTTCCCTAAAACCCTTTGCATGCATTTTTATATGATTTTTATACGATTTATTATAAGAATTGCTCGGTGGTTAGTTGCGTACGATTTGAATGGATTTTGAGAACTTCGTGAACATTTATGAAATATGCTTATAACAAGTTTTGCGAGGAAATTGGGTACATCATACTCCAGATCATTACTAAGTTTTGGTAAACGATTTTATACTCATTATGTCATGCTAACGTGATTTTGGTGTTAATTGATGAATTAGAATTTTTATATGATTTTTTGAATATTTTAATGGCTCGTTTTACGAAGTTTACCATGCTGTGTGATTTTGGATTTCAAATTTAGTTTTGGTCTCTGAAATGGATTTTGGATTGAATTTGATGTACGGTGTAAATTGGTGATTATTGAGTATGTGTGATGATTGGGTGTTGAATGTTGGGTTATGTTACTATGCTTGATGTGACTGTGATATGATGTGATGTGATCGATGACCCTCCTCGAGACGTCAGATTGTGATGGATAGTCTCGGACGTCGAGCTGGGCTCCGTCATTCTCGAGACTTGTCTCAAACGTCGAGCTTGGGGCTCCTTAATTGCTGAGATTAGGATCGTGACTCGAATGCCGAGTTGGGCTCCGTAATTCTTGAGTTAGTCCACACTCGGAAGTCGAGTTGGGCTCCATAATTCCCAAGTGATATTAGCCTACCAGTAGTGCACATTGACATGATGATACAGTTGCAGACATCGATGTTGGGTTAGTTGATATGATTGGTTATTTTGAGATGTTGTTGGGTTCAGTGTGTTGCGTTCCGTGTAGCTAAAACGGTTGTGTTAACATGTTTGCTTTTGTATGGTATTTGGTATGACTTTATGTTGGGTAGGTTTTTAGAAATTCTGATTTCTGGTTACTGCACATATTTTGAGATTGGTAGTTATTCCGTAAACTTGGTGCATGCATAGTTTATAAAATGGAGGGTAAACGTTATATTTCGAATAATATATTTTATAAATCTTCATTTTTTCTCCACTCACACATTTTGTTTGGTTTTGAAACCCTCCAAGGTCGTTGCACGAGGACCGAGACTATTTTTCAGAGTAGAGGCATAAGCTCACGAGGTAGCAAGTATCCTATAACGACCTGGACCTTCGAGAATATAAAAGTTTGGAAAATTGGATAAAAAGACGATTTTGCCCTTGAAAAAGTCGAAGAGTTGACTTTCAAGTCCAAACATTGACTTTTTGATCAGGACCTTGTTTAGAGGATTCGAGAAGACCATTATGAAGGACTCGGGATTCTGAGTTCGTAGACAGGCAGCATGCCAAAATCAAAGATCGTTTGAGGTTATTACAGGTCAAAAGTGGCTAGGGGCAAAATGGTAATTATGCACCAAGGACATTTTGGTCATTTGCATTTTACCACCCATTTAATGTTGCCACGTGTCCAGACTAGAAAGGTCTGATATTTGGCTCTTCACCGACTCATCCCTCCCTATTTATTTGGGTGTATGGGTGTTATGGGTGAGTTCGAGGGGCATAGTTTGAACACCATGGAAACCCATGGTCATGCATACTGTCAAGAGTGAAAGAGAGACAGTGAGACAGAGAGTTTGAGAAAGAGGGAACGTGAGGAGAAATGGGGAGCAATCAATGAGAGTTGGGAAGGAAGAGGAAGGGAGCTGGCAACTCTGGAAAACAGAAACTATGGTTTCCACGGGTTTTGTATTCAGTTCTCAATAAAGGTAGGGGAAACGTGGAAACCAAGCTTGGTGGTCGGCTCTGCGTAGTCCTACGACCTGCGTAGGCTCAGAACTCAAGGTTTTGGACACAGGAAATGGTGCAAGTTGAAGGTCGAAGGTTAACCAAGAGATGAAGGTGAGATATCTTAATATTTTCATTGGTTTTTCGTTGATTTAAAGCTATAGATTCAACCTAGAAGTAATTTAGAACATATTAGTCAAAAAATGGGTGAAAAGGACGAGAAACGAGGGAGATATGGCTGGGTTGGGTCGCCGAGTCAGGTGACCCGAAAACTAGGTAATTAGGAAAAGAATGAGATGAAAAGTGATTCTATGGTTTTCATTGTAGCTGGCGTGTGGCTCCCATGCGCAGCCACTTTAGGCGACGCATGAGGGTGCGTGAGGATTAATCTTGAGATGGTATCAACACGATTTTTAATGTGTTCAATTTTACAAATCCAACGGTACGGGTTTCGAGACGATCAGACATCGTCTCGGGATAATTTTGATTGTCAGAATATTTTTTGGTCTGCTTTAATACGTTTAAAAATTCCAAAAAATTATGGGATTAATATGTGAGCCAATTGGGATGATTAGTGACCCTTCTTGGTGATTTTTGACAGGAATTGAGGCCTTTGGATTTTATAGGGAAACGTGCAGTTCGGTTCGGTCGTATGCAAGGTACGTGTGAGTGGACTTTTGTTTTCGTCCACTCACACATTTTTCTTTGGTTTTGAAATCCTCCAGGGTTGTTGCACATGAGCTCTTACGTTAGGTTACCTGTCAGACGGGAGCAGGACCCGGATGTGATATACTTAGTGTTTTCTAGGATGAGTCCTATCATATCCCTTATGTGGCAGGGTTTCAAGAATACTTTTGATATTTTAGGTTTCTTGTTAGATAGGAGCAGGACCCGGGTACGTTGCATATAAGATTCTTGGGTTGGGTCCTATCAAGAGCTCTTACGTTCGTTCATCGTTCATCATACTTCGTTTGTCGTTCATCGACATTTCGAAGTTCTTGAACGTTGTTCATTGTTTAACAAACAACTTTTTGTTCAATCGTACATTCAACATGGCTAGGGCTCGTCGATCCGCCCAAACAGCTGAGGATCGTGCTTTCAGCTTCTACAGTTCGGACTGAGAACGGAGTGCACATTGTGATTCCGGAGGAACTCTAAAATCATGCTCGATGCGTGACTATCGAGGCGCCTATGTAGTAGGAATGGGCATAATTACCCATGGGTAGGGTATACACTACATGGGCAAAGATATTGATGGGTAAAAAGTTACCCATCACTTGATGGGTAGGGTTTGGGTAACCCGCAGGTACCCATTACCCACGAAGAAAACCACAAAAAAAAAAAATTGAATTAATTTTGTTAAATATTTTTTAATTTTTTTTCTAAACTGAATCTAATATTTTTTACATGCGAAGAAAATTACATGCGGGGCCATACCCATCACATTATTAATTAATTATTTATTTTTTAAAAAATTGAATCTAATATTTTTTAATTTTTCATTAAATTTTATTTCTATTAAATCTCATTTACAGATGGTGTGTTGTTTAGTATGTATAACAAAGGAGGAAAAAATTGAAAAGAAAATAAAAAAATTAAAAGCAAAAGAAATTAAAACCAAATTAAAAAATCAACGGTGCTGGTGACTTGGATGAGCTATCTCGATGATGGGAGATGCTTGGATGTGGTGATGAGGCTGATTGTAGTCAGAGATGAAGCACGATGGTGGTTGGTGGATTTTGTAGTCACAAAAAAAAAGACGACGATGAGTTTTAGGGAGAAAGAAGAGGATTGGTTAGAGAGAGAGCATGGATGAGAAAATGGTGATTCGTGGGATTAGTTTAAAAGGAAATAAAAGAAATAATTATTAAATTAAAAGGAAATTAGAAATAGTAATGAAATAATTTAAGGGAAATTTTCTAAATTCGTAAATATAGTTTATAATGAAAATTCTATCGAGTTTGGTTTTCTCGTTTTGAATTCTATTTCGACACTTTCTACTAGTTCTTCGTTTTAATTAAAAAGTTCTTAGAGTCAAATTTTTGAAATAACTCATTCACTAACTTTGGTCAATTCAATTTTTTTTTGAAAATTAAGATAGAAGGGTAAGTTGGTCATATATTGATTCTGGCTTTAAATTCCAGGATGGATTGTAATAGAATCTCCAATAGAAATTGAGAGAATTGAAAAGAAATGAAAAACAACAAAAAAAAATAGCAAACAACATTGAAAGGAAAAAAAATAGAAGTTAGAAATAAAAAGTTAAAAAAAATGAAAAGAAAAAAAATTAAAATGAAAAGCAAAAGAAATTAAAATAGATTAAAAATTAGAAGTTAAAACAAAATAAAAAGAAATTAAAAAAATTGAAAGAAAAAAATAAATGTAAAATGTCATGGGTACCCATTACTCAATGAGTAGGGTTTGGGTAAGCTCTCAAAAATTGAGAATGGATTTAAATAGGTATAAAACCCATTTGTACCCATAAAGGGTAAAGATTTACTCATACCCTCAAAAAAAACCATTTGACCATCCCTACCATGGAGACCCATGGACTTATTCCAACTTTCAGTTTTAGAACTTTCACCTCACCAACAACTCAAGTGCCTGTGTTAGAAGAAGGAACTTCAACCTTTCAACAAACTAACGGGCGATTGGTGGGAGAGGCCTCATGACAGAATCAGCCCTGTGTAAATAGGGATCTTTGAGATCTTGGATGGACTCCATAGCGTGCCAAAAGTCAAGTCAAGCACAAGAAAGACTTAATACATACCACTAACTCCTTGACACAAGGCGAAGAACTCGATGTGATACACGTCAGACACGAACACCTCGACGCTCGCCTCCACAAGACAACTTGTCACATCAATTGGAAAGGTTGATCAATTAAGTTCAAGTACAATAAGAGTTTTTACAACAAATCATTGCAAAACAAACAACCCAAATGCTTGGAAGACTTTCCACAACATGTGGAATGTAGGAGGATATTCCAAGGCACCTAGGAAAAGAAGCAGTACGATGACAAATGATGTCTCATGTCAGGACCCGACCCTCCTCTGTCAGGTCCCGACTCATCTAGCACGATATTGTCCGCTTTGGGCCTCCTTGCCCTTACCCTCACGGTTTTGTTTTCGGGAGCTCACGGTGCAACTTCCCAGGGGGTCACCCATTTGGAATTGCACCAGCCTCAACTCGCTTAACTTTGGGGTTCCAATCCCCCCCAAAGCCACTGAGCTCCCAAAAGGCCTCATGCTAGATAGGTGTGTGCCTACACCTTTAAGGCACACCACCATTCCCTTCCCATACCATTCCCCCATCGCAGGAATGTGAGATTGTTCACCGTTCCCTCCAGGACACGGGTCTTACAATCCACCCCCCTTAGGGCCCAGCGTCCTCGCTGGCATACTTCCCGGTCGGGGTCTGGCTCTGATACCAAATTGTCAGGACCCAACCCTCCTCTGTCAAGTCCCAACTCATCTAGCACGATATTGTCCGCTTTGGGCCTCCTTGCCCTTACCCTCACGGTTTTGTTTTCGGGAGCTCACGGTGCAACTTCCCAGGGGGTCACCCATCTGGAATTGCACCAGCCTCAACTCGCTTAACTTTGGGGTTCCAATCCCCCCCAAAGCCACTGAGCTCCCAAAAGGCCTCATGCTAGATAGGTGTGTGCCTACACCTTTAAGGCACACCATCATTCCCTTCCCATACCATTCCCCCCTCGCAGGAATGTGAGATTGTTCACCATTCCCTCCAGGACACGGGTCTTACATCTCATGACAATTCGCTGAGTGACTTAGGAAAAGAAAGTCACACTTGCAGAACAAAAAGCCCACAAGGCCCAAGGCCATCAGTACATGAGCGGCTTGGAGACCAAGTGGGGCATCATTTCGAGTTGAACACTCACATAGGAGCGAGAGGCAACACATGGCTTCTCAGAATGCTCCAAGATGTACTAACCATCATAGTGAGGAAAGGGATGAGGCTTACTCTGTCCGGGCCCACCCCTAATCCCCCGGGATTAAGGGCTAAACCCCGCTCCCGTCTGACTTGCGCATGACACAAGGGCCAAACAGACGTTTAACCTCCGTGTGACACATAAATCGGACAAGGGAGTTCCGATCCGACCGTCCAGAAACTTCCGAACTTCCCAGAGTGTACAGAGTCTACTGTGGAACGTCCGTGTGATGTCTCCGTCTCTCTCGATCAACAGCTCGCACTGCAACAACCTGGAGGGCATCGAAAACACGAAAAGACTGTGAGTGGACATAAATAAAGTTTCAATTCAAAAACATTTCATAAAACAATTACATTTATACCCTCCACGTAAAACCAATGCATGCATATCAATTTCATGTCATAAAACCATGTACGAAAAACTAAACACATTTTTCTTTTTTCCAAATCCCGGGCCTCCGCCCAAAACCATCGAAAACCATTTCATCCGGGCCACTGCCCAAACATCGGAAAACCATTTTTATAAACCATCATCCTCATCACATCTCAGTGAAATCCAAAACACATTTAAAACCACGTTCTCATCCATCGAACCTGCTGGATCTATCCGAGTCTTTAAACTCCCGAGTCTTTAAACTCAACAGGCCTACGGGGAAAATATCAGTGTATCCGAGTCTTTAAACTCCCGAGTCTTTAAACTCAATCCGAGTCTTTAAACCCAATCCGGGCCGGTCCCCCGTCAATCACAATATCCGGGTCTTTAAACCCAATAACCAGATCCAGAAAATCCAATCCAAAACCAGTTGAAAGTCATTTTCCATCCAGATCCAAACCTGAATCCGAAACCACTGGTCTGATGCCATTTCGGCATCCAGAACCGTCATTCCGAATCCAAATACAGAACTCATCTCCATTTCCTTTCCAGATATGAGTTTGCAACCATCATTCCGTAAGCTAGCATCCGGAATAACTATTCCAAACCCAAACCTGAAATCCACTTCAAGTCCCAAATCGAATCCCGAATCGTCACCCGGAATTCCGATTTCCGAAACTCGAAAGCACGTTTCTCAAAACCACTTTTTGAACTGGGCCTTAAGCCCGAAAACACTTTTTCGAAATCCTTTTACTTTCTTTGAAATCAAATCGTATTTCAAATCCCGAAATCAATTCATTAAACCAAGTTCAAATCACGATAGTTATCAAAACCTCGTAAAACGTGAGAACCATCCTTTCCTCGAAAAACATGCAAAACCCATAAATCATCACAAGCCATAATCAAATCATAGAATCACATATGAAAAAAATATAAAAACATATATGCATGCATAAAGAGTTAGAAAGCAAAGTCCACTCACAGACCATTTCAGTGTTGCCTCGATACGCGCGCACTTACGCCGTCCCTGGCCATTCGCTATCCTCGGCTTTCCTGAACCTGTCCAAATCTCAAACTAAGGTCACTAACTATTTCAAAAAGGTCATACTAAAACCCCATAATTTTTCCGTATTTTTAACTATTTTTAACCGAGCCCTAAAACCTTCGGACAACCCGAAACATATCGAGTCGATGTCCGATTAACTCGAAATCAATGCCAAAATGTTCGTTACATCGATTAAATCATTTCAAATGTTGACCATTTCCCCGGAATGTGCCCCACGTGCCCTCACGTGCCTCCCAAAGGGGCTGCGCGTGGGAGCCACGTGCCCAGCACAGTGTCATCGTCTTCCCTGGGAAAACCCGGTCCGACTGGTTCAGTTCAGCTGGTCTAACTGTGAACCGGAGTTCACGGTTCTGGCTTTTTTTGACCCAGTTTTCAATCCTAATTAATTTATTACGATCGTCCCTTCAAGTCTAAGAGATCTAGTTACTCAAATGAACCAATTAAAACTGATTCCATACCTTCCCGATTCAAGCAAACCTCCACACTCTGTAACCGTGTCCATTGTCGAAGTTACCTTCCTCTAACCTTCAATTCCATCCCAGTCGACCTGTTTTCCTTTCATTATCAAATTTCCATCACTAGTAAACATCAATCAAGCCGAAAAACCCATAATCAATTCTTGAAACCAAAACTTACCGTGTTGGTTCACCGGCCACCAGTCCACGGCGGCTCAATCCAAGGCCACCAATCAACTTGTCTCAACTTCCTTTCACAAATCCTTCAGACAGGACAAGTACTTTGGGTCATATAGAAGCTGTTCAACTCTGATTCCTCTCGACTCCTCTGTTTTGTTTTCTTACGGTTTAGGGTCGTGGTCACCCCTTCATGGCCACCACAACGGTGGCACCACCTTACCACCACCCTAACTCTCTATTTTACTCAAATTCACCTACAAACTCAATTGAACCCGCGCTACACACACACACGATCGATTTGTCTCTGTTTCGGGTCTGGGAGTAAAAATGTGGGAAATGGTTTACTTAGTCTCATAAAAAAAACAAATGAACGATGGGGCTGGAACCAACCAGACCCCTTCCACGTGTCCACATCCCTCTGGTCTGGCTCAAATCCCACAAGGACAGGTGTCCTCATCCCAAAGGTCAGCACCAAAAACAAGTAAAAGACCAATTTACCCTTGTCTTACAACATTACCTTTTTGCCCTTTGTACGTTTAGACCCATAATTTTATTTCTCGAACTCCAAATGCTACATGCTACCTGTCGTTGGAATCAGGGACTCGAGACTTTCCTAATGATCCTCGGTTTGCGTGAAAATAACAAGTCTAGCAAAAAGTCAACTTTTCCCCCTATTTTACCCAAATTACGAAAGTACCCTTAACCTTCCGAACATCACAACTTCCTCCTCGGATGTCGGAATCGGGCGTGCCACCTGTCTACGGATTCGTGACGTCCCGGACTACGTCACGATCACCGGTCAATACCCAATTGACCACCCGAACTAAAAGTTAACTATTTGCCCAACCTAGGGGCAAAATTGTCATTTAACGCTAACGGACCTATCGTAACCGACTAACCACCGATTAAGCTCACTAACCCGTCATTAATCACCGTCTTAATCCTAATTTCCGAGACGGGTCGTTACATACTCACCCACATGATCTCAAAAATCAAAAGGTAAGACTTGAGGAGGTTTCTAATGGATAGCGTGTAATGACTCTCCACCTCAGTGAGGCGCGCTGCTAGCTGACGATGTCCAAAGAATGTTGGATTGACACCTCTGAGTCCAACGCGATGGCGATCTAGAAGACGATCTATGTTGCCAAATTCAGTCTTCCTCACCCTTTATGAGAGACATTGAGTAGGAGACATTCCCTCAAAGGTTCATGACTCCGAACTTCTATCAGTTCAAAGGAGGAGACAACCGTCTTTCAAACTATGTTGTCACAAGCTCAGATTTCATACCAGTGTTAATAACAGACACTTTTCTTTTCCATTCCTGTACTCCTTGTCTCAAAGGCAAAATTTCTTGACTTTCTTTTCATGTTTTAGATAATAGAGAAAATGTGTCATTTACAAAGATTCACTCAAATGTCTGGGGACCAAGTTATTTCTACACTTGATTTTCGTTACTATGTTGTTTTAATTGAGGACTGTACAAGATACACTTGCATTTACTCTCTAGTTAATAAATCTGAAGTCCATTTTTTGTTTTGTTAAGTTATATTCCTATATTGTCCATTAATTTGCAAAGCCTTTTCAAGTTTTCCAAAGTGATGGAGGGGGGAGAGTTTGTAAGTGATGATATGTGTGATTTCTTAGCTTCTAAGAGTATACAACATCTTAAATCATGTCCTTACACCCACAACAAAATGAGCTTGCTGAGTGGAATAAGGATGGAAAAATTTTGGAGCGTTCAAAGACATAATTATGATGTGAATATACAATTGGTTATGGTTTCATTGGAAAAGTCCAAGTATTGTGTCCACAAATCAATATGGTAGTATTAATTTGAATAATTATAAAGGGTATGATAAATGGAGGAATTAAGAGAATAAAGTCGAAGGCTCATGCTAATGAATTTTAGTGGTAACTTATGGTGAGTAAAGGATTTACAAAATATGGTAATGGTATTAGATAATTAAGAATATATATATATATATATATATATATATATAGTTGCTATTGTGTAAAGGTTAGTATTTGAGTTAATACATGATTATGATTTATATTTTGCAATGCAAACCTAAGTAATATGCAGATGGTTATGTATTTAGATTTTGTTTAAAATTTTGTTATATAAGTGTAATGGTGATGAGTATAATAATGAAAGTAAGACCCAAAAATAGATGAATTAGTAGATTTCACCACTTGCCAGGGCTAAGCGGGTTGGAAGTAGGCGGTAACCCCGCAAGGATGGATTAAGTTTGGTAATTGAACAAAACATAGACATGGTTAAAGTTGGTGATATCCCTTGTCTGAAAAAAATTGTCAGACGAAAGTAGGACCGGCCCGATTTTTCACGGAAATTAGGGACGGGTTATGTCAAATATATTTATAGTAAAAATCTATTTAGTTAATACATATCAAAGGCTAAATAATCTCACATTTAGTTGATTTTTATGTATAAATTGACAGGACCGTCCCCTGAGGAACATTGATAACCGTGCCTGGTCCTACTCTCGTCTGACAAATCAACTGAAGTTCCAAAATTACCTCCAGCACTTGTCAAACAAGGGATAATCGCACCTGTGCCCACCCATGCCTCCACTTCCCAATCAACCTCGATTGTTGCGCCACGACCTGAAGGGTCAATAAAAACACAAAAGGTGTGAGTGGACGAAAATAAATCAGTTTATAAAACATGTTACAGAAAAGACATTTCTACCCTCCACGTAAAACCAATGCATGCATTCAAAAATCATTTCATAATTCATTTCATTTCCAGTATAAGAAAATCGTGCATGAAAATCAAAATCATTTCTTTTTCTCAAACCTCGGGCCTTAACCCAAAACCATAAATACGGGGTCTCAGCCCAAAATCATGAATCAAAATCCAAGTAGAGAACATAACCCAAAAATCAATCAAGCCATATAAATCGGGTCATTTCCCAACACATCCGAAAACGTCAATCAATTGAGTTGCTGGATCTCAAGTGCACCCGAGTCTTTAAACTCAAAACCATGTGCATAATCAGGCCTTCTCGGGGATATCAACGAGTCTTTAAACTCAAAACACAATCAATAGGCCTTGGGAGATATCACAATAACCGAGTCTTTAAACTCAAAATATATCAATCAAGGGCCCTCCCCCGTCATCAATCAACCGGGTCTTTAAACCAAAAACCAGATCCAGCAATAGTACCGGGTCTTCAAACCCAAAACCATGTGTAATTTACAACAAATCCAGAATCCATCGTAATCCAAATTCCAAAACCAAATCCGAAATCACATTTAATCGAAATGGAACTCATGTCCGAATTTCACGTTCGAATCCCAAATCATACTCACACATCATAATCAAAACATCATCAAAACATGAAACACATAAATCTTATAAAATCATCCATCAAACCATTATCAAAGCATAGGAGAAACCATAGTCTCGAAATACGTGTAATTACGTATTGCATATTGAAATCCGTGTAAATACGGAAATCGTAAGTATCATAATCATACGCATAGAAATCATAGATAGAAAGCATAGAAAACAATCCGTAAATTCCGAAAAATGATCATTCCTGTCCAAAATCAATATTGAGGGTCACTAACACTTCAATATACCTCATATAATTTTCCCCAATTTTTCAAGGATTTAAAAACGTATCTTAAACGTATACGAAAACTTTGGCTACACTGAACACTATCAAAACGATATCTGATTTCCTCGAAACTAGTGCCAAAATGTTCGTTACATTAAAAGGAGCAAGTTTCATGTTGAACTCACCTTGGGAATCAAGCCCACGCGCCCTCACGCACCGCCGTGAGTGGATGCGCATGAAGCCTACGCGCCTGTACAGTGTTTGCTACAGTGCATCATCCTCACCAATTTCTCTGTTAAACGAGTCGTTCAGCCCGCGTGTGAACCCAATTGGATCTCGCTCAATCTTTCTTTAATTCCTTCAATTGAATTGTCCATTAGATTCGAAACTAAGTTAATTCCAGGTCTATAACATTAATTTGGATCAAACATACCTTAATCCTTCAATTCAATCTCGACTTTGTCGATGAACACCCGAGTACTGTTCATCCTTCAATCTCGACCAATTCCAATTGAATTCTTGCAATTGATTCACCCAGAAGCTTCGCAGGATCCATAAAAACATACTTCCAAGCTCAATTTCAACGTCCAACTCCTTTAATTACACGACCCAATCTTTGAATTTTCCAATTCTTACCATGTCTGTTCTCAGCCAAAACGACGTCATTTTCTTTTGTTTTTGATTGGGTTCGACTCGAAATGATCTCAGGAAGATGAATTCAAGGTCAATTGAATCAAAGGGGGTCCAAATGGAGAAGCTCGAATTCAAAATTTAATGAAGGTTTGGTTTTCGGGTTCCATGGTTTTCTGGTTTCTTTTCACAGTTTTCCTCCCCATTTCTTCTTCGAATTTCTCTGTTCTCACTCTATTAATTCTTCTCCAGTTCTTCTGTTCTCTCAATTGGTTTTTGGGGAGGTCGATCAAGCTCAGTTGTGGTCTTTAGTCTCTGTTTTTCAACACACACACGCATGGTTTAATCTGGATTCATCCCACCGCTCCACAACACACACACACACACACACACACACACACACACACACACACACACACACACACACACACACACACACACACACACACACACACACACACACACACACACACACACACACACACACACACACACACACACACACACACACACACACACACACACACACACACACCGTGCACTTGCCACCAATCTTCCTTAGAAAGTGACAAATGTCACTTAATGGCATAACCATGGCTGAATTAGCCCAATCATCATCCCATTTCTTATTCAATTGACCAATTACCATTTTTCCCTTCTCCTTACAAATTACCAAAATGCCCTTCACACTCCTAGACCCATAACTTGGTCGTTCGAACTCCGATTGACGCGTGCCGCCTGTCTATGGACTCAGCGTCTCGAGACCTTCCCAACGGTCTTCGAATTACGTGGAAATTCCAGGTCATTTGAAAAGTCAACCATTTATGTAAGACCCGGTCTTTGAAGCAAGAACGGTGAGCAAGACCCGTGAGCTTGAGAAGCAAGATCGGTGAGCAAGACCCGTGAGCTCGGAAAGGTAAGATCGGTGAACGATCCCACATCACTCGGGGAGGGAAAGGTGAAGTACCTTATATGTGTGGGCACGTATCTATCTAACACAAGGCCTTTTGGGAGCTCAGTGGCTTTGGGGGGGATTGGAACCCAAAAGTTAAGCGAGTTGAGGCTGGTGCAATCCCATGATGGGTGACCTACTGGGAAGTTGCACGTGAGCTCCCGAAAACAAAACCGTGAGGGCTGGGCTCAAAGCGGATAATATTGTGTTAGAAGGGCCGGGTCGTGACAGAATGGTATCAGAGCCGGACCCTGGCCGGAAGTGTGCCAGCGAGGACGCTTGGCCCCAAGGGGGGGTGGATTGTAAGACCCGGTCTTGGAAGCAAGAACGGTGACCAAGACCCGTGAGCTTGAGAAGCAAGATCGGTGAGCAAGACCCGTGAGCTTGGAAAGGTAAGATCGGTGAACGATCCCACATCGATCGGGGAGGGAAAGGTGAAGTACCTTATATGTGTGGGCACGTATCTATCTAACACAAGGCCTTTTGGGAGCTCAATGGCTTTGGGGGGGATTGGAACCCCAAAG
This sequence comes from Prinsepia uniflora, assembly GCA_032719365.1. Taxonomy (NCBI): domain Eukaryota; kingdom Viridiplantae; phylum Streptophyta; class Magnoliopsida; order Rosales; family Rosaceae; genus Prinsepia; species Prinsepia uniflora. The sequence goes on along the minus strand of CM064868.1, from coordinate 8,467,901 downwards.
TTAAGCGAGTTGAGGCTGGTGCAATCCCATGATGGGTGACCTACTGGGAAGTTACACGTGAGCTCCCGAAAACAAAACCGTGAGGGCTGGGCCTAAAGCGGACAATATTGTGTTAGAAGGGCCGGGTCGTGACAGAATGGTATCAGAGCCAGACCCTGACCGGAAGTGTGCCAGCGAGGACGCTTGGCCCCAAGGGGGGGTGGATTGTAAGACCCGGTCTTGGAAGCAAGAACGGTGAGCAAGACCCGTGAGCTTGAGAAGCAAGATCGGTGAGCAAGACCCGTGATCTTGGAAAGGTAAGATCGGTGAACGATCCCACATCGCTCGGGGAGGGAAATGTGAAGTACCTTATATGTGTGGGCACGTATCTATCTAACACAAGGCCTTTTGGGAGCTCAGTGGCTTTGGGGGGGATTGGAACCCCAAAGTTAAGCGAGTTGAGGCTGGTGCAATCCCATGATGGGTGACCTACTGGGAAGTTGCACGTGAGCTCCCGAAAACAAAACCGTGAGGGCTGGGCCCAAAGCGGACAATATTGTGTTAGAAGGGCCGGGTCGTGACAGAATGGTATCAGAACCAGACCCTGACCGGAAGTGTGCCAGCGAGGACGCTTGGCCCCAAGGGGGGGTGGATTGTAAGACCCGGTCTTGGAAGCAAGAACGGTGAGCAAGACCCATGAGCTTGAGAAGCAAGATCGGTGAGCAAGACCCGTGAGCTTGGAAAGGTAAGATCGGTGAACGATCCCACATCGCTCGGGGAGGGAAATGTGAAGTACCTTATATGTGTGGGCACGTATCTATCTAACACAAGGCCTTTTGGGAGCTCAGTGGCTTTGGGGGGATTGGAACCCCAAAGTTAAGCGAGTTGAGGCTGGTGCAATCCCATGATGGGTGACCTACTGGGAAGTTGCACGTGAGCTCCCGAAAACAAAACCGTGAGGGCTGGGCTCAAAGCGGACAATATTGTATTAGAAGGGCCGGGTCGTGACAATTTACCCCGTTTTCAACCAATTTACCAATATGCCCTTAACCTTCCGAACATCATAACTTTCTCTTCGAATGTCGGAATCGGACGTGTCACCTGTCTATGAACTCGTGACGTCCCGAACTACGTCACAGTTCTCTGTCCAAGTCCGTTTGACCGCTTGTACCAACAGTCAACTGGTCACAAGTATCAGTCATATCTTCTTAATCACATGTCATCCACTCGTGACATGGTACAATAGCTAAATCCCCATGCATATGCCACCAGGCCAAGAAACTCATAAGGTCCAATAAATCGGGAACTCATTCCCCTTGCTAGGTCAATCACACCATACCCCTTTCCCAGGGTCACTATGTATAATGAATTTAACTTTTCTTTCTGTTGTGTTTATCATCACAGGTTTCACTGATACCTACCTCCTGCTAATAAGCACTCAGTACAATCATTCATACTATTTTGCAAATCATATCTCTTCCTTAGCCTCGACTTCATCTAACATCATACACCAAGTGTGATGTAACAACCCGTCCCGAGAATTGGGATTAGTAGAGTGATTAAGGTGTGATTAGTAAGGTTAATCAGGGGTTAGGTGGTCCCGAGGGGTCCGGGAACTTAGAATGACGATTTTGCCCCTGGGTCGGGCAGAAATGTTGACTTTTATTTCGGGTGGTCAATTGGAGATTGACCAGTGACTAGGACGTAGTTTAGGACGTCATGAACCCATAGACATGTGGTACGTTTGATTCCGACATCCGAGGAGGAAGTTGTGATGTTCGGAAGGTTGAGGGCTTAACCGTAATTTGGGTAAAAAAAGGGGGAAAAGTTGACTTTTTGAATAATCGAGTTTTGGTAGGTTGACCTAGGATGGTTAGATAGTTCTTGTCGTCCTGAGTTCGATGACAGGCGGCATGTATTCATCGGACTTACGGGGTTAGAGTTACGGGTCTAGGAAGTTTTGGTTAAAACGTAAATATAAGTTAAAAAGAAGGGTATTTTGGTCATTTTGGCACATTGGGATTTGTGCACAGAAGAAAGGTGGACGGCTGGGATTAGGCCAGGTGGGATAAAGGATGAAGGGATGGTGACACATGGCAGGTGTGTAGTGGCTTCTGGTGAGTTCGAGTGTGTGCACGGCCCAAATAATTGGGGTGCACCCGTGTTGTGTGATGCTGGTTCAGAAAACAGAGGGAGGTCGTGAAGGAAATTGAGGGCGGTGGTGTGTGTGTTGTTGAATTGTGAGTGTGTGAGGGTGATCAGAGAGTGAGAGGGAAGCAGTGAGAGAGGTTGACGGTGTGGTGGCCGTGTGTGAGGGTGTCGAGAGCTGCGGGAAAATCAGGGAGGAAACAGGAAGGAATTGTGAGAATTGTGGCGGTGGTAGCCGTGTACGGGGCAATTGAGCCCGTGGTGGTGTCGTGCGGGTTGCGAGGAGTCAACCACTACCGGAGGAGCTCACGGTGGCAACAGGAGGCAGGTAAATTCCACATCTCCGATTCGGTACTCTGTTTTCCATTGAACTTCAATGTGAAAGTCGTGAGTCTAGGGCTGGAGTCGAGGGAGTTGGAGGTTAGGGTGAGGCTCCTGAGGGTCCTAGGAACGGGTTGAGTGTGCTGCCGTGATGGGTGGTGCACAGGGGCGGCCGGTACGACGGAGTGCACTTGTGTGCTCTGTTTTAGCCGTGAGGTTCGAACGGCAAGTTGTGCAGTTGGGGAGTGAGTCGACGGTTCAGGTTAGCTGGGTTAGGTTTAGAGAAGTCCAGGGAAGAGGTTGGTGTAGCCTCCGTGAAGGGGGAAGTCGTGGGTGGCCGGAGTAAGAAACAGGGCAGTGTACGGGTTTTTGTTCAAGGTTGAGTCGACGAGTTTTAGGGTGAATCGAGGTGAGTGACACACGTGAAGGGGTAACCTAGGACGGGACGATGCTGCTGGTGAAGAGAGGAGTCGTTTTGGTGGACGGAATGAGGAGAACCGCTCTCGCCGGTTCAGGGTCCAGACCACTGGTGCGAACCGGGTCTGCCCAAGGTTGACGGTGCACTGTAGCTGGCGCGTGAGGGCCACGCGCAGCCACTTTGGGCGGCGCGTGGAGGCGCGTGCGGCGGTTCTGGGAGAAACGGTCAACATAGTTTGTGGTCTAGGAGTTGTTGTGAGTTCAATGGAGTTGGTTTCGGGTTAATCGGAAGTCGTTTGAGTGTAGTTCCGCGAGGGTGAATGTGTAGGGTCCCGGGGTTTGAAGTCTTCGGTTCGGGGATTTTTGAGGAAATTTAGGAGAGTGTTAGTAGATGTATTAGTGACGTAATTTGACGGTGTTTGACAGGATCGAGATTTCCCGAGGTAGCCGAGGAACGGGCTGGACGTTCGGGACGCGAGTAGGGCTCAGTACTGTGAGTGGACCCTTTCTCTAAACTCGAGCATGCATAACTGTTTTCTATAATTGCTTTATGGTTTTAATCATGATTTTGTGTTTATCGAATATGTTTGGTCGGTTTTGCATTATTACACGTTTTTCGAGGAAAGTGGTTTTTAGCACGTTTTACGAGGAATGGTTGGTTTCTGGAATATATGTTATGATTTTGGGATTTCAATTGATAAGTGGTTTTCAATGGTTATAAGTGGATTTTGGGGAACAGGATTTCGATGATCAAAGTTTTCGATTTTAGAATCGGATTTCACTAATCGGAATTTGGTTTGAAGATTGGAAAGTGGACTCCGGATTTGGGTTCGGAATGACGGTTCTGGATGCCGGGAGAGCATCGAACCAGTGATTTCGGATTCGGGTTTGGATGTGGATTGGTACATGGTTTTCACATGATTTTGAGATTGGATTTGCTGGATCTGGATATTGGGTTTAAAGACCCGGATATATGTGACGGGGGACCGGCCGGATTGGGTTTAAAGACCCGGATTGAGTTTAAAGACTCGGGAGTTTAAAGACTCGGATATATATTGATTTCCCCCGTAGGCCTTTGAGTTTAAAGACTCGGATATGATTAAGGCCTGGATTGAGTTTAAAGACTCGGGAGTTTAAAGACTCGGATAGATCCAGCAGGTTTGATCGGGAAAATGATGATTTGGTGGTTATGGTTTTGATACGGTTTCTGATACTCATGTTATGGTTTCCTATGATATTTTATAGTGTTTCTGTTTCTTATGATGTTTAAGAACGATTATTTTAGAACTGTGTCTATAACTGTTGGTTATGCATGTGGTTTCAAAACGGAGGGTTTAAACTCGGTTTTCTTATAAAATGGTTTTGAACTTTTTGTACTTTCTGGTCCACTCACATTTTCTGTTTTAAATTGCCCTCCAGGTTGTGGAGCGAGTGCGGGGTCTTGACGTCGAGGCAGTGTCCAAGGCATAGAAGTGACGTGAGAGTTTCCAGAGTAGAGTAAAGGCTTCCGTGTGCATGTAGTTATCGGTTTTATTTTCTTTGTTTGTGTCTAATTACTCCTGCGTTTGACTGGGTTCGAGTAAGTGTTCCTTAGGTGTTGTGTCGGGGAGTCAGACGGGAGCGGGATTTACCTCGGGTTTCGGGGTGAAACCGGGGTGGGTCCTGACAATTGGTATCAGAGCATAGGTTTGTCGAGTTTGTTGGGTCTGTCGGTTTGTGAGGTTGTGTTTTAGTTGTTTGCCTACTTCTATGCCTCTTTCAGTGTGCGGTTGACGATGCCTCCGAGACGTAGACCCTCTCCACAACCTGAAGAAGTAGCCAGAGAGACGGAGAGTGCCACGATTGAGCGAGCCCAGCGGCTCGGGGCTACTACTTTTAGTGGTGGGGCTGATCCTGAGGAAGCCCAGAAGTGGATTACTAGACTGGAGCGGATTTTTGCGGTGATGCATTGTCCGCCGGAGGAGCGAGTATTGTTAGCTGCATTTTTACTAGATGGTGCGGCGTACGAGTGGTGGTATACCCTCGAGTTGTCCGGTTGGGATGTCCACAGTGTGACCTGGGAGACGTTTAGGGAACGGTTTCTGGAGCAGTATTACCCTCGTTCTTTCCGGGATGCCAAGGAGGCGGAGTTTCTGTAGCTCCAGCAGGGGAATATGACCGTGGCAGAGTATGAACGGAAGTTCCAGATGTTGTCTCGGTTTGCTCCTGCTTTTGTGACCACTGAAGCCGAGAAGTGCCGTAGGTTTGAGTTGGGTTTGCGAGGTGAGATTCGAGCCGTAGTGACAGCTGGATCTTTTGCTACCCTCCGAGACTTGTCGGATGCTGCGGTGCGAGTTGAGGCTAGTTTGCCGGTGCGACGCCGGGAACCTTCTATTCCTGGAGCTTCGAGCCAGCGGACACCGAAAAGAGGTAACTTCGGTGGATCGTCCTCGTCGGGCGATGATCGTTTTGGTAGGCCTGGTAGTGCCCAGAGTTCAGGATTTTGGGGTTATCGAGTACCGCCGATTCCGCAAGCGAGTGCGACGTCGGTAGCGTCCACAGGGAGACCGAGCAGTGGACCAGGCTGGAATGTGTGTTTCTACTGTGGGGAGCGAGGTCATTTTCGACGTGAGTGCCCACTGTTGCCACAGGAAGGTGGTGTAGGCAGAGGAGTAGCGGAGTCCGGACAGAATACAGCATCAGGGACAGCGGGCACTAGAGGAGGTGGTGGCACAGCCACGAGTAGTTCGAGGGGACGTGGTAGAGCGTCAGGATCTCAGGCCCGGGTGTTCGCGATGACTCAGCAGGAGGATCCGTCGACATCAGATACGGAGACAGGTACTTGTTTTACTTTTGGTTGTCCTGTTGGTTTGGTGTTTGGATTTCGGGGTAGAGTCTAGGAGTTAAGTTTCGTAGGAGGGTGACGGAAGGTATAGGAAAGGAGTGACTATAATTGATCGATTGGAGACTGTGGAAGGAGAGAACCCACAAGCTAGAGTTTGCCTTTAGGACTTTGTGAAGTTAGTCCGACCGTGGCCGGAATAGTAGCCGAGGGAGATGGGTGGTTGTATACGAGGAGGTACTCTATGACTTCTGTCGGGTACTGTGACATGAGGTATTGTATAATACCTTTGTTTTCTGTTCATAGAGTTTCCCTTGCGTACACCATGTAGTTGGTACATAGCTAGGGTTGGCTGTGGTAACAGTAGCTGGGGATGGAGTGAAATACCCAAGGTGGAGATGATAGACAGAGTGTTTAGGAGAAGCTGTTGCTGCTCTAGTGTGGATACCGGGTAGAAGACGTTAGGTGTCGGGAACTAGCTGTGGAATTTCGGGGACGAAATTCTTTTTAGGTGGGTAGATTGTAACAACCCGTCCCGAGAATTGGGATTAGTAGAGTGATTAAGGTGTGATTAGTAAGGTTAATCAGGGGTTAGGTGGTCCCGAGGGGTCCGGGAACTTAGAATGACGATTTTGCCCCTGGGTCGGGCAGAAATGTTGACTTTTATTTCGGGTGGTCAATTGGAGATTGACCAGTGACTAGGACGTAGTTTAGGACGTCATGAACCCATAGACATGTGGTACGTTTGATTCCGACATCCGAGGAGGAAGTTGTGATGTTCGGAAGGTTGAGGGCTTAACCGTAATTTGGGTAAAAAAAGGGGGAAAAGTTGACTTTTTGAATAATCGAGTTTTGGTAGGTTGACCTAGGATGGTTAGATAGTTCTTGTCGTCCTGAGTTCGATGACAGGCGGCATGTATTCATCGGACTTACGGGGTTAGAGTTACGGGTCTAGGAAGTTTTGGTTAAAACGTAAATATAAGTTAAAAAGAAGGGTATTTTGGTCATTTTGGCACATTGGGATTTGTGCACAGAAGAAAGGTGGACGGCTGGGATTAGGCCAGGTGGGATAAAGGATGAAGGGATGGTGACACATGGCAGGTGTGTAGTGGCTTCTGGTGAGTTCGAGTGTGTGCACGGCCCAAATAATTGGGGTGCACCCGTGTTGTGTGATGCTGGTTCAGAAAACAGAGGGAGGTCGTGAAGGAAATTGAGGGCGGTGGTGTGTGTGTTGTTGAATTGTGAGTGTGTGAGGGTGATCAGAGAGTGAGAGGGAAGCAGTGAGAGAGGTTGACGGTGTGGTGGCCGTGTGTGAGGGTGTCGAGAGCTGCGGGAAAATCAGGGAGGAAACAGGAAGGAATTGTGAGAATTGTGGCGGTGGTAGCCGTGTACGGGGCAATTGAGCCCGTGGTGGTGTCGTGTGGGTTGCGAGGAGTCAACCACTACCGGAGGAGCTCACGGTGGCAACAGGAGGCAGGTAAATTCCACATCTCCGATTCGGTACTCTGTTTTCCATTGAACTTCAATGTGAAAGTCGTGAGTCTAGGGCTGGAGTCGAGGGAGTTGGAGGTTAGGGTGAGGCTCCTGAGGGTCCTAGGAACGGGTTGAGTGTGCTGCCATGATGGGTGGTGCACAGGGGCGGCCGGTACGACGGAGTGCACTTGTGTGCTCTGTTTTAGCCGTGAGGTTCGAACGGCAAGTTGTGCAGTTGGGGAGTGAGTCGACGGTTCAGGTTAGCTGGGTTAGGTTTAGAGAAGTCCAGGGAAGAGGTTGGTGTAGCCTCCGTGAAGGGGGAAGTCGTGGGTGGCCGGAGTAAGAAACAGGGCAGTGTACGGGTTTTTGTTCAAGGTTGAGTCGACGAGTTTTAGGGTGAATCGAGGTGAGTGACACACGTGAAGGGGTAACCTAGGACGGGACGATGCTGCTGGTGAAGAGAGGAGTCGTTTTGGTGGACGGAATGAGGAGAACCGCTCTCGCCGGTTCAGGGTCCAGACCACTGGTGCGAACCGGGTCTGCCCAAGGTTGACGGTGCACTGTAGCTGGCGCGTGAGGGCCACGCGCAGCCACTTTGGGCGGCGCGTGGAGGCGCGTGCGGCGGTTCTGGGAGAAACGGTCAACATAGTTTGTGGTCTAGGAGTTGTTGTGAGTTCAATGGAGTTGGTTTCGGGTTAATCGGAAGTCGTTTGAGTGTAGTTCCGCGAGGGTGAATGTGTAGGGTCCCGGGGTTTGAAGTCTTCGGTTCGGGGATTTTTGAGGAAATTTAGGAGAGTGTTAGTAGATGTATTAGTGACGTAATTTGACGGTGTTTGACAGGATCGAGATTTCCCGAGGTAGCCGAGGAACGGGCTGGACGTTCGGGACGCGAGTAGGGCTCAGTACTGTGAGTGGACCCTTTCTCTAAACTCGAGCATGCATAACTGTTTTCTATAATTGCTTTATGGTTTTAATCATGATTTTGTGTTTATCGAATATGTTTGGTCGGTTTTGCATTATTACACGTTTTTCGAGGAAAGTGGTTTTTAGCACGTTTTACGAGGAATGGTTGGTTTCTGGAATATATGTTATGATTTTGGGATTTCAATTGATAAGTGGTTTTCAATGGTTATAAGTGGATTTTGGGGAACAGGATTTCGATGATCAAAGTTTTCGATTTTAGAATCGGATTTCACTAATCGGAATTTGGTTTGAAGATTGGAAAGTGGACTCCGGATTTGGGTTCGGAATGACGGTTCTGGATGCCGGGAGAGCATCGAACCAGTGATTTCGGATTCGGGTTTGGATGTGGATTGGTACATGGTTTTCACATGATTTTGAGATTGGATTTGCTGGATCTGGATATTGGGTTTAAAGACCCGGATATATGTGACGGGGGACCGGCCGGATTGGGTTTAAAGACCCGGATTGAGTTTAAAGACTCGGGAGTTTAAAGACTCGGATATATATTGATTTCCCCCGTAGGCCTTTGAGTTTAAAGACTCGGATATGATTAAGGCCTGGATTGAGTTTAAAGACTCGGGAGTTTAAAGACTCGGATAGATCCAGCAGGTTTGATCGGGAAAATGATGATTTGGTGGTTATGGTTTTGATACGGTTTCTGATACTCATGTTATGGTTTCCTATGATATTTTATAGTGTTTCTGTTTCTTATGATGTTTAAGAACGATTATTTTAGAACTGTGTCTATAACTGTTGGTTATGCATGTGGTTTCAAAACGGAGGGTTTAAACTCGGTTTTCTTATAAAATGGTTTTGAACTTTTTGTACTTTCTGGTCCACTCACATTTTCTGTTTTAAATTGCCCTCCAGGTTGTGGAGCGAGTGCGGGGTCTTGACGTCGAGGCAGTGTCCAAGGCATAGAAGTGACGTGAGAGTTTCCAGAGTAGAGTAAAGGCTTCCGTGTGCATGTAGTTATCGGTTTTATTTTCTTTGTTTGTGTCTAATTACTCCTGCGTTTGACTGGGTTCGAGTAAGTGTTCCTTAGGTGTTGTGTCGGGGAGTCAGACGGGAGCGGGATTTACCTCGGGTTTCGGGGTGAAACTGGGGTGGGTCCTGACATGTGACCCTGCAGTTGGACCCCAATAGTCCAAATGATAAAAATTATGTATTACTCCAATCCTATAGAGTTCCATCAATAACAGGATTTCACCTATCCTTAAGTGATCAAACATGACAATTCTCTCCCCAACTAATACCTAATCCGACAATGCGGTCGTAATCTCAATGTATCCTGACCATCGCCTCATCTTACATTAAGCCTTTATTTTTATCAATCATTACCAATCCTAATGGTCGATACAATGCTCGGACATTCCTTCCCAGAGGTATATGACCTCTGCATACTCGACCACCTGGGTCGATCCTAATTCATGTAAGGAACGTAAAACTTCTTAGGGTTCAGCTAGCATCGACATACACCTCGCCAAATCCCAAATCTCATAGTGACATCTCATTATACACACAGAAAAGGGTCAACATTGAACATAAGTCATTGTTTCTCCACTTGTACCCATTCTATCTCAGTTCTCATTTCCAATAACTCTGACCTCCTTTTGGGTCAATCATCATCAACTAACCTTAGCCATATCAAATCCGGACATCATGTTTTTCTCTTTTACTCATAACCAATAGTCGTCACCATGTTGGCCTCTCTCAATAGGCCCAATAATCACAACTTTCCAACAGAACCACAAATCATTAGCTCGTGATACGGGATACTTATCTCATACCGTTACCTTATCAAGTTGTCCATAATCAACATGTAAGCTCAGACCATCATCACTTTTTCCTCTTACCGCATAAGGATTCCCCATGGCAACACTGAGCCGAATGAACCCGTATCTACCGAGTCCTGTACTTGTACTTTCAGTCCTTATGATTCCATAGGTGCCACATACCAGGGCGTCCGAGAAACAACTCGTATACTCGGCATAATCTCCATCATAAACTCAATCTCTCACCTGTCAAAACCTCAAGAAATATATTGAGAAATCTGTACATCCTCAGCCCTCATTAGGAATCTCATACACTAAGCACATATGCCACACATCTGACCAGTAAACCTTGATTACCTCTTACCAACAGTCCATCGATTGTGAGTGTCAAAATCATTCTAGAGGATAACACTCTCGAATCTCTCTGAAACATAACCTCTGGTAATCCTGAACTCCACATATTGCTCTCTAATCGACATACTCGATAGGGGTATCATGAGTCATCAACCAATCCATCCCAAGAATTACGTCCAAATCATCCAAGTCTATGTCAGCATAACACCTGTCATTCTGGGTAGCCTTACATTGATAGGTCTACTCCCCTTATGTCTCACCAATTTCACCATAGATAATTACCAAGGTTACCACATAAATATCATCAAATTTATCACATCGTAACTCCAGTCGGTTCACCGACTTCCATACCATAACCAATCACGGACATCTCCATATCCGTCTGATGTACAATCTCAAGACATGGAAGATTGGATAGCCCGGGACCTACCAAATACATATTCATGACCACCATTAATAGGTATCCAGGTCATCACTCCAGGGGCTACTCAGACCTCTTGCTAGTAACTGCAATCCTCGTGTAAGTGGTTCCAATCCGATCACGCCCCTACAGTCCATCATGAGCCCTACCAACTCTTCCCTCGCTTTTCACATCAACAATCGATGCAGGAGTCTATCCTTGCTCCATTGCACCCCAACAGTGCCATATCACTTTATCTCCCAGTGGACTCAACTAGCGTCCCACTGAACTGGACTATCTTCTAAGTCCAAATCCCTGTATCTCTCGGGTCTCCGCCCGAACCTTCAATCATTACATGAAACTGACACGACCCATAAGTCCAGTAAACAAAGTTAAACAAAACCAATTCATAAATTCATAACCCATAAGTATCTGACCTTATACTAGTCCTTGGCATCCTAGGTGCCAAACATTCCTCAATCAAGGGTTGGCCGTGTCAGAAACCATAGTTATATTCAACTTTTCCGTCTCCTCCTGAGCCCTGATACATTACTATGACTCATCTCAACCCCTAACCAATATCCTGACTCATTTCGAGTCCCGTATCCATATCTCGACTCCTCTTGAGTCCAATCTCATAACAATCAGCCATGCCATCATTGGCATACCCGGTCACCGAGCAAATATCGATGGTAAATCACATCTTATACGACCTATAAGGCCTAAGAGATATCCCATCTCATTCTAGACTCTTTGAACACACATTCCACTTAAGGAATCCACTAAGAATAATCTCATCACGAGTGCAACTCGCCCAATTGTGCAACCTTTCTAGCCGCTGGGCTCATTCGTCCCTGGGACCCACACAATGCTATGTCTAACAGACAATAGTTCATAGTGTACACTGATTAACATCTGACCCTCAATCCAGGGTCAATCTCATTCGAGATCTATCACGAGGTCTCATATATCCTCGTATACCCGTCTCACTACCAGCTCGCACACGAGACTTTCGTTTCGGAGGCATGATGTGGCAACAGAATCAACAACCTAGTGCTCTGATACCAAGTTGACAGGACCGTCCCCTGAGGAACATTGATAACTGTGCCTGGCCCTGCTCCCGTCTGACAAGTCAACTGAAGTTCCAAAATTAACCCTAGCACTTGTCAAACAAGGGATAACCGCACCTGTGCCCACTCATGCCTCCACTTCCCAATCAGCCTCGATTGTTGCGCCACGACCTGGAGGGTCAATAAAAACATAAAAGGTGTGAGTGGACGAAAATAAATCAGTTTATAAAACATGTTATAGAAAAGACATTTCTACCCTCCACGTAAAACCAATGCATGCATTCGAAAATAATTTCATAATCCATTTCATTTCCAGTATAAGAAAATCGTGTATGAAAATCAAAATCATTTCTTTTTCTCAAACCTCGGGCTTTATCCCGAAACCATAAATACGGGGCCTCAGCCCAAAATCATGAATCAAAATCCAAGTATAGAACATAACCCAAAAATTCATCAAGCCATATAAACCGGGTCATTGCCCAACACATCCGAAAACGTCAATCAATTGAGTTGCTCGATCTCTAGTGCGCCCGAATCTTTAAACTCAAAACCATGCGCATAATCAGGCCTTCTCGGGATATCAACGAGTCTTTAAACACAAAACACAATCAATAGGCCTCGGGGGATATCACAATAACAGAGTCTTTAAACTCAAAATACATCAATCAAGGGTCCTCCTCCGTCATCAATCAACCGGGTCTTTAAAACTAAAACCAGATCCAGCAATAGTACCAGGTCTTTAAACCCAAAACCATGTGTAATTTACAACAAATCCAAAATCCATCGTAATCCAAATTCCAAAACCAAATTCGAAATCACATTTAATCGAAATGGAACTCATGTCCGAATTTCACGTTCGAATCCCAAATCATACTCACACATCATAATCAAAACATCATCAAAATATGATACGCATAAATCATATAAAATCATCCATCAAACCATCATCAAAGCATAGGAGAAATCGTAGTCTCGAAATACGTGTAATTACATATTGCATATCGAAATACGTGTAAATACAAAAATCGTAAGTATCATAATCATACGCATAGAAATAATAGATAGAAAGCATAGAAAACAATTATGCATGCATTGAAATTTAGAAAGCAAAGTTCACTCACACACGGTCCAAACGGCTCGATTCCGAGCTGCATGTTTTTCCGTAAATTCTGAAAATCATAATTCCTGTCCAAAACCAATATCGAGGGTCACTAACACTTCAATATACCTCATATAATTTTCCCCAATTTTTCCGAAATTTAAATACGTATCTTAAACGTATACGAAAACTTTGGCTACACTCAACACTATCAAAACGATATCCGGTTTCCTCAAAACTAGTGCCAAAATGTTCATTACATTAAAATGAGCAAGTTTCAGGTTGAACTCACCTCAGGAATCGAGCCCACGCGCCCTCACGCGCCGCCGTGACTGGCTGCGCGTGAAGCCCATGTGCTTGCACAGTGTTTGCTACAGTGCATCGTCCTCACCCGTTTCTCTGTTAAACGGGTCGTTTAGCCCGCGTGTGAACCCGATTGGATCTCGCTCAATACTGCTTGAATTACTTCAATTGAACTGTCCATTAGATTCGAAGCTAAGTTAATTCCAGGTCTGTAACATTAATTTGGATCAAACATACCTTAATCCTTCAATTCAATCACGACTTTGTCGATGAACACCCGGGTACTGTTCATCCTTCGATCTCGACCAATTCCAATTGAATTCTTGCAATTGATTCACTCAGAAGCTTTGCAGGATCCATACAAACATACTTCCAAGCTCAATTTCAATGTCCAACTCCTCTAATTACACGACCCAATCTTTGAATTTTCCAATTCTTACCATGTCTGTTCTCAGCCAAAACGACGTCCTTTTCTTTCGTTTTTGATTGGGTTCGACTCGAAATGATCTCAGGAAGATGAATTCAAGGTCAATTGAATCAAAAGGGGTCCAAATGGAGAAGCCCGAATTCGAAATTTAATGAAGGTTTGGTTTTCGGGTTCCATGGTTTTCTGGTTTCTTTTCACGATTTTCCTCCCCATTTCTTCTTCGAATTTCTCTGTTCTCACTCTCTTAAATATTTTCCAGTTCTTCTGTTCTCTCAATTGGTTGTTCGGGAGGTCGATCAAGCTCAGTTGTGGTCTTTAGTCTCTGTTTTTCAACACACACACACACACACACACATGGTTTAAACTGGATTCATCCCACCGCTCCACAACACACACACACACACACACACACGGTGCACTTGCCACCAATCTTCCTTAGAAAGTGACAAATGTCACTTAATGGCATAACCATGGCTGAATCAACCCAATCACCGTCCCATTTCTTATTCAATTGACCAATTACCATTTTTCCCTTCTCCTTACAAATTACCAAAATGCCCTTCACACTCCTAGACCCATAACTTAGTCGTTCGAACTCCGATTGACGCGTGTCGCCTGTCTACGGACTCAGCGTCTCAAGACCTTCCCAACGGTCTTTTAATTACGTGGAAATTCCAGGTCATTTGAAAAGTCAACTATTTACCCCGTTTTCAACCAAATTACCAATATGCCCTTAACCTTCCGAACATCATAACTTTCTCCTCAAATGTCGGAATCGGACGTGCCACCTGTATATGAACTCGTGATGTCCCGAAATCCATCACAGTTCTCGGTCCAAGTCCGTTTGACCGCTCAATCCAACAGTCAACCGTTCGCCCGATTCCAGGGGCAAAATCGTCATTTTCTTTAAATTTTCCAAATTTTCCTTTTCCGAATTTCCGGGTCGTCACATTAATGATATTGAAACAATAATTTAAAAATTAAACAGTCTCAATTATGATATGTGTATATGGTTTATTTGATAAATCAAAAGGGTTGTACATACTTGTACCACCAGGAGTGATGAGGCCGAGGTGAGTATTATTCATTTTTATGTCCTTGTATTTATTAAAAACATAATAATATTTATATCTCACTCTTAGTGGTATCTCATCGTACCACTTATTTTTATATCTAAAAGATACCTACCATGTTTTCCTTCCTTGTGTTAATTTGATGAATCTTAACCTCGCACAACTGTGATTGATTTACTCTACTTGAGCCACCTAAACCCTAAGTGCATGATAAGACCTTTCCCAAAAATGCTTTGATAATTGTGAAATGTTATATTCCCGTCTGACAGCTAAACCAAAAACTAAAAATACCCTTAGATCATTAAAATATAAATACGAAAAAACTCGTTAGATAAGAGATAACCATATGTGTAACCAACTTGTCTTAACCATTTTAAACTACCAAATACGTCCAGTTAAATAGTTAAATAAAAAATATATAAAAAAAAGTCCTACTCTGAAAATTTGACGAGTGCGCAATCATAAAATTATGCCTCTATTTCAAGATTCGCCCATGTTTCTATGCAACGGCCTAGAGGGAACATAAAATTATCCAAAAATATGAGTGGGGAAAAAAATACAAATTCCAAGAAAAATAATCATTTACCATCTAGTTTTAAAACATGCATGCATAAAATAAAACGAAAATTTCCGGATTTCAGTTAAAATAAAATGATAATTCCTCGGACCCGTGAAAACATGAAATATGTATGTAAAATTCTCGTGACCCATTATTTCCTTAAATCCTCGTTTACAAAACATCCTGGACACAATATTAGTAATCAAATATAACCAATCTGGCCTCGATTATCCTAGCACCAACCATATGAACAACTTGTAATACATGTGGACAGCCTCAAGATCTTCGAAGTAAAACTCCAACAACGTCAAAGTCACATCCTAAGATCTGCAATGTCTAGGAGGTATCCCCAAGATTTGGCTATGACATCTGGAAGATGCCCAAGTGATATCCCTAGGATCGAGTGACGTCTGGGAGATATCTCAGTCTTAGGATCATTTGACGTCCAAGAATTGGTCAAACCTCACAAGGATGGTTAACCGTGTAAAGGAGCTTACAAAATAAATTCAAAACATTACTTTATACAAATCCTTAACTCAAAACCCAAGTCAAAATATTTCCAAACTTAGCCTAAGTCCAAAATACTATTTCTACAAAATCTTAAAACTTGAGTCCATAAATGACATCCTGAATAATTATTCTTAATTCCTAAATCATTGAATAACAATAAACATTTAGAATAATTCATTCAGACTATTACAATTCATAGAAAGTAATAAAATATTTAAAACATTTAATTATGTATGCATCACAGTTTATAAAACAAAGTTCACTCATAATATGTTCATAGCAGCTCAATCATGAGTTGTGCGCTCTTGGAGCGTTTTGGCTTATCAAAAAAACAATCGAGGGTCACTAACGTTAAACATAACCTTGTATTCGAATCCCCTAAATCCCGGAAAACACATATGTCCTAAACCTATATATTGTCACTTCAGACGCTCAAAACTACCCCGAGACGATCTTCGATTGACCCCAAATGGGCGCCATAAGGTCTATAAAATCAAGAACATGAAAACTAATGTTGATGGGAGCTCGAGGAGATGTCGTACACATCTCCATGCTCTGGTGGGGTAGTGGCGAGTCTTCCCCCACTCGCTGGTACTGTTAACAAGAATATTCCATTCCCTCATCAAATCTCTAATACCACCTGAAATTTAAAGCTCCATATATCTCTCAATTTTTCAACCAAATTTAGCATTCTATTAATGGAAATCTATCTACTCAGCCCCAGGAATCTAAAACTGAAATTCAAATAGAGGAATAATGCTAGTGATGGCTGGCAAATCCCATGAAATATTTGGTCCACGCTCAAACTTGTGCTCTGTCGTGATCCTTTTGGCTCGTGGGAGGTATGATTGTGTTCCTAGGAATTTGTAACGGCCCGTCCCGAAATTACGTGATTATCGAGACTAATTAAGGATTAAATCGAGGACTATCGGATGATTGAGGCAAAATGATGATTTTACCCCTAGACAGGAAAAATGTTGAATTTTGACTCGGGAGGTTGTTTGGACTTTGACCGAGAACCGTTATATAGGTCTTGAGCTCACGAGTTCGTAGACAGGCGGTACGTTGAATTTAGACGCCGTACGGGAAAGTTACAAGTCATGGAAAGTTCGATTGAATTTTTTATGGCACATTTTACGAGGAAGTGGATTGTTGTTTGTTTGTTAGGGGGCCCCAAAATATCTCAACTGGACCAATGGATGAGTGACAAGTGTCACCCATCCCATTGGCCATTTTCCCCCACATTCATGCATTTCCTTTTCCCTTTGTTAACCATACCCGAAAACCCCACCCCAACCATTATCATCATCCTCATTTTGCTTCAGTAGCTGGTGCTGCTTGAGAGAGATAGAGTGAGAGGGTGAGTCGAGAAAGACAGACATAGACGGTGGAGGAGTCGAGGAGCCACGATGGCTGGCTGGAAAACCGTGAGAAAATAGGTAACCTGTGAACTGAAAAATGGTGATTTCAATTTGGATGTTTAGAACTTGAAACTGATGCCATGGTGACCTTCTGTGAGTTTATGCCAGTTCGTAGGGCCCATAAACCATGCATGTGGATGCTGGGAGGTGCTCAGGTGAAGCTCGAAGGAAGGCCCGTGAGGTTTCGCGTTTGGACTCCAGGTTTTCAAGTATGGATATTGATTTTGAGCTCAAGGATTAACTTCTAGGTAGGTTAGGATCATTTTGGTGAAAGAATAGTGAGTTTTGGTGGAGTTTTGAGGGAGAACGGACCTGGTCAGCAAAACGGGTCAAACAACCCATTATAAAGTCGCAGGTCGACCCTACTAAAGGTTTACGATGTTGACGTGGCAAGCCACATCATCTTGTCATGCCACTTGGCCAACCAAGTGATTACACGTGGCGAGGTGTCAGGGTCAATCAGCATTGACGTGGCACTGCCACGTCAGGATTGTTAGTCCACGTGGAACAGTTAAGTGGTGCCACATGGCAGTTGTCGGATTGTCAGATGTCAAATGTCAGATGTTAGGTAGGGCTGACGTCAGCATTGACCGAACTTTGGCCAGAGCGTGAGGGCGTGTGGGCACAAATTTCAAGGTCAAACTGGTCTTGTTCGAAAGGTTTCGACGTTCTGAATCCAATGGTGGTGGTTTCAAGTTAACCGAAGATCGTTTAATTAGTGTTTTGGAGGTTTGTCTTCTCGAGAAACATGTTCGGGACGCATTTTCGGTTATGGAGTTTTTGAGAGTTTATTGTATGGACTTATATGGATTGTTAGTGACCCTTGGGTGTGATTTGGACAGGCTCGGACATTCCGAAGGTTTCAGATTAACTTACGGCGCAGGTTTTGAGCGCTCAGCGTGGACCTTATTTTATAAATGTGATGCATGCATAAATGTTTTAAATGTCTTATGATCATGATTTGAAATGCAATGATTACATAATGATTTAACTATTATTGTTGATCATTTTCGTCGAAAATGTTATTGTACACGTTTTTCAAGATTTATTATTTATGTTACACTTTGGGCTTTGGCCGAGTTTTCTACGTGCTTTGAGATTTCACTAAAGGTGATTTTAATGATGATTCACTTTGAATGAAATGATTTTTGTATTTGTGAAATGATGTTTTGGAATTGAGACCTTGTTGGAAATATGTTTGACTCCGAATGTGAGTACATGTGAATTTGAAAGAAATGATGTGATTTATGAAATGAGTGTTGAACACTGTTTTAAGATGACTTTTGGAAACTATGTATTGGTCTGAGACCCTACGTGAAACACATGATTTGATTTGAAAGTAAAGTGTTTGTGAAAATGCGTTTATGAGATTTGATAAATGTTTTCACTAAGACCATCATCTTGATATTGATGTGACTCCGGTGTGAATATGTTTCCTCAGAAAGTGACTCCGGTTGTGAATATGTTTCCCCGGAGCGGTCCCTATGATATGTTGCTTGCCTCTGGGATGCGTTATGTCCCCCTCCTCCGGGAGAGGTCACAATGCACTGCATGTTGATAAACAGTTATGGGAGGCTCGGCTCATGAGTGCTTATGTATGACATCGATCATTGATTTGTTCACAACGATATGAACGTCGACCGTAGATTTTTTCATGGCGACGTCCTTGGACGTGAGCTATACTGGAGCTTATTTGCACAAGTTGCACGAATGACGTGACGGATGATGATATGAGAGATGTGGGATATGAGGATTGGTCATGTTTTTTATTATTACTTTATGTCCAAATATTTTCACAAGTTTTGATTTTGAAAAGAAATATAACTTGTTTGAAATCATTTGAGATTACTTGTTTTATGATGCATGCATGCTTTTAATTGGAGGTTATAAATGTATTTTTCCAAAATGTTCTTGAAGTTGCTTATTTTTGTCCACTCGCAGTTTTAATGGTTTTGATACCCTTCAGGTTGATCGCGGATGCAGCTGTAGTAGAGACTGAGGCATCACATGAAGCTACGTACTCTGGAAACCCCGAGTGGGTCACAATAGTATCCTTGGTCTAACACGTGGTGTCAAACAGGAGCAGCTCATCCCACGTTAATCTTGAGGGATTAGGGATGGGACCTACGAAATAAAACAAAAATTACCGAATTTCAGTTAAAATAAAATCGTAACTCTTGGGACCTGTGAAAACATGAAATATGTATATAAAATTCTCGTGACCCAATATTTCCTTAAATCCTCGTTTACAAAACTTCCTGAAAAACCTGGACACAATATCAGTAATCAAATATAACCAATCTAGCCTCGATTATCCTAGCACCAACCATATGAACAACTTGTACTACGTGTGGACAACCTCATGATCTTCGAAGTAAAACTCTGACGGCGTCCAAGTCACATCCCGGGATCTGCAATGTTCAGGAGGTATCCCGGGATTTGGCTATGATGTTTGGAAGATGTCCAAGTGATATCCCTAGGAACAAGTGACGTCTTGGATATATCTCAGTCTTAGGATCATTTGACGTCCAATCAAACCTCACAAGGATGGTCAACCTTGGAAAGGAGCTTACAAAATAAAGTTAAAACCTTACTTTATAAAAATCCTTAACTCAAAACTGAAGTCAAAATATTTCCAAATTGAGCCTAAGCCCAAAACATTATTTCTACAAAATCGTAAAACTTGAGTCCAGAAATGGCATCCTGCATAATTATTCTAAATTCTTAAATCATTGAATAACAATAAACATTTAGAATAATTCATTCATACTATTATAATTCATAGAAAGCAATTAAACATTGAATTATGCATGCATCACATTTTATAAAACAAAGTTCACTCATAATATGTCTAAATCAGCTCAATCCTGAGTTGTGCACTCCTAGAGTGTTCTGGCTTATCAAAAAAACAATCGAGTGTCACTAACGTCAAACATAACCTCGTATTTGGATCCCCTAAATCCCAAAAAAAACACATATGTCATAAACCTACATATTGTCACTTCAGAGGCTCAAACCTACTGTAAGAACCCGTCCCGAATTCATGGGATTATCGAGAATTAATTAAGGATTATCAAGACTAATAAGAAATTAGTCAAGGATTGTCGGACGTTCGGGGTGAAATTAAAAATTTTCCCCTAAACGGATGGAAAATATTGACTTTTGATTCTGGAGGTCAAATGCACGTGGACCGAAATCTATTACGTAGATCGAGACGATATGAGTTTGTAGACATGCGGCGCGTCAAAATTGGACATCGTATAAGAAAGTTACAGGTCAAGAACGTTTGTACGAACTATTTACAGTTGCACGAAAATCGAGATAGTTGACTTTTGGGTTTGTGCTTAGTAGGCCCAAAAGATCTAGCCTAGACCAATAGATGAGTGACAAGTGTCACTCATCATTTGGCCCAAACCCATACATACATGCATCACCTCCCATTCCCTTTCATTTTGTGCATTAACCCGAAAACCCACCCCATCCCCTTCTCTTCATCATCCTCAGTTGTTGCTGGTGGCCTGAGAGAGAGTCAGAGAGTGAAAGAGAGGGCTAGAGAGATGACAGAGTCAAAGACGGCAGAGCCATCATGAGCTGGCCAGAAATGACAGGACCCATCCCAATCCCCCCGGGATTACCGTGGAATGTGCCCTGCTCCCGTCCAACAAGGGGTGTCAGACAAGGGATAACCACGAACCACTGCCCAAACGGGGCTTCCAGAGTGCGCAAGGATCGATGGAGGAGGTGTGCAAGGTCCCAGTCTCTGCTGCAATCGCATCCGTAATCAACCTGAAGGGCATTAAAACCAAAAGCTGTGAGTGGACAAAACCAATAAGTTCATCAAATACATTTATAAGACATTTATGCCCTCCAATAAAAACGTATGCATGCCACCAAAACCAGTAACCAAAACGTTTGCTCAACCGAGCCATTATGGCCTTAGCCCAAACACCGTTAACCAAAAACCAAGTGTGGGAACTCAGCCCAAAACTGTGGAATACCACCACCATACATATTAAAACCATGTAGGTCACCACCCACGACCATAAATGAACATCAATTCATTAAAATCACACAATCATAAATCCACCCGAAAAGCCATTTCATTAATTCGTATTTTACCATTACCATCACCAGCATCCCTGATGCTAGACGTCCCTGACGTCATGTCTCACGGTTTCATAAGCTACGCGTGCTGCCCGGGGTCTCTCCGGGTCCATATATCTGACATCCCTGATGTCTGACGTCCCTGACGTCAATCATAGCAATCCTGCTCCTGAGTCATCATACGGTCCGGCTGCTCCGTATGGTGACCCTTCACAGGCAATGCACCGTGACTTCCCCAGTGTCCCAGACATCTGGAGGAGACCATCATATATCCATGTGTACAGATGGTATATGGAAAAATAGTTTTATTAACTCATTTCAAAACATCACAATGGGCCCTGCCCGAATTTTTACTTATTTTTAAACTTAATTTAAAACCTTCGGACATCCCGAACACTATCGAGACGGTGTCCGATCGACACGAAACCAATTCCAAAATGTCCGTTACATCGAATAGATTAAAAGTCATGTTGGAAGTTTCCCCAAAATACCCTTCATGCACCCCCACGCGCCAGGTCAACATTCAGGTCAACAATGATGACGTCATGCTACAGTAACCGGGTTCTGAAACCGGGTCTGTAACCGGGTCGCCGTCGACCCGTGGCTTGACCCGATCACAGATCGAGTTCCAGACCACCATTTTTGATGCGGTTTGATCCTATGGACTCGTCATAATCTCCTCTACGGTTCTGTGACATCCAAACTCATTTTTAGGTTGATTTAACTACCTGAAATCTGACAGGAAAAACGGCTGAGAACTCAGGTCATCATCTCCGGCGACTCGTCGAGATTCCGGTCGTGGTTCATGGTCCAAAATGGTCGTCTAGGTTCCTAGGACATGTCTCAAAAACAAACAAACATTCATAACGTCAAAAACGGACGTTTCAAGGCAGGGAAGTAAATCGGGTCTTCACGGGTTTCTGGACTTACCGCCGCCGTGGGCTGCCCAGTCGTGGTCTGAGTCGTCCTAAGGTTCCAGTGGTCCTATCCCTACGTTGGTTCGAGTCCAGATGTCAAGGTTTGGACGGTTGGATGGTTTTGGGCTGTTCGGGTTCCTCTCGGGTCTGGGGAGTCTCCGGCCATGCAGGGCGGCCGTGGTGGTGGTGGCCGTCGTCTGGAGGTGGCTGGGGTCTGTCTGGAGGTGTCTGATGCGTGGGTTGAGGTTGAGATGTGGTCTGGTGTGATTGTTCGAAGGGTGAGGGTGCACGGGTTTGAGAGAAAAATGAGAATGAATGTGAGTCTGATGGTTTAAGAACAAAATAAGAAAATGAAATCAACGGCTAGGATCTAATCTGGGTATAGGATGGAGGGTGAGGATTTAAGGAGATTAATTAATTAATTAACTAAATGGCCAACATAGATCCCTGATTTAAGGATTGAAGGGGATGATGACATGTGTCATACATCAAGGGTCCAGATTGGTTTGGGATTAGGATAATCAGATTTTATTATTATATTATTATTTTATTCCGAGTCTCGATTAATCGCGTTTCACGTCCTTGACCATAACTTCGTCGTCGAATCTCCGATTTCGGCATGCCGCCGGTCGTTGGATTCGTATCGACGAAACCTACGTAACGGTCCTTGACCCCTATTAAGTCAAATTACCAAAATACCCCTCAACTTCCGAACACCATAACTTTCTCTACGAATGTCGGAATCGAACGTGCCACCTGTCTATGAACTCGTGACGTCCCGAACTACGTCACGGTCATCGGTCAAAGTCCATTTGACCGCCCGAACAAAAAGTCAACATTTTGCCCACGACCAGGGGCAAAACGGTCATTTCGCACAATTTGTCCGATTCCGCCCTACTAACCACCGTTCAACCTCACTAATCAAGATTAATGACTAATCTAATCCCGGAATTCGGGACGGGTCGTTACAATCTTCCCTCCTTAATAAATTTTGTCCTCGAAATTCCAGCCGATCTAATCTCAATGTACTTCCCTCCTTAATTAGTTTCGCTCTCGAAACACGATTACCCTGATTCCACAAACAGCCCGTGGAAAGTGGAATCGACCACGCAACATGTGTACACCCGTACACGAACTACTTAGACAAAACTTGTCTACACCCAAACGTACCACTAGTACTCAAAACGCAACGACTACATTCGACCCCGTCGAATGACTGAAACTACTTGTTTCGAATTTGACACCACTTGTCAAATCAACCCTCTCGTTGACGCAACAACTCGACGGTTCCTTTCCCACTCCCACTAGAAGTCAGCTGACCCCACTCAACAATCTATGTTGACACATCCTGACAATCTGTCACCACACAGTTGTTGTCAGTCGAAAACTGACACTAGTCTAACTCGTGGCTACACATGCCACCAACGTACTCGACTCACAATACCCTTACCGACATTTCACACGACCTGTGTGTAATTAGACTCATCGGAAATACCATGACCCATTGCATAGTATCCAATGTCTGATCCACAACCAATCCCATGGTATCGGAACCAATCCGACTACCAACACGTTCACCGACACACCTCGGGTATATCCCGTATACCGTAACTAGACATCACAAGTCTACAAGTATTGTACCTCGAACCATGTACGAAGTACACACATCTATCTAATGACCAGACTACAACCACCTAGGTCATAGCCGAACAAGTTCCAATAATGGAGTACGTTTTCCCAATCCAGCATGAGACAAATCGAAACTCCACCCAACATCTAGTTCCAATTCCGAATCCAAATCCGCAATTTCGTAAGAAATCCCGGATCCAAACCCAAACATCACATTTTAATTCATATCCAAATCCGAATCCGAAATCATTATTCCGTAAGCTAGCATTTGGAATAACCATTCCGTACCCAAACCCGGAAATATACTTTCAAGTTCCAAAATCGAATCCTGAATCGTCACCCAGAAATTCGATTTCAAATCCTGAAATCTCGTTCACATTTACCAAGACACACCAAAACCGAACCTATCGGTTACCCGTTCAATACACTTGATTGACTTCATAGGGAAGCCAATCCAACCTCCACAAGTCTAAGGTTGACAAAATTCAACTACCTTGAAAACCTACTCACCCGAGTAGAATACCATACGGGCCCCACTTCGAAAAGAAGTTCAATCTCGTCATTTACGACTCACACACCCAAGTTAAGAGTGATATACTCTCCCCCTATCTGAATCATCAAGATCACGATCCAGATAGACACTGCGTCCCTGACAATAACTTCAAAATCCTAGATCGCCACAACGATCGACAACCGACTCCCACAACTAGACAGATCAGTCAACGACGAGACACGTCGAGACTACGGATGATCCAAAATGATGACGTCAAAACTCATCCTACGTGGATGCAACCAAAACTCGATGCACTCACCACGCCATGTACCCCAACATCGTCTGCCACCAAGCAGAAAATGAAAAATCTCGTTTACCCAATTTCGAATACGTAGCTCCTCCTAATGACCTCACAACACACACGACTCACCAACCAATACACGCTCAACGTACTGGTAACTACAGTCAATGTCTGCCAGGGCAGAAAACGATATGTCGACCCCAAGGACTTCGGAATACCTATCACCAAAAACAAGCACCACTCTCGTTCCCTAATCACAACGCTTCTCGAATCTAAGGTTCCAACCATGTTGGAAACAGACATGCTCCCAACAAGACGTCAAGTCTAACCACTAGACTTCCTACCTCCTCAACTCACTTGGACAACCACGTGTCCACAATCAATCCGTTATTGTCCCGTTCGCACATCCCGACCTTTACAGGTTCAACACTCGGTTTTCTAAGTTCTCAATTACAAATTCCTACCTTTATACCACTAATGGTTTTCCTCGTCTTTTCCAGTTTTAATCATTTCTATGTACTTTTTAGGAATATTTAAAAACATAAATCACACTAATTTTGGAGTTGCCAACAACTCCCCAAATCCACTAATCATCACAAAATTTCTTAAATCTTAATTATACCATTTTAATCCACTCCTTACTGGTTATCTCACCACTATTGGGACTTATCCCAACACCTCACAATCTTAACTGGATCCCATCTAGTCCATCACTCAGCCACACCAATTTCAAAGACCGAACATATGTTCATCATGACGGAGTCACACCCCAACTTGTGGCTCATCGTCAACACCATTACCGACACTAGCACCAGCGCTAGTACCAGCACCAACACACTATCAACAACACTAGTATCAGCACACAGGCATCCATACGAGCATCAGCACAAAAGTACCAACCCACAAACATTCATACTTGCACACCGTGTGCAAATACGACAACCCTGGATCTCCGTTCATACCGAACGACGATCCCGTACCTCACGACTAGGGGTACCACCACTCTGACAATCCACATTAGGAAAATGAACGCTCCCTGAACGTCCCCTGATCTCCAAGTATTATAACCACACCACTTACCCTCGATAGCCAGTCATCTCCATATGACTTCCGACTAACTGTCATTGCTATCGAGATCTGCATCCACACATCACACCAATACCCGATCCAACACGGGATTCCATAATTTATCTCGGAACCGTATCCGTAGATAGAATCCCATAGTTCTGAATAGACTCACCAGAGCCATCCACATGGTCATCCATGACCTCAGCCGCTCGTCGCAGTACAAGTTCTCATCCACTAGCCACAATTAAGGTTTACCTTTTAATACTAGGATTCCACAATCACACCCTATGGTTCAACCGAACCAAATAGCTCTCCGTAATATAAAATCCATAACCTGACCGACCGCGCGGTCTAGACATCGAATAGACGTCAGATCCAATCCTACCATCAACTCAATGTGGGTTCCACCACTAAGGTCACCGGCCGACTCTGATGAACCAACATACCTCACACTAGAAACCACCACAAGGGTTCACATTTTAGACCATTACTCACCTGAGGTTCCCCGAACCTGGCTGCACCTAGCAGCACAACAATCCAATATCACATGACCGAACCGACGGTCCCACAATACCAGTTCACCACAATCAACCCCACTTGGGTCGAATCACCTTAATGCACGGCGTATCGGGCCAATCACACTCCATCCACTATCCAAACCCAAAAACTATCTATCAGGTTGATAACGAATTGCAGCCCAAAGAAACATCACACCCTCGACCTGCGCACACAAAAGAGCAACCTGGCTCTGATACCAAGTTGACAGGACCCATCCCAATCCCCCCGGGATTACCGTGGAATGTGCCCTGCTCCCGTCCAACAAGGGGTGTCAGACAAGGGATAACCACGAACCACTGCCCAAACGGGACTTCCAGAGTGCGCAAGGATCGATGGAGGAGGTGTGCAATGTCCCAGTCTCTGCTGCAATCGCATCCGTAATCAACCTGAAGGGCATTAAAACCAAAAGCTGTGAGTGGACAAAACCAATAAGTTCATCAAATACATTTATAAGACATTTATGCCCTCCAATAAAAACGTATGCATGCCACCAAAACCAGTAACCAAAACGTTTGCTCAACCGAGCCATTATGGCCTTAGCCCAAACACCGTTAACCAAAAACCAAGTGTGGGAACTCAGCCCAAAACTGTGGAATACCACCACCATACATATTAAAACCATGTGGGTCACCACCCACGACCATAAATGAACATCAATTCATTAAAATCACACAATCATAAATCCACCCGGAAAGCCATTTCATTAATTCGTATTTTACCATTACCATCACCAGCATCCCTGATGCTAGACGTCCCTAACGTCATGTCTCACGGTTTCATAAGCTACGCGTGCTGCCCGGGGTCTCTCCGGGTCCATATATCTGACATCCCTGATGTCTGACGTCCTTGACGTCAATCATAGCAATCCTGCTCCTGAGTCATCATACGGTCCGGCTGCTCCGTATGGTGACCCTTCACAGGCAATGCACCGTGACTTCCCCAGTGTCCCAGACATCTGGAGGAGACCATCATATATCCATGTGTACAGATGGTATATGGAAAAATAGTTTTATTAACTCATTTCACAACATCACAATGGGCCCTGCCCGAATTTTCCATAAAACAACACATTTCCATTTAGGGTCCCTGACCCGAAACCACATTTATTAAATATAGGGCCCCTGACCCGAAATCATCGTTTTAATCCAACTGGGCCCCATGCCCGATACATAACTCAAATGGGTCTCAGCCCGATTTTATACCAACTGGGCCCCTGGCCTGATTTATAAACCAACTGGGCCCGCAGCCCGACTTATAAACCAACTGGGCCCGCAGCCCGATTACGTACTCAAATGGACTCCAAGTCCGAGATTTCCAAAACAAGTGGGCCTCAAGCCCGAATTCATCTTTCCAATATAAAAACCGTTTTATCATATTATTTATTTAACCACAAGCACGCAAAACCACAAATAAACCGTTAATCCCGATACACGTGAAATACGGAAAACACCTCGAAATACGTGCAACACACCCAAAATCAATACTCACAAATACCATCATAGAAATCATGTATATAAACCATATAACACATTTAAGCATGCATAGGATTTATAAAACCAAAGTCCACTCACATACCGTTTTAACCGTGTGCCTCGATACGCGTGCCACCGGCCCTCCCGGGCCACACCACTATCACCGGGACTCCCAATCCTGTCCAAATCACATTAGAGGGTCACTAACCTCATTATTAACATCCTATCAAAGTCCCGTAATTTTCCCGAATTTTTACTTATTTTTAAACTTAATTTAAAACCTTCGGACATCCCGAACACTATCGAGACGGTGTCCGATCGACACGAAACCAATTCCAAAATTTCCGTTACATCGAATAGATTAAAAGTCATGTTGGAAGTTTCCCCAAAATACCCTTCACGCGCCCCCACGCGCCAGGTCAACATTCAGGTCAACAATGATGACGTCATGCTACAGTAACCGGGTTCTGAAACCGGGTCTGTAACCGGGTCGCCGTCGACCCGTGGCTTGACCCGATCACAGATCGAGTTCCAGACCACCATTTTTGATGCGGTTTGATCCTATGGACTCGTCATAATCTCCTCTACGGTTCTGTGACATCCAAACTCATTTTTAGGTTGATTTAACTACCTGAAATCTGACAGGAAAAACGGCTGAGAACTCAGGTCATCCTCTCCGGCGACTCGTCGAGATTCCGGCCGTGGTTCATGGTCCAAAATGGTCGTCTAGGTTCCTAGGACATGTCTCAAAAACAAACAAACATTCATAACGTCAAAAACGGACGTTTCAAGGCAGGGAAGTAAATCGGGTCTTCACGGGTTTCTGGACTTACCGCCGCCGTGTCGCCGCCGTGGGCTGCCCAGTCGTGGTCTGAGTCGTCCTAAGGTTCCAGTGGTCCTATCCCTACGTTGGTTCGAGTCCAGATGTCAAGGTTTGGACGGTTGGATGGTTTTGGGCTGTTCGGGTTCCTCTCGGGTCTGGGGAGTCTCCGGCCGTGCAGGGCGGCCGTGGTGGTGGTGGTCGTCGTCTGGAGGTGGCTGGGGTCTGTCTGGAGGTGTCTGATGCGTGGGTTGAGGTTGAGATGTGGTCTGGTGTGATTGTTCGAAGGGTGAGGGTGCACGGGTTTGAGAGAAAAATGAGAATGAATGTGAGTCTGATGGTTTAAGAACAAAATAAGAAAATGAAATCAACGGCTAGGATCTAATCTGGGTATAGGATGGAGGGTGAGGATTTAAGGAGATTAATTAATTAATTAACTAAATGGCCAACATAGATCCCTGATTTAAGGATTGAAGGGGATGATGACATGTGTCATACATCAAGGGTCCAGATTGGTTTGGGATTAGGATAATCAGATTTTATTATTATATTATTATTTTATTCCGAGTCTCGGTTAATCGCGTTTCACGTCCTTGACCATAACTTCGTCGTCGAATCTCCGATTTCGGCATGCCGCCTGTCGTTGGATTCGTATCGACGAAACCTACGTAACGGTCTTTGACCCCTATTAAGTCAAATTACCAAAATACCCCTCAACTTCCGAACACCATAACTTTCTCTACGAATGTCGGAATCGAACGTGCCACCTGTCTATGAACTCGTGACGTCCCGAACTACGTCACGGTCATCGGTCAAAGTCCATTTGACCACCCGAACACAAAGTCAACATTTTGCCCACGACCAGGGGCAAAACGGTCATTTCGCACAATTTGTCCGATTCCGCCCTACTAACCACCGTTCAACCTCACTAATCAAGATTAATGACTAATCTAATCCCGGAATTCGGGACGGGTCGTTACAAGAAAACTGTGCAAAAAGATAAACCTGAAACCATTGGATTTTGATTTTTGGTTTTAGACGTTTGGGGGCCCTTCTGATGCAATGGTTGTGTGTTTTGAGATCTTACGAGCCTGTAGGGTCAAAAAGGATGAGAAAGGACAGTAGAACCTCCCTGGATGGAGGCTGAAAAATTGGTCGTAAAGGTTTGGATTTGACACGTAATTTCTAGGGCTTTTCTCTTTATTTTGAGGCCATAGATCAATTTCTGGGTTATAGGCGAGTATGTAGGAAGAAGAATTGTGAAAATGATCAAGAAATGAAGAAGATAAGATCGGTTTGGGTAGCAGGTCAAATCGACCCATTATAGAGAAACGGGTCGACCCAGCTAGCGGTTGATGACGATGACGTGGCAGTCCACGACATCACCTTGTCAGACCTATCAATCCACGTAGAAAATCAGGTGGTACCACGTGGCAGGCTGTCAGGCCCAGTTAACAGCTGACATGTTAAGTCCACGTCAGCATGTCAGACCACATGGACCAATCGGGTGGTGCCACATGGCAGGGTGTCAGGTTGTCAGAGCTGTCGTGTTAGTGACACGTGTCAGTGATGATGTCATCAAGTGACGTGGTAGTGTAAGAGGGTGACCCGTGCCACCAATCAGACACCTATCTGCATGACGTTAGCGTTGACCGTCGTTGACCAGCGCTTATGGACTTTGATTGGCCCGTGAGTTTGTGTGGGCATAAATTCTGAGGTGAAACCGATCATGTTCAAAAGGTTTCGATGATCTGAATCCAATGGTAGTGGTTTCAAGTCGATAAGAGGTCGTTTGATGGGTCAATTGGAGGTTTTTAGCCTCAGAAAGCATGTTCGGGACACGTTGACTGTTTCGGAAGTTTTAAGGGTTTATGATTAGGACTTGTATTTATGGATAGTAACCTTTGGATGTGATTTGGATAGGTCTAGATGTCCCGGAGATTTCAGATTAGGCCTGGAGTGGCTTACGGCGTAATTTTCGGAGCGTACATCACAGACAATATGTGAGTGGACTTAGGTTTATAAAATGATGCATGCATATATGTTTTGATTGTTATATGATTATGATTTGAAATGCCTGGTGTGCATATTATGTCGATTTGATCATGATTTGAAAATGAAATGCTTTGTGGATTTGAACTGTCGGGTCAGGATAGATTTCACGGAGATGCGTGAAATCGTATCTTCGGGCTTAAGACCCAGTTTGAATTTATAAGTTTTGAATGATTTCACGGAGATGCGTGAAATTGAGAATTTTGTTAGAGGTTTTGAATGATTTCACGGAGATGCGTGAAATCGATATTTCAGGTTTAAGACCCAGTTGGTTTAAGGTTTGACTCCGAGTATGGTTAAACGAGAAATTGAACAGTGATTTGAATAATAAATAGCTTTCAGATTTGAAAATGATATATCGGGCTTGTGATCCTATTGGAAAGATATTGGACTCCGGGAGTGAGTCCATGTGTATTGAAAACCATGTTTCGGGCCAAGGGCTCTATTGTGAAATGGGAACTGGACACTGATTTTATGAGATTTTTGGAAACTGATTTTGGGTTGAGACCCTATGCGAAATAACTGTTTTGATGTGAGAAACAAACAGTTTCGAAAATGTGTTTCCACTGTTTTATTATGACCATTCTCCGTGATTATGAGAGGGCCACCTGTTGCGAATATGTTTCCCCGGAGTGACCCTGGATGACAGGACCCGTCCCGATCCCCCTGGGACCGCACAGGGACGTGCCCTGCTCTTGTCTGACACCCAATTATAACATGCTGATCTTATCCTTAATAAATTCAAATGCATAAATATCCATAATAAATTCATACATAAAATTCGAATACAAATAGTGTCAGATGAGGGATAGTTTCCAAATGTGGGTTATTGAGCACGACTCTAAGATACTCTACGTGCCAACCTACCCAGAAGTGGGGTTCATTTGCGCAACGTAAACCTATGCCTCAGCCTCGGGGTCCTCGTTCACCTCAGTAGCACGGCCTAGAGGGGCCAGTAAAACAATAAGGGTGAGTGGGCCGAAACTCAAAAGTTTTATAAAACAGTTCATCATATCGAAACATATAGTTTTACCCCTCCGTTTTCCAATCATGCATGCATCAGTAACAAAAAGCATAATATCATATCATATAAGCATAAGCAGAATAATATAATCATAATCATAGCCTCAGTACTGCACTATACATCCCCATCCCTGACATCCCAGATGTCTGACGTCCCAGAAGCCTAATAAGGTCACAATCCCAAGGCTACGCGTGCCGCTCAAGGTCTCAATCCCGAGTCCAAATCTCGAACCCAGTCTGCGTATGGCATCCCAGATGTTGGACGTCATAGTCGTCTAATATATATAATCCTGCTCCTAAGTCACTATACGGTCCGGTCTCTCCGTAGAATGACCCCTCGTAGGAAATGCGCTGTGACCACTCCGGGTTACCACTATCCGGAGGAGACAGTATCACTAGGGTAAGTCTATACAGTGCAGAACTGAAAGAACCATCAATATATGTAACCGAGTCTCATAACAGTGTATAAACAACCAGACGGGTCTCATGCCCAAAACCTCGTAATACGTGCAAGAATCATAATTCATGGAATTTCGAATATCAATTTGATCATATAATATAATACTCAAAAAATTTATGCATGCAAGTGTTATACAAAATCAAAAGCCCACTCACAGTACGATTCCGTTGCAAATCCGAGCGTATAACCCTACCCTGGTGCTAATGTACGATTCCTATCATGTCCAAAGTACACGTAAAGGTCACTACAAGTCCCTACTATTCAACCATGAAACCCTAGACTGAAACTGGCTTGGGAAAGTTGCCCGAACACACTTCCCAAGGAAATAAACCCTACTTTGACCAACTTAACGATCTCTGATTGACCCGAAACCATCGCCATTGGATCCGGATCGTCTAAACCTTAGGAATGGTAGTGGTCCCACCAAAAACATTGTTCACATGCGCTCTCATACGTCGGTCAACGCGATGGTCAACGCTGGAATAGTACCCTAATGACGTCATCGCTGACTTCATCTGACAGCTCTCAGGTCTGACATGTCAGACTCTGACAGGTGCCACATGTCAACATATAATTGATCCACGTCATAGTCTTATCAGTGCCACGTGTCAGCACGGCAATGGACCACGTCACTAACATGTCATTGACACGTGGGAGCCCTTGATTGGGCCACGTCACTGACATGTCAATGCTAACTGTGCACTGACATGTGACACATGTCGACAGCTAGTTGGTCGACGTCACCTGACATGTCTGACATGATGACGTGCTGACGTCATCATCCCCTACCTCTAGATGCTAGACCCGAATGTATACAACCGGGTCGCCCCAGACCCGCTACTTGACCCGGCTGCCAAACCTTCGTTTCTCAACCATTTTAGTCCTAATTTATCACTAAATGCTCGTCTCACTCTCCTCTATAGTTCTAACTATTCAAAAACATCAAATACGGGCTAGATCTGAAGGTTTACCTAGATGAACAGTAAGTCTATTTTTCTGTCGCCGTCATCTTGCAACTCCGGTCACTACCGGCCTCGAAACCAGATCTTATAAGCTCGTCTCAGTCCCTAGAAGTTGTTAGGAGCAATAGAAGCATTAAACGGGCGTGGGAAACATAAGCTCCATTTCTGGGTTCAAAAAAACAGTTTTGGGTTTCCAGAAACTTACCCTCTATCGTAGCTCCATCGCAGCTCAGCCCCTCAGAGTCGTCGCCTTCCTCCCCCGGTCAGTCTCTCAGTTATTTCCTCTTAGCCAGTCACGGTGGACGACATGGTCTGGTGGTCGGGTTGTGGTGGTTCTCGGTTAAGGCAGGCTTCAACCTCGCGGGACTAACCTCAAACGACATCCAATCAACTCGAAACCTATTCCAATGGATTCGTTATAACATTTAGAACAAAAACTCAATTGACACCTTCCTCAGAAACCACCGCACGTGCCTCCACGCGCCGCCCAACGTGGCTGCGCGTGGGCCTCACGCGCCTGCACACAGGGTACTATTCACCGTCGTCTACCTCGTGTGAACCGGTCTGAATCGGCGTTCCCAGTTCTCTGCCGTCCGTCCACCAATTCGACTCCTCTCTTCACCATCCTCACCGTCCAGTCCTAAGCAACCCATTCCCCTTATTCTAACACCTCGACACAGCCCCTAGATCAACGTCCCTAACTCGAAATAAAACCCGATCAGTCCCCTGTTCTTCTTCCCGGCCAACCAGCCACTCCCCCTTCACGGCAACCACACTAAACCACTCCTAGGAACCTACTGAAACTCACCCAACTCACCAAATCTCTCGACTCACACTCAAAACCCACGACTTCCCGTCTGAAATTCACGGAAAAATAGAGTAATCTAACGGGGTGAGAAATTACATGCTGTCGATGGTCGCCGTGCTCGCCACCGTAGTCCCTGAAGTCCTCAGGGCCGTCCCAGCCTCCTCTCGAGTCCAATTGAACCAACACACGGCTACACCACCACCCAACTCTTCTATATTCTCTCTGTTTTCTGTAACTCACACCTCACACACACCGATTCCCTCACAACTTCTCACTCACCTCCACTCAGCAGCTCTCACTTAAACTCTCACACACTCAACAAGTCACACAAACACCCCACACCACCTTCACCTGCTCGATTCCCTCTCAGCCTCACTCTGTTTCTCTCAAAGGCACGATTAACAGCCCCCCAATTATTTGGACCCGTGAGAGATCCTAGAAGCCACTAGACCCCTAGCACGTGTCACCATCCCCTCAGCCTTCTCACAAAAATCCCAATCCAGCTAGTCCAGGTGTCCCAATCCAATTGCACAATTCCAATGTGCAAAAGACCAAAATGCCATTCTTTTGAACCAAAATTACGATTGTGCCACTACCTTTCTAGACCCATAACTCACACATCCTAACTCCGATGAACACGTGCCACCTGTCATCGAACTCAGGACGACGAGATCTACCTAACGGTCCTAGGTCAACGTGTCAAAACCCGATCGTACGAAAAGTCAACTATTCCCCCTAGTTTACCCAAATTATGGCAATGCCCTCAACCTTCCGAACATCATAACTTCCTCCTCGGATGTCGGAATCGGGCGTACCACCTGTCTATGGATTCGTGATGTCCCGAACTACGTCACGGTCATCGGTCAATGTCCATTTGACCGCCCGAACTCAAAGTCAACATTTTACCCAACCTAGGGGTGAAATCGTCATTCTACGCTACCGAACCTATCGTAACTGACTAACTACCAATTAAGCTCACTAATCTCATTGTAAGCACGGTCTTAACCCTAATTCCCGGGATGGGTCGTTAAAGCAGGGGGTTATTTCAGTTAACACAGGTGGGGAAGGTTTGTTTGTGTTTGAAATAATTAAAATGGACAAATGGGGTGAGGAGAAATGTGAGGTTTAGAATATATATGGACCAATTAATGAACCCTAATCTGAACCCTAGCTAACGGATGAGTGACACTTGTCACTCATCCAAGTGTCCCTTAACCACTTTCCAACTAATCCAGATATTAATTAATTAACATGGTTTTTGAGGTGCGATTTAGCCATTTTTCGCTTCCGAGACCATAACTTTCCCGTACGAAGTCTGATTTCGACGTGTCACATGTCTAAGGACTCATGGCGTCCCGATCTACGTCACGGTCATGGTTCAAAGTCCAAAATAGTTCCTAGCTCAAAAGTCAACTTTTTCCTCCCCTTAGGGACAAAATGGTCATTTTACAATAAAATAATAATTATAAAAGTTTGGGTCGTTACACTGGAGATAACGCTCACCTCCGAGGTACGGAGATGTCACGATGCGCCTACTGTCGAACAGCCGAGGGAGGCTCGACTCAGGGGTGTGGATGTTATATGAGATCGATCGTTAATATGTTCATGATGATCTGGAGATTGTCGGCCGGTGATGTGTTCACGGCGACATGCTCGGATCAGAGCGGTCCTTGATCTTATGGGCACGCGTTGCTGGGATTGGATAACGTGGCTGATGGTGATAGGCTGAGATCCCACACGTTCGATATAAGAATGGGTCCCAAGGTTTTTGATTGATTGATTGTGTCCAGATGTTTTCACATATGTTGGTTTTGAAAAGAAAGCCTTTGATTTTATAGGTTTTCATATGCTACCGTTTTATTTGAAAAGCAATAGTTTTAAAGTGATATACATGCATTCTTTATAAAACGGTGGGTGAACAGTATATTTCAAAAAATGGTTTTAATAAATGCTTATTTTTGTCCAATCACACCTTTTGTTGTTTTTGGCACCTTTCAGGTTGATTGCAGATGCGGGCTGTAGCAGAGATGCTGACAAAACATGCCGCAACGCACACCGCAGATCTTGGCGTATTCTAGATAACCCCTACCGAGTTACGGTTTTATTCCTTGTCTGACACGTGATCTTGTGGTGTGCGATGACAAGGGGATTGGGAAGGGTCCTGTCCCCTATCCCGAGACAAACTTCGATTGACCCCAAACATGCGCCATAAGGTTCGTAAGATCAAGAACATGAAAAGTAATGCGTGTTGATCAGAGCTTGATGAGATGTCGCACACACCTCCACGCTCCGGTGGCATAGCGTTGAGTTTTCCCCCACCCGCTGGTACTGTTAACATGAATATTCCCTCAGAAAATCTCCATAACCACCCGAAATTCAAAGCTTCATATATCTCTCAAATTTTCTGTAACGACCCATCCCGGAAGTCGGGATTAGTGAAGTGATTAGTGACGGATTAGCTGAGTTAATCGGTGGTTAGTTGGTTACTTTGGACGTTCGGCGTAGAATGACTATTTTGCCCCTAGATTGGGCAAAATATTGACTTTTAGTTCGGATGGTCAATTGGGCATTGATCGATGACTGTGACGTAGTTCGGGACGTCACGAGTCCGTAGACAGGTGGTAGACCCTATTCCGACATCCGAGGAGGAAGTTATGATGTTTGGAAGGTTGGGGGTATTACCGTAATTTGGTTAAAAGAGGGGCAATAGTTGACTTTTCGCACGACAAGGTTTTTACACGTAGACCGAGGACCGTTAGGTAGATCTCGTCATCCTGAGTACAACGACAAGCGGCATGCCTTCATCGGACGTAGGACGAGTGAGATACGGGTCTAGAACGGCGAAGGGTAAAATCGTAATTTGGACTCATAAGGGCATTTTGGTCTTTTTGCACATTGGGAATTGTGCAAAGCAGATTGGGACAAGTGTACAGGGCCTATTGGATATTTTGAGTTTGGGACCATAGGGCTTGGACACGTGGGGACTGTCTAGTGGGTTCTACAAAGTTGCACGGTGCAAAATTAAATGGGTTAACCGTGCTTGAGAGAAACAGAGACTGAGTTTAAGAGGAGAGATTGATCAGGTTGCAAAGAATGTCAGGACCCACCCCAGTTCCACCCCGAAAACCGAGGTAAATCCTGCTCCCGTCTGACACCCCGACACAAAAACTAAAGTAAACTCACGAAAAGTCTCGAAAAACACAGTCAGACGCAGGAGAAAGTTTAAACATCCCGAAGTCAAAGTTTTACAGAGCATAGTACCAAATGCAAAAGAAAGAAAATCAATAAACAAAGTACACGCACAACGGAAAATCTAAAGCTCTCCGGGGTCACTCTATGCCTCTAACGATGCCTCGACGTCGAAACCCCGCACTAGCTCCACGAACTAGAGGGCAATTTAAAACCAGAAAGTGTGAGTGGACCATAAATAAAGAAAAATTTCCAAAACCATTTTATAATAAAACCAGGTTTGGCCCTCCGTTTTGAAATCACACATGCATAACCTAGTTATTGAAAACAATTCTAAATCACATAACGATCATCATAAAGATCTTTGTAAAATCATCATAAAAACAGTTATAGAACTCACATTATAAGCATCATAAAACTGTATCATAAAACAGAAGGCTCAACCAATCATTATCCGATCAAAACTGCTGGATCTATCCGAGTCTTTAAACTCCCGAGTCTTTAAACTCAATCCAGGCCTCAATAATATCCGAGTCTTTAAACTCAACAGGCCTACGGGGGAAATATCAATATATCCGAATCTTTAAACTCCCCGAGTCTTTAAACTCAATCCGGGTCTTTAAACCCAATCCCGGCCCGTCCCCCGTCAATCAATATCCGAGTTTTTAAACTCAATAACCAGATCCAGCAAATCCAATCAAACCGTTTGAAAACCATTTTCCATTTCCATATCCAAACTCGAATCCGAAATAACTGGTCTGATGCTCGTCCGGCATCCCGAACCGTCATTCCGAACCCAAATCCGGAAATCCACTTTTCAACTTTAAAACCAAATCTCGTTTACCGAAATCCGATTCTAAAACCAAAAACCTTTATCATTAAATCCTCTCTCAAAATCCATTTATAATCATTGAAAACCATTTATCATTTGAAATCCCGAAACTATAACATCATAAGCAGAAATCAACCTTTTATCGTCAAACGTGCCAATTACGTTATTTTCTCGAAAAATGTACAATTATGGAAAACCAACACCACGCATTCAACAATCATGAAATCACATGTAAAACCATAAAACCAGTATGAAAAACAGTTATGCATGCTTGAGTTTAGAGAAGGGGTCCACTCACAGTCACCGGCACGTCACCCGCGCCCCGTACGTTCCTCAGCTTCCTCGGGAAGTCCCGATCCTGTCACAAGTCACCTAAGTATGTTACTAACACGTCTACTAAGACTCTCCTACTTTTCCCCAAAAATACCCGGGTCCTAAACGTATCGAACCGGAACCCTAAACCGTCAACCTCGCAGAACTACTCCGAATCGACATTCGAACAACCCGAAACCAATTCCAATGGATTCCTTATGACATTTAGAACAAAAACTCGGTTGACCGTTTTCCCAAACACCACCGCACGTGCCCCCACGCGCCTGCACACGATCACTGTTAATCATCGTCTACCTCAGCTCGACCAGCCTGAACCGGCGTTCCCGGTTCTCCGCCATCCGTCCACCAATTCGACTCCTCTCTTCACCATCCTCACCGTCCAGTCCTAAGCAACCTATCCCCCTTACTCTAACACCTCGACACAGCCCCTACATCATCGTCCCCAAATTCGAAACCAAACCTGAACCATCCCCTATTTCACACTCCAGCCACCCAAGTCCTCCCCCGTCACGGTGGCTATCCTAAACGCTTCCTAGGACCTCCCTGAGCCTCACACCACTCACCAAAACCGTCGACTCAACCCCAGACTGCACGACTTCCCGTTTGAACATCACGGCAAAATAGAGTACATACACGGGGAAAAGAATTACCTGCCTGTCGATCGCCGCCGTGCTCATCGCCGCACTCCCTGGAGTCCACAGAGCCGCCCCAGCTTCCCTTCGAGTCCAATTGAACCAACACACGGTCACACCACCACCACGACCTCTCACCTCTTCTCTGTTTTTCTAGTTTTCCCCGTGAGTTCTCACACTCCTCACACACGAACACGACCCCTCCCAGCCTCCTCACCTTACTCACTATCTATCTCACGATCTCTGGTCACTCACTCCCTCACTAGGACACACAAACACCCACGGCCACCGTCCAATTTTCTCTCAAGCTTCCTCTCTGTTTCTCTCTGGTTCGAACACACATGGCTGCACAACCAAAATAATTGGACCGTGCACCCTAGAAACCTCTAGCCAAACCCCACGTGTCACAATCCTCTCAACCCACTCACAAAAATCTCCTCTCTGCCCTGGACACTTGTCCAAATCTGGCTGCACTAAGTCCCATGTACAAAAGACCAAAATGCCCCTCTTTGACTCCAAAATTACAATTTTGCCCTTACCGTTTTAGACCCGTAACTTACTCATCTTAGGTCCGATGAATACGTGCCGCCTGTCATCGAACTCAGGACGACGAGATCTACCTAACTGTCCTAGGTCAACATGCAAAACCCCGATCGTACGAAAAGTCAACTTCTTCCCCTATTTTACCCAAATTACGGTAATGCCCCCAACCTTCCGAACATCATAACTTCCTCCTCAGATGTCGGAATCGGGCGTGCCAGCTGTCTACGGATTCGTGACGTCCCAAACTACGTCACAGTCATCGATCAAAGTCCATTTGACCGCCCGAACTAAAAGTCAACTATTTACCCAACCAGGGGCAAAATCGTCATTCGACGCTAAAATCCAAAAGTATCCAACTAACCACCGATTAAGCTCACTAAGCCCATCTTAATCACTGTCTTAATCCGACTTTCCAGGACGGGTCGTTACAGAGAGTGTGTGAGTGTGATCAGAGGGAGGCTGAGAGTGCAGGGACTGGGTTGAGAGGAATTGAGAGTCGAGTGGTGTGTGTGAAGGGAGGAAAACTCAGAAAAAACAGAACCGAGGACCACCGTGCATGGTTGTGCACTTCAAGTGATCAAACCATCAAATTGAAGCTGTGGTGGTGTTTAGTGACCGTAGAGGAGCCTTGGGGACTCAGTGGAGCACGACGGAGCTCACGGTGGCGGTATGAGAGCAGGTAATTTCTCGATTTGCCTCTGTTTCCTCTGTTTTGTAGTTTTGGTTCAAACGCAAAGTCGTGACTTTTGGGGCTAAGTCGAGGTGTCCTGTGAGTTCGAATAAACTCAGTAGGTCCCCAGGAACCCTTAGAACTCGAAGCCGTGACGAGGGGATGCACGGTTGACCAGGAACCGAAACAGGGGTTTTGGACGGGTTTTGTTCGAGCTTGAGGGAGGTGGTTTAGAGGCCGTGTTGTCGTGTTTTGAGTAGGGGAATAGATTGCTAGGAAGGGGACGAAGCTTCTGGCTTTGAAAGGAACGGAAATGGGCGGAGAAAGGCGGAGAACCGGTCACGCCGGTTCAGACCGGTCTAGTGATAGAAGAAGAAGATGAACAGTGTCACTGTGCAGGTGCGTGAAGCCCACGCGCAGCCCCTTTGGGCGGCGCGTGGGGAGGTTTCTGGGGAAACTTCCAACATAGTTTTTGGTCTGATCGTTGTAAAGAATCTGTTGGGACAAGTTTCGGGACAATCGGACAACGTCTCGGGTTAGTTCTAAGTGTTCAAAGGTTTAGGGTTCCGTTTAAGTACGTTTAACGTTCGGGGAAATTGGGGAAAATTAGGAGAAACTTAGTTGACGTGTTAGTGACTAGTTTTGGTGATTTGTGACAGGATCGGGAATCCCTGAGGCTACCGAGGAATGTACAGGACGCGAGTGACGTGCCCGAGAACAGTGAGTGGACTCCTTCCTTGTAACTGAGCATGCATAACTGCTTTTAATTACTTGTTTTATGGTTTTCATTATGATTTCATGATTATTGAATATACTATAACTGTTTTACATAATTTCACGTTTTTCGAGAAATTGCGTATTTCAGCACGTTTTTCGAGAAATGCTGTCAGTATGATTTTGATGCTATGCTTTTGGGGATTTCAATCGATAGTTGGTTTTCAATGATTATAAATGGATTTTGAGACA
Organism: Prinsepia uniflora; assembly: GCA_032719365.1. Taxonomy (NCBI): domain Eukaryota; kingdom Viridiplantae; phylum Streptophyta; class Magnoliopsida; order Rosales; family Rosaceae; genus Prinsepia; species Prinsepia uniflora. The sequence continues at coordinate 8,426,956 of CM064868.1, read as the reverse complement.
TGATTTGATGATCAAGGGTTTTCAGTTTTAGAATCGGATTTCGGAAAGCGAGATTTGGTTTTAAAGTTGAAAAAGTGGATTTCCGGATTTGGGTTCGGAATGTCGGTTCTGGATGCCGGAATGGCTTCAGAATAGTGATTTCGAATTCGAGTTTGGATATGGATTTAGAAATTGTTTTCAAACGGTTTTGGATTGGATTTGCTGTATCTGGTTATTGGGTTTAAAGACCCAGATTATGATTGACGGGGGACGGGCCCGGATTGGGTTTAAAGACCCGGATTGATTTTAAAGACTCGGGAGTTTAAAGACTCGGATAATGATATTTTCCCCCGTAGGCCTGTTGAGTTTAAAGACTCGGATTATATTGAGGCCTGGATTGAGTTTAAAGACTCGGATAGATCCAGTAGGTTTGATCGGATGATGATGTTGGTATTTTGTGTCTTATAATACTGTTTTTATGATGATTACTATGTGCTTTTATAAATGATTTTCAGGTATTGGGTTATGCATGCATGTTTTCAAAACGGAGGGCCAAAACCCTGGTTTGTTATGTAACTGTTTTTGAAACTTTTATTCTTTTTGGTCCACTCACACTTTTCTGGTTTTTAAATGCCCTCCAGGTCGTGGAGCTAGCGCGGGGGTTGACGTTGAGGAAGCGTCGGAGGCATAGCGTACTATAGAGTTATCCTCGAGTTTCTCGGAGTGTTTTCAGTGTTTTCCGTTGTGCGTGTAGTTTCTGTTTTACCTTGTTTGGTACTATGCTCTGTATAATGGTTGACTTGTTAGTTTTTGAATTCTCCCTTGTCTGGCAATGTAATTTGTGGGTTTTCGTGAGGTTGTTTCGGTCTTTTGTGTTGGGTTGTCAGACGGGAGCAGGGTTCACCTCGGTTATCGGGGTGATGATCGGGGTGGGTCCTGTCATTTTCAACCAAATTTAGCATTCTAATATTGGAAATTTATCTACTCAGTCTTAAGAATCCAAAACTGAAATTCAAATAGAGAAATAATACCAGTAGTGGCTGGCAAATCCCTTGAAATCTTTGGTCTATGCTCAAACTTGTGCTCTTCCGTGCATGGTGGTCTTCTTGGCTCGTGGAAGGTACGATTGTGTTCCTGGGAATGAGAAGGTATGATGAAAACTGATTTGGTATGGTATTAAAAACCCATCGCATGGTGTGTGACACATGTCACACATCAATAAGGACACCCAAAAGCAGGTGCTAACTCACCATTATGCAAAATAACTAAAATGCCCTTTGATCTTATACATTCATGAACATACCGTTCTAGACTAGTAACTTTTTCGTTCGAACTCTGATTTTCACATGTCAGCTGTCTACGAACTCGTAAACTCAAAACCCCACACAAGGGTCCTAGAAAAACTCACAAAAAGGTTTCCGAACAAAAGTGGCTTTCGAACCTCTTATAAACACAAGGGTAAAATAGTAAATTTCCATTTAAAATCTTTGAACTTACATTTTCTAATTTTTTTTGGTTCGTTATAGTACATGCCTAGTGTTTTCCGTGAATTTAATTCACCAATTTTTCTATGTTTATAAATATCCTTAGTTTATAAATTAAGTTTTTTTTCTTCAAAAGTATAAAGAATCATTAAAAACGAAAATAATATCCTTAGTTTATAAATTAAGTTTTTTTTCTTCAAAAGTATAAAGAATCATTAAAAACGAAAATAAATGTTTACATCTTGAACGAGTTGTATAAATCGAGCGCTTTCCTGCTATGACAACTCTCAATGTACAAAGAGAATGCATTTTTGAGTCTGTTCTATTTTTAATTACTCTAAAACATCAGGAATTTGGTTTGTCCAATAAAAATGACATGGGAAGTATCTATACCCTCAAAATATATATCCACCTAGTATAACCAATCGTTAAATATTTATATATTAAATTTTAATTTCCATGATCCTCGGAGAAAACTATATAGTATATGCCCTCTGGATTTTAATACCCCGGCCAGTGTATTCATTGAAATTTATTTTATGTGGAAGAAAATAAGTTAGGACGGCCAAAATATTAAGAAGTCAACCCATCCAAATAGCTCGTGCAACCACGTTTTGTGTTGTCTCAAAAATCTTATGTCACAAAACACAAGCAAGAAGCTTGCACTCCTCGTTTCTCGTTAAATCGTGTGCACCATCTTCTTGTTAGTCATCCCACTAATTGAATTTAATTAATTCTCTCTTATAAATCCTCTTAGTTCGTGTGCACCATCTTCAAGCTTCATTCCAGCCATGGCTTCTATAGCCCCTCTCTTGTTATTACTGGTTTCATGCTTTCTAGCCTACTTTCCCCCATCATTTGAAGCCTACCCATCCTCAGGCTACTACACAACTCCTAAGACCACCATGAACGTAGTCGACTCGTGCTGGCGGTCCAAGTCCAATTGGGCCACCAACCGCCAAGCCTTGGCTAACTGTGCAATAGGCTTCGGCAAAGACGCGATAGGCGGTAAATACGGACGTATATACGTTGTCACGACGCCATATGACGACCCGGTAAACCCTCGACCTGGGTCACTCCGATACGGAGTGATCCAAACGCAACCACTGTGGATCGTTTTTGCCAGGGACATGGTGATCACACTAAAAAATGAGCTCATTATGAATAGTTTCAAGACCATAGACGGTAGAGGGGCAAAAGTGGAAATTGCGTACGGACCATGCATAACGGTGCAGGGGGTTAGTCATGTAATTATACATGGAATAAGCATCCATGATTGTAAGCCTGGAAAAGGTGGAAATGTTAGGAGCAGTCCTACACACGTTGGTCAACGCCGAGGGTGCGATGGAGACTCCATTTCCATCTTTGCTTCGTCTCATGTTTGGGTCGACCATTGTTACTTAGCTCGTAGCAGCGACGGTCTCATTGACGTCACCCATGCCTCCACTGCCGTCACCATCACTAACAACAACTTCTCTCAACATGATAAGGTACGAAAACATAATGTTACGTACACATATGTGATCATCATTTTTCGATTGATTAGGAATTAGGAATTAACTTCGATTGATTTAACCTAAGTGATTAATAATATATGTTCAGGTGATGCTGCTTGGGCATAATGATGAGTTTAGTGCAGATAAAGTTATGAAAGTCACGATCGCCTTTAACGTTTTTGGAATTGGCCTTATTGAAAGAATGCCGCGGTACGTGTGTTATTATAATAATAAGAATATCAGTCAATTATGCGATGACGAATTATAATGCGATATTTTAGGCCAAATAATTTAATTTATTGTCAAAAAAATTAGGGTGAGGTTTGGGTATGCTCATGTTGCCAACAACAGATACGACGAGTGGAAGATGTATGCCGTGGGAGGCAGTGCGAATCCGACGATCTTCAGCGAAGGGAACTACTTCGTAGCTCCTGACACAGGTTTTTCCAAACAGGTCACTAAAAGAGAGGCTGGAGGGGGTTGGAATAACTGGAAATGGCGATCTTCGAGGGACGTCTTCAAAAATGGTGCTTTTTTTGTTCAATCTGGATATGGAAGTTGTTATCCACTTTACACTCGAACGCAGTCGTTTAAGGTTGCAGATGGAGGCATGGTTCCTGCTTTAACTTCAAGTGCAGGTCCTCTCAGATGCTTCGTTGGTAGCGCATGTTGATATAAATATATACATATGCTCCATCATAAAAACCACAACTGATTTTCCCCTTTTTTTCTTTTTTGCAAAAAAAATGACGCTATTTGTACATTGGTTCCAACTGAGATGTTGGAAGCACGCGTATGCATACGTAATTACGTATAGCACGTGACAGTAGTGAGGAGAAGAACCTATATCTACTGGTCTATTATCAACCTTCATAGACTATTTATTGTCTGTGAATCTATCCGAAGTGTATGTTGCTGTGCACAATTGAGATCGAACTGATCGAATATACGATAGATAGTACGAGATTAATGAACTTTTGTTATAGTGAGAACTATATGATTGTGTTAATCTATGGATTATATTCTAACATATAAGAACTTTATTATTAATGGCAGACATTATTGAACTGTGCTTGAATGGAAAATTATTGTCACCGTTTTTAAATTTTACATTAATTTTAGCTATCAATTATCCATGAACTTTATTATTAATGACAACGTTCTGAACTATGCCTAAATGCGCATTGACAATTATTTCGTTAAAATTTTAACTGTTTTTGTTTAAAATATAGGTAAATTTGTCTTTTTAAGTGTGTTTATAAAGTTATAATAAGGATTAACTTTGGACTTCATTTCTACTGAATATATAGAGAACATTGTATAAACCCACTTAAAAAAATAATTTTACCATTATTTTTCATAGAAATAGTTAAGTATTTTCATGGAAGGACTATTAATTAATACATATTTAGATATAGTTTAAGGATGTTTGCTACTAACAATTAAAATTTTAAAAATAGTTAAAATTAGTGTAAAATTTAGTAACGATGACAATAATTTTTCTGTATATAATAATAGGAAGCTTATTTATGTACTCCTTTATAATATTACCACGGTCTGTTAGCAATGCAGGATTCAGTCCAGTCCTCATCAGTCAAAGGAGCATCATAACTTAATGATGATGCAATGCAGCTGATCACTACAGATGCCACCTCACAAGATCGGTTAGAGTTTGTTACATGTATGAGCTGTTAGTTAGTTGTAGACGGTTATAGTTTCTTAGCCTTCAAGCAACAACTTGTGTAGAGCAGATCAAGTATAAAGCTTAGATTCAATGTAACAGTAAAAGTATGAAAGTGAAAATCAAACAAATCGTATTCTTCCATTACTTCTCTTCTCACACTTTTTCTTCCTTCTTCTTCATTCTTCTCAATCTCTCTCAATCTTCTTTACTTCAATACTCAGGTCTGATAACCAAACATGGTATCAAAGCCAGCTTTCATGGTCTTGACTAACCACCATATATGATCGATTCTGGAGCTTCCGCTGAAATATACAGATCAGTTCTTCTTCTTATCTTCTTGAACTCACAGTTTTCTCCTCCTTGCTTAAATCGTGATTATGTGTTTCTTGATTTTTTCTTCTTGAATCTTCAATATTAAACAGTGCACTCTACGTGCTTGTAATTTTGTCTCTCTCAACCTTCTATCATAGCAATGCAGAACTATGGTTACTGCCTCACAACTCCAAATTCTTCAATCTCCAATTGCCTCTCTTATTCCAACGATTGGAAATGTTGTCACAGTTAAACTCCATGATCACAACTTCATCACATGGAATTTCCAAATGGAGTTGATGCTGAATGTTAACAACATCATGAGGTTTGTTGATGGTACTCAGTGCTTTTCTAATCGTGTGCCACCTGAACCTGCTGCACAGAATTCCTCTCTGTCTTCTAATGAATACCTGGTCTGGAAAATGCATGATCAAGCACTAATGCAGCTAATCACCTCCACATTGTCTCTTGCTGCTATTTCTTGCATTATTGGATGCAAGAGTGCTCAAGAAATGTGGCTTAGCCTTAGGGACAGGTTTGCCTCTTCAACAAAGACCTCAATTTTCCAGATGAAAACTGACGTGCAAAACATCAAGAAAGGATAAGATAGCATGACTCAATATCTGCAGAAAATTAAAGACTCAAGGGATCTTCTTGAGTCCTGCAATGTCATTTTTGGTGATGATGACATTGTGATTCTTACTTTAAGAGGTCTACCTGCAGAATTCAATACTTTCAGATGTGTCATTCGTGGCAGAGAAAGTTCAATTAGCCTTAAAGATTTCAGGTCCCAATTGTTAGCTGAAGAATCTGTCATTGAACAGTCTGTTGAAAATAGTTTCCTCTCAGCTTTACATGCCACAAAGAATTCTGGTTCTAGTTCTATACAAGTTGTACCTGAGATTGGCTCCTCTACTTCTTTCCCTTCCAATGCACTTCTTATCAATCCTAGTCCATCACAGTCATCTCAAATCAGTTTTCAACCTCAACAACATACAGCTGCCTCTGTTGATCAGGGTCATTATCCACAATTTTTTTATAATTTTCAATAGTATGGATTCACTGGAGGATATCAGCAAACCAATAACAATTTCAGCAATAACTACAAGGGAAATAGCTATAAAGGCAGGAACAAAGGCAAATGGAATCCCAGTTATAGTAACCCTGGTCCTAGATCTTGGAACAATCCAATCACAGCAAGAATAGTGCTGGTATTCTAGGAGCACCAAACAAACAACAGTTCTTTCCTTCTCCCATTGTCAAATATGTGGAAGAAAAGGTCACACTGCTCCTGATTGCTATCACAGACATCAGAATGATCCAACTCAAACTGGTGAAGGAGAGCAGTGCCAAATCTGCTGGAAATTTGGTCACTCAGCAATCAACTGTTATCACAGAGGGAATTATTCTTACCAGGGATCATCACCACCTCAAAATCTTACTACCATGAGTGCTCAAGGACCCTTTCCTTCTCAGCAGCAAGAATATTGGATTGCTGACACTAGGGCTACAACACACATGATTGAAATCTCCCAGATCCAAAGACCTTATCCATCTGAGTCCACTGATGTCATCACCACTGCTGGGGGCATAGTTTTGAAAGTAGCACATGTTGGACAATCTACACTTGTCACTTCTCAACCTACACCTCACTGTTTTAATTTACATGAAGTTCTTCATGTCCCACATAGCTCTGCTAATCTGCTTTCTGTTAACAAGTTATGCAAAGATAATGTCAGGACCCACCCCGGTTTCACCCCGAAAACCGAGGTAAATCCTACTCCCGTCTGACACCCCGACACAACCCAGTCAGACGCAGGAGGAATTATACCAATATCCCGAAGTCAAGTTTTACAGAGCATAGTACAAAATACACAAAAAGAAAAACCGATAAACTAAATACACGCACGCGGAAAAATTGAAAACACTCCAGGATCCCTCACGTGACTTCTATGCCTCAGACGCTGCCTCGACGTCAAGACCCCGCGCTAGCTCCACGACCTAGAGGGCAATTTAAAATAGAAAGTGTGAGTGGACCAGAATAAAAGAAAGTTCTAAAACCATTTTATAAGAAAACCGAGTTTTACCTTCCGTTTTGAAAACCACATGCATAACCCAGTTATCGAAACAGTTATGAATCAATTACCATAAAACATCATAAGAAACAGAAACACTATAAAACAGTTATAGAAATCATAGCATGTGCATCATAAAACCATATCATAAACCATGAACGTCAAATCATCATTTCCCGATCAAACCTGCTGGACCTATCCGAGTCTTTAAACTCCCGAGTCTTTAAACTCAATCCAGGCCTCAATAATCCGAGTCTTTAAACTCCCGAGTCTTTAAACTCAACAGGACTATGGGGGAAATCAATATATCCGAGTCTTTAAACTCCAAAGTCTTTAAACTCAATCCGGGTCTTTAAACCCAATCCAGGCCCGTCCCCCGTCAATCACAATATCCGGGTCTTTAAACCCAATAACCAGATCCAGCAAATCCAATCCAAAACCATTTGAAATCCACATCCAAACCCGAATTCGAAATCACCGGTCTGATGCCCTTCCAGCATCCCGTACCGTCATTCCGAACCCAAATTCGGAATCCACTTTCCAACTTTAAAACCAAATTCCGCTCTCTGAAATCCAATTTTAAAACCGAAAACCTTGATCATCGAAATCATGTTCCAAAATCCATTTATAATCATTGAAAACCCTTTAGCGTTTGAAACCCCAAAACCATGGCATCAAAATCAGAAATCAAGACTTTCTCGTAAAACGTGTCAAATACGTTATTTCTCGAAAAACCATGCAATCATATAAAACCACATTATAAACCCAACATTCATGAGATCACGTATGTAAAACAAGTATAGAAAACAGTTATGCATGTTCGAGTTTAAGGAAAGGGTCCACTCACAGTACCGAGCCCTCAATCGCGTCCCGAACGTCCAGCACGTTCCTCAGCTTCCTCGGGAAATCCCGGTCCGGTCAAAAACCGCCAAAGTACGTTACTAACACATTCACGAGGATCCACCCTAATTCCCTCAAAAATCCCCGGGTCCTAAACGTAACGAACCGGAACACTAAACCTTCACCCTCGCGAAACTACTTCGATTCGACGTTCGATTAACCCGAAACCAAATCCAACGGACTCGTCATAACTCCTAGACCAAAAACCATGTTGGAAGGTTCGTCGGAAAATGCCCCACGCGCCGCCCAAAGTGGCTGCGCGTGGGCCTCACGCGCCAGCTACAGTACGTCTTCAACCTCGAGTCTACTGTGCTGAACCGGCCGCCGCAGACTGAACCGGCGAGAACTGATCTCCGCCGTCCGGCCACCAATTCGACCCCTCTTTTCACCCACAGCTTCGTCCAGACCTACTCTATCCATCCCCATCCTCCTTAGGCCTCGACACGGCCCCTACACCGTCGACTCAAGCTCGAAACCAGACGGCCCGAACTCCCCTGTTTTCCTTCCCGGCCACCCATGTCACCTCCCATCACGGTGGCCATCCTAAACTCTTCCTAGGACCATCTTGAACCTATCCCAACTCACCTTAACCTTCGACTCAGTCCCGAACTTCACGACTTCCGGTTCGAACATCGACGGCAAAACAGAGCACACAGAGTACCCGCCGTCGTTTTAACCCCCACCGTGCACCTCCCGTCACGGCAGCACAACCAAAAGACACCCTGGACTCAACTGAAATCCCTAGACTCCCCTAGACTCTTCGGTTCTACCTCTCAAGCCACGACTTCCGATTTGAAGTTCACGGCCAAAACAGAGCATATACACAGGGATGAGAGATTACCTGAAATCGTCCACCGCCGTGCTCGCCGCCGCGTTCCCTGGGATCCACAAAACCGTCTCAACCTCCTCTCGAGTTCACTTGCACCGCCCACGGCCACCGCACAACCACAAGCTCTCACCTCCCCCCTGTTTTCTCTGGATTTCCCGTAACCCACAGCTCTCACACACACACCCGCTGCACCTCTCAACAAGCTCACTAGCTCCCTCTCACTCTCCGACCACCCTCATACACTCACAACTTATCAGCACACACGAGCACCCTTCAATTTTCCTCACCGCCTCACTCTGTTTCACTCTGGATCGAAGAACACCCACGTACACTGCACGGTTGCACCCCAATTATTTGGACCGTGCACACACGAGAACCCCCTAGAACCCACTACACCTTTAGCACGTGTCACCATCATCTCCATTCTCTCCCCAGTGGCTCAATCCCAGCCGTCCATCTGCCCTCTCTCTGCACAATTTCCAGAGCACAAAAGACCAAACTGCCCCTCCTTTTAACTCAAAATTACGGTTTTGCCACTAACTTTCTTGACCCGTAACTCGCACATCGTAAGTCCGATGAATACGTGCCGCCTGTCATCGAACTCAGGACAACGAGATCTACCTAACCATCCTCGATCAACGTACCAAAACCCGATCGTCCAAAAAGTCAACTATTCCCCTTATTTTACCAAAATTACGATAATGCCCTCAACCTTCCGAACATCACAACTTCCTCCTCGGATGTCGGAATCGGACGTACCACCTGCCTATGAATTCGTGACGTCCTAAACTACGTCCTGATCACTGGTCAATACCCACTTGACCACTCGAACTAAAAGTTAACATTTTGCCCGAACTAGGGGCAAAATCGTCATTCTATGCTTACGGACCTATCGGGACCACCTAACCACCGATTAGCCTCACTAATCCCACCTTAATCACGCTACTAATCCCGGCTCTCGGGACGGGTTGTTACAGATAATCACTGTCATTTTGTTTGTGATGATTCCACCTTTCTCATACAGGACAGAATCACAGGGACAACACTCTTCCAAGGATTGAGTAGGAATGGCCTATATCCACTTCATTTTCCTCACATCTCTCCAACTCATTCATATCCTCGTGTTGCTTTCCTTCGAAAAACAACACAAATCCAGCTATGGCACAGAAGGTTAGGCCATCCCTCCAATCAGATTGTAACCTGTGTTCTAAAAAAGCACAAATCCTGCATTCTAAAGATTCCACTCAAACTGTCTGTGAATCATTTCTTGAAGGGAAGTTGTCAAAACAGTCTTTTTCAAGTTCTAGTACTAAATCCTCTATTCCTTTTGAGGTTATACATTCAGATGTATGGGGACCATCTCATGCTACCTCTCTTGAGGGGTTTAGATACTATGTGAATTTAGTTGATCAATGTACCCGTTTTACCTGGATCTTTTCAATGAAAAACAAATCAGAATTTCACTCTATCTTTGTTCATTTCTGTTCTTATGTTTCCAATCAATTCTCTGCCTCAATTAAGACCCTTCAAAGTGATGGAAGGGGTGAATACATGAGTCAGGCCCTTCAACTTTTTCTGTCTAGTAAGGGAATAACCCCTCACAGATCTTACCCTTATACACCAGAACAGAATGGTCTTGCAGAAAGAAAACATAGGCATATAATAGAAACAGCTATAACTTTACTTCAAACTTCAAAATTTCCTGCAACATTCTGATTTCATGCTTCTGCAACAGCAATTTATCTTATCAATAGAATGCCATGTTCTAATCTTGATATGAAATCCCCTTTTGAATCTCTCTTTCATACATTACCTCTCATAACTCATTTGAAAGTTTTTGGATGCTCATGTTTTCCTCTCCTTCGACCATATAACAATACCAAGTTACAACTTAAAACAAAAAAATGCATCATTCTTGGTTATGCTGAAAAATACAAAGGTTACATATGATATGACCCTGTGTCCAAAAAAAACATTGTCTATAGGCATGTTCTGTTTGATGAAACTCAATTTCCCTACCTTAGTCTCAATTTTTCCTCTCAAACATCTATCTCTCAGAATACTAGTATACTACCCCCCTCCATATAGTGTTCTGTCTTTCCCTACTTGTTTCAAGTCCATCCTACTCCTAATCAGTTCACTCAGACTCCTGTGGTTTCTGCTCCTGCTGAAGACAATGAGGTACACCCTTCATCTGTATCACCTTCCCACTCATCTGCTTTTTCACATAGTCTGTCAGTCAACCAAGCAGATTCCTCAGAACTTCAGGCATCCATTGAACCTGACTCTTCATCTATGCATCCCAGTAACAACACAGATACTGATTTTCAGCCTCAACTTCTGGAAGTTGTTATCCCAATCACAGGTTTTAACATGCATCCAATGCAAACCATGTCCAAGAGTGGAATTGTCAAATCTAGAGCTTTATTGTCTGCTTATACTTCTTCTTCTGCCACTAATTTCACTCAAGTTGAACCTACTACCTTCAAAACAGCATCTGTAATTCCCATCTGGAAACAGGCAATGTAGTATGGGATGAATGCTCTCTATAGTCAAGAAACCTGGACCCTGGTTCCTCTCCCCCCTTCCAAGAACCTGGTTGGGTGTAAGTGGGTGTACAGAATCAAAAGGAACTCAGATGGTACTGTTGCACGTCACAAAGCAAGGCTAGTTGCTAGGGGATTTAGTCAGGAGGAGGGCCTTGATTACAGTGAAACTTTTAGTCCAGTAGTGAAAACCACTATAGTCAGGTTGGTACTTGCTTTGGCTGCCCATTTTCAGTGGAATCTAAGACAGCTAGATGTTAAGAATGCATTCTTGCATGGTGAGCTTAAGAAGGAGGTTTACATGTCTCAGCCACCAGGGTTTGAAGACATCCATTATCCTAATTATGTCTGAAAATTGCAGAGGTCCCTTTATGGCCTAAGGGCATGGAATGACAAGTTCACTATTTTTTTTGCATGAGATAGGGTTTCAAACTACTTGGTCAGACTCCTCCCTCTTTGTTAAACAATGTTCTTCTATTTTGGTTGTTTTACTGCTGTATGTAGATGACATAATCATTATAGGGAGTAATGATTAGGCTATTTTTGAAGTCATCTCAGCCTTAACTGCTGTTGTTGATATGAAAGACCTTGGCAAGTTGCACTATTTCTTAGGTTTTCAGATTGAGTACACTTCCACTGGTCTTTTCATCTCACAATCCAAGTACATCAATGATCTGTTGTGTAAAATCTCAATGCTTGACAGTTCTCCTGTGGAAACACCAAGTGTCCTTGCTTCACGGCTAAAGAAGGATGTTGGTCCTGTTTATAGCAATCCTACCAACTACATGAGCATTGGGGTGCCCTCCAATATCTGACCTTCACCATGCCTGATATTGTCTTCTCTGTAAATCAAGTTTGTCAGTATATGCATGCTCCTTCAAAATTTCATTTCATGGCAGTTAAACACATTCTGAGGTATCTCAAAGGCACTCCTCACCATGGCATCAGTTTCAAGCCTGGTTCACTGGATTTGATTGCTTATACCGATGTCAATTCGGCTGGAGATCCAAATGATAGACACTCCACTACATGGGTTGTTGTTTATCTTGGAGCAAATCCAATCTCCTGGATGTCCAAGAAACAATCAACAGTCTCCAGGTCGAGCACTCAATCTGAGTACCCTGCCTTGGCCATTACTGCTGCTGAGGTTTCCTGGATCAGACAGCCATTGTGTGTTTTACGCATGCCTCTCCTTAAACCCCCTCTTATCTACTGTGATAGTACTTCTGCCACAAGTCTTTGTGCCAATCCAATCTTCCACTCTCGGGCAAAACACATTGAGATCAATTATCATTTTGTAAGGGAAAAGGTGGTTCGGGGTGATTTGAATGTTCAACACATTCCCTATAACGACCCGTCCCGAATTCCAGGATTTGATTAGTGACTAATCAAGGATTAGTGAGATTAATCGGTGATTAGTGGGGTACTTGCTGACGGACGGTGCAAAATGACGATTTTACCCCTAGAATGGGCGAAACGTTGACTTTTTGTTCGGGTAGTCAAATGAACTTTGGCCAATGGCTGTGACATAGTTCGGGACGTCACGAATTCATAAACAGGTGGCACGTCCGATTCCGACATTCGAGGAAGAAGTTGTGACGTTCGGAAGTTCATGGGTATTTTGGTAATTTGGTTAAAAAGAGGCAAATAGTTGACTTTTGATCGGGAGGTCCGATGGCCGAGAGCCGAGGACCGTTAAGTAGATCGGGTCGATACGAATTCATAGATAGGCGGCACGCTGAAATCGGACGTCGAACGGGAAAGTTATGGGTCACGGAAGTTCGGGTACACTATGCATACATTACGAGGCAGGGACACTTGGCGAAACCTTATTGGTTGACTTTTCAGTGTGGGACCCTTGGATGAGTGACAAGTGTCACTCATCCTATTGGTCATTTACCCCAAAAAGTGGATCTAAATGGTGATTGGTGGGATTTATAATATAATATTGGGTTTGAGATTATTTTATAATATCCTTAACCACTCTCTCTTAATCCCAACCGTCCATCCCATCACTCAATCCATCCTCACCGTCCACCCCTTTGATCATCACACCTAAACACTACCTTCTTCTTCATCGATCACACTTCCACCATTTTCACTTCTTCCCTTGAACCCGAACACCCCTCCTCCATGAACACCCTCCAAACTTCCTCATTAGTGCCTAAGTTGGGAATGAAGGATGAAGAGTGGAATAGTACAAGTCGATTGAAAATGGGAAGGAAAGGATTGAAAATGAACGAGTTTAGGTACTGAACCAGCCGTGCTGGTTTTATCCGGTTCGAACCAGGCGGACCGGGTTCACGCGAGGTTGATGGTGACACTGTAGCAGGCGAGCGGCTTTCACGTGCAGCCCCTTTGGGCGGCGCGTGAGGGCGTGTGGAGGGTAGTTTGGGGAAGTGTTCAACATGTGAATTAATCTATTCGATGTAACTAACATTTTAGGACTGGTTTCGTGTCGATCGGACACCGTCTTGATAATGTTCGGGACATCCGAAGGTTTAGGATCAGGATTAAAAATAGTTAAAAATTTCAGAAAATTATGGAGCTTCATTGAGAGGTTAATAAGGTAGTTAGTAACCCTCTAGATTGATTTGGACATATTTGGGAGTCCCCGTGACGACGATTAGCCCGGTGAGGCTTACGACACACAAATCGAGGCGGCAGCTTAGGATGGTCTGTGAGTGGACCTTGATTTTTAAAATGTGATGCATGCATAAATGTCTTATATGTGTTATGAATATGATTCTATGATGTGGATTTGGATGGTTGTGATTTATATGATTTCACGTATTTCAAGGCGATTTATGTGCTTACACGTAAATCGAGGTTTTACGGTTTTGCACTGAGTATCCGTACTTATGGTTTTGGAAATGATTTCATGAAATGGTTTTGGATTTGAAAAGGTAAACTCGGGTTCGAGACCCATCTGTTTTGAAAACCTTCGGACTCGAAGTCCATTTAGTTACGTTCTCGGGCTAGAGGCCCAATTGGTTCTTAAATAGATTTCGGATTTGGAAATATGGAAGCGGGCACGAGACCCATTTGATTTACGAACTCTCGGACTTGAAGTCTATTTGATTTAACAAGGAATCGGGCTGGAGGTCTATTTGGTTTACGTATCGGGCTCAAGGCCCAGTTGGTTTACGAATCGAGCTCGGAGCCCAGTTAACTTACGAAATCGGGCACGAGGCCCAGTTGGTTTACGATTCAGACTGGAGGCCTAGTTTGTATGTGGATTCGGGCTTAGGGTCCAATTATGTTTTAAGATTGTGATTTCGGGTCAGGGACCCATAAATGGTTTTCATGGTTCATAACGGTTTATAGGGACCAGCATGAACCCTTAAAATGGATTTCTGGTTCATGACAGTTTATGGGGACCGGCATGAACCCTCGAAAGGTTTTTATGGTTTATGAAGGTTTATGGGGACCGGCATGAACCCTTGAAAGGTTTTCGTATACCATTCTTTATATATGAATTGTCTCTTCCGGGGAGGGTCGTTGGCTTGGGTGGACCCCGGAGTAGTCACGGAGCACTGACTGAGTGGAGTCGCCCCCGTTGGGTTCCTTACTCTTAGAAAGGCTATGGATTATAACATCAGGGTGGGTCATTGATCTACGGACATTGACCTGGGTGGACCCTGAGAGACTTGGGCTTTGAGACCCTGGGTAGCACGCGCGTAGCTCTAGATACTGTGACAAGATTGGTTATATGAAATTGGATAAACATGATTTCAATTGGTTTACAAAATTGTGTTTTATGATTGAATAATGGATTTGGGCTGAAATCCCACATATGTTTATTATGCTCTAGATTTCTGTAAATGGTTTTGGGCAGGGGCCCGTATGATTATGGTTGTTTAACATATGTGGTTTGATAAATGGTTTTACTATGCATGCATGCTTTTTAGTGAAGGGCATAAAGGTCTTTTATGAAATATGTTTTATAAACTCTTTTATTTTTGTCCACTCATAGTCTTTCTGTTTTTAATGCCCTTCAGGTTGAATACGGTGCAGACTGTAGCAAAGACCGATACATCACATACCTCCTCCGGATCCTTGTGTACTCTGGAAGTTGGAAGGCTAAAGGTTTTAATTTTCCCTGGTCTGACACTCCGTGCCAGGCAGGATCTCGGGGGGATTGGGACGGGTCCTGACATTCCCTCAGGTGATCAGATTGCAGACATTTTCACCAAGGCCTTGACTGATGACTTGTTCTACATGCACTCTTCCAATCTGATGCTCAAAGCCTCTTCTCCATCAACTTACGGGGGAATGTTAGCAATGCAGGATTCAGTCCAGTCCACATCAGTCAAGGGAGCATCATAACTTAATGATGATGCAATGCAGCTGATCACTACAGATGCCACCTCACAAGATCGATTAAAGTTTGTTACATGTATGAGCTGTTAGTTAGTTGTAGACGGTTATAGTTTCTTAGCCTTCAAGAAACAACTTGTGTAAAGCAGATCAAGTATAAAGCTTAGATTCAATGTAACAGTAAAAGTATGAAAGTGAAAATCAAACAAATCGTATTCTTCCATTACTTCTCTTCTCACACTCTTTCTTCCTTTTTCTTCATTCTTCTCAATCTCTCTATCTTCTTTATTTTAATACTCAGATAACAAAACACGGTCTGACACTAAAATTTTGTTTTTTTACTTATAGCATATTAGTACTTTATATATATTCGAAAGAGTAAATTAGTTAGTTGAACGACAAAAGAGTGGGAGGTTATTGATGGATGGGAATAGTCAAATAATTTCAAATATCATATACAATACAGTACAAATACATTACGAAAATCTCGGTGTCTTTAATGTTGCTCTATAAACAAGAAAAGAATCAAGAGACAACAGAGAACATCTGTGGATGAGCCAAAAAAAAAAAAAACAAGTGATTAAAATATGAGAAAAGGCAAAGAATAAAGAAGTTTGGATGATTTCAGTTTGGCTTAGAAAAGTCTATTCTCATTGCTTTGAACTCCATGTGTTACGGGTGCTTTAGCTCGCACTTTCTTCAAGTACCAGATTCCAGCTCCAACTCCAAAGGCTCCTGCAGCTGACAATCCACTAATCGTGCCTGCCACGTACAACATTAATATAACAAAATACAAATGCAACTTAATTATAATTCAGCACACAAAACCTAATTAACCTTCCTAATTAATTAAGATTTAAAATAAAATATCATTGTATATGAAATTTATTTATTATATCAAATCTCAGGCAATGATCACCTGCAATTACTCCATTCCTCCTATGCTCAGAAATGCTATGATCTGCAGCACGTACAATTGTATGATTAATTAACTCATCAAAAATTATTCAAATTGATACAAAATAATCACCCAATAAATGCATTGTTTGATAATCATTTCAAATTTTATTTTTTGTGCTCATGACAAAGAGAAAAGTTAAGAGAAATAGAGAGAGAAGAGAAATAATGAAAATAAAATTCAAAGACTGAAACCCACAAAAAAAAGTAGTGAATAAAAACTGAGGGGAAAAAAACGAAATGATGATCAAACGAATCTAGAACTAATTCTATTACCGGTGCAATAAGTAGTGACATTTCCCCGATCACACAAACACAAGAAGTTCTGCGTTTTGGTGTCGAATCCACAGGTTCCACCTCCTTTGGAAGTGTCTTCACACTGAAGGCATCGTGTGGTGACCGGAATATCAAAATTAATTCGAATCCCGTATTCAGGGACTTGATCATTAGGCTGACTTTCATCACTGCTTCTCCAATAAACACTGGTATAGCTAGCACAATATTTCAACATCAACCTCAAAGACTCAGTGGCTTTGGGATAGTAAGAGCAGCAAGAGCTGGTCCTCAGCGCCGTGGCACATTCAGGTAGGTGCCTGCAAAGATAGCTCGAGCTGTCACACGACGAGTCACATTTTTCAGGGTACCTTTCACAAAAAATAGGCTTTGGCTCAATAATCACATTTTGTTCACTACAATTGAAAAAAAGGTAGTCATTTTGAGGGGAGAGAGATAGATGTGTGGTGGTGTCAAGGCTAAAGGGTCTCGTAGGTCGAAAATCGTCACGGTCTTGGCAATTCCACATGAAAGGATCGGTGACAAGAATGTGAGGGTCGGAGTAGGTTATGGACTTGACGGGGTATCTACCGGAGGGTGTTCGGAGCTCGAGTTTAGAGGAGTCGTCGGAGCAGACGAGGAGGCTTTTGTAGTAGGGGCTGCCACAGCCATCGTCGATGCTGAATGGATAGTTGATCGGAATGTTAGCACAAGTTGTTCTGCAAAGGCTGGCTTGGTGAGTTGATGATGCGAGGGTGGAGAGAAGTGGAAGCAGGACCAAAATGAACACAAAATATGTGGACATAGAGGCACTGATCAGCGTTTGATAATGCATTGCGTTTAATTTCCCAACAAAAAAATTTGGAAGTTGAAAGCAAAGGATATATGTGGTATAGCTAGCGTTAGGAAGATATGAGTAAAGTGAGTTTAATTAATTAGTAAGAGAGGAACAATCTACATGCAGTCTACTCATTGGTGTTCACTTCACTTTAATGTCTTTAATTATTTCTTTTTCCCTTTCACTTTGGTTCCTCTGTTGCTCTTGCTTTACCATTTTTTGTTGCCTGGTGCTTTTGCTTTTGGGGGAATATTAGAGATATGGGCATATATTTAAACAAGCCATGAAGCCATCAACTTTTTTTTGTGAGTTTTGATGTCTTATGCTTACGTCCAAATTAGGTGAGGAGGAATTTCACACTATATGATTGTCGAAAATAATAAGAGATAATTAAAGTAGGAAACAGAAGGTTCCTTCGTTGAATTCCTTCGGTTTCATGTTTAATATGTGATGGAAATGTTTGTATTAGAGCAGAGCTGCAAATGAGTGGGCATGGGCTTCATGTGTTTGCAAAGCTATGAGGGAACAAGACCAATGCATGAACTAAAACTATATAATTAAGTCCACGTGTGAAGGAAGATATAAAAGATTATGTATATGTACAGGCCTAGCTTTGGGCCTTAATAAGCCCATTTACCCAGGTGAGGACTCGATCCGGCACTCGGCCCGTCATTTGTCATACCTTCCAAATTTTGAATTATTGATGAACCAAACCAAAGCATTAGTTAGTGATAATATATTGTATGAGGAATTTGAGCATCTTCTATATATATAATATATACATATAAAGAAGGGACATTTGGTTAAATTTTTATAATACCAAAAATACTTTTGCAAGACTAGTTAATTCAAAATTCGATGATTTAATTAGTGAAGGGAAAATAGTAAAATTAGGTAAAACTTTTCATAATTCCCAAAATATCTTTATTAACAAATTTATTCAAATTTAATATAATAAGGTCAAAATAGTAAAATAAAAATATATTAAGTAAAGAGTATCTCTCTCTATATATATATGAGTCAAAACTTGATTTTTATTTCATTTTCAATAAACCCAAAAAATTCCTTAGCTGACTGAAAATATTAAAGAAAACACAATTTAATATATTAAAACTAAAGGTCAAATGGATAATAAAATAAAAAATAGTTTATATTTAATTGTTGCAACACTTATTTATTTTTAAATAATTTAGTATTATTAGATATTTTTGTTGTTGGTTATCATAAATATTGACTAACAAATATAAATAAATAAAAACCTTTAGTCCGACTTCGAATTCAACAGTTTTCAAAATGGCAATTTAAATCATTATTAATGAAACAGTTTAGATTTTTAAGCTGTTTAACTTTTATTTGATTAAATCCAAACCGACCAATAACGGTTTGAATCAAATTAGTTTTCGATTTCAACAGATTTATGCCTATCCCCAATCATAAAGCCATTCTCTAGTTGTATGTTCTTCTACATATCCACATTCATTTTTTTTTCTAGTACCAAACCAAAATCTACGAACATGAAAGTACCAACATTTCTTTTTGTTAAATTTAATTTTGTTCCCAAAAATTGTGATCACATTTTATATATTATAAAAATGCAAATTAGCATGCATGTACGCATACGATAAATTTAAGTGTGTCAAGCACGCATGTGTCAATTTATTATTCAATTGTAAAGTCATATATATGTAATGCACAAAAATGCCCCTGAGGCAAGATATATATGTATATCATTTAACAAGTCTTATTACTCACTTTGCTCCCCAAATCGGACATTAAGTGTCACTTTACTCTCCAAAACGGATTTAGTTCCAATGTGCTGCTACAACTGCACTTCTGGTAGCACCGTTGCTTCATCTGTTACCCCCCTGTTAGTAACATCGTCACTGGTGTTTACGTGGCAGTCCTTGATTGGTTGGTTAATTAAAAATTTTAAAAACAAAAAATTAAAAAGGAAGATGAACATATGAGTTTCATTGTTCATCTTCCTTCATGTTCAAGACTAACCCATCCAATTTTCTCAAGCAAATGTTCCACGACCAATTATTTAATAAAATTTGGAGACAATGGATGAAAATTAAGAGCCCACTAATATACAGTCCCCAGCTCCAAAAGTAAACCCTAATTTTAATTTCAAACCAGCCCTAAGAAGAAGATCTATTTTCCAGAATTCAAGAACAAAAAAAAAACAAACTGAAATTATAAATCATACATCTTCTTCCTCCCTTCATCTTCCCCTATTCTAGAAGCCATATCTCAAACTCAAATGAAAAATGAACTACAAATGGAAAGAAAAAAATAATTGAAATTGACCCTAAACTGAAACTCATGTTGTTTGGGTATGTGAAATTGAAAAGCGATAGCTAATCAAAGCCATGGCCTCCTCCTCCGAGCAAGAGCTCTTATAGCCCAACTCAATTGCTTTCGTCACTTTCAAACCTTCTGGGAAGCCAATATTTATCGCCTTCCCCCATTTCGTCGCTCCTCTCTTCCTCTTAGCTTTCTCCCACACTGGCATGCCGTCAATCATTGTCGTAAAAGAAACCAGCGACCGCGATGGAGCCGATGTGACCCAGATGATGGAGTTAGATGTTCGTGAATTTTGGGAATTTTTTTTTTTAGTTTTATCGAATTGAGTTGTGCTCATCGTGTGAGTGAGGGGTGTGTTGAGTTAATGCCTCTTTAGTGGATTATTAATGCATTGGAATTTGGTTATGTATTGAGAATAAATACATGGTGTTGTTCATTCAACCTTGTAAGAAAAGATTGATGTGGAAGCTTCATGAAGAAAAACATTAATTGAAGAAGGTGCATGAATGGACTTCAATGAAGGATGTTGAAATGTGAGGAAAATGTCCCACATTGGAAAAACACAACTACAACTTGTGCCTTAAGCACCATATAAGGTGGAGAGCTTGGCCACATTTCAACATCAAGGAGAACACATCACAAGTGTGTGAGTGCTTCAAGAGTGTGCATAGCTCTTGGGATAGAGTGATCTTCTTGAGCACTTTAAGAGTGTGTATAGCTCTTGGAGTAGAGTGATCTTCTCGGTTAAGGGAAGATGAAAGAGTGTGTATAGCTCTTGGGGTAGAGTGATCTTCTCAGGTTGAGAGACGGTGTACAAGGGGTATCCTATTGGATACAAGACTCGAGTTGAGTATAAACTTGAGTAGTGTAATCTTGTATTTTGTATTCTCTCATAGTGAAGGAGAAAACTCTTCGAGGACGTAGGCAAGTTAATTGGTCGAATCTCGTTAAATCTTTTGTGTTCTTGGTTTCTTTATTTCCTTTTTTCCATCTTTATTGTTAGCAATTGCGTTGCAGAGGATTAATTTCCTAACAGGGTGGATGGCAATCATGTGGTTGAAATGAAATGAATTGAACAGAAACAGAAAAATAAGGATTTTGGTTTGGGTGGTTAGAAGAAGGAGAAGATGAACAATGAAAACCAGATGTTTATTAAGGAAGCCCATCAGCTGAAAGTTGTTCATATGAAGTAAGATGAACAATGAAACTCAGATGTTCATCTTCCTTGGGGATGGTCAAATGAGTTTTTTTGAGGGTGTGGGTAAACCCTTACCCTACTTGGGTATAAATGGGTTTTATACCCATTCAGACTCATCCTCAATTTTTGAGGATTTACTCAAACCCTATCCATTGGATAATGGGTACCCATGAGATTTTACATTTATTTTTTCCTTTCAATTTTTTTTCCTTGTGTTTCATTTTGTTTTAATTTCTAATTTTTTATACCTTTCAATTTATTTTGCTTTTCATTTTTCTTTTTACTTTTCATTTTTCTTTTACTTTCTTTTATATTCTTTTTTTACTTTCATTTGTCTTCAACTTTTTATTTTTAACTTCTAATATTTTTTTCCTTTCAATTTTGTTTGCTTTTTTTGTTTGCTTTTCATTTTTTTCAAATCCTCTCAATTTCTATTGGAGTTTCTATTACAATCCGTCTTGAAATTTAAAGTGAAAATTAGTAAATGACCAATTTACCCTTCTATCCTTAATTATCAAAATTTGTCAAGTTGACTAAGACTAGTGAATGAGTTATTTGAGAATTTGACTCCGAAAACTTTCCAATTAAATGAAGAATGAGTAGTAAATGTCGAAATGGAATTCAAAGCTTGAAAAAAAAAAAACTCGTTAGAAATTTTATTATAAACAATTTTTAAGAATTTATAAAACTCCCTTTAAATTATTTCATGGTTGTGAAATCTTAAAAAATTTATAGTTTACGTTGATTTTTGTTAAATTATTTAAATGAATTATTTAAATTCTTAAAAAAATTGATGTTAATATAAATTCGTAATATTTTTATGTATAATTTTTTTGATGAAAGATGAAATAACTGATATTTAATTGAAATAAAGTAATTTTAAATAATAATACCTAATAAAGAATAATAATAGTAAGAATAGAAAGAAAAAAAATTAGTAAAGGGAAAAAAGTGTTAAAAATTCATAGATAATTTGAAGAATGAATAAAGAATATACTTTGAATTTAATAGGTATTAAATACCCTCAATACCCATGGGTAAACCCTCACTATACCCATTAGATGATGGGTAAATTTTTACCCATCTAATCTCTACCCATTTCAACAATACCCATGGGTACCCATGCCCATGGATAATTATGCCCATCCCTAATCTTCCTTTTTAATTTATTTTTTTAAATTTTTTAATTTTAATAATTTTTAGTAAATAATTAACCAATAAAAAATCAGGGACTGTCATATAAGCACCATTGACGGCGTTATTAATAGAGGGCAACGGATGGAACAACGGTGCTACCAAAAATGCAGTTGTGACAGCATACTTGAACTAAATCCGTTTCGGAGGATAAAATTGTACTTAATGTCCGGTTAGAAAAACAAAATGAATAATAAGCCTTTAACAAATTAGGGTGCCATATGCATGCATAATTGCATATTGCCAATAATATTAGCTAGATCGTTATTTGACATTTTGAAAGGAGTGAGATATATAAAAGCATATATTTAAGCTACACACTAATAAATTATAAATCACGAAAAAGGCAGCCCTGATCAATTAGTGAATTGTATATACAGGAATGTAATTTGTGGCAGCTAGCTAGCTTCATTTCTTAAATTCAGCCAACTATATATATATATATGCATACCGATATATATAAAGTTATGTATTTATATATGTACATATATTTATTGTATCAAAAAACTGGCAAGACTATACAAGCTTTAGTAGACTTCATATATATATATATATATATATATATATATATATATATATATATGAAAATGAAAATCACAATATATGGTAATCAAGGTCAGCATTGTGATGGAGATGGATTAATTAATATTATAGATACCGTGCGTGCGTGGGTGATTCAAGCCCTCGATCCGAAACTGTTTTTTATTAATTTATAATCACCGTACCTAGCTAGGGCCGAGCTCGTAGCTAGCTAGGGTTAAAGGAGTTAGGCAGGACAATCGGCAATGGCATTGAAAATATGTAGGCCGGTAAAGATATGCCTGCATGAATTGCATCTACATCTACAACTACAACTTGGGCACACTGGGAGAGAGATAGAGACAGAGAGAGAGGGAGAGAGAGACAGATTGAGAGAGTAAATTATGGATGGTACGTAATCAAGTTAGTTGGAAATGTGTGGATATACTTACTTAGGCTGGAAAACTTGGGTAGCAATGAACGCAAGATGAATACGGTAACACAATAAAGTCTTGTGTTGGAGTAGAAATGAAGAAGCGGGTCAAAAACCAGGTCCTGAATCCGAAGACCAATTGATATATACCAGAAATAGGTGTGTAAAGCATATTTATCCATCTCGGAGAATTTATATATTTATGCGTTGCATGCATGGATAATATTTCTTGGATATATATATATATATATATGGAAATATCAGTATATATGAGCTGAATTAGTTTGGCATGACCAATTGGTTGCAGCCACCGCCTTTTTTTCTTCTTCTTTGCTTATGGATCGAGAAAGTCACTTATGGATCCTCATTTTGTGCGAGTACAATTACTAATCTTCATGATTAAAGTAGAAAGCTAGGAGAGGCCGCACCATCTCGCCATCTGCCCAATTGTCTACCCAAAGTCTACCAACCGCAAAGCCCCATCTTTTTCATTATGATTAATAATATATAGGGAGGTCCAACGCGATCCAAACGTATACATTAAGCAAAGGGATACAAATTACTAGCTACCAATTAATATATATATATATACGTCTTCAGTTGAGTTGAATTCAATTTATGCGTAGGCCGATTTTAAGCATTTTAAGGCTTAGAGGAAGAATATAAGTCCTCAATTCATACATTTGATATGAATTTGAGGAGAGTAATCAACTCATCAACTTTTAACTTTACTTCAGTATTACGATATAAATTTCCAAATTGTCGTTAATTTAAGAATTTTGAGAATAAATTTATGAGTTTGTGACTGAAACCTGGAGTGAGACTGAAAGAATATATTATAATAAATATACTAATTTATAGATTCATAAATTGCAAAAAATAAATAAATTCTAACATTAATTGTTACAAAGCTATTCATTGAAATTTTTGAAACTCCTTCAATCTTCACCGTGAAAGATGAAAATCAAAACTTAGAGACCCATTTGAAATTGTGATCGTTGCTGAATTAATGTCTTCTTGGTTCTTACTTTTTCTTTTTTTTCTCGGTAAAAACATATTCGTTACTCGCATCTTTACTTTAATTTTTTTGGAATTTTTAAGGGTGCGTAAAATCATTAATTTTAACATATATTTAATTCTAAAGTTCTTTAATTTATCCGCATACAATACGTTTTTTTTTTTCATTTCTTTTTATTTTTTGATATATAACATTAATAATTTTGAACTTCGTTTTGCACCCAAAATATAAGGCTTGGGAACTTGCGCCCCTTTAGCCTGGCCTCCTTCATAACCGGCCTTAGCCAAATTTTAACTCCAAAAAAACAAAACAATAAACAAGTTCAGCACCCAAGTATCCTACCCTTTCATTAATTACTTAGGGAGTTTTTTCAAAAATTCTTAATTTCCTCTTTTATTTAGTTTGAATGTATATAATACAGGAGTTATCTTATTTAAACCAAGTAAAAATTGGAGCAACGGTCCCTTAAATTAATCCTAATTATTGATTTTATCCATAAAGTTGAATGTTGGCTTTTTCGTCCCTTAAATTTACTAAAATCATTAATTTAGACCTTCTATTAAAAAAAAAACTTACGGGTACTGTTAAAATTAAGGGCATATTTGTTAATTGATGTCAAATTCAAACCTTAATTACAATCCAATTTAAAAATACTGTTCACGCACAATATTTTACCGGTTTTGCCCCTATTTTCCCTTTCTTTCTCTTCCTTGTGAACAAAAGAAAATTACCGTTATACCCATAGGACTTTTTACCTCCTCCTTGCTTTTGCGTTTTTTCCCTTCACTGTACACAGACCACACCCTCTGCCTCTCCTCTCTTCCTCTTCGTCGCTGACCACCATTGACACCCTTAAGCCAAACGACGATGGAGATGGTGGAGATGGTTGAATCAAATAGGGATTGGCAAAACGGAATCCCCCAGTGTTAATGATCGTAGCCCTTTATCTCCCTGTCGGCGTCACTAGTCGCATGCTTTTGGGTCATTGTAAGAGGAGGATAAGGGTTTGGTTGGGGGCAAAAGAGAACGGTCGTCTCCTTGTATGAAACTTGAAAGATGGAAGCAGACCCACCGAGGAATAGTTTCCAAAATCTGGAGAACGGCCATCTCTTTGCATGATTTTGACACTATACATCGATACCCAAATTGATTCGCAAGCTACAGGCCACGACGATCATGATGAATGGTAGGGCCAACTTTCGCCTTGCCTATACAAAGTGAATGGTGGTGCTGTTACGACCTGATTCAGTCGAAAACAACAAAGGAGACGGAGGAAGGTTTATGGGTTCTATAGGCCGTGACTCATGCTAAGGCGACAGTAGGCTACGGGTGAAGGCAGGAAGGTATGTCTCGAGCAGGGGGTTCGTTTGGTATCATTGGTGCGCTTAACGATGGTCGAATTTGAAGGTTGTGGTGCTGGTTGGTGTCGTCGCTTACAGAAGGAAAGGAAGGAGAAAATTAAGGGTGACAATTTTTGATACGACTCGATACACGACTCGAAATCCGCACGAAATTTATCCGGATAAACCTGCACGATTAAAATTTTGGGTCATTTTCGGGTCAATCCGTTATGACCCATTTATTAAACGGGTGGGTTTCGGGTCAACCTGTTAACCCGTATAATGATCTGTTAACCCGTTTAATAAATGGGTAGATTTCGGGTTAACAGGTTAACCCGTATATTGGCTTATATATTGACCCATTTAATAAACGTGTCATTACTAACTCATATATCTACCCATTTATCTACCTAAATATCTATTAAATTTTATAATTTAAATAGGTTAAACATGTTAAACGGGTCAAACGGGTCATAAGTTAATTGAGTTTTTAATATGACCTATTTATTAAATGGGTTAAACGGGTTATACATGTCATTAACAGGTCATGTTCGGGTTGGACATTCTTGACACGATTATTAAATGGGTCAGATTCAGGTTGGGCATAAATGGGTTAAACAGAATTCATGACACGACACGAACTGGATACGACACGACTCATTGGCACCCCGGGAGAAAATGATGGTCTAGGAGAGTGCAAAGAAAATAAAAATGAAGAAAAATGATGTTTTGTGATTAGTGGGGGATTTTTGGGAAAAATAAATAAATATAATAATAAAAAAGTAAAATAAAGATAAAGATAAATAATTTCTAATTCTCCTAAATAGTTGAATTACAAAAAAAAAAAATTAATGAATCGAGTTTACGAGTTTCGAATTTTTTATGTGAAAATTTTGTATAAATTCTTAATTTAAGTTAAAAATTTAGTCGATATCGATATTCTCATCCTTAAGAATGAGAGGGGGGAGAGAGTACAAAAAAATACTTTGAAACAAGTAAAAAAGATTTTACATAACTCTCTTTTAAATGTTGTCAAAACACAAAACTCTATCTTACCACTCATTTTATATATTTAACTTATCTAGAAATCACCAATGATTGGTGGTTCAAGTGGAAAAGACTTTATTCTCTTTAATTAGGGTCTCGAGTTCAAGTTTTGTGAATGGAGTAGCTACTCCCCCCGTATCGGGGTCTATCTTATATATTTTCCATTCAAATTTGTTTTCCTATATATTCAAATATGTTATCCTTCTTCTGGTGCTTTCTTAGCACCAAACACCCCAATTTGGGCAATTTTTCCCCTGAATTTAAAAGAATCTGTGAGTTCTCTTTTTAACGGATGGACTAAATTAAAGATTTTGGTAAAATTAAGGGATGAAAAAAATCAATATTCAACTTTGGGGACGAAATCAATAATTAGGATTGTATGACCATTCCTCCAATTTTTCATTCAAACTAAATTTAAGCAACAAATAAAGTCATTCGGTAATACTTAAGTGTAAAGTTCACTTAAGATAAAAATAACTTTCAATTTCACATTACCATTAGGGATGACTAAATGGGTAAAATTAAGAGCATTGTAAACCTTTATCCTACATGAGTATAAATGGATTATACCCATCTATGTCAATTCTCCATTTTTAATGGTAACCAAATCCTACTCATTAGGAAATGGATACCCACAAAAATTTTACCTTTTCTTTCCCCTTCCTTTTTTTTTTTGCTTTTAATTTCTTTTTAACTTCTAGTTTTTTACCTTTCAATTTCTTTTTCTTTTCATATGTTTTACATCCATTATATTCAATAACATATGATCTCGAGATTTTTAAACATAAAATTAGTTTCTTTTTTTTTTATCAAAAAAGAAATAACCTATTAATTGAGAAGCAATTACAACGATTCTTGGCATTGAGGTCTCATTAAAACCTTGCCACAAAACCTGCTAATTTGGGAAATCTGGTCAATGAAAAAGAGTATCCACCCAAATGGCTAGAAGAACAAAACATAACCAAACAAAATCTTGAAATAGACAAGCTCAAGTCACGAAACAAAACATTCTGAAGCTCGGACTTCATAAACTAAAAACTTCTCTAGCGTCTCAATCATTGCCTTCCAACCTCCATCGACACGTACCTTATAATCGGCAGACTCGTACAACATGATTGACATGCACTCATGGATGAGCTGCTGAAAAAGAGGACGGTGGCGAAGAGTGCAAAAGGGAGGGTCGATATGAAGATCAGATAGAGCGAGATAGAGAGTCGCGATCAATCAAAAGAGAAGAGAGGTCGAGAAAGAGAAATCGAAGAAATCACAATATTTGTCTTAACGGGTAAATGGTACCCCGTAGATAACCCTTCCTTGCCCATCAAAATATATATGAAATATGAAAAATATATAAAATAAAAAAAATTTGACATGTGACAGCTTTTCATTGGGTGCTATTTAACCCAGCCAAGCCAATGACAAGGCCTAGATTAGCCCAGCCCCAGTCCCTAACCCAGCCCCAGACCCTAACCCAGCCTAGGCGAGGCCAGCCCTTTCCATTAGATATTGTTTTGCATGAGCCAGGGGCCAAAGTATGTCTTACCTTGGCTAGAATGGTCCCATTAGACCCGTTCTAACTAACTCTTGACAGCTGCCATAATGGTCAACTAACTTAGCTGATTTAACTAAATTAGTTAGTAGCCTTCATTCTCTAACATACCCCCTCAATCTGATATGAGAGAAACAAAGTAATAGATTATCACGGAAGAACTCAAACTGAGCAGTATAAAGCCCTTGCGTCATTACATCATCAAGCTGATTAGCAGAAACTGAGACATGTGCCAAATCAAGGGTGCGACTTAGAACACGCTCACGAATAAAACGGACATCGATCTCCATATACTTTGTTCAACCATGGAAGATTGGATTGTGTGCCATCGGACTAACATAGATACTATCACACCAAATAAGATAACACATGGGAAAAAGGAACATGATGATTAGCAAGTAGGAAATCCACAAGTGCCCACAAGTATGTTAGCTAAGGATCTATATTCACCCTCAGTAGGAGATATTATACAACCAAGAGTAATTATAAGGGACATTAAGTATTGATAAGAGATCTCACTTGGTGAAATATACTAATATGAAACAGTTGAGCACATAGACACATATCCTAACAAATACTTGTTTACTTTGAATCAAATGATCGAATTTATTCTAGCTAGCTAGCTAGTGTTTCATTTATTCATCTTATTTTTGGGGACGATTTGAGTACGTTTAGTTAGGTTCGATTAAGATATTTGATTCGATATTACGATAGAAGCTCGCCAGTTCAAATGGAGCATAGTAGCTAGTTAGGGTTTAGTACAACTATATATGTCTATTTGAAATGATTCAATATATATTGTGTGTGTTTTTTTTTCTTCTTCTTCCACACTTCCTGAATCAAGCCAATACGTGACATAAGCATGAAGTAGTACTTGGGTCAAATCAAACACAATAAAATTAATTATCTCTTTCTTGTAAGATCTATCTGTATATGCAAGTCCTTTTCCAGGTATTGATAAGATCATCGATCTGGACCTGAATCCTCCACCAATCGCACCCTCTAGCATTTTATCACAATTTAGACAATCCCAAGGGAGCTCATTTCATTTTATTCAACTGTACGTCTCTTTCAATATATCTCTTTCAGAATATCTCTTTCAGAAGTTAAATTTTCTTGATCAACTTGACCTTAACCTCAATCGACCTAAACCTCAACCTCAATCGACCTCATTATAATTTTTAAATAAACTAATATAATAACCATATAAATGGCGGTTTCCATACAACTTTAAGTTGCAAAATTGTTAGTGTGAGGTAATATCTGCATCGAAAAAATACAATTTAAATTTTTGTCTTAAATATACTTAAACTACTCTATCCATAACTAATTAAATTGGAGATAAAATCTAAATTTTTATATGATTTACAAATGGATAAGACTTAGAGAATACATGTGTCACACATCTTCGTCAATTATGACTTGTGTAACTTTAATTTCTACAGAAACATAGCTGCATCATCAATGCAGGCATCCATAACCATATATCATATCATCGAATCAGGAGGAAGCCTTAGTAAATTATTTTCCTTTTTATGAAATTTCAATTTCTTTAATTAATTCTTATATATATATATATATATATATATATATTATATTTATGCATGTGATGGTGACAAGTGATCGGGACTAAAATCATGAGCTGTACGTGGTGCTGCTTATTTTGACAATCAATCATATCATGGGGTCTTCTTCTCGTAGTTTCACCCTGTAAATCAAATCAAAATTATTCAACTTTTTTGTTTGTACTCAATTTATATATAGATATGTAATTTTCATCCATTTGTCGGCCATCTATGGGTTTGAAATTTGATGGAAACTTGTTTGAACCGCGTTAATTAAAAACGAAGAAAATTAAAACCAAATCAATTAAGGTCATCAAATTTGTGGAAAAAAGGACTCAAATTATTTGTCGTTATTATGAAACATCAATGTGCTTGTCTATACGAAAATTAATCAGATATTTTGTTTCGGTGAATTTCTCAAAATTTGTTCAAAAAGTTCCAGCATATTTGAGTTTGATTCTTTACTGGTGCGCGTGTACGTCTTCGTATTGCGGTAAAAAAATATGCTGAAATACGAGTTTAATAGTGTATTAAAATATGTATGTGAATACATACGATCAATATTCTACTAATTAGCCCCTTTTTAAAAAAAAAAAAAAAACGAAATTTTACCGAACTTTGATTCATATGCTTGAAAGCCGAATAGGAAAGATTGAAAACTTCGACCATAATTTGGGGAAAAAAAAAATAATTATGTTCTGTGAAAAGCATAATTTGATTGGATTTTAAATACAAATTATTTGTTTTGATCGGTGCCGTTTACAGCATGGTTCTTCCCTCTCACATAGTCTTCTTTATTTTTATTTTTCCCTTAAAAACCCTAGCTGTCCAGCCTAACCATATACGACATTTGTGCGTCATGCAAGTAAGCCACGTGGGTGGTATCACATGGTCAACGAAAATCTTAGTCAACTCTGTCTTATTCTTCTATGTTGATTTTGTTTTATGATGGGTGTGATGTGTGAAATATTTAATTAATTAGTAGTCGTTTAGTTTAATGTATTAGTATTAATCCTGCGGGAGGACCATTGACATTTGGAAATGCCAGCTCTTATATATCGGCTGCTTTTTCTGGCCATATGATGCAATCTTCTTTTCAATAGTATTATATTAGTCGCTAATTATTTCAAATTTATCTAATCTTGTGGTTAAATACACAATGCGTGGAGTAAGCGTTCGAAGATTTTACCTGCAGTGTGATTAACCCGTGTCATAATTACTCAACTTTAACCTTGTAGCCCATCGAAACCAATCTTACTAACATCTCTAAACTCAAAAAATTTAAGCCAAATCAGATAAGCTAGCACAGAAACTACCCAGCTGATTACCCATCTAATTTATATCTAGTTTCGATTTAATTTGGTGATTAATTAATGCAGCACTGAAAAATATGTCAATATGTCATTCATATAAATATAATCGTATGGATGAGACGAATTAATCGTATATTAATTAATGAGCAAATCCAATTTCATCTTATGGAGAATTTCTCTGCAGGTCATGGCCATCTAGATATATATGGAGATATATATATATATATATATATATATATATATTCTAAGAAGCCATTTTGCTCAGTATTGAATCGGAGCACTCAAACAACATGGAAATCCTGAATAAAAAATAGGGCGATTTCATTGTCCATATAAATCTCAGCAGAATAAAAGAAGAGGTATTCATGTAGGTTTTCAAGCACATAGTGCATCTGAGATAGAAAAAGAGCACCAAAATGAAGGTGACAACAATGACGATAGCAACAAACGCTAGGGAATTCAAAAGGGCACACTCGAATTTGCCTCAGGAGGAGTCTGAGGTAGTCTCTGTGTAAGCAATGGTGAGTAATGGAGGTCAATGTTTCTGATGAAGAGTCCGCGCTTAAGATTGTGACCAAAATGACCACCACTAACATGCAGATAGAGCAATTGCCGCCTGATAAAGGCATAAGTCAGTGCCATGGTAGAGACTGCTGTGATGATTCGTATGAAATCTACATTGAGAGATTCGCGAATCGTTGTGAGTCTTGGGTTTTTTTTTTTCCAACAGGTATTCGTCAATCAGATCAATTTTTGTTCTTGGAGTGCTCCGATTGAGGGTTTTTGAGATTTGTTCGCGTCGCACCCGTGAATTCCTTGAAATTGATTCAAAATTTCAGATAGCCTGTTGATGCAAGAAATGGATCAACCTACTCCTGCCTCGCTGAGCTTCCCTCGCGATCCCCCTCGAAATATTGTGGCCTGCACAGGAAGAGGGTAAATGCAAAGGGACACCGGTGTGATGCCGGCCGAACAGTCTCCGATGCCTAAGTCAGTTAGGTAGAAGGGTACTGTTGTAATTTAGACAGCATGAGGGCAAGATTGTCATTACCTTTTGGAGGGGGATGCCCTTGTATTTATAGTAGCATTGAATGTGTTTGTTGGTGTTTGTCAATGTGGGATAAATGTTGCTGCCTCTAGGAGTTTGACAGGTGTCCTGTGGTGGTCCCGGATAGCCTTTATGACTTGTCAGTAAGCCTTGCCGACCAGGTTCGGTCTTCCTATGTCGTTCTTGGCTTTGTTAGCGTAATCTGAGACTTGTCTGGGACTGGTGGAGCAGGAGCAGGTCAGATTGGTTCGGGATTTTGACCAGGCCGACCAGTTTAGGTACGAACATAGCCCAACATTCAAAATTTTCCAAACGAAGAAACCACGGAGCTCCCATGGCTTCTAGATGAAGAAGATAACAATATGAACAAAGCTTAAGCGTATGAAAAAAGTCAGATATGTTGATAAATCTATTTTGCCCTCAATTATTCACAAATGTACATTGCACGTGCAATTTTTTAATGGATTCTGTAAAACAAAGACTTTTCCTACTATTTCGAATAATTTAAGAGGCGGTATAATCTAAAAATCAAGTTTATGAGCATTTGTTAAAATTAGTGTAAAATTCAAGGATGCGTGTTACATTTTTTTTCTAAATTCTAAAAAACAAGACATAATATATAGACTAAATGGTTGAAATTCCATTCCTAAACTTTATCATAATTTTAGTAATCATCCTTATATCCTTAACTTCAATACTAGTGCCCCTAGCTAGTCCCTGAACTTTAATTATTCTAATGTCTGTTAGGTCTTTAATCTATTTTTCAAACTAATTTCGTTAAAAATAAAGGAAAAAGTGTCAATTCATGATGTGTGTTTCACGTGATTTTTTTAAACGGAATTCGTTTGGAAAAATAGACGAAGGGACTAATCGAAATATTAGAGTACAGAAAGTTCAATAACCGAGGATATTAATATTGAAGTATATGAACGAAGATGGTAACCATTTATCCTAATATTCATGGGTAGATTCATAGACTGAGAATAAATAGGTTGAATTCCATACTTACGCAGACAACTCAAAGAGTTATATTATATATATATATATATATATATATATATATATATATATATATCCGCCATGTTTAAAACCTGTTAGCAGCTGATCGAAGCTCCTAGTCTCCTACTACATATATTATGGATCATCAATTTTAGCCAAGTACCTTTTTTGAATTTATGCAATCTATCATTATACGTAGTTTCTCAATTTGGGCGCCGTAAGTTTGAACTTGTACACAGCAATCAACCTAGTCCCTTCATTTTTTCCCTTCTTTGTGTATATTTGCTTCATATCTCGATGAGTCGGTCTATAAGACAAACCTCCCCATGCAATATTGCAACTTTAAGACCAAATTCCTCACGACTAGCTCATTCATGCATCCATTCAACGTATTCTTAATTAGTCCACTTATCCCACCCACCAGAGTTAGGCCACCCCAGGTCACCACCAAGAAAAAAAACACACAGAAAAGAAATTACAACCACGACATGAAATTTAAACATCCTCAGTTGTAACATTTTCACACGGCCGGTCGTACCTCGAATCCATGCATGCACGCATGAAAATTGAAAAGAGAACAGTGAAAGTGCATGGAAAGTGTTAATAGTAGGTTTAAAATTTGAATGATGATGGGAAGGTCCAAAGAATAATTTTTGGGCCGAAAATGAGCACGTGGACGACACTTTTGGTATGCAAAAAGTAAAAGAGAAAGGCTAAAGGTGGTTCAAAGGGGTACGTCGAATGCTGAAGTTTCTCGTCCAAAAGAAAGCTCTATTGTCTATTGCTTATAATTAGTCAAGGTAAACCAAAGGAACCTGGTCGAGCGTTGGTTTTTCCATGTTGGGCACACGATGCAGAAACCTCTCCCATTTTCAAAACAAGCATTTACTAGAATTAAAGCGACACACCAAAAACGTCACAAGAATTTGAAAATCGCTACACCAAAGAAGGAATAAAAGTAAAGGGATTAGGTATAGGAAAATGATTATAATATTCAGCCTTACCAATATGAAAATGGATAATAATCTTTTGATTTATCTTAATTATCGTTATACATATTTCAATAATCGAAACGGTTTAACTCTTAAATTATCATCATTTTAATATCATTTATACAAACAATAAAAAAAATTGAATCATTTAGTTATTTATGTATATATATGAACTAAATGGACAGTTGATCTTATTTATTATTAAACTGTTGATTTGTTTAATACATATGACTAAACCACCTTCAATTTTATTGATTTTTTTAAGAGAGGTTACGATTAAAACATATGTATAAAAACAATTTGATAAATTGAAAATGTGATACGAGAAAATACCACAAGGTTGGGATACAAATATTATCCTATTAAAATTATGATATGTTGAAATTTTTTTCTTATTTTTAAATTCGGTTATTGAGTATTTCATGTTCGACTCATTTAAATAATAGAAATAATTTAAATTTATGTTGAATATCGTTGCTAGGGAGCCAAAATTCACTCACCCTTCCCTAGCTTTCGTGTAGAATTATGAAAATCAGCCATACTTAACAAGGGGTTGATTAACTTGATTTTGTTTAATATATATTACTTGATTGGAACCACAAAAAATATATATATATAATATGCGAGTAACATCGATTACAGGTACTATTTGCTCATGATCATACTATTGACCAAATTTTAAATCTCGATCATTAGCAAATTAATTGGACAATAAAGACGAAGTTAATTTACTTTCCCAGGTGGAGGGGCTAACCTTTTTGTTTTTATATATAAATCCCGGTCTAAGTGACAAAAGAAGGAATGGCTAAGTGCTATCTGCAAACCTTGTTAAATTAATCACTCAATAATTATTTATGAATCGCCGTATTCTAGGATCAAGCTATTAGTTTATTCAAGTTTCAAAATAGAAATCAATCGTTGGACTTTCGATAAGGAGTCATGGAAGGGAGTCATTTTTTCAGTGCCATGATTATATGTGTTAGTGATGCGTTCATATAAATAGAAAACAAAAATAAAAATCAAACTGTTTTGATTATAATTATTATTAAGACACCCACAACAAGTCACCTCCTTTTAAATTCATGTCAGTTGTGTTTAGATATATGACTAAATCATCCGTAATTCATTTTATTTTTTGTGGACTACATTATTTAAGTAATTATTATAAAAAATGAATTGATGACCTGGATAATTTTCGGAATCAATGGTCAAAAGGTAAAATAATTGAAATTAAGGTATTATTTACATGAGGCATAAGAGAACAAATAAAGAGGAGGACAAAACAAAATAGATGAAGGTAGCTCAGGCATAACAAATTGAAAAGACAATTTTTGAAACAATAATCAATGAAATAATGGTATATAGTAATAATAATAATTGAAAGGGAAGAAGGAAAAAAAAAGGTATAAGCAAGTGACTCGGTCCCACAGGTAAACAGTCAACATAGTTCCCGGACAGATCCGAAACGTGGAGAGTAATGTCATGGTAGGTGGGGTCAGAGGAAGACTAAGCCACTGCCTCACTCGGTCGTCAGTCACAGCAAGAAAGAGAGAGAGGCGGGCCGTCAAAATCATTGACTTGGTTTGGCCCAATTGGGTGAGAGCTCTTTTTCGGCTTTTTGTTTTTTTGTTTTTTTTTTGTTTTTTTTGTTTTTTTTTCTTATTTCCTCACGTGGAACGCGCCGCACACTTCGGGGCGGTGGGATTTTCATTTCTTCATTTCTTCTTTTCTTTATCTTTTTGTATGTTTGTCTTGTTTTCCTTCGATTTACGAGAGAATGAGTCAAACCCGTCCTTGACGAAATGTGGTCGAAACCCCACCGCAATTAAGCCACCCTTTTCCCCGTATCCACACACACTTGCCACTTGAGCTCAAGTTCCGTATCAAATTTATTCGAGTTGGAATTTCGTGTTTTTTTTTCTCCTTACATATTCTCAAGAAAATATTCTCAAATTTCATCGGATTTATATCAATATATCCATTTTTTAGTATCTTAATATTAAAAAAGAGAAAAAAAATATCTCCGATATTTTATAAATATATTTGTATTTAAAAATTTTAATTTAAAAACATGATTGAGAGAAACATCTCCTCTCAATTTGTACGATATGAGTATTAGTTTCATATAAATATTACGGGATACTTAAGCTTTTTATAAAATTTCATTCAAAATTTTTAAATTTTGGATTAGATTTTAACTTTTTTTTTTGTTAAACATGAACGATTTTTTATATTGATATTGAAATTGAGATTTTCATAAATTTACGAGTCGATATTTCCGGAAAAAACGATATTTTCATCCTTACATATTATACAATGAAATATGATTAAACAAAAGGTACTCGAAATTAAATATTTTATATTATTTACCGTGAGTAGTATCCTACATGTGTACTAATTTAGAATTATTATTTGTTTAAAGTTTCATTTTTTTGTTTTGCAAACATCTTTTATTCATATTACAACATACGAATTAACTCTTTTGAAATTTTTTAATTTAATAAAGGTTATTTCCTTCTCAATAATACAAGTTAAAGAGTTGTGTGGTTGTGTGTGAATTATATGGGCCGGGTGGTGATGGATGGAGTGAAAACGAGTTGACAGATGGCAGAGTGACGCAGCAACTGACGCAAGTGAAGAAATGAAAAGAATAAAAAAAAATGAATAAGCCCATGAATTTCTGAAAAAAAATCCAATCTAGCTAACCATTGGGTGAGGTGTTCTAGTTTGGTCTACGTCCATACCCTTTTTATAGCCGATCACATTGCACCGGTAAAAGACTTCACAGACTTCACCCACAAACGCCCCTCCATCGTCTCTCTCTCTTCTCATCTCCTCAAACCTCTTATATATCTCCCATCTCTTCATTTCTACTAGATTTCGATCTTCTCACTTCTTCTTCTTCATATATAAATCTAGCTAGCTCTTGATTTTATGGACAAAGGGTGGGGGCTTACCCTTGATTCCGACTCCTACGCCTTCTTTCTCAACAAGTCCCCTACCGCCGCGGTTAAGCTCGATAACCACCACACCCACAACAACAACAGAAACAATTTCTTTGGTGGCGGCGAAAGGATGTTTCAGGGAATTGGATTCCCCGTTAAAACCTCCGGCGAGAACAATCACCGGATGGCTTTGGACGAGGTAGACTTCTTTTCTGACCGTAAGATCAATAAGCTCACCAACAACAACACTACCATCCATGATGATCGGGATTTCAAATCCAACGCTTCTAATTCATCGATCACAGTCAAGAAGGAGAATTGGACTGCTTCTGCTTTGGATGTAAATGTAAGCCAGCAGTACCCCAATTTCATTTTCTTATTATTATTTCTTTTTGGTCATTCATTTTATTCTTTTATTTGTGTACGTATATTTATGATTTATCTGCCCCATGTTACTCGTTAGGTAAATAAACTTATTAAGTTTTCCTTTCTGGTTTTGGTTTGGATCTAAAAATAGACTGGATTGCGCCTTGTCACTGCTAATAATACTGGAAGTGATCAGTCCATGGTTGATGATGGGATTTCATCTGATCTGGAGAATAAGAGACAAAAAAATCATGAGGTAATTATTTACAATCACACAGGATCATATATAACCAGTTTGGATAAACTTACCATCACTTAGAGATCGATGAGCCAATAACCAGAATTTCCTATTTTTAGACCAACCGAAGTTGACCTTTCCATTAAAGCTTAAAGCATTGTTTTTACTTTTACTATTCAATAGTACAAATTTGGTACTTATTTATTTACCCGCGGAATTAAATTGTAATTTGTTGTTTGCGCGTTGATGATGATCAGGTGGCACAGTTGCAAGTAGAGCTCCAACGTATGAACGCTGAAAACCAGAGGCTGAAAGAAATGCTGGGTCAAGTCACCAACAACTACAGCGCTTTACAGATGCATGTTGCTACAGTCATGCAGCAACAGCACCAAAATAATGCACCCCCACCACCTGATCATCAATTAGACCACGATCATCACGTGCGTAATACTTTATATCCACACATCTTCTCTAATTAGTAATTACTGATCCATTATTAATTTACTACCAAACATATAGGTTAATTAACACTGCATTTTGTTTTTGGTATAATTTTTCAGAATAATAATGTTGAATTAGCAAAGGCTGAACAAGAGAAGAAACAGCAGGTGTTGGTGCCACGTCAGTTTCTAAACTTGGGTCCCAGATCAGCTACCGCCGACGCAGATGATCAGGTTTCGAATTCTTCATCAGAGGTGGCCAGAACTCGATCAGCTTCTCCTCGCAACAATATTAACAATGAAGGCAAAAGTGATCTTCAGATTGTGGGCCCAATAGACCCCGAAAGCTCTAATAACTTTCGTGATGGCAAAAAAGTTGGCAGGGAAGAGAGTCCTGAATCTGAGACACAAGGGTGGTTGCCTAACAAGCATCCCAAGTTCAACAACTCATCTCCAGCACCACCCAATAATAATAATAAGCCGCCGATGGATCAATCCACCGAGACCACCATGAGGAAAGCCCGCGTCTCCGTCCGAGCTAGGTCAGAGGCAACTATGGTATATACTTCTTCATAATCTAGTTAAAAAATTCCGACTTCTCTCAATTATTGCTGGTTCTAGTGTTCTTAATTATTCTTGTTTTCTGCCGTCAATTGAATTCATTGTAGATTACTGATGGATGTCAATGGCGAAAATATGGGCAAAAGATGGCAAAAGGGAACCCATGTCCTCGTGCATATTATAGGTGCACCATGGCTGTTGGCTGTCCTGTTCGCAAACAAGTATGTGAATTATGCGTTCATTAATACTATTGATCAATTTGAAATCATAATTATATAATTAACTAGCTAATTTATTATTAGATTAAAATTCTGATACATGTATTACTTTTCGTTTTTTTATAGGTACAACGTTGTGCGGAGGACAGAACCATATTGATCACAACATACGAAGGCAACCATAACCACCCGCTGCCTCCGGCGGCCATGGCCATGGCATCAACCACCACGGCAGCAGCTAGCATGTTGCTTTCAGGGTCGATGTCGAGCGCGGATGGGATCATGAACCCTAATAATTTACTAGCAAGGGCAATTCTTCCATGTTCAACAAGTGTTGCCACAATTTCAGCTTCGGCTCCATTTCCAACTGTCACATTGGACCTCACCACCACCCCGATGCAATTCCAAAGACCAAACACCCAATTTCAAGTCCCTAATTTCCCAGGGCAGCCCCACAGTTTTGGGTCGCCTCAATTGCCTCAAGTTTTTGGACAAGCACTTTACAATCAATCTAAGTTTTCCGGTCTCCAGCTGTCACAAGATTTCATAGGTTCACAACAACAGCAACAACAAATGCAAAACCAACCTCAGTCTGCCTCGTTTGCCGACACGGTGAATGCCGCCACCGCTGCCATCACAGCTGACCCGTCCTTCACCGCCGCTCTTGCCGCTGCAATCACCTCGATCATTGGCAGCGGAGCTCATGTAAACAACAACAACAACAACAGTGCCTCCACCACCTCCAACAACAGCAATGGCGGCAACATCACCACGAGCAACAACAACAACAAAATGAGCAGCTTCCCGGGAAATTAATTAGGGTTTCTGGGGATTTTGCTAGCTATATTAATTAATTCTGTTAATTAATCTGTCGATTTTATTTTTGCTTTTGGGTCGAGAACAAGATAACATGTTCATATCTTTTGTTCTTCTTGTGGGGAGGAGGGTTTAGTATCCTTAGATCATCACCGCACAACTTCATTCTTTCTTTTTCTTTGTTTTGTTTTGAATAATTTGATTCAAATTTTTCAGTAAATACACAGAAAAAACAACTGAATTATATATCTTTCAGTAAATTTACGTATTTACTTCTCCAATGAATTGTACTTGG
The DNA here is from genome assembly GCA_032719365.1 of Prinsepia uniflora. Taxonomy (NCBI): domain Eukaryota; kingdom Viridiplantae; phylum Streptophyta; class Magnoliopsida; order Rosales; family Rosaceae; genus Prinsepia; species Prinsepia uniflora. The sequence continues at coordinate 8,386,862 of CM064868.1, read as the reverse complement.
TGTCTTTTTTTTCCCATTTCATTTTAACTTATCCCGTCAAGATAGATCCAAGTATGAGAAATGGCTAATTCATACATATCTGTTGAAAGTTGACTAATTATCATCGTTGACCTACAACGAAGACACAAGGAAACGGTTGTTCACAATTAAGAAAAACCCTAGCATGAAAAAACGAAAAGAGAATAACGTGGAATATCCTGATTTGAGGATGCGGTGGAGTCAACGAAATCGGGCCTATTTATTTGACACGTAAAATGAAAAGCATGGACTTATGAGAGACTTCGAGGCAACTACGTGTGTGTTAATGAGTCATGAATCATTTAATTTAATCCAGGGATCGATGAATGAGGAGGTCAAATTCGTACCAAAAAAGAGAAATTGAATTTGATTTCATGTTTGGTTGGGTGGTTTCGTGGATTGTGGGCTGCTGCTAATTTTCAATTGGATACGTTGTTGACTTTTGGTGCACTTAGTTTGACATCACGTCACTGCCATTGAATTTGGATTTGAAATCTCGTGAATTCCAATCTCAATCCCAATCATGTGAATTCTGCAATTAATATTAATTAATAAATTGATTGGCTTCAATGTAAGAAAGAAAAAAGAAAAATAATTATATAGAAACGTGGGCGTGGAGCACTGTGGGCTGCACCGTACCTCATCCACCGTACAAACGGATCCTTACTCTTTATGGACTCTGTCTGGGGGTCTCTCTCTTTCTGTGGATCGATCCATGGCTTTGTGTTGATACGGTGGGCAGGGAGTTGCAAAGTGTTTTGGGATACTCACGTGCGTGCATGTGATTATAAATCTCATCTCATCAACAAAACCGCCACAGGTACAGTTAACTAGAGGATTATCTTCTATCTTTGTTAAATTAGTTGTATAGTAAAGAATTTTAAAATAATAAAGGGGAATAAATAATCCAATCCCGGACTCCAATATTGGGCCTTATGCATATTCTGATTTCGAATACCAGGCCCTAATATGCATGTAGCCTATTATAAGGCTGAAACTATTAGTAAACAAAAAAAGGAGAGCCCATTCTAATCAGTAGGCCTAAGTTAGTTGAAGCCCAAATGTTGGTGGCCTTCAAATGGAATGCTGCTTTGCACTCCTATTTATGGCCGATATAATGAGTTAGAGCCAATTATATTTTACCATTTTATAGATTACATTTGATTATAGAGTTATATTTGACATTTCAAAAATTTCAATTTATACCTTTAATTATGTAAAATTGTACCAATGTGTCCTTTAGTTAGTTTTTCATTTATGTTCAAGTTAAGTGGTAATGTGGCAATTCGCGGGCCCCTCCATGCTTTAATTTCAACTTCTATAGAGGGAAATGACTCAATTATGCTTCCACATAGTTTAAATTAAATCATGGTGGCAATTCTGGGTACAACTAGTTTACACGATAAAACAATGGTAGTGGTCAAGGACTCCCTTGCTCCCGTGCCTCAAGCTCTAGTGTCTTCCCTGCCTTGTTGTGGAGACGTATATGGAAGACCAAAACAACTCTCAAGGCAAAGATTTTCTTATGGAAGGCGACCAAGGGGTGCATTCTTACTAGGGCAAACATGTATCACAAACATCTTGGAAACTACCCAATTTTCCCGATTTGTGAAGAATCTCCGAAAACTGTGGAACATGTCATCTTACAATGCCATGTGTCCCAGTGTGTTTGGTTTGGGGGGGTTTGCTGAACTACACGGTGAATATATGTAGTATCACCACCTTTGAAGCCTAGCTGGACACGTTCCTTTCCCCCATTTCTATCCACGACAACAATTCTAATTGGGTCGCTTCAATCATTGCCTTCTCGTGTTGGATGATATGGAAAATTCGGTGCAAGTACATCTTTGAAGGTACCTATTTCATCCCTGAAGCGATTATTAACATGATACGGAGGCAGGTCCATAAATTCTGGTGTGCACTGACCTCTATCAGTTGAAACTCTCTATCATCCACTTCCTGACACGACCTATCCCAATCCCCCTAGATTATCATGGAAGACGCCATGCTCCAGTCTGACACCACGTGCCAGACTAGGGATAAACTATAACCCACTCGGGGTTACCAGAGTGCGCAGTGACTTGTGGAGTCGGCAACGACATGTGATGTCTCGGTCTTTGCTACAGCCTGCATCCGCGATCAACTTGAAGGGTATAAAAAACATAAAAGTTGTGAGTGGAAAAAAATAAATAGTTCGAAAATAATTTCTGAAAATGACATTTATACCCTTTGTTTTACAAAGCATGCATGCATAACAATTTAAAACCATTTCTTTCCACAACACAGTAATAATAAAACTGATGCAATCATCGGAAAACCATCACATGCTAAAAGCATCTGAACGCAATTCAATCAATTTGCGATTCTCATCAATCAATAGTGAAACCATCCGTGTATAAAGAACCCATCGAAAACATGACCAATCCTCGTATCCAACACCTGTCTCATCTCAATCATCATCAGTCATCATTAGTCACGATATCTAAGTAACACGTGCACATAAGCTACATGACTGCTCACGTCGAGCACGTCGCCGTGAACTCATCACCAGTCGACGTTCCACATATCATCGTGAACATATCCACAATCGATCTCAAATAACATCAACACTCCTGAGTCGAGCCTCCCTCAGCTGCCCGACAACAAGCAGTGCATCGTGACTTCTCTAGGATCACACATCACATAGGATTGTCAATGTTTAGAGGTTATCACCACATCCTCTCCAGGATCACACATCACGTAGGATGGTCGACGTCCGGAGGCTATCATTATATCCTCTCCAGAATCACACATCACACAGGATGGTCGATGTCCTGAGGTTATCATCATATCCTCTCTAGGATCACACATCACACAAGATGGTCGACATCCGGAGGCTATCATCGTTTCCTCTCTAGGATCACACATCACATAGGCTGGTCGACGTCTGGAGTAACAATCTCATCATAGGGTTCTCTCTAGGGAAACACATTCCTACCTTCTCCAAGGACATATAGTCATGCTGAAGTCATATCAATCTCAAGAGGATGGTCTCAGTGAAAATATCTCAAATCACGTAGGGTCTTAGCCCAAAATCAATCTCATAGGATCTCCACCCCAAAATCAATCTTAAAAATCATCTCGATAGGGCCCTCACCCGAAACATGGTTTTCAAATACACTTGGACTCACTCCCGGAGTTCAATGTCTTTCCAATAGGGTCACAAGCTTGAAATCTCATTTCCAAATCAAACATTGTTCAGTTTCACGTTTGACTATACTCTAAGTCAAACCTTAAATCAATTGGGTTTCAAGCCCGAAATACCGATTTCACGTATTCCCGTGAAATCGTTCAAAATTGCTAATCAAAACATCATTCAAATCATGATCCAACCAACATATAAAACATTAAACACACACACACACACACACACACACACACACACACACACACACACACACACACACACACACACACACACACACACACACACACACACACACACACACACACACACACACACACACACACACACACACACACACACACACACACACACACACACACACACACACACATATATGACAGGACCCGCCCCGATCCCACAGGGACCACAAGGGGACGTGCCCTGCTCCCGTCTAACACCCAAATTAACATACCAATTTAAACCTCAAACGTTCAAATGCATAAATAACCAAATTAAAGTTATACATCAATCCTAAATAAACAGATGTCAGACAAGGGATGAAAACCAAAATTACAAATTGCGAGCACGACTCTAAAATAATCCTGCGGGTAAACCACCCAACAGGGGTTCAGGTACGCAGAAGTAGATCTATGCCTCAGCCTCAGGATCCTCCTCTACCTCAGTAGCACAGCCTGGAGGGGTTACCAAAACATTAAGGGTGAGTGGGCCGAAACTCAAGTTTATAAAACCGTTAAATAAGTAAAACATATAATTTACCCCTCCGTTTTCCAAACATGCATGCATCAGAATTTAAAACCATAAATCATATAATATGAACCATAAGGTATGTAATAAAACCATAAACATAATTATAGCCACTGCATTATACACTCCAATCCTGACATCCCCGATGTCTGACGTCCCTGACGTCCAATAAGGTCACAGTCCCAAGGCTACGCGTGCCACTCGGGGTCTCAATCTCGAATCCAATCCCCGAACCCTGTCCGGGTACGACATCTCAAATGCCTAGCGTCCTAGAAGCTCGACGTCCCTGACGTCAAATCATAGCAATCCTGCTCCTGGGTCATTTTATGGTCCAGTTCCTCCGTAGAATGACCCCTCGCAGGCAATGCGCCGTGACCGCTCCGGGGTACCACATCCGGAGGAGACAGTATCACAAGAATGGATCTATACAGTGCAGTATCAAAAACATTTTATCGATATCCACATGCAAAACATATATATATTGATGAAATCCAAAACCAATATTTAAGTTTCATCAGACGGGTCTCAAACCCAAATACCGTGAAGCATGCCATAACCATAATTTCAATAACATCAAAACCGTTTCTTGATTCCAGCATGTGAATATATAAGTAAATCAGAAAACATTTAAGCATGCAAGGGTTTAATGAAATCGGGCCCACTCACAGTACGATCCCGCGGTGAATCTGCGCGTACGGACCTGTACCAGGATTATCGTACAATTCCTATCAGTCCAAATCACACGTAAGGGTCACTACAAGTGTTAAACATTTATCTAAAAAGTCCGAAACAGAAACCGGCTCGGGGAAACCGTCCAACACGTTTCCCGAGACAACCGGCCCTAAACTGACCCTCCTAACTATCTCAGATCAACATGGTTAATTTACCAAAAATGTTCAGAATGATGAGAGGAATAAAAATCATGTTGATCGTGATCGGAGATAAGCCCCAACGTTCCCTCACGCGCAGCCCAAAGTGGCTGCGCGTGAAAGTTACGCGCCTGACACTGTAGCTGTTACAGTGTCACCTTCCTTACCCGAATGTCTGTAATACGGGCTTGCCACCCGCGGATTGACCCGGTTGATTACCCATCAATTCCTACTCGATTTCAATCCAATTTGATCCTAACATGTTAATCAATCATCCAATTTAAGTTCTCAGACATTAATTAGCCAAAACAATTCCTTAAATGGCCCTTCGACCCGTGATCATCTAAATGGGTTGATCACCCCAACTCACTGGTTTCCAAACCATAATCAAACTAACCTTACAGGAAGCATCATAGGATCAAAACAAACTGAAAAACACAATCAATTGAACCAACACTCACTCGGAAGTAGTCGTCCAACCTCTGAAATTTCTCTGAACACGGCAGTCACCGTCCCAGCTCACCTGTGGCTGGTTGCCTTCGATTTTCGATATGGATGTGTTCTAAACACTCCCAGAAGACTAAACTAAGCCTTGGCTCAGTCCAACAAGCACCAGAAATTGAAAATCCAATTTCCCTCCAAATTTTCCCGAAATGGTTTCTCTCTGGTTCCTCACTAATTCTCAGTTCGTTCAACGGCAGAGTGAAGCTCACTCACATTCTACTCAGTTTTAAACAACCTATGCCGTCCCAGAGGCTCGTGGAAGTCCAATCTGTCCACTGAGATTTGTTCCCCGAAAAGCTTCGATCGAAATTAAACAATGTGGCCGTGCTGGGTGGATGAATCAGACCACGTTTTGATGCTCCTAAAGTTTTAAACATTCCTTTCTTTCCAGCACACACTTGCATAAACAATTGGACACTCAGAACCACCGCACATGGTGGTGCCGCCCATGTTCCCCTGCGGTTGCCACAGTAACCAGGGTAAAATGACCAAAATGCCCCTAGTTCAAAAATTACCATAATGCCCTTCACTTTCCAGACCCGTAACTCAGCCATCCGAAGCCCGATTTCAACGTGTCGCCTGTCAACGGACTCAGGGTATCGAGACCTACCCAACGGTCTTTGAGTCGTGTGAAAATCGGTTGTCAAACGAAAAGTCAACATTTTCGCCCCTACCATCCAAATTACGGTAATGCCCCTGAACTTCCGATAGTCATAACATTTTCCCTGATCGTCCGAATTGGACGTGCCACCTGTCCATGGACTCGTGACGTCCCGAATTACGTCACGGTCATTGGTCAAAGCCTGTTTGACGCACCAATCAAAAACTCAACAAATTGGGCAATACAATTCACAGGGGTAAAAACATCAATTCATTCATTAATTTACAATATTGAAATCCTCGAATTTCCGGGGTGTTACATATATATATGCATCATTCAGAAATCAAAGTCCACTCCCAAACCGTCCAAGCTGCGCGCTCGCAATCATCGTCGTAAGCTAGTCTGAAGCCTATCCACAGTCTCCGGGATGTCCGGGCCTGTCTAAATCATATCTAAAGGTTACTACCATCCTATAAAAGTCCAAACCATAAACCCTAAAAACTCCCGAAATAGTAAAAGTGTCTCGAACACGCTTCTCGAGGCTTAAAACCTCCAAACGACCTATCAAGCGATCTCCAATCGACCTGAAACCACCACCATTGGATTCAGATCGTCGAAACCTTTCGAACAAGACCAGTTTGACCTCTAAATTTATGCTTACATGCCCTCACACACTGGTCAAAGTCCAGTCCATGACGGTCAACTCTGATGTCACGCCAGTCAACGAAGACATCAGCTGCTGACGTCAGCCTAACAACGATGACATCTGATAACTTTGACAACATGACACGTGTCACTCCCTAATTGGTGCCACATGTCACTAGCACCTCTGACAAGTCTCTAACACACTGCCACGTGGCACCACCCCACAGGTCCACGTGATCTGATAATGCTGATGTGGACCTGCCACGTCACCTGATAGATCCTGACACCCTGCCACATGGCACCCTCTCATTGGTCCATGTGGTCTGACAAGCCTAAGGTGGTACTGCCACGTCAGCTACTAACTGGACTTGACAACCTCTGAAAAATCGTCACGTGGCACTACCTGGTGGCCACGTGACCTGATAAGATGAGGTGAACTGTCACGTCATCATTGTCTTCCTTCAAATGGGTCGACCCATTTGACTGTAACAGATTGATTTGACCCGCGACCTCGACCTGGCCAGAAATTAGCCGTCCAGCCACCGCTTTCCTCCATTCTTCGACCAATCTACTCTTCCTCTCCCTAGAAGAGGATCTATGACCTCAAAAACACGAAAGAAAAGCTGAGATTACCTGTTCGAAGTCAAACTTTCACGGGTCATCTGTAATTGTCTTTCCTGGGCCGTTCCTGCAGCCTCTCCGTTTAGTTCTTGGCCTGTCTCACTCACACAACCACAGGGAAGGGACTCACGGTGTTTCTTACAATCCAAAACGTCCTAAAAATGAACTTCAAATTTCAAACTTAAAAAGGGTTTCAAGTTTTACCTTTTCCTTAGGCCACCGCCGAGCTCAGCCTCTCTTTGTCGTCCTCTTCGCCTCTCGGCCTCACCCTCAACCTCTCCCAGTCTCTATGTGGCCTTCAACTCATAACCAAAAGCAAAGGGGAAAGGGGAAAGGGAAGGGGTTTCAGGTGTTTGAAAACAAAAGGGAAGGGGAGATGCTTGAAGATGAGAGAGTGGGCCAATGGGATGAGTCCCTTGGTCCAGATGAGATATTTTGGTTTCTTCCAAAACAAGCTAAAATTCAACTTCCTCGATTTTTTGTGCAACCGTAAATAGCACGTACAATCGTTCTTGACCCATAACTTTCCCATACGATATTTGATTTTGACGGACCACCTATTTATGGACTCGTATCGTTTCGATCTATGTAATAGACTACGCTCCACACGCATTTAACCTCTGGGGTCAAAAGTCAACATTTTCACCCTTTTCATGGGCAAAATTGTCATTTTACGTCGTCTGATAATCCTCGATTAATCCTGATTAATCCTTAATTAATCCCATAGATTCGGGACGGGTCGTTACATCCACACCACACCAAAACTCCGGAAATCCAATCTTGCCTCCAATAGGAGGTACACGTGAGAGCCTCTATCCACAGTATGCACCAACATCAACGCCACTCGACATTAATTAAAATCCGAAGGTCAAGGCTGAACTCGGCACATCCTCCGTGACCGTATCCAAGAGTGACATGTCATCACTGGAAATTCCAACACTCCAATGCTCAATCTCAAGTCTCAAATTTCTAGTCTTGAGAGTCTAAAATTCAACCCTCAAGTCTCGCTCGAGACATCGACTCTCGTCGATCTCACCTATCACTTACGCAGGTGTACTTAGAATCCAAGCTGACATTCGGCTTAGTATCCAATTTGACAATTCCGCTCCTGCTGAGCATCACAAGCCCTCTATTTCACTCGACGGTCTCTAACCATAGATCACACTCATGGCACACTATCATGCCTAGCTGGTAACTCATCAACTCCACTGTCACCACTCAAATCACTATCGAACACTCAATCTAATGATCGTACCACATCATCCAGACTACTCAATACTCAGCAATCTCACTGTCCAACATGCACTACTCACAAGTTCACACACATCACAACAATCACAAAGGCACTACTCATGTGCTTGCTCCCAGACTGCACTCACGCAATGTCTGATCACGTATTAATATCCACAATCTAATCCACAATAATCTCGGATTTAGCACATCTATCATATGGCTACCATGCCAATCACAGTCCAGCTCTGGAACCTGTTTGTCCAATCTCTGCTCTAGACATATCGTACACTATACTCAACGTCCTTTCTGAGTCCTCTCGGTCACCCGACTAACACATGTGCCCAACACATACTCATTAAGCACTCCAATGATCAACCAACTCACGTCTACCAAGACGTACCAATCTAAACCTCGACCTCCATCCTGATGATGCGAAGGGTCAGATCCTGCAGTATGTTGTAGCTGCAAATCCAGCACTCATCTCAAATCAAAATCAATTTGACTCATTTCCGAGTCAATCAAGTTAACGACTACAAGCATGGGGATAAACCTGCACCCGAAAAACAATGAAACTTAACTAGTCTGAGTGAATCCAATCTCAATCGTCATACTTGGCTGACGCTAATCTCAAACTCTCTCAGTCGACAACCAACTCGAACCTCAGCCAACTAGATCGTCTTGATCCGTGACAGGACCCGTCCCAGTCCCACTGGGACCACCCGGGGACGTGACCCGCTCCCGTCTGACAATGACTCTAAACATACCAAAATTACCCTTAAATAAAAACCGAAGACTCACATAGATAGATAACGTACAAACACAGTGTTTAAAGTGATACTGTCAGACAAGGGAAAGTAAAATACAACATGTGAGCACACTAGTCAGAGTACATTTATTCGGTGTTCAACCTACCCACAAGTGGGTGTACAGGTGCACAGCTAGGCAAACTAAACCTCTGCCTCCTCCTCCGGGTCCTCCTCCTCTATTTCCGTGTCAGGGTCTGGAGGGGTCAGTAAAACAAGGGTGAGTGGGCCAAAAATAACAGTTTAGAAATCAATTTAATAATAAAATAATCATAAGGTTTTACCCCTCCGTTTTCCAAATCTTGCATGCAGTGAAAACATAATACTATAATGAAATCATAACAAATGAACCACAATAATAATCGTAAGGTGAAACTAACATATCAGTGCACTGTAAAACCCAACCCAAATGATGTCACGGTTCTAAGGCTACGCGTTGCCACTCAGGGTCTCACACCCGAGACTCTCTAAGTACATCAGCTCCCGGTATCCCGGTCACTACCCGAGGTATATGAACATGCCTTCCTGAGAGTAAGCAGCCCAACGGGGGTCAACTCCACTCAGTCAGAGCCCCGTGACTACTCCAGGGTCCACCCAGGCCAACGACCCTCCCTGGAGGAGACAATATACACAGGTAGGAAAGTACAGTACAATAACAGTATAGTTTACCCTATGTCCCCCGGACATCCCAAACAAAATCCACATATAATCCAAACGGGTCTCATGCCCAAAACATTGTAATAACAGATATAAACAGTTCATAAGACTCATCAGCGGAATAGTAAAACAGTTTATGCATGCAAGCCTTTTATAAATCAAACAGCCCACTCACACTCGGTCCTTGCTGCTCAACGATCTCTATAAGCCTGTATTATTATTCCTGAGGGTTACTTAAGGACCCTATAATATCAATACCAAGACCCTAGAACAGATCCGCCTCAAAATCGCATCCCGGGCACTATTCCCGGTGCTTCAAACCCCATTTTGACTAACATAACGATCTCCGATCGACACGAAACCACCTCCATTGGATCCGTATCGTCGAAACCTTGAAAATGGTACCGGCCCCACCAAAATCACTGTTCACACGCGCCCCCACGCGCCTGGTCAACGCGTGGGTCAACGCTGCTACAGTACTGCTGACGTCAGCATGACGTCATCACTGACACTTGTCAGGTGACACGTGGCATATTCTGATTGGTCCCTGGTCTGACAATATCTGACAGGATGACGTCATCATGACGTCAGAAGTGACGTCAGCATGATGACGTCATCATGCTACAGTATCGGGTCAGACCCGTTTGACTGGAACCGGGTCGCCGTCGACCCGCGGCTTGACCCGATTCAACTGTTCAATTCCGGCCACCATTTTCGACGGGGTTCATCCCTACAGGGTCGTCTAGGTCTGTTCTATGGTTCTACAACCTCAAAATGGAAAGAAAACGGGAGAAAACTCACCAGTTCGTCTCTGAAACTCACGGCCAAAGTCCGATCGTCTTCTCCGGTGATCCACGCCGTCTCCGTTGTCCAAACCGGTCCTGATCAACTCGTCTCTCACCCTAGAACATTTCTAACATCACACAATCAATTTCCTAGCACTAAAACAGGTTGGTTCGAAACAGAGGATCAAAACGGGTTTTCGGGTTTTCGACCTTACCGCCGCCGTGTCGCCGCCGCAGGCCGTGCCGTCGTCCAGTTAAGCTCCTGGGGTCCTCACGGTGCAGATTGGAGTTTCCCCCGCGTCGAGGTGGTGTGGTTGTCACGGTTTGCCTCTTGGACCCGTTTCCGTCGTGTTTCGGGTCTGAGTTTTTGGACGGGATTTCAGGCGGGGAAATGGGCTGGTGGTTGCCGGTGTTGCACGGTGGTGAAGACCAGATAATGGTGGTGCTGTGGGTGGTCGTCTGGTGTGATAAGGATGGCTGGTTTGATCGCCTTGGTCGAGAGAAAATGGAAGAAATGCACGGGTTGTGGGGGGGATGAATGTGTGTCTGTGTGTGTTTGTAAGAAAATAGAGATCGCGCATGAATAAGGGAGCAGATGAGAATGAAGGGCCACGATTTAATCTGGCCAGAAATCCAATGGCTGAAATCAAATGGAGGGAAAAATAATTAATATAAAAATGAGTTAAATAGTGTAATGTGCTTTATTGGAATAGTAAGGGCTTGGATGGGTGACACTTGTCACCAATCCACCGGTTGGATTTAAATATCAGGTTGGCACGGATTCCCGTAATAAATTAATATTTTATTCCGTTGTTCCCGGTTCGTAAATTCCGCTAAAACGCTTCTTTGACCATAACTTCTTCATACGAACTCCGATTTCGGCGTGCCGCCTATCTACGGATTTGTGACGTCCCGACCTACGTCATAGTCATGGGTCAAAGTCCAAATTGTTGCCCGGGTCAAAAGTCAAAGTTTCCCCCCTTCAGGGGCAAAATAGTCTTTTTACATTAAAATATTATTATTCTCGGTTCGGGTCGTTACAATCCGCACCCGAATTGAACCTCTCGATCCACAACTAAATCGATCCTCGTTGATCTATAGCCAACTAGACCCACCAACGCTTCGATCCTCCGAGGATCCACACCAGCTCTCTCAGACAACGTAACATGATCCATAACACCAACACGGGTCCACCAAAATTGATACTCACTCATCACGTTAGGTGATGGTGTTACCTTCCGTTCTTCAACTCATTCAAATCTGGCCCACAACGGGGAAATGAGAAGTCTCATTCACTAACCAAGTATATATGTTGATAACTACTGTCGTGATCCTTCCACAATCGTATCACTCCTCAAATCAGTTCAACTTTTACAAGCTTATACCTCCATGAGTGATGAGAAGTTCACTAAGAAATTACAGGAAAAGGAAGTATATTTACATTGTCCAGCTGCCTTGTCGTATCTAACTCTCGAAGTTCCATCGAATTTCGACAAGGAACACTGGTTTTCCCATCAGTGACATTCAAAGTCAACTGAATCCTAATTCCACTTAGTTTCGTTATAGGACTTAGTCAGAAATGTCTCATCGGGAAACTCGACACAACCATCTCACTCTAAGATCACTAAGCTAACTAGGGACATCACAACATGTGTCCCATATCCCAAACAGTTATCCTATAGTATCTTCCCGGCCTCCAAGCCGTCCCCCACACGGACATCAACCACGTGTCCTGGAAACCAATCTGGCTTAAGGTCAAAAATCTTATCTGCCTTACCACCTTATCCAACTCGAACAATCTAGGTTTACCAAACTACACCCAACGTAGTACTGGTCGGAATACTCGCTCACACATCCTAATCCTAGGGAATCAACTCATGTACCCAACACTCGTGCACATTTGTCAAGGTGAGATAAAACATCTGCTTCTGCTCCAGATGTAGTACATTTGTCCAATAGTCGAACTGGACTCGAAAGATATTTGTAATCTCAATCGGCCCTCTCGGGATCCTCTCTATCCCGCTCATCGATCACTGCATCCGACATAATCTGATCGCTGCTGAAATTCCAGCCATTCATCTCGACCGCTTTTGGATTCCATCCAACTCATCTCAGTCATCTTCATTGGGTTTCCACCAATCATATCTCAGTGGAGATGATGTGGCATCTCGACATAATTAACACCGACCAAAGCTCATCGTCTCCTATCATCATCGCACACAGTGCGAACCAAGCTAAAACCCCAAATCTTTGCTCATATCGAGCAACAATCACATACCTCTGCACAAAATGCAAGAATCTCACCTCTCGAAAACCCAACACGACTGATGAATCCTCATTGTTTCTGTCGTCACTAGAACGTAAGCATACCATGATAAGGTCACAACCCTCTGCTCGTACAGAACATCCGTCGAATTTCCTGCTCATGTCGGAGGAACTCCGCCTCTCGAGATAAACTCCACCTCTTGAGATACTCTGCCTCTCTCGTATCTCTATATGACTGGGCAAAAATAATGTAAGAATGTTCCCCTAATGTCGCCCAACTCTCGATAGTCTCATCCATGTCCGTCAATAGCACTGTCTACCATGAACCTCATGCAGACCAATCCAAGAAACACTCCACGACCGAGACTCCGCACTCATGCAGGCAACTCACCGCCTATACCAACCACTCTGTACATTCCATTCAGGGCGTACTATTCGCCGATTGATCCACCTCGGGATCCGATCCACAAGTTCCACTCTCCTGGTCACTTGTTCAACCAAACTCAAACTAGGGGTCATCACTAACCCGAATACTCCCAAAAACCTATCCATCCTTACCAATCATCAGTAATACCTCGAAAATATCACCATAATCTGACATACCCCATCCCAATCCCCCCACGGGATTACAAAGATAAGACATGCTCCCATCTAACCCACGTGTGACACGCAGGCTGGACACCCGTCTAACCTCCATGTAATAAGTAAGCTAGACCGGGATACCCAGACTAACCATCCAACTATCTTATAGAGTACGCATGGATCGTAGTGGGATGTGTGAGTGTGATGTCTCGGTCTCACCAACAACTCGCATTCGCATCAACCTGAAGGGAAACAAAAAACCAGAAAAGACTGTGAGTGGACAAAAATAAATAAGTTTATAAAATTCATTTTATCAGAAAAGACATTTATGCCCTCCACGTAAAACCAATGCATGCATTCGAAAACCATTTCATGTTTCCAATGTAAGAAAAACGTTTATAAAACCCAAAAAAATTTCCTTTCTCAAATCACTCGGCCTTAGCCCAAAACCATAAACCAAATCAAATCATGTTGGTACACAACCCAAAAACTGTAAATCCAATATCATGAGGCCACTACCCAAAACATCTGAAAACCACATGAAAACAATCATGATATCACATAAATTTGAAACACATAGCAATCAATCGAACCTGCTGGATCTCATATCACCGAGTCTTTAAACTCAAATCACATATCAAGCCTTCCCGGGTAATCAATGAGTCTTTAAACTCATTAACATGCCTCAGGGGAAATCAATAACCGAGTCTTTAAACTCACGAGTCTTTAAACTCAAATCACATATAGGGCCCTCCCCTGTCACAATCAATCACTGGGTCTTTAAACCCAAATCCAGATCCAGCAATTCCAATTCAAAACCATTTTATCAAATCCAAATCCATAAATCCATTTCCAAATCCAAATCCGAAATCATATTTTATCGAAATGGGTCTCATGCCCGAATTCACTTTCCAAAATCCAATATCATTTCATCAAACCCATTATCGAAACACAGTACGTATAAACAACATAAAATCATCCAACAAAACCATTAACAAAGCATAACAAAAAACCATATCCTCGAAGTACGTACGAATATGTAAATCATATCGAAATACGTGTAAATATGGAAATCATAAATATTGCAATCATAAGCATAGAAATCTTGTAACAACCCATCCCGAATATCATAATTTAATATTAATTAATTATGGATTTAGTATGACTAATCGGGGATTAGTTGAGAGATTTCGTACGGACGATGTAAAATGACCGTTTTGTCTTTGAATTTGAGCAAAATGTTGAATTTTGACTCGGGAAGTCAAACGTATGAGGATCGAGGATCGATAGTAGATCGGGATGTTACGAGTACGTAGATAGGCGGCATGTGAAAATCGGACGTCGAACGGAGAAGTTATGTTCACGGGATCAAAATTAGGAACTTACGTCTCGGGATTCGTATTAAATGATAATTAAACCTGTTTGGCTGATATTTAATGTGGGGCCCTTGGATGAGTGACAAGTTTCACTCATCCAATGGCTTGAGACCCCTAAATTGTGGATCTTGCCTCCCATTGGTCACTTTTATATATTTTACTCACACCTCACATCTCTCACACACACACTCCCTCACCGTCCATCACCCTTCTCACTTCACTCTTCCTCTCATCTCCACCCTTCATCTCCATCATTTGTTATCATCTTCATCATCATCAGACTTCATCTCTCTCCCTCGTGTTCTCTCAAACCCGTGAAGAACAAACTATACCAAAACACTCACAACAACCAAACCTGCCTCAACGGTTGTTGGATTGGACGTATAAGGAGGCTGGGAGGCTAGTGAAGATGATGGGGAAGAGTCCACGGTAGTCCACGACGGAGATAGGTCAGAAAATTGAAAAAATCGAACGACCCGTTTAACCCCTTTTTAGAACTTGAATGTTTGATGTCTAAAACTCGTATTTATGGTTTGGGTTTGATTCTAGGGACAGAGGCGAGATATTTGGTGTTAGTTTCGTGGATCCAGGTGGCCGAAAAAGTGAAGAATAGAGAGGAGGAAGGGTGGGTTGCGGGTTTTGAGTCATAGGTATGAATCTTGAACGTTTTTGTAGTTTTTGAATCCACAAAACCCTTAGTTAGGATTAGACAAAGCCATAGGTCAAAACCCCATCGAGAATGGTGTCGGAATTGGGAGAACAGGCCGGGTCGGTTCACTAGTTCGGTCGAACCATGAATAACTAGTGAACCGGGTTCACCCAAGGTTAGGGGTGACACTATTCATAGCACCTTTGGGTGGCGCGTGAGGGTGCGTGGGGTCTATTTTCGAGGCAAGTACAACATGTAATTTCATCATTTCGATGTAACGAACATTTTGGGACTGGTTTCGAGTCAATCGGACATCGTTTCGATATAGTTCGGGATGTCTGAAGGTTTAGGATAAAAAATTCCGGAAATTTAGGGGGCTTTAATGAGAGGTTATTGAAGTAGTTAGTAACCCTATAGTATGATTTGGACGGGTTCAGATATTCTGAGGACAGTGATTTAGCCCAGGAAGGCTTATGGCACACATATCGAGGCGGCAACGTAGGACGTTCTGTGAGTGGACATTGTTTTCTAAACTGTGATGCATGCATAACTGTTTTATATGTTTTATATACGTGAGTTCTATGATGATGATTGTGGTATTGGTGATTTACATATTTGCACGTATTTCGAGGTAATTTTTTATATTTGCACGTATATCGAGGTTTATGATTTTATACTATATTGTTATGTGATTGTGGTTTTAATAATGGTTCAATGGTATGATTTTGGATTTGGAAATATGGAATTGGGCTTGCGACCCATTTAGTTTACGAACTATCGGACTTGGAGTCCATTTGATTGAATGAGGCGTCGGGCCAGGGGCCTAGTTGGTTTACGAAATCGGGCATGAGGCCCAATTGTGTTTTATGAATGTGATTTCGGGTCGAGAACCCATAAATGGATTTGGATGAATGGATTTGGATTTGAGTAATCAGATTTGTGGATTACGATGGTTTTATGGAAATTCCGAGCATAGGCTCATTTGAACTGTTTGAGACAATTTATGAAATGTTTTCCATATACCATCCTTATATCTATGGCTTGTCTCCTCCAGTCATCTAGGACGCTAGAGTAGTCACGGCGTATTACCTGCGAAGGGTTACTGCATGGAGCGACCAGACCGTATAGTGACTCAGGAGTAGGATTTCTAGACGTCTAGGAAGTCAGACATCTGGGATGTTAGAGATTGACTGGGGTTGAGACCCCAGGTAGCACGCGTAGCTTCCACCGTGACATGACGTCTGAGACGTTAGATGTCTAGGACGCCAGGCATCTGAGATGCCGAGGATTGGTATATAATGGTTTTGGATTGAATTGTGATTCATGACTTTACTGGATTGTCTATGTGGATTTCAGATTTATTGGATTTATGAAATGGTATTTCAGTGTTGGTGGTTTTGGGCAGTGGCCCACATGATTGGATTTACGGTTTTGGGCTGAGTTCCCACTTATTTGGATTTATGGTTTTGGGCTAAGACCCTAATGATTTAATTAAAGGAAATGTTTTGATTATTGGTTTTCGAATGCATGCATACTTTTTAGTGAAGTGTATAAATGTCTTCTTATGAAATGTGTTTTTATTAAACTATTGATTTTCGTCTACTCACAGCTTTTAATGGTTTTAATGCCCTTCAGGTTGATCACGGATCTAGGCTGTAGTAGAGACTGAGACATCGCACTCCTCCACCGATCCTAGCGTACTCTGGAAGCCCCGAACGGGCTGAGGCATTTGAGTTATCCTTTGTCTGACACTTCGTGTCAGATAGGAGCATGGCACATCCCGCGATAATCCTGGGGGGATTGCGATGGGTCATGTTAAGTGGTATCAGAGCACGGTTTGCTCTTGTGGTACGCGCAGGTCGAGGATGTGATGTCTTTACGTGGCCAGCCCGTTATCAACCTGATAGTTAGGATACCGGTATAATAGTTAGTAGGAATGAATCGTGGATAGTTTGGTTAGGCAGTTGGTGCCTGAGTTTGCCATAGTTATGTCGGGGTTTGGTAGTGTGGGACCCTACTGAGGGATGAACATAACAGTGCTTTAGAGTTTTGACGGTGGGACGGTTATGTCAGGATCGTCTATCACGATAATACAGGATTAGATATGATGATAGTATGGAGTAGCCCTCACCAATTGGCCCAAAAGCTCATGGGCTTATGGAGGCCCGATAAGCCCGATGGACAAAAGCTCGGCCTGACCCGCTATGGGTTGTGGGCCGGCCTAGCCCGACTCGCTATTGGTCATGGCCCGGCCTAGTCCTAGAGTTATCGGGCTGGGCTTGGCCTTATGGTGTTCAAACCCAATAGGCCTGAGCCCGATAAAGCCCGGTAAGCCCAGCCCGACCTGCCGTAATAAACCCGGTCCATAAGCCCCAAAATATAAAATACTTATTATTTAAAATTTAATACTCAACCCATTCCTAATGCTAATATTTCAACTCAAACCCAAATCTCAGCCCCAAGCCCACCTAATTTATTTTAAAAATCCCAATACTCAATACAAACCCTAACCACTTCTCCACCTCCTTAATAGACCCAACGTTTTTGCACCCTTGAGTATTTTATTTTAACGAGGCCATGTTTTTGCACCCTTGAGTATTTTTTTTCATTGTTAATATTTTTTTTCATGCATATATTTTTTTGTAACTTTAAAATTTGAGACATAGTTTATTGCAAAAGCCCACATAAGCCCAATCCAAGTGGACTTAATAGGCCCGACCCAAAAAGCCTGATATAAACCCGGCCCGATAAAAACCTGTGAGCTCTTTTTTATGTCATTAAGCCCGCCAAACCCAGCCCAGCCCTCAAATTTAAAAATTATTTAATAAACCCGGCCCGGCCCAAGCGCAAAAAATTTAGGCTGGGCTTTCCGAGCCCTGCCCAATGCCGAGGGCTAGTATGGAGTTGTGACCATTAGATGGTCAGGTCATGTTGAGTTGGGAATTGTGTTGCCGAGGGCAGCCAGGTTCCTCGAGCCCTAGTGGTGATTGATGGTTTAGAGATTATGAGTACAACGGAGTTAGTTGATGACTTTAGTGGGTGACCCTAGTGTGTGATGTATGGTTTGGAAATATGAGTCGGCGAGTGGTTTGACTTTGGAGACTTTTCGGAGTCGAGACCGCTGGTTGGTCATGTCATGTCATCTTTAGTGATTGTACTGCAGAGTGCAGTTGAGGTCGGGGATGACCTAGTGGACGACACTAGTTGAGTCGAGTTGAGACTAGTTAAAAATTGGTTAGAGATTGGTTGGACAGGTTACCGAGGTGTGATACTTGTCGATGGAATCCCGGAGTGGGGATACAGAGTAGTGAGTACTGGCGGTTGATTCCGGCTAGATGCGGAGTCTTGATAGCGATGTCTGGTGGTTGGGTCTGCACGAGTCTGTGGCAGGCACTACTATTGAGGATGGATGCAGTTGTGGTTGTTGAGAATCAGGGGACGTTCAGAGAACGTTCATTTTCTTGTATGGGTTGTCAGGGTGATTGTACCCAGAGTTGTTGGGTACGAGGGAGGCAGAGTTCCTCCAACTTGAGCAAAGGTACGGGGTCGTTGCTCGGTATGAGTAAAGATCCAGGGTTGTCTGATTCGTACACTGTGTGCCAATGATTATGATGATGATGAGCTACAAGTTGGGATGTGACTCTATCGTGATGGGCATACGTTCGGTATCTGAGATTCGACAGTGGATGAGTTGGACTGGATGGGATCCAGCAGTGGTTGAGACGTGAAAATCAAGTAGTAATGGACCACATCCTTTTGGATGTACATAAACGATATAAGCCGATAGGCAATTTTGGTAGTAGTGAGACTGGTTACGGATATGGGGTGGATGTCCAATTCAACATGGTTGGAACTTTGGAATTGAGAGAGGTTGTGATTGAGGCGATGAGAGGAGTGCTTGATTCAGCATTGGTTATGAATATTTTGGAGTCATTGAGGGTGACTTCTCATGTTTCGCTCATGGCAGATGATGGTTGTTGTCACCAGTACGTTGATTGTGTATTGGTTGGTGGACCCGTGACTTATTTCGGGTCATCAAGAGGAGTTGGGCCTTTCGAAGTTAGGTGAATGAGATTTCTCATTTTCTACTTGGTGGCAGATGATGTTGGGTTACATGGTGTGGTGAGGGCAGTGAGATTGTGTTTACACTCACGTAGGATGAATTTTGATGTCATTGTCTTGGATCATCTTTGATTTTCCCTAGGTGGGATGACAAGGATCTATATGAGATAATTGGAGAGAACCCACAGTCTAGACGTGTTTCGTCTTTGACTGAGTGATTATATGTGAAATGGTTAAGGAACGATGTGATAGTATAAGGATTCAAAGAGGGTATAAGACCCTATGACCTGAAATCTGGTCGTTAGCGGAGTGAGCATGTATGGATCATAGGTGGATCCAGATCACGATGTGGATCAGGATCATGATGTTGAGGATATAGGGTGTTGTGACGATCAAGGATCGTGATGTTAATGATCGGGTGATGTTGTGATGGATCTGGATCGTGATCTTGATGGTCAGGTTATGTTGTGAGTCAGGGTATGTTGTGGGGATTGGCTTCTTTATGAAGTCAATCGAATATGATATGGTAATCGAATGTGCAAGTAACTGATAGGTTCAAAGTTGGTACGTCTCGTTAGACGTGGGTGAGATTGGTTGCCCATTTGACATGAATGAGTACGCCTTAGTGGGCATGAGTTAGATTGGTAAGTGTTTGATTACGTGATTAAGAGTACACGTTGTGATGTTGTTCGGGTGACCATGGGACTCGGAATGGATAATGAGTTGGAGTATTTGATCTGTCTAGTACTGGACTGGACAGATGGACTCCATAATTGAAGTGTGATTGTGTAACGACCCATCCTAAATTCCGAGATTTGATTAGTGACTAATGAAGGATTAGTGAGAGTAATCGGTGATTAGTAGAGTGAAATTGGACGGACGGTGTAAAATGATCATTTTACCCTTAATCGTGGGCAAAATGTTGAATTTTTACTCGGGGAGTCAAATGTATGAGGACCGTTGACCGTGACGTAGGTCGGGACGTCACGAGTCTGTAGACATGCGGCACGTCGAAATTGGACGTCGGACGGAAAAGTTATGGTCACGAGAGTGAAATTAGGGATTGACTGCTCCGGATTCGATTAAAATAATATTAAAATCTGATTGGGTAGATATTTATGTGGGACCCCTGGATAGGTGACAAGTGTCACTCATCCCATTGGTCATTAACCCTAAAAAGTGGATCTAAGTAATTAAAATAATATTATCCTAATTATTTTATAAATATTCTCACCCACTTTCCATCTCCACCGTTCATCTCTACCTCCCCCTCTCATCTCCACCATCCATCTCCCTCATCTAATCATCAGCTAGCATCCTCTTTCTTTTTCATTCTCAAACCCGAGCACCATTCTCCCTTCACTCTAAACAAACAAACACACAACGCTTAGCACCTCACCACCATTATCCATCTTTGTGTCGTGTGAGAGACCGTGAGTGAGGGAATGACCAGAGGTGTCAGGACCCGTCCCAAATATCACCTCGATACTCGGGATGAACCCTGCTCCCGTCTGACAATCACACTTACAATGCCAAAAATAAACTTAATACAGCTATAAGCATAACCATCAGACGAAGGAGTAAATATATACAACAGTAAGTCCGAGCATAGTTCTACAAAATGGGCACCAAGAGTCCTACAAGTCTAAGTCCGCAACGGAAGAACGTCGGAAGCCCTATGCCTCGATATCTGCCTCAACGTTCACCCCGGCGCTATCACCACGACCTGGAGGGAAAATTAAAAACAAAAGGTGTGAGTGGACCAAAAAGAATGAAGGTTTTAAAACCGTCTACCAGCAAATCAACGTAAGGAAATAAAATCATTTGTTCCCTCCGGTTTAAAACCAGGCATGCCAATGAAGTATTAGAAAAACCATAATATGAACATCATAAGAAATAGAAACACTATAAATACCATAAGAAACAGATACACTATAAAACATCATAAGAAACCAGAGTATAACCCGATCAAACCTGCTGGACCTATCCGAGTCTTTAAACTCAACCAGGCCTCACATATCAATCCGAGTCTTTAAACTCCCGAGTCTTTAAACTCAATAGGCCTATGGGGGTAATATCATAATATCCGAGTCTTTAAACTCCCGAGTCTTTAAACTCAATCCGGGCCCGTCCCCCATCAATATCAATCCGGGTCTTTAAACCCATATCCAGATCCAGCAAATCCAATCATATCCAGTGTAAAACCAATTCCAAATCCATCGCCAAATTCGAATTCGAAATCCCCGGTTTGAAGCCCTTCCGGCGTTCAGAACCGACATTCCGAACCCAAATCCGGAAAAAATCCATTTCCATACTAAAAACCATAGGAAATCCCTAACCATGTTTCATAACCCATTTACCATCATCAGAAAACATTTATAGGGTGAATTTCTCAAATATAACATCAAAATCTGAAAACTGGCTTTTTCTCGAAAAACGTGCAAAACCCCGAAAATATCTCGAAGTGTACGATATATCTTGGTCCCACCAGGATGCATCGCATAAGCTGAACAGTGAGCCTCATCCAGTATCACCTTCTTCAAAACTTCATCCTCAGGTACACACAACCGTCCATTCTTAACCAAGGCTCCATCCTCACGGATCTCAAAATCCTGTCTTTCTCCAGCCTCGACCTCAATCCGAATGATGCCCAGAATAGGGTCCTCAAACTGAGCATCAATCACCTGATCAATCAAAACAGGTCGCACATGGAAACTCGCTAGGAGTGCTCCCTGATCATCCACAGTCAACTCTACTCCCAACTTGCGGAGCTCAACCAGCAAAGGTAACCGTACTGTCCTCAGATGCGACAAAGAACCAGCTGACTTCCTGCTCAGAGCATCGGCTACCACATTAGCCTTCCCTGGATGATACTCAATAGTACAGTCGTAGTCCTTAAGTAACTCCAACCAACGGCGCTGTCTGAGGTTCAATTCCTTTTGGGTGAACAAATACTTCAAACTCTTGTGGTCCGTGAAGATCCTGCACTTCTCACCGTACAAGTAATGTCGCCAAATCTTCAATGCATGAACCACCGCAGCCAGTTCCAAGTCATGTGTAGGGTAGTTCACCTCATGGGGTTTCAATTGTCGGGAAGCATAAGCAATCACTTTCCCGTGCTGCATCAAGACACATCCCAAACCTTGTAAAGAAGCGTCACTGTACACCTCGAACTCCCCACTATCATCTGGAAGGGCTAACACAGGAGCAGATGTCAACCGCCTTTTAAGCTCCTGGAAACTCTGTTCATAGTTCTCATCCCACTCAAACCGAACTCCCTTCCGTGTCAACCTCGTCAACGGTGCTGCAAGAATAGAAAAGCCCTCAATAAAACGCCGGTAATACCCTGCCAAACCCAGAAAACTCCGAATTTCCGTCACCGTCTTAGGCTGTTCCCAATTGGCTACCGCCTCAACTTTCTGAGGATCCACACGAATGCCCTCGGCCGAAATCACATGGCCAAGAAATCCAACACTGGTCAACCAGAACTGACACTTACTGAGCTTCGCATACAACTGATGCTCCCTCAACGTTTTAAGCACGATCCTCAGATGTTTCTCATGCGCCTTCGCACTCTTCGAATACACCAAAATATCATCAATGAAAACAATCACAAAACGATCCAAGTAGGGCCGGAACACTCGGTTCATAAGGTCCATAAAAGCTGCTGGGGCATTAGTCAAACCAAAAGGCATCACCACAAACTCATAGTGACCGTACCTGGTCCGAAAAGCTGTCTTCGGTATATCCTCCTCTTTAACCCTTAACTGGTGATAGCCGGAGCGAAGATCAATCTTCCAGTAACTCCACCTGGCCTACCAGTACCGGACACTCTCTCAAAACCTGAGTCACTACCAACACCTCCCCAGTAGGTGTACTCACTCCTAACGCACAATCCAAAGTAGACACCTCCCTCTCCTTAACCAGACTACAACTCCGAGCTATAAATGAATGAGTAGCCCCGGGATCTATCAAAGCAAAAACAGTGTGACCAAGTATGGTGAGTGTACCTGTCACCACTCCCGGTGCTGACCTAGCCTCCTGCTGAGTCATAGCAAAAACTCGCGCCTGAGGTCCCGACGACCTACCGCGCCCTCTGGAACTGCTCGTGGCACCTCCGCCACCCCTAGGGCCTGCCGCCCCTGATACTGATGCAGTACTCCGCCCGGGTTCTGCTGCACCTCTGCCTGCTCCACCCTCCGTAGCTAACAATGGGCACTCCCGACGGAAATGTCCTCGCTCCCCACAGTAGAAGCAAGTGTCTCTACCGGGTCCACCGGTATGCCTCCCTGTCGAAGCCACTGAAGTCGCACTCGCCTGAGGAGTCGGCTGTGACCTAGCTCCTCGAAATCCTGAGCCCTGGAAACTGCCTGGTCTGCCATACCGGGCTCCACCAGCCGATAGTGATCCATCAAAATTACCCCGTTTCGGGGGCCTCTGACTCGATGCTCCTGGGAATGACTGCTCTCGGCGTCGAACACTGCCCGAATACTGTGGTCGAGCAGGTAAACTGGCCTCCACCCTGACAGCAGCATCAGACAACTCTCGGAAAGTAGCAAAAGAGCCGGCTGTCACTATGGCCCTGATCTCTCCCCGGAGACCCAACTCAAACCGGCGGCACTTCTCCGCCTCAGTCGCCACAAATGCCGGAGCAAAACGAGATAGCATCTGGAACCTCTGCTCATACTCAGCAACTGTCAAGTTTCCTTGCTTCAAGTGAAGGAATTCCGCTTCCTTCGCATCCCTGAAAGAACGGGGATAGTACTGATCTAGAAACCGCTCCCGGAAAGTCTCCCAGGTCACGGTATGTGCATCCCAGCCGGACAGTTCCAGCGTGTACCACCACTCGTAGGCAGCTCCATCCAACAGAAAAGTGGCTAACAATACCCGATCCTCAGGAGGACAGTGCATCACCCCAAAAATACGTTCTAGTCGGGTGATCCATCGGTGAGCTTCCTCGGGATCAGCCCCACCGCTGAACGTAGTAGCCCCAAGCCTCTGGGCTCTCTCGATCGAAGCACTCTCAGTCCCTCTCGCCGCTTCATCTTCAGGTCGTGGAGGGGGTTCACGTCTTGGAGGCATGATCAATCATACGCTGAAAGAGGCATAGAGTTAGTATAACAACCTAGACCCAACACAAATTGACACAACCTATGCTCTGATACCAATTGTCAGGACCCGTCCCAAATATCACCTCGATACTCGGGATGAACCCTGCTCCCGTCTGACAATCACACTTACAATGCCAAAAATAAACTTAATACAGCTATAAGCATAACCATCAGACGAAGGAGTAAATATATACAACAGTAAGTCAGAGCATAGTTCTACAAAATGGGCACCAAGAGTCCTACAAGTCTAAGTCCGCAACGGAAGAACGTCGGAAGCCCTATGCCTCGATATCTGCCTCAACGTTCACCCCGGCGCTATCACCACGACCTGGAGAGAAAATTAAAAACAAAAGGTGTGAGTGGACCAAAAAGAATGAAGGTTTTAAAACCGTCTACCAGCAAATCAATGTAAGGAAATAAAATCATTTGTTCCCTCCGGTTTAAAACCAGGCATGCCAATGAAGTATTAGAAAAACCATAATATGAACATCATAAGAAACAGAAACACTATAAATACCATAAGAAACAGATACACTATAAAACATCATAAGAAACCAGAGTATAACCCGATCAAACCTGCTGGACCTATCCGAGTCTTTAAACTCAACCAGGCCTCACATATCAATCCGAGTCTTTAAACTCCCGAGTCTTTAAACTCAATAGGCCTATGGGGGTAATATCATAATATCCGAGTCTTTAAACTCCTGAGTCTTTAAACTCAATCCGGGCCCGTCCCCCATCAATATCAATCCGGGTCTTTAAACCCATTTCCAGATCCAGCAAATCCAATCATATCCAGTGTAAAACCAATTCCAAATCCATCGCCAAATTCGAATTCGAAATCCCCGGTTTGAAGCCCTTCCGGCGTTCAGAACTGACATTCCGAACCCAAATCCGGAAAAAATCCATTTCCATACTAAAAACCATAGGAAATCCCTAACCATGTTTCATAACCCATTTACCATCATCAGAAAACATTTATAGGGTGAATTTCTCAAATATAACATCAAAATCTGAAAACCGGCTTTTTCTCGAAAAACGTGCAAAACCCCTTCAGATTCTCGAGGATATGATGCGAGCTTGTGTGCTTCAGTTTCAGGGTACTTGGGAATCACATCTGCCTTTGATGGAGTTCGCTTACAATAATAGTTTTCAGGAGAGCATTGGGATGGCTCCTTACGAGGCTTTGTATGGACGGCAGTGTCGAACTCCATTGTGTTGGACTGAGGTTGGTGAGAGGAGGTTGACTACTTCTGAGCTGGTGGAGCTTACTCAGGAAAAAGTGGCATTGATTAGGGATCGATTGAAAGCAGCGCAGGACCGCCAAAAGAGCTACGCTGACCGTAGGATCAGGGATTTGGAGTTTGCTGTTGGAGACTGGGTTTTCCTGAAGCTATCTCCTTGGAAGGGAATTGTACGATTTGGCAGACGAGGGAAGTTGAGTCCTCGTTACATTGGACCGTATGAGATTTTGGAGCGGATTGGTCCTGTAGCTTATCGGTTGGCCTTACCAGCAGATTTGGAAAAGGTACATAATGTCTTTCATGTTTCCATGCTTCGGAAATATATTCGAGATGATTCGCATGTTTTAGAAGCACAACCAGTGGAACTGAGGGAAGACTTGAGTTTTGAAGAGCAACCTGTTGCAATCTTGGATCGGAAGGATAAAGTGTTGCGAAGGAAGACGGTTCCCTTAGTGAAGGTATTGTGGAGAAATCATCAGGTCGAAGAAGCTACCTGGGAACCTGAGGCCTTGATGCGAGAACAGTACCCTTATTTATTTCACTGAATTTCGGGGACGAAATTCTTTTTAGGGGGGTAGATTGTAACAACCCGTACCTACGGGAAGGGTAAAAATGTAATTTCTGTGAAGTTTTGTAAAAAGGACGATTTTGCCCCTGTGAATAGTAAACGAAAAGTTGACTTTTTGTAATATTGATTGGATGAGTGTTAGCCTTTTACCGTGACGTAGGTTAGGACGTCACGAGTCCGTAGACAGGCGGCAGGTTCGATTTGGACAACCGGAGGAAAAGTTATGATGTACGGAAGGTTGGGGGCGTTACCGTAATTTTGAGCTAATAAGGAAAATGTTGACTTTTTGGAGGCTGTGTGATTTTCACGTAGACCGAGGACCGTTGGATAGGTCTCGACGTCCTGAGTTCAACGACAGGCGGCACGCTGTCATTGGACGTCGGACGGAAAAGATACGGGTCTGGGAAGTCTGAGGGCAAAATGGTAATTTTGTGCAGGAGGGGCATTTTGGTCATTTTTCCTCAGCCCAATCAGCTAAGGGCAAGTGGCAGATATTTGGGGCTGGCCTATGGATGTTGGACACGTGGGAGTGGCTGGATGGTTCCAGGCCATTCTCAAGTGTGCACGGCCACACCTTGTACAAAAATCAAACCGTGTTTGGGTTTGAAACACAGAAAACAGAGAGAAGTTTGAGTGAGGCGGTGATCGATCTGGAGGCTAGGGAGAGTGAGGAGTGACTGGTGAGAGTGACAGAGAGACGTGGGTGAGGTGCTGATCGTGTTTTGGGACTGGAATCGTGCACGGCGGCACGGTGGTGGTGCGGCGAACATTTGAGGAAAACAGAGGAGACCGTGGACGGTGGAGGCTGTTGTGCCGTGTGGTGAGGCAAACCAGGGCGGTAGGAGACTCAGGAGGTTGAGGGGAGTCCCACGAGCACCGTGGTGGGTGACGGTTCTCACGGCTGCGCCGGAATCGAAAGGTAAGCTCGTTTACTTTGTTTTTCGTGGATTTTTCAAATGCAAAGTCGTGACGTTGGGCTTAGAGTCGAGGGATTAGGAGGTCAGGGTGTTGTTCAGGGAGGTCCTAGGAGTTGTTTGTGGTGGTTTCCGTGACGGGAGGTTCACGGTGGGTGGTGGTTCGACGGCGGGACCTCTGTACCCTGTTTTAGCCGTGAGTTTCAAACTTGAAGTCGTGGACTTCGGGGATGAATCGACGGATTCTGTGAGTTGGGTAGGACTAAGTAAGGTCCTAGGGTGGTGCTGGTATCACCACCGTGAAGGGGGAAGCTGTGGACGGCCGGGAAGGAAAACAGAGCCACGGGCAAGGTTTTTCGAGGTTGAAGACGAAGGGTTTTAGGCCGTGATTTCTGGATTTTAGGACTGGGTTTGATTGCAGGGGACTGGACGAAGCTAGAGGTATTGAATTGGAGAAGAATGGTGGAGGAACGGCGGAGAACCGGTCACGCCGGTTCAACACAGTTGAACCGGTTGACTCGAGGTTGAAGGTGGACTGTAGCAGGCGCGTGAGGCCCACGCGCAGCCACTTTGGGCGGCGCGTGGGGGCGCGTGGGGAGGAATCCGGTTAAGCGTCCAACATGAGTTTAACTCTAAATGTCCTAAGGAATCCAATGGTACAGTTTTCGGGTTAATCGGACGGTGTTACGGAATGGTTCGGAAATAAGAAAGAGTCCACTCACAGTGTACAACACGTCACTCGCGCTCCGTGGGCTCCTCAACCGTCTCTGGTGTCTCCCGTCCTGTCAATAGATACCAAATAGGGTCACAATAACATCAAGGATACCTTCCCTATTTTCCCCAATTTTTCGGGAATTTAATAATATTTTAATCATAAACCCTAAACCGTACGGATTTCCGAACCATTCCGTAACACCGTCCGATTAACCCGAAAACTGTACCATTGGATTCCTTAGGACATTTAGAGTTAAACTCATGTTGGACGCTTAACCGGATTCCTCCCCACGCGCCCCCACGCGCCGCCCAAAGTGGCTGCGCGTGGGCCTCACGCGCCTGCTACAGTCCACCTTCAACCTCGAGTCAACCGGTTCAACTGTGTTGAACTGGCGTGACCGGTTCTCCGCCGTTCCTCCACCATTCTTCTCCAATTCAATACCTCTAGCTTCGTCCAGTCCCCTGCAATCAAACCCAGTCCTAAAATCCAGAAATCACGGCCTAAAACCCTTCGTCTTCAACCTCGAAAAACCTTGCCCGTGGCTCTGTTTTCCTTCCCGGCCGTCCACAGCTTCCCCCTTCACGGTGGTGATACCAGCACCACCCTAGGACCTTACTTAGTCCTACCCAACTCACAGAATCCGTCGATTCATCCCCGAAGTCCACGACTTCAAGTTTGAAACTCACGGCTAAAACAGGGTACAGAGGTCCCGCCGTCGAACCACCACCCACCGTGA
Organism: Prinsepia uniflora; assembly: GCA_032719365.1. Taxonomy (NCBI): domain Eukaryota; kingdom Viridiplantae; phylum Streptophyta; class Magnoliopsida; order Rosales; family Rosaceae; genus Prinsepia; species Prinsepia uniflora. The sequence goes on along the minus strand of CM064868.1, from coordinate 8,357,973 downwards.
ACCTCCCGTCACGGAAACCACCACAAACAACTCCTAGGACCTCCTTGAACAACACCCTGACCTCCTAATCCCTCGACTCTAAGCCCAACGTCACGACTTTGCATTTGAAAAATCCACGAAAAACAGAGTAAACGAGCTTACCTTTCGATTCCGGCGCAGCCGTGAGAACCGTCACCCACCACGGTGCTCGTGGGACTTCCCTCAACCTCCTGAGTCTCCTACCGCCCTGGTTTGCCTCACCACACGGCACAACAGCCTCCACCGTCCACGGTCTCCTCTGTTTTCCTCAAATGTTCGCCGCACCACCACCGTGCCGCCGTGCACGATTCCAGTCCCAAAACACGATCAGCACCTCACCCACGTCTCTCTGTCACTCTCACCAGTCACTCCTCACTCTCCCTAGCCTCCAGATCGATCACCGCCTCACTCAAACTTCTCTCTGTTTTCTGTGTTTCAAACCCAAACACGGTTTGATTTTTGTACAAGGTGTGGCCGTGCACACTTGAGAATGGCCTGGAACCATCCAGCCACTCCCACGTGTCCAACATCCATAGGCCAGCCCCAAATATCTGCCACTTGCCCTTAGCTGATTGGGCTGAGGAAAAATGACCAAAATGCCCCTCCTGCACAAAATTACCATTTTGCCCTCAGACTTCCCAGACCCGTATCTTTTCCGTCCGACGTCCAATGACAGCGTGCCGCCTGTCGTTGAACTCAGGACGTCGAGACCTATCCAACGGTCCTCGGTCTACGTGAAAATCACACAGCCTCCAAAAAGTCAACATTTTCCCTATTAGCTCAAAATTACGGTAACACCCCCAACCTTCCGTACATCATAACTTTTCCTCCGGTTGTCCAAATCGAACCTGCCGCCTGTCTACGGACTCGTGACGTCCTAACCTACGTCACGGTCAAAGGCTAACACTCATCCAATCAATATTACAAAAAGTCAACTTTTCGTTTACTATTCACAGGGGCAAAATCGTCCTTTTTACAAAACTTCACAGAAATTACATTTTTACCCTTCCCGTAGGTACGGGTTGTTACAAGAGGGGCTGAGGGACGACGAGCCACGGCGGTCCAAGGCGGAGGAGAACTGAAAACCGCGAAGGTGAGTTTTGGTTTGAATTTTCAAACTTGGATTTTAGGTGTTGCTGGTTGATTCTAATGATTGGGGTGACTTTCTGGTGATCATAAGGACCAGTTGGGATCGAAAGCCGTGGCTGAGGACGGCGGTACAACCCAGACGGATGGCCGGAAAAATAGGGCCATTTTCTTCGATCGGAGAGGTAATTTCTGAGGCCTTTCTTGTGTTTTGAGACCATAGGAAGATAGATAATGAGTAGACAGAGGTTTAGGAATTGGAATGGGTGAGAAAGGATGAAAAATGAGAGAGTTAGAACACTGAACCTGTCACACAGTCCAGACTGGTTCAGTTCGGTCGAAACTAGTGAACCGGGTTCGCTGGAGGTAGGGGATGATGAACAGTGCAGGCGCATGAGGCCCACGCGCAGCCCCTTTGGGCGGCGCGTGAGGGTGCGTGGGGGGTCATTTTGGGGATGACTTCAACATGACTTTTAATTTATTCGATGTAACGAACATTTTGAGACTGGTTTCGTGTCAATCGGACATCGTTTCGATATAGTTCGGGGTGTTCGAAGGTTTAGGATCGAGTTTAAAAATAGTTAAAAATTTGGAAAAATTATGGGGCTTCAATGAGAGGATGAACAGTGCAGGCGCGTAAGGCCCACGCGCAGCCCCTTTGGGCGGCGCGTGAGGGTGCGTGGGGGGTCATTTTGGGGATGACTTCAACATGACTTTTAATTTATTCGATGTAACGAACATTTTGAGATTGGTTTCGTGTCAATCGGACATCGTTTCGATAAAGTTCAGGGTGTCCGAAGGTTTAGGATCGAGTTTAAAAATAGTTAAAAATTCGGAAAAATTACGGGGCTTCAATGAGAGGTTAATAAGGTAGTTAGTAATCCTCTAATATGATTTGGACAGTTTTGGGAGTCCCGGTGATGGTGATTAGCCTGGGGAGGCTTACAGCAAGCAAATCGAGGCGGCAGCTTAGGATGGTCTGTGAGTGGACCTTGATTTCTAAACTGTGATGCATGCATAAATTTTTTATATGTTTTATATATGTGATTCTATGATGATCATTTGGATATTAGTGATTTACATGATTTCACGTATTTCGAGGTGATTTATGTATTTGCACGTAAATCGAGGTTTATGATTTTGCACTGATTATATGTGCTTCTGGTTTTGAAAATGGTTTAATGAAATGGTTTTGGATTTGAGAAGGTAAACTCGGGCGTGAGACCCTTTTTTTTTTTGGAAACCCTCAGACTCGAAGTCTAATTTAGTCACGTTATCGGGCTAGAGGCCCAATTGGTTCGTGAATCGATTTCGGATTTGAAAATATGGAATCGGACACGAGACCCATTTGATTTATGAACTCTCGGACTTGAAGTCCATTTTATTTAACAAGGCATCGGGCTGGAGGCCCAATTGGTTTACGTATCGGGCTTGAGGCCCAGTAGGCCCAGTTGATTTACGAATCAGGCTCGGGGCCCAGTTAGTTTACAAAATAGAGCACGAGGCCATTTGGTTTATGAAATTTGGCACAAGGCCCATTTGTTTTACGAAATCGGGCACGAGGCCCAGTTGGTTTACGAAATCGGGCACGAGGCCCATTTGGTTTACGAAATCGGGCACGAGGCCCAGTTGGTTAACGAAATCGGGCGTGAGGCCCAGTTGGCTTACGAAATCAGGCGTGAAGCCCAGTAGGTTTATGAATTCAGGTTTGGGGCCCAGTTATGGTGTACGATTGTGATTTCGGGTTGGGGACCCATAAATAGATTTCTGGTTCATGACGGTTTATGGGGACCGGGCATGAACCTTTGAAAAGTTTTGGAGAATGATTTCAAAATGGTTTTTCATATACCATCCATATATGTATGGATTATCTCCTCCGGGGTCGGTCGTTAGCCAAGGTGGACCCCAGAGTAGTCACGAGCACTAACTGAGTGTAGTCGCCCCCGTTGGGTACCTTACTCTCAGGAAGGCTATTATGGATTATAACCCCCAGTGAGGGTCATTGATCCGTGGACATTGACCTGGGTGGACTCTGGCGAGACTTGGGATTTGAGACCCTGGGTAGCACGAGCGTAGCTTTAGAAACCGTGACAAGATTGGTTATATGATATTGATAAACATGATTTCTTGGATTTGCGAAAATGTGTTTTATGAATGATAAATGGATTTGGGCTGAGATCCCACATATGTTTGATATGATTATGGATTTATGTAAATGGATTTGGGTAGGTGCCCGTATGACTTGAATTTGCGGAACTTGGAACTGAGACCCTATTAATGGTTATTGAAACATATGTGGTTTGATAAACGATTTTCTTATGCATGCATGCTTTTTAGTGAAGGACATAAATATCTTCTATGAAATGTGTTTTATTAAACTATTGCTTTTCATCCACTCACAATCTTTCCTTATTTTTAATGCCCTTCAGGTTGATCACGGATGCGGACTGCAGTAGAGACCGAGACATCACACTATTCCACTGGATCCTGGCGCGCTCTGGAAGCTGGTCGGGCTGATGGTTTTAATTTATCCCTTGTCTGACACTTCGTGTTAGACTGGAGCATGACACATCCCGTGTTAATCATGGGGGGATTGGGATGGGTCGTGTCAGATTGGCTACGAGCTATGTAGTAGGCTGGTTGGTGGATGGATGTACGTACTGGGTACGTTATGCGAGAACCGATATTGGACAGGCCTGAGTGATGCCTGGTGACGATGCATAGGATGTACCAATGGTATGTGGATGGACATGATGGTAGTCAGCTTAGTTCCGATATCATTGGATTGGTTGAGAACGTGAACTAGACATTGGATACTGTGTGTTGGGCTAGAGTGATTTTGATGGGTTAAGTGATTGTATGTGCAGGTGCTCAGAGCCGTGGATAAGTGGAATCCTAAAGCGGAGATGTGTTATCACTACTGGGTAGGTATTCAATGAGGTCCAGTTACACACAGGTCGAGTGAGATGTTGGTATACGTATACTCAGGTTGAGTGAGTTGTTGGTTAGTGTAACCACGGGTTGCTTTGCGCGAGGTTACTGCTCTGTGACCCTCACTAACGGCAGCATGGATTTATGAGGAAATTTTGGTACGAGATACCTTGGTGCGACTCTATAGTGAGTCAGAGTTATGTTGGTGATTCGAGTTGTGACCATGGAGCCATGAGTGCCAGCTGAGTGCGACGTTATGGGACGTGTATTGTTGACATGGTAAAATTCAGGAAATGCGAAGAAATTGTGATATTTGATAACTCTCGGTGTGGGAGAGATGTCGAATTGATTTGCGACTAGCAAATGGTGACCGTTTGGCTAGATGTGTTAGTGTGGATTGATGAGGGAGATTTAGTGACTCCCAGTGGGAGCAGATGTCAGGGTGGATTGGTGATTGAGAAGAACCGTCAAGCTGAATGTGTTAGCTAAATGTGTGAGCGTAATGGTAGAATTATCGGGGTGATATCAACTTGGAACGTGTGATCAATGTCACTCGACATGGTCGGGTGTAGTCGATACGACGTGGATTCGTGATGGAACGTCTAGGTACAGGCAAGTATTATGATGGTTAGTGGGTGTAGACGTATACATGAGATGTTAAACCTGACGGTGAGACTGAACTCGTTTTTCCACGATGTGGATGTGGAAGTAGGATCGTATGAATTTCGAGGACGAAATTATTTAAAGGGGGAAGTTTGTAACGACCCGTCCTGAATATTGGGATTTAATATTAATTAATCATGGATTTAGTATGACTAATCGGAGATTAGTTGAGAGATTTCAGACGGATGTTGTTAAATGATCGTTTTACCCCTGAATTTGGGCAAAAAGTTGACTTTTGATTCGGGAAGTCAAATGTACGAGGATTGAGGACCATTACGTAGATCGGGACGTTATGAGTACGTAGACAGGTGGTACGTCAAAATTGGACGTCGAACGTAGAAGTTATGATCACGAGATCGAGATCAGGAACTTACATATCGGGATTCGCATTAAATGATAATTAAACCTGTTTGGCTGATATTTAATGTGAGGCCCTTGGATGAGTGACAAGTGTCACTTATCCCATGGCTTGAGACCCCTAAAATGTGGATCTTGCCTCCCATTGGTCACTTTTATATATTTTACTCACACCTCGCATCTCACACACACGCGCACACACACACACACACACACACACACACACACACACACACACACACACACACACACACACACACACACACACACACACACACACACACACACACACACACACACACACTCTCTCTCTCTCTCTCTCTCTCTCTCTCTCTCTCTCTCTCTCTCATTTTCCATCACCCTTCATCTCCATCATTTGTTATCATCTTCATCATCATCAGACTTCATCTCTCTCCCCCGTGTTCTCTCAAAACCGTGAAGAAAAAACCATACCCAAACACTCACAACAACCAACCCTGCCTAAATCGTTGTTGGACTGGACGCATAAGGAGGCTAGGAGGCTAGTGAAGACGACGGGGAGGAGTCAACGGTAGTCCACGACGGAGGTAGGTCAGAAAATTGAAAAAATCGAACGACCTATTTAACCCATTTTTAGAACTTGAATGTTTGACGTCTAAAACTCGTATTTATGGTTTGGGTTTGATTCTAGAGACAGAGGCGAGCTATTTGGTGTTAGTTTCGTGGATCCAGGTGGCCGAAAAAGTGAAGAATAGAGGGGAGGAAGGCTGGGCTGTGGGTTTTGAGTCATATGCATGAATCCTGAACGTTTTTGTAGTTTTTGAATCCACAAAACCCTTAGTTAGGATTAGACGAAGCCATAGGTGAAAACCCCATCGAGAATGGTGGTCGGGATTGGGAGAACTGGCCGGGTCGGTTCATCAGTTCGGTCGAACCATGAATAACCAGTGAATCGGGTTCACCCAAGGTTAGGGGTGACACTATTCATAGCGAGTGGCTTTCACGCGCAGCACCTTTGGGTGGAGCGTGAGGGTGCCTGGGGCCTAGTTTCGAGGCAAGGTCCACATGCAATTTCATCCTTTCAATGTAACGAATATTTTGGGACTGACTTCGAGTCAATCGGACATCGTTTTGATATAGTTCGGGATGTCTGAAGGTTTATGATCAAAAATTCCGAAAAATTATGGGGCTTTAATGAGAGGTTATTGAAGTAGTTAGTAACCCTATAGTATGATTTGGACGGGTTCAGATATTCCGAGGACGGTGATTTAGCCCAGGAAGGCTTATGGCACTCATATCAAGACAGCAACGTAGGACGGCCTGTGAGTGGACATTATTTTCTAAACTATGATGCATGCATAACTGTTTTATATGTTTTATATACGTGATTTCTATAATGATGATTGTGGTATTGGTGATTTACATATTTGCACGTATTTCGATGTGATTTTCGTATTTGCACGTATATCGAAGTTTATGATTTTATACTATATTTTTACGTGATTGTGGTTTTAATAATGGTTCAATGGTATGATTTTGGATTTGGAAATATGGAATTGGACTTGAGACCCATTTGGTGTTGGTTTCGTGGATCCAGGTGGCTAGAAAAGTGAAGAACAGAGAGGAGGAAGGCTGGGCTGCGGGTTTTGAGTCATAGATATGAATCCTGAACGTTTTTGTAGTTTTTGAATCCACAAAACCCTTAGTTAGGATTAGACGAAGCCATAGGTGAAAACTCCATCGAGAATGGTGGCCGAAATTGGGACAACTAGTCGGGTCCGTTCACCGGTTCGATCGAACTGGGAATAACCAGTAAACCGGGTTCACCCAGGGTTAGGGGTGACACTATTCATAGCGCGTGGCTTTCACGCACAGCACCTTTGGGTGGCGCGTGAGGGCGCGTGGGGCCTAGTTTCGAGGCAAGGTCAATTTGTAATTTCATCCTTTCGATGTAACAAACATTTTGAGATTGGTTTCGAGTCAATCGGACATCGTTTCGATATAGCTCGGGATGTCCGAAGATTTAGGATCAAATTTAAATACGTTTAAAAATCCTGTAAAATTAAGGTGTTTTAATGAGAGGTTATTGATGATACGACCCATCCCAATCCCCCTGGGATTAACATAGGATGCGTCATGTTCCCGTCTGACACGAAGTGTCAGACAAGGGAATAAATTAAAACTTTAACCTGACCGGCTTCCAGAGCACGCCAGGATTCGATGGAGGAGTGTGATGTCTCGGTCTCTGCTACAGTTCGCGTCCGTAATCAACCTGAAGGGCATTGAAAAACAAAAAAGACTGTGAGTGGACAAAAAACAATAAGTTCATAAAACACATTTCATAAAGATATTTATGCCCTTCACTAAAAAGCATTCATGCATAGTAAAACCATTTATCAAACCACATATGTTTCAATAACCATAAATAGGGTCTCAGCCCCAAGTTCCGTAAATTCAGTTCATACGGGCCCCTGCCCAAATATATTTACACAAATCCATAACATAGTAAGCATATGTGGGATCTCAGTCCAAATCCATTTATCATTCATAAAACACAATTTCGCAAATCCAAGAAATCATGTTTATCAATATCATATAACCAATCTTGTCTTGGTTTCTAAAGCTACGCGCGTGCTACCCGGGGTCTCAAATCCCAAGTCTCCCCAGGGTCCACCCAGGTCAATGTCCGCAGATCAATGACCCTCCCTGGGGGTTATAATCCATAATAGCCTTCCTGAACATAAGGTACATGACAGGACCCATCCCAATCCCCTTGGGATTAATGCGGGATGACCCTGCTCCCATCTGACACGAAGTGTCAGACAAGGGATATTTCCAACCTTTGCCCTCTCGGGCTATCAGAGTACGCTAGGATCTGGAGGAGGTATGTGATATCTCGGTCTCTGCTACAGTCCACATCCGTTGTCAATTTGAAGGGCAGTCAAAACATTAAAAGCTGTGAGTGAACAAAACAAGAGTATATAAAAATCATTTAATTGAAAGACATTTGTACCCTTCACTAAAAAGAATGCTTGCATTCGAAAACCGTTTATCCGAAAGAACCATAACTGGGAACTAAGCCCAAAATCATAATAAAAGAATCATATAGAATCAACCATACGGGCCACTGTCCAAATCCATGCGGGACTCAGCCCAAATCATGAAGAAACGAAGTACACGGGCCACTGCCCAAAACCTGTGCATATCACAAATCATATACATCATATATACATATAATTCATATAACCAATCTTGTCACGGTTTCCAAAGCTACGTGTGTGCTACCCGGGGTCTCAAACCCAAGTCTCTCAGAGTCCAAGGTCAATGTCCGTAGACCAATGACCCGTCCTGAGGTTACGACCCATGCCTTCATGAGAGTAAGGAACCCAACTAGGGGGCGACTCCACTCAGTCGGTGCTCCGTGACTACTCCGGGGTCCACCCAGGCCAACGACCCTCCCTGGAGGAGATAATAGAAGTAAAGGAAGGTATATGAATACATATATATACATAACATAAACATTCATGCCCGGTCCCCTTGAACCGTCATGATCTATAACATCTATTTCATTTAGACCTTCATAGAAATACAGACCCGTATAGGCACCGTATACGGCCAAAACCTCAAAATACGTGCCAATACGTAACCACACATCCAAATGCACTCATGGAATCACAAACAAGTATTTAAAACATATAATAAACATTTATGCATGCACCATTTTAGAAAACAAGGTCCACTCACAGACCGTCCGAGCTGCCGCCTCGATATGCGTGCCATACGGCAGTCCCGAGCTAATCACCGTCACTGGGACTCCCAAACCTATCCAAATCGTAATAGAAGGTTACTAACTACTTAAATAACCTCCCACTAAATCCCCGTAATTTTATGGAATTTTTAACTATTTTTAATCCCGATCCTAAACCTTCTGATGCCCCGAACATTATCTAGACGGTATCCGATCGATACGAAATCAATCACAAAGTGTTCGTTACATCGAATAGAAGATTTCATGTGTTGAACACATTCCCAAAAGATTGGACACACACCCCCACGCGACCAGGGAAGGTACTGCGCGTGTAGCCCACGTTTGGTACTATTCATCGTTTTCTCCGAGAGACGAACCAAGTTTGACTGGTTTGAACCGGCCGAACCAGTCTGGACCGGTTCAAGGCCATATCTGGTCCATTTTCGGTCCATTTTATCCCATTTTCATTCTAATCTCATCCTAATCCTATTTCTTATCTATTTAGTTAATAAAAACACAAGAAAAACCTCAAAATCCATACCTTCATGCTCGGCCATGGCGGTTGTGATTTTCCTCCGCCGTTCACTGTCATTCCCGGTCGTTCAACGCCTCGAAATTGATTCCATTCATCTCCTAGAGTCCCCAAAAACATAAACAAATCATTAGGTTCGATTAAAACCCCACGAAAACCGATTTCCAATTTTCGAATATTTTTACCTCACGGTCGACTCTCCCCGCCGTGGGCCACCGCCCTCAGTCCCAGTCCTTCATCATCTCAGCCTCTCACTATTTCTCACACGGTCATAGAGATGTAGAATAGGTGATGATGCTGTGATGTGGGTGTGTGTTATTTTAGAGAGAAATGGAGAAGTATGGGTTCGGGTTTGTGAGGATGAACAAAGAAGAAATGATGATATCTGATGGGAGAGGGAAATGAGATAGATGACATGAGTGGTGAGGATTAAGAGATTAATTGAAATGGATGGTTAGGATTTAGTGTAGGGTAAGATTAATTATAAAATAATCCAATGTATTATTATTTAATTAAACTAGATCCACTTTTTAGGGGATTAACCAATAGGATGAGTGACACTTGTCACTCATCCATGGGCCCCACTTAAATATCTGGCCAATCAGAATAAGCCACCTCATCATCGTCTCGAAGTACGTGCATAGTGAAATCGAACTTCCGTGACCCATAGCTTTCCCATTTGAAGTTCGATTTTAGCGTGCCGCTTGTCTACGGATTCGTATCGTCCCGATCTACGTAACGGTTCTCGGCCCTCGGCCATCGGACCTCCCAGTCCAAAATTCAACTACTTACCTCTTTTTAACCATAATTACCAAAATGCCCTTAAACTTCCGAACGTCATAACTTTTCCCTCAAATGTCGAAATTGAAAGTGCCACCTATCTATGAACTCGTGACGTCCTGAACTACGTCACGGTCATTGGCCAAAGTCCATTTGACCGCCAGAATAAAAAGTCAATGTTTTACCCATTCTAGGGGCAAAACAGTCATTTTGCACAGTTCATCCGATTTCACCCAACTAATCACGGATTAACCTCACTAATCGTGATTAGTCACTAATCTAATCCTGGAATTCGGAAAGGGTCGCTACAGTACCCAACGGGGGCGACTCCACTCAGTTAATGCTCCATGACTACTCTGGGGTCCACCTAGGCCAATGACCCTCCCCGGAGGAGACAATCCGTAAATATATAAGGATGGTATATGAAAAACCATTTTGAAATCATTCTCAAAACCTTTCAAGGGTTCAAGCCCGGTCCCCATAAACCGTCATGAACTAGAAATCCATTTATGGGTCCCAGACCCGAAATCACAATCGTAAACCATAACTGGGCCCTAAGCCTTAATTCATATACCAACAGGGCCTCCGGCCCGATTCATAAATCAAATGAGCCTCCGGCTTGATTCGTAAACCAACTGGGCCTCGTGCCCGATTTCGTAAACCAAATGGCCCTCGTGCCCGATTTCGTAACCCAACTGGGCATCGAGCCCGATATGTAAATCAAATGGGCCTCGAGCCCGATACGCAAATCAAATGGGCCACGAGCTCGATTCCAAATGGGCCTCGTGCCTGATTCCAAATGGGTCTCATGCCCGATTTCGTAACCCAACTGGGCCTCGAGCCTGATACGTAAATCAAATGGGCCTCGAGCCCGATACGCAAATCAAATGGGTCTCGAGCCCAATATGTAAACCAACTGGGCCTCCAGTCCGATGCCTTGTTAAATCAAATGGACTTTATTTTCAAGAGTTCGTAAATCAAATGGGTCTCGTTCCCAATTACATATTTTCAAATCCGAAATCAAATGGACTTTACCTCATTAACCTCTCATTGAAGTCCCGTAATTTTCCCGAATTTTTAACAATTTTTAAACTCAATCCTAAACCTTCGAAAGTCCCGAACAATATCGAGACAGTGTCCGATCGACACGAAACCAATCCCAAAATGTTCGTTATATCGAATAGATTAAAAGTCATGTTGAACACTTTCCCAAACTATCCTTCACGCACCTCCACGCGTCACCCAAAGGGGATGCGCGTGAAGCCCACACGCCTACTATTCATTACCCCTAACCTCCAGCTGATCGGGTTTGCTGGTTTTGGACGGGACCGGACCGGTCTGGACCGGCGTGACCAGTTTGGGCTTGTTTCTCACGTATTTTCGGTCCATTTCATTCCATTTTAATCCTAATCTCTTAGTCTCAATCCTAGGAACCTATTCTTGTGATTAAAACCACGAAAAACACACAAAATCTTACCTTAATGATCGATGGATGAACCGACCACCTGCAACCTCCTACCGCCGTCGTCTCCGACTACCTTAGCTTCCATTTCCAATCCAAACCTTCCCATAAGATCACCAGAAAGCTATTTCCATTAATAAAATCAACTAAAACCCCTTAAAACTCACATTCCAATTTTCAAACCAACTTACCTTGCGGTTTCCGGTTTTCCTCCGCCGTGGCTCGTTGTCCATCATCACGTCGTTCTAGTCTCTCTTAGTCCTCACCAGAACACAGAAATGGTCGAGCAGTGGGGTGTTATGCACTTGTGTGTTTGGGTGTTCATGGTTGAAGAAAATGAGAAGGGAGATGGAGATGTCGTGCACTGGTGGGAAGAAAATATAACAAATAAAGGATGATGGCTGATGATGATATGAACGGTCAGGATGAGGGATAGAGATATAGAAGAATGGTGGAGATGGGAAGTGGGTGGGATTCATTATATATAATTTCACCTAATCCACCAATCAAAACCTAGATCCACTTTTTAGGGATAATGACCAATGGGATGAGTGACACTTGTCACTCATCCATGGATCCCACTTAAATATCTGCCCAATCAGATTTTACCACATAATTCCTGCCTCATAATGCGTGCATCGTCCAATTGAACTTTCTGTGACCATAACATCTCCGTTCGACGTCCAATTTCGACTTGTCGCTTGTCTACGGACTCGTGTACGGACTCGTGACGTCCCAATCTACGTCACGGTCATCGGTCCTCGTACATTTGACTCCCCAAGTCAAAAGTCAACATTTTGTCCATGACAAGGGGCAAAATAGTCATTTTGCACCGTCTGGCCGATTTCGCTCAACTAATCACCGATTAAACTCACTAATCCTTCATTAGTCACTAATCTAATCCCAGAATTCGAGACGGGTCATTACAATTGAAGTAGTTAGTAACCCTATAGTATGATTTGGACAGGTTCAGATATTCCAAGGACGGTGATTTATTCCAGGAAGGCTTATGGCACGCGTATCGAGGCACCAACGTAGGATGGTCTGTGAGTGGACATTGTTTTCTAAATTGTGATGCATGCATAACTGTTTTATATGTTTTATATACGTGATTTCTAGGCTGATGATTGTGGTATTGGTGATTTACATATTTGCAAGTATTTCAAGGTAATTTTCGTATTTGCACATATATCAAGATTTATGATTTTATACTGTATTTCTACGTGATTGTGGTTTTAATAATAGTTAAATGGTATGATTTTGGATTTTGAAATATGGAATCGGGCTTGAGACCCACTTAGTTTACGAATTATTGGAATTGGAGTCCATTTGATTGAATGAGGCATCAAGCCAGGGGCCCAGTTGGTTTACGAAATCGGGCATGAGGCCCAATTTTGTTTTATGAATGTGATTTTGGGTCAGGAACCCATAAATGGATTTGGATAAATGGATTTGGATTTGAGAAATCGGATTTGTGGATTATGATGGTTTTATGGGAATCCCGGGCATAGGCCCATTTGAACGGTTTGAGATGATTTATTAAATGTTTTCCATATACCATCCTTATATCTATGGTTTGTCTCCTCCAGTCATCTGGGAAGCTGGAGTAGTCACGGTGCATTTCCTGTGAGGGGACACTGCACGAAGTAACCGGACAGTATAGTGACTTAGGAGCAAGAATTCTAGACGTCTAGAACGTCAGATATCTGAGATGTTAAAGATTGACTCGGGTTGAGACCCCGGGTAGCACGCGTAGCTTGGACCGTGACATGATGTCTAGGACGTCAAGCGTCTGGGACGCCAAGCATCTAGGATGCCGAGGATTGGTATATAATGGTATTGGATTGAATTGTGATTCATGGTTTTACTGGATTGTGTATGTGGTTTTCAGATTTATTGGATTTATGAAATGGTATTTCAGTGTTGGTGGTTTTGGGTAGTGGCCCACATGATTGGATTTACGGTTTTGGGCTGAGTTCCCACTTACTTAGATTTACGGTTTTGGGCTAAGGCCCTAATGATTTAATTAAAGGAAATGTTTTGATTATTGGTTTTCAAATGCATGCATACTTTTTAATGAAGGGCATAAATGTCTTCTTATGAAATGTGTTTTTATTAAACTATTGATTTTCGTCCACTCACAGCTTTTAATTGTTTTAATGCCCTTCAGTTTGATCACGGATGCGAGCTGTAGCAGAGACCGAGAAATTGCACTTCTCCACTTATCCTGGCTCACTCTAGAAGCCCAGAACAGGCTGAGGCATTTGAGTTATCCCTTGTCTGACACTTCGTGTTATACGGGAGCATGGCACATCCCACGATAATCCCAGGGAGATTGGGATGGGTCGTGTCAAATCTTATATAGAAAACATATAAACAGTTATGCATGCATTATAATTTAGAAAGTAAAGTCCACTCACAGACTGTATTAGCTATCGCCTCGATATGCATGCACCAAGCCTTTCATGGCTAATCCATCATCACCAGAATTTCCGGACCTATCCAAATCACATTCTAAGGTCACTAACACGTCCAATAACCTTCCATTAACTCCCCGTAATTTTCCCAGATTTTTAAACCTATTTAAACTAGCCCTTAAACCTTCGGACATCCCAAACAATATCGAAACGATGTCCGACCGACTCGAAACCAATCCCAAAATGTTTGTTACATCGAAACCATCAAAACACATGTTGAAAATATCTCCCAGAACTACCCCCACGCGCCATCCAAAGGCGTTGTACGGGTAGCCCACGCTCCAGGACACTGTTCATCTTCAACCTGTGATCAACCAGGTTCAGACCGATTTCTGCAAATCCAGTCTACCCGAACCGGCAAGACCGGTTTTCACTCAATCCTCCATCTTTTCTAGTCCTTTAAATCCATATCTCTTCGTCTAATTGCCTAGGTTTGATCTACATGCTCAAAATCATGAAAGACCATTTGTTTATACCTCTTTAATCATTGAACAGAAAACCCCAAAATTCCTCCTCTGCTTTCTGCCGTCACCAATGACCTCAGACCTCGAACTCGAGTTCTCTAAGCTCATGAGATAAGCAATTAACCAAAACAATCAGAACCCACAAAAACCACGTTCACCATTTTTGAACCAAAACAGGGTTCTCGGGATTCGCACTTACCGTGTCGTTGTTGCACCGCCGTGGCCACCACCATGGCCGTCCAGGTCTCCTCTCCAACTTCCATTCACAGTCTAGCATTGTCAAGTGACGGTTGAGAGTGTTTTTACGGGTTTGTCACACGGGTCACGACCTTCACGGGTTCTTGGCAACCTTCCACGACGGCCCATCGTGATCACACCACCACGATCATCTCATCGTCTTCTCTCCGTTTCCTTCACACTTCACAAGCAAAGAATGAAGATCAAAGGGGTTTGTGAGGGTCTGGGTACACGATCACACACACACACACACAGTCCTCTGTTTTTCTACTTAACCAAAACCATTTAACCCGTTAATCCTCACCCGTTTAAATCAATTGACAAGTGTCCCACTCCAATTGGGCACAAATCCCAATGCAGAACAGAATAACCAAAATGCCCTTGCATGGAAAATTACCAAAATGCCCCTATATTTCTGAGCCTCGTAACTTTCTCGTCGGACGTCGGAATCGAACGTGTCACCTGTGTACGGACTCGTGACGTCCCGACCTACGTAACAGTCATCGGGCAAAGTCCGTTTGACTACCCAAACCAAAAGTTAACGTTTCGCTTAATTCCAAGGGCAAAATGGTAATTTTGCACCGTCCGTCTGAAATCTCACGACT
This sequence comes from Prinsepia uniflora, assembly GCA_032719365.1. NCBI lineage: Eukaryota > Viridiplantae > Streptophyta > Magnoliopsida > Rosales > Rosaceae > Prinsepia > Prinsepia uniflora. The sequence goes on along the minus strand of CM064868.1, from coordinate 8,342,634 downwards.
AATCACCAATTAATCTCACTAATCCTTCATTAATCACTAATATATTCTCGAAATTTGGGATGGGTCGTTACATACTCAACCCTCATCGGGGTCTATTCGACCCTATTGGGGGTCAAACCTCACTAAAACACGGCATCTAGTGCCACATAAAACCTATATGAGGTTCATTCCCACTTAACTTTATATTTTTACCCTTACTATCAGGTTGATGACGGGATGAAAATAGCTCATAGACATCACATCCAACACATGCGCAACACCACATGAGCAACCTAGTGCTCTGATACCAAACTGGATATATGTTTGTGATCTCGGTTCCAAAATCGGGTACCACCCAATCCAATCTTTCTACTACCCGAACCTGAACCCGCACCATCACTACTATATGATCTAGTGTTAATACTATCTTTTCTTGGGACTTTCTGACTCGAGGTACCCTTACACACACTTTCACGTTTTAGTCCAGAACTCCTGCCTATCCGTCGCATCGACAAACTTGCCTCTATCAGGATAGCGAAATATGATAATTCCCTCAGAGTAGAAAATGAACCTAGTATTACAGCAACTTGAATTTCACTATGTAAATCCAACTGAAACCGTCTACACTTGTCTGCCTCGGTTGCTACAAATGCTGGAGAAAACCGAAATAGACTTAAGAAATTCTGCTCATATTGGGCCACCGTCATACTTCTTTGCTATACCCGTAGGAATTCCATCTCTTTAGCATCACAATATCAACAGGAACAAAACTGATGTAGAAATATGTATTTAAAATTTTCCTATGTCACGGTCTATGTAACGACCCATCCCGGGAGTCGGGATTAGCGAAGTGATTAGCAACGGATTAACTGAGTTAATCGGTGGTTAGTTGGTTACTTTGGACATTAGGCCCAGAATGACGATTTTGCCCCTAGTTTGGGCAAAATGTTGACTTTGAGTTCGGGCGGTCAATTGGGCATTGACCGATGCCTGTGATGTAGTTTGGGACGTCACGAGTCCGTAGACAGGTGGCACGCCTGATTCCGACATCCGAGGAGGAAGTTATGATGTTCGGAAGGTTGAGGGCCTTGCCGTAATTTGCTTGAAAGAGGGGGAAAAGTTAACTTTTCACACGACAGAGTTTTTACACGTAGATCGAGGACCGTTAAGTAGATCTCGTCATCCTAAGTTCAATGACAGGCGGCATGCTTTCATCAGACGTAGGACGAGTAAGTTACAGGTCTAGAACGGCGAAGGGCAAAATAGTAAATTTGACTCACAGGGGCATTTTGGTCTTTTTGGTGCCTTGGGATTTGTACAAAGGAGATGAGGACAAGTGTACAAGAGGGATTGGATATTTTGGATTTGGACCACATGATTGTGACATGTGGCAGTTGACTAGAGGCTTCTACAAGTTGCACGGGCAAAATTAAAAGTGGGCCGTGTTCTATGAGTCGTGCACGAGGGAGAAAACAGAGAGTGAGATTGAGGGAGGAATTGATCAACTTGCAGAGAGAGTGTAAGTTCTTGAGAGTGAGTGAGTGTGACTAGAAGTGTTTGAGAGGAAGGGAGTGTCTGGGGACGTTTGGAAGGTCGAGTGGGTGTGTGTGGTGAGTGGGAAAATCAGAGAACAGAGAGGGAGTTTGGTGATGGTGCTGCCGTGTTTCTATCAAGCGTGGCTGGTGGTGGTGCTCAGAGGATGGTGGAGTTGTGCTTGACAGGTTAGGCACGGTGGAGCTCACGGTGGTGGATTAAGCGCAGGTAATTGCTCGATTTTCTCTATATGCTCTATTTTGCCGTTTAATTCAAACTGAAAGTCGTGGCTTTTGGGACTGGGTCGAAGGGTCTGTAAGTGCTAGTTAGGTTCAGTAGGTTCCTAGGAAGCTCTAGGGTTCAAAACCGTGACGGGGGATTACACGGTGGGCTGGGAGCTGAAACAGGGTTTTGGACGGGTTTTAGTTCGAGCTTGAGGGAGGTGGTTTCGAGGTCGTGTTGTTGTGTTTTGAGTAAGGGAATCGATTACTAGGAAGGAGACGAAGCTACTGGTGGAAAAAGGAGCAGAAACGCCTGACGGACGGCGGAGAACCGATCACGCCGGTTCGGTTTGACTGAGCCGGTCTGGACCGGTTGGACGGAGGTTGAAGATGACTCTGTGTGCAGGCGCGTGAGGCCCACGCACAGTCACTTTGGGCGGCGCGTGCGGTGGTTTCTGGGAAAACTTCCAACTAGGTTTATAGTCTACTCGTTGTAACGAATCTTTTGGGACAAGTTTCGGGACGATCGGACGTTGTTTCGGGTTAGTTCTGCAGGATCGAAGGTTTAGAATCCCGTTTAAAGTACGCTTAGAAGTTCGGGAAAATTATGGGATTTGAGTAGGACTTTTGTGAAGTAGTTAGTAACCTCGTTATGGGCTTTGGACAGGTTCGGGAAAGCCGAGGATAGCGGAATGGCTGGGAACGGCGTAAGTGCGAGCGTATCGAGGCGACGTCGGAATGGTCTGTGAGTGGACTTTGCTTTCTAACTCGTGATGCATGCATATATGTTTTTATATGTTTTCTATACTTGATTCTATGATTTGATTTATGCTTGTGATGCTTTACGGTTTGTGCACTTTTTTCGAGGAAATTACGGTATCCCATGTTTTACTAGATTTTGATGGATATTGTGATTTGAACCTGGTTTTAATGATTTGATTTTGGGATTGAAATATGATTTGATTTCAAAGAAAGTAAAAGGATTTTGGAAAGAGTTTTCGGGCTTGAAGCCCAGTTCAGAAAAGTGGTTTTAAGAAACGTGATTTCGGGTTTTGGAATCGAATTTCCGGATGACGATTCGGAATTCGGTTTGGAACTCGAAATGGATTTTCGGGTTTGGGTTCAGAATGGTTATTTCGGATGCTAGCTTATGGAATGATGGTTGCGGACTCGAATATGGAAAGGAGATGGATATGAGTTCTGGCTTTGGATTCGGGATCCTGATGAAATTGCGGATTCGGATTCGGAAATGGAAAAAGGTTTTCAAACGGCTTTGGATTGGATTTGCTGGATCTGGTTATTGGGTTTAAAGACCCGGATTATGATTGACGGGGGACGGGCCCGAATTGGGTTTAAAGACTCGGGATTTTAAAAGACTTGGGAGTTTAAAGACTCGGGAGTTTAAAGACGGAGACATCACATGGGGGTTAGACGTCAGTCTGGCATTTGTGTCATGCGTAAGTCAGACGGGAGCAGGGTTTAGTCCCTAATCCTGGGGGATTAGGGGTGGGCCCTGACAGTCTAGGCATCCCATCCCGTCATTTGTAACCCTCACCACTATTGGTAAGCATAAACACTTAACTGAAAATTATCTATTAATGCTTTATCGTCCAATGGACACCACATAACTTTAAAGATTCATTCCATACGATTAATCCATTCTTTTTCATGTTTTAGGCTCCCTTCGCCCATAAAAGTAGTAGCCCCTAGACGTTGGGCTCTGTCAATGTCTGGACCTTCTCTAGCTTGCTCTACCTCATCTTCAGATCGTACACGAGGATCTCATCTTAAAGGCATAGTCATTACTTTTCTTGTGATAAACACACCTTAGTACACATCATGCACCCTACAAGTGTTGTCAATATCATTAAACCTATGCTCTGATACTAGGTTGACATGACCCCTTCCCACAATGCCTAGATAACCGTGAGGAATCATGCTCCCGTCTGACAATCAATAACCAAAACATTGAGAATAATCTCAAAAGATTACACAATAAAGATAAAACCGTCTAACTGCCAAACCAGGGATACTTTATATAACCATTTAGGTTACGATACACAAAGCATAAGCTTTACAACATAACTCAAAGTGCTAAACTTTACCCTAAATGTCCAAACCTACACAATATCTAGTTTATGCCTCCGCTCCTAAGAAATTCCACATCTTCGTGACACGATGTGGAGGGCAAGTAAAAACTACAAAAATGTGAGTGGACGAAATTAACCTTTTAAAAACATAATTTAGAAAACATGTGTTTACACCCTCCATTTTATAAAACTATGCATGGGTAAAAAAAACCATTAAATCTCGGTTAACATAGAACACATCTCATGACCTCGACATACGTGAAAATTGTACATAAAGCAAATAGCATCAATAAATTACGACAAAGATCATACACAAAATCACCACAACAATCACATATAATCAACCTATCCTTGATGCTCAATACCAATCATCATACCAACTGCACTATTGGTAGGCAAACCACTCGCGATTCGAAGCTCGACTTGACATCCGAGTGAAAATCGACTTAGAATTCGGAGTCGAGCTCGACGTTTGAGTCATCATAATACCAGTCTCAGAATTCGGAGTCCATCTCTATGTCTAAGAGTAATCAACCAACAACTAGAAATAAAATCCACATACCACACTTTAAACCAAATCCACAACTAGAAATCTAGGTCTAAGCACAAACTCATCATAAGCAAAATCTCGTAAAACGTGCACTTTAAGTAATTTTCGTATCACCAGAACTCACATAAAATTCTACGCAATCCAATATCATGGAAATAACATAGAAATTTTTTTAAATATTTAATATGCATGCATATTAATTTAAAGAAAATAAAATTCCACTCATGGTCAAATTTCGTCATTTATTATTGTTTCGAACGTTCCTAGCTGACTTCGGGGGCTATGTGGCAAACACCATAATTTCAATTTATAAAAGTCCCACGTAACCACCTAATCTGATTCCTAATTTTTGGGATTTAATTACAAATTTTTAAAATTAAACATGCACTTCGGACACCTAAAACCACCCAAACACGATGTCTGATTCCCTCGAAACCTACACCATTGGATTGTAACATCGAAAACATGAAAATGTATGTTGACCAGAATTTGAAACACGGTGGCATGCGTCATCACTCTCCCCTGCGCATGGTTGCCACACTCCAGCCACTGTTCATCATCTCCCTCACCCAAATTCCTAATTTCAGGTCGCCCGACTCGGAAACCTTGATCCGGTCCTAAATTCATAATTTTTTGTTCTTTTCCATCCTTTACATGTCCAATATTCCCTAAACTAACATAAGAAGGGTTCTATGACCTAAAAATATAAGAAAAAACTTACCTTAATTCCTCAACCATGCTTCGAAGTTCATCCAATGGTTATTCTTCGATTTCCAGATTTCTCTGTGTTTAAAGTTCCTCCCCTTCAATCTCAAAATGATCACAAGAGACTGCATGGACTATTTATGGGCTTGGTTTTGAGCTTTCTTGTTGAAAACTCAACGATGGCTTTGGACCATGAATTTTTTCTCTCAGGTTTCCTCCTCACCAAGCTTCTTCCTTTCTCCTCCCTCTCTGTTTACCTTTTCTCCCTTTGCTCTCCTGGTGGTTCTTGTTAATTCTGAGGTTTGATGGCTCACCGGTTTGGGTGGTTCCATTCAAAACTTCCTCACACAATCCCTAAAGTCTTTCATTTATGAATGCGTATATAATACCCAAAAGGGTAAGTCGATGCAACAAGGAAAATACATGAAAGTTCTAAACAAGTGTTAACATCACCCTATGTCTTATGAAAATTTACTAAATTACCCTTTAGGACAAAATTACTAAAATGCCCCTACACTATTTAGACCCAAAACGAATTTATCTGATCTCCATTTTTGACATACCACATGTCTACATACATAGGAGGTCAAGACCTACATAACGGTTCTCACGAAATGTCCTAATAACGTCCCAGTCAAAAAATCAACTATTGACCCTACAAGGGCAAAATGGTCATTTTCCTTTTAATTTTCTCAAATTTAATTTTTCAAAATTATTTTTGAAATCCCAGGTTGTTACATCCTTATATACCAATAATGAAAATCCCCGAGAAATAAACGAATGTGTAGCCTTGGGCTTCGTCAGAACACGTGCATCATGACAAAAAATAGATAACATACATATTACTACGCCTGGCACTTCTCGGGCCTCCTATCGGGTGACAACAAATACTCTAGCATGTGGTCCTAAAGATTGAACACATCATCTTGATCAACTCCTGGCTTTACTGACCTGTGTCTGGCTCCCTCCAGACATACCAGAAGTCTGTCCATAGTTGTCCGTATTGTAACAACCCGTACCTTCGGGAAGGGTAAAAAGGTAATTTTGTAAAATTTTGTGTAAATGGACGATTTTGCCCTTGTGAATAGTAGACGAAAAGTTGACTTTTTGAATTACCGATTGGTTGAGTGTTAGCCCTTGACTGTGACGTAGTTTAGGACGTCACGAGTCCGTAGACAGGTGGCAGGTTTGATTCGGACAACCGGAGGAAAAGTTATGATGTTCGGAAGGTTGAGGGCATAACCGTAATTTGACTAAATTAGGGGGGAAAGAGTTGACTTTTCCTACGACCGAGTTTTGACATGTTGACCTTGGACCGTTGGGTAGATCTCGTCGTCCTGAATTCAACGACAGGCGGCACGTGTTTATCGGAGTTAGGACGGGCAAGTTACGGGTCTAAAACGGTAAGGGTAAAATGGTAATTTTGGAGTTAAGAAGGGTATTTTGGTCTTTTGGCTGGGGGGGGCATGGTGCAATCGGATTGGGACACTTGTCCAAGGCAGAGAGGAGATTTTTGTGTGAGAAGGGAGAAGATTGTGACATGTGGCAGGGCTCTAGTGGGTTCTAGGCCGTGCATGAGTGTGTTTAAAAATTGTGTCGTGTGTGTGTGTTGAGTTTAGCCGAAGGGGGGAAAAACAGAGGTGAGCTGAGGGAGGAATTGATTGAACCGGGTGAGTGTTGTGAGGTTCTGTGATGTTCAAAGGAGAGCTAGGAGAGGGAGTGATTGTATCTGTGAGGATTTGGGCGTGACGATGAGTATGTGAGGTGTGTGAGAAGTGAGGAAAAAACCAGAGAACAGGGCAGGGGTTTTGTGCACGGTTGTGCACCCCGATCGATCAATCTCCAAAATTGGACGGGTGGAAGTGTTCAGGGACCTGAGCGGAGCTTTGTGAACCGAGAGGAGCACAGCGGCGTGCACGGCGGAGGTCAGAACACAGGTAATTGCCCACGGTCCTCTGTTTTCCCAGTTTGGTTAAAATCAATAGTTGTGGGTTTTGGGTACGAGTCGAGGCTTTTGGTGGGTGTTATGAGACTCAGGAGGTCCCTAGGAGTCGAATAAGTTGTTGCCGCGATGGGGGGAATGTTTGATTAGCTGGGAACCGAAACAGGGGTTTCGGGTAAATGTTTTCAAATTCGAAGTCGACGAGCTAAGGACTTCGATGTTGGGTTTTCTGGTGGGGAATGGATTAAGGAGGATAGGACGAAACTAAGGGATTCAACGGGATTAAAAATGGATGAAAATGGGATGAAAACCGTGAACGCCGGTTCACGGCTGGACCGGACCGGTTCAAACCAGGTGAACCGGGTTCACCTGAGGTTGCTGGTGACACTGTTCACGCGCGTGGATTTCACGCGCAGAAGCTTCTGGATGCGCGTGGGGGCACGTGAGGGGTAATTTGGGAAATTAGTCAACATGACTTTTAAAGTATTTGATGTAACGAACATTTTGGCGTTGGTTTCGAGTCGATCGGACATCGTCTCGATATGTTTCGGGCTGTCCGAAGGTTTTAGGGCTGGGTTAAAAATAGTTAAAAATCCGGGAAAATTATGGGGCTTTAGTATGACCTTTGTGAAGTAGGTAGTGATCTCTTTATGGGATTTGGACAGGTTTGGGAAAGCCGAGGATAATGGTTTGGCAGAGAATGGCATAGGTGCGCGCGTAACGAGGCGACGTCGAAATGGTCTGTGAGTGGACTTTGCTTCCTAACTCTTGATGCATGCATATATGTTTTTATAGGATTTCTATACTGGATTCTATGATTTGATTATAGTTGTGATGGTTTGTGGTTTGTGCACATTTTTCGAGGAAAATGACGGTTTTCACGTTTTACGAGGTTTTGATAACTATTGTAATTTGAACCTGGTTTTAATGGTTGATTTCGGGATTTGAAATACGGTTGGATTTCAAGGAAAGTAAAAGGATTTTGAAAAGTATTTTCGGGCCTGAGGCCCAGTTCAAAGGTGTTTTCAGAAATGAGATCTCGAGTTTCGGAATCGAAATCCCGGGTGACGATTCGGGATTCGATTCGGGACTTGAAGTGGATTTCGGGTTTGGGTTCGGAATGGTTATTCCGGATGCCGGCTTACGGAATGATGGTTGCGGACTCGGACCGGGAAATGAGAAGGAAATGAGTTCTGGGTCTGGATTCGGAATGACGGTTATGGATGCCGGAAGGGCATCAGACCAGTGGTTTCGGATTCGGGTTTGGACATGGACTTGGAATTGCAAAAAGGATTTCACATGGTTTTGGGATTGGATTTGCTGGATCTGGTTATTGGGTTTAAAGACCCGGATATTGATTGGACGGGGGACGGGCCCGGATTGAGTTTAAAGACTCGGGAGTTTAAAGACTCGGATATATTGATTTCCCCCGTAGGCCATGAGTTTAAAGACTCGGGAGTTTAAAGACTCGGATATTATTGAGGCCTGGATTGAGTTTAAAGACTCGGGAGTTTAAAGACTCGGATAGATCCAGCAGGTTCGATGGATGAGAACGTGGCTTTAAATGTGTTTTGGGTTTCACTAGTTTTGATGATGATGTTTTGGCCAGTGGCCCGGATTTGATGGTTTTCGGTGATTTTGGGCTGAGGCCCGGGATTGGAAAAAGGAAATTGTGTTTGGTTTTCGTATATTGTTTTATGACGTAATTGATATGCATGCATTGGTTTTTAACACGGAGGGTATAACTGTTTGTGTTTTCTGATAACTGTTTTGAATTTAAACTTTATTTTTGTCCACTCACAGTCTTTTCGTGTTTTCGATACCCTCCAGGTTGCTGCAGTGCAGGCTGTCGGTTGAGAGAGATGGAGACATCACATGCACCATCCACAGTAGACTCTGTGCACTCTGAGACGTTTGAGGTTGTTGAGGTGGTTGGTCTGGAACTCCCTTGTCCGACTTACGTGTCACACGGAGGTTAGGCGGTTGTTTAGCCCTCGTGTCATGCGTACGTTAGACGGGAGCGGGGTTTAGCCCTTAATCCCGGGGGATTAGGGGTGGGCCCTGACAATTGGTATCAGAGCGAGGTTTTGAGTGGTCTGCGTAAGGGTTAGTTCCCAGAGTTGTTGGTATGTCGACTGGGGTGGTGTGGAACTACTGTGGATGTGATGTCTCGATGTGGAACAGCCCGTCAGCAACCTGGATACCATAGCGATAGTAGTGTAGAAGTAACCTGGAACGTAGCCAGTGAGCTATGGATGAGTAGGCTGGTCGGCCCGAGGGGCCTGAGAGTAGCTCGTGGAGTTAGTAAGATACGGGGCCAAGGAGGCCGATTGTGGGTGGCCGGTTGGGCCAGGTGGTTTTGGCTCGGTGACCTTTGATCAGTAAGGTTGAGTAGTCATTGCGGGTTTGGGTAACCCGAACGACAAGGATGGTTTGAGGTACCCTATGGACTTACTGGATCGTAGTCCTTGTGGTTTGGGCCGATTTACGGCCAGATTGGAGATGGTGCTGCTAGGTGCAGCCGAGGTGGTGGTTGTTTGGGTAGGATGTCGTTGAGTGATTAGAGTAGAGCAGCTAACGCTCGGTGAACCTAGGCTTCGTAACGGTATGGACAGGTTGACCATCGGTGGGATTAAGGTCGCAGGGATGGTCAGGGACCCTCGTGAGTTCCGTGGAAGGAATTGGAAAGGAGTGACTATAACTGAACGATATGAGGTTATTGAAGGAGAGAACCCACAAGCTAGAGTTTGCCTTTAGGACTTTGTAGATTTATTCCGTTAGTGGCCGACGTAGCAGCCGAGGGAGGTGCGGTCGTTGTATGCGCGGATGTGCTCTGTGAATTCTATCGGGTACTCCATATGAGGTATTGTAAAATACCTTTGTTTTCTGTTCATAGAGTTTCCCTTGCGTACACCAGACAGTTGTTACTAAGAGAGGGTTGGCCATGGTAACAGTAGTTGGGGATGGTGTGAAATACCCAAGGTGGAGATGATAGACAGGAAACCCAGGAGAAGTTGTTGTTAACCTAGTGTTGATTACCAGGTAGGAGACCCTAGGTGTCGGGAACTAGCTGTGGAATTTCAGGGACGAAATTCTTTTTAGGGGGGTAGATTGTAACAACCCGTACCTTCGGGAAGGGTAAAAAGGTAATTTTGTAAAATTTTGTGTAAATGGACGATTTTGCCCTTGTGAATAGTAGACGAAAAGTTGACTTTTTGAATTACCGATTGGTTGAGTGTTAGCCCTTGACTGTGACGTAGTTTAGGACGTCACGAGTCCGTAGACAGGTGGCAGGTTTTATTCGGACAACCGGAGGAAAAGTTATGATGTTCGGAAGGTTGAGGGCATAACCGTAATTTGACTAAATTAGGGGGGAAAGAGTTGACTTTTCCTACGACCGAGTTTTGACATGTTGACCTTGGACCGTTGGGTAGATCTCGTCGTCCTGAATTCAACGACAGGCGGCACGTGTTTATCGGAGTTAGGACGGGCAAGTTACGGGTCTAAAACGGTAAGGGTAAAATGGTAATTTTGGAGTTAAGAAGGGTATTTTGGTCTTTTGGCTGGGGGGGGCATGGTGCAATCAGATTGGGACACTTGTCCAAGGCAGAGAGGAGATTTTTGTGTGAGAAGGGAGAAGATTGTGACATGTGGCAGGGCTCTAGTGGGTTCTAGGCCGTGCATGAGTGTGTTTAAAAATTGTGTCGTGTGTGTATGTTGAGTTTAGCCGAAGGGGGGAAAAACAGAGGTGAGCTGAGGGAGGAATTGATTGAACCGGGTGAGTGTTGTGAGGTTCTGTGATGTTCAAAGGAGAGCTAGGAGAGGGAGTGATTGTATCTGTGAGGATTTGGGCGTGACGATGAGTATGTGAGGTGTGTGAGAAGTGAGGAAAAAACCAGAGAACAGGGCAGGGGTTTTGTGCACGGTTGTGCACCCCGATCGATCAATCTCCAAAATTGGACGGGTGGAAGTGTTCAGGGACCTGAGCGGAGCTTTGTGAACCGAGAGGAGCACAGCGGCGTGCACGGCGGAGGTCAGAACACAGGTAATTGCCCACGGTCCTCTGTTTTCCCAGTTTGGTTAAAATCAATAGTTGTGGGTTTTGGGTACGAGTCGAGGCTTTTGGTAGGTGTTATGAGACTCAGGAGGTCCCTAGGAGTCGAATAAGTTGTTGCCGCGATGGGGGGAATGTTTGATTAGCTGGGAACCGAAACAGGGGTTTCGGGTAAATGTTTTCAAATTCGAAGTCGACGAGCTAAGGACTTCGATGTTGGGTTTTCTGGTGGGGAATGGATTAAGGAGGATAGGACGAAACTAAGGGATTCAACGGGATTAAAAATGGATGAAAATGGGATGAAAACCGTGAACGCCGGTTCACGGCTGGACCGGACCGGTTCAAACCAGGTGAACCGGGTTCACCTGAGGTTGCTGGTGACACTGTTCACGCGCGTGGATTTCACGCGCAGAACCTTCTGGACGCGCGTGGGGGCACGTGAGGGGTAATTTGGGAAATTAGTCAACATGACTTTTAAAGTATTTGATGTAACGAACATTTTGGCGTTGGTTTCGAGTCGATCGGACATCGTCTCGATATGTTTCGGGCTGTCCGAAGGTTTTAGGGCTGGGTTAAAAATAGTTAAAAATCCGGGAAAATTATGGGGCTTTAGTATGACCTTTGTGAAGTAGGTAGTGATCTCTTTATGGGATTTGGACAGGTTTGGGAAAGCCGAGGATAATGGTTTGGCAGAGAATGGCATAGGTGCGCGCGTAACGAGGCGACGTCGAAATGGTCTGTGAGTGGACTTTGCTTCCTAACTCTTGATGCATGCATATATGTTTTTATAGGATTTCTATACTGGATTCTATGATTTGATTATAGTTGTGATGGTTTGTGGTTTGTGCACATTTTTCGAGGAAAATGACGGTTTTCACGTTTTACGAGGTTTTGATAACTATTGTAATTTGAACCTGGTTTTAATGGTTGATTTCGGGATTTGAAATACGGTTGGATTTCAAGGAAAGTAAAAGGATTTTGAAAAGTATTTTCGGGCCTGAGGCCCAGTTCAAAGGTGTTTTCAGAAATGAGATCTCGAGTTTCGGAATCGAAATCCCGGGTGACGATTCGGGATTCGATTCGGGACTTGAAGTGGATTTCGGGTTTGGGTTCGGAATGGTTATTCCGGATGCCGGCTTACGGAATGATGGTTGCGGACTCGGACCGGGAAATGAGAAGGAAATGAGTTCTGGGTCTGGATTCGGAATGACGGTTATGGATGCCGGAAGGGCATCAGACCAGTGGTTTCGGATTCGGGTTTGGACATGGACTTGGAATTGCAAAAAGGATTTCACATGGTTTTGGGATTGGATTTGCTGGATCTGGTTATTGGGTTTAAAGACCCGGATATTGATTGGACGGGGGACGGGCCCGGATTGAGTTTAAAGACTCGGGAGTTTAAAGACTCGGATATATTGATTTCCCCCGTAGGCCATGAGTTTAAAGACTCGGGAGTTTAAAGACTCGGATATTATTGAGGCCTGGATTGAGTTTAAAGACTCGGGAGTTTAAAGACTCGGATAGATCCAGCAGGTTCGATGGATGAGAACGTGGCTTTAAATGTGTTTTGGGTTTCACTAGTTTTGATGATGATGTTTTGGCCAGTGGCCCGGATTTGATGGTTTTCGGTGATTTTGGGCTGAGGCCCGGGATTGGAAAAAGGAAATTGTGTTTGGTTTTCGTATATTGTTTTATGACGTAATTGATATGCATGCATTGGTTTTTAACACGGAGGGTATAACTGTTTGTGTTTTCTGATAACTGTTTTGAATTTAAACTTTATTTTTGTCCACTCACAGTCTTTTCGTGTTTTCGATACCCTCCAGGTTGCTGCAGTGCAGGCTGTCGGTTGAGAGAGATGGAGACATCACATGCACCATCCACAGTAGACTCTGTGCACTCTGAGACGTTTGAGGTTGTTGAGGTGGTTGGTCTGGAACTCCCTTGTCCGACTTACGTGTCACACGGAGGTTAGGCGGTTGTTTAGCCCTCGTGTCATGCGTACGTTAGACGGGAGCGGGGTTTAGCCCTTAATCCCGGGGGATTAGGGGTGGGCCCTGACAATTGGTATCAGAGCGAGGTTTTGAGTGGTCTGCGTAAGGGTTAGTTCCCAGAGTTGTTGGTATGTCGACTGGGGTGGTGTGGAACTACTGTGGATGTGATGTCTCGATGTGGAACAGCCCGTCAGCAACCTGGATACCATAGCGATAGTAGTGTAGAAGTAACCTGGAACGTAGCCAGTGAGCTATGGATGAGTAGGCTGGTCGGCCCGAGGGGCCTGAGAGTAGCTCGTGGAGTTAGTAAGATACGGGGCCAAGGAGGCCGATTGTGGGTGGCCGGTTGGGCCAGGTGGTTTTGGCTCGGTGACCTTTGATCAGTAAGGTTGAGTAGTCATTGCGGGTTTGGGTAACCCGAACGACAAGGATGGTTTGAGGTACCCTATGGACTTACTGGATCGTAGTCCTTGTGGTTTGGGCCGATTTACGGCCAGATTGGAGATGGTGCTGCTAGGTGCAGCCGAGGTGGTGGTTGTTTGGGTAGGATGTCGTTGAGTGATTAGAGTAGAGCAGCTAACGCTCGGTGAACCTAGGCTTCGTAACGGTATGGACAGGTTGACCATCGGTGGGATTAAGGTCGCAGGGATGGTCAGGGGACCCTCGTGAGTTCCGTGGAAGGAATTGGAAAGGAGTGACTATAACTGAACGATATGAGGTTATTGAAGGAGAGAACCCACAAGCTAGAGTTTGCCTTTAGGACTTTGTAGATTTATTCCGTTAGTGGCCGACGTAGCAGCCGAGGGAGGTGCGGTCGTTGTATGCGCGGATGTGCTCTGTGAATTCTATCGGGTACTCCATATGAGGTATTGTAAAATACCTTTGTTTTCTGTTCATAGAGTTTCCCTTGCGTACACCAGACAGTTGTTACTAAGAGAGGGTTGGCCATGGTAACAGTAGTTGGGGATGGTGTGAAATACCCAAGGTGGAGATGATAGACAGGAAACCCAGGAGAAGTTGTTGTTAACCTAGTGTTGATTACCAGGTAGGAGACCCTAGGTGTCGGGAACTAGCTGTGGAATTTCAGGGACGAAATTCTTTTTAGGGGGGTAGATTGTAACAACCCGTACCTTCGGGAAGGGTAAAAAGGTAATTTTGTAAAATTTTGTGTAAATGGACGATTTTGCCCTTGTGAATAGTAGACGAAAAGTTGACTTTTTGAATTACCGATTGGTTGAGTGTTAGCCCTTGACTGTGACGTAGTTTAGGACGTCACGAGTCCGTAGACAGGTGGCAGGTTTGATTCGGACAACCGGAGGAAAAGTTATGATGTTCGGAAGGTTGAGGGCATAACCGTAATTTGACTAAATTAGGGGGGAAAGAGTTGACTTTTCCTACGACCGAGTTTTGACATGTTGACCTTGGACCGTTGGGTAGATCTCGTCGTCCTGAATTCAACGACAGGCGGCACGTGTTTATCGGAGTTAGGACGGGCAAGTTACGGGTCTAAAACGGTAAGGGTAAAATGGTAATTTTGGAGTTAAGAAGGGTATTTTGGTCTTTTGGCTGGGGGGGCATGGTGCAATCGGATTGGGACACTTGTCCAAGGCAGAGAGGAGATTTTTGTGTGAGAAGGGAGAAGATTGTGACATGTGGCAGGGCTCTAGTGGGTTCTAGGCCGTGCATGAGTGTGTTTAAAAATTGTGTCGTGTGTGTGTGTTGAGTTTAGCCGAAGGGGGGAAAAACAGAGGTGAGCTGAGGGAGGAATTGATTGAACCGGGTGAGTGTTGTGAGGTTCTGTGATGTTCAAAGGAGAGCTAGGAGAGGGAGTGATTGTATCTGTGAGGATTTGGGCGTGACGATGAGTATGTGAGGTGTGTGAGAAGTGAGGAAAAAACCAGAGAACAGGGCAGGGGTTTTGTGCACGGTTGT
Source organism: Prinsepia uniflora (assembly GCA_032719365.1). NCBI lineage: Eukaryota > Viridiplantae > Streptophyta > Magnoliopsida > Rosales > Rosaceae > Prinsepia > Prinsepia uniflora. Next base: position 8,327,634 of record CM064868.1, on the reverse strand, counting down.
GCACCCCGATCGATCAATCTCCAAAATTGGACGGGTGGAAGTGTTCAGGGACCTGAGCGGAGCTTTGTGAACCGAGAGGAGCACAGCGGCGTGCACGGCGGAGGTCAGAACACAGGTAATTGCCCACGGTCCTCTGTTTTCCCAGTTTGGTTAAAATCAATAGTTGTGGGTTTTGGGTACGAGTCGAGGCTTTTGGTGGGTGTTATGAGACTCAGGAGGTCCCTAGGAGTCGAATAAGTTGTTGCCGCGATGGGGGGAATGTTTGATTAGCTGGGAACCGAAACAGGGGTTTCGGGTAAATGTTTTCAAATTCGAAGTCGACGAGCTAAGGACTTCGATGTTGGGTTTTCTGGTGGGGAATGGATTAAGGAGGATAGGACGAAACTAAGGGATTCAACGGGATTAAAAATGGATGAAAATGGGATGAAAACCGTGAACGCCGGTTCACGGCTGGACCGGACCGGTTCAAACCAGGTGAACCGGGTTCACCTGAGGTTGCTGGTGACACTGTTCACGCGCGTGGATTTCACGCGCAGAACCTTCTGGACGCGCGTGGGGGCGCGTGAGGGGTAATTTGGGAAATTAGTCAACATGACTTTTAAAGTATTTGATGTAACGAACATTTTGGCATTGGTTTCGAGTCGATCGGACATCGTCTCGATATGTTTCGGGCTGTCCGAAGGTTTTAGGGCTGGGTTAAAAATAGTTAAAAATCCGGGAAAATTATGGGGCTTTAGTATGACCTTTGTGAAGTAGGTAGTGATCTCTTTATGGGATTTGGACAGGTTTGGGAAAGCCGAGGATAATGGTTTGGCAGAGAATGGCATAGGTGCGCGCGTATCGAGGCGACGTCGAAATGGTCTGTGAGTGGACTTTGCTTCCTAACTCTTGATGCATGCATATATGTTTTTATAGGATTTCTATACTGGATTCTATGATTTGATTATAGTTGTGATGGTTTGTGGTTTGTGCACGTTTTTCGAGGAAAATGACGGTTTTCACGTTTTACGAGGTTTTGATAACTATTGTAATTTGAACCTGGTTTTAATGGTTGATTTCGGGATTTGAAATACGGTTGGATTTCAAGGAAAGTAAAAGGATTTTGAAAAGTATTTTCGGGCCTGAGGCCCAGTTCAAAGGTGTTTTCAGAAATGAGATCTCGGGTTTCGGAATCGAAATCCCGGGTGATGATTCGGGATTCGATTCGGGACTTGAAGTGGATTTCGGGTTTGGGTTCGGAATGGTTATTCCGGATGCCGGCTTCCGGAATGATGGTTGCGGACTCGGACCGGGAAATGAGAAGGAAATGAGTTCTGGGTCTGGATTCGGAATGACGGTTATGGATGCCGGAAGGGCATCAGACCAGTGGTTTCAGATTCGGGTTTGGACATGGACTTGGAATTGCAAAAAGGTTTTCACATGGTTTTGGGATTGGATTTGCTGGATCTGGTTATTGGGTTTAAAGACCCGGATATTGATTGGACGGGGGACGGGCCCAGATTGAGTTTAAAGACTCGGGAGTTTAAAGACTCGGATATATTGATTTCCCCCGTAGGCCATGAGTTTAAAGACTCGGGAGTTTAAAGACTCGGGAGTTTAAAGACTCGGATATTATTGAGGCCTGGATTGAGTTTAAAGACTCGGGAGTTTAAAGACTCGGATAGATCCAGCAGGTTCGATGGATGAGAACGTGGCTTTAAATGTGTTTTGGGTTTCACTAGTTTTGATGATGATGTTTTGGCCAGTGGCCCGGATTTGATGGTTTTCGGTGATTTTGGGCTGAGGCCCGGGATTGGAAAAAGGAAAATGTGTTTGGTTTTCGTATATTGTTTTATGACGTAATTGATATGCATGCATTGGTTTTTAACACGGAGGGTATAACTGTTTGTGTTTTCTGATAACTGTTTTGAATTTAAACTTTATTTTTGTCCACTCACAGTCTTTTCGTGTTTTCGATACCCTCCAGGTTGCTGCAGTGCGGGCTGTCGGTTGAGAGAGATGGAGACATCACATGCACCATCCACAGTAGACTCTGCACACTCTGAGACGTTTGAGGTTGTTGAGGTGGTTGGTCTGGAACTCCCTTGTCCGACTTACGTGTCACACGGAGGTTAGGCGGTTGTTTAGCCCTCGTGTCATGCGTACGTTAGACGGGAGCAGGGTTTAGCCCTTAATCCCTGGGGATTAGGGGTGGGCCCTGACACGTATCCTACCCAGTCACACCACCTCCTAGGTAATTTGGGCAATCCCTATGGATATGCCCAGGCTCTCCACAAGCAAAGTAATGAATCTTATATGGTTATGTAGGTCTACCCTCATGTCTACCTATCGATTGTACTGAGGCCCTACTAGACAGAGTAGACATATGTGACCTCGACCTAAAGCTCCGGGTACTTCCCAGTCCGGTCCCTCTAATGTATGGACACGAACGATAACTACCATAGGATTCAGAACTAGTGCCACCCTTCTTCGAGGCTCTCTAACCAAAAGTGGGCGTTCACATCTTTGTCTTACAATCACGCCCTGCTGTCATGTCGGTAAACTCTTCTAAACTTGAATAGTAGCATCTGATAATTCTCTCAAAATGGAAAATGAATCTACTGTTACAATAGCATGAATCTGATCTCGTAATCCTAACTCAAATCGTCAGCACTTGTCCACCTCGGTTACCACTAATTTTGAGGCAAACCGGGATAGACCCAAAGACTTCTGTTCATATTGGACCACTGCCATACTCCTTTGCTGCAACTGCAAAAACTCCACCTCTCTAGCATCTTGAAAAGAAAATGGGGCAGAACTGATGCAAAAATGTCTTTAAAAGTCTCCCATGTCAAGGTCTGGGCATCCCAGTCCGTCATCTATAACAGTCGCCACCACGATAAATGTATCCACCCAGCTAAAATGTGGATAGCAATACGAAGTCCTCCGGTGGACATCTCATAACCTTAAAAAATCCTCTCTAGGCAGGTAATTCACGCTTCCGCCTTTTCCGAGCTCACCTCGGCCGTAAATAATGTAGCCTCTAACTACTGGGCTCTTTCTATGTCTGGCCCCTCTCTAACTTGCTCTGCCTTATCTTCAGGTCGTGCACGGGGATCTCATCGTGGAGGCGTAGTCGTTACCTTACCATGAAACAAACACAACTTAGTTCATGCCCTACACCCCTTAAGCGCAGACAATAGACAATAAGCCTATACTCTGATACCAAGTTGCCAGGACCTGTTCCGAATACTTGGATAACCATGAAGGATCATGCTTCCATCTGACAGTTAATACCAGAAATCAAAACCAACCTCAAAAGTATCACACAGTATCGATACAACTCACCAACTGTCAAATAAGGGATATTTTACATAACTAATTACAGAGCATAAGTATCAAATAAAATTTAGAACATTTGGGCCTACCCTAATATGTTGAAAAGTGCACAATGTCTAATTTTATGTCGCTGGTCCCAAGGTCCCTCTCCTCATGCCACGACTTGGAGGGTAGGTAAAACCCAAAAAAAATATGAGTAGACGAAAAAAATAGTTGAAAAACATAAATAGCTCACCCTATATTTCCTAAAACTATGCATGCATAACTTAAACAATATGAGTGAAACAGTAATCAATCATATACGAAAATATATCAAGATGGGACACGAAGTGTCAGACAATGGATAATCCGAAACCTTCAGCCCAACCGAGCCTCCAGAGCGCGCCAGGATCCGGTGGAGGAGTGTGATGTCTCGGTCTCTGCTACAGTCTGCATCCGTGATCAACCTGAAGGGCATTAAAATCATTAAAAGCTGTGAGTGGACGAAAAACAATAAGTTCATAAAAACACATTTCATAAAAAGATTTATGCCCTTCGCTAAAAAGCATGCATGCATACAAAAACCATTTATCGAACTATATATTCAAATAACCATTATTAGGGTCTCAGCCCAAATTCCCTAAACCCAAATCATACGGGCCCCTGCCCAAAACCATTAAACACAAATCCGTAAACACATCAGCCATATGTGGGAACTCAGCCCAAAACCGTAAATCCGAGTATGTGGGTCATTGCCCAAATCCATTTACTATTCACAAAACACAATTTCACAAATCCAAGAAATCATGTTTACCAAATATGATATAACCAATCTTGTCACGGTTTCCAAAGCTACGCGCGTGCTACCCTGGATCTCAAATCCCAAGTCTCCCTAAGGTCCCCCTAGGTCAATGTCTGCAGATCAATGACCCTCCCTGAGGATTATAATTCATATATACCTTCCTGAGAGTAAGGTACCCCACGGGGCGACTCCACTCAGTTAGTGTTCCGTGACTACTTCGAGGTCCACCTATGCCAATGACCCTCCCAGGAGGAGAAAATCCATAAATAAAGGATGGTATATGAAAAACCATTTCGTAATCATTCTTAAAACCTTTCAAACCTTTCAAAGGATCCATGCACAGTCCCCATAAACCGTCATGAAAATATAAATCCATTTAGGGTCTCCGATTCCGAAATCACGTTTATAAACCATAACTGGGACTCATGCCCGATATCATACCCAATTGGGCCTCAAGCCCGATCATGTAAACCAACTGAGCCTCAAGCCCAATTTTGTAAACCAATTGGGCCTCAAGCTCGATTTCGTAAACCAACAGGGCTTCAAGCCCGATTTCGTAAACCAACTGGGCCTCCAGCCCGATGCCTTATTAAATCAAATGGACCCTAAGTCCGAGAGTTCGTAAATCAAATGGGTCTCATACTCGATTCCATATTTCCAAATCCGAAATCCATCCACGAACTAATTGGGCCCCTGACCCGATAATGTAACTAAAATGGACTTCGAGTCCGAGGGTTTCCAAAACAAATGGGTCTCATGCCCAAATTTACCTTTTCAAATCCAAAACCATTTCGTTAAACCATTACCGAAACCCTAAGCATGTATATTCAGTGTAAAACCATAAACCTCGATATACGTGCAAATACCTAAATCGCCTCGAAATACATGTAAATATGTAAATAATAACTACCACAACCAAATGCACTCAAGGCATCTCAAAACATGTATTTAAACTCATATAAAACATTTATGCATGCATCAATTTAGAAAACAAGGTCCACTCACAGACCGTCCAAGTTGCACATCGATACGCGCACCATAAGCCTCTCCGGACTAATCATCGTCACCGGGACTCCCAAACCTTTCCAAATCATACCATAGGGTTACTAACTACCTCATTAACCTCTCATTGAAGCCCCTTAATTTTCCCAAATTTTTAACTATTTTTAAACTCGATCCTAAACCTTTGGACACCCCGAAATATATCAAAACGATGTCCGATCGACACAAAAATAGTCCCAAAATATTTGTTACATCGAATAGATGATTTCACATGTTGAAAACTTCCCCAAAGGATGGCCCACGCGCCCTCACGAGCCTCCCAAATGGGATGTGCGTGGGCTCCAGGCCTGGGCATTTCATCCCTGTCCTCGCGCAAACTAGTTGGTTCGGTCCAACCTTGCAATCCGATCCTGCTGGACCGGCGTGACTGGTCCAAGCCCATATTTTCCTATTTTTTCCTATTTTTTCTTCCATCTTTCCACCAATCTTTCTTAATCTATCCTAGGGTTTGTTCAATGTGATCAAATCGTAGAAAACAATCCTAAAACCTAGGGGTTCAATAATCCATTTAAACCCAAAATTTCCTATCCATGTTCTGGGCATAACCAAGGGCCAAAACTTCACCCCTAAGGTTTCCGTTAACCTCCTATGATCCTTAGAAATAGGTTTAGGGAGTTAGTTTAGGCTTACCATGCCAGAAATTAAATTCGGTGGCTACCCACCGAAAACTGCTCACGACCAACATCTAGGCTGCTCAGCCGTCCTCAACCACCATTCCTAATCCCACATGACTCATACAACCCCCACGACCATCATCCAATCATTATAACCCATTCAAAACGTCCAAATCCCCAAATCCAAAATTTGAAATATAAAGGGTACGAGTTTACCTTCCTCCCATGGCTGCACCGCCGTCCACGACAGTTCTATCCTCGACCAGCCACCATCCCCTCACTCACGTCCTTAGTCTCAGTCTCTCAAGGACCTCAGTCGAACCAACATGGGAAGGGAGTCAATTTTGGGGCTATCGGGTTTGGTTGGATGAACACAGACAAAAGGGATAGGTGTGTATGTATCTGTGCAATGGGAGCAATGGATGGGTGACACTTGTCACTCATCCATTGGGCCTGATACAAATATCTGGGTCCCACATCAGACAAAAGTCCACTCGTCTTGTGATTCGTGCAATAGTGCCTTGAACCTTCCGTGAATCATAACTTTCCCGTCAAACATTCGATTTTGACGTGCCGCCTGTCTAGAGACTAGTATCGACCCGATCTACGTAACGGTCCTCGGCCCTTGTGTCTCGGACCTCCCGGGTCAAAAGTCAACGTTTTACCCTCGTTCAAGGGTAAAATCGTAATTTCACCATGAACGCCCATTAATTCTCGGCTAATCCCTGATTAGCCGCACTAATCCTTCATTAGTCACTAATCTAATCCCGAAATTTAGGACGGGTCGTTATAAGATGTCACATCAACAATCACATAAAGCCAACTCATCCTTAATACTCAATATCAATTAGTATAATCAAACCGCACTACTGATAGACCAATCACTCAAGAAAACAGAGTCCAGTTCTAGGACATCTAAATGAAAACTAACTAAGGAAAACAGAGCCCTTCTCTAGACATCTGGGTCATAATCAAATCACCAGTTTCAGGAAAATATAGTCCTACTCTAGACATCTTAGACTAACAATGACAGGACCCATCCCAATCCCCCCGGGATTAGTGCGGGATGACCCTGCTCCCGTCTGACACGAAGTGTCAGACAAGGGATATTTCCGACCTTTGCCCTCCCGGGCTATCAGAGTACGCCAGGATCCGGAGGAGGCATGTGATATCTCGATCTCTGCTACAGTCCACATCCGATGTCAACCTGAAGGGCAGTCAAAACATTAAAAACTGTGAGTGGACAAAACAAAAGTTTATAAAACATTTAATAAGGAAGACATTTGTACCCTCCACTAAAAAGCATGCATGCATTCGAAAACCATTTATCCAAAACAAACCATATGTGGGACTAAGCCCAAAGCAGATATAAACCAAGGTCGAAAGGACCACAATGAAAACGACCATACGGGCCACTGCCCAAATCCATAAGGGACTCGGCCCCAAACCAAAAAGAAACCAAGTACACGAGCTACTGCTCAAATCCTGTGCACACCTGTACACACCACATATCATATAACATATATCCATCACATACATATATATAAGTCACACAACCAATCCTGTCACGGTATCCAAAGCCACGCGCGCGCTACCCGGGTCTCAATCCGAGTCATCTCAAGATCAAGATCAATGTCCGCAGACCACTGACCCTACCCGAGGTAATAGTAATCATAGCCTTCCTGAGAGTAAGGAACCCAACTGGGGGGTGACTCCACTCAGTCGGTGCTCCGTGACTACTCCGAGGTCCACCCAGGCCAACGACCCTCCCCGGAGGAGATAATAGAAGTAAAGGAAGGTAGACGAACATATATATACATAACATAATATCCATGCCCGGTTCCCCTGAACCGTCATGATCCATCATATTCATAACCAAGGTAACATGCCAGTTCCCATAAACCGTCATGTACCTTAATAACATAACCAGGTAACATGCCGGTCCCCATAAACCGTCATGTACCGTAATAACCAACAAGGGTTCATGCCGGTTCCCATAAACCGTCATGAACCATGATACCATAACAAGGGTTCATGCCGGTTCCCATAAACCGTCATGAACCTGGGAATCCATTTAAGGTTCCCTGACCTGAAATCAAAACCGTAAAGTGACTGGGTCTCGTACCCGAACATAGGACACCAACTAGGCACCGTGCCCGGAATCTGAGGTCATATGCCCGAGACAAAACCAAATGGGTCTCATACCCGAGTTTATCATTTTGAAATCCAAATTCAGTTCATTTAAATCAATAAAGAAATACAGACCCGTATAAGCACCGTATAAGGCCGAAACCTCGAAATACGTGCTTATACGTAACCACATACAAATGCACCCATGGCATCATCAAACAAGTAATAAAACATATAATAAACATTTATGCATGCACCAATTTAGAAAACAAGGTCCACTCACAGACCGTCCGAGCTGCCACCTCGATTTGCGTGCCATACGGCTCCCCGAGCCGATCGCCGTCACCGGGACTCCCAAACCTGTCCAAATCGTAATAGAAGGTTACTAACTACTTAATTAACCTCCCACTAAAGCCCCGTAATTTTTTCGTATTTTTAACTATTTTTAAAACCGAACCTAAACCTTCCGATGCCCCGAAACATATTGAGACGGTGTCCGATTGACACGAAACTAGTCCCAAAATGTTCGTTACATCGAATAGACGATTTCCCGTGTTGAACACTTTCCCAAATTCCCTGCCACGCGCCCTCACGCGCCGCCTGAAGTGGCTGCGCGTGGGCCTCACGCGCCGCTACAGTGTCACCTGCTCCAGCGATCGAACCGGTCTGGGCCGGCCGGTCCGGTCCAACCTCTGCAACTGGACCGGCGTAACCGGTCCAGGCCTCCTTCTCTCTCATTTTCGGTCTGATTTCCTCCGTTCCAATTCCTAAATTCCTATTTTCTCATTTCCAATCTATCCCAATCCTTACAACCTAAGAAAACTACCCGAAGCCCCTTGGTTCGAAATGGACCTCACGGTCCCATTTTTCCGATCGGTCCCCCACGGCTTCTCAGCCGTTAACCCTCACCAAAACCGTCCTAAAACCTTCCTAGCATCCTAATAATCATTCCCTAATCATTTAAAACCAACCATAATGCTCACATCGAAAAATGAGGAAAAACGGGCTTACCGGGTACCCGATCGGGTTTTGGGCTCCCGCCACCGCCCACGGCGGTTCCAGCCACCAGCTGCCGTCCTAGTCCTCCTATCTCACTCTCCTGGTTCCTCAGATCATAAGGGATGAAGGTTTTGGGATTTTGGGTGAAATGGGATCGGGTGTAAATGGTTTGAAATGGAGAGGAATGATCGATGAAGAGGCAGGTGAGATGCATGAAGGAAAAATGATGTCCATTGGATGGGTGACACTTGTCACTCATCCATTGGGCCTCCAGCAAATATCTGGGCCCACTAGAGACAAAACTGCACTTTTTGTCTCGTAAAACGTGCCGTCGTGAATAGTAACCGGGAACTTCCGTGAACCGTAACTTCGCCGTCGAACGTCCGAATTCGACGTGCCGCCTGTCTACGGATTCGTATCGTCCTTATCTACGTAACGGTCTTCGGCCCTCAGCCATCGGACCTCCTGGTCAAAAAGTCAACTTTTGACCTCCTATTCACCCAAATTACCAAAATGCCCTTGGGCTTCCGAACGTCATAACTTCTTCTACGAACGTCGGAATTGAACGTGCCACCTGTCTATGAACTCGTGACGTCACGAACTACGTCACGGTCATCGGTCAAAATCCATTTGACTGCCTGATTAGAATGTCAACGTTTTGCCACCATTAGGGGCAAAACGGTCATTTCGCACCGTTCGTCCGATTTCGCTCTACTAATCACGGATTAGCCTCACTAATCGTGATTAGTCACTAATCTAATCTAGGAATTTGGGACGGGTCGTTACAAACAAAGAACCAGCAATTCGAGGAGGGTTGTTCATAAGCATAACAATTCACAATTATTGAGAAAACATACATATATAACATATATTAATTTTTCAAAACCAAAATCACATTCCAATATCCAGGTCTAAAGCCAAAACACAGTTTATGGAAAATCTTGTAAAATAAATGGAAAATCATTCAAAATTGTAATCAAACCTAATCTCGTAAATCATGTAATAAAACAAGCAAAATATTTAAATCTGCATGCATAATGATTTTAAGAAAATAAAAGTCCACTCATAGTCATCAATTATCAGTTTATTTACGATTTGGGCGTTCTTTGCTAGCTTCAGAGGTCTTGTGGCCGTGGATGCAGCCTGATTCCAAGATTTTCATTCCAAGCTCCCTTCTCGGTTTCCAACTCTTTCCACTTGCTAAACCTCATTTTTTTAAAATGTTTAAGACTCTTGGGAGCTTAAGGAAGTTGTTAGAATCTTCGTTTTGAAGTTTGGACGTTCCAAATGAAGTGGGTGCTCACAGGTGGGTTTTTTGGTTTTCGAGCTTAGGTTTTCTATAATGCCCCAGACTTTCAAAGATTAAAAATGACCATTTTGCCCCTAAGAAGTCAAAATGTTGACTTTTTCTTCCTCTATTCTTCTCTCTTTCTCCTCCCTATCTGTTTCCCTGTTCGCCCTCTTATCTCCTAGATGTTTCTAGTGGTTTCTGGTATGTTTTTAGTTGTGGGGGTGATTTTCCTCACAACACCATACAAATACTCAAAACACACACGCAAATGGCACCAAACCTATATATATATATATATATATATATTCACCCAACCCCCTATGTCGGTTCATCAACCCCAAAAGAATAAAAGGAAAAGGTGATAAGTATGAATTCACAAAAATCACCCTTGTGAAATTTTCAAAATGCCATCTTTTGCCAAATAATTATCAAAATATCCCTAACAGTTCTAAACCCATAGCACGTTCATTCGATCTCTGATTCCTTCGTGCTACCTGTCTACGGACTCAGGACTCTGAGACTTACACAATGGTACTCATGAAAAATTCAACTGACAATTTGAATTAAAAGTCAACTTAAACACCATTAAGGTAAAATGGTCAATTTACATTAAAAGTTTCCAGAATACATTTTCTAATGTTTCAGACTGCTACGGAGAATTAAAAAAATAAAAACGGGAATGAAGAGCGAGCAAGCGAGGAAAGCGAGAGAGTCCTGCTAGTGAGCGAGGAAGGCGATGGAGAGAATGAGAAAAATAAAAAGGAAAAATGGTTTGGCGCTAAGATTGTAATGTCGATTTGGAAATTAGGGTTTAATTGGAAGACATTGTGGATTTATTTATGTCTAATTTTCCCTCCAACAGTAGGTGATTTCAAATTAAAGGGACACACTTGTAGTATTTACCTAGTTGAGGGTATAAATTGAAAGATTTTAAACATTAAGTATAACCTTATAATTGAGTGTAAACTACATAGTGACAAAATATTGTTTGCTCATTAAGTTATTAACCAGCCAATGAAAATGGACATCTTTTCTAGCCCATAACAAATGTCAAACTTTAGAGTAGATATGTGTATAATGGTGGTCTAATTGTTCAAGTACTAGTTTGGTTGCTTTTAAATTTCGTGTTCGAATCTTAATAAATGTTTTCTATGATTTTCAGAGAGCGTACAGAATTTTCTTGACTCGATATCAACCTTATCTTAGTGTTAGTGTTCTATAGGAGCACAAATTGGCCCATACCAATATGTATACGATCGTTCAATATATAAAAAAAATAATTCCTTAATAAAAATAAGTTAAGAATATTATAAAATTATCAATACTAGTCACATTTCCTTATAAAATAAGGCCTAACTATTCTTGCGTGGTCACTTTTACGTGGTCATATATGATAAAAGAGGGACCAAAATAAAATAAAAATTTTGAAAAAGAAGGAAGACTAGCCTTTAAGATGACTCTGTTCTTTCGTGCACTCACCAATGACTTTTGCTTTTAGGCAACTTTGGGCGATTTCATATCCAATCACTCCCGCACCACAAATATGTTAACTTTCCTTATTTATCCAAATTCGATGATGTCACTTTCTTGAAAGACAGAATATTCATGTCACGATTTCGTTATTGTTTCTTTTTTACTGTTAAGTGGGTAATATAGAAAAAACATTAATAGCAGATGAGATTAGGGCTTAAAATTTAGGGGTGTTAATAAGTCGTGTCGTGTTAGGTTCGTATCGTGTCATGAATTCTATTTTACCCATTTATGTCTAACTCGAATTTGACTCGTTTAATAATTGTGTTAAGAATATCTAACCTGAATCCTACATGTTAATGACCCACGTAACCCGTGTAATCCATTTAATAAATAGGCCGTACTTAAAACCTAATTAACTTATGACCTGTTTGACCCGTTTAACCCATTTATGTAGGTAAATATGTAGATATATGGGTTAGTAATGACACGTTTATTAAATTGGTTAATATATCAGTTAATATACGGGTTAATCTGTTAACCCGAAATTTACCTATTTCTTAAACGGGTTAAATAGGTCATTATATGGATTAATAGGTTAACCCGAAACTCACCCGTTTATTAAACGGGTCATAATGGATTGATCCGAAAATGACCCGAAATTTTAATCGTGCGGGTTAACCAGTATAAATCTCTTGCGAATTTCGAGTCGTATCAAAAATTGACACCCTTATTAAAATATATGGTCATTTCTTTAATATCCTTATAAAAAAAACATGATTCTAAATGATTCAAAAGATCCAAACCAGCTAAAATAAAATTAAAATGATGTTCGGATTGCATAAAAATGAGCACTCCCCCATGCATACCTTGTAACGACCCGTCCCGAATTAACGGGATTAATTACGAATTAATGACAGATTAGCAGGGCTAATCAGAGATTAGACGAGGATTAGCGAACGTTCGGGCGAAATGACGATTTTGCCCTTGGAATGGGAAAATCGTTGACTTTTCATTCGGACGGTCAAACGGACTTTGATCGACGACCGTGACGTAGTTCGTGACGTCACGAGTTCGTAGACAGGCGGCACATCGAATTCGGACGTTCGTCGGCGAAATTACGGTTCACGGAAGTTCTAAGGTACTATTCATAACGACACGTTTTACGAGACAAAAATGGGAGTTTTTTCTCTAGTGGGCCCAGCTTTTGAGGCAACCAATGGATGAGTGACAAGTGTCACTCATCCACTGGCCACCAGTCCACATTCATGCATCCACCTCCCTTATCTGTTTCATTCATCCAAACCATTCCCAAACCCTTAACCCGTGTAACCCATCCCCCACAAACATCCATCAAACCTCTCCAATGAGCATGGACCATGAAGGAAAGAGGAAGAGGAGACCAGAACGGACTGGATGGTGGCAAGATCGGGGGCTGCCGTGCACGGTGGCCGTGGACCTGCGAAGGTAAAAATTTTACCTTCAAAATTTCATTTTCGGGTTTTAGGTGTTAGGGCTGAATTCTAGTGATTAGATGGGGTTTATTGAGGTTATAAGAGAGTGTAGAGGGCAGTTTGGACAGCGGTGAAGGGTTGTTCAGCCCAGGGGACGATTGGGAAAATTGAACCGTGGGATTCAATGTGAACGGGTCGGGTTTTGAAGGTTTTAGGAGTTTTGGTTGATTGGTTTAGCTTCCTAGGATTAAAACATAAACAATAGGATTGAAATGGAGGAAAACGGACGAGATTTGAGGGTTGGAGGAGCTTGGACCGGTCACGCCGGTCCAATTGCAGGGGTTGGATTGGACCGACCGGCCCGGACCGGCGTGTAATGACCCGTCCCGAATTCTGGGATTAGATTAGTCACTAATCTTGATTAGTGAAGTTGAACGGTGGTTAGTAGGGCGGAATCGGACAAAATGTGCAAAATGACCGTTTTGCCCCTGGTCGTGGGTAAAATGTTGACTTTTTGATCGGGCGGTCAAATGGACTTTGACCGATGACCGTGACGTAGTTCGGGATGTCACGAGTTCATAGACAGGTGGCACGTTCGATTCCGACATTCGTAGAGAAAGTTACGATGTTCGGAAGTCGAGGGGCATTTTGGTAATTTGGCATGTTTGGGGCCAAATGTTGACTTTTTGACCGGGAGGTCCGATGGACGAGGGCCAAGGACCGTTACGTAGGTATCGTCAATACGAATCCAATGACAGGCGGCATGCCGAAATCGGAGATTCGACGACGAAGTTATGGTCAAGGAAACGAACTAACGAACCGAGGCTCGGATTAAGATAATAATCTAATATTGAATAGTGGCCGTTGACTGTGCACCTCCGGATGAGTGACAAGTGTCACCCATCCCTTGTTTCCAGCTCCTTGTTTCCCTCCCAACACTATCATTACAACATCATCATTCCTTATCCATCATTTTCCATCCTTTTCCTTTGTTTTTCTTTCAAACCGTGCACAATTTGGGGAGAGGATGAACTGGGAGAATTGGCTCCCTTCCTCTGCCGTTCCTGAGAGAAAAATGAGAGACTAATCGATTGGGATACTAGGGGAAACACGAGGGATTGAGAGAGTATTGAATTTTGGATTTTGGATTTCGGGAAAATTGGGGGGGAAATTCGAAATGGAAGAATTAGGCCGTGAGGATCGAATTGGAGATTACCTTCAGCTTCCTGGGATCACAACGATCAGAATCGTCGAAGGAACGAAGGGAATTGGTGCTGTTTTGGCTCTGATCACACTTGGTGACAGAGGAGGAAATTCGACCTTGAGTCGTGAAGTTGGAGGCTTCGATGGACGAAATTGAGGTGGGGAAAATACTTCTCATGATCCCACGATGCTTCTGGGTTCGTCAATTGAAAGAAAACGGTCGTGGTTGACGAAACTCCATGGTTGCACAGTGGACGGTGTTCGAGCTTGTGTCGTGATCATTTAGTTATCAAACGACGAAATTGATGTGGGGGAATTGTTCCTCATGGTCCATTGATGCTTCTGGATGCATCAATTGGAAGAAACCTGCAGCCATTGAAGGAATCCCATGATTGAACAGTGACCGGAGTATTCTTCGTGTTCATCGTGGAATCGATGGAATCTGGGTAAGTGTTCGTGTAATTGAGTTTACAGAACTTAAATTAGACTTAAAACGAAACTAACTGAATGCTCAATTGAAGGAATTAAGGCTGAATTGATGGACATTGAACCGGGTTGTATCGCGGGTAAATTGGACCCGTTTACCAGAGATACGGGTTGGGCTGGTGACACTGTAGCAGGCGCGTGGGTTTCACGTGCATCCACTCACGACGGCGCGTGACGGCGCGTGGGCACGAATCTCGAGGTAAGGTCAACATGAATTTTAATCTATTCGATGTAACGGACATTTTGGGATTGGTTTTGTGTCGATCGGACACCGTCTCGATATTGTTCGGGATGTCCGAAGGTTTTAAATTAAGTTTAAAAATAAGTAAAAATTCGGGAAAATTACGGGACTTTGATAGGATGTTAATGATGAGGTTAGTGACCCTCTAATGTGATTTAGACAGGATTGGGAGTCCCGGTGATAGTGGTGTGGCCCGGGAGGGCCGGTGGCACGCGTATCGAGGCATACCGTTAAACCGGTCTGTGAGTGGACTTTAGTTTTATAAATCCTATGCATGCTTAAATGTGTTATATGGTTTATATACATGATTTCTATGATGGTATTTGTGAGTATTGATTTCGGGTATGTTGCACGTATTTCGAGGTGTTTTCCGTATTTCACGTATATCGGGATTAACGGTTTATTTGTGGTTTTGCGTGCTTGTGGTTAAATAAATAATATGATAAAATGGTTTTTATATGGGAAAGATGAATTCGGGCTTGAGGCCCACTTGTTTTGAAAATCTCGGACTTGGAGTCCATTTGAGTACGTAATCGGGTTGCGGGCCCAGTTGGTTTATAAATCGGGTCGTGGGCCCAGTGGTTCATAAAGTCGGGCATGAGGCAGTTGGATTAAAATGATGATTTCGGGTCAGGGGCCCTATATTTAATAAATGTGGTTTCGGGTCAGGGACCCTAAATGGAAATGTGTTGTTTTATGGAAAATTCGGGCAGGGCCCATTGTGATGTTGTGAAATGAATTAATAAAAACTGTTTTCCATATACCATCTTGATACAAGGATATATGATGGTCTCCTCCAGATGTCTAGGACACTGGGGAAGTCACGGTGCATTGCCTGCGAAGGGTCACCATACGGAGCAGCCGGACCGTATGATGACTCAGGAGCAGGATTGCTATGATTGAGTCTGGGACGTCAGACATCAAGGATGTCAGATATATGGACCCGGAAAGACCCCGGGTAGCACGCGTAGCTTATGAAACCGTGAGATATGACGTCAGGGACGTCAAGCGTCTGGGACGCTAAGCATCTGGGATGCTGGTGATGGTAATGGTAAAATATGGATTAATGGATCTATGAAATGGCTTTTCGGTTGGATATGTGTTATGTGGTAAAAATGGATTATTGGTTATGAAATGGTATGTCGGGTCAGGGACCCTAAATGGTTTTGGATTTATGGATTTATATTTATGGCTTTGGGCGGTGGCCCACATGGTTTTAATATGTATGGTTGTGGTATTCCACTGTTTTGGGCTGAGTTCCCACACTTGGTTTTTGGTTAACGGTTTTTGGGCTAAGGCCCTAATGGCTCGGTTGAGCAAACGTTTTGGTTACTGGTTTTCGTGGCATGCATACGTTTTTATTGGAGGGAATAAATGTCTTATAAATGTATTTGATGAACTTATTGGTTTTTGTCCACTCACAGCTTTTGGTTTTAATGCCCTTCAGGTTGATCACGGATGCGATTGCAGCAGAGACTGGGACATTGCACACCTCCTCCATCGATCCTTGCGCACTCTGGATGCCCCGGTTGGGCAGTGGCTCTTGGTTATCCCTTGTCTGACACTCCTTGTTGGACGGGAGCAGGGCACATTCCACGGTAATCCCAGGGGGATTGGGATGGGTCCTGTCACGGCGACTGGAGCTTGAAGACGATGAACAGTACCCGGCGCGTGGGCTTTAGGCGCAGGGGCTTCTCTGAGCGCGTGAGGGTGCGTGGCCAGCATTTCGAGGAAGGTTCCAACATGTGAAATCATCTATTTGATGTAACGAACATTTTGATACTGTTTTCGTGTCAATCGGACACCGTTTCGATATCGTTCGGGACGTCCGAAAGTTTAAGTTCAATTTTAAAAATAGTTAGAAAATCGGGAAAATTACAGGACTTTAATGGGAGGGTGATGAGGCTATTAGTAACCCTCTAAATTAATTTGGACAGGTTCGGGAATCCCGGAGGCGACGTTTGACCCGGGAGACGGTTAGGGCATGCGTATCGAGGCGCGGCTTCGGACGGTCAGTGAGTGGACCTTTCCTTCGACTTTGATGCATGCATAAATGTTTATAAATGCTTTTAATATGTATTTTGTGTTGCCATGAGTGCAATTGTTTGTGGTAGCTTAGGATCGACATAATTGCACGTATTTCGAGGTTTTCGGCTTTATGTCATACCTTTGTGTATCACGTTTTCTAAGGGGGTTTAATAAATGGAATTTGGTTTTAGAAATATGAAATTGGGCATGAGACCCAATTGATTTACAAACTCTCGGACTTGGAGTCCATTTGATATGACGGGGAATCGGACCGAGGGTCCTTTTATGTGATACGATCAGGGCGGGGGCCCAGTTGGTTTTCGATTTGGGTTTGAGGCCCAGTTAGGTGTACTATCGAGCTCGATGCCCTATTGATTTATGATATCGGGCCTGAGACCCATTTAGTTGAGATTTCGGGCTTAAGGCCCCGTTGGTTGTGAAATCAGACTTGAGGTCCTGTTGAGTTGTGATTCGGGCCTAGGGCCCAGTTATTCGTGTTATCGAACTTGAGTCCCAGTTCGGTTTATGAAATGAGAATCCGAGCATGAGGCCCTATTGAACTGTGGATTTAGGCTGAGGCCTGTAAAATGGATTTGATTTGAGAAAGAAAGAAAGTTTTGAAAACGATGAATGAAACCCTCCATATGATTATATGGTCTTCTCCAGCGTCGACATGGAGATTCACAATCTACAGACCAGAGTAGGTATCCCCATAGGAATCACGTTCCAAGAGTGGTGGTTACTTATAATGTGGTCCCGGACCAGATTCCGGTGAGATGTGTGGATTAGATCCAGAGAGAGAGCTCGGACTAGATCCAATGATTGAACCTCCCAGATGGAGATTCCTAGGAGAAGACTCGGAGTGAGACCCCGAGTAGTGTGCACACTAGTTTAGAGATTCGATATCGTGACTATATCGGGGATGTGATCCCTAGGGGCTGTGTGCCCCGAGTAGGCATCTTCTTCGGAAGTGCCTAGGATGGGTTATACGTACGAGTACGTATATGGTTTTACAGAAAGTGGTTTTAGGGTGGTGGCCCTGTATTTTATGATTGAGAAAGTGATTTGGGGCAGAGACCCCGTACGTGGTATTTTGGAACTGGTTTTGGGGCGGAGACCCCATATGACATGTTTTGGTATTTCACCGAGAACAGTTTTGGGCTGAGACCCACGTGACATGATTTGGGGCTGAGTTCCCATGTTTGGTAAGTTTGTGATTTCGGGTCGAGGACCCAAATGGATTTGTGGGTCATGACGGTTTATGGGGTCGGACATGAATCCTTGAACGGTTTTAAGAAAAGGTTTTCAAAGGATTTTGTGAATGTTTTACTAAACGGTTTTCTAATGCATGCGTATGTATTTATGAAGCGCATAAATGTATTTATGCGGAAAAGGGTTTTTAAATGAAATTATTCTTTTGTCCACTCACAGTTTTCGTGTTTTAATGCCCTTCAGGTTGATCGAGGATGCAGGCTGTAGTAGAGACGAGACATCACATTCCTCCGTCTATGATCCGGCGCACTCTAATAGCCCGGCGAGGGCCAGAGATGAAATTATCCCTGGTCTGACACTTCATGTCAGACGGAAGCAGGCAGTCCCACGCTAATCCCGAGGAATTTGGGACACTATCAACGATTATTAATACTGGGTCACGAGTTAAGCATTGGTGATGACATTGATTCCCATGGGCGCGAGAAAGACGAGGAGGTGTCGCGTGATGAAGCCATCCAAAATTATAAAAAACGCAAAATTATAAAAAACGCATACGTACCTGTAGCTTCAAGGACACATCAGCAATCAGTTGCAACGCCAACACTAAATTCCCGCGTCGTTTTCCTAGCGTATATCCAAACGCATCCTCATCCCACTGAGCCCCCCTCACCGCCACACCCTCTGATCTTCCCTAACCACATCAGCACCGTCCATTTTTAAGAAGTCCAGGAAACGAGACCATCGTGCCCTCACACCAAAAGTATTCCAGAATTATCGACCGTTAAGAGCAAAACAACGAACGGATCAGATCACGAGGCAATCGGAATGAAATAGGTGTGAGCTTAGCTGGGTCCCACCCTCTATGTTTTCCCTAATTTTAAAAGCCACTTTGTGGCCGTGTTTCTTCACCAGCTTTCCTCTCTCTAGCTCTCTCCCCCCCTCTCTTTTATGTGCTGCTGCTGCTGAAAGCCTGATAGTCGGTGAGTTTTTGTTTTTCTCTCCATAATTTAATTCTTCCGATTATTTGCTTAAGTGCTTATTCATTCTGCAAGTTAGAACATTGTAATTTGTATGTTTAATCTATTTTTTTGGGTTGACACGTAAAACTTGAAATGTATGGTGATTTTTAGTTTGAGTTTTGAATTTTTGATCAAGGGTTTTCACGAGAAAACGAAATGCACGTTTAAAAGAAGAAGCTTTTGTTAAATAGAAAAATGTTAGAGTGAAATTTTGTACTTGTAATATCTTTGATTTGAACGTGATTTTTTATGTTTCTAAGTCGGATTTTTCATTGATTGCTTAAATGTGTGAGCTTGTAGGCAATATGGGAACCAGCTTCAAAGTGGTTCTGTTCCTTTCGAGCTTGTTGTTTTCTCTGGCTTCATCTTCACCCAATGATGGGTTTCTTAGGATTGGACTCAAAAAGGTGAAATTGGATTCAAACAACCATGTTGCTGCTCAGCTTGAATCAAATAATGGGGAAGCTTTGAGAGCTTCTTTGAGAAAATACAATCTTGGCGCTAATCTCGGAGACTCGGGGAATGTTGATATTGTCTCATTGAAGAACTACTTGGATGCTCAGTACTATGGTGAGATTGGTATTGGTACTCCCCCTCAGAAGTTCACTGTAATTTTCGACACAGGAAGCTCCAACGTGTGGGTTCCATCATCCAAGTGTTTTTTCTCGGTGAGCTTTACCCAAACCATTTACACTTTTCTCCTGTTTAACAAAGCCACGAACTTTTTGGATATGTTTAGAATTATTGATTTGAGGCGAAAGGATCATCGTTTTGAGGTTTTGAATTTTTGAATTTTTGCGCAGCTTGCTTGCTACTTCCATACCAGGTATAGTTCAGGCCAATCAAGAACATACAAGAGAAATGGTATGTTTTCTGTAAACCACCATTATGGTTTCTAAATTACGTCTTATTTAGAATGCCGCAATTTTTTTGTTTTAATGGTGTACTGTAACATTTGTCTGCTGATGTGCAGGGACTGCTGCTGCAATCCAGTATGGTACTGGATCCATTTCAGGCTTCTTTAGTAGAGACGATGTTAAAGTTGGGGACCTTGTTGTTAAAGGCCAGGTAGTCATAATTGCATTTTCCACATTCTACCCTTGTCTCTCCAAGTCCAGAGTTTCCATTTATCTGTAATCATTACTGGTTGTACATCATCAGGACTTCATCGAAGCAACTAGTGAGCCCGGTGTCACATTTTTGGCTGCCAGGTTTGATGGTTTGTTAGGACTTGGATTTCAAGAGATTGCAGTTGGAGGTGCTGTTCCAGTGTGGTATGCGTTTGTACCTTTGATCGATCATTTTTTACCAGACAAATATATGAATGAATAGTTCAGAATTCAGTATTTGTGATGAGACACATGAATTTCTTTCAGGTACAACATGATTAAGCAAGGTCTTATCAAGGAACCAGTTTTTTCCTTTTGGCTCAATCGTAATGTAAAAGAAGAACAAGGAGGTGAAATTGTGTTTGGCGGAGTTGATCCAAAACACTTCAAGGGAAAGCATACATATGTTCCTGTAACGAAGAGAGGCTACTGGCAGGTTGGCACGGAAACATTTATCTTTCTCTTTAGAAGATGCTACCTTGTATTTTTCCAATTCCCTGCTTATGTCTCTGTCTCCTTTTGGTAGTTCGACATGGGTGATGTTCTTATTGGTGGTAAACCAACTGGTATGTTCCCTCTTGTTGTCTAAAGCAGTTTAGTTCAATAAAATGACCTGGTAATAGAATCAATGTTTGCACTGATGCTTGTGTTTTTACCTGGAGAGGGAAAGACATGAATGCCATGTATATTTTTCCCATTGTTCTGACTTAACATAATACTGTTCAGGATACTGTGCTGGTGGCTGTTTTGCAATTGCCGATTCAGGAACTTCTCTTTTGGCAGGCCCAACAGTATGCAATCCATATTTGAGTTGTTACTTTGATTTTCTGTTTTTTAATTCTTTAATTCACTTCTGGACTTATCAGGCATGGGTCCCGGTAACCTTGAAAATGTACTTCAGAGTTCTTTTAATAATCACTGCACACAATTAAACTGCATGTTTTGGCATTGTTTTCTGACTGCATTAGTAACGATTACCTTATCGATTGATTTCTCTCTTGCTCTCTCTACTTGCAGGCTGTGATCACCATGATAAATCGGGCCATTGGAGCCGTTGGTGTTGTTAGTCAGGAATGCAAGGCCGTTGTTCAACAGTACGGACAAACCATGCTGGAGTTGCTCATAGCTGAGGTAAAAACAAAATTTATGGTATTCGTAGTTTAGATATATCTTGTGAAACAAAATTTCATTTAAGATTCTTAGATGAACATAATTCACTTTGGCTTGCATCCTCTCCAACAGGCCCAACCAAGAAAGGTTTGTTCCCAAATTGGATTGTGCACCTTTGATGGGACTCGTAGCGTAAGGTCAGCATTCAAAAGAAGTTCTTTCACTATTATTCTTGGGCCTGCCTTCATTTTTTCTTTTCAGTGCTTTATTTGGCTTGCCAATATATTATTGTTTTTACGGGACACATTGGTTTTTTGTTGTCTGGATAGTATGGGCATTGAGAGTGTGGTCGATATTAACAATGGTAAATCTTCTGGAATTCTTGAGGATGCTTCGTGCTCTGCTTGTGAGATGGCAGTTGTCTGGATGCAAAACCAGCTTAGCCAGAATCAGACGCAAGATCGTATTTTGAACTACGTCAATGAAGTAAAGTTACAGAGTATTTGACTATAATTTCTTAGCGGCATTATGTCTCTTCAAATCTCACGATATTATGTCGCTGCAGCTTTGTGATCGAATGCCAAGCCCATTGGGACAATCTGCCGTTGACTGTGGAAAGATTTCTTCCATGCCTCCCGTTTCCTTCACAATCGGTGGTAAAGTTTTTAAGCTCCGCCCAGAGGAGGTATGACAGCATCCCCAACTTATCCTTAGCTGTATGTTTCATTCATGACACATTGTAATGCTTTTCCTGTGGATTTAAGAGTGTAATTGCAAGTAAATGGAATCAAATGCCCAAAGTTGAATACTTTATCACTTAATGATGCTAATTTTTGTGTTTGTTTGAGCAGTACATACTTAAGGTAGGTGAGGGTTCTCAAGCTCAGTGCATAAGTGGGTTCACTGGTTTGGACATCCCTCCTCCCCGGGGACCTATCTGGTATGATCGTATTATTCAACATGGTTCTTAATTTCGTATTGTTTGTCCTGCTTTTTTTATATATAGATGGTTTCGATTCAATTATATGCAGGATCCTGGGGGATGTGTTCATGGGGCGGTACCATACGGTCTTTGATTATGGTAATATGAGAGTTGGATTTGCAGAGGCCGCATAAAGAACTTCACTGGGAGATCAGTGTTGGAGCGTACCCTCTAATGATTTAGTTGATGCATATGTTTACTTGCTTTGTGTATCTCTGTTATCTGTACGTATGTAAGTGACCCTAAAACTGCCTTTGTAAATACCTGAGTGTGAGCTTGTACTAAATGTTGTGAGTTTCAAAGCAGCAGTGAAAGAAATTGTGTAATGTTCACTAGTAATACACATTACATCCCCATAACTCAAAGCATGAGCTATTCAATTAATCGCCCTAGCTTCTTCAAATGGGAAGTGATTTTTGCATTTTATGTTTCTCATTATGATTGCCCTTCTCTGTTCGTTATCGACCTTTGATTTTGTTTTAATTTGTTCAATCCAACGGTTTTAGATTTGCTCAATCCAACGGTTTTAGAAGTACCAAGAGATGCGTATTATCTGACAAACACAAACATCAACATCAAATGAATACACGTTATGTATTCAGTATTTCATGCAGTAGCAATTAATTAATCCATGGGTACTAACTTAGTAGTGTTGGACCTGTTGGTGCTGTCGTTAATGTTATCCACCGAAGAGGTATATATATTTGTATAATATCTTATTTATTAATTAATAAATTAAGTAGATTATATACACACGACATTTCACATTACTCCGCGTATCATTATATAATTTTTAGGTAACATAAAAAATATGTTTGTTTCATGTAAAATTACTTAAAATTCCTAAAGAACAAAATGTCTAGCAAAAAGATTGAATGTTATGGAACAAAAACCATAAGTTTATCCAAAGAATATCCAAATGCCATGCCGATCGGTGTGAGGCAAAGCTAGCTTTCTTGCCGAAAGCTGACGATAAAAGGAGGAGGACATGGAAAGGACGTTAAAGAAGGCAACCAATGCTGCTTTTAAAAGCCATGACTGGTGTGCACACACACGTATGTATGTTAAACTCAAAAATAGGTCAATAGGATCCGTGAGAGACACAATAATATATATGGTTAATTTAATTTAGACTACTTCAACGGAAAAAAACCACTCTCGTTAATATAACAGTGTTTATATATAGTACATATTAGGATATAAACATTAGAGAGATAATGAGAATAATAATAAAGAGACGTGGTAGATAGTGATTCTCATTATGAAAAATATGTTCCTTTTTATAAGAATTTCGATAGTGGGTCATGGTGGTAAGCTCAGATTTTGCCCAAATCGCCTTCTTTACCTTTGGTTAAATTTGTTACTTCTTCAATCATGACATGAACAATATTTATAATTTGACATCACAAGCTAAGTACTGAACTTGATTCACATAGTACATGCACAACACAGGCAAGACGTGCCTCCAAAGCTTACAACCGTCACAAACCAAATCAAGTAACGGAGGAGATCCACTGTTTTATTACGTAGGTTTCGTATCTATTGGCGGCTTTGTCTTGTTCTTTTATGACTAATGTCCTCGCTACCTCACTATACACATTCGCTTTCTGATTGCTTGCATACTTCAAGCCTTGGTCAAACATTAATTTAGACGTCATCCAATAATGTAGAGACTCAGTGCCACTAGACCAAAACATTTTTTTTATGAGCCAGGTTTGATCTGGAGTTTCATTGCAGACTACAATGAAATAATTTCAATCGGTACTCGAGTATACGAGGGAATTAAACGGCCAATCATAGGCTTATTAAGTATGATTTCAAATCTCTCCTCCACCAACTCGCCTACCCTTGGTAGGTTAGACCAAAACAAATTGTTTTTCACTTGGGTGTTATTGTGAGCTTTTGATTATAAATGATTAAGCATTCAGAAAAGGGTAAGGATGGTTTAGTTAGTGAGTCTCAACTCATTAGGCCATTATACACATTAGGGGTGGCATTTTATACCGAAAAATCGCAAAACCGCAAAAACTGACCGATACTTTACCGTAATGAAACCGCAATTGTGGTAAACTGAACCGCATTTGCGGTATTTAAAACCGAACTGCATTTGCGGTTGCGGTTGCTGTATTTAATTTTCGAAATTTGCGGTTACCGCAAACGAGAATATATTTTAAATAATATTGTCTATAATATATTATTTTGAATATAATATACTTATATTCTATGTAAAATATATTTCATACAACATATTTCATACAATATTTATTTTCTATTCACACCCATTAATCGTAGCCGTTGATGCAATCAAACCTAAGCCTCACTTCTCTCCATATGCGATCTCACTCTCTCATCTCAACTCTCTGATTCTCATTCGTCTCTCTCTCTCTCTCTCTCTCTCTCTCTCTCTCTCTCTCTCTCTCTCTCAACTCTCAAAATCGGCTTCTCTCTCACAGACCCAAATCGAACTCATCTCCTCCTCTCTCTCAATCAATCTAAGTTTTGTCTCTTCTCTCTCAACTCAACCTCCACCACGCTCACTCAACTCAAGCTCTCTCTCTCTCTCTCTCTCTCTCTCTCTCTCTCTCTCTATCTCTCTCTCTGTGTCTCAAGCTTCACTCAAACCCGCCGGCCACCACTGTCAAGTTCAATAGCCGCTCTCAGCCTCTCTCAAGTCTGTCTTGGTTAATTTGGAGGTAAATTATTGTGTTCCTAATTTTTGAAATTGATTGTTTCAAAGTTAGGGTTTCGAAATTTAGGTTTTAATTGGGAATTTCTAATGTCAAATTTGATTTTTGCAAGGATTGTTGCTGAAGTGAATTAATGGTTTGGAGATTTCTGTTTTGATAGCTTGGAGCATTTGGTTTTGCAGAGGTAAGTTCTGCATTTTTGTATTTGGTTTTGGCGTCATCTTAATGTTAGTGTGTGGAATAGATTGATGATAATGATATAATCAACTTGAACCCCTTTCATTTATGGGACGGCTAATTAGTCTAGAAGAAGAGTATTATCAACCCATTCAATCTGATGGGTTTTCTTAATTACACTTCAAGAAATCTTGGTGCATTACATTTTCCTTTTAGTTTGTAACTTTAATTAACTTTAAATTGGATTTTCTTTTGGGTTATAACTTTAATTCATTTTGCATTGTAGTTTCCTTTTCGTTTGTAACTTTAAAGAATTTGGAATTTGAATGCTTGAGAAGTTTTAACTTTAATTTTCTTTAGGTTGTGATGCTTGAGAAGTTGGATTTTTATGACACAAAAAGAACTTGCGGTTTTAAACCGCTAATTCACGGTAACCAACCGCATTTTGCGGTTTACCGCAAAACACGGTCGGTTTGCGGTTTCAAAAATCACCATACCGCAAATAGTCGGTCGGTTTGCAGTTTGGGCAAAAAGTCGCGGTTACTGAACCGCAACCACCCCTAATACACATTATCCATCCAATATCTTAGAGATTTTTTTTTTCATTTTTTATAAAAAAAAAAATTACTAATGTAAATATTGCTAGTGGAATTGTACTTAAAAGAGTATTGAAAAGCCAAAGTGTCGTTAATTAAAGTCAATCCAATCACTAAATATATTATCCAACTTCCTACCTATATCAACCAATAAGAATATCCCATGAAAATTATCCATTCAATTTCCATCCATCATTATATATACCCACCGCATTCTACGTCACCACCTGCCGTCACAAGTTATTATTATTATTATTATTAGTATTATATTGTATTACTATCAAGATATACTTAGTTTGCGTGTTACAAAATAAATTCACAATTTACACCATATTTTACGGTATTTCAATCAATTCTTTAATTATATGCAAGTAATTCACATCTGAAAGTGAACTAATATTCAAAATTCTGTCTTTAACTCATACATATTTTTTAGAATATGTAGTGTGAATTAAACCCATTTTTAAATTGAACTGAAATCAAGATGATGATACATGTTTCATGGCATAATAAAAGAGATTCACAAAGATTTTTTTTCAAAATTTACTATTTGTAATTTTACTTTCATCTATATTTTAATTTGTGGTATTATTATCTACATATTACACGAGAGGTCCTGGTGAATTGTGCCGCCAGTTGCGCGCCAAAATGTATAAAATTCACTTTAAGCATATTCTGGTGCTGGCTAAGTAACCGCCGGCCAATTGTACATTGCACCCTCCTTTTTCCACGTGGAAGCCATAAAAGAGAATTACTGAGACGGCGGCCGCCCATTGGTCCAAAAGCCGAAAGAGAAAGAAGTGGCAAAGAGTGATATAGGTTTTTAAAAAGGCATTGCTTTTCGCCTTTGCTTAGCCCAGAAGCCATACTAAACTCACACCACTCACCAACACAACGCCACCTTTAATCTTGAATCTTGAATCTTAAATCTTAAATCTTAAATCTTTCTTTATAAACCCCTTCTGCATTTTCAGCTCCCACCAAACAAAATCAAAAAGCAAAATCTTTAAAAATGGATTGGACCAGAGGTCGAACCATTGGGACTGGCTCCTCAGCCACCGTCTCCATTGCCAAGTCTCACCGCTCCGGCGAGGTCTTCGCCGTCAAGTCAGCCAAGCTCTCACAATCCCAATCCCTTCAACTGGAACAAACTATTTTATCCACATTAAGCTCTGTCCAGATTGTGCCATACAGAGGCTGCAGCATCTCCACCGAGAACGCCACCGTCTTCTACAATCTCTTCCTCGAATACGCCCCCGGTGGTACACTTTCTGACGCAATTCGAACAAACGGCGGGTGTCTGAACGAGGACAAAATCAGATCCTACGCAAAGCAAATTCTACTTGGACTGCAGTATCTCCACTCCAATCAAATTGCTCACTGCGACATCAAGCCTCAAAATATTTTGGTCACTGATAATGGGGTCAATGTCAAGCTTGCTGATTTGGGTTGCGCCAAGCGCGTAATTTGCGATCATGGGTTGCCAATTGGCGGGACGCCCTTGTACATGGCGCCGGAGGTGGCGCGCGGAGAGCAACAGGGGCTTGCCGCCGACGTCTGGGCTCTAGGTTGTACGGTAGTCGAGATGGCCACCGGGCGGTCCCCGTGGGTCGATGTCTCCGACCCGGTATCGGCCCTGTACCTGATTGGGTTTTGCGGCGAGGTGCCGGAGATGCCGAGCTCTCTATCGAAGCAAGGCAGAGACTTTGTCACCAAGTGCTTGATGAGAGACCCAATGGAGAGGTGGTCAGCTAGTGAGCTTCTCAAGCACGGTTTTTTTCTAGAGGCGCCCAATTATTCGCTCAGTCCTACCACCGTGTTGGATCATGGCTTGTGGGAGGAGGAAGAGTTTGATTTGGATCCGACTCATCATAGTGGCTGTTCGGGTTCAGCTTTGGAAAGGATCAGACAGTTGAGTGGCGGCCATCCGGCTGAGATTTCTAGAGTGCCCAATTGGGGTTGTTATGAAGATGATTGGATCGCAGTGAGAACCAACACCATTGAAATCCATTGGAACGAGGCCAATGAGGCCAATTATATTTACGATCAGCCAGAGCCAACGATTATAATTTCAAATCTTAATGTTGGCTTGGTATTTGACACTAATTGTGAATTCGACACTAATTGTGAAAAAGGATCAAGCTTTAGTAGTAAAGCTAGGAAGATCAAACTTAGCAAATATTTTGTTTGTTTTGTACACAAAGAATTATTGTTGTTTGTTCATCAGCTCCTTATCAATACACTCCTGGGTATTTGCCATCACAGATTATTATCATTTCATTTACTTTAAAACAATATGGTGAAATTCAGTCAAAGAAAACAGAAAGTGATTGATAAAAGAAAAATATAACAACTGCCATGAGACTAAAACTCAACTGCTAAACAAATGCTATGAAAAATAACCTAAAAAGACCCTAGAACATCTGCAAATTCCTTCAAATGTATTCCTGGCTGCTGCCAAGTCTCAGACAAAATCCCAATCTTCTGGCTCCCCTGCTGTCTGGCTTTGCGGAATCCTGTCTTTGGATTTGGCATCATTCAACAACTGCAACTGTCTGGCTAAACTTGTGTTCTGTTCAACTAGAGCATTAATGTAGGTTTCTGCTGCTTTAACTTCTGTAGCTTTCACCTCCAGTTCAAATTCCAGGTATTGTTTCTCCTTAAGCAACTCATCATACCCTGATTGTTGCTTTAAAACAAATACATTTTCCACTGCATCCTGGAATTCAGACTCCAACTCTTTGAATCTGGCCTTTGAAAATTCCAACTGGTCCCTCAAACTCTTGTTCTCGTCAAGAACAATGCCTTGCTCAATTTGTAGCTCTCTGAACTGAGAGCTTAGAGCAATGGCATCTTTTGATTTGGTCTCTAGGTCAAAACTCAGTTGGTTGATCCATGTTTGATATTTCTTCACTTCATTATCCGGGAAGCGATCATAAGCAAGAAAATCTTCATAGAATGCTGTCTCCCTAGCTTCGGCATTATTCTTTTCCCATTCTGTGTGTTTGACCTTAGCTTCAATCTCCTTGAGCTTGTCTTCAGAGGATTGAAGCTGTTCCTTGAAGCTGTAATTCTCGTCAACCAAAACTTTATGCTCATCGAGTATTTCTATACAAATATTTTTTAGAGAAATCTCTTTGGCTTTGATTCCCTCAATTTCTAATCCTTTTGCTTCCAGCTCAAGCTCAAGCTGGGACACTCTGGTTGTCATCCATTCCAATTCCCTGTCTTTCTGATCAAATAAAGTTTCGTACTTTTGAGATACATCAAGTTCCTTCTGTCTTAACTCTTTGAGGTTGAACTCTTCCTTTGGAAATACAACAGGAACATTAACATCATCGGATTCATCTTCCTGTTTGGGTTTGGTCCCAAGTTGAGCCGATTGGTTCTTCTCTGCTTCTCCAAGAAGACAACTGTAATTGTTGCGCTTGATTTTCTTGACCAAGGCCTTTGCATGTTTCTGTATTTTTTTAATGTCGCTGTGCATCCTTTGCAAGGAAGCAACGAGAAACATGAATAATCCTGCAAGTGGGAATTAAACATAATCAAACATGATGATGAGTAGTTGAAAATTGAAATTGAAACAACCAAACATAACTGAAAAATTAAGCAAAAAATTTGAATAAATGATTAAGAAAGTATAATTACCGAGGATAATCCAATCAAGAGGGAAACCGAGAAGAGGCTTTAGGATCATACTAAAGCCAAGAACAAGGACGATGAGCCAGAGCGCAGGCTTCACAAATTCAAAGCAAAACGAGTCAAGCTTTCTGGTTGATAGTACCATGGTTTTGAGAGTCCGACGAATGTAAAACGAGTCACAGTTTCTGACAGCCTCCTCCTGAACGTTTCTGGCAGCTCCGAGAGCAGCATCCTCCTGAACGTTTCTGGCGGCACCGAGAGCAGCCTCCTTCTGAACGATTCTGTCAGCAGCTCTGAGACCAGACTCCATCATCAATTACACGTAGTGCGCGCAGATTTGTGGTTATGTAAATCGTGTTGGGCGTGCAGTTATTATATAGGCTTGGGAGGTTTCCTTGATGTATAAGGAGTTCAGGGCTAGTTGGGAATCCTAGTTATATTAAAACATGGAGTGAGTATTTGAGTAGGTTAAGGTTAGTGTTGTTATCTTATACATATAAACAGTGAAAACAAAAATCTAGGGAGGAACAAAAATCATATATTGAACTGAGCTACAACAAACTAGTTGCCCACTGAAATCCAGATGAAAACGAAATTGTATCTAACGATACTTTTGAGATACTTATAGCAAATCTTTATAACAGTGCTAGCCAATAACAGCGTTAGATAAAAAATAAAAAAAATTGGAGATCGCATTATTATCATATGTATCAAAGTATATAACGATTTTAGTATCAAACCGTAGGTTTAATTAGTACATATGTTATACGTATCATTAAATAATATTCAATTTGTTTGATTTTTTACAAAGATGTTTTGGGAAAAATCAATAATTTTGATTATCCCATGTACATTGGAAAAATCCGATGATAACTCAAATGTCATGAACCAATAAATCCATCTCAAAACACTCCCAAACAACTATTGTGAAAATTAAATAGAAGGTAAAAAAAAAAATCCCATGAAAAACTCTCATGAATCTTTTTTGCTACCTGAACGTGACAATTTCCGGTCCAATGACTGCAACCGATTTTTTAAACTTTGGTTTTCTTCAAGTAAACGATCGTACTCAAGAAGAAACCCTTCAGACTGTTTTCTTAGAGCATGAACATTGGATTCTGCAGTACGAACATCTTTTGTCTTTGCCTCAATTTCAGATTCCAGCTGTTTCAGTCTTGTGCGCGATGCAGCCATCTCATTCTCCAGGGCTTTGATCTCATCCAAACCGCTAGGTTTGCCATCCTCAAGACCCCGGTTCTTCTTCTTAATGGCTTCCATGCTCTTCCTTCGTATACGAAGCTCCCTAATATAGTGGTGCAGTCTGTCTATCATAAGAGCAAGGAATAGGGAGCCTCCTGCAAGGGGCCAACACAAATGGGTTAACGGCTAACAAAATTATCAGTGAGCAAGACTAAATCATGAAACTCTTCCTTGAAATCAACATCTGGTAAGCAGAAACAGTAGCAAGGTGGTTTCCCTAGACCTAGAACATCATGATCAACTGGTTTTTTCTCCATTCATCCCCATCAGATCAGATAAAAGTGGCAAGAGATGAAAAGAGTGCACAACAAAGTGAAAGAACTCAATAAACATCAGTTAACTTTGAAAAGCACTGATGGCATAATAAACACTGAAAAAGCATTTAACAAAGATTGGAGGAATGCAAGAGTATAGGAGCAAATAAGATACTCCTATGCTGATACAAACCATACCAAAAAACAATGGAGTTGATATTATCATATTTTTTCCCAGATAGAATGACCCTTATCTTGCTCCAAAGGGATATATGGTGGTAAGCAGACTTGAACATTACTTGTAATTGGAGCCGAAGTGAACAAGACATACAATTCACAATTTTCTGTGACGATTAAATCGCAAATCAGATCCTCCAGGCTCCAGCCAAACAAATTAGTGCCAAGGGTGGCCAAATCTAACTCTGCCAGCAACTATAATAGACTGTTCACATAATTGAAGTTTTCTATTTGATCATGTGGCAGAGTATAAGGGTGGCCTAATCTGACTCTCATGATTTTGGACCCATAATTATAACAAGCTTGATTTGAAACAGATTAAGTTACAATTAAACCACCAACAACATAATGCATAAAATCA
Organism: Prinsepia uniflora; assembly: GCA_032719365.1. Lineage (NCBI taxonomy): Eukaryota > Viridiplantae > Streptophyta > Magnoliopsida > Rosales > Rosaceae > Prinsepia > Prinsepia uniflora. The sequence continues at coordinate 8,295,911 of CM064868.1, read as the reverse complement.
GATTTCTAGGGGATGAGCAAAGCAGGCAAAAGAAAATCGGCTCTTGTGAACTAATTAACCAGATCCAGAGCTAGCTTCAATCACAAGTTACTGTCATAGATGGAACAGTGATCTGAAATATAAAGTCACAAATTTACAATCATTATCATCCATCACATTCCCAAATCCATTAAAGCAAGTAAATTTCAATCACAAATCACGAAAAAGAAACACAAAACCAAACACATGCACACTGAAGGAATCCAAACTAAAAACAGAAGTAAGAAACCCCTGCACAGCATTTAAGTTTGAATAATCGACCACAGAAAAAAAAAATTAGAAATTAGAAATTACCCATGAGTGTGGCTTCGAGAAGGTGCTTGACCATGAGGACCTGATCGGTGGGACTAAGAACAGCACCTTTGTCGATCCGGATGTTCTTGATCTTAACTACGCCGTAAACGCTAGTCATCAACACCGCAACCACCGTTCCTGCCACCGTCTTCACGACAATGGGTCCCCTGCCGCGCTTGATCTGATCCAGACCCAAAATCACCAGCTTCCTGAAGGGCGTCCTAAACAAAAACGCCAGAATCAGAAGCATCTCCGAGACTATCACTATGAACAATAGCTGAATCATCTTCCTCAAGGCTCGAGCTTTAGTTTCAGTCTCAGTGGGTAAAGTTGAAAGCTTTGTTTAGAAATTTAGAATGGGTATGTACGTCGGTTTGGTTATGGGAGGAACTTAGGTGGATCCAAAAGTAATTCTTTCCACAAACAAGGGTAGTATACAAATAATAATATGATTAATTCCCCAAATTTGAGTAGTCATCATGGAGGTCACGTTAGGTTAAGTGGTTACCTGCAGATTACAAGCCCAAATCTTTTATTACTGTGATTTTGGAGACTTTAGTTATTAGTTAGTTGGTGTCGATAGCCCAGATGGATTCATCATCAACGTCAGTTGGCGAGTAAAAAGTATAAGTGCCTTTTGTCGTTTACTGAACCAATTAACAACTACAAGTCTACAACAAGTGTCTACGAAGGAACCATGGTGACACATTTACATATCGCTTCCCACTTGGGTCAAATCAATATTAAAGCAAATAATTACAAGCTGCATACTTTGTAACTTCAAAAATAATTGGATTAGAAATGTCAAAGTACGAAATTTTGGGCAAATTTTCTCCATTTTGACACACTCAAACCACATACAAACATTATAAAAAAAATGATTAAAATTGGAATGTAGCTGAAAATCTAATCCAAGACATGATGATATGAATAGCTTGCTTGCACATTTTTTAGAGAAAACCCCAAAATGATTGAGCTTAGAGCCTTAGAAAGTCTCCCCCCAAGCTGCAAAGCCACTTTCAATTGAAGCACCTTCCTCCTTTCTCTTGTCTCAACTTCTTTCTCCTTCAAATTCAATTCAATAGTCTCTTCCATAATTATTGATAAAAAAATAAAAAATAAAATAAAAAGTCTTCCATAAGCCTGAAATATCCAGCACTAATTCTCTTCGCTTCAACCACCATCCCAACTTGACCACCATGCTCAATTATGTTCTCCACACATGCCTAAGCCCCACGAACGATTGCTCCCCATACCCCATAATTGCTACTTGAGCCCACTAAAGCAGACCCTAAAGCTCTAAGCCCACTCAATAAGGCCCAGAGATGGCCTAAACTTTGTTCACTTCCACTGCATTCGCAAATTAACATTGTCAGTCCATTAACATTTCAGTTTTTTTTTTTAGCTTATCTACATATTTGGTGAACGTGGTATAATTTGGGCATAAAGGAATATTTGGGTTTGTTTAACGTGGCTAGTGGCTTAGTGCCACTATTACTTATCCTATTACTTGAAGGGCTTGTGCTTCCTTCAACTCAAAATAAATTGTGTTGTGGGTGCTTAATATGCTCCCTAATGGTGCAAAGATGGTGTGTTTTCAGCAAACTATGATGGTGATCTTCTTAATGTGTAGCTCCATGTTATCTTTACAAAGAAAAAAAAGGAGTTAATCTTCATAAACAGTTCTTTTCTTTTTCTTCCAACAATGAGTCAAATCTTACTGTCATTATCCTTCTTTCAATAATATTTCATGTGTTAATAAATAGATCATGAAATTAAGAATCCGAGTAATTTCAATGTTTATTACAGGATAAGAAGACTTGTTTAGAATTTTCGTACTCCTTTCTGCAAAGAGTATAATATGATGTCCTTCAATTTTACCAAAGCTGTGACAGAATCTGATAAGGTAACTGAAACAGTCTGTAACATTAAACCCTCAATTCAAGGTGAGATCACCATTAGAGACGGAGTCTAATTTCCAAGTTTGCAACATAAGCAAAGGTTTCTTTGCACTCTGTGCTGTCTTTGTTTACTACAATTTACGTCACCCCTGCTTAGAGCTATGAGTTGTCTCTTTAAAATGCAAATGTGGAACACCATCAGGCTAAAGCATTATACGGCAGAAAAATAGATACATAGATCGTACATTTATTCATTAATAAATTTTGGACAAGATTCAGCATACATGACAAAAAAGTATGAATGAAATACAGATTCAATAGTTGTTCAAGACAATCTCGTGAACTAACTAGAAACTCCTAGGAAGCACAATTATCTGAAGCCAATTTCCAAACATTGCGCCGGTTCACTTAGCCTTTGGCAATGCCACAGATCTTGCCTGTAAATTTAGGAAAATTCCCCTGAAAACGAAAGTACAAGGGCGGCCAGTTAATGAACCGGGAAACGAATAACAGGAATGAATGAAGAATGAGATTCAAGTCTGGGTTTTACCATCCAAAAGCAACCAAACTGTAAAAGATGACACGGAGTTGGAGTGGTACATATTGGTGGTTTATCCACCCCAGAACAGGCCAGAACTGCATTTCCATCAGTCAAGGTTTTAAGATTACAAAGTGTTCTAGTTTTCTTATAATGTCTTTGAATACATCATAGTACCGATAGAAATATACCGTCCACGATGTGTATTGCACCGCTGGGTAGTCCTTCTTTATTTTGATTTTCACATGCGTCCAGGATCTTCCTGTGTTTCACATCTTCATTAGACAACAAGCATTAAGCAACAAACTTCTTATCATCTGTTATACTAAGCATTCACATATGGCCCACATGCTAATATGCCTCCCCAGGCTGACTTTCCTTGGAACTCTTAAGAGTTTTTTGACTACTAATATGATAATATCCAAGAATTGAAATATTCAGGAAAAAAAAAGAACTGAAATATCGATATCAACGGATATATCATTAATCAAATTTACGGATATCTCACTCTAAATATCGATATCGATATCGTTTACGGTCAACAAAAATGATGAAAATTTAATCTAAAAGTTCGAAATTTTTAATAAAACTTTGAGAAAAACTTAAGTACCCAATAATAGTTATATGTGACTAATTGTTGTAAATATATTTAAGTATGTGGCTATTTATGTAATATTGTGAAATGTAATTAGTTATTAGTAAAAGGGTAGATAGGTCATTATTCAATGTATTAAACCCAAATCCTATGTTTATTTAAGGATTAGGTTAAGTGATGAATAAAATAATACTATTGTCTTCGCAACACGTTATCAGCACGATGCTGGAAGTGCCTCCCTGCTCCTTCTTCCTCTATTGCAAGGTCATGATAACGAGGTTTGATTTTTCAAAAAATTACCCACAAAAACTCGTACTCGAAACCGAGTGATCCGAGTCCAAGTTTTTTTTCTCAAACTCGATTTTACCCACAGACCATCAAGATATAATTAATTGCCATGGCCCATCTTCATTTCCGAAGGAGCAGTCATGGAAGATTGACGATTCCAAACGGTGTCGTCTGCATAGAGCTGGGGGAACCGAACTGTTTCGGGATGGAGGCATGGATGAGAAGATTGAGATGCTTGTTGAGCTCGAGATTCAGAGCACGGAGATGAGTGTTCTCGTCACGGAGAGCGTCTGCTTCCTTAGAGGCTTGACGGATGTACTGAAGGCAGCGTCTCTTCATCATCAGACAAAGAAATTTGAGGAGAGCCCAAAGCTGTCTTTGGTGCTATTGGCATTCGCCCTTCTCCTTCTCCGCCATGACAGGGCATCGAGGAATCGGCGTGCCCAGGTATCCAAACCCCGGATTGTCAAGAAATATGAGTTGGCTTCTCTTAATGACCAAGTGGGGTCTGTGAGTATCAGTGAGAGAGCAAATGGGTAGCAAGAAAAACAAGAAGAGTTAATTGCTGTTGAAGGGGAGAATGGCGAGAAACCTATCTAAAACACCAAAAGCAAGGCCTCGTTCGTTCCTCTGAATTCGTCGTCGACGACATCTGATCCATTGTTGTTGCGAAACATCGGTGCCGATGGCCGACGAAAGTGAAAGCAGTGTACGAACGGGAACGGAAAGTGAGTCAAAGCTGCTTGTTGGTACCAACAACCCGTACGGAGGTGTGATCGTCGAGATTAATGAGCTTATGGACTCAGCGTCCTTCCTTTCATTTCTTACCTCTTCCATTGCGCATTGGAAGCTACAAGGCAAGAGAGGTGCTAGTAGTCTAAGAAAAGAGTGAACTGTTACAGGGGACAGGTGTGTGGAAGTTTCCTACTGGAGTTGTAGATGAGGGTGAAGATATCTGGGCAGTCGCATTGAGAGAAGTCAAAGAAGAAACAGGAATTAACTCGGAGTTTGTAGAAATCCTAGCATTCAAGTACTACTTTTGCTTGAGACAAAAGAATTTTATTTATAACTCTATATTTGACCCTTAAATGCAGTCTATAAATTGGGTTGAGGCACTCAGAAGTCCATAAAATAAAATATCAATTTTCTAGATGGATTTGCAGTCCTATAGGACACTAGTACTATGAGCCTGAAACTAGCTCCTGACAACTAAGCCTTTAAACCCAAAAATAGTCCAGTTAGCAATTAGCATATCTCTGAAAAATGTGACCTAATGTATAAAATGGGGGTGGACTTGTAAATATTCCCGACTGCACTATCAGCAGAAAACGGAGAGATAACTCTCATTCCCCTTAAGTCTATTGTATGATTCTTTTTGTTCATTTCTTATGTGTTGTAAATGTATTAAAGTGTGCGGCTATTTATGATGATGAATACCTGATGTTACTATATATATATGGTGGGATATGTTAATCATGATATGCTGATATACATATAATATGTTGATGCTATACTATTTGATTTTGAATAATGATGCTGATTATTTTTGGATAATGATGGTAATTCATAGATTGATGATAAATCATGTGGATTATTTGTGCGCATAATATTTGATCATGGATGCATGATGATGATGATGTTAATGTGGAATTTGTATATTCACGCCAAGACATTATTTGCCAAAAGAGATTGCCCAGAAGGTCACGTGTACTTATAATGTATCACAATTTATTATTATACGCTCAATACCAGAAGTATTCGTTTATATATATCACACCATATAACACCAGACGTATTAATTTAAATTATTCTCACATGCTATTTAATGTTTATTTTAGCAAATGTATGTGTTTAAATGAACCAGATGTTCATCAATGAACTAGAAATTTCATAAACTAACCAATAATTTATAAATGGACCAATAGTTCATATTAATCACCGAATCTGTAATTTCGGCAATTTCCATGAAAAAAAAGGAACCTGAAGTTTCATTCATAAATTCAACAAACATCATCAAACCAGTAAGTTTTATATGTTTACAATATGATTTATCATACCATTTGTTAGAACCTAAAGTTCTTATTTGTTGTTTATGGATGAGTCTTCCCATAACATTAAATGCAATTATTTGTCCCTTATATAGACTCTAGAAGAGCGGTTTAATCATTATAGGGACAATTTTTTGCCTGAAGCATGACATGAATGACCCATATTCCATTCTAAGGATTTCAAATCCATGTATAACTATCATTTGGAACATGTGGTTTTTCGCTCGAATATGCTTTAATTCAATATAAGCACTTATCCTTATACATGTAATCCATTGAATTAAATCTCTAAATATCTATGTTTTGTGGGGACATTTATTGTTTGGCTGACAATGTGATACCCTGAGAGATATGACAAAAGAACGTTGTAGAATGGTACTGAATTACCATCAATAAGATTTTTTTTTGTTATTCTCCAAGTTCCAGAAGAACTTTGTCGAGATTTACGGATATTCAAGCCAACACTTATCACATTGAAACCACTAATGACAAGAAAGTGGAATATATTTGCATAACCTCCAATCAGTATGACCAGAAGCATACATTGGAGAAACTAGCCAGAGGCTAGCCAAAAATTAGCTAGAAGCTAACTAGTATGACTAATTACTCATTATATTGCATGACCGGTAGGGACACCCAGGTCATGGTAATGATGCACCATATCCTCAATATATTGCACGGGCATCCTCTTACTCGTAGGCACATATGCCAAGTTTTCTCGTTAGAAAAAATCGAATATTAGACCATTATATGCAAAGATGAATCCAGACTTCACCATTTTCTTGTACAGAATACAAGGGGAAACATTGTGGACTTTCCAACCACCATGCGGACCGTTCTGAACAACTTTCATGGTTTAGGTTGAGATACCGACAAAGTGGTCACATGCTACCCTTTTGTCTACACGCATACTGCGTTTGTTAAACTTTTAGCTCAGATCATTCAATTGAGGGCCACACCACCCGAATTCTCTTATATAGTCTACAAGACTCGATAATACCGAAGAGTTTACATCGACATATTTCGATGACTATTGCATGCCCTTTGGGATTGCTGATGAACATTTGGTTCCCCATGTTCACACCTATACTGGTCTCGCAGAAACACTAATTCACATTGGTAATGCGCACCAAGCTTCTAGTTTCTAGCGGGGGCAATGCAATTTTTCATGCAGTAATATTGGTCTGGTTGAGGTCAACGCCACCCAACGATATTATACGTTACAGCTGGTGACTGGGTACGAACCAACTGCTTCGTACTTACGCATTTATGGGTGTGCAGTCACATGCCAATTGTGCTGCCACAACGTACACATATGGGACCTCAACAAAGGAGGGGCATATATGTCGGTTATGAATCCCTCTCTATTATACGCTATTTAGAGCCCTTGACATGCGATCTAATTACCGCAATATTGCGGATAGTCACTTTGATGAGACAGTTTTCCCGTTGTTAGGGGAAGATAAGAAAGTCAAACGTTCCTGAAGAACGACGTGAATTGACGTGGAATGTCCCTATTATGTCTCATCTTGATTCCCGAACACACAAAGTAAGAACATAGTACAGAGAATTCTAGATTTACAGAGTGTAGCTAATAATCTGTTACACACTTCCTTTAATCTAGCTAAAGTGACGAGATCACATATACATGCTGCAAAGTTGCCTGCAAGGATAGACGACCCAGTAGGACGTGTCGTACCAGACGGCCGAGGTACGGCCATGGCGGCTAACCAATCATATGTCCTTGCCCAGAAGCGAGGTAGACTAATAGGTTCGAAGGATTCTCATCCCCAAAAGAGGATAAATTAGGCACAATCGAATCCCTTCTAAATATCAACTGATCCATCTCATGAGATAATTCCGGATTATGGATCTGTGATGGCGTTGGGGGACGCTCCAACGTCAGAACCCACTCCCGAGAATAAAGAGATCTCGGTAAATCATGCATGCTTATGTGAGATAAGGAATCATAATGATAGCTACCGAAATAATAAGGATTCTCATCCCCAAAAGAGGATAAATTAGGCACAATCGAATCCCTTCTAAATATCAACTGATCCATCTCATGAGATAATTCCAGATTATGGATCTGTGATGGCGTTGGGGGACGCTCCAACGTCAGAACCCACTCCCGAGAATAAAGAGATCTCGGTAAATCATGCATGCTATATGTATTCACGGTAGCTACCAAAATAATAACTAGAAACAAAATCGAACCTTACTCCGTTGATGAATTAATTCCAACGTAGAGAAAACTGGCCAAAATGGAAGAATCCAATCCAGGTCGAATTAGATTCCTTGAAAAAAAGGAAAATGTTTGGACCTGTAGTTCCCACATCTCCCCATATTAAACCTGCAGGATTTAAATGGATAGTCACAAGGAAGTGTAATGAAAAAGATGAGATTGTGAGATGTACAACTCATTTAATGGCGCACAGTTTTCTCAACACCCTAAGATTGATTACAAAGAGACGTATTCTCCCGAAATGAACGTCATAACGTTCTTCTACCTTATTAGTTTGGTAGTTTCCAGAAAAACTGAATATGCAGCTTATGAACGTGGTTAATGCTTATCTATAAGGGATCTAAATAGAGATATGTTTGAAAGTTCCTGAAGAACTTAAAATACCTGATGCAAATTGTTCCAGACCACGGAACACGCTCTCTACTTCTTTGAGGTGTTCACTTTACGGATTGAGATAATTCGGACGGATGTGCTATAACCATTTAAGTGATTGGATCAGGATGGCATAACGAAGAAGACCCATGCGTGTTTATTAAGAAAACAAGTTACAGGTTTGCTATTGATTGGTATTCCAGAGGAAACCAAAGAAACTACTAAGCACCTGAAGTTGGATTTTGAAATGAAGGATCTTAGGAGAACGAAGTTCTGACTTGACCTGAAGCTCGAGTACTGTGCATATGAGGTTTTAGTCTATTAATTATATCACATCTAGAAGATGTTGATATTAGACCCAGAAGATGTTGAAATGCTTTAATGAGGATAAAGCAAAACTTTCAAGCACGCCTATGATCATCCGTAGTCTAGATCCTATAAAAGACCCGTTTTGTTTGGCAGATGATAACGAAGAAATAGTGAGACCAGAAGTTTCATATCTATGTGCAATAAGCACATTATTGTACTTGTTTCAAATGCACTAAATCAGATATTTTATCCGCTGTAAACTTGCTAGCTACATTCAACTCTGCGCCAACACGCTCTCATTGGAATGGCATAAAAAACATTTTCTAATACCTTAATGGTATGTGAGATATGGGCTTATTCTATCACTATGCATCGAGGAATGAATAAACCTCATTGGTCCTCGGAATGATTCATTGCATTATTGGGTATACTGATGTAGGCTAACTATCAGACCCACCTAAGGTATGTTCTCAAACTGGTTATGTTTTACCATTGGGAACAGAACAATATCTTGAAGGTCTAAGAAACAGACCCTTATTGTTACGTCTTCGAATCATGCGAAAATTCTAACTCTTCACGAAACAGCTCGTGAATGAATATGGCTAAGAGCCATTGCAGGGCATATTCGAAGCAACATTCCATAAGCATGTTCATGATATTGACTTATGTAGATTGACATATCTACTAAGTTCTTAATTATCAGGGGGAGTCGATGTTAGGGGGAGTATCCCGAAACATACCAAGCACCCTGAAGTATATTGAGTATTCTGAAGTATATTCACAAGACCATCGTGTACTCTTTTATCCTATGTCCAGGGTTATTTTGTCCTATTGGGTTTTGTTACCTGACTAGGTTTTAACGAGACACACATTTGTTATAATCACCCCATTAATAATGCATCCTGAAGATGTCATGATTCGACTCATATGCATTTACTCATCTTTCCCCTTCGACTACGGGTTTTTCCCACTGGGTTTACCGGGCAAGATTTTTAGTGTAGCAACTGTAATGCATTTTTATTTCAATAACGTCCTATCTACCTATGTTCCAGAAGAGACGAATTCAACTACCACCAGAGATCCCGATGCAGTTACGATACACGCGTGTTGCACTCTTTTCCCTTCGACCAGGATTATTTTTGTCCCATAGGGTTTTTGTTAACTGACAAGGTTTTAACGAGGCAACATATATGCGCGCAGTCAACCAACGTACTATTACATGAAATATCCAAAGGGGAGTGTTGTAAATATATTTAAGTATGTAACTATTTATGTAATATTGTGAAATGTATTTAGTTATTAGTGAAAGGGTATATAGGTCATTGTTCAATGTATTAAACCCTAATCCTATGTCTATTTGAGAATTAGGTTAACTGATAAATAAAATAATACTATTGTGTTCACAACACTAATAAAATTATAAAATAACTTTGATATAATAAATATATGATGTAATATGATTCTGACGATGACTAATAATATAAAATCTTAAATATAAACATAAATTGAATTGAGTTACTATAATTAAATATTAATATAGTAAAAACATAACAATAAACATACAAAAAAATCAATGTAAGAAAAATGATAAAATATATTTAAAATTAAAAAAAAATTGAAAAAATAGAGTCCATCTTTGTTAAAAAAATTGGAAATAATGAATATATTTAAAATTGGACAAAAAATGAAAAGAAAAAAAAGCCAAACTTCGTTGAAAAATTAGAAAAAATGAATAAAAAAAGAGGAAAAAACACAACAGTTGTAGACAAGGGGGGTCGAACCCAAAGCCAACTTTGCTAGCTAGCGTTTTTGTAGTTTAACCAACGTCAAATATATAAGTATAAAAACTAACAGACATCTCTTACCTCCAGTCAGGTCTGTAACTCGAGTTTTCCGACCCAACGGCATAACCCGACTCAATCTCTTTCTTTTTACGTCCGATTTTCACGAATTAATAGTGCATTTCATCGTTTTGATCTCAGGAAAGGATCTGTGAGCTCAAAATAAGAAAAAAATGTCGAAATTTCGGTTAATATCTTTCCCCCTTCTTATGTGCCGCTGGCCCAAATTACCGAAATTTCGCCGAAATATACCGATATTTTCATCCATAATAATATCATATGCTAATCATACAGCGGTTAGATCTTAATAAAATCTAGGGGTGATAGCAACTACTGCATTCCAAATTTCTCACATGTTAACATGTGAACATAAAAAAACTGAATATCAAAGGTTTTCACTTATGCTTACCCTCCACAACTAACCCATAGTAAAGCATGAAAACCAAGTTATTCCATGGAGAAGATGTCAGCTGTTCCACCAGTACCTGAAATAAATTCAGCAGAAATATTAGAACGACCAATATATTATTCCATTCTTTTAGGTCCTAATACCACTTCATTACCATGGATTTCTCAACACAGAACGAGGTATGAAGGTGGGGAGCTACTGTTTTTGAATCCTTCTTCCCCTTGAAAATCTTATCCAGCATTAGATGCAGGAAATGCCCAAACGGTCCAAGATAAACAGCTCCAAAAAGCTGCACTGAGAGATGCAGGATTATAATGTAAACATATTGAATAACAGCGCTCCGTTTGTGTTGTACGGTTGTCATCAACTTTATCCCAAATTTTCTACTTTATCCAACCCATCTATCTCTAGTTTCGGGTTGTTAAAACACACCGCTTCCACTGGACTCAACTGCACACATCCACATTTAACTTAGACTCTCCTTTTTTTTGTTTCAATATAATGCTAATAAAACCAATCTTGAAGTTCTTTGATTGGAAATGAACTATCCAAGGTGGGATCATATATGGGATCAAGTGGGATCGTATATGGGATCAAGAGATCTTCAATTTGGTATACTTCTTTTTCGAAGGCCTATACTAAACGAATGAATCCTTGCACTTAAGACCAAGCAAATTTAGTCCTGAATATTTGTTCAGTCAAACACTTCTAACCGAAACAAGACAGTATGGTAAGTTTTGGTACTGCATTCTTCAACTAGGTACAAATGAAGGCTAATAATTAGTGTGTCAAAGTTTCTTAAATAGAATTTATGATTGAACATCTGTGAGAAAGTGAATCTACCAACATTTCAAGTCCGGAGCTCAAACTAGCGAGCACAGTTTTTACCAAAAGCATAAGTCGGGTCCAAAAGGTTGAACAATGAGTTTAAGAAACTTAAAACATTACAAAAGCCCATTTTCATATGCATTTTGTTGTTTTCTGGAAATCTACCTAAGAACGTATTATGAAGAAGAGCAAACAATTAGTTTAACCAAATGCAATGTTTGTGTGGGTATCACAACAATCAGAAAGAAAGAGCATCAGTAAAGCTAGAGTTGGTAACTTTGCATTCGTTAGCTTAACTGCATATTGTCCAAGTATCCCATAAACAAGAAAACACAGATGCATGCAAACAAACATACACAAATAAAACAAATCGTTTGAAAAATTGGAAAACAAAGAAACCACCATAAAATGGGGAGAGAAAGGGCCTTACCACTTTAAGAATAAGCCGTCTTATTTGGAGTTTCTGAATGCCAGTGAGCTTCTGGGACACTATGTCACATTGTCACTGATTGCTGACAACACCCCAGCTGTAATTGCCTGTTCCAAAAAGAAATAAGGTATAGCAAAAAATTTCCCAATTAAAAGCATTTTGATGGCCAGGACCTCAGTAAAAACTACATTAACCTCTAGCAAATTCAGCATTACAGGTACCAGTCATACTCAAGCTGAAAATCCAATATCTTTAGAAACCCAGATAAAAAAAGCAATCTAAAACTAAAGAAAGTTCCGTTCTTTTAGCTTTCCTGAACTTTCTCAAAAACCAAACAAAGGTTTAAAATGAAAACAGTGGAAGTCGAAGTAACCCAATAAGAAATTAGACAGAAATAGCCGAGATGAAATTGAATTTTTGATAAAGGCGTGGAGTTCGACCTTGGTTCTGAGCGGATGACGCTGTAGCTGAAGCAAGTAGCTCTGCAACCCCTTCTTGGCTATCGACCCTTCTTGGCTATCGACCCCATGCTTTTCTCCTCTACAGCTTAAATAGTTAAATGAATATAACAGTCACTCTCTTCTCTTCTCTTCTCTTCTCCTCTGGTAGTTTAAACTGAAATCAAGAAGGCCTGTAGATAAACATCTTTGGTTTGTGGGCAAGGGCCCCTTTTCCCTGTCGAGCGCCGGAGCGGAGAGCCCAATTATCAGAGAGAGTATCTTTGTGCGTTTTTTAATCAAACGTTCATTCGCATATCCTCTTTTTCACGGTATTACTAATCACTCTTTCTTTTCTGCTCTTTCAGGTACGGGTTCGGGTTTGGGTTCGGGTTCGGAGTGCGAAGGTTGAAAAATGGGTTGGACATTTTCAGCTTCAAAATTGCGAAAGTCAATTAAATCTCATCTCAGCCAAATTGAAAATAATCAAAGCTCAAACCAATTGACCAAAGCAAAATAAAAAAACCCCAACCAAGTCAAAATATAAGGATGTTTTATTTATTCATTTATTCAAATAACTAAAATGCATTTCAATTGTACTTTTTTTTTTTGCTATTTTATATTTTGATACATGAAATGAAGGGAAGATAATGATGATCCATGTATCCCTCATAATCAAAAGTTGAGTCTTGTTTTGTTAATGTGATCATCTCATGAAAGCATGCACTAAACTATTGTAGAAAAATTCAAGTGAGTCTAGTTTAATTGGTTTTAATATTTATTTATAGACAATTAGTCTTAAATTCAAATCTCAATGATATATGTATATATGGATAATTTCCAAAAATTCTCTCTCCTTTATAATAAAATAAAAAAATATTGTAGAAGAAGACACAACCAATGCCAATCTTCAGTAGGGATGACAATAAGTCGTGTCGTGTCATGAATTTTGTTTTACCCATTTATGTTCAACTCGAACCCGACCCGTTTAATAATCTTGTCAAGAATATCCAACTCGAACCCGACCTGTTAATGACCCTTGTAATTCGTGTAACCCATGTAACCCATTTAATAAACAGGTTGTACTCAAAACTCAATTAACCTATGACACGTTTAATCTGTTTATCATATTTAACCTATTTAAATTATAAGATTTAATAGGTATTTGGGTAGGTAAATTGATAGATATATGGGTTAGTAATTATACGTTTATTAAATGGGTCAATATATAAGCCAATATATGGGTTAACCTGTTAACCCGAAATTTACCCATTTATTAAACGGATTAATAGGTCTTTATACGGGTTAACAGGTTAATCCAAAATTCACTCGTTTATTAAACGGGTCATAACGGGTTGACTCAAAAATGACCCGAAATTTTAATCGTGCGGGTTTCGAGTCGTATATCGAGTCTTGTAAAAAATTGTCACCCTTAATCTTCACCATTGAACACCCAAAGAACCAAACAAATAATAAAAGAAACAGATCAAATGAGACGCCCTCTACAAAATTAAAATCAAATGCTAGGCACTCGGTCCAACCAAAAACCCAGTGAAGTATTGAAGAGGGTGACCTCTTCCCATTCAAATCCGAGGGTACAGAAACTTATTACATCTATAGTTGCCAAGTTGATTAATTAAGTATTATAGTCTTAAAGTACCATGCAAGCAAACGCAGCCTATCACTATTCACTAGACAGATTGCATGCAGCTCATCTTAATCAATTGTAATCAATAAATATAATATATGTATTTTTAAGTTTGTTTAGCTGAATTTAATAAATTTTTGTTATTTATTTAATAAATTTTCATGGACTTTCTAGTATTACACCCAAAATTAAAAAAAAAAAAAAATTCAAGTTGCATGGTTGGTGTATACGTACTATGTCCATTAAGTATCAAAAAATGCCATTATCTACTAAACTCAGTTTATTAATCAAGTTTTCGGGTTATTTTTTCAATGAATGCAATTTTAAATTTCATATGCATTACAAATTTTAGGATAATATTTACCGTATGCTGATCTAATGGCACCTTATAATACTATCTTTTTTATTTATTAAATTAGTTGTGTACATATATTATAATCGAAACCGTTTATTATCTCAATCCTAATTTTAAAATGATATATGTTAAAAAAAACCAACAAAATTGAGGGTCGTTTAATCATTCATATGTGATTAAAAGGTTTTGGTAACGATGAAGATACTTATGACATACTATCATTTAGTTGATACATACGAATGAATAAATAATCTTAATTTCATTGATTTTTTGTGTAAACAGTCTTGAAATATTGATTTAAGAATGAAACAGTTTGAATTATAATATATATATATATATATGAAAAGATAATTCGATAAATTTGAAAAGATAATCCGATAAATTTGAAAAGATAATCGTAAATTGAAATATAAGTAGATAACCCTAGATTGAAATATAAGTATTAGTGCAAATTTTATACTTACCATATGTTCCTTATATTGACTAATTGGAGCAAAGAGCGAGTGAAGTAGAGAAAATTAAAAATTGGCGAATAGGTCAGCCAATGAGCTGAGTCGTATTCAGCCAGTCTAACAATTTCCAAATCTGACCTCTTCCTCTACTTCCACAACTATAAATACACCAAATCACACCCTCTTACTTCCATTCCAAAGTCTCATCTCCTCCTCCACCAACAACAAGATTCAAAAGCCATCAAATTACAGAAAGAAAGAAAAAGGCTCAGGTCCTCTGCCTTCAAATACTCTTACAAGTTATAAAACACAAGCAATCAGAATCAACCAAATGGCATCCTTGCAAGCTTCAACTTTCAACATTGTCTCTTCTTCCTCATGTTGTTCTTCTTCAAAGACAACAACAATCAGTGCAGCAATCCATGTCCCTAAGCTTCCACAACTCCGCTTCACAACCCCGAAAACAGCAACAAAGCTCGTCCTCGAGGGGCTCCAACTCCGACAACCAAAATATGTGCAAGATAATAACGATTCATATAATAATATGTTAGTTTCAACCCCAACTTCTTCAACTTCTTCAACCGCCGCTGTAACTCAGCTTTACGCAATCTTGGAAGCCGTGGCGGACAGAGTCGAGATGCACAGAAACATCGGCGAGCAGCGCGACAACTGGAATGCACTTTTGCTCAATTCCGTAAACATGATCACTCTATCAGCTTCGCTCATGGCGGGAATTGCCGGAACTACCGCCGGTGCCGGAATGCCAACCTCATCCCTCAACATTTCCTCCACTCTGTTATTCACAGCCGCCTCTGGGTTGCTGTTTGTGATGAACAAGATCCAGCCTTCTCAGCTTGCCGAAGAACAGCGCAATGCCACTAGATTGTTCAAGCAGATCCACACCCAGATTCAAAATGTACTTGCTCTGCAAGATCCAACTGAAAAAGATGTGAAAGACGCGATGGAGAAGGTTCTGGCCCTCGACAGAGCATACCCACTTCCCCTGCTTGGCACCATGCTTGAAAAATACCCTGCAAAATTCGAGCCGGCGGTTTGGTGGCCTAAAAATGTCAATTCTCAAAACCAAAGGAAACCCAAGATTTCTCAGACGGGAAAGATTAATGGGTGGAGTGAGGAACTTGAAGAAGAAATGAGGGAAGTTATTCGAGGGGTGAAGAACAAAGACATAGAAGACTATGAGAGGCTGGGGAGCTTGGTGTTGAAAATGAACAAGATTTTAGCTTTCTCTGGGCCACTGCTTACTGGGATTGCAGCAGTCGGGTCGGCTTTTGCGGGTCATGGGTCGGGTGCTTCAATGGTGGCAGCTGCGGCAGGGTCATTGGCTACCGCCGTGAATGCTTTTCAGCACGGTGGCCAAGTTGGTATGGTATTTGAGATGTATAGAAACTGCGCTGGCTTCTTCAACAAATTGGAGGACTCAATTGAAGCAACACTTGAAGAACACGATTTTGAGAAAAGAGAAAATGGGGAATTGTTTGAGATGAAGATTGCTATGCAGCTGGGAAGAAGCTTGGACCAGCTCAGAGAACTCGCATCAAAATCAGCTTCGTCTCGTTCAAATGGATCATCCATTGATGAATTCGCTTGCAAGCTTTTCTAAGTAGATCAAAGCTTTGTACAAACAGAAAAGAAAAACTATATTCCTTTGATTTTTTCATTCTTTTTAGAAATTGGCAACAATTGATTCTTTGTACAATCAAGTAACATGGAAGAATTAATGTTAACACTCGAAATTTTTTTACTAAACATTTCTGCATCATTTGCTGCCATGCATGACACAGAAAAGTTTGACTTTAGTTTTTTAGTCCTCTGATTAAGCTTTGTTTATGTGTTTAATTAGCATACATATTGTTATGTCCTAATTGAGAGAGAGAGAGAGAGAGAGAGAGAGAGAGAGAGAGAGAGAGAGAGAGAGAGAGAGAGAGAGAGAGAGAGAGAGAGAGAGAGAGAGAGAGAAAAGGAGATCTGAATTTAGTAGTTGAACAAGTCATGAAGTTGTTTATAGCACATTTGCATATTTTATCCTCCTACTTACCAGAAAATGGTCTGGATTGGATGGCCTAGATTCACCGGAAAATGTTGACGCGTAGGAACATTGTCTTGGCTTGAATAGTTGGACCGGCTAACGTGGACCCGGCTCATTTGTGATATAAGCGCTTCACTTAAGATTTTCTCAGTATTTCTGTCTAAACATTATGGTCAATTTAATTCTCCTAATAAATTTAGGATTGTTATAACTTCGTCAAAGACATGTTGGCTTAGGTATGAAAGAGTAAATATCAACAGTAGAGACCATCTAAACCAGTAAGAGGAAGACAATTTCATTTCAGATTCATTGCAAGTAGAGAATGAAAATTAGCATTGACAGAAACAGTCATGGGTTTTATCAAGAAAACAAAAGGGAAACCAAGTTGAAAATCCCGGTGATCAACCATCGCGCTTGAATTAGGTTGGCTTGTAGTATTTTGTGGGTACAAAAGGCATTTTCGTGACAGCTCCATCATAGGCCTTCCCGCGGACAACAATCTTAACTTTGGTGCCGGCTTTGTGTGATCCCGATTTCACGTACCCCATCGCTATGTTTTTCTTCAGGCAAGGGCTGAATCCTCCACTTGTGACTTCCCCAATGGTTTCACCTTTCTCATTCTGAATCTCACTGTGGCTTCTAGCAGGCGGGCCTGAAGAGATGAAACCAGCACGCCGGATTTTAGGGCCTTCCTCAAGTTGTTTGAGGATTACCTCAGCTCCAAGAAAACCGCCTTCTGCCCTTCTTCTCTTCCCTATAGCCCATGTGAGCCCAGCCTCTACTGGTGTTGTGTGTTGCTCCATGTCATTGCCGTATAAACACAACCCAGCTTCCAGTCTGAGACTGTCACGAGCACCCAATCCTGTCAGCCTCACCTTCCCCTCGGATTTCTCCAAGATTGCTTTAGCAAGACCCACAGCATTCTCAGAAGGAACTGAGATTTCAAATCCATCTTCACCAGTGTACCTAGAATTCTCAGTGAAAACCGAAATCAAATGTCATTCATGGTTCAACTCCCCTATGATAGTAGAAATGCAAACTAAACAAATAGAAAAAAGTGTGCAAGGCCTAGACGTTTTCTGATATCACTAAACAAAAGCACAAAACAAAATTAAAATGCCTTACTCGCCATCTTCAACATTTCTTAGTAAAATGAATGAATGCATATGGGCCATGGGAAAGAAAATTGCCTAACTAATGTTACAGTACCGATTGAAATAAATTGATATAAACCAAGAGTGAAAGAACAAACATACCCAGTCCTTGTTAGAAAGCAGTTTGATCCATTGATATCCAAAATTCGAAACTCTCCAAAATATAACTTGCTCAAATCATCTTTTGTCAGGTGCTGAAGAGTTGGGGCAGCAAGAGGGCCCTGCACACAGAAAATTAATAAACTCAGAATACATGTCGCGATAAGGGATCCTAATCAGCTACTGAAGCAAAATCACATCCAAAGCAGCCTTTAAGTGGTTGACTTATATTGACTAAATTAATGTAAACGAGTTTCAGATCAATCAGACAACCATTCTAAATAGGCAATGCTGGAACCACACATCAGGTCTAGCAAAAGGGCAGCTGAATATTCTAATGTTAAAAGTATATAAAAGTTTCAGGCAAGGAAATTAAGAATCAGCAATAAGAAAACAAGTAAGGAGACGATGCAAAGGATTGACCTGGAGAGCTAGAAGGGATCTCTCATCATGGATATGCCAAGAGACATCTCCTCCTTTAGCCTTGAATGCCTTCATATGCTCTTCAATGTGAGCAAGATCTTTATCCCTACATCCCGCATTGACCACCAGGTATATGTGATCATCGGTAACCTTGGTAATCACAGAGTCATCAATTGCGCCTCCCTTCGCATTTGTAAAGACAGTGAGGGTCCCTGATCCAGGGGCAAGCCCAGCAACATCAGCAATGACAAGCTTTTCGAGGAATGAAATGGAGTCTTTCCCCTTAAGGCTCAGCCCACACATATGGGAGACATCAAACAAACTTCCATTCTGCCTGCAGTTTATAGTGGAATCAATGATTGAGTCCTTATACTGAATAGGCATACCCCATCCAGCAAAAGGCACCATCTTCCCACCATTAGCAACATGGAAGTCATAGAGAACTGTCTTTTTTAGCTCAGCTTCCGAGGCAAAGTATCGACGAGCTACAGCCTTCTTATCACCTTGAGCAATACGTCGGGTGATTGACTGGCCAAGTTGCCACAAACCTGCTCCTCTCATCTTAGCAGAAATATCTGATGTACACAATCATAGTGACTTTTAATAAGAATAGGCCTCAAACTATAGAAATAATATAAGTCTATATCTTGTCCTGCCAAACTAATTTATGCCATTGAAAATGTTGCATCTTAGCATACAGATTGGTTTGCAGAGTTGCATTGAGACATTATCAGAGTCACCAAAATGAGATATAAATACACACTTGAATGAAAATTGTTTGCTACCCATCATTCCAAACAGAATTCAGCAATAGGCTTTGAACTCTAAAATCATCCAAATGGTAAAAACACAGTTGAAATGACCAAGCAGGTATCTTTACAAACAACTTTTACTAAAATTTGCAAACTTTACTTTTGAAATTGTAAACTACTGAGAAACTGAAATGCTACTGAATCAATCAGACTGAATCAGAACAAAAATTAACTTGAAACGCTTTTTAATATAGATAGCAATATGAAACAATTGAGCATGACCCATGTGGATCTCAATCACACAAATCCCCTGATCTTACATGATTTAATCTGAAACGAAAAAAAAAAGACTCAAGAAAACATGCTCAGCCAACGAAACCCAGTGAAATGCAATTACAAATACAAATACAAATACAAGAGAGAGAGAAAAAGAAAGAGAAACTCACATACTGAGATGGGTTGTCTTCTCTGTTATCAGTTGTTCAAATGCAAGAAAACCTGAGAGCCCAAATGAGCATCTCTAAACCCAGAAAAACAGATTAAAAAAATGAGGTTTTTATGTAGTTATGTACCAACACAGAAACATAGATTTAAACAGATAACAAATATAAATAAAAAGAAAAAATAGTTGGTGGTGTGCAGTGGGTGGAGAAGGGTTGGCCTTCGTAATCGAGACAGCCAAAACAGCACCCCATCGCTAGTGAGTGGTGATATCACTACCTGACAAAAATACCCTCCCAATCCTTTTCTTATGATGAAGTCATCGCTTTCTCTGTTTTCAGTCTTTCACGAATTTGGATGCTCGGTTACACCCGATTTGTATGCACTTGAGCCATCCGACGGCTGAAATGACGGAAGAGTCGGGGACGACAGTATCTTGACCGTTCATTTAGTCCGATGTTGATTTTAAGTGTAGTAAAAGCGGGATCCAAGGATTAGATGTTGCGTGGGCCCTTGATTTGTGAGCTTCAAGAGGGGTATAGGAATCCATACGGTGAAACCGAGGACAGGTGATCAATCAAGACCAGAGAGTTGTTGAGGTTTGAGATGTATTTGCTTGAATTAGAGTTGGGGATAATGGAAATTGAAAAGGTGGTTTATAGACTATTAACTTGTTGAATTTAGGGAAAAGGTCCTGGTCCTTACTAACTCTGTTTTTCCTCACTTTTTATACTTCAAGTGATAGGAACGGTTATTGATTGATTCTCAACATTCCATTAATCTTGGTGAGTGTTATGTTTACTTTGTCCCAAATCTCAAACGCACCATCTTGTTGGAATGAAGCTTCCCTAGGCTGAATTGGAGACTATTTTAGAGTTTTAAATAAGGCGATATATAGGATCAATAGAAAATAATGACAGACGTTTAACGTCAAATAATAAGTTATATATTTATGATCCACATTTTAAATTTTTTACATTTTAATCTAACGAGACCATGTCGTTACATCGTCGGTTTATATTGATAGGTTAAGTAGATGTATTTGTGACTGAATCAAAGTTTTTCTTATGAGTTAGGAGCGTTTCAATTTTCAACATTAATATTTTATTTCGATGAGTTCTTTGTTTCTCAGGTTCTAATGTGTCCCACATCCCAAATTATCTTATTTGAATGGTGCTTCTTTTATCCTGAAATAGAGATCAAATCTGGAAATCTGGGTAAGAAGATAAAATAGACTCGACAAAAAATTGATAAATTATGACGCAAAAATGATAGGATTTTATAAATTTATGCAATTTAATTAAAAAGTTTGAGTATCTTTAGATTTAGTCTATCTTCTCTATGCGGTTTATTTGTATTGGTGGCTTGAGTAGATGCAATTGTCTTGATTGAATCAAGTGCTTTCTCATGTGTTGTTTGTGATCATTTTAGTTTGAGAACTAAATTTCATACTCCATTTCACAGAAGAAAAAAAAATAAAAAAATATCCACAATGGAAAACCGAAATGTGGAAATCAACTCCCTTTCAGCTTTGTTTCAAATTCGTCCATCCAAAACATAAATGAATGCAAACTTAAAGAGTAAATGAAGTGGAGAGAAAATTGAAACTAATTGAGTGGCTTTAATTCAGTAATTATTATTCCATAGATCGATCCTAGCTAGTACATTAATAGTACACAGCATTGAGCACACTTAATACAAACTACTAATTAATTAATGCATGCATATAGAAACGAGTATGCATCAAGGCGATCCAGCAGCACCAGCAGCAGCTACTTGACCTTCAACTGCAGTCGACCCACCTGCTGTCCCCGTCGCTCCAGTAACAGTTCCATTAACACCTCCGTTAACAGCTCCAGATGCATCAACTCCAGGTGGAACTCCAGAACCCGATGATATAATTGTGGACTCACTTTGAACTGTTGAGTCACCTGCAGCCCCTGCGGCGCCGTCATTATTACCACCAGTATTACTTCCAACACCACCAAAGCCACCACCGAGCCCTCCCAATCCACCGCCAAATCCTCCGATGCCGTTACCAAATGGTCCAATTCCGTACCCAGGAAATTTGTGATGGAGAAATGCGTAATGCTTGTCGTCCTCAAATGCGTCCTGCTTGTTGATCGTCCTGCTGCCATCTGTACTGAATGTCAGCACACCGACAACAAGCACCAACATCACCATGAAAACCCTAGTAGCAGCCATTGTCATGGAATCAAGTATATATATATATATATATATATATATATATAAATAAAACAACCTAGCTAGCTAGCTGATCGATGATCAACGTACACGTACTATATAGTATATTTGTATTTGATTTGGGATATCTCTGAGTTGAGGATGCACCGTCCAATATATAGTGATTGAAGAAGGAGACTAAAGATGGTGAAGGTCGAAATTAGCTAGCTAGGGATCGAGACCCACTTCATGTACATGAGTGACCTATTTTTAGTTCATCAACAAAAATACCAACCCCCATTCCACACGCATGGTGTGTGTGATCGTGCAGCTAGGTTAACTAATTAATTACAAGCTAGTTGTGGCATGCATGACGATCAAAGGGATCAATATAATGGATTTTTACATACCACTTCTATTTTTATATTGTTGACACGTAAAGCAACCCAAGAGAATAATATTGCCAATAAATAATCTTCTAATACAAAAACTATATGTGTGAGTCGCTAAGAAATGTAATTACATGAAAGAAATGTAATATTGCCACTGAATTACGTACGTAAAGCGTATGATATTCGCCCATCACTACACCAAAATAGGGCTTTTAGGGCGCGTAAACGCGCGCCTTAAAAGGTCATGCCGTAAAAAATGCATATTTTTCGAGGCACACATTCTGCGCCTTAAATACTAAAATTTAAGGCGCGCGATGCACGCCCTAAATACACTTTTAAGGCACACATTGCACGCCCTAAATACTCTTTTAAGGCGCGCAATGCACGCCCTAAATACTCATATTGATGGCGCGTATCGCACGCCCTAAAAACAATTCTACCATCTATTCAAGACGCACATTTCACGCCTTAAAAACTTTGACACCCTTCTATTCACTGCATGCTTTGCGTGTCCTTATTGTAATTTATTTTTATTTTTTATCATTTAATATGTAATTCTTTTAAATTTCCATTTTCAAATTCAATACTTATTTTATATATATATATATATATATATTGTAGAGTAAATTCAATAAGACCAAGGGAACCAATTTAAACATGGGATTTCAATAGAAAAGAAAATATATTAAAACTCAAAGAGAATAATTCATAGATAGCAAATGGACAAAAAAATTAGTATAAATTATACTTATCACACCATCTCAACGTATAATTATTCAAATTTCCAAAACCCACAAAGATCCATGACAAAAATTATTCTAATAAGCAATGAAGATGGTTTAAAAGGAAATACAAAATTCTTCTATAAACATATGCCAAGTCACTATTTGGTTTTGTTTGATAAAATGTAGTGCTTGTGATGTCTAGGAATGAATGCCAACAACTCCTGCTGCCTCGACCCTTCTTTGTCCATGTATGTTTTGCATGTAAGAAGTCTCTGGATTAAGAAATGAAGTTCAATAAGCTAGCTATTCGATACCCTCCCTACTCTGACATAAAGAAATGAGAAACGTCACCTGGTTTAGGCAAGTAACTTTCAGATCCATGGTTGAGACATATAATGTTTGCTGCTCAAGAAGGTCAGTCAAAACGTATAAATTTACATAAAGCATATAAGTAAACATACATTTTCAGAAAATTCTTCATCAAAATGTATCCCGTAAACACTATTTCCAAAATCTAATCCTTCAGCTGAACATTCAAAGTGAAAATAGCATACCCAATCAAAAGATACCTATTAGTAGATGGACATGCTCACCTGGCAACTGCAAATATCAAAGGATGGTTTTCACGTATCCTGAATGGCTGCCTCCTTGCTTAGATAGGAAAGAAAGATATTGGCTTAGATAACAGCTAACATGTTTGCAATTAACTCATAGCAATCTCCACATATAAGGGGGCAGGAAATGTAAACTTCTTACGATGTTGATGATGGTCGGCATCACCATTGTAGCGGGTACGACAATCTTTTATCTATAAATAAATTTGACCATGATAATAAGATTGCCAGTAATGGCACTCCTTTCAAATTAGAAACAGTAAGGACGAGGAGACACACAAAAAACCTACTTGAACACATCTTTATAAGGTCTTGAGCAAAAGATATCACTTACTTGTTACCAGAAAGGAAGATGTCATAAAGATAGAATTTTATTGCTACATGATAGGTGAGGTGCGGGAAAAAGAAAAAAATTATAGTAAATCAAAAGAAACACAAACAAGAACACCAAAACAAATTTTACATGTTTAAAAATGTATCCTACATCCAAGGGAGGTAAAAACGAATATTGACAATATTTCATTTCAATTATAATATATATGTAATCATACAGAATGACGAAAATACACTAGATCTGAAAAGGCAATAAAATTACACAATTAAATTAAGCAATCCTATATAAACATGGCTCTTATAATCGATTTTCCCTAAAACTGAAAGAAAAATCAGTAGTGGAGTTGAGCTGAAAATCACCCTAGAACTTGACTCATTATGAAACTTCTCATTTCGCCACGTTCATATAAGGACTTGATCCTTGTGTAGGTAAATGCCATAATAACGGATCCAGACATACCAAATAGGTTTAAAATTTGACTAACCTGATCAGTTCATCCACTAACAACAACACTATAGTAAATTTACTGAATGCTTTGCAACACCACAAAAATGAATACACAATTAAGACATGATCCATTAGTTTTCTATACACAACATCATTAACATCAAAGTAACTAGCGACCTTACCTAAATAGCTTCAAATCATTGCAACAAATAGCTTGAATGAACAACACATGACTTCTTATACCTTTGAAAAAATGATTATAAATATTAGACATGCCATTCACCGAAAACCATTCTGCATGCCTTATGAGAAGAAAAGACTACAATTTGTCACTTTCTCTCTTTTTAGGTGTTGCCTTTCCCTTTTCTGTCCTAAAGGCTACAACCAACTAAGAAAAGAAACAGTTCTCATCATGGTGTCACAATGATCAATAGATAGCTATAACTAGTTCAGCAATACTATCAAAATGAAGTATATGGGTATGAAATTGCACCCCATCAACAGAAAAGAAAAGAAAAGTAAATAATGCAATGAAAACAAAATGTACTCATCTAACATACTATTGAGTTGATATTTGAGAGACAAAAATAAGCAAAAGCTCAAACCAGTTTTTCTTGAAGGTATGTATCTCACATTGACATGGCAAAGGTTCTTTTCTTTTTCATTTTGGTCTTTCAATTGCCAACAGCCACAAAAACATAAGTCAAGAAAACCCCTTCCTAAGCTTCTGAATTGCACGGTACATTTTTCTTCTAGATACTTTTGGACCTCTTCAACATAAACATGAACTGTGAACCAATGCAGAATTGTAAGCTCACACACACAAAAATAAATAAAAAAGCAATCATTAGAAGAATAAAAATTCATCTTTAACTCTTACCATGTTTGGCAACAATCAGATACATTTCCAGCTTCTGAGAACCTTAACCACCCCATTACCAACCTATAATGAGAAAATGGAAGGTCTAAACATGATTGATAAAAAAACTTGCAGTAGTAAAACAAAAGAGAAAGAAGAGCACACATAAACAAATGCTCCTAAGGATTTCATAGCAATTAGAGAGATAAAATGGGTTAGGCAATTGGCTAACCTTCATGACAATACAATCGTCCAAGCTGGATAGATAACGAGTTAATTTGCAATTGAAAATGAAGAAAATTTATTAAAATTCTATAAACCATACCACAAGGCCAAGCTGGATAGCTGAAAGATTAAAATAAGATGTGCCACTAAGCCCAGATGATTGTGACAATCAAAAGATAACAACTTAACGTTAAATTACTAATTTTCAATACAATTAAATAAATCAACCCACTAAAACTGAAGGTATGTATACGTAAACGAGATAGTAGCAACAAAAGTAGCACCGATGTCATATCCAAATAACAAACCTCCACAAGTCGAAAACAGAAAGCTATGAATTCCATTAATTTAATTAGTAAACCAGTCATAGGTCAAGTATCTAAATAGTGTACCAACATAGGAGAAAGATATTCACAACTAAAGATCAGAAAATTCAGCCAAAGAAATCACAATTTATATTGATTAAACAATTCAGGTCTTCAATCAAGTCTCGGAAATCCAACTTCTGCAAAACATTTGCTTTACAAAATGATATCCCATCGCATAGAAACCAACAATTTAAGAATTATAACTTTTAAAAGATGCCCATTTACTGAAAGCATAAGAAACACATATAAAGATAAAAGAAGATTTGATAAAGACGTACAAAACAATTACAGAAACCCAGGAAAAATCCTCTTGCTGGATTTCTTCAGAAAAATGCCCCATTAGGATGTATTCAATCATTCACTAATCGCACATCCAAACCTAGGAGGAACAATTGAAATCAGAACTCACCTGATATATGAGTACGAGAGAGAGAGAGAGAGAGGGAGAGAGTGAGAGAGAGAGAGTGAGGGAGAGAAAGAACAGTCCTGTTGCTGGCTCGGCAGTGCCCGAAAGAGGTGTTAGGGCTGCTGTTGCGTTGAAGGGAATCAAAGTGAATCAAACCCAGAAAATTTGAATCTGAAACAAATCCAGAAAAAAAAAGACTCAAAGGGGAATCAAAATGAAGAAAAAAGGGAATTTATCACACAATAATCAAGCAAATATGCTTGAATCAGAAATTTACCTGGAGGACTTCAGCGCTGCCAAATTCAAGCATCCAAACGGAAACACAAATAGTGGAGCATCCGATTTGGGTTTGGTGGCGAAGGAGATGGGTTTTAAGGTAGAGATTGATACGTCCACTCCTTTCGAGTCTGTGGAGGCAGTGAGTCGACGGTCACTTCTTATTGATGTCCCACGATTTGAGCCTTTTTTTTGGGCGTGGGTTTGCTAGGAATTCATGATTGAGCGTGCTCGTTTTTTGAGAGAGAGGAGGCTGAGCGGTTGAAGGAATTCGAGATGTTGAGCGTGTTTGTTTTTTAAAGGAAGGAGGCACGCGAATTTTCCAGCTTGGGCGGTTTAGAAAGTTGGATGCGAGGGAACTGAAAAATTTGAAGTTAGTCTAAAAATTTTCTTCGGTTTTAGGGGCATGCAAAATCACGCCTTAAAAGTCTATTTTTTAGGGCACGTATTGCACGCCTTAAAAACCAACTTTTTAAGGCATGCATTCAAAGCACGCCTTGGATAGTTATAAAAGAAGGCACGTCAATATTGCGCGCCCTAAATGATATAAGAGTAGGCTCTTTTAGGGCGTACAAAAATGCGCGCCCTAAAAAGGGAACATTTTAGGGCTCGCATTTTTGCACGCCCTAAAATTTTTTTAAGGCATGCATTCAAAGCACGCCTTGGATAGTTATAAAAGAAGGCATGCCAATATTGCGCGTCCTAAATGATATAAGAGTAGGCTCTTTTAGGGCGTACAAAAATGCGAGCCCTAAAAAGGGTACATTTTAGGGCACACATTTTTGCACGCCCTAAAAACTTTGTTTTGGTGTAGTGCATATAGATTGGGCATCGGCTTCTACAATTATTGCACCACTAGAATGAAACACGATATACTTTAATACAGATTTTCGAAGTATGAATCGACATCAATCCTTTTTAAGCTTGTAAACAGGTAGACTATAAATATATAAACACAATAATACAATAATAAAAAATTGAAAAACACAGAGTTCTAGCAGTGAATTATAATAAACTGAATATAAAAACGAAATAAGAATCATAAGAAATATATACTCACATATATTGAAATTGTCAAACTTGTGTACAAGAACATCAAACACTTGTATACAGGAGCAACACTCTCAAATAGCACACTCAAAGTTTACAAACTGGTTACACACTCCCACTCTTGCACTTGCACTCTTTTTTTACATGCTTACAACTGAGATCTTAAGGCTCCTTAAATAGAAAACGAAAACAAAAAGATAGAGCCATGTGTCAGCTGATGAAAGGTCGGAGCAAAAGCAGCCTACAATTATGAGCGGCATCTTCACTTTTGACTGTTTCCCTTCACTAGCAGATACTGTAGCCGACAAGATAAAAAGTGCTACAGTAAGGTGGCTGACAAGATAGAAAGTGCTACAGGAACAAGATAAGGATTGAAACTATCAGTCCCAATCGTATATTATCTTTTCTGTACTGATGCATTTCATGCTATTTTGTTTTTTGTTTGATAGGAGAGAAGATTCCGGTAGCAATCATCTTCATTTTCAAACCATCCACAGCTATCAACTGCATCTTGTCGGGAAGAAGCTGCTTCAGGTTTCATTTCGATATCATCATCATCCATATCTAGTAACTTGAGAACTTGATCTTTCAGATCCCGTTTTGAACATGAAGCAGGAAAAGCCTCTATCAGAGACTTAAGCTTTTCAGCTCTGGACCAAGAAGAGGAACAAGGACTGCCAAGAGTTTTTGTTTGTCTATCAGACAATAAAATAGATAAATTTTTGGCTTTAAAAGTATGAGGTTTTAAATGATCAATGTGAAATTTATCCCACCATCGAATAAAGATTTTTCTTTCAAGTTGAGGAATAAAAAACCACAAGTCATCATCATCTTCAATAAAACTGTAATCCCATTTCAGGATCCAAGGAAGTTCATAACAAATCAAGAACCAGAGGAATAATTTTCTTTTTTAAATATTTCAGAAAAGGAAGGGTCTATCTCTCGGGGTAAGAATTCAGAATTAGGTCCCCATACTAGAAACTAAGCTTGAAACCAGTTAGGAATCTCTTTCAGAGTTCCAATTTTCAACTTAATAAACCAAGTGTGAGAAAACCGAACATTGTGAAAACAAAGGATTTGATCCCAAGCTTTCTGGTAATCCCAGAAATTAAATCCTTTAGGGCTCATTTCAGAGCTTTTAAAAAAGTGTATTTTAGAGGGGTTTTCTCCCCAATCTTCTAAAGTGATTACTTTCAGAATCACTAATTTAGAAAAGGCAATCATATTGTTATTCACGCTGCGATAACGATGAACAACTTCCACAGATTTGGTTTCTATCAGAAGTCGTTCATACCAGTATCTTGGTTTCAGATATCCACGGATGTGATCACGAAGGTACTTTTCACCTACATCTCTAGGAGAAGAGCGAAAATCATGATTTTCAATAGGGATAATGGGTATAACCATAGTTTCACGAGATGGGTTGCTGGCAACTGCTTTCTCGCGCCCTTTAGAATAAGGTAAAGCTGAAGAGAGAGGAGTTGGATTCATAATAGCAGGACTAGGTTGGATAGTGGAAGAGGCTTTGCTGGAAATGGCTAGAGGTTTTTTCTGAGGATGATACATAGTAGGAGTTGGAAAGTTAGACCAAGAAGGTTCAGGAATTTTCTGAGTGATGGATGACAGAGGTTTATTCTTAGGGTAGAGGACGTAATAGTCAAATTTACCTGAGGGTTCATCAAGAAGGCCAACCTCCGGATCTCCTGCTTCAAACCTTGCTTGTAGCTTCTGCTGGGAGGTCCTTTTTCGAACCCTGCAAAAATTCACGAGTTAAGAAGTCAGGCAAAGAGTTATGCTTTCCTTTAATATATTCAATGTCAAAATCAAAAGCAGATAAAATTCCTTGCCATCGAGCAATGATTTGTTTTGATGCTAAGTTCTTAACATCTTTAAGAAAAATATCTTTTGCTGCTTTACAATCCACCCTTATCAGGAATTTTTTGTTAAGGAGATCGCTTTCAAATTTGGTGACTGAATGAACTATAGATAATAGTTCCTTTTTTACTGTCGAATAATTTTTCTGGGCTGGCTTCCAGATTCCAGAGGTGAAGCGCACGAGGACTTCTTTGGCATGAGTTCTTTGTTTCAGGACACCACCATAGCCTTCATCAGAATCATCGGTTTCGACAATCTTGAAGGCGTCCTGACAGGACCCGTCCCAACTGGACGTCAAAAATAGTGCCCGGTCCTGCTCTCGTCTGACAAGTCAACTAAAGGTCCAGAACTATCCTTCAGTGCTCGCTAGACAAGGGATAACTGCGCTGATTTCTGCTGCTACCTCTGCCTCACGATCAGTCTCGAACGTTGTACCACGGCCTGGAGGGTCACAAAACATAAAAGGTGTGAGTGGACAAAAATGACTTCTGATAAAAACATTTGCCAAAATTACATTCTTACCCTCCAGTTTTCACAAACTTGCATGCATATCGTAAAATATGAGTAATAGTATGAAATCATTCAAGTATGAACAGTGGACCGATAAAAATCTAAACATATTTACCCATGGTTCGTAAAACTCATGTTCACCAAATCAGTTCATGTTATAAAACATCAAATCCCGGCTCTCAGGCCAAAACATGTGAAAACATAATCACCTGGCCACAAAGACCAAAAACCCGTACTCAATACCAGTACGTCATCACAAACAACATCAATCAGCACTAATCACAAGTGCACAATAAATATATCAATCCAATCAATCCGCACTACTCACAAGTGCACAAATCATCACAATCACATCTGCACTACTCACAAGTGCACAATCAAACCATCAACTGCACTACTCACAAGTGCTGCACTGCGCGTAGGCCAATATCCAGTCACACTCTCGGGAACAGACACCTCTGGGCTCAACCCCCTCGGGCTCAGTCACCTCGGGCGAACACATCCCCAGGCTCAGACCCATCTGAGTGGTACATCCAGGCTCAGTCTCATCCGAGAAGCTGACTACCATAGGATCAACTCATGATCTTACAATCACATCCCCCAAGCTCCGGTCGTCTGGGTAATCCCTCCAAGCTTCGACCGTCTGGGAATATCACAATCACAATGAAAACCATCTCGGTAATTACATCCCAAAACCTTTCAATCAAATCTTGTCTTCATACAAAGTCAAGATCATTCCCGACTGGGTCTCAAAGCCCAAAATACCTTTTACACATAAACCGTTAAAATCACATTTTAAATCAATAAAATAATCCGGAAATCATCATTGACTCACCAACCAAGTCAAAATATCATTTTAGAAATCATTTAAACTCCGGGCCTAGCCCAAAACATCATTTGCACGTTCCTCGTAAAATGTGCCCGAAAGACTGATTAAAATAATCATAAAATCCCAATAAATCATTAATTTCACAATTTCACAAGTGACTCCAAATCCGAGTCAAAATAACTATTCACTTGGGTTCTCACGCCCAACATATCATTTTCACGCAAATCCATGCGTTGCAACCTCCGTTGCCATTTTCACGTAAATCCACGAAATCGACCCTTGACTCATTCCCGAGTCACCACATCATTTTTCAATCCATGACTCAATAATCCGAGTCCAAATATTATTTTCAATCAATTTCAATCCCGGACTCATAAACCAAGTCCAAACATCATTTTTACCAAATTTCGTAATTTCTCGAAAATCGCCCAAAAATATTAATATAATAATCATAAAATCGAGAAATTACCGGATTGAAACATAAATCATGCCCAAGCATATAAAATCATATAATAAGGCTTTTAAATCATATATGCATGCATCACGGTTAGAAAACAAAGTCCACTCACACACACCGTCCAAAACGGTTCGTTTCCGAGCTGCACGTTTTTCCGTAAAATTTGGAAATCACAACTCCTATCCAAAATCATTATAAAGGGTTACTAACATCTCAAAATACATCATATAATTTTCCCCAATTTTTTCGAAATTTAAATACGTATTTAACTCGTAAAACAAAACTTCGGATACGCGGAACATTATCGAAACAATATCCGATTCCCTCGAAACCAACGTTAAAATGTTCGTTACACTGAGAGGGTCAAAAGTCATGTTGACCTCACCTTGAGACTAGGCCGGACGCGCCCTCACGCGCCGCCGTGAGTGGCTGCGCGTGAAATCCACGCGCCTGCTACAGTACTGCCTTCCTCACCCGTTTGTCTGATAAACGGGTCCTTTAACCCGCGACACGACCCGGTTCAATGTCTGTCAATTCTACACCGTTTTCATCAATTCAAACATCCATTAGCATCGAATTAGTTTGAATTAAGGATCTGTGAACTTAATTACAATCGACCTTACCTCAATCCTCACGATCAATGATGAACACTCGAAGAACATCTGGCCACTGTTCATCATTCGAACTCCTTCAATTTCAATCGATTTCCTTAAATTGATTCAACCAGAAGCTTCAATGAACTCAGGTAAACATTTTCCCCAACTCAATTGAATCAATTCATGGCTCAAACTCCACGACTCAAACTCGATTCTTCGAAGAACAGCCGTACACTGAGCAATGATGGAACTTCATCAATCTCCAACTTTTTCCTTCAATTGATCTTTCCAGAAGCATCGTGGGATCCTCAGGAACATCATCCCCAGTTCAATTTCATCCATCGAAGCCTCAAATTCCTCGACTCAAGGTCGAAATTTCAGAAAGCTTCCTTCCTCAGTTCTACCTCAAATCGACCTCAATTCAACTTCGTTCCTTCTACAAAATTGATCGTAGCAATCCCAAAAGACTAAAACTGAACCCAATTTCGATCAACAAGGCTCAATTCTTCCAATTCGATTTTTCCTCCAAATTTCTAAAACCCGAATTCCAGTTTCCTTCTCACAATCAATCTCTCGTGTTTACCCAGTTGAGTTAGTCTCAACAAGCACTTGATTTTGCCCTCAAAACCAGTTAGAGAAGGCAGCTAACTCTCTCCAATTTGCTTCCCAAATTTTTACACGGTTTGAAGAACAAAGGAGATTAATGGAGGAATTAAAAATAATTAGGATTAATTAATTAATAAAACATAATAATTATGTTTTCCCCAAAACATGGGATCTGGTTTCATGCCTGAATTTAGGGGATGAGTGACACTTGTCACTCATCCAAGTGTGTTCAGTCACCGGGTACTGTTCATATTAAAATATTATTTTAATCCCGGTTCGTTCGGTTAATCGAGCCCGATTCCGTGACCATAACTTCGTCGTCGAATCTCCGATTTCGGCATGCCGCCAGTCGTTGGATTCGTATCGACGATACCTACGTAACGGTCCTTGGCCCTCGTCCATCGGACCTCCCGGGTCAAAAGTCAACATTTGGCCCCTAATATGCCAAATTACCAAAATACCCCTCAACTTCCGAACACCATAACTTTCACCTCGAATGTCGGAATCGAACGTGCCACCTGTCTATGAACTCGTGACGTCCCGAACTACGTCACAGTCATCGGTCAAAGTACGTTTGACCGCCCGAACTAAAAGTCAACATTTTGCCCATGCTAGGGGCAAAACGGTCATTTTGCACGTTTCGTCCGATTTCACTCAACTAATCCCTGATTAGTCATTATAAATCATAATTAATTAATATTCAATCCCGATATTCGGGATGGGTCATTACTTCTGGATCTGCTAAAGCTAGGCAGGGAAGTTCCTTAACTTTTCTTTTTAGGAGTCTGACAACTTTTGTTTGCTCCTCAGTCCAAGGAACTGGATTCTTCTTCAGTCGATCAAAGAGCGACTTGCTGTCTTTGGCTAAGTCTTTGAAGAAATCTCTTACATAATTCAGACTTCCCAAGAATCTTTGTAGTTGCTTCTTTTCTAGAATTTCATCTGGAAATTTGTCCGCAAACGCCATGGCGCGGTCGATTGGGAGAATAATTCCATGGTGGAAAATTAAAAATTGAATTTTCTTCACTAAGATGGCTATCCCACCATCCTCGAAGCTGTCCAATGAATCCAGCAACAATGGCTTGAGCAATTCTATGATCAGAATTACCATGAATCATGCTTCCAGATGAGAACATCATTATGTGTCTCATAGTATTAAGTACTTGGTAATCAGTTTGTCCGTCAATGTTCCATTCAACGATTTTGGACAGGATTCACGATTCCTGGCAAGTACCGAAAATTAGGAAAACGTGTGCAGCTCGGATAGCGAGCGGTTTGGACGGTGTGTGAGTGGACGTTTGTTTTATAAACTGTTATGCATGCATAGTTAAATGTTTTACATGATTGATTTCACGATTTGGTTTGCAATGACGTCATGGTGATTTGGCATGATTAGTGGTGATTTAATGATTATTTTAATCAGTCTTTTGGGCACATTTTACGAGGAATGTGCAAATGTTGTTTTGGGCTAGGCCCGGAGTCAAAGAGGTTTCTAAAAGGATATTTTGACTTAATTGGTGAGTCAAAAATGATTTCTGGATTATTTTACTATTTCAAATGAGATTTTATGGAATTACGTGTAAATGATATTTGGGCTTGAGACCATGTTGGGAATACTTTTGACTTGGTTTGAAGTCATGGATATGATTGATATGTGTTTGTGGTATGGATTTTGTTTGTGATTGTGGATACTGGACCATGTTCTAGATGGTGCGAGTGCAGTTCCTAGACAGGACTCGGATGTTACGTGAGTGCAGTTCTCGAGTATGTGGTACGTCTAGATGATGCGTGTGCAGTTCTCAGACATGACTGATATGACTCGGATGGTGTGTCAGGACCCGTCCCAAAATCTCCCGAGATTAACGTGGGAACGGCTTGATCCCGTCTGACACAAAGTGTCAGACTAGGGAAAATTCCATCTCTAGCCCTGGCCGGGGCTATCAGAGTACGCCAGGATCGTAGGAGGAGGGGAGTGATGTCTCGTCTCTGTTACAGCCCGCATCATCGATCAACCTGAAGAGCATTAAAACACGAAAAGTCGTGAGTGGACAAAATAATATTTCATTTAAAACCTTTTTGCATAAAGACATTTATCCCCTTCATAACATACACATGCATTTAAAACCATTTATCAAACATTTGTAAAAGCCTTTGTCAAACATTTTCAAAACCTTTCAAGGGTTCATGCCCAGCCCCATAAACCGTCATGACCCATAAATCCATTTGGGTCTCCAAACCGAAATCACAAAAACCTGTAAGTCAAATCACTAGGGTCTCAGCCCAAATGACGTCACGTGGGTCTCAGCCCAAAACCATTCTCAAAATATCACAAACGGGGTCTCCGCCCCAAATCATTTTCACAATTTCAAATACGGGGGTCTCTGCCCCAAATCACTTTCTAAAACATAGAACATGGAACACGGGGTCTCCACCCCCAAATTACTTTTCTAAAATTTTCATACGTACTCGTACGTATATGACAGGACCCATCCCAATCCCCCCGGGATTAGTGCGGAATGACCCTGCTCCCGTCTGACACGAAGTGTCAGACAAGGGATATTTCTGACCTTTGCCCTCCCGGGTTATCAGAGTACGCCAGGATCCGGAGGAGGTATGTGATATCTCGGTCTCTGCTACAGTCCACATCCGATGTCAACCTGAAAGACAGTCAAAACATTAAAAGCTGTGAGTGGACAAAACCAAAGTTTATAAAAATATTTCATAAGAAGACATTTGTACCCTTCACTAAAAAGCATGCATGCATTCGAAAACCATTTATCAAACCGTTCATTAGAGCCTTAGACCAAAATCATAAGAAACCAAATACACGGGCCACTGCCCAAATCCATGAAGATACCAAACACACGGGCCACTGCCCAAAACCTGCGCACATCACATATCACATATTTATATCACATACACATATAATTCACACAACCAATCCTGTCACGGTTTCCAAAGCTACGCGCGTGCTACCCATGTCTCAATCCGAGTCTTCTCAAAGTCAAGATCAATGTCCGCAGACCACTGACCCTACCCGAGGTAATAGTAATCATAGCCTACCTGAGAGTAAGAAACCTAACTGGGGGGGGGTGACTCCACTCAGTCGGTGCTCCGTGACTACTCCGGGGTCCACCCAGGCCAACGACCCTCCCCGGAGGAGATAATAGAAGTAAAGGAAGGTATATGAATACATATATATACATAACATAAACATTCATGTCCGGTTCCCTTGAACCGCCATGATCCATAACATCCATTAACCAGGGTTCATGCCGGTTCCCATAAACCGTCATGAACCACAACGACCTTTCCAAAATTCGTGTCGGTTCCCATACACCGCCATGAACTTGGAAATCCATCTAGGGTCCCTGACCCAAAATCATCAGTGTAAAACAACTGGGTCTCGTGCCCGAACATATGACTCAACTGGGCACCGTGCCTGATATCTAAGGGTCAGTCACGACTCCTATCATAGTGATGCGTGCAACCATCCATCCTGGTACGCCCTCAATCCTGGTATGTCGCCGTGAACGAATCAACCGACACGACCACCACAAGATCATGGTGCACTCATAACCGATCGCTATCCTGAACCGTCAACACTCCGAAGTCGAGCCTCCCCAGGCTGCCCGACCACGAATCGTGCATCGTGACCTCTCCGGAAGGAACACATCCAAATCCGGAGGCGAGCGTCGTATCGTTGACCACCGTGCACAAAGCACCCGTCGCGACCACGATTTATACCCGAAGGTCGTAAATAGCATCATATGCCTGAGACAAAACCAAATGGGTCTCATACCCGAGTTTATCCTTTTAGAAATCCAAAACCTTTTCATTTAGACCAATAAAGACATACAGACCCGTATAGGCACCGTATAGGGCCGAAACCTCGAAATACGTGCCTATACGTAACCACACATCCAAATGCACTCATGTCATCACAAAAAAGTATTTAAAATATATAATAAACATTTATGCATGCACCAATTTAGAAAACAAGGTCCACTCACAGACCGTCTGAGCTACCGCCTCGATTTGCGTGCCATACGGCTCCCCGAGCCGATCACCATCACCGGGACTCCCAAACCTGTCCAAATTTTAATAGAAGGTTACTAACTACTTAATTAACCTCCTACCAAAGCCTCGTAAATTTCCTGAACTTTTAACTATTTTTAAACCGATCCTAAACCTTCGGATGCCCCGAAACATATCGAGACGGTGTCCGATTGACACGAAACCAGTCCCAAAACGTTCGTTACATTGAATAGAAGATTTCCCGTGTTGAACACTTCCCCAAATTATGGCCCACGCGCCCTCATGCGCTCCAAAAAGGGCCAAATCACTATTCATCATCATCAACCTCAGGAAAACCGGTATGAACCGACGTGACCGGTTCAGTGCTTTCCCCTCTTTGTTTTGGTCCGATTTCAACCCCAATCAATCCTATAATTCCTATTTTCTCATTTCCTATCGAACCCAATTAACAAAACCGACCAAAACCTCCTAAATCGATCCTTAGAAATCACCCCCCATGACCCATGTTTTTCCCGGCCACCTTCCAGTCTTCCTCCGCCGTGAACCGCCCTCCAAACCATCCTAAAATGTCCCTAGCAACTCCCTAATCATCTCCCAATCACCCACAATGAACCATAATGTCATATTCAAAATAATGGAAAAATGGGCATTAATCGGGTAATCGGGTTACCTGTCTTCTCTGCCGTGTATGGCCGTCCAGCCACTCTCAACCACCATCCTCTGCTTCCTCAACCACTCTCTCACTCTCTGGCTTCTCATCATGATCGAATGGATGGGTTGTGGTTTAAGGGGGATGGTGAGATCGGGTTGTGTTTGGGTGTGTGTGTGTTTGAAATGAAGAAAATGAAATGAACGGTGCAAGAAGGGAACTCGTCCATTGGGCATCAGGACAAATATCTGGGCCCACTAGAGTCCAAAAGTGAACTCGTCTCGTAATTCGTGCAATAGTGCACTTGAACTTCCGTGAACCGTAACTTCGCCGTCGAACGTCCGAATTCGACGTGCCGCCTGTCTATGAACTCGTGACGTCACAAACTACATCACGGTCCTCGGTCAAAGTCCATTTGACCGCCCGATTGAAAAGTCAACATTTTTCCATGCCCAGGGGCAAAACGATCATTTCGTCTCGTTCGTCCGATTTCGCTCAACTAATCACCGATTAGCCTCACTAATCGTGATTAGTCACTAATCTAATATATGAATTTGGGACGGGTCGTTACAATATAACCCATCCTAGGCACTTCTGAGAAGATGCCAACTCGGGGCACACAGCCCCTAGGGAACATGACAGGACCCATCAAAATCCCCCCGGGATTAGTACGGGATGACCCTGCTCCCGTCAGACACGAAGTGTCAGACAAGGGATATTTCCGACCTTTGCCCTCCCGGGCTATCAGAGTACGCCAGGATCCGGAGGAGGTATGTGATATCTCGGTCTCTGCTACAGTCCACATCTGATGTCAACCTGAAGGGCAGTCAAAACATTAAAAGCTGTGAGTGGACAAAACCAAGAGTTTATAAAAACTTTTTATAAGACATTTGTACCCTTCACTAAAAAGCATGCATGCATTCGAAAACCATTTAACCGAAAGAAGCATATGTGGGAACTAAGCCCAAAACCATAATGAAAACGACCGTACGGGCCACTGCCCAAATCCTGTGTAACCACACATCACATATCATATATCATATTTATATCATATACACATATAATTCACACAACCAATCCTGTCACGGTTTCCAAAGCTACGCGCGTGCTACCCAGGTCTCAATCCGAGTCTTCTCAAAGTCAAGATCAATGTCCGCAGACCACTGACCCTACCCGAGGTAATAGTAATCATAGCCTTCCTGAGAGTAAGGAACCCAACTGGGGGGTGACTCCACTCAGTCGGTGCTTCGTGACTACTCCGGGGTCCACCCAAGCCAACGACCCTCCCCGGAGGAGATAATAGAACAAGTAAAGGAAGGTATATGAACATATATATATATACATAACATAAACATTCATGCCCAGTTCCCCTGAACCGTCATGATCCATAACATCCATAACAAGGGTTCATGCCGGTTCCCATAAACCGTCATGTACCATAATGATCTGAAAAGGGTTCATCCCGGTTCCCATAAACCGTCATGTACCATAATGATCTGACAAGGGTTCATGCTGGTTCCCATAAAACGTCATGAACCACAATGACCTTTCCAAAGTTCATGCCGGTTCCCATAAACCGTCATGAGCTTGGAAATCCATCTAGGGTCCCTGACCCGATATCATCAGTGTAAAACATCTGGGTCTCGTGCCCGAACATATGACATCAACTGGGCACCGTGCCCGATATCGAAGGGTCAGTCACGACTCCGATCATAGTGATGCGTGCAACCATCCATCCAGGACCGCCCTCAATCCTGGTATGTCGCCGTGAACGTATCAACTGATGCGACCACCACAAGATCATAGTGCACTCCTCACCGATCGCTATCCTGAACCGTCAGCACTCCGAAGTCGAGCCTCCCCAGGCTGCCCAACCACGAATCGTGCATCGTGACCTCTCAGGAAGGAACACATCCCAATCCGGAGGCGAGCGTCGTATCGTTGATTGCAGTGCATATAGCACCCGTCGCGACCACGATTTATACCCGAAGGTCGTAAATAGCGTCATATGCCCGAGACAAAACCAAATGGGTCTCATACCCGAGTTTATCCTTTTAGAAATTTAAAACCTTTTCATTTAGAACAATAAAGACATACAGACCCGTATAGGCACCGTATAGGGCCGAAACCTCGAAGTACGTGCATATACGTAACCACACATCCAAATGCACTCATGGCATCACAAAAAAGTATTTAAAACATATAATAAACATTTATGCATGCACCAATTTAGAAAACAAGGTCCACTCACAGACCGTCCGAGCTGCCGCCTCGATTTGCGTGCCACTTGGCTCCCCGAGCCGATCACCATTACCAGGACTCCCAAACCTGTTCAAATTTTAATAGAAGTTTAATAACTACTTAATTAACCTCCCATCAAAGCCCCGTAATTTTCCCGAACTTTTAACTATTTTTAAACCTACCCTAAACCTTCTGATGCCTCGAAACATATCGAGACGGTGTCCGATCGACACGAAACCAGTCCCAAAATGTTCGTTACATCGAATAGAAGATTTCCCATGTTGAACACTTTCCCAAATTATGGCCCACGGGTCCTCACGAGCCCTTAGAAAGTTGAAAACACTGTTCATCGTCATCAACCTCAGAACTGAACCAGTTACTATTCACGAGTATTGTTCACCGTACGATTTTCTTGGGTTTTTGGACTGATTCGGGGTCCGTTTGGTCCCATTTTAATCCCTAAATTCCTATTTCTTCATTTCCTATCTAACCCAATCCCTAAAACTAAGAAAAATCACCCGAAACGGAGCTTCCATCCGCCATAAATGGTGGCCGGATTTTCTCCGGCCGTTCACGGCCATTTCCGGCCATCCTAAGCCCAAAAAATAATCCTATTCTACTCCTAGGGTCCCCAGAAACCTAACCTAATTAAAGAAATCGATTAAAAACCATTAAAACTCAAATTTGGATTTTTGAACATTTTCCTTACCTCACGGTCT
Organism: Prinsepia uniflora; assembly: GCA_032719365.1. NCBI lineage: Eukaryota > Viridiplantae > Streptophyta > Magnoliopsida > Rosales > Rosaceae > Prinsepia > Prinsepia uniflora. The sequence continues at coordinate 8,255,566 of CM064868.1, read as the reverse complement.
CTCCCGCCGTCGCCACCGCCGTCCCCCGCCGTGGCTTGCCATCTTCAGGCTCTCATCACCTCACTCACGGTCACACACAAGCACATGAGGAATGGTGGTATGTGTGTGTGTGCTTGTTCGAAGAACAAAGAAGAAAATGAAGAAAATGGAGAAGTATGAAAAAATGGGGGGTTTCGGGTTTGTGTGTTTGGGGAAGGGGAAAATGTTAAGCTGATGAGGGAGATGAGGATTTAATGGATGGTGAGGATCTAAGGGATTAAATGGAATAAAGGGCCAAGATTGAATGATGGAAAGATTAATTATAAAATAATTATTATATTAATATTTAATTAACTAGATCTACAATTTAGGGGTATTGACCAATAGGATGAGTGACACTTGTCACCCATCCATGGGACCCACTGAAAATATCTTGGCCAATCAGATTTTGCCAAATCATCCCGTCTCGAAGTACGTGTAGTGAAATCGAACTTCCGTGACCTATAAGTTCCCCGTTCGAAGTCCGATTTCAGCGTGCTGTCTGCCTATGGATTCGTATCATCCTTATCTACGTAATAGTCCTCAGCCCTCGGCCATCGGACATCCCGGTCAAAAAGTCAACTTTTTTGCCCTTTTAACCAAAATTACCAAAATGCCCCTAAACTTCCGAACGTCATAACTTCCTCCTCGAACGTCGGAATTGAACGTGCCACCGGTCTATGAACTCGTGACGTCATGAACTACGTCACAGTCATTGGTCAAAGTCTGTTTGACAGCCAGAATGAAAAGTCAACGTTTTGCCACGACCAAGGGCAAAACGGTCATTTCGCATCGGTCGTCCGATTTTGCCCAACTAATCACGGATTAGTCTCACTAATCGTGATTAGTCACTAATCTAATCTAGGAATTCGGGACGGGTCGTTACAGAACACATCCCCGATATAATCACGATGTCATCATATCTATCTAGTGTGCATACTACTCGGGGTCTCACTCCGAGTCTTCTCCCAGGAATCTCCATCTAGGACGCTCAATCTCTAGATCTAGTTTGAGCTCTCTCTCTGGATCTAGTCCACATATCTCTCAGGAATCTGGTCCGGGACCACATCATATCTCGTAACCTCCACTCCTGGAGCGGGATCCCTATTGGGATACCCACTCTGGTCTGTGGATCATGACTCTCTAGTTCGACGTCTAGAGAAGACCATATAAACATGTAGAGGGTTCATATACAATTTCCAAAACACTTTCTTTCTTTCTCAAAACATATTTCAACAACTGGGTCTCATACCCGATTCATCTCAACAAGATTCCTCGAATCCGATTCAAATCCATTTCACAGGCCTCGACCTAAATCCTCAGTTCAACAGGGTCTCATGCCCGAATTCTCATTTCACAAACTGAACTGGGACTCAAGCCCGATGTTACATTCAACTAGGCATCATGCCCAATACCACGACTAACTGGGCCCTAAGACAAAACCATAAAGCAACGGGACCTCAAGTCCCATTTCACAACCAACGGGGCCTTAAGCCCGATATCTCAACTAAATGGGTCTTGGGCCCGATATCATAAACCAACGGGGCATCAAGCCCTATAGTACCACTAACTGGGCCTCAAACCTGAATCGTAAACCAACTGGACCGTCGGTCCGATCGTATGGCTCAAATGGACCGTAGGTCTGATTCCTCGTCAATCAAATAGACTCCAAGTCCGAGAGTTTGTAAATCAATTGGGTCTCACGCCCGAGTTCATGTTTCCAAATCCAAAATCTGTTTATTAAACGCTCGTTGAAAACCTAGAATGTATAAGCATCGTATAAAACGAAAAATCTCAAAATACGTGTAAATACGTAAATCCTAGGCTACCACAAACAAATGCACTCATGGCATCACAAAACATATATTAAAATAATTATAAAACATTTATGCATGCATCGAATTCGAAAGAAAGGTCCACTCACAGACCGCCTGAAGTCGCGCCTCGATACGCGTGCCATAACGTCTTCCCGTGCCATAACTACTTCAATAACCTCTCACTAAAGTCCCGTAATTTTTCGGAATTTCTAACTATTTTTAAAAGTGAACCTAAACCTTCGGACAGCCCGAACTATATCGAAACAATATCCGATTGACACGAAATCAGTCCCAAAATGTTCGTTACATCGAATAGATGAAATTACATGTTGGAACCACCCTCAAAGGACGGCTCATGCGCCCGTACGCGCCCAAAGAAGGGACTGCGCGTGGGCCTCACACGCCGCTGCACAGTGTCCTTCTTCCTCGAGACGGCTGGTTCTCTAGTTCGGCCGGTCCAGTTGGACTGGCATGACCGGTTCGGCTAGTTTCCTCCTCTATTTTTCGTCTGTTTGCTTACAATCCAATCCCTAAATTCCTATTTTCTCATTTCCTATCCATTCCAATCCCTACACCTAAGTTAAAACCCTTAAATCCTAACCATAATCAAAGGGCCTCACGGCCCTGTTTTTCCCGGCCACCCTCACGGCTTCCTCCGCCGTGAACCAACCTCCAAATCCTCTTAAAACCTTCCTAGCAACTCCCTAATCATCTCCCAATCACCCACAACTAACCATAATGTCCTATTAGAAAATAATGGAAAAATGGACATAGGTCGGGTAATCGGGTTACCTGGGCCTTCACTGTAACACCCCGGAAATTCGAGGATTTTAATATTGTAATTTAATATATGAATTGACATTTTTACCCTTGTGAATGGTATGGCCAAATTATTGACTTTTTGATTGGTTGGTCAAATGGATTTTGACCAGTGACCGTGACGTAGTTCGGGACGTCACGAGTTCATAGACAGGGGGCACGTCCAATTCGGACGATCAGGGAAAAAGTTATGACTATCGGAAGTTCAGAGGCATTACCGTAATTTGGACTTTAGGGGCGAAAATGTTGACTTTTCGTTTGGAAACTAATTTTCACATGACTCAAGGACCGTTAGGTAGGTCTCGATGTCCTGAGTCCGCAGACAGGCGGCACGCCGAAATCGGACTTCGTACGGGGAAGTTATGGTCAGAAACGTGAATTCGGGAGTTTCGCGTCTCTATAATCGTGTCGAATATTTTATTCTGATATTCTGATTGGAGGACACCTGGATGAGTGACAAGTGTCACTCACCCATTGGATAGATTGGATCAGATCCACTATGGGTTTAAATACCATTAAAACCAACTTTTAATTCCAGCCATTGATCTGAAACCTCCAGATTTCATCCCAACCATTGATCTCATCCCTGAGATCAAATCTGGACCATCCATTTTGTGTGAACAGATTCCCTCCATTTCTATATATTTTCCTACCCGACACCACATTCTGCCCATTTCAACCATCACACCTGCATAGCACCTGGTTCCTGCGTTGTGAGTGGCTGGACTGGACTGGTGAGGCGGCAGACGGCAGTGAACACGGTGGCGAGACATGCAGTCCTCAAAACCCGAAACGGTTTGAAAAACTCAGAATTTGAAACTTGATTTCTAACGTGTGTCTTTGATTTCTATTAACCCTAATCGATTCTTGGGACTAATAGGAACCTCAAGAGCTTATTTTCGTGAGCTGAGAAGGCTTGAACGAAGGCTAAACGGCGACAGGAAAAACCGGGTTATGTTCATCGAGGTAAGTCTCTGATCCAGTGCTTGTTTGATGATTTTAATTAGCTAGAACCCTTTCTGGGATTGAGACGAGTAATTAGGAACAAACCTGAACAAAAATGGTTGAGAATTGAGGGATTGGTGACCGGTTCATGATCGCGGGTCTGATCGACCCAGTTGCAGAGAAACAGGTCGACTCGTCTGAGGGCAGGGGTGATGACGTGGCACCCTATCAGACCTGTCAGTGATGTGGACCACTCTTGTGTCGACACATGTCACATGTCAGTGCACAGTCAGCACTGACATGTCAGTGATGTGGCCCAATCAGGGACTGCCACATGTCACTTTAGTGACGTGGACCAGTCCCGTGCTGACACGTGGCACATGTCAGATCTGACACGTGGCCTGACAAATCAGTGAGGTGGACCAATCGGGTGTTGACACGTGGCACCTGCCAGAGTCTGACATGTCAGACCTGACAACTATCAGATGACGTCAGCATGACGTCATGCTGACGTCAGCAGGGACTGTTCCTGCTTTGACCGACGCGTTGACCGGCACGTGGGGGCGCGTGTGAACAGTGTTTTTGGTGGGACCACCACCATTCTTTAGGTTTCGATGATCCGGATCCAATGGCGGTGGTTTCGGGTGGATCAGAGATCATTAAGTTGGTTAAAATGAGGTTTATTGCCTCGGGAAGCGCGTTCCGGCGGCTTTGCCGGGCCGGTTTCAGTCTAGGGTTTCATGGTTAAATGTTAGGGGTTTGTATTGACCTTTACGTATACCTTGGACATGACAAGGATTGTACAATTGTACCAGAACGAGGGTATACGTTCGGTTTTCAGGAGGATTGTACTGTGAGTGGGCCGTTTTCCTTAAACCCTTGCGTGCATAAATGTTTTCTGGTTTACTTATATATATTCACATGCTAAAAACAAATAACGGTTTTGATGATATGGAAATTATGGTTATGGCACGTTTCACGGTATTTGGGCATGAGACCCGTCTGATGAAACTTAAAGATTAGTTTGGATTTTATTTATGTATATATATATGCTTTGCATGTGGATATCAATAAAATGTATTTGGTACTGCACTGTATAGATCCATTCATGTGATACTGTCTCCTCCGGATGAGGTACCCAGGAGTGGTCACGGACTTCTAGAACGTCCAGCATCTATGACGCTAAGCAATGGGGATGCTGTACCCGAACGGGGTTCGGGGATTGAACTCGGAATTGAGACCCGAGTGGCACGCGTAGCCTTGAGATTGTGACCTTATTGGACGTCAGGGACGTCAGACATCGGGGATGTCAAGATCAGAGTGTATAGTGTAGTGGCTAAAATTATGTTTATGGTTTTATTATATGCCTTATGATACATATTATATGAATTATGGTTTTTTTAAATTCTGATGCATGCATGTTTGGAAAACGGAGGGGTAAATTATATGTTTTACTTACTAAACGATTTTATAAACTTGAGTTTCGGTCCACTCACCCTTAATGTTTTGGTAACCCCTCCAGGTCGTGCTACTGAGGTAGAGGAGGAACCTGAGGCTGAGGCATAGATCTACTTCTGCGTACCTGAATCCCTGTTGGGTGATTTTACTCGCAGGTTTATATTAGAGTCGTGCTCGCAACTTGTGATTTGGATTTCATCCCTTGTCTGACATCTGTTTATTTCGAACTTGATGTAAAACTTTAATTTGGTTTTTATGCATTTGAACGTTTAAGGTTAAAATTGGAACATTATTTTGGGTGTCAGACGGGAGCAGGGCACGTCCCCATGTGGTCCCAGAGAGGATCGGGGCGGGTCCTGTCATTCACCGTCGTGTGCGGCGGTCCAGACACTCCCAGCCACCGTCCTCAGCTCCCTCAGCCTCTCTCTCACTCTCTGGGTTTCCCAGATGATCATATGGGGTGCAGGTTTGGATGTGGGTGGAAGTGAGATCGGGTTGGGTTTGTTTGGATGAATGGAAAACAAATCAAGATGATCGATGCAAGTACGTTAAGGGGTGGCTAGTGGATGGGTGACACTTGTCACTCATCCATTGGTCTAATAACAAATATTTGGGCCCCACTAATTTTCAAATAGTCCTTGTATCGTAAAATGTGCAACAGTACTTTGGAACTTCTGTGAACCGTAACTTCTCCGTCGAACGTCCGAATTTGACGTGCAGCCTGTCTATGGATTCTTATCGTCTCGATCTACGTAATGGTCTTTGGCCCTCGGCCATCAGACCTTTCGGGTCAAAAGTTAACTTTTTGCTCCTATTCATCCAAAATTACCAAATTGCCCTTGGACATCCGAATATCATAACTTCTTCCTCGAAAGTCAGAATTAAGCGTGCCACTTGTCTATGAACTCGTGACGTCCCGAAATACGTCACGGTCATCGGTCAAAGTCCATTTGACCGCCTGAATGAAAAGTCAACGATTTGTCCATTTTAGGGGCAAAATCGTCATTTCTCTCGAACGTCCGCTAATCCTCGTCTAATCCCCGATTAGCCTCGCTAATCCGTCATTAATTCTTAATTAATCCCATTAATTTGGGACGGGTCGTCACATGGTGCTTGAGTGCAATTCCCGAGGTTGGCCTACGCGTAGTGCGGGTGTGATTGTGTGATTGTTTGTGCACTTGTGAGTAGTGCGGGTTGATTGATTGATTGATTGTGCAATAGTAAATAGTACTATTTGATGTTGATTGTGATTTTCAGGACCCGTCCCCAATCCCCCTGGGATTAACGAGGAACGCTCATGATCCCGTCTGACACGGAATGTCAGACAAGGGAAATTTCCGACCTTAGCCCTCTCGGGCCATCAGAGTATGCTAGGACCCGGAGGATGTATGTGATATCTCGGTCTCTGCTACAGTACACATCCGCTGTCAACCTGAAGGGCAGTCAAAACATTAAAAGCTGTGAGTGGACAAAACAAAGAGTTCGTAAAAACATTTAATCGAAGACATTTGTACCCTTCACTAAAAAACATGTATGCATTCGAAAATCGTTTATCCAAAAGAACCACATGTGGGAACTAAGCCCAAAACCATAATTGAAAGAACCATAAAGATTCAACCATATGGGTCACTGCCCAAATCCATGCGGGACTCAGCCCAAACCATAATAAAACCACGTACACGGGCCACTGCCCAAAACCTGTATCCATCACACATCATATTTCATATCTCATATATCATATTTCATATTTCATATAGCATATATCATATATACATATAATTCACACAACTAATCCTGTCACGGTTTCCAAAGCTACGAGCGTGCTACCCCGGGCCTCAAACCCAAGTCTCTCAGAGTGCAAGGTCAATTTTCATAGACCAATGACCCTACCTGAGGTTATAGTACAAGCATTTCTGAGAGTAAGGAACCCAACTGGGGCTAATTCACTCAGTCAGTGCTCTGTGACTACTCCGGGGTCCACCCAGGCCAACGACCCTCCGCGGAGGAGATAATAGATGTAAAGTTAGGTATATGAACATATATATATATATATACATAACATAAACATTCATGCCCGGTCCCCCTGAACCGTCATGATCTATAACATCCATTTAAAGGTTCATGTCGGTTCCCATAAATCGTCATGTACCACAATAACCTTTCCACGGTTCATGCCGGTTCCCATAAACCGCCATGAACTTGGAAATCCATCTAGGGTCCCTGACCCGAAATCATAACCATAAAGTAATTGGGTCTCGTGCCCGAACATATGACATCAGCTGGGCATCGTGCTCGATATCTAAGGGTCAGTCACGACTCCGATCGTAGTGATGTGTGCAACCATCCATCCAGGACCGCCCTCAATCCCGGTATGTCGTCGTGAACGTATCAACCGACGCGACCATCACAAGATCATGGTGCACTCATCACTGATCGATATCCTGAACCGTCAGCACTCCGAAGTCGAGCCTCCATCGGCTACCTGACCACAGATCGTGCGTCGTGACCTTTCCGGAAGGAACACATCTCAATCCGGAGGCGAGCGTCGTATCGTCCGTCATCGTGCACATAGCACCAGTCGCGACCACGATTCAGACCCGTAGGTCGTCCATAGCGTCATATGCCTGAGACAAAACCAAATGGGTCTCATACCCAAGTTTATCCTTTTGGAAATCCAAATCTATTTCATTTAGACCATCATAGAGATACAGACCCGTATAGGCACCGTATAAGGCCGGAACCTCGAAATACGTGCATATAAGTAACCACAACCAAATGCACTCATGGAATCACAAAACATGAATACATATAATAAACATTTATGCATGCACCAATTTAGAAAACAAGGTCCACTCACAGACCGTCCGAGCTGCCGCCTCGATATGCGTGCCATATGGCTCTCCCGAGCCAATCACCATCATCGGGACTCCCAAACCTGTCCAAATCGTAATAGAAGGTTACTAACTACTTAATTAACCTCCCAATAAATTCCCGTAATTTTCCGAAATTTTTAACTATTTTTAAAGTCGATCCTAAACCTTCCGATGCCCTAAACATTATCGAGACGGTGTTCGATCGACACGAAACTAGTCCCAAAATGTTCGTTACATCAAATAGAAGATTTCACGTGTTGAAGACGTTTCCAAAATGTCCCTCATGTGCCCCCACGCGCCCAGGGAAGGTTCTGCGCGTGAGATCACTCGCGCACAATTCATCATCTTCTGAAACGCGTTGAACCGGTTTTTCCTGCAACTGAACCGACCAAACCGGTCCAGATCGGTTCAGTGTCCTATCCTTCGTATTTTTGATCCATTTTAATAACTAAAGTTTCCCCTACTTAAACTTAGTCTTCCTAACTATCAAAAGCATAAGAAAAGCAAGGAGAACCGTACCTCCTTGATCGTCCATGGCGGTGGCGACTTCCTCCACTGTCCACCGTCATTCCAAGCCGTCCTAAGCCTCAAAATCAATCCAGGCATTCTCCTTATACCACCAGGAAGTCAACCTCATTAATAGAATCGAGTAAAAACCCCACAAACCCAAACTTGAAAGTTCAAACTTGTTTACCCATGGGTTTCGGGTTTTCCCCGCCGTGAGCCTTCACCGTCCTCCTCAGTCCCTCTGTCACACTCAATGTAACACACACACACAAGATGGATGATGGAGGTGGGGGATATGTGTGTTTCAGGCGTGTGTTTAGTTTTGAAAGCAAAAAGACGAAGAAATGGTTTTGGTGTCGTGAAAGAGAAGTGAGATGTGATTAATTGATGGTGATGATCAGAAAAGAGTGAGATGAGATGGACGGTAATGATTTAGGGAGCATAGGAATGGATGACCAAGATTAAATATGGGATAATTGGAAATTATAAAATAATCAAAGATAATATTATTTAATTAACTAGATCCACAAATTAGGGGTTTGGACCAATGGGATGAGTGACACTTGTCACTCATCCATGGGTCCCACTTAAAATATAAAGCCAATTAGAATAGGCCAAGTCATCATCGTCTCGAAGTACGTGCATAGTGAAATTGAACTTCGGTGACCCATAACTTTCACGTTCAAAGTCCGATTTCAGCGTGTTGCCTGTCTATGGATTCGTATCGTCCCGATCTACGTAACGGTCCTTGGCCCTCGGCCATCGAACCTCCCAGTTCAAAAGTCAACTATTTGCCCCTTTTAACCAAATTTACCAAATTACCCTTGAACTTCCGAACGTCATAACTTTTTCCTCGAACGTCGGAATTGAACGTGCCACCTGTTTATGAACTCGTGACGTCCCAAACTACGTCACAGTCATCGGTCAAAGTACATTTGCAGCCAGAACGAAAAGTCAACATTTTACCCACTCCAAGGGCAAAACGGTCATTTTGCATCATTCGTCCGATTTCGCTCAACTAATCACCGATTAACCTCACTAATCATGATTAGTCACTAATATAATCCCAGAATTTGGGACGGGTCGATATAGTGATTGTGTAGTGGTATTGAGTACGGATTTAGGTTATTTTTTGCGTATTGGTATTGAGTACGAGTTTTTGGTCTTTGTGGCCAGGTGATTATGTTTTCATATGTTTGGCTTGAGAGCTGGGATTTGATCATGTTCATGTGCTTTGGCTGGAAAGCCGGTGATTGTTATTCATATGTTTTACCTATGCATGCATGGTTTGATAAACTGGAGGGTAAATGATGTATTTTGAAATGTGTTTTAAATGATATTATTTTTGTCCACTCACACCTTTCCTGTTTTGATGACCCTTCAGGCCGTGGCACGACGTTCGAGACTAATCGAGAGGCGGAGGCATGAGCGGAAATCAGTGTTGTTATCCCTTGTCTGACAAGGGCTGAAGGGTAGTTTTGGGACGTCAATTGACTTGTCAGACATGAGCAGGACCGGACATGATTATCAAAGTCCAGTTGGGACGGGTCCTGTCAAATTGGTATCAGAGCATTTGGTTACTGATTTTCCATGCCTCCTAGATGCTAGCCCTATAACGACCCGTCCCGAATATCGGGATTTAATGATATTTAATTGTGATTTACTAATCTGGGATTAGTTGAGCGTTTCGGACGAATTGTGCAAAATGACCGTTTTGCCCCTGGGCGTGGGCAAAACGTTGACTTTTAATTCGGATGGTCAAATGGACTTTGACCGATGACCGTGATGTAGTTCGGGACGTCACGAGTTCATAGACAGGTGGCACGTTCGATTCCGGCGTTCGTGGTGAAAGTTATGATGTACGGAAGTCCAGGGGCATTTTCGTAATTTGGACGAAAGAAGGGGAAATGTTGACTTTTTGACCGGGATGTCCGATGGCCGAGGGCCAAGGACCGTTACGGAGGTTTCGTCGATGCGAATCCAACGACAGGCGGCACGCCGAAATCGGACTTCGTACGAGGAAGTTATGGTCTGGAACGTGAAATCGGGGAAGTTACGTCTCGGTAACTGTGTGGATTATTTTATTCTGAAATGGTGGTTGGAGGACACTTGGATGAGTGACAAGTGTCACTCATCCGACGGCTAGATTGGATCTTGATCCACTAATCATAAACTATATACTAAAAGCTTCCACTACATAATAATCTAGAATTTAATCCCTGCTTTTGATCTGAGCCATCCATTCCACCCCCAGATTGCATCACAGCCGTCCATCTCATTTTCCCCCTTCCATTTCTGATCATTCCTCCCTCACCGTGAACAAACAAATTGAGAGATTGGGTTCTGGCCATTGCCAATCTCTCTTCCACAATTGATTGCACAAATGTTTAATTGGTGATTTGGGGAAGGTTCTGGCTGAGGGAGAGCACGGGGGACTGAGTGGGGTGGTGTAATTCGGGAATCAAAGTTTCGGGGAATTGGAGGGAATTTCGAATTGGAGTATTTGGGTTGTGTCGATCAAAATGGGGATTAGCTGGAGTCTTCTGGGATCAAAACGTGAAGCTTTGCAGCAAAAACGACGGGAAACCATGTCGGATTGAGGGAGAACTGAGCTCCCATGGCAGCTCGAAATCGAGCTTGGGTTCAGTAAGTTTAAGGTATGAAATTCTCAAATTGACTTTGTAGAAATGTCCCTTACACTCTCACGATGCTAACTGAATGAATTAATTTGGAAACCAGGGACTATATCGTGAAACCCGATTTGAAAACCCGTCGAGGATCAATCGTGAGTCGTGGAGATTTATACCCTAATTTGTGTAATTAGATTTACAGAACTTAAATGGTGATTGATTACAAGGGATCAGTTGAAAGAACGGATTGAATTGATGTCGAAATGAGTGAGATTGAACCGGATCCTATCGCGGGCTTTTCGACCCGTTTACCAGACAAACGGGTGAAGGTGGTGACTGTAGCAGTCACTGTAGCAGGCGCGTGGCTTTCACGCGCAGCCACTCACGGCGGCGCGTGACGGCGCGTGGGCACGAATCTCGAGGTAAGGTCAACATGACTTTTGTCCTATACAATGTAACGAACATTTTGGGATTGGTTTCGTGTCGGTCGGACACCGTCTCGATATTGTTCGGGATGTCCGAAGGTTTTAAATCCAGTTTAAAAATACTTAAAAATTCGGGAAAATTACGGGACTTGAATAGGATGTTAATGATGAGGTTAGTAATCCTCTAATGTGATTTGAACAGGATTGGGAGTCCCGGTGATAGTGGTGTGGCCCGGGAAGGCCTATGGCACGCGTATCGAGGCGCTCGGTTAAACGGTCTGTGAGTGGACATTGGTTTCATAAATTCGATGCATGCATAACTGTTTTATGATTGTTATAATTATGATTAAATGATTTACTTTGGATATCGGTGAATTTAAAATGATTTCACGCATTTCGAGGTGAATTACGTATTTGCACGTAAACCGAGATTTTCTGGATTTTCACCGATTTCCATAAATGTGGTTGGATATGATTTCATGAAACGGTTACGAACTTGAATAATGTAAAATCGGGCCAGGGGCCCAGTTGAACTATGAAATCGGGCCAGGGGCCCAGTTAACATGTGGATCGGGCCAGGGGCCCAATTAACTTGTGGAATCGGGCCAGGGGCCCAGTTGATTTCTACACGTGATTGCGGGTCGGGGACCCTAAAATGGAATTGAATAAATGTTCCTGGTTTACATTTTATATATGTTCACATGCTGAAATCTATAAATGGTTTTGATGATATTTCGGTTATGGCACGTTTCACGGTATTTGGGCATGAGACCCGTTTGATGAAACGTAACGATTGGTTCGGATTTTATCTATGTATACCTATATGTTTTGCATGTGGATATCAATAAAATGTATTTGGTACTGCACTGTATAGATCCTTCCATATTATATTGTCTCCTCCGGCGAGGTACCCCGGAGAGGTCACGGACGTCTAGTACGTCCAGCGTCTATGACGCTAAGCATCGGGGATGCTGTACCCGAACGGGGTTCGGGGATTGAACTCGGAAATTGAGACCCGAGTGGCACGCGTAGCCTTGTGATTGTGACCTTATTGACGTCAGGGACGTCAGACATCAGGGATGTCGGATTGGAGTGTATAGTGCAGCAACTAAAATTATGGTTATGGTTATTATTATATGCCTTATGGTTTATATTACTGGATTTATGAAATAACTCTTGGATTTACTTTTGGAAATTGAAACTATGCTTTGGTTTCCGGGCTAAGGCCCTAATGGTTATTTCTAAATAATTATGGAATTATTGGTTTTGGTGCATGCATATGATTTTACTGAGGGGCATAAATGTCTTATAAATGTTTAAAACAGACTTGTTTATTTTCGTCCACTCACAGCTTTTGTTTTCAATGCCCTTCAGGTTGATTCCGGATACGACTGCAGCAGAGACTTGAGCATCGCACACCTCCTCCATCGATCCTTACGCACTCTGGAAGCCCTTTTGGGCAATGGCAATCGGTTATCCCTTGTCTGGCGCCTCTTGTCAGACGGGAGCACGTCACATTCCGTGGTAATCCCGGGGGGATTGGGATGGGTCGTGTCAAGTGGTATCAGAGCCAGGTTTTGCTCTTTTGTGCGCGAAGGACGGGGGTGTGATGTCTCTTTGGGCTGCAGTTCCGTTGTCAACCTGATAGATAGTTTGGGTTTGTATGGTGAATTGGGTGTGTTTGGCCTGATACGCCGTGCATTGTTGCGATTCAACCCAGGTGGGATTGTATTCGATTAACTGGTAATGTGGGACCGTCGGTTCGGTCATGTGATGATGGATTGTTGTGCCACTGGGCACAGCTAGGTTCAGGGAACCCCATTTGATTGGAAATGCGAAACTCAGTTGAGTACTGGTCTATGTTTTGGACCCTGGTAGTGTTGGCTAATGTTCGGGGTGTTGGTGCATCGGAGTTAGCCGATGACCTTCGTGGTGGAACCCACGATGGAACCCACGTGGAATTGAGGATTGGATTGGAATGGACGTCTTTACGATGTCAGGACCGCGGGGTCGGTCAGGTTGTGGATTTTACTGCAAAAGGCAGTTGGGTTCGGTGGAACCCTAGGGTGTGACCTTGGAACCCTAATTTATAATTGATGGACCGAAAGGTGAACCTTAAGTGAGAACTTGTGCTGCGACGAGCGGCTGAGGTCATGGATGACCATGTGGATGACTCTAGTGAGTCTAGTCTGGATTATGGGATTCGATCCACGGATGCGGTTATGAGATAAAATATGGAATCCTGTTTTGGATCGAATGTTAGTATGATGTGTGGATACGGATCTTGACAACGATGACTGTTGGTCGACAGTTGTGTCGAGATAACTGGCTATCGCGGATATTTAGTGTGGTTTTGACACTTGGGGATCAGGGGATGTTCAGGGAACGTCCATTATCCTGATGTGCCGATGGTGAAAATTGGAGGTACCCATAGTCGTGGGGTACGAGTGCTGTTACGGGATCGTCGTTCGTAATGAACGGAGATCCAGGGTAACAACTTAGCACACAATGGGTGTTCGTGTGTTAGTGTGGATGTTCGTGTGCTATGTATGGATGTTGGTATGGTGATACCTTTATGCCAATACTAGTATGGATGCCTGTGTGCTGATACTAGTGTTGATGATGGTATGTTGGTGCTGGTACTAGCGCTGGTGCTGGTGACGGTAATTGTGATAACGATGAGCCACCAGTTGGGGTGTGACTCTGTCATGATGAACAGATGATTGGTATCTGCGACTCAGTGGTGGTTGAGTCTTGGACTGGATGGGTTCCAGTGGAGGTTGTGTCGTGTTGGGATGAGTTCCGACAGATTTATGATGACAAGTGATGAATGGATAAAAAGGTATGATTGAAAATTTGGGGAATCTCGGGATGCTGTTCCCTACGTCATGAGAATTGATGGATTTGGGGAGTTGTGGTCAACTCCGAGATTGGTAAGTTTGTGTACTTCTTATATCCCCTGAGAGTACAAGGAAATTATTGAGATTGGAAAAGTCAGGGAAAACCATTCGTGGTATGGATGTGGGATTTTGTGATTGTGAATCACTTGGAACCTGAGGATGGAACCTGTTTAGGTTGAGATGTGAAACGAAGGCAGTATGGTATGCACATTCAGGCAAAATTGTGGATATTCCGTTCGGAATCGGGGTGTGTGCATACATGATTATTGACGGACGTGAGGTCCGAGTAATGAATCGATCTTGGACACGTGGTGGACCAAGTAAGGTATGGACATGGGCAGTCCAGTGGTTGGACTTGACATCTCTTTGGGAGCATGTCTGTTCCCAACATGGTTGGAACTCCCGTTTCGGGGAGAGTTGTGATTGGGAGACGAGAGGAGTGCTCGTTTCCGCATCGGTGATTGGTATTCCGAAGTCATTAGGGATGACTTCATATTTTCCTGCCGTGGCAGATGATGATTGTTGCTACCAGTACGTTGAGCGTGTATTGGTAGGTGGACCCAAGTTTGGCCTTGGGTCATTGGACACAAGAAGTTTTGTATGATTTTGGATTTGGTGGTGGTATGCGTGGCCATCTTTCCACCAAGGGAAATTTGGCGAAGGATTCAATTGAGGGTGTAAGACCCTACGATCAGCTTTCAGATGGTTTGTTAGCTATGTGAGCATATGTGGATCCTAGGCGGATCTGATTTGTGATGTTGTCGACTTTGGTCGATGTGACGATCTAGGATCGTGATATTACTTGTCGGGTGACGTAGCGATGGATATGGATTGTGATCTTGATGATCCAGATTGGATGAGAGTTATCACTCTTATTTTGGTATGCGAGTCGTAAATGACGGGACTGAACTTCTTTTCGGAGTGAAGTCCATATGGCTTGTTACTCGGTTGAGTAGGTTTCCGATGTGGTCGGATTTTGTCAACCTTTGACGTGTGGATATTGGGATTGGCTTCCCTATGAAGTTAATCGAGTATTTTGAGCGGGTAACCGATAGGATCGGTTATGTTACGTCTTGATGGACGTAAACGAGATTTTGGGTTTTGGAATCGAATTTCTGGGTGACGATTCAGGATTCGATTGCAAAGCTCGAAAATGGATTACTGGATTTGGGTGCGGAATGATTATTCCAATGCTAGCTTACGGAATAATGATTTCGGATTCGGATTTGGACATGGATTAAAAACATGATGTCTGGGTTCGGATTCGGGATTTCTTACGAAATTGCGAATTCGGATTCGGAGTTGGGACTAGATGACGGGTGGAGTTCGTTTTGTCTCATGTTGGTTTGGGCAAATGTACTCCATTACTAGAATGTGTTTGGCTATGACCTGGGTGGCTATAGTCAGATTGATGGATTGAGGTACGTACAGGGTACGTTGTACGATGATTGATACTGGTTAGGCTGAGTGGTGCCTAATGGCGGTACATGGGATGTACCAGTGGTGTGTAACTAATGTGTTGGTAATCGGATTGGTTCTGATATCATTTGTTTGGCTGTATTGTGGACTGGACATTGGATACTGTGCGCTAGGCAGAGTGATTTTGTCAGGGTTCAGTGATTGTATGAGCAGGTGCTCTTAGCCATGGTTGGCTTGTGGAACCCTAGCATTGAGATGTGTGTTCACTGCTGGGCTGGTATCCAATGTGTTCCAGTTGCACCACTTGATTGGGTTAATTGACGGTATACGTACACTCAGGATGAGTGAATTGGTGGTTTGAGTAACCACGAGTAGCCTTGTGTGATTTTATCACACCGTGATTTCCCAGCATTTTGGTTCGCTGAGGGAGTCGGCGATTATGGAAATTGAGATTTATTTATGTCGCAGGAATGGGCTTGCCCTGCGAATCGAGATCATGTGGTTGATCTTACGCCACATCGAGAGTGATGTAGTGCGTGGCGTTGTCACTGACTGGCAGATGGTTGGGGCTTTACTAGGGTGGTAAAGCTTAGTGGTGACAGTTTGACTGATGGTGTCAGCATGGACTGACAAATGAGATTTGGTGACTCCCAATGGGAGCAAATGTAAGGATATATTGATAATGGAAAGGAACCATCTAGCTGAAGGAGTCAGCTAAAGGGTTAGGCGATTTTATCGCGGATCAGGTGATCATTTCCACTCGAGGTGGTCGAGTGTTGTTGCTATTATGACGTATGACTGAGATGGCATGTCTGGGTACAAACGAGGCTGGTGTTGACCCAGTGTGTGGGTGTACAGGTGTACACAGATGAGGGGTCGAATTGTTTTCCACAAGGTGGTTGTGGAATAAGGTTATTGGTAATTTCGAGGACGAAATTCTTTAAGGAGGGAAGGTTGTAACGACCCGTCCCGAATATCGGGATTTAATGATATTTAATTGTGATTTACTAATCTGGGATTAGTTGAGCGTTTCGGACGAATTGTGCAAAATGACCGTTTTGCCCCTGGGCGTGGGCAAAACGTTGACTTTTAATTCGGATGGTCAAATGGACTTTGACCGATGACCGTGACGTAGTTCGGGACGTCACGAGTTCATAGACAGGTGGCACGTTCGATTCCGACGTTCGTGGTGAAAGTTATGATGTACGGAAGTCCAGGGGCATTTTCGTAATTTGGACGAAAGAAGGGGAAATGTTGACTTTTTGACCGGGATGTCCGATGGCCGAGGGCCAAGGACCGTTACGGAGGTTTCGTCGATGCGAATCCAACGACAGGCGGCACGCCGAAATCGGACTTCGTACGAGGAAGTTATGGTCTGGAACGTGAAATCGGGGAAGTTACGTCTCGGTAACTGTGTGGATTATTTTATTCTGAAATGGTGGTTGGAGGACACTTGGATGAGTGACAAGTGTCACTCATCCGACGGCTAGATTGGATCTTGATCCACTAATCATAAACTATATACTAAAAGCTTCCACTACATAATAATCTAGAATTTAATCCCTGCTTTTGATCTGAGCCATCCATTCCACCCCCAGATTGCATCACAGCCGTCCATCTCATTTTCCCCCTTCCATTTCTGATCATTCCTCCCTCACCGTGAACAAACAAATTGAGAGATTGGGTTCTGGCCATTGCCAATCTCTCTTCCACAATTGATTGCACAAATGTTTAATTGGTGATTTGGGGAAGGTTCTGGCTGAGGGAGAGCACGGGGGACTGAGTGGGGTGGTGTAATTCGGGAATCAAAGTTTCGGGGAATTGGAGGGAATTTCGAATTGGAGTATTTGGGTTGTGTCGATCAAAATGGGGATTAGCTGGAGTCTTCTGGGATCAAAACGTGAAGCTTTGCAGCAAAAACGACGGGAAACCATGTCGGATTGAGGGAGAACTGAGCTCCCATGGCAGCTCGAAATCGAGCTTGGGTTCAGTAAGTTTAAGGTATGAAATTCTCAAATTGACTTTGTAGAAATGTCCCTTACACTCTCACGATGCTAACTGAATGAATTAATTTGGAAACCAGGGACTATATCGTGAAACCCGATTTGAAAACCCGTCGAGGATCAATCGTGAGTCGTGGAGATTTATACCCTAATTTGTGTAATTAGATTTACAGAACTTAAATGGTGATTGATTACAAGGGATCAGTTGAAAGAACGGATTGAATTGATGTCGAAATGAGTGAGATTGAACCGGATCCTATCGCGGGCTTTTCGACCCGTTTACCAGACAAACGGGTGAAGGTGGTGACTGTAGCAGTCACTGTAGCAGGCGCGTGGCTTTCACGCGCAGCCACTCACGGCGGCGCGTGACGGCGCGTGGGCACGAATCTCGAGGTAAGGTCAACATGACTTTTGTCCTATACAATGTAACGAACATTTTGGGATTGGTTTCGTGTCGGTCGGACACCGTCTCGATATTGTTCGGGATGTCCGAAGGTTTTAAATCCAGTTTAAAAATACTTAAAAATTCGGGAAAATTACGGGACTTGAATAGGATGTTAATGATGAGGTTAGTAATCCTCTAATGTGATTTGAACAGGATTGGGAGTCCCGGTGATAGTGGTGTGGCCCGGGAAGGCCTATGGCACGCGTATCGAGGCGCTCGGTTAAACGGTCTGTGAGTGGACATTGGTTTCATAAATTCGATGCATGCATAACTGTTTTATGATTGTTATAATTATGATTAAATGATTTACTTTGGATATCGGTGAATTTAAAATGATTTCACGCATTTCGAGGTGAATTACGTATTTGCACGTAAACCGAGATTTTCTGGATTTTCACCGATTTCCATAAATGTGGTTGGATATGATTTCATGAAACGGTTACGAACTTGAATAATGTAAAATCGGGCCAGGGGCCCAGTTGAACTATGAAATCGGGCCAGGGGCCCAGTTAACATGTGGATCGGGCCAGGGGCCCAATTAACTTGTGGAATCGGGCCAGGGGCCCAGTTGATTTCTACACGTGATTGCGGGTCGGGGACCCTAAAATGGAATTGAATAAATGTTCCTGGTTTACATTTTATATATGTTCACATGCTGAAATCTATAAATGGTTTTGATGATATTTCGGTTATGGCACGTTTCACGGTATTTGGGCATGAGACCCGTTTGATGAAACGTAACGATTGGTTCGGATTTTATCTATGTATACCTATATGTTTTGCATGTGGATATCAATAAAATGTATTTGGTACTGCACTGTATAGATCCTTCCATATTATATTGTCTCCTCCGGCGAGGTACCCCGGAGAGGTCACGGACGTCTAGTACGTCCAGCGTCTATGACGCTAAGCATCGGGGATGCTGTACCCGAACGGGGTTCGGGGATTGAACTCGGAAATTGAGACCCGAGTGGCACGCGTAGCCTTGTGATTGTGACCTTATTGACGTCAGGGACGTCAGACATCAGGGATGTCGGATTGGAGTGTATAGTGCAGCAACTAAAATTATGGTTATGGTTATTATTATATGCCTTATGGTTTATATTACTGGATTTATGAAATAACTCTTGGATTTACTTTTGGAAATTGAAACTATGCTTTGGTTTCCGGGCTAAGGCCCTAATGGTTATTTCTAAATAATTATGGAATTATTGGTTTTGGTGCATGCATATGATTTTACTGAGGGGCATAAATGTCTTATAAATGTTTAAAACAGACTTGTTTATTTTCGTCCACTCACAGCTTTTGTTTTCAATGCCCTTCAGGTTGATTCCGGATACGACTGCAGCAGAGACTTGAGCATCGCACACCTCCTCCATCGATCCTTACGCACTCTGGAAGCCCTTTTGGGCAATGGCAATCGGTTATCCCTTGTCTGGCGCCTCTTGTCAGACGGGAGCACGTCACATTCCGTGGTAATCCCGGGGGGATTGGGATGGGTCGTGTCAAGTGGTATCAGAGCCAGGTTTTGCTCTTTTGTGCGCGAAGGACGGGGGTGTGATGTCTCTTTGGGCTGCAGTTCCGTTGTCAACCTGATAGATAGTTTGGGTTTGTATGGTGAATTGGGTGTGTTTGGCCTGATACGCCGTGCATTGTTGCGATTCAACCCAGGTGGGATTGTATTCGATTAACTGGTAATGTGGGACCGTCGGTTCGGTCATGTGATGATGGATTGTTGTGCCACTGGGCACAGCTAGGTTCAGGGAACCCCATTTGATTGGAAATGCGAAACTCAGTTGAGTACTGGTCTATGTTTTGGACCCTGGTAGTGTTGGCTAATGTTCGGGGTGTTGGTGCATCGGAGTTAGCCGATGACCTTCGTGGTGGAACCCACGATGGAACCCACGTGGAATTGAGGATTGGATTGGAATGGACGTCTTTACGATGTCAGGACCGCGGGGTCGGTCAGGTTGTGGATTTTACTGCAAAAGGCAGTTGGGTTCGGTGGAACCCTAGGGTGTGACCTTGGAACCCTAATTTATAATTGATGGACCGAAAGGTGAACCTTAAGTGAGAACTTGTGCTGCGACGAGCGGCTGAGGTCATGGATGACCATGTGGATGACTCTAGTGAGTCTAGTCTGGATTATGGGATTCGATCCACGGATGCGGTTATGAGATAAAATATGGAATCCTGTTTTGGATCGAATGTTAGTATGATGTGTGGATACGGATCTTGACAACGATGACTGTTGGTCGACAGTTGTGTCGAGATAACTGGCTATCGCGGATATTTAGTGTGGTTTTGACACTTGGGGATCAGGGGATGTTCAGGGAACGTCCATTATCCTGATGTGCCGATGGTGAAAATTGGAGGTACCCATAGTCGTGGGGTACGAGTGCTGTTACGGGATCGTCGTTCGTAATGAACGGAGATCCAGGGTAACAACTTAGCACACAATGGGTGTTCGTGTGTTAGTGTGGATGTTCGTGTGCTATGTATGGATGTTGGTATGGTGATACCTTTATGCCAATACTAGTATGGATGCCTGTGTGCTGATACTAGTGTTGATGATGGTATGTTGGTGCTGGTACTAGCGCTGGTGCTGGTGACGGTAATTGTGATAACGATGAGCCACCAGTTGGGGTGTGACTCTGTCATGATGAACAGATGATTGGTATCTGCGACTCAGTGGTGGTTGAGTCTTGGACTGGATGGGTTCCAGTGGAGGTTGTGTCGTGTTGGGATGAGTTCCGACAGATTTATGATGACAAGTGATGAATGGATAAAAAGGTATGATTGAAAATTTGGGGAATCTCGGGATGCTGTTCCCTACGTCATGAGAATTGATGGATTTGGGGAGTTGTGGTCAACTCCGAGATTGGTAAGTTTGTGTACTTCTTATATCCCCTGAGAGTACAAGGAAATTATTGAGATTGGAAAAGTCAGGGAAAACCATTCGTGGTATGGATGTGGGATTTTGTGATTGTGAATCACTTGGAACCTGAGGATGGAACCTGTTTAGGTTGAGATGTGAAACGAAGGCAGTATGGTATGCACATTCAGGCAAAATTGTGGATATTCCGTTCGGAATCGGGGTGTGTGCATACATGATTATTGACGGACGTGAGGTCCGAGTAATGAATCGATCTTGGACACGTGGTGGACCAAGTAAGGTATGGACATGGGCAGTCCAGTGGTTGGACTTGACATCTCTTTGGGAGCATGTCTGTTCCCAACATGGTTGGAACTCCCGTTTCGGGGAGAGTTGTGATTGGGAGACGAGAGGAGTGCTCGTTTCCGCATCGGTGATTGGTATTCCGAAGTCATTAGGGATGACTTCATATTTTCCTGCCGTGGCAGATGATGATTGTTGCTACCAGTACGTTGAGCGTGTATTGGTAGGTGGACCCAAGTTTGGCCTTGGGTCATTGGACACAAGAAGTTTTGTATGATTTTGGATTTGGTGGTGGTATGCGTGGCCATCTTTCCACCAAGGGAAATTTGGCGAAGGATTCAATTGAGGGTGTAAGACCCTACGATCAGCTTTCAGATGGTTTGTTAGCTATGTGAGCATATGTGGATCCTAGGCGGATCTGATTTGTGATGTTGTCGACTTTGGTCGATGTGACGATCTAGGATCGTGATATTACTTGTCGGGTGACGTAGCGATGGATATGGATTGTGATCTTGATGATCCAGATTGGATGAGAGTTATCACTCTTATTTTGGTATGCGAGTCGTAAATGACGGGACTGAACTTCTTTTCGGAGTGAAGTCCATATGGCTTGTTACTCGGTTGAGTAGGTTTCCGATGTGGTCGGATTTTGTCAACCTTTGACGTGTGGATATTGGGATTGGCTTCCCTATGAAGTTAATCGAGTATTTTGAGCGGGTAACCGATAGGATCGGTTATGTTACGTCTTGATGGACGTAAACGAGATTTTGGGTTTTGGAATCGAATTTCTGGGTGACGATTCAGGATTCGATTGCAAAGCTCGAAAATGGATTACTGGATTTGGGTGCGGAATGATTATTCCAATGCTAGCTTACGGAATAATGATTTCGGATTCGGATTTGGACATGGATTAAAAACATGATGTCTGGGTTCGGATTCGGGATTTCTTACGAAATTGCGAATTCGGATTCGGAGTTGGGACTAGATGACGGGTGGAGTTCGTTTTGTCTCATGTTGGTTTGGGCAAATGTACTCCATTACTAGAATGTGTTTGGCTATGACCTGGGTGGCTATAGTCAGATTGATGGATTGAGGTACGTACAGGGTACGTTGTACGATGATTGATACTGGTTAGGCTGAGTGGTGCCTAATGGCGGTACATGGGATGTACCAGTGGTGTGTAACTAATGTGTTGGTAATCGGATTGGTTCTGATATCATTTGTTTGGCTGTATTGTGGACTGGACATTGGATACTGTGCGCTAGGCAGAGTGATTTTGTCAGGGTTCAGTGATTGTATGAGCAGGTGCTCTTAGCCATGGTTGGCTTGTGGAACCCTAGCATTGAGATGTGTGTTCACTGCTGGGCTGGTATCCAATGTGTTCCAGTTGCACCACTTGATTGGGTTAATTGACGGTATACGTACACTCAGGATGAGTGAATTGGTGGTTTGAGTAACCACGAGTAGCCTTGTGTGATTTTATCACACCGTGATTTCCCAGCATTTTGGTTCGCTGAGGGAGTCGGCGATTATGGAAATTGAGATTTATTTATGTCGCAGGAATGGGCTTGCCCTGCGAATCGAGATCATGTGGTTGATCTTACGCCACATCGAGAGTGATGTAGTGCGTGGCGTTGTCACTGACTGGCAGATGGTTGGGGCTTTACTAGGGTGGTAAAGCTTAGTGGTGACAGTTTGACTGATGGTGTCAGCATGGACTGACAAATGAGATTTGGTGACTCCCAATGGGAGCAAATGTAAGGATATATTGATAATGGAAAGGAACCATCTAGCTGAAGGAGTCAGCTAAAGGGTTAGGCGATTTTATCGCGGATCAGGTGATCATTTCCACTCGAGGTGGTCGAGTGTTGTTGCTATTATGACGTATGACTGAGATGGCATGTCTGGGTACAAACGAGGCTGGTGTTGACCCAGTGTGTGGGTGTACAGGTGTACACAGATGAGGGGTCGAATTGTTTTCCACAAGGTGGTTGTGGAATAAGGTTATTGGTAATTTCGAGGACGAAATTCTTTAAGGAGGGAAGGTTGTAACGACCCGTCCCGAATATCGGGATTTAATGATATTTAATTGTGATTTACTAATCTGGGATTAGTTGAGCGTTTCGGACGAATTGTGCAAAATGACCGTTTTGCCCCTGGGCGTGGGCAAAACGTTGACTTTTAATTCGGATGGTCAAATGGACTTTGACCGATGACCGTGACGTAGTTCGGGACGTCACGAGTTCATAGACAGGTGGCACGTTCGATTCCGACGTTCGTGGTGAAAGTTATGATGTACGGAAGTCCAGGGGCATTTTCGTAATTTGGACGAAAGAAGGGGAAATGTTGACTTTTTGACCGGGATGTCCGATGGCCGAGGGCCAAGGACCGTTACGGAGGTTTCGTCGATGCGAATCCAACGACAGGCGGCACGCCGAAATCGGACTTCGTACGAGGAAGTTATGGTCTGGAACGTGAAATCGGGGAAGTTACGTCTCGGTAACTGTGTGGATTATTTTATTCTGAAATGGTGGTTGGAGGACACTTGGATGAGTGACAAGTGTCACTCATCCGACGGCTAGATTGGATCTTGATCCACTAATCATAAACTATATACTAAAAGCTTCCACTACATAATAATCTAGAATTTAATCCCTGCTTTTGATCTGAGCCATCCATTCCACCCCCAGATTGCATCACAGCCGTCCATCTCATTTTCCCCCTTCCATTTCTGATCATTCCTCCCTCACCGTGAACAAACAAATTGAGAGATTGGGTTCTGGCCATTGCCAATCTCTCTTCCACAATTGATTGCACAAATGTTTAATTGGTGATTTGGGGAAGGTTCTGGCTGAGGGAGAGCACGGGGGACTGAGTGGGGTGGTGTAATTCGGGAATCAAAGTTTCGGGGAATTGGAGGGAATTTCGAATTGGAGTATTTGGGTTGTGTCGATCAAAATGGGGATTAGCTGGAGTCTTCTGGGATCAAAACGTGAAGCTTTGCAGCAAAAACGACGGGAAACCATGTCGGATTGAGGGAGAACTGAGCTCCCATGGCAGCTCGAAATCGAGCTTGGGTTCAGTAAGTTTAAGGTATGAAATTCTCAAATTGACTTTGTAGAAATGTCCCTTACACTCTCACGATGCTAACTGAATGAATTAATTTGGAAACCAGGGACTATATCGTGAAACCCGATTTGAAAACCCGTCGAGGATCAATCGTGAGTCGTGGAGATTTATACCCTAATTTGTGTAATTAGATTTACAGAACTTAAATGGTGATTGATTACAAGGGATCAGTTGAAAGAACGGATTGAATTGATGTCGAAATGAGTGAGATTGAACCGGATCCTATCGCGGGCTTTTCGACCCGTTTACCAGACAAACGGGTGAAGGTGGTGACTGTAGCAGTCACTGTAGCAGGCGCGTGGCTTTCACGCGCAGCCACTCACGGCGGCGCGTGACGGCGCGTGGGCACGAATCTCGAGGTAAGGTCAACATGACTTTTGTCCTATACAATGTAACGAACATTTTGGGATTGGTTTCGTGTCGGTCGGACACCGTCTCGATATTGTTCGGGATGTCCGAAGGTTTTAAATCCAGTTTAAAAATACTTAAAAATTCGGGAAAATTACGGGACTTGAATAGGATGTTAATGATGAGGTTAGTAATCCTCTAATGTGATTTGAACAGGATTGGGAGTCCCGGTGATAGTGGTGTGGCCCGGGAAGGCCTATGGCACGCGTATCGAGGCGCTCGGTTAAACGGTCTGTGAGTGGACATTGGTTTCATAAATTCGATGCATGCATAACTGTTTTATGATTGTTATAATTATGATTAAATGATTTACTTTGGATATCGGTGAATTTAAAATGATTTCACGCATTTCGAGGTGAATTACGTATTTGCACGTAAACCGAGATTTTCTGGATTTTCACCGATTTCCATAAATGTGGTTGGATATGATTTCATGAAACGGTTACGAACTTGAATAATGTAAAATCGGGCCAGGGGCCCAGTTGAACTATGAAATCGGGCCAGGGGCCCAGTTAACATGTGGATCGGGCCAGGGGCCCAATTAACTTGTGGAATCGGGCCAGGGGCCCAGTTGATTTCTACACGTGATTGCGGGTCGGGGACCCTAAAATGGAATTGAATAAATGTTCCTGGTTTACATTTTATATATGTTCACATGCTGGAATCTATAAATGGTTTTGATGATATTTCGGTTATGGCACGTTTCACGGTATTTGGGCATGAGACCCGTTTGATGAAACGTAACGATTGGTTCGGATTTTATCTATGTATACCTATATGTTTTGCATGTGGATATCAATAAAATGTATTTGGTACTGCACTGTATAGATCCTTCCATATTATATTGTCTCCTCCGGCGAGGTACCCCGGAGAGGTCACGGACGTCTAGTACGTCCAGCGTCTATGACGCTAAGCATCGGGGATGCTGTACCCGAACGGGGTTCGGGGATTGAACTCGGAAATTGAGACCCGAGTGGCACGCGTAGCCTTGTGATTGTGACCTTATTGACGTCAGGGACGTCAGACATCAGGGATGTCGGATTGGAGTGTATAGTGCAGCAACTAAAATTATGGTTATGGTTATTATTATATGCCTTATGGTTTATATTACTGGATTTATGAAATAACTCTTGGATTTACTTTTGGAAATTGAAACTATGCTTTGGTTTCCGGGCTAAGGCCCTAATGGTTATTTCTAAATAATTATGGAATTATTGGTTTTGGTGCATGCATATGATTTTACTGAGGGGCATAAATGTCTTATAAATGTTTAAAACAGACTTGTTTATTTTCGTCCACTCACAGCTTTTGTTTTCAATGCCCTTCAGGTTGATTCCGGATACGACTGCAGCAGAGACTTGAGCATCGCACACCTCCTCCATCGATCCTTACGCACTCTGGAAGCCCTTTTGGGCAATGGCAATCGGTTATCCCTTGTCTGGCGCCTCTTGTCAGACGGGAGCACGTCACATTCCATGGTAATCCCGGGGGGATTGGGATGGGTCGTGTCAAGCCCTGTGCGCGACCTGGTAGTGAGACGGGTATACGAGGGTAGATGAGATGACACGACCCATCCCAATCCCCCCGAGATTACCATGGAATGTGGCATACTCCCGTCTGACAAGAGGTGTCAGACAAGGGATAACCTGTTGCCACTGCCCAACCGGGCTTCCAGAGTGCGTAAGGATCGATGGAGGAGGTGTGCGATGCTCAAGTCCCTGCTGCAGTCGCATCCGGAATCAACCTGAAGGGCATTAAAAACAAAAGCTGTGAGTGGACGAAAATAAGCAAGTCTGTTTAAAACATTTATAAGACATTTATGCCCCTCAGTAAAATCATATGCATGCACCATCATTTAAAATCATATATCATATAATATGAACCATAAACATAATTTTAGCCACTGCACCATACACTCCAATCCGACATCCCTGATGTTTGACGTCCCTGACGTCTAATAAGGTCACAATCACAAGGCTACGAGTGCCACTCGGGTCTCAATTTCCGAGTTCAATCCCCGAACCCCGTTCGGGTACAGCATCCCCGATGCTTAGCGTCATAGACGCTGGACGTTCTAGACGTCCGTGACCTCTCCGGGGTACCTCATCCGGAGGAGACAGTATCATATGGAAGGATCTATACAGTACAGTACCAAATACATTTTGTTGATATCCACATGCAAAGCATATATATATACATAGATAAAATCCAAACCAATCTTTAAGTTTCATCAGACGGGTCTCAAGCCCAAATACCGTGAAACGTGCCATAACCATAATTTCCATATCATCAAACCGTTATTTGTTTTTAGCATGTGAATATATATAAAATGTAAACCAGAAACATTTATTCAATTTCATTTTAGGGTCCCCGACCCGCAATCACATGTAGAAATCAACTGGACCCTTGGCCCGATTTCATAAGTTAACTGGGCCCCTGGCCCGATTCACAAGTTAACTGGGCCCCTGGCCCGATTCACAAGTTAACTGGGCCCCTGGCCCGATTCACAAGTTAACTGGGCCCCTGGCCCAATTTTACTTTATCAAGTTCGTAACCGTTTCATGAAATCATATCCAACCACATTTATGGAAATCGGTGCAAATCCAGAAAACCTCGGTTTACGTGAAAATACGTAAATCACCTCGAAATGCGTGAAATCATTTAAATTCACCGATATCCAAAGTAAATCATTTAATCATAATTATAACAATCATGAAACAGTTATGCATGCATCGAATTTATAAAACCAATGTCCACTCACAGACCGTTTAACCGAGCGTCTTGATGCGCGTGCCATAGGCCTTCCCGGGCCACACCACTATCACCGGGACTCCCAATCCTGTTCAAATCACATCAAAGGATTACTAACCTCATCATTAACATCATATTCAAGTTCCGTAATTTTCCCGAATTTTTAAGTATTTTTAAACTGGATTTAAAACCTTCGGACATCCCGAACAATATCGAAACGGGATCCGAATAACACGAAACCAACGCCAAAATGTTCGTTACATTGTATAGGACAAAAGTCATGTTGATCGTACCTCGGGATTCGCACTCACACACCCCCACGCGCCGCCGCAAGCGGCTGCGCGTGGAAGCCACGCGCCGCCGCAAGCGGCTGCGCGTGGAAGCCACGCGCCAGCTACAGTACCCGCACAGTCATCCCCTTTGCCCGTTTGTCTGGTAAACGGGTTGAAAAACCCGCGAACAGACCCGACTCAATCTCACTCGATTCGACCTCAAATCGATCCGTTCTTTAAACTGATCCCTTCTAATCCATCTCCATTTAAGTTCTGTAAATCGAATTACACAAATTAGGGTATATATCTCCACGACTCACGATCGATCCTCGACGGGTTTTCAATTCGGGTTTCACGATTTCGTCCCTGGTTTTCAAATTAATTCATTCAGTTAGCATCGTGAGAGTGTGAGGAACATTTCTACAAGATGAATTTGAGAATTACTTACCTCTAACCCATTGAACCCAAGCTCGATTTTGAGCTGCCATGGAAGCTCAGTTCTTCCTCAATCCGCCACGGTTTCTCTTCGTTCTTGCAGCAAAGATGATCGTTTTGATCCCAGAAGACTCAAACTAAACTCCATTTTGATCGTCACGGCCCAATTATTCCAATTTGAAATTCCCTCCAATTCTCCAAAATTCTGATTCTCGAATTACATTTCCCCTCTCAGTCCCCCGTGTTCTCCCTCAGCCAATTCCTTCCCCAAATCACTAAACTTCCTTTTGTGCAATCAATTGTGGAAGGAAGATTGACAATGGCCAGAATCCAATTCTCACCCCTCTGTTTTTTGCTTGTTCACGGGTGAGGGAGTGAGGACTGATCAGAAATAGAAGGGAGAGATGAGAAGGACGACTGTGATGCAATCAGGGGAGTGAGATGGATGGCTCAGATCAAAAGCAGGGATTTAATCCTAAATAATTATATAGTGGAACTTTAGCATATAAATTATGATTAGTGGAACAAGATCCAATCTAGCCGTCGGATTAGTGACACTTGTCACTCATCCAAGTGTCCTCCAACAACCATTTCAGAATAAAATAATCAACACAGTTACTGAGACGTAACTTCCCCGATTTCACGATTCAGACCAAACTTCCGTGACCCATAACTTCGTCGTCGAATCACCGATTTCGGCATGCCACCTGTCATTGGATTCGTATCGACGAGACCTACGTAACGGTCCTTGGCCCTCGGCCATCGGACATCCTGGTCAAAAGTCAAAATTTCCCCTTATTTCGTCCAAATTACGAAAATGCCCTTGAACTTCCGTACATCATAACTTTCACCACGGACATCGGAATCGAACGTGCCACCTGTCTATGAACTCGTGACGTCCCGAACTACATCACGGTCATCGGTCAAAGTCCATTTGACCATTCGAATTAAAAGTCAACGTTTTGCCCACGCCTAGGGGCAAACGGTCATTTTGCACAATTCGTCCGAAATCACCCAACTAATCCCAGATTAGTAAATCACAATGAAATATTATTGAATCCTGATATTCGGGATGGGTCGTTACATGAGACCTCGTGGTTGATCTCGATATGAGATTGACCCTGGATTGGGGGTCAAACGTTGCATCTTGTGTTCTGGTTGTGTCGGACTTGTGATAGTCCGGATGGTTGTTTATGATATGGTATATGAATGAGCATGTTGGGCCCAGGATAAAACTTGACCCGAGGATAGGGGGTCGGATAAGTGATCTTTGGATTTTGGATATCGAATGGGACTCAGAGGGAGTCTGGAATTGGATAGGATATGGTTCACCTAGGGGTGTTTACTAGGTGACTAGATATGCAGTGGTGGCATTGATGATTAGTAAATGTTGAATTCAGACTCGAGAGGAGTCGAGACATTGGATTTGGACTTAATAGGAGTCAGGAGTTGGTTTAGGACTCGCGATGAGTCATGATATGTTATGAGGGCTCGGGCCGAGTCGGGAAAGATAGAAAAAGTGGTTATGGTTGCACATAACAAAAAAAGGTTCATGTGGGAACCCGAGGTAATGAAATCGAGGTGAATTGAGTCTCCATGATTGTTGTTGGAGAGGTACATTCGAATTTCGAGGATGAAATTCTTTAAGGGGGGGAAGGTTGTGACAACCCGAAAATTCGAAAAAGGAAAAACTGGAAAAATTGGAAGGAAAAGACGATTTTGCCCCTAGTTTTAAGGGCCGAAATTTGACTTTTTGATCGGGACTTTATTTGGACTTTCTGGAAGGACCGTTGGATAGGTCTCACGACGCTGAATCCGTAGACAGGCGGCATGCGTCAATCGGAGTCCGAATGGAAAAGTTATGGGTCTCGAACGGTGAGGGGCATTTTAGTAATTAGCCAAGGAATGGCAAAATGGTAATTGAGGGCAGCAGGGTAAATTGGGCGGCTAATTGGCTGATTCAGCCACTTTTGATGAGTCATAAGGTTTCTATGCAACATCTGTCACTCAGCAGAAAGGTATTAGTGGCAGTTGCCGCTTAAACTAACTTAAATCAATTACATGAACAAATTACACACTATATATATATACATACATCTCTGGTGTGGGGGACGATGAACACTTGAACCCAGACCTGGAGAGAGACAAACTGAGAAGAATAGAGAAAGAAAGAAGATAGAAAAATCGTGAAAAAGAACCCAGAACCCGAAACCCACCCGTTTGAAATTCAAATCTCCAAAACAAATCGAATTTGAGTTTGTAAGCCATGACGAGGCAAAGTGAGGTTTAATTAAGTCTTCTGGGCTCAAGTCAAGTCGAACATGTGCAAAAACAAAAGAAATTGGTGTCCTGTTAGCCATGAACAGACAGGGTGGAACTCTAGAATGTTCGAGCTGGAGTCGAATGGATTGGAGACATGGAACGATGAAATTGGACTTGGAAATATGTTTATTAGGATCCCATGAAGCTTCCTGATGCACCAATTGAAAGAAAACACTGAGAATTGTTGGAGATTGAAGGATGAACAGTACGATTATGTTCTTC
The DNA here is from genome assembly GCA_032719365.1 of Prinsepia uniflora. NCBI lineage: Eukaryota > Viridiplantae > Streptophyta > Magnoliopsida > Rosales > Rosaceae > Prinsepia > Prinsepia uniflora. The sequence continues at coordinate 8,224,590 of CM064868.1, read as the reverse complement.
GAAAAGTTGAGTTCTATTTGAAGGATCGAGGTAAGTGTTTATGTAATTGAGTTTACAGATCCTTAATTAAGCCTATGTCGATGCAAATGGACGTTTGAATTGTTGAAAAAGACGTCAAATTTATGGAGAACTAAACGGGTCATGTCGCGGGTCGCAGGGATCCATTTGCAGGACAGTCGGGTGAGGACGATGCACTGTAGCATCACTGTGCACGGTGCGTGGGTTTCACGCGCAGCCACTCACGGCGGTGCGTGGGTTTCACGCGCAGCCACTCACGGCGGCACGTGAGGGCGCATGGTGGCTTATCTCGAGGTGAGCTCAACATAACTTTTGTTCCATTTAATGTAACGAACATTTTGGCGTTGGTTTCGAGTCGATCAGACACCGTTTCGATATTGTTTCGAGGGTCCGAAGGTTTATATTATGTTTTAAATTAATATTTAATTCCCAAAAAAAATATGGGAAATTTAGAGGATATTAATTGAGTCATTAGTGACCCTTAATGATGATTTTGGATAGGATTCACGATTCCTGGAAAGTACCGAAAATTACAGAAACGCGTGCAGGTCGGAAAGCGAGCGGTTTGGACGGTGTGTGAGTGGACGTTTGTTTTATAAACTGTTATGCATGCATAGTTAAATGTTTTACATGATTTATTGCATGATTTGGTTTGCAATGATTTCATGGTGATTTGACATGATTAGTGGTGATTTAATGATTATTTTAATTAGTCTTTCAGACACGTTTTACGAAGAATGTGCAAATGATGTTTTGGGCTAGGACCGGAGTCAAAAAGGTTTCTAGAAAGGATATTTTGACTTAATTGGTGAGTCAAGAATAATTTCTGGATTATTTTACTGTTTCAAATGAGATTTTACGGAATTACGTGTAAATGATATTTGGGCTTGAGACCCTGTTGGGAATGCTTTTGACTTGGTTTGAAGTCATGGATATGATTGATATGTGTTTGTGGTATGAATTGTGTTTGTGATTGTGGATATTGGACCATGTTCTGGATGGTGCGAGTGCAGTTCCTAGACGTGACTCGGATGTTGCCTGAGTGCAGTTCCCGTGTATGTGGTACGTCTAGATGGTGTGTGTGCAGTTCTCAGACATGACTGATATGACTCGGATGGTGCCTGAGTGCAGTTCCCGAGGTTGGCCTACGCGTAGTGCGGATGTGACTGTGTGATTGTTTGTGCACTTGTGAGTAGTGCGGGTTGATTGATTGATTGATTGTGCACTTGTGAATAATGTTGTTTGATGTTGATTGTGATTGCATACTTGTATTGAGTACGGGTTTTGGTTATTATTTGTGTACCGGTATTGAGTACAGGTTTTTGGTCTTTGTGGCCTTGTGATTATGTTTTCATATGTTTGGCTTGAGAGCCGGGATTTGATACTGTTCATATGCTTTGGTTGGAAAGCCGATGATTGTTATTCATATGTTTTACCTATGCATGCATGGTTTGATAAACTCGAGGGTAAATGATGTATTTTGAAATGTGTTTTAAATGATATTATTTTTGTTCACGCACACTTTTCCTATTTTGATGACTCACCAGGCCGTGGCACGACGTTCGGGGCTGATCGAGAGGCGGAGGCATGAGCGGAAATCAGTTATGTTATCCCTTGTCTGACAGGGGCTAAAGGGTAGTTTCGGGACTTCAGTTGACTTGGTAGACGGGAATAGGACCGGACACGGTTATCAAAATCCAGTTGGGACGGATCCTGTCACATGATGCCTAGCAACCCTAGCCTCTCAATCTCATTGTTTGTTAGAAGTTTAATATTTTTGTAATTATTTTTTAGTATTAGTAGTATTATTTTATTTTATTCTAGTTAGAGAGTTTTTCATAAAAAATAATTACGATATATATATATATATATATATATCAAATTATATGACATAATAGCATTGTACGCAAAACTCAATCACAATTTATAAAACTCAATATGATTCTGAAAACTCTGTCACTATATAATTAAGTTATTAAATCTGTAAAAATTTATGAAAAATCCATAAATATTTCAAAATCGATTATTTCAAAAATTATACAATTATTCCAAAAATTATACAATTATTCCAAAAATTATGCAATTATTCGTATAACTTTGAATTCAATACACCTCCCTCAGTGTTGTTAAGAAATGCAAGTTTTTCATGATGACAATGAACTGAGTATATATTATGGTTTTGAATTGATATTTTGCAATAATGATATGTTAAAAAAAAGGCAACTAGAATCCTTGTAATTAAAACCAAACTAAAGAACCATTCATGTTAGAGTTGGCGAATATTGGGTAAAAAGGTAGAGCAGTGACTTTAGTTTTTTCAAGTTCCCACATTGTCTAGCTATATATATAGGTGCATGTACATATAATTAGATATGTGCATGGATGATAAATATTGTAGCTAGTTGACACTTGACAGGGTAAGCTCAAGAGAGACATCATTGGCATCTGAATAATTCCCAGAATAAGCAGAAGCTGCAGCTTTGGTGAGCTTCAACAGCTCGTGACAAGCTTTCGGTGATGAGTTGAGTGATAGAGACATTATTGTAGCATCATCATCATCAAAGCCCACTTTCGTATCTTCTCCACGTAAATCTTCCAATTCCTTATCATTGCTCACCTGAAAAAGTCATATGCATATACATACATGCATATGGAATATTATTTTGAGACATATATATATAGAGAGAGAGAGAGATGCATGAGGGTACTATTTGGACATTATTATCGTCATCCTCATCATCATGATGAGTACTGCTTCTTTTGAGTACCTCCTTGAACATGATGAAAGAATGCTCCGGTTGTTTCTGCTCCCATCTTTTGCTTGATAGTACTTCATGATATGCTTGCCTCTCTTTCTCTTCCCTATCAAAATTAACACCAATCATTGATCACCACCTACTCTAATTAAAATGTCATTTTGCACTTCATATATTCTACTTTATTTACTTTGACTAAAGAAGTGATTTTTTCAACGAATTTTTAAAGTGTCGATTGATCGTTCAAAGCTAGCAAATCAAGTCGATTGATCGACAAACCATTTAGCAAGCGGGAGGGTATGCTTGAGATGAAGATCTTCATTAATGTAATAACAAGTGTCATTGCTTTGGGAGCTGCTGATGTTGATGGGTGCGTGGCTGTACTTATTGTACATGCTCTTCATCATCCCATTGTTTTTGTGGCAAATAGTACTCTGTTGACTATTGGCTGGGTTTGAGTGACGCTCCAAGGTCTGCAACATTCCATTCTTTGCTGCCAACGATGCCTCTGCAACCATTACGTACATATTCTTATATTATTAATTTGCTATAGCCACAAAGCTAATTAAACATCATTAATGTTTACCACATAAGTTCATGTTGTTGATCTCTGTTTTGGCAAATACATCATGATATATGTCAAATTATAAATCATGATATATATATATATATATATATATTCTTGAGAAATTAAAATGATCAAAACTTTCTTTCCAATGATGAAAAAGCTGGGAGGAGGTATATATATATATGAATTATCAATTATGATTAATCCATGTATATATATGTACGTACCTTGGATCGCTTCCTCATACTTTAAGCTCCTGTACATCTGTCGGCCGTCACAAAACCTCAACAGTTACAGATTCAGAAAGTAAAAGCAAATTCCAAATTGTGCTAGCTCGTTATATACTAAACCCAATGAATGAATCCCCTTATTTCCATTTAAAAAAACAGAAAAGTCAAAGTTTACAAGAAATTTTTACAAAGAAGGGGATTTGACCTGAAGATGGCTTTTAACATGAGATATAGTAAGCCCTTTCACATTCATGATCTGTAAAACCATCTTTGGAGTAGCTCCTGTAATTATTAATTTGTGAAATTAAAAGACAAAGCAAAATAAGTTTTTAAATTATCATATATACATATTAACAATCAATCAGCTATAAATATATTATTGTATATATAAGAGATGATATATATATATATATATATATGGATGAAGCTAGCTAGCTAGCTCACTGTTTTCTCCTCCAAGCCTTTCAACTGCATGCATAAAGCAGCGGTGAAGATCAGTGGTCCATCGAAGCCGGGGCATTTTGGAGCGCACATAAGATCTCACCGGAGTTGATGTTCTCGGCAACCGGCTTATCTGACGATGAGCAGCCGCAGCAGCTGGGTAACTATGGTGGCCGCCATGGACTAGTAGCTTGCTGACAAAGGATGATGGGGATGAGTGTTGACGATGCTGATCACCATTGTCAACGGAAGAAGATGGAGATGATTTCATAAGTGATGAGCTCTCAAGATGTTCATGATCACTGGCTTCAACTCTCTTCATTGCTTTGGAGAGAGATGATCAGAGAGGAAGACAGAAAAAGAGAAAAATATAAGATGGGAGTTGTTTGGAGGACTTTGCAACAAATAATTGTTGTAGGATCGAGTAAAAGGAGGATTATATATATATGTAAGTTAAGTATTCACCTTGGTATTCAACTTGGTATAATCGCTTGTTACCTCTATCACTGACACATTTTAAACATTCTTAGTACATAGATTTATTTGTATTAATGGTAGGCTGCTAGCTCTATTTGTAAAGATGCCGTCTACAAATGAGTTTAATATATAAATGGAAAAGGATAGTTTTCATGTCAGATGTGATCGACCTTTTTAATTTATGAGTACTCAAATAATTCAATAATTTGAAAATTAATACTTCACTTAATATTAAAATATAATATGAAAATTCGAGTACACATTTATTGATAGTCAAAATAAAGAGGAAGATGACGCCAGTTGGGACTATCTGTTGGTGAATTTTGTGTCCTTTAGCGAGCAGCTTTTACTCGCTCTCAAAGGGACACTTAATTTTGAGTCCTTGGAGTTTCAATTGGAATAAAGAATAACTCCCCGCAGAATTCCACAGAATTTCAGTCCCCTGACAGCAGAAGTTTTATCCAAAGTGCCAAGCTCAAAAGATTTCACTAAAAATTCTAACGGAAATATTTTTAAAATTATTTAATATTTAAGAATATTAAATTAAAAAATAATTATTAATAGAAGGATTGAGTGGTAAAAAAAAATAGTAGATCAAGTAGTTACTTCTCTTATTTTTTTTAAGAAAAATTAAAAATTAAAAATAATATTATTAATTTTATTTTAATTTTTTCTTAAATAAATAAATTCGCACACCCTTTCGCGGGTGCTAAGAATCTAGTCCTCCTTTCTATTTAGAGCATAAATTAAAACAGGAGTTAACAAGTGAAAATTCAAGTCAAGCAGCTTAATTAACAAAACTAAAAATCAAGTCAAGTCAATAATCAATATATAGTAATAATATATTATAATATAAATTGGTGAGTGCATGGGAATCAGCAAAGCAAACGTGCATTATAACAAGAGGAATAAATAGGGTTTGACAACACAAAAGAAAAGCATACGTTATAGCTAACGAAAAAAAAAAAAAAAAAGGCCATACGTGATAGCTTACCCAAAAAATAAAGCATAAGTTATATTAATTTGAATGAATTTAATGAAGATGACGTGAGAGATTTCATCCTGTAATGGACAGAAAAATGAAAAATGCTAGGAAAATCAATTTATAAATCACATTTTAATTAGACGTATTTTATTTGTATTAATGAATCATATCTGTATTAGTGTGCCGTTTATAAATATGATCTATAGATATTGTCTTCTTAACATATATACTATAAACCACCCAAATTTTTTCAATCAATAATAAAGAATTTAAATTTTCATTCCGTATTCTAAAATAATTTTTTGAAATTCATTGACAATAAATAAGAAAGAAAACAAACTCGAATAACCTGATGCGATACATATTCAAACATCCCTAATTCCAGCAGAAAAGAATTTGCTCATTCCAAGCCTGAAACGTACGCATTTCACACAAATCCCCAAGCAAATGCAGCGGAGAATATTGGAGATTGGAGATTGGAGATGGATGAACATGTACTCGGTACATCTACGTACACAAAATGGATGGTTGCAGATCGATGATGAAGATGAGGATTGAGGGTCAGAATTGCAAGTGCAATGTAGGTACGCTTCGCATGTCGGGTATTTCTAGCGGGAAGACACGTTATAGAATTAGACGTCAACAATGGTGGTTATGCATGTATGTGAGTTTAGCTGGGTGTGGACTATGGAGTATGGAGTTGAATTGATAATTTGGCCGGGAGTTCATATATTCTAATTTATGTATTTAATATCGATCGTAAATTCTTGAGGACATATTGCCAATTGGCTGAAACCAATATCGTGACGTGACGTGGTGGGTGGGACCGTACGTGGGAGCTGGGGCCGGCCGCCACGGCTAAGCCCATGCTGTTGATCAGCAATAGTTCCAGATATTGAGTGGTAGAATTCGGAGACTTTAGAAAAAGATGAGGCGGTTTCGAATTAGTGGGAATATTCTTACTGAGTCTGTTAGTTTTTTTTTTCTAATAAATCAGAATTGGTTTAAAAGTACATATGGGTGGGTGTGGTTTGATATGATTCAATATGATGGTGATATTGAAATTAACAAAAGGAGAAAAATTCTGTAAGCTCGAGAGGAGCTCAAAATGAATAGATGTTACAACTTTCAACTCGTCTAAGATAAAATCTAAACATCGTTTCGACCGTTCATGCATCGTGAACTCTACGCGCATGAATTAGAGAGGCCTAGTGCGACGGCCTCTCGCCCTACCACAGAGAAGGGCATTTCTTGGAATTGGGTATTCATCCCTCCATGAATTTGCAGGGGAGTAGACTCTTAGATAGAACTGCTGGCCCAAGTATTGCCTGACCCAATTCTCAGACCTCACATTCCACATTCCCACGTTGTCCAATGCCACGTAGATTGCTGTCCATGCCCGAGGATACACCTGCACGAAAAATCCAATCAAACATCTCAAATAAAACCCAACAATAAACCCAATGGGTTTGGTGAAAAGTTCGCTTTGATTTCTATGGGTGGACAACGGTTCAGTTTGGATGAATTTTGGAGTAAAATTAGAAGAGGGATAAAACCAAACGGATTGATCTCAAATTGAAATCAACTTGCTCAAAATTCTATGAAATTAGAAGGTTCACATTTGATGTACTAATTTCCCAATTCTAATGTACTTCGAGGAAGGCGAAGAACCTAAAATCTCAAAAAAATGAAATTATATGAATCAAACTTCAAAGCACAAATTACCTGAGTTGTGGAACGAGCAACTGTGTCTCTCACATTGTAACGTGCTCTACTGGCAGGTGTCCATTGCCCTCCTTCCATTCTGCATCACATTCTCCCATCATTGTCAAAATTACTCAATAAAAAATCCCAACAAATAATTTATCTGCATGATCCAACTATATATCTGTATGATGGATCTTACTTACCCCATTACAAAGAAAGAATATCCATCGATGTGCCATGACTGCACCGAGTCCTCCCAATTTTGGAACACAATCTCAACGTATTCCCGGAAATTCGCATGCATCACGGAGGTCTGGAGGTACCCATTTCCACCTGTGGGATTGGTAGGAATGCTTCCCACACTGAAAACTCCCGAAATCTTGAAGTAGTCCGCGATTTTCAGTGGAGTGTCTGGTTGAACATATGACACACTGTTGACAGCAAACCTCTGCTTCCCATTGATGTAAGGAGCAGAGTTTCCAAGCATGATTGTCCGGGCCGGCTTGATCAACCCGTAATGGTACGAGCCTTGCGGGTTAGGCCTTGGACCGCTCGCTGACAAGTTCCAGCTGGTTCAAAAAAATCATGAATGTGAGAAGAAAATGTAGCTTTGGAAGAGGAAATGGAAACGAATAGAATTTGTAAAAATTTGTACCGAGTTGATCTTGCTTGGCTGACGGACCAAGCAATCTGTGTTGTAGGACCCCAGGGGATTGGACCGGAGACTCCACTGTGCGAATTGCTGTAGTGAAGGACTGCTGTTGAGGTGAGTACCCGTCTGGTGAAGCGAGAAGACACGACTACATAATAGTCCTTGACGGGCTGATTGGCTGTGACCAAAACTGAATAGGACTGTCCTAGATGGATGTCAAGGGAGTCATACATGTTCTGAAGTGTATGAGATCCTTCCACCTCAATCAGTTTCATCTTGTGACCTTGAATTCTGAAGTTAATCGATGTCGTAAGCCCCACATTTGATACTCTGAACCTGTAAGTCCGGCCTGAAAAACAAATTATATGTCCAAACTCCAAACTCCAAACCATGAGTTGGTGTAAGCTGCATACAAGTTGATAAATTTTTTACCTTGATCAACCGTAAATGTGTATCCATTCCAGCCACGACCGTTGATGAGAAGCCCGTCCGGGGAGGGAAGATTGCGACCCATCTCCAGGGATCGTCTCAGTATCTATAATTCAAACAAGATACGTAATTAGTTTTTACATTACGCACATTTTTCATGTAACAAATGAAGGGTTTAGGTAGTTACATAATGATTGGTCTTGAACCAATCCCCGGCCAGTACGGTGAAGTCTCGCGCAGGATTAGGGAAAGGAACCGGAATCTTAGGACGACTCCAGATTCTGATGCCACCAAAGCCACCAGCAGCTTTGTGGAATGCAAGCGATGGGAAGTAGAAAAAGCTACCAATCTGATCCTTGACTTGGATATTGTAGGTGAAGTTTTTGCGTGGTGGGATTGGACAGTTTGTGCCAGCAACTCCATCCTGCCATGAGTTCCTTCTCTGTTGTATTCCATCCCTACAATATTTCAGACACCACAATTACAATCTACTTATATTAGGTTACGTATTTTACGTAACGATAAAACAAAGCGTAGTTATATTTGAATATTTTCGTACTGGTCATAAATTAGCTATTCAGGTAGCTAGTGGTATGTGGGGCTCAATTTTTCATGCGTTCTTTGAATGCGCATATTTCACATTAAACAGCTGTTATGCGTGCAGATGGTGACCTGCGGAATAGGGATGCCAATTTTTTCCGAATCTCAGCTACCCCGATTTAATTAATGGCAACGTTAAGTAAACGAAGAGGGAAATATTACTTGATTTCGGCCTATTTTTACTAACAGAGTCTGGTTTGGGATCAAGAAATTGGTTGAATTTAAACTGGACAGTGAGATCAACAAGATGGAGCTCAGAATCAATGTCTCTGCATAAAATAATTATGCAGGTTTTAATTTGTTTAACATAACGGACCGGTGGTCCTGACCCTGTGCAGATGGAGATTGGAGATGTAGCTAGCATTAGCATGTGAAGGATCAGATTAGACCATTCGAGGCCAGTTGCAGTTGCACAAACAGAATATTATTGATATCATGCATTCATGAGCCAACAAGCAATAGACTAACAAGAACTTTTTTTATTAAAAAATTATTGACATGCTATACGCGTTGCAAGGCACCCTAGGTAGAATCAAAATATAAGACTCACATGCTCACATGAGTTGCAAAATAACTCTGGCCAGAGTCAGAATATAACCTAGGAGGAATGTGCATCCCGGACAAGAAAACTCACAAACTCACGTACCCATTACAACATAACCCTAACTACAATCAGAATATAACTCAGAATTAATTGAACCGAGGATTAATCAGAAGGATTAACCAACGATTAACCGTGAGCATATTATACCTGAAAACGCCAACATGTGGTGGTTGACTAACAAGAGATTAAATATATATAAAAAAAAATAAGAATACAATAAGATCAAGTGGTGATTTAATTTGATAACCGATATTTTTTTAGCCTCATCAATGAAAAGGAGTTTCTGCAATAACAAAACTTCAAAGAAAGTCAGACAAAAAGAGGCTTAAAAGGTGGAGGTCATTAATTATCAAAAGCTTAAACAGTTTTCTACCCTTTAAAACTCAGAGATGGGGCCAACTTACCGAACTAACCCCAACTTCAGATGCTTAATAGACGCTTGAGTTACAGTTACTTCAGCTTGTATGTGAGGAGATATTAGTCATTCGGAAACAATTAAGGGGAAGAATATTCTATATTAAAAGTTGTGAAGCCATAGATCTGGCAGAGGCGCTAAACGTTCGAAGTACGGCATAAATACATTTTCTTGCTACTCTGTTTGGTAGGTGAGAAAACGGAGGAAACCAAAAGAAAAAAAATATTAGCATTTTTAAGTTATATGCTTTCAGAGCTACACCTAACTGAAATATCCAGAATCCGGCCAGATTCAGAATTACATCATTCCAGTTTCATACACCAGCATTTTCTCGGAAAACAAACAGAACTTAAAAACAAGAAGGAAACAGAATATTTTACCAGGAAAGGAGGAAGGGTTCACGCAGGTAATTATAAACGCTGATGACCAAGTTATCATTCGTCACTGCATCGATCTGAGGCCCAGGAAATTGCCCGTTGATCAAGATTCCCTGCAACATTTAACATTTTTTTCACGTTGTTGAATTCAACCGACGAAAAGAAAAGAAAAAAATCCAATTTTTTTTCTCTGCATCCAAATAAAACCAATTAAAAGAGTGTCGAAAGGAAATGGCTTTTTGGAAAAGTGAAAAAGCAGAAGCACCTGTTGCTTAACGCCAAGAGGGTAAATGTCGCCATAAGTGATTTTCCAGGTGAAAAATCTATACGGGTCTTCACCATTAACGCCATGAATAAGAAACAGAGCCAAAACAATGGCGAAATAATGCAGCTTGCTTTTTCTCATTTTCCTAGATCTATTTGTGCAGAGGGAGAGGATTCAAAGTAGAAATGGTGATCGAGGCAATCAACCAAATGGATCGCCCTCTCTCTGTCTCTCACCAAACCTAACTGTGAATCTTTCTCTCTCAGCAACGGCTGTGCTTGTGTGAGCAGAGCAGAGAAAGCTTTAGCTTTTGTATATGCGAGCAAAATAAACAGTGTGATGAGCTGTCGGTCTGGTTCCAGTGCAGTGCAGTGCGTGAAATGAAGTGCTGCATGTGAGATGCTCATAGCCCAATCATGCACCGTTGAATTTTTAGTAGGGCCCAAAACCAAACGTGTAGGGCCCAAACTGTGAAGTGACTTAGTTAACCCTGTCACGTGGAGTCGTATTTATAAGCATAGTTTTGTACGTGCAGCCTAAAAACAAGAAAGCAAGCTAACTGGATTCAGATTGTCAGATTGTTTTACAGTTTTACTCAACTTTTTCAGTAAGTCGTACGTTTAAGAACACCACAGTTTCGAGCCACGGTGGCCGGCTGCATTTGTTTTTTGGTGATATAATCTAGGGATAGCTGTTCTTGTTCATTATTGTTATTATAAATTAAATCCCATTGTAATCAACGATTGCCTGTTCTTCAACCAAACGATAGGCTTCAAATAGCTCTTAACATGGCAACTTATGATCATTTTCTGCATTGCAATTGAACGTATAAGAAGAAAGAAGTAAGAACAAAGGCGAAGAAAGTAATCCGATTTTTCCATGGCAAAGAAGAAACTGAAATTGAAAGACCAAGGTTCATATGTAAGTTCATGTTCTCAAGGACAATGATTATAAATTCATAAGTACTTTCTCCTACAATTTCCAAATTTTTCGGGTTTTTGTGTGCAGGTTACACTGAAGAATGGATTGGTAAAGCTTACAATTTCAAAGCCTCAGGGTTACATAACTAGCATCAGTTATGGAGGCATGGACAACCTTTTAGATCTTAAGTTAACTGAATCTAGCAGAGGGTAAAATGCAGGACCTGTATAATTTGGCAACATGTTAATTCATTCAAAAAAAACTTATCTGTTACAATTTTCAGATATTGGGATCTCAACTGGAGTTTGCCTGGAGGCCAAGACAGATACACTTTGTAGGCTTTCATTTTGCTTCATTCTCCTCTCAGATAAATTTTTTTTTCCCCTTTCCGAAAGGGTTTTAAATTGTTCAAAGCTTACATTAATTAATTTCAGATTGGAAGGAGCTGAGTACAGTGTTGTGAACAACAGCAATGAAAGCGTAGAGGTTTCATTCAAGAACACATACATTCCATCATCAGCACGACGCGGCACATTGCCCCTAAGTGTTGATATAAGGTTGTTCTTTAGTAAAATTAACTATAGTAGGAGTACTTATGATGTTCTAACAGTTTTCGTTAATGGTTTTCCTGATAACCAAATGGTTACTTTTCAGGTACATAATAAGAACTGGTGTTTCAGGCTTCTACAGTTATGGGATATACGATAGGCCTTCTGGATGTCCTGCCTTTGATCTTGCTCAGACAAGGATGGCCTTTAAGTTGCGAAGAGACAAGTAAAAACCGGTTCTTGTTTCAAAGTGAAAAAATTTGTTCTTTTGTAGGATTTTACATTGACAGAAAATTTTGAACGTTGTATTAGGTTCCATTACATGGCAATAACAGATGAGAAACAAAGAGTAATGCCAATGCCAGAGGATCTGCTTCCAGGCAGAGGAAAGCCGCTAATCGTACCCGAATCAGTTCTGCTAGTAAATCCCATCAATCCTGATCTGAAAGGCGAGGTTGATGATAAGTATCAGTATTCCATGGACAACAAAGATGGCGGAGTCCATGGATGGATAAGTTCTGGTAACCCCGTCATAGGATTTTGGGTCATCTTCCCCAGCCAGGAGTTCCGAAATGGAGGTCCTACCAAGCAAAATCTCACTGTCCACACTGGTCCAACCTGCCTTGCTGTACAAGCCTTTCACTTAAAAACTGTCTTTGTAGCACCAAACTGTTAGTTAACTTATGTGTATCTGGTGCAACAGATGCTTCAAGGAACCCATTATATTGGGGAAGATATATTAGCTCATTTTGAAGAGGGAGAGGCTTGGACCAAAGTGTTTGGCCCTTTCTTTGTGTACCTTAACGCAACCCCAGATGTCTCAAATGCACACAATTTATGGATAGATGCTAAAAAGCAGGTACTAATTATGAACAGACCACCTTAACTAAACTTATGCCGCTTATGCTTACTGGTTGCTTTTCTACTTTGACTCATCATCCTAGAGGCTGTTTGAAGAGACAGCTTGGCCTTATGATTTTGTCCTATCACCCTACTATGTTTCTTCTAAAGAGCGTGGTTCGGTTTCAGGAAGATTATTTGTCCGAGACAGGTCAGTGGACTCAGTAACAAAGAATTGAGGATTTATGTTAAATCAAACATTTTCATGTCAGTGCTGAATCCAATTTAATTGTGTATATGAGTCCAGGTATATTTCCAGTACTCTCATGCCTGCTAAATACGCATACGTTGGTCTATCAGTTGCAACAACTCAAGGATCCTGGCAAACAGAAACCAAGGTAATTACTAACCATTCTTCTGAATTCGCAAGACCATAAGAAGCTTAAGACACAAGAAACCCATTTAATAGACGTCTGAGATCAACTTCTAATATAGGACTATCAATTTTGGGTACAAACTGATGCCACTGGAAATTTCACCATAAAAAATGTTATCCCTGGAGAATATGGACTTCATGGCTGGATCCCAGGTTTCCTAGGCGATTACCTTGAAAAAGAACGCATCACAATCTCCGCAGGTACCTTCTACACCAGAACTTTCTGCAGATAAGTCAGCTACTTTCATTTCTTATAGGCTTGCAGTGAACTATATATCAAATAATGGTTTCCCTGAACTTGTCAGGATCACACAGAGAGCTTGAATATCTCACCTATGTTCCCCTAAGAGATGGTCCAACATTATGGGAGATTGGCTTCCCTGATCGAACAGCCATAGGTTTCTATGTTCCTGATGTGAATCCAATGTATGTCAACAAGCTATTTCTTAACAGCCCGGAAAGGTAAGTAAAGTTATCCCTAATTCCACAAATTGAAACCAAATCAATCACTCTCATTTCATGCTTGATGGTCACTCCACATTACAGGTTCAGACAATATGGCTTATGGGACAGATATACTGATGTACACCCTCAATTTGACCAGACCTTCACTATTGGCAGCAGCAACCCAAAAACTGACTGGTTCTTTGCTCATGTCGACAGGTTTTAATTTCCTTCTATCTGAATTATAGAACCCAAAAAGTTTTACCGCATGAGATAAATTATGTATAAATTCATAATGCAGGAGAGGGGCAAATAATAAGTACCTTCCAACGACATGGACAATCAAGTTCAATCTCAACTCTGTCACTACTGGAACATACAAGCTCAGACTGGCAATTGCTTCAGCAACCCGATCCGACCTCAAGGCCCATGTTAATGACATGGATATACAACACCTGGTGCTTCAAGTTTTGAACTTGGGTACGGATAACACAGTTTGCAGACATGGAATCCATGGACTCTACCGGCTTTTCAGTGGCGATATCTCCTCATCATTGCTGGTTAAGGGAGATAATTCCTTATTTCTTACACAAGCTAGGGGTGGTGATGCACTCTGTGGGATACTCTATGACTACATAAGACTAGAGGCTCCAGCAACTTCATGGCAGCTCCTCTATTAAACATAGTGCTCATATCATTTTGCCAGGAAGCTTTATCTAAACGAAAACACTGTTAATAAATGAAGCATGCAATCCTCACAGTCCCTATTTGCAAGCACCTTACATTACAAGAGAAGAGGATGAAAAAATCAATACGAAAATATGCTATCATTTCTGAACAAAATACCACATATTCAGTTTAGCAGTTACATCTTTTAAGACTACTATTTCATCCACAAAAAAGTAAAGACAACTGCTGAACTTTCACATCACATTCAGATGTGATCTACTCAAAATACCATGCAAAGCATGCATGGGAAGAACCACCATAAAAGGAAGACCAATACACGAAGCATAAACATTATCATTTACGCCACTGAAACTAGCATCAGCGGCTACAGATAGTTAAAAGCAAGCCATAATGATCACTAGGTAACACAGGGAGCTCCAGCTTCTTAATCTCTGTCCTAACTTTCTTTTCCTTGATATAAGATAGACCTGGTATTGCATCCATCCCAATCATTTCAATTTTACTCACCTTGAAATCATGAAGGCTACAGAAAAACCGATCTAACCTCTTCTGCAGTGTTCGGTTGCCAGTCAACATCTTGTTTGACTTTGTATCGTATGTCCACCCATCTTCCCCCCCTCTCAACTCTTCCCACACATCAACCCATTTGTCTGGTAAAGGAAACTTACCATCAAGCTTATCGTCCCAGTTCATGTCACCACAAAAGATGACATTTTGGTTCTTCTTTAAGAAGGTGACAGCCTCTTTTGCTTGATCTACACGTTCTTTACTGTACATCTGATCCCATTTAGGAGGGCTAGGGCAAGGGCTTTCAAGATGGGAAGTGGCAACAACCAAATGTTTGTCTCCCTGGACTTCAACTTCCGCTACACAAAGTTCTCGTCCCATTGCAGAGTATCCAAAGGGTTTACAGCTGAAAGACTTCACTTGCACTTTGCTCAACTATAAATGAATTCATCTGTCAGATGATATCATGTTTCCAACAGATGCATTCAATTTGTGAAATTCAACAAAAAAGTTATTAAGGTATCACCTGCATGGAAAAGTATGGACTTGAATCAGCCATCTGACTTGAAACTGAGCACTTATACGTTTTCCACCAACTAGATTGCCGAAAAATGTCATATATCATTGGCGTCACCTCCTGCACAATAGAAGTGGTCATCAGATTAAAGGTATAAAAAGGCTAAATCTATTATAATCTTTCGGTTAAGTGGTTGACAACAAAACCTGAAAGCAAATGAGATCTGGGCAGTGCTGTTGGATAAGGTCACCAATAGCTTTCATTCTCTTGTGCACTTCTAGTTCTTCTCGGAACCAAACATTGTAAGTCAAAACCTTCAATGTATTCAAACCCACACCAGAAGACCCAGAACTAGTTGCCTCTGCAAAAATACAACTTATTCAAGTTGAGAAACCACATTCGGTTCAGAGTACATACCAGCAACAATTTGAAACCTAAAAGAAACTAACTCTACATAATGTTGCTAGTCAAGACTCGTGAGACATATAATAAGTAGAGCTTGTAGATCTCGAACAGCTATAGAATAAGGTTCTAGTTAGGTAGTTTATCTAATATTGACAGAAAGGTGCTCTAACACACAAAATAAACATTAAGCTAAAGAATTGTTAAATTTTCAGCTACCTTGTGCTCTCATCTCCCGCCCACTAAAGCTTATGTTTTCTTCTCGGTAACTAAAGCAACAAAACATTTCTCACATAAAGTCAATAGCTCTGTAACCTATTAAGAACCGGTTTTGCTACTACTTCTTGATATGGGTAGTTGTGCTTGAGATCTAAATTTCGTCCTGGTTGAATCGAAATGAATAGGATGATAAAAGAGTGGAAGTTTTCTGCAGACTCAAAAAATTAGGAATTTAAAATTAATATCAAAGATGTGTTTATGCTTTACAAGTCTATACAAGTAGTCATGCAATGCATTGAAAAAAAAAAGGTCAGCATAAAAATAGAATGGCTGTTGGGGCAATTGGAAAGGGTCATTGATAAATAGTCAGACCTTGATGATCCTTTTCTCAGTAGTATAATAGCATTAATTCCACCTGTTCACATAATAAACCTACTCCAACTAAGAGTCTAAGATTGCACAAATGAACATAAATAGCAAAGAAAGACTTTCAGAAAAATCAATTAATAAGAAAGGTTCACACCTTTATCCTTAAAGCATGAATGCAATGCAAAACCAAAAAGCCCAGATTAAAAAATCAACTTACCCGATACAGCAATCCCCTTACTAGAATCCTTGACCCCCAGAGTCACATTGAAATTAGAAGAACCCAATACAGTCACCCCCTGATCGGAAGCCTTGGCCCCTCGGGTCGCAATGAAATCGGATAAACCCGATTTAGACATCACCTTATCCGACGCCTTGACCTCTCCAGCCACACTGAAATTGGAAGTAGACTCAACTGGATCTTCAAACCTCTGCCTCTTGCAGCGCTGCAGAGGAAGAAAAACCGAGCCCACAGAAGAATCAAGGTCCTCGCCATCAATCCCCACATCTGTCAAATCCTCCAAACTCGAAAGGGACGAAATTGGAGCCCTAGTGTGGCAGACTTCACAGTTGGAGCTCTTGTACGGGTTCAAAAAAGTGCAGGCCTTGCATGACCATTTTGCAGCAGAGGAAGATGATGGTGATGGGGGCGGCGATGACGACGATGGTGATAAGCAGATTTGGCAAGTGGGTTTTTCAGATGAGGTCGGGGGATTGAGAAAGGTACATTTTCTGCATGCCCAAGACATTTGCACGGTCAGATTGTAAAAGATCTTTCTAGGGTTTATTTGAAGAAGACGACTTGGGAAAGTTAAAGAAGCTAAAGCTATGAACAGGTTCGTAGTCATCGACTTTCGAAAGAGCATTCAGCATGGTTCTCGGTGACCTTGGGTCTTGGGAGCTTAAACCAAAATTTGAAAACTAGCGCTTTGCTTTTACTCTAACGACGAAGATTTTGAAGTCGTTCAGTTTTTTATGATTAGATTTAGGGGAAACATTATTAACTAAATAAATTTCATTTAACAGTTTAACATCACATCTGCGGGGATAGCTCAGTTGGGAGAGCGTCAGACTGAAGATCTGAAGGTCAGGTGTTCGATCCACCTTCACCGCAAAAGA
This sequence comes from Prinsepia uniflora, assembly GCA_032719365.1. Lineage (NCBI taxonomy): Eukaryota > Viridiplantae > Streptophyta > Magnoliopsida > Rosales > Rosaceae > Prinsepia > Prinsepia uniflora. Next base: position 8,207,057 of record CM064868.1, on the reverse strand, counting down.
AAATATATTTTTGTTTATGTGTTCACTCATAGAGGAAAATGTGAAGAATCCCAAGTTTGATTTTTTTGTTTGTTTGTTCTTTGATATTTTTTTTTTCCGAGATGTTTGTTCTTTGATATGGAAGAATATGAGAAATAAGAATAAGTTGTGTTCGATTAAAAAAAAATAATAATAATAAATAAATAATTAGAAAAATATAAAAATAAGAATAAGTCTTACTTTATAATTAGAAGACATCAGAACATCACACTTGCTTGGATAGCTCAAGTGGGAGAGCATTAGACTGAAGATCTGAAGGTCAATTGTTCAATCCACCTTCACCTCAAATGTGAATTGTTGTTTCCTTCTATGTGTTCGAGTGTAAGGAATTAGAATAGGTTTAATATTGAAGTTCTAGATTACTTTTATTTTTTGTTTAGTTGTGTGTTCATTGATATTAAGGAATGCGAGGAGTAACCATGAGTTGTGTTTAGTGATATAATTAAATCAGAATAGAATAAATTTAATACTAACGTTCTTGTTTGTGCGTTCATTGATGTAGAAGAATGTGAAGAATAAGAATAACTTTGACACTAGAACTTTGAGAAACATATTTTTTTAGTTCATATGTAGTTGATACACGTAAGTCGGGGAAGTGATGAAGCATTGGAGCAACATAAGTATTACCTATGTTTAAGGTTTTTTGTTTGAGTTGAAATGCGTTTGTTGACTCAAAAGGGGAAAGAGAGGAATCAAAGTAGAGTTTAACACCCACCCATGTTCTATTGGAGGTACAATTCAGAATAGCCATGGCTTGAAAAAAAGGAGGATAACTTTCTCACCATCTAATGGTCAATCCTAATCTGATCAATGGTTTGAATATTTAGGTATCCACATGAACAACTTTTTCCTTTTCTTTCCTTTGTCTCCTATATCAAATCACCCATTCTTCACCAGTCATTACTCCATTTTTGGCATGGCAATATTCCTCCTTTACTCTACACATTCATCTACAGAACAAGCGCCTATTTATGAAAGTACTGATTACCAACCATTTCAAAACACAGTAATACATCAAAAAATCATTTTATTTATACCTCAGCAAGGAGCCACAAAAGGAATGAATAATAAACTAGACAAAATTACAACAAAAAATACAGATAATATCTCGCTCATCGAGCTTATTCTGCCGCTGCTGAAGGCAATGAATTTTAATCTGTCTGCTCCGCTATTTGAATGCGAGTTCACCACCTGTCTCGTTGTATTGCTCACCTTCTTACTGCAATCAAAACAAACAACGCATCGGTTTTTAAGAGCGTTGCAAACTAATTTCATAACAAGATTCAAGAAAAGTAATGTAGCAGTTAATAAAGTCTTTGAATTCTCACCTCCCTGGGAATATACAGCTCCCGTGACCTGCATTATTAGCACAAGGAACTGAGTTACTACATAAGCGGAAGAAAGAAAGCTACAAACCGTGTGGAGCCCTTGCTACCCAAGGCTACATTTAGAGGATCCAAAGTCGCATTGATTTGTAGTGCAATTTTGTTTGCTAGAGACAAGAGTACAACAACAAAGGGAAATCTTTATGCAGGAAATCTTAGCCCTGGTGACCTGGTCTCAAATCTTTCCAAGCAGAAGAGGTAATATCTAATGGGAAACCAGTTGTTGCACTTTCCCTTTGAATAACAATAAAGAAATTAAAATTATAAGGCTCCTTCTCTGCTAGTCACAGAAGACAGCGACTGGCCCCCAAGTGGACACAAATGGTTCGCACCATGTTTCGAGTCTCGCAAGTCATAAAAGTTCAGAACTTGTAACTAAATTCATTATTTGTAAAGTTTCACCCGGGTAATATAAAAATCTAACCTTTAAACTATCACTTCGGTGATTAGAAAAAAAAATTCAATGTTGCCTTCAAAATAGCTTGAATATGATGAGTTATAAAGTCCAATCCAATCCAATATGACTCAGTAAACCAGCCACAAGTTCATTGCTCTTATAGTTTCACTATTATTATACAAAATGTAAGCTTTAAACTCTTAATTAGGTGTCAGCTACAGATAAAAGCATCACGGGAACAGAACCAACAGTTTAACAGAATTGAAAGGAAGGACATTAATGAAAAATACAAGTCATAATGTAGTAGTAGTACTTACTTGGGTCAGTGGTGGTAATGGTGGCTACACCCTTGAAATCACACGACCCAGCAGCTCTCCCTTCCTTCTGGTAATAACTATCAAAAGCATATGAAGCATGACTTTTCACATTATTAGGAGAATAACAATCCTGCCCTGGCTGAATCTCCGTGCAATTTGATCGCCCCGGTCCACAAGCCCAATCCAATGCTGCCTGCAAGCTCTTTCCATCAACACCATCCATGGCAATGCAGAAGGTCTGGTTTGTTGTATCATTGGCCAAAAAAGACCCAATTCCTGATACATGAAGCAAATACACCGCACTTGAGTTCCCATAAAAGAGACCCCAATTGGCCTCAGAAACCGGTGGAGATCTCAAATCTTCATTGAACAACTCATAAATGTAGACACTTGAAGTTGTCTCAGGGTGCAAAGGGGTGCCACTACGATCAAAAACATGTTTAATAAGGTTGGAATTGTATGTGTCTGCATTGTCAATGGTAGCATAAGGCTCTTTTGAATCTGCCTTGGAAGGCCACCCACTCTCAGTAACAAGAACCACAACATCAGTAATATTAAGATTCTTCATGGAAAAATAAGCAGCATCAATCATAGCATCTAACACGTTAGTATAATGAAGCAAAGTATTGGGATCCACCATTTCTTTAGAGGGTGTCAAGGGCTTGAAAAGGGCATTGTCAAGAGGCACCACACCTTTATTCTGCATAAACACATAGTAAGGGTAAAGATTCATCATCAGAGGCGACCCTGTCTTGGACAAGAACTGAAGCAATGGAAGCACAACTTGGGTCCAGCTTTGGTTAAAGAAAGCCTGAGACGGCGGAAACGGGTCGAGAATTATGGAAGCTGCGTGAGGAGTCGAAATCTTGACATGGGTATGCAAATTTGCAGCCACTAAAGCACTGTAAAGCGACTGAATTGCTGGAAGAAGCAAAGGGGCGGAAGAGGGGACGGTGGTTAGAACCTCGTCGCCGACGGCAATGCCTGTGATGAGGGTTTCTGGGTAGTAAGCGACAACGTTTCGGCCGACCCAACTGGCGGCGGTGGTGTTGGAGGAACCAATTGCGAGAAGCTGGTTATTGGGGACGCTGATGATGACCCGGATCTTGGTTTTGGCCAAGGCTTTGAGAATGTCAGGGTCGGCATCGTAGAGGCGGATGTGGTTGATTTGTTGGACTTGGAGAAACGAAACGAGGTCGGAGGGAGATAGAAGACTCGAAACGTCTGTGCCAATGTTGGCTCCCACAAATGGCTGTTTATCTTGGTCTAGATTTTGTTGCTTTGGAGCTGAAAAAAAAAATCATCAAGAAAATGTTAGAATAAGCAAAAGGGTGTTGCCTTAATTTCTTGAATATGAAATTTTTTGGGTTAAAGTAGTTACCTTGGGATGCTGCAGGTGGGAGTGAAGTGGAGACAAAGAAGAAGAAGAAGAAGAAGAAGAGGGTTGAAAGTGAAAGCTTAGTGTTTGCCATTGGAGAGGAGCTTGAGCTTTGCTTCCTCATCCTCTGTTTCTGGCTCAGCTACAGATCCTTGCATTATCTTCTCAAAGCTTGCTGTCTTTTTATTTTTCTGGGTTTTATTATTGCTTTAATTTCTTTCTCTGGGTATCGGTAGTTGACCCAAGAGATCTAACAGTTCGAGCAAAAAGAAGACGGTGAACTAGTAGTGCTCAGGGTTTTTACTCAAACTTTTTGCAGCAATTATTAAAAGTATAAGTCGGTTCCTTGGAGGAATTCACTAAAATGGCCTTGTAAACCGACAATATATTAGAAATACTTGAAGATGGTAGTTGCCCTCTCTTTGATTCTTTTCCCATCTAGATGGTGCCCACAAAGCCAAATAGTCCTCGCCAAAGGAATTATTTTGAAAATGTGACTTTCTCAACCTGCTACTATGGGGTTGCCACTTGCCAGTTGAGAGTTTTTTTTTTTTTCAAAATAAAACGTTATAAATCGAACATAATGTATTGACCAACTAGCGTAACGAACGACTTGCTTTGTTACAAAAGTTTGGACAAGTAAGTGAAGGACCATGGAGGAAAAAGAAGATAAAACGTGGGTTCTCACTTCTGCATATTTCAGATGGTGTTTTGAGTTACAGGCTGTCCTTGTGGCTTCTTCTCTCAATCGTCTTCAAACAATTTACAATTTACAGTGTGTCAGTGTTTGCAATTTAAAAGAGCTAATTTACATGCATGTGAACTAGGAAATTGAACCGTACAAGAAGATAGTGAGAAAACAATTACTTGAAATGAAACCAACACTTAAAATATGGCGCACACAGCACACAGCACACTGCAAAGGAGTGACATTGCCAGCCAAAAATGTCTTGTACGAGCACGGGCAAGCAGTGTGTTATTTTGGGTAACAACCCAAATACAGACAATAATCTAATTCTACGGTAGCATAATCAGCTGTGACCATTGTCACGAGCTCAAATACAGTACCTGCACTCTACAGTGTATACTTTGTTTATGCAACTGAGGCCGGTCACCTAAATCTTTTGGTATGTTTATCCAGCCATGTCCAATTACGAAATTTTTTCATTTTTATAATATTTTGAGTAAATATACGAAAATATACTATTTCTCATAAGAACATTAAATTACATTAAAAGTGAATACAAAAATACATACGTTATATTAAAAATGGATATAAAAATGTGTCTCATTACATTAAAAGTGAATATAAAAATATATATGTTACATTAAAAATGGATATAAAAATGTGTCTCCCCTTTTGTACACTCTCAATATTGATAGAACATGAATTAGGCCTACGAAATCAATCAAACATATAGTGGTGATGGATTAAATTGGTATCCGACAGATTCAGATTCGTATGTAGTGATGGGACTCTAGTGAGAGTCAGTATGCGAAAATGAGAGTTGACTCGTGTGAGTATCGAGGTCGATTAAATCTACGACATAGATTGGAGTATGGCCTGTGCAATTGTGATCTGTCCCATGGTGACGGCATGATCTAGAAGATGTTTTCCCGATCGGATGCTGAGCAGAATGTCAGCTTGGATGTGATGACCCTTAGTGGGAGTTCGTATTGCAACCTGACGATTAAAGATTGGAAAGTGTCAGAGTGGTAAATTTGGGTTGTCATAAGAGAATGGCCATCAGGCTGAAAAGCCGACTTGGCGTTAGTTTAGTATAACTGACCTGTCAGAGTGAGTGACAGGCGAGATCAATGAGTGTCGGTGTCTCGAGTGAGACCTACGAGCCGACGTGTGGTTATGTTAGACGTGTATGTTGCACGAGGGTGCCCCGAGTTGGAGGCAGGATTGGATTTTCACGGTTTAGTTGTGGAATTTTGGTCAGTTTGAATTTCGAGGACGAAATTATTTAAGGAAGGAAGTTTGTAACGACCCGTCCCAAATTTTTGTGATTAATTATGGATTAGCGAGGCTAATCGGTGATTAGTCGAAGATTATCGGACATTCATTAAGAAATTATGGTTTTACCTCTAAACGAGGGCAAAAAGTTAATGTTTAACCCTAGAGGTCCGATACCCGTGGACCGAAGACCGTTACGTGGATCGAGTCGATACAAGTCCGTAGACAGGCGGCACGTCGAAATTGGACATTCGACGAAAAAGTTACGAGTCATGTAAGTTCCGAGGAACTATTGCACGTTTTACTTGACGGGTGAACTTTTGTCGTGAGTGGGCCCCAGATATTTAGTTTAGGCCCAATGGATGAGTGACAAGTGTCACTCATCCATTGCTCACCAAAACACATACATGCATCTGCTCTCCCTTCTCGTTTTCTCTCATTCGACCACCCAAACCCGATATCACCAAAATTAACCCCTCCCCCCCCCCCCCCCCCCCCACAATCCAATTTGATTCTATGTGAGGCCAAGAGAGTGGCTGAGAGTGCAAGGGAGGCTGGATGGCGACGAAGAGGGTGGCTGAGCGGTCGTGGACGATGGAGGAAGGTAAATGACACGACCCATCCCAATCCCCCCGGGATTACCATGGAATGTGTCATGCTCCCGTCTGACAAGAGGTGTCAAACAAGGGATAACCTGTTGCCACTGCCCAAACGGGCTTCCAGAGTGCGCAAGGATCGATGGAGGAGGTGTGCGATGTCCCAGTCTCTGCTGCAGTCGCATCCGGAAATCAACCTGAAGGGCATTAAAAACAAAAGTTGTGAGTGGACGAAAATAAACAAGTCTGTTTGAAACATTTATAAAGACATTTATGCCCCTCAGTAAAAACATATGCATGCATCAAAACCAATAATCACGTATTTATTTAGAAATAACCATTAGGGCCTTAGCCCGGAAACCATAAGCATAGTTTCAAATCCTAAAAGTTAATCCAAGAGTTATTTCATAAATCCAGTAATATACATTTATTATTTTTCCATCTCCGGCATCCCCGATGCCTAGCGTCCCAGACGCTTGACGTCCTCGACGTCATATCTCACGGTATTAAGCAACGCGTGCTGCCCGGAGTCTCACCGGGTCCATATCTCTGACATCCCCGATGTCTGACGTCCCCGACGTCAATCATAGCAATCCTGCTCCTGAGTCACTATACGGTCCGGCTGCTCCGTACAATGACCCATCGCAGACAATGCACCGTGACTTCCCCAGTGTCCCCGACACCTGGAGGAGACCAATATATATCCTCGTATCGAGATGGTTTTATGGAACACATTTTGTTATTCATTTCCAAAATATCACAAGGGCCCTGCCCCGAATTTCCATAAAACCGTTATAAGACCAAATAGTTGATATTAAATCCGAAATCATTTATTCAATTCCATTTTAGGGTCCCCGACCCGAAATCACATATATAAATCAACTGAGCCCCTGGCTCGATTTCATAAGTCAACTAGGCCCCTGGCCCGATTCTTAAATCAACTGGGCCCCTGGCCCGAATTTACTTCATCAAATCCGTAACTGTTTCATAAAATCATATCCGAACCACAATTATGGAAATCAGTGCAAATCCGAAAAACCTCGATTTACGCGCAACCCGTAAATCGCTTCGAAATGCGTGAAATCACATAAATTCACCGATATCCAAATCAAAGCATATAAAAGCAATTATAACAATCATGAAACAGTTATGCATTCATCGAATTTATAAAACCAATGTCCACTCACAGACCGTTTAACCGAGTGCCTCGATACGCGTGCCATAGGCCTTCCCGGGCCACACCACTATCACCGGGACTCCCAATCCTGTACAAATCACATTAGAGGGTCACTAACCTCATCATTAACATCCTATTCAAGTCCCGTAATTTTCCCGAATTTTTAACTATTTTTAAACTGGATTTAAAACCTTCGGACATCCCGAACAATATCGAAACGGGGTCCGATTGATACGAAACCAACGCTAAAATGTTCGTTACATTGTATAGGACAAAAGTCATGTTGACCTCACCTCGAGATTCATGTCCACGCGCCGTCACGCGCCGCCGTGGGTGGCTGCGCGTGAAAGCCACACACCTGCTACAGTGACTGCTACAGTCATCGTCCTCGCCCGTTTCTCTGCAATACGGGTCTGAAACCCGCGATTTCAACCCGAACAATTACCCTTCAATTCATGCTCGATTCCTTCCGTTTTTTATCCTTAAACATTCATTAACCAATTAATTTCAGTTCTGTGTCATTGATCAACTCTAACCATCCCTTAATCGTGCCATCAACCCGTGATAACCCAAACGGGTCGATCACCGTAACTCCACAATTCCTCAACCATTATAAAATTAACTTTCCAATAAGCTTATTAGGATTAATACGAACTAATTCGCATGATTAATTGAACATGAAGTTACCTCAATCACCACGACTCAAGCTTGGATTTTTCGGCCGTCCACCTCGTCCGTTCACGGCTCTAGGAGCTTCAAAACTTGCCCCATTTAATCTAGATTGACTCAGTAAAGTTCCAGGAAGCTATTTCAGATCTCAATTAGGCTTGGGCTGGCCTAAAAACTGAAATTCGAATTTGAGCTCTTCAAAAACCAGCTTCGGGTTTTTGAACATTCCCTCACCAATTTCACTTCTTTCCTTCCTTTCTCAATCTCAAAATGAACCTCTCGACTTACTCTCAATTCCTTTAATCCAATTCAGCCTTTAAAAGCACCCTAAAGCACCACTTAGTCCTCTGTGTAAAGTCCCCTGCATTGACCCAAAATCAATATAAAAACAGTGCCCATGTTCTGTGATCTGATGCCAACCCACACTATGTGCATCCACACCAAAAAGCTGCCACAAATCAGTCCATCAATGCTAAACAATCCATGGAACAGATTGCACAAAACATCCAATTTCACGGCTGTTTCGATCAAACAGTGCCCCCGTGAAATTACTATTCTGCCCCTGTGCAGAAATTACCAAAATGCCCCTCACGCATCCAGACCCGCAACTCGGTCATACAGACTCTGATTGATGCGTGCCGCCTGTCTACGGACTCAGGGCATCAAGACCATCCTAACGGTTCTTTGCCCTTGGCCATCGGACCTCCCAATCAAAAAGTCAACATTTTCCCTTATTTCGTCCAAATTACGAAAATGCCCTTGGGCTTCCGAACGTCATAACTTCTTCCTCGAATGTCGGAATCGAACGTACCACCTGTCTATGAACTCGTGACGTCCCGAACTACGTCACGGTCATTGGTCAAAGTCCATTTGACCGTCCGAATTAAAAGTCAACATTTTGCCCACGTCCAAGGGCAAAACGGTCATTTTGCACAATTCGTCCGACATACTCAGCTAATCCCAGATTAGTCATTCTAAAACATAATTAAATCATATTAAATCCCGATACTCGGGACGGGTCGTTACAGTAAACCCGAGAACCCCTCTTCAATTCAAAATTCGAATGTTGTGTTTTGGACATTGTGTATAGACCCGTCCCAAATTCTGAGATTATATTAGTGACTAATTATGATTAATGAGGTTAATCGGTGATTAGTGGGGTACTTTCGGACGAACAATGCAAAATGACTGTTTTGCCCCTAGGCGTGGGCAAAACGTTGACTACTCATTCTGACGGTCAAATGGACTTTGACTGATGACTGTGACGTAGTTCGGGACGTCACGAGTTCATAGACAAGTGGCACGTTTGATTCTGACGTTCGAGGAAAAAGATATGACGTTCGGAAGTTCAAGGGTACTTTGCTAAATTAGTTAAAAAGGGGTAAATAGTTGACTTTTGGACCGGGAGGTCCGATAGCCGAGGGCTGAGGACCGTTACGTAGATCATGTCGATACAAATCCGTAGATAGGTGGCACGCTGAAATCGAACTTCAAACTGGAAAGTTATGGGTCACGAAAGTTCGATTTCACTATGCACGCTTTACGAGGCGATGATGACATTTCTTATTCTGATTGTGCATATATTTTGGTGGGACCCATGGATGAGTGACAAGTGTCACTTATCCCATTGGTCAATATCCCTAAAAAGGGGATCTCACTAATTAAATATTATTATTATTATTATTATTATTATTTTAATCTAATCTACTCATCACTAAATCCTAGCCCTCCATCTAATCTAAACTCTCAATCCTCACCATTCATATCATCCCATCTCCCTCTCATTTGATCAACATTCCCTCTCTATTTCTCACAAACCCGAAACACCAATTCATTTCTTCTTCTTCTTCTTTCAAAAACCGAACACCCACACCACACCTCACCACCATATTCATGCTAAGTGCTCATGTGTGTGACTGTGTGTAACGACCCGTCCCAAATTTCTAGATTATATTAGTGACTAATCACGATTAGTGAGGTTAATCGGTGATTAGTTATGCGAAATCGGACGAACGATGCGAAATGACCGTTTTGCCCTTGGACGGGGGCTAAACGTTGACTTTTTGTTCGGGCGGTCAAATGGACTTTGACCGATGACCGTGACGTAGTTCTTGACATCACGAGTTCATAGACAGGTGGCACGTTCAATTCCGACATTCGAGGAAGAAGTTATGACGTGCGGAAGTTTAGGGGCATTTTGGTAATTTTAGTTAAAAGAGCCAAATAGTTGACTTTTTGACCGGGATGTCCGATGGCCGAGGGCCGAGGACTATTACGTAGATAAGGACGATACGAATCCATAGACAGGCGGCACGCTGAAATCGGACTTCGAACAGGAGAGTTATAGGTCACGGAAGTTCGATTTCACTATGCACGTACTTCGAGGCGGGGATGATTTGGCGAAATCTGATTGGGCAGATATTTTTAGTGGGTCCCATGGATGAGTGACAAGTGTCACTCATCCTATTGGTCAAGACCCCTAATTTGTGGATCTAAGTAATTAAATAATATTAATTTAATATTTTATAATTAATCCAATTAACTCATTTCTAATCCTAGCCATCCATTCCATCCCTCAATCAATCCACACCACTCATCTAATCCTCACTTCTCTCATCAGCCATCAAACTTCATCACTTCATTCTTCTTCATCTTCAAACCCGAACACCATCACCATATTTCTCCATTTTCTTCATTTCTTCATTTTCTTCACACACACAACACCACCACAAACCTCCATCAAGTGTGACCATGTGAGAGTGAGGGCAGGACTAGGATGATGAGGAGGACACGACGGCCGGCCATGGTGGCTCACGGCGGCGGCTCACGGCGGGTGAACCCGTGAGGTAAGAAAATGCCCAAAAATTTAAATTTCGGTTTCGTTAGTTTTTGTTCGATTCAAAGGATTGGGAAACATTTATGGGGAACCTAGGAGTAGAATAGGATTGATTTCGTGGCTTGGGATGGCCGGAAACGGCCGTGAACGGCCGGAGAAAATCCGGCCACCATTGATGGCGGATGGAAGCTCGGTTTCGGGTGGTTTTTCTTAGTTTTAGGGATTGGGTTAGATAGGAAATGAAGAAATAGGAATTTAGGGATTAAAATGGGACCAAACGGACCCCGAATCGGTCCGAAAACTGAAGAAAACGGACCCCGTGAGGGCCCGTGGGCCATAATTTGGGAAAGTGTTCAACACGGGAAATCTTCTATTCGATGTAACGAAGATTTTGGGACTGGTCTCGTGTTAATCGGACATCGTTTCGATAGTTTTCGGGGTGTCGGAAGGTTTAGGGTCGGTTTAAAAATAGTTAAAAGTTCGGGAAAATTACGGGGCTTTAATGGGAGGTTAATTAAGTAGTTAGTAACCTTCTATTAAAATTTGGACAGGTTTGGGAGTCCCGGTGATGGGGATCGGCTCGGGGAGCCGTATGGCACGCAAATCGAGGCGGCAGCTCGGACGGTCTGTGAGTGGACCTTGTTTTCTAAATTGGTGCATGCATAAATGTTTATTATATGTTTTATTACTTGTTTGATGATTCCATGGGTGCATTTGTATGTGGTTACGTATAAGCACGTATTTCGAGGTTTCGGCCTTATACGGTGCTCATACGGGTCTGTATTTCTTTATTGGTTTTAATGAAATGGCTTTGGATTTATAAAAGGATAAACTCGGGTATGAGACCCATTTAGTTTTGTCTCGGGCATATGACCTCGGATTCCGGGCACGGTGCCCAGTTAATGTCCTATGTTCGGGTACGAGACCCAGTCACTTTACGGTTTTGATTTCAGGTCAGGGAACCTTAAATGAATTCCCAGGTTCATGACGGTTTATGGGAACCGGCATGAACCCTTGTTATGGTATCATGGTTCATGACGGTTTATGGGAACCGGCATGAACCCTTGTTGGTTATTACGGTACATGACGGTTTATGGGAACCGGCATGTTACCTGGTTATGTTATTACGGTACATGACGGTTTATGGGAACCGGCATGTTACCTTGGTTATGAATATTATGGATCATGACGGTTCAGGGGAACCGGGCATGGATATTATGTTATGTATATATATGTTCATCTACCTTCCTTTACTTCTATTATCTCCTCCGGGGAGGGTCGTTGGCCTGGGTGGACCCCGGAGTAGTCACGGAGCACCGACTGAGTGGAGTCACCCCTCAGTTGGGTTCCTTACTCTCAAGAAGGCTATGATTAATATTACCTCGGGTAGGGTCGGTGGTCTGCGGACATTGATCTTGACTTTGAGAAGACTCGGATTGAGACCTGGGTAGCACGCGCGTAGCTTTGGATACCGTGACAGGATTGGTTGTGTGACTTATATATATATATATATATATATATGATATATGATATGTGGTGTGCACAGGTGTGCACATGATTTGAGCAGTGGCTCGTGTACTTGGTTTCTTTATGGTTTAGGGCCGAGTCCCTTATGGATTTGGACAGTGGCCCGTATGGTCATTTTCATTGTGGTCCTTTCGACCTTGGTTTATATCTGCTTTGGGCTTAGTCCCACATATGGTTTGTTTTGGATAAATGGTTTTCGAATGCATGCATGCTTTTTAGTGAAGGGTACAAATGTCTTCTCGTTAAAATGTTTTTATAAATTCTTGTTTTGTCCACTCACAGTTTTTAATGTTTTGACTGCCCTTCAGGTTGACATCGGATGTGGACTGTAGCAGAGACCGAGATATCACATACCTCCTCCGGATCCTGGCGTACTCTGATAGCCCGGGAGGGCAAAGGTCGGAAATATCCCTTGTCTGACACTTCATGTCAAACGGGAGCAGGGTCATCCCGCACTAATCCCAGGGGGATTGGGATGGGTCCTGTCACCGTGATAGAGTGAGGTGAAGGACGGTGACAGAGAGACACGGTGGGGAAAACCCGAAACCATGGGTGAATTTTCAAAATTTCGAACTTGGGTTTTAGGGAATTTTAGCTGATTCTATTAATGGAAAAGGGGTTCTGGAGGTCGTAGGAACTTGTTGTAATCGAAAAGGGGAGCTTGGACGGCCTTGAATGACGGTGAACGGCGAAGGAAGTCACCCCCACAATGGTCGACCTTGGAGGTATGGTTTGCACGGTTTTCTTATGTTTTTAAGAGTGAAAAAGATAGGAAATGAGATTAGGAAACTTTAGGATTAAAAAGGGAACAAAATGGATGAGTTTGGGCCTTGAACCGATCCAGACCGGTTTGGCTGGTTCAAACCAGTCAAACCCGGTTCAGTTGATCGAAGAAGAAGATGAATAGTGCCCGCGCGTGGGCTTCACGCGCAGGAGCTTCTCGGGGTGCGTGAGGGCACATGGCCCACATTTTGGGGATACCTTCAACACGTGAAATCTTCTATTCGATGTAACGAACATTTTGGGACTGATTTCATGTCGATCGGACATCATTTCGATAGGTTTTAGGGTGTTCGAAGGTTTAGGATCAACTTTAAAAATAGTTAAAAATTCCAGAAAATTTCGGGGCTTTAGTGAGGGGTTATTTAAGTAGTTAGTAACTCTCTATTACAATTTGGATAGGTTTGGAAGTCCCGGTGACGACGATTGGCTCGAGAGAGCCGTATGACACACATATCGAGTCGGAAGCTCGGACGGTCTGTGAGTGGACCTTGTTTTCTAAATTGGTGCATGCATAAATATTTATTATATGTTTTATTACTTGTGTGATGATGACATGAGTTCATTTGAGTGTGGTTACGTATTGGCACGTATTTCGAGATTTCAACATGTTTTATTACTTGTGGGCTCGTATTCTACCCTGAGGGAATTATCGAATTCTGCTATCCGAGTGGAGGCTACTATTTTACCTGTGCAAGAACAATCTTTGAGTTCTGGATGATGCCGAGAGCGTCAAGATACTGAACAGATAAGTCAGGATACATCGAAGCGAGTTAGTCTTCACTCCCTTGCGTCGCGACCCTCGGTGGGTGTTGATTCGAGTGGAATTTCAACCCAGTCGACAGGTAAGCGGCGTGGTGGAGCAAGTCGCCTCAGCACTGCCCCCTGTCACTTTTTTAGGAAACTTGGCCATTTGCGAAGGAACTGCCCCTATCGACTTGACAGTAGTTCAAAGTAATTGCATTGATACTTGTTTTCGCGATACTTTGTAAATAGTTTGCATTGTACACTTGTGTTGTAATATTGTACCATGTGTTTTGGTTGTGTCGGACTAGTGTTGGTCCGGATGGTTGTTTTTGATAACGTTGTGGATTGTGGATGGGCATGTTGGGCCCAGAATAAACTTGACCCGAGGATGGGTTTGGATATTGAATTGGACTCAGAGGGAGTCCGGAAATGATTTTGTGTTTTGGAAAGGATGTGGTTTACCTAGGGGTATTTTGCTAGGTGACCGGATATGCGAGTGGTGGCATTGACGTTGGTCAAGATTGAATTCGGACTCGTGAGGAGTCGAGATATTGAACTTGGACTCAGTAGGACTCAAGAGTTGGTTTATGATTCGGGATGAGTCCTTATGTGATATGAGGGCTCCGGATGAGCCGAGTATGACTGTGAGTTGTTGAGACAGGTATTCTGACCACAGTTGGTTTGGTTATGATAACGTGTTGGTGTGCCTTCATCTACGGATGGGCATGTGATGTACTTGATGGATGTGTTGACTATCCTAAGAGAAAATTTGTGGTGTTAGGTTTGATAGACCAAAGTAGACTTGCGACATAAGTGTTAGGGGGTGGCCGGGGTTAGTATGAATCTTGGGAGAACTAGACGTTCTTTCCTGTAGGCACGTTGATGTGTCATTTTGAGAGTTGTGGTTTGGCGAGGTGTTTTTGGGTAGCATAGGACAAGGATTGTCGATGCTAGCTAAACCCTCAGGAGTTTTACTTTTCCCTACGTGATTTGGGATCGACCGTATTGATCTATGGGTCGAGTATGCTGAGGTCATACTTTGGGAAAGGGCGACTATCAAGAATGACAAAGGATGATAAACAGAAAGGCCTATTGTGTGTGACGGTGATAGTCAAGAGACTTTGAGACTTCGACCTTGTGGTCGGGTTGGGTATTATTTCGGTACGGCTAGTGAGGTAGCCGATATTCTAAGCTGAGAGAGAGTTAACATTTTGATAACGTGAGGATCAGTGGAATCCTGTTATGAATGGAACTCCATGGGATTGGAGTAATACTTGACATTTGATCATTTGGACTACTGGGGTCCAGTTGTAGAATCATACTTGGCATACGATTTGCTGTATCGTATGAATGATGGTACTTGATACATAGTGACGGTACATGGGATGTACCAGTGATGTGTCGATGAACGTGTTGGTATTTGGCTTAGTTCCGATACCATTGGTTTTTGGTTGTGAACGTGAACTGGACATTGAACACGATGCACTGGGCAGAGTGATTCTGATGATTTCAGTGATTGTATGAGCAGGTGCTCTTAGCCATAGTTGGCTAGTGTAACTCTAGTGTTGAGTTGTGTGATCACTGTTAGACTGGTGTTTAATGTGTTCCAGTTACACCATCTGATTGAATGAGTTGGTGGTTAGTGTGACCATGAGTTGCTTTGCGAGATGTTATCATGTCGTGACCTTACCAGCATCTTGGATCGCTAAGGGGGTGACAGTTGTGGATACTGAGGTTGGTATTTGTCGCAGGATTGAGTTCGCCCTGCGAGGTGAGATCATGTTGTTGAACTTATGCTACATTGACGGACGTTGTGGTACGATGTGTTGACACTGATTTGTTGATGATTGGAGCTTTGCAAGGGCGATAAAGCTTAGTAGTGGCAGATTGGCTAGTAGCGTCGGCATAGACTGACAAGTGAGATTTGGTGACTCTCGATGAGAACGGAGGTCAGGGCACATTAGTGATTAAGAGGAATCGTCAAGCTAAAGGAGTCAGCTTAATGATGACATTGCCAATTTCAGGTGAACAATTTCACTCGAGGTGGTTGAGTGTAGTCAGTATGACGTGAATCTGTGATGTGATGTCCGAGTGCATACGAGTTCTGTGTTTGGTCAGTGGGTGTACAAGTGTACACATGTTGAAGCCAATTCGTTTTCCACGTGGTGGACGTGGAATAAGAATAGTTGGAATTTCGGGGACGAAATTCTTTAAGGGGGGAAGGTTGTAACGACCCGTCCCGAATATCGGGATTGAAGATTAATTAATTATGGTTTAGAATGACTAATCTGGGATTAGTTGAGTGAAATCGGACGAATTGTGCAAAATGACCGTTTTGCCCCTGGCGTGGGCAAAATGTTAACTTTTAGTTCCGACATTCGAGGAAAAAGTTATGGCGTTTGGTAGTTGAGGAGTATTTTGGTAATTTGGCTAAAGAGGGGCCAAATGTTGACTTTTGACCCGGGAAGTCCAATGGACGAGGGCCAAAGACCGTTACGTAGGTCTTGTCAATACGAATCCAACGACTGGCGGCATGCCGAAATCGGAGATTCGACGACGAAGTTATGGTAACGGGAACGGACTCGATTAACCGAATGAACCAGAATTTCGATTAAAATATTATTTTATTGTGAACAGTACCCGATGATTGAACACACCTGGATGAGTGACAAGTGTCACTCATCCCTTAAATTGAGGCTTAACCTCAGATCCATGTTTTGGGGAAAACATCATTATGATGTTTTATTAATTATTAAATATACTTAATTATTTTTTAATTCCTCCATTAATCCCTTCAGTGTTCTTTGACCCGTGTACAACCAAAAATGCAATTTTCTTCCACCCTTAATCTCCTCCCTATTCTCTGAACTTGAGAATGAAAATTGGTGAGAATTCAGAGACTGAAATAACTGGGGAAACACTGGGATTGATTGAGAGCTGGGGACTGAGAATCGAATTTTCGAATTTTTTTGGGGGGGGGGGGGAATTCGAATGTTGAGAATTGAGCCGTGAGGATTGAAATTGAAGCTTCATTTAGCTTCCTGAGGTAAAACAGAAGGACTGTGGTTGCTGAAATTTCGAGCTTGAGTCGTGAGATTTGAGCCTTGGATTTATGCAATTGAGTTGGGGAATGAGTTTAACTTAGTCCATTGAAGCTTCTGGATGCATCAATTGAAGGAAATCGTTTGACATTGACGACTTTCGAAGATGAACAGAGTTCGAATGTTCTTCGAAAGTTCAGCTTTGATTTGAAGGTTTGAGGTAAGGATGATTGTAATTAAGTTCACAGATCCCTAACTGAAACTAATTCGATGCTAATGGACGTTTGAATTGTTGAAAACGGTGTCGAATTGATAAGAATTGAACCGGGTCGTCTCGCGGGTTGCAGGACCCGTTTACAGAGGAAACGGGCGAGGACGACGACTACTGTAGCTGGCGCGTAGGTTTCACGCGCAGCCACTTTGGGCGGCGCGTGAGGGCGCGTACGGCCTAGTTTCAAGGTGAGGTCAACATGACTTTGAATCCTCTCAGTGTAACGAACATTTTGACACTGGTTTCGAGGAAATCGGATATCGTTTCGTTAATGTTCCACGTATCCGAAGTTTTGATTTACGTTTAAAATACATATTTAAATTCTGGAAAAATTAGGGAAAATTATATGAAGTATTTTGAGATGTTAGTAACCCTCTATAATGATTTTGAACAGGATTTATAATTTCCAGAATTTACGGAAAAACGTGCAACTCGGAAACGGACCGTTTTGGACGGTGTGTGTGAGTGGACTTTGTTTTCCTAACCGTGATGCATGCATATATGATTTAAATGCTTTATTATATGATTTTATATGCGTTGGCATGATTGATGTTTCAATCCGGTGATTTCTCGATTTTATGGATTATTATATTATTTTTGGGCACGATTTTCGAGAAATTATGAATTTGGCCAAAAGTGATGTTTGGACTCGGGTTATGAGTCCGGTATTGAATTTGATTGAAAATAATGTTTGGACTCAGATTATGAGTCATGGATTGAAAAATGATGTTGTGACTCGGGAATGAGTCAAGGGTCAATTTCATGGATTTACGTGAAAATGGCAACTGAGGTTGCGAACGCATGGATTTGCGTGAAAATGATATTTTTGGGCTTGAGAACCCAACTGGATAATGATTTTGACTCGGTTTTGGAGTCACATGTGAATTTGATGAAATTGATGATTTTTTATGATTTCTTGTGGTTTTATGATTATTTTAATCGGTCTTTTAGGCGCGTTTTACGAGGAACGTGCAAATGATGTTTTGGGCTAGGCCCGGAGTCTAAAAGATTTCTAAAATGATATTTTGACTTAGTTGGTAAGTCAATGATGATTTCTGGATTATTTTATTGTTTTAAAATGTGATTTTAAAGATTTACGTGTAAATGTTATTTTGGGGCTTGAGACCCAGTTGGGAATGATCTTGACTTTGTATGAAGACAAGATTTCATTGCAATGTTTTGGGATGTAATTCCCGAGATGGTTTTCATTGTGATTGTGAAATTCCCAGACGGTCGGAGCTAGGGGGATTACCTAGACGACCGAAGCTTGGGAATGTGATTGTAGGATCGTGAGTTGATCCTAAGGTATGTCAGCTTCTCGGATATGACTGAGCCTGGATGTACCACTCAGATGTGTCTGAGCCTGGGGATGTGTTCGCCCAGATGTGACTGAGCCCGAGGGTTGAGCCCAGAGGTGTCCGATCCCGAGAGCGTGGCTGGATATTGGCCTACGCGTAGTGCAACACTTGTGAGTAATGCAGTTGATGGTTTGATTGTGCACTTGTGAGTAGTGCAGATGTGATTGTGATTGTTTGTGCACTTGTGAGTAGTGCGGATTGATTGGATTGATTGATTGACTGTGCACTTGTGAATAATGCTGATTGATGTTGTTTGAGATGACGTACTGGTATTGAGTACGAGTTTTTGGTCTTTGTGGCCAGGTGATTATGTTTTCACATGTTTTGGCCTGAGAGCTGGATTTGATGTTTTATAACATGAACTAATTTGGTGAACGTGAGTTTTACGGACCATGGGAAATATGTTTTGATTTTATCGGTCCACTGTTCATACTTGAATGATTTCATACTATTACTCATGTTTTACGATATGCATGTACGTTTGTGAAAACTGGAGGGTAAGAATATGTTTTGGCAAACGTTTTTATCAGAGGTCATTTTTGTCCACTCACACCTTTTCTGTTGTGTGACCCTCCGGGCCGTAGTACGACATTCAGGACTGATCGTGAGGCAGAGGTAGCAGCAGAAATCTTCGCAAACATCCCTTTTCTGGCAAGCACTGGAAGGTAGTTTCGGGCCTTTGGTTGACTTGTCAGACGGGAGCAAGACCGGGCACAGTTTTTGACGTCCAGTTGGGACGGGGTCCTGTCACCCAGTTACTTTACGATTGTGATTTCGGGTCAAGAACCCTAAATGAATTTCTAGGTTCATGACGGTTTATGGGAACCGGCATGAATCCTTGAAAAGTTTTTATGATTCATGACGGTTTATGGGGACCGGGCATGAATCCGTTGAAAGGTTTTAAGGATGACTTCTTTATATATATATGTATATATATATATATATATATTCATATACCTTCTTTTACTTGGATTGTCTCCTCCGGGGAGGGTCGTTGACCTGGGTGGACCCTGGAGTAGTCACAGAGTACTGACTGAGTGTAGTCGCCCCCGTTGGGTTCCTTACTCTCAGGAAGGCTTGTATCATAAACTTAGGGAGGGTCATTGATCTACGGAGATTGACCTTGGATCCTGAGAGACTTGGGTTTGAGACCTCGGGTATCACGCGCGTAGCTTTGGAAACCGTGACAGGATTGGTTGTGTGTTTATATGTATATATGTGATATATGATATATAATATGTGATGTGTACATGTTTTGGGCTGAGTCCCGTATGGATTTGGGCAGTGGTCCGTATGGTTGGTATCATTATGGATTTGGGCAGTGGCCCGTATGATTGGTTCTTGATGGTTCTTTCGGTTATGGTTTTGGGCTTAGTTCCCACATATGGTTATTTTGGATTAAATGGTTTTCGAATGCATGCATACTTTTTAGTGAAGGGTACAAATGTCTTCGTTAAAATGTTTTTATAAACTCCTTATTTTATTCACTCAGCTTTTAATGTTTTGACTGCCCTTCAGGTTGACAGCGGATGTGGACTGTAGCAGAGACCGAGATATCACATACCTCCTCCGGATCCTGGCATACTCTGATAGCCCGAAAGGGCAAAGGTTGGAAATTTCCCTTGTCTGACACTTCGTATCAGACGGGAGCAGGGTTGTCCCGCGTTAATCCAGGGGGGATTGGGACGGGTCCTGTCAGCTTGGTATCAGAGCACGGTTTACTCTTGGAGTATCGCGCAGGTCAAGGATGTGATGTCTCAACGGCTACAGTTCGTTATCAACCTGATAGTTAGGATGCCGGTACGATAGTTAGTAGGTTTGAATCGTGGAATATCTTGATTCGTCATTTGATGCCGGGCTTGCCATAGTTATGTCGAGGTTGGCAGTGTGGGACCCTACGAAAGGATAAACGTAACAGTACTTCTGAGTTTTGATTGTGAGATGGTTAGTTGGGATCGTCTTTCACGATGTCGTAGGATCGGTTCCGACGATTGGTTAGGAGTTATGACCATTCAATGGTCGGATCTTGTTGAGTTGGTGGCTAAGCTGCTAGGAGCAGCCGAGTACGAGTAACCCTAGTTGAACTGACGGTAGGATTGGATTAACGTCCTTGCGATGTCGGGACCGCGTGGTCGGTCAGATTGTTGATTTTACTGCTTTCTGCAGTTGGGTTCAGGGGAACCCTAGGTAGTGATCGTGGAATCCTAAGGTAGGATGTATGGTACGAAAATGTGAATTGGCGAGTGGTCATGACTCCGATGAGACCGTCAGTCGGTCTAGTCATGTCAGTTTTAGTGATGGGACTGCACTCTGCAGTCGAGGTTGTGTAAAACGGTTAGACCTAGTTGGTTGTCGTGCTTTGTAGTTGTGTTGGACAGTTGGTACAACTAAGGTCAGGAATGACCTGGTAGACGACATTGGTTGAGTCGAGTTGCGACTGGTTAGAGATTGGTTGGACAGGTTACCAAGGTTTGTACTTTTCGATGGAATCCCAGAGTGGGGATACGGAGTAGTTGGTACGGGCGATTAATTCCGTTGGATGCGGAGTCTAGATCGTGATGTCTGGTGGTTATGTAACGACCCGTCCCAAATTTCTAGATTAGATTAGTGACTAATCACGATTAGTGAGGCTAATCGGTGATTAGTTGGGCGAAAATCGGACGAACGATGCAAAATGACCGTTTTGCCCCTAGCGTGGGTACAACATTGACTTTTCGTTCGGGTGGTCAAATGGACTTTGACCGATGACCATGACGTAGTTCGTGACGTCACGAATTCGTAGACAGGTGGCACGTTCAATTCCGACATTTTAGGAGGAAGTTATGAAGTTCGGAAGTTTAGGGGCATTTTGGTAATTTTGGTTAAAAGGGGCAAATAGTTAACTTTTTGACCGGGAGGTCCGATGGCCGAGGGCCGAAGACCGTTACGTAGATAGGGACGATATGAATCCATAGACAAGGGGCACGTCAAATTCGGACGTTCGACGGCGAAGTTACGGTTCACGGAAGTCCAAGTGCACTATTACACGACTTACGAGACGAGTTTACTTTTGGAATCTAGTGGGCCCAGATATTTAATTTATTCCCTATGGATGAGTGACAAGTGTCACCCATCCAATGGACACCAATTTCCGTTCATGCATATCACCTTCATCGATCATCCATTTTCTTCCTTTCAAACCAAAACCGATCCACCATTTTCATCCAAATCCAAACCCTTCAACCCTAAACCCATTTGTGAGAGGCAGAGAGTGAACTGAGGACTGGCTGGACGTGGTGGCTGACCAGGAAGGGCCGCTGTGCACGGCGGAGGAGAAAAACCGAGCAAGGTATCGGTTTTAACCTTTTTAATTCTATTTTTGATTTTGGGTATTATGGGCCATTTTGGGTGTTGGTTTCGAACTAATTAGGTTCCTAGGGAGTAAATAGGAAGGTTTTTGGAGGCGTTGGACGTCGGGGAAGCCCTGAGTAGGAGAGGGGATATTCGAAACGTGAGCGGTTTCTTGGACCGGTCGGATTTTAGAGGTTTTAGGGATTCTCATTGATTGGGTTAGGTTCCTAGGATGATTATATGAAGATTAGGATCGATTAGGAGTGAAATCGGTGAAGATTGGACCATGTAGGAGCTTGAACCGGTCACGTCGGTCCAAGTTGGAGGCGAACTGGACCGGACCGGTTCAGACTGGTCGTCGCGAGGAGGAAGACGACACTGTTCACTGGCGCATGGTTCCCACGCACAGCCACTTTAGGCGGCGCGTACGGGCGCGTGGGGGAGAATTTGAGGATGGTTCCAACATGTCAAATCATCTATTCGATGTAACGAACATTTTGGGACTGGTTTCGAGTCGATCGGACATAGTTTCGATAGGTTTCGGGCTGTCCGAAGGTTTAGGTTCGGTTTTAAAAATAGTTAAAAATACGGGAAAATTATGGGGCTTTAGTGGGAGGTTAATTAAGTAGTTAGTAACCTTCTATTAAAATTTGGGCAGGTTTGGGAGTCCCGATGATGGTGATCGGCTCGAGAGAGCCTATGGCACGCAAATTGAGGCTGCAGCTCGGACGGTCTGTGAGTGGACCTTGTTTTCTAAATTGGTGCATGCATAAATGTTTATTATATGTTTTAAATACTTGTTTGTGATGCCATGAGTGCATTTGGATGTGTGGTTACGTATAGGCATGTATTTCGAGGTTTCGGCCCTATACGGTTCCTATACGGGTCTGTATTTCTTTAATGGTCTAAATGAAATGGTTTTGGATTTCTAAAAGGATAAACTCGAGCGTGAGGCCCATTTGGTTTTGTCTTGGGCATATGACGTTATTTACGACCTTCCGGTCTAAATCGTGGTCTCGGCGGGTGTTATGTGCACGGTGATCGACGATACGACGCTCGCCTCCGGATTGGGATGTGTTCCTTCCGGAGAGGTCACGATGCATGATTCGTGGTCGGGTAGCCTGGGGAGGCTCGACTTTGGAGTGCTGATGGTTCAGGATATCGATCGGTGATGAGTGCACCATGAGCTTGTGATGGTCGCATCGGTTGATACGTTCACGGCGACATACCAGGATTAAGGGCGGTCCTAGATGGATGGTTGCACGTATCACTATGATCGGAGTCGTGACTGACCCTTAGATATCGGGCATGGTGCTCAGCTGATGTCATATGTTCGGGCACGAGACTCAGTTGTTTTACACTGATGATTTCGGGTCAGGGACCCTAGATGGATTTTCAAGTTCATGACGGTTTATGGGAACCGGCATGAACTCTGGAAAGGTCATTGTGGTTCATGACGGTTTATGGGAACCGGCATGAACCTTTGTCAGGTCATTCTGGTTCTTGATGGTTTATGGGAACCGGCATGAACCCTAGTTAATGGATATTATGGATCATGACTGTTCAGGAGAACCGGGCATGAATGTTTATGTTATGTATATATATGTATTCATATACCTTCCTTTATTTCTATTATCTCCTTCGGGGAGGGTCCTTGGCCTGGGTGGACCCCGGAGTAGTCACGGAGCACCGACTGAGTGGAGTCACCCCCCAGTTGGGTTCCTTACTCTCAGGAAGGGTATGATTACTATTACCTTAGGTAGGGTCAGTGGTCTGCGGACATTGATCTTGACTTTGAGAAGACTCGGATTGAGACCTGGGTAGCACGCGCGTAGCTTTGGAAACCGTGACAGGATTGGTTGTGTGAATTATATGTGTATATGATATAAATATGATATATGATATGTGATGTGTGGTTACACAGGATTTGAGCGGTGGCTCGCGTACTTGGTTTATTTTTGGTTTGGGATGAGTCCCTTATGGATTTGGGCAGTGGCCCGTATAGTCGTTTTCATTATAGTTCTTTCAATCTTAGTTTTGGGCTTAGTTCCCACCTATGGTTTTTCTGGATAAATGGTTTTTGAATGCATGCATGCTTTTTAGTGAAGGGTACAAATGTCTTCTTATGAAACGTTTTTTTTTATAAACTTTTGTTTTGTCCACTCACAGCTTTTAATCTTTTGACTGCCCTTCAGGTTGACATCGGATGTGGACTGTAGCAGAGACCGAGATATCACATACCTCATCTGGATCCTAGCGTACTCTGATAGCCTGGGAGGGCAAAGGTTGGAAATATCCCTTGTCTGACACGAAGTGTCAGACGGTAGCAGGGTCATCCCGCACTAATCCCGGGGGGGATTGGGATGGGTCCTGTCAGGTTAGGTCTGCACGAGTCTGTGGCAAGCACTACTACCGAGAGTGGTTGTAGTTATGGTTGTTGGGAATCGGGGATGTTTGGGGAACGTTTCCTTTTCTCGTATGAGTTGTCGGGGTGACTATACCCAGAGTTGTTGGGTACGAGGGAGACAGAGTTTCTCCAATACGAGTAGAGGTACGGGATTGTCGTTCTGTAACGACCCGGACTTTCGGAAAAGGAAAATTTGAAGAAAAAGAAGATTTTGCCCCTCGAATTGGACGAAAGGTTGACTTTTGTTCGAGCGTTCAAACGTACTTTGACCGATAACCGTGATGTAGTTCGGGACGTCACGAGTCCATAGACAGGTGACACGTCCAATTCCGACTATCAGGGAAGAAGTTATGACGTTCGGAAGTTCAAGGGCATTTTCGTAATTAGGACGAAAAGGGGGAAAATGTTGACTTTTTGATTGACCCCTATTTTTTACGCAATTCAAGAACTGTTGGATAGGTCTCGATGCCCTAAGTCCGTAGACAGGCGGCACACTGAAAACGGACACCAGACGGGTGAGTGACGGTTCTAGAAGAGAAGGGGCATTTTGGTAATTTTGTGAAGAAGGGCAAAATAGTAATTTTCACAAGGGCACTCTTTGAAACAGTAGAACAGGGACTGAACCACCGTGCTTTGGGTGATCTGTCCAGGGAATTGTTTAATTGTTAGTGGCATTTGGACAGTTTGAGGTAATGGAAACACAATGGTGTGGTTTGTAACAGAACACAGAGCACGAGAGGGATTTTTAATTGGTTTCGGGTCAGTTGCGGGGAACCATTTACACAGAAGACTGAGAGTGAGTCGAGAGGGTCATTTGGAGAGGAAGAGACTGAGAATTGGAGAGAAAATTGAGTCGGGAAAATTTTGGGAAAATTGGAGGGAAAATCGAAATTTAATTTGTGAGGTGAGAGGAACAAAACAGAGGTTAGAAGTAGTCTTCTGGGTTCATTACGACCTCAACCATACCAAAATCGAAGGGAATCGATCACGGTTTGGCCAAGAATACAAGTTCCAGTTCTGGAAAGATTTCGAGCTTGAGTACGATCACCTACGGGTATGTTTTCCTGAAATTGGCTTTAGTTTAGTGTTCGTTTAGGTCTTATGAAGCTTCTGTTTAAGTTCATTTGAAAACTGAGTTGATTTGAGTGAGATTCGAAAGTTTGACCCGTCTGTTTGATCTTGAGAGAAGAGTTGGATTTAGAGCTTGTTGTGTGTAATTATTAATGGAGAACATAAATTAAGTTACAATGGAAAGTTTTCGATGGAAAAATTGAAGGAATTAAGCTGTAATTGCAGGAGATTGGACCTGGTTGTGTCGCGAGTTTGGGACCCGTTTAACAGAGAGTCGGGTGAGGAAGGTGACACTATAGCATCACTGTAGCAGGCGCGTGAGTTTCACGCGCAGCCACTCACGGCGGCTCGTGAGGGCGCGGGGGAGCGATTCTCGAGGTGAGTTCAACCCGACTTTTACCCTATACAATGTAACAAACACTTTAGCGTTGGTTTCGAGTTAACTGGACACCGTTTCGATATGGTTTCGAGGGTCCGAAAGTTTATATTACTTTTTTATTTAATATTTAATTCCTGGAAAATTATGGGAAAATAGTATGATGTTATTTGAGTCCTTAGTGACACTGAGGAATGATTTCGGACAAGATTCGAGATTCCTGGAAAATGTCAGAAATTACAGAAACGCGTGCAGCGCGAAAACGAGCGTTATGAACGGTGTGTGAGTGGACTTTTCTTTCTAAAATTTAATGCATGCATAAATGTTTCTATGATTTCTATGATTATGATTATGACTTATGGTGATTTTGATTTCCGTATTTATACGTATTTTGATATGCAATACGAAATTACACATATTTCGAGACTATAGTTTCTCTTATACCTTGGTGATGGTTTGATGAACGATTTTATATGATTTGCGCGTATCATGTTTTAAGGTTGTTTTGATTATGATTATGAGTATGACCTACGATTTTGACACGTATTTCGAGATTATTACGGATTTGCGTGTTTTACGAGATTTCGAGTATATTGTGCTTTGATCATGTTTTGATGCTTTGACTTCGGGATTTGAAATGCGATTTGATTTCGAATATTTAAAACGGATTTTGGAAAAGGGTGATTTTGGGCTTGATGCCCAGGGCATAAAAGTAATTTTGATAAACGAGATTCGGATTTCGGAAACGTGGAAGTGGATTTCTGGAATGGGCTCGGAATAGTGGTTCCGGATGCCGTCTTACGGAATCATTATTGCGAATTCGATTTCGGGAATGGATGACGGATATGATTGGGGATTTGAATGTGAAATTCGGACATAAGTCCTATTATGACAAAAGGTGATTTCGGATTGGTTTTGGAATTTGGATCACGATGGATCCTGGATTATTGTGATTTACAAATGGTTTTGGGTTTAAAGACCCGGTATGATTGCTGGATTTGGTTTTGGGTTTAAAGACCCGGTTAATCGATGACGGGGGCGGGCCCGGATTGAGTTTAAAGACCCTAATTGAGTTTAAAGACTCGGTTATTGTGATACCCCCCCGAGGCCTATTGATTATGTTCTGAGTTTAAAGACTCGTTGATATCCCGGGAAAGCCTGATATATGTGAGTTTAAAGACTCGGTAATTGATATCCAGCAAAACTGATTGACTTGTGATTTGTTGTTGATCTTGATGTTTACGGATGTGTTGGGCAGTGGCCCGGTTTTTATGGCTTGATGGATTTTGGATTATATGGTGTACTTGGATTTGATTCATGATTTTGGGCTGAGGCTCTGTGTTTATGATTGCGGGCTAAATCCCGAAGGTTAAGAAAAGGAAAATGATTTGATTTTCGTACACGGTTTTCTTATGTTCAAAATGTAACGGATTGCGAAATGATTTTTGAATGCATGCATTGGTTTTACGTGGAGGGTAGAAATGTCTTTCTGTAACTGTTTTATAAACTGATTCGTTTTTGTCCACTCACACCTTTTGTGTTTTTATTGACCCTCCAGGTCGTGGCGCGTTGATCGAGGCTAATTGAGAGGCGGAGGTATGAGTGAGTACGTGTGTGGCTATCCCTTGTTTGGCAAGTACTGAGGGTAATTTGGGAACTTCAGTCGACCTACCAAACGGGAGCAGGACCGGGCACGGTTATCAATGTCTCTTCGGGGGCGGTCCTGTCAATTTGGTATCAGAGCACTAGGTTGCTGATTTTGTTGCCACATCATGCCTTCGAAACGTAAATCTCGTGCGCGACCTGGTAGTGAGACGGGTAGAGAACGGTGTATGAGGCCTCGTGATAGATCTCGGACGAGATTGACCCTGGGTTGAGGGTCCGATGTTATCTAGAGTACACTGTGAACAACTGTTTGTTAGACATAGAACTGTGTGGGTCCCAGGGACGAATGAGCCCAGTGGCTAGTTGCACTCGTGATAGGATTATTTTCTGTGAAATCCTTAAGTGGAATGCGTGTTTTAAGAGTCTAAAATGTGATGGGATATCTCTTAGGCCTTATCGGTCGTATAAGATACGGTTGACCATTGGTATTTGCTCGGGGATTGGGTATGTCAGTAATGGCATGATTGATTGGTATGAGATTGGACTCAAGAGGAGTTGAGATATGGGTACGGGACTCAAAATGAGTTCGGATATTAGTTAGAAACTTTAGATGAGCCATGGTAAGGTATCAAGGCTCGAGAGGAGCCAGAAAGGCTGTTTGAGGGATGCTTGACACTTAGGATGCCAAGGACTGGTATATGGTCAGGTGCTGAGGAGTTAGGAAATGATGGCTTGATCTTGTTTTGGACTTGTGGGACATGTCAGTGTCCTTAGTGACTGAGGTTCGGGTGGAGACCCGAGGGATACAAGGATTTGGACTTAGGACATAGTCCAGTTCAGTGGGATGCAAGTCGGGTCCACTGGGAGGTAAGGTAACAAGGGTAAGTATATAGTAATAGTATGATTGTGAGTCGTCTTGTCACACCATAAAGAAATGGTTATATAGATCGATAGATATTAGTGAGATGGCACTGTTGGGGTGTGGTAGAGTGAGGATTGGCTCCTATATTGGTTGTTGATATGGCAAGAGTGGGGAGAGTTTGCGGGGCCCGTGATGGTCCATAGGGGCGTGGTCAGTTGGGACCACATGCTCGGGGATATCCTTCGTAGGAAGACTAAGTAACCCTGGAGTGATGACCTAGATACCTATCACTCGCGGTCATGATGTAAGTTTAACTAGAACGTATGTATTGGGTAGGTCCTAGGCTATCCACTCTTCCATGTCTTGAGATTGGCTATTGGTCGGACAGGGTGTTATTGGTGATTGGTTTCGGTATGGAGGTCGTCGACCTGACTAGAGTTACCGATGTGATACTTTGTAATAGTTATGTGGTAACCTTGGTAATTATATATGGAAAAATTGGTGAGATATAAGGGGGGTAGACCTCTCGATATGAGGTTACCCAGGATGACTGGTGTTATCCGCTTAGTGGCTGACTTAGATTTGGATGAACTGGATGTAATCCTCGGATTGGATTGGTTGATGACTCATGAGACCTCTATCAAGTATGTTGATTAAAGAGTGACATGTGGAGTCTAGGATTCCAGAGGTTATGTTTCAGGGAGACTCGAGGGTGTTACCCTCTAGGGTGATTTTGATCCTCACAACCATTAGATGGTTGGGGTATGAGGTATTCAAGTTTACTAGTCACATGTGTGGTATATGTGCTTAATGTATGAGACGCCTAGTGGGGGCTGAGGATGCCCAGATTTCTCAACCTATTCCTGAGATTTTTCCAAGATGAGAGATTGAGTTTACGATGATCTGAGCTTATATGTTCATTTTGGACAATTTAATGAGGTAACGGTATGGGATAAGGATCCCGTATCATGAGTTAAGGATTCGTGGTTTCGTGGGAAGGTTGTGATTAGTGACTTTATTAAGAGAGGCCAACTTGGTGATGATTGTCGATTCAAAGTAAAAGAGAGAAAAGGATAATGGTCGGATTTGATATGGCTAAGGTTAACTGATGGTGATACCCTTGGATGGCCAATTGGGCTAGTTATAGTTGAGAGATGAGTAGTCGGGTAGTCTGACCACATTTAGATGATGTATGGTACCATGATTGATGATTGGTTGGCGTACTTACATGTACCAAGGGGCGTGTAATGTACTGAATAGATGTATTGAATGCCCTCAGAGAAGGAGATAGTTGAATAAGTGTTAGGTCTGATAGACCAACGTAGGTTTGGGAAACGTGAGTTGGTTTGAGATTTACTGGTAACCACAGAGGATTGTAAGGGGGTTCTTTCCCATGTTTTTCCAATTATGGTGATTGACCCGTAAGGGGTCGGAGTTATTGGAATTGAGAACTGAGTGGTGATTTGTTGGTATCCTCCTATGTGCATATGAGTGTGTTCAGGGCAAAATTTATGGTTAAATAAGTGATAGGTATGGTCGAACGAATAACGGTCGGGACTAGTGTGAATCCTAGGAAAAACAGACATATTGGTTAATGAAGATAAAAACTGAGATAGAATGGTTACATGTGGAAAAACAGTGACTTATGTTCGATCACTCACTATGAGATTTTAGATTCGGTTAGTCGGGTGTTGATGCTAGCTAACCCTCAGAAGTTGACCTTCCTTGTAGGAGTTGAGATCGACCCACGGGGTTGAGTATGCAGAGGTCATATACCTTTAGGAAGGAATGTACGATTACCGTATCGACCTTTAGGATTGGTAAGGAAAGGATAAAAAGAAAGGCTTAATGTGTGATAAGGCGATGGTCGGGATATATTGAGATGATGACCACATTGTCGGATCAGGTATTACTTGGGGAGAGGATTGTCATGTTTGATAACCTAAGGATAGGTGAAATCCTGTTAGTTACGGAACTCCATAGGATTGGAGTAGTACATGATTTCTAATAACTTGGACGGTTGGCGTCCAACTACAAGACCATACTTGGTGTATAGTGGATTCGAGGTTAAGAGAGAGGTGTGATTTGCGATACAGTATGAATGATTGGGCCGAGTGCTTATTGGCAATAGGAAGGACTCAGGAGAAAAGGTTAAAGATCATTATACATGGTGACCCTGGGAAAGGGATATGGTATGATTGACCTAGTGAGGGGAATGAGTTCCCGAGTTATCGAACCTTAAGAGTGTATTGGCCTGGTGGCCTAATGACATTTGTGCGGATTTAGCCATTGAATCATGTCACAAGTGGATGACATGTAAACGAGAAAATCTGACTGATTCTGGTGTATCTTGGATCGTGTGGACTCAAACGTGAGCTAGGCTATGTATTCCGAGCCTGTACGTGGCATGACTGCCCATGGGGCAGGGTTTTATACAGAGGTTGAGATTGGTTGTATGATTTCTATAAGCGAGATATGACTTATATCCGGTTGAGGTTGATTATGTTTCGAGTTCATCTTAGATGTGTTTCCTTGGGAAAATATTATGGCTCCCACTAATTGGAATTTCGAGGATGAAATTCTTTATGGGGGGTAGGTTGTAACGACCCGGACTTTCGGAAAAGGAAAATTTGGAAAATTTGAAGAAAAAGACGATTTTACCCCTGAAATTGGGCGAACGGTTGACTTTTGCCATAGCGATCAAACGGACTTTGACCAATGACCGTGACGTAGTTCGGGACGTCAGGAGTCCATAGACAGGTGGCACGTCCAATTCCGACGAATCAGGGAAGAAGTTATGACGTTCGGAAGTTCAAGGGCATTTTCGTAATTAGGACGAAAAGGGAGAAAATGTTGAGTTTTTGATTGACCCATAATTTTCACGAAATTCGAGGACCGTTGGGTACGTCTTGATGCCCTGAGTCCGTAGACAGGCGGCACGCTGAAAACGAACATCAGACGGGTGAGTGACGGTTCTAGAAGATGAGGGGCATTTTGGTAATTTTGTGAAGAAAGGAAAAATAGTAATTTTCACAGGGGCACTGTTTGAAACAGTGGAACAGGGACTGAACCACCGTGCTTTGGGTGGTCTGTCCAGGGAATTGTTTAATTGTTAGTGGCATTTGGGCAGTTTGAGGTAGTAGAAACACAATAGTGTGGTTTGTAACAGAACACAGAGCACGAGAGGGATTTTAAATTGGTTTCGGGTCAGTTGCGGGGAACCATTTACACAGAAGACTGAGAGATGCTTTAGGTTTCCGTGAAGGTTGAATTGATTATAGGGAGTGAGAGTGAGTCGAGAGGGTCATTTGGAGAGGAAGAGACTGAGAATTGGAGAGAAAATTGAGTCGGGAAAATTTTGGGAAAATTGGAGGGAAAATCGAAATTTAATTTGTGAGGTGAGAGGAACAAAACAGAGGTTAGAAGTAGTCTTCTGGGTTCATTACGACCTCAACCATACCAAAATCGAAGGGAATCGATCGCGGTTTGGCCAAGAACCCAAGTTCTAGTTCTGGAAAGATTTCGAGCTTGAGGACGATCACCTACGGGTAAGTTTTCCTGAAATTGGCTTTGGTTTAGTGTTCGTTTAGGTCTTATGAAGTTTCTGTTTAAGTTAATTTGAAAACTGAGTTGATTTGAATGAGATTCGAAAGTTTGACCCGTCTATTTGATCTTGAGTGAAGAGTTGAATTTAGAGCTTGTTGTGTGTAATTATTAATGGAGAACATAAATTAAGTTACAATGGAAGGTTTTCCATGGAAAATTGAAGGAATTAAGCTTTAATTGCAGGAGATTGGACCGGGTTGTGTCGTGGGTTTGGGACCCATTTAGCAGAGAGTCGGTGAGGAAGGTGACACTGTATCATCACTGTAGCAGATGCGTGAGTTTCACGCGCAGCCACTCACGGCGGCGCGTGAGGGTGCGTGGGCCCAATTCTCGAGGTGAGTTCAACACCACTTTTACCCTATACAATGTAACGAACATTTTAGCGATGGTTTCGAGTTAACCGGGCAACGTTTCGATATTATTTCGAGGATCCGAAAGTTTATATTATGTTTTTAATTAATATTTAATTCCCAGAAAATTATGGGAAATTAGTATGATGTTATTTGAGTCCTTAGTGGCACTGAGGAATGATTTCGGACAGGATTCGAGATTCCTGGAAAATGTCGGAAATTACGGAAACGCGTGGAGCGCAAAAACGAGCGTTATGGACGGTGTGTGAGTGGACTTTTCTTTCTAAAATTTAATGCATGCATAAATGTTTCTATGATTTCTATGATTATGATTATGACTTATGGTGATTTTGATTTCCGTATTTATACGTATTTTGATATGCAATACGAAATTGCACGTATTTCGAGACTATGATTTCTTTTATGCCTTGGTGATGGTTTGATGAACGATTTTATATGATTTGCGTGTATCATGTTTTTAGGATGTTTTGATTATGATTATGAGTATGACCTACGATTTTCACATGTATTTCGAGATTATTACGGATTTGTTCATTTTACGAGATTTCAAGTGTATTGTGTTTTGATCATGGTTTTGATGCTTTAACTTTGGGATTTGAAATACGATTTAATTTCGAATATTTAAAATGGATTTTGGAAAATGGTGATTTCGGGCTTGATGCCCAAGGCATAAAAGCAATTTTGATGACCGAGATTCGGATTTTGGAAAGGTGGAAGTGGATTTCTGGATTGGGTTCGGAATAGTGGTTTCGGATGCCGGCATACGGAATCATTATTACGAATTCGGTTTCGGGAATGGATGACGGATATGATTGGGAATTTGAATGTGAAATTCGGACATAAGTCCTATTATGACAAAAGGTGATTTCATATTGGTTTTGGAATTTGAATCACGATGGATCCTGGATTGTTGTGATTTACAAATGGTTTTGGGTTTAAAGACCCGGTATGATTGCTGGATTTGGTTTTGGGTTTAAAGACCCGGTTAATCAATGACGGGGGCGGGCCCGGATCGGGTTTAAAGACCCGGATTGGGTTTAAAGACCCGAATTGAGTTTAAAGACTCGGAGTTTAAAGACCGATTATTGTGATACCCCCCGAGGCCTATTGATTATGTTCTGAGTTTAAAGACTCGTTGATATCTCAGGAAGGCCTGATATATGTGAGTTTAAAGACTCGGTAATTGATATCCAGCAAAACTGATTGACTTGTGATTTGTTGTTGATCTTGATGTTTACGGATGTGTTGGGCAGTGGCCCGGTTTTTATGGCTTGATGGATTTTGGATTATATGGTGTACTTGGATTTGATTCATGATTTTGGGCTGAGGCTCTGTGTTTATGATTGCGGGCTAAATCCCGAAGGTTAAGAAAAGGAAAATGATTTGATTTTCGTACACGGTTTTCTTATGTTCAAAATGTAACGGATTGCGAAATGATTTTCGAATGCATGCATTGGTTTTACGTGGAGGGTAGAAATGCAGCGTATGAGTGGTGGTACACGCTGGAGTTGTCCGGCTGGGATGCACATACCGTGACATGGGAGACTTTCCTGGAGCGGTTTCTAGATCAGTACTATCCCCGCTCTTTCCGGGACGCGAAAGAAGCATAATTTCTTCAGTTAAAGCAAGGGAACTTGACAGTCGCTGAGTATGAGCAGAGATTCCAGATGCTATCTCGTTTCGCTCCTGCATTTGTGGCGACCGAGGCGGAGAAGTGCCGCCGGTTTGAGTTGGGTCTTCGGGGAGAGATTAGAGCCATTGTGACGGCCGGCTCTTTTGCTACTTTCCGGGAGTTATCTGATACTGCTGTCAGGGTGGAGGCCAGTTTGCCAGCCAGGCCACAGTACTCGGGCAGTGTGCGGTGCCGAGAGCATTCTTTTCCGGGAGCATCGAGTCAGAGGACCCCGAAACGGGGTAATTTTGGTGGTTCGTCCTCAGCTGGTGGAGGCCGGTATAACAGACCAGGCAGTTTTCAGGGCTCTGGATTTCGGGGAGCTAGGGCACAGCCAACTCCTCAGGCGAGTGCTACTTCTGTTGCTTCTACTGGGAGGCAGACCGGTGGACCCGATAGGGATACTTGCTTCTATCGTGGAGAGCGAGGACACTTCTGGAGGGAATGCCCATTGTTAGCTTCGGAGGGTGGAGCAGGCAGAGGTGCAGCGGAACCCGGGCGGAGTACTGCTTCAGTGTCAGGGGCAGCATGCCCTAGGGGTGGCGGTGGTGCCACGAGCAGTTCCAGGGGGCGCGGTAGGTCATCGGGACCTCAGGCGCGAGTTTTTGCTATGACTCAGCAGGAGGCTA
Source organism: Prinsepia uniflora (assembly GCA_032719365.1). NCBI lineage: Eukaryota > Viridiplantae > Streptophyta > Magnoliopsida > Rosales > Rosaceae > Prinsepia > Prinsepia uniflora. The sequence continues at coordinate 8,172,647 of CM064868.1, read as the reverse complement.
GGTCAGCACCGGGAGTGGTGACAGGTACACTCACCATACTTGGTCACACTGTTTTTGCTTTGATAGATCCCGGGGCTACCCATTCTTTTGTAGCTCGGAGTTGTAGTTTGGTGACGGAGAGGGAGGTGTTTACTTTGGATTGTGCTTTAGGGGTGAGTACACCTACTGGAGAGGTGTTGGTAGTGACTCAGGTGTTGAGAGAGTGTCCGGTGATGGTAGGTGCGGTTGAGCTAATGGCAGATTTGTTATTATTGGATCTGAGGGATTTTGATGTTATTTTGGGTATGGACTAGTTAACGAGACATCATGCTTCTATCGACTGTTTCGATAGGAGAGTGACTTTTCGGAGTCCCGGATTATCAGAGACTACGTTTCAGGGGGGTGGCTACGCCGTGAGGTGGCTTAAACCAAGGCAGAGGGAGGTCCAGCTGGTTGCAAGGAACCCAACGAACACCGTGGCACGCGGCGGTGCACACGGCGAAGACTCAATCGAAAGGTATACCCCATTCCCATGTTTTTCCCGTGTTTCTTATTTTGCAAAGTCGTGGACCTAGAGCTAGAGTCGAGGGGATTGGTGAGTGAAGTGAGGTTTAGGGAGGTCCTAGGAGTCGTTTAAGACAGTTGCCGTGACGGGGGAGTACACGGCGGAGTTCAGTCGACGGTGAGTACTCTGGTGCTCTGTTTTGGCCGTGGGTTCAAAAGGCGAATCGTGACGTTTGGGCACGAGTCGACGGTCAAGGTGAGTCGGGTTAGACGTAGAAGGGCCCTAGGAATCGTCTGGTGATGCCACCGTGACGGGGGATGACCGGAGTGGCTGGATCGTGAAACAGGGGGAGTTTGGCTGTCTGGTTCGAGCTTTAGTTGACGGGATTGGGGCCGTGTCGAGGTCTGAGTTGCTGGGGAATGGATAGGTTGGAACTGGACGAAGCTTTAGGTGAAGAAAGGGAGAGGAATCGTGCGGGTACGGCGGAGAACCGCTGACGCCGGTTCAGTTAGCAGACTACTGTGCTGAACCGGGTCTGCTCAAGGTTGAAGGGCACTGTAGCAGGCGCGTGAGGCCCACGCGCAGCCACTTTGGGCGGCGCGTGGAGGCGCGTGGAGAGGAATCCGGCCAAGCTTCCAACATGAGTTTGATTCTAATTGTCCTAAGGAGTTTATTGGTGTGATTTTCGGGTGAATCGGACGATGTGACGGAGTTGTTCGGGAATCCAGACGGTTGAGGGTTTAGGATTAAAATATTATTTAATCCCCGAAAAATTGGGGAAATTAGGATTAGGATCCTTGATGTTTTTATGACCCTATTTAGTGCATTTTGACAGGACGGGAGGCACCCGAGACAGTCGAGGAGCGCACGGAGCGCGAGTGACTCGTTCTGGATTTGTGAGTGGTCTCTTTCTTTCTTTCAAGCATGCCTAACTATTTTATTAACGTTTTATGATCTTAAATATGTTTTTATGCCTTTGAATGATAATTATATGTGATTGATGAGTTTGCACGTTTTTTTTTGAGATATTTCCGAGATTTTGCACGTTTTTCGAGAAAATCTGGTTTTCGAATTTTGATGCCATAATTACGATTTCAACCTATAAATGTGTTCTGATGATGATAAATGGGTTATGAAATATGATTCGTGCTTATATGTGATTTCTGGGTATAAGAATGTATTTCCGGATTTGGGTTCGAAATGTCGGTTCGGAACGCCGGACGGGCTTCAAACCGGGGTTTCGAATTCGAGTTTGGCGATAGATTTCGAATTGGTTGTACACTGGATATGGATTGGATTTGCTGGATCTAGATATTGGGTTTAAAGACCCGGATTGATATTGACGGGGGGACGGGCCCGGATTGAGTTTAAAGACTCGGGAGTTTAAAGACTCGGATATGTTGATATTACCCCCATAGGCCTATTGAGTTTAAAGACTCGGGTGTTTAAAGACTCGGATTTTATTTAAGGCCTGATTGAGTTTAAAGACTCGGATAGGTCCAGCAGGTTTGATCGGAAATGATGATTTGATGCTGAAGCTATGATTTCTATATCCGTTTATAGTGTTTCTGTTTCTTATGGTAGTTTATAGTGTATCTGTTTCTTATGAGATTTTATAGTGTTTCTGTTTCTTATGATGTTTCATATTATGATTCTCTAGTACTTCGTTGGGCATGCCTGTTTTAAAAACGGAGGGAACACTGATTCTTATTTTCCTTAACCTTGAATTAATGATAAACTGATTTCACAACTTTTGGTTATTTTAGTCCACTCACACTTTCGTTTTTTTTTTTAAATTTTCCCTCCAGGTCGTGGTGATAGCGCTGGGGTGAACGTTGAGGCAGATATCGAGGCATAGAGCTTCCGACGTTCTTCCGTTGCGAGACTAGTCTTGTAGGACTTTTGGTGCCCATTTTGTAGAACTATGCTCTGACTGACTGTTGTGTATATTTTACTCCTTCGTCTGATAGTTATGCTTATAGTTGTGTGATGGTTGTTTGTTTTTTTTGATACTGTAAGTGTGATTGTCAGACGGGAGCAGGGTTCGTCCCGGGTATCGAGGCCATATTTGGGACGGGTCCTGACAATTGGTATCAGAGCATAGGTTTGTCGATTTGGGTTGGGTTTAGGTTGTTGACTAACTCTATGCCTCTTTCAGCGTACGATCGATCATGCCTCCGAGACGTGAACCCCCTCCACGACCTGAAGATGAAGCGGCGAGAGGGACTGAGAGTGCTTCGATTGAGAGAGCCCAGAGGCTTGGGGCTACTACGTTCAGCGGTGGGGCCGATCCAGAGGAAGCTCACCGATGGATCACCCGGCTTGAGCGGATTTTTGGGGTGATGCACTGTCCTCCAGAGGATCGGGTTTTGTTAGCTACTTTTCTGTTGGATGGAGCTGCTTATGAGTGGTGGTACACATTGGAACTGTCCGGCTGGGATGCACATACCGTGACATGGGAGACTTTCCGGGAGCGTTTTCTCGATCAGTACTATCCCCGTTCTTTCCGGGATGCGAAGGAGGCAGAATTTCTTCAGTTAAAGCAAGGGAACTTGACAGTTACTGAGTATGAGCAGAGATTCCAGATGCTATCTCGTTTCGCTCCTGCATTTGTGGCGACCGAGGCGGAGAAATGCCGCTGGTTTGAGTTGGGCCTTCGGAGAGAGATCAGGGCCATAGTGACAGCTGGCTCTTTTGCTACATTTCGGGAGTTATCTGATGCTGCTGTCAGAGTTGAGGCCAGTTTGCCTACTAGACCACAGTATTCGGGCAGTGTTCGACGCCGAGAGCATGCATTTCCAGGAGCATCGAGTCAGAGGCCCCCGAAACGGGGTAATTTTGGTGGATCGTCATCGGCTGGTGGAGCCCGGTATGGCCGACCAGGGAGTTTTCAGGGCTCGGGATTTCGAGGAGCTAGGGCACAGCCGACTCCTCATGCGAGTGCGACTTCAGTGGCTTCTACAGGGAGGCATACCGGTGGACTCGGTAGGGATACTTGCTTCTATTGCGGAGAGCGAGGACACTTCCGGAGGGAGTGCCCATTGTTAGCTTCGGAGGGTGGAGCAGGCAGAGGTGCAGCGGAACCCGGGTGGAGTACTGCTTTAGTGTCAGGGGCAGCAGGCCCTAGGGGTGGCGGTGGTGCCACGAGAAGTTCCAGGGGGCACTGTAGGTCATCGGGACCTCAGGCGCGAGTTTTTGGTATGACTCAACAAGAGGCTAGGTCAGCACCGGGAGTGGTGACAGGTACACTCACCATACTTGGTCACACTGTTTTTGCTTTGATAGATCCCAGGGCTACCCATTCTTTTGTAGCTCGGAGTTGTAGTTTGGTGACGGAGAGGGAGGTGTTTACTTTGGATTGTGCTTTAGGGGTGAGTACACCTACTGGAGAGGTGTTGGTAGTGACTCAGGTGTAGAGAGAGTGTCCGGTGATGGTAGGTGCGGTTGAGCTAATGGCAGATTTGTTATTCTTGGATCTGAGGGATTTTGATGTTATTTTGGGTATGGACTGGTTAACGAGACATCATGCTTCTATCGACTGTTTCGATAGGAGAGTGACTTTTCGGAGTCCCGGATTATCAGAGACTACGTTTCAGGGGGGTCAGCATGCACTTCCTACTGGAGTTATTTCGGTACTTGAGGCTAGTAAGTTGTTGTGTTAGGGGTGCCAAGGTTACATAGCTCATGTGGTGGATACACGTACTACGCCAGTGAGGGCGGAGGACATACCAGTGGTGCGGGAGTTTCCCGATGTTTTTCCCGAGGAGTTGCCAGGACTACCCCCACACTGAGATCTTGAGTTCACGATTGATCTTCTTCCAGGTACACAGCTTATTTCACAGACTCCTTACCGTATGGCACCTGCAGAATTGAGGGAACTTAAGGCCCAGTTGCAAGAGTTGGTCGATATAGGATTCATTCGACCGAGTATGTCACCTTGGGGAGCACCGGTATTGTTTGTCAAGAAAAAGGACGGAGGATTGAGATTGTGTGTGGATTACAGACAACTGAATAAGGTAACTATTCGGAATAAATACCCCCTACCCCGGATTGACGATTTGTTCGACCAATTGAAGGGAGCCCAGTATTTTTCGAAGATTGATCTTCGCTCCGGTTATCATCAGTTAAGGGTTAAAGAGGAGGATATACCGAAGACAGGTTTCTGGACCAGGTACGGTCATTATGAGTTCGTTGTGATGCCTTTTGGTTTGACTAATGCCCCAGCAGCTTTTATGGACCTTATGAACCGAGTGTTCCGGCCATACTTGGATCGTTTTGTGATTGTCTTCATTGATGACATTTTGGTGTATTCGAAGAGTGCGAGGGCACATGAGAAACATCTGAGACTTGTGCTTGAGACATTGAGGGGGCATCAGTTGTATGCGAAACTGAGTAAGTGTCAGTTTTGGTTGACTAGTGTTGGATTTCTTGGCCATGTGATTTCGGCCGAGGGCATCAGCGTGGATCCTCAGAAGGTTGAGGTGGTAGCGAAGTGGGAACAGCCCAAGACGGTGACGGAGATCAGGAGTTTTCTGGGTTTGGCAGGTTACTACCGGCGCTTTATTGAGGGTTTTTCTATTCTTGCAGCACCGTTGACGAGGTTGACTCGGAAGGGAATTCGATTTGAGTGGGACGAGAACTGTGAACAGAGTTTCCAGGAGCTTAAAAGACGGTTGACATCTGCTCCTGTGTTAGCCCTTCCAGACGATAGTGGGGAGTTTGAGGTGTACAGTGACGCTTCTTTGCAAGGCTTGGGTTGTGTCTTGATGCAGCATGTGAGAGTAATTGCTTATGCTTCCCGGCAATTGAAACCCCATGAGATGAACTACCCTACACATGATTTGGAACTAGCAGCGGTGGTTCATGCACTGAAGATTTGGCGGCATTACTTGTACGGCGAGAGGTGCAGGATCTTCACGGACCACAAGAGCTTGAAGTATTTGTTCACTCAAAAGGAATTGAATCTGAGACAGCGCCGATGGTTGGAGTTGCTTAAGGACTACGACTGCACTATTGAGTATCACCCAGGGAAGGCTAATGTGGTAGCCGATGCTTTGAGCAGGAAGTCAGCTAGTTCTTTGTCGCATTTGAGGACTGTTCGGTTACCGTTGTTGGTTGAGCTCCGCAGGTTGGGAGTAGAGTTGACTGTGGATGATCAGGGAGCACTCCAAGAGAGTTTCCATGTGCGACCTGTTTTGATTGATCAGGTTATTGATGTTCAGTTTGAGGACCCTATTCTATGCATCATTCGGATTGAGGTCGAGGCTGGAGAGAGACAGGACTTTGAGATCCGTGTGGATGGCGCCTTGGTTAAAGGTGGACGGTTGTGCGTACCTGAGGATGAAGCATTGAAGAAAGTGATACTGGATGAGGCTCACTGTTCAGCTTATGCGATGCATCCTGGTGGGACCAAGATGTATCATACACTTCGAGAACATTACTGGTGGTCAGGGATGAAACGTGAGATTGCAGAATATGTCAGTAAATGCTTAATCTGTCAACAGGTAAAAGCCGAGCGACAAAGACCTTATGGAGCAATGCAACCCTTGCCGATCCCCGAGGGGAAATGGGATCACCTGACGATGGATTTTGTGTTCAAGCTTCCGAGAACACCGAAGGGACATGATGGTGTGTGGGTTATTGTGGATCGACTTACGAAGTCTGCTCATTTCTTGCCCATATGGGAGACCTTCAGGTTGGCGCAGTTTGCACAGTTGTTCATCGATGAGATTATTCGGTTGCATGGGACTCCAGAGTCGATAGTATCGGACAGAGATCCGAGATTCACTTCCCGATTTTGGCAGAGCTTACAGGAAGCTTTTGGGACTAAATTGCATTTCAGTACTGCATTTCATCCTCAGACCGATGGACAGTCGGAGCGGACTATTCAGATTCTCGAGGATATGATGCGAGCTTGTGTCTTACAGTTTCAGGGTACTTGGGAGTCTCATTTACCTTTGATGGAGTTCGCCTACAATAACAGTTATCAGGAGAGCATTGGGATGGCTCCTTACGAGGCTTTGTATGGGCGACAGTGTCGGACTCCATTGTGTTGGACTGAGGTTGGTGAAAGGCAATTGACTACTTCTGAATTGGTGGAGCTTACTCAGGAAAAAGTGGCATTGATCAGGGATCGACTGAAGGCAGCTCAGGACCGACAGAAGAGTTATGCCGACCGTAGGATCAGGGATTTGGAGTTTGCCGTAGGAGACTGGGTTTTCCTGAAGTTGTCCCCTTGGAAGGGAATTGTGCGGTTCGGCAGACGAGGGAAGTTGAGTCCTCGTTACATTGGACCTTATGAGATCATAGAACGGATTGGTCCTGTTGCATATCGATTGGCTTTACCAGCAGACTTGGAAAAGGTACATAATGTCTTTCATGTCTCTATGCTTCAGAAGTATATTCGAGATGATTCGCATGTTCTTGAAGCACAACCAGTTGAATTGAGGGAAGACTTGAGTTTCGAAGAGCAACCTGTAGCGATTTTGGATCGGAAGGATAAGGTTTTACGAAGGAAAACGGTTCCCTTGGTTAAGGTGTTATGGAGAAATCATCAAGTGGAAGAAGCTACGTGGGAACCTAAGGCATTGATGCGGGAACAGTACCCTTACTTATTTCACTGAATTTCGAGGACGAAATTCTTTTTAGGGGGGTAGATTGTAACAACCCGTACCTTCGGGAAGGGTAAAAATGTAATTTTATAAAGTTTTGTATATAAAGGACGATTTTGCCCTTGTGAATAGTAGATGAAAAGTTGACTTTTTGAATTACCTATTGGATGAGTGTTAACCCTTGACCGTGACGTAGTTTAGGACGTCACGAGTCCGTAGACAGGTGGCAGGTTCGATGTGGACAACCGGAGGAAAAGTTATGAAGTACGGAATGATGGGGGCGTTACCGTAATTTTGAGTAAATGAAGAAAATGTTGACTTTTTGGAGGACTTGTAATTTTCACCTAGACCGAGGACCGTTGGATAGGTCTCGACGTTCTGAGTTCAACGACGGGCGGCACGCTGTCATCGGACGTCGGACGGAAAAGATACGGGTCTAGAACGTTCGAGGGCAAAACGGTAATTATTTTTTTACAAGGGGTATTTTGGTCATTTCCCTCAGCCCAATCAGATAAGGGCAAGTGGCAGTAGTGGATTGGGATCTTTTCAGTTGGTCCATAGGGATTGGACACGTGGGGGAGAACCAGAGGGTTCTAGATGAGTCTCACATACACACGGCCACAAATCGTCCATTTTGTACCGTGCAACCGTTTTGAATACAGGAAAACAGAGAGTGAGCGATTGAGAGAGTTCGATCGATTCAGAGCAAGGGTGAGTGAGTTGATGACCTGTGAAAGTGTTAGAGAGACGAGGGTGAGGTGTTGATCGTGTTTTGGGACTGGAATCGTGCACGGCGGCATGGTGGTGGTGCAGCGAAGGTTTGAGGAAACAGGGAGGTTGTGAGTTCGTGGTGGTGGCTACGCCGTGAGGTGGCTTAAACCAAGGCAGAGGGAGGTCCAGGTGGTTGCAAGGAACCCAACGAACACCGTGGCACGCGGCAGTGCACACGGCGAAGACTGAATCGAAAGGTATACCCCATTCCCCTGTTTTTCCCGTGTTTCTTATTTTGCAAAGTCGTGGACCTAGAGCGAGAGTCGAGGGGATTGGTGAGTGAAGTGAGGTTTAGGGAGGTCCTAGGAGTCGTTTAAGACAGTTGCCGTGACGGGGGAGTACACGGCGGAGTTCAGTCGACGGTGAGTACTCTAGTGCTCTGTTTTGGCCGTGGGTTCAAACGGCGAATCGTGACGTTTGGGCACGAGTCGACGGTCAAGGTGAGTCAGGTTAGACGTAGAAGGGCCCTAGGAACCGTCTGGTGTTGCCACCGTGACGGGGGATGACCGGAGTGGCTGGATCGTGAAACAGGGGGAGTTTGGCCGTCTGGTTCGAGCTTTAGTCGACGGGATTGGGGCGGTGTCGAGGTCTGAAGAGCTGGGGAATGGATAGGTTGGAACTGGACGAAGCTTTAGGTGAAGAAAGGGAGAGGAATCGTGCAGGTACGGTGAAGAACCGCTGACGCCGGTTCAGTTAGCAGACTACTGTGCTGAACCGGGTCTGCTCAAGGTTGAAGGGCACTGTAGCAGGCGCGTGAGGCCCACGCGCAGCCACTTTGGGCGGCGCGTGGAGGCGCGTGGAGAGGAATCCGGCCAAGCTTCCAACATGAGTTTGATTCTAATTGTCCTAAGGAGTTTATTGGTGTGATTTTCGGGTGAATCGGACGATGTGACGGAGTTGTTCGGGAATCCAGACGGTTGAGGGTTTAGGATTAAAATATTATTTAATCCCCGAAAAATTGGGGAAATTAGGATTAGGATCCTTGATGTTTTTATGACCCTATTTAGTGCATTTTGACAGGACGGGAGGCACCCGAGACAGTCGAGGAGCGCACGGAGCGCGAGTGACTCGTTCTGGATTTGTGAGTGGACTCTTTCTTTCTTTCAAGCATGCCTAACTGTTTTATTAACGTTTTATGATCTTAAATATGTTTTTATGCCTTTGAATGATAATTATATGTGATTGATGAGTTTGCACGTTTTTTTTGAGATATTTCCGAGATTTTGCACGTTTTTCGAGAAAATATGGTTTTCGGATTTTGATGCCATAATTACGATTTCAACCTATAAATGTGTTCTGATGATGATAAATGGGTTATGAAATATGATTCGTGCTTATATGTGATTTCTGGGTATAAGAATGGATTTCCGGATTTGGGTTCGAAATGTCGGTTCGAAACGCCGGACGGGCTTCGAACCGGGGTTTCGAATTCGAGTTTGGAGATAGATTTCGAATTGGCTGTACACTGGATATGGATTGGATTTGCTGGATCTAGATATTGGGTTTAAAGACCCGGATTGATATTGACGGGGGGACGGGCCCGGATTGAGTTTAAAGACTCGGGAGTTTAAAGACTCGGATATGTTGATATTACCTCCATAGGCCTATTGAGTTTAAAGACTCGGGAGTTTAAAGACTCGGATTTCATTTAAGGCCTGATTGAGTTTAAAGACTCGGATAGGTCCAGCAGGTTTGATCGGAAATGATGATTTGATGCTGAAGCTATGATTTCTATATCCGTTTATAGTGTTTCTGTTTCTTATGGTAGTTTATAGTGTATCTGTTTCTTATGAGATTTTATAGTGTTTCTGTTTCTTATGATGTTTCATATTATGATTCTCTAGTACTTCGTTGGGCATGCCTGTTTTAAAAACGGAGGGAACACTGATTCTTATTTTCCTTAACCTTGAATTAATGATAAACTGATTTCACAACTTTTGGTTATTTTAGTCCACTCACACTTTCGTTTTTTTTTTTAAATTTTCCCTCCAGGTCGTGGTGATAGCGCTGGGGTGAACGTTGAGGCAGATATCGAGGCATAGAGCTTCCGACGTTCTTCCGTTGCGAGACTAGTCTTGTAGGACTTTTGGTGCCCATTTTGTAGAACTATGCTCTGACTGACTGTTGTGTATATTTTACTCCTTCGTCTGATAGTTATGCTTATAGTTGTGTGATGGTTGTTTGTTTTGTTTGATACTGTAAGTGTGATTGTCAGACGGGAGCAGGGTTCGTCCCGGGTATCGAGGCCATATTTGGGACGGGTCCTAACAGTGAGTACGTGTGTGGCTATCCCTTGTTTGGCAAGTACTGAGGGTAATTTGGGAATTTCAGTCGACTTGTCAGACGGGAGTAGGACCGGGCACGGTTATTAATGTACCTTCGGGGGAGGTCTTGTCACGTTCGGTATGAGTGGAGATCCAGGGTTGTATGTTTTGCACACGGTGTGCTGATGCGGAGGTTAGTACCGATACTAGTGCTAGTGTTGGGGATTGTGCTGATACTGTTGCTGGTGTTAGTATGCTGATACTAGTATTGTTGGTGATGGTGATGGTGCTGGTACTAGTGCTGGTGCTGGTGCCAGTGATTGTGATGACGATGAGTCACGAGTCGGGATGTGACTCTGTCCAGATGGGCGTTTGATCGGTATCTGTGGTTCAGGAGTGGATCACGGATAGTGATGGACTGGATTGGATCCAGCAGTAGTTAAGACGTGAGGATCGAGTGTTGTCATAGGGATTAACGACCAGTTGGTCAGAGTTGGTCAGGATTGGTTGGTTATGGTAGTATGCAGAGAATTGACTGCAGATTACAGTAGGAGTCTGTTGTGAATCCTCAGTCGAGCTGTATACCAGGTTAGGACGAATTGACATCCTTTTGGATGTGCATACACGGTGTAAACCGATAGGCGAACTTGGTAGTGAGTTACACTGGTCTCGAACACATGGATGGTGTCCGGATGAGCTGAGGACTTGAGAGTCCATTTCGGATTAGTTATGGTTGAATGTGGTTGACTATACCTCCTGAGCTTCGGGTAGGCTTTTTTATGGAGAAATTTGATTGTAAGAAATAGAATGGGTCATTATAGTAGTTAACGATAGTCGTCGTTTGTCGGAAAGGTCGGAGAAAGAGAATTTCTAGCTCAGGAATAGAAACAATTAAGCATGGTTCCGACATGGTTGGAACTTCGGAATTGAGAGAGGTTGTGTTTGATGTTTCTCATTTTCTGCTTGGTGGCAGACGATGTTGGATTACGTGGCGTGGTGAGTGCAGTGAGTTTTGGGTTGCATTCACGTAGGATGATTTTTGATGTCATTGTCTTGGATCATCCTTGGTTTTTCCTAGATGGAATGACAAGGATTGATACGAGGTAATTGGAGAGAACCCACAGTTTCGGCGTGTCTCATCATTGACTGATCTATTTAGATGTGGGAATTGGTTAAGGAGTGATGTAACTGACGAAGGATTCAGGAGGGTGTAAGACCCTATGACCTGATCTCAGGTGGATTGTTAGCTGAGTGAGCTTGTGGGGATCCTAGGTGGATCGAGATTGTGATGTTAAGGACTAGGATAACGATGTGGATCGGGATTGTGATGTTTTGGACTTTGGACGTCGTGATGATCGGGGATCATGATGTCTATGGTCGGTTGACGTAGTGTTGGATCTGGATCGTGACCTTGATTGACAGGACCCATCCCAATTCCCCCCGGGATTAGTACGGGATGACCCTGCTCCCGTCTGACACGGAGTGTCAGACAAGGGATATTTCCGACCTTTGCCCTCCCGGGCTATCAGAGTACGCCAGGATCCGGAGGAGGCATGTGATATCTCGGTCTCTGCTACAGTCCACATCCGATGTCAACCTGAAGGGCAGTCAAAAAATTAAAAGCTGTGAGTGGACAAAACAAGAGTTTATAAAACAATTGATAAGAGAAGACATTTGTACCCTTCACTAAAAAGCATGCTGCATTCGAAAACCGTTTAACCAAAGAAACCATATGTGGGAACTAAGCCCAAAACCAAGATTGAAAGAACCATAATGAAAACGACCATACGCGGGCCACTGCCCAAATCCATAAAGGACTCAACCCAATTCATAAGAAACTAACCATACGGGTCACTGCCCAAAACCTGTGTAAACACACATCATATATCATATATAGCATACATCACATATACATATAATTCACACAACCAATCCTGTCACGGTTTCCAAAGCTACGCGCGTTCTACCCAGGTCTCAATCCGAGTCTTCTCAAGGTCAAGATCAATGTCCGTAGACCACTGACCCTACCCGAGGTAATAGTAATCATAGCCTTCCTGAGAGTAAGGAACCCAACTGGGGGGTGACTCCACTCAGTCGGTGCTCCGTGACTACTCCGGGGTCCACCCAGGCCAACGACCCTCCCCGGAGGAGATAATAGAAGTAAAGGAAGGTATATGAATACATATATATACATAACATAAACGTTCATGCCCGGTTCCCTTGAACCGTCAAGATCCATAGCATCCATAATAAGGGTTCATGCCGGTTCCCATAAACCGTCATGAACCACAATGACCTTTCCAAAGTTCATGCCGGTTCCCATAAATGGTCATGAACTTGGAAATCCATCTAGGGTCCCTGACCCGAAATCATCAGTGTAAAGCATCTGGGTCTCGTGCCCGAACATATGACATCAACTGGGCACCGTGCCCGATATCGAAGGGTCAGTCACGACTCCGATCATAGTGATGCGTGCAACCATCCATCCAGGACCGCTCTCAATCCTGGTATGTCGCCGTGAACGAATCAACCGACGCGACCACCACAAGATCATGGTGCACTCATCACCGATCGCTATCCTGAACCGTCAGCACTTCGAAGTCGAGCCTCCCCAGGTTGTCCGACCACGAATCGTGCATCGTGACCTCTCTCGAAGGAACACATCCCAAATCGGAGGCGAGCGTCGTATCGTCGATCGCCGTGCACATAGCACCCGCCGCGACCACGATTTAGACCCGAAGGTCGTAAATAGCGTCATATTCCCGAGACAAAACCAAATGGGTCTCATACCCGAGTTTATCCTTTTAGAAATCCAAAACCAAATCATTTAAGTCAATAAAGAAATACAGACCCGTATAAGCACCGTATAAGGCCGAAACCTCGAAATACGTGCGTATACGTAACCACATACAAATGCACCCATGGCATCATCAAACAAGTAATAAAACATATAATAAACATTTATGCATGCACCAATTAGAAAACAAAGTCCACTCACAGACCGTCCGAGCTGCCGCCTCGATTTGCGTGCCATTCGGCTCCCCGAGCCGATCACCATTACTGGGACTCCCAAACCTGTCCAAATTTTAATATAAGGTTAATAACTACTTAATTAACCTCCCATCAAAGCCCCGTAATTTTCCCGAACTTTTAACTATTTTTAAGAAGACCCTAAACCTTCCGATACCCAAAAATCTATCGAAACGATGTCCGATTGACGCGAGACCAGTCCCGAAATCTTCGTTACATCGAATAGAAGATTTCCCGTGTTGAACACTTTCCCAAATTATGGCCCACGCGTCCTCACGAACCCCTAGAATGTCGAAAACACTGTTCATCGACACTAACCTCCAGCAGACCGGTTTTACTGTTCATGGCCGGTTCACCTGGTTTGGCCGGTCCAACTGGACCGGCTTGATCGGTTCACAGCCCTAGACACCCCATTTTTCATCCTAGTTCTTCCTTTTTGGTTCCTTTCATCCTATTTTGATGTTTTCTATCCATTCCAATCCTTAAACGCAACCGAAAACGTCTAAATCCTATGGTTCGATTTTGAACCAAACGGTTCAAGTTTTCCAAAACTCTCCCATGGCTGCCCAGCCATCCCAAGCTTCCTTAAACCTTCCTAACATGTCCCTAGCAACCTAATGGACTCATTAAAACCATTAAAAACCAACCATAACATCAAAAATGGAAAAATGGATCAAAATGGACTTACCGTGAACCTCACGGGTTCTTCCTCCCCTCGCCGCCGTGGACGGCGGTTCTGGCCGCCCAGCAACCTCCTAAGGCTCCCTGGTCCTCTGCCTGGTCATGGGTGAAGAGTGGATGGGTTTGGGTTGCACAAAGATGGAGAGAAAAGGGTGAGATCGGGTGGGTTTGGGTGTGTGCGTTTGAAATGGGAAAAAGGAAATGGCTTGCACGGTGCATGAAGGAATATGGTGTCCATTGGATGGGTGACACTTGTCACTCATCCATAGGGCAGGGATTAAATATCTGGGCCCCCACTAAGTCCAAAAGTTAACTCGTTTCGTAATTTGTGCAATAATGCACTTGAACTTCCGTGAACCGTAACTTTGTCGTCGAACGTCCGAATTCGACGTGCCGCCTGTCTACGGATTCGTATCGTCCCCATCTACGTAACGGTCTTTGGCCCTTGGCCATCGGACCTCCTGGTCAAAAAGTCAACATTTTGACCCTTTAACCAAAATTACTAAAATGCCCCTAAACTTCCGAACGTCATAACTTCCTCCTCGAATGTCGGAATTGAACGTGCCACCTGTCTATGAACTCGTGACGTCACGAACTACGTCACAGTCATCGGTCAAAGTCCGTTTGACCGCCCGAATAAAAATTCAACGTTTTGCAATGACTAGGGGCAAAACGATCATTTCGCATCGTTCGTCCGATTTAGCCTAACTAATCACCGATTAACCTCACTAATCGTGATTAGTCACTAATCTAATCATGGAATTTGGGATGGGTCGTTACAACCTTCCCTCCTTAATTAATTTCGTCCTCGAAATTTCAACCGACCTAATTCTAGCCGTTCTTCCCTCCTTAATTTAGTTTCGCTCTCGAAACTCCAACTATCCTGATTCCACATCCACCTCGTGGAAATAACTAGATCTACCTCAAAACATGTGTACGCTAGTACACCCATTCAACAAAATAGTACGTACTCGTCTGCAACAAGGCGTACCACTAACGCTCACGTCGCCTCGTTTACATTCGACCATGTCGAATAACAGAAGTTGTACACTCTGAATTGACACCACTAGTCAAATCTACCGTTTCGTTGACACAACAACTCGACGGTTCCTTACTAAATCTCCACTCAACGATCCACGCTGACACATCTGATAAACTGCCACTACTTGACAGTCGTCAGTCAAAAACTGACACCATACACTTGTGGTTACACTAACCACCAACTGACTTAACCTGAGTATACACTAACCAACAAATACTCGACCTGCGTGTAACTACCCATCAGAAATACCATGACCCACTGCACAGTATCCAATGTCCAGTTTACGACCTCAACTAATCCCATGGTATCGGAACTAAGCCGACTACCAACACGCTCACCAACGTACTACCGGTACAACCTATATACCGTCACCTGACACGACAAGTACGCCCAGTATCGTACCTCGATCAACGTACAAGGTACGTAAATCTACCCATCAATCAAACTACAACCACCTAGGTCATAGCCAATCACGTTTCTACTATGGAGTCCATTTATCCAATCCCGGACTAGACAAATCGAAACTCCAACCCATCATCTATTTCCAAATCCGAATTGGAATCCGCAATTTCGTAAGAAATCCCGAATCCAAACCCAGAAATCATATCCCTATCCATTTCCCAAATTCGAATCCAAAATCATCATTCCGTAAACTAGTATTTGGAATAACCATTCCGAACCCAAATCCATAAAAAGAAAATCTAGTGTCAAGCTCTAGAACCAAATCCTGAATCATCACCCAGAATCCGATTCCAAAACCCAAATCCAGAAATCCTCTTCCAAGTTCCAAAATCAAATTCTGGATCGTCATCCAGAAATCTGATTCCAAAACTCGAAATATCGTTCACGCTTACCGAGACGTACCAAAACCGAACCTATCGGTTACCTTCTTAACCGATTACCACATTACCTTTGATTGACTTCATAGGGAAGACAATCCCAACATCAACACATCTAGGTTGACCATATCCGACCACGTCAGAAAACTACTCATCGGACAACTACTCAGGCGAGTAGTAAGCCATATGGGATTTACCTCGAAAAGAAGTTCAGTCCCATCATGCTCCACTCAACATCCAAGTAAGAGTGATAAATTCTCCACCTATCTGGATCATCAAAATCACGATCCAGATCCATCACTACGTCAACCGACCATAGACGTCACGATCGAGGATCGTCACAACGCCCAAAGTCCTAGACCATTTCCCACATCTAAATAGATTAGTCAACGACGAGACACGCCGAGACTGTGGGTTCTCACTGATTACCTCGTATCGATCCTTGTCATTCCACCGAGGAAAATCAAAGATGGTACAAGACTATGACATCAAAATTCATCCTACGTGAATGCAACCAAAACCCCGTTGCACTCACCACATCATGTAAACCAACAGCGTCTGCCACCAAGCAGAAAATGAGAAATCTCAGTCACCTAACCTTGATATACTCAACTCCTCATGATGACCCAAAACAAATCCTGGGTCCACCAACTAATACACGATCGGCGTACTAGTGGCAACCAACAATATCTACATCATCAATATCATCTACCATCATCAATCATGGTAGAATCTGAGAAGTCACCCAAAACGACTTCGAAATATCCAATACTAATGTGGAAAACCCGCATTCGATTCGTCACCTCAATCGCAACCTCTTGTGATTCCGAAGTTCCAACAAAATTGGAAACAACATACCCGGACATCAACCACGTGTCCATAATCAGTCTAACTCACTACCAAGTTCGACTGTCGATTTACACTGTTTATGCACATCCAAAAGGATGTCAATTCATCCTAATCTGACGTACCGCTCAACTGAAGAGTCACAACAGACACCTGCTGTGATCTGCAGTCAAATCTCTGCAAACCACCATATCTAACCAATTCTGACCAACTCTGGCCAACACTGACCAACTGGTCGCTAGTCCCCCATGACAGTACTCGATCCTCACGTCTCAACTACCGTTGGATCCTATCCAGTCCGTCACTATCCGTGATTCACTCCCGAACCATAGATACCAATCATAAGCCCATCACGTCGGAGTCACATCCCGACTCGTAACTCACCGTCATCACAATCACCGGCACCAGCACCAGCACTAGTACCAGTACACCACTTGTCAGCATCAGCACAAAGTGTGCCAATCAGACAACTCTGGATCTCCGCTCATACCGAGCGACGATCCCGTACCTCTGCTCGAATAGGAGAAACTCTACCTCCCTCGTACCCGACAACTCTGGGTACAATCACCCTGATAACGCATACGAGAAAAGGAAAACGTCCTCGATTCCCCACAACCGTAACTACCACCACTCTCGGTATTAGCGCCTGTCTCAGACTCGCGCAGACCTCACTACCAGACATCACTATCGAGACTCCGCATCCAACGGAATCAACCGTACATACTACCACTTCGGATCCCACTCAGGGATTCCATCGACAAGTACCAACCCTGATAACTTGTCCAACCAAATCACTAACCAGTCGTAACTCGACTCAACCAATGTCGTCTACCAAGTCGCCCATGACCTTAGTTGTACCAACAATCCATCACAACTAATGTGGCACGACAACCTACTAGGTCTAACCGATAAGTACAACCCCGACTGCGAAGTGCAGTCCCATCACTAAGCTGGCATGACTCGACCGACTAACGGCCTCAAATCCGAATAGTCCTCCAAGTCAAACCACTCATCAACTCACAATTCTGAACCATACACACAAGGTAGGGTTCCACAATCACACCTAGAGTTCCACTGAACCCAACTGCGAAAAGCAGTAAAATCGACAAATTGACTGACCCCGCGGTCCGACATCGTAAAGACGTCAATCCAGTCCTACTGTCAATCCAACTAGGATTCCCCGAATCTGGCTGCTCCCAAGAGCATAGCCACCGAACACAACAAGATCCGACCATCGAATGGTCACAAATCCTAACCAGTCGTCGGAATCGATCCTATGACATCGTGAAAACGATCCCAACGAAACATCTCACGATCCAAACGTTAACGTACAGGTACGTCATCCCTTCCGTAGGGTCTCACACTGTCAACCCTGACAGAACTATGGCAACCCCGGCCTCAAATGTCGAACCAAGGCATGCCAATCCTACTAACTATCGTACTGGCACCTCAACATCAAGTTGACCACGAACTGTAGCCCATTGAGATATCACATCCTCGACTTGTGTACATACTCCAAGAGCAGCACGGTTGCTCGAATAGAGACAACCCCGCTCTGATACCACATTGACAGGACCCATCCCAATTCCTCCCGGGATTAGTGCGGGATGACCCTGCTCCCGTCTGACACGGAGTGTCAGAAAAGGGATATTTCCGACCTTTGCCCTCCCGGGCTATCAGAGTACGCCATGATTCGGAGGAGGCATGTGATATCTCGGTCTCTGCTACAGTCCACATCCGATGTCAACCTGAAGGGCAGTCAAAACATTAAAAGCTGTGAGTGGACAAAACAAGAGTTTATAAAACAGTTGATAAGAGAAGACATTTGTACCCTTCACTAAAAAGCATGCATGCATTCGAAAACCATTTAACCAAAGAAACCATATGTGGGAACTAAGCCCAAAACCAAGATTGAAAGAACCATAATGAAAACGACCATACGCGGGCCACTGCCCAAATCCATAAGGGACTCAGCCCAATTCATAAGAAACTAACCATACGGGCCACTGCCCAAAACTTGTGTAAACACACATAATATATCATATATAGCATACATCACATATACATATAATTCACACAACCAATCCTGTCACGGTTTCCAAAGCTACGCGCGTTCTACCCAGGTCTCAATCCGAGTCTTCTCAAGGTCAAGATCAATGTCCGTAGACCACTGACCCTACCCGAGGTAATAGTAATCATAGCCTTCCTGAGAGTAAGGAACCCAACTGGGGGGTGACTCCACTCAGTCGGTGCTCCGTGACTACTCCGGGGTCCACCCAGGCCAACGACCCTCCCCGGAGGAGATAATAGAAGAAAAGGAAGGTATATGAATACATATATATACATAACATAAACGTTCATGCCCGGTTCCCTTGAACCGTCATGATCAATAGCATTCATAATAAGGGTTCATGCCGGTTCCCATAAACCGTCATGAACCATAATGACCTGACAAGGGTTCATGCCGGTTCCCATAAACCGTCATGAACCACAATGACCTTTCCAAAGTTCATGCCGGTTCCCATAAATGGTCATGAACTTGGAAATCCATCTAGGGTCCCTGACCCGAAATCATCAGTGTAAAGCATCTGGGTCTCGTGCCCGAACATATGACATCAACTGGGCACCGTGCCGGATATCGAAGGGTCAGTCACGACTCCGATCATAGTGATGCGTGCAACCATCCACCCAGGACCGCTCTCAATCCTGGTATGTCGCCGTGAACGAATCAACCGACGCGACCACCACAAGATCATGGTGCACTCATCACCGATCGCTATCCTGAACCGTCAGCACTTCGAAGTCGAGCCTCCCCAGGCTGCCTGACCACGAATCGTGCATCGTGACCTCTCCGGAAAGAACACATCCCAAACCGGAGGCGAGCGTCGTATCGTCGATCGCCGTGCACATAGCACCCTCCGCGACCACGATTTAGACCCAAAGGTCGTAAATAGCGTCATATGCCCGAGACAAAACCAAATGGGTCTCATACCCGAGTTTATTCTTTTATAAATCCAAAACCAAATCGTTTAAGTCAATAAAGAAATACAGACCCGTATAAGCACCGTATAAGGCCGAAACCTCGAAATACGTGCTTATACATAACCACATACAAATTCACCCATGGCATCATCAAACAAGTAATAAAACATATAATAAACATTTATGCATGCACCAATTAGAAAACAAAGTCCACTCACAGACCGTCCGAGCTGCCGCCTCGATTTGCGTGCCATTCGGTTCCCCGAGCCGATCACCATCACTGGGACTCCCAAACCTATCCAAATTTTAATATAAGGTTAATAACTACTTAATTAACCTCCCATCAAAGCCCCGTAATTTTCCCGAACTTTTAACTATTTTTAAGCCGACCCTAAACCTTCCGATACCCCGAAAACTATCGAAACGATGTCCGATTGACGCGAGACCAGTCCCAAAATCTTCGTTACATCGAATAGAAGATTTCCCATGTTGAACACTTTCCCAAATTATGGCCCATGCATCCTCACGAACCCCTAGAATGTCAAAAACACTGTTCATCGACACTAACCTCCAGCAGACCGGTTTTACTGTTCATGACCGGTTCACCTGGTTTGGCCGGTCCAACTGGACCGGCGTGATCGGTTCACAGCCCTAGACACCCCATTTTTCATCCTAGTTCTTCCTTTTTGGTTCCTTTCATCCTATTTTGATGTTTTCTATCCATTCCAATCCTTAAACGCAACCGAAAACGTCTAAATCCTATGGTTCGATTTTGAACCAAACGGTTCAAGTTTTCCAAAACTCTCCCATGGCTGCCCAGCCATCCCAAGCTTCCTTAAACCTTCCTAACATGTCCCTAGAAACCTAATGGACTCATTAAAACCATTAAAAACCAACCATAACATCAAAAATGGAAAAATGGATCAAAATGGACTTACCGTGAACCTCACGGGTTCTTCCTCCCCTCGCCGCCGTGGATGGCGGTTCTGGCTGCCCAGCAACCTCATAAGGCTCCCTGGTCCTCTGCCTGGTCATGGGTGAAGAGTGGATGGGTTTGGGTTGCACAAAGATGGAGAGAAAAGGGTGAGATCGGGTTGGTTTGGGTGTGTGTGACCCTTTTAACCAAAATTACCAAAATGCCCCTAAACTTCCGAACGTCATAACTTCCTCCTCAAATGTCGGAATTCAACGTGCCACCTGTCTATGAACTCGTGACGTCACGAACTACGTCACAGTCATCGGTCAAAGTCCGTTTGACCGCCCGAATAAAAAGTCAACGTTTTGCGACGACTAGGGGCAAAACGGTCATTTCGCATCGTTCGTCCGATTTAGCCTAACTAATCACCGATTAACCTCACTAATCGTGATTAGTCACTAATCTAATCATGGAATTTGGGACGGGTCGTTACATTGATGGTCCAGATAGGTGGAGAGTTTATCGCTCTTACTTGGATGTTTGAGTTGAGGATGTTGGGACTGAACTTCTTCTCGAAATGAATCCCGTATAGTGTATTACTCGGGCGAGTAAGTTTTCGTTGAGGTCGGATTTGGTCAGCCTTAGATGTGTGAACGTTGGGGTTGACTTCCCTATGAAGTCAATCGAACGTATTGAGGTAATCGTTTGAGCAGGTAACCGAAAGGTTCGGAATTGGTGCGTCTCGATATACGAGAACAAGATTTCAGTTTTTGAAATCGGATTTCAGGATGACGATTCAGGATTCGATTTTGGAACTTGAAAGTGGATTTCTGGATTTGGGTTCGAAATGGTTATTCCGGGTGCTAGCTTACGGAATGATGATTTCGGATTCAGATTTGGAAATGGACGATGGGTTGGAGTTTCGATTTGTCTAGTCCTGGATTGGACAGATGGACTCCAAAATTAAAATTTGATTGGCTACAACTTAGGTCGTCGTGTTGTTGTGGTTGTGGTTTTTGTCGTCGTTGTTGTTGTAAGCTGGTTGATGGATAGATGTCTGTACCTTGTACGTAGTTCGAGGTACGATACGGGGCAGGCTGTGGTGTCTGGTGACGGTATATAGGATATACCAGTAGTACGTGGAGAACATGCTAGTAGTCGGCGTAGTTCCGATACCATTGGATGAGTTAAGGATTTGAACTGGACATTGGATACTGTGCATTGGGTCATAGTATTTCTGGTGGGTCCAGTTACACACAGGTCGAGTGTTTTGTTGGTAAGTGTATACTCAGGTTGAGTAAGTTTGTGGTTAGAGTAGCCACAAGTAAGTAAAATGTTAGTTTTCGACTGACTACTGTCAAGTGGTGACAGTTGTCAGATGTTTTGTGGATCGGTTAGTGAGATTTGGTGACTCCCTGTGGGAGCAGATAGCAGGATAGATTGGTGATTGAGCAAGGAAACCTTTGAGTTGTTTGTGTCAACGAAATGGTATATCTGACAAGTGGTTAGCTCATAGGATACTCAAGCTACTCTGATACTGACAAGTGGTGTCAGTTCGGAACGTGGTTTCTGTCATTCGACGTGGTCGAGTGTTGTAAATGCGACGTGAGTACTAGTGGTACGTCTGGGTGCAGACAAGTTTTGTGTTAACTAGTGGGTGTACTAGTGTACACATGTCGTGAGATCGAATTATTTCCACGAGGTGGTTGTGGAATCAGGATAGTTGGAATTTCGAGAACGAAACTAATTAAGGAGGGAAGAACGGTTGAAATTAGGTCGGTTGGAATTTCGAGGATAAAATTAATTAAGGAGGGAAGGTTATAACGACCCGTCCCGAATTCCAGGATTAGATTAGTGACTAAGCATGATTAGTGAGGTTAATCAGTGATTAGTAGGGTACTTTCTGACGAACGATGCAAAATGACTGTTTTGTCCCTGGGCGTGGACAAAACGTTGAATTTTTGTTTTGGAGGTCAAATGGACTTTGACCAATGACTGCGACGTAGTTCGGGACGTCACGAGTTCATAGACTAGTGGCACGTTCGATTTCGACGTTCGAGGAAAAAGATATGAAGTTCGGAAGTTCAAAGGTACTTTGCTAAATTAGTTTAAAAAGGGTAAATAGTTGAATTTTGGACCGAGAGGTCCGATGGCCGAGGGCCGAGGACCGTTACGTAGATTGGGTCGATACAGATCCGTAGACAGGCGGCACGCTGAAATCGGACTTCGAACGAGAAAGTTATGGGTCACGGAAGTTCGATTTCACTATATGCACTTTATGAGGCAATGATGACATGGCTTATTCTGATTGGGCAGATATTTTGGTGGGACCCATGGATGAGTGACAAGTGTCACTCATCCCATTGGTCAATAACCCTAAAAAGGGGATCACACTAATTAAATATTATTATTATTATTATTATTTTAATCTAATCTACTCATCACTAAATCCTAGCCCTCCATCTAATCTAAACTCTCAATCCTCACCATTCATCTCATCCCATCTCCCTCTCATCTAATCAACATTCCCTCTCTGTTTCTCACAAACCCGAAACACCATTTCATTTCTTCTTCTTCTTTCAAAAATCGAACACCTACACCACACCTCACCACTATATTCTTGGTAAGTGCTCGTGTGTGTGACCGTGAGAGAGTGAGGTGAAGGACAGTGACGGAGAGCCACGGCGGGGAAAACCTGAAACCATGGGTGAGTTTTCAAAATTTCGAACTTGGGTTTTAGGAAATTTTAGCTAATTCTATTAATGGAAAAGGGGTTCTGGAGGTCGTAGGAACTTGTTGTAATCGAAAATGGGAACTTGGACGGCCTGGAACGAAGTTGAACGGCTGAGGAAGTCACCCCCGCCATGGTCGACCATGGAGGTATGGTTTGCACGGTTTTCGTATGTTTTTAAGAGTGAAAAAGATAGGAAATGAGATTAGGAAACTTTAGGATTAAAAAGGAAACAAAATGGATTAGAAATGGATGAGTTTGGACCTTGAACCGATCCAGACCGGTTCGACCGGTTCAAACCAGTCAAACCCGGTTCAGTTGATCGGAGAAGAAGATGAATAGTGCCCGCACGTGGGCTTCACGCGCAGGAGCTTCTCGGGGCGCGTGAGGTTGCGTGGTTCACATTTTGGGGATGTCTTCAACACTGAAATCTTCTATTCGATGTAAAGAACATTTTGGGACTGGTTTCGTGTCGATCGGACATCGTTTCGATAGATTTCGGGGTGTCCGAAGGTTTATGATGGACTTTAAAAATAGTTAAAAATTCCAGAAAATTTCGGGGCTTTAATGAGGGGTTATTTAAGTAGTTAGTAACCCTCTATTACAATTTGGACAGGTTTGGGAGTCACGGTGATGACGATTAGCTCGGGAGAGCCGTATGGCACGCATATCGAGTCGACAGCTCGGATGGTCTGTGAGTGAACCTTATTTTCTAAATTGGTGCATGCATAAATTTTTATTATATGTTTTATTACTTGTGTGATGATTCCATGAGTGCATTTGAGTGTGGTTACGTATTTACACGTATTTCGAGATTTCGACCTTATATGGTGCCAATACGGGTTTGTACTTTCTTTGTTGGTTTAAATGAAATAGTTTTGGATTTCAAAATGATAAACTCAGGCATGAGGCCCATTTCGTTTTTTCTCGAGCATGTGGCTCTATTTACAACCTACGGGTCTGAATCGTGGTCGCGGCTAGTGCTATGTGCACGGTGATCGACGTTACGACGCTCGCCTCCGGACTGGGATGTGTTCCTTCCGGAGAGGTCACAACGCACGATTCATTGTCGGAAAGCCGAGGGAGGCTCGACTTCGGAGTGCTGACAGTTCAGGATATCGATCGGTGATGAGTGCACCATGATCTTGTGGTGGTCGCGTCGGTTGATTCTTTCACGGCGACATACCAGGATTGAGGGCGGTCCTGGATGGATGGTTGCACGCATCACTACGATCAGAGTAATGACTGACCCTGAGATATTGGGCACTATGTCCAGTTGAGTCATGTGTTCAGGCACGAGACCCAGTTACTTTCCGGTTGTGATTTCGGGTCGAGGACCCTAAATGGATTTCTAGGTTCATGACGGTTTATGGGAACCAGCATGAACCCTTGAAAGGTTTTTATGATTCATGACGATTTAAGGGGACCGGGCATGAATCCGTTGAATGGTTTTAAGGATGACTTTGTTATATATATGTATATATATATATATTCATATACCTTCCTTTACTTGGATTGTCTCCTCCGGGGAGGGTCGTTGGCCTGGGTAGACCCCGGAGTAGTCAAGGAGCACTGACTGAGTGGAGTCGCCCCCGTTGGGTTCCTTACTCTCAGGAAAGCTTGTATCATAACCTTAGGGAGGGTCATTGGTCAACAGACATTGACCTTGGATCCTGAGGGACTTGGGTTTGAGACCCCGGGTAGCACGCGCGTAGCTTTGGAAACCGTGATAGGATTGGTTATGTGTTTATATGTATATATGTGATATATGATATATGATATGTGATGTGTACAGGTTTTGGGCTGAGTCCCGTATGGATTTGAACAGTGGCCCGTATGGTTGGTATCTTTATGGATTTGGTCAGTCGCCCGTATGATTGGTTCTTAATGGTTCTTTCGATCATGGTTTTGGGCTTAGTTCCCACATATGGTTCTTTTGGATTAAATGGTTTTTGAATGCATGCATGCTTTTTAGTGAAGGGTACAATTGTCTTCGTTAAAATGTTTTTATAAACTCCTTGTTTTGTCCACTCACAGCTTTTAATGTTTTGACTGCCCTTCAGGTTGACAGCGGATGTGGACTGTAGCAGAGACCAAGATATCACAAACCTCCTCCGGATCCTGGCATACTCTGTTAGCCCGAGAGGGCAAAGATTGGAAATTTCCCTTGTCTGACACTTCGTGTCAGAAGGGAGCAGGGTCGTCCCGCGTTAATCTCGGGGGGATTGGGACGGGTCCTGTCACGTTGAGGATGTTTTCTAATGATTAGGTTGTGTTATGGGGTTAGTATGATTGTTTGGGAATGGTTTTGTACGGTGGATGGTGGTTGAACAGCGCAGGCAAGGGGCTAGAAACTTAGGCCATGAAGGAAAAATTGAACAAATGAGTTCTAGGTTAGTTTTCTTCAATTTGATTGCATAGAACAACTCCTAGGATATATTAGATAAAATTGGTGGAAAGAAGGAAGAAAAAGGATGAAGAAATGGGGGTGAACCGGTTATGCCTGTTCGGTTGGACCGGTGTTGCAGTGGACCGATTCAGACCGATTTGGCACGAGGAAGAAGAAAACTGTAGCTCGGCGCGTGAGCTCCACGCGCAGTACCCTTGAGCGGCGTGTGAAGGATCATGGGGCACTGTTTGGGGATGAGGTCAACAAGAAAAATCATCCTTTCGATGTAACGAACATTTTGGGACAAGTTTCGAGTCGAGCAAACACCGTTTCGGGGTAATTTTGAGTGTCCAAAGGTTCAGGGACCATTTTAAATACGTTTAAAAATCTCGAAAAATTGGGGATTCAATGTTAGCCTATTTGAAATAGTTAGTAACCCTCGAGTATGATTTGGACAGGTTTGGGAGTCCCGGTGATGGTAATATAGCCTCGGAAGGCTTATTACACGCGTATTGAAGCGGCAGCTAGAACGGTCTGTAAGTGCACCTTGCTTTCTATATATGATGCATGCATAAATGTTTTATATAAGTTTATGAACATGATTTGAGATGCCTTGAATGCAAATAGTTGTGGTGTTTTGGTATGTACGTATTTGCACGTATTTCGAGGTTTATGATTTTGTACTATACTTATACATGTTGGTATTTCAATGATGGTTTGATGAACTGGTTTTGGATTTGGAAACATGGAATTGGGTATGAGACCCATTTGATTCGGAAACTATCGGACTTGAAGTCTATTTAATTTAAAGAGATATCGGGCTGGAAGCCCACTTGACTTATATGATCAGTTGGTTTATGAAATGGAATTTCGAGCTAAGACCCGTAAGTTTGGATATTGGATTTATGGATTTACGATGGTTTTATGGAAATCCTGAGCATATCCTTTTGAACGGTTTTGAGATATTTTGTGAAATGGTTTTCCATATATACCATCTTCACGAGTGGTTACCCTCCAGACGTCTCGTAGTATCCTGGAGTGGTTGGTTGTCTCCTCTAGACGTCTCGTAGTATCCTAGAGTAGTCACATAGTATTACTTGCGAGGGGTCATTGCACGGAGTGACCAGTCCGTATAGTGACTCAAGAGCAGAATTGCTAGAGTTTAAAACCTTCCTCCAGGGAAGGTCATTGATCTGCGGGTCATTGACATGGGTGGACCCTGGGGAGATTTGGGATTGAGACCCTGAGTAGCACACATAGCTTGGAACCGTGACGGTGGTGATTGTGACATCTAGGATGTCAAGCATCAGGGATGCCGATGATTAGATTTAGGCTGAGACCCACGTGATTTGATTTGGGCGGAGTCCCTACGGATTTGGTTTTAGGTTGAGTTCCCACATGATTGGTTTTGGGCTGAGTTCCCATATACTTGGTTTTGAGCTGAGTTCCCATATACTTGATTTTGGGCAGAGTACCCATATACTTTGATTTACGGTTTTGGGCTAAGGCCCTAATGGTTTAATTATTGATAAATGGTTTGATAACTGATTTTCGAATGCATGCATGTTTTTTAGTGAAGGACATAAACGTCTTTTCGTGAAATGTGTTTTTAATTAAATTATTGGTTTCATTCACTTATAACTTTTAATGGTTTTAATACCCTTCAGGTTGATCGTGGATGCGGGTTGTAGTAGAGACCGTGACATCACTCCCCTCCACTGATCCTGGCGCACTCTGGAAGCCCCGGTAGGACTGAGGTTTTGGATTATCCCTTGTCTGACACTTCGTGTCAGATGGGAGCATGGCACATCCCTTGTTAATCCCGGGGGGATTGGGATGGGTCGTGTCAGATAAGGTCGTCGAAGTCAAAGAGAGGTGAGTGGCTGAGTGGGAACTGAACTAGGATGAGGGAAAGGAACGCTCTCGACTTCTCTAGGTCTAGGGTTTCATAAAAAATAAAAACGGCGTCGTTTTTTAAAAGAAATTTTAATACTATTCGGGCCGGTTTGGTGCGGTTCCCCTGTCAGGACCCGTCCCAATCCCCCCGGGATTAACGAGGGACGCTCCTGATCCCATCTGACACGGAGTGTCAGACCACAGAAAAGTTGAACCTTAGCCCGAAGGCTTCCAGAGTACGCCAGAATTCGAAGGAGGTATGTGATGTCTCGGTCTCTGCTACAGTCTGCACCGTATTCAACCTGAAGGGCATTGAAAACAGAAAGACTGTGAGTGGACAAAAATAAAAGAGTTTATAAACATGTTTCATAAAAGACCTTTATGCCCTTCACTAAAAAGCATGCATGCATAGTAAAACTATTTATCCAATCACATATGTTTAAACAACCACATCCATACGGGCTCCTGCCCAAAACCATTTTTAGAAAACCATAACATAGTAAACATATGTGGGATCTCAGCCCAAATCCATTTATCATCATAAAACACAATTTCGCGAACTAGGTTAAATCATGTTTATCCATATATTTCATATAACTAATCCTATCACGGTATTTAGAGTTACGCGCGTGCTACCCGGAGTCTCAAAGCCCAAGTCTCCCCAGGGTCCACCCAGGTCAATGTCCGTAGATCAATGACCCTCCCTGAGGGTTAAAATCCATAGCCTTTCTGAGAGTAAGGAACCCAACGGGGGCGACTCCACTCAGTCAGTACTGTGTGACTACTCCGGGGTCCACCTAGGCCAACGACCCACCCCGGAGGAGACAATTCATATATAAAGGATGGTATATGAAAAACCTTTTGAAATCATTCTTAAAACCTTTCAAGGGTTCATGCCCGGTCCCCATAAACCGTCATGAGCCATAAAAACCTTTCCAGGGTTCATGCCGGTCCCCATAAACCGTCATGAACCGTAAAAACCATTTATGGGTCCCTAACCCGAAATCACAATCTTAAAACATAACTGGGCTCTAAGCCCGAATCCACATACAAACTGGGCCTCCACCCCGAATTGTAAACCAACTGGACCTCGTGTCCGATATTGTAAACTAAATGGGTCTCGTGCCCGATATCGTAAACTAAATGGGCCTCGTGCCCAATACTTAAGTCAATTGGGCTCCGAGCCCGATTCGTGAACCAACTGGGCCTCTAGCCCGATACATAAATCAACTGGGCCTTCGGCCCGATGCCTCGTTAAATCAAATGGACTTCAAGTCTGAGAGTTCGTAAATCAAATGGGTCTCATGCCCGATTCCATATTTTCAAATCCGAAATCGATTTAAAAACTAATTGGGCCTCTGGCCCGAGAACGTAACTAAAAGGGACTTCGAGTCCAAGGGTTTCCAAAAAAAATGGATCTCGAATTCGAGTTTACCTTTTCAAATTCAAAACCGTTTCATGAAATCATATCCAAAACTATAAGTACGGAAAATCAGTGTAAAACCGAAAAACCTCGATTTACGTGCAAGCACGTAAATTGCTTCGAAATGCGTGAAACCATATAAATCACTAATATCCAAATCACCATCATACAATCACATCCATAACACATATAAATCATTTATGCATGCATCACAGTTTAGAAATCAAGGTCCACTCACAGACCATCCTAAGCTGCCGCCTCGGTTTGCATACCGTAAGCCTCACCGGGCTAATCGTCGTCACTGGGACCTCCAAACCTGTCCAAATCGTAATAGAGGGTTACTAACTACTTAAATAACCCCACACTAAAGCCCCGTAATTTTTCTGAATTTTTAACTATTTTAATCCCGATCCTAAACCTTCGGACAGCCCGAACTATATTGAAACGATGTCCGATCGACACGAAACCAATCCCAAAATGTTCGTTACATCGAATACATGATTTGACATGTTGGAACCTTCCCCATCGGAAGGCTCACGCGCCCTCACGCTCCGCCCAAAGGGGCTTCGCGTGGGAGCTACGCGCCAGAACACTGTGTATCTTCAACCTTGGGAGAACCAGCCGGTCCGGTTCGATTCTGCAATCCGGTCCGATCCGACCAGCGTGACCGGTTCACCAATTTTCCTTCCTTATTTCAACTCGATTTCATCCCTAATCAATCCCAACCTCTTCATTACATCCATATGAATCTAACTATGTGAAAAGAACGAAGGAAAACCCTCATAATACCCTTAGTTCGAAATCCTTCTCACGACCTAAACTTTCAGCCATCCCCTCTAGTTTGTTCCTCCACCAACCACCGTCCACAACCATTCAAACACCCTCATACAGACCCCATAAACAACCCCTAGTCAACAGAAACTATCCATAACGTCCTAAAACCGAAATTGAAATTTGAAATGGAAAAGGGAGCCATCGGGTTACCTGTTTTCCTAGGCCATCGCCGCCGTGCACGGCGGTCCAGACAGCCCCCCAGTCACCATCTGCCTCCCCTGTCTCTCACTCTCAGTCCAATAGCAAAGATGGAAATGGTCGATGGGTGGGTTTGGGTGAGATCGGGTTCGTGTGTTTGGGTTTGGTATGCACGAACAAGCAAGAGATGATATGCATGGATGTATAAGGATGGCCTGTGGATGAGTGACACTTTTCACTCATCCATTGGGCAGGAATTAAATATTTGGGGCGCACATAATGCCAAAAGGCATTCGTCTCGTAAAACATGCAATAGTGCCCCGAAACTTCCGTGAACCGTAACTTCGTCGTCGAACGTCCTAATTAGACCGTGCCGCCTATCTACGGATTCGTATCGTCCCGATCTACGTAAAGGTCATCGGCTCTCGGACCTCCCAGGTCAAAAGTCAACTATTTTCCCCAATTAGCCAAATTACCAAAATGCCCTTGAACTTCCGAACGTCATAACTTCTTTCTCGAATGTTGGAATCGGACGTGTCACCTGTCTATGAACTCGTGACGTCCCGAACTATATCACATCCATCGGCCAAAGTCCATTTGACCGTCAGAATGAAAAGTCAACGTTTTGCCCATTCTAGGGGCAAAATCGTCATTTTGCACCGTACGTTCGAAAGTACCCCACTAATCGATTAGTGACTAATCTTTGATTAGTCACTAATCTTTGATTAGTCACTAATCTAATCTCGAAATTCAGAACGGATCGTTACATCCCCATTTCGGTTCAGTTTGGTTCAGTTTTCACCAAACGGTCTCGATTTTTCTTCGATTCGGTAATTTCGGTTCAGTTACAGTTCGGTATGGTTTTTGGGTCAATTTTTCGAACCAATTAACAGGGCTAGTCCGCCCTCCTCGCTCCGCAAACCAAGTTCCGCCTGGAGGTCCAGTAAAGGTTGCCTCATGACACTTGATTCCTAAAATGAGAAAAAACATTTTGGGCAGTAAGAAGTTTCAAACCAGCTCTTACTACGTAAACTATTCAGCACTAATTTGATGCTTGAAGAGTCATGCCTTGCCGACATTGGCTTCAGCATCTTTTTGGCAGGAAAAGGAACTTTCTTTTATTAGTTGAGGAGAATTTGATGATCAAAGGTTATTTTATACTGTAAATGGAAATGTGAAAGTTGTTCAGCAACCCTATCCTGGGTTTTCCCGAGTGTAACGATGTTGTTCAGACAGCGAATAAAAAGGTGTTTTCATGGATTACACAAAGAGGACTCGAGGATAAAAGAGATGGATAATCTCATCAATTTGGGAGTTGGAAATTGGAATGCTAGTAAGCAATTACAGCCTATAAGCCTCAAATAAAAGGCATTATTTGACTAGGACTAGTAGGTAGAATTACGGGCATAGAACAATCAGTTAGAGTGGATGTGCCCTTTTAAATTCTATTTCAAGTCCTATTCCACTTGATATAATAAAAGCCTTGGTACACTGATAGGTAAACCTGAAGAATACCAACGTCAACGATGTTAAAGCTCTTAAATTAAATGCACCCTGTGAAGAAAGAAAATACCATCTACATAATTTTTCAGAAAATAGGAAAAAAAACCATGAATAAAGAAGAAAACTTGGTTTGCATTTCCACAATCAGAAATCACTGATTGAGACCCTTTCTACCCAAAAACAAAAACCAACAAAGCAAATACAAAACCCCAAGTCCCACAAGGAACCTTGCAAAGGTGAAATACATTTTGCCTTGCCTAACCAGTTTCAAGTATTCAAAAGCCAAACATAGATGCATTTCTAAGACCAGACTACCGTGGACCACGAGCTGGTTTGCCAACGAATGTTGACTTAACCTCTTAGGTATGGAGAAGAGAGGGCGCTTGGACTTCGTTTCTGGAATCCCTGAGCTACGTTCTACAAACACTTGAAATGTTCGGTTACCGAAGGGCATTGACGAAAGCCATCAATGAATCAACATCCCTCTTCTCTGACGGGTACTTGATTGGCGTAGCAGAGTGCTTGGGGAAGAAAAGGATTGTGGGGAAGCTCCCAAGCTTCAATTTTTCCTTGGCAAATTCCTTGTGCTCACCATCTGCTCTGAACTTTCCTACTTTCACGCCACTCCCAGCCAACTTGTCAGCCAACTCGACATATGATTCTTCCATTGCTTGGCAGAATTGGCACCACGGTGCATAAAGCACAACAATCCATGGTTCTCTCCGGCTTTCCAGCTTTGCCAGATTTTCAATTCCTGTCCGGCTTAATGTGACCAAGTTCTGGGAAGTGAAAATATCAGTTTCTGTGGCAGTGCCATTTGAATGTGTAGCTCCATTTCCATTACCATTAAGCTGGTCTCCGTCCGCTTGTTTGATATTGCCTTTGTGAAGACCACATTCCTTGGCCTTTGCATCCTCCCACCACCACCTTCCTTCTCTCTCATGCTGCCCTGGTAGAACAGACCTTGTGCATGGCTCACAACCAATTGAGATATACCCTTTTGCGTGCAGTGAATTCACAGGCACATTCATGGCACGAAGGAAGTCCCAAATGTCAGTACCCGCAACATTTGCCACTGGGTTCCACTTCACCAGGCTGCCAATCCCACCTTCCATTCCTTCAAAAACAGGGTCAACCTGGACAACCGGAATTTCAGACCTAGTACCTGGAGATTGGTCTTTCCTTTGGCCGGTAATCCAGGCGCGGAGCCCCTTAAGGGCCCTCCTCAGTGGTCTCACCTTCCTCACACGGCAGCACTCCTGGTGTCCATCCTCATAGAAAGAGAACAGTCCTTTGCTTCTTACTAATGCCTGAACTTCAACAGCATCTGGAAACATGTATTCAATGTGGATTCCGTAGTGCTTCTCGACTGTGTCGAAGAACTGATATGTTTCAGGGTTCAGCCTCCCAGTATCCAAGCTGAAAACCCTATAGGGCCTACCAGTTAAATGCGCGTACTCAATCAAAGCAACATCCTCAGCTCCACTGCATAACAAAGTTTATTGTTAAAAAACCAGAATACATTGGGTACCATTTGAGGACACATCTTAAAGTAAGGACTCGGTTCCTTTAAGCAATAATCAGAAGACATACAAACAATAACTATATAAAATATATTATTATATGTATCTTTTGCTATTAGCTCAAGTCATCATAAAAGCTTAATTTTCATTATCATTCTTAAACAGAGTGAATACTAGAATATATGCCAGAACCCCTACTTTAAATTCTCGAGTGCTGACTATCAGCTAAAGTGTCAAATCTATAAACGCACACTTAATAGATTCACAATCAATGCAGTAAAATTTGATGAGATACTTAACAAATTAAATTACCACATTGCACAAGCATTAATCTAATATTACCACATTGCTAAGATAATGATGACATACTCATAGTTATTTCAAACAATTTGATGATAACTATATATAACTTACTAAACTTTATTCCTACGAAAGGATATTGTCGAACCCTTCATGCAATTGCCAACTCACCGATAGTTACTAGGCATCATATTGTGCCCTTAGAATGTTTAATCTCAGAATTCAAATAACAATTAAATCAATTAAAGATTGCACATTAAGTTCTCAACTATCAATGTTACTAGCAGTCGTCAAAAAAAGATATGAAGGGGAAAGCAGAGGAGACGAGAGAGGGCTACCTGAAAGCAATGGAAATGTCGCTTCCAAATTTCTGAAGGGCCTTATCCATAATTTCAAGAGGGGAAGCATTCTCAAGCCCTTTAGCCAATTGTACGAAGTCCTCTTCCTCTACCTTCTCATCTGCCTCTGCAAAATTCACCAATTTTCAGTCAGACCCACAGTCAATTCCCCTATCTATAAGAGTCAGAAATTAAATTTCTAATCTTTACCAGGAGCAACGATGGTTGCTGCAAGAGGCACAACTGACTCGCTCCGTTTGGGCTGCGCATTCACCGGCTTCAGCGAGCTCCGTCGTTGAGAAAATGACACAGCTTGGCTTGGAACTTGACCACCGGCCCGATCAAACACCCGAAACAAACCAACTTGCGGAGCTGCAAATCAAAAAATGGGAGCCCTAACTTGTTAATTACATCTCCCAAATTGAAATTGTGAAAATTTCTCAAATCTGAGTCGAATCAAAATGAGAAAGTTCGTACCTTTGAGGTCGGAGGAGGAGTTAGAAAGAGAGAAGGTCCGGCCAGAGATCGAAGTAGAAGAAGAAGTAACAGCGAGAGCCATTATTATCAAAAGAAGTAATGAATTTCTCTCTTTGGCTCTGTGATTTCTAATCACCTGATTGTGTGTTCGATTTCGAGATTAGCATGGTCATGTAACGTTTATATAAAAAAGCTATTAAAGGGGCGGCCTTTCAGGTTCAGTGAACCTGGACGTAATACTATACCCGAAACGGCATGGTAGCCTCGCTTACGTGGCTGCTTGTGTTTCGACGGTGCAATCTGAGTAGTCATCGCATTCGTCACGTGCGTGGGCCCAGCCCAAGAATCCCCTGGTGAAACGTACATGGGGGTAGCTTCCCCCACCCTTCGTGGTCACAGATTCTTCTCCAAATTTATTTGTCACTGTATATCACTGTCTTTGGAATTAATTTATTTAGTAACTATTAGGTAAGTAAGCCTCTCTCATTTTGAATCTTTTGTGATTTGTGGGGATGGCATGGTATATTCTATTTAATTAGGGTGGGTGCAATGATCATGGCTGACATATTCATATGTGCACTTCCCTCAGAAATTTCCCCGCCAAGTTTTTCGTGTTAAGGCAGCCCTCCAAGTGTGACTTGATAATTTTCAGCTAGTTATGCAATTTTGGCATTTTGTTTTTCGTCATTCAATAAATATTAGGTCTATTATTTAAAATGCATAAAAAATATAACAGTAAGTTTTAAAATGTACCAAAATTTACAATTTACTTCGTTATGCATTAGAATTGGTGCAATATTAAAAATGTTATACCATTTAATTGATGTCGTCTTTCACGTCATTTAATTGGTTCTTCTATCCTTCTTCTTCCTCTTTCTAGTTCTCTCTCCCTCTTCTCTCTCTCTTTTCTTCCTTTTCCTTCCCTGTTTGATCCTTTCGAGTCGAGTTTTGGTTGAACACACAAAACACACACTCTTCTTCCCTTTCCTTCACTGTCTGATCCTTTTTGAATTTTGGTTGAACGCACAAAACACACACACACACACACACAAATAGTCGGTGTAACAAGGGAGAAAAGGGTGATGAGGAGATAAGGATGGGGCACCTGCCACCACCACACAAGATCGGTATAAATATCTCTGCTTGTCAAATTACGAAAAATGCCATTAATGTCAAAATTACCAAATACCCATGGTCATTTCAGACCCGTAACAAACTTATTTGATCTCTAATTCCAATATAACGTCTATCTATGAACTTAAAACTTCGAGGTCTACGTACCTATTCTCATGAAAAGTCCAAAAAAAACTTCTTAGTAATAAGTCAACTTTTGACATATAAGAGCAAAATCATCAATTCCATTTTAAAATTTTCATAATTCCCTTTTCTGAATTTCCTGGTTGTTACAGATTATATCTAGATTATTCAGATGATTTGTGGCAACGTACAAGAAAGTTTCCTTT
Source organism: Prinsepia uniflora (assembly GCA_032719365.1). NCBI lineage: Eukaryota > Viridiplantae > Streptophyta > Magnoliopsida > Rosales > Rosaceae > Prinsepia > Prinsepia uniflora. The sequence continues at coordinate 8,137,166 of CM064868.1, read as the reverse complement.
ACCTAGTGCATGGTGCTTCGAAATATGTGGAAGTGATAAAAGAAATTGGGCTTGGTGGTGAGGCTGATGGTGGCCTGGTTTGTGCACGGAGTTTGTAGTCTATGTTATCTATGTTGGGGGGGAGACGGGAGAGAAGAAGATGATGAATATTGACAAATGAGTATTTAAAGAATTTACAATATTTTTATTGGCGTCAAAGATGACATCAATTAAATGGTACAACATTTTTAATGTTGTACAAATTTCTAGTGCATAATAGAATAAATTGTGATTCCTAATAAATTTTGAGACTCGTTAACGCTTTTTTTTTGTACATTTTAAGCAATAAACTATAATATTATAAGCGATATAAAGTGAAAAATTGCGTACTCATTTATTTAGACGATTTCTTGCCCCTTGCAATAAAATGTTCCTTGCAAGTTTCAAACCAAAAAGTTCTCCATCTGTAGATGTCTATCTGCCAATTACACAAACCTTATTGTTATTTGTACCGCTTTTTTATGCCTAATATTTTCTCTGTATCTTTATAACTACACATGATTAGCTAATTTTAGTCTGGTTGGACCAAATCTTTTTGTTCAAATAAAGCAATAATCATTAAAAAAATGGCCATTCATTTAGCTGGTGATTGGTGTGCTTTCCATATATAAATAAACGAGCAAATTTCATTGCTGGCTAAACACATTTTATTTTTCATGGAAAAATACATTTATATTTAATAACAATTTCATTTTCAATTTTAGGTAGAAATAAAATTTTCAAATGCTTTTCTTTCAGCAACCAGTTTTCATAATTCAAAAAACATTTTTTAACAACAATTATTTGCCTCTAAATTGAAAAATAAAGATAAAAAACCAATGGAGACGTTGGCAGTTGGCGCCAAATTTGCTAGTACGTTACCCCTTACTCTCGTATGAAATCACCACATTTGCTAGTACGTTACCCCTTACTGGCCTATCCGATGTGAGCGGGGATTAGTTTGGGCGTGATTACGCGTTAAAAGTATCGTTCATCGCGATGGGGCCCAGCCATGACACCTCCTACACAAAGTGGAAACTTATTCCTTTTTCATTTATTTCATAGTTTGCATTTAAATTTTCTATTTTAATGTCGCTTCATTAAATAAAATAGAGTATATATTATTTATATATTCGGAAAAAAATTTACTCCCGTCTTTAAATTTTAAATTAATTTTAATTATTGTTCATAAATTTTATTATTAGTAGCACATATCCATTAATTACGATTAAATATATAAAGACACTCATTTCATTAAATTTCTCAAAGATTTATGTAAAAAACAAAAAACGTCCTGCAATATATTTGTCTTAGTAGAAATCATTCAGATAATTAGCGGGAAAATTGTCTTTTCACATTTAGACATTGGACGTCTTTTACTAATAATAAAGTTCAATAATAATAGCTAAAATTAATGTAAAATTTAAGGATACTGACAACTATATATTTTCCCTATACACAGCGGGTCACAAGAGGGAACAAAATAGGCGTAAGCCTTTGGCCTAAAACAATATAGAGCTTAACATTATTAATATAATATATATATATATATATATAAAGAGAAATAGATGAGGAAAAAAATTGAAAAATATAATATAATATTCAAAAGTAAATGCACATATCATAAAAAAACAAAAATTATGTTATGAAGTTCTACAAACGTCTAAAACTTACTCAAAGGGAAGTATTTGGACATCAAATCTTTTTAAGAACAAAAATAAATAAGTAAATCCTAAGTTATTATCTTATTTTTATTTCTCTGCTTTTCATAAAAATATTCTCTTTATGTTCCAATATATAATAATAATACGACAAAAAAAATTAAGTAATAAAAAACAAAAACTATGTGCAAAATACATGGCTATATTTATATATTTAGAACCCAACCTAGTAACAAGAAATATTATAATTAATAAAATAAAGGAAATGGAATATTTTTCCGATGTATCATCCGGAAGAGGTTGGGTTGTCGTTGGAGTTTGACCAAGATGGAGCTAGAAGAAAGGAATATTGAAGTTTAGGAACAATTTCAAACGTTATGGTAAAATGAGATTGTTGCTCCAAATTTTCTTTTTTTAAAAGCTTAAAAAGCCATTTAACAAAAATGGACAATTTTGCCCTTAATTTTTAACTGATCCTTTAAAAAAATTTAGAGGGACAAAAAAAACTACTAGGCTCAAATGTAGCTCCAAATGGGAGACTATATTTGGAGTTGTATTTGTGGTGAGTGTAGCTCCAAATGTAGCCTAAAAAAAAGATGGGCTAAATAGCATATTGCTCATAGTGAGAGTATATATTTATTGGGGATGGATATGAGGTTATATTTTTATTTCGCATGATATCTTAAATATGTACTAAAATAAAATTTTTCATTTAAATTTTCTTATTTTAATGTTTATTTATATAAAATTTAATTTTTTTTTCCAAAACATTTTACGACAGGACCCGTCCCAACTGGACCTCGATAACTGTGCCCGGTCCTGCTCCCGTCTGACAAGTCAACTGAAGTCCCGAAAGTACCCTTCAGCACCTGTCAAATCAGGGATAACTGCCGCTCATGCCTCCGCCTCGAGATCAGCCCCAAACGTTGTGCTACGGCCTGGAGGGTCATTAAAACAGAAAAGTGTGAGTGGACAAAAATATATTCGTTAAAACATATTTTAAAAGACATCATTTACCCTCCAGTTTATCAAACCTTGCATGCATAGGAAAAATATATGAATGACAATCACCGGCTTTCCAGCCAAACCATATAATAAGTCAAACTTCCGGCTCTCAGGCCAAACACATGAAAACATAGTCACCTGGCCACACGGACCAAAACTCGTACTCAATACCAGTACGCAACATCAAACAGTACTATACACAAGGTCACAATCAATTACTCAGTCAATTAATCAATCAATCCGCACTATTCACAAGTGCACAAACCATTACAATGTCACACCGGCACTACGCGTAGGTCATAACCCGTGCCTCAGTCGTCTGGGAAGTCACCCCGAGCTCCGACTGTCCCGGCACGCATCACCCCGAGTGTTAGCCATCTGGGAACACCCCGAGCTTCGGCTACCTGGGAATACATATCACCCCGAGTACCAGCCGTCTGGGAACACCCCGAGTTCCGGCTGCCTGGGAACAGTTACAATCATATCCCCGAGCTCCGGTCGTCTGGGAACACCCCTAGCTTCGACCGTCTGGGTATTCACAATCATAATGAAAATCATCCGGGATTATATCCCAAAATATCTCAATCAAATCCTTGACTTCCAACCAAGTCAAAATCGTTACCAACCGGGACTCAAGCCCAAAACATCAATATCACGCAAATCCGTGAAATCACATTAAACACAGTAAAATAATCCAAAAATCATCCTTGACTCATTAATTCATCAAAATATACATGTTGAAATCATTTTGACTCCGGGCCTAGTCCACAATATCATTTACACATTTCTCGTAAAACGTGCCCGAATTACCAATTAAAATAATCATTAAATCATAAATAATCATCTAAACAAATCATGATATCATTGCAAACCAAATCATGCAATCAATCATGTAAAACATTTAACTATGCATGCATATCAAGTTATAAAACAAACGTCCACTCACACACCGTCCAATTGCTCGTTTCCCGCGCTGCACGCGTTTCCGTAATTTCTGACACTTGCCAGGAATCCCGAATCCTGTCCAAAATCATCACTCAGGGTCACTAGGGACCTAAGTATCATCATATTAATTTATCATAATTTTTTGGGAATTTAATATTAATTTAATACGTAACATAAATCTTCGGACCCTCGGAACATTACCGAGACGGCGTCCGATCGACTCGCAACCAACACCAAAAATGTTCGTTACATTAAATAGGACAAGTCTCATGTTGAACTTACCTCGGGATTCCCCCTCACGCGCCCCCACGCGCCGCCGTGAGTGGCTGCGCGTGGGTGCCACGCGCCGTGAACAGTAACGGTGAACAATGACCTTCTTCACCCGTTTACCTGGTAAACGGGTCCGGCTAGCCCGCGATGCAACCCGACTGGAATCCTGTCCATTCCGAGTTAATTCCTTCAATTAATTACTCTAATTGCATCATCATAAACCCAATTGCAGTTCTGTAATTTAATTTACAACAATTCTCACCTCAATCCCGTCGACTTTGAGTTTGAACGATCAAAGAACCCGCCATGGCTGTTCATCTTCGAATTACACCCATTTCCATCGAATTCGTGTAATCGATTCATTGAGAAGCATCGTGGGACACTGGGAAACACGTTTAAAATATCAATTTCATCGTTCCACACCTCCAATCCATTCGACTCAAGCTCGAAAATCTGGTATCCTTCTCCGTTCTGTTCTAAGGCAAAACACATCGAATTGCCTTCAATTCTAATCGGTTTCGACTCGTCTCACTCCCAGGAGACTAAAACAAAGCTCAATTTCACTCAATTACATCCCCAAGTTCAAATTCGATCCTAAGGCCCATTTAAGGATTTTTCGGGTTTTTTCCTGGTTTTCAGTCGGGTTCGAAGCCCATCACTCCTCTTTCAATGTTCTCTCAAATTTCTCTTTGAATTGCACTTGATTTCCCACAAACCCAGCTAATGAATTTCAGATTCCTCCTGAGATCAAGTATGGTGGTCTTTTGCTCTGTTTATTTTTGTCTTGGTCGAGTATGAACAAGTGCTAACTATGAAATAGATTAATTAATTAATGTAAAGAAGCACCCCAAGTGCTACTCATCCATCAAATGAGAGTGACAGATGTCACTCAAAGACATAAGCTACTCATCAAAGTGGCTGAATCAGCCATCAACCGTACTAATCAATTAAACCCAGTCAAATTACCATTTTACCCTTACTAACATAAATTACCAAAATACCCCTCATAGTTCTGGACCCATAAGTTTCTCGTTCGGACTCCGATTGACGCATGCCGCCTGTCTACGGATTCAGCGTCCCGAGACCTATCTAACGGTCTTCTCGGAAAGTCCAAACAATGTCCCGATCAAAAGTCAACTTTCGGCCCCTTTCACCAACTTCCGCACGTCATAACTTTCTCCTCGAATGTCGAAATCGGGTGTGCCACCTGTCTATGAACTCGTGACGTCCCGAACTACGTCACGGTCATTGGTCAAAGTCGGTTTGACCGCTCAAATCAAAAGTCAACTTTTCGCCCAATTCCAGGGGCAAAATCGTCATTTTCCCCAAAGTTTCCAACTTTTCCCTTTTTGAATGTCCGGGTCGTCACATTTTAACCTACAAAAATCTAAGTTTCGAAAAGATAAAATTTAATCATATATAGACCGTTAGATAAAATCTTCTCATTTCATTCTTATTGATTAGATCAATAAAGAAAATATTTAGAATGGAACAACAATATTTTATATTTATTAAATATTAAAGAAATAGTTACTTATAAAAAATTACAATCCCAAAATACAAGAGCATTAATTAACAACAATAAAGGAAATTACAACTATAAAGTAACAGTTTCATAAAAAAGTTTATAAAAAAAAGTCATCTGATGGTGGTTCCATACGATAAATATCATCCCCAAAGTTCAAAGAACGTGTGGCCCGTTTTTTTATAATTTCATTTTGCTCTTGTCGAATCCACTCCCTTCTAGCAGGAGTTTCGATTTTTGAAGCTTCAATGGACATAATTTTTCTATCACTTTCGTTGCCCAATGCCTCTTTATAACCTTAAAAATTGATTACCCATATTTTTTGCATGGTCATTGAGATTATTCGTCTTACCCTTATCTTTTCTTTGCATTTTAATTTTTTTGTGTCCTATTGGGCGCTTTGGTGCATGCCTAAATGATGATTATGGGACATCTTGTGTAACGACCCGTCTCGAGATTCGGGATTAGCGAAGTGATTAGTGACGGATTAGCGAGTTAGTCGGTGGTTAGATGGTTACTTTTGGACCTTGGGCGTAAAATAATGATTTTGCCTCTAGTTTGGGCAAATCATTGACTTTGAGTTCGGGCGGTCAATTGGACATTGACCGATGACCGTGACGTAGTTTGGGACGTCAAGAATCCGTAGACAGGTGGCACGCCTGATTCCGACATCCGAGGAGGAAGTTATGATGTTCGGAAGGTTGGGGGCATTACCGTAATTTGAGTAAATGAAGGGGCAAAAGTTGACTTTTAGCACGACAGGGTTTTTACACTTAGACCGAGGACCGTTAGATAGATCTCGTCGTCCTGAGTACAACGACAGGCTGTAACACCCCGGAAATTTGAGGATTTTAATATTGTAATTTAATATGTGAATTGACGTTTTTACCCTTGTGAATGGTATGGTCAAATTGTTGACTTTTTGATTTGTAGGTTAAATGGACTTTGACCTATGACCGTAACGTATTTCGGGACGTCACGAGTCCATAGATAGGTGGCACGTCCAATTCGGACGATCAGGGAAAAAGTTATGACTATCGGAAGTTCAGGGACATTACCGTAAGTTAGACTTCACGGGCGAAAATGTTGACTTTTTGTTTGACAACTAATTTTCACATGACCCAAGGACCGTTAGGTAGGTCTCGATATCCTGAGTCCGTAGACAGACGGCACACCGAAATCGGACTTCGTATGGCTGAGTTATGGGTCTAGGAAGTGAGGGGCATTTTGGTAATTATTGAACCAGGGGCATTTTGGTCTTTTGCCCTAGTTACTGTAGCAACCGCGGGGGGAACCATGGACGGCACCACCATGTGCGGTGGTTCAGTGCACAATTGATTATGCTAATATGTGCTGGAAAGTCTGGGCTGTCTTTTGCTTTTGAACGTGGCCTGAACCGTCCAGCCTGCACGATCAAATTGTTAATTGAAATTCAAAGCTTTCGGGGGACAAATTTCAGTGGACAGATTGGACACCCACGAGCCTCTGGGACGGCTTGAAATTGTTTAAAACTGATTATATAGTGTATGAGCTTCACTCTGGTGTTGAAAGGACGGAAAATAGGAGTGGAACCAGAGAGAAACCATTTCGGGAATTTTTGGAGGGAAATCGGGTTTTTGATTTCTGGTGAGTGTTGGGCCAAACCAAGGCCTGGTTTAGTCTTCTGGGAGTGTTTGGAACTCAACCACATCGAAATTGAAGGCTATCAGCCACGGTTGAGCTAGGACGGAGGCTGCTGTTTTCAGGGAAGTTGCAGAGCTTGGGACGACAACCTTCAGGTACTTGCAGACACAATTGATTGTTCATTTTGGTTCGTTTTGATCCTATTATGCTTCCTGTGAAGTTAATTGGACAATGGGTTTGAAACCAGGAAGTTCTGGTGATTGACCCGATTGGTTGATCGCGGGTCGATGGGTCGTTTGGGGATGTGTCGAGGTTGATTTTTGTCACAGAACCTAAATTGGATAATTAATGAACATGTTAGGATCAAATTGGATTGAAATCGAGTAAGAATTGATGGGTATTAAACCGGGTCAAGCCGCGGGTGGCAGGCCCGTATTACAAACAAACGGGTGAAGGAGGTGACACTGTAGCTACAGTGTCAGGCGCGTGACTTTCACGCGCAGCCACTTTGGGCAGCGAGTGAGGGCGCGTTGGACCTTATCTCTGATCACGATCAACATGACTTTTATTCCTCTCATTATTCTGAACATTTTTGGTGAATTAACCATGTTGATCTGAGATAGTTTGAAGGGTCAGTTTAGGGCCGGCTGCCTAGGGGAACGTGTCGACGGTTTTCCCGAACCGGCTTCTGTTTCGAACTTTCTTTTGAATAAATATTAAGGACTTGTAGTGACCCTTACGTGTGAGTTGAACTGACAGGAATTGTACGATAATCTCGGTACAGGTCCGTACGCGCAGATTCGCAGCGGAATCGTACAGTGAGTGGGCCCGTTTTCATTAAACCCTTGCATGCTTAAATGTTTTCTGATTTACTTATATGTTCACATGATGGAATCGATAAATGGTTTTGATGATATTGAAATTTCGGTTATGGCACGTTTCACGGTATTTGGGCATGAGACCCGTCTGATGAAACGTAACGATCGGTTCAGATTTTATCTATGTATACATATATGCTTTGCATTTGGATATCAATAAAATGTATTGGTACTGCACTGTATAGATCCTTCCATATTATATTGTCTCCTCCGGATGAGGTACCCCGGAGAGGTCACGGACGTCTAGAACGTCCAGCGTCTACGACGCTAACCATCGGGGATGCTGTAACCGAACAGGGTTCGGGGATTGAACTCGGAATTGAGACCCGAGTGGCACGCGTAGCCTTGTGATTGTGACCTTATTGGACGTCAGGGACGTCAGACATCAGGGATGTCGGGATTGGAGTGTATAGTGCAGTGGCTAAAATTATGGTTATGGTTTTATTACATGCCTTATGATTCATATTATATTATTTATGATTTTAAATGATGCTGCATGCACGTTTGGAAAACGGAGGGGTAAATTATATGTTTTACTTATCAAATGATTTCATAAACTTGAGTTCGGTCCACTCACCCTTAATGTTTTTGGTAACCCCTCCAGGTCGTGATACTGAGGTAGAGGAGGAACCTGAGGCTGAGGCATAGATCTACTTCTGCGTACCTGAACCCCTGCTGGGTGGTTTACACGCAGGTTTATGTTAGAGTCGTGCTCGCAACTTGTAATTTTGGATTTCATCCCTTGTCTGACATCTGTTTAATTCGGATTTGTTGTGTGACTTAAATTTGGTTATTTATGCATTTGATGTTTTGAGGTTAAAACTGGTATGAATTTTTGGGTGTCAGACGGGAGCAGGGCACGTCCCCTTGTGGTCCCTGTGGGATCGGGGCGGGTCCTGTTAGCTTGGTATCAGAGCACTAGGTTGTGGTCAGTACTAGGTTATGGTCAGCATGATAGACTAGCGATTAGTACTAGTTACTTTTCGACTTTTAAGAATATTGTTATCTGATCTATGCCTCTTGACAGTTGGTTATGCCTCCTAGGAGAATTCCTCATACACGAACTGACGAGGATCTGGAAAGGGAGATGGAATGCGCGAGCATTGAAAGGGCTCAACGTTTGGGAGCCACTCCTTTCTGCGGGGGATCAAACCCCGAGGATGCTCATGATTGGATCACCAAGTGGGAGAGGATCTTCTCGGTGATGCACTGCCCTCTGGGCGAACGAGTGACCTTGGCGGCCTTCTTACTGGAGGGAGGAGCCTACCAGTGGTGGCACGAACTTGAAATGTCGGGATGGTCTGTCCATACCACTACTTGGGAAGCTTTCCGTTCCCGATTTTTGGACCAGTATTACCCGCGATCATTCCGTGCGGCACGGGAGGCTGAATTCCTGCGACTGGAGCAGGGGGATATGTCCGTTGCGGACTACGAGCAGACTTTCGGAAAACTATCCCGGTTCACTGCATCATTCGTGAGCACGGAGGAGGACAAATGCCAAAATTTCGAGCTTGGACTCCGAGGGGAGATCCGGGCAAGTGTGACTGCTGCTACTCATGTCTCACTGAAAGATTTGGTCGACGCTGCGGTGCGTGTCGAGGCCAGTCTGGCGGCACACCAGACGCGACAGCCTTCGGGCGAGGGGCGACGTCAGGATCGCCCACACCGTGGGCCATCAGGCCAGAAGAACAACAAGGGAGGGGGCTACAGGGGAGCACCCTCGTCCTTCAAGGGTCATGGCAGGTCAGGTCAACGTGGAGGCTCTCAGGGCAGAGGATCAGGATACAACTCTGGGCAGCGTTCATCTTGGAGCGGTGCTTCTGGTGGGCATTCGGACAGGCCGAGGCCAGTTACCTGTTTTGCTTGCGGAGAGGAGGGCCACTATGCCTGTGATTGCCCGCAGTTGTCCAAGAACAACGACGCTGGGGGCTCTAGTGTGGTGCAGAGCACGGCTTCCCACACTAATGGAGGTCGCGGTCAGGGAGGTGATCGTGGTGCTGGGCGTGGCGCGCGCGGGCGCGGACGGAACGGAGGGCCGAGGGCCCAAGTGTTTGCAATGACCCAGCAGCAGGCGAGGACTGCCCCAGGCGTGGTCACAGGTACACTACATATCTTAAACCTTCTTGTACGTGTATTGATGGATGCGGGGGCTACACATTCTTTTATTTCGAAGAGTTGTGCGGGTATGCTTGATTGTGTGGTATCAGTCTTAGATTGCGAAATGGGTGTTGGCACCCCGATGGGCATCGTGTACCTTGTGAATCAGGTGATTCGGAGGTGCCCGGTAAGAATTGAGGATGTGGATTTACCAGCAGACTCAATTATTCTGGATATCCACGATTTCGATATAATCCTAGGGATGGATTGGCTATCGGAGCATGGATCGCTCATCGATTGTTGTAGCAAGCAAGTGATTCTGCGGAGCCCGGGTTTGCCGGAGGTTATCTTTCAGGGGGAACGTGACGGTTCGCCTCCTGAAGTGATTTCTTCACTTACTGCTACCAAACTTCTACGGAAGGGATGCCAGGGTTACTTGGCGCACGTCGTGTCGGATCAGGTTGATACTCCGAGTATCGACGAGATACCGGTGGTACGTGAGTTTCCGGATGTGTTCCCGGAAGACTTACCTGGATTACCGCCATCGCGGGAGATCGAGTTTACTATTGAACTACTCCCTGGTACCCGACCTATATCCCAGGCACCATACCGGATGGCGCCGGCCGAGTTACGAGAACTCAAAACTCAATTGCAGGAGTTGGTGGATTTGGGATATGTCTGACCGAGTACTTCACCGTGGGGAGCACCGGTGTTGTTCGTAAAGAAGAAGGAGGGAAGTCTCCATTTGTGTATTGACTATCGACAACTCAACAAGGTGACACTGAGGAACCAGTATCCTCTACCCAGGATCGATGACCTTTTTGACCAGTTGCGGGGAGCTCAGTGCTTCTCGAAAATTGATTTGCGGTCTGGGTATCACCAACTGAGGATTTCGGAGGAGGATATTCCGAAAACTGCTTTTCGAACCCGTTATGGACACTACGAGTTCCTGGTTATGCCATTTGGTTTGACGAATGCTCCGGCAGCATTCATGGATCTGATGAACCGGGTCTTCCGACCCTACTTGGATAAGTTCGTGATTGTGTTCATCGATGATATCTTGGTATACTCAAGGAGTGCCCGTGCACATGAGGAACATCTACGGTTGGTCTTGGAGAAGCTGAGACAAGAACAATTGTACGCCAAGCTGAACAAGTGTCAGTTTTGGCTGAGCAGTATTGGTTTTCTGGGACACGTGATATCGACAGATGGGATTTGCGTGGATTCCCAGAAAACAGAAGCGGTGACCAACTGGGCTAGACCGACAACAGTGACTAAGGTGCGGAGTTTTGTTGGATTAGCAGGTTACTACCGGAGATTCGTGGAGGGTTTCTCCAAAATTGCTGCAGCATTGACTCGTTTGACTCGGAAGGGAGTAAAGTTTATCTGGGACGAGTAGTGCGATCAGAGTTTTCAAGAGTTGAAAGACCGATTGACCACTGCACCTGTCCTTGCATTGCCGGATGACAGTGGAGAGTTTGTGGTCTTCAGTGATGCATCGCTGCAAGGTCTGGGCTGCGTGTTGATGCAGACTGGCAAGGTTATCGCCTATGCATCCCGGCAGCTGAAGACTCATGAGTCGAACTACCCTACCCATGATTTGGAGTTGGCGGCGGTGGTTCATGCTCTAAAAATCTGGAGACATTACCTGTTCGGCGCAACGTGTCGGATATACACCGACCACCAGAGTCTTAAATACCTATTCACTCAGAAGGAGCTTAACATGAGACAACGGAGATGGTTGGAGCTACTGAAGGATTATGACTGTACGATTGAGTACCATCTGGGTAAGGCCAATGTGGTGGCAGATGCACTCAGCAGGAAGTGGAGTTTGTACGTGAAATTGTTTAAGGCTTGGTGGAATGATCAGATACATTGTTTATGTTGATTGAGGCAGTGGGGGATATTGGTGAACGGTCTGAGGCCACACAAGCACGGGCTGGGTTAAAGAAATGGCTATGGCTTCTGTGTGCGTGGGAGACATTTTCAGAAAACCTCAGTTGGTCTCCCACGGGTTGCTGGCCGTTTGAATTGATCGACAGAGTAAGGGAGTGAGGAGAGGACTCAGTTGGGTCATTTGGGCATCAGTGTGAGGGTTGAGGTTGAGAGAAACAGTGAGAAAACAGTTTCGGGTTTTTGGGGGGAAAACTCTGAATTCGACTTCTACGGGTTGAGAGACAAATCTAAACACATTGAGAGACTTCTGGGAGTGACAGGAACACGACGGTGCTAGAGTTGTGGAGATTGGAGCCCGTTTTGCCCAGGAACCCAAGTTTCAGTTCACAGACGAACCAGTTGGAGGGAAAAATCGAATTCAATTCCTGAGGCGTGTTGAGCGAGACCAAGGGCCGTGAGAGACTTCTGGGGTCACTACGAGCACAACCGTGCAAAAATCGAAAGAGGAGGTGGACTGGTTGGCCGGGAACCTAAGTCTCAGTTTCAGAGGAAAACCAGTGCTGAGGTCGACGACTTCCAGGTAACGGCGAGTCCAATTGATTATACCATTGTGTTCGTATAGGTCCCCTTAAGCTACTGGTGAAATTAATTTGGAAATGGAACCGTGTAAGGTGAGTTCCAGACGTCTACTTGATCGACTGTTTGAGCTTGAGTTGGGTCGTTCTGGTGTTAGTCGAGGTTAGTCATCAACTCGGACCTAAAATTAATGGATTAGAGGAGGTAATAGGATTGAAAACAAGAAGAATTGATTGAGAATTGAACTTGAACTGGTCGGGTTGAGTCGCGGGTAATAGACCCGTTTATCAGTCTATCCGGGTAAGGACGAAGACACTGTAGCTTGGCGCGTGGCCTTCACGCGCAGCCACTTTGGGCGGCGCGTGACGGCGCGTGCGATGTCATCTCCGATCACGGTCAACATGGAAATTGATCCTTTCAGTTTAATTAACATTTTATCTTTAGTGTTCGAGTTGTTCGAGAGTCATTCGGGATAATTTCGGGAGCTCGGAAGTTTAGGTCCTTAAGGTTTATTTCGCCGAAAAAATCCGGGAAATTGGGGAAAAATCATACGAGCTATTTGAGGATGTTTGTAACCCTTCTTGTACGTTTTTACAGGCTCGGACACTTCCGAAGCTACGGAGGAGCGCGCGGGACGCGATTGACGCGTCCTAAATCTGTGAGTGGACTTTTTGATTTCGAAACTGGGCATGCATGACTATTTTTCTTATTTATCTTATGGTTTTGCATATGATTTTATGATGGTAAGATGATATTCCGATTTCACGTGTTTTCACGCTTTTCGAGATATTTATCGTATTTCACGCATTTCGAGGTTACGGTTTTCGCTTATACATGCGTGATGTTTTGATGAAGTATCTGAATGTGATTATGCATGTTTCAGATTTATGATGTTTTGATCATAATTGTGAAGTAATCTTCGGAAATTGCATGTGTTGGAATTTGCATGTAAATTCGGACATAAGTCCTATTTTGATGTGATATGATTTCGGAAAGATGTTGGAAAACGGTTTGTGATGAATCCTGGTTTATTGTGTTTAAAAACGGTTTTGGGTTTAAAGACCCGGTTGATTGTTGGATCTGGTTTTGGGTTTAAAGACCCGGTATATTTATGACGGGGGCGGGCCCGAAACTGGGTTTAAAGACCCGAATTGAGTTTAAAGACTCGTGAGTTTAAAGACTCGATTAATGTGATACCCCCGAGGCCTACTAATCACGTTTTGAGTTTAAAGACTCGTTGAAATCCCGGGAAGGCCTGATATTGAGTTTAAAGACTCGAATGGATCCAACGGCTTAAATGTGATTATTGATTCACTTTTTACTTGATTTATGCAATTGATGTTTCAAAATGACAGATTCTGGAATCTGGTAATATTAAATGGTTTTTACATGAGTATGACGATTCTCTGTAACATTTTTCATGTGTTTCGGAAAAAGAGTTTTCAAAGGTTTAATACGCAATTTTTTTTGAATATTGGTTATGCATGCGTGTTACAAAACTGGAGGGCGAACCCGATTTCGGAAAAACTGCTTTCTATAAAACTTATGTTTCGGTCCACTCACACTTTGTTGTTTTAAATTCCCTCCAGGTCGTGGTACAAGTGCGGGGGCAAGCGCCGAGGCTGAGGCGGAGGCATAAAGTTTTCCGTTGCGGAGTAGTTAGTTCACAGAGTAGGATTTGTTCCTTAACCTGTTTTGTAATATTATTGCTCTGTGAAACTGTGGACTTGACGTCCAGTCGGATGTATTTGTTTAATCTCCCTGGTCTGACAATGGGTGTGTTGTAATATTAATTAGTTTTCCGGTCTTTTGGATTCGATTGTCAGACGGGAGCAGGATGCTTCCCGATTATCGAGGCGATAATCGGGGTGGGTCCTGTCAATTGGTATCAGAGCCTAGGTTTACGATTCGTGTCTGGCACTCGGGTGTGCCTTGATTATTGTACTAACTTATGCCTCTTTCAGAAGAAGGACGATCGGCCATGCCTCCGCGACGCGAACCCCCTCCACGACCTGATGGCGACTCCGAGAGTGCTTCAATCGAGCGAGCCCAGCGTCTTGGGGCTACGGTGTTTAGTGGAGGAGCGGATCCCGAGGACGCTCACCGTTGGATTTCTCGGTTCGAGCGGATTTTTGCTGTGATGCACTGTCCTCCTGAGGAGCGAGTCGTATTGGCTACCTTTTTGCTTGATGGATCTGCTTATGAGTGGTGGTACACTCTGGAGTTGTCGGGTTGGGATGCCCGTACAGTGACTTGGGAGACCTTTCGTGAACGGTTTCTGGATCAGTATTATCCCCGTTCATTCCGTGATGCTAGGGAGACCGAGTTTCTGCAGCTCCAATAGGAGAGCATGTCTGTAACTGAGTATGAGCAGAAGTTTCAGATGCTAGCCCGTTTTGCTCCTATCTTTGTGTCTACTGAGGCTGGGAAATGTGGTAGGTTTGAGCTTGGCCTACGGGGTGAGATACGGGCCATTGTGACGGCTGGAGCTTTTGCTACTCTCAGGGAGTTGCCTGATGCCGCAGTGCGGGTTGAGGCCAGTCTTCCAGCACGTCCACAGTACTCTGGTGGTGGACAACGTCGAGGGCGTTCATATTCTGGATCGTATGGTCAGGGAGCCCCAAAGAAGGGACGTTATGGTGGAGCCTCATCTGCAAGCAATGTCCGTTATGGCAGGCCTGGTAACTATCAGAGTTCCGGATTCCGAGCGCCTAGGGCGCAGACTGCTCCGCAGGCGAGCGCGACTTCGGTTTCTTCTACGGGACGGCAGAGTGGTGGTTTTGCTCGCGATGCTTCCAGTGTTATCTGTTTCTTCTGTGGCGAGCGGGGCCACTATCGTAGGGAGTGTCCATCTTTGCCACAGGGTGGTGGCGCAGGTCGGGGTGGAGCAGAGCAGGGACGGAGCACAGCTGCAGTTTCTGGGACTGGGAGTACTCGAGGAGGTGGTACTAGAGCGGCTAATGGACAGAGGGGTCGGGGCCGTGGGCGAGCAGCTGGTCCACAGGCCCGAGTTTTTCCTGTTACGCAGCAGGAGGCCGGGGCAGCACCTGGTGTTATGACAGGTACACTCACGATCTTTGGGCATGATGTTTGTGCTTTAATTGATCCCGGAGCTACCCATTCATTTATTTCACGGGACTGTGAGTTGTTGGCGGGTAGAGAGGTGTCCGCGTTGGACTGTGACTTGGGTGTGAGTACACCCATGGGAGATGTATTTGTGGTAAATCAAGTGTTGCGGGAGTGTCCCGTAATGGTAGGTGATGTTGGTCTGATGGCAGATTTGATACTCTTGGACTTGCACGACTTTGATGTCATTTTGGGAATGGACTGGTTGACGCTCCATCATGCTTCTATCGAATGTGCCGATAAGAAAGTTACTTTCGGAGCCCGGGGTTACCGGAAACCACCTTTCAGGGAATTCAGCGAGCAACTCCTGTCGGAGTGATTTCAGCCCTGAAGGCAAGTAAGTTGTTGAGGAAAGGGTGCCAGGGATACTTAGCTCAAGTGTTGGACTCACGAGCTGCACCATTGAGGGTGGAGGATATACCAATAGTACGGGAGATCCCAGATGTCTTTCCGGAGGATCTACTGGGATTGCCATCGCATCGAGATGTCGAGTTCACTATTGATCTGGTTCCAGGTACGCAACCTATCTCTCAGACACCGTATCGTATGGCGCCAGCTGAGTTGAAAGAACTGAAGGCGCAGTTACAAGAATTACTTGAGATGGGATTTATCCGACCGAGTGTATCCCCCTGGGGAGCCCCGGTGTTCTTTGTGAAGAAAAAGGATGGGAGTTTGAGACTCTGCATCGATTACAGGCAACTGAATAAAGTAACAGTCAGGAACAAATACCCGTTGCCTCGGATCGATGATTTGTTCGAGCAGCTGTGAGGAGCGCAGTACTTCTCCAAAATTGATCTTCGTTCTGGGTATCATCAGTTGCGGGTTAAGGATGAGGATGTACCCAAGACAGCCTTTAGGACCCGATATGGTCATTATGAGTTCCTTGTGATGCCGTTTGGTTTGACCAACGCACCCGCAGCGTTTATGGATTTGATGAACCGAGTGTTGCAGCCTTACTTGGATCGCTTTGTCATCGTGTTCATTGACGATATCCTAGTCTACTCGAGGAGTGCGGAAGCGCACGAGGAGCACCTAAGGATGGTGCTGGGTACTTTGAGGGGAAACCAGTTGTATGCGAAGCTCAGCAAGTGTCAGTTTTGGTTGACGAGCGTGAGTTTCTTGGGGCATGTGATCTCAACTGACGGGATCAGTGTGGATTCTCAGAAAATTGAGGCAGTGGCGAAGTGGGAACAACCGAGGACCATCACTGAAGTCAGAAGTTTCTTGGGTTTGGCTGGTTATTACAGGAGGTTTGTAGAGGGTTTCTCTACCATTGCTGCCCCGTTGACACGACTGACGCGGAAGGGAGTCAGGTTTGAGTGGGATGACGTGACAGGACCCATCCCAATCCCCCCGGGATTAGTGCGGGATGACCCTGCTCCCGTCTGACACGAAGTGTCAGACAAGGGATATTTCTGACCTTTGCCCTCCCGGGCTATCAGAGTACGCCAGGATCCAGAGGAGGCATGTGATATCTCGATCTCTGCTACAGTCCACATCCGATGTCAACCTGAAGGGCAGTCAAAACATTAAAAACTGTGAGTGGACAAAACAAAGAGTTTATAAAAACATTTAATAAGGAAGACATTTGTACCCTCCACTAAAAAGCATGCATGCATTCGAAAACCATTTATCCAAAACAACCATATGTGGGACTAAGCCCAAAGCAGATATAAACTAAGGTCGAAAGGACCACAATAAAAACGACCATACGGGCCACTGCCCAAATCCTGTGCACACCTGTACACACCACATATCATATATCATATATCCATCACATACATATATATAAGTCACACAACCAATCCTGTCACGGTATCCAAAGCCACGCGCGCGCTACCCGGGTCTCAATCCGAGTCATCTCGAGGTCAAGGTCAATGTCCGCAGACCACTGACCCTACCTGAGGTAATAGTAATCATAGCCTTCCTGAGAGTAAGGAACCCAACTGGGGGGTGACTCCACTCAGTCGGTGCTCCGTGACTACTCCGGGGTCCACCCAGGCCAACGACCCTCCCCGGAGGAGATAATAGAAGTAAAGGAAGGTAGACGAACATATATATACATAACATAAACATTCATGACCGGTTCCCCTGAACCGTCATGATCCATAATATCCATAATCAGGTAACATGCCGGTTCCCATAAACCGTCATGTACCGTAATAACATAACCAGGTAACATGCCGGTTCCCATAAACCGTCATGTACCGTAATAACCAACAAGGGTTCATGCCGGTTCCCATAAACCGTCATGAACCTGGGAATCCATTTAAGGTTCCCTGACCTGAAATCAAAACCGTAAAGTGACTGGGTCTCGTGCCCGAACATAGGACATCAGTTGGGCACCGTGCCCGAACATAGGACATCAGTTGGGCACCGTGCCCGATATCTGAGGTCATATGCCCGAGACAAAACCAAATGGGTCTCATACCCGAGTTTATCCTTTTGAAATCCAAATTCAGTTCATTTAAATCAATAAAGAAATACAGACCCGTATAAGCACCGTATAAGGCCGAAACCTCAAAATACGTGCTTATACGTAACCACATACAAATGCACCCATGGCATCATCAAACAAGTAATAAAACATATAATAAACATTTATGCATGCACCAATTTAGAAAACAAGGTCCACTCACAGACCGTCCGAGCTGCCGCCTCGATTTGCGTGCCATACGGCTCCCCGAGCCGATCACCGTCACCGGGACTCCCAAACCTGTCCAAATCGTAATAGAAGGTTACTAACCACTTAATTAACCTCCCACTAAAGCCCCGTAATTTTCCCGTATTTTTAACTATTTTTAATCCCGAACCTAAACCTTCCGATGCCCCGAAACATCTCGAGACGGTGTCCGATCGACACGAAACCAGTCCCAAAATGTTCGTTACATCGAATAGATGATTTCGTATGTTGGAACCTTCCCCAGATTCCCTGCCACGCGCCCTCACGCGCCGCCTGAAGTGGCTGCGCGTGGGCTTCACGCGCCTGCTACAGTACCTGCTGACGTCATCACTGACAGCCCCTGACAGTGACACGTGTCACGCTCCCATTGGCCCACTGTCTGACATGTCAGTCTGACATTGTCAGATCTGACATGATGACGTCATCCCTGACATGATGACGTCATCAGTCATCCCCTACATCGGTCAGACCGGTCTGAACCGGTCCGGTCCGGTTTTTCCTGCAACTTGGACCGGCGTAACCGGTCCAGGTGTCCTTCTCCCTCATTTTCGGTCCGATTTCATCCATTCCAATTCCTAAATTCCTATTTCTTCATTTCCTATCTAACCCAATTAACAAAACTACCTAAAACCTACGAAATCCGACCGGTCCAATTTGAACCTCACGGTTCAATTTTTCCCGATCAGTCTACACGGCTTCTCGGCCGTCAACCACCACCAAAACCTTACTAAAATGTCCCTAGCAACCTAATGGACTCATTAAAACCATTAAAAACTAACCATAACAACGAAAATGGAAAAATGGATCAAAATGGGCTAACCGGGTACCCGTTCGGGTTTCTCCTCCTCTCGCCGCCGTGGGCGGCGGTTCAGGCCTCCAAGCCGGCCACCTCGGCTCCCTCGATCTCCCTGGTCCTCTGCCTGGTCATGGGTGATGGTTGGCTGGGTTTGGGTTGCACGGGAATGAGAGAAAATGGGTGAGATCGGGTGGGTTTGTGTGTGGATGAAGAAATGAAAATGCACGGGGATGGGTTTGGTGCATGAGTAGGTGGGGTTGGCCAGTGGATGGGTGACAAGTGTCACTCATCCATTGGGCCTCCATTAAATATCTGGGCCCACTAGAGACAAAACTGCACTTTTTGTCTCGTAAAACGTGCCGTCGTGAATAGTAATCGGAAACTTCCGTGAACCGTAACTTCGCCGTCGAACGTCCGAATTCGACGTGCCGCCTGTCTACGGATTCGTATCGTCCTTATCTACGTAACGGTCTTCGGCCCTCGGCCATCGGACCTCCTGGTGAAAAAGTCAACTTTTGACCTCCTATTCACCCAAATTACCAAAATGCCCTTGGGCTTCCGAACGTCATAACTTCTTCTACGAACGTCGGAATTGAACGTGCCACCTGTCTATGAACTCGTGACGTCACGAACTACGTCACGGTCATCGGTCAAAGTCCCTTTGACCGCCCGATCGAAAAGTCAACGTTTTGCCACCACCAGAGGCAAAACGGTCATTCCGCATCGTTCGTCCGATTTAACCTAACTAATCACCGATTAACCTCACTAATCGTGATTAGTCACTAATCTAATCATGGAATTTGGGACGGGTCGTTACATGACGATTGTGAGCGTAGTTTTCGGGAGCTAAAGGAAAGGTTGACATCTGCTCCTATACTGACCCTTCCAGACGACAGTGGGGAATTCGAGGTGTGCAGTGATGCATCCTTACAAGGTTTGGGATGTGTGCTAATGCAGCATGGGAAAGTGATTGCCTATGCTTCGCGCCAGTTGAAACCGCATGAGCGCAATTATCCGACGCACGACTTGGAGTTAGCTGTTGTTGTGCATGCGTTAAAAATTTGGAGACATCACCTGTATGGTGCGACTTGCAGAATGTTCACGGATCACAAGAGCCTGAAGTACTTGTTCACTCAGAAGGAGTTAAATGTGAGGCAGCGGCGGTGGCTAGAGCTAATTAAGGATTATGATTGCACGATTGAGTACCACCCGGGAAAAGCCAATGTGGTGGCTGATGCTCTAAGCCGGAAGTCAACGCATTCTGTAGCACATCTACGGACGATTCATTTACCACTTTTGGTTGAACTCCGCAAAACTAGCATTGATTTGGGATTGGATGGCCAAGGTGTCTTGCTGGCTAATTTTCATGTGAGGCCACTTCTGATCGATCGGATCGTTGAGGCTCAATCTCAAGATCCTGTCTCATGTGTACTTCGGATTGAAGTGGAAGCTGGTGAACGGCTAGATTTTACAGTTAGGGAGGATGGAGCTTTGCTAAAAGAAGGACGGTTGTGCGTGCCCGACGTTGAGGCACTGAAGAGGGAGATCTTGGACGAAGCGCATAGTTCGGCCTACGCGATGCATCCTGGTGGGACCAAGATGTATCGTACCTTGCGAGAGCACTACTGGTGGCCGGGAATGAAACGGGAGATTGCCGAGTTTGTCAGAAGGTGTCTGATTTGCCAGAAAGTGAAGGCTGAGAGACAACGACCTTATGGAGCCTTGCAACCCCTACCTATCCTGAATGGAAATGGGATCACTTAACGATGGATTTTGTGTTTGGACTTCCCAGGACACCCAGAGGTCACGATGGAGTTTGGGTGATTGTGGACAGGCTTACGAAATCAGCTCATTTCTTGCCGGTGTGAGAGAATTTCAGGATGACACAGTTGGCTCAGTTGTTTCTCGACGAGATCATCCGTTTGCACGGTACTCCAGAATCAATAGTTTCTGACAGAGACCCGAGGTTTACTTCTCGATTTTGGCAAAGTCTACAGGAATCCTTTGGGACGAAACTTCGTTTCAGTACTGCATTTCATCCTCAGACTGACGGCCAGTCTGAGCGGACCATCCAGACACTGGAGGATATGATGCGAGCTTGCGTTTTGCAATTTCAGGACACTTGGGAAGCACATCTAGCCTTGATGGAATTTGCCTACAACAACAGCTATCAGGCGAGCATTGGGATGGCTCCGTACGAAGCCTTGTACGGACGGCAGTGCAGAACCCCGTAGTGTTGGACGGATGTGGGTGAAAAGAAGCTGACTAAATCCGAATTGGTGGAACTGACAACCGAGAAGGTCAAACTCATCAGAGATCGGCTCAAGGCAGCCCAAGACAGACAAAAGAGCTATGTGGACCATCGGATTCGAGATCTTGAGTTTGCGGTCGGAGATCGGGTATTCCTGAAATTATCCCCTTGGAAAGGTGTGGTGAGATTCAGCAGGCGAGGGAAGTTGAGCCCTCGTTATATTGGATCGTATGAGAGTACCGAGAGGATTGTCCCGGTGGCCTACCGGTTGACACTACCGCCAGAACATTCAAGGGTCCACGATGTTTTTCATGTGTCGATGTTGCGGAAATATGTGTTTGACGCATCTCATGTACTGGAGGAACAACCCATTAAACTTCGAGATGACTTGAGCTTTGAAGAACAACCGGTGCAGATTTTAGACCGAAAGGATAAAGTACTACGTCGGAAGACCGTTCCTCTGGTAAAGGTTTTCTGGAGGAACCAGAATGTGGAGGAAGCCACATGGGAACCCGAGGCGCAGATGCGAGAACAGTTCCCCTACTTGTTCCCTTGAAATTTCGGGACGAAATTTCTTAAGGGGGGGGGGGGGGGGGGGGGGGGGGGGGAGATTGTAACGCCCCGGACATTCTGAAAATGTAATATTATAAAATATTGAATATAATGACGTTTTTACCGCTGGGATTCGTGTGGTTAATTTGTTGACTTTTGATTGGGAGGTCGAACGGACGTTGAACGATGACCGTGACATAGTTCGGGACGTCACGAGTTCATAGACAGGTGGCACGTCCGATTCGGACGCTCGAGGCGAAAGTTATGATGTTCGGAAGTTCAGTGGGCATTATCGTAATCGGACGTTATAAAGGGAAAAAGTTGACTTTTGTTTGACAATTGATATCCATATGATTCGAAGACCATTAGGTTCGTCTCGAGGTCCCGAGTACAACGACAGGCGGCACGCGCGAAACGGACGTCGGATGACCGAGTTACGGGTCACGGAAGTTGGAGGGCATTTTGGTAATTTTTGCCCTGAGGGCATTTTGGTCTTTTCACAAGGGGTACTGTTCACCACCGTGGAAAAACAGAGTGTGCGGCCGTGGAGTTTGTGCGTGAAATTGTTTAAGGCTTGGTGGAATGATCAGATACATTGTTTATGTTGATTGAGGCAGTGGGGGATATGGGTGAACGGTCTGAGGCCACACAAGCACGGGCTGGGTTAAAGAAATGGCTATGGCTTCTGTGTGCGTGGGAGACATTTTCAGAAAACCTCAGTTGGTCTCCCACGGGTTGCTGGCCGTTTGAATTGATCGACAGAGTAAGGGAGTGAGGAGAGGACTCAGTTGGGTCATTTGGGCATCAGTGTGAGGGCTGAGGTTGAGAGAAACAGTGAGAAAACAGTTTCGGGTTTTTGGGGGGAAAACTCTGAATTTGACTTCTACCGGTTGAGAGACAAATCTAAACACATTGAGAGACTTCTGGGAGTGACAGGAACACGACGGTGCTAGAGTTGTGGAGATTGGAGCCCGTTTTTCCCAGGAACCCAAGTTCCAGTTCACAGACGAACCAGTTGGAGGGAAAAATCGAATTCAATTCCTGAGGCGTGTTGAGCGAGACCAAGGGCCGTGAGAGACTTCTGGGGTCACTACGAGCACAACCGTGCAAAAATCGAAAGAGGAGGTGGACTGGTTGGCCGGGAACTTGAGTCTCAGTTTCAGAGGAAAACCAGTGCTGAGGTCGATGACTTCCAGGTAACGGCGAGTCCAATTGATTGTACCATTGTGTTCGTATAGGTCCCCTTAAGCTACTGGTGAAATTAATTTGGAAATGGAACCGTGTAAGGTGAGTTCCAGACGTCGACTTGATCGACTGTTTGAGCTTGAGTTGGGTCGTTCTGGTGTTAGTCGAGGTTAGTCATCAACTCGGACCTAAAATTAATGGATTAGAGGAGGTAATAGGATTGAAAACAAGAAGAATTGATTGAGAATTGAACTTGAACTGGTCGGGTTGAGTCGCGGGTAATAGACCCGTTTATCAGTCTATCCGGGTAAGGACGAAGACACTGTAGCTTGGCGCGTGGCCTTCACGCGCAGCCACTTTGGGCGGCGCGTGACGGCGCGTGCGATGTCATCTCCGATCACGGTCAACATAGAAATTGATCCTTTCAGTTTAATTAACATTTTATCTTTAGAGTTCAAGTTGTTCGGGAGTCATTCGGGATAATTTCGGGAGCTCGGAAGTTTAGGTCC
The DNA here is from genome assembly GCA_032719365.1 of Prinsepia uniflora. Lineage (NCBI taxonomy): Eukaryota > Viridiplantae > Streptophyta > Magnoliopsida > Rosales > Rosaceae > Prinsepia > Prinsepia uniflora. Next base: position 8,113,570 of record CM064868.1, on the reverse strand, counting down.
TTAAGGTTTATTTCGCCGAAAAAATCCGGGAAATTAGGAAAAAATCATACGAGCTATTTGAGGATGTTTGTAACCCTTCTTGTACGTTTTTACAGGCCCGGACACTTCCGAAGCTACGGAGGAGCGCGCGGGACGCGATTGACGCGTCCTAAATCTGTGAGTGGACTTTTTGATTTCAAAACTGGGCATGCATGACTATTTTTCTTATTTATCTTATGGTTTTGCATATGATTTTATGATGGTAAGATGATATTCCGATTTCACGTGTTTTCACGTTTTTCGAGATATTTATTGTATTTCACGCATTTCGAGGTTACGGTTTTCGCTTATGCATGCGTGATGTTTTGATGAAGTATCTGAATGTGATTATGCATGTTTCGGATTTATGATGTTTTGATCATAATTGTGAAGTAATCTTCGGAAATTGCATGTGTTGGAATTTGCATGTGAATTCGGACATAAGTCCTATTATGATGTGATATGATTTCGGAAAGATGTTGGAAAACGGTTTGTGATGAATCCTGGTTTATTGTGTTTAAAAACGGTTTTGGGTTTAAAGACCCGGTTGATTGTTGGATCTGGTTTTGGGTTTAAAGACCCGGTATATTTATGACGGGGGCGGGCCCGAAACTGGGTTTAAAGACCCGAATTGAGTTTAAAGACTCATGAGTTTAAAGACTCGATTATTGTGATACCCCCGAGGCCTACTAATCACGTTTTGAGTTTAAAGACTCATTGAAATCCCGGGAATGCCTGATATTGAGTTTAAAGACTCGGATGGATCCAACGGCTTAAATGTGATTATTGATTCACTTTTTACTTGATTTATGCAATTGATGTTTCAAAATGACGGTTTCTGGAATCTGGTAATATTAAATGGTTTTTACATGAGTATGACGATTCTCTGTAATGTTTTTCATGTGTTTCGGAAAAAGAGTTTTCAAAGGTTTAATACGCAATTTTTTTTGAATATTGGTTATGCATGCGTGTTACAAAACTGGAGGGCGAACCCGATTTCGGAAAAACTGCTTTCTATAAAACTTATGTTTCGGTCCACTCTACACTTTGTTGTTTTAAATTCCCTCCAGGTCGTGGTACAAGTGCGGGGGCAAGCGCCGAGGCTGAGGTGGAGGCATAAAGTTTTCCGTTGCGGAGTAGTTAGTTCACAGAGTAGAATTTGTTCCTTAACCTGTTTTGTAATATTATTGCTCTATGAAACTGTGGACTTGACGTCCAGTCGGATGTATTTGTTTAATCTCCCTGGTCTGACAATGGGTGTGTTGTAATATTAATTAGTTTTCCGGTCTTTTGGATTCGATTGTCAGACGGGAGCAGGATGCTTCCCGATTATCGAGGCGATAATCGGGGTGGGTCCTGTCACATTGGTTTTGAAACTGAGGGTATAAATGTATGTGTTTTCTAATAACTGTTTTCTTTATTTTTGACCACTCACAGTCTTTTCGTGTTTTCGATACCCTCCAGATTGTTGCGGCGCGGGCTGTTGGTCGAGAGAGACAGAGACATCACACGTATGATCCATAGTAGACTCTGTGCACTCTGGGAAGTTCGGAAGTTTTTGGGACGGACGGATCGAAAATCCCTTATCCGACTTACGTGTCACATGGAGGTTGGACATCTGTTTAGCCTTTGTGTCATGCGTAAGCTAGACGGGAGCAGGGTTTAGCCCTTAATCTTGGGGGATTAAGGGTGGGCCCTGACATCTTGGATTTCGGAAACTGACTCCATCGTATTTTCATCACCATCATCATCATTACCACCACCACCATCAACATCATCATCATCATCAAAAGACCTACGAGCCGACCGATGAGACATATCATTGTTTGGTCTGATTCGCATAGTACACTTGCAGTGATGTTGTAGAATTTCCAAACAATAAACAAGGGTGAAAATTTTGTTTTCTTTGGTGTCACATGAAAATTTAGCTTATGCAATCTAATGATGTGTACGGAAAAAAAAAGAAAAATTCATGCACATGAATATAATGTAGAAATATACAAAAAAAAAAGTATAAATAAATTATCAACATAACTTACATGGTCTGCATTAGTATTCCCACTCGTGTTTCAACGCTTTATATGAGTGAGATGTTTGCAAAGCTTGGTGCAAGATGGGTGGATAAGTGCTCACCGATTTTTGAAACTCTTTGGTTTTATCAGTGATATGTCGGATGCGGGTGGAAAGAATTGTAATAATTGTTGTTGTATACACCCCCACATGAATTTATTAGATTTTGAATTGACAACTGCAACATCTTCACTAATTACCATATAAGCTCGTTATAGAGTCATATTTTATTCGATATTGAAATTCATTATCGGTTGTTGATAATTGGTGGAAGAAATATGCAACTAAATATGTAACGACCAGTCTCGAGAGCCGGGATTAGCAAAGTGATTAGTAAAGGATTAGTGACCCTAATTAGTGTTTAGCTGGGACTTTTGGATTTTAGCGTAGAATGACGATTTTGCCCCTAGTTTGGACAAATAGTTTACTTTTAGTTCGGGCGGTCAAATGGACTTTGACCGATGATCGTGACGTAGTTTAGGACGTCACGAATCCGTAGACAGGTGGCACGCCCAATTCCGACATCCGAGAACAAAGTTATGATGTTCGGAAGGTTAAGGGCATTGCCGTAATTTGGTTAAACTAGGGGAAAATAGTTGACTTTTTGTGTAACAAGGTTTTGACATGTTGACCTAGGACAGTTAGGTAGATCTCGTCGTCCTGAATTCAACGACAGGTGGCATGTGTTCATCGGACCTAGGCTGTGTGAGATACGGGGTCTAGAAAGGTAGTGGCATAATCGTAATTTTGGTTCAAAAGAGGGGTATGTTGGTCTTTTGGTGCATGGGGATTTGAGCCAATCTGATTGGGCCAAGTGTACAGGTGCTATTGGATGTTTTGAAATGGGGCCATTAGATGGTGGACACGTGGGGTGTGTGTAGTGGCTTCTACACATTTCACAGGTGTGTTCAAATTGTGTCGTGTGTGTGTGTTCGAACCAGAGAGAAACAGAGAGGGATCTTGAGGGAAAATTGGATGGTGGCCGTGGGTGTTTGTGTGTTCTAGTGAGGGAGTGAGTGACCAGAGAATCGTGAGAGAGTTAGTGAGTGAGGTGAGGAGGTTGGGAGGTGTCGTGTTCGTGTGTGAGGAGTGTGAGAGCTCACGGGGAAACTCAGAAAAACAGAGAAAAGTTGAGAGGTTGTGGGGGTGGTGTGACCGTGTTCGGTTCAATTGGACTTGAGAGAAGGCTAGAACGACTTTTTGGACTCCAGGGAGTGCGACGGTGTGCACAGCGGCGATCGACAGCAGGTAATTTCTCACCCCCGTTAGATTACTCTGTTTTTCCGTGAATTTCAAAGGGGAATTCGTGGGTTTTGAGTGTGAGTCGAGAGATTTGGTGAGTTGGGTGAGTTTCAGTAGGTTCCTAGGAGTTGTTTAGTGTGGTTGCCATGAAGGGGGAGTGGCTGGTTGGCCGGGAGGAAGAACAGGGGACTGATCGGGTTTTATTTCGAGTTTGGGGACGTTGATCTAGGGGCTGTGTCGAGGTATCTGAGTGAGGGGAATGGGTTGTTGAGGACTGTACGATGAGGATGGTGGAGAGATGAGCAGAATTGGTGGCGGGAAGGCAGAGACCCGGCCACGCCGGTTCGAGTTGCAGAGACCGGTCTGAACCGGGTCGACCAGAGGTTGCTGGTGACACTGTTCATGCGCGTGGGTTTCACGCGCAGGAGCTTCCAGACACGTGTGGGGGCGCGTGAAGGGTAGTCAGGGGAAGTTACCAACATGACTTTTAAAGCATTCAATGTAACGAACATTTTGGCGTTGGTTTCGAGTCAATCAGACATCAGCTCGATATGTTTCGGGCTGTCCGAAGGTTTTAGACCTCGGCTAAAAATAGTTTAAAATACGGGAAAATTTCGGAGTTTTAGTAGAAGCTTAATTAAGTAGTTAGTGACCTCGTTATAGGATTTGAACAGGTTCGGGAAAACCGAGGATAGCAGAATAGCCAGGAATGGCGTAAGTACGCGTCTATCGAGGCGACGACGGAATGGTCTGTGAGTGGACTTTGCTTTCTAACTCTTGATGCATGCATATATGTTTTCTATACTTGATTTTACAATTTGATTTATGATTGTGATGGTTTACGGTTTTGCATGTTTTTCAAGGAAATTACGGTATTTCACGTTTTATGAGGTTTGACGGATATTGTGATTTAACCTGGTTTTAACGATATGATTTCACTCACAGTCTTTTCGTGTTTTTGATACCCTCCAGGTTGTTGCGGTGCGGGCTGTTGTTCGAGAGAGACGGAGACATCATACGTACGATCCACAGTAGACTCTGCGCACTCTGGGAAGTTCGGAAGTTTTGGAACGGACGGATCAGAATTCCCTTGTCCAACTTACGTGTCACACGAAGATTAGACGCCTGTTTGGCTCTCATTTCATGCGTAAGTTAGACGAGAGCGGGGTTTAACCCTTAATCCCGGGGGATTAGGGGTGGGCCTTGACAAAATAAATTTCTAAGCACAAGTTCGAGAAAATAAAGAAAATAATGAGAATGTTATGTGAGAGGACCCGTCCCCGAGGGACATAGATAACCGTGCCCGGTCCTGCTCCCGTTTGACAAGTCAACTGAAGTTCCGAAAATACCCTTCAAGACTTGCCAAACAAGGGATAACTGCGCCTGTGCCCACTCATACCTCTATCTCTCTAATAGCCTCGATCATCGCACCGCAACCTGGAGGGTCAATAAAACAGAAAAGGTGTGAGTGGACAAAACAAACTTTTATAAATACGTTTACCAAAACACATTCTTACCCTCCAGTTTTCACAAACTTGTATGCATATCATAAAACATGAGTAATAGTGTGAAATCAATCAAGTATGAACAGTGGACCGGTAAAATCAAAACATGTTTTCCCCTGGTCCGTAAAACTCATGTTCATCAAATCAATTCATGATATAAAGCATCATGTTATAAAGCATCTGTTATAAAGCCTCTGGACACAAATATCAATAAGGAGCTACTCATCTCCAAGCAGTGGATCGTGACTACTCCAGGATCTACGACGTCTGGAGAAGACTATCAAATCACAGAGGATGGTATATGTGGAACAATCACCAAATCTAGTAATCTCATTTTAAAATCATTTATGTCTCAAATCGAATAAAAAACATTTCAATAGAGCCTCTGCCCGAAACATAGCTTTTACAAAGCAAATTCCACAAATCCATCATAAAACAGTGTCCAGAACTCACTATATAAATCAAAATTATCGATTTAATCATATTCACATGTGACTCCAAATCCGAGTAAAAATCACTATCCAATTGGGTCTCAAGTCCAAAATATCATTTTCACACAAATCCATGCGATCGCAACCTCAGTTGCCACTTTCACGTAAATCCATGAAATCAATCCATGACTCATAATCCGAGTCAAAACATCATTTTCAATCCTTGACTCATAACTCGAGTCCAAACAACATTTTAAATCCCAGGCCTACGCCCAAAACATCAATTTCATAATTTCTCGAAAATCGTGCCAAAAATAATATAATATAATAATCCAGAAAATCGAAAAATTACCGGATTGAAAAATCAATCATGCCAAAGCATATCAAATCATATAATAAAGCATTTAAATCATATATGCATTCATCACGGTTAGAAAATAAAGTCCACTCACACACAAAGTTCAAACGGCCAGCTTCCGAGCTGCACGTTTTTCCGTAAATTCTGGAAATCAAAATTCCTGTCCAAAATCATTAACGAGGGTCACTAACACTTCAATATATCTTATATAATTTTCCCCAATTTTTCTGAAATTTAAATACGTATTTTACACATATATTGAAACTTCGGATACTCAGAACACTATCGAAACGATATCCGATTCCCTCGAAACCAGTGCCAAAATGTTCGTTACAGTAAATGGGACAAAAATAATGTTGACCTCACCTTGCGATTCGTGCCACGCACCGTCACGCGCCACCGTGAGTGACTGCGCTTAAAACCCACGCGCCTGCTACAGTACCTACGTCCCAACCCGATTCTGTGTGATTCGGGTCCTGCAACCCGCATCTTAACCCGACCAGTTCTCTGTCAATTCAACATCAAACCTTTCAATTGAACATTCAAATAGCTTCTTTTTAAGTCCAATTAAGGTTCTGTGAATTCAATTACATGAACACTTACCTCAAACCAGTCGAATCAAACTCGACTCTTCGAAGAACTGTCGTACACTGTGTACTCATTGAACTTCATCAATCTTCATCGTTTTCCTTCAATTGATCCATCCAAAAGCATCGTGGAATCCTAAGGAACATATTTCCCAGTCCAATTTCATCTTTCAAAGTCTCAAATTCTTCGACTCAAGGTCGAAAATTCAGAGACTTCATTCCTTCTGTTCTTCCTCAAATCGACCCAATTCTCCTCAATTTTCATTGGGTTCGACTCGTCTCAATCCCAGGAAGTTAAAATCAAGCTCAATTTGAAGTTTCTGGACCTACAAATTCAAATTCGATTTAATGGGGGAATTTGAATCCTCACGGTTTTGATCTTTGGGTTTAGTGGTTTCCTTCTCAAATCAGTCCTCTTAATTCCTCCCCATAATCTCAATTTTCTGATGGTTTAGTTGTGGAAGGAATTGGGTAAGGGAGGAAGCTCAATTCTCGCAATTTTTCATGCTCTGTTTTTGTGGTGTTCACGGCTCAAAGAAAAACAGAAGAAGAAGATGACTAATGGTGATGGAAAATGATAATTAAGTATAATGGAGAATGATTAAAGATGATAAAGCATAATGATGATGTTTCACATGAAACTTGGACCTTAATTTAGGCCTCAAAACAAAGGATGGGTGACACTTTTCACTCATCCAGGTGTCCACAATCAACGGTCACTGTTCACTATTCAATATTTTAATCGAAATTCCGGGACATAAGTTTAACCGATTTCAGTCCCGTGACCATAACTTTCCCTTTCGATGTTCGATTTTGACGTACTGCCTGTCTACGGACTCGTGACGTCCCGAACTACGTCACAGTCATTGGCCAAAGTCTGTTTGACTGTCCGAATCAAAAGTCAATATTTGGCCCCTTTTCAACCAAATTACCAAAATGCCCTTCATCTTCGCAGACCTCCAACTTTCACATCCAACCTCCGATTGACGCATGCCGCCTGTCTGCGGATTCAGCGTTCCGAGACCTACTCAACAGTCTCTTCGAAAAGTCCAAAAAGTGTTCCGATCAAAAAGTCAACTTTTGGCCCTTATAACCATGAGAAAAATCATCATTCCCTTCAAATTTTCCAAATTTTCCTTTTCAAATTTCCGGATCGTTACATTATGTGTGTTGTAAATTTTAGAGTGATATTTATAGGAAAAAAAATTAAAATTTAGTGTATATATATATGACCGTTGTATCATCATCATCATTGTTCCCCCAACGGGAAGTTTGATAATTCAAACTCAAAAGAAAAAAAAAAATCAAATGGGTCCCATATATTTTTAATACGTATTTTAAGTTTTGGTGAGCCTAAAGATTGAAATATCGATATCGTCAGATATATTACTAGTCAAATTTACGGATATATTGCTCTAAATATCGTTTACGGTCAATAAAAATTATGAAAATTTAGTCTAAAAGTTAGAAATTTTTAATGAAACTCTGGGAAAACTTAAGTACCCAATAATGGTTATATAGGACTAATAAAAACTACATAATAACTTTGATATAATAAATATATGATGAATAATATAAAGCAATATAGTTCTGACATATAAAACATATTATATAATACTAATTTATATCAAATTAACCATTCAACATATTAAACATATTATATAATACTAATTTATATCAAATTAACAATTGTAGATGAGATTGCTTCAAAACTGGCAAAAGTAGATGAGATTGCTTCAAAATTGGCAAGTTAGTGAAAAAAAAAGTCTCTTAATAGGATTTGAGTGGCATATTTATGCTCCATGTATTAATTTATTAATTTAAAATTTTTTTATTTACTTTAAATATTATTTTATATCTAAAATATCTTCTCCACTTAACTTGTTTTTTTTCTTATCTTGCCCATTATATTCTTCTTCTCGAGTATACCTCCGCCCCAACTGCGTTTTTTTTCTTTTCTTATCTTCGCGAGAACACCTCCAGCTCCCTCATCCTCCTCTGCAATCTTGACGTCACCATTCTCTCACACCCAGCCATGGTTGAGATCAATCTCGTCCCGTCGAATTGGACCGTAAGCCCAACCACAAACGAATAACGGGCCTCATCCAGTTATCCTTCATGACCATGCTCGTAAATCGAAACTCGAAAACTGTCCAAGGCTTCTATGATTCAGGTTTGGCAATTTTTTTTTTGCTAGGAATTTGATTGAATATCGATATTGAAGACTGGTGTCAGTGTATATTGATAGATTTCGGTCAATTTCGTCCAAATTTATCTATATCCGACGATATCGTGGAAATTTGGGGAAAAAATTTCTTCCCCCAGTTTAGATGTCGGAGCCTAATTTTTTAGAAATCTCGAGCGAAATATCGACTAAATTGCCGATATTTCAATCCCTGCTGTGGGCCATAATGAGCCTGATAGAACTGTATTTGAGGTTGGATTTTGATAACCTTTAAAGAAAGCCCCACTGGAGGCTTGGGCGAATTTAGCCCCATATTTTCCCCATTGGAGAATTTTTTTTTTTTTCCTTACAGACTATATTATGGGAAGCCTATGGAGGATCCAACCCTTCAATGTGGGTGACCTTATGGTAAAGTTCAAAGACGAGAAAATTAAAAATGAAGTTCAGTGACGATGCTAAAATTAGGGGAAAGTTCATGGACTGTTACTCCAATTTTTCCAATAAGGAAATAAATAATGTAGGAGTATGTAAGTTTGATACTAGTTCAAGTTTTTTTAATGATGAAGTTCTTATTTGAAGACTAACTGTTTATGATGCTGAATAGTAGTCTACTAGTTTTGAATATACAAATTAGAAATATATGATGTTTTTTTAAAAAAAATTTATTGAATGTATTTTTTTGAACATAATGTACTTTTTTTTTCCCCTTTGTTTGAGATTTGTTCCAATGAATTTTCCCTCACAAGATTTTAATGAGGCATCATAATATAAAAAAGAAGAAGTCCATAAATAAAAATTTACATTTTTAATTTAAGTATAGATGATACATTTTTTATTTTATCCTAGATATTCAAATGCTTGAACCGATCATGCCTATATATTATGTTTTTGGTATGGTTAATTAATATAAGCTTTATTACTTGAGGAAGATAATTTGAAAGAAAAAAAAAACAACCAGAATTGTTAATTATACGTGGACCAGAATTGTTTATATATGCGACTACGCGGGTCCGCCTTCATTAAAAGGAGGCGGCTGCACTTTGTGCGGCGGCCATGAGGTCATCAGTGAGCGACAGCGGCCGGCAACTGCCAAGAATTCGACTGTTGGTGTCGCAATAGGGTGCTTTCCATACATTTTGTTAAAATATGTTTTTTTATAAATGAAAAGTAGAATTGTGTACTTGATAAATAATGAATTGAAAATGATTTAAAAAGCCATCATGCCCCTTGACTTTGATTCTAGTTTTTAAGTGAACTCATTATACTTCTTTCTGTTGCTTCAAGAAAAATATTTTGGAATAGTCTCGGACTCTCAGGTCCAAACAAATCCCTAAAAGAGTTCTTGGTCCAAAAGTTTTCGGCCGAAATATTTTAGTTGAAAAGTCTTAGGCTCAAAAGAGTTTGGTCCAAAAGGAAAAGAGATCATAGCCTTCAAAGTTTTTCTCTCCTTCAAAGACCAATGAAAATTCAAACGAAGGGAAAGAGATCATAGCCTGCATTCATATTGGCTTGTTAACGTATTGGGCTTATTGTTTTTTTGCACTTGGCGTTGGGCTTACTGTTTTATTATACTTAATATTGGCGATATGACTATTCATTCCCAAAAACAACTAAAACTAACCAATAATGTTTGCGATTTTATTTTATAAACTATATTTGGTAGATAGACCCCACTTATACTGGTAGGTCCTACTTTATTAGATAATATTTATAAAATTATTGATGCATAAATGTGCCAATTTAGAAAAGCATCATACGTCGAAAACCTATTTCAAGAAGAATGATTGGCCGTCAGTTAGGTATAAGCATCGACTTCATGTCAACCTAAGCATCTCAGATGCCATATAAAGAGTAAATGGTAATTTGTGTAGAGTAAATGTAATAAGTGAATCTTAGTTATCTTTTAGAAAAAAATACATCCATTTTATATGTCTGCCGATGGGAAGCGTGATAAATAATTCCGATATAAAATAAATGCATTTCGGGTGGTTTTTGCCCACGTGACATGTAGATGAAAGGTGGATTTATGCCCACGTGAGTGTTGTGCTGTTGGCCCCTTGTAGGTTTAGTTGCTTCTTCGAGGACACGAATATGTGCCAAGGCTCGAAAAAGTGGCTCACTGCTGACCACAACTTTTACCTGCCACGGGACTGGGCCCTCGCTCTTTAGCTTTGTAAAAGCTGCACAGCTTTCGTTCGGTTGATGCCTCTGGGTGGAAAGGTCCATTTCATTTTTGGACACCAGGCTTTGTTTTTTTCATTTTATAATAGTTTAATATAGATGATCCTTTCAAGGATTACTCAGAAGACTTGTCGTGTATTTTTCGAAGTTAAATTGCAAGCGTTTTAAAATTTCATTTCTCTATATAATAACTCTTCAATTAAAAACCGGATATGGATATAATCAAGGGCTGATGGCCGATTCCGGAAATGGAAAGTTACGCCAACCGTTGATCGTTCATTGATCGATTGATTTGTTCTTAAAAAAAAACTTGCTCTTATATGTATAGTGCCGTGAACAAGGCTAGAAACAAAAACGTGCGCGTAATTAGCTAGAAATTAACTTCGATCACATCGACGTGGACAGTTTGGGTGCTGCCACGTAGCTAATTCATTATCGGTGCATGACATGTATGGAATGACGACCAAAAGGTCCGATTCTCGGATTAATTCCCTCCGATTATCTGCAGAGCTATGACAACAGGCGAGGGGATTTCATGATTGGTCGAGATTTGGATTTTTGGTTAAAGAAATAATATAAATAAGGAGCTGGGAGAAATTTCAAAGGCACACACTGCTGTGCTAACACACTCGTCACCACACTCTCGCGCTACTCGAAAATGGCAGATGCAGAGGCAAAGGGAAAATCGTCAGCTGAGATTTTGGAATGGCCGAAGAACGACAACCGCCGGCTCCTCCACGCTGTGTACCGCGTCGGCGATCTTGATCGCACCATCAAGTAAGCTTCTCTACTACAGTGCTGATGCTGATCGCGATAGGCGATAGGCGATCGATGATCTTTTTCAATTTCCATGGTTTGTTTGTTTTGATTTGTGATCAAATTTCAGGTTTTATACGGAGGCTTTTGGGATGAAGCTGTTGAGAAAGAGGGACATTCCCGAAGAGAAATACTCGAATGCATTTCTGGGATTTGGGCCCGAAGAATCTCACTTCGTGGTTGAATTGACTTACAATTATGGAGTCTCTTCTTATGATATTGGGACTGGTTTTGGCCACTTCGCAATTGCAACCCCCGATGTAAGTCTCAATGGAAATCGGCTATTTTGGGAAGTGGGATTTCGATTTTGATTTTCTTGTTAATCTTTGTTGGTCTTTGTTTCTGAATCTTGATCATGGATGATGATCGTTTGTAGGTTACAAAACTGGTTGAGCAAGTCCGTGCCAACGGTGGAACTGTGACAAGGGAGCCTGGCCCTGTGAAAGGTGGGAACAGCATCATTGCCTTTGTGAAGGACCCAGATGGTTACATATTCGAGCTTATTCAGCGACCTTCCACCCCTGAGCCGTTCTGTCAAGTTATGCTTCGCGTTGGTGATCTTGAACGCTCAATCAAGTTCTATGAGAAGGTAATATATTGACCCCCTTACTTGGAATTCAAAAATGTCTACTTGATTTTGTTGCTGCTCCATTTGTGGCGGAGCTTAAACTGTTTTATTTTGGAATTTTACCACTCCCCAATTTTTATATGGCCATTTGTGTACATTTGTTATAAGCATGAAAAAGCTTCAGTAAAGCAAACCTGTTATCATGTTTTCAAACTTTATCGTAAGTCTTGTCTTCCTGCCTGTGCAGGCATTGGGGTTGAAGCTATTAAGGACAATTGACAGGCCTGAATACAAGGTGACCGTTTCTCTTCACTAAGCATAACGATTATGTTGTTTGCTTTGAGTCGTCTGACCAATAATCTTTGAATTTTGCTATTTTTTTTTGTTTTTTGTTTTACAGTATACCATAGGCATCCTGGGATATGCTGAGGAAGACCAGACAACTATCTTGGAGTTGACTTATAACTACGGTGTGACTGAATATACCAAGGGAAATGCATATGCACAGGTTATATACAGTGTTAATTCATTTTTCCTCACTTTCGGAATCTTTTGCAACTTGTTTCATTTTTTTCTTTCTTGAATGACTGTTAATTCTGAAACTCTTTATCTGCCTTGCTGATACATTTGTATCTTTACCAGATTGCTGTTGGTACTGATGATGTCTACAAAAGTGCTGAGGTTGTCGACTTGGTCACACAAGAGCTTGGAGGAAAGATAACCAGACAGCCAGGACCAATTCCTGGACTCAACACCAAGATCACTTCTTTCCTGGACCCAGATGGCTGGAAAACTGTGAGTCTACAATTGTCGACTTGTTGCTTAGTTTTCTATTTGATGTTAAAATCCCATGCATTATTGTTTATGCGGATACCAACTCTTGACCATAGGAACATTGAAGTGCAAAGATGATGAACCGAACACAATTAATTTGTTTCATCCAGTGTTATCAACACATCAACATATTTTGGTGCATCTGATTGTCACTTCTATAGTTTTCAAGCTCATGTTTGGTTGCTTTGACTTTGTGCTTGTAGGTCTTGGTTGACAATGCAGATTTCCTCAAGGAATTGCAGCAGTAGTAAGCAAGAAGGAATGCATCATGTGGAAGTATCTGTGGATGGTCTAGTCTATCTAATATGAATAAGACTATGCAGTCTCTGTATCAGCAACTAGCTTCGGCGGTTACACGTGGTCACCACTTTTGCCTTATTTAGGGCTTTCTATGTTACTTTGGTTGTATGCTTAAACGTGGTCACCACTTTTGCCTTATCTTATCAAGGTTGTCCTTTGTTAGTATTAACTGCTCTTGAGATCGACCTTGCCAAAATGACCTGTGTTTTTGGTGTTAGCAGTAGCCAAAGTTCCATTTTGTCCAAATGTCCATTTGCAATGCGGTTCGTATATTCTATCTTAATCTTGTATTAGGCCAGTTCTAAGTTTCTTGCATCCCCATTCCAAGTTCGTCTTCTTTCCTTTCCGTATACTAGAGTGGTTTACTTTCAGAATAATTTAAACTATCATCTTGTAAAGGATCGACCATCTTATTAAGGATTGGGTTGGTAATATATTGTGTCGTATTGGGTTCGTATCATGTTATGAATTTTGTTTTATTTGAATATGTCCAATCGAATTTGAATCGTTTAATAATTGTGTCTAAAGATATTCAATTCAAATTTGACTTGTTAATGAATTAAGTAATATGTATATTCTATTTAATATACATATTATAACCTATTTAAGTTGTCTAATATATTTAATCTATTTAAGCTATAAAACTTAAGTAGGTAATTGGACATGTATGAGCAGTAATGGATACATCTATTAAACCATCAATAGATTAAGATTATTATACCATTCAAATTAAATAAATTAATAGGTTATTATACGCATTAACATATTAATTTAAAATATACTCGTTTGTTAATTATGTCATAATTAATAAATATAAAATAATCCAAAATTTGAATCGTGCAAATTAACCGGAATATTTCATGTAGATTTTGAATCGGGTGTCAAAAATTATCATCCTTAATTAAGGAGGCGGACGTGGGTGTACCAAAGTAACTTATGAAAACACCCTTTCAAAGAACGAAATTAAATAAAAACTGAACTAACACAGAGTTTTGAGTCTTTCATGTATCAGATCTCATGTCTATTGTTTACAGATGTAGTTTGAGGGGTGAGTCTAACAAACAGAACTCAGTAAAGCTAAGGTTGAGCCTCCCACTCCCACTGTTTTTTCCAGATACAATGAGTCCATTAACAGTAAACACCCCCATTCGGAGGATAGAAAGAATGATGGAGAATTATGAATGAAAGAAAAATGAAGCTTTTGTGAGGAATTTTCTCCTCATCGGAAGCTCCTCACTGAGCTCTAAAGGGAACTCATTTCCGGCTCCAGCGCCCACAATGTCAGATATTTACACCTTCAAATTCTGTGTTGCATGTCTGGCAATCCAAGAAAGCACATCCTTCTATGGAATTGTGTCCATCGGATAGCAACCGAGGACACGAAGAAATCCTGCAAATTCCTGCAAAAGAAAGCAAAAACGGCTTAAATCACATCTACTTTACAGTCTGATGATGATCTCATTACCTAAAAAATAAGAGACCGACCTGCAGATGTCCCAGAGCATACTGGGCACGAGGCTCTGCCATAGAAGCTTCAAAATCAATGTAAAAAAGGTAGTCGAAATACCTGCCAAAACAGATTGACGAATTCTATAGAATTGAATTTTGTGACATGTCTTATATAGACTCAGCTCATGACTGCAAATCTAAGGTTCTATTATTGTTATGTGGAATTAGTTTCACTAGAAACTTGAACGAAAGTTTAAATCCAAATCATTTCTCTAACTTAAATCTTATTGTTCGTTAATTGTATATACATTATGAAAAACAAATGTTAAAAGGAACCACTCACTTGGCACTCCCTTCATTGGAATCATCGACAACCCTCAATGGACGTTGTTTCTGTGGGCGACTTTCTATCTGAAATTATTCCAAAAGGAGAAGATAGCGTCAAAGCTATTCATATAGCGTGAATATGAAAAAGGAAGAAAAAGGAAAACAATTATCTGAGGTTACCTTTGTCAAATTAATGCCCCTGAGAGCAAACACTGCTAAGGCTTTGAATAGTACACCAGGGCCTTCTTCAAGGGTGAAAACAACACTCGTCTATGAAGAAATATTGAGAATACGTACTCAGGATATTGACCCAACAAAGAGATGTATAAATTAAAAACGAAAACAATACAAAGAAAATCGTTATACCTTATATAGCCCATCTGTCCTTGGAATGATTGGTTCTCTTGCAAGTATCAGAAAGCGAGTGATATTATCGTCATCATCCTGGCCAGTACAAAGTGCCAGTAAATTAAATCACAAGGCATCAGTTGTTATCCATGATAGCTATTCTCTTGATGAAAGAAAACTGAGGAGTATAATATAAGGTAAAAAACAATTGAAAAAATCCGCCCAACAAAGTTTCAGAGGGACATGTAGCTTTGCAGTATGAGATCAGCATATTTTTTTTTAAATGTAGGTGCCCAAAAGCCAGAAAGATTTGACATGTGGAAATCTTTAATCTGGATGGCTCCAAAAGACATTGCTCTACGAGCACCAAACCAAGCTAGACTTCCTAGCATGCTGGTGGTGATATTACATCTTTGCATGTTTAAGCAGTAGAAAGTGAAATCTTAATCGATCCAGACGAAACGAAGATTGCAACTTAATGATATTACTAAACTCAAAAGAAATCTAAAATATAAAAGAACAGTCTTACTTGAATTTTCTCTGCAAGAATGTCAAGCCCATAGATACTTGCAGCTCGAGCACTTGCAACAGCACCAGTATTTCTTAGGCCATCTGAGGCCACCATCTGTACAAAATGTCCTAACCGTTAGCATATAAACAGCTTTAATGCTTATCAGTGTGCTTTCATGGAATACAGAAAACATGTACTGATAACCTGCGCAGCCAGAGCAGTGTCATCGGCATTGACTCTGATGATTCCTAAACTGCTTAGCGTCATCTCACATTGAGCCAGAGCCTGCAAGCGAAAAACTCCTCAACAAAATGTTTGAAGATCTAGGTATCTCGTTTCAAATATTAGTTTGCATACGCATGCATGTATGACATATGTAGAACTAGTTAGGTCCGGTCCAAATTTTCTGCACCAGCCAGACCAAATAGAAGATGGATAACAGATTCTAGATCAACCTATAATCCAGTTTGTTACCAGTTCCAAAACTAGGTGAAACTTACAAAGTTACTATGTACTAGTAGTATGTGGTAGTTGTGGAAACACTTCTAGTAGAGGTATCAGGATAAGACAACCCAATAATGGAGTAGCAGCACAGAAGAACATACAAAAAATATTGAGCCATTCCCAGTGAAATTCACGCTCGGAAAAAAATATGAATGTTATTGTCAATCTTTAACATATTAGCCACTTTCTATCTGCAAATATTAGCTATATATACAGACTGTTCTTTTTGGCCGTGCCACAAAACAAATAAAAAATGGGAAAACATTGTTTCCATATGCACTGGACAGGTCATACAACATATTCATCAGGTTTCCTTCTTATACAAATATAAAGAAGGAAACAAAAAAAGTGAAAAACCAACCTGAGGATGGCTTAAAACACGTTTTAGTTCCTCTTTTCGTACACCAGGCAATCCTAAGAGACAATGGTTTACATGCAATGGTACCTCTCCAACTATGTGCAATCTATGGCGAAGTAGTAAATCATAATTACGGTGGATGCTTCCACCAACAGAATTCTCTATGGGAAGAACTGCTTTATCCACTAACCAGAGTTCAACTGCCTGTTAAATAAAAAACTAACTCAACCAAAGGCTCAAAGGTACACAAACAGGTAAATATTAACAAGTGAAAACATTTTGAAAGACTATTCAACCTTGAACGCAGCTTCAAACTGGTCACACGGGACAGTCTCACACTTTGGATAAGCTTTTACTGCAGCGGCCTCACTATATGCCCCGGGTAAGCCCTACAAGTACAAGCAACATAAGAACAAAAAGAAAGCCTTGAAGAATGTAAATGACTGAAGAGAAGATCTACCTGATAAGCAACTCTCACTTTTAAACCGGCATTTGGAGAAGAAAGGCCACTTGCTGTCAATGGTTCTGCAATTAATTCACATTCAAGCTATGGAGGTCAGAAAGAAACAATTGTAAGAGAAAAGTAAAAATTAGGACCACAAAATGGTGGTACATTTTAAAATGAGAAATATACGTATAACCGAAATGTCAGATAAAGAATTGCCAACTCCTTCCAAACAATTAGAACCAAAGATCCTTTCCAAGAATTGGATGCCTACCATGAAACAAAATCTGAATGTTATAGTGCATCTTCAATTCAACCTGTTGGGTTGATCTAACATGCACGGAGATCATACCTTAAGTCAAACTAAAGGCTAAAGGCTTTGATCTCATTTTGGAACCCACCTAAACACAGGCTTAACCCAAGGATGAAAATATCGAAGAATACCCCAATGTATCCATAGATAATTCAGCTTTTTAGAGGCCACATATATCAATAAGGGGTGGAAAAATATTATTACAATATCACAGCAATAAGTCGTTGAGAAATGATGGTTTTTAGCATTAGCATGATTGCCAAGATATTTTCAGAAATGCTTTTGTGGTGGATAGACATCATAATTTCATGCCTACCTACTAGTTTCCAGAAAAGGCATACACCCTTGATCAAAGAATTTAGTAAAATACATATAGACACTTAAGGTATCATTAATTATCAGCCTGTACGCTGCCTTAAAAGAAAGAATAAAAAACAAAAAACAAAAAACAAAACGTCTATTAGAATTGCTTTATGAAATTAAGAAGTGTTTGCACATTAGAATAAAAATCCAAGTACATATTTGTGCCAGTGGGAGTTGCATGCACTATGTTCATCCTAAAGGTCACATATTTATCCTAGATATAATACTCTCTACTACATTTACATGTTTATATTGACACATTGAGTGATTTTAAATCAAGTTTTGTCGCTTCTGTAAAGGGTTTCGAAGTTTCCATCACAATAGATATTTTCAAATATATGTAAACCTGTATTTTCACCAATATCAATACTTTCATCATCCATATTGTGTAATACACCTAGGTCCAATGTTTTTCCAAATGTGAGTCCTATGAAGGGGATGTGGGCATCTGGAAGTGTAAGGCACTTAATAACACATTTTTGAGATTGACCTTGTGATATTGGAAACGTTCCTAGTCCTCAACTCCCATTTCACACTCTTTGAAGTATTTTGTTCTTAATTCCATTGATTGGATCCCTAAGTTAAAGGTCTATGCCGGATTAGTTAAATGCACGCAAGTTACTGCTGCACAATTGGACATATCTCATGCATAGCCTAATAAGAGCTCAAACAAAATCCTCTTCTTGATGCATACCCCATATCAATAACCATGATAGGACGCAAAGCCCTAGATTTACAAGGATAGGCTTCACATATCTAAAAGCATCGCAAAAAGCCAATACTTTCTGCATTGCTCAACAACTAGTCATAAACTGACTTTGATCTTCAGCTACCAAATTTCTATTGTTCAATCACAAATTAGATTGCTGTAAACCATACTATCAATACACACAATTCTATAACAGAAAATTAAACATACAGGAATTGAACAAAAGCAAATAAATTTAAGAACTTTTGAGGAAACTCACTAGGAAGGAGGCTCAAATCCTTGTGAAACGCCCTGGACTCATTGTCCCCAATCCCCTCAATTGCCCCTGACGACTCAACCCCAGGAAAGTTTGGCTTTTCATCTTCAACCGGAGTGATGGCTCTCTGTGCCGAAGCAACACCCAAACAAGAAGATTCCCATTTCCGGAAACTCAAACTGAAAGCCAGCCCAGAACGAGTTGAGCCCAAATCGGAAACGCCTTGATGACAATTAGGGGTTTTAGTACAACCCCATGTAAGAGCACCCTTGACAGCCATTAAATATTAACCCAAATTTTCACTGAACCAGCAATGCAACCGACTCAGAAGCCTCATGCAAATCCAGGTTCATGAGAAAGGGTGTAGTTGGTGAGGAGTTTGTTGGATGAAACCCAGTAGCCACATTGTCAAGTTGGACGAAAATAGTGGCTGGATATGGACCCCACAAAATTTTATTTGGACTCTTTTCAAGCAAGAAAAGGTAAGAAAATTCTTTGGGCATTCGAAAGTTTAGAACTTTGTCTCTGAGAAAGAGGGGAAGACCAACAAGTCGAAGTGATTAGGGAAGAAAAGTTTTTAAGAGGTAGGTGAGCAGAATTTGTTAGCTGCACCCCACACGTTGTTGCATCAGCCTCTCAGCCTCAAGGCTCAGGTAAAAACAATACAAGAAAAAATGGCAAAAGCAAAAGAGAAAATGGAAGCCCATGAATAATTGATGTACCATACCCTGGGAATATAAAGAAGGAATTTATGAATGGATCTGGCTTTCAGAATGTGGGACTGGAGAGGAGAAAGAGAAGAGCATGTGGGGATAATTTTGGCCTGAACCAATGACTGCTTCTTGTGATTTGTATCTAATCATAGTAGATGTTGGATGTTGAGATAGAACCTAACTTTTGTTGGTGAGGAAAAGGAGATTTCACTTCGCTTTATATTACAAATTTGTTTTTGATTCATGGGAATATTTGTGTTTCATTTTTTATATTTGAAGTACAATTCTACCATTTCAAGTCACGATCTAGATTCTAGACAAAACCCAAGCTTGTCTGTGGACTGTTTTTTTATTCTCAGAAAAATAAATTGGAAAGAAAAATTTCGTAGCCATTTTTAGCAATTTCAAAGTGTAGAATATTTTTCAATTTCAAAGTGTAGCATTTAATTTGTTTTGGTCATTATATATTTTATTAAATTTTAAAAAGTAAAAAATAAATTATATTTATAAATTGTCAGATTCAATTTAACGTTCCGTGATTATATTTTTCCCATCGTCATCAACCTTTTTCAAACATAGCAATTTTGTTATGGATGAACAATTCACAGATTTTCTGTTTTTCGGCCCATAGATGTAATCATCTTTTTTTCCAAAGCCCATTAGGGGTAGTAGTGGTGATCCAGTTGTGTTGTCCGTCAAGGGCCCAAGACCCGCTAGCTTCCTGCACTTTGAGCCCTTCCAACACTAAGGCTCGAGTCCAAACATTACGAAGTCATTTTCAAACAATAGGCAGATATGGGTTATGTTCCCCCGAGTCCTATCGTCAAGGGTCTTCGCTTCTATTTACTTTGTTTTTTGTCAATTAAGAACGGAGGTGCTCACTTACAATCTCCCTCGCATACAACTATTTTTATCGCGAAAGGCACTTAACTTCTTAAGATGAGGATGATTTGTCGTCTATTTTTCTCATTGACAAATCTGATCCATAAATGTGATTGTTAACGATGACTTGTATTCTGTTAGCATTTTAATATTGTGTGATAGTGGAGTGCATGGGTTAGAGTGAATATCCGTTTGGATTCGGTCCAGCTTAAGCCAAACACTCTCCCTGTTGTCCTCAGTGACATGTACGGTCACGACACAGATACTTTCACACGCTGACCAGTCGCTACTCCGTCCGTCCTACTGGTACGTACTCAACAAAAGTAGGCCCATCCCAATTCCTACAGGCCCCACAAATCATTCTCGTTTTTTCATTTTCCTCGAAATTTAAATACACCAAAAGGAAGAAAAGGACAGAAATTCAAAGGGCCGAAGAAAAAAAAAAAGCTAAAGAAACGGAAGACGGGGGCAAAATAACAAAGTAAAAGAAAGATATATCCCCGAAGCTCGCCAGAAGCTTAGAATCACCAAAAGCCGTGCCGATGGAGTACGGTTTCCCATACCCAAAATTAACTTAAAATTACCACACTACCCCTTAAGCCGTTCTCCTTCTTCTCCTTCTCCGTCTCCCATAACATCCCTTTACTCCACTCTTTTCAGTTTCAACAGGTAACAGAGGCCACTACCAACTTGGGCTGTCTTTGGCACTTCATTTCCGAACCAAAAATCATGGCCAAATCTTCGGCCAGTTCGACAGCGTCGTCTCCGCTCCTCAAGCCCGACGATTACTCACACAGCGCGGTTCACTACGCCGTCGTTTTATCAGACCACACAACTCTCTCCCGGATCGTCGCCACTCTTCCCCGACTCGTTGATCCCACTCAGATTCACACGGAGGCCGACTCGCTCTCCCAGGAACGAACGGCGGACCAGATCTCAGCTGTACTCGATCGCCGCGACGTTTCCTACAGAGAAACCCCTCTCCACCTTGCCGTCAGACTAAACGACGCCGTCTCCGCCAAAATTCTAGCTTCCGCCGGCGCTGATGTGTCTCTCCAGAATACCTCCGGGTGGAACCCCTTGCAGGAAGCCTTGTGTCGCAAGAGCTCGGAGATAGCACTAATTCTTCTCCGGCTCCATCACCGCTCCGCTTGGGCCAAGTGGCGCCGCCGCCTGCCACGCGTCATTGCTGTGCTCCGCAGAATGCGAGACTTCTACATGGAGATCTCGTTCCACTTCGAGAGCTCCGTCATTCCCTTCGTTGGTAAGATCGCTCCCTCCGACACGTACAAGATCTGGAAGCGCGATGGAAACTTGCGCGCCGACACGTCATTGGCCGGTTTCGACGGCCTGAAGATCCAGCGAGCCGATCAGAGCTTTCTCTTCCTCGGCGACGGCGATCAGAGCCACGACGTTCCCTCTGGCTCGTTGCTTGTCTTGAATCGCGATGATCGGAAAATCTTCGACGCATTCGAGAACGCCGGGTCTCCGATGAGTGAGCCCGATATCGCCGGATTCTGCTCCCAGACGAGCGTGTATCGACCTGGCATGGATGTGACCAGAGCAGAGCTCGTGGGAAGGACCAACTGGAGAAGGCAGGAGAAGACGGAGAGCGTCGGAGAGTGGAAAGCCAGAGTTTTTGAAATTCACAACGTTGTGTTCAGCTTCCGCTCGAGAAAAGTCGCCAATGGGGATACTGATGTGGCAGGGAGTGAGCAAGTGCTCCCTCTTGAACTAGACGAGGACGACGATGGTTTTTTAGTTGCGGAGAATCCAAGCTTTGGATTTCCCGATAATCGGCGACACAGTAGTTTTGTGAGGGAAGAGAGGGAGTTTGTGGCATTGGGGAGAAAAAGTGTGGACGTTTCATCGTTGGCCGCTCCGCTTCCGAGGAGGTTGAAGACGGCGGCAGTGCCTATTGCGGCGGCGCCAGTGCAGACAAAAGAGAAAGAATTCGTTAGGAGCTTGAGGCCGTCTGTTTGGCTAACGGAGCAGTTCCCTTTAAAGACGGAGGAGCTCTTGCCGTTACTGGACATCTTGGCAAACAAGGTGAAGGCCGTTAGGAGGATGAGGGAGCTGCTTACCACCAAATTCCCGCCAGGGACTTTTCCGGTGAAGGTAATGGCATTTTACACTGTTCGATAACATTGGGGTCCACTTTCGATTGGGTGGGGTCAAGAGGCTTATGGGTGGTTAAGGATTTTCTTTTTTTTGTATCTCCTTTACTGTTGCTTTTTTGTGCTTTTATGCTTGTGCCTTAAGGAGAGCTGACTAGTGGATCCCATAAGTGAAGGTTATTGTTTTCTATTGGGATTCTAACGAGACGATTGGACGATATGAATCATACGTTTTGAAACTTTTAGTGGGTCCTCCATGGTCGCTGATTCCACGTGGATTGACTTCATCTGGTTACTAATCGGACGGTCCTGCGTGGAGTGGGATGGGTGAAATGTAACGGCAACCCTATCCAATTACTTCTTTATCTTTTACCGGCATGGGTCACATAAGAGTTTCTTTCGACCCTTGATTTTGCGACGTCAGCTCAATTTACCATGGAAAACTGACGTCGCACTTCCCGGGCTTGAGGGTTAACTGCCGCTATTGTGTTTGATAAGATTTGAAATTCTTGTTGCAATTGAGTAGTAGTTTTATGGAGAAGTAGCTAAATTTTATGGTGTTGCGTGGTGGCGGACAGGTGGCGATCCCGGTGGTGCCGACGGTGAAAGTTGTGATAACATTCACAAAGTTCGTTGAGCTTCCACCAACGGAGCAATTCTTCACTCCAATGTCAAGCCCCAGACAGTTTATCCATGAAGGACGGCACCAACAAGAGGAGGAGGATCACAAGTCCAGGTCACAGAAACCGTCGTCGACGACGTGGCTGAGGCGGAACAGCAGCCAGTCGGGTTCAGGTAGCAAGCAGAGCCACCAACACCACCGTGCTCCTGCGGTGGGGCAGCAAGACTCCTCTGATCCTTTCGCGATTCCTAGTGGTTATACGTGGACGAGTATAGAGGATAAGTCTCGGAAAATGAAGAAATCCAAGTCAATTAGGAGATCTAAGTGACTTCTGTGTAATTTCCTCAATTGAACTGACACTGTGAGATTAAGAAATTGGTAGATAGATTGATCAGTGATGGATGAGTTGGGTCATGACGTGGTTTTCTAAAGTTGCATACAGATAGATTGTACATGGAGGATCTATGGTTGCAATTCTCCCTGAATTATGCTCTAATTTTTAGTTTCATCACTGATTCACTGTATGTTTCCATCAAAATTTAGACTAATTTAAATTGCAGAGAGGGAGATTCAAACGGGTTCTGCCATTGCACCTACACGTTAATAAGGGCTAAAATTTAGCTTTTTCTTTGCGTAGTTTGATGTTCTCGACAAGAAAAATATACACAAATTTGCCCAGAGTCATGTGGGCAGGGGCAAGCAATACAAATAGAGTTAGAGAATGTTCATTTTTGTCGATTAAATGGATCGTTGGATTACCCAACTTGCTCGTATTCTGTCCGCGTGCTTCTCTCTCATATGACCACTGACCAGCTTCTGCTTTCCTCTCTTGTGTAAGTCAATAACAAATTTTTTACTGCAAAAAACTAGGAGTGTTAATAGGTATATTCGGTTCGGTATTTCACCAGAATCGAAATCGGGGTACTTACATTTTTCAAACATTTGGATCAGAACTGGATAGGACTGGCCGATTCGTTTTGAGATCTGTTTTTTTCCGGTATGTCCTCATTCATTTGAGATGTCCAGAAATAGAGAGTGAAAGAGAGATAGTCATCGAGAACAAAGACTTGAGAGAGAACTGAATCGAGAGCCAAGAGAAACTGAATACCTAGGTTGGTCGACCGTCGAGTGGTTGGGTTGAGATAGAGGAGTCGTCGAATCACGATGGAGGCCTCGTGGAATTGCGATGGAGTTGTCGTGGAATTACGATGAGGGCATCGTGCAAATCGCGATGGAGGCATCCTGGAATCTCGATGGGTGGAATTGCGATGGAGGCATCGTGCGATTGGCGATGGGTGAAGCGTTTGGATCAACAATATCAACGAAGGGTGCGTGGGAGCGAAGAAGGTGAAGGGTTTGTATCGATGAGATCAGAGAAGGGTGGGTGAGAGTGAAGAGGGTGAAGGGTTTGAGAGTGACGACGTAGTTTTAAGGAATGCTCCACATATAAAGGTTGCTGTGGAACCCAAAATCATCCGAAAATTATGGAGCTGCCACGTGACCCGTAATTCCCAAAAATAACTAAATTGCCCCTGGCAATAACGCTGATCATTTGAAAACACCCGCATATTAAATAATCTATTTACCAGTTAAATACGTTATTTGATCGGGTTAAAATCTCCGTAATATCAATATTCTCCCCGAGAATTAATTGTCGTTATTCTTAATAATGGATAATTAATATTGATATTAAAATACAATAATTGTCATTAATATCATGATGAACCATCATTACAATTATTAAATAGTATATTTAATTAATAATATATTTTTTATTAATTAAATATTCAACCGACCAATCAGAACGCTCCAAGGCTCCCAAGACTTTCCTATAAATAGCAAGGCACATTTCATTTTCAAGGTACGTTGATTCTTCGTTTCGAAGTATATCCCTTTCCTCTCTCAAAGCTAACTTAAGCATCGGAGTGTTCTTGGTCGAACAACCCCCCGGGTAAATCGATCGAAGCAACGATAGCTAATTGTTTGCTGTTTGCAGGAATTGTGAGGACTTTTCGCGACGAGTTCAATCTTTGATTCAACAATTGGTGCTTTCATTGAGAGCTATTGAGTTATACTCAGAAGAAGCTCTCTCATTTGTTCATCGTTCATCTTTCTTCGTTTGTCGTTCATCGACATTGTTCGAAGATTTTGAACGTTGTTCATCACTCATCAAAAATTTGTTCATCGTTCATCTTTCTTCGTTCGTCGTTCATCGACATTGTTCGAAGATTTTGAACGTGGTTCATCACTCATCAAGAATTCGTTCACCGTTCATCTTTCTTCGTTCGTCGTTCATCGACATTGTTCGAAGATTTTGAACAATGTTCATCGTTCATCTCCCTTCGTTCGTCGTTCATCGACATTGTTCGAAGATTCTGAACGTTGTTCAAATTATCCATCAACAGCTTTCCAAATTCAAAATTCTTCGATTCGGCATGGTTAAGGTTCATCGATCCGTTCGATCAACTGGAGAAGGTGTTTCTGCCTCAACGGCTCAGACAAGGAATGAGGCTCGCATTGAAACTCCGGAGAAGCGGCCAACTCAACCCAGGCGTGTGTCCATAGAATCACCTATGGAGACACTTGGAGGGAGGCCAACCTTCAGTTTTGGAGCGTTCCCATCTCTAGCTAACCAAGTACCCGCGCTAGGGGAAGGAACTTCGGCTTTACAACAAGCAAACGAGAGGTTGATGGGAAATACATCACGACATGATCAACCCACAACAAACATGGTCCTAAGGGACTTTCTGGACGGGTGTCATGACATCTTAGGGAGAAGTCGTCACCAACCTCCCCATGACAACTTGGCGCAGCAAGTTGAAGGGTTAAGCAAACAAGTTCAACTTCAGTCAGAGCTCTTGCAGCAACTCCTAGCAGAGAGACCAATCCAAGAGCAGGACAGACATTCCACGTCACGTGGAAAACAGGAGCATGCTCAAAGGCGTCCTGGGAAAGAACCAGTCCACTGCCGAACAATGTCACGAGACACTTCGCTAAACAATTCCAGTGAAGAAAGTCATACTCACCGAGCAAAAAAACCCTCAACGCCTAAGGTCATCAGTACGTGAACGGCTAGGAAATAAGCCTGGGGTAACCTCACGGGCAGAGCGCTCACAACACTCCCATGGAGGCAGGGGCCAACTTCGAGCTCTACACAAAAACCCAAAACAATCTGCCCACGGCAGTAAAAGGGAAGACGAAGCCTACTCCCTTGCACGATCTCAGAAATCAAGGGGAGAAGCTCAAAGAGGTTCTCGACGATTAGCACAAAGGGACTCATCGCCTCGGCAAGGAGCATTGCGGGCTAATGATGTTCAAAAATTGCTGGACATGCACCTTCGTGCTCAATAAGGTGGCGATCTATAGGACGATCTACGTCGCCAAATACAGCTCTCTACGCCCTTTATAAGGGATATTGAGGAGGAGCCATTCCCCCAGAGATTCGCAACACCAAACTTCACTCCATTCAAAGGAGCCTCCGACCCGGTAAAACACATAGATTATTACCGAGAAGTCATGATCCCCCACAGGTCGAACGATGCGCTCATGTGCAAGGTTTTTCAAGCTTCTCTTCAAGGCCAAGCCATGACTTGGTTCAATCATCTCCCCCCGAGGTCGATTGAGTCCTTCGAAGAGTTGGCCCTGGCATTTGTGAAGGAATACGCACAACTTCGGACAATCGAGGTGAAAGATGACCATCTTTTCTCTGTCCGAAAGAGAGCAAAAGACACTCCGCAACAATACATACAAAGATTTTGTGAGGAAAAGTCTCGCATTATCGGCTGTAATGACCTTGTTGCAGTAATGGCATTTAAGCAAGGACTCCCTCGAGACAGCCAGCTTTACGGGGACATCGTCATGAGCAATGCGCGAAGTCTTCCCAAAATACTTTCGCTGGCAGAGCGACATGCAAGTTGGGAGGACGAGAAGAGCGCCGTTCATGCTCAGGACCATGCCAGGACTAGCAAAAAGGTCTCCAATGAGGATGAACCCCATGGAAATTTTGCGACTGGAAAGCTCAACAAGCGCAAAGCGGGGCAACACTCCCAAACGCCAGTTATGGGGAGGCCTAACTTGCAGCTATCTTTACCAGTCCATCAGATCTACAATGAAATTAAGAACAAGCCATGGTTTAAGAAGCCGGAGCCAGTCAAAGGCAATCAAGAGAATGCTGATAAAACCAAATGGTGCGCCTATCATGAATGTTATGGGCACAATATCAGCACTTGTATATCTTTCGAAAGATATCTCCGAAATCTCCTGAAGGAGGGGCATTGTACAGACTACATCAAGAAGAAGACTGTAAATCACATGGAGAACAAAGAGCCAAACGAGCCAGCGTCAAAGGTGATCCACATCAACTAGACGCAAGACAACATTAGAGAGACATAAAAATCTACGGAGCTTTTCAATTTTACTTTTCAAGTTGTCTTCTAAATTCAAGTATCAATGAAATGAGATTGACAAATTGATTTGTTCACCATGTACAATTTTCAAAGCTTATTCTCTCTAGTGTAAAAAGCCTTCGTCTTCGAAGCATCCAAGCCTTCATCTTCGAAGCATCCAAGCCTTCGTTATCGAAGCATCCAAGCCTTCGTCATCGAAGCATCCAAACTTTCGCCCTGCGAAGCATCTAAGCCTTCGCCATGCGAAGCACCTAATCCTTCATCATCGAAGCATCCAAGCCTTCGCCCTGCGAAGCATTCAAGCCTTCGTCATCGAAGAATCCAAGCCTTCGCCCTGCAAAGCATTCAAGCCTTCGTCATCGAAGCATCCAAGCCTTCGCCTTCGAAGCATCCAAGCCTTCGTCATCGAAGCATCCAAGATTTCGCCATCGAAGCATCCAAGCTTTCGCCCTGCGAAGCATCTAAGCCTTCGCCATGCGAAGCACCTAAGCCTTCGTCATCGAAGCACCCAAGCCTTCGCCCTGCGAAGCATTCAAGCCTTCGTCATGCGAAGCATTCGAGCATTCGTCATCGAAGCATCTAAGCCTTCTAAGTCCCGCAAATTTCTGCGCAGTAAGGAGAGCTCATCTCGAGCGGTATCTCGCTCATTTTCTATCAGCATCCTCTCCGCACGGCTCATCTCCAACTCGCCCACCTTGGCTTCCGATGTGAAATTAAGACCTTAAGTTTTCTTAAGTTATCGTAATATCACATCAACAACATAACTTTCCATTTCTGCGGCCCTTCAAGATAGCACATTCGCAGGGCCAGAACGGAAAGGTTAGGAAAGAAGTTGCTCGGCATGCTTTTTGGTTAGGAAAGAAGTTGTACGGCATGCTTTTTTTGTCAGGACCCACCCCGGTTTCACCCCAAAATCCGAGGTAAATCCCGCTCCCGTCTGACTCCCCGACACAACACTCAAGTAAAACTCACTCAAACCCAGTCAGACGCAGGAGTAATAAAACAAAATATCCCGAAGTTATCGTTTACAGAACATAGTACAACATACACAGAAAAGAAAAACCGATAATAATTACACGCACGCGGAAAGAAAAATTGAAAACACTCCGGGATCCCTCACGTGCCTTCTATGCCCCGGCCACTGCCTCGACGTCAAGACCCCGCGCTAGCTCCACAACCTGGAGGGCAATTTAAAACAGAAGATGTGAGTGGACCATAATAACAGAAAGGTTTCTAAAACCATTTATCAAAAACCGAGTTTAACCCTCCGTTTTAAAAACTACATGCATAACCACCAGTTGTTAACAGAGTTATAAATCAATGTTCACAAAACATCACAAAACATCATAAGAAACAGAAACACTATAAAACAGTTATGAAAAACATGGCATGAGTATCAAAACCCGAAGCATAAACCATAAAACTCAAATCATCATTTCCCGATCAAACCTGCTGGACCTATCCGAGTCTTTAAACTCCCGAGTCTTTAAACTCAATCCAGGCCTTAATCATATCCGAGTCTTTAAACTCCCGAGTCTTTAAACTCAAGGCCTACGGGAGAAAATCAATATATCCGAGTCTTTAAACTCCCGAGTCTTTAAACTCAATTCGGGTCTTTAAACCCAATCCGGCCGGTCCCCCGTCACATATATCCGGGTCTTTAAACCCAATATCCAGATCCAGTAAATCCAATCCCAAAATCATTTGAAACCAATCCATCTCCAAACCCGAATCCGAAACCACTGGTCCGATGCCCTTCCGGCATCCAGAACCGTCATTCCGAACCCAAATCCGGAATCCACTTTCCAAATTCCGCTTTCCGAAAATCATGTAATCACCAAATCATGTTTCAAAATCCCTTTGTAAGAAATCAAACTAGTTATCCTTTAAAAAATCCCAAAACCCTGGCATTTTACTCAGAAATCGACATTTCTCGTAAAACGTGCCAAATACCGTATTTTCTCGAAAAACGTGCAACAATGTAAAACCAACCAAAACATAGAATCATAATCAAAACCATAAAACAATTATAGAAAACAGTTATGCATGCTTGAGTTTAGAGAAGAGGTCCACTCACAGTACTGACCCCTACTCGCGTCCCGAACGTCCAGCACGTTCCTCGGCTTCCTCGGGAAATCCCGATTCTGTCAACAATCACCAACTTACGTCACTAACACGTCTACGAAAGTTCACCTAAATTCCCTCAAACTTCCCCGAATCCTAAACATACTAACCCGGGACCCTAAACTTTCACCCTCGCGGAACTAAACTCAAACGACTTCCGATTGACCCGAAACCAACTCCATTGACCTCGCTAGAACTCCTAGACTAAAAACCATGTTGACTACTTCGCCAACCGCCGCCGCACGCGCCCTCACGCGCTGCTACAGTACCACCTCCTTCCTCGAGCAAACTCGGTTCGCACCAGAACTTGAACCGGCCGCTGCAACGTGGACCGGCGAGAAGCAGTCTCCACCGTCCGGCCACCATTTCATCTCCTCTCTACACCAACAGCATCGTCCCACTCTAGGCTATCTATTCCCATACTTCACTCACCTCGACTCACCCTAAAACTCGTCGACTGAAGCTTGAAACCAGACGGCCAAGCTCCCCTGCTTCACGATCCAGCCACTCCGGCCACCCTCCGTCATGGTGACCGTCCGAGACTCTTCCTAGGGCCTCACTGAACCTAAACTAACCCTCCTAGACCTTCGACTCAGCCCCAATCGTCACGACTTGCCGTTTGAACCCACGGCCAAAACAGAGCACCCAAATACCCCTGTCGTGCCATCCTCCGCCGTGTACCTCCCCGTCACGGCTGCACACTCAGTCGACTCTTGGGACCTCCAATTCCCTCGACTCTCACCCTAGGTCCACGACTTAGCTTCTAAACCCAAACGACAAAACAGAGCAAAGATATGGGGGTGAGGATTTACCGGTCCTCCTGCCGCCGTCGTGAGCTCAGCCGCGGGGTAGTAGCTCCTCCTGCCTTCCTCCGTTCTCTGAGCACGTCCGTTGACCTCGAGTGATCGATCACGGCTGCACCACTATCCAACTCTCTGTTCTCTCTGATTTTCCCCCTAATTTTCCCGTAGCCCGCAGCTCTCACACACACACCCACTGCACCTCTCAAACCACTCACCAGCTTCCCTTCGACTTCCCGTCCCTCACTCACTCACCAGAACTCATCAACCACCACAATCTGCCTCGATCACCCCTCAATTTCCCTCACGATCTCCCTCTGTTTTCTGAACCAACACCAACCCACATACACGGGTGCACCCCAATTATTTGGGCCGTGAATGCACAGGATTTCACCAGAATCCTCTACACATCTGCCACATGTCACAATCCACTCCAATCCTTTCCCACCTGGTTCAATCTCAGCCTTCCATTTCCTTTCTTTCTGCACAAATCCCAATGTGCAGAAAGACCAAATTACCCTTCCTTTTTAACTCATTTTTACGGTTTTGCCACAACTTCCTAGACCCCTAACTCACACCTCGTAAGTCCGATAAATACGTGCCGCCTGTCATCGAACTCAGAACAACGAAATCTATCTAACCATCCTAGGTCAACGTACCAAAACACGATTCTACAAAAAGTCAATTATTCCCCCTAAGTTACTCAAATTACGGTTATGCCCTCAACCTTCCGAACATCATAACTTCCTCCTCGGATGTCGGAATCGGACGTGCCACCTGCCTAGGGATTCGTGACGTCCTAAACTACGTCCTGGTCACTGGTCAAAGTTCATCCGACCACCCGAACTAAAAGTCAACGTTTTTGCCCGAACCAGGGGCAAAATCGTCATTCTACGCTAATGACCTTATCGGGACCAACTAAACACCGATTACCCTTCCTAATCACACCTTAATCAGTCTACTAATCCCGGCTCCCGGGACGGGTTGTTACATTTTTCTCCCAAGAACCAATAGGTCCTTGTTTATCATTCTTCTTCTGAACAACAGATCCTTTCAAGCACAGTGGAACGCTCAACCACTCCCTGATCGGGATTTCTGGAAGCCTCCAGCCATTCATGGAGAGAGTAGCCGGCTCATGTCCAGGAACTCTGGAAGAACATCTGTCGCCAAGCTCCACGAGAACGTCGCTTGGAAAGGCAATTTGATTACGAGCCTTCCACCCCATGAAGTGACAGGACCCGTCCCAACTGGACCTCGATAAACGTGCCTGGTCCTGCTCCCGTCTGACAAGCTAACTGAAGTCCCGAAAGTACCCTTCAGCACCTGTCAAACCAGGGATAACTATACTGATTTCTGCTCATGCCTCCGCCTCGAGATCAGCCCCGAATGTTGTGCCACGGCCTGGAGGGTCATCAAAAACAAAGGTGTGAGTGGACAAAATAATATTCGTTAAAACACATTTATCAAAATACATCAGTTTACCCTCCAGTTTTACAAATCATGCATGCATATGATAAAACACATGAATCATCTAAATCATTTTATAAAATCAGTTCGCCACATAATAAAGCAGATAACTCGGGAATTACACATCCGAGGATCCTCTGGGAAACACATCCAGAGTCGGCATCCAATTGCTGGGAATTACACATCCAGCCTCACCGGGAATTACACATCCGGTTTCTCCAGCAATTACGCATCTGGAGTTCCTCCAGGAATTACACATCTGGAGTCATCAAATATCAAAACACAATCAAAAGCATTATTTCAAATCAAGTATCAAAACCATGTCAAAAACCATCATCCCGGGTTCACATGCCCAAATCTCATTTCTCGTCAATCCGTAAAATTATTAAATAATTCAATACACGCAAATCCGCAAAATCATATCCGAAAACATCACAAATCCATTAAATCAATTTCTCAACTCATAATCCAAGCCAAAACCAATCACAATCCCAGGTCTTCGCCCAAAACAGTCATTTCACATTTTCTCGAAAAATGTGCCCGAAGCACCAATTAAAATAATCATTAAATCTTAAAATAATCAAATCAAATCATTGCAATTCAAATCATACCATAAATCATATAAAACATTTAACTATGCATGCATATCAATGTAGAAAACAAACGTCCACTCACACACCGTCCAACTGCTTGTTTCTCGCGCTGCACGCATTTTCGTAATTTCCGACACTCGCTCGGAATCTTGAATCCTGTTCACAATCATTATTCAAGGTTACTAACAAGTCAATTTACATCATCTAATTTCCCCAAAATTTTCCGGGAATTTAATATTAATTAAATACGTAACTTAAATCTTCGGACCCTCGAAACATTATCGAGACGGTGTCCGATTGACTTGAAACCAATTTTAAAATGTCCGTTACATTACAAGGAGTAAAACACCTGTTGAAACTTTCCTCAGAAAACGTGCCACGCGCCCTCACGCGCCGCCGCAAGCGGCTGCGCGTGAGTCCACGCGCCGTGCTACAGTGTTGCTACAGTTATCCCTTCCACCCGTTTCTCTGATAAACGGATCCTCTGACCCGCGATACAACCCGTTTCAATCTAAGCTAATTCGAACTCAATTACTCTCGTTCTTTCAACCATTAGCATCAATTCAATATGGATTAAGGGTCTGTAATCTTAATTTCATGAAACCATGCCCCAAAGTCCACGACTCAACCTCGAAACCCGACGGGTCTTAACTCGGGTTCACGGTGTTCTTCCCCGTTGTTTCCTTCTGTTTTTCACTCAAATGTTTCCTCTAAATCTCCCAGTGTTTCCCACGATCATCCTTGATCAATTGGTATTAGGATTTGTTTAGAATTTAAACAAGGTTTTGGAGGTTGTTCTTGTCCGTATTAGGCATTCTAACATGCCACTAATTTCCATTAGCAAGTGACAAATGTCACTTAGTAAATTAGCCCAATCTCATTAGGCTGAATCAGCCAAGGTAAACCATAAAAAATCAACTAGTGCACCGTTAAGGACTTGACGGCCCAATTTACTATTTTACCCTTCATGTCACAATTTACCATTTTGCCCTTGACTTTCCAGACCCATAACTTTTTCGTTCGGACTCCGATTGACGCATGCCGCCTGTCTACGGATTCAGCGTCCCGAGACCTACCCAACGGTACCCCGGAAAGTCCAAACAATGTCCCGATCAGAAAGTCAACTTTCGGCCCCTTTTACCAACTTCCGCACGTCATAACTTTCTCCTCGAATGTCGGAATTGGGCGTGCCACTTGTCTATGAACTCGTGACGTCCCGAACTACGTCACGGTCATTGGTCAAAGTCTGTTTGACGGCTCAAATCAAAAGTCAACTTTTTGCCCAATTTTAGGGGCAAAATCGTCATTTTCCCCAAAGTTTCCAAATTTTCCTTTTTGAATGTCCGAGTCGTCACAACCTTCCCCCCTTAGGGAATTTCGTCCCCGAAATTCAAACACAAGATTTAGAGAACAAACATGCACTCACTTTATTTATAACACAAACATACAATAGTACAACAACAATATGTACAAATATACAACACATCATTCCACAGGGTACCACCATTATGCTGAACTCCCCTCGGGTGGGTCATTAGTATCCTGTTGTTGAAGATAAAATACCCGAGCAAGTGGGCCTGAAGGTTGACCACGTCCGCGTGGTGCACCCCTCGTGTTGCCAGTTCCCTTTCCATTTGCAGCTCCCGAGGTTGAGGCCATCCCTGAACCTTGCTCTGCATAACTGCCACTCGGGCTACCACCCGTCGGTTGGTGTGGACAGTTCCTCCGGATATGTCCAAACTCACCACAAATGTAACGACCCGTCCCGGAATTCGGGATTAGGTTAGTAACTAATCATGATTAATGAGGGTTAATCGGTGATTAGTTGGGCGGAATCGGACGTACGATGCAAAATGACCGTTTTGCCCCTAGTCGTGGGTAAAACGTTGACTTTTTATTCGGGCCGTCGAATGTACTTCGACCAACGTCCGTGACGTAGTTTGGGACGTTGCGAGTTCATAGACAGGTGGCACGTTCGATTCCGACATTTGCGGTGAAAGTTATGACGTTCGGAAGTTCAGGGGCATTTTCGTAATTTGGTCAGAAAGGGGGAAGTGTTGACCTTTTGATCGGGAGGTCCGATGGCTAGGGACCGAGAACCGTTAGGAGGGTCTCGATGCCCTGAGTCCGTAGACAGGCGGCACGCGTCAAACGGAGTTCGATTGACCAAGTTACGGGTCTAGATTGCATGAGGGCATTTTGGTAAATAGTCAACTGAGGGAAAAATGGTAATTTCCTGCGGGGGGACTGTTGAACCGTGAAACAGAAGGCGCAGCGCCCGTGCTGTGGGTGTCCTGAAATCCCACAATTGTCTAACCAATTCAGTGACATTGGAGAGATTTATTTATCCCGTTAGTGACATTGAGGATTGTGTGTGTGTGTGCTGGGCGTGCACGGGCAGGTTTTTAAAAAATGGTGTTGGGTCTGTTTTGCGGGAAACAGAGACTCAGTAAGCCTGAGTGAGTTTCCCACGGGTGTTGGGTTGCTTTGCAGCTAACTGAGAGTGTTGGGAGTGAGAGGGGTCCTTTAACGTGACTGGGGGCTAAAGGGAATGGTCGGTGCTGGTGAATTGCGGAGCACGGGCCTTCGTTTTGCAGAACAGAGCACTGGGCGTGTGGGAGGATTTAGTTTGTTCAATCCATTCCTGGGACAATGAAAGGGAGACTCAAAAATTAGGGAGAACCAGAGAGTTGGGTAGAGAGGAGGAATGAGCGGACTGGGTGAGAAAATGCTCTGGAAACCCGAAGTTCTTGTTCAAACAATTCAAAATTTCAATTTGGATTGTAGGCCAGCCCATGGCAAATTAAGGCTTCCATGAGTCCTCTGGGATTAGTTCAAGTCGATCGCATACTAGTGGGAAGAGATTTGATGCCGTTTTCGACTCTGAAGGGACCTGCTGACCGGGAAGAAAATCGAGCTTGAGTTGTGGTTTTGGAGGAGTTTAGAGGAGCAATTGGCAGGAGAAACAAGTTCATACAAACACTACGAAGCTTCTGGGTGGGCCAATTTCAAGTAAACAATCGAGGTAGGTCGAGTTTGATGATTGAACAGTACCCACCTGTTCTTCAAAGTTCGACTTCTGATCGTCTGGATTCAGGTATGTTGTCACTGATTGGAGGTCACAGGACCCAAATTAGATGCTTGGCGATTCTATTTAACGTTTGAATTGATGCTCATAGGTCGAGATTGATGGATTTCTAGCCGGGTCACGCCGCGGGTCAACCGGACCCATTTACCAGACAGTCGGGTTGGGACGACGACTGTACCTGGCACTGTAGCTGGCGCGTGGGTGTCACGCGCAGCCGCTTGCGGCGGCGCGTGACGGCGCGTGGACCCAAATTTCAAGGTGAGTTCAACACGACTTTTGTCCTATACGATGTAACGAACATTTTAGCGTTGGTTTCGAAATTATCGGACACCGTTTCGATGTGGTTCCGAGAGTCCGAAGCTTTCTATTACGTTTGTAATTAATGATTAATTCCCGGAAAATTATGGGAAATTTGTATGCTGTTATGCAAGCCTTTAGTGACACTAAATTATATTCTCGGACAGGATTTGGAATTTCTGGATAATATGGGAAATTACGGAACCGCGTGCGGCGCGAAACCGAGCCCTATTGGACGGTGTGTGAGTGGACTTGCTTTCAAAATTTAATGCATGCATAAATTATTTATATGATTTTATGATTATAAGTGGTGATTGATTTCGAATCCCGTATTTATCCGTATTCGATTTCCGTATTTACACGTATTTTTACTATATATGTGAAATTACACGTATTTTGAGACTATGGTTACTTTTGTGCTTAAAAATGGTTAATGAAAGAGTTTATATAAAATGGGCGTATGATGATTTAAGAATGTTCTTTACAATTATGAGGGCGATTCACGGTGTTTGCACGATTTTCGAGGTTTTTGCGGTTTTACACGTTTTACGAGATTTGAGTTTATTGTGTTTTGATCACTGTTTGATGTTTGGATTTGGAATGTGAATTGAGGTTTGCGATTCCGAGGATTTTTAAATTGGATTTTGAGTATGCTTGACTAGACCGGGATTTTAGTGATTATGGTCGTGGTTTTGATGCCCGGATAATGTGATTTGAGAAATGAAGTGATTTCAAGGAATTAAAAAGGCTTTGAATAAGATGATTTCTGGTTTGGTGCTTGGGGCAGAAAAGTAACTTGGATTAACGAGTTTTCAGTTTTCGGAAATTTAAGTGGATTCTTGGTTTGGGTTCGGGATGATGTTTCCGAATGCCGGCTTACGGAATCATTATTGCGAATTCGAATTCGGGAAAGAAAAAGGATTTAATAAAGTGATTTGGTCTGTTTTTGCATGCCCCGTGTTTCATGATGATTTGATTATGGTTGTAAAGTATGATTTGGGGAAAATGAATGTGGAATTTCGGACCATGGGTCCTGTTGTGAAAAATGTGATTTTGGGATGGATCCCACGTGGTCGTGATTGATGAACTGTTTTGGGTTTAAAAACCCGGTGCTATTGCTGGAGCACGTTTTGAGTTTAAAGACTCGGTTAATTGATGACGGGGGAGGGCCCTTATTGAGTTTAAAGACTCGTGAGTTTAAAGACTCGGTTATTGTGATACCCCCGAGGCCTATTGATTCTGTTTTGAGTTTAAAGACTCGTTGAAATCCCGGGAAGGCCTGATGATGCGCATGGTTTTGAGTTTAAAGACTCGGGCGCACTTGAATTCCAGCAAAATGATTGACTTGTGATTTATTGATGATTTCTGATGTTTCAGTTGAGTTGGGCAGTGGTCTGGTATATGGTTGTTGGTTGGGATCATGTGTGCATTTGGTTTGATTCATGGTTTTGGGCTGTGGCCCTGTGTTCATGATCGCGGGCTATGACCCGAAGGTTAAGAAAAGGAAAATGTTTCTGATCTTTCATATATGGATTTCTTATGTTGAAAATGTAACGGATTGCGAAATGATTTTTGTATGCATGCATTGGTTTTTACTTGGAGGGTAAAAAACGTCTTTCCGTAACCGCTTTGCAACCTTAATTCTTTTTGTCCACTCACACCTTTTGGTTTTTATTGACCCTCCAGGTCGTGGCGCGTTGTTCGAGGCTGTACGAGGGGCGGAGGCATGAGTAAGTACGTGTGGCTATCCCTGGTTTGGCAAGTACTGAGGGTAACTTGGGGTTTTCAGTCACCTTGCCAGACGGGAGCAGGACCAGGCACAATTATCGATGCCCCTCTCGGGGGCGGTCCTGTCAACAAAAATAACAGGTACCTCTACCAAAATGGGTAGCTCGGTTATAAGGTCTGCCCGTTGACGGTACTGAAGCTCCACTTGACTGGACAGATGCCTGAGGGACGGTTGTAGGAGCAAATGAATGTCCTTGTCCACCCCTGCTAAAACCCGACCGAGATCCAGAAAATCCGGAACCAAAGCTTCCTCTTTTTGACGACGTTCCATGACTCATTGTTTCAGTTTCCTGACGCTCTCGACGTCGTCCAGATTCGCGTGCTGGCAAACTTGCCTCAACACGGATAGTGGCATCTGAGAGATCTCGGAGAGTACCATAGGATCCCACAGTCACAACAGCTCTAATCTCATCTCGTAAACCAAGTTCAAAACGTCTACATTTATCACCCTCTGTGGCTACCACCCTTGAAGCAAAGCGAGCCAACTCCAGAAATCGTTGTTCATATTCAGCCACTGTCATACCCTCCTGTTGAAATCGAAGAAACTCAATTTCCTTCGCATCACGGTATGAACGAGGGTAGAACTGCTCCAAAAATCGCTCACGAAATACTTCCCATGTCAACGTGTGAGCATCCCATCCTGTTAACTGTAAAGCATGCCACCACCGGTATGCATGGCCATCCAAAAGAAAAGTGGCTAATAATACCATGTCCTCCGGGGGACATCCCAAAATGTCAAAGATCCGCTCCAAACGAGTGATCCAGTCATCAGCACCATCCGGTCCTGAATCACCACGAAATACAGTAGCTCCTAACCGTTGAGCTCTCTCGATATCCGGGCCTTCTCTAACCCGATCCTCGTCCCTCTCATCTTCAGGCCGTGCACGGGGCGTACGTCTCGGAGGCATGACGGAACAACAGAAATCAATAACCAAAGCTCTGATACCAATTTGATAGGACCCGTCCCAACTGGACCTCGATAACCGTGCCTGGTCCTGCTCCCGTCTGACAAGCTAACTGAAGTCCCGAAAGTACCCTTCAGCACCTGTCAAACCAGGGATAACTATACTGATTTCTGCTCATGCCTCCGCCTCGAGATCAGCCCCGAATGTTGTGCCACGGCCTGGAGGGTCATCAAAAACAAAGGTGTGAGTGGACAAAATAATATTCGTTAAAACACATTTATCAAAATACATCAGTTTACCCTCCAGTTTTACAAATCATGCATGCATATGATAAAACACATGAATCATCTAAATCATTTTATAAAATCAGTTCACCACATAATAAAGCAGATAACTCGGGAATTACACATCCGAGGATCCTCTGGGAATTACACATCCAGAGTCGGCATCCAATTGCTGGGAATTACACATCCAGCCTCACCGGGAATTACACATCCGGTTTCTCCAGAAATTACGCATCTGGAGTTCCTCCAGGAATTACACATCTGGAGTCATCAAATATCAAAACACAATCAAAAGCATTATTTCAAATCAAGTATCAAAACCATGTCAAAAACCATCATCCCGGGTTCACATGCCCAAATCTCATTTCTCGTCAATCCGTAAAATTATTAAATAATTCAATACACGCAAATCCGTAAAATCATATCCGAAAACATCACAAATCCATTAAATCAATTTCTCAACTCATAATCCAAGCCAAAACCAATCACAATCCCAGGTCTTCGCCCAAAACAGTCATTTCACATTTTCTCGAAAAACGTGCCCGAAGCACCAATTAAAATAATCATTAAATCTTAAAATAATCATATCAAATCATTGCAATTCAAATCATACCACAAATCATATAAAACATTTAATTATGCATGCATATCTGACAGGACTCATCCCAATCCCCCCCGGGATTACCATGGAATGTGCCCTGCTCCCGTCCAACAAGGGGTGTCAGACAAAGGATGACCAAGAGCCACTGCCCAAACAGGGCATCCAGAGTGCGCAAGGATCGATGGAGGAGGTGTGCAATGTCCCAGTCTCTGCTGCAATCGCATCCGTGATCAACCTGAAGGGCATTAAAACCAAAAGCTGTGAGTGGACAAAAACCAGTAAGTTCATCAAATACATTTATAAGACATTTATGCCCTCCAATAAAAACGTATGCATGCCACAAAAACCAGTAACCAAAACGTTTGCTCAACCGAGCCCTTAGGGCCTTAGCCCAAAAACCGTTAACCAAAAACCAAGTGTGGGAACTCAGCCCAAAACCGTGGAATACCACCACCATACATAAACGACCATGTGGGTCACCACCCACTACCATAAATGAACATTAATTCATTAAAATCACACAATCATAAATCCACCCGGAAAGCCATTTCATTAATTCGTATTTTACCATTACCATCACCAGCATCCCTGATGCTAGACATCCCTGACGTCATGTCTCACGGTTTCACAAGCAACGCGTGCTGCCCGGGGTCTCTCCAGGTCCATATATCTGACATCCCTGATGTCTGACGTCCCTGACGTCAATCATAGCAATCCTGCTCCTGAGTCATCATACGGTCCGGCTGCTCCGTATAATGACCCCTCGCAGGCAATGCACCGTGACTTCCCCAGTGTCCCAGACATCTGGAGGAGACCATCATATATCCTTGTATCCAGATGGTATATGGAAAAACAGTTTTATTTAATCCTTTTATCATATTATTACCATTGGGCCCTGCCCGAAATTTCCATAAAACCACATAATTCCATTTAGGGTCCTTGACCCAAAATCACAATTATTAAATAAAGGGTCCCTGACCCGAAATCACATTTATTATCCAACTGGGCCTCATGCCCGATTTTATGAACCACTGGGCCCACGGCCCGATTTGTAAACCAACTTGGCCCACAGCCCGACTTATAAACCCACTGGGCCCACGGCCCGAATTCGTAAATCAACTGGGCCCCTGGCCCGATAACATAACTCAAATGGGTCTCAGCCCGATTTCATACCAACTGGGCCCCTGGTCCGATTTCATTAACCAACTGGGCCCCCGGCCCGATTTCAAATGGACTCCAAGTCCGAAATTTCCAACATAATTGGGCCTCAAGCCCGAGTTCATATTTCCAATTTCAAAACCATTTCATCATAATATTTATTTAACCACAAGCATGCAAAACCACATATAAACCGTTAATCCCGATACACGTGAAATACGGAAAATACCTCGAAATACGTGCAACATACCCAAAGTCAATACTCACAAATACCATCATAGAAATCATGTATATAAACCATATAACACATTTAAGCATGCATAGGATTTATAAAACCAAAGTCCACTCACAGACCGTTTTAACCGTGTGCCTCGATACGCGTGCCACTGGCCCTCCCGGGCCACACCACTATCACCGGGACTCCCAATCCTGTCCAAATCACATTAGAGGGTCACTAACCTCATTATTAACATCCTATCAAAGTCCCGTAATTTTCCCGAATTTTTACTTATTTTTAAACATAATTTAAAACCTTCGGACATCCCGAACACTATCGAGACGATGTCCGATCGACACGAAACCAATCCCAAAATGTCCGTTACATCGAATAGATTAAAAGTCATGTTGGAAGTTTCCCCA
Source organism: Prinsepia uniflora (assembly GCA_032719365.1). Lineage (NCBI taxonomy): Eukaryota > Viridiplantae > Streptophyta > Magnoliopsida > Rosales > Rosaceae > Prinsepia > Prinsepia uniflora. Next base: position 8,072,408 of record CM064868.1, on the reverse strand, counting down.
AAATACCCTTCACGCGCCCCCACGCGCCAGGTCAAGATTCAGGTCAGCAATGATGACGTCATGCTACAGTAACCGGGTTCTGAAACCGGGTCTGTAACCGGGTCGCCGTCGACCCGCGGCTTGACCCGATCACAGATCGAGTTCCAGACCACCATTTTTGATGCGGTTTGATCCTATGGACTCGTCATAACCTCCTCTACGGTTCTGTGACATCCAAACTCATTTCTAGGTGGATTAAACTACCTGAAAACTGACAGGAAAATCGGCTGAGAACTCAGGTCATCCTCTCCGGCGACTCGTCGAGATTCCGGCCGTGGTTCATGGTCCAAAATGGTCGTCTAGGTTCCTAGGACATGTCTCAAAAACAAACAAACATTCATAACGTCAAAAACGGACGTTTCGAAACAGGGAAGTAAATCGGGTCTTCACGGTTTTTCAGACTTACCGCCGTCGTGTCGCCGCCGTGGCCCGTCCAGTCGTGGTCTGAGTCGTCCTAAGGTTCCAGTTTACCAATCCCTGTGTTTGTTCGAGCCCAGATATGAAGGTTTGGATGGTTGGACAATTTTGGGCCGATCGGGTTCCTCTCGGGTCTGGGTGGTTTCCGGCCGTGCAGGGCGGCCGTGGTGGTGGTGGCCGTCGTCTGGAGGTGGCTGGGGTCTGTCTGGAGGTGTCTGATGCGTGGGTTGAGGTTGAGATGTGGTCTGGTGTGATTGTTCGAAGGGTGAGGGTGTACGGGTTGAAAGAAATGAAAATGTGAGGGAATGTGAGTCTGATCAAATAAAGAGAGAAGGAATGAGATCTAACGGCCCAGATTCAATCTCCATATAAAATGAAGGGTGAGGATTTGAGGAGAGGAAATAATTAATTAACCTAAATGGCCAGCAAAGATCCCTGAATTAGGGAAGGAAGGAGATGATGACATGTGTCATTCATCAAGGGTCCAGATTGGTTTGGTTAAAGTAATCAGATTTTATTATTATATTATTATTTTATTCCGAGTCTCGGTTAATCGTGTTTTACGTCCTTGACCATAACGTTGTCGTCGAATCTCCGATTTCGGCATGCCGCCTGTCGTTGGATTCGTATCGACGATACCTACGTAACGGTCCTTGGCCCTCGCCCATCGGACCTTCCGGTCAGAAAGTCAACATTTGGCCCCTAATAAGCCAAATTACCAAAATACCCCTCAACTTCCGAACACCATAACTTTCTCTACGAATGTCGGAATCGAACGTGCCACCTGTCTATGAACTCGTGACGTCCCGAACTATGTCACGGTCATCGGTCAAAGTCCATTTGACCGCCCGAACAAAAAGTCAACATTTTGCCCACGACCAGGGGCAAAACGGTCATTTTGCACAATTTGTCCGATTCCGCCCTACTAACCACCGTTCAACCTCGCTAATCAAGATTAGTCACTAAACTAATCCCGGAATTCGGGACGGGTCGTTACAACCTTCCCTCCTTAATAAATTTCGTCCTCGAAATTCCAACCGCTCTAAACTCAACGTACTTCCCTCCTTAATAAGTTTCGCTCTCGACACTCGACTATCCTGATTCCACAAACACCCCGTGGAAAGTGGAATCGACTACGCAACACGTGTACACCCGTACACCAACTACTTAGACAAAACTTGTCTACGCCCAAACGTACCACTAGTACGCAAAACGCAACGATTACATTCAACCCCGTCGAATGACTGAAACTACTAGTTTCGAATTTGACACCACTTGTCAAATCCACCCTCTCGTTGACGCAACAACTCGACGGTTCCTTTCCCACTCCCACTAGGAGTCAGCTGACCCCACTCAACGATCTATGTTGACACATCCTGACAAACTGTCACCACACAGTTGTTGTCAGTCGAAAACTGACACTAGACTCACTCGTGGCTACATATGCCACCAACGTACGTGACTCACCAATACCCTTACCGACATTTCACACGACTTGTGTGTAATTAAACACATCGGAATTACCATGACCCATTGCATAGTAATGTCCGGTCCACAACCAATCCCATGGTATCGGAACCAATCCGACTACCAACACGTTCACCAACACACCTCGGGTATATCCCGTATACCGTAACTAGACATCACAAGTCTACAAGGTATTGTACCTCGAACCATGTACGAAGTACACACATCTACCTAATAACCAGACTACAACCACCTAGGTCATAGCCGAACGCGTTCCAATAATGGAGTACGTTTGCCCAATCCAGCATGAGGCAAATCGAAACTCCACCCAACATCTAGTTCCAATTCCGAATCTGAATCCGCAACTTCGTAAGAAATCCCGGATCCAAACCCAGACATCCCATTTTAACTCATTTCCAAATCCGAATCCGAAATCATTATTCCGTAAGCTAGCATTTGGAATAACCATTCCGTACCCAAATCCGGAAATATACTTTCAAGTTCCAAAATCGAATCCTGAATCGTCACCCAGAAATTCGATTCCAAATCCCGAAATCTCGTTCACATTTACCAAGACACACCAAAACCGAACCTATCGGTTACCCGTTCAATACGTTTGATTGACTTCATAGGGAAGCCAATCCAACCTCCACACGCCTAAGGTTGACAAAATTCAACTACCTTGAAAACCTACTCACCCGAGTAGAATACCATACAGGCCCCACTTCGAAAATAAGTTCAACCCCGTCATTACGACTCACATACCCAAGGTAAGAGTGATATACTCGCCCCCTATCTGAATCATCAAGATCACGGCCCAGATAGATACTGTGTCCCTGACAATAACGGCAAAATCCTAGATCGCCACAACGATCGGCAATCGACTCCCACAACTAGACAGATCAGTCAACGACGAGACACGTCGAGACTGCGGATTCTCACGGATTACCTTGTATCAATCCTTGTCATTCCACCTTGGAAAAACCAAGGATGATCCAAAACAATGACACCAATACTCATCCTACGTGGATGCAACAAAACTCACTGCACTCACCACGCCATGTACCCCAACATCGTACACGTAGCTCCTCCTAAGGACCTCACAACACACACGACTCACCCGAATTCGTAAATCAACTGGGCCCCTGGCCCGATAACATAACTCAAATGGGTCTCAGCCCGATTTCATACCAACTGGGCCCCTGGCCCGATTTCATTAACCAACTAGGCCCCCGGCCCGATTTCAAATGGACTCCAAGTCCGAAATTTCCAACATAATTGGGCCTCAAGCCCGAGTTCATATTTCCAATTTCAAAACCATTTCATCATAATATTTATTTAACCACAAGCATGCAAAACCACATATAAACCGTTAATCCCGATACACGTGAAATACGGAAAATACCTCGAAATACGTGCAACATACCCAAAGTCAATACTCACAAATACCATCATAGAAATCATGTATATAAACCATATAACACATTTAAGCATGCATAGGATTTATAAAACCAAAGTCCACTCACAGACCGTTTTAACTGTGTGCCTCGATACGCGTGCCACCGGCCCTCCCGGGCCACACCACTATCACCGGGACTCCCAATCCTGTCCAAATCACATTAGAGGGTCACTAACCTCATTATTAACATCCTATCAAAGTCCCGTAATTTTCCCGAATTTTTACTTATTTTTAAACTTAATTTAAAACCTTCGGACATCCCGAACACTATCGAGACGGTGTCCGATCGACACGAAACCAATCCCAAAATGTCCGTTACATCGAATAGATTAAAAATCATGTTGGAAGTTTCCCCAAAATACCCTTCACGCGCCCCCACGCGCCAGGTCAAGATTCAGGTCAGCAATGATGACGTCATGCTACAGTAACCGGGTTCTGAAACCGGGTCTGTAACCGGGTCGCCGTCGACCCGCGGCTTGACCCGATCACAGATCGAGTTCCAGACCACCATTTTTGATGCGGTTTGATCCTATGGACTCGTCATAACCTCCTCTACGGTTCTGTGACATCCAAACTCATTTCTAGGTGGATTAAACTACCTGAAAACTGACGGGAAAATCGGCTGAGAACTCAGGTCATCCTCTCCGGCGACTCGTCGAGATTCCGGCCGTGGTTCATGGTCCAAAATGGTCGTCTAGGTTCCTAGGACATGTCTCAAAAACAAACAAACATTCATAACGTCAAAAACGGACGTTTCGAAACAGGGAAGTAAATCGGGTCTTCACGATTTTTCAGACTTACCGCCGCCGTGTCGCCGCCGTGGCCCGTCCAGTCGTGGTCTGAGTCGTCCTAAGGTTCCAGTTTACCAATCCCTGTGTTTGTTCGAGCCCAGATATGAAGGTTTGGATGGTTGGACAATTTTGGGCCGATCGGGTTCCTCTCGGGTCTGGGTGGTTTCCGGCCGTGCAGGGCGGCCGTGGTGGTGGTGGTCGTCGTCTGGAGGTGGCTGGGGTCTGTCTGGAGGTGTCTGATGCGTGGGTTGAGGTTGAGATGTGGTCTGGTGTGATTGTTCGAAGGGTGAGGGTGCACGGGTTGAAAGAAATGAAAATGTGAGGGAATGTGAGTCTGATCAAATAAAGAGAGAAGGAATGAGATCTAACGGCCCAGATTCAATCTCCATATAAAATGAAGGGTGAGGATTTGAGGAGAGGAAATAATTAATTAACCTAAATGGCCAGCAAAGATCCCTGAATTAGGGAAGGAAGTAGATGATGACATGTGTCATTCATCAAGGGTCCAGATTGGTTTGGTTAAAGTAATCAGATTTTATTATTATATTATTATTTTATTCCGAATCTCGGTTAATCGTGTTTTACGTCCTTGACCATAACGTTGTCGTCGAATCTCCGATTTCGGCATGCCGCCTGTCGTTGGATTCGTATCGACGATACCTACGTAACGGTCCTTGGCCCTCGCCCATCGGACCTTCCGGTCAGAAAGTCAACATTTGGCCCCTAATAAGCCAAATTACCAAAATACCCCTCACCTTCCGAACACCATAACTTTCTCTACGAATGTCGGAATCGAACGTGCCACCTGTCTATGAACTCGTGACGTCCCGAACTACGTCACGGTCATCGGTCAAAGTCCATTTGACCGCCCGAACAAAAAGTCAACATTTTGCCCACGACCAGGGGCAAAACGGTCATTTTGCACAATTTGTCCGATTCCGCCCTACTAACCACCGTTCAACCTCGCTAATCAAGATTAGTCACTAAACTAATCCCGGAATTCGGGACGGGTCGTTACATATCAATGTAGAAAATAAACGTCCACTCACACACCGTCCAACTGCTCGTTTCTCGCGCTGCACGCGTTTCCGTAATTTCCGACACTCGCTCGGAATCTTGAATCCTGTTCACAATCATTATTCAAGGTTACTAACAAGTCAATTTACATCATCTAATTTCCCCAAAATTTTCCAGGAATTTAATATTAATTAAATACGTAACTTAAATCTTCGGACCCTCGAAACATAATCGAGACGGTGTCCGATTGACTTGAAACAAATTTTAAAATGTCCGTTACATTACAAGGAGTAAAACACCTGTTGAAACTTTCCTCAGAAAACGTGCCACGCGCCCTCACGCGCCGCCGCAAGCGGCTGCGCGTGAGTCCACGCGCCGTGCTACAGTGTTGCTACAGTTATCCCTTCCACCTGTTTCTCTGATAAACGGATCCTCTGACCCGCGATACAACCCGTTTCAATCTAAGCTAATTCGAACTCAATTACTCTCGTTCTTTCAACCATTAGCATCAATTCAATATGGATTAAGGGTCTGTAATCTTAATTTCATGAAACCATGCCCCAAAGTCCACGACTCAACCTCGAAACCCGACGGGTCTTAACTCGGGTTCACGGTGTTCTTCCCCGTTGTTTCCTTCTGTTTTTCACTCAAATGTTTCCTCTAAATCTCCCAGTGTTTCCCACGGTCATCCTTGATCAATTGGTATTAGGATTTGTTTAGAATTTAAACAAGGTTTTGGAGGTTGTTCTTGTCCGTATTAGGCATTCTAACATGCCACTAATTTCCATTAGCAAGTGACAAATGTCACTTAGTAAATTAGCCCAATCTCATTAGGCTGAATCAGCCAAGGTAAACCATAAAAAAATCAACTAGTGCACCGTTAAGGACTTGACGGCCCAATTTACTATTTTACCCTTCATGTCACAATTTACCATTTTGCCCTTGACTTTCCAGACCCATAACTTTTTCGTTCGGACTCCGATTGACGCATGCCGCCTGTCTACGGATTCAACGTCCCGAGACCTACCCAACGGTACTCCCGGAAAGTCCAAACAATGTCCCGATCAGAAAGTCAACTTTCGGCCCCTTTTACCAACTTCCGCACGTCATAACTTTCTCCTCGAATGTCGGAATTGGGCGTGCCACCTGTCTATGAACTCGTGACGTCCCGAACTACGTCACGGTCATCGGTCAAAGTCCGTTTGACCGCTCAAATCAAAAGTCAACTTTTTGCCCAATTCTAGGGGCAAAATCGTCATTTTCCCCAAAGTTTCCAAATTTTCCTTTTTGAATGTCCGGGTCGTCACATGAAGTCTTCGGGCTTCTCAGAATCCATATCTTTCCCTCGGAATGGACTTAGGCCACGAGAACCGCCACGCTCCCACAGAGCAAGTTTGCTGGGTCTCTCGGCACCTTGACGCTTGGCGAGCATGTTTGTGGTACTAGCAAGAGTCACAGTGAATGTGATCCTGCCTACCGATGCTCACTAGTCACGTCTGCAAGCGCACTCAGTCGCCGCCAAATCCCCGTCTTCTGTTCTTCCCCAATTCGACACGATTCCTCTTTGTTTTTGTTGCAGGGAGTTTCGTTTTGATCCCAGGAGCTTAATTCAATCCTCAAATTCCCTTCTCCTAGCTCACAAATTCGAATTCGAATTTCCCTTGATTTTTTTGATTTTTCGAACTCTGAATACACCAGTTCTCTCAGTCCCTCGAGTTCCTCTCTCTCAATTCAGTTCCTTAAGCTTTTAAATTGCACAATGACCGTGAGACAGTGGGATATCACGGATCAATTTGGACAAAAATGATTACAATTACCCTTAATTAAAGGTGAGTATCATTAGCCCCAAAACCGGATTCCATTTTATCTGGGGCAAGAAGAAGACAAAGGACAGGTGTCATTGTCTGATCAAGGTTAAAAGACCATTTTACCCCTGGTTCGACAAATTACCATTTTGCCCCTAGCCTTCCGTGACCCGTAACGTTCGCATCCGAACTTCGTTTTCGACGTGACGAGCGGAAGTGTGAGGCAATCCTCAGGTCCGGGGAGGCGTGTTTGTCCCATACACCACCAACTTCGATACAGTTAACTCTGTACGTGCTGTCATTGAACTCCGTCCTAAAAAATAGCTCCACTTTAGGTACGACACGAGAAAGCCGACCGCCGACAGGGTTTTTTCCTCTCCCATGCTTAAATAGCCTTCATGGAAGAACATCTGTTGTCAAGCTCCACAAAAACATCGTCTGGAAAAACAATTTGATTGCAAGCCTTCCACTCCTTGAAATCTTCGAGTTTCTCAAAACTCCATATCTTTCCCTCAGAATGGACTAAGGCAACAAGAACCGCCACGCTCCCACAAAGCAAGTTTGCTGGGTCTCTCGGCACCTTGACGCATAGCGAGCATATTTGTGGTACTAGCAAGAGTCACAGTGAATGTGATCCAGCCTACCAATACTCACTACTCACGCCCGCTAGTGCACTTAGTCGCCGCCAAATCCCCGTTGACTGTTCAGCCAAACTCTGTTCACCACGTAGCAAGCATATTTGTGGTACTAGCAAGAGTCACATTGAACGTGATCTAGCCTACCAATGCAAGCACGCACCGTCCAAAACTGCTCGTTTTCCAAACTGCACGCTATTCTGTAATTTCTGACACTTTTCAGGAATTTCGAATCCTGCCCCAAAAAAAAATCATAAAAGGTCAATAATGACTCTATGAGTATCATATCAATCTCCCACAATTTTTTGGGAATTAAATAGTAATTTAGAGCATAACCTAAACCTTCGGTGAACAGTGATTTTCTACAGTGCGCAATGAACAGTGATGTGCTACAACAGGGTGCTACAGTGCGCAATGAACAGTGATGTACTACAGTGCGCGATGAACAGTGTCTTGCTCGGTACAACCTCAATCCTCTTTGTCTTTGATGTGGATCGGTTTGAAATGATCCCAGGAGACTTAATCAAGTCTCAATTTTGATCCCCACAGCTCGAAAATTCGATTTCGAATTTCCTCCCAAAATTCCAAAATTTTCGATTCTGGTTCTCACTTCTCACCCCTGTCCCCGTGTTTTGCTCACCCAAAATCAGACTCTTCAAACACTCAAATACTCACTCTCATGAACAATTTCACCCTTTGTTGTTCACGGATTGATGAAGGAAGAGGAAGATTAGTGGTGTTTAAATAGGATTAGAGATGGATTAAAAAAATGATTAAAACATGATGATGATGTTTTCCATGAAACATGGATTAAAACATGATGATGATGTTTTCCATGAAACATGGAGCACATTTTAAGGGTCCTGGGACTTGTCACTCATCCAAGTGTTCACAAATCAACAGTCACTATTCATAATTTAATATTATTTTAATCGAAATCCCGGTTTGTTCGGTTAATCGTTTTCGTCCCCGAGACCACAACTTCGTCGACGAATCTCCGATTTCGGCATGCCGCCTGTCTATGGATTCGTATCGACTCGACCTACGTAACGGTCCTTGGCCCTCGTCCTTTGGACCTCCCGGGTCAAAAGTCAACATTTCGCCCTTACCTTTCAAAATTACCAAAATACCCCTCGACTTCCGAACGTCGTAACTTCTTCCTCGAATGTCGGAATCGAACGTGCCACCTGCCTATGAACTCGTGACGTCCCAAACTACGTGATAGTCATCAGTCAAAGTCCATTTGACCGTCCGAACTAAAAGTCAATATTTTTCCCACGCCTAGGGGCAAAACGGTCATTTTGCACATTTCGTTCGATTCACTCCACTAATCCCAGATTAGTCATTCTAAATCATAATTAATTAATATTTCATCCCGATACTCGGGAAGGGTCGTTACACCCCGCTTTCGCAGATCCATAACTTTCGCATCCGACCTCCGATTGACGCATGCCGCCTGTCTGCGGATTCAGCGCCTCGGGACCTACTCAGCAGTAACCGGTAAACATGGTAAAACAAGATTCCAAACAATGTACATCCCTTCGGATTCCCTGAATTCCGAATCGATGTGGGGGCATTTGTGGAACCCAAAATCATCCGAAAATTATGGAGCTGCCACGTGGCCCGTAATTCCCAAAAATGACTAAATTGCCCCTGGCAATAACGCTGATCATTTGAAAACACTCGCATATTAAATAATCTATTACCAGTTAAATACGTTATTTGATCGGGTTAAAATCTCCGTAATATCAATATTCTCCCCGAGAATTAATTGTCGTTATTCTTAATAATGGATAATTAATATTGATATTAAAATACAATAATTGTCATTACTATCATGATGAACCATCATTACAATTATTAAATAGTATATTTAATTAATAATATATTTTTTATTAATTAAATATTCAACCGACCAATCAGAACGCTCCAAGGCTCCCAAGATTTTCCTATAAATAGCAAGACACATTTCATTTCCAAGGTACGTTGATTCTTCGTTTCGAAGTATATCTCTTTCCTCTCTCAAAGCTAACTTAAGCATCGGAGTGTTCTTGGTCGAACAACCCCCGGGTAAATCGATCGAAGCAACGATAGCTAATTGTTTGCTGTTTGCAGGAATTGTGAGGACTTTTCGCGACGAGTTCAATCTTTGATTCAACAGTTGCAAATTAACATTAACCTGTTTGTGAAGAGGGTGAAGGGTTTGAGAGTGACGAGGTAGTTTTAAAAAATGCTCCAGATATAAGGTTGCAAATTAACATTAACCTGTTTGGTACCAGTTCTCCGTTCCATAGAATTGAAAATCAAAGTCGAATGGGTTTCGGTTCAGTTCAGTTTAATTCGATTTTTCTATTTTGATGGGTGACAATTCAGCTTGGCTCGGTTTTTTTGGGACAATTTAGTTTGGCTAGGTCATTCGGTCGTTTTGCTGGCTTATATTAAAAGCCCTACGAAAAACTAGTATTGATCACTATTCAATTCGTAGTAAATTCCCATCCCAAATGAACTATGGTGTCTCTGTCATGTATGATATTCATTTTGGACTAGTTTCCTACAGACAAGAACAAATTATAGAGAGGCGAAGGTCATCTTTTCTGGTAGAGAACAAGAAAAACAAATACAGACAATTCAATTCCATCAAAGGAAAACATAATTTGATGTGAAAATTGATCACCTAAGTTTTAGTTTAATAATATTTAACTTCCGTGAGTTAAAAAAAAGAAGAAATTATGGTGTCCTGTTGTGCTGTTGGGATGGTCCCCGCAAAGTTAGCTGAGCAACCACCATCTCCTCCTACTCTCCCATGTCAACCTGCCCCATTAGGCCATTACCCATGTCAACCAACCGACACAAAATTGTACCTTATCAACGACAAAATAAAATACCAAACTTTGTTAACAATAAACGAAGTGTTGATGCAATGCACCGCCCAAACGGTAAAAGAAAATGTCGGATTTTTTTTTTTTTAACAAAAAAAAATGTCGGATTTTTGGGGATTTGTTACATTAGAAAAGAAAGAAAGAGAGGAGCAGTCTAATTACCAATCATTTGCACATCTGGTTGACCAACAAGCAAAATACAAGACACCCACTACTCATTTTTTGGGTGCTCCAAAGGAGATTATTCCGGAGGGCGACAAAAAGGAATACATATCGATGGTTGCATTTTCAATAATATTTATTACATTAAATTAGAATCGATTATCAATTAGAATCTATAAATACGGATAATATGAAATGAAATGTCTTGTTTTCTAAGAAATAAGATGCTATGCCTCTCTTCTGCCTATGCACAACTAGGAATCTAGAATGATGATGTTATTTATGATTATTGTAGCAAATTGGGTAAAATGGTGATTAGACATAGATGACAGAATGAAGAGAAAAGGCCAAAGCGGGATGCTTTGCTTCATTGGATGAAAACCATGGAGTGAGTTGGCTATTCCTTTTTAAATGAGACATTAGACAGCCCACCCATCAACTCCCATTCCCATGTGGCTCCTCCTTTCTTGGTTCTTAATCTCATTCATCGCCTAGTTGCAGCTGCTCTCAATATACACCTCTCTAGTCTCTAGTGTTTCTGGTTACCAGGTTTCCAATTTCCAAATCTGCAAGCTACCCATCACCAGGTTCTCTGTCTCAATCTCGATCTCGATTTTGTTTATGCACTAATTGTTACCAATATCATAGCCTTTTTTGATATCTCCATTCTTCTAATATTTCTTTGCCTGAAAATACAAGTGATTCTTGACCTTGGACGCTTGATAGAAAAGCTTCTGACACATATTCCATCATGGTATTAGATCCATCCTTCTTCTGACCAAAAAGACACAAACTTTCTGTTTATATTCAACCAGCCCTATATTGCTGTAAGGGGAAGGGAAAGGGGTGAAAAGATATAAAGTTTAGATCTTGCTAATTGAATTGCCAGATATTTGATTTTCTGTCTCATTTTGAATGCATTTATTCATTATGTAAACACTAAACAGGGTGATTTCATTTCTGAGAGAGAAAATGGCTGGTGAAGCACCAGGGTGGGCGGATCAATGGGGTGCCGGAGGAATCGGTGCTCTGGAAGATGCAGACACCAACAAAACAACAGAAAACAACAAGAACATGAACAAGACAGAGACTAAGTCTGGACTGGGGTTTGGAAAAGCAAAGGTAGCTGCCATGGTTGGAGCAGAGAAGATCAAAAGTGGGACATCCAACGGCTTCAAATGGATCAAAAATCAATGCCAGAAGAAAAGACCCTCTAAATCTGTAACCACCACCTAGAGACCCTCTTAATATATTCATTAAGAGTTTGTGAATCATTCTCCAACTTATGATCATTGCTTTCTATGTGCAACTCCTCAATTGTTTGTTTGTGTAAAAAGCTTTATTTTTATATGCCTTTCCATTCAAGCAACTTATTATCATCACCTTCAATATATTGAAAAATTCAGGCAAGTTAAAATTGAAAGGAATTTAGTGCAGGAGGGGGGTTTCTTGTGTAAATGGATTGACCTCAATTTCAAATTTATTAATAATTGGATTATCAAATTCAAATCTGATATTATTTCATTAATACATAGGAAAAGAAGCCAAAACCTCAGTTGTAAACCTCTTTGTTTGTGTTCGTAACCTTAATAGTAACTTTAGCATTTGATAACGTGGACTAAATAATGATGTTTGAATTTTTTTCATTAAGATATTTTTTTTTTAATAATGGGGTTGATACGAATTTTCAGATTGAAGTTTCCAAGTTTAGTTTTTATTTTCTTCCAATTTCGAGTTTGGATTTTAGAATTAAATGTTTATAGGAACTAAACATTTGATTTTGCGAGTGAATCCGTTCCATCTTGTGTCCCTTTTTCATGTCTCACTGATATGTGTCATTCAACTTAAATAAAAACTTACTCCAGTTAACTTTTTTTATTTGAAATAAAAAACCAAAAAGTCTCAAAATAGAATTAAAAAACAAAATACAAATTGAAACCATTGCTATTCCTCATTTTATTAGGAGTCTGCAGTCATCTTCTACATTACTTTTCCAAAGAAAAATCTTAAACCCAACCCTCTTCAATAATCTTCTTCCTGCAGAGCGCAAGATTTTCGTCGATTTTTTTTGGTGATAAAACGGCCACCCACACCCGAGAACAATCATGTGGGAGGCTTCAATCATCTCGTCGATGGTCTGCCTACAGTGGGATTTAGCTACTATAATCTATTTTTGTTATTTTTTTTGGATAATGAAATTATGTGTTTGATTGTGAAATTTGGGATTTTGGACAGGTGGTTTGCAAATTGATTGAAATAGATATGGGGTTTTTTTTTCTCACATTTTGGTTTTTATGTATGAGTTTTTTAGGTGAAGTACTACTCAGAAAAAAACAAGCGCTTGATTCCCTCTGTCAGGTATCCACTCTTGTCCCTTTCTTGTTCAGCATCACCATGAATTTTGACACCTTTTCGCAAAAGTATCATTAAGTGGAAGAAAATTATACATGTGCCCAGGTTGCAATAGATAATTGAGCAAGTAGAATGTCATAAGCTACTTAACAAGAAGTTATAAAGAAGAAGGCAAATGGATATGGACATGGGCGAGGCAAATAATTCGAGAGAAACTGATGGAACTCAAACATGTGGGTAAGCGCGGAAGCTAAATTTTGGAACGGACATAAACTTGAATGAAGAACAGTCAATGGAGATTACAAAAGGTAATGAAGATAGGAGATGCATGGGGTGTATTAGAATCTCTACGACAAATGGAACTGAATGGTCCCAGTTTCTTTCATGCTATACTAGTGGATGAAGATGATTTGATTACTAATATGTTTTGGGCTGATTACTAATATGAGGCTGATTACTAATATGCAGCAGGAAGGCCTTTTGCAATATTTGTTGCTGTCAACAATCGTAGGCTCTCAGTCATCTTTGGTGCTGCATTATTGTATGATGAGACTCCTAACACTTTCATTTGGCTATTTAATGTCCTTGTCAAGGCTATTTGTGGAAAGAAACCAAAAACTAATTTGATAGATCAAGATGCAGCAATGGCTAAAGCCTTATTTGAAACATGACCTCAAACATGTCACCGTTTGTGTATTTGGCACATATATCAAAATGTAGCCAAACATTTCAGCAGTGTTTTTGAGGTGTTCAAAAAATTTACCCAAGACTTTGCTACATGCATATATGATTATACAGATGAAGATGATTTTTTAAATGCTTGGAATAACATGCTTATCAAATATAATCTCATAGGAAACGAATGGTCAAGTCGATGTTTGATATAAATGAGCAATGGACATTTATGGAATACAAACTTTTTGTGCTGATATTACTACTGCTCAACGAAGTGAAATCATGAATAGTGCAATAAAGAAGTATGTTGGTTACAAATATGATTTGCTCAGGTATTTTCAACATTTTCAAAGGTTGGTTAAAGATTGGTATTATCAAGAGTTGAAAGCTAAATTCAGAGCAAGTCCAAGCTCCCCTACATTGAGATTTCTAATGGAAATATTAAAGCATGCAGCAAAAGTTTATACACTGAGTTGTGTCAAGCTCATCATTGTGTCTTGAACTACAGTGATGAAATTGGAAGTGTCAGCAGGACGCAACGACAAATCTATAAAGCAGCAACAATGGAACCCACAACTCGATGATTAGTGAAGAAAATTAAAAAAAAAACACAACAATTTGATCATGGAACTACATGTCATCTTCACGACTCAATAGATATAAAAATACTAATCAACAACAAACCACTAGACATAAAAATACTAGAAATTTATGTAAATACTTAAACCCATTCATTAAAAATCATTGGAATGTCATAAAATAAACTAAAAATAATTTGCATTTGCTTGTTTCTATTTACAAGCATTCAAAAGTAACCAAAGGCATTCTCTCCACTGTAGGTCAAGTAAAGGAATCCATCTTCATCCTTGTTCGCCTCATAAATTTCAGACATCAAGGAAGCTGTAGCATTGAAAAAATAAAAAATTACAACCAAAAATTTAAAACAACATAAAATGCCTATAAAACATATGGACTGCCAACTGACCATTAGGGGGAAGGATATTATTGACAAAGACAAAAATAGCCTTTTCGGCCTCAAGCTTGATTCTTTTCCGAACAACATAAACAAATTGTCCAACAGTCAGATCAGCAGGGACAAGGTATCTGCAGAGAAATTTAACAAAATGGTAGAACAACATTGTTAGAACCCTTTGATCTTCGGTCCAGCATGTATGCAAATATGATAACACTGGCATATATTTGGTATGAAGACTCAATTGCTTAGGTAACCAATTCAGGCAAACAATGATGATCAGGGCCATTCCTATCATAAGCACTCTTAAAACTTCATTTAATATACCAAACCGTTCTTCAACAGTTATCATTAGGTAAAAGATCCAATTCTTCATAAAACAGATATGGAGCATGTAGCGACAACATGTACACTTTAAAATGCACTACTTACAGTATACAAACATAATGCAGTAACAGATATGAACATATGAGTATAAATGAAATTAAACAATCCTATTCTAAAATAGTGATACATTTGAATAAGATGGTAAAGGCAGAAGGGAAAAGGAACTAACTTCTTCTTGTCAATGCCGGGAATGTTGCTCCGAGGAGCCTTCTCAACAATCACCTGCATGGTAGGTCATATTAGAAAAAGCGTATCCCCTTGACTCAAAGGACGTAAACATATTTGATTCGGTTCAGCAGAATTCTTACTGGTATTCTGTCAGGATATTTCTCCTTGATACGACCAGATTCAAGTTTCCTCCTTTCTGAGATAGTTTAGGCTCAAAATCAGCATAGGAAGGTAAATTTTCAAAAACTTTTTCTTTAAAGAGTTACAGAGACCATAGTTTCACAACGAAGAAACACAAATACAAACACTGCGATTCCATCATGAAATTACTGAAATTGCATTGAAGTTTCAGCCTTTTGGTAAGCTCGACTATATTTAGAATCTCAGGACATAATTCCAAAGAACAATAAATTCAAATAGAAAATCTCATACAATACCAAACAGAAACAATTTATAAAAAGCGAAGCTAGTTACGTTCATAAAAAAAAAAGGGCAAACTTCAATCTGCAAAGCATACTGCAATCCGGAAGAGCTAATACTGAGAGACACCAAATAGGCATATGGGTATTGAGCACAAACAATATAATAGACCAAAAAACAAAATACATAATACGAACCCAGAGTATTTTCGAGCTTGAAAGAGTTTTTGGCCATGGCGAACCCCCTGTATTGTTCTCTGCAAATTTCAACCAACGAATCATTACCACAATCACACAATTTCCCTCTTACCCAAAATTGAACAACAAGATCAAACACAATTGTGACAAAGAAACGTTGAAGAATTTGGTTCAAGTCTATACGAAACAATTAACATACCAAACAAGAAAAGGAATTGGTTAGGGTTTTGGTTTTGGTTGAGAGGAGTTGAGGGTCAAAATCAATCGAAGATGGAAAGAATTATTGAAAACCAAGAAGGGTATATATACATACAATATATAAATCTATCAAGGTGTTTGTATCCTGGAAGAGACTTAATCGTTGGAAGTTCCTTTCCAATTCCAACACGAAAACTCTGCTTGCTCTTGTAGTCTTCTCTATCTACAATTCTATATATCTCTTTTTGATTCGGTGTGTCGCAAGCAAACTCTTCCTGTGTCCATGTCACCAAAGTGGTTCCCACACGACGCCGTTTCAACCTGTCAACTTATCTTAATCTCGGTCAAATTGTACACCCGTCGATTTGGTAATTCATATTCTTGCTCAACAAGTATTCATAAACTCGTATGAACTTTTGGATTAGTTTTCTTCTGTTGGGTCAACACCAACCTACTCTTATGTCCATCTCCATCTTTAATTCGCTTAGATGAGCATGAATTAAGATTAAAATATAATTTCAAGTATATTTTGTATTCTATATATATACTAAGATTGTTGTAGATCAAGTCTTTTTTATATCCGTCATACTCTATATGTTTTTCAAAATTAGTACGGCCGTATCTATGTTAGTATTGCTATATTGACTTATATCTTGGTGTCATAGATTAATTTTGATAGTATAGTTATAACTATTTTAAAAGTATACAATGATATTATTCATGAACCATTGAAAAAATATATCAGGTCAGATTGATTGACACGAATAGGATCTAATCCCAACCTTATCTCACAACAAGAGATTCTGTGTGGCAAAGCGTCTTGTACTCCCCCAAGTACTACACAGTATCATCTATGAGTCTCATTTTATTAAAATTTCATTTTTCATTTTTCACATATAGGATGACAATAACGAAATCAGATGAAGTTATGGATAATCGGCAAACCAAACTTTATTTATTAAAAAATATGTACTCGTTTCATTCAGTATTGGGAGAGAAGAGTAAGAAACAAGGAGATAAGAAGGTTGAACTTGAAGTTTATTGAAAGTTAAAAATGGCATATAAAGCCAGCAAGGGCAGCCATATATGCATTGATGTCAGGGTCAGGGCCAAGAGAAATCAGGCACATCGTTGTCAAGCCATTCTTTCTCGTGATTGATGTATCCATGACCATGAGCATCTGTCAGGACCCACCCGGTTTCACCCCGAAACCCGAGGTAAATCCCGCTCCCGTCTGACTCCCCGACACAACCCCCAAGTAAAACTCACTCAAACCCAGTCAGACGCAGGAGTAGTTAAACAAAAGATCCCAAAGTTTTGTTACAGAGCATAGTACTAAAATACAAGGAACTAAAAAGAACGATAAATTGCACGCACACGGAAGACTTTAGACTATTCTGGGATCCCTCGCGTCACTTCTATGCCTCGGACACTACCTCGACGTCAAGACCCTGCGCTAGCTCCACAACCTGGAGGGCAAGTTAAAACAGAAGATGTGAGTGGACCATAATAAAAGAAAAGTTCTAAAACCATTTATCAGAAACCGAATTTAACCCTCCGTTTTGAAAACCACATGCATAACCAATAGTTAATAACACAGATCTAACGCAGTTCTCATCAAACATCATAAGAAACAGAAACACTATAAAACAGGTATGGAAATCATAGCATGAGTATCACAACCCGTATCATAAACCATAAAGCTCAAATCATCATTTCCCGATCAAACCTGCTGGACCTATCCGAGTCTTTAAACTCCCGAGTCTTTAAACTCAAGGCCTACGGGGGAAATCAATATATCCGAGTCTTTAAACTCCCGAGTCTTTAAACTCAATCCGGGTCTTTAAACCCAATCCGGCCGGTCCCCCGTCACATATATCCGGGTCTTTAAACCCAATATCCAGATCCAGCAAATCCAATCTCAAAATCATTTGAAAACCATGTACCAATCCACATCCAAACCCGAATCCGAAATCACTGGTCCGGTGCCCTTCCGGCATCCAGAACCATCATTCCGAACCCAAATCCGGAATCCACTTTTCAACTTTAAAACCAAATTCCGTTTCCGAAATCCGATTCTAAAACCGAAAACCTTAATCACCAAATCATGGTTCGAAATCCCTTTATAAACATTTAAACCACTTATCCACTGAAATCCCAAATCCATAACCTCATATTCAGAAATCACACTTTTCTCTTAAAACGTGCTGAAAACCGAACTTTCTCGAAAACCGTGCAATTATGTAAAATCAACAAGGCATATCCGATAAACATAAAATCATAATTAAAACCATAAAACAATTATAGAAAACAGTTGTTCATGCTCGAGTTTAGAGAAAGGGTCCACTCACAGTACTGAGCCCTACTCGTGTCCCGAACGTCCAACACGTTCCTCGGCTTCCTCGGGAAATCCCGATCCTGTTCACAATCACCAAATTACGTCACTAACACGTTCACGAAAGTTCACCTAAATTCCCTCAAAATTCCCCGAATCCTAAACGTAATAACCCGGGACCCTAAACCTTCACCCTCGCGGAACGAAACTCAAACGACGTCCGATTGACTCGAAACCAACTCCATTGAACTCACCAGAACTCCTAAACCAAAAACTATGTTGACCGTTTTCCCCATCGCCGCCGTACGCTCCCCCACGCGCCGCCCAAAGTGGCTGCGCGTGGCCCTCACGCGCCTGCTACAGTGCATCGGCTACCTCGAGCCAACCCGGTTCGCCACAGTCACCTGCAACTCAGACCGGCGTCAGCGGTTCACTGCCGTGCCTGCACGATTTCTCTCCCTTTCTTCACCAACCGCATCGTCCAGTTCCAAGCTATCCATTCCCCAACTCCTCAGACCTCTACACCGCCTCAATCCCGTCGACTGAAGCTCGAAACCAGACGGCCAACAACCCCTGTTTTCCTTCCCGGCCACCCACGACTTCCCCCTTCATGGTGGCTACACCAAACTCTTCCTAGGACCACACTGAACCTAAACCAACCCTCCTAGACCTTCGACTCAGCCCCAAACTCGACGACTTTGGGTTCGAACATCACGGCAAAACAGAGCACCAGAGTGCCTGCCGTCGTCTGAGCTCCGTCGTGTACACCCCCGTCACGGCGACCCTCCTAGTCGACGCCTAGGACCCTCCTGAACCTCACCCTGACCTCCAATCCTCTCGACTCTAAGCCCAACCTCACGACTTTCACGTTGGACCTCAACGGAAAAACAGAGTATCGAAATGGGGACGAGGAAATTACCTGCCTCCTGTTGCCGCCGTGAGCTCCTCCGGGGCTGGTCAACTCCACACAGCCCTCACGACACCACCGCGATCTCAGTTGCACCGTACACGGCCACCGCACCACCACAAGCCCTCAGTCTTCTCTGTTTTTCTCCCAGAATTCCCCCTGGTTCCCGTGGCTCACACCTCACACACACATACCCGCTGCACCTCTCAACCACCTCACCAGCTTCCTCTCACTCTCCCGTCCCTCACTCACTCACCAGGACTCCTCAATAGCCACGATCACCCTTCCAATTCTCTCAATTTCCTCCCTCTACTTCTCTCTGGTTGACGAACACACACCCACGATCACACACGGTTGCACCCCAATTAATTTGGGCCGTGAATGCATAGGATTCCACCAGAATCCTCTACACACATGCCACATGTCACAATCCACTCCACACACTCCCACATGGCCCAATCCCAGCCGTCCATTCCTTTCCTCTGTGCACAAATCCCAATGTACAGAAAGACCAAATTACCCTTCTTTTTAACTCATATTTACGGTTTTGCCACTAACTTCCTAGACCCGTAACTCCCACACCGTAAGTCCGATGAATGCGTGCCGCCTGTCATCGAACTCAGGATGACAAGAACTATCTAACCATCCTAGGTCAACGTACCAAAACCCGTTTCTACAAAAAGTCAACTATTCCCCCTAATTTACTCAAATTACGGTTATGCCCTCAACCGTCCGAACATCACAACGTCCTCCTCGGATGTCGGAATCGGGCGTGCCACCTGCCTACGGATTCGTGACGTCCTAAACTACGTCCTGGTCACTGGTCAAAGTCCATCGTACCTCCCAAACTAAAATTCAACATTTTTGCCCAAGTTAGGGGCAAAATCGTCTTTCTAAACTTACGGATCTATCGGGACCACCTAACCACCGATTAGCCTCACTAATCCCACCTTAATCACTCTACTAATCCCGGCTCTCGGGACGGGTTGTTACAACTAGGGGTGGGCACGGTTCGGTATGGTACAAAATTGATCGATACCAGAACCATACCATTTAATTTTAATCGGTACGGTACGGTTCGGTATTCAATATTTTGAAAGTGAAACCAGATCGTACCGTACCAATTAAGTTCGGTACGGTTTCGGTATGGTTTCGGTTTTGAGCCAAAAAAAATTTTGTCATTATAAATCAAGGAAAATACTAAAGAAAAAGGAAAACTACATTTATGAAGGACTTAGTTTTCAAATATGTATTGAAGAAGTTATACTAAGTTGAAGATATCAACTCTTAGAAGCTAAATTAAGACATGTATGGTCATATCAACTCTTGAAGAAGGCCTAATAAACCAATAAGAAATAAATTTAATTATTTTAAAAAAAAATTCTAATTCGGTACGGTATCGGTACGGGACGGTTTTTTAAAATATCGATACCGAAACCGTACCGAATTATATCGGTACGGTTTCGGTACCGTACCAATCATACAACGGTTTTACTATTCGGTTTTTTTTCGGTATGGTTTGATCTGAAACGGTACGGTTTCGGTATTTTGGTTCCATGTGCCCACCCCTAGTTACAACCTACCCCCCTAAAAAGAATTTCGTCCCCGAAATTCCACAGCTAGTCCCTGACACCTAGAGTCTCCTACTCGGTAATCAACACTCGGTCAACAACAACCTCTCCTGGGTTCCCTGTCTATCATCCCCACCTTGGGTACACACCGTCTCCAACTACTGTTGGTGACGTAACAACTGCATGGTGTACGCAAGGGAAACTCTATGAACAGAAAACAAAGGTATTTTCCAATACCTCATGTGGAGTACCCGACAGAAGTCAGAGCACATCCTCGTATACAACCACCCTACCTTCCTGAACCAACGTGACTACTAACCCAGACATTCGAACACCTAACTCCCTCGACTGCTACCTCGGCCACTATAGGAATAAATCTACAAAGTCCTAAAGGCACACTCTAGCTTGTGGGTTCTCTCCTTCAATAACCTCATATCGATCAGTTATAGTCACTCCTTTCCTGTACCTTCCGTCATCCTTCTACAGAACTCACTGTAACACTCCAAGTCCTCTAGGAAAACTCCTAGACTCTACCCTGGATCCAACAACCAAATCTAAGTACAGCACAACCAAAAGTAAGACAAGTACCTGTCCCCGTCTCTGGTGTCAACTGATCCTCCTGCTGAGTCATCGAAAACACTCGGGCCTGAGATCCCGACGTTCTACCACGTCCCCTCGAACTACTAGTGGCAGTGCCACCACCTCCTCTAGTGCCCGCTGTCCCTGACGCTGTACTCTGCCCCGGCTCCGCTGCTCCTCGACCTACACCACCTTCCTGTGGCAACAGTGGACACTCACGTCGGAAATGACCTCGCTCCCCGCAGTAGAAACACACATTCCATCCTGGTCCACTGCTCGGTCTCCCTGTAGACGCTACCGACGTCGCACTAGCTTGCAGAGTCGGCAGTGCTCGGTAACCCCAAAATCCTGAACTCTGAAAACTGCCAGGCCGACCAAAACGATCATCGCCTGACGATGACGCTCCACCGAAGTTACCCCTTTTCGGTGTCCGCTGGCTCGAAGTTCCAGGAATAGATAGTTCCCGGCGTCGCACCGGAAAACTGGCCTCAACCCTCACCATAGCATACGACAAGTCTCGGAGGGTAGCAAAAGATCCGGCCGTCATAATGGCTCGAATCTCACCTCGCAGACCCAACTCAAACCTACGGCATTTCGCGGCTTCAGTGGCCGCAAAAGCAGGAGCAAACCGAGACAACATCTGGAACTTCCGTTCATACTCAGCCACTGTCATATTCCCTTGTTGGAGATGCAATAACTCCGCCTCCTTGGCATCTCGGAAAGAACGAGGATAGTACTGCTCCAGGAACCATTCCCTAAACGTCTCCCAGGTCACACTATGGGCATCCCAACCGGACAACTCGAGGGTATACCACCACTCGTATGCTGTACCATCTAGTAAAAATGTAGCCAACAATACTCGCTCCTCCGGCGGACAATGCATCACCGCAAAAATCCTCTCAAGTCTGGTAATCCACCTCTGGGCTTCCTTAGGATCAGCCCCACCACTAAACGTAGTTACCCCGAGCCTCTGGGCTCGCTCAATAGTAGCACTCTCCGTCTCTCTTGCTACTTCTTCAGGTTGTGGAGAGGGTCTACGTCTCGGAGGCATCGGCAACCGCACGCTGAAAGAGGCATAGAAGTCGTTAAGCAACTGAAACACAACCTCACAACCCATCAAACCCCACAAACCCGACAAACCTATGCTCTGATACCAATTTTCAAGACCCACCCCGGTTTCACCCCGAAACCCGAGGTAAATCCCGCTCCCGTCTGACTCCCCGACACAACCCCCAAGTAAAACTCACTCAAACCCAGTCAGACGCAGGAGTAGTTAAACAAAAGATCCCAAAGTTTCGTTACAGAGCATAGTACTAAAATACAAGGAACTAAAAAGAATGATAAATTGCACGCACACGGAAGACTTTAGACTATTCCGGGATCCCTCACGTCACTTCTATGCCTCGGACACTGCCTCGACGTCAAGACCCCGCGCTAGCTCCACAACCTGGAGGGCAAGTTAAAACAGAAGATGTGAGTGGACCATAATAAAAGAAAAGTTCTAAAACCATTTATCAGAAACCGAATTTAACCCTCCGTTTTGAAAACCACATGCATAACCAACAGTTAATAACACAGATCTAACGCAGTTCTCATCAAACATTATAAGAAACAGAAACACTATAAAACAGGTATGGAAATCATAGCACGAGTATCAAAACCCGTATCATAAACCATAAAGCTCAAATCATCATTTCCCGATCAAACCTGCTGGACCTATCCGAGTCTTTAAACTCCCGAGTCTTTAAACTCAATCCAGGCCTTAATCATATCCGAGTCTTTAAACTCCCGAGTCTTTAAACTCAAGGCCTACGGGGGAAATCAATATATCTGAGTCTTTAAACTCCCGAGTCTTTAAACTCAATCCGGGTCTTTAAACCCAATCCGGACGGTCCCCCGTCACATATATCCGGGTCTTTAAACCCAATATCCAGATCCAGCAAATCCAATCTCAAAATCATTTGAAAACCATGTACCAATCCACATCCAAACCCGAATCCGAAATCACTGGTCCGGTGCCCTTCCGGCATCCAGAACCGTCATTCCGAACCCAAATCCGGAATCCACTTTTCAACTTTAAAACCAAATTCCGTTTCCGAAATCCGATTCTAAAACCGAAAACCTTAATCACCAAATCATGGTTCGAAATCCCTTTATAAACATTTAAACCACTTATCCACTGAAATCCCAAATCCATAACCTCATATTCAGAAATCACACTTTTCTCTTAAAACGTGCTGAAAACCGAACTTTCTCGAAAACCGTGCAATTATGTAAAATCAACAAGGCATATCCGATAAACATAAAATAATAATTAAAACCATAAAACAATTATAGAAAACAGTTATGCATGCTCGAGTTTAGAGAAAGGGTCCACTCACAGTACTGAGCCCTACTCGTGTCCCGAACGTCCAACACGTTCCTCGGCTTCCTCGGGAAATCCCGATCCTGTTCACAATCACCAAATTACGTCACTAACACGTTCACCAAAGTTCACCTAAATTCCCTCAAAATTCCCCGAATCCTAAACGTAATAACCCGGGACCCTAAACCTTCACCCTCGCGGAACGAAACTCAAACGACGTCCGATTGACTCGAAACCAACTTCATTGAACTCACCAGAACTCCTAAACCAAAAACTATGTTGACCGTTTTCCCCATCGCCGCTGCACGCGCCCCCATGCGCCGCCCAAAGTGGCTGCGCGTGGCCCTCACGCGCCTGCTACAGTGCATCGGCTACCTCGAGCCAACTCGGTTCGCCACAGTCACCTGCAACTCAGACCGGCGTCAGCGGTTCACTGCCGTGCCTGCACGATTTCTCTCCCTTTCTTCACCAACCGCATCGTCCAGTTCCAAGCTATCCATTCCCCAACTCCTCAGACCTCGACACCGCCTCAATCCCGTCGACTGAAGCTCGAAACCAGACGGCCAACAACCCCTGTTTTCCTTCCCGGCCACCCACGACTTCCCCCTTCATGGTGGCTACACCAAACTCTTCCTAGGACCACACTGAACCTAAACCAACCCTCCTAGACCTTCGACTCAGCCCCAAACTCGACGACTTTGGGTTCGAACATCACGGCAAAACAGAGCACCAGAGTGCCTGCCGCCGTCTGAGCTCCGCCGTGTACACCCCCGTCACGGCGACCCTCCTAGTCGACGCCTAGGACCCTCCTGAACCTCACCCTGACCTCCAATCCTCTCGACTCTAGGCCCAACCTCACGACTTTCACGTTGGAACTCAACGGAAAAACAGAGTATCGAAATGGGGACGAGGAAATTACCTGCCTCCTGTTGCCGCCGTGAGCTCCTCCGGGGCTGGTCGACTCCACACAGCCCTCACGACACCACCGCGATCTCAGTTGCACCGTACATGGCCACCGCACCACCACAAGCCCTCAGTCTTCTCTGTTTTTCTCTCAGAATTCCCCCTGGTTCCCGTGGCTCACACCTCACACACACATACCCGCTGCACCTCTCAACCACCTCACCAGCTTCCTCTCACTCTCCCGTCCCTCACTCACTCACCAGGACTCCTCAATAGCCACGATCACCCTTCCAATTCTCTCAATTTCCTCCCTCTGTTTCTCTCTGGTTGACGAACACACACCCACGATCACACACGGTTGCACCCCAATTAATTTGGGCCGTGAATGCATAGGATTCCACCAGAATCCTCTACACACATGCCACATGTCACAATCCACTCCACACACTCCCACATGGCCCAATCCCAGCCGTCCATTCCTTTCCTCTGTGCACAAATCCCAATGTACAGAAAGACCAAATTACCCTTCTTTTTAACTCATATTTACGGTTTTGCCACTAACTTCCTAGACCCGTAACTCCCACACCGTAAGTCCGATGAATGCGTGCCGCCTGTTATCGAACTCAGGATGACAAGAACTATCTAACCATCCTAGGTCAACGTACCAAAACCCGTTTCTACAAAAAATCAACTATTCCCCCTAATTTACTCAAATTACGGTTATGCCCTCAACCGTCTGAACATCACAACGTCCTCCTCGGATGTCGGAATCGGGTGTGCCACCTGCCTACGGATTCGTGACGTCCTAAACTACGTCCTGGTCACTGGTCAAAGTCCATCGGACCTCCCAAACTAAAAGTCAACATTTTTGCCCAAGTTAGGGGCAAAATCGTCTTTCTAAACTTACGGATCTATCGGGACCACCTAACTACCGATTAGCCTCACTAATCCCACCTTAATCACTCTACTAATCCCGGCTCTCGGGACGGGTTGTTACAGTATCACTCCCTTGTCCAGTGTAGGTTATGCAAAGAAATCCTCCATCGTCATCCCTATTTTCGTGGACGTCGGCTGCAGACATCAAAGCACCAGCTGGAGGTTGAGTGTTGTTGAAGTACACAAGTATAGGCTGTTTATGGTAGCTGTTGTAGAGCTGGGTACGAAACCGAATAGCAGCATAAACAAATTCTCCAATAGGAATAACACCAGGGGCACGGTATCTGCACTTCATCATGATAATTTATTAATTATTGCATTTGATTTTGATTGGAAGCAAATAGCAATGCAAATCAAAATAATCAAAGAAAATGAGAGGGAATGAATTGCTGAAAAGTGGAAACTAACTTCTTCACATCAATATCAGGAAGGTCACTGGGATGCGTCCTTCTGCACAGTCACCTACATGCAGGGAAGCTCACTGCTATAATACTATAATAGGCTAGCTGCTAGCAAGTATCAGAGACATCTATATATTTGAAGTGGTTAATAAGTTCTCACTGGTATATCATGTGGATACATCTCCCTCATTGTTGATGCAAGAAATGGATCAACTTAGTCTTACCTCGCTAAGTTTCCTTCGTGATTCCTCTCGAAATATTGTGGCCTGCACATGAAGAGGGTAAATGCAAAGGGACACCGGTGTTGTGCCGGCCGAACAGTCTCCGATGCCTAAGTTAGTTAAGTAGGAGGGTACTGTTGTAATTTAGACAACGTGAGGGCAAGATTGTCATTACCTTTTGGAGGGGGATGCCCTTGTATTTATAGTAGCATTGAATATGTTTGTTGGTGTTTGTCAATGTGGGATAAATGTTGCTGCCCTTAGGAGCTGACAGGTGTCCTGTGGTGGTCCCGGATAGCATTTATGACTTGTCAGTAAGCCTGGCCGACCAGATTTGTTCTTCCTAGGTCGTTCCTGTCTTTGTTGGCATGATCTGAGGCTTGCCTGGGGCTGGTAAAGCGGGGACAGGTCAGATCAGTCTGGACATTTGACCAGGCCGACCAGATTGGGTATGAACAGAAGCCTCCCAAGTCGTTGACTGAGGTGGATTGCCTCGATTGAGGGCTTGTATTGTGATTGTCGGCTTGTTCTGGTGCCAAGTATGCCAGTCTCCAATCCCCCAAGCCCTTAAAGGAGGAAAAAGGCCGAAGGAGTGGAGGTTAAAATCTGGTATTGGACGGGTTGTAAGTGGGTGGCCAATCGGCCGAGGGGGTATCCTGAAGGCCGATCACCTTGGTCGGTCAGCATGCGCGGGACCCCGCTCGATGAGGTGACCGACCTGCCTAGGAGGTAACCTAGAAGGCCGATCACATGTCACTTGGGTGCCAAGGTGAAGGATGTCACCTTGGTCGGCCAGCTTGCGCGGGACCTCACACGATGAGGTGACCGATCGGCCTAGGAATTAACCTGAAGGCTGATCACATGTCACTTGGGTGCCAAGGTGAAGGATGTCACCTTGGTCGGTCAGCTTGCGCGGGGCCTCACACGATGAGGTGACCGATCGGCCTAGGAGGTACCCTTAAGGCCGATCACATGTCACTTTGGATGCCAGGGTGAAAGATGTCACCTTGGTCGGTCAGCTTGCGCAGGACCTCACACAATGAGGTGACCGATCGGCCTAGGAGGTGCCCTGAAGGCCGATCACATGTCACTTGGGTGCCAAGGTGAAGGATGTCACCTTTGGTTGGTCAGCTTGCGCAGGACCTCACACAATGAGGTGACCGATCGGCCTAGGAGGTACCCTGAAGGCCGATCACATGTCACTTTGGATGCCAAGGTGAAGGATGTCACCTTGGTCGGTCAGCTTGCGCAAGACCTCACACAATGAGGTGACAGATCGGCCTAGGAGGTGCCCTGAAGGCCGATCACATGTCACTTGGGTGCCAAGTTGAAGGATGTCACCTTTGGTTGGTCAGCTTGGGCATGACCTCACACAATGAGGTGACCGATCGGCCTAGGAGGTACCCTTAAGGCCGATCACATGTCACTTTGGATGCCAGGGTGAAGGATGTCACCTTGGTCGGCCAGCTTGCGTAGGACCTCACACAATGAGGTGACCGATCGGCCTAGGAGGTGCCCTGAAGGCCGATCACATGTCACTTGGGTGCCAAGGTGAAGGATGTCACCTTTGGTCGGTCAGCTTGCGCAGGACCTCACACAATGAGGTGACCGATCGGCCTATGAGGTACCCTGAAGGCCGATCACATGTCACTTTGGATGCCAAGGTGAAGGATGTCACCTTGGTCGGTCAGCTTGCGCAAGACCTCACGCAATGAGGTGACAGATCAGCCTAGGAGGTGCCCTGAAGGCCGATCACATATCACTTGGGTGCCAAGGTGAAGGATGTCACCTTTGGTCGGTCAGCTTGCGCAGGACCTCACACAATGAGGTGACCGATCAGCCTAGGAGGTACCCTGAAGGCCGATCACATGTCACTTTGGATGCCAAGGTGAAGGATGTCACCTTGGTCGGTCAGCTTGCGCGGGACCTTTCACGATGAGGTGACCGATCGTCCTAGGAGGTGACCTGAAGGCCGATCACATGTCACTTGGGTGTGAAGTGCGTTTATAAATGCGCGTGCAAATCGAGGTAACCCTTCCGCTGATCGAGGTCGAAGTGACGGTTGGGCTGGCCGACCATGGTTATAACGGCTAGTTTTTTAACCATGATTAGAATTTGATAGTATAAAAGGCTTGAAGCCAATTTCACTTTTTACTTTTGCATTCAAGTGAATTGTGAGTGTTGGTGAGAGGAAAGTACAGAGGCGATTCCCGGTGAAGAAAGGCGATTTCCGATCAAGGTTCACGGCGGTGCTCACGGTGACTTTCAAGAAAAAACACGGTACGTAAATTTTGACCTTGTGATTTGGATTCAAAGTTTGGTTGTTGGAAAGAACATGGGATGAACACATATGCATGCTTGTCCCGTAGTTCCTAGATTCCATAGGTCGGTCAGGAAGGAGAGTCGCGTTGTTTTCCATTCTTAGAAGTCTTTTTGTACTAGTAGATGGTGTCTGAAGATTCTCAAGGCACAGATGCCCGGTCTGGAAATGCCTTCGAGGATGATTCGACGGCTTCGGCCGCTTCGAACACAAGTTTGAGGACGAGTGGGTCGGCTTCAACTTCAGGGACATCTCGGCCAGAGGTGTATCTGAGGTCGCAGGCCGAGGAGGAGGGAGATCTGGAGGAGGAGCTTGAGAAAGCTTTTGCCCAGATGCCAGACGAGGCTGTTTCGGCCATTGGTGAGGTCGAACAGTTGATCGTTGATGTGGATTCGGTTGGTCAGACCGATGTTTTTGAAGGAATACCACTTGTGGCAGGCCGATCTAGAGAAAGAGAAACAGCGGGGACAAGCGAGCAAGATGCGACATCCAGGCCGATGTTGATTGAGATTGACGTGGATGAAGCAATAAAACAGGTGACCGTTGCAACGTCCGTGTACCACATTGATCGTCAACTGAGTATGATCAAATGGGACGACATTCAGGCATACTGAGAGGCGTTTCACGTGCCCGATTCAGTGATGATGAGGCTAATCGGGGATAGGGACATGCTGAGTGATCCTCCGGAGCCTTGGATGACCTTTCACCCAGACGTCTTCACGCACGGAGTCGTCCTACCCCTCCATCCTTGGGTGCAAAAGATGGTTGCTCAGGTTGGAGTAGCCATCGGTCAGATCAACCCCAACACTTGGATTGCCCTGACAGGTGTGTTTACGGCCTTCAAGTTGGCTTGGAAAGGAGAGCCGTCATGGGGCCACATAAACTACCTCTACCAGTTTCGAAGGGATAAAACGGGGTGGATTTATATGGAGGCTAGAGATAGGAAGACCCGGGGGCCGTTCATATGGGATATGCCCACTTCTCAAAAGGCATGGAAGCATCGGTTTGTGTTGGTTTGCGGAGACTGGGAAGGGTCCTATCTAACCGACCAGGATAGGAGAATTCCGAGAAATTATCAGTCGAAAGGTGTGATGAGTGCTAGGTTTTGTAGGTCGGTTAGGGCGTGTTTTTCGTTTGCTTGTAGGCCTTTTCTAATGTTCTGTGCTTTTGCAGAAGTGTTCAAGTGTCCGAGCGTGACCGGCCAGGAAAAAGCAGATTGTGTTGAATTGTTCGAGAAGCTCGACCGAACAGAAAGGAGTAGGGATTTTTTGAGGTTGCCTCAGAATTTGCTCAAGGTCAGCTTGATATCAGAACTTCGTAAGTATCGAATCATAATTCCTTGTGAAATGTGTTGGGGGCTTCAATATGTTATTGACCGCTTGTTTATTTTTTTGTTTGCAACTCCTCCGGACTACGTGCTTGCAGCAGCCATCCAGTGCTCAAACTGAATGGCGAAGATTCAAGAGATAATGAAGCAGGTCGAGGATGCCAAGGCCGAGGCATAGAAAGCTGGGGCGTCGTCCAAGGTGGACTTCGGGTAGCCCCTGAAGACGAAGTCGACGGCCAGAGTGAAGCCAAGGCTGCGGATAGCCGGGGGGTCAAGTCAAGCCGGGGTACAGCCGGCAACTGATGTGGATGAAGCGACGCTGGAGCCCCTTGAGCCCTTGTTCTCAAGTCTTCCTGCGTCGGCCGGTGAGAAGAGGAAGGGGCCGCCTGGTAGTTCTCCAGTCGTCATCGAAATAGATGATGCGGCCGAACAGAGGAGGAAGTTCGTGGCCGAGGCTCGCCTCAAAAAGAAAAAGAAGCTGGCGGAGAGGAAGGAAGCCTGGGAAGATGAGGAGCCAGCCGAGAAAAAGCGGCAGAAACGGCAGGCCGAGGTGGAGACCCTTGAACAGGTGAGGAACATGGTCGTACCTTCGCAGACCTCCCTGTTGGCTGGCCGACAGGTGCCAAAGAAACTGAAGAGGCCGACGCTGGACTCGTCGATCAAGTCCTATTTTGTGAATGCGGAGGGGGAGCCTGACTTGGTCAGGACGACTGAGGTGGACGACAGTTGGCGGCATCTGAGCACGGCATTCCACCCCTCGCAGCTGGACTTCATGAACACAGTGGTCCGGGGGTCCCAATATGAGTTGGGTGAAATAGCAGAAGTCCAGTCGAGGGACTTTGCCGACCATTGTGACAAGACCATGCGGCTTGGCTCTCACGTAAGTTTCTGTTCCGTTGTACTTTTGTTTTTTTTTTGGGACTAACTCGGCATGTGGTTTGTGCAGTTTCTTGGTGAGGTGTTCTCGACCTTCTGTCATGCGAGAAACATCAGGCAACAAGCCTTAGATATGAAGCGAGACGTTGAAGGAAGGGAGCACGCCCTGGCCGACAATCAAAATCTGTTCAACCAGGCGCTCGAGGCCAAGGCAGAGCTGGAGCTAAAAATAAAGACCATGGAGGTGGAAGCAGCTGCGAAGGCTGAGGAGGCTAGGCGGATCCAAGCCGAGTTGGAAGAATCAAGGTCAAGGATGGCTGAGCAGGAGTCGGCCAATGCGAGGCTAGCCGAGCAGTTGATCTCTGCCAAGAGGGTGGGGATAGAGGAATATAAGGCTTCCCAGGAATGTGAGAAGACCTTCATGAAGTTCGGGGCTGCCCTGGAGGATGGCTTCTACAAAAAGTTGTTGTTGTCTAACCCTGGGGTCTCGATTGCCTTCCCCTGGCTCAAGTCTCCGCCGAGAGTTGAGGATTACCTGGACGACGATGGGAATCCGCTGCCCGATGATGAGGAGGAGGATCTGGAGTCGGATGAGCTGGCCGACCATGCGGAGGCCGAGAAGGTTGACGAGCCACAACTGAGGATGAAGAGACGACTGAGCTGGGTGGCGACGGCCAGTAGTATCGGTTTCATTCAAAATTTCAATGTAATTCGGCCTAGGCCTATGTAATATGACCTTGGTTTTAATAAACTGTTTTTTGGAAATTGATGTGTGCCTGTATAAATATGAGTTTGGATTTGAAATAAGCTCCAAGTGTGTCGGACTAAGACTGGAAAGTATAGGAACTTTAATCAGTGTATCAGCCAGGGGTGACTTAGGTAGAAAATAACGAAATTTAACCCGTAATAGGATACAGGTAGAGTGACTTGGTAGGTCGGCCATTGATAGCCGATGGTATCTGTACTGATTGGGATATAGACCAAGAAAGTACGCCCTGGGAAGGTTTGCAAGGAAATAAAACTGAATAGATCACTTGGTGAATTTCATTCATAGATCAGTCTGGGGATGCCAGAACATGTTTACAAAAAATGGTCGTGGGCCGTGCGCCTTGCGGCATGTTACAACAACCTATCTGTAGTAATACTTGAGATAGTCCACGTTCCAGGGATGTGGAAGTGTCTTCCCTTCAGAAGTTTGAAGCTCGTAAGTCCCCTCTCGGCAGACTCTTGCCACGGTATATGATCCTTCCCAGTTTGGGGCAAAAGTGCCTGCTGCTTTGTCCCTGGTGCCAAGGTTGACCTTGCGGAAGACCAAGTCCCCCACTCTGAAACTCCTGTGTCGAACCCCCGAGTCGTAGTATCTAGCCACCCTTTGCTTGTAAGCCATATTTTTCAAGTTGGCTTGATCCCACCTTTCTTCCAGGAGATCGAGGTTGAGGGTGATCTGCTGATCGTTGGTGCCCGGATCGTAGTTGAGTACACGGTATGATGTTTCTCCGACCTCCACGGGGACCACGGCCTCTGTCCCAAAAGCTAGAGCGAAGGGCGTCTCATTTGTGGCCGTTTTGTACGAAGTACGATGTGACCACAGGACGTCGTTGATTATGTCTTCCCATTTGCCCTTGTCTTCGTCCAAGCGCTTTTTCATGTTGTACTTGATGTTTTTGTTCACGGCCTCCACTTGGCCGTTGGACTGGGGGTGTGCAGGGGAGGTGAAGAGGAGTTGTATGTCGTACGTCTGGCAGAATGCTTTGAAGCGATTGCAGTCGAACTGCCTCCCGTTATCGGTCACGATGGTGTGTGGGATCCCGAAATGAAAAATGATATTCTAGTACACGAACGACTCGATCTGTGCTGTCGTGATGGACACAAGGGGCTTCGCCTCGGCCCATTTGGTAAAATAGTCTACTGCCACCACAGCGTATGCTACCCTGCCCTTACCCGTAGGCATTGGCCCGATAAGGTCGAGTCCCCATTGTGAGAAGGGGCCATGGGCTCATCATGGAAGTGAGGGGTTCAGCCGGCAGGTGAGGGGTCTGGGCGTGCCGCTGACACTTGTCGCATTGCCGTGTGAGGGCGGTGGCATCTGCGAGCATCGTTGGCCAAAAGTATCCCTGGCGTAATGCCTTGTGCGCCAACGTGCGTGCGCCCGAATGGTCCCCGCATATGCCCTCGTGCATTTCCCGTAGAACGTAGTCTCCTAGTTCTGGTGTGAGGCACTTTAGGAGCGGGGTGGTGAATCCTCGCTTATACAGATGGTCGTGCTGAATGATGTAGCGAGTGGCATGCCTCCTGATTTTCTTGGCCTCCAGCCTGTTCTCCGGGAGAGAGCCATCCTGCAAGTAGGCCTTGATGGGGTCCATCCATGTCGGACTGGTGTTGATTGTGTACACAGGGTTTGGTCTGGTGCTAGGCCTGTGTTGGACTTCGACTAAAACTTGTCTCCTTTCCTTATCATCCAGTGAGGATGCCAGTCGAGCCAGGGCATTGGCATGGCTGTTCTCCGATTGCGGGATCTTTGCAACCTCAAAGTTTTTGAACGACCCAAGGAGTTGCCTGGCGAGGGCCAAGTAAAGAGCCATGGACGCGTCCTTGGCCTCGAAATTGTCGTTGATCTGGCTGACGACCAGTTGGGAGTCACTGAAAATGCGTAGTTGCTGGGCCTCCATATCTCTGGCGAGACGTAGGCCAGCCAGTAGAGCCTCGTACTCCACCTCATTGTTGGATGCTCGGAAGCTGAACCTTAGAGCGTACTCTACCTTGACCTGGTCGGGGGATGTAAGGACCAAGCCTGCACCCGATCCGTTGTGGCAGGCTGAACCGTCAACATGCAGTGTCCAACACGGCCATGTGGGGTCGATGTGAGAGGTAGACTTCCCTGCTTCTCCCCTGGCGGGAAGCTCCTGCTCAATAGTACTCTCCGGTAGCATGCATTGGGTGGGTTGGTAGGAGTAGTCAGCGACGAAGTTAGCCACTGCTTGTCCTTTCTCTGCAGTTTTTTCCACATAGTTAATGTCAAACTCGCTGAGCTTGATTGCCCACTTAATCAGTCTGCCCGAGGTGTCGGGTTTCTAGAGGACCTGTCGGAGAGGTTTATTAGTGACGACCTTAATTTCGTGTGCCTGAAAGTATGGGCGCAGTCGTCGTGCTGTTACCACCAGTGCAAGTGCTAGCTTCTCCAAATCAGGGTATCTTGTTTCTGCATCTTGCAGAGCCTTGCTGACGTAGTAGACCGGATTCTCGGCCCCTGCCCTCCGGGTGACTAGGGCCGAGCTAACTGCGGAGGTGGATACTGATAGGTAAACGAAAAGGTGTTCCCCCGTCTCTGGTCTGGTTAGGAGTGGCGCGCTGCTCATGTACTGCTTGAGCTCCACAAATGCCTTGTTGCATTCCTCCGTCCAGTTGATCTTCTTTCCCTTGCCTTTCAGTGCCTTGAAGAAGGGGGTACACTTATCCGTTGCCTTGGATATGAATCTTGTGAGGGCCGCTACTCGTCCTGTGAGGCTCTGGATGTCCTTGTGTGTCTGAGGGGGTTGCATGTCCATGATAGCCTTGATTTTTTCAGGGTTGGCCTCGATTCCTCGCTGACTGATCATGTACCCTAGAAACTTGCCCGAGCCCACGCCGAAAACACACTTGGCAGGGTTGAGGCTCATCTTGTAGTGTTTGAGGACTTTGAACATTCTGGCCAGGTTGGGGACGTGCTCTCCTACCGTCCTGATTTTGACAAGCATGTCATCCACATATACTTCCATGGTTTTGCCAATCTGGCCTGCAAACATGAAGTTGACTAGGCGTTTATAGGTTGCCCCCGCATTCTTCAGGCCGAAGGGCATGACATTGTAACAGTAGACCCCCAAATTGGTCCGGAAGCTCGTGTGGATCTGGTCTTCCGGATTCATCAGGATCTGATTATAGCCATAATAGGCGTCCATGAAACTGAGCAGCTCGTGCCCGGCTGTTGCGTCTACCAACATTTCGATTTTGGGAAGTGGAAAGTTGTCCTTTGGGCATGCCTTGTTTAAATCCGTGAAGTCAATACACATTCGCCATAGTCCCGTAGGTTTCTTGACGAGGACCACGTTGGCGACCCATGCAGCGTATATTGCCTTCTGGATGAAGTGGATCGTGATGAGCTTCGTGATCTCAGCATGCATGGCCAGTTGCCTCTTCGCATCATAACTTCGTTGTTTCTGGGTGACCGGTCTGAAGGAGGGGTCGATGGTGAGCCGGTGGCAGATTACATCGGTGGAAATGTCGGGCATGTCTGCGTAGGACCACGCGAACACCTCAGCGTTGTCCTGGAGGAACTTGATGAGGGCGGAGCGGATGGTGGGACTGAGTTTCGAGCCTATTCGAACCTGGCGGTCCTTGTGCTCATTGGAAAGAGGGATCGTCTCTGTCTCTTCCACTGGTTCTGCGTGGGGCGTGTGAGCTAAGTCGCGGGGGTCTTCCGGGGGGCTGCCCCTGAGTTCTTCGATGTTTCCCGGGTCCACGGGGTCGTCCCCCAGTGCCGATTCCGTGACCGAGAGCGTCTCCGTCGCCTTGGGCGGGCGCTGGTTTGTTTTGGTGAGAGAAGTGGCATAACATGTCCGGGCTGAGAGCTGGTCTCCTTGCACCTGGCCTGACCCCAAAGGTGTTGGGAATTTCATCAGCAGGAGATGGGTGGATACGATGGCTCGCATCTGGTTTAGCAGGCCACGACCAAGGATCGCGTTGTAGGCGGTCGGTCAATCGACCACGAGGAAAATGGTCAGTGTGGTGGTGGTGAGGGGCTCGGAGCCCATAGTGATTGGCAGAGTTATAATGACAAGACCCATCCCAATCCCCCTGGGATTACCGTGGAATGTACCCTGCTCCCGTCCAACAAGGGGTGTCAGACAAGGGATAACCAAGAGCCACTACCCAAACGGGGCATCCAGAGTGCGCAAGGACCGATGGAGGAGGTGTGCAATGTCCCAGTCTCTGCTGCAATCGCATCCGAAATCAACCTGAAGGACATTAAAACCAAAAGCTGTGAGTGGACAAAAACCAATAAGTTCATCAAATACATTTATAAGACATTTATGCCCTCCAATAAAAACGTATGCATGCCACGAAAACCAGTAACCAAAACGTTTGCTCAACCGAGCCATTAGGGCCTTAGCCCAAAAACCGTTAACCAAAAACCAAGTGTGGGAACTCAGCCCAAAACAGTGGAATATCACAACCATACATAAACAACCATGTGGGCCACCGCCCAAAGCCATAAATATAAATCCAAAAATCCAAAACCATTTAGGGTCCCCGACCCGACATACCATTTCATAACCAATAATCCATTTTTACCACATAACACATATCCAACTGAAAAGCCATTTCATAGATTCATTCATCCATATTTTACCATTACCATCACCAGCATCCCAGATGCTTAGCGTCCCAGACGCTTGACGTCCCTGACGTCATATCTCACGGTTTAATAAGCTACGCTTGCTGCTCGGGGTCTCTCCGGGTCCATATATCTGACATCCCTGACGTCAATCATAGCAATCCTGCTCCTGAGTCATCATACGGTCCGGCTGCTCCGTATAATGACCCCTCGCAGGCAATGCACCGTGACTTCCCCAGTGTCCCAGACATCTGGAGGAGACCATCATATATCCTTGTATCCAGATGGTATATGGAAAACAGTTTTATTAAATCCTTTTATCACATCATTACAATGGGCCCTGCCCGAAATTTCCATAAAACCACATAATTCCATTTAGGGTCCCTGACCCAAAATCACAATTATTAAATATAGGGTCCCAGACCCGAAATCACAATTATAATCCAATTGGGCCTTATGCCCGATTTTATGAACCACTGGGCCCACGACCCGATTTGTAAACCAACTGGGCCCGCAGCCCGACTTATATACCCACTGGGCCCACGACCCGAATTCGTAAATCAACTGGGCCCCTGGCCCGATAACATAACTCAAATGGGTCTCAGCCCGATTACATATCAACTGGGCCCCTGGCCCGATTTCATTAACCAACTGGGCCCCCGGCCCGATTACGTACTCAAATGGACTCCAAGTCCGAAATTTCCAAAACAAGTGGGCCTCAAGCCCGAGTTTATATTTCCAATTTCAAAACCATTTCATCATATTATATCCAAGTCATAAATATGGAAAATCCAAGTAAAACCGAAAAACCTCGATTTACGTGCAAGCACGTAAATCGCCTCGAAATACGTGAAACCGTACAATTTACCAACAACCAAATCAACATCATACAATCACAACCATAATCCATATAAAACATTTAAGCATGCATAGAATTTATAAAACCAAAGTCCACTCACAGACCGTTTAACCGTGTGCCTCGATACGCGTGCCATAGACCTTCCCGGGCCACATCACTATCACCGGGACTCCCAATCCTGTCCAAATCACATTAGAGGGTCACTAACCTTCACATTAACATCCTATTAAAGTCCCGTAATTTTCCCGAATTTTTAACTATTTTTAAACTCGATTTAAAACCTTCGGACATCCCGAATAATATCGAGACGGTGTCCGATCGACACGAAACCAATCCCAAAATGTTCGTTACATCAAATAGATTAAAAGTCATGTTGGAAGTTTCCCCAAAATACCCTTCACGCGCCCCCACGCGCCAGGTCAACACTCAGGTCAACCCTGATGACGTCATGCTACAGTAACCGGGTTCTGAAACCGGGTCTGTAACCGGGTCGCCGTCGACCCACGGCTTGACCCGATCACAGATCGAGTTTCAGACCACCATTTTTGATACGGTTTGATCCTATGGACTCGTCATAACCTCCTCTACGGTTCTGTGACATCCAAATTCATTTTTAGGTTGATTAAACTACCTGAAATCTGACATGAAAATCGGCTGAGAACTCAGGTCATCATCTCCGGCGACTCGTCGAGATTCCGGCTGTGGTTCATGGTCCAAAATGGTCGTATAGGTTCCTAGGACATGTCTCAAAAACAACCAAACATTCATAACGTTAAAAACGGACGTTTCAAAGCAGGGAAGTAAATCGGGTCTTCACGGGTTTCTGGACTTACCGCCGCCGTGTCGGCGCCGTGGGCTGCCCAGTCGTGGTCTGAGTCGTCCTAAGGTCACACTGATCCTAACCCTACGTTGGTTCGAGTCCAGGTATGAAGGTTTGGATGGTTGGATCGATTTGGGCTGTTCGGGTTCCTCTCGGGTGTGTGGGTTTTCCGGCCGTGCAGGGTGGCCGTGAGGTGGTGGTCGTCGTCTGGAGGTGGCTGGGGTCTGTCTGGAGGTGTCTGGTGTGTGAGGCTGGGCTGTGAGGTGGTGGAGTGATCGTGCAGAGAGTGAGAGTGCACGGGTTGGATGAATGAAAAATGAGAGAATGATATTTGATGGATTAAAATGAAGGGTGAGGATTCAATCTTGAGTTCAAAATGAAGGGTGAGGATTTGAGGAGAGGAAATAATTAATTAATTAAATGGCCAACATAGATCCCTGATTTAGGGAATGAAGGGGATGATGACATGTGTGTAACGACCCGAACCGAGAATAATAATATTTTAATGTAAAAAGACTATTTTGCCCTTGAAGGGGGAAACTTTGACTTTTGACCCGAGAAACAATTTGGACTTTGACTCATGACTATGACGTAGGTCGGGACGTAACGAATCCGTAGACAGGCGGCACGCCGAAATCGGAGTTCGTATGAAGAAGTTATGGTCAAGGAAGCGTTTTAGCGGAAATTACGAACCGAGAACAACGGAATAAAATATTAATTTATTACGAGAATCCGTGCCAACTAATATTTAAATCCAACCAGTGGATTGGTGACAAGTGTCACCCATCCAAGCCCATACTATTCCAATAAAGCAACATTACACTATTCCTTCATTTTATATTCATTTATTTTTCCCTCCATTTAATCCTAGCCATTGGATTTTCTGCCCAAATGCATCCTAGCCTTCTATTTCCTCTGCTTTTTCTGCTTCATGCACGATCACTCCCTGTTTTCTCTCAAACACACACAAACACTCTGCCTAACTCAACCCGTGCATCTTCTTCCATTTTCTCTCAAACCAGGCGATCGAACCAGCAACCCTCATCGCACCAGACGACCACCCACAGCACCACCATCATCTGCTCACCATCACCCTGCATCACCGGCGACAACCAGCCCATTTCCCCGCCTGAAAATCCCGTCCAAAACACAGACCCGAAACGCTAAAGAATCGGGTCCAAGAAGCAAACCGTGACAGCCACACCACCTCGACGCAGGGGAAGCTCCAGTCTGCACCGTGAGGACCCCAGGAGCGTAACTGGACGACGGCGAAGCCTGCGGCGGCGACACGGCGGCGGTAAGGTCGAAAACCCGAAAGCCCCGTTTTGATCCCCTGTTTCGAACCAACTTGTTTTAATGCCTAGAAATCGATCTATTGTTTATGGAAATGTCCTAGGGTGAGAGACGAGCTGTTTGGGACCAGTTTGGACGACTGAAACGGCGTGGATCGCCGGAGAAGACGATCGGACTTTGACCGTGAGTTTCAACGACGGACTGGTGAGTTTCTCCTAGTTTTCTTTCCGTTTTGAGGTTGTAGAACCATAGAACAGACCTAGACGACCCTATAGGGATGAATCCCGTCGAAAATGGTGGCTGGAATCGTACGGTGGAATCGGGTCAAGCCGTGGGTCGACGACGACCTGGTTCCAGTCAAACGGGTCTGACCCGGTACTGTAGCATGATGACGTCATCATGCTGACGTCACTTCTGACGTCATGATGACGTCATCATGTCAGATGTTGTCAGACCAGGGACCAATCAGAACATGCCATGTGTCACCTGACAAGTGTCAGTGAGGACGTCATGCTGACGTCAGCAGTACTGTAGCAGCGTTGACCCACGCGTTGACCAGGCGCGTGGGGGCGCGTGTGAACAGTGATTTTGGTGGGGCCGGTACCATTTTCAAGGTTTCGACGATACGGATCCAATGGAGGTGGTTTCGTGTCGATCGGAGATCGTTATATTAGTCAAAATGGGGTTTGAAGCACCGGGAATAGTGCCCGGGATGCGATTTTGAGGCGGATCTGTTCTAGGGTCTTGGTATTGATGTTATAGGGTCCTTAAGTAACCCTCAGGTATAAAAATACAGGTTTTTAGAGATCGTTGAGCAGCAAGGACCGAGTGTGAGTGGGCTGTTTGATTTATAAAAGGCTTGCATGCATAAACTGTTTTACTATTTCCACTTATGATTTCGATGAGTCTTATGAACTGTTTATATATGCTATTACAATGTTTTGGGCATGAGACCCGTCTGGATTATATGTGGATTTTGTTTGGGATGTCCGGGGGACATAGGGTAAACTATACTGTTATTGTACTATACTTTCCTACCTGTGTATATTGTCTCCTCCAGGGAGGGTCGTTGGCCTGGGTGGACCCTGGAGTAGTCACGGGGCTCTAACTGAGTGGAGTTGACCCCCGTTGGGCTGCTTACTCTCAGGAAGGCATGTTTATATACCTCGGGCAGTGACCGGGATACCGGGAGCTGATGTACCTAGAGAGTCTCGGGTGTGAGACCCTGAGTGGCAACGCGTAGCCTTAGAACCGTGACATCATTTGGGTTGGGTTTTACAGTGCACTGATATGTTAGTTTCACCTTTCGATTATTATTGTGGTTTATTTGTTATGATTTCATTATAATATTATATTTTCACTGCATGCAAGATTTGGAAAACGGAGGGGTAAAACCTTATGATTATTTTATTATTAAATTGATTTCTAAACTGTTATTTTTGGCCCACTCACCCTTGTTTTACTGACCCCTCCAGACCCTGACACGGAAATAGAGGAGGAGGACCCGGAGGAGGAGGCAGAGGTTTAGTTTGCCTAGCTGTGCACCTGTACACCCACTTGTGGGTAGGTTGAGCACCGAATAAATGTACTCTGACTATTGTGCTCACATGTTGTATTTTACTTTCCCTTGTCTGACAGTATCACTTTAAACACTGTGGTTGTACGTTATCTATCTATTTAAGTCTTCGGTTTTTATTTAAGGGTAATTTTGGTATGTTTAGAGTCATTGTCAGACGGGAGCGGGGCACGTCCCCGGGTGGTCCCAGTGGGATTAGGACGGGTCCTGTCATGTGTCACTCATCAAGGGTCCAGATTGGTTTGGATTAAAGTAATCAGATTTTATTATTATATTATTATTTTATTCCGACTCTCGGTTAGTTCGGTTTAATCGTAATTGCGTCCGTGACCATAACTTTTTCGTCGCACGTTCGATTTCGGCATGCCGCCTGTCGTTGGATTCGTATCGACGATACCTACGTAACGGTCCTTGGCCCTCGTCCATCGGACCTCCCGGTCAAAAAGTCAACATTTGACCCCTAATAAGCCAAATTACCAAAATACCCCTCAACTTCCTAACCTCATAACTTTCTCTACGAATGTCGGAATCGAACGTGCCACCTGTCTATGAACTCGTGACGTCCCGAACTACGTCACGGTCATCGGTCAAAGTCCGTTTGACCGCCCGATCAAAAATTCAACATTTTGCCCACGACCAGGGGCAAAACGGTCATTTTGCACATTTTGTCCGATTCCGCCCTACTAACCACCGTTCAACCTCACTAATCAAGATTAGTCACTAATATAATCCCGAAAATTCGGGACGGGTCGTTACATATAATCCCCTTTGGGAGGATAGAATCTCCCAAAAAACCGAGAAGAGGCGTGACCTTGCGGTCTAATTCCTTCTCGCTCAAGCCCATTCTTTGAAAAGCATCCCAAAAGAGTACGTTGACTGAACTGCCGGTATCGACGAGAATGGGGCCTACGTCGCAGTTCGATATTAACGCCCGGACGATCAGGGGATCGTCATGTGGAAACACGATGCCTCGCTTCTCCTCCTCTGAAAAGCTAATAGTTGTCCATCCGGCCTTTGCAACCTTGACGGGTCGGCTGGCGCCAATACTGAGTACTTGGTTGGATTGTGAAGCCCTGTTGAAGTTCTTCCTAGCCTGATTGGAGGTGATAGGGGAGGACAAAGTTGGGCCTCCATTGATGGTGTTGATTTGAAGGCGCGCCAGGGTGGCCTGTGCTCGGGTCACAAATTGGTCGAGTCTACCATCGCGGACTAGCTGTTCAACGATGTCCTTGAAGGCGATGCATTATTCAATGGTATGGCCGTTGTACTTATGGTACTGGCAGAAGGCCTCCTTGTTGACGACAGACCGGTAGTTTGGGTTTCTTGCCTTGGGCTTTGGGATCATCTCCTCCACACTTAACAAGACATTGTCGAGTGTCGTATTCAGAATAGTGTATGTCTCGAACCGGCGCCTGGGGCCTGCGCTCTCTGCTACCAATCCCCTGCCTTCCTGGGGGTTCCCGCGGTGAAAATCGTGGTCGTTGCGACCTGACCGTCCCCTCTTCTCCTGACCGCGAGAATCAAAGTGAAGCTTCATCTTCCCTGTTTCGGAACGATTGTCACCGTGACCATTGGGGTCTGGTTGAGTTCTTCCCGAATTTGTGGCTGGGGGGTTGGGTTGAATGTTTCTGCTCTCCTTTGGAGGAGTGTGGAAAAACTCGGCCTTCGCATGAATGCTGACCCTCCTCATAAGTTCGGCGTAGCTTCCCCACTCTTCCGTATGGGCCGCATATTTGAAAGGAGACTCCTTGAGACCACTCCGAAAGGCGTTGAATGCGGCCTTGTCATCCGTATCCTGGCAGCGAGAGTAC
Organism: Prinsepia uniflora; assembly: GCA_032719365.1. Taxonomy (NCBI): domain Eukaryota; kingdom Viridiplantae; phylum Streptophyta; class Magnoliopsida; order Rosales; family Rosaceae; genus Prinsepia; species Prinsepia uniflora. Next base: position 8,029,896 of record CM064868.1, on the reverse strand, counting down.
TCCAAACTAAACATTGCAGCATATTTTTGGAGGGTCTCGTCCTCCCTCTGCCCGATGGAGAATAGATCGTCCGTAGATACGAGCCTGATGGTTTGGATCATGAACTGACTCTAGAACGTAGAATGTAGATCCTCAAGGGAATCGATCGTGCCTGGCGACAGACGGTAGAACCAGTTCAGGGCCGCATCGGTGAGGGTGGAGCTGAAAATGAGGCACTGTTCGTCTTCTGAGGCATCGCAGTATGCCAAAGCAAAAGTGTAGTTGTTCCAGTGGGTGTTGGGGTCTCCTTTCCCGGTGTACAGGGCAATCTTGAGGGGTTTGACTCCAGTCCTGTGACGGGAGCGGAGGAGTCTTTCTGAGAAAGGGCCAGGGTTTGCCTTCTTCAAGGCTGGCGCTTTGCTTCTATCTTCCTTTGCCTCAAAGGCACGTACTTCTTTCAGGAGGGCCTCGATTTCTGCGCTCTGATCACTAGGCAGTTGGGTAGAAGTCTCATTCGGCCGTCGGGTCCTGTCTTGGCGGACCTTTGCTTATCTGCCTTGGGAGTAACTACCTGCCGTTGAATCTGTCTCGTCCTGCTGGTGCTCCCGCGAGTGGATTTCGCCCTTCCGGGGTGTCTGGCAACCTCTGTCCCTTGGCCCGTGATCCGGGTGTCCTGCTGCGACCTGGCAATCGGTTGAGCTGTGGCGCCGTACCGATGAGGTCCTCTCCCCTGACGTTTAGTAGGAGAGCCTAGCCGGTACGACTTGGCATTCTTCTAGCAGCTGTCGGGCATCCCGGTAGATCTTGGTTCCCGAGGGTCCTGCCCCTGTTGGCTGGATGAGGAGTCGACCAGAAGAGGCAGGGTTCGGCCTGTTCTGTCTTCCCGGCTGGTCCGATGACCTCTCGACTACAATGTGCGTAGCACGTGGCCTATCGGCCTGTGAACGGTCGGCCAGTTCCTTTCCCGGTTGGCCCTCGCGCTGGGACATCTTCACGAGGGCCATTGTGTTCGCGTACTGCTCCGTTAGGAGTTGGTTCTTCGCGTCGATTTTGGCGTTGTGGGCCTTCAGCGCGGCCACTTCACGCATCAAGTCGTCCAGCGTCTGCCGGTAAGCATCTGGGGCGTTCCCAGTTGTGTTTCCCCGGGTGAAGGGGGTGTGATTGAGCTCTCCCTCATCTCGTTCGTCCGACATGGCCTTGGGCAAGATTCGGGACGGCTGATCTGGTGAGTGAGAGCGTGGGTTGTTGTTTCAGGTTCCCACAGACGACGCCAATCTGTTGATGCAAGAAATGGATCAACTTAGTCTTGCCTCGCTGAGTTTCCTTCGTGATTCCTCTCGAAATATTGTGGCCTGCACAGGAAGAGGGTAAATGCAAAGGGACACCGGTGTGGTGCCGGCCGAACAGTCTCTGATGCCTAAGTCAGTTAAGTAGGAGTGTACTGTTGTAATTTAGACAGCGTGAGGGCAAGATTGTCATTACCTTTTGGAGGGGGATGCCCTTGTATTTATAGTAGCATTGAATATGTTTGTTGGTGTTTGTCAATGTGGGATAAATGTTGCTGCCCTTAGGAGCTGGCAGGTGTCCTGTGGTGACCCCGGATAGTATTTATGACTTGTCAGTAAGCCTGGCCGACCAGATTTGTTATTCCTAGGTCGTTCCTGGCTTTGTTGACATGATCTGAGGCTTGCCTGGGGCTGATAAAACAGGGACATGTCAGATCAATCTGGACCTTTGACCAAACCGACTAGATTGTGTATGAACACTCAGTTTCACAGCTTGTATAGGACGCTCTTCGTATGAGTTCAGCACCCTGAATGTACATGCATGATATATCAAAATCATAAATATGAATCAATGAGAAAAAAATACAAATGAAAGTTCCCACAAGAGGCACCACAAATTCACTAAATACTAGAACATGAGAAACAAAAAAGCTTCGTAATTAGTTGAACAACTTTCCTTACTCTTACCCGCAAGCAAGCAGCAGTAAACTACCTAATTAAAATAGCATCCTAATTAATGAACCCCTTAAAATATTTGAAAGCATGTGAAAATTAATAAACCAGAAGCTAATTAAAATCATTATCTTGATAATACATAAGGAAAGAAACCAGAACAAAGCAAACGCTACTGCCTTGGATATAAGAACCCCAGAAGCGTCGTCGGCCAGGACCAACTCATTAAAATCTTACATGAATCCGCTCAAGGCAAAGCAATTCGTTCTTAATCGCCATGCTTAGTTATCCAAATATAACACTCTCTTATTCAGCAAAAAAGTGCCAATTCAAAATTTCAAACACAAATTACAACACAGCTCCATAAATATAGCACATATATTGCGTATATATAAAACAGAACAAGGAGATCTCGTACTTACGTCTTTGTTGTCTCCCCTCTCAATCAATTTTTCCGAGGATAGAACCCAATCTCGTTAACAACATCAACCTCATATGGCCCAACTCTAAGGTTGAGCTCTATTGACTCATTTGTGCTAAATTCTCTCTTTTGAAGTGATAAAGAATGCAATTTGAATGAAAGATTCCATTTTGAATGAAAAAAAAATGCAATTTGAATGAATTTGAAAGTCACTCAGCTTGTGTACCAGAGAGGAGAAATGTGTGCACCTGCAGTCAAAACACTGAATTTACATGTACCTGCTGAAGTCTATATCCTCAGTCCTCAGTACTCCTCATCATTCATGTGGAATACATGCATGTGTTTTCTTTTATCGGCTATTGGAATAGAAAGAAAAATAATCAGAGAAACTTACACGGCTATTGGAATGAGAATTGTAATAGAAAGAAAAATAATCAGAGAAACTTACATTTAAAAACACTTGTAAATTTATAACCAAAATTACATAAAGGGACAATTTTTTTTTAACAACCAAAGACGAACCCATTGTTTAAGAATTGTAATTATTTGTTTTCCACTAATGAAATCAATGGTATTAGTTACCGAATGCAGCTCCAATTTTCGAAATGTAATTTTACTTATTCCCTTGCCCATATATATATCGAAGCGTAGTTTTAAAGTTTTTTTCGTGTGGATTTAGAATTCTGCATTTCCATTGTTATTTGACCACGAAACCCAAGGTTTCCACACTTTGAAATTCTGTGGTTAGCGAGTTCCACACATTCAGAGGGCCCAATACCAAATTTTTTTTTTTATTATTTATTTTCTTAAGAGCACGTCAAAGTGGCCTGGGCTAGGCAGCTTCTTGCCTCTTGCTTGGGCAATCCAATTTCTAATGGGTTGGAGTCAGTCTAGGAAGGGCTGAGCTAAGGGCAAGCCCAGAAGCTAATCTGGCCTTACTTTGGGCCGGAGTTGAGCTCTTGGCCCACAACCAATATTCATGTGCAGCCAATAGGAGGTGCCATGTGTCCCTTTTCTTTCTAAAATGTAGTTGTTTGACCTACTTTGTGCAATTTTTTTTATTTATTTATTCAAGTTTATGAAAAAAGATTTAATATTTTTATGAGCATCATTTAAAGAATAATGAGTATCCAATGAACATTTTTCAATTGTTTTATTTTTTTATAAAATTTAATATTTACTTCTATAAAAACTCAATATTTAATTATCATATATTATTATATTAAATTTGATAAAATCAAGATTCGTCGTTATCATAATGTCTAATTTTTTAAAACAAAATAAAAAATTTTCATTATTGGATAAGATTTCTAGATTATTATTATAATTAATAAAAAATTTAAGATTACTACATTATTATATTTAAAAAAATAATTACCAAAAAATTGAGTTCTTGCTCCTTATCCCTCCCTATTATAAACACAGTAAATAATCTTGAGCAAAATGTCATAAACAGTGCTATTTGGAGGACTAAATCTTGCATCTAGCTCCTTATTTTTATCTCTATCACTAAACAGGCTCTAATTAACCCAAATGTACGGGATATGAACATCATACACACCCTTCGATACTACAATATATATTACATACCGGATTTTTCTTCATAGTACTCTCTAGAAGAATAAACAATTGGCATTATATCTCGAGACTCGAGTTAACTTTACGTTTTTGTCCGCTGATATTGACTAGGAGCTAGACCTCCAAAGGCTTTCTACCTACTTCATCAACTAAAATATCTGGACCCGCTGCGATCTGCACCCAAAACACATAAGGTGGATATTCATTCCATAAGTAAACATGAGCCTTCCATTTCCATTAGGAGAGATGATTAACAAAATAAGAAAGGTGGCCTAACAAATAAGGAAGGTATATGCAACTCATCAATTGGCACAACGCTTGGATGCATTGGACTAACAAATACGGAAGGTGGGCTGCTTGCATAACCATATTGGACCTTCGAATAGGACGGGCTTAGGTCCAATAGGCTGATGGTTTTATCAAATCTCTCAATTTTTGGGAGTTCGCTAATATGCCCTATTACCACAAAAGCTAACCTAATCTACCTCATTTCTCCCTACCCAACCTCAACTAAGTTTTTTTTTTTTTTCATATATTTTTTGTTATCTTTTTTAATATCAAACACTAAGTTAAGCTAAGGGCTTGTTTACTTGCCATAAAAGGAATGAAATCAAATATAATGATTCTCATTATTTACTTCTCCTATATTTACTTACAACTAGGCCATCATTATTCATTCAAAGTAGGTAATCATATAAATTAAGGTAGATGTGTTAATGATTCCCAATACTTCTTTTCATTATTTTAATTTACTAAAATAACTTACAATTCTACAATTATTCCAAATACCCCAACCCAATATTAAAAAAAAAACCTAAGAACGTAGTGTACAAGCATAAATTACAAAAATTCTAACTACTAATGATGTTCTTATGTGAATAAATCATCATATTTTGAGTTGCCTCTTCAAGCAACTAAAAATATTATTTACACTATTTATCTATGTATATGATTACATGGAGATTATAATTTGATTTTCAATTATGCATTTCTAGAGCTAACGAAATTTTTAGGTAGATTATGACTTGTTTAATGTTCGTATGTGAATAAATCATCACATTTTGAGTTGCCTCTTCAAGCAACTAAATATATTATTTACACTATTTATCTATGTATATGATTATTGCATGGAGAGTATAATTTTCTTTTCAATTATGCATTTCTAGAGCTAATGAAATTTTTAGGTAGATTATGACTTGTTTAATGGTTGAGGAATTTATCTATATAGATTATGAAAATATTGCACTTATTTCTTTTATTATCATGCTTTTTATTTTATTAAGTAAAAATTTATACAATATCTGGACAATTTAAAAGTAGAGTTACATATGCATCTAAAGGGAAAAAAGAACATTTAATAAATCAAATCTTTTAGTAAATGAGTTTTGAGAGAGTGATCAGACAAAAAAACAAGATGTTAAAAAACTAGGTAAAAAAAGGACATCTTAGTAATCAATTAATTTTATTCCAATTTATAACGGTTGGTAAACAATAATAATGAAAATCAATCTTATTAACATTTTAAATCTATATAGTTATTAAATAGCTCATTTGAGAGTGATTACCTATTTTTGCGATTATCCACTTCTCCGATTACCCAAGGCTACCCATTTTTCCGATTACCCACTATTCCCATTCGTGGTAAATGTGCTTTAAAGGTTTTGTTTTTTGTTTTGTTTTATATATAAAAAATTTTGATTTTTTTATTGACTAAGCTTAAATTTAAATATAACAATGAGAATATTTAAGTCTCATCAATTATTAAATTAAAAGTTTAACAATCTATGATCATACTAGCCAGCAATGGTCCAATTAATGTCTCTCCTCATCATTAACACCCTTTTAAAATATTTAAGTCTTTATCATCTATTAAATTAAAAAGTTCAACAACACTAAACAAAAAGGCACCAGCCTAAGAAAAGTGCCCGAAGGCAATGAGACAAGCTTAAGCTAAGGCCAACAATTTCAAACCGAGGAATTCAGGGTCCATACTAACTATCTAGACTTATCATCATCACCATGCAAATTAAGCGCGGAAATTAAACAAGTTCCATAAGTATTGATAGAGTACTCTCGCTATTTGATGATAGGAGGGAGTCTCAACTCTCAACTGTCATTCATTCGCCTATATCCATATGGAAACCATGTTTAATGTCACTTACCAAATAAAGTGAACTTATCCAGCTGAAAAGGTTCATCATTGCCATTACCATCTAATAAGGGCAAAGTGGTCATCATTTGGTCATTGCATTCATCTTTCAAAGCTACAACCAAAGTGTACATCCATATGGCAATCGAAGAGGTATAATCTCATTTGGGTCTAGATAGGATTATTAAGTTTAGGGTAGAAGTTATCTCAACCCTGCATCAAAATAAGTGATTCAGTAATATGGTCTCATTCTATAAGCGCAATGTCTTCTTTGTGTAATCAATATACGGCTTCTCTACAAATCCAAACATGTATAAATGGATTATCTGAATCATATGACGTCTTCTAGCAGAGTTCGAAGTAATTCTAATGTGTGATTCTGTAATTCACTTATGTTTTCAAAATTTGTGGCTTGAATGTTATTTGTTACTATGACTGATGACACTTCTTCATAAAATGTGGGAATTGGAGAAGTACGCCTATCTTCAAAGGCACGCCTTTCGGATTTTCTCTCATTTCATCTACATATACATCATCAGTTTCTTCATCATCGAAAAATATGTCTTCCATATTTTCACGGTCAACTAGACCTCACAGTAGAACTGTTCCAAATTTCATGTCACTTCCTAAACAAAGTGAATTTATCAGGCTATAAAGGCTCTTCATTACCATCATAATCTAATATGGGCAAAGTGGCCATCACGCGGTCATTGCATTCATCTTTCAAAGCTGCAACAAAAGTGTACATCCACACGTCGATTGAAGAGATAACATCTTATTTGGGTCTTGTTAGGAATATTGGTACAAGTTTAGTGTGGAAGTTATCTTAGACTTGTATCAAAATAAGTTATGTAGTAACATGATCCCATTTCATACGTTCAATGTCTTCTCTTGTGTAATTGGTATACAGCTCCCCCACAAATCCAAACATGTATAATCGAGTTCTCTAAATCGTATGAGATTTTCTAGCACAGTCGGAAGTAACTCCAATAAGTGATTCATTGATTCACCAATATTTTCAATAATTTTAGCTTGAATATTATTTGTTATTGTGACCGATGACACTTCTTTGTGAGATGTACAAACTATAGAAGTATGTCTATCTTCTAGGGAAACGCCTTCCTAATTTTCTCTCACTTCATCTACATGCTCATCATCACTTCCTTTAAACATTAGGAAATATGTCTTCCACGTTTTCACGGTCAACCGGACCTAAGGGTTTCCATCAATTCAATGTCTTCTCTTGTGTAATTGGCATGGGAACAAATCCACATGCAAATGTGCAATAATCAAGTTCTCGGAATTGTATGAGGTTTTCTAGTGCAGTCTAAAGTAATTCCAATTAACAGATGTTTTAAAAATTTGTGACTTGAATGTTATTTGTTATTGTTACGCTGTATTTTTTATGCCTTTCAAAATTTCTCACTTTATCTGCATCATGCTCATCATCACATTCTTCATCATCGGAATATGTCTTTCATGTTTTCAAAATCGATTGGATATAAAATATGGAGATGTTCCATCAACTTAATGTTTTCTCGTGTAATAAGCATACAATTGGCGTAGGCTTGAAGCTAACCTTTTAAGTCATAAAAAATTAACTCAATATTTTAATTGAGGGCATTGTTGAAATTTTAAAATAGATAGATAGAGATATTTTTGGTTGTTTATTAAAATTTTGTTCTTGAATTATTAACTTGTTGACTGTTTTGTCCTTATTTGTTAACATTTTGGTCTTCCGTCCTTGTGTGTAAGAAAAAAAAGTTGTGGCATACCTCTATGTCATCAACCCTTAAAGTCGGATAGAACTTTTAAGTTTTTGTAATTGAGTCAATATTACCAATTGGAAGTAAAAAGCAGCCAAGGCTGCATTTACTAAACACTACACTTATTGTTTAGGGTTGTATCAATGGCAGAGAACTTACAATGTAGCTCCCCACCATCAAAAGAATGGGGGTGTGTTAAAATCTATCGTATCTCCAATCTTTCCAGCTGCCATTGAGGGTTGATTTCTTGAGCTCTATTGAAGATCCAATCCAATGGGCCCTCAACAGCATTCTCTATATATTTGCTATTACATACATTCCATAAAGCATTCTTGTCTTCACCGCGAAAACCTTGCATTCCATAAAGCATTCTTGTCTTCACCACAACGCTCGTGAACATCCATCATCCTCTCAACAGACCTGCAAATCCCGCTGCATCGCCAGTCGAATGAAGCAGCACAGACATTGTCAGTTAAAGCCCTCATCATACAATCTGCAATACACATTCCACACCATTAAGATTTAAGCAGCAGTTCATCTACTTGAATACTTATAAAGGAAAGGCAAAAGAATTCTCGAATTACCAGGTGGGGTGCCACAACAGAGATTCCTATCATCCACCTGTTGTACGTCTAAACCAATAAACCAAGACCCCAAAGAAACATCCTCATTCGCATATTTGTGCAGCACATCCCTTGGACAATGAAGAAAGATGGAAAGAGGACATGAATCAGATTCAACACTAAAAATGCAACTAATAGACAAACTACAGTCCATAGTGACGATGAACTTACTGGTTTACTGATATGTAAGTTGCCAAGTCTTTTGAGATAGCATATAATTGTCCCGTAGCATGGCGAAAATACTTGTTTCCTATCTCACCAAATTTCCAGTACTCAGGTTCATGGTATTTCACTCCCCTATTACACAATGAAAACACCATCAAAACTATATTCACCAGTATCCATATAAACATTGAGCTAAAAATAATAGACCACTCATGCAGCTTACTTTCGTGCAAGGACTGGACCTGATTTCATGCAACCAATGTATACTCGGGGCTTCTCACGGTGCCTAGATAGAATCATTCCTAGTGTTGCTGTGGTAAATGGAAGGCAAATTAACTCAACAGGACGAAAAGGGGATAAATTGCAAAGCTGAGCAATAGTGTTTGGGATAATTCCCATGTTACCTAAATTTACATGAACATCATCATCAACCTTGACATAATATTCAGCATCCCACAAAGCAACAGCTGTGGAAAAATAGGTCTTTGTCTTGGCTGATAATTCCAGGTAGCCTTCAACATGGTTCTGCATATATAGCATGAAATAATAATTGTGACAGGCATGCTAGATGCCTTTTAAGAAAATGAGATGTTGTGCTACATAAAATAAAATAATTCTGGCTGTAAAATGGACTAAGAAAAATCACCAGCCTCAAGAAGTCTCGATAGAGGAGGTCCTCTGCTTCAATAGCTTTATCAAGAATACCACCAGTTGTTGAACTAGTAACAAAAGAAAAATCAGTATATGTTGATATTTTACACATTCATATTCAAATAGCCTATGCGAACCAGTAGGGACAGGAAAAAGAAAGTGATTATAACTCATTGATGCATATTCACAATAAGACTTCATTAGAAAATCTGCTCATGATATGAAAGAGGCTTCGCTAAATGTAAACTCTACTAGACCCATTATTATATCTTATTTGATGCCAACAATAACCTCACCACCTATGCTTTATGCTCACCTGTGACCTATAACAAACCGTATGACTATTCCTATATCTTCTTCCAACTTCTTTAGTTCCTCACCTGGTAAAGTCAATGAGAAACCATTATTTATAGCTAGAATAAGAAATTCAAAGTCTCAAATAGCACGCTAACATCACTTAAATTAAACTGAAACGTAAAGTGCACCTTGCGGCATCCAAGTTGCACGTATGGAATCTCTTCTTTTTCGGCTGTTGAAAGCTGTATTGATCCCTATAACCATGAAGTATTTTTTTTCCGAAATTGATTGAACAGTCTTGGTGTTTCCTGATATAGAAGAGCCAATATGTACAGACTCATGTGTTCCCCTAGCAGCCGCTAATTTCATCTCCAAATGTGAAATTGTTTTATTTAGCTCCCTGCATTCATATTTAGCAATAAGCTTTGTGTTTTGGAGCTTTAAAAACTGGAACATTTCTTATAACATAAAGGTTGCTTCAAAAAAGCATCAGCGTGGCTTACTGAATCACATGATTAGTAGCTTTCCGTGGACTGTCATTGGATGCGTGCTTTATAACCTTCAAAGATAAGCACAAAATGGATAGCTTACCATCAAGAACGCATCATTGACAAAGGATTAATAAAGTTCAATAGATCATCTAAATGAATAACTTAAACAGAAAATGATACGACAGAAAATAGAGGAAATGATATAGATCTCTCCCAAAGTTAAGAGCTTCTTCAGATATCAAAACATGATGGCATTTTCATAAACTATTTGTTATGCAATTGAGGACTTGAAACATGAGAGCGAAAGCACTTACAATATTCTGATTAAAGCCATCAGTTTCAGAATATGTTCTTTCAGGCACCATCCACAACCTGATAAAATTTCTTGGTTATATTGACAATCATATACTGCATTGGAGAATACATCAAGAAATAGAAGTAGGCACGCATTGTCTTTTTGCGCATCATTGGCATTTATACATAAACCTTTTGGAAAAAAAAAAAAAAAGAACATTGTACCTAAAATAATGAAACTTTCATATCACTTAAACCAGAAAAGAGGTGGACTGCACTGCCCTAATGCCTATAGACACGCACCATTAATCAGCAGGTCCAGATCAATATTATGAAAACATCTCAGATTGTAAATAGCTGATAATATCAGGCATGTAACTGGAACATAAGCAGCATTTTGACTAAAATCCAAACTAAATTAGAAAAAAAAAAATTCCTTAAAATATAATCAATTCAGCCCCATTTAGCCATAGAACAATCCCCTAACGCAACTGGCGTAAGCAGCCAACAGTAGCCGCTTAGCACATAAAATAAAAAATATTTTCCACAAAATTTAACATTGCTAAAATGCATAATGTACTCAAAACTAGCACTGAAACTAAATAAAAAGTGCAAATTTTAAGCAAGAAACAGAAACCCATCTGAGAAAATTACCTGTTGGTAAATAAAACTCCAAAGCAGAAGCTGCAGAAGCATAGCAGCAAAACCCAGTTCCTTGATATCACATTCTTTATTGCTACCTCTCCTCCCCACCCTCTGCTCTTCATAGACATTTCGATCCAGCAATGCCTTTGCTTGCTTAAAATTAAACACAAACAGACAAAAAATTGAAAAAGATGCAGAATTGAGGAAAAGTAAATTGAAGAGAATGAAACTGGGAAACCCAGAAAAAGAACAGAAGAAGAGTCACCTTCTTGAGTCCGACTAGTCAGTGTTGGACACACTCTCTCGCACTCACAGAGACAAGAGAGGTGCACTGAGGAAGACACACTAACTGCCTCCTTTAATATGCCAAATTACTAAACCGTCCCTTATGAAAAAACGTTCATCACCATGTAACTGAGCGTGAATTTTATGTAACTCATGGAGCTCCATATTTGTTTCTGTTCATTTCTAGTCAAATGGATTTAGTGGAGATCTAACACGTTAACTATCCCATTTTAACTATTGATTAATGTTGTCGGCCTCTGTTATTTAGTTTCAAATTGTGTAACATAGATTTATGGCTGTTTCATATTGCACTAAGTTGAAATAATTAAGACCAAACAAAAGTTGTTGAAGTAATTAAGGAAAATATATAACTACAATCAAAATACTCGTTTCATAATTCATACTCGTTTCATAATTCTAGTATTGTTATGAACATTTATTGTGTTAAATACTATATTTTTCATCTATACATTGGATTGTGTTATAAAATAGTTAAATAATAATACAATAACAAAATACAAATAAGACAACGAAGCTTGAAAAAACATCGACCAAAGTACAAAGAGGACAACAAGGTGGACTGTTCCATTACAAGAGCACACAACTCCGCTAAAGAAATGATGAATGTTAACCAATGAATGATTCCAAAACCAACTAACTACAATATGCAATCGACTTGAAATAATTGCTGAAGCATGGAGATTTTTCTCCTTTGGTGTGTCTACAAAAGGGATATCCAGCCATTGATTTTTATTTTTTTTTTCTTTCAAAAAACATTGATTTGAATTGAGGTTTTTTCTAAGTTACTTTTGTCTATGAATATTCCAAAGAAACCAGAATCTGTCCTCAAATTTTATACATTATTGGTGGCGGATAAAAGAGTAGGGAATGGATTTGAACTTTGAAGCCATTGGAGTTCGGATTCCCAAAACAAAATAATATTTTTCATCGGATTACATATTTATGGGATTAATATATCATAAATTTATAATAAAATGAAAATAAATTAAGAAGCAGATAAGATATGCATGAAAATTTAGGTAATACTAATACCTTTGTCACTCGAGTAAACATACAAAATCTCAGAGGCTGCCAAAGTGTTTTTTTTTTTTAAATAACTTTTTTCTTTGTATTTTTGACTGGAAAAAAAAACACACAATAAAAGAGAGGACAGACAACCTCTGACTTGTTTTAGCTGAAAGAGTAATTGATTGATTAAAAAATTTCGGAAAAAAAAAAAAAGAAAAGTTGATTGATTACAAAAGAGACTACATTGCGTGGGATGGGACCCAACCCTTGGGTAGCTAATTAACTATTAAATAATTAATTAACTATTAATTAATTAATTAACTACTCTAAGAAGCCAGTTTTTGTCAAAATGGCATTTTTTACTCTGCTGAGGTCTCTTCCTTTCAGTGTTATTCCAATCCCCTCACACACAAAGGAAATAAGGGGAAATTAGGCGAGTAGAGACCAGGTAGAGGACAAGGAGAGAAGAAAGGTAGGAAGAATAGAGGTGAATGAGGGCCTCACGGTTGAGAAACCGTAGGGAAAACTAGGGGAACCGTAAGTTCCCATGTCAGGTTTTCAACTCACGACCAAGAATCGAGCCAACAGGTGTGCTAGTGCACTCCTAGAGGTCGTGCGATCTTTTTGAGTCAGGAAAGGGTAAGGTTGGACGTGGAAAAGTTGTGAGGGTTCTCCTAGACACCATGGCCGAAAAGGTGGAAAGATCGAATGGTGAGGTTTCATAAGTATTTCATATTTTTGAATTCATAGATAACTTCTATACCTAATTTAGATGAATTTCGATATTTTTGGAACGTTAAAAATGGATGTCGGGAGGTTGAGAAACGGATAGGTCACCGGGGGGGGGGGGGGGGGGGGGGGGGGACCCGAAACTAGGAAAATGGGTCGACCTACCAAAGCTTGAGGGTGACTTAGTTGGCGTGTGGCAACGCGTGCAGTGTTTTCGGGGACAACGACCAACACGAAAATTGTTTTTCTGTCTTATGGTTATAATGGTATTAAATATGAGTTATTTGGACATTCCATGAAGAAGTTATACCTATCCAAAGTTTATGGGTTCTATGTATATGTTTCATGATTAATCATGGAAATTGAAATTAAGTTGTAACAACCCGGAACTTCAAAAAGGGTAAAAATGTAAATTTGAAAAAGATTTATATAAAAATGACGATTTTACCCTTGTGAATAGTGTGTTCAAATCTTGACTTTTTGATTGGCAGGTCGAACGGACGTTGGCCGATGACCGTGATGTAGTTAGGGACGTCACGAGTCCGCAAACAAGTGGCACGCCCGATTCTGACGACCGAGGAAGAATGTAACGACTCATCCCGAATTTCAGGATTAGATTAGTGACTAATCAGGATTAGTGAGGTTAATCGGTGATTAGTTGAGCGAAATCGGACGAACGATGCAAACTGACCGTTTTGCCCCTAGAATGGAAAAATGTTGACTTTTCATTCGGATGGTCAAATGGACTTTGATCGATGACCGTGACGTCACGAGTTCATAGATATGTGGCATGTTCAATTCCGACATTCGAGGAAGAAGTTATGACGTTCGGAAGCTTAAGGGCATTTTGGTAATTTTGATTAAAAGAGGCAAATAGTTGACATTTGGACAGGGAGGTCCGATGGCCGAGAGCCGAGGACTGTTACGCAGATCGAGATGATACGAATCCATAGGCAGGCGACATGCTGAAATCGGACTTCGAACGAGAGAGTTATAGGTCACGGAAGTTCGGTTTCACTATGCACGTACTTCGAGGCATTGTTGATTTGGCAAAATCTGATTGGGAAGATATTTTTAGTGGGTCCTATGGATGAGTAACAAGTGTCACTCATCCCATTGGCCAATATCCCTAAAAAGTGGATCTACTTAATTAAATATTATTATTTCTATTATTATATAATTAATCCTAACAACACTAAATCCTAGCCATCCATTCCTTTTAATCTTTAAATCCTCACCATCCATTATTTCCCTCTCTCATCAGCCATCATTATCTTCTTTGTTTATCTTCACAACCCGAACCCCCATTTTCTTCATTTTCTCCATATTTCAAACAAACACACAAACACACCACCCTATTTTCCTCATCCTATCACCTGGTGTAACACCCCGGAAATTCGAGGATTTCAATATTGTAATTTAATGAATCAATTGACGCTTTTACCCTTATGATGGGTATGGCCAATTGTTGAATTTTTTATGGATGAATTAAACGGACTTTGACCTATGACCGTGACGTAGTTCAGGACGTCACGAGTTCATAGACAGGTGGCACATCCAATTCGGACGATCAAGGAAAAAGTTATGACTATCGGAAGTTCAGGGGCATTATCGTAATTTGGACTTCCGGGAGGGGAAAATGTTGACTTTTCTTTTGGCAACTAATTTTCAGTTGACTCAAGGACCGTCAGGTAGGCCTCGACGTCCTGAGTCCGTAGACAGGCGGCACGCCGAAATCGGACTTCGTACGAGGAAGTTATGGTCAGAAACGTGAAATCGGGAGGTTCGTGTCTCGGTTTTCGTGTCGAATATTTTATTCTAAAAATTATGATTGGAGGAAACCTGGTGAGTGACAAGTGTCACTCACCCATTGGCTAGATTGGATCAGATCCACTATGGGATTAAATAGCATTAAAATCAACTTTTAAATTCAGCCCTTGATCTGATATACCCCTGATCTAATCTTAGCCCTTGATCTCATTTCTGAGATCTAATCTGGGCCGTCCATCCATTTCCCTCCATTTCTATATAATTCTCACCCGACACCCTCACTCACTGCTCATTGATCCACACTGGCGCACTACACCCTATCTCTGTGCCTGTGTGTTGCTGGACTCACGGGGAAGGACTGAGGCACGGCGGCGGAAGGCGGCAGACGGCGGCGAGGTGAGCTGGTTTCAAAACCCGAAACGGTTTCAAAAACCCAGAATTTGGTAACTTGAATTCCAACGTTTAGTTTTGGTTTTTATTTACCCTAATCAACTCTAGGAACTGTTAGGAACCTATTGGGATCAATTGTGTGACCGGAGGTAGCCTGAACGGAGTGCAAACGGCGACGGGAACCGGGTCTGTTCATCGAGGTAAGCCTTCGATCCTATCTGTGTTTATCGATTTTGATTCCATAGAACCCTTCCTGAGATTAAGACGAACATCTAGGAACAAACCAGAGTGAAAATGATTGAGAACTAAGGAAATAGTGACCGGGTCATGATCGCGGGTCTGATCGACCCAAGTTGCAGGAATACGGGTCAACCCGTCTGAGGACAGAGGTGATGACGTGGCACCCTGTCAGACTGTCAGGTGACGTGGACCAACAGTGAGCCGACACGTGTCACATGTTAGTGCACAGTCAGCACTGACATGTCAGTGACGTGGCCCAGTCAGGGACTGCCACGTGTCACTGACATGTCAGTTATGTGGACCAGTGCCGTGCTGACATGTGGCACATGTCAGATTTGACACGTGGCCTGACAGATCAGTGAGGTCGACCAATCGGATGTTGACACGTGGCACCTGTCAGAGTCTGACATGTCAGACCTGACAGCTGTCAGATGACGCCAGCATGACGTCAGCAGGGACTGTTCCTGCGTTGACCGACGCGTTGACCGGCGCGTGGGGGGCACGTGTGAACAGTGTTTTTGGTGGGACCACCACCATTCTTTAGGTTTCGACGATCCGGATCCAATGTCGATGGTTTCGGGTCGATCGGAGATCATTAAGTTGATCAAAATAAGGTTTATTGCCTTGGGAAGCGCATTCGGACGGCTTTTCCCGGCCGGTTTCAGCCTAGGATTTCATGGTTGAATGTTAGGGGTTTAAATTGACCTTTACGAATACTTTGGACTTGACAGGGATTGTATAATTGTACCAGATCGAGGGTATACGCTCGGTTTTCAGCAGGATTGTACTGTGAGTGGGCCGTTTTCATTAAACCCTTGCATGCTTAAATGTTTTCTGATTTACTTATATGTTCACATGTTGGAATCTATAAATGGTTTTGATGATATTGAGATTTCGGTTAGGGCACGTTTCACGGTATTTGGGCATGAGACCCGTTTGATGAAACGTAACGATCGGTTCAGATTTTACCTATGTATACATATATGTTTGCATATGGATATCAATAAAATGTATTTGGTACTGCACTGTATAGATCCTTCCATATTATATTGTCTCCTCCGGATGAGGTACCCCGGAGAGGTCACAGACGTTTAGAACGTCCAGCGTCTACGACGCTAAGCATCAGGGATGCTGTAACCGAACAGGGTTCGGGGATTGAACTCGGAATTGAGACCCGAGTGGCACGCGTAGCCTTGTGATTGTGACCTTATCGGACGTCAGGGACGTCAGACATCAGGGATGTCGGGATTGGAGTGTATAGTGCAGTGGCTAAAAATTATACTTATGGTTTTATTACATGCCTTATGATTCATGTTATATGATTTATGATTTTAAATGATGATGCATGCATGTTTGGAAAACGGAAGGGGTAAATTATATGTTTTACTTATCAAATGATTTTGTAAACTTGAGTTTTGGTCCACTCACCCTTAATGTTTTTGGTAACCCCTCCAGGTCGTGATACTGAGGTAGAGGAGGAACCTGAGGCTGAGGCATAGATCTACTCCTGCGTACCTGAACCCCTGTTGGGTGGTGTACCCGCAGGTTTACTATAGAGTCGTGCTCGCAACTTGTAATTTTGGATTTCATCCCTTGTCTGACATTCGTTTAATTCGGATTTGATGTATGACTTTAATTTGGTTATTTATGCATTTGATGTTTTGAGGTTAAAATTGGTATGAATTATTGGGTGTCAGACGGGAGCAGGGCACGTCCCCTTGTGATCCCTGTGGAATCGGGGCGGGTCCTGTCACCTGGTGTGAGTAAGGGACTGAGAGTGATAACCAGACGGGTGAGGACACGACGGCAAGCCATGGCGGTGGACGGCAGCCGTGAAACCCCACAAACCCGAGAGCCACGATTTCGGGTCAAAAATGGTGGACGGGGTTTTGACGTGTGTTGAATGGGTTGGTCAATCCCATTAAGTTCTAGGGAGTGAGACGAGTTTGTAGAGCTTGGATTCGAGGAGAATGGTGGCCAAAACCGTGAGATATCGACGGGGGAAAGTTGGGCTTGCGGTTTATCGTCCAACATGTAATTTCTAGCCCCTGTTTTTAATTTCTGGGTTAAGGGATCTGTTGGGGAGGATGAGACGGTGAGAATGGGACAAACGGGGAGTGTTTTGGTGGTCGGACGGTGGAGAACCGACCAGGTCAACCCGCAGGTCACGACGACCTGGTTGTAGACCCGGACTGAGGACAGGGATGACTGACGACGTCATCCTGCTGACGTCATCATGTCAGGTCTGACATGTAACGACCCGTCCCGAATTCCGGGATTGGATTAGTGACTGATCTTGATTAGTGAGGTTGATCGGTGGTTAGTAGGGCGAAATCGGACAAAATGTGCAAAATGATCGTTTTGCTCCTAGTCGTGGGCAAAATGTTGACTTTTTGGATCAGGCGGTCAAATGGACTTTGACCGATGACCGTGACGTAGTTCGGGACGTCACGAGTTCATAGACAGGGGGCACGTTCGATTCCGACATTCGAGGAGAAAGTTATGATATTCGGAAGTTGAGAGGCATTTTGGTAATTTGGCAGAGTTGGGGCAAAATGTTGACTTTTGACCCGGGAGGTCCGATGGACGAGGGCCAAGGACCGTTACGTAGGTCTCGTCGATACGAATTCGTAGACAGGCGGCATGCCGAAATCGGAGTTTCGACGACGAAGTTTTGGTCACGGGAACGAATTAACGAACCGAGACTCCGATTAAAATAATATTAAAATATTAAATAGTGACAGTTGACTGTACACACCTGGATGAGTGACAAGTGTCACCCATCCCTTGTTTTAGGGCCTAAAACCAGCTCCATGATTCCTTCCAAACATCATCATTCCTACACCATCATTCCTTCATCCTTTTTCCTCCATTTTCTTCTTCTTTTTTCCTCCATTTTCTTCTTCTTTGTTTTCTTACCCGTGAACATTGAGCAGCAGAGATTGGGAGAATTGAGCCCCCTCCACAACTGAGTTTGAGAGTGTGAAATTGAGAGGTTTAAGGATTGTTCTTCTGAGAAAATCACGAGAGATAGAGAGAAGGAGACGGGAACCGAAATCTTATTTTGAGAAAATTGGGGGGAAAATTCAAATGTCGAGTGATGGGCCGTGAGGATCGAAATGGAGCTCAATTCGAGCTTCCTGAGACCACTATGATCAGAATCGTCGAAAGAACGAAGGAATTTGGCGACATTTTGGCTCTGAACACACTTGGTGACAGAGAAGGAGTTTGAAGGTTGAGTCGTGATCGTGGAGTGTTTAAACGATGTAATTGATGTGGGGGAACTATTTCTCATGGTTCAGTGATGCTTCTGGGTGTATCAATTGGAAGAAATCAGCAGCCATTGACGGAATTCGATGAAGGAACAGTACCTGGGTGTTCTTCGTGTTCATCGTCGAATCGATGGATTTTAAGTAAGTAATTGTGTAATTGATGTTACAGACCTGTAATTGAACTTAAAATGAAACTAACTGAATGATCAATTGAAGGAATTAAGGCTAAATTGATAGGAAACCAACCGGGTCATCTCGCGGGCAAAAGGACCCGTTTATCAGACATACGGGTTAGGACGATGACACTGTAGCAGGCGCGTGGGTTTCACGCGCAGCCACTCACAGCGGCGCGTGACGGCGCGTGGGCACGAATCTCGAGGTGAGGTCAACATGACTTCTGTCCTATTTAATGTAACGAACATTTTAGGATTGGTTTCGTGTCGATCGGACACCGTCTCGATATTGTTCGGGACGTCCGAAGGTTTTAAATCAAGTTTAAAAATAGTTAAAAATTCGGAAAAATTACGGGACTTTGATAGGATATTAATGAAGAGGTTAGCGACCCTCTAATGTGATTTGGGCAGGATTGGGAGTCCCGGTGATAGTGGTGTGGCCCGGGAGGGCCGATGGCACGCGTATCGAGGCATACCGTTAAACGGTCTGTGAGTGGACTTTGGTTTTATAAATTCTATGCATGCTTAACTGTTTTATATGGATTATGATTGTGATTGTATGTTGTTGATTTGGATATTGGTAAATTATACGATTTCACGTATTTCGAGGCGATTTACGTGCTTGCACGTAAATCGAGGTTTTCCGGTTTTGCACGGATTTTCCATGTTTATGGTCTTGGATATAATATGATGAAAGGTTTTTGAAATTGGAAAGATGAACTCGGGCTTGAGGCCCAATTGTTTTGGAAACCTCGGACTTGGAGTCCATTTGAGTTACGTAATCGGGCCGGGGGCCCAGTTGCTTTATGAAATCGGGCCAGGGGCCCAGTTAATTTACGAATTAGGGCCATGGGCCCAGTGGTTTATAAAATCGGGCTGTGGGCCCAGCGGTTTATAAAATCGGGCATGAGGCCCAGTTGGGTTATAAATGTGATTTCGGGTCTGGGACCGTATGTTGAATAAATGTGATTTCGGGTCGGGGACCCTAAATGGAATTGTGATGTTTTATGGAGATTTCGGGCAAGTGCCCATTGTAATGTTGTGAAATGATTTAATAAAACGGTTTTCCATATACCATCTGGATACAAGGATATATGATGGTCTCCTCTAGATGTCTGGGACACTGGGGAAGTCACGGTGCATTGTCTGCGAGGGGTCATTGTACGGAGTTACCGGACCGTATAGTGACTCAGGAGCAGGATTGCTATGATTGACGTCAGGGACGTCAGACATCTATGATGTCAGAGATATGGACCCGAAGAGACCCCGGGCAGCACGCGTCGCTTATTATACCGTGAGATATGACGTCAGGGACGTCAAGCGTCTGGGACGCTAAGCATCTGGGATGCTGGTGATGGTAATGGTAAATATGGATTAATGAATCTATGAAATGGCTTTTCGGTTGGATTTGTGTTATGTGGTAAAAATGGATTATTGGTTATGTTATGGTATTTCGAGTCGGGGACCCTAAATGGTTTTGGATTTATGGATTTATGTTTATGGCTTTGGGCAGTGGCCCACATGGTTTTAATATGTCTGGTAGTGGTACTCCACAGTTTTGGGCTGAGTTCCCACACTTGGTTTTAAGTTAACGGTTTTTGGGCTAAGGCCCTAATGGCTTGGTTGAATAAACGTTTTGGTTACTGGTTTTCGTGGCATGCATACGTTTTTATTGGAGGGCATAAATGTCTTATAACTGTGTCTACTAAACTTAATGATTTTCGTCCACTCACAGCTTTTGGTTTTTAATGCCCTTCAGGTTGATCACGGATGCGACTGCAGCAGAGACTGGGACATTGCACGCCTCCTCCATCGATCCTTGCGCACTCTGGAAGCCCCGTTTGGGCAGTGACTGTTGGTTATCCCTTGTCTGACACCCCTTGTTGGACGGGAGCTGGGCACATTCCACGGTAATCCCGGGGGGATTGGGATGGGTCCTGTCATGACATGTCAGACAGAGGACCTATAGGAGCGTGACATGTGTCACTATCAGAGGTTGTCAGTGATGACGTCATGCTGACGTCAGGGTTGACTTTTGCATTGATGACAGGACCCACCCCGATTATCTCCTCGATAAGCGGGAAGCATCCTGCTCCCGTCTGACAATCGAATCCAAAAGACCGGAAAACTAAATAATATTACATCACACCCATTGTCAGACTAGGGAGATTAAACAAATACATCCGACTGGACGTCAAGTCCACAGTTTCACAGAGCATAATATTACAAACCAGGTTAAAGAACAAATCCTACTCTGTGAACTAACTACTCCGCAACGGAAAACTTTATGCCTCTGCCTCTACCTCGGCGCTAGCCCCCGAACTTGTACCACGACCTGGAGGGTAGTTAAAACAACAAAGTGTGAGTGAACCGAAACAAAGGTTTACAGAAAACAGTTTAAGGAAATCGGGGTTCGCCCTCCAGTTTTACAACACGCATGCATAACCAAATATTCGAAAATCGCGTAATAACATTTGAAAACTCTTTTCCCGAAACACATGTAAAACAATTTAATATTACCAGAATCCAGAAACCGTCATTTTGAAACATCAATTGCACAAATACAGTAAAAAGTAAGTCAATAATCACAATTAAGCCGTTGGATCCATCCGAGTCTTTAAACTCAATATCAGGCCTTCCCGGGATATCAACGAGTCTTTAAACTCAAAACATGATCAATATGCCTCGGGGGTATCACAATAACCGAGTCTTTAAACTCACGAGTCTTTAAACTCATTCCGGGCCTTTAAACCCAATTTTCGGGCCCGCCCCCGTCATCAATAAATCGGGTCTTTAAACCCAAAATCGTTTTTTTTTAAACACAATTAACCAGGATTCATCATAAACCGTTTTCCAACATCATTCCGAAATCATATCTCGTCATAACAGGACTTATGTCCGAATTCACATGCAAATTCCAAAATATGCAATTCCCGAAATCACTTCACACTTATAATCAAAACATCATAAAAAATCCGCAACATGCATAATCATATCCAGATACTTCATCAAAACATCATTCATGCACAAGCAAAAACCGTAACCCCGAAATGCGTGAAATACGATAAATATCTTGAAAAGCGTGAAAACACGTAAAACTGAAATATCATATCACCATCATAAAATCATATGTAAAACCATAAGATAAATAAGTAAAATAGTCATGCATGCCCGGTTTAGAAATCAAAAAGTCAACTCACGGTTTTAGGACGCGTCAATCGCGTCCCGCGCGCTCCTCCGTAGCTTCGGAAGTGTCCGGGGCTGTAAAAACGTACAAGAAGGGTTACAAACATCCTCAAATAGCTCGTATGATTTTTCCCTAATTTTCTGGATTTTTCGGCGAAATTAAACTTAGAGACTTAACCTTCCGGACTCCCGAAATTATCCCGAATGACTCCCGATCCACTCGAACTCTAAAGATAAAATGTTAATTAAACTGAAAGGATTAAATCTCATGTTGACCGTGATCGGAGTTAACATCACACGCGTCGTCACGCGCCGCCCAAAGTGGCTGCGCGTGAAGGCCACGCGCCAAGCTACAATACCTTCGTCCTTACCCGAATAGACTGATAAACGGGTCTGATACCCGCGGCTCAACCCGATTAGTTCACCCTCAATTCTCAATCGATTCTTCCCGTTTTCAATCCTATTATCTTCTCTAATCAATTAATTTTAGGTCTGCATTAACGGTTAACCTCGACTAACACTAAATCGACCCAACTCAAGCTCGAACAGTCGAACAAGTCGACGCCTGGAACTCACCCAAACTAGCTCCATTTTCAAATTAACTTCACCAGTAGCTTAAGGGGACTTAGACGAACTCAATGGCACAAACAATTTAACTCGCCGTTACCTGGAAGTCGTCGTCCTCAACACTGGTTTTCCTCTGAAACTGAGACTCAGGTTCCCGGCCAACCAGTCCTCCTCCTCCTTCGATTTTTGCACGGTTGTGCTCGTAGTGACCCCAGAAGTCTAACACGGCCCTTGTTTCGTTCAACACGCCTCATGAGTTAAATTTGATTTTTCCCTCCAACTGGTTCTTTTCTGAACTGGTACCTGAGCTCCTGAGCAATCCTTGCTCAATTCATTTGATCTCGTGCACGGTTATGTTTCTGCTGCTCCCAAAAAGCTCTCTGTGTGTCTGAATTGGTCCCAAAACCCGTAGGAATTGAACTCTGAGATTTTCTCCCAAAAACCCGAAAATGGTTCTTCACTGTTTCTCTCAATCTCAGCCTTCACACTGATGCATAAACGACCCCAAATGAATCCTCACTTAATTCCCATACACGGTTAATCGATAGAATGGCAAACAGCCCGTGGGAGACCCAAATGAGGTCTCTGAAAATGTCTCCCACGCACACAGAAGCCATGGCCATTTCTTTAACCCAGCCCGTGCTCTGTGTGGCCTCAGTCCGTTCACCAATGTCCCTCACTGCCTCAATTAACTTAAACAATGCATTTGATCAATCCACTAGGCCATAAACAATTGCACGCACAAGACACCACGGCCGTGCACTCTGTTTTCCACGGTGGTGAACAGTACCCCGTGTAAAAAGACCAAAATGCTCTCAGGGCAAAAATTACCAAAATGCCCTCCAACTTCCGTGACCCGTAACTCGGTCACCCGATGTCCGTTTCACGCGTGCCGCCTATCGTTGTACTCGGGACCTCGAGACGAACCTAACGGTCTTCGAATCATGTGAAAACCAATTGTCAAACAAAAAGTCAACTTTTTCCCATATAACGTCCAAATTACGATAATGCCCCTGAACTTCCGAACATCATAACTTTCGCCTCGAGCGTCCGAATCGGACGTGCCACCTGTCTATGAACTCGTGACGTCCCGAACTGCGTCACCGTCATCGTTCAACGTCCTTTCGACTTCCCAATCAAAAAGTCAACAAATTGACCACACGAATCACGGGGACAAAAACGACATTTTATTCAATATTTTACAATATTACATTTTCAGAATGTCCGGGGCGTTACAATCTCCCCCCCCCCCCCCCCCCTAAGAAATTTCGTCCCGAAATTTCAAGGAAACAAGTAGGGGAACTGTTCTCGCATCTGCGCCTTGGGTTCCCATGTGGCTTCCTCCACATTCTGGTTCCTCCAAAGAACCTTTACCAGAGGAACGGTCTTCCGACGTAGCACCTTATCCTTCCTGTCCAAAATCTGCACCGGCTGTTCCTCAAAGCTCAAGTCTTCTCGGAGTTCAATGGGTTGTTCCTCCAGTACATGAGATGCGTCAAACACATATTTCCGAAACATAGACACATGAAAAACATCGTGGACCCTCGAAAGTTCTGGCGGTAGTGCTAACCCGTAGGCCACCCGGCCAATCCTCTCGGTAATCTCATACGATCCGATATAACGAGGGCTCAACTTCCCTCGCCTGCCGAATCTCACCACACCCTTCCAAGGGGACAGTTTCCGAAATACCCGATCTCCGACCGCAAACTCAAGATCTCTAATCCGATGGTCCACATAGCTCTTTTGTCTGTCTTGGGCTGCCTTGAGCCGATCTCTGATGAGTTTGACCTTCTCGGTTGTCAATTCCACCAACTCGGATTTAGTCAGTTTCCTTTCACCCACATCCGTCCAACACAACGGGGTTCTACACTGTCGTCCGTACAAGGCTTCGTACGGAGCCATCCCAATGCTCGCCTGATAGCTGTTATTGTAGGCAAATTCCTTCAGGGTTAGGTGTGATTCCCAAGTGTCCTGAAATTGCAGAACGCAAGCTCGCATCATATCCTCCAATATCTGGATGGTCCGCTCAGACTGGCCGTCAGTCTGAGGATGAAATGCAATACTGAAACGGAGTTTCGTCCCAAAGGCTTCCTGTAGACTTTGCCAAAACCAAGAAGTAAACCTCGGGTCTCTGTCAGAAACTATTGATTCCGGAGTACCGTGCAACCGGATGATTTCATCAATAAACAACTGAGCCAACTGTGACATCCTGAAGTTCTCTTGCACCGGCAAGAAATGAGCTGATTTCGTAAGCCTGTCCACAATCACCCAAACTCCATCGTGACCTCTGGGTGTCCTAGGAAGTCCAAACACAAAATCCATCGTTAAGTGATCCCATTTCCATTCCGGGATAGGTAGTGGTTGCAAGGCTCCATATGGTCGTTGTCTCTCGGCCTTCACTTGCTGGCAAATCAGACACCTGCTGACAAACTCGGCAATCTCCCGTTTCATACCCGGCCACTAATAGTGTTCTCGCAAGGTACAATACATCTTGGTCCCACCAGGATGCATCGCGTAGGCCGAACTATGAGCCTTGTCCAAGATCTCCTTCTTCAGTGCCTCAACATCGGGCACACACAACCGTCCTTCTTTTAGCAAAACTCCATCCTCCCTGACTGTGAAATCTAGCCGCTCACCGGCTTCCACTTCAATTCGAAGTACACATGAGACAGGATCTTGAGATTGAGCCTCAACGATCCGATCGATCAAAAGTGGTCTCACATGAAAATTAGCCAGCAAGACACCTTGGCCATCCAAACCCAAATCAATGCTAGTTTTACGGAGTTCAACCAAAAGTGGTAAATGAACCGTCTGTAGGTGTGCTACAGAATGCGTTGACTTCCGGGTTAGAGCATCAGCCACCATGTTGGCTTTTCCCGGGTGGTACTCAATCGTGCAATCATAATCCTTAATTAGCTCTAGCCACCGTCGTTGCCTCACATTTAACTCCCTCTGAGTGAACAAGTACTTCAGGCTTTTGTGATCCGTGAACATTATGCAAGTCGCACCATACAAGTGATGTCTCCAAATTTTTAACGCATGCACAACAGCAGCTAATTCCAAGTCGTGCGTCGGATAATTGCGCTCATGCGGCTTCAACTGGCGCGAAGCATAGGCAATCACTTTCCCATGCTGCATTAGCACACATCCCAAACCCTGTAAGGATGCATCACTGTACACCTCGAATTCCCCACTGTCGTCTGGAAGGGTCAGTATAGGAGCAGATGTCAACCTTTCCTTTAGCTCCCGAAAACTACGCTCACAATCGTCATCCCAGACAAACTTGACTCCCTTCCGCGTCAGTCGTGTCAATGGGGCAGCAATGGTAGAGAAACCCTCTACAAACCTCCTATAATAGCCAGCTAAACCCAAGAAACTTCTGACTTCAGTGACGGTCCTCGGTTGTTCCCAGTTCGCCACTGCCTCAATTTTCTGAGAATCCACACTGATCCCATCAGTTGAGATCACATGCCCCAAGAAACTCACGCTCGTCAACCAAAACTGACACTTGCTGAGCTTCGCATACAACTGGTTTTCCCTCAAGGTACCCAGCACCATCCTTAAGTGCTCCTCATGCGCTTCCGCACTCCTCGAGTAGACTAGGATATCGTCAATGAACACGATAACAAAGTGATCCAAGTATGGCTGCAACACTCGGTTCATCAAATCCATAAACGCTGCGGGTGCGTTGGTCAAACCAAACGGCATCACAAGGAACTCATAATGACCATATCGGGTCCTAAAGGCTGTCTTGGGTACATCCTCATCCTTAACTCGCAACTGATGATACCCAGAACGAAGATCAATTTTGGAGAAGTACTGCGCTCCTCGCAGCTGATCGAACAAATCATCGATCCGAGGCAACGGGTATTTGTTCCTGACTGTTACTTTATTCAATTGCCTGTAATCAATGCAGAGTCTCAAACTCCCATCTTTTTTCTTCACAAACAACACCGGGGCTCCCCTGGGGGATACACTCGGTCGAATAAATCCCATCTCAAGTAATTCTTGTAACTGCGCCTTCAGTTCTTTCAACTCAGCTGGCGCCATACGATACGGAGCCTGAGAAATAGGTTGCGTACCTATAATCAGATCAATAGTGAACTCGACATCTCGATGCGGTGGCAATCCCGGTAGATCCTCCGAAAAGACATCCGGGAACTCCCGTACTATCGGTATATCCTCCACCCTCAATGGTGCACCTCGTGAGTCCATCACTTGAGCTAAGTATCCCTGGCACCCTTTCCTCAACAACTTACTTGCCTTCAGGGCGGATATAACTCCGACAGGAGTTGCTCGCTGAATTCCCTGAAAGGTGGTTTTCGGTAACCCCGGGCTCCGAAAGGTAACCTTCTTATCGACACATTCAATAGAAGCATGATGGAGCGTCAACCAATCCATCCCTAGAATGACATCAAAGTCGTGCAAGTCCAAGAGTATCAAGTCTGCTACCAACCCAACGTCACTTACCATTACGGGACACTCCCGCAGAACTTGATTTACCACAAATACATCTCCCGTGGGTGTACTCACACCCAAGTCACCGTCCAAAGCGGACACCTCTCTATCCGCCAACAATTCACAGTCCCGTGATATAAATGAATGAGTAGCTCCGGGATCAATTAAAGCACAAACATCATGCCCAAAGATCGTGAGTGTACCTGTCACCACACCAGGTGCTGCCCTGGCCTCCTGCTGCGTAATAGCAAAAACTCGGGCCTGTGGTCCAGCTGCTCGCCCACGGGCCCCGGCCCCTCTGTCCATTAGCCGCTCCAGCACCACCTCCTCTAGTACTCCCGGTTCCAGAAACTGCAGCTGTGCTCCGTACCTGCTCTGCTCCACCTCGACCTGCGCCACCACCCCTGTGGCAAAGATGGACACTCCCTCCGATAGTGGCCCCGCTCGCTATAGAAGAAACAGATAACACTGGAAGCATCGCGAGCAAAACCACCACTCTGCCGTCCTGTGGAAGCAACCGAAGTCGCGCTCGCACTGCGGAGCAGTCTGCACCCTAGGCGCTTAGAATCCGGGACTCCGATAGTTACCAGGCCTGCCATAACGATCATTTCCTGCAGATGAGGCCTCCACCATAACGTCCTTTCTTCGGGGCTCTCTGACCATACGATCCAGGATATGAACGCTCTCGACGTTGTCCACCACCAGAGTACCGTGGACGTGTCGGGAGACTGGCCTCAACCCGCACTGCGACATCAGATAACTCCCTGAGAGTAGTAAAAGCTCCGGTCGTCACAATGGCCCGTATCTCACCCCGTAGGCCAAGCTCAAACCTACGACATTTCTCAGCCTCAGTAGATACAAAGGTAGGAGCAAAACGGGCTAGCATCTGAAACTTCTGCTCATACTCAGCTACCGACATGCTCCCCTGCTAGAGCTGCAGAAACTCGGTCTCCCTAGCATCACGGAATGAACGGGGATAATACTGATCTAGAAACCGTTCACGAAAGGTTTCCCAAGTCACTGTACGGGCATCCCATCCCGACAACTCCAGGGTATACCACCACTCATAAGCAGATCCATCAAGTAAAAAGGTAGCCAATACAACTCGCTCCTCAGGAGGACAGTGCATCACAGCAAAAATCCGCTCGAACCGAGAAATCCAACGGTGAGCATCCTCGGGATCCGCTCCACCACTAAACACCGTAGCCCCAAGACGCTGGGCTTGCTCGATCGAAGCACTCTCGGCATCACTATCAGGTCGTGGGGGGGAGGGGTCGCGTCGCGGAGGCATGGCCGATCGTCCTTCTCTGAAAGAGGCATAAGTTAGTACAATAATCAAGGCACACCCGAGTGCCAGACACGAATCGTTAACCTAGGCTTTGATACCAATTGACAGGACCCACCCCGATTATGGCCTCGATAATCGGGAAGCATCCTGCTCCCGTCTGACAATCGAATCCAAAAGACCGGAAAACTAAATAATATTACATCACACCCATTGTCAGACCAGGGAGATTAAACAAATACATCCGACTGGACGTCAAGTGTCAGGACCCATCCCAAATATCACCTCGATACTCGGAATGGACCCTGCTCCCGTCTGATAATCACACTTACAACACCAAAAATAACCTTAATACAACTATAAGCATAACCATCAGACGAAGGAGTAAATATACACAACAGTAAGTCAGAGCATAGTTCTACAAAATGGGCACCAAAAGTCCTACAAGTCTAAGTCCGCAACGGAAGAACGTCGGAAGCCCTATGCCTCGATCTCTGCCTCAACGTTCACCCCAGCGCTATCACCACGACCTGGAGGGAAATTAAAAACAAAAGGTGTGAGTGGACCAAAAAGAATGAAAGTTTTAAAACCGTTTACCAGCAAATCAAAGTAAGGAAATAAAATCATTTGTTCCCTCCGGTTTAAAACCAGGCATGCCAATGAAGTATTAGAAAAGTCTTAATATGAAACATCATAAGAAACAGAAACACTATAAAACCAATCATAAGAAACAGATACACTATAAAACATCATAAGAAACCAGAGTATAACCCGATCAAACCTGCTGGACCTATCCGAGTCTTTAAACTCAACCAGGCCTCACATATCAATCCGAGTCTTTAAACTCCCGAGTCTTTAAACTCAATAGGCCTATGGGGGTAATATCGTAATATCCGAGTCTTTAAACTCCCGAGTCTTTAAACTCAATCCGGGCCCGTCCCCCATCAAAATCAATCCGGGTCTTTAAACCCATATCCAGATCCAGCAAATCCAATCCATATCCAGTGTAAAACCAATTCAAAATCCATCGCCAAATCCGAATTCGAAATCCCCGGTTCGAAGCCCTTCCGGCGTTCAGAACCGACATTCCAAACCCAAATCCGGAAAAAGATTCATGTTCATAACCAAACCATAGGAAAATCCCAAATCATATTCCACAACCTATTTACCATCATCAGAAAACGTTTTTAGGTTAAATTTCTGAATTATAACATCAAACTCTGAAAACCCGCTTTTCCTCGAAAAACGTGCAAAATCCCGAAAACGTCTCGAAAAACGTGCAAACATCTCAATCACGTATAATCATCATCAGGACATAAAAACACACACACATAGAAATCATAAAACAGTAATTAAAACAGTTTGGCATGCTCGGAAGTAAGAAAGAGTCCACTCACAGTTTACAACACGTCACTCGCGCTCCGTGCGCTCCTCAACCGTCTCTGGTGTCTCCCGTCCTGTCAATAGATACCAAATAGGGTCACACTAACATCAAGGATACCTTCCCTATTTTCCCCAATTTTTCGGGAATTTAATAATATTTTAATCCTAAACCCTAAACCGTACGGATTCCCGAACCATTCCGTAACACCGTCCGATTAACCCGAAAACTATACCATTGGATTCCTTAGGACATTTAGGGCTAAACTCATGTTGGACGCTTGACCGGATTCTTCCCCACGCGCCCCCACGCGCCGCCCAAAGGGGCTGCGCGTGGGCCTCACGCGCCTGCTACAGTGTATCTTCAACCTCGAGTCACCCGGTTCTCCTCCGTTCCTCCACCATTCTTTCCCATTTCAATTCCAATAGCTTCGTCCAGTCCCCTGCAACCAAACCCAGTCCTAAAATCCAGAAATCACGGCCTGAAACCCCTCGTCTTCAACCTCGAAGAACACTGCCCGTGAGCCCTGTTTTCCTTCCCGGCCGTCCACTGCTTCCCCCTTCACGGTGGTGATACCAGCACCTTCCTAGGACCCTACTTAGTCCTACCCAACTCACAGAATCCGTCGATTCATCCCCGAAGTCCACGACTTCAAGTTTGAAAATCACGGCTAAAACAGGGTACAGAGGACCCGCCGTCGAACCACCACCCACCGTGAACCTCCCGTCACGGCAACCACCACAAACAACTCCTAGGACCTCCCTAAACCTCCCTTCACTCACCAAACCTTTCGATTCGAGCTCGAGGTCCACAACTCTTCAAATGAAAATCCACGAAAAACAGGGTAAAAGAAATTACCTTTCGATTCCGGCGCCGCCGTGAGAACCGTCACCCACCACGGTGCTCGTGGGACTCCCCTCAACCTCCTGAGTCTCCTAGTACCTTGAATCCGTCCACCACACAACACAACAGCCACCACCGTCCACGGCCTCCTCTGTTTCTCCCAATTATCCAACCGTCCACCACGTCGCCTCCGTGCACGGTTGCGCCACCAGACCACGATCACCAGCTCCTCCTTGTCTCTATGTCACTCTCTCAATTCATTCTTCACTCAATCTCCCCCTGAATCGATCACTGTCTCCCTAAATGTTCCCCTCTGTTTTTCTGTTTCCTTCGAAATTGTGCACGGTTCAAAAACGAACCAAGTGTGGCCGTGCACACTTTAGACACCTCCAGAAGCCTCTGGCTTCTCACCACGTGTCCACCAGTTATAGGCCAGCCTAAAATATCTGCCACTTGCCCTTATCTGATTGGGCTGAGGAAAAATGACCAAAATGCCCCTCCTGCACAAAATTACCATTTTGCCCTCAGACTTTCCAGACCCGTATCTTTTCCGTCCGACGTCCGATGACAGCGTGCCGCCTGTCGTTGTACTCAGGACGTCGAGGCCTATCCAACGATCCTCGGTCTACGTGAAAACCACAATTCCTCCAAAAAGTCAACATTTCCCCTCTTAACTCAAAATTACGGTAACGCCCCCAACCTTCCGTACATCATAACTTTTCCTCCGGTTGTCCGAATCGAACCTGCCGCCTGTCTACGGACTCGTGACGTCCTAACCTACGTCACGGTCAAAGGCTAACACTCATCCAATCAATAGTACAAAAAGTCAACTTTTCGTTTACTATTCACAAGGGCAAAATCGTCCTTTTTACAAAACTTCACAAAAATTACATTTTTACCCTTCCCGTAGGTACGGGTTGTTACAATCTACCCCCCTAAAAAGAATTTCGTCCCCGAAATTCAGTGGAATAAATAAGGGTACTGTTCTCGCATCAAGGCCTCGGGTTCCCAAGTAGCTTCTTCGACCTGATGATTTCTCCACAATACCTTCACTAAGGGAACCGTCTTCCTTCGCAACACTTTATCCTTCCGATCCAAGATTGCAACAGGTTGCTCTTCAAAACTCAAGTCTTCCCTCAGTTCCACTGGTTGTGCTTCTAAAACATGCGAATCATCTCGAATGTATTTCCGAAGCATAGAAACATGAAAGACATTATGTACCTTTTCTAAATCTGCTGGTAAGGCCAACCGATAAACTACAGGACCAATCCGCTCCAAGATCTCATACGGTCCAATGTAACGAGGACTCAACTTCCCTCGTCTGCCAAATCGTACAATTCCTTTCCAAGGAGATAGCTTCAGGAAAACCCAGTCTCCAACAGCAAACTCCAAATCCCTGATCCTACGGTCAGCGTAGCTCTTTTGGCGGTCCTGCGCTGCCTTCAATCGATCCCTAATCAATGCCACTTTTTCCTGAGTAAGCTCCACCAGCTCAGAAGTAGTCAACCTCCTCTCACCAACCTCAGTCCAACACAATGGAGTCCGACACTGCCGCCCATACAAAGCCTCGTAAGGAGCCATCCCAATGCTCTCCTGAAAACTATTATTGTGGGCGAACTCCATCAAAGGCAGATGTGATTCCCAAGTACTCTGAAACTGAAGCACACAAGCTCGCATCATATCCTCGAGAATCTGAATAGTCCGCTCAGACTGCCCATCAGTCTGAGGATGAAAAGCAGTACTGAAGTGTAATTTAGTCCCAAAAGCTTCCTGTAAGCTCTGCCAAAATCGAGAAGTGAATCTCGGATCTCTATCAGATACTATCGACTCCGGAGTCCCATGCAATCGAATAATCTCATTAATAAACAACTGTGCAAACTGTTCCAGCCTGAAGTTCTCCCGTACTGGCAAGAAATGAGCAGACTTCGTAAGTCGATCCACAATAACCCACACACCATCGTGTCCCTTCGGTGTTCTCGGAAGCTTGAACACAAAATCCATAGTCAGGTGATCCCATTTCCACTCGGGAATCGACAAAGGTTGCATTGCTCCATAAGGCCTCTGCCGCTCGGCTTTTACCTGTTGACAAATCAAACATCTACTGACATACTCTGCAATTTCACGTTTCATCCCTGACCACCAGTAATGCTCTCGAAGGATACGATACATCTTGGTCCCACCAGGATGCATCGCATAAGCTGAACAGTGAGCCTCATCCAGTATCACCTTCTTCAAAACTTCATCCTCAGGTACACACAACCGTCCATTCTTAACCAAGGCTCCATCCTCACGAATCTCAAAGTCCTGTCTTTCTCCAGCCTCGACCTCAATCCGAATGATGCCCAGAATAGGGTCCTCAAACTGAGCATCAATCACCTGATCAATCAAAACGGGTCGCACATGGAAACTCGCTAGGAGTGCTCCCTGATCATCCACAGTCAACTCTACTCCCATCTTACCGAGCTCAACCAGCAAAGGTAACCGTACTGTCCTCAGATGCGACAAAGATCCAGCTGACTTCCTGCTCAAAGCATCGGCTACCACATTAGCCTTCCCTGGATGATACTCAATAGTACAGTCGTAGTCCTTAAGTAACTCCAACCAACGGCGCTGTCTCAGATTCAATTCCTTTTGAGTGAACAAATACTTCAAACTCTTGTGGTCCGTGAAGATCCTGCATTTCTCACCGTACAAGTAATGTCGCCAAATCTTCAATGCATGAACCACCGCAGCCAGTTCCAAGTCATGTGTAGGGTAGTTCACCTCATGGGGTTTCAATTGCCGGGAAGCATAAGCAATCACTTTCCCGTGCTGCATCAAGACACAACCCAAACCTTGTAAAGAAGCGTCACTGTACACCTCGAACTCCCCACTATCATCTGGAAGGGCTAACACAGGAGCAGATGTCAACCGCCTTTTAAGCTCCTGGAAACTCTGTTCACAATTCTCATCCCACTCAAACCGAACTCCCTTCCGTGTCAACCTCGTCAACGGTGCTGCAAGAATAGAAAAGCCCTCAATAAAACGCCGGTAATACCCTGCCAAACCCAGAAAACTCCGAATTTCCGTCACCGTCTTAGGCTGTTCCCAATTGGCTACTGCCTCAACTTTATGAGGATCCACACGAATGCCCTCGGCCGAAATCACATGGCCAAGAAATCCAACACTGGTCAACCAAAACTGACACTTACTGAGCTTCACATACAACTGATGCTCCCTCAACGTTTTAAGCACGATCCTCAGATGGTTCTCATGCGCATTCGCGCTCTTCGAATACACCAAAATATCATCAATGAAAACAATCACAAAACGATCCAAGTAGGGCCGGAACACTCGGTTCATAAGGTCCATAAAAGCTGCTGGGGCATTAGTCAAACCAAAAGGCATCACCACAAACTCATAGTGACCGTACCTGGTCCGGAAAGCTGTCTTCGGTATATCCTCCTCTTTAACCCTTAACTGGTGATAGCCGGAGCGAAGATCAATCTTCGAGAAATACTGTGCTCCCTTGAGCTGGTCAAACAAATCATCAATCCGGGGTAGGGGGTACTTATTCCGAATAGTTACCTTATTCAGTTGCCTGTAATCCACACACAATCTCAATCCTCCATCCTTTTTCTTGACAAACAAAACAGGTGCTCCCCAAGGTGACATACTCGGTCGAATGAATCCTATATCGACCAACTCTTGCAACTGGGCCTTAAGTTCCCTCAATTCGGCAGGTGCCATACGATAAGGAGTCTGAGAAAGAGGCTGTGTACCTGGTAGAAGCTCAATCGTAAACTCAAGATCTCGGTGTGGGGGTAGTCCTGGCACCTCCTCGGGAAAAACATCGGGAAACTCCCGTACCACTGGTATATCCTCCGCCCTCTCTGGCGTAGCACGCGTATCCACCACATGAGCTAAGTAACCCTGGCACCCCTTACGTAACAGTCTACTAGCCTCGAGTGCCGAAATAACTCCCGTAGGAAGTGCACGCTGATCCCCCTGAAATGTAGTCTCTGATAATCCAGGACTCCGAAAAGTCACTCTCCTATCGAAACATTCGATAGAAGCATGATGTCTCGTCAACCAGTCCATACCCAAGATCACATCAAAGTCCCGTAAATCCAAGAGTAACAAATCTGCCAATAACTCCACCTGGCCTACCATCACCGGACACTCTCTCAAAACCTGAGTCACTACCAACACCTCCCCAGTAGGTGTACTCACTCCTAACGCACAATCCAAAGTAGACACCTCCCTCTCCTTAACCAAACTACAACTCCGAGCTATAAATGAATGGGTAGCCCCAGGATCTATGAAAGCAAAAACAGTGTGACCAAGTATGGTGAGTGTACCTGTCACCACTCCCGGTGCTGACCTAGCCTCCTGCTGAGTCATCGCAAAAACTCGCGCCTGAGGTCCCGATGACCTACCGCGCCCTCTGGAACTGCTCGTGGCACCACCGCCACCCCTAGGGCCTGCCGCCCCTGATACTGAAGCAGTACTCCGCCCGGGTTCTGCTGCACCTCTGCCTGCTCCACCCTCCGGAGCTAACAATGGCACTCCCGACGGAAATGTCCTCGCTCTCCACAATAGAAGCAAGTGTCCCTACCGGGTCCACCGGTATGCCTCCCTGTAGAAGCCACTGAAGTCGCACTCGCCTGAGGAGTCGGCTGTGACCTAGCTCCTCGAAATCCGGAGCCCTGAAAACTGCATGGTCTGCCATACCGGGCTCCACCAGCCGATAGTGATCCACCAAAATTACCCCGTTTCGGGGGCCTCTGACTCGATGCTCCTGGAAATGACTGCTCTCGGCGTCGAACACTGCCCGAATACTGTGGTCGAGCAGGTAAACTGGCCTCCACCCTGACAGCAGCATCAGACAACTCTCGGAATGTAGCAAAAGAGCCGGCTGTCACTATGGCCCTGATCTCTCCCCGGAGGCCCAACTCAAACCGGCGGCACTTCTCCGCCTCAGTCGCCACAAATGCCGGAGCAAAACGAGATAGCATCTGGAACCTCTGCTCATACTCAGCAACTGTCAAGTTTCCTTGCTTCAAGTGAAGGAATTCCGCTTCCTTCGCATCCCTGAAAGAACGGGGATAGTACTGATCTAGAAACCGCTCCCGGAAAGTCTCCCAGGTCACGGTATGTGCATCCCAGCCGGACAGTTCCAGCGTGTATCACCACTCGTAGGCAGCTCCATCCAACAGAAAAGTGGCTAACAATACCCGATCCTCGGGAGGACAGTGCATCACCCCAAAAATACGTTCTAGTCGGGTGATCCATCGGTGAGCTTCCTCGGGATCAGCCCCACCGCTGAACGTAGTAGCCCCAAGCCTCTGGGCTCTCTCAATCGAAGCGCTCTCAGTCCCTCTCGCCGCTTCATCTTCAGGTCGTGGAGGGGGTTCACGTCTCGGAGGCATGATCAATCGTATGCTGAAAGAGGCATAGAGTTAGTATAACAACCTAGACCCAACACAAATTGACACAACCTATGCTCTGATACCAATTGTCAGGACCCATCCCAAATATCACCTCGATACTCGGAATGGACCCTGCTCCCGTCTGATAATCACACTTACAACACCAAAAATAACCTTAATACAACTATAAGCATAACCATCAGACGAAGGAGTAAATATACACAACAGTAAGTCAGAGCATAGTTCTACAAAATGGGCACCAAAAGTCCTACAAGTCTAAGTCCGCAACGGAAGAACGTCGGAAGCCCTATGCCTCGATCTCTGCCTCAACGTTCACCCCAGCGCTATCACCACGACCTGGAGAGAAATTAAAAACAAAAGGTGTGAGTGGACCAAAAAGAATGAAAGTTTTAAAACCGTTTACCAGCAAATCAAAGTAAGGAAATAAAATCATTTGTTCCCTCCGGTTTAAAACCAGGCATGCCAATGAAGTATTAGAAAAGTCTTAATATGAAACATCATAAGAAACAGAAACACTATAAAACCAATCATAAGAAACAGATACACTATAAAACATCATAAGAAACCAGAGTATAACCCGATCAAACCTGCTGGACCTATCCGAGTCTTTAAACTCAACCAGGCCTCACATATCAATCCGAGTCTTTAAACTCCCGAGTCTTTAAACTCAATAGGCCTATGGGGGTAATATCGTAATATCCGAGTCTTTAAACTCCCGAGTCTTTAAACTCAATCCGGGCCCGTCCCCCATCAAAATCAATCCGGGTCTTTAAACCCATATCCAGATCCAGCAAATCCAATCCATATCCAGTGTAAAACCAATTCAAAATCCATCGCCAAATCCGAATTCGAAATCCCCGGTTCGAAGCCCTTCCGGCGTTCAGAACCGACATTCCGAACCCAAATTCGGAAAAAGATTCATGTTCATAACCAAACCATAGGAAAATCCCAAATCATATTCCACAACCTATTTACCATCATCAGAAAACGTTTTTAGGTTAAATTTCTGAATTATAACATCAAACTCTGAAAACCCGCTTTTCCTCGAAAAACGTGCAAAATCCCGAAAACGTCTCGAAAAACGTGCAAACATCTCAATCACGTATAATCATCATCAGGACATAAAAACACACACACATAGAAATCATAAAACAGTAATTAAAACAGTTTGGCATGCTCGGAAGTAAGAAAGAGTCCACTCACAGTTTACAACACGTCACTTGCGCTCCGTGCGCTCCTCAACCGTCTCTGGTGTCTCCCGTCCTGTCAATAGATACCAAATAGGGTCACACTAACATCAAGGATACCTTCCCTATTTTCCCCAATTTTTCGGGAATTTAATAATATTTTAATCCTAAACCCTAAACCGTACGGATTCCCGAACCATTCCGTAACACCGTCCGATTAACCCGAAAACTATACCATTGGATTCCTTAGGACATTTAGGGCTAAACTCATGTTGGACGCTTGACCGGATTCTTCCCCACGCGCCCCCACGCGCCGCCCAAAGGGGCTGCGCGTGGGCCTCACGCGCCTGCTACAGTGTATCTTCAACCTCGAGTCACCCGGTTCTCCTCCGTTCCTCCACCATTCTTTCCCATTTCAATTCCAATAGCTTCGTCCAGTCCCCTGCAACCAAACCCAGTCCTAAAATCCAGAAATCACGGCCTGAAACCCCTCGTCTTCAACCTCGAAGAACACTGCCCGTGAGCCCTGTTTTCCTTCCCGGCCGTCCACTGCTTCCCCCTTCACGGTGGTGATACCAGCACCTTCCTAGGACCCTACTTAGTCCTACCCAACTCACAGAATCCGTCGATTCATCCCCGAAGTCCACGACTTCAAGTTTGAAAATCACGGCTAAAACAGGGTACAGAGGACTCGCCGTCGAACCACCACCCACCGTGAACCTCCCGTCACGGCAACCACCACAAACAACTCCTAGGACCTCCCTAAACCTCCCTTCACTCACCAAACCTTTCGATTCGAGCTCGAGGTCCACAACTCTTCAAATGAAAATCCACGAAAAACAGGGTAAAAGAAATTACCTTTCGATTCCGGCGCCGCCGTGAGAACCGTCACCCACCACGGTGCTCGTGGGACTCCCCTCAACCTCCTGAGTCTCCTAGTACCTTGAATCCGTCCACCACACAACACAACAGCCACCACCGTCCACGGCCTCCTCTGTTTCTCCCAATTATCCAACCGTCCACCACGTCGCCTCCGTGCACGGTTGCGCCACCAGACCACGATCACCAGCTCCTCCTTGTCTCTATGTCACTCTCTCAATTCATTCTTCACTCAATCTCCCCCTGAATCGATCACTGTCTCCCTAAATGTTCCCCTCTGTTTTTCTGTTTCCTTCGAAATTGTGCACGGTTCAAAAACGAACCAAGTGTGGCCGTGCACACTTTAGACACCTCCAGAAGCCTCTGGCTTCTCACCACGTGTCCACCAGTTATAGGCCAGCCTAAAATATCTGCCACTTGCCCTTATCTGATTGGGCTGAGGAAAAATGACCAAAATGCCCCTCCTGCACAAAATTACCATTTTGCCCTCAGACTTTCCAGACCCGTATCTTTTCCGTCCGACGTCCGATGACAGCGTGCCGCCTGTCGTTGTACTCAGGACGTCGAGGCCTATCCAACGATCCTCGGTCTACGTGAAAACCACAATTCCTCCAAAAAGTCAACATTTCCCCTCTTAACTCAAAATTACGGTAACGCC
This sequence comes from Prinsepia uniflora, assembly GCA_032719365.1. Classification (NCBI taxonomy): domain Eukaryota; kingdom Viridiplantae; phylum Streptophyta; class Magnoliopsida; order Rosales; family Rosaceae; genus Prinsepia; species Prinsepia uniflora. The sequence continues at coordinate 7,991,115 of CM064868.1, read as the reverse complement.
CCCAACCTTCCGTACATCATAACTTTTCCTCCGGTTGTCCGAATCGAACCTGCCGCCTGTCTACGGACTCGTGACGTCCTAACCTACGTCACGGTCAAAGGCTAACACTCATCCAATCAATAGTACAAAAAGTCAACTTTTCGTTTACTATTCACAAGGGCAAAATCGTCCTTTTTACAAAACTTCACAAAAATTACATTTTTACCCTTCCCGTAGGTACGGGTTGTTACAATCTACCCCCCTAAAAAGAATTTCGTCCCCGAAATTCAGTGGAATAAATAAGGGTACTGTTCTCGCATCAAGGCCTCGGGTTCCCAAGTAGCTTCTTCGACCTGATGATTTCTCCACAATACCTTCACTAAGGGAACCGTCTTCCTTCGCAACACTTTATCCTTCCGATCCAAGATTGCAACAGGTTGCTCTTCAAAACTCAAGTCTTCCCTCAGTTCCACTGGTTGTGCTTCTAAAACATGCGAATCATCTCGAATGTATTTCCGAAGCATAGAAACATGAAAGACATTATGTACCTTTTCTAAATCTGCTGGTAAGGCCAACCGATAAACTACAGGACCAATCCGCTCCAAGATCTCATACGGTCCAATGTAACGAGGACTCAACTTCCCTCGTCTGCCAAATCGTACAATTCCTTTCCAAGGAGATAGCTTCAGGAAAACCCAGTCTCCAACAGCAAACTCCAAATCCCTGATCCTACGGTCAGCGTAGCTCTTTTGGCGGTCCTGCGCTGCCTTCAATCGATCCCTAATCAATGCCACTTTTTCCTGAGTAAGCTCCACCAGCTCAGAAGTAGTCAACCTCCTCTCACCAACCTCAGTCCAACACAATGGAGTCCGACACTGCCGCCCATACAAAGCCTCGTAAGGAGCCATCCCAATGCTCTCCTGAAAACTATTATTGTGGGCGAACTCCATCAAAGGCAGATGTGATTCCCAAGTACCCTGAAACTGAAGCACACAAGCTCGCATCATATCCTCGAGAATCTGAATAGTCCGCTCAGACTGCCCATCAGTCTGAGGATGAAAAGCAGTACTGAAGTGTAATTTAGTCCCAAAAGCTTCCTGTAAGCTCTGCCAAAATCGAGAAGTGAATCTCGGATCTCTATCAGATACTATCGACTCCGGAGTCCCATGCAATCGAATAATCTCATTAATAAACAACTGTGCAAACTGTTCCAGCCTGAAGTTCTCCCGTACTGGCAAGAAATGAGCAGACTTCGTAAGTCGATCCACAATAACCCACACACCATCGTGTCCCTTCGGTGTTCTCGGAAGCTTGAACACAAAATCCATAGTCAGGTGATCCCATTTCCACTCGGGAATCGACAAAGGTTGCATTGCTCCATAAGGCCTCTGCCGCTCGGCTTTTACCTGTTGACAAATCAAACATCTACTGACATACTCTGCAATTTCACGTTTCATCCCTGACCACCAGTAATGCTCTCGAAGGATACGATACATCTTGGTCCCACCAGGATGCATCGCATAAGCTGAACAGTGAGCCTCATCCAGTATCACCTTCTTCAAAACTTCATCCTCAGGTACACACAACCGTCCATTCTTAACCAAGGCTCCATCCTCACGAATCTCAAAGTCCTGTCTTTCTCCAGCCTCGACCTCAATCCGAATGATGCCCAGAATAGGGTCCTCAAACTGAGCATCAATCACCTGATCAATCAAAACGGGTCGCACATGGAAACTCGCTAGGAGTGCTCCCTGATCATCCACAGTCAACTCTACTCCCATCTTACGGAGCTCAACCAGCAAAGGTAACCGTACTGTCCTCAGATGCGACAAAGATCCAGCTGACTTCCTGCTCAAAGCATCGGCTACCACATTAGCCTTCCCTGGATGATACTCAATAGTACAGTCGTAGTCCTTAAGTAACTCCAACCAACGGCGCTGTCTCAGATTCAATTCCTTTTGAGTGAACAAATACTTCAAACTCTTGTGGTCCGTGAAGATCCTGCATTTCTCACCGTACAAGTAATGTCGCCAAATCTTCAATGCATGAACCACCGCAGCCAGTTCCAAGTCATGTGTAGGGTAGTTCACCTCATGGGGTTTCAATTGCCGGGAAGCATAAGCAATCACTTTCCCGTGCTGCATCAAGACACAACCCAAACCTTGTAAAGAAGCGTCACTGTACACCTCGAACTCCCCACTATCATCTGGAAGGGCTAACACAGGAGCAGATGTCAACCGCCTTTTAAGCTCCTGGAAACTCTGTTCACAATTCTCATCCCACTCAAACCGAACTCCCTTCCGTGCCAACCTCGTCAACGGTGCTGCAAGAATAGAAAAGCCCTCAATAAAACGCCGGTAATACCCTGCCAAACCCAGAAAACTCCGAATTTCCGTCACCGTCTTAGGCTGTTCCCAATTGGCTACCGCCTCAACTTTCTGAGGATCCACACGAATGCCCTCGGCCGAAATCACATGGCCAAGAAATCCAACACTGGTCAACCAAAACTGACACTTACTGAGCTTCGCATACAACTGATGCTCCCTCAACGTTTTAAGCACGATCCTCAGATGTTTCTCATGCGCCTTCGCGCTCTTCGAATACACCAAAATATCATCAATGAAAACAATCACAAAACGATCCAAGTAGGGCCGGAACACTCGGTTCATAAGGTCCATAAAAGCTGCTGGGGCATTAGTCAAACCAAAAGGCATCACCACAAACTCATAGTGACCGTACCTGGTCCGGAAAGCTGTCTTCGGTATATCCTCCTCTTTAACCCTTAACTGGTGATAGCCGGAGCGAAGATCAATCTTCGAGAAATACTGTGCTCCCTTGAGCTGGTCAAACAAATCATCAATCCGGGGTAGGGGGTACTTATTCCGAATAGTTACCTTATTCAGTTGCCTGTAATCCACACACAATCTCAATCCTCCATCCTTTTTCTTGACAAACAAAACAGGTGCTCCCCAAGGTGACATACTCGGTCGAATGAATCCTATATCGACCAACTCTTGCAACTGGGCCTTAAGTTCCCTCAATTCGGCAGGTGCCATACGATAAGGAGTCTGAGAAAGAGGCTGTGTACCTGGTAGAAGCTCAATCGTAAACTCAAGATCTCGGTGTGGGGGTAGTCCTGGCACCTCCTCGGGAAAAACATCGGGAAACTCCCGTACCACTGGTATATCCTCCGCCCTCTCTGGCGTAGCACGCGTATCCACCACATGAGCTAAGTAACCCTGGCACCCCTTACGTAACAGTCTACTAGCCTCGAGTGCCGAAATAACTCCCGTAGGAAGTGCACGCTGATCCCCCTGAAATGTAGTCTCTGATAATCCAGGACTCCGAAAAGTCACTCTCCTATCGAAACATTCGATAGAAGCATGATGTCTCGTCAACCAGTCCATACCCAAGATCACATCAAAGTCCCGTAAATCCAAGAGTAACAAATCTGCCAATAACTCCACCTGGCCTACCATCACCGGACACTCTCTCAAAACCTGAGTCACTACCAACACCTCCCCAGTAGGTGTACTCACTCCTAACGCACAATCCAAAGTAGACACCTCCCTCTCCTTAACCAAACTACAACTCCGAGCTATAAATGAATGGGTAGCCCCGGGATCTATCAAAGCAAAAACAGTGTGACCAAGTATGGTGAGTGTACCTGTCACCACTCCTGGTGCTGACCTAGCCTCCTGCTGAGTCATCGCAAAAACTCGCGCCTGAGGTCCCGATGACCTACCGCGCCCTCTGGAACTGCTCGTGGCACCACCGCCACCCCTAGGGCCTGCCGCCCCTGATACTGAAGCAGTACTCCGCCCGGGTTCTGCTGCACCTCTGCCTGCTCCACCCTCCGGAGCTAACAATGGCACTCCCGACGGAAATGTCCTCGCTCTCCACAATAGAAGCAAGTGTCCCTACCGGGTCCACCGGTATGCCTCCCTGTAGAAGCCACTGAAGTCGCACTCGCCTGAGGAGTCGGCTGTGACCTAGCTCCTCGAAATCCGGAGCCCTGAAAACTGCCTGGTCTGCCATACCGGGCTCCACCAGCCGATAGTGATCCACCAAAATTACCCCGTTTCGGGGGCCTCTGACTCGATGCTCCTGGAAATGACTGCTCTCGGCGTCGAACACTGCCCGAATGCTGTGGTCGAGCAGGTAAACTGGCCTCCACCCTGACAGCAGCATCAGACAACTCTCGGAATGTAGCAAAAGAGCCGGCTTTCACTATGGCCCTGATCTCTCCCCGGAGGCCCAACTCAAACCGGCGGCACTTCTCCGCCTCAGTCGCCACAAATGCCGGAGCAAAACGAGATAGCATCTGGAACCTCTGCTCATACTCAGCAACTGTCAAGTTTCCTTGCTTCAAGTGAAGGAATTCCGCTTCCTTCGCATCCCTGAAAGAACGGGGATAGTACTGATCTAGAAACCGCTCCCGGAAAGTCTCCCAGGTCACGGTATGTGCATCCCAGCCGGACAGTTCCAGCGTGTATCACCACTCGTAGGCAGCTCCATCCAACAGAAAAGTGGCTAACAATACCCGATCCTCGGGAGGACAGTGCATCACCCCAAAAATACGTTCTAGTCGGGTGATCCATCGGTGAGCTTCCTCGGGATCAGCCCCACCGCTGAACGTAGTAGCCCCAAGCCTCTGGGCTCTCTCAATCGAAGCGCTCTCAGTCCCTCTCGCCGCTTCATCTTCAGGTCGTGGAGGGGGTTCACGTCTCGGAGGCATGATCAATCGTACGCTGAAAGAGGCATAGAGTTAGTATAACAACCTAGACCCAACACAAATTGACACAACCTATGCTCTGATACCAATTGTCAGGACCCATCCCAAATATCACCTCGATACTCGGAATGGACCCTGCTCCCGTTTGATAATCACACTTACAACACCAAAAATAACCTTAATACAACTATAAGCATAACCATCAGACGAAGGAGTAAATATACACAACAGTAAGTCAGAGCATAGTTCTACAAAATGGGCACCAAAAGTCCTACAAGTCTAAGTCCGCAACGGAAGAACGTCGGAAGCCCTATGCCTCGATCTCTGCCTCAACGTTCACCCCAGCGCTATCACCACGACCTGGAGGGAAATTAAAAACAAAAGGTGTGAGTGGACCAAAAAGAATGAAAGTTTTAAAACCGTTTACCAGCAAATCAAAGTAAGGAAATAAAATCATTTGTTCCCTCCGGTTTAAAACCAGGCATGCCAATGAAGTATTAGAAAAGTCTTAATATGAAACATCATAAGAAACAGAAACACTATAAAACCAATCATAAGAAACAGATACACTATAAAACATCATAAGAAACCAGAGTATAACCCGATCAAACCTGCTGGACCTATCCGAGTCTTTAAACTCAACCAGGCCTCACATATCAATCCGAGTCTTTAAACTCCCGAGTCTTTAAACTCAATAGGCCTATGGGGGTAATATTGTAATATCCGAGTCTTTAAACTCAATCCGGGCCCGTCCCCCATCAAAATCAATCCGGGTCTTTAAACCCATATCCAGATCCAGCAAATCCAATCCATATCCAGTGTAAAACCAATTCAAAATCCATCGCCAAATCCGAATTCGAAATCCCCGGTTCGAAGCCCTTCCGGCGTTCAGAACCGACATTCCGAACCCAAATCCGGAAAAAGATTCATGTTCATAACCAAACCATAGGAAAATCCCAAATCATATTCCACAACCTATTTACCATCATCAGAAAACGTTTTTAGGTTAAATTTCTGAATTATAACATCAAACTCTGAAAACCCGCTTTTCCTCGAAAAACGTGCAAAATCCCGAAAACGTCTCGAAAAACGTGCAAACATCTCAATCACGTATAATCATCATCAGGACATAAAAACACACACACATAGAAATCATAAAACAGTAATTAAAAAAGTTTGGCATGCTCAGAAGTAAGAAAGAGTCCACTCACAGTTTACAACACGTCACTCGCGCTCCGTGCGCTCCTCAACCGTCTCTGGTGTCTCCCGTCCTGTCAATAGATACCAAATAGGGTCACACTAACATCAAGGATACCTTCCCTATTTTCCCCAATTTTTCGGGAATTTAATAATATTTTAATCCTAAACCCTAAACCGTACGGATTCCCGAACCATTCCGTAACACCGTCCGATTAACCCGAAAACTATACCATTGGATTCCTTAGGACATTTAGGGCTAAACTCATGTTGGACGCTTGACCGGATTCTTCCCCACGCGCCCCCACGCGCCGCCCAAAGGGGCTGCGCGTGGGCCTCACGCGCCTGCTACAGTGTATCTTCAACCTCGAGTCACCCGGTTCAACTGTGTTGAACCGGCGTGACCGGTTCTCCTCCGTTCCTCCACCATTCTTCCCCATTTCAATTCCAATAGCTTCGTCCAGTCCCCTGCAACCAAACCCAGTCCTAAAATCCAGAAATCACGGCCTGAAACCCCTCGTCTTCAACCTCGAAGAACACTGCCCGTGAGCCCTGTTTTCCTTCCCGGCCGTCCACTGCTTCCCCCTTCACGGTGGTGATACCAGCACCTTCCTAGGACCCTACTTAGTCCTACCCAACTCACAGAATCCGTCGATTCATCCCCGAAGTCCACGACTTCAAGTTTGAAAATCACGGCTAAAACAGGGTACAGAGGACCCGCCGTCGAACCACCACCCACCGTGAACCTCCCGTCACGGCAACCACCACAAACAACTCCTAGGACCTCCCTAAACCTCCCTTCACTCACCAAACCTTTCGATTCGAGCTCGAGGTCCACAACTCTTCAAATGAAAATCCACGAAAAACAGGGTAAAAGAAATTACCTTTCGATTCCGGCGCCGCCGTGAGAACTGTCACCCACCACGGTGCTCGTGGGACTCCCCTCAACCTCCTGAGTCTCCTAGTACCTTGAATCCGTCCACCACACAACACAACAGCCACCACCGTCCACGGCCTCCTCTGTTTCTCCCAATTATCCAACCGTCCACCACGTCGCCTCCGTGCACGGTTGCGCCACCAGTGTAACACCCCGGAAATTCGAGGATTCTCATTTTGTAATTTAATGTGTGATTTGACGATTTTACCCTTGTGAATGGTATGGTCAAATTATTGACTTTTTGATTGATGAACTAAATGGACTTTGACCTATGACCGTGACGTAGTTCGGGATGTCACGAGTTCATAGACAGGTGGCACGTCCGATTCGGACGATCAGGGTGAAAGTTATGGCTATCGGAAGTTCAGGGGCATTACCGTAATTTGGACTCTCGGGGGAAAATGTTGACTTTTCTTTTGACAACTAATTTTCAGTTGACTCAAGGACCGTTGGGTAGGCCTCGACGTCCTGAGTCCGTAGACAGGCGGCACGCTGAAATCGGACTTCGTACGAGGAAGTTATGGTCAGAAACGTGAATTCGGGAAGTTCGTGTCTCGGTTTTCGTGTCGAATATTATATTCAGAAATTCTGATTGAAGGACACCTGGGGAGTGACAAGTGTCACTCACCCATTGGCTAGATTGGATCAGATCCACTATTGGATTAATTAAACATTTGAACCAGCTTTAAATTTCAGCCTTTGGATTGAAAACCCCAGATCAGATCTCAGCCCTTGATCTAATCTGGAGATTCAATCTGAGCCGTCCATTTCCTTCCCTCCAATTCTTTATATTTCCCACCCGCAGGGCACATTCTGCCATTTCGATCCAACCTTTCCAGCAAACCATCCACTCTCTGTGTCTGTGTATTGGAGACTTGCCGGCGAGGCTGATCGGTGGCAGTGAGCACGGCGGAGGACGGCGGCGTGGGGGGAAAACCGGAAAACCCGAAACGGTTTCTAAAACTCAGATTTTGGTAACTCGAATTCCCACGTTTAGTTTTGTTTCCTATTAATCCTAATCGACTCTAGGGACTTATAGGAACCTTCTGGGCTTGAGTTCACGACCGGAGGTAGCCTGAACGGAGTGCAAACGGCGACGGGAACCCGGGTCTGTTCATCGAGGTAAGTCTTTGTTTCAGCCCTTGTTTATTGATTTTAATTAGCTAGAACTATTCCTGGGTATAAGACGAACATCTAGGAACAAACCAGAGTGAAAATGGTTGGGTGTAGAAGAAATGGTGACCGGGTCGTGATCGCGGGTCTGTTCGACCCAAGTTGCAGAGATACGGGTCAACCCGTCTGAGGACAGAGGTGATGACGTGGCACCCTGTCAGACTGTCAGGTGACGTGGACCAACCGTGAGCCGACACGTGTCACATGTCAGTGCACAGTCAGCACTGACATGTCAGTGACGTGGACCAGTCAGGGACTGCCACGTGTCACTGACATGTCAGTGACGTGGACCAGTGCCGTGCTGACACGTGGCACATGTCAGATCTGACACGTGGTCTGACAGATCAGTGAGGTGGACCAATTGGATGTTGACACGTGGCACCTGTCAGAGTCTGACACGTCAGACCTGACAGCTGTCAGATGACGTCAGCATGACGTCATGCTGACGTCAGCAGTGACGTCAGCGATGACGTCAGCAGGAACTGTTCCTGCGTTGACCGCCACGTTGACCGGCGCGTGGGGGCGCGTGTGAACAGTGTTTCTAGTGGGACCACCACCATTCTTTAGGTTTCGACGATCCGGATCCAATGGCGGTGGTTTCGGGTCGATCGGAGATCATTAAGTTGGTCAAAATAAGGTTTGTTGCCTTGGGAAGCGCGTTCGGGCGGCTTTTCCGGGTCGGTTTCGACCTAGGCTTTCATGGTTGAATGTTGGGGGTTTAATTTGACCGTTACGAATACTTGAATTTGACAGGGATTGTACATTTGTACCAGGACGAGGGTATACGTTCGGGTTCTAGCAGGATTGTACTGTGAGTGGGCCATTTTCTTAAACTCTTGTGTGCATAAATGTTTTCTGGTTTTATTATACTTATTCACATGCTAAAACAATGATGGTTTTGATGATATGGAAAATATGGTTATGGCACGTTTCACGGTATTTGGGCTTGAGACCCGTTTGATGAAACTTAATGATTGATTCGGTATATATATATGTTTGCATGTGGAAATCAATAAAATGTATTTGTTACTGCACTGTATAGATCCTTCCATATTATATTGTCTCCTCCGGATGAGGTACCCCGGAGAGGTCACGGACGTCTAGTACGTCCAGCGTCTATGACGCTAAGCATCGGGGATGCTGTACCCGAACGGGGTTCGGGGATTGAACTCGGAATTGAGACCCGAGTGGCACGCGTAGCCTTGTGATTGTGACCTATTGGACGTCAGGGACGTCAGACATCAGGGATGTCGGGATGGGAGTGTATAGTGCAGCAACTAAAATTATGGTTATGGTTTTGCTATATGCCTTATGGTTCATATTCTATGGTTTATGATTTTGGAATTATGGTGCACGCATATTTGGAAAACGGAGGGGTAAATTATATGTTTTACTTATCAAACGATTTCATAAACTTGTGTTTCGGTCCACTCACCCTTACTGTTTGATAACCCCTCCAGGTCGGGAAACTGAGGTAGAGGAGGAGCCAGAGGCTGAGGCATAGATCTACTTCTGCGTACCTGAACCCCTGCTGGGCGGTGTACCCGCAGGATTACTTTAGAGTCGTGCTCGCAAATTTGTAATTTTGGATTATATCCCTTGTCTGACATTCGTTTAATTCGGATTTTATGTATGACTTTAATTTGGTTATTTATGCTTTTAAATGTTTTGAGGTTAAAATTGGTATGAATTATTGGGTGTCAGACGGGAGCAGGGCACGTCCCCTTGTGGTCCCTGTGGGATCGGGGCGGGTCCTGTCAACCAGACCACGATCACCAGCTCCTCCTTGTCTCTATGTCACTCTCTCAATTCATTCTTCACTCAATCTCCCCCTGAATCGATCACTGTCTCCCTAAATGTTCCCCTCTGTTTTTCTGTTTCCTTCGAAATTGTGCACGGTTCAAAAACGAACCAAGTGTGGCCGTGCACACTTTAGACACCTCCAGAAGCCTCTGGCTTCTCACCACGTGTCCACCAGTTATAGGCCAGCCTAAAATATCTGCCACTTGCCCTTATCTGATTGGGCTGAGGAAAAATGACCAAAATGCCCCTCCTGCACAAAATTACCATTTTGCCCTCAGACTTTCCAGACCCGTATCTTTTCCGTCCGACGTCCGATGACAGCGTGCCGCCTGTCGTTGTACTCAGGACGTCGAGGCCTATCCAACGATCCTCGGTCTACGTGAAAACCATAATTCCTCCAAAAAGTCAACATTTCCCCTCTTAACTCAAAATTACGGTAACGCCCCCAACCTTCCGTACATCATAACTTTTCCTCTGGTTGTCCAAATCGAACCTGCCGCCTGTCTACGGACTCGTGACGTCCTAACCTACGTCACGGTCAAAGGCTAACACTCATCCAATCAATAGTACAAAAAGTCAACTTTTCGTTTACTATTCACAAGGGCAAAATCGTCCTTTTTACAAAACTTCACAAAAATTACATTTTTACCCTCCCGTAGGTACGGGTTGTTACATCAAGTCCACAGTTTCACAGAGCATAATATTACAAAACAGGTTAAAGAACAAATCCTACTCTGTGAACTAACTACTCCGCAACGGAAAACTTTATGCCTCTGCCTCTACCTCGGCGCTAGCCCCCGAACTTGTACCACGACCTGGAGGGTAGTTAAAACAACAAAGTGTGAGTGGACCGAAACAAAGGTTTACAGAAAACAGTTTAAGGAAATCGGGGTTCGCCCTCCAGTTTTACAACACGCATGCATAACCAAATATTCGAAAATCGCGTAATAACATTTGAAAACTCTTTTCCCGAAACACATGTAAAACAATTTAATATTACCAGAATCCAGAAACCGTCATTTTGAAACATCAATTGCACAAATACAGTAAAAAGTAAGTCAATAATCACAATTAAGCCGTTGGATCCATCCGAGTCTTTAAACTCAATATCAGGCCTTCCCGGGATATCAACGAGTCTTTAAACTCAAAACATGATCAATAGGCCTCGGGGGTATCACAATAACCGAGTCTTTAAACTCACGAGTCTTTAAACTCATTCCGGGTCTTTAAACCTAATTTTCGGGCCCGCCCCCGTCATCAATAAACGTGGTCTTCAAACCCAAAACCATTTTTTTTAAACACAATTAACCAGGATTCATCATAAACCGTTTTCCAACATCATTCCGAAATCATATCTCGTCATAACAGGACTTATGTCCGAATTCACATGCAAATTCCAAAATATGCAATTCCCGAAATCACTTCACACTTATAATCAAAACATCATAAATCCGCAACATGCATAATCATATCCAGATACTTCATCAAAACATCATTCATGCACAAGCAAAAACCGTAACCTCGAAATGCGTGAAATACGATAAATATCTCGAAAAGTGTGAAAACACGTAAAATTGAAATATCATATCACCATCATAAAATCATATGTAAAACCATAAGATAAATAAGTAAAATAGTCATGCATGCCCGGTTTAGAAATCAAAAAGTCCACTCACGGTTTTAGGACGCGTCAATCGCGTCCCGCGCGCTCCTCTGTAGCTTCGGAAGTGTCCGGGCTTGTAAAAATGTACAAGAAGGGTTACAAGCATCCTCAAACAGCTCGTATGATTTTTCCCTAATTTTCTGGATTTTTCGGCGCAATTAAACTTAGAGACTTAACCTTCCGGACTCCCGAAATTATCCCGAATGACTCCCGATCCACTCGAACTCTAAAGATAAAATGTTAATTAAACTGAAAGAATTAAATCTCATGTTGACCGTGATCGGAGTTAACATCACACGCGCCGTCACGCGCCACCCAAAGTGGCTGCGCGTGAAGGCCACGCGCCAAGCTACAGTACCTTCGTCCTTACCCGAATAGACTGATAAACGGGTCTGATACCCGCGACTCAACCCGATTAGTTCACCCTCAATTCTCAATCGATTCTTCCCGTTTTCAATCCTATTATCTTCTCTAATCAATTAATTTTAGGTCTGCATTAACGGTTAACCTCGACTAACACTAAATCGACCCAACTCAAGCTTGAACAGTCGAACAAGTCGACGCCTGGAACTCACCCAAACTAGCTCCATTTTCAAATTAACTTCACCAGTAGCTTAAGGGGACTTAGTCGAACTCAATGGCATAAACAATTTAACTCGCCGTTACCTGGAAGTCGTCGTCCTCAACACTGGTTTTCCTCTGAAACTGAGACTCAGGTTCCCGGCCAACCAGTCCTCCTCCTCCTTCGATTTTTGCACGGTTGTGCTCGTAGTGACCCCAGAAGTCTAACACGGCCCTTGGTTTCGTTCAACACGCCTCAGGAATTAAATTCGATTTTTCCCTCCACCTGGTTCTTCTCTGAACTGGTACCTGAGCTCCTGAGCAATCCTTGCTCAATTCACTTGATCTCGTGCACGGTTATGTTTTTGCTGCTCCCAGAAAGCTCTCTGTGTGTCTAAATTGGTCCCAAAACCCGTAGGAATTGAACTCTGAGATTTCCCCCCAAAAACCCGAAAATGGTTTGTAACGACCCGTCCCGAATTCCGGGATTAGTTTAGTGACTAATCTCGATTAGTGAGGTTGAACAGTGCTTAGTAGGGCGGAATCGGACAAATTGTGCAAAATGACCGTTTTGCCCCTAGTCGTGGGCAAAATGTTGACTTTTGATCGGGCGGTCAAACGGACTTTGACCGATGACCGTGACGTAGTTCGGGACATCACGAGTTCATAGACAGGTGGCACGTTCGATTCCGACATTCGTAGAGAAAGTTATGAGGTTCGGAAGTTGAGGGGTATTTTGGTAATTTGGCTTATTAGGGGCCAAATGTTGACTTTTTGACCGGGAGGTCCGATGGACGAGGGCCAAGGACTGTTACGTAGGTATCGTCGATACGAATCCAACGACAGGCGGCATGCCGAAATCGGAGATTCGACGACGAAGTTATGGTCCCGGACGTAATCGCGATTAACCGAGACTCGGAATAAAATAATAATATTTAAAATAGGTGAACAGTAATTGACGAATCTGGACCCTTGGATGTAGGCCACGTGTCACTCATCCCCACCTTCCCTAAAATTTGGATCCTTGTTGGCCATTGGATTATTTAATCCATTTTCTCCCCTTAAATCCTCACCATCCATTCAAACCTCAGATTAAATCTGGGCCCTTGATCTCATCTCTTTCTTCCCTTCATCTACTGATCACACTCATCCCTCTCACTCTGTTCTTTCTCCCACCCGAAACACATACGCACACAACCTACATGAACCACCTCACCAATCTCTTCTGTGTTGGTGTGTGAGTGAGATGAGCTGCACGGTGAGGCTTGAGAGACGGCGGGGGGACGACGGAGACGGCGGAGACGACGGCGGCAAAACAAAAACAGAGGAGCAAAAATGCAGAAATTGGAAGATCGTTATGGACTGGCTTTTGATCGCTTTAGAGGGATGTATGATGTTCCTGGAGTCGAGCTAGGCATGTTGGTGGCCACGGCGGTAGCCACGGCGGCGAGGTAAGCCTCGAACCAGTGAACCTGTTTTCGGGTGAAAATGGAAGAATGGGTTTTAACATATTTCGATCGATCTGGTGATTAGGATGATGATCTAGAAGGTGAGACGAGCTTCTGGGGATCGTTTTCGAAAGGAATGGTGGCCGGGATCGTGCAGACACGACGGTTGCAGGTGGCCGGTCTGCACACCTCCACGAACAGGTAGTGAAACGAGGTTGTTTATTAGTTTTTAAAGCATGGATCAACTGGAATTGATGAGACGATCTTGTAGGAACAAACGGAATTGAAAATGATCGAGTAATGGCTGAGAACCAGTCGGGTTGGGCCGCGGGTCACGGTGACCCGTTTATCAGACAACCGGGTCAGAACGGTGACACTGTTCACGGCGCGTGAGTTTCACGCGCAGCCACTCACGGCGGCGCGTGGCGGCGCGTGGGCACGAATCTCGAGGTGAGGTCAACATGACTTTTAATCCATTCGATGTAACGGACATTTTGGAATTGGTTTCGTGTCGATCGGACACCGTCTCGATAGTGTTCGGGATGTCCGAAGGTTTTAAATTAAGTTTAAAAATAAGTAAAAATTTGGGAAAATTACGGGACTTTGATAGGATGTTAATAATGAGGTTAGTAACCCTCTAATGTGATTTGGACAGGATTGGGAGTCCCGGTGTTAGTGGTGTGGCCCGGGAGGGCCAGTGGCACGCGTATCGAGGCACACGGTTAAAACGGTCTGTGAGTGGACTTTGGTTTTATAAATCCTATGCATGCTTAAATGTGTTATATGGTTTATATACATGATTTCTATGATGGTATTTGTGAGTATTGATTTTGGGTATGTTGCACGTATTTCGAGGTGTTTTCCGTATTTCACGTGTATCGGGATTAACGGTTTATTTGTGGTTTTGCATGCTTGTGGTTAAATAAATATTATGATAAAATGGTTTTTATATTGGAAAGATGAACTCGGGCTTGAGGCCCACTTGTTTTGGAAATTTCGGACTTGGAGTCCATTTGAGAATCGGGCCGGGGGCCCAGTTGGTTAATGAAATCGGGCCAGGGGCCCAGTTGGTATAAAATCGGGCTGAGACCCATTTGAGTTATGTATCGGGCATGGGGCCCAGTTGGATTAAAATGATGATTTCGGGTCAGGGGCCCTATATTTAATAAATGTGGTTTCGGGTCAGGGACCCTAAATGGAAATGTGTTGTTTTATGGAAAATTCGGGCAGGGCCCATTGTGATGTTGTGAAATGAGTTAATAAAACTATTTTTCCATATACCATCTGTACACATGGATATATGATGGTCTCCTCCAGATGTCTGGGACACTGGGGAAGTCACGGTGCATTGCCTGTGAAGGGTCACCATACGGAGCAGCCGGACCGTATGATGACTCAGGAGCAGGATTGCTATGATTGACGTCAAGGACGTCAGACATCAGGGATGTCAGATATATGGACCCGGAGAGACCCCGGGCAGCACGCGTAGCTTGTGAAACCGTGAGACATGACGTCAGGGACGTCTAGCATCAGGGATGCTGGTGATGGTAATGGTAAAATACGAATTAATGAAATGGCTTTCCGGGTGGATTTATGATTGTGTGATTTTAATGAATTAATGTTCATTTATGGTAGTGGGTGGTGACCCACATGGTCGTATATGTATGGTGGTGGTATTCCACGGTTTTGGGCTGAGTTCCCACACTTGTTTTTTGGTTAACGGTTTTTGGGCTAAGGCCCTAAGGGCTCGGTTGAGCAAACGTTTTGGTTACTGGTTTTTGTGGCATGCATACGTTTTTATTGGAGGGCATAAATGTCTTATAAATGTATTTTATGAACTTACTGGTTTTTGTCCACTCACAGCTTTTGGTTTTAATGCCCTTCAGGTTGATTACGGATGCGATTGCAGCAGGGACTAGGACATTGCACACCTCCTCCATCGATCCTTGCGCACTCTGGATGCCCCGTTTGGGCAGTGGCTCTTGGTCATCCCTTGTCTGACACCCCTGGTTGGACGGGAGCAGGGTACATTCCATGGTAATCCCGGGGGGGATTGGGATGGGTCCTGTCATGGTTCTTCACTGTTTCTCTCAATCTCAGCCTTCACACTGATGCACAAACGACCCCAAATGAATCCTCACTTCATTCCCATACACGGTTAATCGATAGAATGGAAAACAGCCCGTGGGAGACCCAACTGAGGTCTCTGAAAATGTCTCCCACGCACACAGAAGCCATGGCCATTTCTTTAACCCATCCCGTGCTCTGTGTGGCCTCAGTCCGTTCACCAATGTCCCTCACTGCCTTAATTAACTTAAACAATGCATCTGATCAATCCACTAGGCCATAAACAATTGCATGCACAAGACACCACGGCCGTGCACTCTGTTTTCCACGGTGGTGAACAGTACCCCATGTAAAAAGACCAAAATGCCCTCAGGGTAAAAATTACCAAAATGCCCTCCAACTTCCGTGACCCGTAACTCGGTCACTCGATGTCCGTTTCACGCGTGCTGCCTGTCATTATACTCGGGACCTCGAGACGAACCTAACGGTCTTCGAATCATGTGAAAACCAATTGTCAAACAAAAAGTCAACTTTTTCCCATATAACGTCCAAATTACGATAATGCCCCTGAACTACCGAACATCATAACTTTCGCCTCGAGCGTCCGAATCGGACGTGCCACCTGTCTATGAACTCGTGACGTCCCGAACTGCGTCACGGTCATCGTTCAACGTCCGTACGACCTCCCAATCAAAAAGTCAACAAATTGACCACACGAATCACAGGGATAAAAACGTCATTTTATTCAATATTTTACAATATTACATTTTCAGAATATCCGGGACGTTACAATTGACCAGCGCATGTGAACAGTATTTTGAGTGGGCCTATTGTCATCTTAAAGGTTTCGACGATCCGGATCCAATGGCGGTGGTTTCGGGTCGATCAGAGATCATTAGGTTGGTAAAATTGAGGTTTTTCACCTCGAGAAACGTGTACTGGACACGTTGATTTTTCTGTGAAAGTTTAGGGTTCTTAATATGAACTTGTATAGGTTAGTAGTAATCTTCTATTACGATTTGGACAAATTTGGGAATCCCGGAGGCGAAGATTGACCCGGGAGACGCTAATGGCACGCGTATTGAGACGCGGCTTCGGACGGTCTGTGAGTGGACCTTGATTTCTAAACTATGATGCATGCATAAATGTTTTATATTGATTATGAATGTTATTATATGATGATGATTTGGATGGTTGTGAATTATATGGTTTCACGCTTTACGAGGTGATTTACGTGCTTGCACGTAAATCAAGGTTTTTCGGTTTTATACTAATTTTTCGTACTTATGGTTTGGATATGATTCCATGAAATGATTTTGGATTTGAAAGGTAAACTCGGGTTCGAAACCCATTTGATCTATGAACTCTCGGACTTGAGGTCCATTTGATTTAACGAGGCATCGGGCCGGAGGCCCAGTTGGTTTACGATTCGGACCGGAGGTCTAGTTTGTATGTGGATTCGAGCCTAGGGCCCAGCTATGTGTTACAAATGGTTTTTATGGTTCATGATGATTTATGGGAACTGGCATGAACCCTTGAAATGGATTTACGGGTCATGACGGTTTATGGGAACCGGCATGAACCTTTGGAAATGATTTATGGTTCATGACGGCTTATGGGGGCCGAGCATGAATCCTTGAAAGGTTTAAAGAATGATTTCAAAGGTTTTTCATATGCCATCCTTTATATATGATTGTCTCCTCCGGGGAGGGTCGTTGGCCTGGGTGGACCCCAGAGTACTCACGGAGCACTGACTGAGTGGAGTCGCACCCTAGTTGGGTTCCTTACTCTCAGGATGGGCATGGTTCGTTACCTCCAGGGAGGGTCATTGATCTACGGACATTGACCTGGGTGGACCCTGGAGAGACTTGGGTTTGAGACTCCGGTTAGCACGCGCGTAGCTCTATTTTACCGTGACAGGTTCTTGGATATGAAATATAATGGATAAACATGATTTCAATTGGTTTGGGAAATTGTGTTTTATGATGATAAATGGATTTGGGCTGAGATCCCACATATGTTCACTATGTTATGGTTTTCTGTAAATGGTTTTGGGCAGGAGCCCGTGTGACTTGTATTTACGGAACTTGGGGTTGTGACCCTAAATATGGTTGTTTAAACATATATGATTGGATAAATGGTTTTACTATGCATGCATGATTTTTAGTGAAGGGTATAAAGGTCTTTATGAAATATGATTTTATAAACTCTTTATTTTTGTCCACTCACAGTCTTTCTGTTTTTAATACCCTTCAGGTTGACAGCGGATGCAGACTGTAGCAGAGACCGAGATATCATATACCTCCTCCGGATCCTAGCGTACTCTAATAGCCCGGGAGGGCAAAGGTCAGAAATATCCCTTGTCTGACACTCCGTGTTAGACGGGATCAGGGTCGTTCCTCCTTAATACCGGGGGGATTGAGGACGGGTCCTGACAAAGAAGTTATGATGTTCAGAAGGTCGAGGGCAGTTTTGTAAATTGGTTTAAAAGGGGAATTTTGTTGACTTTTTCCACGAAAAATATTCTTCACGCGAAGCGAGGACCGTTAGATAGGTCTCAATGTCTTGAGTATAATGACAGGCGGCACGCCGTCATCGGACATCGGACTGTTAAGTTACGGGTCTGAGTTTGTGAGGGGTAAAATAGTAATTTGGACTTTTAGGGGCAGTTTGGTCTTTTAACACCTAGGGATTTGTGACTTACCAGATAAGGACATCTGGGGCAATGTAATTGGATATTTTGGGTTGAGGCCACAGATGAGAGGACACCTGGCTATCTCCTAGAGGTTTCTGGCCACATCCTACACGGTTACACGTTTTAAACTTAGGCTTAATCGTTCAAATGAGAAAATAGAGACATAGAGAACATCTATCCATTTCCAGTGAGAGTCGTGTGATTTCTTTGTGCTTGAGTGAGTGCCAGAGGTCTACCTATGATTTGTGATCGTGATTAAGAGAAGCTTGAGTGTTGGCTGTGTGTGAGAGGTGAGAAAACCAGTGAAAACAGAGAAGGAGTCGTGGGTCGTGGTGCAACCTCAATCGATCAAATTGGTCTAACTTGGTCTGTGGGACTGTTTAGAGGGTTGAGGATTACTTATTGGACCCAAAGAATCACGGCGGAGGCCATGACGGAGACCAGAAAACAGGCTAGGTTTCGGTTTCCTCTGTTTTTCCAGTTTTGGTTCAAATCAAAAGTCGTGGGTTTTGGAGCGTTGTTGAATCGTTTTATTGGTCCTAACAGTTGTAGGAAGGTATTATTGAGCTAAGGATTCGAACTCGTGCCCTGAGAAGACGGTTGGTGGTCGGGAACAGCAACTGAAATTTTCTGGGTTTTGGTTCGAACTTGGGAGGTAAGGTTTAAGGCCTCATTTCGTGATTTTTTTAAGTAAATCACTTCTAAATTCTAGGACGAAACTAATGGTGAATGAAGTATTGAGAATGGCTTGAAAATGGGTGAAAATCGGCCTCGCCGGCTCGGTTAGACAGGACCTGTCTGAACCGGGTTGGCTGGAGGTTGACGATGACACTGTAGCAGGCGCGTGGCTCCCACGCGCAGCCCCTTTGGGCGGCGCATGAGGGTGCGTGGAGCATGTTTTGGGGAAGTGTTCAACATGGTTTTCACTCTAATCGATGTAACAAAAATTTTGGGATAAGTTTTGAGTCGATCAGACACCATCTCGGGTTAGTTTTGAGTGTCCGAAGGTTTAGGGGCTAATTTAATTACGTTTAAAAAATTCGAAAAATTGGGGAAATTAGTGTAAGCTTTAATGAAGTGTTTGTGACCCGGAATTGTGGTATTTGACAGGTCGGGATATTCCTGAGACAGTCAGGGAGCGTACGAAGTACGATTGACGCGTTTGGACCTTATGAGTGGATTTTTATTTTCTAACCGACCATGCATAACTGTTTTTATCTACTTGTTCCATGTTTTTAAATATGATTCTATGTTATTGATTATTCTATATCTATTTTACATAATTGCACGTTTTTTGAGATATTTCTTAGATTTATACGTATTTCGGCACGTTTTACGAGATACGATTTGATTATGATTCCGATGCTATGGTTTTGGGATTTAAATACATGACTTGTTTTCAATGATTAAAAATGAGTTTTGAAACAATGATTTCGATAATCAAGGTTTTCGGTTTTAGAATCGGATTTCGGAAATCGAGATTTGGTTTTAAAGCATGAAAAAGGGATTTCCGGATTTGGATTCGGAATGATGGTTCTGAACGCCGGCATGGCTTCAGAATAGTGATTTTGAATTCGGATTTGGACATGGATTTAGAAATGATTTAAAAACGGTTTGGATTGGATTTGCTGGATCTGGTTATTGGGTTTAAAGACCCGGATATGATATGACGGGGGCGGGCCCGGATTGGGTTTAAAGACCTGGATTGAGTTTAAAAACTCGGATATTATGATTTTTCCCCGTAGGCCTGTTGAGTTTAAAGACTCGGGAGTTTAAAGACTCGGGTTATATTGAGGCCTGGATTGAGTTTAAAGACTCGGATAGATCCAACAGGTTCGATTGGATGATGATATTTTGTATTTCATGTTTTTATGATGATGTTTCCATAACGATTATTATACGGTTTATATAGTTGTTTTCAGATACTTAGTTATGCATGCATGTTTTTTAAAACGGAGGGTAAAATCCTGGTTTGTTTATAAAAACTGTTTTTGAAACTCTTATTTATTTTTAGTCCACTCACACTTTTATGGTTTTAATTACCCTCCTGGTCGTGGTGCAAGCGTCGGGTCTAATGTAGAGGCAGAGGCAGAGGCATAGAGTTTTCCGTTGCGTGTTTTTGTCAGCTCACAGTAGGACTTTTGTTCTTGTCTTGTACTGTTACTATGCTCTGTACTATTTTTGGCTAGTTGTATTATAACTTCTCTCTGGTCTGACAATGTATGCTTTGTGGTTGTTGAAGTTATTTTGGTCTTTTGAGTGTGATTGCTAGACGGGAGCAGGGTTCGTCCCGGTTATCAAGGTGATAATCAGGGTGGGTCCTGACATAAGTTATGAGCATATAATTGGTTACTTGATGAGTACATATGTGCCGTGATATGGTGAATATACTTGTATGTGACCTAGTTAGTAATCATAGTTAGTAATAATGGATATGATAGAAGAGAAAAAGAGATGAATTATTAAGGGAATTTATTAGGAATTGTTACATAACAGTTACCTTACAAATTCCATCAAGATGAATTGTTTATTTGAGTTCTACATGATCTTAACAAGTAAAGAATATTCGTGAATATAGTTGTGCTCTTTTTAAAGTAAAGCATGTTATTTTCCGTATCAAATTTGAGTTTCCGAATAGGATATTTATGATGATGAGAATAAGGTCAATTATGACCGAATCAGTAAACTTTCCACTACCAGACGGGGAAGTGGGTTGGAAGAGGGTGGTTGACAGGACCCATTTCAACTGAACTTTGATAACCGTTTTTAGTTCTACCCGTCTGACAAGTCAACTGAAGTACCAAAATTATCCTCAGCACTTACCAGACAAGGGATAACCACACTGATTTCCACTTATGTCTCCCCCTCTCGATCATCCCCGATTCTTGTGCCATGGCCTGAAGGGTCATCAAAAACATAAAAGGTGTGAGTGGACAAAAATAATATCATTTGAAAACACATTTAAAAAACGAATCACTTTCCCCTCCAGTTATAAAACATGAATGCAGGGAGTAAAACACATGAACAACCGGCACTCAAGTAAAAACACATGAAAATCATCAAACCAGTCACAAAGACCATCATCAACAGTACTCGTCACCAGTACTCACATATCAAACATAATAATCAACAGCACTACTCACAAGTGCACATATGTCAATCACAGTATCATCACAACACTACTCACAAGTGCATAATCAATCATATCATCACAACGGCGCTACGCGTAGGCCAGCGCGTGAAAGCCACGTGCCTGACACTGTTCATCGTCCCTGCAACCTGTTTCCTGCAAAATGGATCCTACGACCCGCGAAGCAACCCGGTTAAAATTACATTAATTCGACCTCAATTCTTCTTGTTCTTTCGTCCAATATCATATATATAACCTTAATTAGGTTATGTAACCTCTAATTAATGAAATCGAATTTAAACTTCATCAATTCACAATTTCATGTCTGATAGATCAAAATCCAATTCTCTCCATTTTCAATTTAATTATTCACTCTAATTGAACATGAAGCATATTAAGATTATTTTAACTATAGAATCGAAACCAATTTCAGGTTCCCTTACCTCTAAGTACCTAAACTCAATCCCAAAATTTCCCAATTCCGCCATGTCTATTTGTGGTCTTCCCTACGTCGATTCTTCTCAATTTTGGGATGGTTCCATTCCAAATGACCCCAGAAAAATTATACAGGTATCCATTTTGATTATTAGAGCCTCTAATTCCAAATTGTGTTTTAATCCATTTCGAAATTCAAAGGGTTGGATTTCGAGTTTCCTTCACGATTTCATACCCCCACTCTCTTTGTTAAGTCTTTGTTCTCAATCTCTCTATCCTTCTCAATTTGATCGATCAGAGGAGAATTGTTGATGCTTTTGTTTGGGTATATTGAGGTCTCGGTTTTTTCCTCCAAAACACACACGGGTCTAATTATCCTTTACTTGCACTTAGCTAATTCACATCACCGCACACACATCCACTTGCCACTAATCTTCATTCACAAGATGACAGATGTCACTTAACGACCCAGGTGAGTCACTAAACATGGCTGAATCAGCCAATGCCTAGCTAAATTACCATTTTACCCTTCTTACATGATTACCAAATTGCCCCTAGCCTTCGCGGACCTATAACTCATTCATCTGAACTCCAATTTTTGCGTGCCGCCTGTCTACAGACTCAGTGTCTCGAGACATACCCAACGGTCTTTACGGAAAGTCCAAAAAGTGTCCCAAACAAAAAGTCAACTTTTGACCACGTTAACCAAGGGCAAAATCGTCATTTCCCTCTAAAATTTCCAAATTCCCCTTTTTTGAATTTCCGGGTTGTCATAGTGGTAACCCCACAAAGTGCAATTAATTTAGTTTATTTAATAAGAATGCAACCCGAGTTAAAATTAATAAAATCCCTCGTCTGACAAGAGGTTATTAGACGGGAACAGAACCAGTCCAGCTTTCGTGGTAATTAGGGACGGGTCCTGTCAATATTTGTTACCCAACAAGAGTCCTAATTTCTCAACTTTATCAACATTTTGCTTTTAAACATTGAATCAAGTAATCTAGAAATTAAATTATGAATTGGGGTTTAAAACTGAAACCGTACCGAATATAATTGGTACGGTTCGGTATCAATTCTATATTTTGAAAGACCGTAACATACCGAACTGGTTAAAATTATTTGGTACGGTTTTGATATCACCTCCATATCGAACTGTACCGAACCATGCCCACGACTACCTGAAACGTTTTGACAACCTTGCCTCGTGGCACCAACTGAGACCCACCACGTGGCACCTCCCACATGTCAACATCATGACATCACCTGGTGATGTCATCATGACATCAACTGACGCCACCTGGTCGCCGGATAAGATGACCATGCCCTCGTGGCCACCGTCGCGGTCGACCGAAAAACTGCCATTAAAGGCCCAAATTTCAAACCTTCCTAACTTCTTCATTTTTCAACCAAATTCTACGAACTTTATATCAAAATACATCTACTCATGCAAGGGAATCCAAATCTAAGGTCAAAATTCAGAAACAATAGATGGATTCTAAGTTATGATTCTCCAAAGTTTTGGCCAACTTCCTTTACTCACCACAACCACCACCAGCCTGTTCCACCTTCCAAACATAGCTTAATATGCTCGTGTGGGTTCCTAGAACATGATCCTAACCATGGTTTGTTCCAAATGGGTCTCAAATTGAAGATGGGAAATCAAGTGTATAATTGTGTGTGCGTTTGTGTTTTTCACGGGCAAGGAGAGAGAAAGAGAGAGGGAGTGTGTGAAAGAGAGAGAGGAGTGAGAAATGTGAGTGATTATAATCCTTATCCAAACTTCCCAAAATATCTCCATGATTTCCCATGGCCAAAATGCCATTCCCTCATATAGAAAGCCAAGCCAAAATCCCAAGGGCAAAACTAGAAACTTCCTTAATTAATTATCGATAAATCCCCAAAAAAGCCTAGAAAATTCCCGTAAATCCCGTAATTACGGGCCATGTCGTTACATAACCCATTATATTTTAAAGCTTAAAATGTTAAAAATTTTAATTTGTTGATGTCTATAAATAAAATATTCATATGAATAAATGAAATCTTGATGATAAATGTGGAATTTTGAAAAGAAAAAAAATTTACATTTTGAACAAGTCTTTTTCATGAACAAATGACATAAAAATTTATGCTTAAGCCGTCCAAACTAAATCGTCAATAACAATTTGGATTGGAATGATTTAAATTCTATTTTTTGAAAACCAAACCATATTGACGTCAGTTTAGACTTTGATTTTGACGATATCTGCATCGACCCAACTTGTGCACACCACTACTTATGATAACAAAAACCACCAACAAATAATTTGCATTACTTTAAAAATAAAAAAATAAAATGTTTTTGAATAATTAAGATACAAAAATTAAATCTTTATATCTTTTTTATTTCATTACCCATTGCCCTTTTACCTTTTATTATATATTACATTGTCTTTCTTGAATATATACTTTCTTCAACGAAAATCTTTTTTGGGTTTATTGAAAGTTTAACCAAATTAAGTTTTAGCTTTATATATATATGTAGATTATCCTTTTTTTTATGAAATTTATTCTTTTTACTTTTTTAGCATTCATAAAAATAATGTTCTTGCTTGGCTTTTAATCTTGACCATGGGCTTTTTTGGATTAAATGAAAATTTAACCAAATTTGCCTTTAGTTTTTATATATACTAGCCTCATTTTCAACGCACTACGCCCAATTTCATAATACTTAGAGATTTCAAATTTACAATCTTTGAAATGTCAAATTTGTCAACATTTTCTCTCATTACAATATCACTTTGAAGCAATATTCTTCTCTTTCCAATTCTGACTAGCCTTGCCGTTTTCTCAATAGTGATGATAAATAAATAAAGATAAACGATAAGAAAGTTATATACGAGAAAAATGAAAAAGAGTCCATCTTTACAAAAAAATTAGCACCAATATAAAATCAAAGTAAAGTTTTTAGGTATATGAGGACAATAATGGAAATTACTAAGGGTTACTATCGAAGACAAAGGAAAATTTATTATGAAAATTGGCATTGATTTATTTAATTTGCAACGTTATATACATTAATTGGTAAATATCATGGCTGTGAAACGAACCAAATAAAATTATCGAAGACAAAGGAAAATTTATAAATGAAAATTGGCATTTGAATATTTATTTTGCAACGTTATATACATTAATTGGTAAATATCATGGTTGTGAAACGAACCAAACAAAATTAACAAAAAAAAAAAAACAAATTCGTTAAGGAAAAAAGAATTAGAGATTCAGTGAAGTGAAGAAAAACAAAATGGAGAGGTTTTTGTCGAGAATCAACAAATGAACTTCTCAATATATATCGATTCCTTTTCTTCTTCAGTCTTCATTATGTTTCTGTAGAATGAGTACGTTTACATATAGGAGTGAGCTAGCTTGGTTTGGCTATTAAACACTGAATAGCGACAGAGTAAGAGTCCTACCACTACTTTCGGGACGTGGTACGTTGTGGTTCAAAGAATTTTGAATAATTCGAATTAAAATTTTAACCAATATATATAGCTACTGATCGAGGATTGCCATCTCGATTTTCATTGCATGCACAAATGGAAATTAAAACTCAGTAAGGCAGCTCAATTCCCATTCCATGGCAGATCGATCAACTCTAAGTCACAAATAGTATTAATTAAATCAGCAAGAAGCCCGATCCAAATAACAATTTAAGATCAATTAATTACTATAACAACAAGATAATGAAATAGAAGATTGCCAAAAACAAAATTGTATTCAAATATATACCATACACGTAACAGTGTCGTAAGTAGCCGCGATTAGAATTGTATAGGGGCATTTCACAAATATTAGTGTATAAGCTGCAACTGCAGCAGGACTGATCATGGTGCATAGCACCTGATCTAAAGCCTCATTTAATTGGTGACATCTGTCCTAGGCACTAGTCTGTGTGTGAGTGCCAGCATGGCAGGTTGTTCTAACTGTTTTCAAGTGAGGTGTGTGTGTGTTTCTTTGTGAGCAAGAAAAGAGAGAAAATCGGGTGGATGATGCCATGTGGTCTCCCTGATTCTATAAGTGAAAGTAAAAAGATGTGTGTGTGTTGTAATCAATTAAGAAAAATCAATGCATACGTTTTGTGACTCTCTCTCTCTAGAAGGTGAGAGCACTAAGATCACTTAGAAAATCTGATTGATGCATTTCTACGAACACCTGGTGTGCATTGAGAAAGATCATTAGAACAGTGTCATCACTGTGATCATATTCTTCCCTCTTCAATTCAAATCAAATACAAAAGTAAACACAACCTAAACTAACCTAAACCAGTCGTTTTCAGCTAAGGAGTAAGAGATCAAGAAGTGTACCTCACTGAGAACACCATTGCAGGTTCTCTGCACCAAGCTTCCGGGTTCCTTTCCCTGCGATTCTCTGAGGTACCTGAAACCAACATGGTATCAGAGCATTCAGGGTTATGATCTGAGTGCTGGGACGTGATCGGAGACTGTGTGATAAAGCTTAGTTGCTGCTCAAACTGAAATGGCTGGAGCTGGAACAAATGAGCTAAGGGCTCCTATCTTTGATGGAAACAATTATGAATTTTGGAGCATCAAAATGAGGACTCTGCTACGAGCACAAGATCTGTGGGAGTTAGTCAACAGAGGTATAAACACGGATCCAGAGGGTGCTGAGGGAGCAGTGGTGGTGCCTACAAGGGCTGATCTGATCAGAGATGCCAGGGCACTGGGATTTATCCAAAACTCAGTTGTGGATTCTATTTTTTCAAGAATTGCAAATGAAGAAAGTTCCAAGGCTGCTTGGGATCTACTTAAGAGGGAATTTCGTGGAGATCAAAAGGTTAGATCAGTTAAACTTCAAGGTTTAAGAAGGGATTTTGAATATATGAGAATGAAGGATGATGAATCACTAAGTACATACCTATCTAGATTGTATATGATAGTGGATCAGATGAGAACCTATGGAGAAGATATAAAAGAAACTAGAATGGGACAGAAAATTCTCATTAGCTTAACTAAACCTTATGATCCAATAGTGTCGATTCTGGAAGAAACTAAAGACTTAGATGAGGTTAATGTACAGGAGCTAATTGCTTCTATAAAAGCCTATGATCAGAGGTTAGAATTGCATTCTGAGAATACTGTGGAAAAGGCTTTCTCTAGCATGCATCTAGGAGCTTCCTCCAGTTCAAACAAGCCTAAGTTCTTCTCTAAAAGTGGCACTAAACCTTGGGTCAAGAAGTCTGATCAACAGGCCAGAAGTGGTTTCTGTGGCCAGCCTAGAGAAGAGAACAGAAATGGGAGTGACTCTAAACCCTTGTGTAGTGTGTGCAACAGAAAGCATTATGGAAACTGCTGGTTTAAAACCAGGAAATGTTTCAAGTGCAATAAGATGGGACACTATGCCAAGGATTGCAGGAGCAAGGAGAAGGAAAATCTTGCACAACATGCAGAGGAAGATGGAACATTGTTCTATGCTTGTCATTCGGTTACAACCACAAAGAATGCAGATACTTGGTACCTTGACAGTGGCTGCAGTAACCATATGACTTCTGATGAGTCAGTTTTGATAAACCTAGATAGAACCCTGAAGTGCAAAGTGAAGATGGGCACTGGTGAGTTGGTAGAGGCCAAGGGGAAGGGTACATTGGTTATCAAGACTCGGAATGGTGACAAACTGATCAGGGAAGTGATGCTGGTACCAGGTTTAGATGAAAACTTGTTAAGTGTGGGACAGATGGTTGAACATGGTTATAATCTGGTGTTTGAAGGAAGGAAGGTCACCATATATGATAAGGGTCAAGAAATAGCATGTGTTGCTATGACAGGGAACAGATGCTTTCCACTGTCCTTCCAGCAAATCATACCAGTGGCAAAATTTGCTGTTGAAGAGGGTGACACCTGGTTATGGCACAGAAGATTTGGGCATTTAAACCATGCAAGTTTGAGTACTTTGGTTAAAGATGAGATGGTGATTGGATTGCCTAATCTATCTAAGAAGGAGGATTGCTGTGAAGGGTGTGTTTTTGGAAAACAGCATGTTGAGAGCTTTGACAAGAGTGGAGCCTGGAGATCATCTAGGCTACTGGAACTTGTTCACACTGACGTCTGTGGTCCTATGCAGACTGAGACTCAAAGTGGAAACAAGTACTTTCTAACATTCATAGACGATTACTCAAGAATGTGCTGGGTCTACTTTCTTAGGCATAAATCTAGGGTGTTCAATGCCTTTAAGAAGTTCAAATCCATGGTTGAACTTCAGACTGATTGCAAGATTAAAAGGATAAGGAGTGATAGAGGAGGTGAATACATGTCTCAGGAGTTTCTGGATTTCTGTGAGGAGCTGGGAATACAAAGACAGTTCACTGTTTCCTACAGTCCACAACAAAATGGTGTGGCTGAAAGGAAAAATAGGACGATTGTTGAAATGTCCAAAGCAATGCTCCATGACAAGAAGGTGCCCTATGAATTCTGGGCAGAAGCTGTGAACACGGCTGTTTATTTACTTAACAGATGTCCTACTAAAGCTGTCAAGAAGAAAACACCATTTGAAGTATATAGTGGAAGGAAACCTGGGGTGAATCATCTAAGGGTTTTTGGAGCAGTGTGCTATTTTCACATCCCTAATCAGCTTAGGCAGAAGCTGGATTCCTCAGCCTCAAAAGGAATTTTCATGGGATATGGCAGTTGTGAGAAGGGTTACAGGGTTTACTGCCTAGAAACAAAGAAAATTGTGGTTTCTAGGACTGTGACTTTCAAAGAAAAAGCCATCTGGGATTGGAAAACAAGTTCAGAGTTCAGTGTGACACTTCACTCTGAAGAAACTGATGCTGTGCCTACTGTTACAGATCAAACAAATGTTGATCAGGTGCAAGACACTCAAGAAGGCCAGGAAGATGAAAGTGATACAGAGGCTAGTAATACTCCTATCAAGATGAGAAGTCTGAATGAAATTTATGCGCGGTGTCATGTAGCCATAATTGAACCAGAAGGTTACCAAGATGCAGTGAAGGACCTAGCATGGCAGAAGGCAATGCAAGAAGAAATAGAGATGATTGAGAAGAATGGCACCTGGAAACTGGTTGACAGGCCAACAGACAAACCGGTGATTGGTGTTAAATGGGTTTATAAAACCAAGCTGAATCTGGATGGCTCAATTCAAAGACTCAAGGCTAGGTTGGTTGCAAAGGGGTATGCTCAGAAACCAGGGATTGATTTCAATGAGACCTTTGCTCCTGTTGCAAGGTTAGACACAATCAGAACCTTGATTGCTCTAGCTGCACAAAAGGAGTGGAAGCTGTTTCAGCTTGATGTAAAATCAGCCTTCCTAAATGGGGTGCTTGAGGAAGAAGTTTATGTTGACCAGCCTGAGGGATTTGAAAAGCAAGGACAGGAAGACAAAGTCTACAAGTTGGAAAAAGCACTATATGGTTTGAAACAGGCACCAAGGGCCTGGTATGGTGAGATCAATTCCTATTTGTTGTCTTGTGGATTTCAAAGGAGTGCAAGTGAGGCAACTTTGTACCTAAAGGTCAAGCAGGATGAAGGATTTTTGATAGTATCCATCTATGTAGATGACATAATCTATACAGGTGACAGTGAGTCTATGATGCAGAATTTCAAGGAGGAAATGATGGAAAGATATGAGATGACAGATCTGGGTTTGTTGCACCATTTCTTAGGGATGGGAATTCTGCAGACTGAATCAGGAATTTACATTCATCAGAGGAAATATGCCTCTACACTACTGGAGAAATTTGGTTTGAAAGGCTGTAAGTCTGTAAGTGTTCCCCTAGCAGCTAATGAGAGGTTGCAGAAAGAGGATGGCAGTGAGCCTGCTAATGAACAGGTCTACAGGCAGTTGGTAGGTAGTCTGTTGTATTTAACTGCAACAAGACCTGACATTATGTATGCATCTAGTCTATTATCTAGATTCATGCATAATCCTACCAAGAAACATCTTGGGACAGCTAAGAGAGTACTAAGGTACATACAGGGAACACTGGATTATGGGCTGGAATACAGGAAAGGGCAGGCTGCTACTCTAATTGGCTATCGTGATAGTGACTGGGGAGGTTCAGAAGATGACAGCAGGAGTACCTCAGGGTATGCATTCACCTTTGGCAGTGGCATTTTCTCCTGGGCCTCTGTTAAGCAGAGTAGTGTTGCCCTATCCACTGCAGAAGCAGAATATGTGTCTGCAGCAGAAGCCACAACTCAGGCCATCTGGCTGAGATTTGTTCTAAAAGATTTCGGGGAAGAGCAGCTAAGTCCTACAGTCCTAATGTGTGACAATATGTCAGCAATTGCAATGGCTAAGAATCATGTGTTTCATCAAAGGACAAAACACATTAACAGAAAGTATCACTACATTAGGGAAGCAATTCAAAATGGTGACATCCTGCTGAACTACTGCAAGTCTGAGGAGCAGCTAGCTGATATCTTCACCAAACCACTTCCTAAAGTCAGATTTAACTATCTAAGAACCTTACTTGGGGTTAAGACAGTTAGCAGCTTAGGAGGGAGTATTAGTGTATAAGCTGCAACTGCAGCAGGACTGATCATGGTGCATAGCACCTGATCTAAAGCCTCATTTAATTGGTGACATCTATCCTAGGCACTAGTCTGTGTGTGAGTGCCAGCATGGCAGGTTGTTCTAACTGTTTTCAAGTGAGGTGTGTGTGTGTTTCTTTGTGAGCAAGAAAAGAGAGAAAATCGGGTGGATGATGCCATGTGGCCTCCCTGATTCTATAAGTGAAAGTAAAAAGATGTGTGTGTGTTGTAATCAATTAAGAAAAATCAATGCATACGTTTTGTGACTCTCTCTAGAAGGTGAGAGCACTAAGATCACTCAGAAAATCTGATTGATGCATTTCTACGAACACCTGGTGTGCATTGAGAAAGATCATTAGAACAGTGTCATCACTGTGATCATATTTTTCCCTCTTCAATTCAAATCAAATACAAAAGTAAACACAACCTAAACTAACCTAAACCAGTCGTTTTCAGCTAAGGAGTAAGAGATCAAGAAGTGTACCTCACTGAGAACACCATTGCAGGTTCTCTGCACCAAGCTTCCGGGTTCCTTTCCCTGCGATTCTCTGAGGTACCTGAAACCAACAACAAAAACATAAAAATTAAAGTGAGAGTACGTATGGAAGAAGAGAAAAGCTCAACTTAATTTCCCTCCCCCGGCCGGCCCACTCTGCCAATATGAATCCCAATTATCACTCCAGCTTCAGGTTCCCCTTCACCGTAAAAAGAAGCGCAGTATGTAATCAGTGGGACTCCTAATTGCAGTTTCACACATATGGCGCGCGGATCTAACTCATGATTGTGAAGTTAATATGACTTACGAGTGGCCACTTCGAAAACAAAATAGTAATAGACATATATAGTTGATGGTGTTGTATACGAGTGCAAACAGAATGACCTCACTGGCCCACTAGCACATCTGCAGAATGAAAGTAGGTAGTGTTATAGTGTACAGACTACAATACAAACTCCCGCCCTTAATTGGTAAATCAAATAAATGAGATGTTTATAGGAGGGAGAACATGCAATCATGCATGCAGGGAGAGGGTACGTACGTGGTGTCGATCAACATGCTCCACTATTAATATAAAGGGAGGCCATGCCTGCAGGGCACGGTTGACTTTTGACTAATTCTTATGGATTTTCGAATGAATGGAAGATTAATAGTATTGGTGGAGCGTACAGAATTAGTTGAGATTGTTCCAGTCCCGTGGTGTCTCCGTTAATTAAGATAATGGGATGAATATTGGAAGAATGATTCATTTGCATGTAAATAAATTTCCGCGGGAACTGAGACGTCCTGAAAGAAACCCCAAAAATCGGGGAACTTAATAAAATAAAAAATAAAAATAAAAGTAGGGTCTAGAAAAACAATGGAAGGGGAGGTCGTGCGGAAAAAAAGCTCGACACCAGGATGACAAAAACTTTAACACCTCTCATTCTTATTACATTTTCAATATGAATAGAGATAGAGATGAAGGGATCGAGGATAAAATATAAAAAATATACATATATACAAATCAGTGAAAATGGGTGCCTCAATGAGGAATCAGCGACTCGCAGCTTTGGCTCTCTGCATTGTACTCCTTCTGGATCTTACCATCCCTACTTTGGTTTCGGCAGGTAAGGGTGGCGTCAAAGGAGGAGGAGGACAGAAACAAAAAGGCGGCGGCGGCGCAAAGAAACCTGGTGGCGGTGGTGGACAGAAAGGAGGAAAAGTTGGCAGTCCACAGAAAGGGGGAAAAGGTGGTGGAAAACCTGTTGGCACTGGAAAAGTTAAGACTGGAAAGCCTGCAACTGGCGGTGCAGTACCTCATGGGGCCCATCCCGCACAGCCTGCTAAACCCGCAAACCCCTCTAAACCCACACATCCCGCAAAACCCGCTAAACCCGCGCAGTCGGCACAGCCCGCTAAACCCGTACAGCCCGCTAAAACTGCGCAGCCGGCACAGCCCGCAGGCCCTGCGCAACCTGCAGCCGGAGGCGTTCCATCTCCTGGAGGCGCACCCATCACATACCATGGAGGACCTCTCATGACTGGGGAAATCAATCTTTCAATTATGTTCTACGGTGCCTTCACTTCGGAACAAAAGGACGTGATCCGGAGTTTCCTGAGGTCACTTGAGAACACAGAGAATGACCATGTGGCGGCGGTTCACAGGTGGTGGGACATTGTGGAGAGCTACCAATTATTCATGGGTCCAACCCCAGGTGCCGGTAGCGCACCAAGACTCCAGATCAAAGTGGGGACCCAGCAGAGTGACGACAAGTACTCGGTGGGGAAGGTGTTGACCATTGACTTTATCAAGAGTCTTTTTAAAAAAGCTGATTCCGGGAAGCCCAACACTATTGTTGTCTTGTTTACTGCGAGCCAAGTGACGGTACATGGCCTGTGCAGAGGCAAATGCTACGAGCACGGCTTGGTTGATAACAAACCTTATCTCATTGTTTCAAACCCTGAAATTGAGTGCCCTGGAGCATGTGCATGGCCCTTCAACAGACTCGACTACGGCGTTCCTCAACAGAATATCGTTAAGCCTCCTAATGGCAACGCCGGTATCGAAGCTATGCTTATCAACTTTGCCTCTGGCTTGGCTGCAACCGTCACCAACCCATTCAACACCGGATTTTTCAAACCTGGGCCTAAGGGCGACCCTCTCGAGGCCGGCACCGCCTGCGAAAACATCTTCGGCAGTGGCGCGGTCCCGGGCCAAACGGGTAAGGTCGAGCTGGACCCCACTTCCGGTGGTTCGTATAATGCCATTGGAGAGAAGGGTATGAAATTCATGCTTCCGGCAGTATGGAACCCACGCACCGCCAACTGCTGGACTGCACTCTAAGTAATGTAATTATTACTACTTATATTTAATTACATTAAGTTATATATTAATTAAGTTGAAACAAAATGCATACTCACATTAGACATACAATCCAAGACTCCAAGCTGACGATGAAGGCTAGATTCATTCATGCTGCTGGCGTACATGTTATTACCAATTTTGCCCCGCATGGTTCGTCTTCGTCTTCGTCCTCATTGGTCCTTGTAATTTTCCCCCTTTTGCCTTGTTTTTATGACATATTATTTGTCTCCAGCTGACATGAACACAACTACTTTTCATGCATTGCATGGGAGACCACGTCATGCATGTGTCTTAATTTTCAGACAAATGAAATTAATTAAGATTTTTAATCTTAGTTTTTCTCCTTCAATTTCATCTTAATTATATAATTAGCTACATTCACATTTACTTTTCTAGCTAATTATTTTTTCTCCTTCAATTTCATCTTAATTATATAATTAGCTACATTCACATTTACTTTTCTAGCTAATTATTGATACTCTTACTTTCCGAAAGTGATCCATGAGTGCATGGAGGTAAAATTTACCTCCACTGCTGCCAAGCAACATCTTTAAATAGGACAAAACAAAAAGCTCGTGTAAGGGAGAGGTTTCAATGAATCATAATACTATGTGAATTTTTTTCCCCCAAATTGATTCTTTTTATTGAAAAGGCGAATTCATATTAATATTAATATTGGTCGAGTATAGAGGTTGGGTAAAATTCTGTTTTACCTTAAAGGTATTTAGGGATTTCAGTTTAACCAATTTTTAGCACAAAATCTCTATTTTTTTCTTCAACTTTCTCCTCCTCGCGCTTGCGGTTGAGGATGTCGACAATAATCATGTTCCATATCAAACCTCCACCAAATTGAGCATATAATTAGTCAAACTGATACACTAGGACTCGGAAAATCTACATAGACATCTTAACGAAGCTATGTTGGCTTTTAATTAAATGGTAACGTCCAAATGATGAAAATCAAAAGTTGAAATAATGCGTTTTAGGAGGTGTGAAAAGTAATTAGTAAAAATCAATTAATAAATCACCGCAGCAGTGAAAATACAGAGCATATACACTTCATGATGATCATAAAGTAACATATTATGCTCTATACTTTTGTTGCCGCGACAAATGGTAATTTGGTTTTTACTAATTATTTTTCACATGATCTCTTAAAATGTATCGTTTCAATTTTTAGTTCACATTATTTGGATGTCACCGCTCGGTTTTCGGCCTATATACATCAATTTTGGTGTCCACATGGACTTTCCGAGTTGGAGTATGTTACAGACTCTAACCAATCAACCTAAGCAATCCAATGATACGACTTTCAAACTTCAATTTTACCTGATAAGTCAGAAATTTTTCAAAGAAGCTCAGTGTCGCCATCGAATTTCTCCTCAATTCTCACACCACTGCAGTCGTCAACAATGGAGATTTACTGGGTTTGACTCATCTCATCATTACGCTCAATGTGGTGTTGATAGTGAGTGTGGCTGCATTGGATTTCGAGGGCGGTGGCGATGGTGGGTTTTTAGTGTGTCTGTTTGAGTCCTAAAGGGATGAGAAATCTTGAGGGAGAGTGGGTCATCACTATGCTTAAGGTGATGGAGATGGTTTGCGTGGTTCCATCAGATTTCGAGGTTGGTGGTGGTGGGTGTCTATTTTAGTCTAAGACTTTAAGAGGAGTGGACTGAAGAGAATTCAGGAGGGAGATTGAGAGACTTTAAAGAGATGGAGAAGAAGAGAGACAAAAAGGGAGAGACGATGATTGTTGGCTTTGAAATTTGCATTAAAATGGTCTTAAGTGTAACGACACAGACCTTAAATTTAAGAAAATTCGATTTTTTTGAAGAAAGTACGAATTTGCCCTCGGATTTTAGAAGTAGTTCAAGAGCCACATTTTGTTGGAAAATACATTGGAGGTTTTTCTTGAATCATTGCATAGACATTGAAATCATGAGTTCGTAGATAGACGACACACTAAAATCAGAGTCTATTTGAGAGAGTTAGCCCTGGGCATGGTTTAGTATGGCTCGGTATGTAGGTGATACCGGAACCGTACCAAATAATTTTAACCGGTTCGGTACGGTATGTTATTTCTAAATATAAAATTAATACCGTAATGTACCGTACCAATTATATTTGGTACGGTTTTGGTTTTGAATCCAAATTTATAATTTAATTTATTTATTACTTGATTCAATGTCTAAAAGCAATATTTTGATAAAATTCAGAAATTAGGACTCTTGTTGGGTAACAAATATTGTTCAAAATGTATAGAAAATTCATAACCCAATCAATTTCAATACATCAACTAAAATTAACAACATTAACTAAAAAACCCTAACAAACAATTAAATCCATCAACTAAAAAACTCTTAAAATAAAATTAAATCTATAAAATAAATTAATATACAACTAAATCTATCAACTAAATTAATATACAATTAAATCAATTATTAGCTATTAGATTATTAGGGGTTTTTTATGGTTGAATTTAATTTAATTTTTAATTAATTAAAAAATTAAAACCGGTTTGGTTTCGATATGGGACGGTATTCCGTAACATCGAAACCAATTCCGTACCGATTTAAACCGGTACGGTATCGGTATGGTACCGATCATCCTTTCGGTTTTACTATTCGGTTTAGTATGATACGAGACGGGATGGTTTCGGTATTTCGGGACAATATGCCCACCCCTAGAGAGAGTTATGGGTCTAGAACTTAGAGGGGTATTTTGGTAATTTGGTATTTAAGATATTTTCAATTTCTTTTTCCCTTTTTTCTTCATTTTGCTTTCTTTTCCCTTTCCTGATTCTTCTTTATTTTTTTCTACTAGGGTATTTATTACCTGCTAAGGTTTTAACGTAGGCGCGCAATCAAGCAACACGTACTATTATATAGAATATCCAAGCGGGAGTGTTGTAAATAGATTAATTATCGTGACTAGTCATGTAAGGGTATTTATGTAATTTGTACTGAACTCTAAACTCTACTTATGTATAAGTGGATTGTCTTATTAATAAAATTAGTACTTCTCTCTACCTCCTAAACTCTCTCCTTTCTTATGGTGTGTATTATACAATTCACAGTAGATTGGTCTCAAGTCTTAACCAAACACTCTTCACTGATTTTCGTAAATTTATCCTGAATATATTCTTGATCACGATTCATAACAATACAACTCAACCTTTCATCTAGTGTTGTAACCAAAAATAAAAATATCGACAATCAAATTTATGGATATATCAATATCGTTTACACTGAACAAAAATTATGGAAATTTAGTCCAAAAATTAGAATTTTTTAAAGAAATTTTGGGAAAAACTTAAGTACCCAATAATAGTTATATAAGACTAATAAAAATTATAAAATGATTGTGATATAATAAATATATGATATATAATATGATACAATATGGTCTGATGGTGACTACCTCATTAGTTTTTGTCCTTTTTCAGTTCTGTTTCGTCCCAACTACTCTACGTTAGCCCAGAAAGGGATCTATAACAACAAAATGCAAAGAAACTTACCCAAAATTGTTGCCCAAACCTGTCAAGTTTCGGCCAAGGTGTGTTCTTCGAAATTGGACAATCTCGACGTCTAAACTTACGAACCAAGGCCTTATTAGAACTGCGAGAACTTCAGAAGAATGAAGTCAACCTTGTGTCCAAGGTTCCCAGTCGAAAACTGGGTCGGACATTCCAAACCCAAAAATCACCCTTCCTGGACACACTCTCCCTCACGGTTTGCACTCATACTTCCCTTCCTTTCACTTTATTTTCTTCCATTTTCCTCCTTCTTTTCTCTGAATTTCTTCCCTTTCCTTTTCTCTCCTTCTCCTAGTTCAGTTTTTCTTCTTTTTTCCTCTCTCGGCCGAACACCCTCATAGCATAAACACACATTCTTCAAAACATAAAAACAAGCACACACATACACATAGTCCCATTTCCATAAAGGATAAGGGGACACTTATCCCTTCCATATTCAACCACAAAAGATCTCCCAAGGGAAAATTACCAAAATGCCCCTATTAGCCAATTAACCAAAATGCCCTCACCCAAGTTTAGACCCAAAGCGGAACCATCCGAACTTCGTTTTCTGCATGCCGCCTGTCAATGTACTCGGGAGGCCGAGACCTTTACAACGACATTTACGGAACCTCCAAAGGCCATTCCGACCAAAAAGTCAACATTTTTAATTTTAGTCAAAGTTAACACTTTGACCTCAAGGGCAAAATGGTAAATTTCATGACTTTCCAATTTTACCCTTGTTGAAAGTTCGAGTTGTTACAGCCTCCTCGCCCCCTTTCTTTGTCAATTATCAATTTGACTAGGGTGCCGCTGTTTTTTAAAGTTCATGTCAAAAATTCAAAATTAGAGGAGGGCTTGGATTAGAAGACAAAGAAACAACCGAGCTTGGGCTGGCAAGGCCGGTCGAATGAGATTGGGTCTGGATTTTGGGAAGTGGCAATGGAGGTGGCGCTTGTTTATGATTCACGGTTGAGAATCCAGTCGGTTGCCTTGAGAATCAGCTTTCCATATATGGTAGCAAGGGCTTGCGACGCTCACTCATTGGGGAAGCCCATACTCAGCAGGTGCTCTATGCTATTTTGGGTGGATGAGGGTCTGCGAATTCGGTTTGAGTGGATGGGGCTGGGAATTCGGATTAGAGAAGGGTGGGGGAAGAGGGAGGATGGAGGAGGGAGTGGATGTTGATTTCGATTTTAGGGTTTCTGGGAAAGTCCTTTGATTTTGAAATCCCGATAATACCCTTGTATTTTTTGTCATATCAGTTGTCGACTAGTCAAAAATTTTGACATGTTGCATTTTGACGGTTAGATGGATGAAAAACCTGACGGAGATTGTTAAATTTAGGTGATCATATGATAGGACCCGTCCCAAATCCCTCGGGATTAGCGTGGGACGTGCATGCTCCCTCGGGATTCCGTCGAAGCTTGGTAGCGGCAAACGAAGAAATCACTTCAGGAAGTGAACAACCACGCTCTCCCTGAAAGGTAACCTCCGGCAAACCCAGACTCCGCAGAATCACTTGCCTACTACAACAATCAATGAGTGAACCATGCTCTGATAACCAATCCATCCCCAAAATAACGGCGAAGTCATGAATATCCAGAATGATTAGGTCCGCTGGTAAATCCACATCCTTTACTCTCACCGGGCACCTCCGAATTACGTGATTCACTATGTACACAACTCTCATTGGTGTACCGACGCCCATCTCACTATCCAAAGCTGATACCTCACAATCTAACATACCCACACAATTCCTCGAAATAAAAGAATGAGTAGGCCCAGCATCCATTATGTAACAACCCGTCCTGAATTTCGGGATTAGATTAGTAACTAATCATGATTAGTGGGGTTGATCGGTGATTAGTTGGGCGAAATCGGACGAACGATGCAAAATGACCGTTTTGCCCCTGGTCGTGGGCAAAATGTTGACCTTTTGATCCGGGGATCAAACGGACTTTGACCGATGACCGTGACGTAGTTCAGGACGTCACGAGTTCATAGACAGGTAGCACGTTCGATTCTGACATTCGAGGAAGAAGTTATGATGTTCGGAAGTCGAGGGGCATTTTGGTAATTTGGCGAAAAAGGGGTCAAATGTTGACTTTTGACCCGGGAGG
Source organism: Prinsepia uniflora (assembly GCA_032719365.1). Taxonomy (NCBI): domain Eukaryota; kingdom Viridiplantae; phylum Streptophyta; class Magnoliopsida; order Rosales; family Rosaceae; genus Prinsepia; species Prinsepia uniflora. Next base: position 7,952,266 of record CM064868.1, on the reverse strand, counting down.
TCCAATGGACGAGGGCCAAGCACGTTACGTAGAGCGCATCGATATGAATTCGTCGACAGGCGGCATGCCGAAATCGGAGATTCGACGACGAAGTTGTGGTCACGGGAACGAATTCGATTAACCGAACGAACCGGGATTTCGATTAAAATAATATTAAAATTAGTGAACAGTGATCGATAAATCTGGACCCTTGGATGAGTGCCAAGTGTCAATCATCCCCACACTCCCTAAAATCTGGATAATGTCTCCACTAAATAATTAAATATGATTTTATTCCCACTTTAAATCCTATCCATCCATTCCAATTAAGCACTAAATCCTCACCACTCATCTCATCTAATCTATCTCTCTTCTCTCATCAGATCAAGTCATCTTCATCATCTTCATTTCCTTGTTTTTCCTCACAAACCCGAAACCCACCATTTTCTTCATTTCTCCATTTTTTCTCCAAAAACCCAAACTCACATATCACCACCATAATCATCAATGAGTGTGAGCTGAATGTAACCGTGTGTGATGATGAGAGCGGGACGGTGACGGGAGGACGATGGCGTGATAGTGGTCGACGACGGAGGAGTCGACCCGTGAGGTAAGAAAATGTTCAAAAATTGGAGATTTGGTTTTAAAGAGTTTGGGTGATTTTCATTAATTGGAAAAGGTTTCTGGAGGTCGTAGGAACCATTTAAGATCATAAAGGGAAGCTAAGATGGCTTGGGATAGCGGTGAACGGCGGAGGAACCCGCCACCACCATTGCCGAGCTTCAAGGTACGGTTTTTGGTGGTTTTAATTCCATTTTAACGTGTAAAGAGATTAGAAATAGGATTAGAAACATTTAAGGATTAAAATGAGATGAAATGGACCTAAAATGGACCCTGAATCGGTCCAAAAACCAGAGAAAACCGAGGTTGAAGACGGGTGAACAGTAAACCTGGTTCACCTGATGTAGGAGACGATGAACAGTGATCTGAGCCTTCTAGGAGCGTGTGAGGGCACGTGAACAGTAATTTGGGAAAGTGATCAACATATGAAATCTTCTATTCTATGTAACGAAGATTTTGGGACTGGTTTCGTGTCAATCGGACATCGTCTCGATATGTTTCGGGGCATCGGAATGTTTATGATCGATTTAAAAATAGTTAAAAGTTCGGGAAAATCATGGGGCTTTGGTAGGAGGTTAATTAAGTAGTTAGTAACCTTCTATTAAAATTTGGACAGGTTTGGGAGTCCCGGTGATAGCGATTGGCTCGGGAGAGCCTATGACACGCAAATCGAGGCGTAGCGTTCGGACGGTCTGTGAGTGGACTTTGGTTTTATAAATTCTATGCATGCTTAACTGTTTTATATGGATTATGATTGTGATTGTGTGATGTTGGTTTGGATATTGGTAAATTATACGGTTTTACGCATTTCGAGGTGATTTACGTGCTTGCACGTAAATCGATGTTTTTCCGATTTTACACGAATTTTTCATACTCATGACCTTGGATATAATATGATGAAATGGTTTTGAAAATGGAAAGATGAACTCGGACTTGAGGCCCAATTGTTTTGTAAACCTCGGACTTGAAGTCCATTTGAGTTACGTAATCGGGCCGGGGGCCCAGTTGCTTTATGAAATCGGGCTAGGGGCTTAGTTGTTACGAAATCAGGCTGAGACCCATTTGAGTGATATTATCGGGCTAGGAGCCCAGTTGATTTACGAATTAGGGTCGTGGGCCCAGTGGTTTATAAAATCAGGTCGTGGGCCCAGAGGTTTACAAAATCGGGTATGAGGCCCTGTTGGGTTATAAATGTGATTTCGGGTCTGGGACCCTATGTTTAATATGTATCGACCCGTCCCGAATTCCGGGATTAGTTTAGTGATTAATCTTGATTAGTGAGGTTGAACGGTGGTTAGTAGGGCGGAATCGGACAAATTGTGCAAAATGACCGTTTTGCCCCTGGTCGTGGGTAAAATGTTGACTTTTTGTTCGGGCGGTCAAATGGACTTTGACCGATGACCGTGACGTAGTTTGGGACGTCACGAGTTCATAGACAGGTGGCACGTTCGATTCCGACATTCGTAGAGAAAGTTATGGTGTTCGGAAGTTGAGGGGTATTTTAGTAATTTGGCTTATTAGGGGCCAAATGTTGACTTTCTGACCGGGAGGTCCGATGGGCGAGGGCCAAGGACCGTTACGTAGGTATCGTCGATACGAATCCAACGACAGGCGGCATGCCGAAATCGGAGATTCGACGACAACGTTATGGTCAAGGACGTAAAACACGATTAACCGAGACTCGGAATAAAATAATAATATAATAATAAAATCTAATTACTTTAACCAAACCAATCTGGACCCTTGATGAATGACACATGTCATCATCTCCTTCTTTCCCTAATTCAGGGATCCTTGCTGGCCATTTAAATTAATTAATCTTTTCCTCCCCTCAAATCCTCACCATCCATTCAAACCACAGCTTGAATCCCAGCCTTTGATCTCATCTTCCTTTATTTCTTAAATCCTCAGAACACATTCCTCTCACTTTCATTTTCTCTCAAAACCGTGAGCACGGTTTCCTTCCAAGAACAAACACCACCACATCTCAGCCTCAACCCATGCACCAGACACGTCCAGACAGACCCCAGCCACCTCCAGACGACGGCCACCACCACCACGGCCGCCCTGCACGGCCGGAAACCACCCAGACCCGAGAGGAACCCGATCGGCCCAAAATTGTCCAACCATCCAAACCTTCATATCTGGGCTCGAACAAACGCAGGGATTGGTAAACTGGAACCTTAGGACGACTCAGACCACGACTGGACGGGCCACGGCGGCGCCACGGCGGCGGTAAGTCTGAAAAACCGTGAAGACCCGATTTACTTCCCTGCTTCGAAACGTCCGTTTTTGACGTTGAAATTGTTTGTTTGTTTTTGAGACATGTCCTAGGAACCTAGACGACCATTTTGGACCATGAACCACGGCCGGAATCTCGACGAGTCGCCGGAGAGGATGACCTGAGTTCTCAGCCGCTTTTCCCGTCAGTTTTCAGGTAGTTTAATCCACCTAAAAATGAGTTTGGATGTCACAGAACCGTAGAGGAGGTTATGACGAGTCCATAGGATCAAACCGCATCAAAAATGGTGGTCTGGAACTCGATCTGTGATCGGGTCAAGCCGCGGGTCGACGGCGACCCGGTTACAGACCCGGTTTCAGAACCCGGTTACTGTAGCATGACGTCATCATTGCTGACCTGAATCTTGACCTGGCGCGTGGGGGCGCGTGAAGGGTATTTTGGGGAAACTTCCAACATGACTTTTAATCTATTCGATGTAACGGACATTTTGGAATTGGTTTCGTGTTGATCGGACACCGTCTCGATAGTGTTCGGGATGTCCGAAGGTTTTAAATTAAGTTTAAAAATAAGTAAAAATTCGGGAAAATTACGGGACTTTGATAGGATGTTAATAATGAGGTTAGTGACCCTCTAATGTGATTTGGACAGGATTGGGAGTCCCGGTGATAGTGGTGTGGCCCGGGAGGGCCGGTGGCACGCGTATCGAGGCACACGGTTAAAACGGTCTGTGAGTGGACTTTGGTTTTATAAATTCTATGCATGCTTAAATGTTTTACATGGATTATGATTGTGATTGTATGAGGTTGGTTTGGTTGTTGGTAAATTGTACGGTTTCACGTATTTCGAGGTGATTTACGTGCTTGCACGTAAATTGAGGTTTTCCGGTTTTACATGGATTTTCCATATTTATGACTTGGATATAATGTGATGAAATGGTTTTGAAATTGGAAATATGAACTCGGGCTTGAGGCCCAATTATGTTGGAAATTTCGGACTTGGAGTCCATTTGAATATCGGGCCGGGGGCCCAGTTGGTTAATGAAATCGGGCCAGGGGCCCAGTTGGTATGAAATCGGGCTGAGACCCATTTGAGTTATGTTATCGGGCCAGGGGCCCAGTTGATTTACGAATTCGGGCCGTGGGCCCAGTGGGTTTATAAGTCGGGCTGCGGGCCCAGTTGGTTTACAAATCGGGCCGTGGGCCCAGTGGTTCATAAAATTGGGCATGAGGCCCAATTGGATAATAAATGTGATTTCGGGTCAGGGACCCTATATTTAATAATTGTGATTTTGGGTCAAGGACCCTAAATGGAATTATGTGGTTTTATGGAAATTTCGGGCAGGGCCCAATGGTAATAATGTGATAAAAGGATTTAATAAAACTGTTTTCCCATATACCATCTGGATACAAGGATATATGATGGTCTCCTCCAGATGTCTGGGACACTGGGGAAATCACGGTGCATTGCCTGCGAGGGGTCATTATACGGAGCAGCTGGACCGTATGATGACTCAGGAGCAGGATTGCTATGATTGACGTCAGGGACGTCAGACATCAGGGATGTCAGATATATGGACCCGGAGAGACCCCGGGCAGCACGCGTAGCTAATGAAACCGTGAGATATGACGTCAGGGACGTCTAGCGTCTGGGACGCTAAGCATCTGGGATGCTGGTGATGGTAATGGTAAAATATGGTTTAATGAATAAAATGGCTTATTGGTTGGATATGTGTTATGTGGTAAAAATGGATTATTGGTTATGATATGGTATGTGGGTCGGGGACCCTAAATGGTTTTGGATTTTTGAATTGATGTTCATCTATGGTCGTGGGTGGTGACCCACATGGTTTTAATATGTATGGTGGTGGTATTCCACGGTTTTGGGCTGAGTTCCCACACTTGGTTTTGGTTAACGGTTTTTGGGCTAAGGCCCTAAGGGCTCGGTTGAGCAAACGTTTTGGTTACTGGTTTTGGTGGCATGCATATGTTTTTATTGGAGGGCATAAATGTCTTATAAATGTATTTGGTAAATTTATTGGTTTTTGTCCACTCACAGCTTTTGGTTTTAATGCCCTTCAGGTTGATCACGGATGCGATTGCAGCAGAGACTGGGACATTGCACACCTCCTCCATCGATCCTTGCGCACTCTGGATGCCCTGTTTGGGCAGTGGCTCTTGTTCATCCTTTGTCTGACACCCCTTGTTGGACGGGAGCAGGGCACATTCCATGGTAATCCCGGGGGGGATTGGGATGGGTCCTGTCAACTTGGTATCAGAGCACGGTTGCTCTTTTGTGTGCGCAGGTCGAGGGTGTGATGTCTCTTTGGGCTGCAATTCGTTATCAACCTGATAGATAGTTTTTGGGTTTGGATAGTGGATGAAGTGTGATTGGCCCGATACGCCGTGCATTAATGTGATTCGACCCAGGTGGGGTTGATTGTGGTGAACTGGTATTGTGGGACCGTCGGTTCGGTCATGTGATATTGGATTGTTGTGCTGCTAGGTGCAGCCAGGTTCGGGGAACCTCACGTGAGTAATGGTCTAAAACGTGAACCCTTGTGGTGGTTTCTAGTGTGAGGGATGTTGGTTCGTCGGAGTTGGCCGATGACCTAGTGGTGGAACCCACGTTGATGGGATGGTAGGATTGGATTTGACGTCTATTCGATGTCAGGACCGCGGGGTCGGTCAGGTTGTGGATTTTATATTACGGAAAACTGTTTGGTTCGGTTGAACCATAGGGTGTGATTGTGGAACCCTAATATTAAAAAGGTAAACCTTAATTGTGGCTAGTGGATGAGAACTTGTGCTGCGACGAGCGGTTGAGGTCATGGATGACCATGTGGATAACTCTAGTGAGTCTTGTCAGAATTATGAGATCCGATCTACGGATACGGTTCTGAGATAAATTATGGAATCCCGTGTTGGATCGGGTATTAGTGTGAGGTAATGGATGCGGATCTCGATAGCAATGACAGTTAGTCGGAAGTCATGTGGAGATGACTGGCTATCGAGGGTAATCAGTGTGGTCATAATACTTGGGGATCAGGGGACGTTCAGGGAACGTTCATTTTCCTGATGTGGATTGTCAGAGTGGTGGTACCCATAGTCGTGAGGTACGGGATCGTCGTTCGGTATGAACGGAGATCCAGGATTGTCGTATTTGCACACGGTGTGCAGTATGGATGTTTGCAGGTTGGTACTTTTGTGCTGATGCTAGTATGGATGCCTGTGTGCTGATACTAGTGTTGTTGATAGTGTGTTGGTGCTGGTACTAGCGCTGGTACTAGCGCTGGTGCTAGTGTCGGTGATGGTGTAACAACCCGTCTCGAGAGCCGGGATTAGTAGGTGTGATTAGTAAGGTTAATCAAGGGTTAGGTGGTCCCGAGGGGTCCGGGAACCTAGAATGACGATTTTGCCCCTAGGTCGGGCAGAAATGTTGACTTTTATTTCGGGTGGTCAAATGGGAGTTGATCAGTGACCAGGACGTAGTTGAGGACGTTACGCATCCTTAGGCAGGTGGCACGCCCGATTCCGACATCCGAGGAGGAAGTTGTGATGTTCGGAAGGTTGAGGGCATAACCGTAATTTTGGAAAAATAGGGGGAAAAGTTGACTTTTTGAATAATCGAGTTTTGGTACGTTGACCTAGGATGGTTAGGTAGATCTCATCGTCCTGAGTTCGATGACAGGCGGCACGTGTTCATCGGACTTACGAGGTGTGAGATACGGGTCTAGAAAGGTAGTGGCAAAGTTGTAATTTTGGGTAAAACAGAAGGGCATTTTGGTCTTTTGTGCTCTGGGGTGTGTGCAACAGATAAGGACAGATGAAGGGTTGAGATTGAGCCACATGTGAGATGAAGGGTAGGATGGTGACACGTGCTAAAGGTGGAGTGGCTTTGGGGGGGATTGGAACCCCAAAGTTAAGCGAGTTGAGGCTGGTGCAATTCCAGATGGGTGACCCCCTGGGAAGTTGCACCGTGAGCTCCCGAAAACAAAACCGTGAGGGCAAGGGCAAGGAGGCCCAAAGCGGACAATATCGTGCTAGATGAATCGGGACCTGACAGAAGAGGGTCGGGTCCTGACAATTTGGTATCAGAGCATAGGTTTGTCGAGTTTGTTGGGTCTGTCGGTTTGTGAGGTTGTGTTTCAGTTGTTTGACTACTTCTATGCCTCTTTCAGCGTGCGGTTGACGATGCCTCCGAGACGTAGACCCTCTCCACAACCTGAAGAAGTAGTCAGAGAGACGGAGAGTGCCACGATTGAGCGAGCCCAGCGGCTCGGGGCTACTACTTTTAGTGGTGGGACTGATCCTGAGGAAGCCCAGAGGTGGATTACTAGACTGGAGCGGATTTTTGCGGTGATGCATTGTCCGCCGGGGGAACGAGTGTTGCTGGCTACCTTTTTACTAGATGGTGCGGCGTACGAGTGGTGGTATACCCTCGAGTTGTCCGGTTGGGATGTCCATAGTGTGACCTGGGAGACGTTCAGGGAACGGTTTTTGGAGCAGTATTATCCTCGTTCTTTCCGGGATGCCAAGGAGGCAGAGTTTTTGCACCTCCAGCAGGGGAATATGACAGTGGCAGAGTATGAACGGAAGTTCCAGATGTTGTCTCGGTTTGCTCCTGTTTTTGTGGCCACTGAAGCCGAGAAGTGCCGTAGGTTTGAGTTGGGTTTGCGAGGTGAGATTCGAGCCGTAGTGACGGCTGGATCTTTTGCTACCCTTCGAGACTTGTCGGATGCTGCGGTGCGAGTTGAGGCTAGTTTGCCGGTGCGACGCCGGGAACCTTCTATTCCTGGAGCTTCGAGCCAGCGGACACCGAAAAGAGGTAATTTCGGTGGATCGTCCTCGTCGGGCGATGATCATTTTGGTAGGCCTGGTAGTGCCCAGAGTTCAGGATTTTGGGGCTATCGAGTACCGCCGACTCCGCAAGCGAGTGCGACGTCGGTAGCATCCACAGGGAGACCGAGTAGTGGACCAGGCTGGAATGTGTGTTTTTACTGCGGGGAGCGAGGTCATTTCCGACGTGAGTGTCCACTGTTGCCACAGGAAGGTGGTGTAGGCAGAGGAGTAGCGGAGTCCGGACAGAGTACAGCATCAGGGACAGCGGGCACTAGAGGAGGTGGTGGCACAGCCACGAGTAGTTCAAGGGGACGTGGTAGAGCGTCAGGATCTCAGGCCCGGGTGTTCTCGATGACGCAACAGGAGGGTCAGTCGACACCAGATACGGAGACAGGTACTTGTTTTGCTTTTGGGTTGTCCTGTTGGTTTGGTGTTTGGATTTTGGGGTAGAGTCTAGGAGTTAAGTTCCGTAGTAGGGTGACGGAAGGTATAGGAAAGGAGTGACTATAACTGATCAATTGGAGACTGTGGAAGGAGAGAACCCACAAGCTAGAGTTTGCCTTTAGGACTTTGTGGAGTTAGTCCGACTGTGGCCGGAATAGTAGCCGAGGGGAGATGAGTGGACGATTGTTTGGGTTAGTAGTCGAGTTAGTTCGGGCAGATGGGTGGTTGTATACGAGGATGTACTCTATGATTTCTGTCGGGTATTGTGACATGAGGTATTGTATAATACCTTTGTTTTCTGTTCATAGAGTTTCCCTTGCGTACACCATGTAGTTGTTACATAGCTAGGGTTGGCTGTGGTAACAGTAGTTGGGGATGGAGTGAAATACCCAAGGTGGAGATGATAGACAGAAAACCTAGGAGAAGTTGTTGTTGATCTGTTGTTGATTCCGGGTAGGAGACCCTAGGTGTCGGGAACTAGCTGTGGAATTTCGGGGACGAAATTCTTTTTAGGTGGGTAGATTGTAACAACCCGTCTCGAGAGCCGGGATTAGTAGGTGTGATTAGTAAGGTTAATCAAGGGTTAGGTGGTCCCGAGGGGTCCGGGAACCTAGAATGACGATTTTGCCCCTGGGTCGGGCAGAAATGTTGACTTTTATTTCGGGTGGTCAAATGGGAGTTGATCAGTGACCAGGACGTAGTTGAGGACGTTACGCATCCTTAGGCAGGTGGCACGCCCGATTCCGACATCCGAGGAGGAAGTTGTGATGTTCGGAAGGTTGAGGGCATAACCGTAATTTTGGAAAAATGAGGGGAAAAGTTGACTTTTTGAATAATCGAGTTTTGGTACGTTGACCTAGGATGGTTAGGTAGATCTCATCGTCCTGAGTTCGATGACAGGCGGCACGTGTTCATCGGACTTACGAGGTGTGAGATACGGGTCTAGAAAGGTAGTGGCAAAGTTGTAATTTTGGGTAAAACAGAAGGGCATTTTGGTCTTTTGTGCTCTGGGGTGTGTGCAACAGATAAGGACAGATGAAGGGTTGAGATTGAGCCACATGTGAGATGAAGGGTAGGATGGTGACACGTGCTAAAGGTGGAGTGGCTTTGGGGGGGATTGGAACCCCAAAGTTAAGCGAGTTGAGGCTGGTGCAATTCCAGATGGGTGACCCCCTGGGAAGTTGCACCGTGAGCTCCCGAAAACAAAACCGTGAGGGCAAGGGCAAGGAGGCCCAAAGCGGACAATATCGTGCTAGATGAATCGGGACCTGACAGAAGAGGGTCGGGTCCTGACAGATGGTGTTGACGATGAGCCACCAGTCGGGGTGTGACTCCGTCATGATGAACATATGTTCGGTCTCTGAGATTCGATAGTGGTTGAGTGATGGACTGGATGGGATCCAGTTAAGATTGTGCTGTGTTGGGATAAGTCCCAATAGTGGTGAGATAACCAGTAAGGCGTGGATAAAAATGGTATAATTAAGACTTTTGGGATGATTGGTGGATTTGGGGGAGTTGTTGGAAACTCCAAAGTTAGTGTGAGTTATGTTTTTAAATATTCCTAAAAAGTACATAGAAATGATTAAAACTGGAAAAGACGAGGAAAAACCATTAGTGGTATAAAGGTAGGAATTTGTAATTGAGAACTTAGAAAACCGAGTGTTGAACCTGTAAAGGTCGGGATGTGCGAACGGGACAATAACGGATTGATTGTGGACACGTGGTTGTCCTAGTGAGTTGAGGAGGTAGGAAGTCTAGTGGTTAGACTTGACGTCTTGTTGGGAGCATGTCTGTTTCCAACATGGTTGGAGCCTTAGTGTCGAAGCGAGTTGTGATTGGGGAACGAGAGTGGTGTTCGTTTTTGGTGATTGGTATTCCGAAGTCATTGGGGTTGACTTCTTGCTTCCTGCCCTGGCAGACATTGACTGTAGTTACCAGTACGTTGAGCGTGTATTGGTTGGTGAGCTCTTGTGTGTTGCGAGGTCATTAGGAGGAGCTACGTGTTCGAAATTAGGTAAACGAGATTTTTCATTTTCTGCTTGGTGGCAGACGATGTTGGGGTACATGGCGTGGTGAGTGCAGTGAGTTTTGTTGCATCCACGTAGGATGAGTTTTGGTGTCATCATTTTGGATCATCCTTGGTTTTTCCTAGGTGGAATGACAAGGATCGATACGAACTTGGGTATGTGAGTCGTAATGACGGGATTGAACTTCTTTTCGAAGTGGGGCCCGTATGGTATTCTACGCGGGTGAGTAGGTTTTCAAGGTAGTTGAATTTTGTCAACCTTAGACGTGTGGAGGATGGATTGGCTTCCCTATGAAGTCAATCAAGTGTATTGAACGGGTAACCGATAGGTTCGGTTTTGGTGTGTCTTGGTAAATGTGAATGAGATTTCGGGATTTGGAATCGAATTTCTGGGTGACGATTCAGGATTCGATTTTGGAACTTGGAAGTATATTTCCGGATTTGGGTACGGAATGGTTATTCCAAATGCTAGCTTACGGAATAATGATTTCGGATTCGGATTTGGAAATGAGTTAAACTGTGATGTCTGGGTTTGGATCCGGGATTTCTTACGAAATTGCGGATTTGGATTCGGCATTGGAACTAGATGTTGGGTGGAGTTTCGTTTTGTCTCATGCTGGATTTGGGCAAACGTACTCCATTATTGGAACGCGTTCGGCTATGACCTAGGTGGTTGTAGTCTGGTTATTAGGTAGATGTGTGTACTTCGTACATGGTTCGAGGTACAATACCTTGTAGACTTGTGATGTCTAGTTACGGTATACGGGATATACCCGAGGTGTGTCAGTGAGCGTGATGGTAGTCGGATTGGTTCCGATACCATGGGATTGGTTGTGGACCGGACATTACTATGCAATGGGTCATGGTAATTCCGATGTGTTTAATTACACACAGGTCGTGTGAAATGTCGGTAAGGGTATTGGTGAGTCGAGTACGTTGGTGGCATGTGTAGCCACGAGTGAGTCTAGTGTCAGTTTTCGACTGACAACAACTGTGTGGTGACAGTTTGTCAGGATGTGTCAACATAGATTGTTGAGTGGGGTCAGCTGACTCCTAGTGGGAGTGGGAAAGGAACCGTCAAGTTGTTGCGTCAACGAGAGGGTTGATTTGACAAGTGGTGTCAAATTCGAAACAAGTAGTTTCAGTCATTCGACGGGGTCGAATGTAGTCGTTGCGTTTCGAGTACTAGTGGTACGGTTGGGTGTAGACAAGTTTTGTCTAAATAGTTGGTGTACGGGTGTACACGTGTTGCGTAGTCGATTCCACTTTCCACGGGGTGTTTGTGGAATCAGGATAGTCGAGTTTCGAGAGCGAAACTTATTAAGGAGGGAAGTACGTTGAGTTTAGAGCGGTTGGAATTTCGAGGACGAAATTTATTAAGAAGGGAAGATTGTAACGACCCGTCCCGAATTCCGGGATTAGTTTAGTGATTAATCTTGATTAGTGAGGTTGAACGGTGGTTAGTAGGGCGGAATCGGACAAATTGTGCAAAATGACCGTTTTGCCCCTGGTCGTGGGTAAAATGTTGACTTTTTGTTCGGGCGGTCAAATGGACTTTGACCGATGACCGTGACGTAGTTTGGGACGTCACGAGTTCATAGACAGGTGGCACGTTCGATTCCGACATTCGTAGAGAAAGTTATGGTGTTCGGAAGTTGAGGGGTATTTTAGTAATTTGGCTTATTAGGGGCCAAATGTTGACTTTCTGACCGGGAGGTCCGATGGGCGAGGGCCAAGGACCGTTACGTAGGTATCGTCGATACGAATCCAACGACAGGCGGCATGCCGAAATCGGAGATTCGACGACAACGTTATGGTCAAGGACGTAAAACACGATTAACCGAGACTCGGAATAAAATAATAATATAATAATAAAATCTGATTACTTTAACCAAACCAATCTGGACCCTTGATGAATGACACATGTCATCATCTCCTTCTTTCCCTAATTCAGGGATCCTTGCTGGCCATTTAAATTAATTAATCTTTTCCTCCCCTCAAATCCTCACCATCCATTCAAACCACAGCTTGAATCCCAGCCTTTGATCTCATCTTCCTTTATTTCTTAAATCCTCAGAACACATTCCTCTCACTTTCATTTTCTCTCAAAACCGTGAGCACGGTTTCCTTCCAAGAACAAACACCACCACATCTCAGCCTCAACCCATGCACCAGACACGTCCAGACAGACCCCAGCCACCTCCAGACGACGGCCACCACCACCACGGCCGCCCTGCACGGCCGGAAACCACCCAGACCCGAGAGGAACCCGATCGGCCCAAAATTGTCCAACCATCCAAACCTTCATATCTGGGCTCGAACAAACGCAGGGATTGGTAAACTGGAACCTTAGGACGACTCAGACCACGACTGGACGGGCCACGGCGGCGCCACGACGGCGGTAAGTCTGAAAAACCGTGAAGACCCGATTTACTTCCCTGCTTCGAAACGTCCGTTTTTGACGTTGAAATTGTTTGTTTGTTTTTGAGACATGTCCTAGGAACCTAGACGACCATTTTGGACCATGAACCACGGCCGGAATCTCGACGAGTCGCCGGAGAGGATGACCTGAGTTCTCAGCCGCTTTTCCCGTCAGTTTTCAGGTAGTTTAATCCACCTAAAAATGAGTTTGGATGTCACAGAACCGTAGAGGAGGTTATGACGAGTCCATAGGATCAAACCGCATCAAAAATGGTGGTCTGGAACTCGATCTGTGATCGGGTCAAGCCGCGGGTCGACGGCGACCCGGTTACAGACCCGGTTTCAGAACCCGGTTACTGTAGCATGATGTCATCATTGCTGACCTGAATCTTGACCTGGCGCGTGGGGGCGCGTGAAGGGTATTTTGGGGAAACTTCCAACATGACTTTTAATCTATTCGATGTAACGGACATTTTGGAATTGGTTTCGTGTTGATCGGACACCGTCTCGATAGTGTTCGGGATGTCCGAAGGTTTTAAATTAAGTTTAAAAATAAGTAAAAATTCGGGAAAATTACGGGACTTTGATAGGATGTTAATAATGAGGTTAGTGACCCTCTAATGTGATTTGGACAGGATTGGGAGTCCCGGTGATAGTGGTGTGGCCCGGGAGGGCCGGTGGCACGCGTATCGAGGCACACGGTTAAAACGGTCTGAGTGGACTTTGGTTTTATAAATTCTATGCATGCTTAAATGTTTTACATGGATTATGATTGTGATTGTATGAGGTTGGTTTGGTTGTTGGTAAATTGTACGGTTTCACGTATTTCGAGGCGATTTACGTGCTTGCACGTAAATCGAGGTTTTCCGGTTTTACATGGATTTTCCATATTTATGACTTGGATATAATGTGATGAAATGGTTTTGAAATTGGAAATATGAACTCGGGCTTGAGGCCCAATTATGTTGGAAATTTTGGACTTGGAGTCCATTTGAATATCGGGCCGGGGGCCCAGTTGGTTAATGAAATCGGGCCAGGGGCCCAGTTGGTATGAAATCGGGCTGAGACCCATTTGAGTTATGTTATCGGGCCAGGGGCCCAGTTGATTTACGAATTCGGGCCGTGGGCCCAGTGGGTTTATAAGTCGGGCTGCGGGCCCAGTTGGTTTACAAATCGGGCCGTGGGCCCAGTGGTTCATAAAATCGGGCATGAGGCCCAATTGGATAATAAATGTGATTTCGGGTCAGGGACCCTATATTTAATAATTGTGATTTTGGGTCAAGGACCCTAAATGGAATTATGTGGTTTTATGGAAATTTCGGGCAGGGCCCAATGGTAATAATGTGATAAAAGGATTTAATAAAACTGTTTTCCCATATACCATCTGGATACAAGGATATATGATGGTCTCCTCCAGATGTCTGGGACACTGGGGAAGTCACGGTGCATTGCCTGCGAGGGGTCATTATACGGAGCAGCCGGACCGTATGATGACTCAGGAGCAGGATTGCTATGATTGACGTCAGGGACGTCAGACATCAGGGATGTCAGATATATGGACCCGGAGAGACCCCGGGCAGCACGCGTAGCTAATGAAACCGTGAGATATGACGTCAGGGACGTCTAGCGTCTGGGACGCTAAGCATCTGGGATGCTGGTGATGGTAATGGTAAAATATGGTTTAATGAATAAAATGGCTTATTGGTTGGATATGTGTTATGTGGTAAAAATGGATTATTGGTTATGATATGGTATGTAGGGTCGGGGACCCTAAATGGTTTTGGATTTTTGAATTGATGTTCATCTATGGTCGTGGGTGGTGACCCACATGGTTTTAATATGTATGGTGGTGGTATTCCACGGTTTTGGGCTGAGTTCCCACACTTGGTTTTGGTTAACGGTTTTTGGGCTAAGGCCCTAAGGGCTCGGTTGAGCAAACGTTTTGGTTACTGGTTTTGGTGGCATGCATATGTTTTTATTGGAGGGCATAAATGTCTTATAAATGTATTTGGTAAATTTATTGGTTTTTGTCCACTCACAGCTTTTGGTTTTAATGCCCTTCAGGTTGATCACGGATGCGATTGCAGCAGAGACTGGGACATTGCACACCTCCTCCATCGATCCTTGCGCACTCTGGATGCCCTTTTTGGGCAGTGGCTCTTGGTCATCCTTTGTCTGACACCCCTTGTTGGACGGGAGCAGGGCACATTCCATGGTAATCCCGGGGGGGATTGGGATGGGTCCTGTCATAATAAATGTGATTTCGGGTCAGGGACCCTAAATGGAATTGTGATGTTTTATGGCGATTTCGGGCAGGGCCCATTGTAATGTTGTGAAATGATTTAATAAAACTGTTTTCCATATACCATATGGATACGAGGATATATGATGGTCTCCTCCAGATGTCTGGGACACTGGGGAAGTCACGGTGCATTGTCTGCGAGGGGGCATTGTACGGAGTTACCGGACCGTATAGTGACTCAGGAGCAAGATTTCTATGATTGACGTCTGGGACGTCAGACATCTGTGATGTCAAAGATATTGACCCGGAGAGACCCCGGGCAGCACGCGTCGCTTATTATACCGTGAGATATGACGTCTGGGACGCTAGGCATCTGGGATGCCAGAGATGGCAATGTGGTAAATATAAACTAATGGATCTATAAAATGGTTTTTCGGTTGGAATTATGTTAATGGATTTGGGTGGTGGCCCACATGGTTTTGTATGTCTGGATGTGGTATTCCACAGTTTTGGGCTGAGTTCCCACACTTGGTTTTGAGTTACGGTTTTTGGGCTAAGGCCCTAATGGCTTGGTTGAAAAATGTTTTGGTTACTGGTTTTCGATGCATGCATACTTTTTAATGAAGGGCATAAATGTCTTAATGAAATGTGTTTAATGAACTTAATAGTTTTCGTCCACTCACAGCTTTTATTGGTTTTAATGCCCTTCAGGTTGATTACGGATGCGACAGCAGCAGAGACTGGGACATCGCACGCCTCCTCCATTGATCCTTGCGCACTCTGGAAGCCCCGTTTGGGTAGTGACTTTTGGTTATCCCTTGTCTGACACCTCTTGTTGGACGGGAGCAGAACACATTCCACGGTAATCCCGGGGGGATTGGGATGGGTTCTGTCACATTAATACACGTACTACAAGGTTCGAGATATGAAGAGTACATGTAACCAGCCTTGGGGCTGTCCTTACCTGCTGCTGAGTCACTGCGAACACTCGAGCCCTGGGTCCTGAAGTCTGTCCGCGCCCACGCGCGCCACGCTCAGTGTTGCGATCACCTCCCTGTCCTCGGCCTCCGACCGTGTTGGAAGCCGAACTCTGCACTACACTGGTACCTCCAGCATCATTGCTCCTAGACAACAGTGGGCAATCTCGGGCATAGTGGCACGCTCCTCCACAAGCAAAGTAGTTGACCGTCCTCGGCCTGTTCGAAGATCCACTGGATGCCCCACTCTATGATGAATGCTGCCTTGAGCTGGACCTCGATCCTGACCTCTGAGAGCCTCCATGTCGACCTGACCAGCCACGACCCCGTGAAGATGAAGGTGCTCCTATGTAATTTCCTCCCTTGGTGCTCCGCTGGCCCATAGGCCCAAGGTATAGGCGATCCCGACGTCGTTCCTCACCTGAAGGTTGTCGTGCCTAGTGTGCCTCCATATTAGCCTTGACACGAACTGCTGCGTCGACCATGTCTCTCAGAGTAGCATGACTGGCAGCTGTCACACTCGCTCGAATATCCCCTCAGAGTCCAAGTTCAAACCTCTGACATTTATCCTCTTCTGTGCTCACAAATGCTGCCGCGAACCGAGAAAGTTTCACAAAAGTCTGCTCATGATCCGTCACCGACATGTCACCCTGCTCAAGCCGTAGAAATTCTGCCTCACGGGCAGCGCGAAAGGATCGCGGGTAGTACTGATCCAAGAATCTCGCACGGAAGACCTCCCAAGTGGTAGTGTGGACGGACCATCCTGACATCTCCAGATCGTGCCACCACTGGTAGGCCCCGCCTTCCAGTATGAAGGTCGCCAATGTCACACGCTCGTCTGGTGTGAAGTGCATCACCGTAAATATTCTTTCCTACCGAGCTATCCACTCATAAGCATCCTCGGGGTTCGCTCCCCCATTGAAATATGTGGTTCCCAAACATTGAGCCCGCTCAATACTCGTGCATTCCATTTCTCTCGCTATTTCCTCGTCGATCCGTGCTTGAGTAATTCTCCTTGGAGGCATAACCAACTGTTTAAGAGGCATAGATTAGATAACAACATCTTTAAACTCTAAAAGTACCAAGTACTGACCGCTAGTCTAGCATGCTGACCACAACCTAGTGCTCTGATACCAAGTTGACAGGACCCGCCCCGATCCCCCCTAGGACCACACGGGGACGTGCCCTGCTCCCGTCTGACACCCAAACCAACATACCAATTTTACCCTTTAGAGTTCAAAAGCATAAATATCCAAATTAAAGCCATACATGAAATCCGAAATCAAAGATGTCAGACAATGGATAGTTTCCAAAATACAAGTTCTAAGCACGACTCTAAGTTATTCTGCGTGCTAACCTACCCAACAGTGGGGTTCAGGTGCGCAGTGTGGATCTATGCCTCAGCCTCAGGATCCTCTTCTGCCTCAGTAGCACGGCCTGGAGGGGTCAATAAAATAAGAAGGGTGAGTGGGCCGAAACTCAAGGTTTGTAAAACAGTTCAACAGAAATAGAAAACATAACTCTTACCCCTCCATTTTCCAAATATGCATGCATTAGTTTTAACCATAAGAATAAACAAATAATATAAGTCATAATGTAACCATAGTCATAACCTCAATCACTGCACTATAGATCCCAACCCTAATATCCCAGATGTCCGACGTCCCAGACGTCCAATAAGGTCACAGTCCCAAGGCTACGCGTGCCACTCAGGGTCTCAATCCCGAGTCCAATCCCCGAACCCAGTCAGGGTATGGCATCCCAGATGCCTGACGTCCCAGACTTCCAATCATAGCAATCCTGCTCCTGAGTCACCCTACGGTTCGGTCCCTCCGTAGCATGACCCCTCGTAGGCGTTGCGCTGTGACCACTCCGGGGTACCCGCATCCGGAGGAGACAGTATCATACAGGTAGGTCCATACTGTGCAGTACTAAGATAGTCACAGATATCCATTTATATGTATAACTTAAAATAATGTTTAAATCAACCAGACGGTTCTTATGCCCAACATCGTAAAACGTGCCATAGTTATAAATCAACATCATTATATGTTTTTTCCTGAATCATATATATGTATTAAGAAATGAAAACAGTTATGTATGCAAGGGTTTTATGAAAACAAAGGCCCACTCACTGTACAATTCTGCTGCAATTCTGAACGTATAACCTTGTCCTGGTACTATTGTACGATTCCTGTCACGTCCAAAGTACACGTAAAGGTCACTACAAGTCCCTCAAAGTCAACCATGAAACCCTAGATCAAAACCGGCCCGGGTAAGCCGCCTGAACACGCTTCCCGAGGTAATAAACCCTATTTTGACCAACTTAACGATCTCCAATCGACCCGAAACCACCGACATTGGATCCGGATCGTCAAAACCTAAGAATGGTGGTGGTCCCGTTGGAAACACTATTCATATGCGCCCCCACGTGCCGGTCAACGATATGAACAGTAATTACTGACATCATCGCTGACGTCATCTGACAGCTGTCAGGTCTAACATGTCAGACTCTGATAGGTGCCACGTGTCAACGTGTGATTAGTCCATGTCACGGCTCTGTTAGTGCCACCTGTCAACTCTGACAAGTGCCACGTGTCAGCACGGTACTGGTCCACGTCACTGACATGTCGGTGCTGACTGTGCACTGACATGTAACACGTGTCGACTGCTGATTGGGCCACGTCACCTAACAGATCTGACAGGGTGCCACGTCACCATCTCCTTCCTCGCGACGGGTCGACCCGTTTCTCTGAAACCGTGTCGTTCAGACCCGCGACTTGACCCGGCCACCACTCGCTCATTTCTCAACCATTTTAGCCCTAATTTCTTCCTAAATGCTCGTCTCAATCCCAGTAAGGGTTCTAGCTAATCGAAAACATCTAACACGGGCTAGATCCAAAGCTTACCTAGATGACCAGTGGGCTGGTTTTTCCGTCGCCGTTATCTCTTAGTTCCGGTCACCACTGGCCTCGAAACCAGGTTCTACGAACTCGTATTAGTACCTAGAAGTTGTTAGGATCATTAGAACTCGAAAACGGACGTGGAAAACACGGGTTCCATTTTTGGGTTCAAGAAATGGTTTCGGGTTTCTTTCCAGAAACTTACCCCCGCCGTAGCTCCGTCGTAGCTCAGCCCCCCTAGCGTCGTCGCCTTCCTTTCCTGGTCAGTCTCTCTATTCAATCCTCTCAGTAACTCACGGTGGACGGTGTAGTTTTGGTGGTTGGGTTCTCGGGTGGTTCACTGTTAAGGCAGGGGAGGTTTGTGTAGTTGACACGAGTGGGGAGATCTGGTGTGTTTGAAAAATAAAATGGGACGGACGAATGGGGTGAGGAGAGAAAGAGAGTTTAAAATTTATAGCCAATCAAAGAAACCCTAATTGTGGCCCTAACTCACGGATGAGTGACACTTGTCACTCATCCAAGTGTCCTTTAATTAATATCCCACATAATCTGTAATAAAATAATCAGCACGGTTTTCAAGACGTAAACTTTCCCGATTTCACGTTTCAGACCATAATTTTCTCATACGAAGTCCGATTTCTGCGTGCCGCCTATTTACGGACTCGTGACGTCCCGATCTACGTACGGTCATGGTTCCAAGTCCAAAATAGTCCCCGAGTCAAAAGTCAACTTCCCCCCTCCTCAGGGGAAAAATAGTCATTTCACATTAAAATAATAATTTATAAAAGTTCGGGGCGTTACATTAAGCGAGATGAGGCTAGTGCAATTCCATGATGGATGACCCCCTGGGAAGTTGCACCATGAGCTCCCAAAAATAAAACCGTGAGGGCGAGGCCCAAAGCGGACAATATGGTGCTAGATGAGTCGGTCCTGACAATTTATCAGAGCATGACACGTGTCCTCTTACATGTGTCAGAGATGACGTCATGCTGACGTCATCGACACTGTAGAAGCATTGGCCAGGCACGTGGGGCGCATATGAACAGTATTTTTGGTGGGGCCAGTACCATTTTCAAGGTTTCGACGATACAGATCCAATGTTGGTGGTTTCGTGTCGATGGGAGATCGTTAGGATGGTCAAAATGGGGTTTGAAGCCTCGAGAATAGTGCCCGGGCTATGTTTTCCGGACGGATCTATTCTAGGGTTTTAGTATTGAAGTAGTAGGGTCCTTTAGTGACTCTCGGATATGTTAATACAGGTTTTAGCTATCGTTGAGCAGCGATGACCGAGTGTGAGTGGGCTATTTGATTTATAAAAGGCTTGCATGCATAAACTGTTTTACTATTTCCACTTATGATTTAGATGAATACTATATGAACTGTTTATATTTCTTATTATCATGTTTTGGGCATGAGACTCGTATGGATTATATGTGGACTGTGTTCAGGGATGTCCGGGGGACATAGGGTAAACTATACTGTTATTGTACTGTACTTTCCTACCTTTCTATCTTGTCTCCTCCAGGGAGGGTCGTTGGCCCGGGTGGACCCTGGAGTAGTCACGGAGCACTGACTGAGTGGAGTTAACCCCTGTTGGGTTTCTTACTCTCAGGAAGGCATGTTCGTATACCTCGGGCAGTGACCGAGATACCGGGCACTGATGTACCTAGGGGAGTCTTGGGTGTGAGACCCTGAGTGGCAACGCGTAGCCTTAGAACCGTGACATCATTTAGGTTGGGTTTTACAGTGCACTAATATGTTGGTTTTTCCTTTCGATTATTATATGATTCTGTGGTTGTGATTTCATTATGAAACTATGTTTTCAATGCATGCAAGATTTGGAAAACGGAGGGGTAAAACCTTATGATTTACTTTATTATGAATTTGATTTATAAACTGTTTTTTTTTCGGCCCACTCACTCTTTAAATGTTTTACTGACCCCTCCAGGTCGTGAGACGGAATTAGAGGAGGATCCAGAGGAGGAGGAAGAGGCTTAGTTTATTCGCTGTGCACTTGTACACCCCCAAGTGGGTAGGTTAAGCACCAATTAATGTACTCTGACTATTGTGCTCACATTTTGTTATTGTACTATCCCTTGTCTGACAGTTATCACTCTGAACAATGTTGTTGCACGTTATTTATTTAATTTGAGTATTTAGTTTTCGTTTAAGGGTAATTTTGGTGTGTTTGGAGTCGTTGTCAGACGGGAGCGGGACACGTCCCCGGGTGGTCCCAGTGGGATTGGGACGGGTCCTGTCACATGGTGCACCTGTCGCCGATCGATCCTCTAAACCGTCAGTACTCCGAAGTTGAGCCTCATGTGGCTGCTCAACGACGGGACGTGCATCGTAACTTCTCCGGAAGGAACGTATCTCAATCCGGAGGCGAGCGTCACGTCGTCTGTCGCCGTGCACACAACACCCGTAGCGACCACGACTCAGACCTGTAGGTCACCAATAGGGCCTCATGCCCGAGTTAAAACCAAATCCAAATGGGTCTCATGCCGGGTTTTACCTTTTCAAAACCATTTCATGAAAACTGAAAGCATAAGCGCGTGTAAGCACGTATAAAACTCGAAAACCTCGAAGTACGTGCCCATACGTAAACACACACCAAAATGCACTCAAGGCATCCCAAAACACATATGAAAACATATATAAAACATTTATGCATGCATCGATTTCAGAAAGAAAGTCCACTCACAGACTGTCCGCTATGCTGCCTCGATACGCGCGTCGTACGCCTTTCCGGGTCAACCGTCATCTCCGGGGTTCCCAAACCTGTCCAAATCACTTTAGAGGGTTATTAACTACTTAATTAACCCCTCACTAAAGCCCCCTAATTTTCCGGGATTTTTAACTATTTTTAAACGCGCACCGAAATCTTCGGACAGCCCGAACTATATCGAGACGATGTTCGGTCAACTAGAAATCAGTACCAAAATGTTTGTTACATCGAATAGATGATTTCACATGTTGGAACCACCCTCAAAGTAGGGCTCACGCGCCCCTAGAAGGGCCTGCGCGTGGGCCTCACGCACCGGGCTACAGTGCATCGTCTTCAACCTCTGGCTGGTTCAGACCGGACAGTTCGGTCCACTGATAACGTCCAAGCTACGCATTAAATTAAACACGTAATTTGAGTATTATGCAATTTAAACCTTTTTTGTGTAGATGTAGTATTGGTAAATAGGGATCGTTCTTAACCGGAGAAATTAGGGAACATTATTAATATGTTAGTTAAAAAGAATAATGAATAATCAAAAAATAATGAATTAAATAATTAAATAATAAAGAATTACAGAATAAAAAAATTAAGAATACAAAAATAAAAGAATTAATTAATTAATGAAATAAAGAATTAGATGGACCGGGGGCGGGGGGGGGGTGTTTGAAGGATTGTAATTAAATAGTAAAGAAAGCAAGTAAAAATAATTAAGAACTTAATTCTACTTCTACTTTAACTTTTATGCAAGTGAACTTTCTTCAAATACATATTTTTACCAATACTCTAACATCATGCTCATATTGAACTAATCACGAAATCCTACCTTAATCATCTCAAATACATGTATACATTTTTCAATATTATAAATGCACCGAACAGCGGTCATAAACACTTATAATACGATTCACCTTACGTTATTGATTTCAATGTGTGTCAAACATTTAAATCTTTTCAACCCTATTCTAAGTGCACCGAACTGCGGTCATAAATACTTAGCGTTAAATTGAAGGTTAAGCACTAAAACATATGAAGTAGATGAAATTCAAAAAGTAAAACACATGGAGATTGTATTCACATTTACAAATATTAGAAAGAAAATACCAACACATATATTGAATTATAAGTAAACCGAAACGATAACAAGAATTTAAGTAAAGGGAAGAAAGTTACACTTTCAGAATTCAAGAACAACTTGTGATTCCGAAAGTGGATGGAAACAATGGAATGTTATTCATAAGGAACACCGAACAACGGTTAGAACCTTATGAAGACGGAGGATAAAATATAAGAATGCGGACTTAAATTCTAGAATTATTTCGGAAATACTTGGCCTAGGTATTTCTTAAGGAAAGCATAAAATGTATTTAAGAGATCTCAAAGAAAAATTACAAGAACAAAGTAAAGATGAAATGAAATTAAGAAATAACATAAATTAAGAACAATAATTGAAAGAAAACTAATTAATAAGAAAATCTACAAGAAGTTAAAATGGTCCCCAAAATGAAGAACAAAATAAAAGAAGATGAACTAAAAGGAGATGAGAACTAGAGAGAAACTACAAAAAGAGAAATAAAATGGGAAAAATGGAGACAATTGGGGACCCTTGTTACATGAATTGAACCCCTATTTATAGGGAGAAAAAGTTAACAAAAATAAAATAAAATAAATAAATAATTACAATAAAAATAAATAAAAGTAAAATGATGAATAATGATGAATAATAATGAAATTAGGGATGGTTGGAGTTGATTTGATGGCTGGAAAAAACTGCAGAAAATTAAAAGAAGAGGAGCAGGTTTGGTGCAGTATTTCCAGTGGAAGGCTGCTGATGGGAGTGGGTTGGAGTTGGTGGCAACTGCAGAAAATGATGAATCATTTCGACATGGAGCAACAGATATTTGGCTGGCAGCCTCAGCGTGCTACAATGAATAGAGTTGTTGGACTGTACAGCTGGGTTGGGTCGCGAATTGCAGGTGACGCGGGATGGGCCGCGTGATGGGCTGATCTGCAGGTATTGGGCTTCTGGTGAGGCTGGGCTAAAGCTGGGTTTTTGGGCTTGACTTGTAACGACCCGAACCGAAAATAATAATATTTAATGTAAAAAGACTGTTTTACCCTTGGGGGGGGAAACTTTGACTTTTTCTCGGGAAATAATTTGGACTTTGACCCATGACTATGACGTAGATCGGGACGTCACGAATCCGTAGACAGGCGGCACGCCGAAATCGGAGTTTGTATGAAGAAGTTATGGTCAAGGAAGCGTTTTAGCGGAATTTACGAACCGAGAACAACGGAATAAAATATTAATTAATTACGGGAATCCGTGTCAAATTAATATTTAAATCGAACCGATGGATTGGTGACAAGTGTCACCCATCCAAAGGCTTACTATTCCAATAAAGCAATTAACACTATTTAATCAATTTTTATATTATTTAATTTCCCTCCAATTGTTCCCAGCCGTTGGATCATCTGCTCAAATGGATCCCAGCCTTCCATTTTCTCTGTTTTTTCTGCTTCATGCACGTTCTGTTTCTGCTCTTTCTTACAAACACACAAACACACACATTCATCCCCTTCACACCCGTGCTTTTCTTCCCCTTTTCTCTCGACCAAGGCGATCGAACCAGCCCCTCTCACACCACCAACCGATCACCAGCTGCATCACCATCATCTACTCATCATCCCCGAGCATCACCGGCAGCCACCACCCCATTTCCCAGCCCTGAAAATCCCGTCCAAAACACGACCCGAAAACCTCAAGGAAACCGATCCAGGAAGCAAACCTCCATAACCACCTCACCTCGACGCGGGAGGAGCTCCAGGCTGCACCGTGGGGATTCTAGGAGCCTAACTGGACGACGGCGAGGGCCACGGCGGCGTGACGGCGGCGGTAAGACCCAAAACCCGATAAGCCCGTTTTCCTTCCCTGTTCGACCCGATCGTGTTTAATGCTTAGAAATGGATTGTTAGGCGATAGACATGTCCTAGGGTGGGTGACGAGTCGTTTGGGACCGGGTTGGACGACGGAGACGCCGTGGATCACCGGAGACGACAACCGGACCGTGACCGTGAGTTTCAGAGATATTCTGGTGAGTTTCCTTCCACTTTTTTCGTGTTTTGAGGTTGTAGAACCGTAGGACAGACCTAGACGATCCCATAGGGATCAACCCCGTCGAAAATGGTGGCCGGAATTGTGTGATGGAATCGGGTCAAACCGTGGGTCGACGGCGACCCGGTTCCAGTCAAACGGGTCGACCCGGTACTGTAGCATGATGACGTCATCATGCTGACGTCACTTCTGACGTCATGATGACGTCATCCTGTCAGATGTTGTCAGACCAGGGACCAATCAGAACGTGCCACGTGTCACCTGACAAGTGTCAGTGATGACGTCATGCTGACGTCAGCATGACGTCACTGCTGACGTCAGCGGTACTGTAGCAGCGTTGACCCACGCGTTGACCAGGCGCGTGGGGGCGCATGTGAATAGTAATTTTGGTGGGGCCGGTACCATTTTCAAGGTTTCGACGATACGGATCCAATGGCGGTGGTTTCGTGTCGATCGGAGATCGTTAAGTTGGTCAAAAGGGGGTTTGAAGCACCGGGACTAGTGCCCGGGACGCGTTTTTGAGGCGGATCTGTTCTAGGGTCTTGGTATTGATATTGTAGGGTCCTTAAGTAACCCTCAGGAATACTAATACAGGTTTATAGAGATCGTTGAGCAGCAAGGACCGAGTGTGAGTGGGCTGTTTGATTTATAAAAGGCTTGCATGCATAAACTGTTTTACTATTTCCACTGATGAGTCTTATGAACTGTTTATATATGTTATTACGATGTTTTGGGCATGAGACCCGTCTGGATTATATGTGGATTTTGGTTGGGAAGTCCGGGGGACATAGGGTAAACTATACTGTTGTTGTACTGTACTTTCCTACCTGTGTATATTGTCTCCTCCAGGGAGGGTCGTTGGCCTGGGTGGACCCTGGAGTAGTCACGGGGCTCTGACTGAGGGGAGTTGACCCCCGTTGGGCTGCTTACTCTCAGGAAGGCATGTTCATATACCTCGGGCAGTGACCGGGATACCGGGAGCTGATGTACCTAGAGAGTCTCGGGTGTGAGACCCTGAGTGGCAACGCGTAGCCTTAGAACCGTGACATCATTGGGTTGGGTTTTTACAGTGCACTGATATGTTAGTTTCACCTTACGATTATTATTGTGGTTCATTGGTTTATATATGATTATTATTGTGGTTCATTGGTTTATATATGATGTTTTCACTGCATGCAAGATTTGGAAAACGGAGGGGTAAAACCTTGTGATTATTTTATTATTAAATTGATTTCTAAACTGTTATTTTTGGCCCACTCACCCTTGTTTTACTGACCCCTCCAGACCCTGACACGGCCATAGAGGAGGAGGATCCGGAGGAGGAGGCAGAGGTTTAGTTTGCCTAGCTGTGCACCTGTACACCCACTTGTGGGTAGGTTGAGCACCGAATAAATGTACTCTGACTAGTGTGCTCACATGTTGTATTTTACTTTCCCTTGTCTGACAGTATCACTTTAAACACTATGGTTGTACATTATTTATCTATGTGAGTCTTCGGTTCTTATTTAAGGGTACTTTTGGTATGTTTAGAGTCATTGTCAGACGGGAGCGGGTCACGTCCCCGGGTGGTCCCAGGTGGGATTGGGACGGGTCCTGTCAGCTTGGTATCAGAGCATTAGGATTAGTGGTCAGAGTACTAGGTTAGCGGTTTGTACTTTGTACATGGTCGCTTTCGATGTCTTTTAACCTGTTTGCCTCTTCACAGTTGGATATGCCTCCCCGACGTGAACCCCGTGCACGTGTTGACGAGGGCAATGGAGGAAATGGAGACACTGCTAGCATTGAGCGGGCTCAGCGCCTGGGTGCTACGCACTTCAGTGGGGGAACCGACCCTGAGGAAGCACACCAGTGGATTGACCGCTGGGAGAGGATTTTCGAGGTCATGCACTGTCCTCCGGAGGAGCGTGTCATACTGGCGACTTTCCTACTGGATGGGAGCGCTTACCGATGGTGGCACAACCTTGTTTTGGCCGGCTGGACTGTTCACACCATTCCATGGGAGACCTTCCGAGAGCGGTTTCTCAACCAGTTCTATCCGCGGTCGTTCCGCAACGCCCGTGAGGCGGAGTTTCTACAACTCCGGCAGGGGGATCAGACTGTAGCAGAGTACGAGGAGACCTTCCTGATGTTGTCTCGCTTTGCTGAGAACTTCGTGATCACCGAGGCAGACCGATGTCGCAGATTTGAGTGGGGCTTGCGACCGGAGATTCAGGCGATGGTGACTGCAACACCCTTTGCTTCCATGAGGGATCTGACTGATGCGGCGACCAGGGTTGAGAACAGTATCCTGGCTCGTCAGCGAGCTGAGGGGGAGACTCGGCGACGTGATCGCCCACACTTGGGATTTTCGGGCCGTCGTGGCTCGAAGGGAGGACATTCTGGTGGATCTTCGTCTTCTGGCAGCCGAGGACGTTCTGGTCAGTTCAGGAGTCCTCAGAGGTCTGGACAGCGTTCTGGAGCTTGGCAGCGGTCTTACTCACCGATGAGCATCTCACCGGGAGGATACTCGGGTCGACCTAGGGAGGTCACCTGTTTCGCTTGTGGGGAGCCGGGACATTATGCTTCTGAGTGTCCACTGATTTGCGGCAGTACTGCGCCAGCACAGAGCACAGCATCCCAGACTGACAGCAGCTGGACACGCGGTGTTGTGCGTGGCCGTGATCGAGGGGCTAGAGGACGGGGACGACCTGCAGAGTCTATGGCTCGTGTTTATGCTGTTACCCAGCAGCAGGCCAGATCCATTCTGGGAGTGTTGACAGGTACTGTACATATTTATGGCATGGTTGTTCGTGCATTGATGGATTCGGGGGCAACTCATTCTTTTATTTCACCGCGTTGTGCGAGTCTGTTGGGCCGTGAGGTGACCGCACTTGAGCACGAGATGGGAGTGGGGACACCGATGGGTGTGACCTACCGGGTGAACCAGGAGATACGAGCTTGTCCTGTGGAGATTGAGGGAGTCGAATTTCCGGCAGACTTAATCCTGATGAATGTTCACGATTTCGATGTGATACTTGGAGTCGATTGGTTGTCGGAGTACAATTCACTCATCGACTGTAGTAACATGCGGTTGACTTTGAGAGGTCCAGGATTACCGGAAGTAATATTTCAGGGAGAGTGTGGAGACGCATCACCCAAGGTAATATCTGCACTCACAGCTACTAAACTCTTACAGAAGGGGTGTCAGGGTTATCTTGCATATGTGGTAGAGTCTACGGATGAATCTTTGCGTATTGAGGATATGCCGATTGTGCGGGAATTTCCTGATGTCTTTCCAGGAGATTTACCTGGCTTACCACCACCCAGGGAGATCGACTTTACGATCGAGTTACTCCCCGGGACTCGACCGATTTCACAAGCACCGTATCGTATGGCACCGGCGGAGCTACGGGAATTGAAAATCCAATTACAGGAGCTGGTGGATCTAGGGTTTATCCGACCCAGTACATCACCATGGGGAGCGCCGGTCTTATTTGTGAAAAAGAAGGAGGGTAGTCTACGGTTGTGTGTGGATTATCGGCAGTTGAACAAGGCTACGGTAAGGAATCAGTATCCCTTACCCAGGATCGATGATTTGTTCGATCAGTTACGAGGAGCGCGATATTTCTCCAAGATAGATCTGAGGTCAGGATACCATCAACTGAGGATAGCCGAGGGGGATGTTCAGAAAACAGCTTTTCGAACGAGGTATGGGCATTATGAGTTCTTGGTGATGCCCTTTGGATTGACGAATGCACCAGCGGCATTCATGGACTTGATGAATCGAGTCTTTCGAGCATACTTGGATAAATTTGTGATCGTGTTTATCGACGACATCTTGGTGTATTCCAAGAGTGTCAGGGCTCATGAGGAGCACTTACGAAGGGTATTGGGTAAACTACGACAGGAGCAACTGTATGCTAAGTTAAGCAAGTGTCAGTTTTGGCTAAATAGTATTGGATTCTTAGGTCACATTATATCACCCGAGGGGATAAGTGTGGATCCTCAGAAAACGGAGGCTGTGACAAATTGGCCAAGACCGACCACGGTGACGGAAGTGCGAAGTTTTGTTGGGTTAGCAGGCTATTATCGGAGATTCGTAGAGGGTTTCTCCCAGATTGCCGCACCATTGACTCGGTTAACCCGGAAAGGGGTGAAGTTCGTATGGGACGATCTGTGTGAACAGAGTTTTCAGGAATTAAAGTTCCGATTAACCACTGCACCTGTCCTTGCATTACCGGACAGTAGTGGAGAGTTTGTGGTATATAGTGATGCATCGCTGCAGGGTTTGGGTTGTGTATTGATGCAAAATGGAAAAGTGATTGCTTACGCATCCCGGCAGCTGAAGACGCACGAGTTGAACTACCCTACTCATGATTTGGAATTGGCGGCGGTGGTTCATGCTCTAAAGATCTGGAGACATCATTTGTTCGGTGTGACATGCCGAATATTTACCGATCACCAGAGTCTTAAACATTTGTTCACTCAGAAGGAACTCAACATGAGACAGCGGAGATGGTTGGAGTTGTTGAAGGATTATGATTGTACCATCGAGTACCATCCTGGCAAGGCAAATGTTGTAGCTGATGCACTTAGCAGGAAGTCGGCGGGATCAGTTGCGCATTTGAGATTAGTGTATCTTCCTTTGCTAGTGGAACTCCGGAAGAGCGGAGTTATGTTAGGGATGGACGATCAGGGAGCCTTGTTGGCTAGCTTTCATGTGCGACCCGTGTTGGTCGACAGGATCATCGAGGCTCAACTACAGGACCAGATACTTTGTGATTACAGGAACGAGGTTGAATCCGGACAGAGACAAGATTTCTCCGTCAGGGGCGATGGAGCATTAGTAAAGCTTGGGAGATTGTGTGTACCTGCGGTACCAGAGTTGAGGAGAGAGATTTTAGACGAGGCCCACAGTTCGGCCTATGCTATGCATCCAGGAGGGACAAAGATGTACCGTACCCTCCGGGACTATTATTGGTGGCCAGGGATGAAGAGGGAGATAGCTGAGTTTGTCAGCAAATGTTTGATCTGTCAGCAGGTCAAAGCAGAACGGCAGCGTCCGTATGGGGCTATGCAGCCACTTCCAATTCCACAATGGAAGTGGGATCATATTACAATGGACTTTGTCTTCAAGTTACCGAAGACAAGGAGTGGAGTTGATGGAGTCTGGGTAATAGTGGACCGGTTGACTAAATCAGCACATTTTCTGCCTGTACGTGAGACGTACAAGCTCAACCGTTTGGCCCAGTTATTCATTAATGAGATCATCCGACTACACGGTACCCCAGAGTCGATCGTGTCGGATCGGGATCCGCGTTTCACATCCAGATTTTGGAGGAGTCTGCAAACTGCCTTAGGCACGAAATTGCATTTCAGTACGGCATTCCATCCTCAGACCGACGGGAAATCTGAAAGGACGATACAGACTCTCGAAGACATGATGAGAGCTTGTGTATTGCAATTCCAGGATTCGTGGGCTGATCGATTGCCATTGATGGAGTTTGCCTACAATAACAGCTACCATGCGAGTATAGGGATGGCACCATATGAGGCACTGTATGGTCGACAGTGCAGAACACCGGTATGCTGGATGGAGATCGGAGAAAGAACTGCAGTGGGGCCGGATCTGATGGATATGACCCAAGAGACAGTTCGGGTTATACGGGAGAGATTAAAGGCGGCCCAGGATCGTCAGAAAAGCTATGCAGATCGACGGATCCGAGATTTAGAGTTCGAGGTTGGTGACTTTGTCTTTCTAAAGTTATCGCCGTGGAAAGGGATTCTTCGATTTGGACGACGTGGGAGATTGAGTCCTCGTTATATCGGACCATATGAGATTGTCGAGAGGATTGGTCCGGTGGCTTACCGTTTAGCACTACCTTCGGAGCTTTCCCGAGTACATGATGTATTTCATGTGTCAATGCTACGGAAGTATCTTCGGGATGACTCTCATGCACTTCCAGAGCAACCACTGGAACTGATGACCGATTTGAGTTTCAAGGAACGGCCAGTGCAGATTCTGGATAGGAAGGAAAAGGTCTTAAGGAACAAGACGATTCCTTTGGTTAAAGTACTATGGCGGAACCACGAGGTGGAGGAAGCGACATGGGAACCCGAGGAATTGATGAGAGGGCAGTACCCATACTTGTTTGAGTAAATTTCGAGGACGAAATTTCTGTAAGGAGGGTAGGTTGTAACGACCCGAACCGAAAATAATAATATTTAATGTAAAAAGACTGTTTTACCCTTGGGGGGGGGAAACTTTGACTTTTTCTCAGGAAATAATTTGGACTTTGACCCATGACTATGACGTAGATCGGGACGTCACGAATCCGTAGACAGGCGGCACGCCGAAATCGGAGTTCGTATGAAGAAGTTATGGTCAAGGAAGCGTTTTAGCGGAATTTACGAACCGAGAACAACGGAATAAAATATTAATTAATTACGGGAATCCGTGTCAAATTAATATTTAAATCGAACCGATGGATTGGTGACAAGTGTCACCCATCCAAAGGCTTACTATTCCAATAAAGCAATTAACACTATTTAATCAATTTTTATATTATTTAATTTCCCTCCAATTGTTCCCAGCCGTTGGATCATCTGCTCAAATGGATCCCAGCCTTCCATTTTCTCTGTTTTTTCTGCTTCATGCACGTTCTGTTTCTGCTCTTTCTTACAAACACACAAACACACACATTCATCCCCTTCACACCCGTGCTTTTCTTCCCCTTTTCTCTCGACCAAGGCGATCGAACCAGCCCCTCTCACACCACCAACCGATCACCAGCTGCATCACCATCATCTACTCATCATCCCCGAGCATCACCGGCAGCCACCACCCCATTTCCCAGCCCTGAAAATCCCGTCCAAAACACGACCCGAAAACCTCAAGGAAACCGATCCAGGAAGCAAACCTCCATAACCACCTCACCTCGACGCGGGAGGAGCTCCAGGCTGCACCGTGGGGATTCTAGGAGCCTAACTGGACGACGGCGAGGGCCACGGCGGCGTGACGGCGGCGGTAAGACCCAAAACCCGATAAGCCCGTTTTCCTTCCCTGTTCGACCCGATCGTGTTTAATGCTTAGAAATGGATTGTTAGGCGATAGACATGTCCTAGGGTGGGTGACGAGTCGTTTGGGACCGGGTTGGACGACGGAGACGCCGTGGATCACCGGAGACGACAACCGGACCGTGACCGTGAGTTTCAGAGATATTCTGGTGAGTTTCCTTCCACTTTTTTCGTGTTTTGAGGTTGTAGAACCGTAGGACAGACCTAGACGATCCCATAGGGATCAACCCCGTCGAAAATGGTGGCCGGAATTGTGTGATGGAATCGGGTCAAACCGTGGGTCGACGGCGACCCGGTTCCAGTCAAACGGGTCGACCCGGTACTGTAGCATGATGACGTCATCATGCTGACGTCACTTCTGACGTCATGATGACGTCATCCTGTCAGATGTTGTCAGACCAGGGACCAATCAGAACGTGCCACGTGTCACCTGACAAGTGTCAGTGATGACGTCATGCTGACGTCAGCATGACGTCACTGCTGACGTCAGCGGTACTGTAGCAGCGTTGACCCACGCGTTGACCAGGCGCGTGGGGGCGCATGTGAATAGTAATTTTGGTGGGGCCGGTACCATTTTCAAGGTTTCGACGATACGGATCCAATGGCGGTGGTTTCGTGTCGATCGGAGATCGTTAAGTTGGTCAAAAGGGGGTTTGAAGCACCGGGACTAGTGCCCGGGACGCGTTTTTGAGGCGGATCTGTTCTAGGGTCTTGGTATTGATATTGTAGGGTCCTTAAGTAACCCTCAGGAATACTAATACAGGTTTATAGAGATCGTTGAGCAGCAAGGACCGAGTGTGAGTGGGCTGTTTGATTTATAAAAGGCTTGCATGCATAAACTGTTTTACTATTTCCACTGATGAGTCTTATGAACTGTTTATATATGTTATTACGATGTTTTGGGCATGAGACCCGTCTGGATTATATGTGGATTTTGGTTGGGAAGTCCGGGGGACATAGGGTAAACTATACTGTTGTTGTACTGTACTTTCCTACCTGTGTATATTGTCTCCTCCAGGGAGGGTCGTTGGCCTGGGTGGACCCTGGAGTAGTCACGGGGCTCTGACTGAGGGGAGTTGACCCCCGTTGGGCTGCTTACTCTCAGGAAGGCATGTTCATATACCTCGGGCAGTGACCGGGATACCGGGAGCTGATGTACCTAGAGAGTCTCGGGTGTGAGACCCTGAGTGGCAACGCGTAGCCTTAGAACCGTGACATCATTGGGTTGGGTTTTTACAGTGCACTGATATGTTAGTTTCACCTTACGATTATTATTGTGGTTCATTGGTTTATATATGATTATTATTGTGGTTCATTGGTTTATATATGATGTTTTCACTGCATGCAAGATTTGGAAAACGGAGGGGTAAAACCTTGTGATTATTTTATTATTAAATTGATTTCTAAACTGTTATTTTTGGCCCACTCACCCTTGTTTTACTGACCCCTCCAGACCCTGACACGGCCATAGAGGAGGAGGATCCGGAGGAGGAGGCAGAGGTTTAGTTTGCCTAGCTGTGCACCTGTACACCCACTTGTGGGTAGGTTGAGCACCGAATAAATGTACTCTGACTAGTGTGCTCACATGTTGTATTTTACTTTCCCTTGTCTGACAGTATCACTTTAAACACTATGGTTGTACATTATTTATCTATGTGAGTCTTCGGTTCTTATTTAAGGGTACTTTTGGTATGTTTAGAGTCATTGTCAGACGGGAGCGGGTCACGTCCCCGGGTGGTCCCAGGTGGGATTGGGACGGGTCCTGTCATGACTTTTGCTGTTGGGCCGAGTATTTCACTATGGATTTGGGCTTACTAGAGACTCAAAATTCCTGCAATGGGTTGGGCTGGAGCTGGGTTTTTGGGCTTGTACAATAAAAAATGGGCTCAAATTAAATATGAAATTGGGCTTTTAAAACTGAATTTTAATTTAAATTATTAATTAATATTTTTACCGAATTTTGTCCATAATTTCTTCGTTATAATTCCGATTGTGACGATTCTTTCGTTAAAATACTCCAAATTACAAACTTTATTTATTTAAATAGAAAAATCACAAAATAAATTATTTTATCTAATTATTTATTATTTTAATATTAAAAGTCAAGTATAAAGGGTATAAAATAATGCTTATTTGAGGACCTATCAAATACTCATACACTTAAACTTTGCTAGTCCCTAGCAAATACTAAAATTAAACTACGAATTCAAAACAAGTAAACTCTTAACTATTTGTCTCAATATTTCATTATTATCATGACATCAAAGATTTTCACTTAGAGCGTTTAAGCATATGGAATTCAAGAGTTAATACATTGTAACAAAATGTTTTAACAAGTAAGATAATGAGTAAATATGGTGAAATGGATTTCAACATGAATAAAACAAGTATGAATCAACTCACAAGGATATGCACTCATAAATTCACTCAATTTGTAAGGGTTTGTGTTTGCACTCAAGGTATGTGAGAAAAACGCTCACATAATAGAAATGAAGTACTTTTGCAAAATCTCAAACAAACACCTCAAGATAAAAATAACAACATACTTGCACAAATGAACCAAAACCATAAGCTTACTCAAGTGATTGACTCCACTAATCAAAATTTACCATCTTAAGGATCATAAGGTCTTTACGAAGGTTGTAATGGGGCTAAGTTTGGAGGCAATGAATATATAGGACAAGTGGTGCTCAAATTTGTTCCAAGACTCAAAAGACTCCCAAAACATAACATAACTTCCCGAACTTAGTGCAATGATGTAACGACCCGTCCCGAATATCGGGATTGAATATTAACTAATAATGGTTTAGAATGACTAATCTGGGATTAGTTGAGTGAAATCGGACGAAATGTGCAAAATGACCGTTTTACCCTTGGGCGTGGGCAAAATGTTGACTTTTAGTTCGGGCAGTCAAACGGACTTTGACTGATGACTGTCACGTAGTTCGGGACGTCACGAGTTCATAGACAGGTGGCACGTTCGATTCCGACATTCGAGGAAAAAGTTATGACGTTCGGAAGTTGAGGGGTATTTTGGTAATTTGGCTAAAAAGGGGCCAAATGTTGACTTTTGACTCGGGAAGTCCAATGGACGAGGGCCAAGGATCGTTACGTAGGTCTCATCGATACGAATCCAATGACAGGCGGCATGCCGAAATCGGAGATTCGACGACGAAGTTATGGTCATGGGAACGAAATCGATTAACCGAACGAACCGAGCTTCCGATTAAAATATTATTTTATTGTGAACAGTACCCGATGATTGAACACACCTGGATGAGTGACAAGTGTCACCCATCCCTTGATTTAGGGTCCCTAATTTCAGCTCCATGTTTTGGGGAAAACACCATCATGCTGTTTTATTATTTTTCTAATCACCATTAATCAATTAATCATCTTTAATCCTTTTAATCAGCCATTAATTTTCATTGTTTTCTCTTAATCCGTGAGCAAAGCAAGTCTGAAATTGTCCACCAATTTTCTTCCATTACTGAACTTGAGTGTAGGGAATTGAGTGAATGGAGAGACATAATTAACTGGGGAAAACACGAGGGATTGAGAGAGAGAAGGAGACTGAGAATCAAAGGTTTGGAAATTTTGGGGGGAAAATCGGATTTTGAACTATGAGCCATGAGGATCGAAATTGAAGCTTCATTTAGCTTCCTGGGGTTGTGACGAGTCGATCCAGATCAAGAACGAAAGGAATTGAGACCCAATTGACACTGAACGGGTCTGGTAACAGTAAGCTTGAGTTCGAGCTTGAGTCGTGATCATTGAGGGATCAAGTGACGAAATTGATGAGGGGAAGCTATTTCTCTTGGTCCATTAAAGCTTCCTGGTGGAACAATTGAACGAAATCGAGTATGGTTGATGGTTTTCGAAGGATGAACAGTGCTTGGTGTTCTTCGATGTTCATCTTCGAGTTGTTGGATTTAAGGTAAGTATTAGTGAAATTAAGATAACAGACCTCTAATTGGACTTAAACCGAAGCTAACTGAATGTTCAATTGATAGAATTGGTGTCGAATTGATAGGAATTAAACCGGGTTGTCGCGCGGGTTGCAAGACCCGTTTGCAGAGGAAACTGGTAAGGAAGACAACTACTGTAGCAGGCGCGTGGTGGTCACGTGCAGCCACTCACGGCGGCGCGTGAGGGCGCGTACGGCCTTGTTTCAAGGTGAGGTCAACATGACTTTGAATCCTCTCAGTGTAACGAAAATTTTGACACTGGTTTCGAGGAAATCGGATATCGTTTCGTTAATGTTCCGCGTATCCGAAGTTTTGTTTTACGTTTAAAATACGTATTTAAATTCTAGAAAAATTGGGGCAAATTATATGAAGTATTTTGAGATGTTAGTAACCCTCTATAATGATTTTGGACAGGAATTGTGATTTCCAGAATTTACGGAAAAACGTGCAGCTCGGAAACGGACCGTTTAGACGGTGTGTGTGAGTGGACTTTGTTTTCTAACCGTGATGCATTCATATATGATTTAAAATGCTTTATTATATGATTTGATATGATTTGTTATGATTGATGTTTCAATCCGGTGATTTCTCGATTTTATGGATTATTATATTATATTTTGGCACGATTTTTGAGAAATGATAAAATTGATGTTTTGGGCGTAGGCCCGGGATTGAAAACGATGTTTTCACTCGGTTTATGAGTCAGGAATTGAAAATGATATTTGGACTCGGATTATGAGTCAGGGATTGATTTTATGGTTTTACGTGAAAGTGGCAACTTGGGTTTACGGTTGCACGGATTTGCGTGAAAATGATATTTTGGGCTTGAGACCCAATGAAATTGTGATTTTGATTGGATTTGTATTTCCATGTGATTACATGATGATGTTGATGATTTTCGAATTTATAAAGTAAATCGGGACTTTGGTTTTCCGGATTTGAGGAAACTACATTTTGGGGCTGAGACCCTGTGTTAATAAACGATTTGGTTTCAACGCAGCCGTTTTTCATTGGTTTTCATAATGGTGATATGTTGCGGATATTTAGGGCTTTCGGGTGGAAATATGTTTTTCCCCGGATTGCACCATGGAGATAACGCTCGCCTTCGGGAGGAAAGTGTTTACCCCGAAGAGGTCACGTAGCACGGTCTGTTGTCGTGCAGCCGAGGGAGGCTCGACTCATACCAGAGATGTGCTGGATATATATAGATCGGTAAGTGATGTGTTCACTAGATTTGGATTGTCGGCTGGTGAGGTTTTCACAGCGACAGATGCTCGGATTTTGAGCGGTCCTTGAGCCTATTTGATTTGCACGCATAGCAGGGATAAACGTAACTATATGCAACTGGAAATGGAAATAAGTCCCGTGGTTTTATGGAAAATGATTTTGAGGAAACCGTGATTTTATGGGAAATGCTTTTGAGGAAACCGTGGTTTAAACATAAAATGATTTAAGGAAAGCGTGAGTTTATCGAGATTTAAATTGATTTGATGAAAATGAGTTTCAAGGAAAATGTGGACATGGAATTTAGAAACATGTTGTTTGTGATTACGTACCGATTTTGAGTACGGGTTTTTGGTCTTTGTGGCCAGGTAATGGTGTTCACATGTTTTGGCCTGAGAGCCGGGATTTGATATTTTATAACTTGAACTGACTTGGTGAACATGAATTTTACGGACCATGGGAAAACATGTTTTGATTTTATCGGTCCACTGTTCATACTTGAATGATTTCAGATTATTACTCATGTTTTATGATATGCATGCACGTTTGTGAAAACTGGAGGGTAAGAATGTGTTTTGGTAAACGTATTTATCGAACTTTATTTTTGTCCACTCACACCTTTTCTATTTTAATGACCCTTCAGGTCGTGGCACGATGATCAAGGCTATTCGAGAGGTGTAGGTATGAGTGGGCACAGGCGCAAATATCCCTTGTCTGGCAGGTGCTGAAGGATAGTTTCAGATCTTCAGTTGACTTGTCAGACAGGAGCAGGACCGGGCACGGTTATCTATGTCCTTCGGGGACGGGTCCTGTCAAATGATATTATGAATTCATTCCTTCGAACATAGACCAAATTTCATCATGTTGGGTCTCGAATTCATTCTTTGTGTTGGATTTACAAATATAAAGGATTTAACTCAAACATTACATAATCAAACTTTATTACCTTGATAGAAACTCAATACATTTTTTTCTTCTTTTTTTTTCTTATTTTTTTTCTTCATAAATCAAGGTAATAACATGTGTCAAAAATACAACAAAGTTTGAGTAAGTAAATCCATATACATAAAAGTCTTCAAAACAACATCAATTTTTCTTCACACACAATCTTTATGTCTTCAACCGAGTCCTTGGAACAAGGGTGAAAGATGTCTATACTAAGCTCAAGTATTTAGATAATCATGGTGATGAAAGAAAGGCTTAATGTAGGCTCAAAGGGGTTAGAACTAAGGGGGTCGCAATTTGTGTGCACAAAATAGGGAACATGGATGTTTGAATTTGTGGTGTTAACCCTAATGTCTTAATCATTTCCAAAATCAGAGAGTTTATTGACTTAAAAACTTTGAAAATCACATGGAATAAGTTCTAGTACTCTAGAGTTCATTAAAATCTATTGCAAGCAGTTATGAGATATATGTATATCAATTTAAACAAAGAACTTATGAATCACTTATAAAAAATGTATATAAGGTTCTAAAGCTC
The DNA here is from genome assembly GCA_032719365.1 of Prinsepia uniflora. Taxonomy (NCBI): domain Eukaryota; kingdom Viridiplantae; phylum Streptophyta; class Magnoliopsida; order Rosales; family Rosaceae; genus Prinsepia; species Prinsepia uniflora. The sequence goes on along the minus strand of CM064868.1, from coordinate 7,914,003 downwards.
ACATAAGGTTCAAATGATTCATACTTATCTTAACATGCTAGTTTATGTACCAATTTACATGCATTATCTACAAGTTATAACACTTAATCACAAAATATTACCAAACGAATTCAAGTTATAGTGATCATCTTAATCCATAACATATTCATTTCCGTTCATTTATATCATTGACAAGTTAAAGGGCAACTTAATACTCGTAAAAACACTAAGTTAACACAAAAAGACTCAAGAAAGCAATAAAAATATATATATATATATATATATATTTTACAATTTTATTGCACAATTAAAATTGTAAACCACTCCCCCACACTTAAATTCTACATTGTCCTCAATGTAGGAAAATAAGAAGTATTTGAACATAGAATTGTAGTAAGGAAAATGATTTACGACAATAAAACAAGAAAAACATTAAGTAAACAAAATAAAGAGAGTGAAGGGTGAAAGATAGCAAATCTGCGTTGATGACTCCTTCACATCCCGGGAACACATCGGGTTACCTCCCAACAAGCGGTTGAAGTTTAACGTCCATACAGCCTAGACAGAGATGTAAGTTAATTAGTCAAAGATGCACGTTTGTCAAGAATGCAAGTTAGATATGCAAATTTAAGTTAAAAAAATGAAAGTTAAATGAAAGATGTAATGCAAGTTAGAAATGTGAATTAGATTAAAGATGTCAGGACCCACCCCGGTTTCACCCCTAAACCCGAGGTAAATCCTGCTCCCGTCTGACTCCCCGACACAACACCAAAGTAAAACTCACGTAAACACACCAACACACCCAGTCAGACGCAGGAGAAACTATACAATACATCCCGAAGTTAAAAGTTTACAGAGCATAGTCCCAAATACACAGAAAAGAAAAACCGATAAACTAGATACACGCACGCGGAAAGATTAAAACACTCCGGGATCCCTCTCGCGACTTCTATGCCTCAGACGCTGCCTCGACGCCGAAACCCCGCGCTAGCTCCACGACCTGGAGGGAAATTTAAAACAGAAGGTGTGAGTGAACCATGAATAAAAGAAAAGTTCCAAAACCATTTTATAAGAAAACCGGGTTTAGCCCTCCGTTTTGAAACCACATGCATAACTCAGTTATTAAAACAGTTATAAATCAATCACCATAAAACATCATAAGAAACAGAAACACTATAAAACGGTTATAGAAATCATAGCAGAAACATCATAAAGCCGTATCATAAACCGTGAATATCAAACCATTTTTTTCCGATCAAACCTGCTGGACCTATCCGAGTCTTTAAACTCCCGAGTCTTTAAACTCAATCCAGGCCTCAATAATATTCGAGTCTTTAAACTCCCGAGTCTTTAAACTCAACAGGCCTACGGGGAAAAATATCAATATATCCGAGTCTTTAAATTCCCGAGTCTTTAAACTCAATCCGGGTCTTTAAACCCAATCCGGGCCCGTCCCCCGTCAATCAATATCCGGGTCTTTAAACCCAATATCCAGATCCAGCAAATCCAATCCAAAACCGTTTGAAAACCTTTTCCAAATCCACATCCAGACCCGAATCCGAAATCACTAGTCCGATGCTCTTCCGGCTCCCCGAACTGTCATTCCGAACCCAAATCCGGAAATTCACTTTTCAACTTTAAAATCAATCTCGTTTACCGAAATCCGATTTCAAAACCGAAAGCCTCTTTAATCACCAAATCATATTTCAAAATCCCTTTATAACCATTGAAGACCATCTCATGTTTGAAATCCCAAAACCTTAGCTTCATATTCCAAAATCACACTTCATATTAATCAATCATGAATTCACATATAAAACCATAAAACAATCATAGAAAAGCAGTTATGCATGCTTAAGTTTAAGAAGGGGTCCACTCACAGTACCGAGCCCTCAATCGCGTCCCGAACATCTCGTACGTTCCTCAGCTTCCTCGGGAACTCCCGATCCTGTCAACAACCGCCAAAGTACTTTACTAACACATCTACGAAGACTCTCCTAATTCCCACGAAAATCCCCCGGTCTTAATCGTAACGAATCGGAACCCTAAGCCTTCACCCTCGCGAAACTACTACGATTCGACGTAAGATTAACCCGAAACCAATGCCAACAAACTCGACACAACACCTAGACCAAAAACCATGTTGACCACTTTCCCAACCGCCGCCGTACGCGCGCCCACGCGCCGCCCAAAGTGGCTGCGCGTGGCCCTCACACGCCAGCTACAGTACCTCCGTCTTCCTCGCGTCGACCCGGTTCAGCACAGTGCCTGCAAATCGAACCGGCGTCAGCGGTTCTCTGCCGTACCTGCACCAAATCGATCCCTCTCTTCACCCACTGCTTCATCCCCCTCACTCAAACTCTTCGTCCCAGCCTCTAACCCGTCGACTCAAGCTCAAACAGAAACCCGAACACCTGTCCTGTTTCCTTCTCCGGCCACCCAAGTCTTCCCCCGTCACGGTGGTTACCCCAAAATCTTCCTAGGACTTTCCTAAACCTCACCCAACTCACCAAGACCGTCGACTCTCACCCAAAACCCACTACTTAACTTCTGAAGCAAAAGGGAAAAACAGAGTACACAGGGTACTCTCCGTTGTCTAGACTCCGTCGTGCACTCCTCCGCCACGGCTGCACAACTAGAAGAACCCTAGGACCCTACTAAGTCCCCTAGAACTCACTAGACTCCTCGATTCAACCCCTAACGCCACGACTCTCGACTTGAAACTTGACAGCAAAACAGAGTATCGAAAGGGAAAATAAGAAATTACCTGCCTCCTCTCGCCGTCGTGAGCTCAGCCGTGAGGCAGTAGCTCCTCCCGTCCACCTCCAGCCTCTGGACACCTCCTCTGGCCTCGCTTGATCGATCACAGCCGCAACACCACCCACAAACACTCACTTCCTCCCTGTTTTCCTGTGGCTCCCAACTCCCTCACACACTACCACCGTACCTCAAAACCGCCTCTTTGTCTCCCTCTTGACCTCTGATCACTCACTCCCTCACCAATTCACACAACTCACACAAAACACCGTCCAATTTCTCTCAATTCTCTCCCTCTGTTTCTGTCTGGGTCGAAGAACACACACGAACACACACTGCACGATTTAATCCCAAATAATTGGACCCGTGCACACAATCCTGGAACCAACCAGAACCCCTACACGTGTCACCAATCCCTCAACTCCTCTCCCAAGTGGCTCAATCTCAGCTCTCCATCTGTCCCTCTCTGTTGCACAAATCCCATAGCACAAAAGACCAAAATGCCCTTCCTTTTTCACCAAAATTACAACTTTGCCACTACCTTTCTAGACCTGTAACTCCCACATCGTAAGTCCGATGAATCCGTGTCGCCTGTCGTTGGATTCAGGACGACAAGATCTATCTAACGGTCCTAGGTCAACGTACCAAAACTCGATCATACGGAAAGTCAACTTTCCCCCTACTTTAACCAAATTACGGTTATGTCCTCAACCTTCTGAACATCATAACTTCCTCCTCGGATGTCGGAATCGGGCGTACCACCTGTCTACGGGTTCACAACGTCCTAAACTACGTCATGGTCATCGGTCAAAGTCCAATTGACCGCCCGAACTAAAAGTTAACTTTTTACCCGAACCAAGGGAAAAATCGTCATTCTACCCTATCGGTCCAAAAGTACCCAACTAAGTACGACTTAAACTCACTAATCCCACCTTAACCACTATCTTAACCCTACTTTCCGGGACGGGTCGTTACAAAAGATGCAAGTTAGTTAAACTAAAGATGCAAATTAAATTTGTCATGACAAATAATGTAAGTTAAGATATAAATAATATTTACATGTTGGGGGAAGTCAAAGATATATATGGTTCACATAGCTTCAAAGTTTATATGGCGACTTATACGTCCGTGCGGCCCAAGTAAATATCTTGGATTAATTCAACTGTTTGGGCAAGTTCAAAGGTGACCAGGTTAGAAAGAATAAACACAAGAGACAGGGCTAATTTCGAGACATCCCGAGACTTAAACTCCATTGATGTCCCTTTCTTAGACCCAAAATCCGTTATGAGTACCGTCTCATGTCCTAGACATCACCCTCGAAAATTTCTTACTCCAGAGGAATTAAGATAACTCAAGTGTTAACAATCACCGTAGGTGAGAGTTAACAAAAGAGTCTTCACCGATTAAAGATCAAAATCTAAATTTCGAAGCACAAGTGATCTACATATAGCCGAGACTAATGCATGAATGCAAGAATTATTTACAAGTATGTTTTTATGCACAATTTACAAAAATAACATGACAATTTACATATGAACAATTTATTCAAGTATGAACAATTTATGAATACAAAGACAAAGATGTACAAATATATCCACACATAATATATGACTTAAATAAATACATCCACAAATAAAATAAAATGAACAAGTAATATACAACTTAGGAACTAGTATAAAAAAAATACGTATGCATTAATGCTAACACGAAGCTAAAACTAAAGAAAGTTAGAAAGTAAATATATATATATATATTTAATTTTTTTTCGGAATTTAATAATTAAATAAATGAAATATTTTTTTTACGAATTTAATGTTTTTTTAAAAAAAAAATTACAAAAACAAATAAAAATAAATAAAAGTAAAAATAAGGAAAAGTGAACATGTACAATATGCATTTATGAACAAGTAAAAAGAAAGAACATTATGTACAAGTATGAACAAGCATAATATGACAAGTAAAAGAATTATAAACAAACATAAACAATTATAATATGACAAGTATATATATATATATAATGAACGTTTATAAAGAAATATAATAAGAACAAATAAAGTATGAACATTATCAACAAAAATAAATAGAACAAATATAAGAATCAAAATTATAAACAAGCATAAAAATAAAAGTTATGAACAAGTATAAAGATAATATGCAAGTATAATATGAACATGCATAAAGATAAACATTAAGAACAAGTATAATATGTACAAATATAAAAATAAAAATAAACAAATATAAATAAAAATAATAAGAACAAAAATAAGATGGATAAATAAAATATAAACAAGTATAAGAATTATAAACAAGTAACTAAAAGTTATGAACAAATAAAATATGAACCAGAATAAAATAAAATAAATATAAACAAGTATAATATGCACAATTTATATACATACACCAACATATTAAAAATGATTTTCAATTTTCCCGGCAACGGCGCCAAAAATTGATAGCGCCCAAACTACACATTAAATTAAACACGTAATTTGAGTATTATGCAATTTAAACCTTTTTTGTGTAGATGTAGTATTGGTAAATAGGGATCGTTCTTAACCGGGGAAATTAGGGAACATTATTAATATGTTAGTTAAAAAGAATAATGAATTAAATAATTAAATAATAAAAAATTTAAGAAAAAATGAATTTAAGAATAAAAAAATAAATGAATTAGTGAATTAATGAAATAAAGAATAAAAGAATAAAGAATTAGAATTTGGGGGGGGGAGGGGGGGGGGGGGGGGTGGGGGGGTTTGAAGGATTGTAATTAAATAGTAAAGAAAGCAAGTAAAAATAATTAAGAACTTAATTCTATTTCTACTTTAACTTTTATGCAAGTAAACTTTCTTCAAACACATATTTTTACCAATACTCTAACATCATGCTCATATTGAACCAATCACGAAATCCTACCTTAATCATCTCAAATACATGCATACATTTTTCAATATTATAAATGCACCGAACAACGGTCATAAACACTTATAATTCGATTCACCTTACGTTATTGATTTCAATGTGTGTCAAACATTTAAATCTCTTCAACCCTATTCTAAGTGCACCGAACAGCGGTCATAAACACTTAGCGTTAAATTGAAGGTTAAACACTAAAACATATGAAGTAGATGAAATTCAAAAAGTAAAACACATGGAGATTGTATTCACATTTACAAATGTTAGAAAGAAAATATCAACACATATATTGAATTATAAGTAAACCGAAACAATAACAAGAATTTAAGTAAAGGGAAGAAAGTTACACTTTCGGAATTCAAGAACAACTTGTGATTCTGAAAGTGGATGGAAACAATGGAATGTTATTCATAAGGAACACCGAACAACGGCTAGAACCTTATGAAGATGGAGGATAAAACATAAAAATGCGGACTTAATTCTAGAATTATTTCGGAAATACTTGGCTTAGATATTTCTTAAGGAAAGCATAAAATGTGTTTAAGAGATCTCAAAGAAAAATCACAAGAACAAAGTAAAGATGAAATGAAATTAAGAAATAACATAAATTATAACATAAATTAAGAACAATAATTGAAAGAAAAATAATTAATAAGAAAATCTATAAGAAGTTAAAATGGTCCCCAAAATGAAGAACAAAATAAAAGAAGATGAACTAAAAGGAGGGGAGAACTAGAGGGAAACTACAAAAAGAGGAATGAAATGGGAAAAATAGAGACAATTGGGGACCCTTGTTACATGAATTGAACCCCTATTTATAGGGAGAAAAAACTAACAACAATAAAATAAAATAAATAAATAATTACAATAAAAATAAATAAAAGTAAAATGATGAATAATAATGAAATTAGGGATGGTTGGAGCTGATTTGATGGATGGAAAATGGCTGGAAAAAAAACTGCAGAAAATTAAAAGAAGAGGAGCAAGTTTGGTGCAGTATTTCCAGTGGAAGGCTGCTGATGGGAGTGGGTTGGAGTTGGTGGCAGCTGCAGAAAATGATGAAACATTTCGGCATGTAGCAGCAGATATTTAGTGGTCATCCTCAGCGTGCTACAGTTGTTGGATTGTGCAGCTGGGTTGGGTCGCGAATTGCAGGTGACGCGAGCTGGGCCGCGTGATTGGCTGATCTGCAGGTCTTGGGCTTCTGGTGAGGCTGGGCTGAAGCTGGGTTTTTGGGCTTGACTTTTTCTGCTGGGCCGAGAATTTCACTGTGGATTTGGGCTTACTAGAGACTCAAAATTCCTGCGATGGGTTAGGCTGGAGCTGGGTTTTTGGCTTGACTTTTTCTGCTGGGCCGAGAATTTCACTGTGGATTTGGGCTTACTAGAGACTCAAAATTCATGCGATGGGTTAGGCTAGGAGCTGGGTTTTTGGGCTTGCACAATAAAAAATGGGCTCAAATATGAAAATTGGGCTTTTAAAACAGAATTTTAATTTAAATTATTAATTAATATTTTTACCGAATTTCATCCATAATTTCTTCGTTATAATTCCGATTGTGACGATTCTTTCGTTAAAATACTCCAAATTACAAAATTTATTTATTTAAACAGAAAAATCACAAAATAAATTATTTTATCTAATTATTTATTATTTTAATATTAAAAGTCAAGTATAAAGGGTATAAAAATATATAAAATAATGCTTATTTGAGGACCTATCATCCACCCTCTTCAACTGGACTGGCGTGACCAGTCCAATGGTTTTCCCTTCTCATTTTGGTCTGATTCCCTTCCTAATCAATCCTACAATCTTCCTTACATCCCTATGAATCTAAATATAGGAATTAAAACATAAAAAACCTACCCAAACTCACGGTTCGATCATCCCCCTCACGGTTCCAAACCTCCATTTTGTTCCCAGGCTTCACATCCATCAAACCCCATTAAAAACCTTCATATCAAATCCCTAACAACCTAAATAACCTTATCCAAACGTCCAAAACAACCCATAATGTATAAATCGACAATTATAGGAAAAATGGGCTAACCGAATACCTTCTCGGGTTTGCCTCCTCCACGCCGCCCTCCACGACGGTTCAGGCTTCCAGCAGCCTTCTCTCAGTTCTCAGTCTCCCTCTCTGCCTCAAACTCAGGTTGAACCATGTGAAGGGAATGGTTTGGGTTGTACAGAGATGAAGAATGGTGTGAGATCGGGTTTTGGGTTTGAAAATGAAGAAAATGGTCGATGCATGAAGGTATAAGGATGGCATGTGGATGGGTAACACTTGTCACTCATCCATTGGCCTATTTACCTCTGTTTTTGGGATCATCTTATCCCCTAATAATCTTTGGATACTTATATTATTCAATGCTTCAATGCTCCCATACCACCGAAACCTTGTCCATCTTCGGTTGTTGATTAGATTTAGGAGTCACAAATATGGTTAGTAAAAATATTGATAATTGTTATATTTACATAAAGATAAAAAATAATTAGTAAAAATATTGAAAATTGTTATATTTACATAAAAATAAAAATAATTAGTAAAGATATTGATAATTGTTACATTTACAAAAAAATAAAAGTAAAATTTACATTTTTTAAAAAGAAAATCAAAGTAAGGGTCACAAAAATGATTAGTAAAAATATTGATAATTGTTACATTTATAGAAAAAAAAATTTATATTAAAAAAAAATCAACGTAAGATACTTTAGAGATTATTGGGCCTAGATTCTAGTTCTATTTTCTTAAAACGAAATTGTCTTCTCATTTGTGCTTAAATGATTTTTGTTTAACAAACGTTTCTCATCATACAATTATCAACTTCTATTGGAATCCTCAAGAATACCGAAAGAAAATTGTGTTTAAAACTCTCATTTGAATTTTTCTAAAATTATATGCTTTCTATAACCAATATCCAATTCCAAAAAATATTAATTAATTGAATATGTATTAAATTAATAAAATAATAATTATCGGTATCTTTATTTATAAATATATTAATATCGATCTCTTTATAAGAGACCAAAAAATAGAAAGGAAAAAAATTAAAAAACCTTTTACCTAGGGTACAAAATCTGCCTTTCAATAAAAATGTTGGTGAGGTAAATTTTTATCTACGAACGATTGATGTAAAATTATCTGTGGTTTCCAAACAAAACTCAGTGATTATACCGTCAAAATCTAATTTCAATAATGTATGAAAATCGTTTCTTATAAGATTTCACTGCCTGGCTATAAGGGGGCATATTTAATGGATGAAAGGACCAGATCACTTCATGGAATGTTCGGTAGAAGCATGGACGAAGATCTCATGATAGTCAATTACAATATAAGTAGCTTAAGTTTGATCAGCTCAAGTCAGATTTTTGTTCGCTTGGTAGGATGCCAATTGAAATTTGGAAAAGTACTTGTATCTAAGTGGAATTTGATTTAGTGGAGAGAAATGGACCTGTGTATGAAAAGCTTTCAATGAGAGAAGAAAGAACTCAACTTCTACCATCCAAAAAGGATCTGCTTGATTTCAAAGTACTTACAAGATAAGCACACTCAACTCAAAGCTGTCTATTTCCCTTTGGGGAGATCCAAGTAGGGCCTTCAACCCACTAGGAAATGAAAGCAACCACTCAACAAACTTGATGAAAACATACCAAAATTAAATTATAAATTGACACGATTTATTGTATATTAAAGTTTTTTTATTTATTTATAATTATTTTTTTAAATTTTATTTTATAAGAAGATATTAAAAAATATATATTATATTATATAAATATTAAATATCGATCTCACTTGATGAGTCACATCCTAAAACCTATGGTAAAATTTCTGTCCATGGGGTGCGATTAAAGAAAATATAACTAAATTATTAAGCAATATTATTGTAAGGTGAGAAAATCCATTGAAGAAAAATGGTAACAAAAAAAGTTGCCAGCATGTCTCTCATTTTTTATTCATTTACACTTGGTGCGGTATGCAATAAAATTACATGGAACTTTTCTGTCTTTTGGCCTCGAGAGAGAAGATACATGAAGAAACTCAAGCTTACTTACAGAGCTCAATATTTGAAGCTTCTCTTCACTCTTAAATTTAATCAATCTATGAAAAAAAAAACATGAAATCTCAAGAAGTGGAAAGCCGTACCCACATAGTTAAGAACCAATATCCACTTGAGTGTCGTATATGGTGCATAGAAGAACTAGTAAATAATGGACAAATTATTGCTCAGTGCAAGATGTGATGGTAAAATTTTATAAACTAATCTATTAATTAACTTATGGAACAGAAGCCCTTTTGTCTCTACAACTAGTGTCACCAATTTGCATATTCACTGGGGTGAACTATATGCAGCGCTGCTAGTTAAGCTACCGAATCTGAAAAATGGAGGAGATATCTATCGCTGAATTACCTGTACAAAATCATGTCGCTCTGAGTATCTGCATTTCTCATACTCACTTTCGTGCCGCGTGATAAAGCTCCATATAGTCCAGAGCTGGCTTGTTCCATGACCAATCTTGCTTCATCACCGTCTTGCACAACGCATTAAACCAATCCCGGCTATCATACCAAGCTGAGATAGCCCTGAAAAAACATACCATTTGTGAGCATTCCACGAAGAAAACACTCTATTTTTTAGTCACAAGAAAAAATGTAAACCTAGATACCTGTTCAGAGCATAATCGACACCGGAAGCATCGGCTCCGTCAAAGCCAAACCCATTTGGTTCAACATCCTCGGCGTCTGCTCTCTCTTTATCATGGTCAACATCAAATACGGTATCATAAAGTCCTAAGAAAAAAGAGCATAAGCATGTCAAATTGCTCATAAGTCAAGAAAAAATATAAACACACTGAAAATTGCAGCTCCATAAAAACTGACAAGTTATGTACACACCTCCAGTTTTTCGAACAACAGGTATAGAGCCGTATCTCATTGCTGTGAGCTGGGTCAGACCGCAGGGCTCAAAAATTGATGGAATTAAGATGAAATCAGAACCAGCGTATATCTATAACGAAACCCAATTTGTGTCAGTGCAGATGTAACAGATCCATGTACACAAGAAATAAAGTACAACAAAATATAGCTTTCACAAGAACATACCAAATGCGAGAGTGGCTCATCATATGTCAAACAGAGGCGAGCACGATCACCATATGAGGAATGTAACTTATTCGCCAAATTAACAAAATCATTTTGGATACGAGGATCTGGAGCTGAGCCAAGCAACACAACCTGCATTCAGTAGTTCTAATTTAATTTAGAATTGGCTCTGGTCACTAAGAAATGAGAGGTGAGAATTAAACCCTTTTCTACTTTCTTAGTCTAACTATCATTGTTCACATGCTATATACTAAGATAAAGCCTGGTGAGGACATCCATCAAGACAGTTTTTTATGTGAACAATGGAACCGCAAAAAGGAAAAAAAAAAAAGAAAAAACAAAAGATAACCTGTCCATTGCGTTCCAAGGTACGCCAAATGGCATGCTTGATGAGATGGATTCCTTTCTGCTCAGTTAAGCGAGTAATAATGCCCACTACAGGAAGATCAGCTGTTTTCAGACCAAGCCTTTGTTGTAAGGCTTCCTTGGCAGCTTGCTTGCCTTCAACGACATTTTCAGAAGTATATGACATCTGGAATATTCATCCCATGTGTTAGACACAATTCCATTGCAAGTGTTTGACCCAAAATGCTAGTTTCATCAGTTTTCTGTACTATTACCCAGGTGCCATAATCAGTCATGCTTACATTGATGTTAAAGATGGTGTCTGCTTAACTGATATACAGTCCATGTACCAAAGATAGATAAAATTTGGCAAACATCTTAATACTTATTCCTTATACATGTGTGTGTTATATATGAAAAATTAAAAAACCATTTGATAGAAGTTTAGACTGATTAGTGTGAAGAACACAAAGAAAAAATTATTTACTTACAGGAATGAATTTGTCATTGTATGGATCCCATATATCTTGGTCAATTCCATTTATTATACCATGAAACTTGTAAAGATGTGGAGCAACTGCCGGATTTCTAGCAATCTCCTTGGCATAAGTGGGGGATACCTGAAGATATAGAGATAAGTGACACAGTTGCTAAGAAAGCAGTTCCAAGAAAAAGAAAGCATAAACATCAGATCAAAAGGTTTCGATTGTTAATGTCGCACTTCACTCAATTTAACAATGGACAGAACAGAATAGCATGAGAATGAGACTCCATTGCATGCTAAAAGGAACAGTGTTTTACAGTGACTTTGCATGGAGAATACTAGAATTGAAAGCTTCGATCCAAGTATTCACAACTATACTTTAGAAAATAAAAAATCGATAACATTAGATAGTTTTACCGACTGTTGAATTACTTACGGTTGTCGCTATGTCTGAGTTTGCCACAGCTTTTGCAATAGCGTGTGCTCCAAACTCAAGGTTATGAATTGTGAAGACAACCCGAGCTTTGCTAAGACCATAATGCACGTAATGATCCTTAAATAACCAGGAAACAGGCGCACTAGACCAATCATGACAATGAAGGATATCCTGCCATAATAAAGCAATCATTTTAAATACATATTCTCAAAATTCATTAATTGAATTCAATATCTTCCGGAAAATACAACTTGGTAGAGCTTTTGGTAAAGTATAGAGAAAAATTGAACTAGTCCAACACATACACACACAAAACCACTGAAATAAATAGCCATACATTAGCCAAAAAGTGATTTTGACTTGAATATAAATAGCTCTATTTTTGGGTAAATGACCTTAACTAATTAGTTTTTGTAGGCTCACTTACCCACATGCAACCACATGCATGCGTAAGTAGGAAGAAGCACCAACTGCAACTATAAATTTGTATTCACCAGGGAAACATATAAACTGCATAATAATCTTCTCTTATTTCTTCCCCCTAATAGTATGAACACTTATGTGAAGACATCTGATGCCATGCCAATTTTTACTGTGAAATTAATAAAATTTTAAAATAATCAATTCGATGATGAGTACTCACAGGATGAAATCCACTTTGGAATAGAAATTCTAGCGAAGCATGGCAAAAGAAACCAAATCTCTCTGCATCATTTTTACAGCCATATATGCAACCCATATGAAAGAATCTGCAAAGAGAAAAGGAACAAAAATGATTTCTTGCAAAGAAAAAATTGCTACATCTGGGGCGCCGAGGTTTTGTTATTTACAATTGCCTGACGTATAAAGTGCAATACACATCAACCACTAGAAAACAAAAGGTAGTAAGTTGAAAACAAATGAAAGTTTGTGATTTTGAGGGTGTCCTAGGCAAGAGGGCACTTACCCGTTTCGAGGCTCCAAAAAGTAGACTGAAACACCTTCCACTTTCCCATGCCAAACTTTTATTTCAGTTCCACCCCAAGAATAGCTTCTTTTGTAGTGAAATTCTTTCACCTGTATCAGAACATCGATACCTAGTATTAGAAACAGAATTATTACCAAAATAACGTTGAATGAGAACAATAATGCATGAGTAAGTGCAAAAACAGCACATCATTTGAACCATAAACAGTAGAATGTTAAGTGTGTGAGTGTGTGTGGGTGAGAGAGAGTGTGTGAGAGAGAGAGAGAGAGACAGAGTCAATGTTTTCCAGAAATGGACCTCTAAGAAGACACAAAGACAAATTCCATCTTTAAGACCTAAAGCGAGCTTTCCTTTTTAATAAACTTACAGAATAACAAAAGACGAAGTCTCCATGCTATGATGACAAAAAGATAGTAAAAGAGCCGATGAGTTATGTGGATATAGAAAGAGTAGAGCAGCTTACATTGCTAAGGTTCATACAGTCATACTTTGGAAGAATAATGTCGACATGGTGATTTAAGTCCTGCACAGCTCGTGATAGACTGGTAACCACATCACCAAGGCCTCCAACCTAGAATACATGTTATAAATAACAGAGGAGAAAAAATAAATAAACAATATCAGTAGGGTCCTTATGTGCAAGCAAGCATGTACTCATAACGTATCAGTTCACAGGAATCTTATAATGGATGGCACCCTACAATAACAATTCCATCCAGTAGAATTAAAAGACATTGAGGGGAACTGGAAAAAACAATAAGAAGAGTTATTAGGAAACTAATTCTGCTCAGAGTGGTCAATCAAGTATCAGAAGTAAAGACAGTAAGCTGTTGCCTGGCTAGAAAGTGAAGAGTGACATAAGTCAAATTGACAGCCTAGACTTTGAAAGTAGTAAGAAGGTTGAAACTAATAGAAAATATCTACTGACCACTAAATACACTCAAAGTAGAAAAGTGTTTCATCCAACTTTGCATCAACTTAGTTTTTAAACTTGCCTTTGCAACGGGGGCCATTTCAACACAAATATGCACAATGTTCATTGGCGACTCCTTCATAACTCCTCCAAAAACTGGAATGTGGTAATCCATGCCATTTCTGTTGTCAAAGAGTCCACCATCTTCCGTCTCAGAGAAAACAAAGTCCATCATATATGCATCGAGTGGAACTGCAACTGCAGAGCCACATATTCACTTCAACATATAATTTAAAGATAAATAATTTTACAATAAAAAAGTCTCACATTGAAATGCATAGACATTAAAATGGTTGCAAAAGGGTGAAAATAAGTATTAACCGGTATGCCAAACATGCTAGCTTATTATCATTCTTATATACGTTGACATCCCTTGGAGGCGTGTCACTGACCTATGAATCGGTTTCATTTTATAGCAAGACACTCATTCAAGTAAGCAACTTCTTAAAAATTCCTTCAAAATCTCAAGGAAATGTTAGCATAATTACCCAAACTGTCTTTGGAGGATACACTATTATGAATCAAGAAAGCTGATTTGAATATATCCTTGACGGGTTTGGGAGTATGAGGAGTAACGCCATATATTGCAAAGATGGACCATCAAAACATCAACTGTTCTTATAAAAGGTATTTATAAACTCAAACTGACCAGCAGTTTTGACATGAGAACCATTGTGAGCAGGTAACATTTTCCGTGGAGGCAATGGACCATTGCGGTGAGTCCAACGGTTAAAAGAGCCTCTGAACCAAACCTCAGGCTTTCCATTCAGAACTGTATTGGCAGGATTGTAGAAAACCGTCACCTTGCTACCAGCTTGAACATCAAGAGGCTCAGTGTATACTACATGCTTCTGAGACAGCAAAAACCTTTTCATAGTTCTTTTCTTCATTTCTGCTTTCATACATGCTGTTCTTTCAGCCTGTGAAATTAGAAAAGAAACAGAATTGGGAATTAGTAATGCCACGAGATAATTTGAGAAGCTGAATCCCCAATTCCAGGATAAGATAAGATAAAAGAAAAAGACAATTTGAAAAACCAAATATAGAGCGAGGAAATCTCAAGTATCCATTAGCAACATCTGAAGAATAGTCTTATAAAACCTACTTTGCATAAATGAACAGGCACTGGAAGGACCCCGAAGCCAAGATATAGGGTGACCAATCTCACTTCATGCAAACCTCAATCTAAAGTTCTAACTGTTCGAGATGTAATTTTCAATGAAACTCACCTTGGCACGTATTGCCTCCTCCCTTAATCTCCTCTCCTCCTGGAGTTTTCTGTATATATTATGTTCTTCCTCGATCCAATATAGTTCATCGGGAATGGATTTTGGAACTACACCATGGAAATCATGGCGGTGGTTGTTATCATACAGAACGGCATTCTGCGGTGGTCCATCAGCAAAAACCCAATCCAAGACAATAGCTTGATCAGGGACAACAACTACAAGAAATAAGTTGACCACAAGAATGTTGTTTACAACATGCTATGCTATACCAGCACCAAACAGAAATTTATCTCAGAACTCAAATAGATTAAAGGGAAAAAACACCAGAAAATGGAATAGCTATCTCCCCACAATTTACATATGTTATAGGAAGCAAAGGACAAGAATAAAGAAGATGCACATACCATTGGCATACCACCAATCTCCATTCTTTTTCTCAGAGCTAACGAGCCTTTCAGCAATAGACAATCCATCCTTCCAACCATTATACCCACCATGAATCCATAGTTCCTTAGCATGAGCAAGAGGACCTGAGCTTCTATTATAGTACAACCTCACCAAGTCCCCACCTTTAAAGTCACTAGGCTCTACGTACCACATATTCTCTACGGACCGTACAGCCTTTTTTATCACTTCTTGCACTATCTGTCGTCTCCTTTCGATCTCTGCTTTTGCCTCTGATCTGTCAGCTTCACTTGCTGCTTTCTCTGCTTCAATTTGCCTCTGCTCTTCTGCTTGCCTTTCCCTCTCAGCTTGCTCCTTCGCAAGTTTCTCTTGTTCTTTGCGCTTCTCCTCAAGCAAGAAATCTTCAAATGCAACGAGGTCCATTCCACCTTCCACAGATATACAGAAATCTTTCTTATCATTATTGTCATAAATATCTTGCCCGTTGAAGAATACAAAGTCTATCTTATATGATTCTTTAGGAACATGAAGCTGGCAAGACCACCAATCCCCTTTGAGTGGGGTTTTGTTCAACCTGAAGGTAAAAGACTTCCACCGCCAGTCATTAAAGGCTCCCATAATGAGAATCTCCAGCTCAGTTTGTAGGGGGGATAGACTTCTATTAAGGAAAACTTCTATATCTTGATCAGGTTTCACGACCCGAGGATAGACAAAAAGCCTGTTGCCCTTTGAGACGTTCTCCTCAGCAAGCCTCACAATTTCCTCTTTACGCAATTGTTCTTCCAGCTCCAACTTTAATTTTAAAGAAGCTTCATTGGCTAGCTTTTTATCCGTATCAATTTTTTTATCATTGACAGTGTCATCAGTCTTCAAGTTACCTATACTCTGTTTGTCGGAAGTTTTAGCGTCTGCCACAATATCTTCATTGGCTAGCTTTTTATCATTAACAGTGTCATCAGTCTTACCTACACTCTGTTTGTCGGAAGTTTTAGCGTCTGCCACAATATCTTCATTGGCTAGCTTTTTATCTTTATCAATGCCTTTATCATTGACAGTGTCATCAGTCTTCAATTTACCTACACTCTGTTTCTCGGAAGTTTTAGCGTCTGCCACAATATCATGATCACTCTTGGAAGCTGTTTCCTTTTGCTGTAACTCTGACAAGTCCCCAAGTACCTTACCTACATTCTCATTTTCTATCCCTTGAATGCCTCTAGCAATAACTGACTGTTTGTGAAATGATGATTCCCCAACTTTACTACTAGTTTCAATAATATTTTTTTCCTCAACATCATTCTCGCGTGAAGGTTCAACTGACCATCCTCCTTTGGTGTCAATTCTCGAGTCAAGTGCTTTCTTGCTTGGTCCAAGTTCACCGGACGTTGGAGATATAAAACCCTTATCGTCCTCATTATGCTTTTTATTCGTCTTCTGGTAACTAGTTCCTGCTGGAGTTTTCGGCACTAATCCCTTTGAACCAGGGCTGTTGGTTGGAGTGGATGCTTTTCTCTGTCTCCTCCTCGATTCTACCAAGTTAGAGTCGGATTAAGTCAATAACAACAAAACTAAAAATAAGGTAAACTAATCCACTTCAAGCTACAATAGAACCATAACAGCTAACTCACCGGATGAACTAGCACTAACTTGGTATGAAACCCCACTTGCCAGATCTCCTTTGAACCGTGAAGAATACTGAAATCAAAAGAAAAACTAAGAAAGTTCACTACTTAGTAATAGTAGTGCAGTGAAAACAATCTCTAGTTAAATAAAGAACAATCATTGCACTTTATTCCAATGGGACAATAAAATCAACCAAATAGTGAATTTCCACACAGGAAAAGGCAATGAATTTCAATTTTCATCAATAAAGCTTGCACTTTCCAAAAATCTCCAATCAATAACCCCAGCAAAAACCCAGAAAAAAGCATTGACTTTAAATGCTTGTCAGTACAAAGGCAAATATGAAATTACCAAACTCTACCACAAAGATTACAGAAACCCACAATCCTGCTCTCTATAAAATATAAAATTTGCATGGGTATGATCAAATTCAATACCAAAACTCGATCAGGCACAGAAATATCAGAACAAGAAGAAAATGAATAAAAAAAGCTGATTACTTGGGGAAATTGACTAACTCTTCCATGGGGAGAGATCCCAGTAAACGGCTTGAGCTTGAAATTGCTTCTTCTCTCTTGGAAGACTGCTCTGCAGCTGAGTGACCTCTGTCCCTGCAAAGAAATCTCCATGACTGACCTCAAAAAGAATGTTTGTTCTGCTTCTTTGTTGCTCCTTCGAAGACGAAAATGTGATCAGTTAAAACTAATCAGTAAACCTCTTCTCGAAGGCTCGAAGACGGCGCCTCTCAAATAATTAAATAATAAATAAATATCAATGATCTCGATTTATTATATAAAAACCAAATAATTTGTGTTAAAAATAAGTAGTTCGATAATTGCCGCCACGTGTGTAGTTTATCATAATGCAGGTTATGACTGTGTACGTTGAATCAGGACCGTCTATTGAGTGTGCCACGGCAGCATTTCGGAATTTTCCAATATTTTGGATTCGGCCAAGTGAGTTTAAATTTTTAATGGGTAAGGCTTTTTAGCGGCCATTAGCATGTGATAGGCTACCCCACGAGGATTGACAGAATCAACCAGAAGTTGCCACGTTATATGCCAACATGTTCGGTGAGACAAACTTTCCAAAGTACTTTATTAGTATACAAATCTTTTTTAACTAAACCTTAAATTGTCGAAGAGTCCAAGACCACTCAAACGTTAAAAGAAAAAAAAAATATCAAAAAATAAAAAATAAAAACCTTAAATTGACGATTATATGCAGTTATGATAAATAATATAAATAAAATTTCGTGCTAAATCAGTCACTTATATATATATATATGCTTATTTAATTTCTAATTTTATAAATAAATTTGCTTGTATGTGTAATTTAATTTCTAACTTTATAAATAAATAAATATTATAATTCTGCAATTCTAGAGTCAGGTTATGCTTCCTCAATCATCACCATAATCGTCCGTGGCCAGCGTTGATGTTGGCACCAAAAGTCATGACAAGCCACTAGTGGTGAGAACTATAAGGCATTATTTCTCCACTCATCAAAATCATTTGGCGTAAAAAAGGCAAGAAATAAAAATATGGCAACATAGCATATGTGTAGTTTATATTTTCGAATATTCATATAGAAAAATGAATGAAAAAGAACTCACAATGTATTATTTATGCA
Source organism: Prinsepia uniflora (assembly GCA_032719365.1). NCBI lineage: Eukaryota > Viridiplantae > Streptophyta > Magnoliopsida > Rosales > Rosaceae > Prinsepia > Prinsepia uniflora. Next base: position 7,895,159 of record CM064868.1, on the reverse strand, counting down.
TGCTTTCGGCGATAAAAATATACGAAGATGAAGAATAACATGGAGAATAATATGAAAAGATAAATCAGAAGTCTTACCTGATTAGAGAGAGTAAATGGTTTAAATGAGAGATTGGAAAGTGGTTTTGTGAGACAAGGGAGGGTTGGAAGGTGAAAAAGAGAGGCAAAGAAAGAAATTGGGGAAGAAGGGATGGCCAAATGGGAATTGGCGCCGAACAATGTGGGAGGGAGAAAGTGCTTTTGTTTGGTTGAGATTCAAAGATTGCAAAAGGGCTTATTTCTATTGGGCTTTACCCAAAAGCCCAAATAATAATGATCCCAAACAAATGTGTTCTCTCCTCTGGGCTGATATGGGCTTAAGTTGTACCGCAACTCAACAGACCGATAGATCCATACTCCTTTTTTTCTTTTCATTTTTCAATAAATAAAAGATAAAGCGTATTGGGGCCTTTTGGTATTATTTTGTAAAACTATTTTACAAAAATTGTGTTGAAAAATGAAAATGGAAAATTCAATTACAATGAGATTGAAAAAAGAGATTATACACTTTGGCGGGCATTGTCATTTATAAAAGTTAAATTTGAGATCTTCTGCTGTTTAGCGAGCAAAAATTCCTCTAAATCAATGCTACCCGTGCCCATTAATTTATCTAAACCATAATGTGAGGAGCTACAAGATTTATTTGGTTACTAGTAGCTAAACGAAAGAAGTATAAATTGCAAGGAACTTTCACATCGACGTAAAATTTTGCGTTAGCATTCTTGTATTCATATTTTGCAGTCGGATGTATTGCAAAGAATTCAAAGTAAACCAAACACATGAGAGGCAGGATTGAAAACAAAACAATATATTGAGGGAACAGATATGTCCTTAATTACACTAATTAGCAGTATTATTATTAACTACGATGGATTAAAAAAATAACAAAGAAAGAACACATTGCGCTCTCAATTGTGTTCATATATTGGCAGCTGAGAATTGCAACCAAGTTTGAAATAATCTGCATAATTACCCTTCTTAATTACAGCGATTATTCGACGAATAATTGAAATCAACACCCACAGCTCATCATCATCATAAATCGTCCAGAGGAAGAAGAGGAGGGAAGAATCAAAGTAAGGCTTAAACTAACGCATTGGCACCAGAAACAATCTCCAAAATCTCCCCTGTGATCTTGGCTTGGCGCTGTCTGTTGTACGCCCTCGACAAGTTCTTCTTCAACTCATCTGCATTATCAGTCGCATTGCTCATCGCACTCATCCTCGCAGCCAGCTCACTCGCCAGCGATTCCTGCAACGCCCTCAGAATCTGGCTATTCAAGTACAGAGGCAGCAAGGCGTCAAGAATCTGAACAGGGTCCTGTTCAAACTGCAGAACCGCCGCGAAATCCGTCGTCTCTGTTCTCACTACATCTCTCTCCACCGTCAATTTGCCTTCTTTTGTTGTCAATCGGAAGAATTCATCATCGGCGGCGTCAACACACACGCCATTGATGTCGCAAATCTCTCCTTTCGGGGAAAGTGGAAGCAGAGTGTGAATGACAGGGTCTGATTTCACCAGGGACACGAATTTCGTGTACAAAAGCTCGACCTTGTCGACTTCTTCACTGACAAAGAGGGAAAATACATCGTCTGCGATGGCCTGAGCTTCCTTGGCGGTCGGAAGGTTGGTTCCTTCAATGAATTTATCCACCGGAATGTACGGCCGCCGCAGGAAATAAGAGTTACCCTTTTTGCCCACGCTTATGATGGTGAATTCAATGCCAAGAGTCTTCAATTCTCCCATTCTTCTTTCGGCTTTCTTGATGATGTAGTTGTTGAAACCGCCGCAAAGTCCGCGATCGCCGGTGATGACGACAAGAGCGACCTTTTTTACAGGCCTGACCTTGGTGAGAGGAGCTTCAATGTCTTCAACTTGGAGCTGCTCATTGATGTTGTAAAGGACTTCGACGAGTGTTTCGGAGAAGGGTCTTCCATTAACGACGGCCTCCTGAGCTCTGCGGACTTTGGCGGCCGCCACAAGCTTCATAGCCTCGGTGATCTTCTGGGTGTTCTTGACAGACTGAATTCGCTCCCGGAGCTCGCGGAGGTTGCAGTGAATTGGGGTGACAGACGAAGATGGTGACGATGATCTTGATTTTTGTGAAGGAAGCTGGAAAGGGGTAATGAAAGAGCGGGAGGAGAGGGCAGAGGCGTCGGAAAAAGCAGGCTTTGAAGACACCCACATTGTCACATTAGAACAAGACATGGCTGAGTTCAGGGCTCTGACTGAATTAATGGGATTTTCTGAAGCAGCTCTGAAAATGGAAGGAGAAGAAGATTCTTGGCCTGATATGATGATATTTTAGAGACTGTGTATGGAGGCAAAGGGAGGGATTGTGTGGAGGGAAAGGGAGGAAATGGATGAGGTTTTGGGATAAGGATTTTGACCGTTGGCTTGGTGATCACTTTTTTTTTTTTTTTTTTTTTTTTTTTTTGGCAAAGGCTTGGTGATCACTTGGGATATCATCTTTCATTTTCTCATAATTTCATGGGTGGGTCCAATCTTACATGGCATCACCTAATTGGCTACTAAACTCCTGTACTTCTCTGACACTTCATTCTTCTCTCCCCGCTTATTTACTTTGGAAATTAATGTTTTTATTATGTAATAGTTAGTTTCAATTTTTTTATATTATTGAATTTTCTCTACGCTTATTTACTTTGGAAATTAATGTTTTTATTATGTAATAGTTAGTTTGAATTTTTTTTATACCTAGAATCCTCCTAAGTTATATCTCTTTGAATTCATCCTTAATTGATCAAATGTAAACGATTACATGAAAACTCGACGCAATAAGAAGGTACCGAACAACACACCGCATAGCCCCAATTGAGGATTTGGATTCTCTCCGGATCTGACCAGATCCGGATGGTCCGGATCTTCTAATAACCACCACACGATCAAATCCAATGGCCAGGGAGGAATGCTCCGAACGATGTCGTCTTGCATACCAATCCCACACTAGCATTTGGTCGGATCTTCGGGTGGAGGCGACAGAATCGCCAGCGACTAAGTCCAACTCGGAGGGCTGAAGTGGGGCCATTCTCCGACAATGATGATTATGCTAAGTCCGGTCTGCAGAAAAAGGAGGTGCTCGGTCTTTGAGTGAGTCTTGCGTCTCCGGACCTCTGAAGCTTGAAGAGGAAAGACTTGTAAAGATGGGAACTTTGATTGCTTTGGTCACGATGTTGGTGGTGTTACTACCATTAGGCGCCCCAAAAGAGCAGCTGAGCACAAGGGAATGCAAGAGTCTTGGTTTCACAGGGCTTGCTTTGTGCTCGGATTGCAATAGTTTGGCCGAGTACGTTAAAGACCAAGGTTACCCATCCGATTCCCTTCTCTGTATAATTAAATCCTTATTCCCCATATTTTCTGTGTTTGTTTGTTAGCCCTGATCCGCAAATTGTGGCGCGTCGCCTCCTTCCTCGCGCCTCAGCCTTCCCGGCTCTCGACGCCGTCCAATCGATCGGGGCCTGATTTCGATCGATCTGCACCAATGGCATAAATGAGTGGGAGTCCAACAAGATATATCCTATCATGTTTATAAACCAATCAACAAGACTGGGTTAGCAATCAATCAACATCACTACTGGAGTTTTCTACAGCCAACCCTATGTTCAAACATGTATTGGATGTTCTGCATACACGCCTCCTGGGACGCTGACGTGGAAGCTGACGCTTTCTGGGTTTTGTTAGAGGACTGAGGGTTAGTTGGTGCGCCATATCTGCTGCCACAGCTTCTCTAGTGCTCAGTTTCGCCTTCTTACACGAGCGAATGGGACGAGATGATGATGATGATGGCAAATCATTGGCAACATCACCACTGCGAATCATCATAGTTCTTCCGTGCTTGGACATCATGTGTGGAGGGAAAGCGGGTGCACATGAATCCAAACTTAACCATGAAGAATTACTGGCATTGTCAATCATGTCAATGTTGTCCTGAGGAAGATGACAACTGGCTTGAGGATCAGGATCTGCTGTTGAAGGTCCTTTCATTGCAAACCTTGGAACATCCTATAGACAAGAAAACCCAAAGTCAAAAAGGGACCAGCATGAAGATGAATATAAGACCACATTGCAATTAAAACAGAATAGTCAGTCACCTTATTCTGCATCTCAGTGATTTCTTCGCACGCAGATCCCCCCTCTCCTTCAGAGTCGGTCATCTCCTCACACTCAAACTCAACATTCTCTTCTTTTTCTTCATCAGAGTCGCTCAACTCCTCCTGTTCCATCTCAATATCAGGTTGAGACTGGTTGTCACCTGCATCATCTACATTGTATCTGCTACTACTATTATTTGGTATACCCAAAGTGCAGCCACCCGAAACAAGCTCTCTAATACTCGAAGAAGAATTTTCAGCCTTCCGAGACAATGTACTATTAGCACAATGAGTCGTTCCAGAATCTGGAGCAGTTGTTCTTGATTTAACTGAATCATGCACACCGACATATCTATTTTTTGCATCTTTGTCCTTTTTGGAGGTAGAACATAGGTAGATCTCCAAGTCCAGTTCATTACCTTTCTCTTTAGTGCCTGTAGCTTGTGGATTAGCACTGACCAGCAATTGAGTCTGAAAACATTTGCTCCCTGCAGCTTCTGCCTTCCTCTCTTCTGCTCCAGAAAGGGGTGCAGTTGAGCATTCTGTTCCTGTGACACTACTTCCATAATCAGTTTTTTGCATAAGTGGATGGAAATCAATGGCACGTGATGTTGAGTTTGATGTCTCCATTGATTTTTCAAAACAATCAACATGGTCTCCTTGACGAGGATTATGAAAAAGGCTTAAATGCAGCTGAGGCTGATTTGCCAAAAGAAAACTACTGAAATCACTGGAATTGCTGTTGCTGCAGTTCAGTGGATGATAGGGCAGATGTCCATCTTCAGGGGCCTGGAACAACAAAGGATGCATTTGTAGATCAGAATCATTATCTCCTCCTTCCTCTACACATTTATCATTGACAATTCTAGAATCTTCCGGACATGGAGTTGTAACGCTGCCTTTAAGAAAATGACTTTCATTCTGTCGAGCTGTTACTGAATCAGAGGTCTCAAACCGTTGACCTTGAACTTGTTCAGAAAATAGATTGTCTGATGCAGCACCTCCAGGAGCAGAAACCATGGAAGATGACCCAGATGAATAGCTTTTGAAGGCAGATTGTGAGACTACACGAACAGATCTTGGAAGATTCACAGGAGGCAATTCCGGTGCTAATTTAACTAATTGTACAACATTATTTTTGTGAGCTCGATATGGCCGACAATAGAACAGAGATTTAGAGGTACTTGAAGTCATATGAGGAAGACATTTGGAGGTACTTGAAGTCATACGAGGAACAGAATGATTCCCTTGTGTGGTACTGGATGAAAAATACCTACAACCAGTGAATGGAAATGGACTCTGCGGATACATTGGCACAGTCTGAAATCTAGGAGCTTCCTGGGATGGGGCACCAGTGCTGCTATGAAGGTTTCTTTCAGCACCAGAAGTACCCGGTCTCCAGTCTGCTAAAAAAGCCTCATGAACGTACTTTTCACCTGCATTATCTGGGAAACCATCTGCGCTATTGTCCTCTCCACCAGACTTTTCAGCCTGGCAGTCCTACAGTCAATACCAACATCAGATAAAAATCACCATCCACTTTATAAGCTTTTAATCATTTACAAACAAGCTCAGTTGCATTATACATTTGTTGGCAAAGAAAAGGTCCAAACACAACTCTTATACATTCTTTAAAAAAAAAAAAAAAAGTAAACATTGAACTAGACACACTTTCACACTTACATTCATGCTAACCTGACTAAATCAGAGACTCTTTGATGTCTTTTAGAATTAAATGGTAATAATGGACCGTGTAAGTGAGGATAGCCACCCTTTTCCTAGATTTCTTTCTTTCACAGGCCGAACCCAAGACCTCTTAGAACATTCTGTAAACCATTTTTATTCCTAAGGATCAGAAAAACTCTATGAATCCTAAGCTTCAGTCTATCCAAGAATATGCAGAAGAAGAAAAAAATAGAATAAAATTGGCTAAGATTAAGTCCAGCAAGGCAGCTAATTAACGCTTCAGCACAACTTTTCTAATATGAGATTTGATCTTGTCTACGTCTGTGTCTGTGTTATCACTATGAACAGATCAGCAGTCAATGCCGTAATCTACTTTATAGCGATCATAAAAAGACTAGCGAGAAATCAATGCAAATAAATAAAGAAATTTTGCAGCCAATGTTCTAAGTTGATAGGGAGCAGACCTCTTTCTCAGATGAATTTTGCCAACTTGATGAATCTGCAAGTTTTTCCTTGCTTCGTTTTAGTTCATATAACCGTCTCTTCTCCTTTTTTGCTTCATCAAGCTTATATGACTTCTGAGTTCCAAGAGCAATGCACCACTGCCGACGCAGCAAGGATGGATCTCTATGTGGGACAATTAATTGCCATATGGACTTCCAATCATATTTATAAGCCAGTCCCTGAATATTTGGGTGAAAAGAAATCATACAGCTAAATTGTACGAGAATCTGCTATATAAAACATGCATGCATGAATATATACTATAAATGTAGATATGTATTGATGCATAAGTACATATACACATATACACACATGCATAATATTGATACGCTTCTGGAACAAACTACCTCTTGAATAGATGCAATCTCTTCTGCAGTCAAAGGTGAGGTTTTCATCCTCCGAACTGCCTGCATGAAGAAATTGCAAATTCATGAATTACTGATAGAAAGACCAGGGTATTATCCAACCACACACACGCTATACAAGCCTAGATACACAACGACCACCTGTTCACCAACCTGAAATATATAAATACAAAAATTACAGACCCCAAAACCATATTTTCCTACAGACGAAAGAAAAACCATAACATCCATGGGACAATTAATTAAGTTTTTTGAGTAATTGACTTTTGATGCATATAAATGAACTGAACTCTAACAAACGGCAATAGTAACAGATTTTTCATAGTCGTGCACATTTAATTTTTGGATAAAAAGAACGTGAAGAAACAACTTATTTCATTCCACCAATAATACCCATGTAACAAAGAAACAAAATACTTATCCCCTTACAATGAACATCAATAAGGATGATGACAGATGGAACTAAAATGAATAATATTTTATATTATTAAATTCTTCATATACCTTTATGGGATTTTCAGGAGCTTTGGATGAGCAGCGGTTTTTCTGCCTAATGAAAATCTGTAAGAAAAAGAAAAATCAGCTTGTATCAAATAAAATAGGCCACGTTACTTATCATTTTATGATATTCATTGTTACTTAACCATGATCTCGGTATTGAATCCACAATGAGGAAGTAATTAATCTTTATTTTTATGGACATAGACAGTATTTTAAGCTTAAAATAATAAGAGAAAGCCTGAGCAATTTGACTTTAATTTTCTTGGCTAAAACAAGTCGACGCTCTATTGCTTAACAAAACAAGCTGAAGTTCTGGTACAAGCATAAATTACTAGAAAATTCTGTGGTTACACTACATAGCACTAGCAGTGGGAGATGAGGGGGGTTGGGGGTGGATGGGTGGGTTTATTGAATAGAATTGTGCTCTACAAGTAAGATGCTTTGACTAGAATGTTCTGTGTACTAAAAAATACAGTTCAATTGCTGATTAGCAGAGGGTGCATGTGTAAAGGAATCCTTAGCAGCAAAGACAATAATCAGAAAATGTTGTGTCAGATGCATATCCTAGAACAAGATTACCTGGTGCTCAGTTTTGCATGGAAGAAAACGTTTTTGAATTGCCTTCCAATCCGTATTATATTCCATCATCCCCAATGCTAATAATCTGTATTGCAATTCCAAAATTACACAGGTGAACCCTCATAAGCAAGTCTAAATACGTACATTGAAGGAAGAGTATAGATTGATATTGATCCAAATGCCTAAAGTCTGCAAACAGCAGCAAATCAGGATAAGCCACCAATTCAATAAGAAAGTGTGCAACTCACTCGTCTTCTGCATCAGTGAAAAGCACCCTATTTACAATGGCTCCTGTGGGTGGCTTATGGGGAAACAATGCTGGATTAAATAAAGGAAAAAATCTCTGGGCCAACTTTGATATTTCCCTTGGGACTAAGGCAACCGATTGCTTCTTTGTACTTTCAACAATGGTAGCAGCCAATGACTTCTTGGGTGGTTGTTGACTCGATGAAGATGGGGCCACTTTGTAAGGTGAGGAACCGGTTTCACTTACAGCACATGATGGAGACTTAAGAAGGGGAAACAAAGGCTCCCTTTCAACGAGGGTACCAGAACTAATTTCCATATAACGCCGTCGATTTTCCTGAACAGCTGTATATATTATTCTAAATCAATGGCAGAAAAATAAAGATACTTTTCAACACAAAATACGCAAGACAATAAAATAGCATGAAAAACACTTTAGACATTCTTCATGGATTACCTTTATCAACTTCATCCATGTATCTTCTAACTAAATTAAGTGGAGCTACATCCAAGACAGACATCACAGGACCACTTATTGAAGGCACCCAGAAAGAACCTCCAGTATTCTGGGAAAATCCCACCTGCCCGTCAGATACACATTCACGTCTACCGTCAGAAGGAGAAATCTTTGGGGAAACTACCATATGATTATTCGAAGAAGAACAATCTCTACGTGCCTCAGATGTGACGGATGATGCTAGTGAATTAGGGAATTCAGTTGGCACAGATGGGAAAAAGAAATCAGTAGGATAAGGTACACTTTTCCAAGCCAACACGTCATCGCGCTTGTGGAGCATCTCAAAGATCAATCTCTGTAATTGGGAGGCAGTATCTTTCCGAGAGTAATCAAGTGTACACAAAGAAAATACTTGAATAAGTAGCTGCACATGCTCATGGATCAAGCAGTGCAACTGCCTTATCTGGTGAGCCGTGAACCCATTTATAGAATGATCTTCTACTGTAGAAGACAAACAGCTTGAAGCTGTCCCAGGATTTAAAGTTCCGATAGCCTGAGTAGAAAAAGGGGGCATTTGTCCATTTGGCAAAACTGGTAAAAGGGGACGCAATGGCCTTTTTGTCTATCCTAAAATCTTCTTCTTACATTGAGGAGGAGATTTTTGGCATCTATTCTGCCTAGTCTTTGGTCGTCTTCCAACTCCCCCATACTCCTCTACAGTTTTGTCCCTCGCATTTTCATCCACATCACTCTCAAGTAACTCTTCAAGCTCTATCTCAAAGTCTGCATCATTATCCTCATCTTCATCGCAAGCATTTTCATTTTCTTTAGATGACTGGCTGTCACACTCTCCACCCTGTAACACAGAAGCAAGGAACTTCCTGTATTCTTCTTCATCATTAACATTTTGGAGGTCATCCTCATCGTCTGTTTCTTGAAGAAAAGTCTCGAGTTCATTAAGTGTAAAACTTGCTAATGAATAGCGAGCTCGGGTGCGTTTACAGATAGCATCATCCTCCTCCCCATCTAAATCTGTAGCAGGCTTCTGAATGTCTTGTGTGTTACTCAAACCTCCTACTATGACATCGTTATCATTAGTTCCGCTAGTTGAGACATCACCCTTTTCTTGAACAATTTCAGTGGCTGGTTGAGAGATGAAGGCAGACATTATCTTGTTGGCATTTCTGGGAACTGTGCTTTTCGATTCATATTCAGCAGCACCTCCAGAAGAAACAGCAGTTTGCATCACCATTTCCTCCTCCCCTTGCTCAGAGTCTCCAACAGAACACTTTTGCACCTTAGAAGCCACCGTCAAAGAATTATTTCCAAAAAAGCTGCTGTCAACAACTTCACCATCCAAGCCTTCTATTTCAGAGCTCAGACTTGAAGAAGCTTCTGGTGAAAGGGTGCCTTTCAGACAAGGATTAAAATCTATATCTTCATCTTCATCCTCATCCTCCTCTTGCCTCAGACTACTTTCATGCCCCTCACTCAAATTTTCAATAGAAGGAAGAGCATTTGGATGGCTAAGATACCCAACTTTTGTTGATTGTGCATTTGGACATGAAGACATTTTGGACAAACACTATATCATGGAGCTGATCCTTGCGATTCTAGTTAAACCCAGAAGTCATAACAGGCAAAAAAATCACTGGGATGACTGTCAAAACACCTTTGCCACCTGACCCATGACAGAACGTGGAAACAATAAGAATTTCAAGTTGACCAGAAACGACACATTCAATTAACCAAGAAACATGTGTATTCAAAATCGAAGTATGCATTGATGAATCAACCAAAAAAAAAATTTCCAATTTCGTATTCCTACTCTTTAAATAATTCAATCAGCTCAATGCTCCATTACTCAGTTGAATTTTTCACCATAAAGTCCTAAACTAAGTTTTCGCTAGCATAAATACAAACAAAAATAAAAAACAAAGACAATCAAACATTGTAATGAGAAGCAAAGAGCACTCACCTTTTACAGAAACATATATCAGATGAACTGTCGCGGTGCCAACATTCAAGAAGGCAGCCTGCTGCCCGTTTCGAATTTTATAGTAAACTTAGAGTTGACGTCTAAGTACACCCAAAACCAAATGCGGGTTCGAATTTTAGAATCAAAACCTAAATTCCACAACAATAAATTCTACACTCGCAAAAACCCTGCGTCCAAAAATGTTTTAACCACCGATTGCCTGAGACAAATTTGAATACGAAAAGAGATTGCTACAAAAGTTGTGCCCACCAGCTTTGAAACTTGTAGATCGGATGCTCCTCTGGGACACCGACTGTGAATCAGGTTTGGGCAACCAGGAAGGGAGGGGACGAGAGATGAGCCACGTCGTTGAGGCGACGTCCTTTAGGTTTGGCAATGCCCCGTTTTGATGGATTACGTTTCAGGCGGGTAGTCGGGGAAAGAGTATTCAATTAAACTTATTAGAGAATTTTGAAAGACATATTTTAACTTTCATATCCATGTAGAACTTATGAGAATTTTTATAAAATTCTATTTGAAGACATTGAAGAATTTATATACATTCTACATTACTATTACATATTTCAATGCGTTATATGGTTTTTGTTTATATTCATCGATGAAATTATTATACACAAAAATTTATGTATCAAGAAAATATGAAGGCTCAAGAAAAACACGAAATAAGAAAATTGGAATTAATATATATATATATACATATTAAATTGTACATCAGAATATATAGCTGCCGGTCATCGACTAAGAGGGAACTTGGCGGGTAGCAGGATAGAAAACTTATCAAATCATTACTTAAAATAGGGAATTTGGTTGTGTGTTAAAAAGAGAGCAGGAGATTGGAATCGGGACGCATCCTGTCATTTGTGATGTTGTGCGCGTGAGAAAGTGTGGTGATGACAGTGAGGCGTGAGGGTGAGAAGGAGGGCACCAAAAGTGACGGCTCAGCAGAGCCGCATTATGTGGGTTTTGGATGTGCAAATTTTAGGCTTAGAGAGAGAAAAAAAAAGAGAGTAGGAGTTGTGTGGAGTAGATGCTTGGTGTAAAGTGTAAAGTGTAAAGTGTAAAGTGGGCTAATGGGTTAATGATGGCGATATGATAGAAAGAAACCAGATTGGATTTTAAGATATGGAATGAGTTGAGAAACCGGAGTCATTATTCATCATCTTTTTCTTCTTTATTTTTTTAATATACTTTTAATATTTTTCTGCAAAATTATTAAAACATCTCATCTATTAGGGGTGGGCACAGTTCGGTACAGTATAAAATTGATCGATACCAGAATCATACTATTTAATTTTAATCGGTACGGTACGGTTCAGTATTCCATATTTTGAAAGTGAAACCAGATCGTATCGTACCAATTAAGTTCGGTATAGTTTCAGTATGGTTTCGGTTTGAACCAAAATTTTGTAAAGAGGTATGAAATATTATTTTCAACCCTCTTCTCGACCAAAATGTCTTTCACAAATATATATATATATTACATTCGATTTAACAACAATATCATCAAGTCATCAACACATTAATAAACTAAATCAACATATAATCTAAAACTCTAAATGATAAATAATCAAATTACATCAAGTAACATTGAACATACAATCCAAATTTCAATCGGCCAAGCATCATCAAGTCATCAACATAAGTCAACATCATCAGCAACATATCAATGCACACACTAAATTGCCATAATCAACATACACTAATGAAGTATGAAAGAAAAATTAATGAGTTAAAATGAAATACAAACGCCTTCAAGATGCAATATCTTCTTATATGTCTAGGCTCAAATATACATCAAGATTACACAATTGAAGCAAAAACTTAGCAACTAACAAGCAAGGGAGAAGAAATGCCTAATCAATATGCTAGTTAATGTAAGACTCGATGTCCATAGTAGATATCCCACCCACATTATTTGATGATCGGATGGAAAAATTAAAATAGAAATGAGACCCCTTCTCATATCAGATGTGTAACTTCAACAAAGCATAATAGTAATCCAAGCATCAAAGAATCCAAAGAAGTTGGATACAGTTAAATGCAATTTCTACAAAATTGTTGGATTTAAAATCCATATGTGATACAAAGAAGTTGATATTAAACTTGTTTTGTACCTGAAATTGTTATTCAATGGACTAATAACATGAATTAATTGTTTGAACGTTTGAACGTTGATATTCAATGTACTAATAACATGAATTAATTGTTATACAAAGAAGTTGATATTGATTGTTTGAACGTTTTAAATTTGATGGACTAATAAACTCAAACTGTATTCAATGGATTCAATTTAACTGTTTGATAAGAAATTAAATTTGATGTTTGCCAATTCGAAGAAATTAATAATCTTGTAGCAATTAGTTCGAAATTTTAAAATAAAAATGAAATCTATTTATATGCCGATAATATAAGTAAATAAATTTTAAAATTTGGTTATATGATCTTAATATTCTAATAAAAACTACTAGAATCTACAAAATCAGTTTTACTATTTACTCTATTAAAATATGATATACATTGTTCAAAATTAAAGATGCGCATGATATATATACATAGAAATCACACCAAAAAAATGTGGAGAAGCTAAACAATCGTGTCTAATAATCTCAATTTGTTTCCTAATTAGAAAAATGAAACTTTTTGTGGATTTAGATCACGGATGGATGCCAATGGAGAAAATAATCAAATATGGACAGACGATGGCAAAGTGAAACCCATGTCCTCAAGCTTATTATTGATGCACCATGGCTGCTGGTTGCCCAGTTACAGAGATGTGCAAAAGACATAACAATTATAATCACAACATATGAAGGGAACCACAACCCTATACAAATTTATATTAGAGAAGAGATCATGAGTAGCATATTAGAGAACAAACCATGGGTAACAATGAAGGTGTCAGGACCCACCCCGGTTTCACCCCGAAACCCGAGGTCAATCCCGCTCCCGTCTGACTCCCCGACACAACACCCAAGTAAAACTCACGCAAACCCAGTCAGACGCAGGAGTCATTAACTGAATATCCCAACGTTATCGTTTACAGAGCATAGTATGAAAATACAAGGAACTAAAAACCGATAAATTACACGCACTCGGAAGTCTGTAAAACTATTCCGGGATCCCTCACGTCCCTTCTATGCCTCTGACACTGCCTCGACGTCAAGACCCCACACTAGCTCCACAACCTGGAGGGCAAGTTAAAACACAAGTGTGAGTGGACCATAATAAAAGAAAAGTTCTAAAACAGTTATCAGAAAACCGATTTTAACCCTCCGTTTTGAAAACCACATGCACAACCAATAGTTATGAACACAGTTATAAATCAATTTACCATAAACCGCATCATAAGAAACAGAAACACTATAAAACAGTTAGAAAAACCACAGCATGTGAATCATAAAACCGTATCAGAAACCATAAACATCAAATCATCATTTTCCGATCAAACCTGCTGGACCTATCCGAGTCTTTAAACTTCCGAGTCTTTAAACTCAATCCAGGCCTTAATCATATCCGAGTCTTTAAACTCAAGGCCTACGGGGGAAAATCAATATATCCGAGTCTTTAAACTCCCGAGTCTTTAAACTCAATCCGGGTCTTTAAACCCAATCCGGCCGGTCCCCCGTCACATATATCCGGGTCTTTAAACCCAATAACCAGATCCAGCAAATCCAATCCCAAAACCATTTTAAAACCACTGGAAATCCATATCCAAACTCGAATCCGAAATCCCCGGTCTGAAGCCCTTCCGGCTTCCAGAACCGCCATTCCGAACCCAAATCCGGAAATTCACTTTCCAACTTTAAAACCAAATCTCGCTTTCCGAAATCCGATTCTAAAATCGAAAACCTTGATTATCAAAATCATGTCCCAAAAACCCCTTAAAATCATGGAAATCATTTATCTTTCCAAAATCACTTTTTTCTCGTAAAACGTGCTAAAACTGTACTTCCTCGTAAAACGTGCAAACATGTAAAACCAACAAAACATATTCGAGAAACATAAAACCATAAACAAAACCATAAAACAATTATAGAAAACAGTTATGCATGTTCGAGTTTAAGGAAAGGGTCCACTCACAGTACTGAGCCCTACTCGCGTCCCGAACGTCCAGCACGTTCCTCGGCTTCCTCGGGAAAGCCCGATCCTGTTCACAATCACCAAATTACGTCACTAACACGTCTACGAAGGTTCACCTAAATTCCCTCAAAAAAAAATCCCCGAACCGAAGACCTAGAACCCGGGACCCTAAACATTCACCCTCGCGGAACTACACTCAAACGACGTCCGATTGTCTCGAAACCAACTCCATTGAACTCACCACAACTCCTAGACCAAAAGTCATGTTGATCGTTTTCCCCGTCGCCGCCGCACGCGCCCCCACGCGCCAGCTACAGTGTCACCCCCAACCTCGAGTGCGCTGTGCTGAACCGGCCGCTGCAACTGGACCGGCGAGAGGCATTCTCCACCGTCCGACCACCTTTTCCTTCCCTCTCTTCTCCTGCAGCTTCGTCCAGACACCACGAATCCATCCCTCAACTCCTCTAACCTCGACACAGTCCCGTCATCGTCGATTCAAGCTCGAACCAGACGGCCACTTTTTCCCTGTTTCACGAGTCACCTGTTCCGGTCACCACCCGTCACGGTGGCGACACCAGACGATCCCTAAGGCTTTACTGAACCTAGAACCAACCTCCGTTACCCTCGACTCACCCCCAAACTCGTCGACTCACTGTTTGAAGTTCACGGCCAAACAGAGCACCAGAGTGTTCATCTCTGCCTGAGCCCCACCGTGTACGGCCCCATCACGGCGACCGTCCTAGTCGACACCTAGGACCCTCCTGAACATCACCCTGACCTCCTAACCTCTCGACTCTCAGCCAAACCTCACGACTTTCCAAATGAACTTTCACGGGAAAACAGAGCAAGGAAGCTTACCTGTCGATTGCAGCTCCGCCGTGCGCACCGCCGCCTACCACGGTGCTCGTTAGACTCCTTGCAACCTCCTCAGCCTCCCCTCGCCTTGGTTTGCCTCACCTCACGGCGTAGCCACCACCTCGAATTCTCAGGCTCCCTGTTTCCCCCAAAACTTCTCCGCACCTCCGCCGTGCCGCCGTGCACAATTGCACCACCAAAACCCGATCAGCAACTCACTCCTACCTCCCTGTCACTCTCACAACTCAATTCTTCACTCACCCTTGCACCCAGATCGATCAATTGATCTCAATCTCTCACCCTCTGTTCTCTGTTCTTTGAACACACACCAACACGAACAACACGGATGCACCCAATTATTTAGGACCGTGAACACACAGGATTGCACCAGAAGCCTCTACACACATGCCACATGTCACAATCCAATCCACACTCTCCCACATGGCCCAACCTTAGCCGTCCATTTTCTTCTTTCTGCACAAATCCCAATGTGCAGAAAGACCAAAATACCCTCCAGTTTACACATTTTAACGGTTTTACCAAAACTTCCTAGACCCGTAACTCTCGCCTCGTAAGTCCGATGAATACGTGCTGCCTGTCATCGAACTCAGGACAACAAAATCTATCTAACCACCCTAGGTCAACATACCAAAACTCGATTATTCAAAAAGTCAACTATTCCCCCCTAATTTACTCAAATTACGGTTATACCCTCAACCGTCCGAACATCACAACTTCCTCCTCGGATGTCGGAATCGAATGTGCCACCTGCCTACGGATTCGTGACGTCCTAAACTCCGTCCTGGTCACTGGTCAACACCCATTTGACCACCCGAACCAAAAGTCAACTATTTTGCCCGGACTAGGGGCAAAATCGTCATTCTACACGCAAGGACCTATCGGGACCACCTAACCACTGATTAACCTCACTAATCACACCTTAACCACTCTACTAATCCCGGCTCTCGGAACGGGTTGTTACAGAAGGTGAAAGATGAGTGGCAGTAGCGGAGGAAGATGACTGCAGCCACCGAACAACAAATTTGAAGAACTGAAGAAGAGTTGCAGCCTCTGAAGTCTGAACAAAGAACGAAGAGATTCAAGAGATGAGTAAAAACTAGATCTAGTTGTAGCCCTAGTTTTAAGTTTTAATTGTTGGTTTTTTTGGTTTTGGTTAGCTATGGTCAATACTATACTAAAAGTATAGGATTGCATAATCAACCAATAAGAAATAAATTTAATTATTAAAAAAATATCCTAATTCGGTACGGTATCGGTACGGGACGGTTTTTCAAAATATCGATACCGAAACCGTACCGAATTATATCGGTATGGTTTCGGTACCGTACCAAACAGACAACGGTTTTATTATTCGGTTTTTTTTCGGTATGGTTTGATCTGGAACGGTACAATCTCGGTATTTTAGTTCCATGTGCCCAGCCCTACCATCTATTACTACTGCGTAATTTTTTTAAATGACATTAATAACAAAGTGTAATTTTTAGTGCGACACAATAATGGTCTAAAAAGTACATTATTATAATTTAATGTTGGAGAAGTAAATTAAGACTCGATATTTAATGCAACAAGTTTAATTATAAACTCGAGTGTCCATTTAAATGGGCCAGCTCATTCCCAGCTGGGCCGATCGAGAGTTTTGGAGGGTTTTGAACATTTGAGAAGCTGAGAGTCTGCACCCTGCGGTCTGCACACACGAGAAGAAAAAATGGAGTTCGAGAAGAGAAAGGCGGCGACGCTAGAATCACTGAGATCCGAGGAGACAGACAAATCACCGAAAGGCACAGTGGACACTCCCATCATACCTCTTCTCAACACCATCAACAGCCACCAGTGTTACTTCACCACCAGTTCCTGCTCTGGCCGTATATCCATCCTCTCCCAGCCCACACACAAGCTCAAGAGCAAGAAGAAAGCATCGGGCGGCACGTGGCTCTACAGCACCCACGACCCGGCCGATCCCGACTCAGTCCTCAGCCTCCTCTTCCGCGCTGATCCAACTCCCCAAAACGACCAAGACGAGCAAAACGACCTCGTTTTCCGATTTGAACCTCTTATTATAGCGGTAGAGTGCAAGGATTTGGTTTCGGCACAGTCTCTGGTTTCCAAGGCCATAGCATGTGGGTTCAGAGAGTCGGGTATCACAAATTCGAACAAACGCGTCATTATCGCGATACGTTGCTCGATACGGGTGGAAGTGCCGTTGGGTAGTCATTACGAGATTATGGTGTCTCGTGAGTATGTCAGGTTCCTTGTTGGGGTGGCAAACGAGAAAATGGAGGCCAACAGGAAGCGGACTGAAGCATTCTTCCAGGCTCTGCAGAGTGACAATGGCGGATTTGTGGGTCCCGCAGTTGAGATTGGCGAGATTGTAGCGGAGGAAGAAGCCGAGTTGGAAGTAAGAGATGGCAATGCCCATTCTCAGTCTGGTAGGTTTTTATGATTTAGTGTTGGATTTTGATGACTTTGAAGTCTGAAATTTCATTGAGTTTTTGGATTTTTCTGTGGAAAATGTTGAATTGCAAACTTTACTTTGATGGAAAATGAAATTTATTGCAAATGTGTATTGCAGGACACCTTTCCCTTTTAATGTGAAAGCAAAGTCTGAGTCTTTGAAACATTGGCAGGGCCCATGGAAGTTCCTGACTGTAGTCTGTCTGTTGTTGAGATGGAAATTGCCGGTCAACCCGAAGAGAATCTTTTCATTTGGGGTCATTCAGCTTGTGCTTTGAAAAACAAAAACCAGAATGGTGTTTTTGTGTTTGGTGGCTTTGGAGGCATAGGAAGACATGGAAGAAGAAGTGGTTCTTGGCTTGTTGATCCATTGTCTGGCACTTTGAGAGCAATTGATGTGGTGAGCAGTCCATCTCCACGGTTGGGTCACACATCTTCTCTGGTTGGAGATAATGTGTTTGTCATTGGAGGGAGGGGTGATCCTGAGAGGATTTTGAGTGATGTATGGGTCTTCAATACAGCAAAGAATGAATGGAAGCTCTTGGAATGTTCTGGGGATGTGTTTCCGCCCAGGTGACACTTTTAACTGCTCAATCTACTCAAGTGATCATAATCTATGTTTTTTGAAAAATGCATCTTAGTTAGTTATTTGTGTTAAACAGGCATCGGCATGCTGCAGCAGTTGTAGGGTCAAGCATATATGTGTTTGGTGGACTAAACAATGATGCAATCTCTTCTTCCTTACATGTCCTCGATACAGATAATCTGCAATGGAAAGAGTTGTTTGTTAGTGGAGAGCATCCATGTGCCCGGCATTCGCACTCCATGGTGGTATGTGGTTCTCAACTATATGTCTTTGGAGGATATAGTGGTGAACAAACACTTGGAGACTTGTACGTTTTTCATATCCAATCATGTAGATGGAAGAAGGAAAAGGAAGCAGGGAGAACTCCATATGCAAGGTTCTCGCACTCAATGTTTGTCTACAGGAATTATCTTGGAATTATTGGTGGTTGTCCAGTTAGGCAACATTGCCAAGAGGTTGCAGTACTTGATTTGGACCTCCATGTGTGGAGGCATGCAAAACTTGAATCCGATGGTGAAGATTTGTTTGTACGCAGCACTGCCAATGTTGTTGGTGACGATCTTGTTATGATTGGTGGTGGAGCATCTTGTTATGCATTTGGAACTAAGTTTAGTAAGCCTATGAAAATCAACCTGCTTCCCCTGATGGGTATAGATGATAATCGGAGAGCAGTTGTTGGAGAAAGGCATGCCCACCATTATGAAATGGTGAATACGGAAAAAGATGGACAATTCCAAGACCCAAAGGCTGAAGATGTGCAACTTGAGAGTGACAGACCCGTGGAAAATGGCACAATTGAGCAGGTAGAGTCATGTTGGATTCTAAGACTTGAAAGAAAATACGCAAAAGTTGGCAAGGACATTTTGAAGAAGTTTGGATGGTTGGATCCGGGAAGGAAGGTTTATTCCAGGAATGGTGGTTTACATATTTGTTTTCCTGTGAATGAAAAATTTTCAGGTGTATTTAAAGAAAATAAGGGGTCTTTGACAGATTTGTCTGGACAAAGTGATCACTTTGTTAAACAAGTTATAGGAGAAAAATATTTGTCTAATGAGGTCACCTCTTCAAAAGCCTTGGACATTCTAAAGGAATGTGGTGCTACTAAACTGGCTGATGAAGTAGTTGAAGTCAGGAGAGCTGCCCAATCTCCCTTGAAAGTAATGAATGAATCAGTGGGTTCTCTGATAAAGGATAAAGGACTAGCTGCAGAACTCTTAGAGGAACTTCCAGCAAGGTTTGTGTTTTGTGTATCCTTCAAGTATCTAATAGCATTTATATGTAGTTGATTATAACTCATGCAAAGGACAAAACTTTATTAATGGAGCAATGTCATTAAGGGCTTGGTGGTGTATAAGTGGAATATTTGGTAAAAGGAAAGAAGTGGGGAGTCTGTGGGCACAAGAGAAGTTCGATTATAATACAGAATATTTCTGAGTTGTATGTATCACATATCGCATTGTTTAGTTAAATTTCTATAGATGAGGGCTGTAGTGAGATTTTCTGGTGACTGGATGCAATGACCATGTTTGATGGTGATAATCATTTTAAATGACTGTCTTTTGTAGATGGGAGAGACTTGGAGATATAGTTGTACTTCCGAGAACATCATTCAAGAATCCAATATGGGACTCACTAGGGAAGGAGCTTTGGCCTGTTATTGCCAAATCACTTAATGCTGACCGCCTTGCACGCCAAGTAAGTGAAATACATATAGTACACGTGAAATACATGTATAGAACAAATTTTTGATTTTCTCATTAGATTTAGAAGATTGTTTTTCATAAATTGATTTACTCATATTCATGAGTGGTTATTTGGTGGGCTAATTTTCATGTCTTCTTTTGGTTTTTTATGTATTTGTGATTTGAATCTGTTGATATTCAATAGGGCCGAGTTGCATCAACAGATACAAGGGACAGTACTTTGGAGATTCTTCTAGGAGAAAATGGATGGGTTGATCATCGCGAAAATGGCATTCTCTATTCTTTTGATGCTACTAAGTGTATGTTCTCCTGGGGCAACCTTTCTGAGAAGCTCCGCATGGCCTCTCTGAATTGCAGAGATGAGATTGTTGTCGATTTGTTTGCTGGAATTGGTTATTTTGTGCTGCCATTTCTTGTCAGGTAAATCTCTCTCTTTCTTGGGTAAATGCCATTTCTTGCCATTTCTAGGAGATTGTTGTGGATTAATAGAGTTAGTTTGTTCTTCCCCAATTGCAGATTTCTTCAAGCTTTCTTAAGTCTTGATGTTTAGAACATAAAATTAATCAGTCTATCACAGTATTTATCACTCTACTATAGATTTAATGAAGAGTAGGAGGAAAGAATAATATTTCATACAAGCAAGAAAACTATGTTTCATATTGAAATTGAACTTCTACTTTTTGCATAATTAGCTTAGGAAAAACATTTGTGATATTTGTTGGGAGGACTTTCGATGCTTGAATTTAACTCATTCAGAGGTGTTTGCTTTGATGAATTTTCTAGATACATATTGCTTGATCATTGTTACCTAAGGGGCAACTTACTTTGACTTCATTGGCATTGTTTCTAAGTGAAGATGTTGGTTGACCAGGGCCAACGCAAAACTAGTTTATGCTTGTGAATGGAATCCTCATGCTGTTGAGGCACTCCGGCGAAATCTGCAAGCCAATTCAGTGAGTGATAGATGTATCATTCTTGAAGGAGATAACCGGGCAATGGCACCTAAAGTATGTTCGAAGATCAGCGTCTTTTTCACTACTAACTCATATAACGGTTCTACTGGGATTTCTTTAACTTGATTGCTTTCTCACAGGGAGTGGCCGATCGTGTCTGTTTTGGTCTCATCCCAACCAGCAAGGGTAGCTGGGTAACTGCTGTTAGGGCATTAAGGTGATAATACATCCTTTAGTTTGTTTTCTGAATTTAACTTCGAAATGGTTTCTGCATAAGTTTTACTTATGGTTTTCCAACGTTCACATTTGATGGTAATTCTGATAATGCAGGAGCGAGGGCGGGTCACTTCATGTGCATGGGAATGTGAAGGACTCAGAGGAAAGCATATGGACTAAACATGTATCAGAATCAATAGCTGAAATTGCAAGATCAGAAGGTATTCTTTCTCTCATACACATGAAAGTAATGATGCTATTTCCAGTGTTAGACCGTGTGAAATGTAAATTATGTTGGTTTGCAGGTCATTGTTGGGAAGTTTCAGTAGAACATCTGGAGAGAGTGAAATGGTACGCCCCTCACATCCGTCATCTTGTTGCAGATATAAGATGTAAACAGATCAGCATATAACAAAATTAAGCTTTTCTGTTGTAAAATTCATTTGCTGGGTCCAACTTAGATTATTGACCTGCTTCATAATATCTGAGATTTCTTTCTTTCGTTTTGTTTCTGATTCACAACACTTAAAAGTTCTTATGGAAAACAAAAATGAAGAGTGAGCTGTTTCTGAATTTAGATTGGATTTAAAATTGGAATGCCTGCTGATTCTTGTACTGTAGTAAGTAGCTAACTAACAGATGTCACGTAGGCCAACTTCTAAAATTGGAATTCCCCGTCTTTTTTTGTTTCTGACGCTTACTAAATACATGAATATGGGAATTTTTCTGGTTCTTAACTTGTCACTTACACAATAAAAATTGACTTGAGTCTCACATTAAGTTGATACTCGAGAAACCAAAAATTAAATTGATTAGGATGAGCACATGTTCAAAGTTTAGTTCACTTGTCGACTGGCTAATCGAAATTTCCATGATTTACAATAAAATAGAATGTCTACAATCCAATGATGTTGCTGAGATTCTGTAGCTTTCAACAGATGAACATATTTTTATCTGCTATTTGCTCCTACTTGTTGCTGCTTTGTCAGAGACTCAGAGTCAATACCATTTACAAGAATTTGGACATTAAAATGCGCCATTTTGAGTTATATTCAACATGACACAAGCATAAAATAGGCATCTAATGAGCAAAAGCAATACTACCTCCGGAAAAATTAGATAAAAAGAATAAAATTTTGACCATTTTTAATTCGTGTTGAGCTTTATTAATAAAAATGAAAGTTGTTTTTGATATTTTATAAATTATTACTGCACTCCAGTTTTTAACTTTAATATTTTTTTTTTCATGAATTATTCTTCTAAATTCACCCTTCTAGTTTCCTTTTGAATTAATATTCTTTATTTTTGTTTATATAAAATATTTGGACTTTTTTACCTTGGAAATTCCTACTCTCCCGTTTCAAGTCGTTTTTGCTTTCTAGGTTATTTGCATTATATTGACATTAAGGTGCATACGGGGCAGTAATAGTAATGATTATTGATGGTTTATTGTTAGATTATTAAATTATTATAAATTTTTTAAAATAAAATAAATTAAGAATTAAATAGTATTCATTAAAAAAATAGAATGAAACAATTAATTTATAGTGCGAAAAATAACTCCAAGTGTAAATTACAATGATCCAACTATGACGAAGATAATACGGGATCACATATTATCATACGGATTGTGGATCTCTAGGATTGGACATAAGCCATCTAAGTAGACAATCAACCTTTAAAGTCTCAGTAAGTGAAGGATTGAGTGTAACACAGTTCCTCAATTTCGAAGCAAAAGTGTCGGTAGCCTAACCAACCACATGTTTAAGAGAGTTAATTCGCTTGGTTTAAGAGAGTTAACCATGGTCTTCAAAGATTAACATAATATAATATGTATAACCCATATTCAATTTTTTATTTTTTTTTTTCAAAAACCTTGGCATTCTTATTTTTACTCGTGTACTTATTGAGATTCGAAATCCAAATTTAGAAATATAACGTCCTTATTACCGTGCCAGTCAAAAAGCAAGCAAGGTTCTAATTCTCCCAATTGTTGGATTATCGTTCTTTAAATTGCACAATATATGTTTTTGTTCAAAATCCAAAGATAATGCTCGTGCTAATTTCACTATTATTTTAGTAATTATTTTTTATATTTTTATATTAATGTTTTTTATCCTTAAATTTTACTTAAATATTTCTATTAATTCCTTTTATTTATTTTTGAAATCAATTCAATTAAAAAAAGGAAAAAGCTATTAATACGTTATATTCGTTTCAAGTAATTTTTATTAATGAAGTTTATTTGAAAAATAAACGAAAAGATTAATAGTAATATAGACAAGAAATATTGATATCGAAGTATAAAGAAAATTACTAAAATTATAATAAAATTTTAAAATGGTTGTAACTATGTAACCAGTTCTTTAGTATCATTTTCTATTTTGGGCCGGCCTGCAATCATAATCGACCATCACAGATTTTGCCATAATGCCACCACTATTTTTTTTTTTTTTTTTTTTTTTTTTCTGATTATCCATTTCTATTTTATTTCTGCATCACCTTTACAGATGGCTCCAATTCAATAGAAAGTTGATGCATTGCGTGTAGTTTAATATTGAGTGGCCCCTTCTGGCTTTCAATCTATTAAAACATCATATTTATAATTTTCTCTGGGACTCATATTTACCTCAAAAAGATTATAAATCTGTCACAGTCGAGGTTAGATTTGTCAAATGGATGGATGATTCAATTATGCAGCTGGTGGGTACGTACCCTTCAACCCAAATTAAGTGTAAGAGTTTGAGCCTCGCTAGCTAGTTGGATGAGCATATGCAGTAATAAATGATGCAATGCAGTAAATAATCCCCCCACTGAAAAAGGTCAAAAGCATCTCAGTCAGAATAGCAACAAGTGTTTTCTAATTTAATACCATTGATATCCATAGGATCATATCTTCTTTATTTAAGAAGCAAAGGCCTAGGAGCCTCTATCATCTCAGTCTCAGCAGAGCGACAATGGCTTCCTCCAGTAGAGCTCTCTTCTTTTTCTTGGCTTTGCTCTCTCTGTCAGCTGCCTCTTGTTTTGCTGATGAGGATCATCAGCACGAGGAAGACCCAGGTCTTGTGATGGATTTCTACAGGGACACGTGTCCTCAGGCTGAAGATGTGATCAGAGAGCAGGTGAAGCTTCTCTACAAGCGCCACAAGAACACTGCCTTCTCTTGGCTCAGAAACATCTTCCATGACTGCTGTTCAGGTAATTATTAAATGCATATGCACTCCTTGCCACCTTACTTTTTTTACCCTTATTTTCTCTAATGGGTTATTTTTATTTACTGTTTTTACTGCATGCAGTCATGTGATGCTTCTCTTCTGCTGGACTCCACAAGGAGGTCTCTGTCTGAGAAGGAGATGGACAGAAGTTTTGGGATGAGAAACTTCAGATACATTGAAGAGATCAAAGAAGCAATTGAGAGGGAGTGCCCTGGAGTTGTTTCTTGTTCAGATATTCTTGTTCTCTCTGCTAGAGAGGGTGTTGTTAGGGTACTACTATTTATTTATCTCTCCCTTGACCCTCTTTCTTTCTCTTTGACTTCTAAATCTTACTCAACTTTAGTTGCTAAAACTAGTCCTAATTTAATAGGGATTCATCCATTTTGATTGGACCACAAGCTGCTGAGATCTGATCATCTAATCAAATCTAGCAGTTTATTCTGTTATGATTTACTTGAGATGGGAGTCTGAAAATCACATTTTGTTTTTTTTTCACCTTTTACTGTATACAAATGGATGAATTTACCTCTGTAAATTGATTATTTACAGCTAGGAGGTCCATTCATCACTCTGAAAACTGGAAGAAGAGATGGAAGAAGAAGCAGAGCTGAGATCCTTGAGCAGTACCTTCCTGACCACAATGAAAGCATGTCAACTGTCCTTGAGAAGTTTGCTGACATGAGCATTGACACACCTGGTGTGGTTGCCCTACTAGGTACTAAATTCGGACACGACGACCGTTTCTTTATTGATTTGACATAAAATCAGAGAAATCTAATTTATTTTGTAATTGATGGAACATTATGCAGGAGCTCATAATGTTGGTAGGACACTGTGTGAAGCTGGTGCACCGGTTGTACCCAGAAGTTGATCCCCAGCTGAACCCATAGCATGTACCACACATGCTCAAAAAGTGCCCAGATGCAATCCCAGACCCCAAAGCAGTTCAGTATGTGAGAAATGACTGCGGTACCCCCATGGTCTTTGATAATAACTACTACAGGAACATTTTGGACAACAAGGGTTTGATGATGGTGGATCACCAGCTAGCCACTGACAAGAGGACAAAACCCTACGTCAAGAAAATGGCCAAGAGCAACGACTACTTCTTCAAGGAGTTCTCAAGAGCCTTCACCATTCTCTCTGAGAACAACCCTCTTATTGGGAGCAAGGGTGAGATCAGACAGCAATGCAATGTTGCCAACAAGCTCCATTAGCTACATTGCTACTAAAAAACGTAGCTTTTTCAAGAAAGCACTTTTCTTTAATGGAGAAAAGAAGTGCGAGACCAGATAAGTTGCATAATAAGATGGTTTGTTTTCATGGCAGAGGTTAAGAGGCACGTGGTGTGTTGTTGTTGTTGTTGTTCATCGATGGATCTTGGCCTTTGATCTTCATGCACTGTTTCTGATGTAGATTTTTCGTCTTCTTTTTTGGCTTTTATCTTTGGCTTATGTTGGGGATGTTTATGTATGTATGTATGTAGTTATTTATGTATGACATGTGTTGACACCATATCTGACCAGACCCACTGGGCCGTATACTTAAAGCCCTGACAACGCTCAAGGCCCAAGAACACCATACTTGCGACATCCCTAACACCGGGCCCAATGCGGAATGCCACGTGGAAGCATATCCACCCTCCATTTACGTAACACGTGTCCGCACGTAAATCGAGAAGCATTCGTCCCACATCGGAACTTTGGGAATTGAACATCCCACCTACCTATACATAAAGGGTACACATTTCCCAATAAAGGTAACTAAGTTTTACTATTACAATTACTCTACCGAACTTACCATTTACTGCTTCCTCTTACGAACAAAGTAACTGACTTGATCGTCGGAGAGCCTTAGGCCGGCACCACACCGGTGCCCGTACTAACGGAGACCCGCGATCCACTTGAGTTGACAGGTCACAAGAGGGACACGCGTCATTTGGTGATTGGGCAACAAGTACTCGACAGTTGGAACATTTAACGCTTCAACAGTTTGGCGCCGTCTGTGGGAAATCTGACTAAGGTTGCCCACGCTCAACCAGACCGAGTTACGACTCATCCACAAGTTATACCGAGAGTCAGCTCTTCGTCACCAAACATGCAGGGTGAACACGACCTCGGTGAAATCACACCCGGGCAAGGCCCCAGAACGAGGGGAGAACCCTCTCCCAACTTCTTGCAGATAATCGAGAAACTCCAGAGCGACATGGCCGAGGTGAAAGCTAAGGGCACCCAGGCCGAGTCGAGGTGTCAGGTGCTCGACAATCGGTACACTGAGGTGGCCGAACAGCTACGGGTCGCACAGGCAGAACTCGCTGCCCACCGAGCACGCGTCGGTAGCGCTGAGGCCGATAAGGTGGTGGCCGAATGCGCGGAGCGTGCCGAGAAGAATCGCCGACTGGCGGAAAAAGGAAAGGAACATGCAGTCGCCGAGCCACGGAAGGGAAGGTATGGGGACACCGAGCCGAGCAAGAAACCGGCCCGGATGTTAATCATCCCCGGCAGTCAACCCGGTGACACCAGGATCTACCGGGACGCCCGAGACGCCCTCAGCGAGGGAGGGCGGAACCGATCGGTCAACGAACAACCTTCACGCCGACCTAACCCTCGATCGGAGGTGGGAAAAGGCGATCACCACCGAGGAAACATAACCGCTCGGTGGTCCCACCCCAATATCAGCCATGGGACCTTCGTGACCGGAGATCCTGTCCCCATCACCGACTCGTCCATGGAGGCCGAGAGCACGGCCAAATCCGCTCGGCATCTCGGCACCAGAACCAACCGCTCGGGCAGGGGGCGGCAAACATCGAGGTCCCCCCGCGGCGACACCGAGCGGTCAACCCACCTCGGCCTCCCGCTCCCTCCTCCCCCTGAACCAACCCGCCGAAGGAGCGCCGAGCGGTCAGGGCAGGCTGGGCGGCAGAACGACAAGCCTCAGGAACGATCCCGCCGGCGGGACACCGAGCGGTCTAGGCCGCTCGGTCAAGATGCAAGTATATGCCGGAGCATACCCAAACAGGGATACACCGAGCGGTCACGGCAGGTCGGTCACGGAAGGAGTGAATCACAGAGCCCGCCAAGCGGAGGTGGCACCGACCGACCTTATAGGGTCGACCGTGATCGAGCATCCAGGGATAAACATCAATCCAAGACCGACTCGCTCGTCCAGCACCTCATGGACCGAGTCCGGACGCTTGAGGCCGGGACGGCCCGGGAAACAAGGCCAGCCTAGTCGAAAACCAGCCCGGGCCCCTT
Organism: Prinsepia uniflora; assembly: GCA_032719365.1. Lineage (NCBI taxonomy): Eukaryota > Viridiplantae > Streptophyta > Magnoliopsida > Rosales > Rosaceae > Prinsepia > Prinsepia uniflora. The sequence goes on along the minus strand of CM064868.1, from coordinate 7,867,341 downwards.
CACAGAAAGAATCAACCAGTTCAGGATCAACCACGAGATTAAACCCCTGAAAATTCCCCTTTACAACGGGAAGGACGACCCGTGGAATCATCTGAACAACTTCTACTCGGCCATCGCCCTCAAGAACCTCGCCGATGAGGAACAGTGCCTCATCTTCAGTTCCACACTGACCGAGGCAGCGATCAATTGGTTCTACAAGTTGGAATCTAGGTCCATTGACTCTTTCGAGCAGCTCACCTCCACCTTCATGAACCAGTTCATGATACAAACCGACCGCCTGTCCTCGGCCGAGGACCTTTTCCAGCTCAAGCAAGGTGAAAACGAGTCGCTGCAGCGGTATGCAGCGAGATTCAGTCATGAATACTCTCGGTGCGCGGAAACGGACGATCGAGCAGCCTTTACGGCCTTCAAGGGCGGCCTCCGAGACTCCCCATTCAGGTACGCAGCTCACACCCAAGGTTGGAAAACTTATAATGAAATAATGAAACAGGCGGCGATCCACGCCAAGGCTGAGGCACTAACCCAAAGGTCCAACGCTGCCGATACCTACCAACCACCCCGGGCCGACTCGGTGAAAACATACCCACCGAGCGTCCCGGAACAGCAGGGCCCGGCACAGCGTCCGCAGGAGCAGGGGCAACAGAGCTATGGGGGAAAACGGAAAGACTACCCCCACAGCAACAATCTGTACAGCCCTGGGAAGAAGGGTAAGAACCCGAATCACTAGGAGAGACAACCGGGGGAGCGGTCAAACACCGGGGAAAAACGGGTTCCTCGTTCCAAGTACGAGACATACACCATCCTCAACACCCCCTACGAGAATGTCCTCCTCAATGTGGAACACATGATCCCGAAGTCTACTTGGGCACCAGCGAAGGGCAAGCTTGGCAAGGACACGGGAATTTATTGCCAATACCACAAATACAATGGCCATAGCATTGACCAATGCGTTGCATTCCGGGATCTGGTGGAGGCTTTGGCCCGAGACGGGAAGATCAACCAATTTCTTCAACACGCTCCACCTCCACCTCGCAACCCACAGATCAACACGATCTCCGGAGGACCGTCAATCTCTTGCCCGCTCACTTCCAACCGGGCAAAAAAGAACTTTCTCCGGGCCACCAAACAGAATCAGCAGCTCTTCAGCATAAAGGAGGGAAGAGCCAAGAAAACAAATCGACTCGGTTGGGAGCCGATCACATTCTCCGAGGAAGAGGAACGCGGGATCATCTACCCCCACGACGACCCCATTGTCGTGATGGCGGAGATATCTAACTTCGACGTACAACGGGTAATGGTCGACACTGGGAGCTCGGTGAACGTCCTTTTCATGCGAGCTTTCAAGCAATTGGGCATCCCAGAAGCAAGTCTGGACCGCTCACCCACGCCGCTCTTTGGCTTCACGGGGGACTCCATTGTCCCGCATGGAACGGTCACTCTCCCCCTCTCCCTCGGAACACACCCACGGAGGGCAACCGTACTGGCACCCTTCCTGGTGGTAGACTGCCCCGCGGCCTACAACGCCATTCTCGGGCGGGGAATACTCAACCAGATGAGGGCGGTCGTCTCCACCCACCTACTACTGGTAAAGTTCCCAACCCCCATGGGGATTGGTCAAGTCAAGGGAGACCAAATGGCTGCAAGGGCCTGCAATTCTGCCACCCTCATCCAACCTTCGAAAGAAACCATGGCAGTATCAGAGTCTGCGTTCGAGGCCGACCCCGTAAGCCCTCAGGACGCACAAAAAATCCGGGCCGAACCAATCGAAGATCCTCGGGACCATTCCGCAACACCCCATCCACAGCCCATTGAGGATGTCGAAGAGATAGTACTCTCCCACGACTTTGCGGACCGGAAGGTAAAGATTGGGACAACTCTTTCGCCCGACCTGCGCTCACAACTGATCCGGTTTTTAAGGGACAACTCTGAAGTCTTTGCCTGGTCGTACGCCGACATGCCCGACATCTCCACCGACGTGATCTGCCACCGGCTCAGTATCGACCCTACCTACAAACCTGTCGAACAGAAACGCCGCCTCTACGATGCTGAGAGGACCGAGGCTATGAAGGCAGAGATCATCAAGCTCAGCACCATCCACTTTGTCCGGAAGGCCGTCTATGCTGCCTGGGTTGCCAATGTCGTACTCGTCAAGAAACCCTCGGGGGCGTGGCGAATGTGCATTGATTTCACTGACCTTAACAAGGCCTGCCCCAAGGACAGTTTTCCTTTGCCCAAGATCGACCAACTGGTCGACGCCACGGCAGGACATGGGCTCCTGAGTTTTATGGATGCATACTCGGGCTACAACCAAATCTTTATGCATCCAGCAGATCAGATCCACACAACCTTCCGGACAGATCAGGGGTTATACTGTTACAATGTCATGCCTTTCGGACTCAAAAACGCCGGGGCCACTTACCAGCGCCTAGTGAACTTCATGTTCGCCGACCAGATTGGGAAAACCATGGAGGTTTACGTCGACGACATGCTCGTTAAGAGTAAATCGGCTGACCTCCACATCCCCAATCTCTCGCGAATGTTCGACGTCCTCAAACGGTATCGAATGAGGTTAAATCCGGCGAAGTGCGTGTTCGGAGTCAGCTCTGGGAAATTTCTGGGTTTCATGATTAGCCAGAGGGGCATCGAGGCCAACCCGGAAAAAATCAAGGCCCTGGTCGATATGGAGCCGCCACGAACCCAGAAAGAAGTGCAAAGCTTAACGGGCCGAGTCGCAGCCCTCACACGCTTCATCTCCAAGGCCACGGACAGGTGCATGCCTTTCTTCAAGGCCCTAAAGGGCAAGTCCAAACACATCACCTGGACCGAGGAATGCACCAAGGCCTTCACTGAACTTAAGGAATACATGGGAAAAGCGCCGCTGCTGGCAAGACTAGACACCGGGGAAACCCTTTACATGTATCTATCTGTCTCCGCTTCTGCCGCAAGTTCAGTTTTGGTCAAGCGTAGGGACGGCGCCGAACATCCGGTGTATTACGTCAGCAAGGCTCTGCAGGACGCCGAGACAAGATACTCTGACTTAGAGAAGCTCGCTTTCGCCCTCATCATGTCCGCCCGGAAGCTCCGGCCATACTTCCAGGCTCATTCCATCGTCGTCTTAACCGACAGACCACTCCGGCAAGTGCTTCAGAAGCCCGAAACTTCGGGCCGCCTACTGAAATGGGCAATCGAACTCAGCGAGTTCGACATCACGTTCATTCCCCGCACTGCCGAGAAGGGACAGGCCATGGCGGACTTTATCTCTGAGTTCTCCTACGTCCCGGCAGCGACCACAGCTGAGGTGCCACCATCTCCCTCCCTGTCCATAACACATACTTTGGACGGAGAGAACCCCCAACTCGACCCCACTCGGCCAACCTGGCTCCTTTATGTCGACGGGACGGCTTGCCACAACGGGTCCGGAGCCGGACTTGTCCTTACCACACCGGACAAGGTCCGGATGGAGTATGCCCTTCGTTTCCAATTCAAGGCCTCCAACAATGCCGCCGAGTATGAGGCCCTCCTTGCAGGGCTCCGCCTCGCCAAAACCATGGAGGCGGAACAGGTCAAGATCTTCAGCGATTCACAGCTCATCGTCAACCAGATCAACAACGCCTATGAGGCGAAAGACTCTTCCATGGCAGCATACAGGGCACTGGCGAAGACCCTTCTATGTAGTTTCCGCAGCTACGCTATCACTCGGATTCCACGCTCCGAAAACAGCCATGCCGACGCCCTGGCCCGGCTCGCATCCTCCCTCGATGAGAAGCAGAGTCGAAGCGTACTGATCGAAATTCTGGAACAACCCAGTACACAATGCTCGGCGGTCTACGCCATCAACACTAATGGCACGTGGATGGCCCCACTGATTAGATTCCTCGCAGATGGAACCCTTCCTTCCGACAAAATCGAGGCCAAAAAGGTCCGGAGACGGGCAGCCCGCTATACACTCATCAACGACCAACTTTACAAACGGGGTTTCACTTTGCCCCTCTTGAAGTGTCTCGTCTCGGAGGCAGGCAGAGCCGTTCTCGGGGAAATCCACGCCGGTATTTGCGGAAATCATTCTGGACCGCGGTCGTTAGCCCACAAGGCTTTCCGGCAAGGTTTCTATTGGCCAACCATGCACGGGGACGCGGTCGAGCTGACCAAGCGGTGCGATAAGTGCCAACGATTCGCCCATCTCTTCCACCTACCTCCAGAAAACCTCACACCAATGGTCAGCCCCTGGCCCTTCTCGCAGTGGGGACTTGATTTGATCGGGAAAATGCCGGCAGGGAAGGGCAAGACAGAGTATGCGGTGGTAGCGGTGGATTACTTCACAAAGTGGGTTGAGGCGAAAGCTTTGGCTTCTATCACCACGGCCCAGATCGAAACGTTCGTCTTCCAGAACATTATCTGCCGTTTCAGTCTCCCCCACACAATCGTCACGGACAATGGGAAGCAATTCGACAACGCACGCTTTCGTGCCTTTTGTGACAGACACAACATCCGCCTTTGCTTCGCCTCACCAGCTCACCCTCAGTCCAACGGCCAAGTTGAGGCCATAAACAAGATCATCAAGCATACACTGAAAACGCAGCTGGACGAGGCCAAGGGAAAGTGGTCTGAAATTCTCCCCAACGCACTCTGGTCGTATCGGACATCCTACCGCACATCTACGAATGAGACCCCCTTCTCGCTCACCTTCGGAACGGAAGCAGTCATTCCCGCCGAACTAAGCGAAACTTCTTACCGAGTGTCGTCCTATGAGCCTGAACAAAACAACCGTCAGATCGCACTTAGTCTAGACCTCATCGAGGAACACAGGGAGCAGGCCAACCTCAGAAACATCGCCTGCAAGCAGCGGCTTTGCAACTATCATAACGCCCGAGTCAAACATCGGGGTTTTCAGGAAGGAGACTGGGTCCTCCGAAAAGTCAGCCTTGCCACCAAGGATAGCTCAGCAGGGACTCTCGGCCCCAATTGGGAGGGTCCATATCGGGTTACCAGAATCTGCCGGCCCGGAACTTACGAACTGGAAGACCAAGATGGGCGAAGACTGGGCCACCTATGGAATGCCGATCATTTGAAGAAGTACTACATTTAAGGCTGTCTTTTTTTTTTCCTTCTTATGACTTGCTGTACTTTCCCCGTTTTTTGCACCGGTTATTTATAAACTCTTCCATTTATCTAGCCTTTGTAATATAACATTTCGACTCAAACATACGAGTCGGGGTTCGGTCTTACTCGGCCTACACCCCAACACTTGCTATTTTGACTCAAACATTAGAGTCGGTGTACATCCCTACTCGGCTTGCACCACCACTACGACTCAAACATACGAGTCGGGGTTCGGTCTTACTCGGCCTACACCCCAACACTTGCTATTTTGACTCAAACATTAGAGTCGGTGTACAGCCCTACTCGGCTTGCACCACCACTACGACTCAAACATACGAGTCGGGGTTCGGTCTTACTCGGCCTACACCCCAACACTTGCTATTTTGACTCAAACATTAGAGTCGGTGTACAGCCCTACTCGGCTTGCACCACCACTACGACTCAAACATACGAGTCGGGGTTCGGTCTTACTCGGCCTACACCCCAACACTTGCTATTTTGACTCAAACATTAGAGTCGGTGTACAGCCCTACTCGGCTTGCACCACCACTACGACTCAAACATACGAGTCGGGGTTCGGTCTTACTCGGCCTACACCCCAACACTTGCTATTTTGACTCAAACATTAGAGTCGGTGTACAGCCCTACTCGGCTTGCACCACCACTACGACTCAAACATACGAGTCGGGGTTCGGTCTTACTCGGCCTACACCCCAACACTTGCTATTTTGACTCAAACATTAGAGTCGGTGTACAGCCCTACTCGGCTTGCACCACCACTACGACTCAAACATACGAGTCGGGGTTCGGTCTTACTCGGCCTACACCCCAACACTTGCTATTTTGACTCAAACATTAGAGTCGGTGTACAGCCCTACTCGGCTTGCACCACCACTACAACTCAAACATACAAGTCGGGGTTCGGTCTTACTCGGCCTACACCCCAACACTTGATATTTTGACTCAAACATTAGAGTCGGTGTACAGCCCTACTCGGCTTGCACCACCACTACAACTCAAACACACGAGTCGGGGTTCGGTCTTACTCGGCCTACACCTCAACACTTGCCATTTTGACTCGAACATTAGAGTCGGCATACAGCCCCACTCGGCTTACCAACACTCAGAGAAAGAACAGAGGTTTCTTCACACTATTACTCGGTCTACAACTTTTGTTCACAAAAATCGGATTTCATTCATGCGTGCAGACCTATTAAGCTCGGCCTGCAAGAGCTTTACAAAAATTCGAAATAAAGGAACATTACAAGGCACAGAGGCCCGTCCTACACCAGCTCTTCCATCTGCTGCTCGTCGGCCTGTTCAACCTCAACCGGCTGCTCTGGCTCTGTGAGAGGCTTTACTGGCTCGGCTCCTGGTTGGGCACTCGGCTGGGGAACCTCCTCTTCCTCCTCCCCTGACTCGTCCTCGAACATGTCGGCCGTAATATCCTGACCGAGCCAGTGGGTCTTCACGGTCAGCCCCGGGTTGTGCAGGAAGAGGTTGCGAAAAAACTCCTGCTCGCACTCGGCAGCATACTCGTTCTTAAGTTTATCAAGCTCCTCCGACGCCTTGAACTCGGCCACCGCTTCCTCCCTCGCCTTTTGCAAGTCGGCCTCCCTCGCAGACTTCACCCGACACAGCTCTTTCCAGTGTTTCAGGCGGTCTTTCTCCTTTGCCTCCAGGTCGGCCTTCACCTGGTCCCTGGAAGCAAGAGCCTCCTGAGTCTTCCACCTCTCGGCTTCCAACTTTCGAGTGAGGTCGGCCGCCTCTTTCATTGCCCTCTCGACCTCCTGAAGCTTGGGGGTGAGCTCTTCCTGTTTCTGCTTCAGCCGCTCCTTCTCCCGCCGAGCAGACGCCACCCTCCTCTGGCTGTTCCCAAACTGGAGGTACACCTCCCCGAGAGCCTGCGCATGACAACCGTTAGTAACTCACTCGGCCTAACATACCACACTTGCAACATAGGATCACTTACATTGCTCAGTAGCAGCAGGGCCTTCTCCATCCTCTGATCAGCCGACCGGCATTGCATCTCGGCCAGCTCTTCCAAGGGCGTCGAAGCCCCCTGACAGACCCCATTCAGCAGCGGTACCATTTTCCTCGGGCAGCAGAGGGTTGTCTCGGCACTGGATCCCTCGCCGATCGCCTCCCCGTCGGTGAACACACCGAGATTCACATCTCCTCTCCTCTGGAGCATCTCCAGGATCCTCGCATCCAGCCGAGGGGGGACGGTGGAGGATTGAATTCTGGGGCCGCCATGGTCCTCTTGCCCCCAATGGCCTCCTGTGCCGACATGATCGTCTCGGCCTCCATCCTCGCCTTTATCCGCCTTGGTTCGGGAGAGCGCACTCGGTCTCCGTCCATTGCGCTCTGTTTCCTCTTGGGAGACCTAGGTCGCGGACTCGGTGGCCTCAGTTTGGAAGTTTGGCCCTGCTTTGACCGGTCGGACCGCTCTGACTGACCTCTCTCGGCTCTCTCCTTTTTCTTCTTGAGAATGAGCTCCAGGCGCTCGGCAGCCTTCGTCAGGGACACAGATTCTCCGGAGCCTTTGTCTGCCTTCATTCTCAGTTGCTCACAATCCTTGTAAATCCGGATGCCGAGGTGGTAGGGGACTACAACACCGAGACACGGGTCAGATATAAGAAAACAAAATATCAAACCAACAACAAAAACAGACTTACCCTCGTCGGTGTCGATGAGGCCGGCCTTGTACTGAAACCCAGGTAGCCGAAGTATTCGTCGGTTCCGCTCCAACTCGTCCAAGATCTCCCTTACTCGGTGGACGACCGCTTTCTCCTCTGGCGTTATTTCCTCTTCTGGGAACAAACCTGCACACCGAAAAATGATCAGCTACAACACTAATACTTAGCATACAACCTATCAACATTTACATTAAGGGGCGACCTATGCTACAACTATCAACCTTGGGTCTGGAATTTGGACGGTATCGGGGGTCCCTCGGTGTTCCCCTCCCAGTCCCCACCGACCAGGCAGAACTTCGTCTTGTACGACTTTTGGGAGGTCGGTATGTCCAGAATGAACTCCCCCCGTTTGCTCTTCTTGCGGTGGCGGGCGAAGACCCACCCGGTACTCTGCTGCTGGAAGCCGAACTCGTACAGGTACATCAGTTGAGCATAGGTCGGCTCCGGTTGCTCGGCCCACCTGAAGGCCGTGTAAAGCGAGCAGAGCACAATCCACACGTTCAGATTGAGCTGACCAAGTGCCACCCCCATCTTCTTCACCATCCTACGCAGCCAAGGGTGAAGGGGCAGCCTTACCCCGTGGTGCATCAGCTCGGTATAGAACAGTGCCATACCAGGTGGGGGGTTGCTGGGTCTTTCTTCTCTTGTGGGTAACCTTGTCGTCACCGAGTCGGGAACGCCAAACTCAATCCTCATCTTCATCAGGCCCTTCTCGGTCTCCTTGTTCACCATTTCGTCCACGGTGAAGGCCGCCCGCTCAATCGGCACGGCTATCGGGACCGACTCGTCCCCGTTTGTTTTCACTTTGTTCAGCCGCACTGTGCCCTTGTCACGGCCATGGGTCAGCTTCAACGCTCGGTGCACCCCCACCTTTACTATCGTCTCGGCGTCTCCCAGCAGATTCCCACTACCCGACCTGCCCGTCGGCCCAGCCCCCGAACCGATGTCCGTGGTCCTACCGGACGACTCGGCCGTGCTGTGCACCGCCTCTACCCTCTTTTGTGCCTCGAACGAGTGGGCCTCGCCCTCACTCCCGAAGGTGGGAATGGGCACCTGTACGCTACTACCCGACGACTCACCGCCCTGTGAGTCGTAGCATTTACCCTCAGATACCGAGTCACTCTGGACCGACATCTACAAAAGAAAACAGAAAAACCAAACTCAGCCGACCGACTCGTTCCTATGAAGATCTGACCACAACCTTCACCACGTTCATGACCAGTTCTTCACACCCTCCTACTTTAATCGAAAAACTAAACTTGGGCAGGTGCTTACCTTGTTTTTTCACGGGGGACCGTAGGTCGGAAATCGCAAACACCGTACGCACCGCCGTCAAATGCTGGTCGGAAATCGCCTCTTTGTTTGGACAGCGTTTCTCAACTTTTCTCAAAAAACACAAGTGAGGAAATCGGTGAAGAGCTCCCCATATTTATAGCAATTGATGCACAGACTACGAAGCGTCACTCCCCTCAGTGACAAACACGTGTTGCAACCAGGCATTCTGACCGGACACGTGTCAACCATCTGTCCGCGGAAACCCAACCGTCTTCCTACGGGTCTACACCGACTTCCGTACACCGCTCGGTGTCTGGGACTGCTTCACAGACGCTGGCCCTCCCACCGACCCATGTACACCGCTCGGTGCTCTCATCCGTGGGCGGGTATTGGCTCTATCCACCGACTCATATACACCGCTCGGTGTCCTCACCCACCGTACGGACGCTGGTCCTCCCCCACCGACTCATATACACCGCTCGGTGTCCTCACCCACCGTACGGACGCTGGTCCTCCCCCACCGACCCATGTACACCGCTCGGTCTCCGCAGCTCCAACGCGTCATTTGGCTCCTATCACCGACCATGACGTCGCCACCGACCGACTGCGCACAACCGCGACCGACTGAGCCACTTTTCCGCCGAGTGCTCTTTATCACCGACTGCCTACTAGCTCCTTCCTCTCCAGGACCGAGGTTGTCTCGGCGGACTATCCCACCAGGGGACTTGGGGGACTACAGGTATACTTCCCACCAGGGTCTGGGAGAATGAGACAAGTCCCCGACCGAGAAATTCCACCTCAGTCAACGACTTGGGGGACTTCTGTTGACACCATATCTGACCAGACCCACTGGGCCGTATACTTAAAGCCCTGACAACGCTCAAGGCCCAAGAACACCATACTTGCAACATCCCTAACACCGGGCCCAATGCGGAATGCCACGTGGAAGCATATCCACCCTCCATTTACGTAACACGTGTCCGCACGTAAATCGAGAAGCATTCGTCCCACATCGGAACTTTGGGAATTGAACATCCCACCTACCTATACATAAAGGGTACACATTTCCCAATAAAGGTAACTAAGTTTTACTATTACAATTACTCTACCGAACTTACCATTTACTGCTTCCTCTTACGAACAAAGTAACTGACTTGATCGTCGGAGAGCCTTAGGCCGGCACCACACCGGTGCCCGTACTAACGGAGACCCGCGATCCACTTGAGTTGACAGGTCACAAGAGGGACACGCGTCATTTGGTGATTGGGCAACAAGTACTCGACAGTTGGAACATTTACGCTTCAACAACATGTAAGGCATGGATATCAATAATGATGGTTATTAATCACACATTAAACTTGCCTAATATTTCTCATTTAAGGTATGGATAAGATTCAGTAGTACAAAAGTATATAGATGCACTAAGAATTAATATTTGTTTGGTGGTAGGGTAACTCAAATAGTGAGCAGTGTCATTTCATTAAGAAACGGTAGGACATCAGAAACAATAATATTATTAAGAGAATGATTCCAAAGGCTTTACATTATTGACATCAAATAATTACGAACTGCCAAAAGAGAAAGGAAGACACAGATGGCATACGATCAATAGCTCATGACATAGCCACAGATGTGCCTTAGCTCCTCAGCTCGTAAGAGTTAAGACGCACGTTGCTTTGCTTATCAAGTTTGTCTTTCAGAATCGAATTCGTAATCACACACAAAGCAAAGAATCCTAATCACACACACTGCAACATTAGCGAACAGAACCAAGTTTTGCCGTTCTCAGTAAATGTAAGTACTGGAGCTAGCCATTGTGAATTTGGTTATGGTTGAGGAAGTGGTGTTGGGAAAGAGGTGAAAAATAAAAGAGCCCATAAATAAATATGGCACTCCTAGGATATGACTTTTTCCCAGCCTTGTGTAAGTAAAATAGGCAAAAAATAACACTCTATCTTCCACTAGAAAAATAATGGGAATACAATTATAATCTCACCAAACACCGGTGGATGAACTCTCTCTTGATTTTTCTCTCAAGAAGATTTTCTCTCTCACACAAATGAGACTTTCTTACCTCTCAAAACTTTCTAAGTTTTGACTTTCTAAATGGATGCCATGAACTGAAAGAAGACTACGGCTTTTATAGCCAACATTCCTAACTAATTGGTGGTCATGCATGAAGGAGAGTTTTGTTCCTTTTCTTTTCCATTCGGTTTCTTCAAACTCTCCCGTCCTTTCTTTCATTTTATTTTACTATTTATTTTTCCTTCTTTTTCTCTCCTCCACTAATGAGGGAAACCCATCAATCTCCCCCTCCCGACTTAGGTGGAGGGCTCCAGCAGTCCAGATGATTTTCTGAAAAATTCGTACTTGTCCTTAGGCAAGGACTTGGTCATCATATCTGAACTATTGTCATCAGTATAGATCTTCTCAAGGTGCAATTGCTTGGACTCCAACACATCACGTATCCAGTGATATCGCACATCAATGTGCTTCGACCTCGAGTGAAAACTCGGATTCTTGCTCAAGTGGATCGCACTCTGACTATCACAATGCAAAATGTATTTATGCTGCTCTTGCCCTAATTCTTGTAGGAACCGCTTCATCCAGAGCATTTTTTTGCACACTTCAGTAGCTGCAATAAACTCTGCCTCTGTAGTTGATAGAGCAACACATTTCTGTAACTTTGATTGCCACGAAACTGCTCCCCCTGAAAACGTAATCAGGTATCCTGAAGTAGATTGTCTGGAATCAAGATCTCCTGCCATGTATGCATCTGTGTAGCCAATCAATTCAGGTTTTCCACCTCCAAAGCATAAACTCATTTTGGAGGTACCCCTGAGATATCTGAGAATCCACTTCACAACATTCCAATGTTCTCTGCCTGGTTTAGACAAGAATCTGCTTACAACGCCAACTGCGTGTCTTATGTCTGGTGACACGACCCATCCCAATCCCCCCGTGATTACCATGGAATGTGACGTGCTCCCGTCTGACAAGAGGTGTCGGACAAGGGATAACCTGTTTCCATTGCCCAACCGGGCTTCCAGAGTGCGTAAGGATCGATGGAGGAGGTGTATGATGTCCCAGTCTCTGCTGCAGTCGTATCCGGAATCAACCTGAAGGGCATTAAAAACAAAAGCTGTGAGTGGACGAAAATAAACAATCCTGTTAAAAACATTTATAAGACATTTATGCCCCTCAGTAAAATCATATGCATGCACCCAAAACCAATAATCCCATATTTATTTAGAAATAACCATTAGGGCCTTAGCCCGGAAACCAAAGCATAGTTTCAAATTCCAAAAGTCAATCCAAGAGTTATTTCATCAATCCAGTAATATTCATTTATTATTTTTCCATCTTCGGCATCCCCGATGCCTAGCGTCCTAGACGCTTGACGTTCCAGACGTCATATCTCACGGTATTAAGCAACGCGTGCTGCCCGGGGTCTCACCGGGTCCATATCTCTGACATCCCCGATGTCTGACGTCCATGACGTCTAGCAATCCTGCTCCTGGATCACTATACGGTCCGGTAGCTCCGTATAATGAGCCCTCGCAGGCAATGCACCGTGACTTCTCCAGTGTCCCCGAAACTTGGAGGAGACCAGGATATAAATATCCTCATATCGAGATGGTTTTATGGAACACATTCAATTATTCATTTCCAAAATATCACAAGGGCCCTGCCCCGAATTTCCATAAAACCGTCATAAGTCCAAATAGTTGAATCAAATCCGAAATAGTTTATTCAATTCCATTTTAGGGTCCCCGACCCGAAATCACATATACAAGTCAACTGGGCTCCTGGCCCGATTCATAAGTTAACTGGGCCCCTGGCCCGATTTCATAATTCAATTGGGCCCCTGGCCCGATTAACAAATTAACTGGGCCCCTGGCCCGATTCATTTTAACAAATCCGTAACCGTTTCATGAAATCATATCCATCCATATTTATGGAAATCAGTGCAATTCCAGAAAACCTCGATTCACGTGCAAACACGTAAATCGCCTCGAAATGCGTGAAAACATATAAATTCACTGATATCCAAAATAAATCATATAATCATAATTATAACAATCATGAAACAGTTATGCATGCATCGAATTTATAAAACCAATGTCCACTCACAGACCGTTTAACCGAGTGCCTCGATACGCGTGCCATAGGCCTTCCCGGGCCACACCACTATCACCGGGACTCCCAATCCTGTTCAAATCACATTAGAGGATCACTAACCTCATCATTAACATCCTATTCAAGTCCCGTAATTTTCCCGAATTTTAAAGTATTTTTAAACTCGATTTAAAACCTTCGGACATCCCGATTAATATTGAAACGGGATCCGATCGACACGAAACCAACGCTAAAATGTTCGTTACATTGAATAGGATAAAAGTCATGTTGACCTCACCTCGAAATTCGTGCCCACGCGCCTTCACGCGTCGCCGTGAGTGGCTGCGCGTGAAAGCCACGCGCCTGCTACAGTGACTGCTACAGTCACCGTCTTCACCCGTATGACTGGTAAACGAGTCTGATTACCCGCGATCTGACCCGGCCAGAAACCTGTCAATTCCCAGTTAATTTCATTAATTCAATCAGCCAAAAGGATCTTCCTGCGTCTAATTATGGTTCTGTAAACTTAAATACACCCATAAATCCTTAATCCAACAATTCTCTCGAATTCAAACTCACGGTCATAACATTCGAAACTCACACAAATCATCCTGGTTTTCAAATTAAAAGATACAGAAGCTTCGTATGACCTAACCAATCATTAATCCGTAACTAATTTCGGGAATTCTTACCCGTAGATGGTCGCCCTCAAGCTCCAAATTCCCCAGAAACTGGAACCTGCGTTCATGGCCAAACCGTGATCGATACCCTTGCCAATCGATACGGTTGAGTTCGTAATGAACCCAGAAGAGTATTACAGCCCTTGGTTTCATCCAAAACACCACACATTTTAAATTCTGATTTTCCCTCAATTTTTCCAGATTTCTCCAATCTCTGTTTCTCTCCAATTCGACAGTCCTCACTTGCCCAGAATGAATCCTCACGACTCACTCATAATTATTATAATCCAATTCAGTTGTTTAAAGCACCCCAAATCATTCTTCAATCCTCTGTGTAAAGGTTCCCGTACTGACCCGAAACCATTAAACAAAACCAGTGTCCATGTTGTGCAATCAATTGCCAGCTCCCCACATGTGCAATCACACTTCAAAGCTGCTCCAAAACAGTCCATTAATTGATAAACAATCCATGGAATCGATCGCACAAAACATCCATCCACGGCTGCTCGATCAAACAGTGCTCATGAGAAATTACCATTCTGCCCCTGTGCAGAAAATTACCAAAATGCCCCTCACGCATCCTGACCCGTAACTCGGTCATACGGACTCCGATTGATGCGTGCCGCCTGTCTACGGACTCAGAGCATCGAGACCTTCCTAACGGTCCTCGGTCCTCGGCCATCGGACCTCCCGATCAAAAGTCAACATTTCCCCCTTATTACGTTCAAATTACGAAAATGCCCTTGGGCTTCCGTACATCATAACTTTCACCACGAACGTCGGAATCGAACGTGCCACCTGTCTATGAACTCGTGACGTCCCGAACTACGTCACGGTCATCGGTCAAAGTCCATTTGACCGTCCGAATTAAAAGTCAACGTTTTGCCCACGCCCAGGGGCAAAACGGTCATTTTGCACAATTCGTCCGAAATCGCCCAACTAATCCCAGATTAGTAAATCACAATTAAATATTATTAAATCCCGATATTCGGGAGAGGTCGTTACAACCTTCCCTCCTTAAATAATTTCGTCCTCGAAATTACCAATCTCCTTATTCCACAACCACCACGTGGAAAACATTTCGACCCCACATCTGTGTACACCTGTACACCCACTTACTGGAACAACACCAGTCTCGTCTATACCCAGACACCCCATCACAGTCATACGTCACAATCAACAACACTCGACCACCTCGAGTGGACATAATCACCTGATTCGCGATAAAATCGCTTAACCATTTAGCTGACTCCTTCAGCTAGACGGTTCCCTTCCATTGCCAATAAATCCTTACATTTGCTCCCGTTGGGAGTCACCAAATCTCATTTGTCAGTCCATGCTGACACCATCAGTCAAACTGTCATCACAAAACTTTACCACCCAGGTAAGGCTCCAACCATCAGCCAGTCAGTGACAACACCACGTACTACATCACTCTCGATGCAGCGCAAGATCAACCACATGATCTCAATTCGCAGGGCAAGCCTATTCCTGCGACATAAATAAATCTCAATGTCCATAATCGCCGACTCCCTCATCGAACCAAGACGCTGGGAAATCGCGGTGTGATCAAGTCACACAAGGCTACTCGTGGTTACGCAGACCACCAATTCACTCATCCTGAGTGTACGTATACCGTCAACTTACACAAACAAGTGGTGTAACTGGAACACATTGAATACCAGCCCAGCAGTGATCACACATATCAATACTGGGGTTCCACTAGCCAACCGTGGCCAAGAGCACCTGCTCATACAATCACTGAACCCGACAAAATCACTCTGCACAGCGCACAGTATCCAATGTCCAGTCCACAATACATCCAAACAAATGATAACGGAACCAAGCCGATTATCAACACGTTTAATTACACACCACTGGTACATCCCATGTACCGCCATTAGGCATCACTCAGCCTAACCAGTATCAATCCTCGCACAACGTACCCTGTACGTACATCAATCTGCCTATAGCCACCCAGGTCATAGCCAAACACGTTCCAATAATGGAGTACATTTGCCCAAACCATCATGAGACAAAACGAACTCCACCCGTCATCTAGTTCCAATTTCGAATCCGAATCTGCAATTTCGTAAGAAATCCCGAATCCGAACCCAAACATCATATTTTATTCCATTTCCAAATCCGAATCCGAAATCATTATTCCGTAAGCTAGCATTGGAACAATCATTCCGTACCCAAATCCAGTAATCCATTTTCGAGCTTCACAATCGAATCCTGAATCGTCACCCAGAAATTCGATTCCAAAACCCAAAATCTCGTTTACGTCCATCAAGACGTAACATAACCGAATCTATCGGTTGCCTGTCCAAAACACTCGATTGACTTCATAGGGAAGCCAATCCCAATATTCACACGTCAAAGGTTGACAAAATCCGACCACTTCGGAAACCCACTCAACCAAGTCACAAACCATATGGACTCCACTCCGAAAAGAAGTTCAGTCCCGTCATTTACGACTCACATATCAAGGTAAGAGTGATAAACTCACGTTCAATCTGGATCATCAAGATCACAATCCATATCCATCGCTACGTCACCCGACAAGTAACATCACGATCCTAGACCGTCACATAGACCAAAGTCGACAACATCACAAATCAGATCCACCTAGGATCCACACATGCTCACATAGCTAACAATCCATCTGAAAGCTGATCGTAGGGTCTTACACCCTCAATGAATCATTCGCCAAATTTCCCTTGGTGGAAAGATGACCTTGCATTTCACCACCAAATCCAAAATCATACACAACTGCTTGTGTCCAATGACCCCAAGCCAAACATGGGTCCACCAACCAATACACACTCAACGTACTGGTAGCAACAATCATCATCTACCACGGCAGGAAATAAGAAGTCAACCCCAAAGACTTCGGAATACCAATCATCGGTGTGGAAACGAGCACTCCTCTCGTCTCCCAATCACAACTCTCCCCGAAACGGGAGTTCCAACCATGTTGGGAACAGACATGCTCCCCATGAGATGTCAAGTCCAACCACTGGACTGCCCACGTCCTTACCTCACTTGGACCACCACTTGTCCAAAATCAATTCATTACTCGGACCTCACGTCCGCCAATACTCATGTATGCACACATCCCGATTCCAAACGGAAATTTCCTCAACTCTGCCTGGATGTGCATACCATACTGCCTTCGTCTCTCATCTCAACCTTTACAGGTTCAATCCTCAAGTTCCAAGTGATTAACAATCACACCATCACACATCAATACCACGAATGGTTTTCCCCGACTTTTCCTATCTCAACAATTTCCTTGCACCCTCTGAGGATATTAGAGGTAAATAATCTTACTAATCTCGGAGTTGACAACAACTCCCCAAATCCACTGATTCTCATGACGTAGGGAACATCGTCCCTAGATTCCTCAAGTTTCAATCATACCTTTTTATCCATTCGTCATTTGTCATCGTATATCTGTTAGGACTTATCCCAACACGACACAACCTCCACTGGATCCCATCCAGTCCAAGACTCAACCACCACTGAGTCGCAGATACCAATCATCTGTCCATCATGACAGAGTCACACCCCAACTGGTGGCTCATCGTCATCACAATTACTGTCACCAGCACTAGCGCTAGTACCAGCACCAACGCACTATCATCAACACTAGTATCAGCACACAGGCATCCATACTAGTATTGGCATAAAGGTATCACCATACCAACATCCATATCTAGCACACGAACATCCACACTAGCACACGAACATCCATGCTAGCACACTGTGTGCAAAGTTGTTACCCTGGATCTCCGTTCATTCCGAACGACGATCCCGTAACACCACTTGTACCCCACGACTATGGGTACCTCCAATTTGACCACTGGCACATCAGGATAATGGACGTTCCCTGAACATCCCTTGATCCCCAAGTGTGAAAGCCACACTAAATATCCTCGATAGCCAGTTATCTCGACACAACTGTCGACTAACATTCATCGTTGTCAAGATCCGTACCCACACATCACACTACCATTCGATCCCACACGGAAATCCACATCATATCTCATAACCGCATCCGTGGATCGAATCCCATAATCCTGACTAGACTCACTTGATTCATCCACATGGTCATCCACGACCTCAGCCGCTCGCCGCAGCACAAGTTCTCATTTAAAGTTCACCTTCCGGTCCATCAATTATAAATTAGGGTTCCAAAATCACACCCTAGGGTTCCACCGAACCCAACTGCCTTCTGCAGTAAAATCCACAACCTGACCGACCCCGCGGTCCTGACATCGTATAGACGTCCAATCCAATCCAATCGTCAACTCAACGTGGGTTCCATCGTGGGCTCCACCACGAAGGTCATCGGCTAACTCCGATGCACCAACACCCCGTACACTAGCCAACACTACCAGGGTCCAAAACATAGACCAACACTCAACTGAGTTTCGTATTTCCATAACATTATTCCAATGGGGTTCCCTGAACCCGGCTGTGCCCAGTGGCACAACAATCCATCATCACATGACCGAACCGACGGTCCCACATTACCAGTTAATCGTATACAACCCCACTTGGGTTGAATCGCATCAATGCACGGCGTATCGGGCCAAACACACCCAATCCACCATACAACCCAAAACTATCTATCAGGTTGACAACAGAACAGCAGCCCAAAGAGACATCACACCCTCGTCCTTCGCGTAAAAAAGAGCAAACCTGCTCTGATACCACTTGACACGACCCATCCCAATCCCCCCGGGATTACCATGGAATGTGACTTGCTCCCGTCTGACAAGAGGTGTCGGACAAGGGATAACCTGTTGCCATTGCCCAACCGGGCTTCCAGAGTGCGTAAGGATCGATGGAGGAGGTGTATGATGTCCCAGTCTCTGCTGCAGTCGTATCCGGAATCAACCTGAAGGGCATTAAAAACAAAAGCTGTGAGTGGACGAAAATAAACAATCCTGTTAAAAACATTTATAAGACATTTATGCCCCTCAGTAAAATCATATGCATGCACCCAAAACCAATAATCCCATATTTATTTAGAAATAACCATTAGGGCCTTAGCCCGGAAACCAAAGCATAGTTTCAAATTCCAAAAGTCAATCCAAGAGTTATTTCATCAATCCAGTAATATTCATTTATTATTTTTCCATCTCCGGCATCCCCGATGCCTAGCGTCCTAGACGCTTGACGTTCCAGACGTCATATCTCACGGTATTAAGCAACGCGTGCTGCCCGGGGTCTCACCGGGTCCATATCTCTGACATCCCCGATGTCTGACGTCCATGACGTCTAGCAATCTTGCTCCTAGATCACTATATGGTCCGGTAGCTCCGTATAATGAGCCCTCGCAGGCAATGCACCGTGACTTCTCCAGTGTCCCCGACACTTAGAGGAGACCAGGATATAAATATCCTCATATCGAGATGGTTTTATGGAACACATTCAATTATTCATTTCCAAAATATCACAAGGGCCCTGCCCCGAATTTCCATAAAACCGTCATAAGTCCAAATAGTTGAATCAAATCCGAAATAGTTTATTCAATTCCATTTTAGGGTCCCCGACCCGAAATCACATATACAAGTCAACTGGGCTCCTGGCCCGATTCATAAGTTAACTGGGCCCCTGGCCCGATTTCATAATTCAATTGGGCCCCTGGCCCGATTAACAAATTAACTGGGCCCCTGGCCCGATTCATTTTAACAAATCCGTAACCGTTTCATGAAATCATATCCATCCATATTTATGGAAATCAGTGCAATTCCAGAAAACCTCGATTCACGTGCAAACACGTAAATCGCCTCGAAATGCGTGAAAATATATAAATTCACTGATATCCAAAATAAATCATATAATCACAATTATAACAATCATGAAACAGTTATGCATGCATCGAATTTATAAAACCAATGTCCACTCACAGACCGTTTAACCGAGTGCCTCGATACGCATGCCATAGGCCTTCCCGGGCCACACCACTATCACCGGGACTCCCAATCCTGTTCAAATCACATTAGAGGATCACTAACCTCATCATTAACATCCTATTCAAGTCCCGTAATTTTTCCGAGTTTTAAAGTATTTTTAAACTCGATTTAAAACCTTCGGACATCCCGATCAATATTGAAACGGGATCCGATCGACACGAAACCAACACTAAAATGTTCGTTACATTGAATAGGATAAAAGTCATGTTGACCTCACCTCGAAATTCGTGCCCACGCGCCTTCACGCGTCGCCGTGAGTGGCTGCGCGTGAAAGCCACGCGCCTGCTACAGTGACTGCTACAGTCACCGTCTTCACCCGTATGACTGGTAAACGGGTCTGATTACCCGCGATCTGACCCGGCCAGAAACCTGTCAATTCCCAGTTAATTTCATTAATTCAATCAGCCAAAAGAATCTTCCTGCGTCTAATTATGGTTCTGTAAACTTAAATACACCCATAAATCCTTAATCCAACAATTCTCTCGAATTCAAACTCACGGTCATAACATTCGAAACTCACACAAATCATCCTGGTTTTCAAATTAAAAGATACAGAAGCTTCGTATGACCTAACCAATCATTAATCCGTAACTAATTTCAGGAATTCTTACCCGTAGATGGTCGCCCTCAAGCTCCAAATTCCCCAGAAACTGGAACCTGCGTTCATGGCCAAACCGTGATCGATACCCTTGCCAATCGATACGGTTGAGTTCGTAATGAACCCAGAAGAGTATTACAGCCCTTGGTTTCATCCAAAACACCACACATTTTAAATTCTGATTTTCCCTCAATTTTTCCAGATTTCTCCAATCTCTGTTTCTCTCCAATTCGACAGTCCTCACTTGCCCAGAATGAATCCTCACGACTCACTCATAATTATTATAATCCAATTTAGTTGTTTAAAGCACCCCAAATCATTCTTCAATCCTCTGTGTAAAGGTTCCCGCACTGACCCGAAACCATTAAACAAAACCAGTGTCCATGTTGTGCAATCAATTGCCAGCTCCCCACATGTGCAATCACACTTCAAAGCTGCTCCAAAACAGTCCATTAATTGATAAACAATCCATGGAATCGATCGCACAAAACATCCATCCACGGCTGCTGGATCAAACAGTGCCCATGAGAAATTACCATTCTGCCCCTGTGCAGAAAATTACCAAAATGCCCCTCACGCATCCTGACCCGTAACTCGGTCATACGGACTCCGATTGATGCGTGCCGCCTGTCTACGGACTCAGAGCATCGAGACCTTCCTAACGGTCCTCTGTCCTCGGCCATCGGACCTCCAGATCAAAAAGTCAACATTTTCCCCTTATTATGTTCAAATTACGAAAATGCCCTTGGGCTTCCGTACATCATAACTTTCACCACGAACGTCGGAATCGAACGTGCCACCTGTCTATGAACTCGTGACGTCCCGAACTACGTCACGGTCATCGATCAAAGTCCATTTGACCGTCCGAATTAAAAGTCAACGTTTTGCCCACGCCCAGGGGCAAAACGGTCATTTTGCACAATTTGTCCGAAATCGCCCAACTAATCCCAGATTAGTAAATCACAATTAAATATTATTAAATCCCGATATTCAGGACGGGTCGTTACATCTGGTCTCGTGCAAATCATTGCATACATCAGACTACCAACATCTGAGGAATATGGCACCATAGCCATGCTTTCTTTTTCTTTCTCACTTGTAGGACTCTGCTTTGAACTAAGCTTGAAGTGACTAGGAAATGGAGTAGAAACTGGTTTTGCTTTACCCATGTTAAACCGGTTTAGTACCTTCTCGATATAAATTTCTTGTGATAACCTCAACTTCCATTTTTTTCTATCACGGGATATACTCATACCGAGGATTCGTTTTACGGGTCCTAAGTCTTTCATAGAAAAAGACTTGCTCAACTCTTTCTTCAGCTTGCTAATCTTGTCACTGTTTTGTCCTACGATCAACATGTCATCGACATACAGAAGAAGTATGATGAATTCACCATCATCAAATCTTTTCACAAATACACAATGATCTAAAGTAGTCCTCCGGTATCTGTGTTCAATCATGAAAGAATCAAACTTCTTGTACCATTGTCGAGGTGCCTGCTTGAGTCCATATAAGCTCTTCTTCAGCCGACATACCAAATCTTCTTTTCCTTTGACTTTGAAACCTTCTGGCTGCTCCATGTAGATTTCTTCTTCAAGATCTCCGTGAAGAAAAGCTGTCTTCACATCTAGCTGTTCGATCTCGAGATTCAGGCTTGCAGCCAAACCAAGTACAACCCGTATGGATGACATCTTCACTACGGGTGAGAAAATCTCTTCAAAGTCAATTCCTTTCTTCTGACTGAAACCTTTCCACAACTAGCCTTGCCTTAAACCTAGGCTTAAAGTTGTTTTCTTCTGTCTTCAGTCGGTACACCCATTTGTTCTTGAGTGCACTTCTACCATTTGGTAGGTTCACCAGATCATATGTGTGGTTCTCATGCAGAGATTGCATATCTTCATGCATGGCTTTCAACCACTCATCTTGTTGATCATGAATCAATGCTTCTTCATAGCATTCTGGTTCTCCCCCGTCTGTTAGGAGAATGTAATCATCTGGAGAATACCACTCGGAGGTCTCCGTACCCTGGTCGATCTTCTTGGTTGGAATTCGACCGTTGGCTCTTCATGGGCTTGTGCTTCTTGCCCCTCATCAGCTACATCATCTACTATACCATCAGTTGTATGACCATCACTCACTTCATCATCAACTGGTTCATTAATAATAGGTTAATTAACTGGATCATCAGTATCATTGGATTCATCTCGCCCATCATTGTGTTCCAATGGGGAAGGAATTGGATCCAAGTTAGCTGGATATTCTCTAGGATTATCAGGTTTATCACCTCTTCGAATGTCTTCAATGTTCTGATCTTCAAAGAAGACAACATCTCTACTTCTAATAATCTTTCTAGCTATAGGATCCCATAACCTGTAACCAAATTCTTCATTCCCATATCCCACGAAGATACATTCTTTCGACTTCGCGTCGAGCTTGGATCTCTCGTCTTTAGGAATATGAACAAAAGCTCTACAACCAAAAACTTTCAGATGATTGTAGGAAACGTCTTTTTCCGACCAGAACTTGTTTGGGACATCACCATTCAAAGGTGATGAAGGAGAAAGGTTGATTAGATCAACCGCAGTCATCAAGGCTTCACCCCAAAAGCTTTTGGGCAACTTGGCATGAGATAACATTGTTCTTATTCTTTCAACAATTGTTCTGTTCATTCTCTCAACTATGCCATTATGCTGAGGAGCCTTCGGAACATATCGTTCATGCCTGATTCCATTACTTCTACAGTAGTTTCTAAACGCCCCCATATATTCTCCTCCGTTATCGGTGCGAATACATTTCAAGCTTCTACCAGTCTCTCGTTCAACGCTGGCATGAAATTTCTTGAAAACTTCATACACTTGATCTTTTGTTCTAAGTGCATAAGCCCATACCTTCATGGAATGATCGTCAATGAAGGTAACAAAATATCTTGCACCACCAAGAGTACTAGTGGTCATAGGACCACAAACATCAGAGTACACAACGTCCAATACATTGGATTTTCTTTGTGCAGGTCCATGTTGAAACGAAACTCTATGTTGCTTCCCAACCAAGCAATGCATGCATGATTTTAGAGGCATTCCTTTCTTCATCCCGGTCAGTGCCTCTCTTTTGGCTAGAATTTGCAGCCCTTTCTCGCTCATGTGACCGAGCCGTTTATGCCATAGATCAATCAAGTCTTCTGCGAGAGCATTTACGTACCCATTACTGACTTTTGCATGTGTCATGTATAGGGTGTTCTCCTTCTTCCCTCGTGCTAGGACAAGAGAGTTCTTGCTGAGTTTCCATTTCCCTTCAGCAAAGACATTGGTGTATCCTTCATCGTCAAGTAATCCAGTGGAGATTAAATTGAGACGCATGTCTGGAACATGTCTCACATCCTTGAGAACCAACTGACAGCTTGTGTTGGTTTCAAGGGAAATATCTCCTCTTCCCACGATCTTGGACAATTTGTCATTTCCCATCCTCACATTACCAAAATCTCCATTGGTGTAAGATGTAAAGAAGTCCCTCCGTGAGGTGACATGAAATGATGCACCTGAATCCACTATCCAGCATGTATCTTGAGAGGAAAAATTAACGAAGCCATCACCACATAAAATAATTACCTCATTTCCACCAGAGGTAGTTGCGGTCGTGTGCCTGACATCACTCTTTTCGTTACCTCTATCTTGCTCTCTTTTAAACAACCTGCACTCTCTCTTCATGTGGCCTATCCCGCCACAATGGTAACATTCTAGGTCCTTTCTTGTCTTGGACCTCCCTCTCGAGCCATCTCTTGACCTGCCCTTTGACTTGTTTCGCTTGTGGAATTTTCTATTGCTAGTTCTTCCACGATACTCTGAGACGAGGGCTTCTGACTCGGCTACTACACCTTGTTCTTTCCTCTTTGCTTCTTCATTGAACATGCTATCTTTAACTATGTCCAATGTAAGAACACCTTGAGGAGCTGAATTGCTTAAAGATACTACTAGTGTATCCCAGCTATCAGGCAAAGAGCTGAGTAACACTAGTGCTTGTAACTCATCATCAAGCACCATTTGCATATTCGTCAACAGGTTGATCAAACCTTGGAAGTCATTGAGATGCTCGGTAACACTTCGACCATCTCTGTACTTAAGGTTTACCAACCGTCGGATAACCGATGCTTTATTTTGAGCGGTCTTCCGCTCGTACATGGACGACAATTTTGTCCATAATTTGTATGCATCCGTCTCTTGTGCCACATGGTGGAACACACTTTGATCCATCCATTGTCGGATTTGTCCGACAGCTTTTCTATTCAGAATGCTCCATGCATCGTCTGACTTCCCTTCTGGTTTTTGTCCCAACAATTGAAGGGGCTCATACAAATCCTTGCAGTAAAGGATGTCCTCCATTCTTGGCTTCCAAATGGAGTAATTGGATGTAGTCAATTTTAACATTGTTGCTGATGATGATGACGATGACTCCTCCCTCTTAAATTACACAAGAATATATATATATATATATATATATATATATATATATATTTATGGCCGAAGCTCTGATACCACTTGTTGGGAAAGATGGTGAAAAATAAAAGAGCCAATAAATAAATATGGCACTCCCAGGATATGACTTTTTCCCAGCCTTGTGTAAATAAAATGGGCAAAAAATAACACTTTATCTTCCACTAGAAAAATAATGGGAATACAATTATAATCTCACCAAACACTGGTGGATGAACTCTCTCTTGGTTTTTCTCTCAAGAGGATTTTCTCTCTCACACAAATGAGACTTTCTTATCTCTCAAAACTTTCTAAGTTTTGGCTTTCTAAATGGATGCCATGAACTGAAAGAAGACTACGGCTTTTATAGCCAACATTCCTAACTAATTAGTGGTCATGCATGAAGGAGAGTTTTGTTCCTTTTCTTTTCCATTCGTTTTCTTCAAACTCTCCCGTCTTTTCTTTCATTTTATTTTACTTTCATTTTATTTTACTATTTATTTTTCCTTCTTTTTCTCTCCTCCACTAACGAGGGAAACCCATCAAGTGGCGGACCCAAAATGCATCACATTGCATCCTTCTTTTATTAAGAATAAGATGATTAATTTACAAGGAGGATAAATAAATGATAATCAGCCAACACCTTACAATTGCTAATTCTTCTTTGGTACAATAGTGCTTGAACTGCAATTTGTGGAACCATAAATTCTGAATAGTCATGGAGCTGCCATGTGACGCATAAAACATATTCAAATTACCCTTGATAATGTCATTAACGGCTCACAGATATCTACATATTAAATAACATATTTCCAACTATATATATTATTTAATCGGATTAAAAACCTCAATAATACTAATTGGTCATCATTACTAATGATGACCAATTAGTATGAATATTAATTTGCTTAAATTATCATCATAATGATCAATTATTATAATTATTAAATAATATATTTTATTAATAATATATGATTTATTAATTACAAATTCAATCGACCAATCAAAACGTTCCGAGACACTCAAGACTTTCCTATAAATAGTGGAGCTCATTTCATTCCCGAGGTAAGTCGATTCTTCGCTTCGAAATATTTTTTTGCCTCTCTCAAAGCTAACTTAGGCATCAGAGTATTATTGGTCGAACAACTCCAGGTAATCGATCGAGACAACAAAATCTGATTATTTACTGTTTGCAAGAATTGTGAAAATTTTTTGCGGCGAGTACAATTTCTGCTTCAACACAATCATAATCACTATCAGCTCCCTCAGAGGCCGTCCCATTTTTCACGGCTGCTTCTCCCATTTTCGGGATCAAGCGACTGCTGGAGGGATGGTTGTAATAGGGCTGTGGATGAACCAAATAATTTCCAGCAGAAGGGAAAGACTGGTATCCAAATGAAGATTGATAAGACCTGGGAGAAAATGCGTTTGGGGGAGGCCAATATACCACAGGCACAAAAGTGTTAACTGCAGGTTGTGGTGGAAAAATATGGTATGGGGTTTGACTAGGGAATGTGATACTATTCGTACAAGCATTGCCGATCATGGTGGTGTTTGAGATTGCTGGTGTGTCTAGTGGCGTCTGATATGGAGAGGGCATGGACTGAAGGGTTGCCGTTGCATGAGCCTGCCACTGAGTTGAAAGGGCGGAGCTTGAAATCTGTGGGAATGCAGATCCCTGCATACTTCTAGGCTTGCTGTCACGCTGATTTTGTTTCTTCTTCCCTTTTGTTTTTGTTGAGCATATTTTACCACATAACTGCTGAGAGCCTGGACTTGCCTGCTAAAAGACCAGAAAATCGGTAGCAAATTGAGAAAAAGCAATTGTACTTTACGGTCTGACACATTTTGATACTAAGTTTCAAAATTTTGTCTATGTTTATCAGAAAAAAAACACGTATTCAGATATATGAACTTGGAAGCTGTGATCCTACGGTTTCGCAAGGCATTTGACGTGGAAGAAATAGTTCCTCTCCTTTAGCATCTTCATCTGTCCTGCAATAAAACAGCAATGCAGCATGTTCATCAAAACATCAAGTTCATTTTTTTTGTTGAAGAAATAGAAAATCGGAAACTTGGCACTCATCTCTTAGCTAGTTATCTTGCATTCTGCGTGTATTATACCTATAATATTTCTGAATCAAGTCTAAGTTCCTGTATTTGGTTTCCCTTTGAACCAGATCATCTGGAAAACCAGCCATGAAAAGAAGTGTGATGCCTAAGGCCTTGAAGAAGAAGCTTCCGCTACGAATATGAATCAGCATTGCCATTTGACACGTTAGTGGCCCAAAAGACTCAAGCTTGTTTCTTCCCATGCGCTGCCTTACATATCTGAAACATGTCAATGCACAAAGAATTATCGGTTAAGCTGCAGAACATTGATTACTTAGACTTCAAAATCAATTACTCAAGTGATGCTTACTCATTTTGGGGAAGATTTCTTGTCCTTCCACCATACTTAATACACAGAAATAGCCATGATGGACAGCTGGGATCAGATGGGCGCATAGCCTTCTCTTCCTCAAGTATTTGAACAGGGCATAATGTAGGACTGTGTTGATTCGGATAAAATACTTTCCTTCGAACACCAGGATTCTCATACAGAACATGCTCCTGCCAATAGTTAAATCAGATGGTTTTTTTTTTTTTTTTTTTTTTTCTGATGAACAAAAAATGATTGAGATAGTAAAAATTATAGAAACTCATTATATGAAAAGAGACAAACTTTGAGAGCATAATACTAGTTTCCTTACCCCAGGATCCTTTGGAGACATGTATGGCTCTCCCTTCCTTAAAATGGTAAAGTGATTGAAGTTTAACTCAAATATATCTTCGCAGCCATGCCTTATTCCAAGAGATGCAAAAACTATGATCTTCCTTATGGTATGGGATTGAGCATTTTTCTGCATAAGTGCTTCTGAGTCAATTATTCTATTCACTTCTTTTGGACAGAATGCCACCTTCGAACGTTTTTTCTGCTGCGATACACTTCCAGATCCTGTACACAAGAATTCCTTCTCTAAAGTAAGTGTATTAGGTGGCACCTTGTAACTTCCAAGATCGTTAGGTTCTTTCTTATTTTGGTGTCTATTTTCTATCTCATTGCAAACTGGTACTGCATCAGATAGTTCATTTTGTTGGTTCACATTTGGAATTACCAGCTCACCGGCACCTGAGCAATCTTTTGCGCACTGAACATCTGATCCCTTGTCAACAGCTTCACATTTCAGTTCACTGACAATTCTTGAGTAATTAATACCTACCTCTTCACGGTAATCATCACCTTCATCATGGCTGTCATCAGTCTCATCGGGGTCTCCCAAATCGCCATCTTTAACTTTCTCTAAATGCAAAAACTGCGTTTCCTCGATGCTCATCCAGTTGACTACAAGGCCTTCTGGAATCGGCTCTTTAAGGCCCAAGCATTGTTTGTGATGTTTCTCCTGTGAAGCCATTTCACTTGGGATAATATTTCTATCTTCAATTCTGTTACTAGTGGGTTCTAACTTCTGTCTCTTGAACTTTTTGAACCTTCTTTCCATTGCATTCGAACAACAGCCCTGAAACCAAAAGTTAAGAGTGTGGCATATATATAAGAACTTCAGAATGCAGTAACTAAAGATTAATGAAACAAAAGATCCTTAAATAAGAAACCACAAACAGTAATCATACATTGATGGAATCAAACAGTTTTTACTCCTCAGTACTATATGTGTGTTAAGATCAATTAAAATATAAATGAAGATGTTAAAACAAAGGGAATATGATCGATCCCTCGATAAAACCATGTATCTTCCGAAATCAAAGCATGATCACTGGCACAGTAAAGTAAAATGCTTTAACTGATTGGCTGCTAATGTATGTTTGTGATCAAAATCCAAAGAAACGAAGGCACCATAGACTAGTTGAAAAACCAAGAAAATGTGAAGTAAAATGTAGGAAGTCCCACTTGTCCATCTATTCGAGGAAATTCCTTCTCTCTTTTCTTTATTTCAGCTTCAAGAATTCGTATCCTCTGCATAAGCTCTGCATTCTTCTGTCTTTCCTTCTCCAATTCGGCTGAAATCTCGGAAATGACATTGACACCGTCTCCTCTCATTTCTTCCTCTATTGCACCTAGTGCGTAAGCATTAACCAGGGGAGCACAAGACTGAAGCTCCACCATTAGGATATGTCTGAAATCTACAATAACTTGACCACCAATGAAGAATCAAATGGAATGAAAGATACCCTCGAAGAATCCTCAAACAAAAAGCTTCTAGGATGAAAATCTTAAACGAAAGCTAGCATTTTTATGTAACACCCAGATACCCCATGAAGAAAAACTACTAAAACTGCTCTCAAGATGTATACTTTAAGACAAACATATTTAAAAGAGGCATACTTTCAAACAGATCATATGCATATACATAATGGGCTAGTGGCCAGAGAAAAATATCAACGTATGACATGAGTAGGCCTTGTTGACTGCCAAATAAGCATGAAGCAGTCAAATTTTCAACGAAGCAGAAATAAGAAAGCATCAAGTGTTTTTGTTAGTTTCGGAGGATCGATTGAATTATAGTCCAAGTGTTGAGGTCCACTATGAAATGAATGAGATAGTGTAGAGAGGAAATGAGTGACAGCGAACGGAATATGGAGAGCCTTTGTTTCTTGGTTTCTGTCTCAGGTTTTGTAAATTGGTAGAGCAGCGAAATGGCAGACATGAAATTGCACGTGCAACTCTCCCAATCTCTCATTGGACTTCACGGCTTTACATCAATAACGATGGTTTAAATGATTTTAAATTACTCCAATTTATAAAAACACGATGGTGTCTTGAGCAATTGATTTAACTTGAAAATACATATTTTGACATTTTATTTGATTATGTAAAACTTAACAACAACTCAACAAGCAATATCATTTATTTATTTATTTTCTGAAATTTTAGAAGAGAGCTTTGAGTCTCACAATTTGGTGACAGCGACTCACAGTTACGATTTAATATGAACAAAATTGTCCTCTTATGGAAGTGGTGAAGCTGGTGCCCCATTTTTCTGTAGTGCAGAAGGATTAGAGCATCCTATGCATTTTTCCTATATTTTATACAAATAAACAAATATTTAGTTTGCTCTCCAAGTAAAGCATATAATATCTCATTAGGAAGTGATTTTCACTTTTTCATTTTTATTAAGGCCTCGTTTGGTATGCCGTACTGTACTGACTATTTCAATCGGATAGACTAATCTGTCCACCGGATAGACTGATTATTTAGTCGGGTGTTTGGTATTTTTCCGGATTAGAATGCCGACTATATTATACTGACCGGATTATATTATAGTAATTGACGAAATTCTTATATCTTAAATATTAATTATGTATGTCATTATTTTTATTATTATTTATTTTAATAATAATAATTATTACTATTTATTACATTTTTATTAATTATTTATTTTTAATTTTATCATTATTATTTATTAAAATATCATTATTTATTAATTATTAATTTATTATTAGTAGTATTTATTACTTTATTACTTTTTATTATTAATATTTACTAAATTAATATTTATTTTTATTATATTACTATTTATTATTATTATTATTATTATTATTATTATATTTTACAAGATTACTAGTTATCCGACTATTTAATACGGACAATTTCGAGCGTATTATTTTAGCGTGTCTGGACCGTATAAAAATATTCAACCGTATTAACTTATACGGTGACTAATTAATACGACTGGTACCAAACACAGGTTTCAGATTATTTAGCATATACAGACCGTAATACGGCGTACCAAACACATCCTTAGAGCTCTACTTTTTGTTTATATCCGTCTCTTATTTTGATGTACTCAATCTCACAAATCTGTTTAACCTACGCAAATTTTACACATAAACGAATGGAATTAGACGAAGCGATCGGATTCAATCAAAATGGAGGAAGTCCTGAATCGAGAGGACGAGAGAAATGAAAGAGTTGATAGTTTATTGACCTTGGGACTCCCATTCTCTTTTATTTTTACCTCTTTGTCCCAGGTATGTTTATGTATAAACGAGAAGTGTACGTGCAAACATTATAGAATTACAGGGTCACGTGTAAGGGGAACTTAAATGCTTGGTGGTCTGTTTAATGCAATTTGTGTCAGGGAATATAAATGTGAAAGGAGAGCTAAATAAACCTTGGATTCCATCATCCATCTAACTTTCATTCATTTTGAGGCACCTCTCTGCTCCTTCCCTCTTCGTTTTCTTTTTCGATTTTTCATCACAAAAGACATCTTTCCATTTTCTGAAATACTCAAATCCCTATATCTAATTTTTTTTTTTAAATGCCCAAAACCATCTGAAAAAAATACACAAGAATACCGTCACCTCAACTCTCTCCTAAAGTACCCATGTAACGACCCGGACCTTTAATTACAATTTAACGGTAATTTTGAGAAATTCCAAAATATATATGGGTAGGGTTTCTCTTTACTCACAGGATTGGCCAGTTGGGGTCTCTCCCATTCTCTCTCTTCCGGTGCAATGACCATACCTCCCCTTCGTGTAACCCATTTTAGGTAGTGTTGGATAATTCCGAGGCTAGGGATGGCTTCTTTGTGATCGTGCCAGTTGAATGGTGATAGCTTGAGAGCTCGATGGTGGTTGGACGTGGTGGGGTTGTAGATAGGAAAGTGGCAGGGAGGTTCATGGTCGTATTTGACCAAATCATGTACTTTTTCTAACTTAGAGTTCGGATTTGGAATCCTCTTGTCGAGTAGGGCAAGATCCATGTGTGAATCCCATTTTTAGTGGGAAATTTACGAAATCTGGAAAAGCTTGAATGGCTAACGTCAGCTGCCACCTTAGTACCACATGGCAGAGGGTGACACAGACACGTGTAAGGGTTCTTAGAGGTGTCAAGTTTTCGGGTGCCATGTTAGCACCATGTGGCAGAGGGTGACATGGACACATGGTAGGGTTGTCAGAGGTGTCAGGTAGAACTCCAGCGCCATATGACATGGTGTTAATGACATGTGGCTACTACATCAGCGCCACGTGGTAGGAGGGTGTCAGTGTCATGTTAGCACTGAGTCAATGCGCGTAGGCAATGTAACAGGCGTGTGGGTGCACGTAGGGTAATGTAGTCCGCGTATGGGAGCGCATTGGAAGTTCGTTGGACTTCTGCTAGTGCATGGTAGCGTATGGGGTCATTCCACAGCTCACGACGATGCGTGCCCCTAGGTTTCGACCTTCTAGATATATTTTTGGTGCTTTCGAGGCCTTTGATTGGTCATGTTACAAGCCTAGTTGTAGTAGGAGCATTTTGGTCATTTTTCACCTAAGGGAACTTTGGTAAAAGTGCGAGGAAGATTTTTTTTTCTTGGAGTTCTACTTATCTTGTAATGTTTTTATCATTTTGAAAATAGTGCACCGACTTAGAGGATGGAAAATGGGTTATATATACACATATATATATATATATGTATGTATATATAAATGAACATGCTTTTGGGTGATGTTTTTGTGTGTAAGTTTGTGAGGCTTTTCTCTTAAAACTGTGCAACCAACACGAGACTGAAAACACTTAGAGAGAAAAGCGAAAGTAGATGAGTGAAGGAAACACTGAGATAGAAAGGATAATAGTGAGAAGAGGTGAGAGCTCGAGAAGAAAAAGTCTAGTTTTGAAGGTGTCGTTGAGTTTTGGACATTGGAACTTGAAGCCAAGCTCAGTAGCAGTACATACAATCCTTAGCAAATTTTTGGGATTGAAAGGAAGGGAATTTGGATGTTGAAACCATCTGGATAACAGGAGTAACCGAAGACTGAGAGCATGTAATAACTTTGCGAGGTAAATTCTCAGTTTTAAATTCATAAATCCATTCTTAGTTTAGTTGAGAGAAGTTTGGTTGAAGAAGAAAGAAAAAAGATCGAAAACAATAAAATTAGAATTGGGTCGACCTGTTGGGTCTAGAAACCCAAAACCAAACGTTCTGGTCGACCTATCGCGAAGTTGAAAGAGATACTGACGTGGTACTGCTAACGTGGTAGCCATATGGCAGAGAGAAATCTGACAGCGAGCTGACGTGGCAGTGATGTAGTAGGTGACGTGGATGCCATATGGCAGCCACATGTCAGCTACATGGAAACCATATCAGCAATTGTCAGGCCATGTGGCACCATATGGCAAGACGAGTCAGCGTTGATTGTGTTGCGTATGCATGCACGTGGGGGCGTGTGTGAGCCCATGGCGGCGCATAGGAAGGCCGCCGACCCTCCATTGGCACGTGGAGGCGTGTGGGCACAAATTCTGAGACAGCGGTGTGTGTTTTATATTTTTTGACGTTCTGAATCCAATGATGGTGATTTCGAGGCAATCAGACATCGTCTCAGGGTAGTTTTAAGGGTTTGAATTGACACGACCCATCTTAATCCCCTCGGGATTATCACGGGATGTGCCATGCTCCCATTTGATACGAAGTGTCAGACAAGGGATAACTAAAAGCCACAGCCCATTCGGGGCCTCTAGAGGTCGGTGGAGGAGTGCGATGTCTCGGTCTCTGCTACAGTTCGCATCCGTGATCAACTTGAAGGGCATTAAAACCATTTAAAAACTATGAGTGGACGAAAATCAACAGTTAATAAAAAACACATTTCATAAAGATATTTATGCCCTTCACTAAAAAGTATGCATGCATTCGAAAACCAGTAATCAAACCATTCATGTAAATAAACCATTAAGGTCTTAGCAAAAAAACCGTAAATCCAAACATATGTGGGAACTTAGCCCAAAACCATAGAATACCAAAATGCGTAAGTCCAGATCCAAGTGGGCCACTGCCCAAATCCATAAACACAAAATTCATAACCATAAAAATACCATTTCAGTAAAATATATTTAAACCATCCTTGGAATCCCAGATGCCTAGCGTCCTAGAAGCTTGACGTCCCAAACGTCATATCTCACAGTAAAAGCAACGCGTGCTACTCGGGATCTCTCCGGGTCCATATCTCTGACATCCCAGATGTCCGACTTCCCAGACGTCTAATCATAGCAATCCTGCTCCTGAGTCACCATATGGTTCGGTCGCTCCGTGCAGTGACCCCTCGCAGGAAATGCACCGTGACTTCTCCAGTGTCCCAGAAACCTGGAGGAGACCATCCAAAGATCCTCGTATTAAGATGGTATATGGAAAACAGTTTTATAAATCCATTTCAAAACATCTTAAAGGGCCCTGCCCGAAATTTCCATAAAACCATCACAAATCCATAATTCCAAAACCATTTAGGGTCCCTGACCTGAAATCACATTTATGAAACATAAGGTCCCAGACCCGAAATCACATTTATAAATCAAAATTGGGCCTCATGCCCGATTTCGTAATTCAACTGGGCCCCCGGCCCGATCATGTAACTCAAATGGGTCTCAACCCGATTTTGTAAACCAACTGGGCCCCTGACCCTATAATATAACTCAAATGGACTCCAAGTCTGAGGGTTTCCAAAACAATTGGGTCTCATGCCCGAGTTCATATTTCTAATTCCAAAATCATTTCATCAAACCATCACCGAAACCACAAACACGTAAAACTACAGTAAAACCATAAACCTCGATATAGGTGCAAATACAAAAAATATCTCGAAATACGTGCAAATATGTAAATCACCAATACCACAATCATCATCATAGAAATCACATATGTAAAACATATAAAATGGTTATGCATGCATCATAGTTTAGAAAATAATGTCCACTCACAGATCGTCCTACGTTACTACCTCGATACGCGTGCCATACGCCTTTCCTAGCCACATCATTATCACCAAGACTTCCAAACCTGTCCAAACCATACTAGAGGGTTACTAACTGGCTCATTAACCTCTCATTGAAGTCCCGTAATTTTCTCGAATTTTTAAACGTATTTAAACTCGATCCTAAACCTTCGGACATCTCGAACTATATCAAAACGATATCTGATCGATACGAAACCAGTCCCAAAATGTTCGTTACATCAAAAGGATGATTTCATATGTTGTCCATGCCTCGAAAATAGGGCCAACGCACCCTCACACTCCGCCCATAGTCCATGCGCATGAAACCCACGCGCGCGGGACACTGTTCATCGTCTTCCTTGGTTAAATCGGTCTGAACCGGTTCTTTGTAATTCCAGTTCAACAGGACCGATGGGGCCCGTTTACCTTCAATTCTTACTTATTTTCACTCCCAATCATTCATATATCTTCATTTCAATATTTCTAGTCGATTTACGATTTCAAAATTGGAAATTTAGGCCGAGAACATACCTCCCCGATTCGAAGAACAACCGGCCAACCTCCTCCGTTGACTGTTCCCAGCTCCGACCACCATTCACCTCAACTTCAAGCCCAAACGATTTGTTTAACCCTCAGAAACCATTTCCAGTTGTTAGAATATGTCAACACACACTAAAACGAAGTTCACCATTTTCAAGCTAAAAAAGGTACCTCACGGGTTTTCAGGCCACCGTCCACGACGGTCCACGAAATCGATCCCATCCGACTCGTATGAGTCCCAACAACATCCTAGGGTCATCCAAATCGATCAACTAAATCGCAAGACCAAACTCACGATTCTTAAACCAAAACAGGGCTCAAGGGTTTTGGTTCCCAGCCACCACCGCTGTACACGACGGTCGACAACGATGCCACCATCATCATCGCATGCCCTCACACTTCAACTTTCATTCACAGGTTATTAGCATTAGGTGAGGTTTATAGGGGTTTATGGGTGATGGGGTTCACGGTTTAGCAGAAACGGTGAGGTTGCTCGATGATGAAGAAGATGATGATCAGATGAGAGAAATGAATGGTGAGGATGAGAGGGCTGAGGGAAATGAACAGCTGGGGTAAGAGATGTGGGTGTGTTTGTTTTTAAAGGATTTACAAATGGACCAATGGGAACAAGATCCAAAATTTAGGGGTCTCAAGCCATGGGATGAGTGACAAGCCATGGGATGAGTGACACTTGTCACTCATCTAAGGGCCCCATATAAAAATATCAGCCAATCTGATTAAAGTGATATTTAATGTGAATCCCGAGGCGTTAAATTCCCAATTTCGATCCCGTGACCATGACTTTCCCGTTCGACATTCAATTTCGACGTGCCGCCTGTCTACGTACTCGTAACGTCCCAATCTACGTAACGGTCCTTGGTCCTCATATGTTTGACTCCCCGGGTCAAAATTCAGTATTTTGCCCAAGTTCAGGGGTAAAATAGTCATTTTACATTGTCTGTATGATTTCTCTCGATTAATCCCCGATTAATCATACTAAATCCATAATTAATTAATATTTAATCCCGATATTCGGGACAGTTTGTTACATTGAATTGTATGTTTCATGTTTAAAAATTCGTATTTAAATCCAAAGACTTAAGGATTTCATTGGGAAACTCCTTAGGGCTTTTATAACCCGACATTTATGATTGTGATAGGCAACACAACCTCTGGAGCTAGTGAGGAATGTGCAAATCGAGAATAACTACACAATAAGGATTGTGAGTGGAATTTTCCTTTCTTAAAATTATTAGGCATGCATATTTTAATTTGTTTTTATGTGATTTTGGTGTGGTTTGATTTATTATCATTTTTGTACGATTTTTGGTGATTTTACGGAAGTTGTTTTAATGCACGTTTTACGAGAAATTTGCATTTATTGTGTTCTGGGTTGTACTGGATTTCGACTTGGTTTTAGAATCGAGATGAGTTATAAGAATATTTTTTCTTGTTATTTGTGACGTGATATGTTGTGTTGGATAACCCTCTTCGGGATGCCAGTTTGGTTGGTCAATCTCAGACATCGAGATAAAACTCATTTTCCCAGGACTGACATTGTGGTGAGTAGTTCCAGACGTTGAGGAAAAGCTCATTTTCTTGAGACTAGGGTTGTGACGACTAAGGCATTAAGGTAAAGCTCCTTTACTTGAGTCGGTCTTCACTCAGACATCGAGGTAAATCTCATTTTCCCAAGTGATTAGTCTACCGATAGTGCATCTATGATATGATGATTTGGCTTACAGACATCGAGAATGAGCTAGTTATAAGTGTTTGTGGTTATGGTGTTTTGATATGGTTTTATGGTTGACTCTTTTTCTGGTTTTGTGGTTATGGTGTTTGTATTCGAGATTCTTATTCGTTAACTGCTTAATTACGATGTGTTGATGTTC
Organism: Prinsepia uniflora; assembly: GCA_032719365.1. Classification (NCBI taxonomy): domain Eukaryota; kingdom Viridiplantae; phylum Streptophyta; class Magnoliopsida; order Rosales; family Rosaceae; genus Prinsepia; species Prinsepia uniflora. The sequence continues at coordinate 7,830,232 of CM064868.1, read as the reverse complement.
CACGTGTATGCATAGTCTTATAAAATAGAGGGTATAATCATATGTGTTCTAAATCATGTTTTTAAATAGTTCTTTTAGTCCACTCACATGTTTTATTGGTTTCCTTTGCCCTCCAGGCCATAGCAAGAAGACGCGGATCTACCTGGTGATCGGAGGCATAAATTACACTGTGCACTCTTCAACTTATTAGGGCATGACTAAAAATTTTGAGTTGTACTATATAAAAAATAATGTAACGAACAGTGACACGACACATCCTAATCCCCCCAGGATTAATATGGGATGTGTCGTGATCTCGTCTGACACGAAGGGTCAGATTAGGGAAAATTCGAACCTTTAGCCCGACCGGCTTCCAGAGCACGCCAGGATCCGGTGGAGGAGTGTGATGTCTCGTCTCTATTACAGATCGTAACCGTGATCAACCTGAAGGGCATTAAAAAACAGAAAAGACTGTGAGTGGACGAAAAGTAATAGTTTAGTAAAACACATTTCTTAAAAGACTTTTATGCCCTTCACTAAAAAGCATGCATGCATAGAAAAACCATTTATCAAACCACATATGTTTCAATAACCATAAATAGGGTCTCAACCCCAAGTTCCATAAATTCAGTTCATACGGGTCCCTGCCCAAATCTATTTACACAAATTCATAACATAGTAAACATATGTGGGATCTCAGCCCAAATCCATTTATCATTCATAAAACACAATTTCGCAAATCCAAGAAATCATGTTTGTCATATATCATATAACCAATCCTGTCACGGTATCTAAAGCTACGCGCGTGCTACCCGGGGTCTCAAATCTCAAGTCTCCCCAGGGTCTACCCAGGTCAATGTCCACAGATCAATGACCCTCTCTGGGGGTTATAATTCATAATAGCCTTCCTGAGAGTAAGGTACCCAACGAGGGCGACTCCACTCAGTTAGTGCTCCGTGACTACTCCGGGGTCCACCCAGGCCAACGACCCTCCCCGGAGGAGAAAATCCATAGATATATAAGGATGGTATATGAAAAACCATTTGAAATCATTCTCAAAACCTTTCAAAGGTTCATGCCCGGTCCCCATAAACTGTCATGAACTAGAAATCCATTTATGGGTCCCCGACCTGAAATCACAATCGTAAACCACAACTGGGCCCTAAGCCCGAATTCATATACCAACTGAGCCTCGTGCCCGATTTCATAAACCAAATGGGCCTCGTGCCCGATATCGTAATCCAAATGAGCCTCGTGCCCGATACGTAAGTCAACTAGGCCTCGAGCCCGATACGCAAACCAACTGGGCCTCGAGCTCGATACGTAAACCAACTGGGCCTCCAGCCCGATGCCTTGTTAAATCAAATGGACTTCAAGTTCGAGAGTTCATAAATCAAATGGGTCTCGTGCCCAATTCCATATTTCCAAATCCAAAATCAATTCACGAATCAATTGGACCCTTAGCTCGATAACGTGACTAAAAGAGACTTCGAGTCTGAGGGTTTCCAAAACAAATGGGTCTCATGCTCGAGTTTACCTTTTCAAATCCAAAACCATTTCATTAAAACATTTCCAAAAACATAAGCACAGATAATCAGTGCAAAATCGTAAACCTTGATTTACGTGCAAATACGTAAATCGCCTCGAAATGCGTAAAATCATGTAAATCACTAATATCCAATTCATCATCATAGAATCATATATGTAAAACATATAAAAAATTTATGCATGCATCACAGTTTAGAAATCAAGGTCCACTCACAGATCGTCCTAAGTTGCCGCCTTGATTTGAGTGCCGTAAGCCTCCCCGGGTTAATCATCGTCACCGGGACTCCCAAACCTATCCAAATCAATCTAGAGGGTTACTAACTACCTTATTAACCTCTCATTGAAGTTTCGTAATTTTTCTGAATTTTTAATTATTTTTAAACTCGATCCTAAACCTTCGGATGTCCCGAACAATATCGAGACGGTGTCTGATCGACACGAAACCAGTCCCAAAATGTTTGTTACATCGAATAGGTTAAAAGTCATGTTGAAGTCATCTCCGAACTATGCTTCATGCGCCACTACCCGCCTCCCAAAGGGGCTGCGCATGAAGCCCACGCGCATACTGTTCATCACCCCTAACCTTGCGACAAACCGGGTTCACTGTTTTTTGAACCGGACCAGACCGGCCTGGATCGGCGTGATCAGTTCAGTGTTCAAACCTTCACAGTTTCGATCCTTTTCATCCCATTTTAATCATAAACTTTTGGTCTTAATCCTAGGAACCTATCTATATGATCAAAACAAGGAGAAAGGGAATAAGACTTCACCTTTTGATTGAAACAGAAACCGGTCACCTGCAGCCTCTCACTGCCGTCGTCTTTGACCACCTCCAACCTTGTAACCAGTCCCATTCGACTCTCACAACCTCTAGAAACAAGTTCCAATCATTAAACACGATTGAGGGCCATCAAAACTCGATTTCCAAAATTCAAACCAAAACTCACCGTTTTGGTCATCGGCCGCCTCTGACCACCAAGCTCCTCGAAAACGATCCCAAAGCATTCGTCTGAGTCCCAGGAATGCTTTAGGGTCACTCAGCTCGATCGAGCACGCCACAAAATGGTTTCCCGAACGTGGGTTCAAAACGGTCTACGGTTACCCCGTCGTGGCCACCGTCGTGGCTGCTACCTTCAGCGCTTCGCCGGTTCTCAGTCTTTCTAGTCCCTCACTCACTCTCTCAGTCCTCAAACACAACCCAGATGCTAATATGGTGGTGGGGTGGTGTGTTTGTCTCTCGGTTTTTAGAAGCACAGAAGGAGGAAGATGAAGATATTTGCACGGATTGAAGGGGGGAGGGAAGGTGAGTTTGGTGTGATGATCAAATGAGTAAACGGAGAGGATGAGGGGTGTGAGGGAATGAAGGGATAAGATTGAGAGAGAGTGGGTGAAGGAAACTATAAAATAATCCCAAAATTAATATTTTAATCCTAAACCCACCAATCACATTTTAGATCCATAATTTAGGGTTAAAGACCAATATGATGAGTGACACTTGTCACTCATCCAAGGGTCCCACATTAAAAAGTCAACCAATCAGATTTAGCCAAGTGTTTCCGCCTCGTAATACGTGCATAGTCCAATCTAACTTCCGATGACCATAACTTCTCCGTTCCACGTTCGATTTCGACGTGCCGCCTGTCTACGGACTCGTGACGTCCCGATCTACGTCACGGTCATCGGCCCTCGTATGTTGACTCCCCGAGGAAAAAGTCAACATTTTGCCCATGACCAAGGGCAAAATGGTCATTTTACACCGTGCAGTCGATTTCGCCCAACTAATCACTAGTTAACCTCACTAATCCTTCATTAGTCACTAATCTAATCCTAGAATTCGGGACAAGTTGTTACAAACTGTCCCAAATTTCGGGATTAGATTAGTGGTTAATGAAGGATTAGTGAGATTAATCGGTGATTAGTTAAGTGATTTCGACGTTTGATGGAGAAGTTATGAGGCTCGGAAGTGTAGGGACAGTTTGGTAATTTAGCCTAAAGGGTAATTTGGTCATTTGTTTGCATTGGGAAGTGTGCCCAATTGAAGTGGGACACTTGTCTCCTCTCTAGAAGGCTATGGAAGCTGGTACAACCGCCTCATTTGGTTTTTTAAAAAGGAAGAAGTCGTGCAAGTGTGTGTTTGGTTAAGGTGAACCGAGTGGGAGAAAACAGAGTATGATGTGTGTTCATGAGCCCAAAACTCCCTCAAATCTCATCGAATGCCCATGATATGTGAATGAAAAAGGGAGAAGAAGGTGAGACAAGTGTGGTGGTGCCACCGTAGTGAGCCGTCGTGGACGGTGGCCATGGAAACTGCGAAAGGTACGTTTGGTAATTTGGACATGGTAGTTCATGATTCCTTGGTTTTTGATCGATATTTATGATTGGAAAACTTTTCTGGAGGTCGTACAAGTCGATTGAGACCAATTTCGTGGCTTGAGGAGGCCAACAGAGGCCGGAATCGTGAGGAACAGATGATGAGTTTCCGAGTTCTCTGTTTAATGATCTAATAAGTAAGAATTGATGGGTTTTCATGATTTTGAAACCGTAGATCGAGTCTAGAGACTAGGACGAAGCTATAGGCATTGGAATGATCGAAAACGGAGAAGAAAGGGGTGAAAATCGGTCACGCCGATTCGGTTGGATCGGAAACCAGTGGATTGGGCCGGACCGGGTTCAACCGAGGTTGAAGATGAACAGTATCGACGTGTGGCTCCCACGTGCAGTGCCTTTGGGCGGAGCGTGAGGGCGCATGGACCCTCAGTTTGAGGCACTGTCAACATGAATTTTTAAGTATTCTATATAACGAACATTTTGGGATTGGTTTCGAGTCGATTAGACATCGTTTCAATATAGTTCGGGTTGTCCAAAGGTTTAGGATCGAGTTTAAATATGTTTAAAAATTCGAGAAAATTACGGAGATTTAATGGAAGGTTATTGAAGTAGTTAGTGACCTTAGAATGTGATTTGGATAGATCTGGGAGTTCCGGTGATGGTGGAGTAGCTGGGAAAGACGTATTGCACACGTATCGAGGCGGTAGCGAGGATGGTCTGTGAGTGGACTTTGCTTTCCAAATTATAATACATGCATAACTCTTTTATATGTTTTCTATATATGATTTCTATGCTTATGATTGCGATATTTATGGTTTACATATTTGCACGTATTTCGACGAGATTTATCGTATTTACACGTATTTCGAGAATATGGTTTTATGCTATGCTTTGATGATGATTTTGATGGATGATTTTATACTGTTTATACATATTGTGTTTTGTTAATGATTTGATGATATGATATTGGGTTTGAATGTGTATTCGGGTATGAGACCCATTGCGATAAAATATGATTTTGAATTTCGGTTTTAATATGATTTCTGGATTTGGATTCTGGTTTCAAAATAATGATTTCAGATATGAATTTATGGATTTGGATTTGATAAAATGGTTTTGAATTCGATTTGCTAGATCTGGTTTTGGGTTTAAAGACCCGGTGATTGAATGTGACGGGGGAGGGCCCTATATGTGATTTAAGTTTAAAGACTCGTGAGTTTAAAGACTCAGTTATTGATTTCCCCCGAGGCTTGTTATTGAGTTTAAAGACTCGTGAGTTTAAAGACTCGTGAGTTTAAAGACTCGTTGATTACCGGGAAGTCCTGATTGAATTTAAAGACTCAGATTGATATTAAGTTTAAAGACTCGTTGATATGAGATCCAGTAGGTTCGATTGATTGAAATGTCTTTTTTTTTTTGTTTTTTGGATTTCTGTGGTATAATGATGGTATCATGATGGTTTTCATATGGGTTTAAGATGTTTTGGGTCGTGATCCAGATGATTGGATTTACGGTTTTACCCTTGATTTGAATCTTTGATTTTTGGGCTGAGTTCCCGTATATGGTTTTGGGCTAAGGCCCAGTGGTTTGAGAAAGGAAATATTTTTGAGTTTTATAAATGGTTTTATTATCTTGAAAAATGAAATGGTTTTTAAATACATGCATTGGTTTTTACGTGGAGTGTATAAATTTCTTTTCTAATAAAATGTATTTGATAAACTTATTTATTTTTGTCCACTCATAGTCTTTTCTGGTTTTTCAATGCCCTTCAGGTTGATGTAGATGCGGGCTGTTGGTGAGACTGAGACATCACACACGATCCACAGTGGTTTCTGGGCACTCTGGGAAGCCGAAAGTTGTTTTTGGACCCTTGACCTGAGATCCCTTGTCTCGTCTGCAGGTCACATGCAGGTTGGACGGGTGTCTGGCCTTCGTGTCGCACGTGGGTTAGACGGGAGTATGACACATCCCTTAATCCAGGGGGTTGAGGATGGGTCATGTCAAATAATATAAATGATCCCTTGTCTGACAGTTGGTAGATCTTTTTAATGTTAGTATTACCATGGAGTTGTATTGGTTTCTGGTGTTAACTATTAGCGGGAGCAGAATCTTACTGGTCATCGGGAGGGGTCCAGTCATTAGATAAATTTTCCCAATGAATATTTGGATTTCGTAGGACAAACTTTATAATTTAGAAATAAACAATAAATATTTTAATAATTTTTTAATAAAAAATATAATAATTAAAATAAAATTTATTTTTAAAGAAATATAATTAAAATAAATACAAAAAAATAATACCATTAAAAGAGGAAAATATTTTACATAAATAAAAAGAAATTAAGCCCTATCTATCTAAAATTCTGACAGTTCTTCTAAGTGCTAGTCGATTTCCTAGGCCTGATGATGAGTCTGTGCCTTGACTTGGGGATGTAATGGCATCCTACTCGCATGCATTATCCCAAACACAAGCTGAAGGGTGGACTAGACGTTTGCATAGGCCTCCTCGAAGGTAGCATACTTTGTCTAGGCGACCAATAAGCCAGTTTCGAGGTTCACAAAATTGGTCTAGAACTCCTTGAACCTCTAGATTTACTTGTTGGATGCTTGAGAAGAACTTGTACATCCAGTTGAGACATCCCAAATAATTGCATCTACCGTCCCCGATATTATTATTCATGGACGTTTCCCCAAGTGTTTCTCCAGAATGTCCACCAACCGAGTAGGAACTAGTAGATGTTGCGCCAATAGGACATCCAGCTACTATGGTAGCTCACCCTACATAACCTCCATGTCTCGTTACATCTCCTACTACAAATTCGAATAAGTAATTATACAAAAATATAATTTGGATGTTGAGAATTATAATTTAAAATGAATAAAGAAGATTACTTACTTAAATCACGTCGGCAACCAGGTCTCCATGGAAAGAGTAGATTTACCACCGAACCTCCAACTCCGACCACATCGACTTGGATTTTTACTTATCATCATGTTGGTATGCATAGGATCTTGACCCCGTGTGGTGCTCGTACTTCTTCTCGTTACATTTTATTGGCACTTGATATCCACTATTCATTAGCAAAAACAAAATTAGATAAAAAAAATAATGAAAAAAATTCCTATTTTCAACACATACCACTAAGGGTCTCAAAATGGGTACACGACTATCGCCACTTCATCGACCGATGAGGCACCAAGTACTCAGATGGAGGATTCACAAGGGCATATGTCGGGGATGGCTATCTCAAGCAATACAAATGAAATGCATATTATCATCAGCGGCGGAGCCAACATGGGCTTAGGGATTCTTGGGTTCCACTGGATTTTGTATATTTTAGTGTAATACATCACCGTGTTCTAGTTCAGTATTCTAGTATTTTGACTTGGAGGGGTCGATCTGCCAAACTCCATTTCCTAACTCTAAAACCTGAATTACACATCGCTAACATGAGCACGTTAACATTAAATTTGGACTAGGCACAAAAGAAAATATTCAAAGTCCTCGCGAGAGGCATAGAAAAGAACAACGCAAGCAAGATGCCAACTTGTCCCACTTTCACTTGATCTCGAACTATGGTTCATGGGCCGCAATTCAGAACCAATCACTGACCTTGCCTAGTAGTAGTCTCTACTAGTGGCACACCTACTTGAAGGCAGCTAGAAGGCCAAGCCAGTAGGAACAGCTCGCTAAGGACAGACCCATGACAGTATAGCCCAAGGCTCCCAGCCTCCCCCCCATTCGCTCTACGTATTTATATTGCACCCCTTGCAACGAGTTGTAGCAAAGAGATCCCCATCACCCCAAGCACTCGTGTATCCGCTCAATCAGAAGCTTTCCACCGAATAGAGACCTTGAATTACGCAACAACAATTTTTTAGACACGAACAGTATCACCAACAAGTTAGTGAGAATTCACAAGTGGACTTTTATTCTTTATTTGCACTTCACAATAAAACACATTCACATTAAAATGTATATATATATATATATATATATATATATATCTACCATGCATTTGACCTCATTCTACCTCCAGCGTATTCATGTTCAAAATTAAAAAGTCAATATACATATATATATATATATATGTATATATTATTTATATACATAGTCTGCCCAAATAGTCTTCGCCCTTCATGCTAGTTGGCCAATCATTTCAATTTAATTTGATCAAGTAATTAAACAATTACTAATTCCTTGTTATAGATGTTGGAAGGAATTATACAAATAATATATATAATATATATTAACAGGACCCGTCCCAAATCCCCCCAGATTAACGTGGAACGTGCCTACTCCCGTCTGACACAAAGTGTCAGACTAGGAATAATTTCGTCCTTAGCCCAACCGGGACTACCAGAGAGCGCCAGGATCCGGAGGAGGAGAGTCATGTCTCGGTCTCTACTATAGCTCGCATCCGCTATCAACCTGAAGGGCATTTAAAACATCAAAAGTTGTGAGTGGACAAAACAAATATTTTTAATAAAAACATTTCACAAAAGATATTTTTGCCCTTCACTAAAAACATGCATGTATTCGAAAACCATTTATCAAAACATTTACAAAACCAATTGGGCCTTGGCCCGAAACCGTAAATTAATACATGGGGACTCAGCCCCAAAACCAATCATGTGGGCCTCAGCCCAAAACTGTTCTTGGTGAAAACCAACCATAGAACACGGGGTCTCAGTCCCAAACCATTTTCCAAAACATAGAACACGGGGTCTCCACCCCAAACCACTTTCCATAAGAAAACCTCATATATATATATATATATATATATCAAATACATATATACAACCCATCCTCGGCATCAGACATCTCTGATGCCAACTCGGGGCACATAACCCCTAGGGAACACATCCCCGATATATGTCGGGATTCATCTCTATACAAGTGTGCACACTACTCGGGATCTCACTCCGAGTCTACCCCCAAGAATTATCCATCTGGGAGACTCTGTCCAACTTCCAGGATCTACGCTGCCTGGATGACTATCTTTGGATCAAGTCTGAGTATCTCTCCAGAATCTGGTCCTGGACAACATCATAACTCCCACTTCTAGAATGGGCTCCTTATGGGGATACTCATTCCAAGTAGTAGATCGTGACTCTCCAGGTCGACATCTGAAAGAGACCAATCACCCATGTGGAGGGTTTATACATTTCAAATACTTTCTTTCTCAAAACATATTTCAACTGGGTCTCATACCCCAATCTCAACAGGATTCCTCGAATCCGATTCAAATCCATTTTCACAGGCCTCAGCCTAAATCCTCAATTCAATAGGGTCTCAAACCCGAATTCTCATTTCATAACCAAACTGGGACTTAAGCCCGATTTCACGATCAACAGGGCCTTAAGCCCGATACGACAATAACGGGGCCTCGAGTCCGATTTCACGATTAACAGGGCCTCAAGCCCGATACCATAAATCAACGAGGCTTCGTGACAGGACCCATCCCAATCCCCCGGGGATTACAGTGGAATGTGCCTTGCTTCCGTCCAACAAGAGGTGTCAGACAAGGGATAACCAAGAGCCACTGCCCAACGGGGCATCCAGAGTGCGCAAGGATCGATGGAGGAGGTGTGCAATGTCCCAGTCTCTGCTACAATCGCATCCGTAATCAACCTGAAGGGCATTAAAACCAAAAGCTGTGAGTGGACAAAAAACCAATAAGTTCATCAAATACATTTATAAGACATTTATGCCCTCCAATAAAAACATATGCATGCCACGAAAACCAGTAACCAAAACGTTTGCTCAACCGAGCCATTAGGGCCTTAGCCCAAAAACCGTTAACCAAAAACCAAGTGTGGGAACTCAGCCCAAAACAGTGGAATACCACAACCATACATATTAAAACCATGTGGGCCACCGCCCAAAGCCATAAATATAAATCCATAAATCCAAAACCATTTAGGGTCCCTGACCCGACATACCATTTCATAACCAATAATCCATTTTTACCACATAACACTTATCCAACCGAAAAGCCATTTCATAGATCCATTAATCCATATTTTACCATTACCATCACCAGCATCCCAGATGCTTAGCGTCCCAGACGCTAGACGTCCCTGACGTCATATCTCACGGTTTCATAAGCTACACGTGCTGCCCGAGGTCTCTCCGGGTCCATATATCTGACATCCCTGATGTCTGACGTCCCTGACGTCAATCATAGCAATCCTGCTCCTGAGTCATCATACGGTCTGGCTGCTCCGTATAATGACCCCTCGCAGGAAATGCACCGTGACTTCCCCAGTGTCCCAGACATCTGGAGGAGACCATCATATATCCTTGTATCCAGATGGTATATGGAAAACAGTTTTATTAAATCCTTTTATCACATCATTACAATGGGCCCTGCCCGAAATTTCCATAAAACCATGTAATTCCATTTAGGGCCCCTGACCCAAAATCACAATTATTAAACATAGGGTCCCTGACCCGAAATCACATTTATAATCCAACTGGGCCTCATGCCCGATTTTATGAACCACTGGGCCCACGGCCCGATTTGTAAACCAACTGGGCCCGCATCCCGACTTATAAACCCACTGGGCCCACGGCCCGAATTCGTAAATCAACTGGGCCCCTGGCCCAATAACATAACTCAAATGGGTCTCAGCCCGATTTCATATCAACTGGGCCCCTGGCCCGATTTCATTAACCAACTGGGCCCCCGGCCCGATTCTCAAATGGACTCCAAGTCCAAAATTTCCAAAACAAGTGGGCCTCAAGCCCGAGTTTATATTTCCAATTTCAAAACCATTTCATCATATTATATCCAAGTCATAAATATGGAAAAATCCATGTAAAACCGGAAAACCTCGATTTACGTGCAAGCACGTAAATCGCCTCGAAATACGTGAAACCGTACAATTTACCAACAATCAAATCAACATAATACAACCAAAATCACAATCCATATAAAACAGTTAGGCATGCATAGAATTTATAAAACCAAAGTCCACTCACAGACCGTTTTAACGGTATGCCTCGATACGCGTGCCACCGGCCCTCCCGGGCCACACCACTATCACCGGGACTCCCAATCCTGTCCAAATCACATTAGAGGGTCACTAACCTCATCATTAACATCCTATCAAAGTTCCGTAATTTTCCCGAATTTTTACTTATTTTTAAACTTAATTTAAAACCTTCGGACATCCCGAACAATATCGAGACGGTGTCCGATCGACACGAAACCAATCCCAAAATGTTCGTTACATTAAATAGGACAGAAGTCATGTTGACCTCACCTCGAGATTCGTGTCCACACTCCGTCACGCGCCGCCGTGAGTGGCTGCGCGTGAAACCCACGCGCCTGCTACAGTGTCACCAGCCCAACCCGTTTGTCTGGTAAACGGGTCCAATTAACCCGCGAGACGACCCGGTCCCAATCCTATCAATTCGACCTTAAATCTTCCAATTGATCATTCAGTTAGTTTCTTTATAAGTTAAATTAAGGTTCTGTAACGTTGATTACACAAAACATTACCTACAATTCCACGATTCAACGATGATCCACGAAGAACACCCGGTTACTGTGCAATCATGGAACTTCCACAATGACCACCGATTTCATCCAATTGATGAACCCAGAAGCATCAACGGATCATGAGAAACTATTTCCCCTCATCAATTACACCGTTTGATCGCTCCAAGATCACGACTCGACCTTCAAACTCCATTACTGTCACCCGGTCAGTTCAGAGCCAATTGGTGGCCAAATCTTTTCGTTCTTTCGACGAAACTGATCGTAGGGATCCCAGGAAGCTGAATGTAACCTCTAATTCGATCCTCACGGCCCTATGATTTGATTTCGAATTTCCCTCCCAAACTCAATTTTCGGTTTTTGCTTCAGCCCCCCTCCACACTCTGTCTCCCGTGTTTCTCTCAGTTATCACAGTTTTCATACTCACTCAATTCTCACAATTTTGCTGTAAGAAATCAGCCAATTCCCCCATCCCTCACACTCAGTTGCTCACGGGTTCAAAGACACAGAGAAGGAAAATTAGGGGGATTAATTAGTTGAGATTAATGGTGATAATGAGGTTGTAATGATGATGTAGGGAGACATGGATCCGGTTTTAGGGCTTAGATTAGGGGATGGGTGACACTTGTCACTCATCCAGATGTGCACAGTCATCAGTTACTATTCATTATTATATTATTATTTTAATCCGAGCCTCGGTTCGTTAGTTCATTTCCTTGACCATAACTTCGTCGTCGAATCTCCGATTTCGACATGCCGCCTGTCGTTGGATTCGTATCGACGATACCTACGTAACGGTCCTTGGCCCTCGTCCATCGGACCTCCCGGTCAAAAAGTCAACATTTGACCCCAATTGACCAAATTACCAAAATACCCCTCGACTTTCGAACCTCATAACTTTCTCTACGAATGTCGGAATCGAACGTGCCACCTGTCTATGAACTCGTGACGTCCCGAACTACGTCACGGTCATCGGTCAAAGTCTGTTTGACCGCCCGATCAAAAAGTCAACATTTTGCCCACGACCAAGGGCAAAACGGTCATTTTGCACATTTTGTCCGATTCCGCCCTACTAACCACCGTTCAACCTCACTAATCAAGATTAAACACTAATCTAATCCCGGAATTCGGGACGGGTCGTTACACTTCGAGCCTAATTTCACAATCAACAGGGCCCTAAGCCTGATGCCACATTCAAAGGGGCCTCAAGCCTGAATTCGTAAACACACGGGGCCCTCGACCCGATCGTATAACTCAAATGGGCCTACATCCCGATTTCTCATCAAATCAAGTGGACTCCAAGTCCGAGAGTTCGTAAATCAAATGGGTCTCATGCCCGATTTCGTATTTTCAAATCCAAAATCCGTTCATCAAATCATCATTGAAAACGCAATACGCAAAGGTACGACATAAAACTGAAAACCTCGAAAAGTGTGCAAATATGTCGATCCTAAGCTACCACAAACAAATGCACTCATGGCATCCTAAAACATGTTCTAAAAAAATTATAAAACATTTATGCATGCATCAGTTTAGAAAAAGGGTCCACTCACAGGCTTTCCGAAGCCGCGCCTCGATACGCGCGTCATAAGCCTCTCCCGGGCCAATCATTGTCTCTGGGGCTCCCGAACCTGTCCAAATTAATTTAGAGGGTTACTAACTACTCAAATAACCCCTCACTAAAGCCCCGTAATTTTTAACTATTTTTAAAGTCAGTCCTAAACCTTTGGACGTCCCAAACTATATCAAAACGATGTCCGATCGACTCGAAACTAGTCCCAAAATGTTCGTTATATCGAATAGATGATTTCACATGCTGGAAGTTTCCCCAAACTCCCCACCACGCGCCATCACGCGCCGCCCAAAGGGGCTGTGCGTGTGGCTCACGTGCTAGTGCACAGTATCACCATCAACCTCTTGACGGCTGGTCCAGCCGGTTCACTAGTTCGGCCGGTCTTGGACCGGCGTGACCGGTCTAGCCTCCTAAACCATCCATTTTCATCCTTTTTCCTCCTAATTGATTCCATTCTTCTTATTTCAATCCTAGAAATCTATTTGTGTAATCAAAACCACCTAAAACCTACAAAAACCCAGGGGTTTATTTTCCTCCTCACGGTTCGAGTTTCCCAGATTTTCCCCAGGTCAGCACCACCCCTCTCAGCCATAAAAAATAGTCCCTAATCACTCCTAACAACCTAATAATCCTTTCCCCATCAACTAAAACCAGCCCTAACGTTAAAATCGCAAAAACAAGAAAAATGGGCATAACCAGGTTTCAGGTTTACCTCTACACCTCCGCCGTCCACGGCAGCCATGTCCTCGGTTATCCACCACCATCACGTCCTTAACCTACTCTCTGGCTTCACACACGATCAGATGGGGAGAGGGGTTTGGATTGGGTTCGAATGGGTTAATCGGGTTTGTGGGAAGATCGAATGATGGAAGGGAATGGGAAACAGATGCATGTATGTGATCATACTGGGCAATGGATGAGTGACACTTGTCGCTCATCCATTGGGCCAGAAACAAAATATCTGGGGCCCACGATAGGACAAAAGTCCACTTGCCTTGTAAAACGTACCATTCCAAATAGTTCCCTAGAACTTCAGTGAATCGTAACTTTTATGTCGAATGTCTGAATTCGACGTGCCGCCTGTCTATAGATTTGTATCGACTCAACCTATGTAATTTTTCTCGGCCCTCGGCCATTGGACCTCCAGGGCCAAAAGTCAACTTTTTGCCCTCGTTCAGGGGAAAAATCGTAATTTCGCCCTGAACGTCCGTTAATCCTCGTCTAATCCGTCATTAATTCTTAATTAATACCGATAATTCAGGACGGGCCGTTACAACTTCCCCTCTTCAAGAATTTTGTCATCGAAATTCAAACTGACCCTATTCCACAACCAAACTGTGGAATCCCACCATGTCCCCTCTACTCGGTTACTCTCATGTAAACATACACATCTCTCACAACCACCATACTCGTTGGTATTCACAGTTATCGGAGCCTCCAAAGCTCTAATTCCTTCTTGATAACTACACGTTAGCTCGTACGTCTCACTCGAGACAGCGTCGACGTCTCGCCTGTCACTCACTTTTTCCAGGTCCACTCCTAACAAGTTGTCGTCCAATCGGATTTTCAGCCTGACGACGTTCTTTATCCGACAATCAGGTTGATATCCTATTCAGCCTCTGATTCTACCATCACAATGGCACGAATCCCATCTCGCAGGTCATCCTCAAACCTACGCCGCAGGTTAATTCGACCTCGCCTATACTCTCACGAATCAACTCTCTTATTTCCCATACTCCAAGCTGACTCTCCTCAGAGTCCCATCAATCCATATCAATCCGAACGCATCGAATACCGATTAAATCCATTACCACCATAGGTCACAACCATTGAGACAAGCCGACAACTCCCGACTCCATTGTGCTTTCGCTGCGCTACTCTAATCTCAACTCACTCTCGAGTCCTCGTCATGTATCTCGCAACACTCAGTGATCTCCGCTGACATCTAGACTCACCTCGAGTCTCAACTGTCGTACTACTCCTACTGTCGACACATAGACGACGTCTCACCCATCCCGGCTGTATCTGGATCTTAGATCGAATACTCATCTCAGTAGGAAGCACACACAGACACTAGGGTTCCTCTGGCCCACACGGCCCCAAGCTCTGGCTCATCAAATATCCAAACCCTCTTCATCGACTCTGCTTGAGCACACAGTATTCGATGTCCAATCGAGTCATCACTATGTCGGAACACATCCAAACATAATCCTCGTCGAACTGTCACCAACCGGATAGTAACGACCCGTCCTGAATTTTGGGATTAGATTAGTGACTAATGAAGGATTAGTGAGGGTAATCGGTGATTAGTTGACAAAATCGGACGAATGATCCAAAATGACCATTTTGCCCCTAGTCGTGGGCAAAATGTTGACTTTTGATCCTAGAGGTCCGATGGTCGAGGACCGAGGATCGTTACGTAGATCGGGTCGATACGAATCCATAGACAGGTGGCACGCCGGAATTGAACGTCGAACAGGAAAGTTATGGTTCACGAAAATTCGAGGAAACTATTACACGATTTACGAGGTAGATTACTTTTGTATCCTGGTGGGCCCAGATATTTAATTTCTGCCCAATGGATGAGTGACAAGTGTCACTCATCCCATTGGCCCATAACCCCAATTTGTGGTTCTAAAATGTGATTGGTGAGATTTGGATTAAAATAATATTATTTTAATTATTTTATAATTCTCACTCCTCTCATCTCTTAATCCCGGCCATCCATCCTATCCTTCCCCTCTCATCTATGCCTTCCATCTCCCATCTCTGTACCATCATCTTCTTCTTCTTCTGTTTCTCTTCAAAAACCCGAACACCATTTCTTCCTCTCTAAACCAGAAAAACACACGACACACCACCCCAACCACTATACTTACATCCACACGTTCATGTGAAGAACGGTGAGAGACTGAGAGTGACGAGGATGGTGGCCCATGGCGGTCCACGGCGGGGGTGAGTCAAACTGAACTTGAGGACCCTTTTTATTTTCAAAAATTGAAGGTTGAGTTTTAGTCATGGTTTCGAGTTCCTATTGATCCTAACACAATCTAGGGACCTAGGTGAGTCGAAGTGGATCGGTTTCGAGGGCTAGGACGGCCGGAGGCCACGGTGGTGGAGGTTTGCAGGTGGCCGGTTCATCCTTCAGTCGTGGAGGTAAGATTTCGACCCGTTTTTCCTGTTTTTAATAGCCGGATTGATTAGGTTTGTTGTTAGGAACATTTATGAATAAAAATGGGAAGAAATGGATTGAAAACAAGTGAGAAATAAGATTGGACCGTGACCGCCGGTTCAGTTGGACCGAACCGATCTCAACCCGATCGGCTAGAGGTAGGGGTGATGAACAGTGCATGCGTATGGCTCTCACGCGCAACCATTTTTGGCGGTGCATGCGACCGCGTGGTGGGTCTTTTGGGTTAGTGTTCAACATGTGAAATACTCTATATGATGTAACAAACATTTTGGGACTAGTTTCGTGTCGGTCGAACACCGTCCCGATATTGTTTGCCGTGTCCGAAGGTTTAGGATCGAGTTTAAAAATATTTAAAAATTCGGAAAAATTACGGGGATTTAGTAAGAGGTTAATAAGGTAGTTAGTAACCCTCTAAAGTGATTTGGACAGGTTTGGGAGCCCTAGTGTCGGTGATTAGCCCGGGAGAGCCGTATGACACTCATATCGAGGCGGCAGCTCGGACGGTCTGTGAGTGAACCTTGTTTTCTAAATTGATGCATGAATAAATGTTTATTATTTGTTTTAATACATGTTTTGTGATGCCATGAGTGCATTTGTGTGTGTTCACGTATTGGCACGTATTTCGAGGTTTTAGTCATATACGGTGCTTATACGTACTATGTTTTCTACGATGGTTTAAATGAAATGGTTTTGGATTTAAAAAGGATAAACTCGAGCATGAGATCCATTTGGTTTTGTCTTGGGCATGTGGCCCTATTGGTGACCTACGAGTCTGAGTCGTGGTCGCGGCGAGTGCTATGTGCACGATGACGGACGATACGACGCTCGCCTCCGAACTGGGATGTGTTCCTTCTATAGAGGTCACGATGCATGTACCGTTGTCGAGTAGCCACTGGAGGCTCGACTTCGGAGTGCTGACGGTTCAGGATATCGATTAGTAATGGGTGCACCATGAGCTAGAGGTGGTCGCGTCAGTTGATATGTTCACGGCGACATACCGGGATTGA
This sequence comes from Prinsepia uniflora, assembly GCA_032719365.1. Taxonomy (NCBI): domain Eukaryota; kingdom Viridiplantae; phylum Streptophyta; class Magnoliopsida; order Rosales; family Rosaceae; genus Prinsepia; species Prinsepia uniflora. Next base: position 7,813,096 of record CM064868.1, on the reverse strand, counting down.
GAGCGGTCCTGGACGAAAGGTTGCACGCATCACTATAATCGGAATCGTGACTGACCCTGAGATATCAGGCACAATGCCCAGTTGAGTCATGAGTTCGGGTTTGAGGCCCAGTTACTTTACGTTTATGATTTCGGGTCGAGGACCCCAAATGGATTTTCGGATTCATGACGGTTTATGGGGACCGGGCATGAATCCCTTGAAAGGTTTTAAGAATTTTTCCGATATATATATATATATATTCATATACCTTCGTTATTTGGATTGTCTCCTCCAGGGAGGGTCGTTGGCTTGGATGGACCCCGGAGTAGTCACGGAGCATTAACTGAGTGGAGTCGCCCCCAATGGGTACCTTACTCTCAGGAAGGCTTATGGATTATAACCCCCAGGGAGGGTCATTGATCTACGGACATTGAACTGGGTGGACCCTGGGGAGACTTGGGCTTTGAAACCCCGGGTAGCACGCGCATAGCTTTAGAAATCGTGACAGGATTGGTTATGTGATTTATATGTATATGTTATGTGATATATGATGTACAGGTTTTAGGCTGAGTCCCACATGGATTTGGGCAGTGGCCTGTATGATTAGTTTCATTTACGTTTTTGGGCCAAGGCCCTATTCGTTTGATAAATTGGTTTTCGAATGCATGCATGCTATTTAGTGAATGGTACAAACGTCTTTTCTTATAAAATGTTTTTAGAAATTCTTTGTTTTGTCGACTCACAGCTTTTAATGTTTTGGCTGCCCTTCAAGTTGATCGCGGATGCGGGCTGTAGCAGAGACCGAGACATCACATACCTCCTTCGGATCCTGGAGTATTAACAGGACCGTCCCCTGAGGAACATTGATAACCGTGCCCGGTCCTGCTCCCGTCTGGCAAGTCAACTGAAGTTCCCAAATTACCCTCAGCACTTGCCAAACAAGGGATAATCATACATGTGCCCACTCATGCCTCCACCTCCCAATCAGCCTCGATCATCGTGCCACGACCTGTAGGGTCAATAAAACATAAAAGGTGGGAGTGGACAAAAGTAGATAATCGTTCAGAAAACAGTTTATAAGAAATTACAGAAAATACATTTCTACCCGCCACGTAAAACCAATGCATGCATTCGAAAATCATTTCATAATCCATTTCATTTCCAACATAAGAAAACCATGTATGGAAACCAAAATCATTTCCTTTTTCTCAAACCTCGGGCCTTAGCCCAAAACCATAAACACGAGGCCTCAGCCCAAAACCATGAAACAAAATCCAAGTACAAGAACATAGCCCAAAATCCATAAAACCATATAAACCGGGCCACTGCCCAACACCTCCGAAAACATCGGAATTCAACAGTAAACCACAAGTCAATCAATCTGTTGGATCTCAATCACCGAGTCTTTAAACTCACATATATTAGGCCTTCTCGGGATATCAACGAGTCTTTAAACTCAAAACACAATCAATAGGCCTAGGGGGATATCACAAGAACCGAGTCTTTAAACTCAAAAATATCAATCAAGGGCCCTCCCCCGTCACATCAATAAACCGGGTCTTTAAACCCAAAACCAGGTCCAGCAATAGTACCAGGTCTTTAAACCCAAAACCATGTGTAATTCACAGTAAATCCAGAATCCATCGTAATCCAAATTCCAAAACCAAATCCGAAATCACATTTTAATCGAAATGGGACTCATGTCCGAATTTCACGTTAAAATCCCAAATCATACTCACAACTCATAATCAAAACATGATACGTACAAATCATATAAAATCATCCATCAAACCATCATCAAAGCATAGGAGAAAGCATAGTCTCGAAATACGTGCAATTACGTATTGCATATCGAAATACGTGTAAATACGGATATCGTAATTACCATAATCATAAGCATAGAAATCATAAATATAAAGCATAGGAAACAATTATGCATGCATTGAAATTTAGAAAGCAAAGTCCACTCACACACCGTCCAAACGGCCCGCTTCCGAGCTGTACGTTTTTCCGTAAATTCCGAAAATCATAATTTCAGTCTAAAATCATTATCTAGGGTCACTAACACTTCAATATATTTCATATAATTTTCCCCAATTTTTCCGCGATTTAAATATGTATTTTAAACGTATATGAAAACTTCGAATGCACTGAACATTATCGAAACGACATCCGATATCCTTGAAACTAGTGCCAAAATGTTCGTTACATTAAAAGGAGAAAATTTCATGTTGAACTCACACCGAGATTCGGTCTCATGCGCCCCCAAGCGCCGCCGTGAGTGGCTGCGCGTGAAGCCCACGCGCTGCTACAGTGTAGGCACTGTTCATCGTTCTCACCCGACTGTCTGCACTTGGGTCTTTCGACCCGCGATACGACCCTACTTGTTCTCCTGCAATTCGACTACGATTCTTGCAATTCTTTCACCGAATTCCATTTATTCTAGCTTAATTTAAGTTCTTTATTGCTAATTACATGAATCGGGCTTTTAATTTATCAATTCCCCGATGAACATTCAAACAGGTTTTAAATTCGAACTCATCTATTTCTCATCTATTACTTCAATTAATCACACATGAAGGATCCTAGGAGTTCAAAGAACATTAATACATACTGAATTTCAGCATTCCTTACCTCTAAGTGTGTGAACTTAACCTCGATTTTTCACGGTTTTTGGAAATTCAGTTCCCGGTCAAAACACAGCCAAACTCATTCGATTTTGATATGGTTAGGCTCGAAATGGGCTCAGAAGGTCGTTTCTATTCTTAGTCTGGATCCCCTCAGCTTACAATTCACGGTTGAAATTGTTTTCTCAATTTGTCCAATTCGGGTTTTTTCTGGGTTTCTAACTCTCTCAGTATCCCTCTTCAGTTCCTCTTTATCCACTCGGTTTTTAACCCAATCTCATTCTGATACAAACACTTCACTCAGCCTTATCAATTTTGCTCCCAAGATCAATGAATTCAAGTAGTTGATTTGGAGGTAAACACCTATTCTCGGTTTGAGCTTACTCATCCACGACCGAACAACCCTGTATTAATTTCCTGGTGACAAGTGTACCACAACCGTCTCAGTTCAACTTATTCCCTTTGCCCTGTTAAATTACCATTTTACCCCTCATATTTAAAATTACCAAATTACCCTTCATCATTTTAGAATCACAACTTTCCCATCCGAAGTCCGACTCTAGCGTGCCGCTTGTCGTTATAATCAGGGACTCGAGACCTATCTAACGGTCCTCGAAATGCGTGAAAATTCTAGGTCACACAAGTCAACTATTTACCCCGTTTTCAACCAATTTACCAATATGCCTTTAACCTTTCGAACATCCTAACTTTCCCCTCGAATGTCGGAATCGGACGTGCCATCTGTCTATGAACTCGTGACGTCCCGAACTATATCACAGTCATCTGTCAAAGTCTGTTTGACCGCTCGAACCAAAAGTCAACCGTTCGCCCAATTCCAGGGGTAAAATCGTCATTTTCTTCAAGTTTTCCAAATTTTCCTTTTCCGAATTTCTGGGTCATCACAACCTACCCCCCTTAAAGAATTTCGTCCTCGAAATTTCAATCAGTAGGTGCCATGATATTTCTCCTGAGGGAATAAGTCTCATCTGAACCCGAAATATAATCAACCTCAATCGGATATAAGTCATACCCAACTTATAGAAATCATACAACTAGTCTCAATCATTGTTCAACATCGGGACAAAATTCCTCTGTAAACCTCTGTTTCATGGCCAGTCATACCATATACTTACTTGGAATACGTAGTCTAGCTCACATTCGAGTCCACACAATCCAGAAAACACAAGTAGTAGTCATATCTTCTCGCTTACATGTCATCCACTAGTGACATGGTACAATGGTTAAATCCTCACACATATGTCACCAGGCCACCAGGCCAATAAACTCAAAAGGTCCAATAAATCGGGAATTCATTCCCCTCGCTAGGTCAATCACACCATACCCTTTTCCCAAGGTTACTATGTATGATGAATTTAATCTTTCCTTCTATTGTGTTTATCCTCATGGGCTTCCCTGATACCTACTTCCTGTCAATAACTGGCACTCAGTACAATCATCCAGACTATATCGCAAATCATATCCATTCCTTAACCTCGACTCCATCCAACATCATACACCAAGTATGATCCTGCAGTTGGACTCCAATAGTCCAAATGATCAGAAATCATGTATTACTCCAATTCTATGGAGTTCTATCAATAACATGATTTCACCTATCCTTAAGTGATCAAACATAACAATTCTTTCTCCAAATGATACCTGATCCGACAATGCGGTCGTAACCTCAATGTATCCCGACCATCGCCTTATCAAACATTAAGTCTTTCTTTTGATCAATCATTACTAATCCTGATGGTCGATACAGTACTCGTACATTTCTTTCCAGAGGTATGACCTTGGCGTACTCGACCCATGGATCACTATGGTTGATCCCAAATCATGCAAGGAGAGTAAAACTCCTGAGGGTTCAGCTAGCATCGACACACACCTCACCAAATCCCGAATCTCGTAGGGACATCTCATTATACACACAGAAAGGGTCAACATCGAACATAAGTCACTGTTTCTCCACTGGTAACCATTCTATCTCAGTTCTCATTTCCAATAACCCTGACCTCATCCCAGGTCAATCACCATAACTGGAAAAACATCGTAGAGAACCCCTCTATAATCCTCTGTGGTATCCATCCAATCTCAAAACAACTTATGTTCCCCGTGTCAGTCTTTAATTATTTTCCATTGACTAATACATCTGTTTCTCCTGGGATTCACACTAATCCTGACCGTTATTCGTATATGTTCCACAAACCTACTCTAGTCGACCAGACCTAACACTTATTCAACCATATATTTTTCTCTCTGAGGGCATTCAATACATCTGTCCAGTATATCACACGCCCATCTGTACATGTGAGTACACCAACCAATCAACAATCATGGTACTATACACGATCCAAATGCGGTCATAATACCTGACTCATCAGCTCACACATATAACTAGTCCATTCGACCATCCAAGGGTATCACCATCGACTAACCTTAGCCATATCAAATCTGGACATCATCTTTTTCTCTTTTACTTATAACCGACAGTCATCACCATGTTGGCCTCTCAATAGGCTCAATAATCACAACCTTCCAACAGAACCACGAATCATTAGCTCGTGATATGGGATACTTATCCCATACCGTTACTTTATTAAGTTGTCCATAATCAACATATAAGCTCGCACCATTATCCCTTTTTCCTCTTACCGCATAAGGCATACTGGATTCCCCATGGCAACGCTGAGCCGAATAAACCCGTATCTACCAAGCCCTGTACCTGTACCTTCAGTCCTTATGACTCCATAGGTGCCACCTACCAAGGCGTCCGAGAAACAACTCGTATACTCGACATAATCTCCATCATCAACTCAACCTTTCATCCTGGCAAAATTTCAGGAAATATGTATTGAGAAATCTGTACATCCTTAGCCCTCGCTAGGAATCTCATACACGAAGCACATATGCCACACATATGACCAGTAAACTTTGATTACCTCTTACCAACAGTCCATCGACTGTGAGGATCAAAAGCATTCTAGAGGGTAACATCCTCGAGTTTCTCTAAAATATAACCTCTGGAAATCCTGGACTCCACATATCACTCTCTAATCGACATACTCGATAGAGGTATCATGAAATCATCCAAGTCTAAGTCAGCCACTAGGCGAATAACACCTGTCATCCTAGGTAGCCTCACATCGATAGATCTACCCCCCTTATGTATCACCAATTTCACCATAGATAATTACCAAGGTTACCACATTAATATCATCAAGTTTATCACATCTGTAACTCCAGTCGATTCACCGACTTCTATACTATAACCGATCATGGATACTCCATATCCGTCCAATCTACAATCTTAGGGCACAGAAGAGTGGATAGCCTGGGACCTACCAAATACATATTCATGACCACAAGTAATATATATACAGGTTAGCACTCCAGGGCTACTCAGGCTTCCTGTGAAGGAATTGCAAATCCCCGGGCATGTGTCCCAACTGACCACGCCCCTACGGTCCACCATGGGCCCCACCACCTCTTCCTTCGCCTGTCACATCAACAGTTAATGCATGAGCCAATCCCTACTCCATTGCATCCCAACAATGCCATATCACTATATCAATCAATCTATATAACCATTTATGATATGACCAGATGATCCACAATCATAACTATTACTGCATAATTACCCTTATCACTTTGCCTCCCAGTGGACCCAACTAGCGTGCCACTGAACTGGACTATCTCCTAAGTCCAAATCCCTGTATATTTTGGGTCTCCGCCCAAACCTTCAGTCACTAAATGAAACTAACGCGACCCATCCAATTCCATAAGTCCCGTAAACAAAATTAAACAAGACCAATCCATAAATTCATAACCCATCAGTATCTAACCTTATACCAGTCCTTGGCATCCTAGGTGCCAAACATTCCTCAATCAAGGGTCGGCTATGTCAACAACCATAGTGATATTCAACTCTTCCGGCTCCTCCCGAGCCCTGTTATATTACTATAACTTATGTCAAGTCCTAACCAATATCATGACTCATTTTGAGTCCCATATCCATATCTCGACTCCTCTTGAGTCCAATCCTATACCAATCATCCATGCCATCACTGGCATACCCGGTCGCTGAGCAAATACCGATGGTGAACCTCATCTTATATGACTTATAAGGCCTAAGGGATATCCCATCACATTCTAGACTCTTTAGACACACATTCCACTTAAGGAATCCACTGAGAATAATCTCATCCCGGGTCCAACTTGCCCATTTGTGCTACTTTCCTAGCCTCTGGGCTTATTCATTCTTGGGACCCACACAAATCCGTGTTTAACAGTTAGTAGTTCACAGTGTACACTGATTAACATCTGACCCCCAATCCAGGCTCAATCTCATTCCGAGATCAATCACGAGGTCTCACATACCTTCGTCTACCCGTTTCACTACCAGGTCGCGCACGAGGCTTACGTTTCAGAGGCATGATGTGGCAACAAAATCAGCAACCTAGTGCTCTGATACCAAGTTGACAGGACCGTCCCCTGAGGAACATTGATAACCATGCCCGATCCTGGAGGGTCAATAAAACATAAAAAGGTGTGAGTGGACAAAAATAAATAATATGTTCAGAAAACAGTTTATAAGAAATTACAGAAAAGACATTTCTACCCTCCACGTAAAACCAATGCATGCATTCGAAAATCATTTCATAATCCATTTCATTTCCAACATAAGAAAACTAGGTATGGAAACCAAAATCATTTCCTTTTTCTCAAACCTCGGGCCTTAGCCCGAAACTATAAACACGGGGCCTCAACCCAAAACCATGAATCAAAATCCAAGTAAGAGAACGTAGCCAAAATCCATAAAACCATATAAACCGGGCCACTGCCCAACATTTCCGAAAACATTGGAATTCAACAGTAAACCACAAGTCAATCAATCTATTGGATCTCAATCACCGAGTCTTTAAACTCACATATATCAGGTCTTCCCGGGATATCAACGAGTATTTAAACTCAAAACACAATCAATAGGCCTCGGGGGATATCACAAGAACCGAGTCTTTAAACTCAAAACATGTCAATCAAGGGCCTTCCCCCGTCACATCAATAAACCGGGTCTTTAAACCCAAAACCAGGTCCAGCAATAGTACCAGGTCTTTAAACCCAAAACCATGTGTAATTCACAGTAAATCCAGAATCCATCGTAATCCAAATTCCAAAACCAAATCCGAAATCACATTTTAATCGAAATGGGACTCATGTCCGAATTTCACGTTAAAATCCCAAATCATACTCACAACTCATAATCAAAACATGATACATACAAATCATATAAAATCATCCATCAAACCATCATCAAAGCATAGGAGAAATCATAGTCTTAAAATACGTGCAATTACGTATTGTATATCGAAATACGTGTAAATACGGAAATCTTAATTACCATAATCATAAGCATAGAAATCATAAATATAAAGCATAGGAAACAATTATGCATGCATTGAAATTTAGAAAGCAAAGTCCACTCACACATCGTCCAAACGGCCCGCTTCCGAGCTGTACGTTTTTCCATAAATTCCGAAAATCATAATTTCAGTCCAAAATCATTATCTAGGGTCACTAACACTTCAATATATTCATATAATTTTCCCCAATTTTTCCGCGATTTAAATATGTATTTTAAACGTATATGAAAACTTCGAATGCACTGAACATTATCGAAACGACATCCGATATCCTTGAAACTAGTGCCAAAATGTTCGTTACATTAAAAGGAGCAAGCTTCATATTGAGCTCACCTCGAGATTCGGTCTCACGCGCTCCCACGCGCTGCCGTGAGTGGCTGCGCGTGAAGTCCACACGCTGCTACAGTGCAGGCACTGTTCATCGTTCTCACCCGACTGTCTGCACTTGGGTCTTTCGACCCGCGATACGACCCTACTTGTTCTCCTGCAATTCGACTTCGATTATTGCAATTCTTACACCGAATTCCATTTATGCTAGCTTAATTTAAGTTCTTTATTGCTAATTACATGAATCGGGCTTTTAATTTATCAATTCCTCGATGAACATTCAAACGGGTTTTAACTTCGAACTCATCTATTTCTCATCTATTACTTCAATTAATCACACAGGAAGGATCCTAGGAGTTCAAAGAACATTAATACATACTGAATTTCACCATTCCTTACCTCTAAGTGTGTGAACTTAACCTCGATTTTTCATGATTTTTGGAAGTTCAGTTCCTGGTCAAAACACAGCCAAACTCCTTTGATTTTGATGTGGTTAGACTCGAAATGGGCTCAGAAGGTCATTTCTATTCTTAGTCTGGATCCCCCCAGCTTACAATTCCCGGTTGAAATTGTTTTCTCAATTTGTCCAATTCGGGTTTTTTCTGGGTTTCTAACTCTCTCGGTATCCCTCTTTAGTTCCTCTCTATCCACTCGGTTTTTAACCCAATCTCATTTTGATACAAACACTTCACTCAGCCTTATCAATTTTTCTCCCAAGATCAATGAATTCAAGTAGTGGATTTGGAGGTAAGCACCTGTTCTCGGTTTGAGCTTACTCATCCACGACCGAACAACCCTGTATTAATTTCCTGGTGACAAGTGTGCCACAACTGTCTCAGTTCAACTAATTCCCTTTGCCCTGTTAAATTACCATTTTACCCCTTCTATCTAAAATTACCAAATTACCCTTCATCATTTTAGAATCACAACTTTCCCATCCGATGTCCGACTCTAGCGTGCCTCTTGTCGTTATAATCAGGAACTCAAGACCTATCTAATGGTCCTCGAAATGCGTGAAAATTCTAGGTCACACAAGTCAACTATTTACCCCGTTTTCAACCAATTTACCAATGTGCCCTTAACTTTTCGAACATCATAACTTTCTCCTCGAACGTCAGAATCGGACGTGCCACCTATCTATGAACTCGTGACATCGCGAACTACGACATAGTCATCGGTCAAAGTCCGTTTGACCGCTCGAACCAAAAGTCAACCGTTCGCCCAATTTTAGGGGAAAATTGTCATTTTCTTCAAGTTTTCCAAATTTTTCTTTTCCAAATTTCCGGGTCGTAACATGTACTCTGAAGCCCCAAGCGGGCTAAAGTCAGAAATTCCCTTGTTTGACACTCTGTGTCAGACGGGGATCAGGCGCGTCCCTTGTTAATCTCGGGGGGATTGGGACGAGTCCTGACACGGACGCACATTCATACTCTTGGGGAACTCTCAACCCAATATACCGATTGACCGTGGTTAATCCCATCGTCTAACGTGCACAACACTCCGGTGCACCCAATCACATCAACCCTCGAGGCGCTACTCAGCCTACTCTAGGACTGCACTCAAGCAACTTCCAACCGCGTACTACCATCCGCACTCCAACCATGGTTCAAACCCCAACCGTCCATCACCAGGCGAACATCATTCCATCATACTCTCTATCCTCATATCCAACTTGCGGCATCACCTATTCATCTCTTCTTAATCGATACCTACGTATCGTCCTTATCTCATACATGCTCACGTAACTAATTCCAAGACAGAGCAATACTCCCTCACTAATCCAACCTCTATCTTGCCATCTCTCCAACCATGCCAAGAGATTCTTCCATTGTCTTACAATACGATTATGCCAGATGACGATCAGACTTTAGGCTACTCAGCTCATGATCGTCACAATCATCTCTATCGTATCAATCATCTTGATCGTCACCACACGACTTGATCCATAATACCCACACGGGTCCACTATAGGCCCAAGGTAGTGGACACTCTGGTCACATCAGGTGAAGCTAAACACCATTTGTTCTCTGAATCATTCAAATTTGACCCAGAGTGTAACGACCCGGAAATCCAAAAAAGCAAAATTTGGAAAATTTGAAGGAAATGACGATTTTACCCTTGGTTCTAAGGGCCAAAAGTTGACTTTTTGTTCGAGACCTTGTTTGGACTTTCCTGTAAGGACCGTTGGATAGGTCTCGGGACGCTGAATCCGTAGACAAGCGGCATGTGTCAAACGGAGTTCGGACGTAAAAGTTATGGGTCTAGAATTGTGAGGGGCATGCAGGTCTGTGAGTGACACCTGTCACTATGCAGATGACCATTAGTGGATGTGATAGCCATCAGGTATTGAATAGGATATATGTGTGTAACGACTCGTCCCGGAAATCGGGATTAGATTAGTAGTTAATGACGGATTAGTGAAGTTAATTGGTGATTAGTTGGATGCGTTCGGACGAACGGTGCGGAAAGAAGATTTTGCCCCTAGAATTGGGCAAAATGTTGACTTTTCGATCGGATCCGGTCAAAGGGACTTTGACCGATGACCGTGACGTAGTTCGGGACGTCACGAGTTCATAGACAGGTGGCACGTCCGATTCCGACATCTGAGGACAAAGTTATGACGTTCAGAAGTTTGAGAGTATGTTGGTAATTTCATTAAAAAGGGGCAATTGGTTGACTTTTCATGCGATATAGAATTTTCACGAACTTCGAGGACCATTAGCAAGTTCTCGATCCCCTGAGTACAACGACAGGTGACACATCATCATCGGACTTTGGACGAATAAATTATGGGTCTAAACGTACAAGGGGCAAAATGGTATTTGTGTGGCAGCAGGGGTAAAATGGTCATTTTACTGCCTAGAGATCTGTGCATGTTATCTGTGGACATTTGGCTGTTTTGGATGCTATGACCACTAGATTGTGGACACCTGTCCTTCTCTGGATGGTGGTAGAAGTTTGCACAAGCTGCCTCAACGTCTGTTTAAATTGGTTTATGCATTTTGTGCACGATTTTGGACAAAAAAAAAACAGAGTAAGCCGTGAGGAACCTACCCTGCCACTCCCTTCGATCTTCATCAGATGACTTTGATAGGTGAATGAGAAAGATTGAGGATGAGGAGACGCAGCTAACGGCGGTGGCATGGCCGTCCACGACGGTGAGAGGTGGTGAAAAAAACTAAACAAAACCCGTAAAAGTTCCCTGTTGAGTTGAACATGGTGAAGGTTGATTGAAGGGTCGATGATTGCTTTGTTTCACGGGGTGGTGTGTCTGAGATTGTAAAGCAGTGACAGAGCCTGTTTTTTGAGACCTGAGACAAATGGTAAGTGAGGTTTCTAGGAAATCGTCTTTTAAGATAAAAAATGGTAAACTTAGTTGTACATGGTTTTGATCGAATTGGTTGTTTAGGTACACTTCTAAGGGTGGTTGTGAAGCTTTTGAACTTACAGTGGAGACCCACGGTGGCTGGGAACTTGGCAACGTGACGGTGGTACAAGTAGTGGTTTTTACTCGCTCGGGCAGGTATTGTTTCATGCCCAAATTAATGTGTTGACACCGTAGATGAATAGTAAACACTTAGAGGAATCTATAGGATTGACCAGAGTTGAAAATAGATCAAAAATGGAGGGTTTAGGAGGCTGAACCGCCTGCACCGGTTCGGTTGGACCGGGCCGGTTAGAATCGGTTCATACCGGTCTAGCGAGAGGTTGGAGATGAACAGTGCTGAGGCGCGTGAAGCCCACGCACAGCCCCTTTAGGCGGCGCGTGTGGGCGTGTGGCATAGATTTTGAGAAAGGTTCCAACACGACTTTTAACGTATTCGATGTAACGAACATTTTGGCACTGGTTTCGAGTCAATCGGACATCATCTCGATAGGTTTCGGGATGTCCGAAGGTTTTAGGCCTCGGTTAAAAATAGGTAAAAATTCTGGAAAATTACGGGGCTTTAGTATAAGCTTTATGAAGTAGTTAGTGACCTTATTATGAGATTTGGACAGGTTCGGGAAAGCCGGTGATAGTGGATTAGCAGAAAACGGCATAAATGTGTGCGTATCGAGACAGCTGCGAAATGGTCTGTGAGTGGACTTTGCTTTCTAACTCTTGATGCATGCATATATGTTTTTATATGCTTTCTATACGTGATTCTATCATTTGATTTATGATCTTGATAGTTTAGGATTTTGCAGGATTTTGAGGTATTTACGGTTTTGCACGTTTTGCGAGATTCTGAATAATGTTGTGATTTGACCATGGTTTAAATGATTTGATTTCGGGAATTGAAATATGATTTGATTTCAAAGATTTAAAACGGATTTTGGAAAAGTGATTTCGGGCTTGAAGCCCAGTTCAGAAAAAATGGTTTTGATAAACGAGATTTCGGGTTTTAGAATCGGATTTCCGGATGACGATTCAGAATTCGGTTTGGAACTTGAAAGTGGATTTTCGGGTTTGGGTTCGGAATGATTATTCCGGATGCCAGCTTACCGAATGATGGTTTCAGATTCGAATTTAGAAATGGATATGGATATCAGTTCTGGGTTTGGATCCGAGATCCTGATGAGATTGCGGATTCAGATTCGGATATGGATAGTGGTTATGGAATGGATTTGCTGAATCTGGTTATTGGGTTTAAAGACCCGGATATGATATGACGGGGGCGGGCCCGGATTGGATTTAAAGACCCCTATTGAGTTTAAAGACTCGGGAGTTTAAAGACTCGGATATTGATATTTCCCCAGTAGGCCTATTGAGTTTAAAGACTCGGGAGTTTAAAGACTCAGATTATATTGAGGCCTGGATTGAGTTTAAAGACTCGGGAGTTTAAAGACTCAGATAGATCCAGCAAGTTCGATGAATGGAAATGTGGTTTTAAATGTGTTTGGATTTCACTGAGACTTGATGCTGATAGTTTTCGATAATGGTTTTCCGATGTTTTGGGCTCTGCCCGGATGATATGGCTTTGATGGTTTTGGGTTGAGGCCTGGGGTTTGAGAAAAGGAAACTGTGTTTGGTTTTTCTTACCTGGTGGCTTATCCTGAAAATTGAATGGATTTATGACATGAATTTGATATGCATGCATTGTTTTTTTTGGAGGGTATAAATGTACTTGTTTTATGAACTGTTTTTAAACTTATACTTTATTTTTATCCACTCACATTCTTTTCGTGTTTTTTTTTCGATACCCTCCAGGTTTTTGCGGTGCGGGTTGTTGGTCGAGAGAGACGGGGACATCACACACGAGATTCACAGTAGTTTTCCGTACACTCTGGGAAGCCCGAAAGCTTTTGGACGGTCGGATCGAGAATCCCTTGTCCGACTTACGTGTCACATGGGAGTTGGACGTCGGTCTAGCCTTCGTGTCATGTGTAAGTTAGACGGGAGCAGGACTTAGCCCTTAATCCCGGGGGATTGGAGATGGGTCCTGTCAATTGGTATCAGAGCAGGTTTTGTGCGCTCTACGCGAGGTTTGGTTCCCATAGTTGTTGGTTTGTCGACGTGGGTGTTGTGATACTACTGTGGATGTGATGTCTCAACGCGGAACAACCTGTCAGCAACCTGGATACGATAGTGATAGTACATTCGTTGTGGTTAGTTAGCAGCGATTGTTAGTTCCAGGGTGATAGTCGCTCGATACGCGGTGCGAGATTCTTAGTGCGTCGGCGCTGGTTATTCTTGATGGTTGGACCATAGGGTCTGTTTGCCAGTGTGTTTAAAACTGGATGGTAGCCGGTGAGCTACGATTGAGTAGGCTAGTCGGCCTGTGGGGCCCGAGAGTAGCCCGTTGAGCTAGTGAGATACGTGGGCCGAGGAGGCCGGTTGACAGTGGCCTGTTGGCCGGATGGTGTTTAGATGATGACAGTAGGACTTATGACCATTTGGTCAGATTGTTTAAGCTTGGGACATGTACAGCTACGCGTGGTCGGAAGCCTTGAGTGGCAGGGTTTAGGAACTACTTTGAGATTCGGGGAAACGATGGATACTGGTCGAAGAATGGTCTTAGTCGGGTGTGACGACCCGAGTGTTAAGGTTATAGTGAGGCCAGTGGCTGTTGCGGGTTTGGATAACCGTAGGGCGAGGATGATTTGGGGAACCCCATAGGACGACTGATTTGGGGAACCCCGTAGGACGATTGGTTTGGATAACCAGTGGCTGTTGTGAGTACTTGATTTGAGGAACCCCAGAGTAAGTGTTCAGTTGGAAACCGTGATTTACGGGTTGTGGTAAACTTACGGCCAGACTGGAGACTGTGCTGCTAGGTGCAGCCGAGGTAGTAGATGGTTGGTGGATGACTCTGGACGAGTCCAGTAAGACTGTGGTGTTGGTTGAGCATTTGGTTGCTCAGAATGGTGGCGGACGAGGGATGTTATTTTCCCCGACCTGAGCATTATATTGAGGGTCTTGGTTCTGTTTGTGCAGAGATTTAAGACTGGTATGTTGTGAGCCGAGATAGGAGAGGATGTGCCACGGGCCGGGATGCTTGACTTGGTACGATGGGCACAACTTGAATTGAGGTTGTAAGCGGTGGTGAGGTGCCGGTGTCCGGTAGGAACCATTAACCAAGCAGGGAGATGTGATGACCATTGGTAGGTCATGTTTCGGGACGAACGGTCAGGATGCCGGTAGTTGATCAGAGTAGCGGAGCGGAAGTGCGGTGGACCTAGGCCTCGTGTTTGTATCGGGCTGGGTTTGTATGGTCATGTTTGACCGTTCGTGAGGTTTGTTTTAGTGGACTCCCTCTGATGTGTTGGTATATGTCGACGGATACCGAGGTTGGCACTTGGTGATAGGAGACTTCGAAGAGTCTAAGGTGAGTGATCGATGATTGTCCTCAGGAGAAGTGATGATTGACATCCTTTGAGAGTGCATAAATGGTGTGAACCGACATGCGAGTTGGTCGGTGAGTTGGTTTGGTTACGGACACGTGGTTGTGATCCGTAAGAGTTGTGGATTGCGTAAGTGCAGCAAACATTTGGACGGTTGGTCCAGTGGTGGTATTCGTGTTGCGGATTGAGTACCATGGTTGGAAAAGGTGGATATACTTCTAACCTGGTTGGAATCTCGGAATCAGGAAGTGTAGTTTAGACGATGAGATGTGTGTTGATTCCGAGTTGGTGTTAGATGTCAAGTACGAGGGATGGCTACTTTGGAGACGACTTGAGGATTCATTGAAGAAACTTCAGGAATTGTGACCCCCCTTAGTTGTGAACACGAGTGGATGTATTCGGGAGAAGGAAGAGTACTTGGTGACGCCGGGAGTGGCCGGTGTGGCGACTGCTGTTGGATTGTGTTAAGTTGGATTACGACAGGATGATTTGTGATGTCCTAGTTGTGGACCATTGAGAGTTCCGTTGGAGGATGGTAGAAGGAAAGGGAAAAAGGAGTGACTTTAACTGATCGATATGAGATTATTGAAGAGAACCCACAATCTAGATTTATGGTTTGATGGTAAGAGTCGTAGGGACGAGAAGTGAAATCCACTTAGGAGTGTGTGGATCGGGATTGGATTGCTTCCAATAGGTTTGAGTAGTTGTGGAGCAGAAGGATCGCATGTGAGACACAAGTTGGATAGCTTAATCACCTTGGAATTGTGTAGGACATGTGTGGTCCATCTCGCAGCCATATGAGTATTGGACTTGGAGCTAGTGCTGGGTCTGCCCTATGTGCATAATGGAGGTGTGATTGGATTTCACATTGGTCGGGAGGCCTAGGAGACCGGGAGGTTATGATGACAGGACCCGCCCCGATCCCACAGGGACCACCAGGGGACGTGCCCTGCTCCGTTCTGACACCCAAAAATTATGTTCCAATTTTGACCTCAAAACATCAAATGCATATATAACCAAATTAAAGTTTATACATCAATCCGAATTAAACAGATGTCAGACAAGGGATGAAAACCAAGATTACAAATTGCGAGCACGACTCTAAAATAAACCTGCGGGTAAACCACCCAACATGGGTTCAGGTACGCAGAAGTAGATCTATGACTCAGCCTCAGGATCCTCATCTACCTCAGTAGCACCTCCTGGAGGGGTTACCAAAACAATAAGGGTGAGTGGGCCTAAACTCAAAGTTATTAAAACCGTTTAATAAGTAAAACATATAATTTACCCCTTCGTTTTCCAAACATGCATGCATCAGAATTTAAAACCATAAATCATATAGTAATGAACCATAAGACATGTAATAAAATCATAAGATAGTTTTAGCCACTGCACTATACACTCCAATCCTGACCTCCCCAATGTCTGACGTCCCTGACGTCCAATAAGGTCACAGTCTCAAGGCTACGCGTGCCACTCGGGTCTCAATTTCGAGTCCAATCCTCGAACCCTGTCCGGGTACGGCATCTCAAATGCCTAGCGTCCTAGACGCTCGACGTCCCTTGACGTCAAATAAGCAATCCTGCTCCTGAGTCATTTTACGGTCCGGTTCCTCCGTACAATGACCCCTCGCAGGCAATGCGCCATGACCACTCCGGGGTACCACATCGGAGGTGACAGTATTATAAGAATGGGTCTATACAGTGCAGTACCAAATACATTTTATTGATATCCACATGCACATGCAAAACATATATATATATACATAGATAAAATCCAAAGCGATCGTTAAGTTTCATAAGACGGGTTTCAAACCCAAATACAGTGAAACGTGCCATAACCGTAATTTCAATATCATCAAAACCATTTCTTGATTCCAGCATGTGAACATATAAGTAAATCGGAAAACATTTAAGCATGCAAGTGTTTAATGAAATCGGGCCCACTCACAGTACAATCCTGCTGAAAACCGAACGTATACCCTCGTCCTGGTAATATTGTACAATCCTTGTCATATCCAAAGTATACGTAAAGGTCAATATAAACCCCTAATATTCAACCATGAAACCTTAGACTGAAACCGGCCCGGAAAAGCCGTCCGAACGCGCTTCCCGAGGCAATAAACCTCATTTTGACCAACTTAATGATCTCCGATCGACCTGAAACCACCGCCATTGGATCGGGATCGTCGAAACTTAAAGAATGGTGCTGTTCACACGCGTCGGTCAACGCCCTGGTCAACGCAGGAACAGTTCCTACTGACGTCATCGCTGACGTCACTGCTGACATGTCAGACTCTGACAGGTGCCACTTGTCAACACACGATTGGTCCACCCCACTGATCTGTCAGGCCACGTGTCAGATCTGACATGTGCCACGTGTCATCATGGCACTGGTCCACATCACTGACATGTTAGTGACACGTGGCAGTCCCTGATTGGGGCACGTCACTGACATGTCAGTGCTTACTGTACACTGACGTGTGACACGTGTCGTCCGAAGAGTAGTCCACGTCACCTGACAGGTCTGACAGGGTGCCACGTCATCACCCCTGTCCTCCTGACGGGTCGACCCGTATCTCTGCAACTGGGTCGATCAGACCCGCGATCTAACCCGGTTACCATTTCTTCAATTTTCAACCATTTTTGTTCTAGTTTGTTTCTAAATGCTCGTCTCAATCCCAGAAACGGTTCTATCTAATTAAAATCATCACACAGAGACTGGATCAAAGGCTTACCTCGATGAACAGACCCGGTTCTTCCGTCGCTGTTTACACTCTGTTCAGGCCACCACTGGTCACGAAATCGAGTCAAATGGGTTCCTATCAGTCCCTGTAAGTGAACAGAATCAAAAGGAATCAAAGATAACGTTGAACCATCAAGCTTCCATTTCTGAGTTTTTAGAAAGTTTTCGGGTTTGAACCCGCTTACCTCACCGCCGTCTGCCGCCGTTCACCGCCGTCCCTCAGCCCTCACCAGTGAGTCTCCCACACGCAGACACAGAGAATGGGTGATGAGCTGGGGTGTTTGTTCGAAATGGAAAGTGTGTGGAATCGGGTAGGAAAATATAAAGATGGAGAGGGAATCTGATACATGAAATGGAGGGTCCAGATTCAATCTCAGAAATGAGATCAATGGCTGAGAGGAAATCTGGGAACTTTTGATGAGTGGCTAGGATTAAAAGTTGGTTTTAATGCTATTTAATCCCATAGTGGATCTGATCCAATCTAGCCAATGGATGAGTGACACTTGTCACTCATCCAGGTGTCCTCCAATCATAATATCAGAATAAAATATTCGACACGATTACCGAGACGCGAACCTCCCGACTTCACGTTTCTGACCATAACTTCCTCGTACGAAGTCCGATTTCGGCGTGTCGCCTGTCTACGGACTCAGGGCATCGAGACCTACCTAACGGTCCTTGAGTCATGTGAAAATTAGTTGCCAAACGAAAAGTCAACATTTTGGCTCCAAATGTCCAAATTACGGTAATGCCCCTAAGCTTCCGATAGCCATAACTTTTTCCCTGATCGTCCGAAATGGACGTGTCACCTGCCTATGGACTCGTGACATCCTGAAATACGTCACGGTCATTGGTCAAAGTCCATTTGACCCTCCAATAAAAAAGTCAACAATTTGGCCATACCATTCACAAGGGTAAAAACGTCAATTCATACAATAAATTACATTATTAAAATCCTCGAATTTCCGGGGTGTTACATATGAGTAGTCTTGAGTTAGTCTTCGTAAGACATGTAGGGCAGCCTAGAGGTAGGATTAGATCGACGGACTGCAAGTGAAGCCTGTTTGGCTTGTAGGAAGGAAGGATTCAGTAACGTTACAAGGATGTTGTGTACCGGGAGATACCATGTGGAGGTGACAGGTACACCTTGGGAGAACTTTGGGTAAAGCAGAGCTTCGCTGATGTCAATGTGGTTGAGTGATGGACATACGTGAGGATATACTCTACGAGCTATGTTGAGGTATTATAAAATACCTTTGTTTCATTCAAGGTTCGTAAGGTTATCCTTGCATGTGGTTGGTGGTAATTGGTGCATGTACTTGAAGTGTGTACGTACTGGTTCTGCAGTGGTTGGAACCATGCCGATGTAATTGGATGTGCAGCGTGATGTTCTAGTCAAGAGTGTTGAGGATCAGCTTAGTTGCGATATGATGGATTTTGGCGGAGCTTGTGGACTGGATCCGGGGGATCCAGAGTGATTTGTTGATTCTTGCTGTTGAGCTGGATGCCTAGAGCCATGAGTGACTGGTAGGACCCTGATTTGCGATGGGTGAGCACAGTTGATCAGGTTTGTGACTGGAATTTTTCGTCTTGAATTGGTTTACAAGGTGAGATGTGTGCCTGTTGACGACGGACTCGCATGTTGCACTGAGACATTGGTACGAGGTACGCTCGACTAGAGAAGAGTCGGAAGTGTTGGAATTGGTAGCAGTGATGTTGTGGCGTACCGAGTGTTAGTTGAGTCGTGAGTATCGGCTGGTGCACTGTTCGTGGTATCGCAGTTACGAGTTGAACAATGTTGACCTCGGAGAAAATCAATAGATTACGAGGTGGACTGGAAGTTGGTTGAGTTGGCTTACATGGCAGAGTTGTGGTGACAGTCTGGGACTGTCAGGATAAGTTGAAGTGGCAGGTGCTGGGCACCAGGTAGGAGACCCAGGTGTGAGATCAGTTGGATTCCCCCAGTTACTTACGGAAGTACGAGATTCAGAATTTCGGGGACGAAATTCTTTAAGGGGGGTAGATTGTAACGACCCGTCCTGGAAATCGGGATTAGATTAGTGGTTAATGACGGATTAGTGAAGTTAATCGGTGATTAGTTGGATGCGTTCGGACAGACGGTGCGGAAAGACGATTTTGCCCCTAGAATTGGGCAAAATGTTGACTTTTCCATCGGGCGGTCAAAAAGACTTTGATCGATGACCGTGACGTAGTTCGGGACGTCACGAGTTCATAGACAAGTGGCACGTACGAATCTAACATCTAAGAACAAAGTTATGATGTTCAGAAGTTTGAGGGTATGTTGGTAATTTCGTTAAAAAGGGGCAATTGGTTGACTTTTCATACGACCTAGAATTTTCACGAACTTCAAGGACCGTTAGGAAGGTCTCGATCCCCTGAGTACAACGACATGCGACACATCATCATCGGACTTCAGACGAATAAATTATGGGTCTAAACGTACAAGGGGCAAAATGGTATTTGTGTGGCAGCAGGGGTAAAATGGTAATTTTGCTGCCTAGAGATCTGTGCCTGTTATCTGTGGACATTTGGCTGTTTTGGATGCTATGACCACCAAATTGTGGACACCTGTCCTTCTCTGGATGGTGGTAGAAGTTTGCATAAGCTGCCTCAACGTCTGTTTAAATTGGTTTATGCATTTTGTGCACGATTTTGGACAAAAAAAAAACAGAGTAAGCCGTGAGGAACCTACCCTGCAATTCCCTTAGATCTTCATTAGGTGCCTTTGATAGGTGAATGAGAAAGATTGAGGATGAGGAGACGTAGCTAATAGCGGTGGCATGGCCGTCCACGACGGCGAGAGGTGGTGAAAAAAACTGAACAAAACCATAAAAGTTCCATGTTGAGTTGAACATGGTGAAGGTTGATTGAAGGGTTGATGATTGCTTTGTTTCACGGGGTGGTGTGTCTGAGGTTGTAAAGCAGTGACAGAGCCTGTTTTTGAGGCCTGAGACAAATGGTTAGTGAGGTTTCCAGGAAATCGTCTTTTAAGATCAAAAATGGCAAACTTTGTTGTACATGGTTTTGATCGAATTGGTTGTTTAGGTACACTTCTAAGGGTGGTTGTGAAGCTTTTGAACTTGCAGTGGAGACCCACGGTGGCCGAGAACTTGGCAACGTGACGGTGGTACAAGTAGCGGTTTTTACTCGCTCGGGCAGATATTGTTTCATGCCCAAATTAATGTGTTGACACCGTAGATGAATAGTAAACACTTAGAGAAACCTATAGGATTGGCCAGAGTTGAAAATAGATAAAAAAAAAATGGACGATTTAGGAGGCTGAACCGCCTGCGCCGGTTCGAACCGGTTCAGACCAGTCCAGCGAGAGGTTGAAGATGAATAGTGCTGAGGCGAGTGAAGCCCACGCGCAGCCGCTTTGGTAGTTACGTGTGGGCGCGTGTCATAGATTCTAAGTAAGGTTCCAACATGACTTTTAAAGTATTCGATGTAACGAACATTTTGGCACTAGTTTCGAGTCGATCGGACATCGTCTCTATAGGTTTCGGGATATCCGAAGGTTTTAGGCCTCGGTTAAAAATAGTTAAAAATTTGGGAAAGTTACGGGGCTTTAGTATAAGCTTTATGAAGTAGTTAGTGACCTTATTATGAGATTTGGACAGGTTCGGGAAAGCCGGTGATAGTGGATTAGCCGGAAACGGCATAAGTGCGCGCGTATCGAGGCTGCGGCTAAATGGTTTGTGAGTGGACTTTGCTTTCTAACTCTTGATGCATGCATATATGTTTTTATATGTTTTATATACGTGATTCTATGATTTGATTTATGATCTTGATAATTTACAATTTTCCATGGTTTTTGAGGTATTTACGGTTTTGCACGTTTTACGAGATTCCGAATAATGTTGTGATTTGACCATGGTTTAAATGATTTGATTTCGAGAATTGAAATATGATTTGATTTCAAAGATTTAAAACGGATTTTGGAAAAGTGATTCGGGCTTGAAGCCCAGTTCAGAAAAAATAGTTTTGATAAACGAGATTTCAGGTTTTAGAATCGGATTTCCGGATGACGATTCGGAATTTGGTTTGGAACTTGAAAGTGGATTTCCGGGTTTGGGTTAGGAATGGTTATTCCGGATGCCGGCTTACGGAATGACGGTTTCGGATTCGAATTTGGAAATGGATATGGATATGAGTTCTGGGTTTGGATCCGGGATCTTGATGAGATTGCGGATTCGGATTCGGATATGGATAGTGGTTATGGAATGGATTTGCTGGATCTAGTTATTGGGTTTAAATACCCAGATATTATATGACGGGCGCGGGCCCGGATTGGGTTTAAAGACCCGGATTGAGTTTAAAGACTCGGATATTGATATTTCCCCCGTAGGCCTATTGAGTTTAAAGACTCGGATTATATTGAGGTCTGGATTGAGTTTAAAGACTCGGGAGTTTAAAGACTCGGATAGATCCAGCAGGTTCAATGAATGGAAATGTGGTTTTAAATGTGTTTGGATTTCACTGAGACTTGATGCTGATGGTTTTCGATAATGGTTTTCCGATGTTTTGGCTCTGCCCGGATGATATGGCTTTGATGGTTTTGGTCTGAGGCCCGGGGTTTGATAAAAGGAAACTGTGTTTGGTTTTTCTTACTTGGTGGCTTATCCTGAATATTGAATGGATTTTTGACATGAATTTGATATGCATGCATTGTTTTTTGGAGGGTATAAATGTACTTGTTTTATGAACTGTTTTTAAACTTATACTTTATTTTTGTCCACTCACAGTCTTTTCGTGTTTTTTTTATACCCTTCAGGTTGTTGCGGTGCGGGTTGTTGGTCGAGAGAGACGGGGACATCACATACGAGATCCACAGTAGTTTTTTGTACACTCTGGGAAATCCGGAAGCTTTTGGACGGTCGGATCGAGAATCCCTCGTCCGACTTACATGTCACATGGGGGTTGGACGTCGGTCTAGCCTTCGTGTCATGCGTAAGTTAGACGGGAGCAGGACTTAGCCCTTAATCCCGGCGGATCGGGGATGGGTCATGTCATGTGTGTGTGTTTAAATTGTAAAACGTGTGTGTGAAAAACAGAGGCCATAACCTCACTTGATCGATCTTACCAACAACCAAAACCAATTGAGAAACAAGTGCAGTTGAGCAATAAAACAGAGAGAAAATAAGTGAATTCGAGAGTGTAAAATTAGAGGATTAATCCTGAAATCTGAAAACCCAAACCGTGGAAGCTCAAAATCGTCTAAAATTCGAGATTAAAGTTATTGGCCGTGATGATTCAAATTGAGGTTTAATTAAGTCTTCTGTGATCATTTCGACTAGGTCCAGATCAATTTTGAAGAGAATTGAGGTCGTTTTGAGCTAGAACAGAGGGAATGAGGACTGTGGATTTTCGAACTTGAGTCGAGCAATTGGAGGGATTGAAAGATGAAGTTGAGGTTGGAAATATACTTAGAATAGTCCTACGAAGCTGTTGGCTGGATCAATTGAAGGAAAATGGGTCGAATTGGTGGACTACGATGGATGAACAGAGTTCAACTGTTCTTCGGGAAATTGATATTGAATTGAGGAATGGAGGTAAGTATTTATGTAATTGGGTTTACAGAACCTTAATTGGATCCATAACGATGCTAATAGAATGCTCAATTGTTGAAAACGATGCAGAATTGATGGGAATTGAACCGGGTCACCTCTCGGGTTGTAGGATCCGTTTACAGTTAAACGGGTGAAGGTGGTGACACTGTAGCAGGAGCGTGGGTTTCATGTCAGGACCCGACCCTCCTCGGTCAGGACCCGACTCATCTTGCACCATATTGTCCGCTTTGGGCCTCGCCCTCACGGTTCTGTTTTCGGGAGCTCATGGTGCAACTTCCTAGGGGGTCACCCATCATGGAATTGCACCAGCCTTAACTCACTTCACTTTGGAGTTCCAATCCCTTCCCCGGCCCCCCCCCCCCCCCCCCCCCCCAAAAAAGGGTGTGTGCCTACACCTTTAAGGCACACCATCAACCTCTCCCAGACCATTCCTCCTTGCAGGAATGTGGGATTGTTCACCGTTCCCTCCAGGACACGGGTCTTACAATCAACCCCCATTAGGGCCCAGCATCCTCGCAGGCACATTTCCCGGTCGGGGTCTAGCTCTGATACCATTCTGTCAGGGCCCGACCCTCCTAGGTCAAGACCCGACTCATCTAGAACCATATTGTCCGCTTTGGGCCTCGCCCTCACGGTTTTGTTTTCAGGAGCTCATGGTGCAACTTCCCAGGGGGTCACCCATTATGGAATTGCACCAGCCTCAACTCGCTTAGCTTTGGGGTTCCAATCCCCCCCAAAGCCACTTGAGCTCCCAAAAGGCCTAGTGCTAGATAGGTGTGTAGACCTTTAAGGCACACCACCAACCTCTCCCAGACCATTCCCCCTCGCAGGAATGTGGGATTGTTCACCGTTCCCTCCAGGACACGGGTCTTACATTTCACGCGCAGCCATTCACGGTGGCACGTGAGGGCGCGTGGGCCCGATTCCCAAGGTGAGTTCAACATGACTTTTGTTCTATGTAATGTAACAAACATTTTGGCGTTGGTTTCGAGTTAATCGGACACCGTTTCAATATTGTTTCGAGGGTCCGAAGGTTTATGTTACGTTTTTAATTCGTAATTAATTCCCGGAAAATTATGGGAAATTAATATGATGTTAATTAAGTCGTTAGTGACCCTAAATAATGATTTTGGACAGGATTCAAGATTCCTGGAAAATGTCAAAAATTACGGAAACGTGTGCAGCTCGGAAAGCGAGCGATATGGACGGTGTGTGAGTAGACGTTTGTTTTATAAACTGTTATGCATGCATAGTTAAATGTTTTACATGATTGATTGCATGATTTGATGTGCAATGATGTCATGGTGATTTGGCATGATTATTGTGATTTAATGATTATTTTAATCGGTCTTTCGGGCACGTTTTTCAGAAAATGTGCAAATGATATTTTGGTCTAAGCCCGGAGTCAAAATGGTTTCAAAATGGATATTTTGACTTAATTGATGAGTCAAGGTTGATTTCTGGATTATTTTATTGTTTTCAAATGAGACTTTATGGATTTACGTGTAAATGGTATTTGGGCTTGAGACCCAGTCGGGAATGAATTTGACTTGGTTTGAAGTCAGGGATTTGATTGAAATATTTTGGGATGTAATCTCGGGATGGTTTTCATTGTGATTGTGAGTGCCCGGACGGTCGGAGCTAGGGGATCACCCAGACGACCGGAGCTTGGGGGATATGATTGTGAGTTGTTTCTATGGTAAGCTAGCTTCTCGGATGCGACTGAGCCTGGATGTACCACTCGGATGTGTCTGAGCCTGGGACGTGTTCGCCCAGATGTGACTAAGCCCGAGGGTTGAGCCCAGAGGTGTCTGATCCCGGTCGGAGCTAGGGTAAATGATGTATTTTGATAAATGTATTTTTAAATGATATTATTTTTGTCCACTCACACCTTTACTATTTTGATGACCCTCCAGGTCGTGGCACGACGTTTGGGGTTGATCGAGAGGCGGAGGCATGAGTGGAAATCAGTGCAGTTATCCCTTGTCTGACAGGTGCTGAAGGGTAATTTCGGGACTTCAGTTGACTTGTCAGACGGGAGCAGGATCGGACATTATTATCAAAGTCCAGTTGGGACGAATCCTGTCACACAGCCTAGGTGTTCGGTTCTTACACCCTCTTTGAACCCTTTAGTTGTCATATTACTCCTCGTCGTCCCACCTAAGGACGAATCCAGGAGAATCCAAGATGATGATATCAAAGTTCATCCTATGTCATCCTCTGGCACCCAGTACTATCTACTAAAGAGTCACACTCAGTGACCTCGGAATATCCATCACCAATGCGGAATCAAATACTCTCCTCATCGTCTCAATCACAACTTCTCTTGATTACGAAGTTTCAATCACGTTGGAAACATGCTTCTTTTCCAATTACTGAGCTCACTCATTACACGAGCATTTCTGTGTCCTATAGGCAAACGATTTCCAAGTCCTCAACTCAACCGGACACCATCCACGCGTCCGTGAATACCGTTTATGCACATCCAAAAAGATGTCAATTCATCTTAACCTGATGTACCGTTCGACTGAAGAGTCACAACAAGCTCCTGCTGTGATCTGCAGTCAAATCTCTGCATACCACCATATTTGACCAACCGATCCTCACGTCATAGGACGTCACTTACGTCACCCATTTATACCTTTTCATCCGAACGTCACTTAGGCATTTCATCCTTTAACGTTACCACTCCTGGGCACATACTCGTGCCTCGAGTCTCATATCATCAGGGAACTGGTCACCAAACCAAGTACTCCCCGTGTCTCGCACTGAGCCACTCGGGATCCTCTTTGTCCAGCTCAGTGCCCACCGAACTCACATGTTCGCCACTCTGGGCACATCTACTATCCCGTCGGCATATTGGTTCGTACGTCCCAACTCTATAGGATCAACCCCATCATTCACACTCGTGTAATCCATCCAAGGATATCTAGGGCACCTGTCACTCATCCAGGTACATTGCACTCATCCAGGTATATCCTACTCGTCACAGTCACCTCACAGAGGTAGCGTGGTGTAACGACCCATCCCAGAATTCGGGATAAGATTAGTAACTAATCATGATTAACGGGGCCAAGGTGATTAGTTGGGCGAAATCGGACGAACGATGCAAAATGACCGTTTTGCCCCCGGTCGTGGGTAAAACGATAACTTTTAATTCGGGAGGTCAAACGGATTTTGACCGATGACCGTGACGTAGTTTGGGACGTCACGAGTTCATAGATAGGTGGCACGTTCGATTCCGACGTTCGAGATGAAAGTTATGATGTTCGGAAGCCCAAGGGCTTTTTTGTAATTTGGACAGAATAAGGGAAAATATTGACTTTTTGATCGGGTGGTCCGATGGCCGAGGGCCAAGGACCGTTAGGAAGGTCTCGATACCCTGAGTCCGTAGACAGGCGGCACACGTCGATCGGAGTTCAATTGACCAAGTTACGGGTCTGGGACGCGTGAGGGGAATTTTGGTAATTTTCCAAGTGAGGGCAAAATGGTAATTTCCTGCAGGGGGACTGTTTGAACCGTGAAGCAGAGGGCTGAACACCCGTGCCGTGTGTGTTCTGAAATCCCACAATTTTTTAACCAGTTCAGTGACATTGGGGGGATTTATTTATCCTGTTAGTGGCATTGAGGACTGAGTGTGTGCTGGGCGTGCACGGGTGGTGTGTGTGTGGGAAACAAGTGATGGTGTTTGGAATTGAAAAACAGAGCCTGGACTTGAGCGTGCACGAGTTGGATTTGTTTATACCTTTGAGTGGAGGAACACAGAGCACTGAGGGAGATTTGTCTGTGCTGGTGAGTGACATTGGGTCAGTTGGGGCTGGGGAATTGCAGAGCACGAGCCATGGTTTTAATTCTTTGAGGAACTGAACAGAGCACGGGGCGTGTGGGAGGAATCATTTTGTTCGATCCATTTCTGGGACATTTGGAGGGAGACACAGAATTAGAGAGAACCAGAGAGAAGGGTAGAGAGGGGAAACATGTAGACTAGGTGAGAAGTTGCTCTGGAAACCCGAAGTTCATGTTCAAACAAATTCAAAATTTCAATTCAAATTGTAGGCTAGCCCAAGCCAATTTGAGACTCAATTCAGTCTTCCAGGACTTCACTTAGTCGATCAAGATCAAAGGGACTGAAGCTCGAAGCCTGGGAAGCCATGGACAGTCACGACTGAGTTTCAGAAAAATCGAGCTTGGAGTTGTGGTCATGGAGGTAAGTTCTTGTGAAATTGAGTTCACAATCATCTTGAGGGTGAGTCTACGATGCTTCCTAACTAATCAATTGAAGGAATCAGTGACGGTGTGATGAACTGGGACGATGAATTTCGATTACGACTCGAGTTCAATTGAGTTGGTTCTAGGCCGTGTCGAGTAAATTAATTGTTATAGACCTTTAATTGAGTCCCTTGCGAGTCTACTTGATGGATCAATTAAGGAAATTAGGTTGTGCTTGACAGGAATTGGAACGGGTCCAGTCGAGGGTCGCATACCCGTTTTACAGTGAAATCGGGTGAGGAAGATGAACAGTGCCTGTCACTGTAGCGGCGCGTGGGTGTCACGCGCAGCCACTCACGGCGACGCGTGGGACGGTTTTTCAAGGTGAGTTCAAAATGACTTTTATCCTATACAATGTAACGAACATTTTAGCGTTGGTTTCGAATTTATCGGACACCGTTTCGATGTTGTTTCGAGGGTCCGAAGGTTTAGGTTAAGTTTTTAATTACCGATTAATTCCCAGAAAATTATGGGAAATTATTATGTTGTTATTTGACCCTGGAATGTGTTTTCGAACAGGATTCGAGTTTTCTGGAAAATGCCGAAAATTACGGGAACGCGTGCGGCGCGAAACCGAGCCTTAAGAACGGTGTGTGAGTGGACGTTGCTTTCCAAATTTAATGCATGCATAAATATTTCCATGATTTTTATGATTATGATTATAAGTTGTGATTGATTTCGATTCCCGTATTTATACGTATTTTTGCTATACATACAAAATTACACGTATTTCGAGACTATGGTTACTCTTATGCTTGATGATGGTTTAACGAATGGTTTTATATGAATTGGGCGTGTCATGTTTTAATAATGTTTCGAATATGAATGTGAGTATGATTTACGATTTTGACACGTTTTTCGAGAATGTTCTGGATTTGCACGTTTTACGAGATTATGAGTATGTTTTGATTGGAGCGTGATTTTGGTGATTATGATTGTGGTTTTGATGTTTTGATATTGAGATTTGAGAAATGAAGTGATTTCAAGGAATTAAAATGGATTTTGAAAAAGGCGATTTCGGGCTTGATGCTCGGGGCACAAAAGTAACTTTGGTTAACGAAATTTCGGTTTCCGGAAATTTAAAGTGGATTCTTGGTTTGGGTTCGGGATGATGCTTCAGGATGCCGGCTTACGGAATCATTATTGCGAATTCAAATTCGGGAATGAAAAAGAATTTAATAAAGTGATTTGGTCTGATTTTGCATGCCCTGTGTTAATGATGATTTGATTATGTTTGTGAAGTATGATTTGGGGAATTGAAGGTGGAAATTCGGACCATGAGTCCTGTTGTGGAAAATGTGATTTTGGGATGGATCCCACGTTGTTGTGTTTGACAAATGTTTTGGGTTTAAAGACCCGTTGAAAACTGTTTTGGGTTTAAAGACCCGGTGCTATTGCTGGAGCACGTTTTGAGTTTAAAGACTCGGTTAATTGATGACGGGGGAGGGCCCTTAATGAGTTTAAAGACTCGTGAGTTTAAAGACTCGGTTATTGTGATACCCCGAGGCCTATTGATTATGTTTGAGTTTAAAGACTCGTTGATATCCCGGGAAGGCCTGATTATGCGCATGGTTTTGAGTTTAAAGACTCGGGCGCACTTGATATCCAGCAAACTGATTGATTGTGATCCATTGATATTCTATGATGTTCGGATGTGTTGGGCAGTGGCCCGGTTATATGGTTGATGGTTTATGGTTTATGTTATATACTTGGATTTTGTATTCGTGGTTTTGGGCTGAAGCCCTATGTTTATGATTGCGGGCCAAGGCCCGAAGATTAAGAAAAAGGAAAATGTTTTTGATTTTCATAGACGGATTCTTGTGTTGAAAATGTAACGGATTGCGAAATGATTTTTGGTATGCCTGCATTGTTTTTACGTGGAGGGTAAAAACGTCTTTTCGTAACTGTTTTATAAGCTAATTTATTTTTGGTCCACTCACACCTTTTGGTTTTTATTGACCCTCCAGGTCGTGGCGCGTTGGTCGAGGCTGATCGAGAGGCGGAGGCATGAGTAAGTACGTGTGGCTATCCCTGGTTTGGAAAGTACTGAGGGTAACTTAGGGATTTCAGTCATCTTGCCAGACGGGAGCAGGACCGAGCATGGTTATCGATGCCCCTTTCGGGGGCGATCCTGTCACGTGGCACACTTGCCAATGCCCAAAGGTCCTCTCCTTCTGTAATCGCACTCGGTCATAACCGAGTCGAATCCAAAAATCACTGATCATACTATGTGTCACTCACGCACCTTCGTATCCTCGTCTTTGTGTCCAAGTTGTGTACTCGATCACGTCCATCATCTCCTCGGGTACCGGTCCACAAGTACCACTCTCCTAGTAACTTGTCCAGTCGATCGTCCACTGGGGTTATCACAACCCGGCTGCTCACTGCAGCACAACCAACTTGACCGATCCCTCGCGATTGACTCTGAAGAGTCATCGTACTTCAACACTAGTGTCTAATCAACCAGTAATCACGATCTGAGGGTCTCGTCCCCTCATAACTCAATGGCTTCCAGCCACTGGGCCCACGAGAGCTGACCTTCCTCGGTGTCTACCACCGCTCAACCATGGTATACCACAATCACCGCATGCCATACCAAGCCACACAATACCTACACAGTGGCATCCTCTGCCAATCGACATCCCTCTGAGATCCGACACACCGAAGCATGGCAACACATGCCAAATAGGTCAATGTTCCTATTCCAACTAGTCTCAACTAGGGTCATCGTGTACCTGACAGCTCCTAGTGGCGCGATCTTCGATCCTTATACTTTTGTCGTGGACGACTCTGACATCCGACCTTCACTGATTCCTCTTTGGTCTGATCCAGGTCCGTCATGACTACTCGACGGTCCCGACCCTCGGGTAGTCATACGGTCTCTACTGATCCCCTGGATCCTATCTCCAGTAACACTACGGCTCTAAGTCGTGGATTCACACGAACGTTGATCCCACTTGGGATCCAACCTCTCAGAGAATGCGGCATCCAATGCCAATCGAATCCTAAACTATCGCACCTCGTGCCAAACAACTCTAACTAGGATTCGATTCCACGAAATCCACGTACTAATACCCTAATTCTCAGGTTGATGAAGGGCTGTTACGACTGCAGAGACATCACATCCTCGACCTGTGCACAGAGTGACGCGCAAAACGCGTTCTGATACCACTTGACAAGACCCGACCCAAATCCCCCGGGATTAACGTGGGACATGCCTGCTCTTGTCTGACACGAAGTGTCAGACCAGGGATATTTCTATCCTTAGCCTAACCATGACTACCAGAGAGCGCCAAGATCTGGAGGAGGAGTGTGATGTTTCGGTCTCTACTACAGCCTGCATCCGCTATCAACCTGAAGGGCATTTAAAACATCAAAATTTGTGAGTGGACAAAAAAAATATTTTCACAAAAGATATTTATGCCCTTCACTAAAAACATGCATGCATTCGAAAACCATTTATCAAAACATTTACAAAACCATTTGGGCTTTGGCCCGAAACCGTAAATCAATACATAAGGACTCAGCCCCAAAACCAATCATATGGGACTCTGCCCAAATCACCTCATGTGGGTCTCAGCCCAAAACTGTTCTCACTGAAAACCAACCATAGAACACGGGGTCTCAGCCCCAAACCATTTTCCAAAACATAGAACACGGGGTTTCTGCCCCAAACCACTTTCCATAAGAAAACCTCATATATATATATCATATACATATATACAACCCATCCTCGGCATCAGACATCTCTGATGCCAACTCGGGGCACACAGGCCCTAGGGAACACATCCCCGATATATGTCACGATTCATCTCTATACAAGTGTACACACTACTCGGGGTCTCACTCCGAGTCTACCCCCAGGAATTCTCCATCTGGGAGGCTCTATCCGACATCCAGGATCTACGCTGCCTGGATGACTGTCTTCGGATCTAGTCCGAATATCTCACCAAAATCTGGTCCGGGACCACATCATAACTCCACTCTTGGAATGGGCTCCCTATGGGGATACTCATTCCAGGTAGTGGATCGTGACTCTCCAGGTCGCCGTCTGGAGGAGACCAATCAAACCATTTGGAGGGTTTATACATTTCAAATACTTTTTTTTCTCAAAATATATTTCAACTGGGTCTCATACCTGAATCTCAACAGGATTCCTCGAATCTGATTCAAATCCATTTTCACAGGTCTCGGCCTAAATCCTCAGTTCAATAGGGTCTCAAACCCGAATTCTCATTTCATAAATCAAACTAGGACTTAAGCCCGATTTCACAATCCATCGGGGCCTCAAATCCCGATTTCACGATCAATAGGGCCTCAAGCCCAATACCACAATAATGGGGCCTCGAGCCCGATTTCACAATCAACAGGGCCTCAAGCCCGATACCATAAATCAACGAGGCTTCGAGCCCGATTTCACAATCGATGGGGCCCTAAGCCTGATACCACAGTCAAAAGGGCCTCAAGCCCGATATTACAACCAACTGGGCCTCAAGTCCGAATTAGTAAACCAACGGGGCCCTCGGCCCGATCATATAACTCAAATGGGTCTCCAGCCCGATTTCTCATCAAATCAAATGGACTCCAAGTCCGAGAGTTCCTAAATCAAATGGGTCTCATGCCCGATTTTATATTTCCAAATCCAAAACCCGTTCATCAAATCATCGTTGAAAACGCAGTAAGTAAAGGTACGACATAAAGCCAAAAACCTCGAAAAACGTGCAAATATGTCGATCATAAGCTACCAAAAAAAAATGCACTCATGGCATCACAAAACATGTTCTAAAAAAATTATAAAACATTTAGGCATGCATCAGTTTAGAAAGAAGGGTCCACTCACAGACTGTTCAAAGCCGCGCCTCGATACGCGCGCCATAAGCCTCTCCCGTGCCAAGCACTGTCTTCGGGGCTCCCGAACCTATCCAAATTAATTTAGAGAGTTACTAACTACTCAAATAACCCCTCACTAAAGCCCCATAATTTTTCGGAATTTTTAACTATTTTTAAAGTCGATCCTAAACCTTCAAACGTCCCGAACTATATCGAAATGATGTCCGCCAGTCCCAAAATGTTCGTTACATCGAATAGATGATTTCACATGTTGGAAGTTTTCCCATACTCCCCACCATGCGCCGTCACGCACCTCCTAATGGGGCTGCGCGTGTGGCTCACTGGCTAGTGCACAGTATCACCATCAACCTCTCAACGGCCAGTCCGGTCGGTTCACTGGTTTGGTCGGTCCAGTTGGACCGGCGTGACCGGTCTAGCCTCCTAAACCGTCCATTTTTCGTCCTTTTTCCTCCTAATCGATTCCATTCTTCTAATTTCAATCCTAAAAATCTATTTGTGCAATCAAAACCACCTAAAACCTATAAAAACCCACGGGTTCATTTTCCTCCTCACGGTTCGAGTTTCCCAGATTTTCCCCAGGGCAGCACCGCCCCTGTCAGCCAACAAAAACAATCCCTACTCACTCCTAACAACCTAATAATCCTTTCCCCATCAACTAAAACCAGCCCTAACGTTCAAATCGCAAAAACAAGAAAAATGGGCATAACTGGGTTTCAGGTTTACCTCTGCACCTCCGCCGTCCACGGCGGCCTGGTCCTCGGTCAGCCACCACCACGTCCTCAAGCCACTCTCTAGCTTCACACACGATCAGATGGGGGGAAGGGTTTGGATTGGGTTCGAATGGGTTGATCGGGTTTGTGGGAAGATCAAACGATGGAAGGGAATGGGAAACATATGCATATATGTGATCATACTGGGCAATGGATGAGTGACACTTGTCACTCATCCATTGGGCCATAAACAAAATATATGGGGCCACAATAGGACAAAAGTCCACTTGCCTCGTAAAACGTGCCGTTCCAAATAGCTCCCTTGAATTTCCATGAATCGTAACTTTTTCGTCGAACGTCCGAATTCGACGTGTCGCCTGTCTATGGATTCGTATCGACTCGATCTACGTAATGGTGCTCGGCCCTGGCCATTGGACCTCCCGGGTCAAAAATCAATTTTTTACCCTCGTTTAGGGGTAATATCGTAATTTCGCTCTAAACGTCCGTTAATCCTCGTCTAATCCCCGATTAACCTTGCTAATCCGTCCTTAATTTTGAATTAATCCTGATAACTTGGGATGGGTCGTTACATATATATTACATGAAAATAATTAACTCTTGGATTTTATTCCACATTGATTATGAACACCAAATCTCCTTACACCACGTACTTTGATTAGATGAAAAGAAAATATACACGAAAGTTTTACACGCTAAAAACTTATATATAATTATAAACCCCGCTTAACAAACATAATTTTAAAATTACTGTAATAAATCAAAGTAACAATTTTTGCATGCATAGATTTTTTTTATACCAAGCTAGTAAATCAAGTGCTTCATCCCGAACTCTTCAAGCTCGGATTGGGTGAAACATATTTGAGAACCTCCTCATCAGTTTCAAATTTCTCCATGTCTTCCTCCTTCAAATTAATCCAAGCTTCCACCCCATCCCAACTAGTGGTGTCGAAAAAGCTTACCAAGTTCTTGAATGGAAAGCTCGCGGCCCCCACGTACACCGGCTTCCCCCAACCGAAATCCGCATCATAAATCGGGAACCTGCACAAGCTCGTGAAGCTAAATGACACCACTTCCCCTCGTGTCACTTGCGAGCTCCGCTGCTTCAAGAAGTTCAAGTACCCCTCCCCCTCTTGGAGCTTCCTAATGTACTCAGTGTCAACTTGATTGATCGCATCCCTGACGTGGCTCACAATGGAGTAAAGCGATGAGTCGGACGATCCCTCCTTGGGGTCCACAGGCAAGGGTGGGACCGAGATTGCTGTTCGGGTGACATTCCCGAACGTTTGCTCACTAAGTGGTGGGTCCATTCTCGTACGCAAGTTAACAGCGTGAGACACCGTGTGAATCGCTGGGATGTCGTCGGAGCTGTCGTTTTGTTTTGGGCTGGAGCAAGCAACGATGTACCGCCTCCATATGAAGGCCGACAAGGCCTCCACTCTCGTCGGCCGCTGTGCATGCTCGTTCCCCGGGTCAGTGCATCTGGCACGGAGAGCAGCAATTGCAGGGGCGTGAAACACAAAACGTTTACTAGAAATGTTGTGTTTGATGATCCCGCTTCCGTGGTTGTAAAATCCGGACAAGTCCTGTTGCGGGAAGTACTTGTCCGAGACAAACTCAGGAACGGGCGTGACGTCGCCCTCGCCGCGTGTGATGGCAGCGAGGCTGTTGAGGAAGATGATATACGAGAGGGCGTCCCCGACTTTGTGGGACATGCCCATACCGATGCACATGCCTCCGCACGCAAAAAGCGTGACTTGTAGGCATATGGGGAGCTCGTGAGCTTGGTCGAGCTCATATGGGATGAGCTTGTTGAAATCCTTGGGATTTGGGTTCTGTATGATGTCGTTGACAGTGGCGTTTGTTTTGCCCTCCACGTAATAGGCACCCTCGTCGTTGCATTCAACATACTGGGTGCCTACTACGCGTCCGGCCAAGATGTAAAACTTACTTAGGGTTTCGGAGATGGCGTCTTTGATTCGGATGCATCGTTGGGTGGGGTCGTTGGTGGCGTGAGGGTCTTTTGGGTAAAAAAGGACTATCGGCATGAAGATGGGGGGTTGTATTTGGTCGAGGAAGGAGAGGTTGTGGCGGCGGAGGTGGTCGGGTGTCGGATATGAGGGCTTGATGGTCTCCGTTGAGATCACCTCCACTTTGAGTGTTGTCATGGCAGCTGGCTGGTGGTGCCAATGTTAATGAAGTAAGAGGTGATGATGAATTATTGATGATTACGGACAAATGGCAAGAGTGAGAGTTTATAAAGACATTTGATGAGAGGTTGGCAGTTAACTGGCAAATCCTCTAGGAAACAAAGTCAAACAAATTAATCAATGTTTTGAGATATGGCCTGTATACAGTTGCACGTGTAATATATCGTGAAACGGCTTTCATAGTTGATATAGAAATAATTATAAATTAGGTCAACCGAAAATCTTAGTGATCTTCCCAATATCTAACTAATAAATAAGGAGTTGGTCTCAAAAAGATAATAAACGGGAAGTCTGCTTTGAAATCGTCCGCACTATGCTTCAACAAGAATCACACAAGATACACAATAAAAATCTCTAATAAAATGTTCACTCATAATTCAGCAGATAAAGTACATTACATAATCCATAATATATATATATATAATATAAATGATATACAATAGAAACCTCTAGTAAAATGTCCACCTGTAACAGATAAAGTACATTACATAGTCCATATTATATACAGAGCCGGTCCAAACATTTAGAGGCCTAGGGTAAAAATAAAAAATGGGCCCTCAATTCGCATACTTAATTATTGAAATTTAAATTTTATAAATTGATTATATAATATTTTTATTAAGAAGTATCGTTACAATTTTTGCTATGAGAAAACTCATAAATTAGGACAAAACTCCAAACAAAGAAAAAAAGTACATCATATCCAAAAAATTACATTTAATTTTTTTAAACAAATCTTATACTTTTTTTGTAAAATCAGTAAGCAATTTACAATTATATACAAACTTTTATATTCAAAACAAGAATGTAATTAAATATTGTTAAACTAAGAACTTTTGTAGAAATGACCTTATCAATTTAGGTGAATTTCTTGAAATTTTCCTGAAATGCGAAAAATACGTAATTAAAGATTCAAAAGGCACACAAAAAAAAAAACTAAAGAGGCATAATTTCTAATTTCTAACAACGAGTAAGAATTGACATGTCATTTGTAATGTTAGATTCGTGGTTTAGACCCATAACATTGATCCTTTGATTATATGAGGGGGCCTTCCTGTCGTAAA
Organism: Prinsepia uniflora; assembly: GCA_032719365.1. Lineage (NCBI taxonomy): Eukaryota > Viridiplantae > Streptophyta > Magnoliopsida > Rosales > Rosaceae > Prinsepia > Prinsepia uniflora. The sequence continues at coordinate 7,776,457 of CM064868.1, read as the reverse complement.
AAACTACAACATCCATAAGGGAAAGTTACCAAATGGAAGTATTCAATTAGGGAAACTGTAATAGGAATTCTATTAAATTAAATTACTTATTTTTTAGGTTTGTAACTTAGGAATATCTCGGATAGGGCTTTCAGAAAGGGAGGCGAAAATGTCTAGATGTCTTCCACTAGAAAAGAAAATTGTTGAGAAATTGAGGTTAGGGTTTGAGAGTTTGAATGAGATTGCAAAAACTTAAAAATTTAGAACAATTGAGAATTTGAGATTGAAAGACTGATATTTAACCTTAGAACATTGAATTAGAATATTAAAACACTGCGTTTTCTTTTTGGAATTTTGAATGAGACTTTCTTTTCGTTTCTTGTTCACTCGTATCCCCCATATAAATTATCATACATCTTACTATTTTTTTTAATATAACAAAAAAAAAACTTAATTTTGGACCCTTTAATATTTTTGGGCCCGGGGCGTAGGCCCCTCCTGCCCTCCCTCACGGCCGGCCCTGATTATATATATAGTATACTATGTCATTTATATATATATATATATATATATCATATAAAATAATCCACTTATTAGTATATAAAATAGTTTATTTATGGTATTATTAAGGCTTCGAGCAAATGTAATCAAGGGTATGTTAGTCTTTTCATGGAAAAGTGGGCGCCCAAAACCCTAGCTTTGAACAAATGTTTCTTCAGGTTTCAATGGAAACTGTGCTGCTGCAGTTTTGTAGAAAACAGAAAAAGAAAAGAAAAGATGTAAGTCGTGTAAATGAGTACACCACCTACCCTGGATTCACTGGGTTTATGATTTTCAAGTTTCGAGTTTAACTCACTTTCATGGTGAGAACAAATTTTCATGTTAGTACAGTAATAGGTTATTAATAGCCCATAGTTAATGTAGTCGGGACTGACGTAAGGGTGCCGAATAGGTGGATGGTTAACGGAATTGATGTATTGTGAGACCCACCTACATAAATAGCCCCGAGCCACCAACTTGTGCTTCATCCGCTGATGCTAGCATTTCTCATCATTCTTTTATCGAAGAGTTCAAAATCTAAACGAAAAGGAAGTGATTCGAAAGTGAAGTTTTGAGTTATAACAGGTCTTTTAGCCCCATATAATGCTGTCTACAAAATCATCCAAAACTAATATGAATATGCTGTAAAAAAAACAGGGGAAATTGCAGAGGGATATATAGATATCTTACCACACACATTCTTTGAACAAAATTTATGAAAAAACTCTACTTTTGGTTTGGTTTTCATTGCTCAATCCTCTTACAGAATCATCATCCGAAGTGTTATTGCTCAGCACTTAGAACACAAATCTTTCTAAATCAACTAAATGATTGTACATTCAGGAAAAAGCTCAAACGAGATTGAACAGGAAACTTCAAGAAAAAAGATGGTTTATATATAGGGCACATAAATACAATGAAGTAATCGAAAACCAAACTCTAGCTTCATATGCTCAAACTACCCATTTTTTCGGATCAAGATTCAGAATGGTCTACCTCATACCTCCGGTAACAATGATGTATATCGTCCAACAGTTGAACTCGTGTAAGCAACTCACATCCATGATAATTCACTTCAGCTTCTAGAAGACTAGAACTGTGAAACAGCATTAGCAGAATCAAAAGAGCTTTCCTCCTGGTTGTTGAATTCCACCTCTCATCATTGCACAGAATTCCGAATAGTTGATCCTCCCGTCCTGAAGGTTCAAATACATCAGCATAAAAACAACTAAGAGAAAGTTGCAGAAATTTGACATCTGTAAATAACTTACATTATCTGCATCAACCTCGGAAATTATTTCTCTGACGGTGTTTTCAGCCCCCATTGCGTGCTCCTTCATAGCAGCCTCTAGTTCATCCCTTGTAATATACCTGTTAGTGGAAATTGACAATGATCAACTCCCTAACTTTCCCACGTGACTGAATGATGTAGAGATGTAAACCCTAAAACACGTTGGCTCCTAACAAATTTTGATATCACAAGCTATTCAGCCTGTTAATTTAACTATCGAGGACCTTGACAAACAGTCTGGATCAATTTCTCCTTCCAAACTTCATTGAGTTAAGATTAAACTTATGTATCCAAACACTTGAGGTGAGGCGCAAGCCTATGAACTATACTTCAACATCAATACACTACAACTTAGACGGTCAAAAAAGTAGACAGCGGAAATTTCTTTAAACATGAAAAAATTAATAAGACGTTAAAGTAGGCTGGAAGTATCACACAAAATTCAAAATTGCAACTCAACTCACCCACTGCTGTCCTTGTCAAAATACTGAAATGCTTTGTACAGGTGCTCGTCTCTTTCTAATCTTTGTCTATGCATAGTAGCAGTTATAAATTCAATGTAGTCAATAGATCCATTTCCATCAACATCAGCCTGAAATGTATATCATAGAAATTACAAGATTGCCAGTCATTTATGAAAAAAGTGAGATATAATAGTTTGAGTTGCTGGCGAACATTGATAGACTTACAGCTTCCATGAGTTGCCTAACTTCGGCTTCTGATAGCCGTGACCCAATACGAGCTAATCCTGTCTTCAGTTCTTCGTAAGTTATCGTACCACTTTTGTCGGTGTCCATGTTGGTGAACATTGTTTGAAGACCTTTAATTTCTTCTTCAGAGAGATTCTCTGCTATGACCTAGCACAAATTTTCAAAAAGCATCAACTTTATTAATTTATAAAATAAGGTAAGCAAAGAAGGAATCCACTAGACCCATCAAGACATATACCAAGAAAATCTTTGCTCTTGTTTTCTTTCTCATTACATTCAAGCTTAGATAATACTTCTTTGTCTGGAAATAAACTTGATGACTGCAGCTAATATACTACTTGAAATGGAAACTTTTCCAACAGTTATTAAGTGAAGATAGGAGCTTCTAAACATAGTCTGATAAATTACCTTCAAAGCAAGTTGTTTGAGCTTATTCATTGCCCTGAATTGCTTCATTCTAGAGAGAACTGCACTATCTATTGGCTTATCCGATGCTACTCCACCTACTCTGAGCCAGGGATGATCTAACCATACGAAATGCTAAATGTTAATCAGAAGCACACAAGCATAAATCAAGAGCCAGGGTAATAAAGTCAATGAGAATAAGAGATATGGAATTTTATCTGTATTATTTTGCTGGTGTGTAACAACCACAATGCGAAAGCGATTGTTACAGGAGATTATATGCTATATTAATGTTTAAGTTAGTGTTAACTTTCAAATCCAACCTACCAAGAACTTGGGCAGAAGTAATTCTCTTTTTTGGGTCCTGTGTCAGCATCTTTCTAACTAGATCTTTGGCACTCTCTGATATTGATGGCCATGGTTGACTGTCAAAGTCAATTACTCCTTCCAATATGGCATCAAATATACCCCTCTCAGTTTCTGCAATATGAAGGGCGAGATATATTGATAAGGTAGCCACAAGCTACGAGGATGTTTAGTAACATACAACAAAAATAATTAATAATTACCAGCCCAAAATGGAGGTACTCCACTTAGTAGGATATACAAAATAACTCCTGCACTCCAAATATCTATTTCCTTTCCATAACTGCGCTTCAACACTTCAGGGGCAACATAGTAAGCACTGCCTACTATATCACGGTACACCTTTCCTGAGATGAGGAGAAAAAGGTGTCGCTACACATAAGAATTTGTCAACTATATCAAAACATTAAGAATAAAATCTCCTAAGCAGAACGGAAATAATAACATAAGAATGAAGAATTTTCGAAAGGTCTACAAGAGTTAGCCCCATTAACAGCTACACCTCATACGGTAGACAACGGTAGACAATGTCACAGGCTGATCACTCTTAGGACTCAAACTTTGACTGCTAACAATCATATCGTCTGTGTTCCCATTAAACTCAAACTTATTAGAGGAATACCAAATTGCAGCAAAGTTATACTAGCAACTATTTAACCACTTCATCTAAGAACCCAAATTCAATCACATAATAGAATGTGTGCCATAATACCCCTGCATTTTTTGCAAATCATAACTTTCTAGGTCTAAATTCTGCAAACTGGAACAAGCAAAAGAACATAGATCATAAAAAACAATACTACTCACCTTCCTCAATGAAAACAGACAACCCGAAATCGGTTGCTTTCAACATTGCTCTTTCATCCTTGCTGGACAACAAGAAATTCTCGGGCTTGAGATCACGGTGCAGCACACCCATAAAGTGACAAATGTGCACAACATTCACAATGTCACGCAAAATCGTGGCGGCTGCTCGCTCCGAATACTGACCTTGTGCAATAATCCTATCGAAAAGCTCGCCGCCAGCACAAAGCTCCATCACCAAATGCACTGAGTACTTGTCCTCATAAGCCCCTTTGATTTCCACAATGTTTGGCTGCCCAGACAGGTGCTGCATAATCTGAAGTTCCCTCTTGATGTCGTCCCTGTCACTTTGGCTAACAAGTTTGCGCTTTAGGATTGACTTGCAGGCATAACGATGGCCAGTAGAGTTCTCAGTGCACAAGTATGTGATGCCAAACTGGCCTCTGCCCAATTCTTTCCCAAAAGTGTAGTACTGCTTAATGTCATCAAAAGGTTTTCCAAGAATGCTATTTGGAGGCGCAGTTGGTTTGATTGGAGCCGGGATTAGCTGCTGTGGCTCTGCCCTTGGTGGTGGTGGTGGTTGCGCCTGTGGTTGTGGGTGGTATTGGGGTCTTGATGGTGGTGGGTTATGAGTTTGTGGGGCTGAGACTTTCTGATGCTGAGACACTGGGTGTTGCTGCTGATAAGATTGATGGTGCAAATCACCACCGGTGGCTGCTCCAAACCCATTAGAACCTGCTTTTGGAGCATTAGCTTTGCTGCTACAGCAACCCATTTTCTGATCAGGTTTGAGGGATTTTGATGGTGAATTTCAATCCCAAATTCGTGGGATTTTCAAAACCAATCGGAGACGATGATAACAGAAAGAAGAAGGAGGAGAAGGATGAAAATGGTGAATAGGACGAATCCAAAAATCTGATCTTTAATCAATTTAAGTAAAACCAGATCAAGTTTTATGGTAATTGACAAATCTGAGACTGCACTTTCTTCTGTATGGAGAGTTTCGAAATTTGGCGTGTTGGTTGACTCGCAGCTAAGTTACAGTCGTCTAATCTAAGAAACAAGTTTGCTTTTCTTCAGGGAATCTGTGGTTCCACTACATTATTGATCAAACAGGGAAATCATTTTGCTTATTAACCAATTGTATCCAATTTATTTTGGTATCAAAACAATTTTTTTTTGCCAGACAATTTAATTAATTTAGAAAAAGGTGATTGTGCGCGTTTCTGTTTTTAAAAGAAACGGGTTTGTATGTTTTAGGAGATACGGGGGTTTGCTTTGCATGCGATATTTTTTTATTTTTTTAAACGATTTTTTTTTGTTAAAATAGATATTTTTTATAAAAATAATAGGTTTTTTTTTTTTTTACTTAAATGCACCATGAGCTTCGCAAGTTTGTCACATTTTGCACCATATACTCATTATTCGTTCACTTAACATCATCAAATGGCTGAATATGGCCACTCAACTCCTTTTTCTTCCAAAATGTTATGTACCCATGGAAATTAAAGGTAAAATAAGAAATTTTGACACGCTGACACCCTTTTGCTATGTTAGTCACGACGTGGAATGGTTTTGGGACTCACAAATGCCAAATCAGGCATATCCTCTCCATTTCGCATTCGAGATCGAAATTTGGGGAAAATTTTGAGGGTTTTAGTAAGATTGAAATTAAGGCATTGAATCGACGACTGGGCATTGAATCGATTGAAAATTTGTAGTGTAATCGACGCGTAGATGCGAACAAATAAGTACAAACGATTTCAAATATGATTCCTCGCGAGTTTGGAGTGGAGCAGCCTATCTACGGTTAGTTATATTTTCCTCCATGCTTATGGTTTTATATTTCTTTGATTATCCATGGAATATACTTGCTGGGTTTATATTTCTTTGTTTCCGCCATGCTTCAATATACTATCTGTTTAGCTCTTTAGTTGCCCATTTTCTCCTTAGTCTGAATAGTATGCTTAAATTGATGCGCATGTTGAAACTAGGATATATAGGCTTAGTTTGTGTTCATGGTTTTGACATATCCGTTGAAAGATGAGGTATTTGGATTGACTATGTGTCGTGCAATTGGTTTTTGTTGTTGCAGTTGAAAGGGATATATCTTTAGCGAATATACACCCTGAACTCGATGTTCGGGTTTCACTTTGCACCCTAAACTCGATGTTATGGTTTCACTTTGCACCATGAACTCGATGATTTGGTTTCACTTTGCACCATGTACCGAATATATGTATTACATGTTCCACCCTGTACTTGGACTGTTGGTTACACTTTGGATTATGTACTAGATATGTTGTTAAACTTGGCACCTCAAGCTCATTAATTAGTCACAGTTTGTAGTTAGTTGGTTAGTTTCTTGGTTGCATATTTGGAATTACATAGGGGGACAAGTCAAGTTTTTAATTTTTTTTTTATAGTAGATTGGATTTCCCTTCTGGAATTGAAGTACATAAGGAATAATCTAAGCTATCTACCTTATGAGTTGTCTATATACTCTAATGACATAAATAGTGAAATCTTGGTCAAAGTAACCTCGGATGACCAATTATTTAAACTCTGTGATAAATATGCAAAAAGTAGTGGTTGTATCCCTCTGTATATGCAAAAGGGAGGGGGTGATGGGATCCAACTTTCAGGGCATGTGAAGATTGGAGGTGAGGCTATGGATATGAGGAAGGTGACTAAACGGATAAGTTTCCCAAAGACACAGATTCAGTCTTCTCCCACTGAATCTAATTCAAAGACTAGTGATGAGGAAGATGATCAGGATAGTGAAGATCCTGAGTGGATTGCTAATAACTTTAGGGAAGAGACTCAGATAAATATGGATGAGTATGATAAGAACTTGTTTTCAGCATTCGTGGATGTGGAAGATGTTAAGGATAATGGTGAGGCAGCTCAAACAGAAGATGAAGCACCTAATTCACCAAGGCTTAATGCATTTGAGTTAGAACCAGCTGGTAGTGAGGAAGAGGATTTGGTTCCTCCTCCTAAAAAACTGTCAAGGAGGAAGAAGTCTGTTGGGCCATTTAGGGAGTTTAACAATGAGGTGGATCTGAAAAATCCAAAGTTTTCTCTTGGGATGAAGCTCTCAAGTGCTGCAGTTTTCAGAGAAGCTGTGAGGACATATTATGTCAATGAACGGAAAATGTAACACCCCGGAAATTCGAGGATTATAATAATGTAATTTAATGTATGAATTGACGTTTTTACCCTTGTGATTGATATGGCCAAATTGTTGACTTTTTGATTTGAGGGTCAAATGGACTTTGACCAATGATCGTGACGTAGTTTGGGACGTCACGAGTCCATAGACAGGTGGCACGTCCAATTCGGACGATCAGGGTAAAAGTTATGACTATCAAAAGTTCAGGGGCGTTACCGTAATTTGGACGATAGGGGCGAAAATGTTGACTTTTCGTTTGGAAACTAATTTTCACATGACTCAAGGACCGTTAGGTAGTCTCGATGCCCTGAGTCCGTAGACAGGCGGCACGCCGAAATCGGACTTCGTATGGCTGTGTTACGGGTCTAGAAAGTGAAGGGCATTTTGGTAATTATTTGAACCAGGGGCATTTTGGTCATTTTTCCCTGGTTAATGTAGCAACCGCGGGGGACCATGGACGGCACCACCATGTGCGGTGGTTCAGTGCGCAATTGTTTATGCAAGTGTGTGCTGGAAAGAAAGGTGTGTCTTATGCTTTAGAACGTGGCCTGAACCATCCACCCTGCACGGTCGATTTGATTAATGAAGATTCGAACCTTTTTCGGGGAACAAAATTCAGTGGACAGATTCGACTTCCACGAGCCTCTGGGACGGCTTAAGTTGTTTAAAACTGATTAGGAATTGAATGAGTTTCACTCTGCCGTTGAAAGAACTGAGAATAGGTGAGGAACCAGAGAGAAACCATTTCGGGAAATTTTGGAGGGAAATCGGGTTTTCAATTTCTGGTGATTGTTGGACCAAACCAAGGCCTGGTTTAGTCTTCTGGGAGTATTTGGAACTCAACCACATCAAAATCGAGGGGAACCAGCCACGGTTGAGCTGGGACAGTGACTGTCGTGTTCAAAGAAATTTCAGAGGTTTGGACGACTACTTCCAGGTGAGTGTTGGTTCAATTGATTGTGTTTTCCAGTTCGTTTTGATACTATGATGCTTCCTGTAAGGTTAATTTGATTATGGTTTGGAAACCAGTGAGTTGGGGTGATCAACCCGTTTGGATGATCACGGGTCGAATGGCCATTTAAGGATTTGATTTGGCTAATTAATGACTCAGAATTTAAATTAGATGATTAAATATCATGTTAGGATCAAATTGGATTGAAATCGAGTAAGAATTGTTGGGTAATCAACCGGGTCAAGCCGCGGGTGGCAGACCCGTATTACTTACATTCGGGTAAGGAAGGTAACACTGTAGCAGCTACAGTGTCGGGCGCGTGAGGGCGCGTTGGACCTTATCTCCGATCACGAGCAACATGACTTTTGTTCCTCTCATCATTCTGAACATTTTTGATGAATTAACCATGTTGATCTGAGATAGTTTGGGAGGGTCAGTTTAGGGCCGGTTGTCTCGAAAAACGTGTTGGACGGTTTCCCCGAGTCGGTTTTTGTTTCGGACCTTTTGGATAAATGTGTAAGACTAATAGTGACCCTTACGTGTGATTTGGACTGACATGAATTGTACGATAATCCCGATACAAGTTCGTACGCGCAAGTTCACCTCGGGATCGTACTGTGAGTGGGCCCGATTTCATTAAACCCTTGCATGCTTAAATGTTTTCTGATTTACTTACATATTCACATGCTGGAATCATGAAACGGTTTTGATGATATTGAAATTATGGTTATGGCACGTTTCACGGTATTTGGGTTTGAGACCCGTTTGATGAAACTTAAAGATTGGTTTGGATTTTATCTACGTATATATGTTTTGCATGTGGATATCAATAAAATGTATTTGGTACTGCACTGTATAGATTCATTCTTGTGATACTGTCTCCTCTAGATGTGGTACCCCGGAGTGGTCATGGCGCATTGCCTGCGAGGGGTCATTCTACGGAGGAACCGGACCGTAAAATGACTCAGGAGCAGGATTGCTTATTTGTCGTCAGGGAAGTCGAGCGTCTAGGACGCTAGGAATTTGAGATGCCGTACCCGGACAGGGTTCGGGGATTGGACTCGGAATTGAGACTCGAGTGGCACGCGTAGCCTTGAGACTGTGACCTTATCGAACGTCAGGGACGTCAGACATCGAGGATGTCTGGATCGGAGTGTATAGTGCAGTGGCTAAAATTTATCTTATGATTTTATTACATGCCTTATGGTTCATACTATATGATTTATGGTTTTAAATTCTAATGCATGCATGTTTGGAAAACGGAGGGGTAAATTATATGATTTACTTATTAAACGATTTTTTAAACTTGAGTTTCGGCCTACTCACCCTTATTGTTTTAGTAACCCCTCCAGGTCGTGCTACTGAGGTAGAGGAGGAACCTGAGGCTGAGGCATAGATCTACTTCTGCGTACCTGAACCCCTGTTGGGTGGTTTACCCGCAGGTTTATTTTAGAGTCGTGCTCGCAACTTGTAATTTTGGATTTCATCCCTTGTTTGACATCTGTTTAATTCGGATTTGATGTATAACTTTAATTTGGTTATTTATGCATTTGATGTTTTGAGGTTAAAATTGGTATGAATTTTGGGTGTCAGAAGGGAGCAGGGCACGTCCCCTTGTGGTCCCTGTGGGATCGGGGCGGGTCCTGTCAGCTTGGTATCAGAGCACTAGGTTGTGGTCAGCATGCTAGTCTAGCGATTAGTACTAGTTACTTTTCGAGTTTAAGGATAATGTTAACTGATCTATGCCTCTTGACAGTTGGTTATGCCTCCAAGGAGTATTCCTTATACACGAACTGACGAGGATTTGGAAAGGGAAATGGAATGCGCAAGCATTGAGCGGGCTCAACGTCTGGGAGCCACTTCTTTCAATGGGGGATCAAACCCCGAAGATGCTCATGATTGGATCACCAAATGGGAAAGGATCTTCACGGTGATGCACTGCCTTCCGGGCGAACGGGTGACCTTGGCAGCCTTCTTACTGGAAGGAGGAGCCTACCAGTGGTGGCACGACCTTGAAATGTCTGGATGGTCTGTCCATACCACTACTTGGGAAGTTTTCCGTTCCCGATTTCTGGACCAGTACTACCCGCGATCGTTTCGCGCGACACGGGAGGCTGAGTTCCTGCGGCTGGAGCAGGGGGATATGTCCGTTGCGGACTATGAGCAGACTTTCGGAAAACTATCCCGGTTCGCTGCATCAGTCGTGAGCACGGAGGAGGAAAAATGCCAAAGTTTTGAGCTTGGACTCCGAGGGGAGATCCGGGCAAGTGTGACTGCTGCTACTTATGCTTCTCTGAGAGATATGGTCGACGCTGCGGTGCGTGTCGAGGCCAGTCTGGCGGCACACCGGACACGACAGCCTTCGGGCGAGGGGCGACGTCAGGATCGCCCACAACGTGGGCCAACGGGCCAGAAGAACAACAAGGGAGGAGGCTACAGGGGAGCACCCTCATCCTTCAAGGGTCGTGGCTAGTCAGGTCGACGTGGAGGCTCTCAGAGCAGAGGATCAGGATACAACTCTGGGCAGCGTTCATCTTGGAGCGGTGCTTCTGGTGGGCATTCGGATAGGCCAAGGCCAGTAACCTGTTTTGCTTGTGGAGAGGAGGGCCACTATGCCTGTGATTGCCCGCTGTTGTCCAAGAGCAACGACGATAGGGGCTCTAGTGTGGTGCAGAGCACGGCTTCCCACACTAAAGGTGTAACGACCCGTCCTGAATATCGGGATTTAATAATATTTAATTTTGATTTACTAATCTGGGATTAGTTGGGCGATTTCGGACGAATTGTGCAAAATGACCGTTTTGCCCCTGGGCGTGGGCAAAACGTTGACTTTTAATTCGGATGGTCAAATGGACTTTGACCGATGACCGTGATGTAGTTCGGGACGTCACGAGTTCATAGACAGGTGGCACGTTCGATTCTGACGTTCGTGGTGAAAGTTATGATGTACGGAAGTGCAAGGGCTTTTTCGTAATTTGGACGCTATAGGGGGAAATGTTGACTTTTTGATCGGGGGGTCCGATGGCCGAGGACCGAGGACCGTTAGGAAGGTCTCGATGCCCTGAGTTCGTAGACAGGCGGCACGCATCAATCGGGGTCCGTATGACCGAGTTACGGGTCAGGATGCGTGAGGGGCATTTTGGTAATTTTCTGCACAAGGGCAGAATTGTAATTTCACACGGGGTACTGTTTCATTGAACAGCCGTGAAGGTGGGAGGTTTGTGCGATCGATCCCATGGTTGTTTATCAATTTAATGACTGAGTTGGGGCAGCTTTGGATTGTGTTTGCACATGTATTGTGCTAGCAATCACTCACATGAACATGGGCACTGGTTTTATTAATATTTTCGGGTCAGTGCAGGGGATTTTTCTCAGTGGATTGTGGGACACTTTTGGATGCCTTTAACGGCTGAATTGGATTAAAGGAATGGAATATATGTCGTGTGGGTTACTCTGGGATTGAGAATGAAAGGAAATGAGGGAAATTGATGTTGGAATTCTCTGAAAACCCGAAACTGGGTTCTGGGAAATTCAAATACAAATTTCTAGTTTTAGGCCAGCCCAAGCCTAATTGATGATGGATTGAGCTTCCTGGAACTTCAACGTGTCGAACCAGATCAAATGGGGCAAGCTTTGGGGCTCCTAGGGCCGTGAACGGACGAGGTGGACGGCCGGAAAACTCAAGCTTGAGTTGTGGTGATTGAGGTAATGTCGTGTTCAATTAATCATGCTAATTGGTTCGTGTTAATCCTTATAAGCTTCATATGAAGTTAATTTGACAATGGTTGAGGATTGGAGGAGTTTTGGTGATTGACCCGTTTTGGGTGATCACGGGTTGATGGCTTGATTTAGGAATGGTTGATGTTGATCGATGTCACAGACCTGAAATTCATTGGTTAATGATTGTTGTAGGAACAAGAACGGATTGAATTGATGTCGAATTGGGTGTGATTGAACCGGATCCTATCGCGGGCTTTCCAACCCGTTTACCAGACAAACGGGTGAAGATGGTGACTGTAGCAGTCACTGTAGCAGGCGCGTGGCTTTCACGCGCAGCCACTCACGGCGGCGCGTGACGGCGCGTGGGCACGAATCTCGAGGTGAGGTCAACATGACTTTTATCCTATACAATGTAACGAACATTTTGGGATTGGTTTCGTGTCGATCGGACACCGTCTCGACATTGTTCGGGATGTCCGAAGGTTTTAAATCCAGTTTAAAAATACTTAAAAATTCGGGAAAATTACGGGACTTTAATGGGATGTTAATGTGGAGGTTAGTGACCCTCTAATGTGATTTGGACAGGATTGGGAGTCCCGGTGTTAGTGGTGTGGCCCGGGAAGGCCTATGGCACGCGTATCGAGGCGCTCGGTTAAACGGTCTGTGAGTGGACATTGGTTTTATAAATTCGATGCATGCATAACTGTTTCATGATTGTTATAATTGTGATTATATGATTTATTTTGGATATCAGTGAATTTATATGTTTTCACGCATTTCGAGGCGATTTACGTGTTTGCACGTGAATCGAGGTTTTCTGGATTTGCACTGATTTCCATAAATGTGGTTGGATATGATTTCATGAAACGGTTACGGATTTGTTAAAATGAATCGGGCCAGGGGCCCAGTTAATTTACGAATCAGGCCAGGGGCCCAGTTAACTTATAAATCGGGCCAGGGGTCCAGTTGGCTTATGAATCGGGCCAAGGGCCCAGTTAACTTATAAATCGGGCCAAGGGCCCAATTAACTTATAAATCGGGCCAGGGGTCCAGTTAACTTATGAATCGGGCCAGGGGTCCAGTTGACTTATGAAATCGGGCCAGGGGCCCAGTTGACTTATATATGTGATTTCGGGTCGGGGACCCTAAAATGGAATTGAATAAACTATTTCGGATTTGATTCAACTATTTGGACTTATGACGGTTTTATGGAAATTCGGGGCAGGGCCCTTGTGATATTTTGGAAATGAATAATAAAATGTGTTCCATAAAACCATCTCGATATGAGGATATTTATATCCTGGTCTCCTCCAAGTGTCGGGGACACTGGAGAAGTCACGGTGCATTGCCTGCGAGGGCTCATTGTACGGAGCTATCAGACCGTATAGTGATCCAGGAGCAGGATTGCTGGACGTCATGGACGTCAAACATCGGGGATGTCAGAGATATGGACCCGGTGAGACCCCGGGCAGCACGCGTTGCTTAATACCGTGAGATATGACGTCTGGAACGTCAAGCGTCTAGGACACTAGGCATCGGGGATGCCGGAGATGGAAAAATAATAAATGAATATTACTGGATTGATGAAATAACTCTTGGATTGACTTTTGGAATTTGAAACTATGCTTTGGGTTCCGGGCTAAGGCCCTAGTGGTTATTTCTAAATAAATATGGGATTATTGGTTTTTGGTGCATGCATATGATTTTACTGAGGGGCATAAATGTCTTATAAATGTTTTTAACAGACTTGTTTATTTTCGTCCACTCACAGCTTTTGTTTTTAATGCCCTTCAGGTTGATTCCGGATACGACTGCAGCAGAGGCTTGAGCATCGCACACCTCCTCCATCGATCCTTACGCACTCTGGAAGCCCGTTTGGGCAATGGCAATCGGTTATCCCTTGTCTGACGCCTCTTGTCAGACGGGAGCACGTCACATTCCATGGTAATCCCGGGGGGATTGGGATGGGTCGTGTCAAAAGGAGGTCGAGGTCAGGGAGGTGACCGTGGTGCAAAGCGTGGCACGCGCGGGCGCGGACGGAATGGAAGGCCTAGGGCTCAAGTGTTTGCAATGACCCAGCAGCAGGCGAGGACTGCCCCAGGCGTGGTTATAGGTACACTACACATCTTAAACCTTCTTGTACGTGTGTTGATGGATGCGGGGGCTACACATTCTTTTATTTCGAGGAGTTATGCTGGTATGCTTGATTGTGTGGTATCAGCCTTAGATTGCGAAATGGGTGTTGGCACCCCGATGTGCATCGTGTACCTTGTGAATCGGGTGATTCGGAGGTGCCCGGTGAGAATTGAGGATGTGGATTTGCCAGCGGACTTGATTATTCTGGATATCCACGACTTCGATGTAATTTTGGGGATGGATTGGCTATCGGAGCATGGGTCGCTCATCGATTGCTGTAGTAGGCAAGTGATTCTGCGGAGTCCGGGTTTGCCGGAGGTTATCTTTCAGGGGGAGCGTGACGATTCGCCTCCTGAAGTGATTTCTTCACTTACTGCTACCAAACTTCTACGGAAGGGATGCCAGGGTTATCTGCCGCATGTCGTGTCGGAGCAGGTTGATACTCCGGGTATCGACGAGATACCGGTGGTACGTGAGTTTCCGGATGTGTTCCCGGAAGACTTACCTGGATTACCACCATCACGGGAGATCGAGTTTACGATTGAACTACTCCCTGGTACACGACCTATATCCCAGGCACCATACCGGATGACGCAGGCCGAGTTACGGGAACTCAAAACTCAATTGCAGGAGTTGGTGGATTTGGGATACGTCCGACCTCGTAAAGAAGAAGGAGGGGAGTCTCCGTTTTTGTATTAACTATCGACAACTCAACAGGGTGACACTGAGGAACCAGTATCCTCTACCCAGGATCGATGACCTTTTTGACCAGTTGTGGGGAGCACAGTGCTTTTTCGAAGATTGATTTGCGGTCTGGGTATCACCAATTGAGGATTTCGGAGGAGGATATTCCAAAAACTGCTTTTTGAACCCGTTACGGACACTACGAGTTCCTAGTGATGCCTTTCGGCTTGACGAATGCTCCAGCAGCATTCATGGATCTGATAAACCGGGTCTTCCAACCCTACTTGGATAAGTTCGTGATTGTGTTCAACGGATGGGATTAGCGTGGATCCCCAGAAGACAGAAGCGGTGACCAACTGGGCTAGACCGACAACAGTAACGGAGGTGCGGATTTTTGTCGGGTTAGTAGTTTACTACCGGAGATTCGTGGAGGGTTTCTCCAAAATTGCTGCACCATTGACTCGATTAACTCAGAAGGGAGTGAAGTTTATTTGGGACGAGCAGTGTGATCGGAGCTTCCAAGAGTTGAAGGATCGATTGACCACTGCACCTGTCCTTCCATTGCCGGATGACAGTGGAGAATTCGTGGTCTTTAGTGACGCATCACTACAAGGTCTGGGCTGCGTGTTGATGCAGACTGGCAAGGTTATCGCCTACGCATCCCGGCAGCTAAAGACTCATGAGTTGAACTACCCTACCCATGATTTGGAGTTGGCAGCGGTGGTTCATGCCCTAAAAATCTGGAGACATTACCTATTCGGCGCAACGTGCCGGATATACACCGACCACCAGAGCCTAAAGTACCTATTCACTCTGAAGAAGCTTAACATGAGACATCGGAGATGGTTAGAGCTGCTGAAGGATTATGACTGTACAATTGAGTACCATCCGGGTAAGGCCAATGTGGTGGCAGATGCACTCAGCAGGAAGTCAGCGGGATCGGTTGCACACCTAGGGATGGTGTATCTTCCTTTGCTGGGGGAACTCCGGAAGGCGGGAGTTATTTTGGATACAGATGAGCATGGAGCTTTGTTGGCCAGCTTCCATGTACGACCTGTACTGATTGATCGGATCATCGAAGCACAACTTCAGGATCCGATACTCTGTGTTTACAGGATTGAGGTCGATGCGGATGGGAGACAGGATTTTACCATCCGGGATGATGGAGCACTTGTGAAGTTGGGTCGTTTGTGTGTACCTGCAGTGGCAGAGTTACAGGCCGAGATTCTTGAGGAGGCCCATAGTTCGGCTTATGCTATGCATCCGGGAGGTACAAAGATGTACCGTACCCTCCGGAACCATTATCGGTGGCCAGGAATGAAGAAGGATATTGCAGAGTTCGTGAGCAGATGCTTAACCTGTCAGCAGGTTAAGGCGGAACGGCAGAGACCTTATGGGGCTATGCAGCCACTTCCGATTCCCGAGTGGAAGTGGGATCACATCACCATGGACTTCGTCTTTAAGTTACCAAGGACTCGGAGTGGAGTTGACGGAGTGTGGGTGATCGTGGACCGGTTAACCAAGTCAGCCCATTTTCTGCCAATTCAGGAGACTTATAAACCTAATCGACTGGCTCAATTGTTTGTAAAAGAAATCATACGATTGCATGGTACGCCGGAATCAATCGTGTCCGATCGTGATCCGCGTTTCACTTCCATGTTCTGGCGGAGTTTGCAAGCTACTTTGGGAACAACCCTACGTTTCAGTACTGCGTTCCATCCACAGACCGATGGACAGTCTAAACGGACCATTCAGACCCTGGAGGACATGATGAGGTCCTGTGTGCTACAGTTTCAGGACTCATGGGATACTCATTTGCCATTGATGGAATTCGCTTACAACAACAGCTATCAGACAAGCATCGGGATTGCACCCTATGAGGTACTGTATGGTCGACAGTGCAGGACACCTATCTGCTGGATGGAGATAGGGGAGCGAGCGGCTGTAGGGCCAGAATTGATGGACTTAACCCTGGAAACTGTTCGTGTTATCAAGGAAAGATTGAAGGCGGCACAGGATCGCCAAAAGAGTTATGTCGATCGACGGATTCGAGACTTGGAATTTCAAGTGGGAGATTTTGTCTTCCTGAAGTTATCTCCGTGGAAGGGGATTATCCATTTTGGTCGACGGGGGAAACTGAGTCCTCGTTTTATCGGACCGTATGAGATTGTTGAAAGGATTGGCAGGGTTGCTTACAGGTTGGCACTACCTCCAGAACTTTCTAGAGTTCACGATGTTTTCCACATATCGATGTTGCGGAAGTACATACATGATGTTTCTCATGTACTGGAGGAACAACCTATCGAACTCCGAGAGGATTTGAGCTTTGAGGAACAACCAGTGCAGATTTTGGATCGGAAGGACAAGGTACTACGTCGGAAGACTATCCCTCTCGTGAAGATTCTCTGGAAAAACCAGAATGTAGAAGAAGCCACATGGGGGCCCGAGGCTCAGATGCGAGAGCAATTTCCTTATTTGTTTCTTTGAATTTCGGGACGAAATTTCTTAAGGGGGGAAGGTTGTAACACCCAAAAATTCGAGGATTATAATAATGTAATTTAATGTATGAATTGACGTTTTTACCCTTGTGATTATTATGGTCAAATTGTTGACTTTTTGATTTGAGGGTCAAATGGACTTTGACCAATGACCGTGACGTAGTTTGGGACGTCACGAGTCCATAGATAGGTGGCACGTCCAATTCGGACGATCAGGGTAAAAGTTATGACTATCAGAAATTCAGGGGCGTTACCGTAATTTGGATGATAGGGGCGAAAATGTTGACTTTTCGTTTGGCAACTAATTTTCACATGACTAAAGGACCGTTAGGTAGGTCTCGATGCCCTGAGTCCGTAGACAGGCAGCACGCCAAAATCGGACTTCGTATGGCTGAGTTACGGGTCTAGAAAGTGAAGGGCATTTTGGTAATTATTTGAACCAGGGGCATTTTGGTCATTTTTCCCTGGTTACTGTAGCAACCGCGGGGGACCATGGACGGCACCACCATGTGCGGTAGTTCAGTGTGCAATTGTTTATGCAATTGTGTGCTGGAAAGAAAGGTGTGTCTTATGCTTTAGAACGTGGCCTGAACCATCCACCCTGCACGGTCGATTTGATTAATGAAGATTCGAAGTTTTTTCGGGGAACAAAATTCAGTGGACAGATTGGACTTCCACGAGCCTCTGGGACGGCTTAAGTAGTTTAAAATTGATTAGGAATTGAATGAGTTTCACTCTGCCGTTGAAAGAACTGAGAATAGGTGAGGAACCAGAGAGAAACCATTTCAGGAAATTTTGGAGGGAAATCGGGTTTTCAATTTCTGGTGACTGTTGGACCAAACCAAGGCCTGGTTTAGTCTTCTGGGAGTATTTGGAACTCAACCAAATCAAAATCGAGGGGAACCAGCCACGGTTGAGCTGGGACAGTGACTGTCATGTTCAGAGAAATTTCAGAGGTTTGGACGACTACTTCCAGGTGAGTGTTGGTTCAATTGATTGTGTTTTCCAGTTCGTTTTGATACTATGATGCTTCTTGTAAGGTTAATTTGATTATGGTTTCAAAACCAGTGGGGTGATCAACCCGTTTGGATGATCACGGGTCGAATGGCCATTTAAGGATTTGATTTGGCTAATTAATGACTCAGAATTTAAATTAGATGATTAAATATCATGTTAAGATCAAATTGGATTGAAATCGAGTAGGAATTGTTGGGTAATCAACCGGGCCAAGCCGCGGGTGGCAGGCCCGTATTACAGACATTCGGGTAAGGAAGGTGACACTGTAGCAGCTACAGTGTCAAGCGCGTGACTTTCACGCGCATCCACTTTGGGCGGCGCGTGAGGGCGCGTTGGACCTTATCTCCGATCACGAGCAACATGACTTTTGTTCCTCTCATCATTCTGAACATTTTTTATGAATTAACCATGTTGATCTGAGATAGTTTGAGAGGGTCAGTTTAGGGCCGGTTGTCTCGGGAAACGTGTTGGACGGTTTCCCCGAGCCGGTTTCTGTTTCGGACCTTTTGGATAAATTTGCAAGACTAATAGTGACCCTTACGTGTGATTTGGACTGACAGGAATAGTACGATAATCCCGGTACAAGTTCGTACGCGCAGGTTCACCGCGGGATCGTACTGTGAGTGGGCCTGATTTCATTAAACCCTTGCATGCTTAAATGTTTTCTGATTTACTTACATATTCACATGCTGGAATCATGAAACGGTTTTGATGATATTGAAATTATGGTTATGGCACGTTTCACGGTATTTGGGTTTGAGACCCGTTTGATGAAACTTAAAGATTGGTTTGGATTTTATCTACGTATATATGTTTTGCATGTGGATATCAATAAAATGTATTTGGTACTGCACTGTATAGATCCATTCTTGTGATACTGTCTCCTCCGGATGTGGTACCCCAGAGTGGTCATGGCGCATTGCCTGCGAGGGGTCATTCTACGGAGGAACCGGACCGTAAAATGACTCAGGAGCAGGATTGCTTATTTGACGTCAGGGACGTCGAGCGTCTAGGACGCTAGGCATTTGAGATGCCGTACCCAGATAGGGTTCGGGGATTGGACTCGGAATTGAGACCCGAGTGGCACGCGTAGCCTTGAGACTGTGACCTTATCGGACGTCAGGGACGTCAGACATCGGGGATGTCTAGATCGGAGTGTATAGTGCAGTGGCTAAAATTTATCTTATGATTTTATTACATGCCTTATGGTTCATACTATATGATTTATGGTTTTAAATTCTAATGCATGCATGTTTTGAAAACGGAGGGGTAAATTATATGATTTACTTATTAAACGATTTTTTAAACTTGAGTTTCGGCCCACCCACCCTTATTGTTTTGGTAACCCCTCCCGGTCGTGCTACTGAGGTAGAGGAGGAACCTGAGGCTGAGGCATAGATCTGCTTCTGCGTACCTGAACCCCTGTTGGGTGGTTTACCCGCAGGTTTATTTTAGAGTCGTGCTCGCAATTTGTAATTTTGGATTTCATCCCTTGTCTGACATCTGTTTAATTCGGATTTGATGTATAACTTTAATTTGGTTATTTATGCATTTGATGTTTTGAGGTTAAAATTGGTATGAATTTTGGGTGTCAGACGGGAGCATGGCACGTCCCCTTGTTGTCCCTATGGGATCGGGGCGGGTCTTGTCAGAAAATGATTATGTTCAAGCTGAATAAGGGAGACAAGATTAGGGCCAAGTGTGTCGAGGTGGAAGGATGTCTCTTTGTGATATATGCCTCTAAGGTAAACATGGGGGAGTACCTGCAAGTCAAAACTTATAATGACTTGCATTTATGTGGTAATGATACTGTCAATTATCATGCTAATGTAAAACGGTTGAAGCAGAAGTATATGAGACAACTCGTAAGAATAAGTGGGATTTAGGTGAATTTCAAGAGTTGGTAGTTCGGGATACTGGATATAGGCTTGGGTAGGACTCAATGTTATAGGGCACGAATGATGGCCTTTCAGATTCTGGAAGGGACGTACTTGTCCCAATATGAGAGACTCGGGGACTATTGTGAGGAGCTTGTTAAAGTAAACCAAGGGAGTACAATGAAAATCAAGGCAGAGATGGAAAGTGATGGAAATTTAGATTCCAAAGGGTGTATATTTGTATAGATGCTTCCAAAGAAGGTTGGTTGACTGGTTGTAGGTCTTTCATTATGTTGGATGGTACTCATATTAAACGTCCCCATAGTGGGAAAATATTGGGTGTTATCTCAGTTGATGCAAACAATGGCATGTTCCTTGTGGCTTATGCCATTGTGAAGGTTGAGTCATACTCTTCCTAGTGGGTGCAAGCTGATTGATGATTTTTTTATTTGGTGTACTCGCGTTTCTGTGTGACTTTGTACCCTGGAATACATCTATTGTATTTTATTGCACCCTGGATGAGAGCTTTTGTGTTTAATTGCACCATGTATCAGAAAAAATGGCCTACTTATGCACTATTTGAAAATGCTATTATATCTCATTTACTTCAATTGTTGTTTGTGTAATGATGTATGTTTTCACTTTTAAGTTCTCTTCCTTAAATATTTCAGGATTATTTGAGTCATGTTCAATGCACCTGTATGTTGTACTACTATATTCTTGTGTCATTTTGCACACTGTATGTCAGGACCCGTCCTAAATCCCCCGGGATTAACGTGAGAAGCGTTTGATCCTGTCTGACACGAAGTGTCAGATTAGGGATAATTCCGTCTCTAGCCCTCAATGGAGCTTCCAGAGTACGCCAGGATCGTAGGAGGAGGAGTGTGATGTCTCGATCTCTGCTACAGCCCGCATCCGCGATCAACCAGAAGGGCATTAAAACCACGAAAATTGTGAGTGGACAAAATAATATTTTAATAAAATGTTTTCATAATAAAACATTTATGCCCTTCACTAAAATTATATGCATGCATTCAAAAATCATTTACCAAAACGTTCCTAAAACCATTTGAAAACATTCTCAAAACCTTTCAAGGGTTCATACCCGGTCCCCATAAACTGTCATGAACCATAAATCCATTTATGGGTCCCCGACCCTAAATCACTAAAACCCGTAAATCAATACATGGGAACTCAGCCCAAATCAAACACAAGTGGGACTCTGTCCAAATCCAGTAAACGTGGGTCTCAACCCAAAACTGTTCTCAGTGAAATACTAAAACATCGAATACGGGGTCTCCGCCCCAAACCATTTCCAAAATATCAAATACAGGGTCTCCGCCCCAAATCACTTTCTAAAACATGGAACACGGGGTCTCTGCCCCCAAATCACTTTCTAAAACATGGAACACCGGGTCTCTGCCCCCAAATCACTTTCCGTAAATCTCATACGTATCGACATACGTATAACCCATCCACGGCACTTCCGAGAAAATGCCAACTCGGGGCACACAACCCCTAGGGAACACATCTCCGATATATATCACAATTTCATCTCTATACTAGTGTGCACACTACTCGGGGTCTCACTCCGAGTCTACCCCCAGGAATCCTCCATCTAGGAGGCTCTATCTTCGGACCTAGTCCGATCATCTCTCTGGAATCTAGTCCGGGACCACATCATAACTCTCACTCCTAGAACGGGATCCCTATGGGGATACCCATTCTGGTCTGTGGATCGTGACTCTCCAGGTCAACGTCTGGAGGAGACCAATAAAATCATATGGAGGGTATAATATATTTTCAAATCATTTCCTTCCTCAAAACATATTTCCAACTAGGTCTCATACCCGATTCATCTCAACGGGATTCCTCAAATCCGATTCAAATCAATTTCACAGGCCTCGGCCTAAATCCGCGAAAACAACAGGGTCTCATGCCTAAATTCTCATTTCATAAACCGAACTGGGACTCAAGCCCGATTTCACAATCAACTGGGACTCTATCCCAATATCATGACTAACGGGGCCTCAAGCCCGGAACCATAAATCAATGGAGCCTCAAACCCGATTTCACAACCAATAGGGCCTCAAGCCCGATACTATAATCAACGGAGCCTCCAGCCCGATATTACAACCAAATGGGCCTCAGGCCCAGATTCGTAAACCAACGGGGCGCACGGCCCGATCGTATACTCAAATGGACCGCCAGCCCGATTTCTCATCAAATCAAATGGACTCTAAGTTCGAGGGTTCGTAAATCAAATGGGCCTCATGCCTGAGTTCATATTTCCAAATTCAAAAGCCGTTCATTAAATCATCATTGAAAACTCAGTACGTAAAGGCACGACATAAAGCCGAAAATCTCGAAAAACGTGCAAATATGTCGATCCTAAGCTACCACAAACAAATGCACTCATGGCATCACAAAACATGTTCTAGAACAATTATAAAACATTTATGCATGCATATATTTCGAAAGAAAGGTCCACTCACAGACCATCCGAAGCAGCGCTTCGATACGCACGCCATAAGCCTCTCCTGGGCCAATCGTCGCCTCCGGGGTTCCCGAACCTGTCTAAATTAATTTAGAGGGTTACTAACTACTTAAATAACCCCTCACTAAAGCCCAGTAATTTTTCATAATTTTTAACTATTTTTAAACGCGAACCTAAACCTTCAGACGCCCCGAACTATATCGAAACGATGTCCGATTGACATGAAACTAGCACCAAAATGTTTGTTACATTGAATAGATGAAATTACATGTTGGAACTTTCCCCATAGGACTACTCACGCGCCCTCACGCGCCGCTCAAAGGGGCTGCTCGTGGGAGCTACGCGCCCTGCACTGTAGATATTCCATGAGCTTCAGCAGCCAGTCTGGTCCGGTTTGGTTGGGTTGGCCGGTCCAACTGGACCGACATGACCGGTCTGGCCCTCTAATTCCTCCATTTTTCATCCAATCTCTTCCTTTTCATTCCTAAACTTCCTATTTCATCATTTCCTATCTATTCCAATTATCAAATCTAAGGAAAACCATGGAAAACCCGACTAACCAAAACTCTTCCTCACGGTTCAAACTCCCCGACCGCCCCCTGGGCTTCCTCCACCGTGAACCACCATCAAAACTATCCTATTATCTTCCTAAAAACCCAATAATCATCTCCCAATCATCCAAAACTATCCATAACGTTAAAATCAAAATAAAGGGAAATTTGGGTCTAACCGGGTTATTACCTTGGGTTTCCAGGGCCTCGCCGCCGTGCACGGCGGTCCTGTCTTCACCAGCCACCTCCAGCCTCTCTCTTTGTTCCTCTCTCTCAGTCCAGCAGCCAAGATTGAAAGGGTTGATGGATGGGTTTGGGTGAGATCGGGTTTATGTGTTTGGTATGCACAAACAAGCAAAAAGGGATGATATGCATGAATGAAAAAGGGTGGCCAGTGGATGGGTGACACTTGTCACTCATCCATTAGGGCTTGGGAAAATATCTAGGCCCACTTAATGCCAAAAGGCATTCGTCTCGTAGTTCGTGCAATAGTACGTTCGAACTTCCATGAATCGTAACTTCTCCGTTGAACGTCCGAATTCGACGTTCTGCCTGTCTACGGATTCGCATCGTCTCGATCTACGTAACGGTCCCTGGCCCTCAGCTATCGGACCTCCCGGGTCAAAATTCAACTATTCGCCCCTTTTCAACCAAGATACCAAAGTACCCCTGAACTTCCGAAAATCATAACTTCTTTCTTGAACGTCGGAATCGAGCGTGCCACCTGTGTATGAACTTGTGACGTTATGAACTATGTCATTGTCATTGGCCAAAGTCCATTTGACCGCCTGAACAAAGAGTCAATGATTCGCCCATTTCAAGGGCAAAATCGTCATTTTGCCTTGCTCGTCCATTAATCATCGTCTAATCCCCGATTAGTCTCGCTAATCTGTCATTAATTCTTAATTAATCCCGATAATTTGAGACGGCTCGTTACACTGTACTACTCAGGGTGTATCACTTTGCATCCTGTACTACTAAAACTATACCACTTTGTACCTTGTACTACTAAGTGTGTTTCACATTGCACCATGCACTACTAATTTATGGGTCACTTTGCACCTACCAAATTTACACCTTGTAACATATTGATTGACTCAATTTGACAGAACAATCGATAGAACTACATTGCAGAAAGGCTTAAATAACCATCATTATATTTCCAGAACAATCCATAGATTACATTGCCAAATTACATTTTCATTACAAGTCATGTTTTTAGCATCGATTACAAAATTCGATTGTTAAGCAATCCCTAAACTTAAACTTCAGTCTTCTTAAACATCGCCACAAGACAGACTACAATTAGGGCAGCCTAAAGCTTTCTTGTCCTAGCTCTGTACCTTTACGAATCCTCTTCCAATTTACCAATTTTCGTCAACAATCCATGTAACGACCCATCTCGAATCTATGGGATTAATTAAGAATTAATTGAGGATTAGAGAGAATAATCAGAAATTAGTCGAAGATTGTCGGACGATCGAGGTAAAATGATAATTTTACCCCTAAAAAGGGAAAACAGTTGACTTTTGACCAAAGAGGTCAATGGCACGTGGATGGAGGTCTATTACGTAGATCGAGACGATACAAGTCTATAGATAGAAGAAATGTTAAAACCAGATATCGTACGGAAAAGTTACGAGTCAAGAAAGATTGTACGTACTATTTGTGGTTACACAAAAATCAATAAGGGTTGACTTTTGGTGGTTAAACAGTGGGGCCTAGATATTTTGTCCAGGTCCAATGGATGAGTGCACTCATCCATTGCTCATCATCTTCATTCATGCACCCCCCCTTCCTGTTTCATTCCTCTCACTCGAAACCCACAACCCCATTCCTTCACCCTTTGCTGTCTTTGTGAAAGAGAAAGTGTCAGAGTGAGGCGAGACGGAAAGGTCAGTGACAATGGTTGGGACAACCGTGCACGGTGGCTGGAAAACTGAAGGTAAGCCGATTTGGGTTCGAAATTCAAATTCAAGTTTTAGGGTTTGTTGGGCGATTCTAATGTGTAGAATCGATTCCTAGGAACTAGACGAACACAAAGGGACCAAAATGAGGAATTTTGGTTGCTGGGAGTGCCTGGAAACAGAGTTGGAAGTTCATCCGAAATCACCAAGATTGGAAGGTAATTTCGAGACCCTATTTGTTGATTTTGAATCCATAGAACGGTTACTGGAATCATTGTGATCCTATAGGAAGAAAAATGGTCAAAAATGGCTGAGTAATGAGTGAGATTGAGTCAGGTCAAGTAGCGGGTTAAATCGACCCATTATAGAGAAACGGGTCAACCTGTCTCAAGGTTGTCGATGATGATGTAGTAGTCCACGTCATCGTCTGTCAGAGCTATCAGTCCACGTGGCCAATCAAGTGATGCCACGTGGCATACTGTCAAGTCTAGTTAGCATGTCAGACACGTGGATCAATTGGGTGTTGCCATGTGGCAGGCTGTCAGACCTGACATTGTCAAACATGTAGACCAATTAGAGAGTGACATGTGGTATGTGTTAGACCTGTTAGGCTGACGTCAGCCGTTGATCGTTAACTGTTGATGTCAGCGTTAACTTTTGCTGACATAAGCGTTGACTTTTGCTGACATCAGCGTTAAACATTGATTTTTATTGATCAAAATTTTGACTGATGCGTGGGGGCGTATGGACACGAATTTGGAGGTGAAACTGGTTATGTTTGAAAAGTTTCGATGATCTAAATTCAATGGTGGTGGTTTCAGATCGATCGGAAGTCGTTTGGTCGATCATTTAGAGGTTTTTAGCCTTGGGAAGCGTGTTCGAGACACGTTGACCGTACTGGGATTTGTGAGGGTTTATGATATGAACTTATAGAAGTAGTTAGTGACCTTTGGATATGGTTTGCACAGATCCGGACGTCCCGAAGAGGATGGATTGGCCCCGGAGTGGCTTACCGTGCGGTTTTCAGAGCACGCAGCGTGGACTGAGAGTGAGTGGACTTTGCTTTCTAAATGATGCATGCACATATGCTTTAATGTTTTATAAAATGGTTTTAAATACAATGATTGCATAGTGATTTGAATGAAGCTTTGTGAATTTAATCATGGTTTGAAAATAAATGATTTACGGATTTTCGTGAGAAGGTGGATCGGGTTTGAGACTTTATTGAAATGATTTTGGGTTGGTGACCCAGTTGAAAGATAATGGACTCTGGGAGTGAGTCCATTGGAAAACCATGTTTTGGTCCAAGGACCCTATTGGGGCTTCAGACCCCGTTTGATGTGAAACTGGATACCGTTTTCTTATGATTTGACATGACCCATCCCAATCCACCTGGATTATCGTAAGATGTACCTGCTCCCGTCTGACACCACGTGTTAGACTAGGGATAAACTCGTCACCCACTCGGGATTAGCAAGAGTACGCCAGGATCGGTGGTGGCATGTGATGTCTCGATCTCCGTTACAGCCTACATCCGCTGTCAATCTGAAGGTTATTAAAAAATATAAAAGCTGTGAGTGGACAAAAATAACGGTTTATGAAAATTTATTTATCGAAATCACATTTATACCCTTCACGTAAAAACATGCATGCATCATAAAACAGTTATTTCAAATACTTTCTCGGAAGCAAGACATATTGCTCCCCAAATCAAATGTGACGACCCGTCCCGAATTAGCGGGATTAATTAAGGATTAGCGAGACTAATCGGAGATTAGATGAGGATTAGCTGGCGTTCGGGAGAAATGACGATTTTGCCCCTAGAGTGAGCGAATCGTTGACTTTTCATTCAGGCGGTCAAATGGGCTTTGGCCGATGACTGTGACGTAGTTCGTGATGTCACGAGTTCATAGACAGGTGGCACGCTCGATTCCGACGTCCGAGGAAGACGTTATGACCTTCGTAAGTCCAAGGGCATTTTGGTAATTTGGGCCTAAAGTTGACTTTTGACCCGAGAGATCCAATGACCGAGGGCCGAAGACCGTTACGTAGATCGGGAAGATACGAATTCGTAGACAGGCGGCACGTCAAATTCGGACGTTCGACGGCGAAGTTACGGTTCACGGAAATTATGAAGTATTATTCATAATAGCACGTTTTTTGAGGCAAGTGGAATTAGGTGGGACCCAGGGTTTTGTCAGTGGCCCAATGGATGAGTGAGAAGTGTCACTCATCCATTGGACATTCATTTTCATTCATGCACCTTCTATTCCTCTTTATCGATCATTCATTTTCTTTGCTCCCAAACAAAACCCGATCAACCCATTCTCCCCAAATCCAACCCTGTGACCTTGACTGAGAGGCCAGAGAGTGAGGGAGGACGTTTGGAAGGTGGTGGCCGGCCAGGGAGCAATGCCACCGTGCACGGCGGCCATGAAACCCGAGAGGTACTCGGTTTGCCCAAATTTCCATTTTAATTTGATTTCAATGTTTTAGATTGTTTTGGATGATTAGGATGGAGTTAATGAGTTAGTTAGAAGATGTTAGGATGGTTTTGGTGGCGGTTGGTGGCTGAGGAAGCCCTGGGGTGGCCGGGAAAAACAGAGGTCATGAGCCTCGTTGAACATGGATAGGATTTAGTGGTTTTCTTTAGGTTTTGAGGATTGGAATGGATAGGAAACATCAAAATAGGAATTTAGGGATTGGATTGGGAGAAAACGGACAAAAAATGAAGATGGGAGAGGCCTGAACCTGTCACGCCGGTCCAACTGGACCGGCCAACCAGTGAACCGGCCGTCGAGAGGTTGAAGAAGCACTGTGCGGTGGCGTGTGAAGCCCACACGCAGTGCATTCCCTAGGCGCGTGACGGCACGTGGCAAGGTTTTTGAGGGTGGTTCCAACATGTGAAATCATCTATTCGATGTAACAAACATTTTGAGACTGGTTTCGTGTCAATCGGACATCGTTTCGTTATAGTTCGGGCTGTCGGAAGGTTTAGGATCGACTTTAAAAATAGTTAGAAATTCCGGAAAATTACGGGGCTTTAGTGAGTGGTTATATAAATAGTTAGTAACCCTCTAAATTAATTTGGACAGGTTTGGGAATCCCGGAGGCGACGATTGACCCGGGAGACGGTTATGGCACGCGTATCGAGGCGCCGCTTCAGACGGTCTATGAGTGGACCTTTCTTTCGAACTTGATGCATGCATAAATGTTTTATAAGTGTTTTAATACATATTTTGTGATGCCTTGAGTGCATTGGATTGTGGTAGCTTAGTATCAACATAATTACACGTTTTACGAGGTTTTCGGCTTTATGTCGTACCTTTGCGTACTATTTTTTCAACGAGGATTTAATAAATGAGTTTTGGATTTGGAAATATGCAATCGGGCACGAGACCCATTTGATTTGCAAACTCTCGGACTCGGAGTCCATTTGATTTGACGAGGAATCGGACCTAGGGTCCATTTGAGCTACACGATCGGATCGAGAGTCCATTCAGTTTACGATTCGGATTTGAGACCCCGTTAGTAGTACTATCGGGCTTGATGCCCCGTTGACCTATGATATCGGGCCTAAGACCCATTTAATTGAGATATCGGGCTTAAGGCCCCGTTGGTTGTGAAATCGGACGTGAGGTCCCGTTAAATCATGGTTTTGGGCTTAAGGCCCAATTGAATATAACTTCGGGCTTGAGTCTCAGTTCGGTTTATGAAATGAGAATTTGGGCATGAGACCCTGTTGAACTGTGGATTTAGGCCGAGGCCTGTGAAATTGATTTGAATCGGATTCGAGGAATCCCGTTGAGATGAATCGGGTATGAGACCCAGTTGAATTGTGATTTGAGAAAGAAAGAAAAGAGTATTTGAAAATGTGAATGAACCCTCCATATGTTTATATGGTCTCCTCCAGACATCGACCTGGAGAGTCACGATCCACAGACTAGAGTGGGTATCCCCATAGGGATCCCGTTCCAGGAGTGGTGGTTACTTATGTTGTGGTCCCGGACCAGATTCCGGTGAGATATGTGGACTAGATCCAGAGAGAGAGCTCGGACTAGATCCAGTGATTGAGCCTCCCAGATGGAGATTCATGGGAGAAGACTCGGAGTGAGACCCCGAGTAGTGTGCACACAAGTATAGAGATGATATTGCGACATATATCGGGAATGTGTTCCCTAGGGGCTGTGTGCCCCGAGTTGGCATTTTCTCCGGAAGTGCCTAGG
This sequence comes from Prinsepia uniflora, assembly GCA_032719365.1. Lineage (NCBI taxonomy): Eukaryota > Viridiplantae > Streptophyta > Magnoliopsida > Rosales > Rosaceae > Prinsepia > Prinsepia uniflora. The sequence continues at coordinate 7,747,122 of CM064868.1, read as the reverse complement.
ATAGGTTATACGTATGAGCACATATGAGGTTTTACAGAAAGTGATTTGGGGGTGGAGACCCCGTGTTTCGTGTTTATGTTTTAGAAAGTGATTTGGGGCGAGACCCCGTATTCAATGCTTTGAGAATGGTTTTGGGCTGAGACCCACGTATGTGATTTGGGCTGAGTTCCCACAGGAAATGTTTATGGTTTTAAGGTGTGATTTCGGGTCGGGGACCCAAATGGATTTATGGTTCATGATGGTTTATGGGAACCGGGCATGAACCCTTGAAAGTTTTTGAGAAAATGTTTTCAAATGATTTTATGAATGTTTGATAAATGGTTTTTGAATGCATGCCTATGTTTTTATGAAGGGCATAAACGTCTTTATGCGAAAAATGGTTTTAATTAAAATTATTATTTTGTCCACTCACGACTCTTAATGTTTTAATGCCCTTCAGGTTGATCGCAGATGCAGGCTGTAGCAGAGACGGGACATCACTCCCCTCCTCCTACGATCCTGACGTACTCTGATAGCCCCAACAAAGGTTAGAGATGGAATTTTCCCTAGTCTGACACTTCGTGTCAGACAGGATCAGGCGGGTTCCACGATAATCCTAGGGGATTTGGGACCGGTCCTGACATCAAATCTCAATGAAAAATGCTTCTCAATTGAAGTCAGCGTCTCAGTAGGGTCTCAACCCAAAACTAGCTCATACAGGGTCTCAGCCCAAATTAGAAAACACGTACAAAGCCTCAGCTCAAAAACCAAATGATAGAAAACAAGTACGGGGTCTCAGCCCAAATCATAGAACATATGGGAACTAATCCCATCCTCATCTCAGTGGAAATCATGATTTCAATCCTAGCACATGTGTAGATAGCTCAGGACCGCTCACAATCCTAGCATGTCGCCGTGAACACATCATCCTCCGCGACCATCTCTAAATCATCATGAACACATCACTGATCGAACTCAGAGAATAACATCGGCACTCCAAATTTGAACCTCCCTCAGCCATTGCCTCCCCCGGCTGCTCGAAAACAGGCAGTGCCTCGTGACCTCTCCGGAAGAAACACATCTGCAGTCCGGAGGTGAGCGCCGTGTCACTCGGGACTCAAACTCGAATGTCATCATCACCGATTGGGACTCTAACCCGATCGTCTAGGACTCTAACCCGTGGTATCACACATAGGATTCCCCAAATCCTATCCAATTTGTAACTAGGTCGCATGCCCGAAATATAACCCAGGATTCCTCGAATCCTGTCAATTTACAACTGGGTCTCACGCTTGAAATATCTTTCGAAAAACTCATAACTAGGTCACAACCCGACTTATCTCACATTTGACTATCCTCTAAGTCAAACCTAAAACAAACTGGGTCATACGCCCGAAAGATATTTCCAAATCCAAACACCATTTCTCATTTCCAAAACACTTTCAAATCATCGTTCAACTGGGACTCGTGCCCGAATCTCGATTTCAAGCATCTCCGTGAAATCCTCTAAAACCGTAAATCAGTTCCTCAGTTTCACGCCTCTTCGTGAAACCTTCTAAATCACATATAACTCATGCACGTAGTATACTCAGTCGAAGCCCAAACATTATATAAAATATAAATCTCGAACTACGTGCAATATGGCATTTTCTACGGTAAATACCCAACAAATCATATTTAAAACTCATGCACTCATGGCATCTCAAATCATGTTCATAAACACATAAAAAACATTTATGCATGCATCATATTCATAAAATAAGGTTCACTCAAATATCGTCCAAGATGCGCCTCGATACTCGGGTCATAAGCCTCTCCGGGCTAATCTGACCTCTTCGGGTCATCCGGATCTGTCCAAAACATACTTAAAGGTTACTACCAACCTAACGATCTCTGATCAACTCAAAAACACCAACATTAGATTCGTATCGTCGAAACCTTTAAAATGGTTCTAGTCCTACCTCAAAATACGTGCCCACGTGCCCCCACGAGCAGTTCAAAGGTACGGTCAACGTTGACCAAAAAGTTAAAGCTGACGTCAGCAAAGTCTATACTGACGTTAGCGGTCAATGGTTGACGTCAAAGGTTGACATCATCGCTGACGTCAGCATGACGTCATCTGACATCTAACACATGTCAGGTCTGATAGGAGGACGTCATCGATGACATCATCATCCTTGTCCTCTGTCTGGGTCAACCCGGTTCTCTGCAACCGGGTCACGCAGACCCACGGACCTGACTCGGTCTGTTCTTCCAGCTCTGACCACCATTTTCGAAGTCGTTGCTTCCTACACGATTTTCTGGATCCTCTCAATCGATCTATATGATCAAAACCTATAAAACATCCTAAAATTTTACCTTGAATCGATGAACAGTCCGGCCAATTTTCCAACTCCTTGCCTGAGCTGCTCCGCCTTCCTCAACGCTCGATTTCGATCCCCGTCGACTGGCAAGGACCCTAGGAATGCAACCCAATCATTAGAAACAACCCCTAAACGTCCAAAATTGAAATTCTAATTTTGAATTAAAAAAGGGTTTCGGGTTTACCGTTCCTCCGTCGTCCACGGTGGTCCTGTCACCTCCTCGCCGTCACCTGATCTCTCAGCCATCATCTATTACTCTCTCTCTCTCAGTCCAGCACAGGTGACGAGGAATGATTAAGGTTGTGGGTTTGTGGGGTGCCGGTTTAGGTAGAATGAAGAAGATGAAAATGAAGGGTGATGGTATGCATGTTTGTGTGAGAAAGAGCAATAAATGAGTGACACTTGTCACTCATCCATTAGGCCTGAAACAAATATCTAGGCCCCACTCAAGACAAACGTCCACTCGTCTTGTAATACGTGCAATAGTATCTCTAACCTTCCGTAACTCGTATATTTCCCGTCGAATGTTCGATTTTGACGTGTCGCCTATCTGCGGACTTGTATCGACTCGATCTATATAATGATCCTCGGTCCTCGTGAATTGGACCTCCCGGGTCAAAAGTTAACTTTTATCCTCTTCAAGGGGCAAAATTGTAATTTCACCCCAAACATCCGATAATCCTCGACTAAGTCCCGATTAGTCTCGCTAATCCTCAATTTAATCTTAATTAATCCTAAAAATTTGGGACGGGTCGTTACATGATTTGTGGAAACTGCTTTTGGGCTGAAACCTAGTGCAAATAACTGTTTTGGATTTGAGAATCGACAGTTTTGAAAATGTGTTTCCACGGTTTTTAGACCATTTGCTGAGATGATGGATATGACTCTGGCATGAATGTGTTTCCCTAGATAGGACCCTATGAGATGATAGATATGACTCATGCATGGATGTGTTTCCCTAGAGAGGGCCTCTAGCAGGAATGTGATTCTCCGGAGAGGACCCGTATGGATATGACTCCAGTAGGGATATGCTTCCCCGGAGAGGTCACAATGACACTACCTACAGGAGTGTCGGGTTATTACATTAAGACGTCGAGTCAGGGACTCCGAGCCTAGTGCCGTACCTAGACGTCAAGTCGTGGACTCCAGAACCAGGTGTAGATCGGTTGTGTAAATCCGAGTCGCATGTGTGTCGATATAAAAATTGTGATAGTGATAATGATGGATGAGTTAATGATATGAGACCGATGTCGGATATTGACGAATAAAGATACGTGATTTCCCGGATAGAGATGGGTGATTTCCCTGATAGAAACGGATGATTTGATGGACAGGGACAGATGAAGGATATGAGAGTATGTCCCGAGGTTTTTGACTAATCGATTGTGTCCAGTTGTTTGTTTTAACCTGTGTTGGCTTTACCCTGAAAGTACTTGTTTTCCGTATGTGTTGTTTTCACTGGAAAGTACTAGTTTTAAATTAGTATGCATGCATGCTTTGTAAAATGGAGGGTGAAAGCTTTATTTGAAAAAATTGTTTTTAAATAAATGCTTATTTTTGTCCACTCACACGTTTTGTCTTTTTGGCACCCTCCAAGTTGATCGTGAATGCGGGCTGTAATAGAGATCGAGACATCACATGCTGCCACAGATCCTTGCGTACTCTCTATGTAACCCCGAGCGGGTTACAGTTTTATCCCTTGTTTGGCGCTTGGTGTTAGACGAGAGCACACACATCCCATGATAATTCAGGGGGATTGGGATGGGTTCTGTCAATCCAGGTATGATTGCCTTGCACCGATGGCACATTTCAAGATCAAACCATTCCCAATACCCACATTTTTTTCCTGCATCAAAACATACTTGATTATCATAAACTTACACAAAATCTCACCACTTGAATAGAGCCAGCAACAAAATTCATCCTTATTTAAGCATATTAATATTAGGTTTTAGATAATCAAGCCTGTTGAATACCCATATTTGCTTTTCTGCATCTAAAATTTGAAGTACTAAAACCTAATTTCAACAAACTTACGTATTCATCTTAATTTCAACAAAAAAAAACACAATTTTTTTATTTTTCAGTAACCCAGAACATGGACACACTAGGAATCTCCTCCCGAGGTGTTTGTCAGTCCACGAAGTCATGATTTTACATTTCTTCCCGCAGTAACAACATCTGGCTTCAAACTCCTCTATCTCTTCTTCTTCGAAGATCAAGTGGATGATTAAAAGGTGGGTCGCACTGATGGGGAAGAAGAACCTGGACAGCGTCGAAGCATGGGTTCACGTCGAAGCCCGGGGGAAGGAGGAACTGGGTTTATGTCGAAGCTTGGGAAAAGGAGGAACTGTGTCGTGTTGATTTAGGGTTTCTCAATTTGGGATTCGAATTTGTAAGGGCCAATTGTGAAGTTCCACAAATGTCATTTTCCAATTTAATATATTTTAATCCACGTAGATGCCACATAGGCTTTTTCATGACAAAGTGGACAGCAGTGACGAAAAAAGGAGCTAGTAACCCTACTCGGCCATTTGATACTGTTAAGTGAGCGAATCATGAGTATAGGGTGCAAAATGTGACAAATGTGTGAATTCAGTGTGCATTTAAGCCAAAAAGCCAAAATATTATGGAAGAGTGAAGTTACATCATACACATTAATTATTTATCTATCTCTTTACAAGAGTCCTTTCAAAACCTCTCATATAATATGTAAAAAAATATTACCAAGTGATAACACTGAGTGGTTTATTTCTCAACATCATTAGGGTTTTTTTTTTTAGATTTTGGATGTTTATGTAACAAAATCAGTTTATTTATCTATTTTATAGATGTTCTTGGTTTTTTTTTTTCAAAATACTAGTATTTAGTTTAATAATTAATATAAGTTACATTCATTATTATATAGCTTCACTTTTATACAGTGACGATTCTTGAGCCCAAATTTCAGATGGTCTAAACTTACACCTAAATTTTTTTTTTTGAAGAAAATAAATGAGAATAAAATTGTGAGATGAATTTGAAGAAGAAAAAGAAGAAAAAAATAAGGATGAATTTTGTTGCTGGCTACTACAATGCTGCCTGTGGGAGAAGATTTTCTTACTAACTTCAATATGTACAATTGATATTGGGGTTGGGCTGCTATAACTCTTTTATTTTAAATTTTTTAACTTCAAATTGGGCTACATAATAAAAATAAAATGATCTACATAATAAAACTGAGATTGCCAAATGGACTATAAATTGATATTAGGATAGGCCATAAATTAATATTAAGATAGGCTAACCCATAAATATGTAAGGGAGCAAACTTGGGTGAAAAGGGCTGTAACCCTTCTAGCCCAAGTTTTAGCCCCGACACTACTTTTATACATTCGTCTTGTTTTATGTCCTTTTTTTAATACTACGAATGTGTCCTTATACTTTAAAGGTAAATTTTATATTTTTGCTTGTTGTGCGGCCTACCATGATCACAAAGTGCTTAAAGTGAATTTTTATATGCTTAAATTATTTCTATAAATGGTGAATTATATGGAGAATTTTTTTTATAGCCTTTTAATATTAGTCTTCAACTTTTTGATAGAATGTATTGGGCCTGAGATTTTATTATTTGTATTAAGTATCTATTTTTTTTTAAATAAAAATCGAATTCAATAGAATATTAGTAAATTGTTATATTAAAGTGATTCATAGTCACCAATTAGTGCTATGGTCTAATGAAATTCCTCTCCATATGTTATGTTGCAAGTTTTAAGTTCGACTTACGCCTAGTGAGGTTGATACCAAATGTATCTATAATGTAATCCCTTAATCTCAATATCCTAATATCTTAAAAAAGAAAAAGTAGCTCATAGTCTAAAAAGTCTACTTAATATAATAGTCTAGTGATATTTCTCTCCATATATTAAATGAGACATCTCATAATTGATTTTTATAAAAATAGTAAAGTTGAGATCCAATATGTATCATGTAAACTTCTTAACCGACTACCATTGTATTCAAAATAAATAATTAAATAAACTTTAGTCAATTTTCCAAATCAAATCAAAATCATAGCTATGACTTTAGGTTACCCTTCAGTTTGCGACTCTTTTTTTGTGTGTTATATTAAGAGCATCTGCAATAGACTCAACAAATGTAATTTTTGAATAAATTTAACTAAATTTTCTTCTAAAAAATCTAAAATAAGCCTATAAAAAACTCAGTAAATTTATCCAAAAATTGAATATTTTTTAGATGGCTAACTATAATTGCTGAGCTGGATGACTCGCTACATTTTTTTGGCTTTTTAGCTTAAATGAATTCTGAACTCGCACGTTTGTCACACTTTATACATTGTACTCGTTATTCGCTCACTTAATAGTATCAAATGGCCGAGTGGTGTCACTCAGCTCTATTTCCGTCTAAGGTGTTAAGCAGCCATGTAAAGTAAGGGTAACTAGGTATTTTGGACACGCTGACACTCTTTTTTCATCGCTCGGGGAGGGAAATGTGAAGTGCCTTATATGTGTGGGCACGAATCTATCCAACAGGAGGCCTTTTGAGAGCTCACTGGCTTTGAGTTTGGTTGGAACTCAATAGTTAAGCGAGTATGAGCTGATGTAATCCCAGAATGGGTGATCCACTAAGAAGTTGCATGTTAGCTCCTGAGAACAAAACCGTGAGGGCTAGGCTTAAAAGCGGACAATATCCTGTAGGAGAAGGTCGGGTTGTAACACTATTAATTTGTGAAAATTGGATGTAAAACAAAGTATTTTGAGCCGGGTCATGACGTCGGGTCGAAAAATTCGAGTTGCAAACCTGCTGGAGGAAGAAGATGATTATTAGTTTGTATATTTTATATATTATACCTTGCTTAAACTTCTAATCAGGCTGGCTAACCGAGTTGGTTATGCGTTTTGCCTCTTAATTGAGGGTCCTGGGTTTGACCCCTAGTCTGCACATCTACTGAATGTCTTTTTTTTTTTAATCCTTTTTTTTCCAAATTTTCAACAAAGTTAGATCTATTTTTTTTTTTCAATTTTAAATATATCAATTTCTTCCATTTTTTTAACAAAGTTTGGCTCTATTTTTCATTTTTTTTCTTTCCAATTTTAAATATATTTGGACTTATTTTATCATTTTCTTCCATTGAATTTTTTTATGCTTATTGTTATATTTTTAATTAATTATATTAACATTCAATTATATTAATTCACTTCAATTTATGTTCATATTTAAAATTTTATATTATTAGTTATCGTCAGAATCATATTGTATCATATTATTCATCATATATTTATTATATCAAAGTCATTTTACAATTTATTAGTCCTATATAATCATTATTGGGTATTTAAGTTTTTCCCAAAATTTCATTTAAAATTTTCAACTTTTATACTAAATTTCTGTCATTTTTATTGACCGTAAACGATATCGATATCGATATTTAGAGCGAGATATTCGTAAATTTGACTAGTGATATATCCGTCGATATCGATATTTGAATCTTTGTGTATATTTTTATTCACGTTTTCTTTGTTTCAAACGGAAAATTAGGGATATAAACTAGAAAGTGTGTAAAAAGTATAATTTTTCAATCGTCTAACTTGAGAGTGGGCAAGTGAAATGGGGGCATTTTCCAAACTGGAAATCAAACTAAATTGATTGAGTTGGTCGGCTTACAAAATCAAGAAATTTCGTTTCAAGATGATTTCATTGATTTATTGTTTTTTTTTTCTTTCATTAAATCCAATTTAACCCCATTTTTATCCTTTTCAACTTTTGACTTTTTGCGGATGGCATTTGCAAAGCATATCCTTAGAAGTCACAAGAGGCTCAACTCTTTCAAGAAAGTGACGCGACTCCTTTTGTTGGAGAGGCTCATCAGCTCATGAAATGAAATCAAACTTTTCCAATTCCTTCGTTCGTTCATTCATTCATTCATTGCTTCGTGTTTGGATATTTCATAATTCGCAAGAGCGTCGAGAATGAGAGCCACTGGTTTTGTCCCAGTGACTAGACTTCCCAATTTGGATTCAACACTAAGCTTCGGATATTAGTGGGGGCCGCACTTATGCTACCTCACATTCATCGATCCTCAAATTATTGCAATGCTTTTTTTTTTTTTTTATAAAATAAAAGTAAATTAAGAATAAAAAATCAATTTGAAAGTTTAATTCATATTGACTAATAACTAAAATAGAGTTGTTTGACAAAAATAAAAACTAAGATAGGCTTGTAAGGATAGACATGTTTAATTAGTTATGAAGTGGGAGTGATATGATTATTTCGACCGTCAATGTGACAACTATTAATTTTCTATAGTTGATTTTTCAAAGAGAAAGTTAATTATTTATGAATTTTTATCCGCAGTTCATCAAATTACAAAACAATTATATTGCCTTAATTATATTTCAAGGTAATAATATTTTTTTTACAGCGTAAAACTCTATTAATAATAAAATTAAAGGACAATTAATTCATAGATCTTTATTAACATATAAATTTATTCAAAAACTTGCATATAGAAAAATTAAACTCATAGGTTCTTTGACTAGTCAAAGAACTATACAATTTAAAATAAACCACAGTTTTCATATAAATTACAACTAATGTCATACAATTGTAAATTAGTCGAACAACAATCTAAAAAGTACTTTCCAAAATCTATCATGATTTCAACATTACTTTTTTTTTTTATTTTTTTATTATAAGATTATATTGAGAATTATGAAAACATTACTCCTATTTATAATTTTTTTTCACTTTCTCATTTTAAAATTAATATGAATATCTAATCTAACTTAAATTAAGATAATTAAAAGCAATAATTCTTCAAAAATACGTTTAAATTTTAAAAATTCTTTATCTTCCGATATTAAATAGTTTGGTTAATTTCGTATGAGTTTAATTCTTGAATTTTGTGCCAAAATTCAAGAATTAAACCCTATATCGTACGATTTTCCACCACATCCCCCCCCCCCCCCCCCCAAAAAAAAAAATTCTATACCCTACCGTTGAACCCCAGACAATACTTTTTTTTATTTTATAAAAAATTTCAATTGTAACTATATACAATATATATAGTAACTATATATAATATTTATTATATGCATAATATAATAAAAGACCCAAAATGCCAAAGAAATCAAACATTAATGGGCACATGGGGCAAAAAGGATAAAAGCGACAATGTTATTTTTAATTGATTAAAGAAATTCTCAATAACTCACTTATCTTCTTTATTGAGATATAAAAGGGTAAATGTGGAATTTATTACTTATAAATTCTGTTTAGGGACTTTTTAATAAAAAAAGTTTGAGATAAAGTCTTATTTTGTTTAATATACAAGCATTAAAGGTTTTAAATAAAAGTAGAAATTGTTAAGAGTGTAATAATGATTTATTCAAAATTAAATTGCTACATTAACATCAGAAGTCAAGGTGTTAAACAGTCACTCCGGACCTAAGAAGTTCGATCAATGATGACCCCCAAACTCTGTTTACGGAATAAGTAACTTCATGCACTGCTTTATTAATATCTCTTGGCATCCAAGCAAAGATCACTTGCCCCAGTTGCTCCCTTAGCATTCAGATGTCATGCAGATGCATTAAAAGCCCCCATATCCTCTTTTTCCCCTTTAAGCATGTCAACCAGCACCTACGAGTCAGACTCAATTCAAACTCGCTGGAAGCCTTCAACCATGAATCTAGAAAGGGCATCTCGAACAGGAAATGCTTCAGTTGCAATGGATGATAGGAACTGCAGACCCCCAGTATACCCCCCTCCCGCCATAACTAAGCACCTATAGCAGTCCCGAATGAGCTGCTCTACAGGCCTTTTGCAAAATACTGTTTCATCCAAGCCTTGTCGTAATTAGCCTTGAACCACCTTTGAGCTAGGCGAGACCAGCTCCTTGGGTGACACTCATCCCTCACAACTCGCCCAGCTCCTTGGGTGAGAGTACTCCTCCCTCACAACAGCTGGAGGCAACGGCTCATCAGAATTCTAAGGCCATCAAGAAATCTAAAGAATCAAGACAGTAATTTTTTTATTGTTGTATTATCTATTCATTTTACATGTTTAGAAATTTGAACAATCAAGAGTGGAGGCTAGATAAAATTGTTTAAAGTATTTAGTATGGGATCAATTCAACCCAATGACATTGATTATTATCTTAAGTTCGAACTTCTTGTTGGATTCCCACAAACCGTCTGTTTTTTAAAGTTAATGAGTGAAATAATTGCAACCCAAATAAAAAGAAAAGGACTAATCTACAAAATTGCTTGAAAAACCTACATAGTTTATCAAGAATTTTGAAAAATACTTGAAAAGCCTATAGCTAAAGCAGAAAATTAGCAAATATATATATATATATGACTAATTAAGAAGACAAATTGATTTCCAAAATTCAACCCATGACAAGAAAAAGACCAAAAAGGATCTTCATCCCAGATTGAGAATTCAATGTTTGGGCAATCTGGGCTCACTGGCAACCGAGTCTTATATCTAACTCAGCTGAATAATCATTGCCCAATCAGAAAGACCATTCGGATAAAAAATAAAAATAAAAATCAGAAAGACCTACCCACAATACCAAGACTTTCTCTTACTCGAATCCCAAATCAAATCATTTTTAACAATAGACCCTCCTTTCCTAATGCTAATTACACTAATCACAATCACCCATCGAACCCGGTTCGACTCCACACCGCGTCCCTGACCCGCCTCATGTCCCGGCCCTTCAAGGTCCGCCCGACCCCTTCAAAAACCGACGTCGCGCCGCGCGTGTACTCGCGCGCCAGGTACTCGTGCGGGGGAATCATCTCCGAGTCATTTTCATTCACCTCGTCGTCCAGCTCGTACAGCGAGTCTGTTGAGTCCACGTGGAGAATCTTGCTCCAGTCCGGCACGTTCACGGGAGCTGATGTGGCCATGTGGTGCGCACGTGGGGACGCCATGCTGTCATGCCCTCCGCGGAACTGGTGCACGATCCTAGGCGAGGACACGGTCTTGCCTGATGAATCGTCAAAGGCCAATGACAAGCCACCCACGTTGCCATCGTCATGGGCAATTCGGAGGCTCCTCCAAGCAGAAATGGTCCCGTTGCTCTCCGCAGAGGCGCGTGGGTTCCAATCTGGCTGCGAATTCTCGGTTTCGTGGTCTTCCCTTTCCTCGATGGTGTTCACCATCGACCAGACATCGTCTTCGCCGAGCTCCGGCGACTCCTGAACGTGGCTGTAACTGGTATAGCTTCCCAGAAAGCGTTCGCTGCGGCTCTGCGTCAGTTTCCGGCCTTTCGCCATATGTCATAATCAATCAGATTCCGGCCACGGAATGGAGAATTGCCGGCGACCCAATTGAGAAAGTAGAAAACCCACGAAACCAATTTCACAATTCCATTGAAATATCTATTATATTGGCTTACGCATAATCTGGGGTTTGGAAGGGTGGACATGTATATATATATATATATATATCATTACCATTTAGCTAGCTTCCCCATAACAAAACCCAATAAAATTCATTTCATCTGAATTTGAGCGTCATTTTGTCCGCATTTCCTCGTGAGCTCTACATAACAAGACGCATGGTGATAAAGTAATACAAGAAGCCACCAGGTTTGCCAAACTGTAAAAAAATAGGGAAATTCATTCCAATCATTCGTCCTTCACACGCGCTCCCGCCACCTTGTTTCGACCACTTGCATTTCACAGTATATGTTATCACCGGTGCGATTGTGCTTAACGCGCCGTAGTATCCATCCACGACGCCTCGTTTCACTTGTTCGTTGTCTTGTTTGACTACGTCAAATGACGAATGCAACAGTTTCTACCAGTCCACGTGGGAGTACGTTCTCCTCTCAAAACCCACCAGGTGGGTGCGGGTCCCGCTTCCAAGGTCTCTATATCCATGCCAGGTGGATGAACAGTGACCAGCTAAGTAATTCCATCTATTATTATTTTTTACTTTTTTAGAAGATTAGGATGTTGCGGGGAATGGGATGGTTAATGACTAATGATGGTGACTAGAACATTAGTGTGTGCATGATTGATGGTTTAGGATGTAATCAGTTTTGGGTTGTGGTTAATCCTTTAGATAATCTTGCATTTGGGATAGAAAAGTAAACTCTTCGTGAAAGCCACATTCGACGGTCCAAAATACAATTGTGGGGCAATGGTCGGGCCCAACTACGACTTGTCGTTTTTGAAGTAAGCAACTAGTGATGAGTCATCACTATACTCATAAACCAAAGATCTAAATTCAATGAAGGTCCACAGATTACCACCAATTCCATATAAACCAGAGATGGACTTGAGAATTTGATCGTGAGACTAAGAATTGAGGAAGACAAGCGTGATTCTGAAAAGAAAATCACTGGAAATTTCATGGTGACTAAGGCACACGTTGTGAAAGATCTGCCAAAGAACAAGAAAAAATGGAAACATGGAGAAAGCTCTAGTTAATGGAACTCAAAGAAAATTGGAGAATATACAGACAAGTGCTTTAAGTGTAACAAGCCTGGATATAGGGCCGCAAACTGTCATTCTAAAAAAAAAACTAAGAACAATACCACAACCTATTATGAAGTGACCCAAAAGGAGCAACTATTTATGAGAAATTCTTCGGCTTCCAAGGTTGAAGGTCAAGGAAAGGTGATCCTCAAGATAACTTCTGGAAAGGAACTAACTTTGAACGAACTGCTACATGTGCCTGACGTTGGAAAGAACCTGGTTTCTGGATCTTTGTTAAGTAAGAATGGATTCAGACTGGTCTTTCAGACTGATAAATTTGTACTTACTAAGAATGAGATGTATGTGGAGAAATGGTACCTAAATAATGGTATTTTCAAGATGAATGTAATGATTGTTTTACCTTCTGCTAATAATAATAACACAGTTCATTCTACTTATATTATTGAGTTTCTAAATGTTTGGCATGATAGATTAGAACATGTTAATTATGATACGATGCGTAGATTAGTTAGCTTGAATTTACTATCTAAGTTTAATATCGATGCAAATCACAAGTGCGAAACTTACGTTGAAACCAAACAAACTAAAACATCTTTTCATTCTATAGAAAAGAGTGCAGAACATCTGAAATTAATTCACAATGATACTTGTGACTTGAAGTATGTGCAATCTTGCTAAAAGTCATTTCATCACTTTTACGGACGATTGCACAAGATATTGTTATGTTTATTTGCTTAGAAGTAAAGATGACGCCTTAGTAATGTTTCAATATTATAAGAATGAAATTGATAATCAACTTAGTAGAAAGATTAAGGTTTTGAGAAGTGATAGGGGAGGTGAATATGTTACACCCTTTTGCTGAGCAATTCACCAGATTACTGCTCCTTCTTCACCTCAACAAAATGGTATTTGACAGGACCCGCCCTCAATTTCTTTGGAAAACAAACCGATTTTTCTCCTGTCTGACAATTCTTATAAGACTAGGGATTTTCTTAATTACTAACCATATTTATGATTTATTTTATATAAAATTAACAAAATAATATCCACTCTTACAGGATACTGCCCACATCCAATCCACTTATTCCGGAAAGTTGCGAAAACTTCGAATTTTATTTAACTTAAACTTTATCACTATATTGTACGACCACAAGTAATTACTATAACCACACCACAAGTAATTACTATAACTAAGATTGCACGATCACTTATTAATCATCATACTTATAATTACCGTTAAACTCTTAATTGCATAATTAAACATAAAAATATAATCACACTCTTAACTATACTCCTCAAATATTCACTCTTTAATTTATGATAGTACACCTTTATTTCCTCACTTTTAAAAGCCATGACCATTTGCAAGATCCACCATGTATAAACAAAACAAATGACTAAAACATTAATCTGTTAAAAGATACATACCTACTCGTTCACAACACTAACAAATTTTACATTGCAGTAATTCTTTTGATAATCTTTGGAACATATTTTAAAATCCCACTACTATGTAAATTCTTAAATAACCATATCACTCACATTTCCACAAATCTTTCATCCACCCTAACTTACTTACTATGAAAACTTATTGACACCAACCTTAATCTTTAGGCTTAACTCCTATAATTTTTCCATAACTTAAGCAATTTAAAAATATGAATCTATTACTTATACTTTCAAATTCACATTCCAAAAGTAAATCACAATCAAGCAATTATGCAAGTATACTTTCACAAGGCTAATCCAAATATTATTATTACCGTCTCATCTTATTAATATTTTCCTCATTTAATCTTATATTTCAAATATAAGGACATAACTTCAAAAACATCTTTAAATGATATCCAATTTACTCAACCATTATACCATTAGACTCAGAATCAAGGAGGAACATTTTTCATGTTGATTAGTCCCCCAGAAAAGGCCGCATGTGCCCACACGCTGGAAAAATCTCTCTGCGGGTGGTAGCCACGCGCGTGTCATCGTCACCCTCTTCCTCAGGTGGGTCAGGCCTGTTTTCTGGTTTCGGGTTACTTAACTCGCGAGCACAATTCAGTCGTGACAGGACCCATCCCAATCCCCCCGGGATTACCGTGGAATGTGCCATGCTCCCGTCCAACAAGAGGTGTCAGACAAGGGATAACCACGAGCCACTGCCCAAACGGGGCTTCCAGAGTGCGCAAGGATCGATGGAGGAGGTGTGCAATGTCCCAGTCTCTGCTGCAATCGCATCCGTAATCAACCTGAAGGGCATTAAAACCAAAAGCTGTGAGTGGACAAAAACCAATAAGTTTACCAAATACATTTATAAGACATTTATGCCCTCCAATAAAAACATATGCATGCCACGAAACCAGTAACCAAAACGTTTGCTCAACCGAGCCATTAGGGCCTTAGCCCAAAAACCGTTAACCAAAAACCAAGTGTGGGAACTCAGCCCAAAACAGTGGAATACCACAACCATACATATTAAAACCATGTGGGCCACCGCCCAAAGCCATAAATATAAATCCAAAAATCCAAAACCATTTAGGGTCCCCGACCCGACATACCATTTCATAACCAATAATCCATTTTTACCACATAACACATATCCAACCGAAAAGCCATTTCATAGATCCATTAATCCATATTTTACCATTACCATCACCAGCATCCCAGATGCTTAGGACGTCCCTGACATCATATCTCACGGTTTCATAAGCTACGCGTGCTGCCCGGGGTCTCTCCGGGTCCATATATCTGACATCCCTGATGTCTGACGTCCCTGACGTCAATCATAGCAATCATGCTCCTGAGTCATCATACGGTCCGGCTGCTCCGTATAATGACCCCTCGCAGGCAATGCACTGTGACTTCCCCAATGTCCCAGACATCTGGAGGAGACCATCATATATCCTTGTATCCAGATGGTATATGGAAAACAGTTTAATTAAATCCTTTTATCACATCATTACCATTGGGCCCTGCCCGAAATTTCCATAAAACCATGTAATTCCATTTAGGGTCCCTGACCCAAAATCACAATTATTAATCATAGGGTCCCTGACCCGAAATCACATTTATTAAACATATGGTCCCTGGCCCGAAATCACACTTATAATCCAACTGGGCCTCATGCCCGATTTTATGAACCACTGGGCCCACGGCCCGATTTGTAAACCAACTGGACCCCTAGCCCGATAACATAACTCAAATGGGTCTCAGCCCGATTTCATACCAACTGGGCCCCTGGCCCGATTTCATTAACCAACTGGGCCCCCGGCCCGATTCTCAAATGGACTCCAAGTCCGAAATTTCCAACATAATTGGGCCTCAAGCTCGAGTTCATATTTCCAATTTCAAAACCATTTCATCATATTATATCCAAGTCATAAATATGGAAAATCCATGTAAAATTGAAAACCTCGATTTACGTGCAAGCACGTAAATCGCCTCGAAATACGTGAAACCGTATAATTTACCAACAACCAAATCAACATCATACAATCACAACCATAATCCATATAAAACATTTAAGCATGCATAGAATTTATAAAACCAAAGTCCACTCACAGACCGTTTTAACGGTATGCCTCGATACGCGTACCACCGGCCCTCCCGGGCCACACCACTATCACCGGGACTCCCAATCCTGTCCAAATCACATTAAAGGGTCACTAACCTTATCATTAACATCCTATCAAAGTTCCGTAATTTTCCCGAATTTTTACTTATTTTTAAACTTAATTTAAAACCTTCGGACATCCCGAACACTATCGAGACGGTGTCCGATCGACACGAAACCAATTCCAAAATGTCTGTTACATTAAATAGGACAGAAGTCATGTTGACCTCACCTCAAGATTCCCACTCACGCGCCCCCACGCGCCGCCGCAAGCGGCTGCGCGTGGAAGCCACGCGCCAGCTACAGTACCAACACAATCATCCCCTTCGCCCGTTTGTCTGGTAAACGGGTTGAAAAACCCGCGAACAGACCCGATTCAATCTCATTCAATTTAACCTCAATTCGATCCGTTCTTTCAACTGATCCCTTCCAATCCAACTCTAATTAAGTTCTGCAAGTTCAATTTCTCGAATCGTGGTCTAAATCCTCACGACTCTCGATCGATCCTCGACGGGTCTCCGATTCGGGTTCATAGATTTCGACCCTGTTTTTCAAATTAATTAACACAGTGAGTATCGTGAGAGTGTAAGGATCATTTCTACAAGATTAATTTCATACAATCTCACCTATAACCCAATCTCACCTATATACCAATGAACTCAAGCTCGAACACCGTCACTGTTCAACCATGGAGTTTCGTCAACCACGACCGTTTTCTTTCAATTGACGAACCCAGAAGCATCGTGGGATCATGAGAAGCAGTTTCCCCACCTCAATTCCGTCGTCTAAACACTCCACGATCACGACTCAACCTCGAAATTCCTCCTCTGTCACCAAGCTCGTTCAGAGCCAAAACGACACCAATTCTTCTCGTTTCTTCGACAATTATGATCGTGGCACTCCCAGGAAGCTGAAGGTAATCTCCAATTCGATCCTCACGGCCCTATGATTTGATTTCGAATTTCCCTCCCAAACTCAATTTTCGGTTTTTGCTTCAGCCCCCCCCCCCCCCCACCCCACCACCACACTCTGTCTCCCGTGTTTCACTCAGTTATCACAGTCTTCATACTCACTCAACCCTCCCAATTTTGCTGCAAGAAATCAGCCAATTCCCCCATCCCTCACACTCAGTTGCTCACGGGTTCAAAGACACAGAAGGAGAATTAGGGGGATTAATTAGTTTAGATTAATGGTGATAATGAGGTTGTAATGATGATGTAGGGAGACATGGATCAGGTTTTAGGGCTTAGATTAGGGGATGGGTGACACTTGTCACTCATCCGGATGTGCACAGTCAACAGTCACTATTCACTATTATATTATTATTTTAATCCGAGCCTCAGTTTGTTAGTTCGTTTCCTTGACCATAACGTCGTCGTCGAATCTCCGATTTCGGCATGCCGCCTGTCATTGGATTCGTATCGACGATACCTACGTAACGGTCCTTGGCCCTCGCCCATCGGACCTCCCGGTCAAAAAGTCAACATTTGGCCCCAAACATGCCAAATTACCAAAATACCCCTCAACTTCCGAACACCATAACTTTCTCTACGAATATCGGAATCGAACGTGCCACCTGTCTATGAACTCGTGACGTCCCGAACTACGTCACGGTCATCGGTCAAAGTCCGTTTGACCGCCCGATCAAAAAGTCAACATTTTGCCCATGACCAGGGGTAAAACGGTCATTTTGCACAATTTGTCCGATTCCGCCCTACTAACCACCGTTCAACCTCACTAATCAAGATTAGTGACTAATCTAATCCCGGAATTCGGGACGGGTCGTTACAATCTTCCCTCCTTAATAAATTTCGTTCTCGAAATTCCAACCGCTCTAAACTCAAACGTTCTTCCCTCCTTAATAAATTTCGCTCTCGAAACTCGATTACCCTGATTCCACAAACACCCCGTGGAAAGTGGAATCGACCACGCAACACGTGTACACCCGTACACCAACTACTTAGACAAAACTTGTCTACGCCCAAACGTACCACTAGTACTCAAAACGCAACGACTACATTCGACCCCGTCGAATGACTGAAACTACTTGTTTCGAATTTGACACCACTTGTCAAATCAACCCTTTCGTTGACGCAACAACTCGACGGTTCCTTTCCCACTCCCACTAGGAGTCAGCTGACCCCACTCAACAATCTATGTTGACACATCCTGACAATCTGTCGCCACATAGTTGTTGTCAGTCGAAAACTGACACTAGACTCACTCGTGGCTACACATGCCACCAACGTACTTGACTTAGTAAACATTTACCGACCTTTCACACGATCTGTGTGTAATTAAACACATCGGAATTACCATGACCCATTGCATAGTAATGTCCGGTCCACAACCAATCCCATGGTATCGGAACCAATCCGACTACCAACACGTTCACCGACACACCTCGGGTATATCCTGTATACCGTAACTAGACATCACAAGTCTACAAGGTATTGTACCTCGAACCATGTACGGAGTACACACATCTATCTAATGACCAGACTACAACCACCTAGGTCATAGCCAAACACGTTTCAACAATGGAGCACCATTTGCCCAATCCAGCATGAGACAAAATGAAACTCCACCCATCATCTATTTCTAATTCCAAATCCGAATTTGCAATTTCGTAAGAAATCCCGGATCCAAACCCAGACATCACATTTAAATTCATATCCAAATCCGAATCCAAAATCATTATTCTGTAAGCTAGCATTTGGAATAATCGTTCCGTACCCAAATCCGGAAATATACTTTCAAGTTTCAAAATCGAATCCTGAATCGTCACCCAGAAATTCGATTCCAAATCCCGAAATCTCGTTCACATTTACCAAGACACACCAAAACCGAACCTATCGGTTACCCGTTCGATACCTCCAATTGACTTCATAGGGAAGCCAATCTAACCTCCACACGTCTAAGATTGACAAAGTCCGACCAGTCGGAAACCTACTCACTCGAGTAAGATACCATACGGGCTCCACTTCGAAAAGAAGTTCAACCCCGCCGTTTACGACTCACATACCCAAGTTTGTATCGATCCTTGTCTTTCCACCTAGGAAAACCAAGGATGATCCGAGATGATGACACCAATACTCATCCTACGTGGATGCAACAAAACTCACTGCACTCACAACATCCTCTGCCAACAAGCAGAAAATGAGAAATCTCGTTTACCTAATTTTGAATACGCAACTCCCCCTGATGACCCCACAACACACATGGGCTCACACGCTCAACGTACTGGTAACTACAGTCAATGTTTGCCAGGGCAGAAAACAAGAAGTCAACCCCAATAACTTCGGAATACCAATCACCAAAAACGAACACCACTCTCGTTCCCCAATCACAACTTCCTCAAAACTAAGGTTCCAACCATGTTGGAAACAGACATGCTCCCAACAAGACGTCAAGTCTAACCACTAGACTTCCTACCTCCTCAATTCACTTGGACAACCCCGTGTCCACAATCAATCCGTTATTGTTCCGTTCGCACATCCCAACCTTTACAGGTTCAACACTCGGTTTTCCAAGTTCTCAATTATACCTTTTTATCCACTCATTGCTGGTTATCTCACCACTATTGGGACTTATCCCAACACATCACAATCTTAACTGGATCTCATCCAGTCCATCACTCAACCAATACCGAATCTCAAAGACCGTACATATGTTCATCATGACGGAGTCACCCCTCAACTTGTGGCTCATCGTCAACACCATCACCGACACTAGCACCAACGCTAGTACCAGTACCAACACATTATCAACAACACTAGTATCAGCACACAGGAATCCATACTAGCATCAGCACAAAAGTACCAACCCACAAACATCCATACTGCACACCGTGTGCAAATACGACAACCCTGGATCTCCGTTCATACCGAACGACGATCCCATACCTCACGACTATGGGTACCACTATTCTGACAATCCACATCAGGAAAATGAACGTTCCCTGAACGTCCCCTGATCCCCAAGTATTATAACCACACTAATTACCCTCGATAGCCAGTCATCTCCATATGACTTCCGACTAACTGTCATTGCTATCGAGATCCGCATCCACACATCACACTAATACCCGATCCAACACGGGATTCCATAATTTATCTCAAAACCGTATCCGTAGATCGAATCCCATAGTTCTGACTAGACTCACCAGAGCCATCCACATGGTCATCCACGACCTCAGCCGCTCGTCGCAGCACAAGTTCTCATCCACTCATCGCAATTAAGGTTTACCTTTTTAATTCATCATACACTAGGGTTCCACAATCACACCCTATGGTTCAACCGAACCAAACATCTTTCCGTAATATAAAATCCACAACCTGACCGACCCCGCGGTCCTGACATCGTATAGACGTCAAATCCAATCCTACCATCCCATCAACGTGGGTTCCACCACTAGGTCATCGGCCAACTCCGATGAACCAACATCCCTCACACCAACAACCACCACTAGGATTCACATTTTTAAACCATTACTCACATGAGGTTCCCCGAACCTAGCTGCACCTAGCAGCACAAAAATTTAATATTACATGACCGAACCGACGGTCCCACAATACCAGTTCATCACAATCAACCCCACTTGGGTCGAATCACATTAACGCACGGCGTATTGGGCCAATCATGACAGGACCCATCCCAATCCCCCCGGGATTACCGTGGAATGTGCCCTGCTCCCGTCCAACAAGGGGTGTCAGACAAGGGATAACCAAGAGCTACTGCCCAAACGGGCCATCCAGAGTGCGCAAGGACCGATGGAGGAGGTGTGCAATGTCCCAGTCTCTGCTGCAATCGCATCCGTAATCAACCTGAAGGGCATTAAAACCAAAAGCTGTGAGTGGACAAAAACCAATAAGTTTACCAAATACATTTATAAGACATTTATGCCCTCCAATAAAAACGTATGCATGCCACCAAAAACCAGTAACCAAAACGTTTGCTCAACCGAGCCATTAGGGCCTTAGCCCAGAAACCGTTAACCAAAAACCAAGTGTGGGAACTCAGCCCAAAACCGTGGAATACCACCACCATACATATTAAAACCATGTGGGTCACCACCCACTACCATAAATGAACATTAATTCATTAAAATCACACAATCATAAATCCACCCGGAAAGCCATTTCATTAATTCATATTTTACCATTACCATCACCAGCATCCCTGATGCTAGACGTCCCTGACGTCATGTCTCACGGTTTCATAAGCTACGCGTGCTGCCCGGGGTCTCTCCGGGTCCATATATCTGACATCCCTGATGTCTGACGTCCCTGACGTCAATCATAGCAATCCTGCTCCTGAGTCATCATACGGTCCGGTTGCTCCGTATAATGACCCCTCGCAGGCAATGCACCGTGACTTCCCCAGTGTCCCAGACATCTGGAGGAGACCATCATATATCCTTGTATCCAGATGGTATATGGAAAACAGTTTTATTAAATCCTTTTATCACATTATTACCATTGGGCCCTGCCCGAAATTTCCATAAAACCACATAATTCCATTTAGGGTCCCTGACCCAAAATCACAATTATTAAATATAGGGTCCCTGACCCAAAATCACATTTATAATCCAACTGGGCCTCATGCCCGCTTTTATGAACCACTGGGCCCACGACCCGATTTGTAAACCAACTGGGCCCGCAGCCCGACCTTATAAACCCGCTGGGCCCACGGCCCGAATTCACAAATCAACTGGGCCCCTGGCCCGATAATATAACTCAAATGGGTCTCAGCCCGATTTCATACCAACTGGGCCCCTGGCCCGATTTCATTAACCAACTGGGCCCCCGGCCCGATTCTCAAATGGACTCCAAGTCCGAAATTTCCAAAACAAGTGGGCCTCAAGCCCGAGTTCATATTTTCAATTTCAAAACCATTTCATCATATTATTTATTTAACCACAAGCACACAAAACCACCAATAAACCGTTAATCCCGATATATGTGAAATACGGAAAACACCTCGAAATACGTGCAACATATCCAAAATCAATGCTCACAAATACCATCATAGAAATCATGTATATAAACCATATAACACATTTAAGCATGCATAGGATTTATAAAACCAAAGTCCACTCACAGACCGTTTTAACCGTGTGCCTCGATACGCGTGCCACCGGCCCTCCCGGGCCACACCACTATCACCGGGACTCCCAATCCTGTCCAAATTACATTAGAGGGTTACTAACCTCATCATTAACATCCTATCAAAGTCCCGTAATTTTCCCGAATTGTTACTTATTTTTAAACTTAATTTAAAACCTTCGGACATCCCGAACACTATCGAGACGGTGTCTGATCGACCCGAAACCAATTCCAAAATGTCCGTTACATTAAATGGGACAGAAGTCATGTTGACCTCACCTCGAGATTCGTGCCAACGCGCCGCCACGCGCCGCCGTGAGTGGCTGCGCGTGAAACTCACGCGCCTGCTACAGTGTCACCAGCCCAACCCGTTTGTCTGGTAAACGGGTCCAATTCACCCGCGACACAACCCGGTTCCAATCCTGCCAATTCGATCCTAATTCCTTCAATTGATCAATCCATTAGCTTCGTTTTAAGTCCAATTATAAGTCTGTAAACTCAATTACACAATTCCTTACCCAGATTCCCACGATTCGATGATGATCCACGAAGAACACCCGGTCACTGTTCAATCATGGAAGTCCCTCAATTGATGCAGGTTTCATCCAATTGATGATTCCAGAAGCATCAATGGACCATGAGGAACAATTCCCCCACATCAATTGCATCAAACCGGTGCTCAAACGTCACGACTCAAACTCGAGCACCGTCACTGTTCAACAATGGAGTTCTGCCATTCTCCAACGTTTTCCTTCAATTGATGATCCCAGAAGCATCGTGGGATCATGAGAAAGCATTTCCCCACAACAATTGAATCAAACACAGCCCCAAACTCCACGACTCAGCCTCGATTTCTTCCTCTGTCACGAAGCTCGATCAGAGCCAAAACTGCACCATTCCTTCTCGTTTTTGATGTGGATCGACTCGTCTCAACCTCAGGAAGATGTTTGTAACCTCCAATTCGATCATCACAGCCCAATTCCTTCAATTTGATTTTCCCTCCCAAAACTCAATTTTTCGAATTCACAGTTCCTCCTCACTGCCACTCTCTCGTGTTTACCCAGTTGAAATCACCCTCAAATTGCTCACAAATTCACACTCTCAGGTTCAGCAATAGGAGAGGAATTGGTTGGGAGAGTGTTGGATTTGGTTGTACACGGTTAAGGAAAATACAAATGGAATTAATGGAAATTAAAATGATTAATTAATTAATTAATAAATATTAAAACATCATAATGATGTTTCCCCTAAGACAAGGATTCTGGTTTCAAGGGATGAGTGACACTTGTCACTCATCCAGGTGTGTAGGGTCAACGGTCACTATTCATTATTATATTATTATTTTAATCCCGGCCTCGGTTCGTTAGTTCGTTTCTTGACCATAACGTCGTCGTCGGATCTCCGATTTCGGCATGCCGCCTGTCGTTGGATTCGTATAGACGATACCTACGTAACGGTCCTTGGCCCTCGCCCATCGGACCTCCCGGTCAAAAAGTCAACATTTGGCCCCTAATAAGCCAAATTACCAAAATGCCCCTCAACTTCCGAACACCATAACTTTCTCTACGAATGTCGGAATCGAACGTGCCACCTGTCTATGAACTCGTGACGTCCCGAACTACGTCACGGTCATCGGTCAAAGTCCGTTTGACCGCCCGATCAAAAAGTCAACATTTTGCCCACGACCAGGGGCAAAACGGTCATTTTGCACATTTTGTCCGATTCCGCCCTACTAACCACCGTTCAACCTCACTAATCAAGATTAGTGACTAAACTAATCCCGGAATTCGGGACGGGTCGTTACAACCTTCCCTCCTTAATAAATTTCGTCCTCGAAATTCCAACCGATCTAATCTCAACGTACTTCCCTCCTTAATATGTTTCGCTCTCGAAACTCGATTACCCTGATTCCACGAACACCCCGTGGAAAGTGGAATCGACCACGCAACACGTGTACACCCGCACACCAAC
Organism: Prinsepia uniflora; assembly: GCA_032719365.1. Classification (NCBI taxonomy): domain Eukaryota; kingdom Viridiplantae; phylum Streptophyta; class Magnoliopsida; order Rosales; family Rosaceae; genus Prinsepia; species Prinsepia uniflora. The sequence goes on along the minus strand of CM064868.1, from coordinate 7,722,635 downwards.
TAACCAGGCAAAACTTGTCTGCACTCTACGTACCACTAATACTCAAAACGCAACGACTACATTCGACCCCGTCGAATGACTGAAACTACTTGTTTCGAATTTGACACCACTTGTCAAATCAACCCTCTCGTTGACGCAACAACTCGACGGTTCCTTTCCCACTCCCACTAGGAGTCAGCTGACCCCACTCAACAATCTATGTTGACACATCCTGACAAACTGTCACCACACAGTTGTTGTCAGTCGAAAACTGACACTAGACTCACTCGTGGCTACACATGCCACCAACGTACTCGACTCACCAATATCCTTACCGACATTTCACACGACCTGTGTGTAATTAGACACATCGGAATTACCATGACCCATTGCATAGTAATGTCCGGTCCACAACCAATCCCATGGTATCGGAACCAATCCGACTACCAACACGTTCACCAACACACCTCGGGTATATCCCGTATACCGTAACTAGACATCACAAGTCTACAAGGTATTGTACCTCGAACCATGTACGAAGTACACACATCTACCTAATAACCAGACTACAACCGCCTAGGTCATAGCCGAACGCGTTCCAACAATGGAGTACGTTTGCCCAATCCAGCATGAGACAAAACGAAACTCCACCCAACATCTAGTTCCAATTCCGAATCCAAATCCGCAAGTTCGTAAGAAATCCCGGATCCAAACCCAGACATCACAGTTTAACTCATTTCCAAATCCGAATCCGAAATCATTATTCCGTAAGCTAGCATTTGGAATAACCATTCCGTACCCAAACCCAGAAATATACTTTCAAGTTCCAAAATCGAATCCTGAATCGTCACCCAGATATTCGATTCCAAATCCCGAAATCTCGTTCACATTTACCAAGACACACCAAAACCGAACCTATCGGTTACCCGTTCAATACACTTGATTGACTTCATAGGGAAGCCAATCCAACCTCCACACGTCTAAGGTTGACAAAATTCAACTACCTTGAAAACCTACTCACCCGAGTAGAATACCCTACGGGCCCTTCGAAAAGAAGTTCAATCTCGTCATTTACGACTCACGTACCAAGGTAAGAGTGATATACTCTCCCCCTATCTGAATCATCAAGATCACGACCCAGATAGACACTGTGTCCCTGACAATAACGTCAAAATCCTAGATCGCCACAACGATTGACAACCGACTCCGACAACTAGACAGATCAGTCAACGACGAGACACGTCGAGACTGCGGATTCTCACGGATTACCTTGTATCAGTCCTTGTCATTCCACCTAGGAAAACCAAGGATGATCCAAAATAATGACACCAATACTCATCCTACGTGGATGCAACAAAACTTACTGCACTCACCACGCCATGTACCCCAACATCGTCTGCCACCAAGCAGAAAATGAAAAATCTCGTTTACCTAATTTCGAATACGTAGCTCCTCCTAATGACCCGCAATTACACCTGGGCCCACCAACCAATACACGCTCAACGTACTGGTAACTACAGTCAATGTCTGCCAGGGCAGAAAGCAAGAAGTCAACCCCAATGACTTTGGAATACCAATCACCAAAAACGAGCACCACTCTCGTTCCCCAATCACAACTCTCCTCGACACTAAGGTTCCTACCATGTTGGAAACAGACATGCTCCCAACAAGACGTCAAGTCTAACCACTAGACTTCCTACCTCCTCAATTCACTTGGACAACCCCGGGTCCACAATCAATCCGCTATTGTTCCGTTCGCACATCCCGACCTTTACAGGTTCAACACTCGGTTTCCCAAGTTCTCAATTACAAATTCCTACCTTTATACCACTAATGGTTTTCCTCGTCTTTTCCAGTTTTAATCATTTCCATGTACATTTTAGGGATATTTAAAAACATAAAATCGCACAAATTTTGGAGTTGCCAACAACTCCCCAAATCCACTAATCATCCCAAAATTCCTTAAGTCTTAATTATACCATTTTAATCCACTCATCACTGGTTATCTCACCACTATTGGGACTTATCCCAACACAGCACAATCTTAACTGGATCCCATCCAGTCCATCCCTCAACCATTACCGAATCTCAAAGACCGAACATATGTTCATCATGACGGAGTCACACCCAATTTGTGGCTCATCGTCAACACCATTACCGACACTAGCACCAGCGCTAGTACCAGCACCAACACTCTATCAACATCACTAGTATCAGCACACATGCATCCATACTAGCATCAGCACAAAAGTACCAACCCCGCAAACATCCATACTGCACACCGTGTGCAAATACGACAACCCTGAATCTCCGTTCATACGGAACGACGATCCCGTACCTCACGACTATGGGTACCACTATTCTGACAATCCCTATCAGGAAAATGAACGTTCCCCGAACGTCCCCTGATCCCCAAGTATCAGAACCATACCAATTACCCTCGATAGCCAGTCATCTCCATATGACTTCCGACTAACTGTCATTGCTATTGAGATCCGCATCCACACATCACACCAATACCCGATCCAACACGGGATTCCATAATTTATTTCAGAACCGTATCCGTACATCGAATCCCATAGTTCTGCCTAAACTCACCAGAGCCATCCACATGGTCATCCATGACCTCAGCCACTCCTCGCAGCACAAGTTCTCACCCGCTAATCACAATTAAGGTTTACCTTTTTAATACTAGGGTTCCACAATCACACCCTATGGTTCAACCGAACCAAACAGCTCTCCGTAATATAAAAATTCACAACCTGACCGACCCCGCGGTCTAGACATCGAATAGACATCAAATCTAATCCTACCATCCCATCAACGTGGGTTCCACCACTAGGTCATCGGCCAACTCCGATGAACCAACATCCCTCACACTAGAAACCACCACAAGGGTTCACATTTTAGACCATTACTCACATGAGGTTCCCCGAACCTAGCTGCACCTAGCAGCATAACAATCCAATATCACATGACCGAACCGACGGTCTCACTATACCAGTTCACCACAATCAACCCCACTTGGGTCGAATCACATTAACGCACGGCGTATCGGGCCAATCGCACTCCATCCACTATCCAAACCCAAAAACTATCTATCAGGTTGATAACGAATTGCAGCCCAATGAGACATCACACCCTCGACCTGCGCGCACAAATAGAGCAACCATGCTCTGATACCAAGTTGACAGGACCCATCCCAATCCCCCCGGGATTACCGTGGAATGTGCCCTGCTCCCGTCCAACAAGGGGTGTCAGACAAGGGATAACCAAGAGCTACTGCCCAAACGGGCCATCCAGAGTGCGCAAGGACCGATGGAGGAGGTGTGCAATGTCCCAGTCTCTGCTGCAATCGCATCCGTAATCAACCTGAAGGGCATTAAAACCAAAAGCTGTGAGTGGACAAAAACCAATAAGTTTACCAAATACATTTATAAGACATTTATGCCCTCCAATAAAAACGTATGCATGCCACCAAAAACCAGTAACCAAAACGTTTGCTCAACCGAGCCATTAGGGCCTTAGCCCAGAAACCGTTAACCAAAAACCAAGTGTGGGAACTCAGCCCAAAACCGTGGAATACCACCACCATACATATTAAAACCATGTGGGTCACCACCCACTACCATAAATGAACATTAATTCATTAAAATCACACAATCATAAATCCACCCGGAAAGCCATTTCATTAATTCATATTTTACCATTACCATCACCAGCATCCCTGATGCTAGACGTCCCTGACGTCATGTCTCACGGTTTCATAAGCTACGCGTGCTGCCCGGGGTCTCTCCGGGTCCATATATCTGACATCCCTGATGTCTGACGTCCCTGACGTCAATCATAGCAATCCTGCTCCTGAGTCATCATACGGTCCGGTTGCTCCGTATAATGACCCCTCGCAGGCAATGCACCGTGACTTCCCCAGTGTCCCAGACATCTGGAGGAGACCATCATATATCCTTGTATCCAGATGGTATATGGAAAACAGTTTTATTAAATCCTTTTATCACATTATTACCATTGGGCCCTGCCCGAAATTTCCATAAAACCACATAATTCCATTTAGGGTCCCTGACCCAAAATCACAATTATTAAATATAGGGTCCCTGACCCAAAATCACATTTATAATCCAACTGGGCCTCATGCCCGCTTTTATGAACCACTGGGCCCACGACCCGATTTGTAAACCAACTGGGCCCGCAGCCCGACCTTATAAACCCGCTGGGCCCACGGCCCGAATTCACAAATCAACTGGGCCCCTGGCCCGATAATATAACTCAAATGGGTCTCAGCCCGATTTCATACCAACTGGGCCCCTGGCCCGATTTCATTAACCAACTGGGCCCCCGGCCCGATTCTCAAATGGACTCCAAGTCCGAAATTTCCAAAACAAGTGGGCCTCAAGCCCGAGTTCATATTTTCAATTTCAAAACCATTTCATCATATTATTTATTTAACCACAAGCACACAAAACCACCAATAAACCGTTAATCCCGATATATGTGAAATACGGAAAACACCTCGAAATACGTGCAACATATCCAAAATCAATGCTCACAAATACCATCATAGAAATCATGTATATAAACCATATAACACATTTAAGCATGCATAGGATTTATAAAACCAAAGTCCACTCACAGACCGTTTTAACCGTGTGCCTCGATACGCGTGCCACCGGCCCTCCCGGGCCACACCACTATCACCGGGACTCCCAATCCTGTCCAAATTACATTAGAGGGTTACTAACCTCATCATTAACATCCTATCAAAGTCCCGTAATTTTCCCGAATTGTTACTTATTTTTAAACTTAATTTAAAACCTTCGGACATCCCGAACACTATCGAGACGGTGTCTGATCGACCCGAAACCAATTCCAAAATGTCCGTTACATTAAATGGGACAGAAGTCATGTTGACCTCACCTCGAGATTCGTGCCAACGCGCCGCCACGCGCCGCCGTGAGTGGCTGCGCGTGAAACTCACGCGCCTGCTACAGTGTCACCAGCCCAACCCGTTTGTCTGGTAAACGGGTCCAATTCACCCGCGACACAACCCGGTTCCAATCCTGCCAATTCGATCCTAATTCCTTCAATTGATCAATCCATTAGCTTCGTTTTAAGTCCAATTATAAGTCTGTAAACTCAATTACACAATTCCTTACCCAGATTCCCACGATTCGATGATGATCCACGAAGAACACCCGGTCACTGTTCAATCATGGAAGTCCCTCAATTGATGCAGGTTTCATCCAATTGATGATTCCAGAAGCATCAATGGACCATGAGGAACAATTCCCCCACATCAATTGCATCAAACCGGTGCTCAAACGTCACGACTCAAACTCGAGCACCGTCACTGTTCAACAATGGAGTTCTGCCATTCTCCAACGTTTTCCTTCAATTGATGATCCCAGAAGCATCGTGGGATCATGAGAAAGCATTTCCCCACAACAATTGAATCAAACACAGCCCCAAACTCCACGACTCAGCCTCGATTTCTTCCTCTGTCACGAAGCTCGATCAGAGCCAAAACTGCACCATTCCTTCTCGTTTTTGATGTGGATCGACTCGTCTCAACCTCAGGAAGATGTTTGTAACCTCCAATTCGATCATCACAGCCCAATTCCTTCAATTTGATTTTCCCTCCCAAAACTCAATTTTTCGAATTCACAGTTCCTCCTCACTGCCACTCTCTCGTGTTTACCCAGTTGAAATCACCCTCAAATTGCTCACAAATTCACACTCTCAGGTTCAGCAATAGGAGAGGAATTGGTTGGGAGAGTGTTGGATTTGGTTGTACACGGTTAAGGAAAATACAAATGGAATTAATGGAAATTAAAATGATTAATTAATTAATTAATAAATATTAAAACATCATAATGATGTTTCCCCTAAGACAAGGATTCTGGTTTCAAGGGATGAGTGACACTTGTCACTCATCCAGGTGTGTAGGGTCAACGGTCACTATTCATTATTATATTATTATTTTAATCCCGGCCTCGGTTCGTTAGTTCGTTTCTTGACCATAACGTCGTCGTCGGATCTCCGATTTCGGCATGCCGCCTGTCGTTGGATTCGTATAGACGATACCTACGTAACGGTCCTTGGCCCTCGCCCATCGGACCTCCCGGTCAAAAAGTCAACATTTGGCCCCTAATAAGCCAAATTACCAAAATGCCCCTCAACTTCCGAACACCATAACTTTCTCTACGAATGTCGGAATCGAACGTGCCACCTGTCTATGAACTCGTGACGTCCCGAACTACGTCACGGTCATCGGTCAAAGTCCGTTTGACCGCCCGATCAAAAAGTCAACATTTTGCCCACGACCAGGGGCAAAACTGTCATTTTGCACATTTTGTCCGATTCCGCCCTACTAACCACCGTTCAACCTCACTAATCAAGATTAGTGACTAAACTAATCCCGGAATTCGGGACGGGTCGTTACAAATCACACTCCATCCACTATCCAAACCCAAAAACTATCTATCAGGTTGATAACGAATTGCAGCCCAAAGAGACATCACACCCTCGACCTGCGCGCACAAATAGAGCAACCATGCTCTGATACCAAGTTGACAGGACCCATCCCAATCCCCCCGGGATTACAGTGGAATGTGCCCTGCTCCCGTCCAACAAGGGGTGTCAGACAAGGGATAACCACGAGCCACTGCCCAAACGGGGCTTCCAGAGTGCGCAAGGATCGATGGAGGAGGTGTGCAATGTCCCAGTCTCTGCTGCAATCGCATCCGTAGTCAACCTGAAGGGCATTAAAACCAAAAGTTGTGAGTGGACAAAAACCAATAAGTTTACCAAATACATTTATAAGACATTTATGCCCTCCAATAAAAACATATGCATGCCATGAAACCAGTAACCAAAACGTTTGCTCAACCGAGCCATTAGGGCCTTAGCTCAAAAACCGTTAACCAAAAACCAAGTGTGGAAACTCAGCCCAAAACAGTGGAATACCACAACCATACATATTAAAACCATGTGGGCCACCGCCCAAAGCCATAAATATAAATCCAAAAATCCAAAATCATTTAGGGTCCCCGACCCGACATACCATTTCATAACCAATAATCCATTTTTACCACATAACACATATCCAACCGAAAAGCCATTTCATATATCCATTAATCCATATTTTACCATTACCATCACCAGCATCCCAGATGCTTAGGAAGTCCCTGACGTCATATCTCACGGTTTCATAAGCTACGCGTGCTGCCCGGGGTCTCTCCGGGTCCATATATCTGACATCCCTGATGTCTGACGTCCCTGACGTCAATCATAGCAATCCTGCTCCTGAGTCATCATACGGTCCGGCTGCTCCGTATAATGACCCCTCGCAGGCAATGCACCGTGACTTCCCCAATGTCCCAGACATCTGGAGGAGACCATCATATATCCTTGTATCCAGATGGTATATGGAAAACAGTTTAATTAAATCCTTTTATCACATCATTACCATTGGGACCTGCCCGAAATTTCCATAAAACCATGTAATTCCATTTAGGGTCCCTGACTCAAAATCACAATTATTAATCATAGGGTCCCTGACCCGAAATCACATTTATTAAACATAGGGTCCCTGACCCGAAATCACACTTATAATCCAACTGGGCCTCATGCCCGATTTTATGAACCACTGGGCCCACGGCCCGATTTGTAAACCAAATGGACCCCTGGCCCGATAACATAACTCAAATGGGTCTCAGCCCGATTTCATACCAACTGGGCCCCTAACCCGATTTCATTAACCAACTGGGCCCCCGGCCCGATTCTCAAATGGACTCCAAGTCCGAAATTTCCAACATAATTGGGCCTCAAGCCCGAGTTCATATTTCCAATTTCAAAACCATTTCATCATATTATATCCAAGTCATAAATATGGAAAATCCATGTAAAATCGGAAAACCTCGATTTACGTGCAAGCACGTAAATCGCCTCGAAATACGTGAAACCGTACAATTTACCAACAACCAAATCAACATCATACAATCACAACCATAATCCATATAAAACATCTAAGCATGCATAGAATTTATAAAATCAAAGTCCACTCACAGATCGTTTTAACGGTATGCCTCGATACACGTGCCATCGGCCCTCCCGGGCCACACCACTATCACCGGGACTCCCAATCCTGTCCAAATCACATTAGAGGGTCACTAACCTCATAATTAACATCCTATCAAAGTTCCGTAATTTTCCCGAATTTTTACTTATTTTTAAACTTAATTTAAAACCTTCGGACATCCCGAACACTATCGAGACGGTGTCCGATCGACACGAAACCAATTCCAAAATGTCCGTTACATTAAATAGGACAGAAGTCATGTTGACCTCACCTCAAGATTCCCACTCACGCGCCCCCACGCGCCGCCGCAAGCGGCTGCGCGTGGAAGCCACGCGCCAGCTACAGTACCAGCACAGTCATCCCCTTCGCCCGTTTGTCTGGTAAACGGGTTGAAAAACCCGCGAACAGACCCGATTCAATCTCATTCAATTTAATCTCAATTCGATCCATTCTTTCAACTGATCCCTTCCAACCCAACTCTAATTAAGTTCTGCAAGTTCAATTTCTCGAATCGTGGTCTAAATCCTCACGACTCTCGATCGATCCTCGACGGGTCTCCGATTCGGGTTCATAGATTTTGACCCTGTTTTTCAAATTAATTAACACAGTGAGTATCGTGAGAGTGTAAGGATAATTTCTACAAGATTAATTTCATACAATCTCACCTCTAACCCAATGAACTCAAGCTCGAACACCGTCACTGTTCAACCATGGAGTTTCTTCAACCACGACCGTTTTCTTTCAATTGACGAACCCAGAAGCATCGTGGGATCATGAGAAGCAGTTTCCCCACCTCAATTCCGTCGTCTAAACACTCCACGATCACGACTCAACCTCGAAATTCCTCCTCTGTCACCAAGCTCGTTCAGAGCCAAAACGGCACCAATTCTTCTCGTTTCTTCGACAATTATGATCGTGGCACTCCCAGGAAGCTGAAGGTAATCTCCAATTCGATCCTCACGGCCCTATGATTTGATTTCGAATTTCCCTCCCAAACTCAATTTTCAGTTTTTGCTTCAGCCCCCCCCCCCCCCCCCACCACACTCTGTCTCCCGTGTTTCACTCAGTTATCACAGTCTTCATACTCACTCAACCCTCCCAATTTTGCTGCAAGAAATCAGCCAATTCCCCCATCCCTCACACTCAGTTGCTCACGGGTTCAAAGACACAGAAGGAGAATTAGGGGGATTAATTAGTTTAGATTAATGGTGATAATGAGGTTGTAATGATGATGTAGGGAGACATGGATCAGGTTTTAGGGCTTAGATTAGGGGATGGGTGACACTTGTCACTCATCCGGATGTGCACAGTCAACAGTCACTATTCACTATTATATTATTATTTTAATCCGAGCCTCGGTTTGTTAGTTCGTTTCCTTGACCATAACGTCGTCGTCGAATCTCCGATTTCGGCATGCTGCCTGTCATTGGATTCGTATCGACGATACCTACGTAACGGTCCTTGGCCCTCGCCCATCGGACCTCCCGGTCAAAAAGTCAACATTTGGCCCCAAACATGCCAAATTACCTAAATACCCCTCAACTTCCGAACACCATAACTTTCTCTACGAATATCGGAATCGAACGTGCCACCTGTCTATGAACTCGTGACGTCCCGAACTAGGTCACGGTCATCGGTCAAAGTCCGTTTGACCGCCCGATCAAAAAGTCAACATTTTGCCCACGACTAGGGGCAAAACGGTCATTTTGCACAATTTGTCCGATTCCGCCCTACTAACCACCGTTCAACCTCACTAATCGAGATTAGTGACTAATCTAATCCCGGAATTCGGGACGGGTCGTTACAGGTAGTATCTCGACCATTTTATGTCCAAAACGGACGTGCCAAAAGTCCAGTCGCATCGTCTCACGCTCTTGAAGAGCTTTGTGAGCTGTATATGAGAAAAAATGTACTTGTGAGCATGGTCTGGTTGCTAGGACAATCGGTCATGGCTACCCAGCCATCTCGTTGGCAGCCCCTGCGTCCCAACTCGTTCCGTTTGGCCTCAAAGTGACAATAAGACTTTGAGGCAGCTACCAGATTGCTTGTTTTCTAGTTTTCTCGTCCAAAGCTAGCAAACCCGAAATGGAGACTTACGAGTTCCCCAGCTCATCACCATTATTTATACTTCCACCATCCCTGAAGTTCTCTCATTTTCTCCCTTTCCCCCCTCTTAATTCTCTTATTTTCCCACTCTTTTACTTCCTAGACTTCTTCCTCATCTTTCTATTTTCTCTCATTTTGTTCTCTCTCTTTTGTTTTCGCTCGTCTGCCACCAAACACACCATACCATCACATACACACTTATAAATAGATAGTCTAGGTCAGTGGATGCATGAGAGAGAGGAAAATTCAAGGATGTTCTAGACTTCTCTAGGCTTTTCCTTCAAAATGACCAAAATGCTCCTTATGACCAGAATTACCAAAATGCCCCTATTTTATTCAGACTCAAAACGAATTTATCCAAGCTTCATTCTTGACATACCGTCTCTCTTCGTATTCAAGACTTTGAGGTCTACGTAATAGTCCACACAAAACGTTCATAAAAAGACCTGGTCAAAAAGTCAACATTTGACATTTAGGGGCAAAATCTTCATTTTTCATTTCCTTTAATTTTCGGGGCAATACAGTAATTTTTTAATGCAAAAATCGAACAATGAAAGAAATGATGAATTCTGTGTTGATAAGTTCTAGTGTAATGACTCGTCCCGAATATCGGGATTGAATATTAATTAATTATGAATTAGAACGACTAATCTGGGATTAGTTGAGTGAAATCGGACGAATTGTGCAAAATGACCGTTTTGCCCCTGGCGTGGGCAAAATGTTGACTTTTAGTTCGGGCGGTCAAACGGACTTTGACCGATGACTGTGACGTAGTTCGGGACGTCACGAGTTCATAGACAGGTGGCACGTTCAATTCCAACATTCGAGGAGAAAGTTATGGTGTTCGGAAGTTGAGGGGTATTTTGGTAATTTGGCATATTAGGGGCCAAATGTTGACCTTTGGATCGGGAGGTCCGATGGACGAGGGCCAAGGACCGTTACATTGGTCTCGTCGATACGAATCCAACGACAGGCGGCATGCCAAAATCGGAGATTCGACGACGAAGTTATGGTCAAGTAAATGAATTAACGAACCGAGGCTTCGATTAAAATAATAATATAATAATGAATAGTAACTGATGACTGTGCACATCCGGATGAGTGACAAGTGTCACCTATCCCTTGTTTCCAGCTCCTTGTTTCCCTCCAAACACCATCATTACAACATCATCATTCCTTCTCCATCTTTTTCCCCCATTTTCTTCTTCTTTGTTTCTTACCCGTGGACCTTCAAAAATTAGTGTGGGAGAACTGGGAGAATTGGCTCCCTTCCTCTGCCGTTCTTGAGAGAAAAATGAGAGATAAATGGATTGAGATACCTGGGGAAACACTGGGATCGATTGATGGCTGGGAATTGGGAATTCGAAAATTTGGATATTGGGGGGAAAATTCAAATACTGGGAATTAGGCCGTGAGGATCGAAATGGAGCTCAATTCGAGCCTTCTGAGATCACTACGATCAGAATCGTCGAAAGAACGAAGGAAATTGGCCATCAATTGGCTCTGAACAGACCGGGTGACAGTAAGGAAAATTCGAAGTCGAGTCGTGATCTTGGAGCAATCAAACGGTGTAATTGATGTGGGGAAACTACTTCTCATGATCCAGTGATGCTTCTGGGTGCATCAATTGGAAAAAACCGGTTGAGATTGACGGAACTCCATGATTGCACAGTGACGGGTGTTCTTTATTGTTCATCATGGAATCGTGGGATTGTAGGTAATGTTTTATGTAATTAACGTTACAGAACTTTAATTTAAGTTAAAAAGAAGCTAACTGAATGATCAATTGGAAGGTTTAAGGCTGAATTGATAGGATTGGAACCGGGTCATCTCGCGGGCTAATTGGACCCGTTTACCAGACATACGGGTTAGGACGATGCACTGTAGCAGGCGCGTGGGTTTCACGCGCAGCCACTCACGGCGGCGCGTGAGGGCGCGTGAGTGAGAATCCCGAGGTACGACCAACATGACTTTTGATCCTCTCATTGTAACGAACATTTTGACACTGGTTTCAATAAAATCGGATATCGTTTCGTTAATGTTCCGCGTATCCGAAGTTTTGTTTTACGTTTAAAATACGTATTTAAATTCCGGAAAAATTGGGGAAAATTATATGATGTATTTTGAGATGTTAGTAACCATCTATAATGATTTTGGACAGGAGTTGTGATTTTCAGATTTTACGGAAAAACGTGCAGCTCGGAAACGGACCGTTTTGGACGGTGTGTGTGAGTGGAATTTTGGTTTTCTAACCGTGATGCATGCATATATGGTTTAAATTGCTTTATTATATAATTTTCTATGATTTGACATGATTGATGTTTTGATTCGGTGATTTCTCGATTTTCTCGATTTTATGATTATTATATTATATTTTGGCACGAGTTTCGAGAAATGACGAAATTGATGTTTTGGGTGTGGGCCCGGGACTGAAAATGATTATAATGATGTTTTGACTCGGGTTATGAGTCAGGAATTGATTTTATGGATTTACGTGATCGTGGCAACTCGGGTTTACGGTTGCACGGATTTGCGTGAAAATGGTATTTTGGGGTCAGATTTGGAGTCAGATTTGCGTGAAAATGGTATTTGCGTGAAAATTATTTATGGATTTTGACTCAGATTTGGAGTCACATGTGAATATGATTAGATTGATGATTATGATTTTTAAAGTGGATTCTGGACACTGTCTTATGATAGTTTTGTGGAACTTAATTTGTGAAAGCTATGTCTCGGGCATATGCCCTATTGAAATGTTTTGACTTGATTTGAGACATAAATAATTTTAAAATGAGATTACTGGTTTTGGGTGACCTGTTCCACATATACCATCCTCTGTGATTTGATAGTCTCCTCCGGACGTCGTAGATCCTGGAGTTTCACGATCCACTGCCTGGAGATGAGTAGCTCCGAGGGAGGCTCACTTGCAGGAGCGTGGGATTATAATAATATCCTCTAGACGTCGTTGATCCTAGAGTTGATATCCCCCTAGACGTCGTAGATCCTGGGGGATGTACTCGGACGTGAGACACCGAGTTGCACGCGTTGCATTGATATCGTGACGGGTTATATGGATAATGTGATTGGATATTGGGGATTGGTGGTATTATGATTTATTGATATCTGTGCCTAGAGACTTTAGAAAATGATGCTTTCTGTCATAAATTGATTTCATATTATTACACATGTGTTTCTGTTATGCATGCACGTTTGTGAAAACTGGAGGGTAAGAAATGTGTTTTGGTAAATGTACTTATCAAACTTTATTTTTGTCCACTCACACCTTTTCTGTTTTATTAACCCTTCAGGTCGTGGCACGATGACCGAGGCTATTTGAGAGGTGGAGGTATGAGCGGGCACAGGCGCAAATATCCCTTGTCTGACAGGTGCTGAAGGGTAGTTTCGAACTTTTAGTTGACTTGTCAGACGGGAGCAGGACCGGGCACAGTTAACTTTGTCCTTCGGGGACGGGTCCTGTCATCTAGAGCAACCCAGAATTTGTGGGGAGAAACCTTGCTTTCTGCAAATTATATTCTCAATAAATTACTTCGTAAAAAGTTAGAAAAGACACGATATGTGTCAGGACCGGTCCCAAATGTAACACCCCGGAAATTCGAGGATTTCCATATTGTAATTTATTGAGTGATTTGACGATTTTACCCCTGTGAATGGTATGGTCAAAATGTTGACTTTTTGATTGATGAACTAAATGGACTTTGACCTATGACCGTGACGTAGTTCGGGACGTCACGAGTTCATAGACAGGTGGCACGTCCAATTCGGACGATCAGGGTAAAAGTTATGGCTATCGGAAGTTCAGGGGCATTACCGTAATTTGGACTCTCGGGGGAAAATGTTGACTTTTCTTTTGACACCTAATTTTCAGTTGACTCAAGGACCGTTGGGTAGGCCTCGACGTCCTGAGTCCGTAGACAGGCGGCACGCCGAAATCGGACTTCGTACGAGGAAGTTATGGTCAGAAACGTGAATTCGGGAAGTTCGTGTCTCGGTTTTCGTGTCGAATATTAAATTCAGGAAATCTGATTGGAGGACACCTGGTGAGTGACAAGTGTCACTCACCCATTGGCTAGATTGGATCTAATCCACTATTGGATTAATTAAACATTTGAACCAGCTTTAAATTTCAGCCTTTGGATTGAAAACCTCCAGATCTGATCTCAGCCCTTGATCTCATTTCTGAGATTCAATCTGGGCCGTCCATCATTTCCCTCCATCTCTATATATTCTTCTACCCGACACCCACCTTCTGCCCATTTCAACCATCACACCTCCGCATTACAACCATTCTCTGTGTGCGTGTGAGTGTGACTAGGACTGAGAGACGACGGGGGGGCGGCAGGAACGGCGGTGGAGGCACGGTGGTTCACGGCAGGTGAGTAACCCGTGAGCTTTTTACTTTCAAAATTTGGAAGTCAACGTGTAGTCGAGTTTTGTTCCCTTTCTTGCTTCTCATGAGACCTAGGGACTGAAACAGACCTGTAGGCTTGACTTCAAGGCTCGAGGTGGCCGGAATTGACGGGGAGGATAACCAGAAAATCTGAAGCTTCGGGTTTTGTTTGCAGGTAAGGATCTAATATTGTTCTCTTGTTTTTGATTCCATAGAACACTTTCTGGGACTAAGACGAGTATTTAGGAATTGAAAGGACTGAAAATGACCCAGAAATGAAGGAATGGCAACCGGGTCTCGATCGCGGGTCTGATCGACCCGAGTTGCAGGAAAACGGGTCAACCCGTCTGATGACAGTGGTGCTGACGTGGCACCCTGTCAGTCTGTCAGATGACGTGGACCAACCGTGAGCCGACACGTGTCACATGTCAGTGCACAGTCAGTACTGACATGTCAGTGACGTGGACCAGTCAGGGACTGCCACGTGTCACTGACATGTCAGTGACGTGGACCAGTGCCATGCTGACACGTGGCACATGTCAGATCTGACACGTGGTCTGACAGATCAGTGTGGTGGACCAATAAGAGGTTGACACGTGGCACCTGTCAGAGTCTGACATGTCAGACCTGACAGCTGTCAGCATGACGTCATGCTGACGTCAGCAGTGACGTCAGTGATGACGTCAGCAGGACTGTTCCTGCGTTGACCGCCGCGTTGACCGGCGCGTGGGGGCGCGTGTGAACAGTGTTTCTGGTGGGACCACCACCATTCTTTAGGTTTCGACGATCCGGATCCAATGGCGGTGGTTTCGGGTCGATCGGAGATCCTTAAGTTGGTCAAAATAAGGTTTATTGCCTTGGAAAGCGCGTTCGGGCGGCTTTCCCGGGTCGGTTTCGACCTAGACTTTCATGGTTGAATGTTGGGGGTTTAATTTGACCTTTACGAATACTTGGACTTGACAGGGATTGTACATTTGTACCAGGACGAGGGTATACGTTCGGTTTCTAGCAGGATTGTACTGTGAGTGGGCCATTTTCTAAAACCCTTGTGTGCATAAATGTTTTCTGGTTTTATTATACTTATTCACATGCTAAAACAATGATGGTTTTGATGATATGGAAAATATGGTTATGGCACGTTTCACGGTATTTGGGCTGGAGACCCGTCCGATGAAACTGAATGATTGGTTCGGATTCTATCTATGTATATATATGTTTGCATGTGGATATCAATAAAATGTATTTGTTACTGCACTGTATGATCCTTCCATATTGTATTGTCTTCTCCGGATGAGGTACCCCGGAGAGGTCACGGACGTCTAGAACGTCCAGCGTCTATGACGCTAAGCATCGGGGATGCTGTACCCGAACGGGGTTCGGGGATTGAACTCGGAAATTGAGACCCGAGTGGCACGCGTAGCCTTGTGATTGTGACCTTATTGGACGTCAGGGACGTCAGACATCAGGGATGTCGGGATTGGAGTGTATAGTGCAGCAACTAAAATTATGGTTATGGTTTTATTATATGCCTTATGGTTCATATTTGATGATTCATGGTTTTGAATTATGTTGCACGCATGTTTGGAAAATGGAGGGGTAAATTATATGTTTTACTTATCAAACGATTTCATAAACTTGAATTTCGGTCCACTCACCCTTACTGTTTTGATAACCCCTCCAGGTCGGGAAACTAAGGTAGAGGAGGAACCAGAGGCTGAGGCATAGATTTACTTCTGCGTACCTGAACCCCTGCTGGGCGGTGTACCCGCAGGTTTACTGTAGAGTCGTGCTCGCAAATTTGTAATTTTGGATTATATCCCTTGTCTGACATTCGTTTAATTCGGATTTTATGTATGACTTTAATTTGGTTATTTATGCTTTTAAATGTTTTGAGGTTAAAATTGGTATGAATTATTGGGTGTCAGACGGGAGCAGGGCACGTCCCCTTGTGATCCCTGTGGGATCGGGGCGGGTCCTGTCACCAAATCCCCCGGGATTAACGTGGGACCCGCCTGATCCCGTCTGACACAAAGTGTCAGACCAAGGAAAATTCCATCTCTAGCCCTCGCCGGGGCTATCAGAGTGCATCAGGATCGTAAGAGGAGGGGAGTGATGTCTCGTCTCTAATACAGCCCGCATTCGCTATCAACCTAAAGGGCATTAAAACACGAAAACCATGAGTGGACAAAAATAATAATTTCATTAAAAACATTTTCATACAAAGACATTTATGCCCTTCATAAAAGCATATGCATGCATTCAAAACCGTTTATCAAACATTCATAAAATCATTTATCAAACATATCAAAACCTTTCAAGGGTTCATGCCCGGTTCCCATAAACTGTCATGACCCATAAATTCATTTGGGTCCTCGACCCAAAATCATAACTCAAACCCGTAGGTCAAATCACTAGGGACTCAGCCCAAATCACGTCACGTGCGGGTCTCAGTCCAAAACCATTCTCAAAATATCACAAACGGGGTCTCCGCCCCAAATCACTTTTCTATAAAATCTCATACGTACCGTCATACGTATAACCCTTCCGTGGCACTTCCGAGAAGATGCCAACTCGGGGCACACAGCCCCTAGGAAACACATCCCCGATATAGTCACGATGTCAATCTCTATACTAGTGTGTACACTACTCGGGGTCTCACTCCGAGTCTTCTCCCAGGAATCTCTATCTGGGAGGCTCAATCATTAGATCTAGTCCGAACTCTCTCTCTGGATCTAGACCACACATCTCTCTGGAATCTGGTCCGGGACCACAACAATATAAGTAACCACCACTCCTGGAACCGGATCCCTATGGGGATACCCACTCTGGTCTGTGGATCGTGACTCTCCAGGTCGACGCTGGAGGAGACCATATAATCATATGGAGGGTTCATTCATTTTCAAATACTTTCTTTCTTTCTCAATTCACTTTTCAACTAGGTCTCATACCCAATTCATTTCAACAGGATTCCTCGAATCCAATTAAATTCCATTTCACATGCCTCAGCCTAAATCCACAGTTCAACTGGGTCTCATGCCCAAATTCTCAATACATAAATCGAACTGGGACTCAAGCCCGATTTCACAATCAACAGGGCCCCAAGCCCGATATCCCGAATAACTGGGCCCTAAGCCCGAACCATCAAGCAACGGGGCTTCTAACCCGATTTCATAACCAACAGAGCCTTAAGCCCGATATCTCAACCAAATGGGTCTCAGGCCCGATATCATAATCACAGGGCATCAAGCCCGATAGTATAACTAACTGGGCCTCAAACCCGAATCATAAACCAACTGGACCCTCGGTCCGATCGTATAGCTCAAATGGACCCTAGGTCCGATTCCACGTCAAATCAAATGGACTCCAAGTCCGAGAGTTTATAAATCAATTGGGTCTCACACCCGAGTTCATGTTTCTAAATCCGAAATTCATTTATTAAACTCTCGTTGAAAACCTAGAACGTATAAGCATCGTATAAAACCGAAAATCTCAAAATACGTGCAAATACGTAAATCCTAGGCTACCACAACCAAATGCACTCATGGCATCAAAAAACATATATTAAATCAATTATAAAACATTTATGCATGCATCAATTCGAAAGAAGGGTCCACTCACAGACCATCCGAAGCCGCGCCTCGATAGGCGTGCCATAATCGTCTCCCGGGTCAAACGTCGCCTCCGGAATTCCCGAACCTGTCCAAATTAATTTAGAGGGTTACTAACTACCTAAATAACCCCTCACTAAAGTCCCGTAATTTTTCAGAATTTCTAACTATTTTTAAACTGGAACCTAAACCTTCGGACGTCCCGAACTATATCGAAACGATGTCCGATTGACACGAAACTAGTCCCAAAATGTTCGTTACATCGAATATATGATTTCTTATGTTGAACACATACCCAAAAACCCTAGCACACGCCGTCACGTGCCCCTGGAAGTTGCCTACGCGTGGGCCCACGCTCCAGCACTGTAGATCATCTTCAACCTCTCGACGCCGGTCCGGTCCAACCCCTGCAACTGGACCGGCGTGACCGGTCCAAGCCCCTACAACCCGTATTTTTCATCCGTTTTCCTCCAATCCAATCCCTAAATTCCTATTTTTGTGTTTCCTATCTATTCCAATTAACGAAACACATCAAAACTCACCAAATCACACGGTTCAAACTTCTCCTTTTCTTCCCATGGCTTCCCAGCGGTCCACCACCACCAAAACCTCACTAACCACCCCTAGCAACCAACTAACCCATCCTAATCAACTAATAGCAACCATAATGTCCAAATCGGAAAATAGAAGAAAAATGGATTTATCGGGCTTACCGTGCATTGCCCCTCCGCCGTCCACGGCGGCGCCGTTCCTGGCCGGCCACCAAGCTCCACAGGTCCTCCGCTCACTCCCTGGTCTCTCACCAATGGTTTACAGGGTCAAGGGCTTGGATTGGATTTGAAAATGGGATCGGGTTTGGTTGGGAGAAATGGGAGAATGATCGATGTAAAGGGGAAGAGGAATGCATGGGTTTGGTTTGGATGGGTGACACTTGTCACTCATCCATTGGCCTGTTCAATAATATCTGGGCCCCACTAAAAGTCAAATAATTCTCGTCTCGTAAAACGTGCAATAGTACATTCGAACTTCCGTGAACCGTAACTCCGCTGTCAAACGTCCGAATTCGACATGCCGCCTGTCTACGGATTTGTATCGTCTTTATCAACGTAACGGTCTTCGGCCCTCGGCCATCGGACCTCCCGGTCAAAAATTCAACTTTTGACCTCCTATTCACCCAAATTACCGAAATGCCCTTGGGCTTCCGAACGTCATAACTTCCTCCTCGGACGTCGGAATCGAGCGTGCCACCTGTCTATGAACTCGTGACGTCACGAACTACGTCACGGTCATCGGCCAAAGTCCATTTGACCGTTCGAATGAAAAGTCAACGATTTGCCCATTCTAGGGGCAAAATCGTCATTTCGCCCGAACGTCCGCTAATCCTCGTCTAATCTTCGATTAGTCTCGCTAATCCGTCATTAATCCTTAATTAATCCCGTTAATTCGGGACGGGTTGTCACAATATGAGTTATGGAAAGGTCGAAGACCTTCTTATAAATATCTCAAAGCTTGGGGGTGTCTTGCTAAGGTAGCGGTGCCAGATCCTAAAAGGGTTAAAATATGACCAAAAACCATTGGTTGTGTATTCATTAGTTACACTTCTAACAGTAATGCATATCGATTCTTTGTACATAAGTTAGATAATAATGATGTACATGTTGATACGATTATTGAATCAAGGAATGCAAATTTTTTTGAGAATGTGTTTCCTTGGAAAGATACACATGAACAAAGTTTTCATAAAAGAACTTAGTGATAGCAGTAATATTGAAAATTATCAAGATCAAACAGACCAAGGATCTAAAAGACTTGAAAATGAGGCTAAAGCTAGACGAAGTAAAAGGGAAAAAACATCTAAGTTGTTTGGTCCTGATTTTCTAACATATTTGTTGGAAAATGAATCTCAAACCTACAAAGATGCAATGTCATCCTCTGAAACTCCTTTTTGGAAAGAGGTTATTAATGCTGAAGTGGATTCCATTCTACTAAACCATACATGGGAATTAGTGGATCTTCCTCTTAGAAATAAACATTTGGATTATAAATGGATTTTTAAAAAGAAAATGAAAGACGATGGATCTATAGATAAGTACAAGGCGAGACTTGTTGTCAAAGGTTATAAGAAAAAAGAAGGCTTAGATTATTTTAATACTTACTCACCAGTTACGAGAATAACATCCATTAGAATGTTAATTGCAATAGTTTCTTTACATAATCTTGAGGTACATCAAATAGATGTTAAAACAGTCTTTATAAACAGTGATATAGAAGAGGAGATTTACATGTAACAACCAGAAGGCTTTATTGTTCATGGAAAAGAGAAGAAAGTATGTTGGCTTGTTAAGTCTCTGTACGACTTAAAGCAAGCACCAAAGTAATGGCATATAAAATTTGACAATGCAATGATGTCAAATGGATTCAAAATTGATGAGTGTGATAAATACGTCTACACAAAAATCACACCAAATGGTTATGTCATTGTATGTGTTTATGTAAATGACATGCTCATTATTGGTAGTAATAATGATATGGTTAAATCTGCCAAGAGAATGTTGACCAATAAGTTTGATATGAAAGATATGATAGTTGGAAATGTTATTTTAGGAATTAAAATTTATAGGACTCCTGATGGATTAACATTGTCTCAATCTCATTACATTGAGATAATACTTGCCAAGTTTGGAAAGTATGATAATAATCCAATAAAAACTCCATATGAAAGTAACCTTCATTTAACTAAAAAGATTGGTCAAGACATATCACAAGTTGAATATGCACGTATAATTGGCAGTTTGATATATGTCACAAACTGCACTCGCCATGACTTGGCTTACTCAGTTAATAAGTTGCGTAGATTTACACGTAATCCTAGAAGAGATCATTGGAAAGCTATAGTAAGAGTCTTAGGTATTTAAACTATACCAAGAATTATGGACTGCACTACACAAGATATCCA
Organism: Prinsepia uniflora; assembly: GCA_032719365.1. Lineage (NCBI taxonomy): Eukaryota > Viridiplantae > Streptophyta > Magnoliopsida > Rosales > Rosaceae > Prinsepia > Prinsepia uniflora. The sequence continues at coordinate 7,701,483 of CM064868.1, read as the reverse complement.
TATGTTTTAGATAGCTATATATATGTGAACTGGATATCAAATAAGAAAGACTCAAACTTCACAAGTGGATATGTCTTTACCTTAAGTGGTGCTGCAGTCTCTTGGAAATTGACTAAGAAAACATGCATGGCCAGATCCGCTATGTAATATGAATTTATCACTTTAGATAAAGCTGCAGAAGAAGTCGAGTGACTTCATATTTTCTTAGAAGATATTCCAAATTGATCGAAGTCTGTGCCTGTTTTGTGTGTACACTGTGATAGTCAATCGGCTATTGGACGGGCACATAGTATTATGTATAATGGTAAGTCTCGACACATACATCGAAGACACAATATCATTAGACAACTGCTCTCAAGTGGTATTATTACCATTGAATATATAAAATAAAAAAAATTGAGGATCCGTTTATAAATTTTTTGACAAGAGAGTAAGTTTATAAATTATCCAGGGGAATGAGGCTAAAACATATTTCTTAATAATTTGCATGATGGACACCCAACCTAGTTGACTGGAGATCCCAAGATCTAGTTTCAAAATGGACAACTAAATTATGTATAATTGAAGCACAAGCATTGTGAGGATATTCCCTTTGCTCATTCCTATGATGAAACAATGCTGCCTGTAGTGTGTGAGAACAAGCTCAACTTTTAATGATTTATGTAACTTGAAAATCTAAGTAGGATATAATATGATACTCTTAATAGAAATACACCTATATCAATGTTAAATGAGGCCGTTAATTTCTATGAGAGTTGTAAGGCTGAATTTTCTAAAGCACTGACAAATACCAAGAGTGTTTGTGACCGAAAGGACACAACAGAGAGCCAAGCGTGTTAGAAAATGTATTATGTGAGTAAGATTGTTTTAGTTTACCTAAACGACTGGGCAGTTCAAGATATCACACTCACTAGTTAGCTAGTAAATTCGATCTTATTTTACTATGCCAAAAACTATCTATCCTGATATGGTGCCTTTTTGACTAAACTCTCACAAGCTTCTGCATTATTGTACATTTGCATATTAGGCTAATTTCCATTCATGTGGGGAATTGTTAGAAAATTAAATATTTAGTTTTTAATAATGTGAATGGAAATTAAAAGGACATAATTGTTGGACTATTATATCTTTAAAATTAGGGGTTGGCCATAATAATTAGTTCATAATTTTCTAGATGAATGTTAATTTGTATAAAATTAATATTTAGATTAGAAAATTGAAGAATATACATTTATATATATTTTTGAATTAAAGTGTCATGATTTGGCAACCTTTGGTAGAAGGGGCATATGACAATTCATGAAGTGGTATACACTAAAGTCCAATGGTTACATACAATATATCTTATTAAGAGATGAGTCTCTTATTAGGAAACATGTCTCTTATTAATAGATGTATCTCTTATTAAAAGATGTATATTTTATTTAATATATATATATATATATCTTATTAAAAGATGTGTCTCTTATGAAGAGATATTAACACATCTATAAATAGAGTTGCCCACAATTCATTTCATTCATTCAAAAAATATTCAATCATTCAATATATTTGTGGAGATTGAATATTAGTTTTAGAAAGCATGCAATATTAAAATATTTCAAGAGAGAGTTTTAAACATAGTTTGTGTTCGCTATTTTTATGAATTGAAGTGCAATTTCCACAAGAAACTGATCGTTGTATACTGGGAAACGTGTGCCAAGAAAAATCCTTGAGTACTGGCGAGGAGACAATTTTTTCTTAAAAAAATAGAATCAAGTTCTGAACTCGATCACCTGTAAAGTGTCTCCAACTTTAATTTTTTTATATATTTCATCTCAAATATAAAATTTATTTTATTTTTCATATTTATGTGAATATAATAATTATTAATATTTTTACTAATATGACCTATATATAATTGCCCATTTTTAAATTATATTGAATAATATCAATTTCGTTGTTTACAAAATGTTGAACCTGATATTTCACACTGCACATGCATTAAATTAAAAAGAAATATAAATAAACTAATAGTACTTAGTTACGACTTTGAGCTAAAGTTTGCTTTTTGTCATCCAATTGGGATTTCCAAAGAATCTCGGAGGATATTGACGTCGACGGAAGAGTCGGAAGACCCCTCCCTCTTTGATGTAGGCCAATTGATTAAGGACCCATACCCTCCCTCTTTGATGTAGGTCTATTGATTAAGGACCCATACCCGTTATACTTGCCCCATTGTGTCGGACCATGTGGGGGTGAAGGGACTTGGGCTCTCAATGACCAGACACTGGCTGGGACCCGCGCGCCCTAGCCGTGCATGGCTCCACCCAAGATGGGTCCACCAGAGGCGCACCCTACCCCAGCTACCTAACTCGGCCTCCTCACGCGTCTATCAATATATTGCAATCAAAGTATCCTATGCCATTTTGATGGTCGAAAAAATCACAAACTCATCCAACGGTCAATAATCAATTACCCAAGCAATCATCTTCTCTAGGGTAATTTTTTTTTTTAATAAAAGATGAATGGTAACTATTCTGTGTGTGTGCATGCATGTGTGGCCGTACCAAGTTGTGTATAATTAAACCGTCCAATAAAATAGGAAGCTGTCGTTTCTGTAAAAAAATGAATGACGGCAAATATTACAAAGTACGAAAAGCCCTAAAACTGGAGGACCCCACCTCTGTTTTTCTTTTTATATCAACCATCACAAGTCACAACCCAAAAATAATCACAATTATGGTTATCAAAACCCTCATCCATTAAGTCATCATGCATTGCAACAATTTTTTTCATGGACACCAAAAACGAACAAGATTTGTGTGTGAGAATCAGAATCTTACCCTTTATTCATTTTGGTATTAAAAATATTGAGGTATATATTGGGTGACGGCTGTACCTAATTTGTTAATACAGATTCAGAGGATCAGACGTTGAGGAATGATTGTACTTGGCCGAATCATGGGATACTATTTTATTGTGAGTAGGTTCACACAAGTCGCAGTTTGGGGTTTAATTTAACATGGGATTTCTGTACTAGACACAAATTAATTATTCACGGACAAGCTTATAAGACGGCTTTTCTTGGAGCTTTTGTCGGGAAGTAGAGGCTTTGGGTTGTCAGTAGGCCAACAACATGTTATTCTTGCATTGCAATTTGCACGAGATAATAATATACTTCATATATATTTGTAGTTGCAGCTCATGCATGGGCCCCTTCATTATTTCTAACCCTAGGGTAAATTGAACCACGGTAAAGGAGAAACAAAATAAACGAATGAGTTCTGTGTTTTTTTAATCCTATGGTAAATTGAATGACGGTGAAAGAAACGTAGAATATATGTACGAACCTATAAAGATGTGAAATTTGGTCATCCATGATGGAGATTTTCATCAGCATTTATTCAGCTGCAATTGCAATGCACATGAAAGCTATGAAGCCAAGAAGAAGATCGTAATTTACCTGACCGTTTTACTTTTTAATAACTAGCTTTCGAGATTTACATAATAAGTTTTTTCGTTTTTGTTTGATTTTACGTACAGACCTTTATTATGATTTTCAAGTTGAACGAAACACATGCTAAAACATATATAGTTCAATCTTTGTGACGTTTTTCAACTTGAAGAACAACTTGCATGAGTACATACCCAATACTATGCGCAGCTAATTTAATCGATTGTTTTTTTACGCAATGTTATATCTTTGATTATACAGACTATCAAGATGAACATGCATGATTGCCTCGGTCTTCAATTATTGCCGAATTTACATCATACATTAACAACCAATTTTTTTTTTTTTTTATATTTCAACTGGGTTTGTAAAAGTTAAATTGAATCTTTCTTAGGGTTTTGTGATTGTTGGAAATTAAATTATTGAGGGCAAGTAGGAAGATGGATCATCATCAAATATCTGTCACTACTTTTTCAGAACGAGATGGAGGCAAGTAGGGGTCACAATCGATCATTTATCAAGAGAGAGTTAACCACAAAAATTCAATTGACTTCAGATGCAGATCGTACGCGTAGTGAACATTATTGTTGATCGGCTCAGGCGGTAGGTCGTTTTTATATTTCCCTATGCATCAAGCCTATCAATATGTCATCAACCATGAGAGAGACGAATAAGATCCATCGTTTTCTGTATTCTTTGAGTTGTTTCAATCTTGTTGGGGTCACCCATTTATTCTCTAATCTAATGTCACCCGACTATGAATCTAATGCCACTGTAATCAAATGTCACCCGGCCATGGATCAAACGTTTATTTACTTTGTTATATTAAAGATAAATTACGTTTTCCATTTCTCTCTTATGTACTAGTACAAAGGAGAAAATTAAGTCGATCTGGTGACACAACCCAAACTAATCTAACTCGTGCAAAAGATAAATCAAAGAGCGTAAAATCAAATTTTCCATCAAAATTTTACCTGTTGAAAACTAATTGATCTTATCATCGGCCCAGTAATTAAAAATTGAATTAGTGAACTATTGGAATCATTCATGCCATCACCTCAATCTCACCAATATCAAATTGTGGTCACATACATATATCATGTGGGTTGTGATAAAATGCTTGTCAATTTTCTCTAGTAACTTCTTTCATTATATGTTGTTGTTGTTTCTCAATACTCATTATCATTAGAGCTAGCTAGACTAAATTATATCAGATTAATATATACTAATTAATCCAAATTTAACCACCTCTTGAAAGAGTTTTTTTTTTTTTGTCCTTTCAACGGGATACAGATTCCATTTTGCATATTTTAAGTCAATAATAGTTTCCAATTGTAATCATTCATCGAAAATAATTAGCAAGAATCTTTGCTTTTGAATTGATAAAACCAAAACCTAAAAGTGATCCCCAATCAACAAAAATGGGGAATGAGCTAGCTAGCTAGGTATGCATACATTGCTCTCGGTCATACACTTCATTGGGTCACTGCAACTACTCATCAAATTCACCTCTTGATTGATTTAAAACAACATGCTATCACCAATCACATTGATATTTCGTTCGATCAATTGGAAAATCTCAAGAATTGAAAATCTTCAATAAACTAGTGCGAAATAATTTTCACCACTAGCTAGCTAGTTATCAACTTAGTAGTAGTGTAGTCTCAATCAAGACTAGTTTGGCAACGACAGATGAAAGCTATAGTACACAAGTGCAGTTGAACGGTTATTACTAGAAAGGGTCGCCTAACTTGCATTGCATCATGTCATGATCGATGCCCAAGTCTTGTGGTAGTACTAGTACACCAGTACACCACCCCTTCTTCGCCCGACTAAGTAATTATTGACTGATTTTCATCGGGTCATCAATTTGTAATTTTGTACTCTATATACGACCCCTAAATGCCCCTCAAAAGTATGAACAAATTGTGTATTGTGCTTTTATGTAGTAAGTGATATTAAATTTTGAATTTAACACACGTAAAAAAATGAAAATTGTAATCAATATCTACCCATCTTTCTAACTCAATACCATTGTAGAAAATTGATGTATATATGTAATTAATTAAGCTAGGTATGTTTGTCATGATCGACTGCTTCATTTGGTAATTGCTTCAAAAGCATTGTACAGAAACTTAACCATGCTTGTGCATTTTGTTTAAACACCGATTCATTCATCATGATTGGTGGATTCGTGGAGTCTCTCACCCTCTCTTAATTATGGTCATTTAAACACCAATTCTGTATGTACGTTTGTACGTTTGTTAACTAATACAAAGCAAGAGGATATCATGAGCATCTAAACTACTTTAGAAAACAGGATTACTAATTGGAGAAAATCGGGGATTCTTGATGAATTCGCAGTAGGCACTGTTCATGTGTATGGGGTGGGTTACATATTGTGGGTCATGTGAAGTGAAGTGCTTGTGCTTCTGATCTTCGAATTTGTACATATATATGGTAGATGTTAGTATATTCATTTCGCACTGGAAATGTTGAGTTTCATTTATATTCAATCAAATTTTCAGTCACAATAATATATATATATATATATATATTATTATTATTTGTGCCTAAAAAGTGGCCTAGCAAATTCGGGTCGCTATTCAGTGACTCGCATCTAAAGGACCAGTTTTGCAGGTGAGGGAGATCTCTTCACTATGGTATGTGGTGAATGTTAGTAGTGTTGTGTCTACTAAACATAGAATTATAAGGCCCTGAGCTTCGACGAAGCCGGAGAGGTCGAAGATGGGCTTCGACGAAGATAAATTGATAGAGAAGTTGAACAGTCAAGGGAAAGGGAGATGGAGAGAACGACGGAGAGGGAGAGAACTACGAAGATGGAGAGATTGAGCAGAGGTCATCAGATTAGTGGTGAGAGTTTGTGACTTCGTGAGGGTGAGCATTGCAATCGAGCAAGACAAAATTAAAGAGAGATGAGAGTGAGAGGGAAGAGATTAGGCCTTAGGGATCACAGCGAGAGCGAGGGGTCGTGCTACTCATGCTCTGGAATTCGAGTCTTCAAGAGAGGCCAGACTCCGTATGAGATGGATGACTGATGAGACTAAGAGCGACTGAGCGAGAGGGGCAGGGGTTTGGGATTAAGGATGGTGCGAACGACATTATTTTGGAGACAATGAGGTTGGGCTGTTTGGGACCTGGGCTAGGGTTGAGCTTGGCTTCCACTTGATTTCGGGGCTAGGTTGGAGACAGAGAAGAACTTGGGGGTCATTCCATTAAAACCTAAAAACAGAAGCCCATTCCATTAAAACCCAAAACAGAAGCCTATTTATTTTAGTTTTGGTAATTCGGTTCGGTTTGATTTTTTCAAATCAAAAATCAAAATTGAACTATATTAGACTCGATTTGGTTCAATTTTTACTATACAATTTCGATTTTGTTTCGGCTTAGTTTTTTTAGGTTCAGTTTCGATTCAGTCCGATTTTTGGGAACCAATTCAAAGGGCTACTAAAGAGCACTAATAAATTGTTGGTTCACTTAGTCATACACACAGAGACAAAAACTTCAATACATCAAATGTTAAACAAGAATTTTTAGTTACTTGCAGTACAAACAAATGAATCTAAAGAAATTGAAAATCGGAATTTTACCTCAAAATTCTTCGAAAGAAGCCACCTGATAAAATTGTATAAATGTCAAATGAGATCAATCAAAATATAAAGTTTTATGCTTTCTACAATTCAACCCACCAAAACAACAATTATAGAACATCAGCTTTAAAATAGTGGAATTCAAGGTGAATGAGGAAAAAACATTACACCAATTTGGAAACATGTAAAACAAAATATTAGGTAACCATTTATTCAATTTCATAAAATTATATAATAATGAAAGACTAAACTTATTGCCAAGAAAAAACCTTCTAGATGATCAACATCACTTAAAAAAGGTACGAAAATTGCTTTCCCCGACAAATACAATTTAAAAAAAAATAAAAACTTATAAATGATCAAGACTACATATAACAAAATTTTAAGCTTATAAATTGTCAAAAAATATATAGAATATCTCTAAGAGTGGTCATAAGTTGAAAAATGCACCAATCTAATTTTTGTTTCAGAAATATTTACAAAAGCATCTATTTACCAATCATTAATACAACCAAGTTCAGAAACTCACATCAAGCCCTAGAGTTTGGTTTTCATAACTAACTCTGTATCAGAGAAAGAGAAATTGAGTTACTTCTAAGCTGAGAAAGTTCATGTCTTTTGAAAGAAAACAACAAAATTTCCATATAGTAGCAAAATCAAAAGCCTTACTCTCTAAATTTTTGGAAATTCTGCTTCTTCTCTCGCCGATAGTGGCACATGAGCAAGAATGGGCAAGTGGCACTCTCCAAAATGATTTCGATGAGAATGAATTGGCAAGAATGGGGTTGAGAAGAAAGAAGGAACAACAAAGGCAATGAACACTCTCAGGGTTTGATGAGAAAGAAGGAACATTGAAGACTTTTGAGTCTAATGGTCGTGCTCATGCAAAGAAGATAATTAGAATGATAAGGGCAAAATTGTCATTTAACTATTTTTAATAAAGAAGAAGAAACAAAATAAGGGTAAAATTATAAAAACACTGCTCGTGAACAATGAAAAAACACACCCTTTTAGTATATAAAGAATTTAATATCTTAAAATACTTAGGCTTTGGATTTTGGACTATGGGCACTTTGGGCTTATAAATTGGGCATCTAATAAAGATGACTGGGCTGAAATATAAAGAAATTATTAAAATAAAAAGATTCCAGCTCGGTTCAGTAATTTTCAGGATTTTGCTAAATAAAATTGAAACCAAATCGGTTCGGCTATGGTTAGATAATCATTAATTTTTCGGTCGTTTTGTAAATTTGTTAAAATTTGGTATGGTGCTAGACGATTCAGCCAGTCTAGTTGGTTATCGGTTCCACATAGCATATGATGTGGGTGCTGTTGGGCTTCAGGCTCTGGTTCTCACCGAAAATCATGGATACAACAAAACAGTTAGGGTTTAGTTTTATCTGTTTATTTTTATCTTTTTTACTTCTTCAAATCTGTTTTGGTTTCTGTTTGTTTTTCTGCTGTTTTTGTTTGGTTTTCTACTCTACCTTTCACCCTTTGTGGTGCTCTTCAGGCTCCGCGCTCTTCAGGCACTGTTGAGGTTTTTTCTTATCTTCCTTTGAAGATTTCCGAAATCCTCCTAAATCTATTTTCTCATCTCCATTTCAGTTTCCTTCCACTATGCCCCAATCCCTTCCTCTTCCCTCATCCAATGCCTCTGATGATGATGGATCTTGAACACTCTGTCACAAAAGTCCACTTATCAATCCAGTGTCTGTTTTGGCACTAAGTTATTTTCAAAGTGCATATTGCACTCGTCAAATGGATTATGGAAGCACTCCTTGTGCGGGTGACATACTCCGTCATTTTTCGCTGACTTCTTTCGTTTCACTTTCACTTTCCTTACTTCTGGTGGTTTTGTATTTGCTGGTTCATGGCGTCTCGGGTAACGACTGATGGCAGCAGTTTGGGTGATGGCGACTTTCCATATTTTAGATCTAGGGTTAATGTTGGGTTGTGTTACGTTTATATTATTAAACTTGTATGCACATGAATTTTGTAACGACTCAACTCGGAATTATGTGATTACAGGGAATTAATCGAGGATTATTGAGATTATTTGAGGCGAAATGACGATTTTGCCCATGAGAAATTTGGTGTTGCTTGTGTGTGTATATTTATGTCTTATTTAAGTCATTTTGTTTGTGGGCTTTCATTGCTTTGTAATGTTTACTTATTAATGAAATTTTTATTTACTTGATAAAAAAAAAAACAGTTTTAAGGCACAACTTTTTGGGAAGTCCCTAATTATTGGATTAAGTGGTATTCCATACAACAAAATTCAAACAAATGATATGTTAGTATTTTAGTATGTTAGTATAATATATAATTAATATGTTAGTATAATATATTAATATGTTAGTCTAATATATAATAGTCGTAATTGATAATTTTTTTAATACAATGATATTGAGGGTGAGGAATTATCTTATAAACATTAGGTAAATTTAGAATTTATATGTAAAATGACCGTTTTGCCCCTAGTCAGGGCAAAATGTTGATTTTTGACTCGAGACACTATTTGGATGTGGACCCTTGACCATTACATAAATCACGTCACCACGAGTCCGTAGACAGGCGGCATGCCGAAATCGGAGGTTCGAAACGGAAGTTACGGGTCATAAATTGTAAGGGATACTATTATGTTTTTTCGAGGTTCGGGCAAGGTGGAATAATTGGATTGGCCAACTAGGATCTTGGACCAATCAGATGAGTAACAAGTGTCACTCATCTAACTGGCCCAATAAATCAAAAACTTCGATGCATGAATCTATCTTCTTCCTTTGTTCTCATTCTTTCCCGTGAGCAACCATTTTGCAGCAAACACCCCGACCACCTTCCCCATCTGTTGCTTCATCTCTAACCCCAGATCGATCACACACCCTCATCAGAACATCATCTTCATCATCATCGTCATCACCATCATCGCTGTCGCCGTCTGAAAAACCCGATCATCACTCGGACCCGCGACGGACAGACGAACCCACAGACCCCAAACCGTTCGACCCCACTCTTGTACTTCGAGCTAACACCAGACTAGGATCTCGAAGAGCCTTGGACGACCAGCTGGAGACCACGACGGCGATGCAGCGCAGGTAAGCCGAAAAACCAGAAACTCCCTTGGTTTTTTCCCAATTTCGAAAACCTGATCTTGACTTGTAGAGGGCCGTCTCGTTTGTGTAGTTGTATCCTAAGGATAGAGACGTGACTGTGGTGGCCGGTTTCGAGATTGGACACAGCCTGACGCGACGAAGAAGACGACTGAAAAATAGAGCTGTGAATCTTCGAGCTAGAAATAGTGATTCTGATCCTTTTTCGAGTTTTGAGGTTTACAGACTTGTAGGGTAGACTTAGACGAGTTCATAAGACCAAAATGCATTGAAAATGGTGGCCGAAAATGGAAATTCTGGTCAGGTCATGGTCGTGGGTCACGGCGACCCGATTACTGGTTTCTCGGTAGGTACCGATCGAAGGCCAGTATAGGGTTTCGGTAGGGGAAAACCGAATGACAGGGATTATGACGTCATCATGCTGACTTCATGATGACATCATCATGTCAAACATGTCAGACCAGTGAGCAACCAGGGAGTGCCACGTGTCCTCTGACACTTATCAGGGATGACGTCATCAGGGTACTGTAGCAGCTTTGACCGACGAGTTGACTAGGCGCGTGGGGCGCGTGTGAACAATGTTTTGGTGGGACCGGTACCATTTTCAAGGTTACGACGATACGGATCCAATGTCGGTGGTTTCGTTTTGATCGGAGATCGTTAGATTGGTCAAATTGAAGAATCTAGCCTCGAGAAGCCTGTTTAGGACGCTTTCCCGGGCTGGTTTTGTTCTAGGGTTGGATGTTAGACCAAGTATGGTCAATTAGTGACCTTTGGATGCGTTTGAACAGGTTTAGGTAGTTCGTTGAGCAGCAAGGACAGTATGTGAGTGGGCTGTTTGATTTCAAAATGATTGCATGCATAACTGTTTTCACTAATTTACTTCATGAATGTGATGGGATGAGTCTTGATACTTTGTTATGGGGTTCTATACGTAGTATGATGTTTTGGGCATGAGACCCGTCTGGATATATGTACGAATTGGTTTTCGAAGTAAGTCTGGGAGTTCTGTGGATTGTGATACTATTGCACTGTGTATATGTAAGACCCGTGTCCTGGAGGGAACGGTGAGCAATCCCACATTCCTGCGATGGAGAATGGTCTGGGAGAGGATTGTGGTGTGCCTTAAAGGTGTAGGCACACACCTATCTAGCACTAGGCCTTTTGGGAGCTCAAGTGGCTTTGGGGGGGATTGGAACCCCAAAGTTAAGCGAGTTGAGGCTGGTGCAATTCCATTATGGGTGAACCCCTGGGAAGTTGTACCATGAGCTCCCGAAAACAAAACCGTGAGGGCGAGGCCCAAAGCGGACAATATGGTGCTAGATGAGTTGGGTCCTGACCGAGGAGATTCGGGTCGTGACAGTATACCTACCTTATGTTTTATGTCTCTTCTTGACGTTCAATAGGATCCTAGAGTAGTCACGGGCACTGCCCGAGAGGGGTTGGCCCGAGGGGCGGTCCGCGATCGTTAGTGCAGATGTGGATGATACCCCTATGGAGGGCCAATGATCTGCGAGTCATTGACCTGGGTGGACCCTGGGGAGACTTGGGATTTGAGGCCCCAGGTGGCATGCGTAGCCTTAGGACCGTGACATGATTTGGGCATCGAGAATGCCAGACATCAGGGATGTCGGGGTTAGGTTGTACAGTGCACTATTATTATGATTATTTCCTTATGCTGGCTATATGATGTTATGATCCTATGTTTTGACTAAATGCATGCAAGTTTCTAAACGAAGGGGTAAAACCTTATGATTATTATATTATTATTAAACTGGTTTTGGAAATATTGTTTATTTTTTGTCCACTCACTCTTTATTTGTTTTATTGACCCCTCCAGGCCTTGCAGTCGAGTTAGAGGAGGAGGACCTGTAGTTCGAGGCATAGTTTCCTTGTTGCGCACCTGTACACCCTGTTTGGGTAGGTTGAGCACCGTTTTGTAACCCGACTTTGTGCTCGCTTTTTGTATTGTACTATCCCTGATCTGACATTGTAGAACTCTAGGGTTGCATGTTTAACCTTGTTTAATTAATTTGAAAGACTTTAAGCTCGTTAAGGGTATTTCTGGTATTTTAGAGTCAAAGTCAGATGGGAACAGGGCACATCCCCGATAGGTCCCACAGGGGATCGGGACGGGTCCTGTCAGTATCAATCTTGTCATTTATGAGAATCGAACTCTAATAGACTATAATACTAAGTGGCAGCTGTAATTAATAATTATGTACAATAGTTTTTCTGGGTAAGTTAGTTTTGTTTGCTCTTATGTGATGCAATTCAGATAGATTTAGAAGACCTCAATCTTATCCCATTTTTTCACTTTTTGTTAGGAATATTTTAGTTGGAGGATGTCAAAAATATTATTAATGGACAAAAAAAGGTGAATTTTAGTGCTCGGATGCCAGTTTTTCTATTTGCTCCTATGTGATGCAATTGGGGCAGATTTGGAGGATGTCAAAAACATTATGGTGGACATAAAAAGGTGAATTTGATTTCTTTTATGTGATGCAATTAAGGCAGATTTTGAGGATGTCAAGAACACGATGGTGGACATTAAAGGGTGAATTTGAGAACTTGGATGCCATTTTGGAATTTGAGGATTGAGATTGATGAAAGACCTATCATCATTCTTATTTTGTGATTTTGTTCAATCTAATTCCTTCCTCACAATCTTCCTTCTCAAATTTATATTCTTCCTAAATTTGGTTCTATTTTAATTTTGTCTCAAGATCTCTTTTTGTTTTTTGTTTTTTTTTGTTATCGTAGTCATATTAAGACCTTTAAAAATCATCAGTATTGTTGAAGTACAAAATATTCCAACTTGAGATTACTCCTTATCCAATTGACATATGTTACGTGTTCCTACTCGTAACCTGTAGACTTAATAAGAACAATGGATCTTCCGTTATGTTGGCCTAAGAGCATCACAGACGTCTCGGCAGATCCTGGCCTCGGGCGGCCCTTGCTAGGGATGATGAGCACCCGAGAGATCTTATCAGCTAGTTTGGGGGAAGTCTTGAGTTTTTCCTTTCTCACGGCTCGACGGAGTTTCTCGGCATGCTCGGTGCATTCGGCCACCACCTTCTCGGCCTCCTCGGTCGTGGCCTTAGCTTGATGAGCCTTGAGCTCGCCCTAAGCAGCCAGCAGCTGTTCACCCTAAGTAGACCGCAGCTGCTCGGCCACCTCGATGCACCGTTCGTCAAGGGCTTGGCATCTCGACCCGCTTGTGTGCCCTTGGATTTCACTTTGGCCATGTCACTTTGCAATATCTCAATGATTTGTAAGAAATTCGGAGGGTTGTCTCTTGGTACCTTGGATCCTTGTTCGGGCGTTATTTCGCCGAGGTTCTGGTCGCCTAGCATGATTGTTGTGTTAGATGAGTGTGTGCTTGACTCGGTAGAGAGTGGGCAGACTTAGTCAGTTTCAAAATTTTCCAACTTGGGATTATTCCTTGTCCAATTGACGTATGTCACATGCCCTTCCTCGTAACCTGTAGACTTAAGAAGAACAGTGAGTCCTCTGTTAGGGATGAGCACCGGTGTAGTGCCGGTCTAATGTTTTCTGATAGTCAAATTAGTAAATTTGTTTGAAAGAGTAAACAATAAGTAGTAATTTTGACAAAATAATAGTGAATAATGAATATTAATTGTCTCATTGGGAAATGTGCACCACTTTAATATGGGTGAGCGAAGTAATCGTTTTTTATAGTTTCGATATGAGATAAATGCACCTCAATTATAGTGTTGACACGTGATATGTAGATCGATGGTAGACATACGTCCACGTGTCATTCCATGTTTGATCCATTGTTGGAATTGTTTAGATTGCGTGGGCTTGGCCCATGCTTGGTATTTGGACTTTAGGCATATAGCCCAATGAATCTAGTTCAATATAGTATCAATAAATATTATTCTTTATTTGCTTTGATATACAATTAAATCGCAAGAGATTAAATTTTTCTATAGACCTGTTTTAATAATTGATATAGCTGTATGTTACCCAGTGAGATAGTGTAATTAATATGTTTCAGATAATGCCATGGGACAAATTTGGAAGCATTTCATGGGCTTCATCTCCTTACTACATACATCAAATTCCTTAACAATCAAAGACCAAATTCCTAACAATTGAAGACCATTACGAGTCTGATCGGCCAGCCTAATATTCCACTGCGGGACCTAAGGCGGTGTGGGAAGTAGAAGTGAGTGGTGTCAAATTGCATCGCCAATGTGCAGAAAACAATGTTTTCACTTTTCAGTTTGTACTTATATTCCTGCATCAATATTCAGTACAGAATGATTGATCATGCAAGTTGTAACATGACAATGATTGCAGGTGCCAATTTCTAAAGTTTAGGATCAACTATTGTATCAGCCAATATAGTGTAGGTTTACTTGCATTATTTGGAGACATCTGAGTTACTAAAAAAGCAGACATGGGATGAGAAATCCACCTGGGAATGGGAATGAGAACAATGGGAATGGGTCCCAGCAAGAAGAAAAAAGAGGCACACTAAATATGCCTACATTCACACATTTTATCCTCTTATGGGAGAAAAAGAGAATCCCAGACGTACCGAATTGTTCTTTTTTGGAAACAACCCAAAGTGGGTCAGAAACCACTTCATACTCTATAGGAGAAGGAAACCCTACATTCAATCATGATTTCTTGTCTAGCTGGATCTAAATAATGGCTAGCTATAACATGAAATAATTTCCAAGTTATATAGCTGTACAGCATTGCAATAGAATGAATGCTTGCATCTTCTGCGTGCCTTATACTCAGGAGCTAACTTCGGCTAGTTGGTCAAAACAAAAGGGTATTTGTATCTACTGTAAGCGTCAAGACTCAAGACAATGGTGAAAAACCAAAAAAACAAGTGTCTACTTCTATTGTATAAGCAACATACCATTCAATATTGACCAGAACAAGGCATGTGACAAAGGATCATAAATCAGCTAGATAGGTTCAAATCTAACTTGAGCAAAGTTTTGAGGAGCTAGCTAATTCACCTGATCTTTTGTTTAAGAACTTTGCGTAACTGAGATTTCTGGCTTTCTATTTTCGTTTCCAATAGCTTCATTTTCGAACCATTCTTTTGGATGGCTCGGGGCCATGCAATGCCCCTTTTCATCCCTCGAGTTATGTGTGGATTCGCTGTGTCTGTTGGGATCCACTGTCCAACTGTGTCCCGTTGCTTTGTTCCCCAACTCGGTGCAATCCCGTTCAAAAGCCTCCTTTCATTCTCATCCACAGCTATTTTATAAACCTCACCATTGCTTGGACATGATCTCCAAAGCTTAGATGTAGAATTTGATTGCTTCTCTGATGTTGAGCAAGCCTCACTGATTTCCCTATCTGGAGAATATTCACCTGCATTATCATTACGTTTACTTCTGCTCCTCAGTACATTTTTGGCCTGGCCAAACCCGCTAATGCTGGGATTTACCCCTCGGCCTCCAATTGAATCACAAGAACCCTGATCCTCAGCATCTTCCTGCAAACAACTACTATAACCATTAAGGCAATTCATCTTCCCATTATCCTCAGGACTGGCTAGGAGGAGTTTGACAAACGCAAGGTTCAATCTTCCTCTGATTACATTCACATGGTCGAAGCTCTTCAATAACAGACAATACATCATCTGATTTTGAAGGAACATAAGAAAAATCCTTGATATCATGAATATTCAGTGACTTCACTGCCTGTAGGATCAGCTCAGTCTTTCTTAACTCCATCATATCGAGGGTACCAAACCTTGACCTTATCAAAGTTTCAACGTCTGTTATCAGCTTGTTCAACTGACAATATTTATCTTCAAGAGCTAGTTTTGCATCCATCAGCTTCATCTGGACCCCCTCTTCACGTAAAACCTCAGCTATATGCAACATCTTCCTCTCTTCTTCCGCTTCTTCAAGAGCTTTCATCGATTCTCTCTTCAATGCCTCAAATTCAACCTTGTCTTTTCCAATTTGCCCAGCCAGTTCATTAGCAATGTCTTCCATGAGTTTTCTGCACTTTTTCTCTTCCTCGTACTTTTCCATGAACTGCTTGACCAGATTAGTGCTAAGATTTTCCATTTTCTGGCGCCTTTTCCTTTCCCTGCCTAGTACTTCCTTCAGGTCTTTAATAACATGATCTTTCTTACGATCTCTGCTTTGCAAAGAGCGTCTTCCCTCTTCAAGCTTCCTCAAAAAATGTTTTACTTTCTTCTTGATGGACTTCTGCTTAGCTTCCAGCTCAAGAATGCATAATCTGGCTTGCGTTAATTCTGCATTCAAAGTCGAGACAATAGAGCCTTCAGTAACCTCACAATCATTGAGAAGCTTCTTATAGTGATGAAAACGATAGATGTCATCAGATCCTTTCGAGCTTCCACAGTCCCACTTTGCTGCCCTCTTCGATGCACATTTGGAATATGACAAAGATGATTCAAGCTACAAAATCAAAAGAAAACTAAACATAAATTTTTCGGTGTTGAAATTTTGAATCTTTAGTCTTTAATAACTTTACAAGTCGTGTTCTATAGCTTATTTGCTTTTGTTTGCTGACCAGCATTGTGGAATATTTCAAGGCCCTAATATACAAGGTTTTTCCATAATATAGACGAGGAACATAATTTACGAAAAGATTGATCTTTAATTATGAAGTATCGAGTTCAATCTAGCACAAAAAAAAATACCAATATACTCAAAAAAAAAAAAAAAAGACATATACTGAGTAAAAGCGAAAACACAGATATATATATATATATATATATATATATATATATATATATATATACCTCATACAGAATTGAATTCTTTGGACTTTGAAACTCATCATATGTTTAGCACCGAAATTTCTTGTAACATGTTAACGAGAAGCTTATGTTTCCAACACCAGACTGCAACTATAAAAAATTTCTAAAAGTTTCAAAATTTCTTCAAAATGCAACACATCAAAAATTAAATTTGTTTCAAAATCTTATAAACACTTGATATTCACTTATATTTTAACAGTTCACTCTACTATGAACAGTTCATATGCAATTCTACATTAAAAATAAACAAACACATGGCCAGACTCACTCACAGTGACAGTCACTACACCATTCACTCAATTCCTCAAAAATTTTATAACTCTTATCAAAACTACATGAAAATCGAATCAGAATTACCCGAGGCTGAAGCAGAGAAATATTAGAAGGGCCAGACTTGATTTTGCGATCTTGACCCCATGAAATTTCTTTAAAGCGTTATTGCCAGAGCCCCGCGGCGAGCTTACGAGCCGAGGCTTCGACGACGCCGGTGTTTCTGTCTTCTTCGAACTTCCAGTGAAGGAATGGACTTGAAAGAGGTCCGTAATCACGACGCCGGTGCGTCCAAGCTTTCCGGCAACGACAATAGGGATTGCCTGAATGGTTCATTCGGTACTCATTCGAGTCCTGTGTTTTGGTGTGATTTTGTTTGGGAGTGGTCCAGTCTTTTATAATGATGATTGATGTGTACGTGTCAGATTTTCCCGTTACGTTTACCAATTCAGTGAAAAAAGAAAAACAAGTCATTTACTGTTAAATTTACCAATTCAGTAAAAAAATAGAGCAAAATTGTAAATTTATGTCTCTTGACTCCACATTTACATTTCACAAATTTATGTCTCTTTAACCACTTTTCATTTACCCTAAACTCATTTTGTGCCACTTTACCCCTCATTCACATTTCACAACTTCATGTCTCTCTTAAACCACTTTTCGTTTACTCCTTGAAAAACCTATTAACAACTTGGACTCATATAAGTTGTGCTTGTAATAAAATCAAGTAGGTTAAATTCACCTCAACTCGTTAATAATTACACAAGTGAAGCTAGAAACTAGTGTGGTATGTTCAACTCATAAGTGCTAAACTAGTCCTATTTTATTATTAGAATAGGTGGAGTCTGGCTTGAGGTCGACCCGACCCGTTGGTCATCAAGCTTATCACAATCTGGACTCCGCTCCCTTAATTTTAATTACGCTCCCATCATTAATGTTTTATTCCAATATTACTTGTTTTTGTTCGTCATCAATCAAAAATTATAATCATCTTTCGGTACCTCAGACTCATTTACCAAAGAATACCTGAGATTTATACATCCTTAGCTATACCAGTAAACAAATCAAAGTAGATAAACAAATCATATGAACTGAATTCCATAATTAATAAAATTTAAGAAGATTCATGGGAGACCGAAATAAAAAATTTATAAATGCACGTTTTTTTTAATCAAAAAAGATATTATTGTATATGATAAGAAATGATACAATTATATTAAATCAAACTATGACAACAAGACACACAAACTAAAATGTTAATACTAGTACAAAAAAGATCGTACTAACAACTAACAAATACACATCACTAAAATTATACAAAATATATACCAAGCCCATTGTTCATACCATATCGGCCCAGATCGAGCTTGAAGCCCATACTGACTACAAGCCCAGCTCATTGCCAAAACAGTACCAATTCGGACCAATCTTGGAGGCCCAACCCTCTACCCGGCTCGGCATGTCGGCCCAGACCGACCTAGAGGCCCAGCCCTCTTCTGACACCGTGTCACTGGCCGACTTTGGTGGCCCTGCCCCTGTCGGTCGCCGAGTCTGCCAAGACCGACCGATCGGCCCAGTACTGCCGCCTAGCACAAGCCCAAGGCATCCATGCCCACTCATGCAAACAAAGTCTAATCGGGCCTGGATGGCACCTCCACGTGTCATTCCCACAACAATTGACATTTGTCCCACATCGGGAAAATACAAATATTATATTCACCACACTCGTACAAAGGGGGTCCATTTGTCGTACAAAGGTAACTAAGCAATTACTGTTCACTATTACTTTTACAGTATACTTTCTACCACTCACCTTATACCTTAGACTGATCACTGACTTGGGCGTCGGAGTACTTTTGGGCCGGTACCACACCAGTGCCTATACTCTGATCGACCGACCAGTTTCCCTCATTTTCAGGTCTACACAGGGTACGTGGTAGAGCACCATTCGGTCCCTAAGTTGACACATTTTGTGCATCAACACCCATAAAACCAACACAATCAAAACCCTAATAGCATTTATAACCCTAAACAAATTACCTCTAGGAAAATAAATAACCACCGTCGTCAAGCCAGTGCAACCAACTTTCTCCCATGGCCAAGCCGTGCAACCAACTTTCAATCTTTTTAAAACAAGTAAGTTGGTTGAGCTAAGATTCCACATACCTCTAAAGATGGGAAACATGTTCAAATGTCCATAAACCACCATTCCCAAGTATCCACGTGTCCACAATATAGATGGCACAGATCTCAAGACAAGCCAAATGACCATTTTACCTTTATTCCATAAATTACCATTTTACCCTTCGGAGTTCTAGACCCATAACTCTATCTCCCGAACTCCAGATCACACCTGCCGCCTGTCGTTGTATTCAGGGCATTAGGATCTACCTAACGGTCCTTGAAGTACATGAAAATTCCATGTCGTAGAAAAAGTCAAAAAATTGCCCCCTTTTTAACTAAATTACCAAAATGCCCTCGAACTTCCGAACGTCATAACTTTTTCCTCGGACGTCGGAATCGGACGTGCCACCTGTCTATGAACTCGTGACGTCCCAAAATACGTCACCGTCATTGGTCAAAGTCCATTTGGCCGTCCAAACGAAAAGTCAACGTTTTGCCCAATTCCAAGGGCAAAATCGTCATTTCGCACTGTCCGTCCGAACACATCCAACTAATAACCAATTAACGTCACTAATTCGTCATTAACGCTTAATCTAATCTCGAATCCTGGGACGGGCCGTTACATCAGTGGGCTTCTTGCAATGCTCGGCCCGAGCCGACTGATGCTCGATCTCCGCCCGCTGCCTAACCAGCTCCGCGTGAGATTGGCTGACCTCAGCTATCCGGTGCTCCGCCTCCAGCTTGAAACGGTCCCTCTCCTCGCTGACCCGTTCCAGCTTGGCCCTCAGCCGGTCCGCCTTTTCAGCCGCCTGCTGACCGGCACTGACCTCCTCAGCATACATGCCGAGCCGAGCCTCCAACTCTGTCAGCTTCTGCTCCTGAGCCCGAAGCCTCCGCTCCATCTCGTTCATCGCATCCCGAGCTGACTCAACCTCGGCCTTTAGCATTTGCTCGGTCTCCAGTGATTCCCGAGCAGCAGTAGCAGCTTGCTCCTTCATCTGCTTCTTTTCCTCCTCCGCTGAAGCTGCTCGGTCCAGAGCATCGGAGTAGCTGATGAACAGCTGACCAAGGGACTGCATCAACACACACGAGTTAGTATAAACACCAAAAAAAAAATAGTGAAACATAACTTAAGATACACTGAGACGACACTTACGTGGGAGGCAGCAGCCAGAGACCTGAACAGCCGCTCGGGGACCGCTTCCCCGGAACAGGTACCCAGACTGCGAAACTCCTTGGAGGCAGGAGTATCCTCCCACCGGTCTCCTCCGGCAAGCGGGCCACCCCGACTAGAGTACTGCTGTGACGACTGCTTAGCAAGGAGAGCAGCCTCAAAAGGGCACGGAAGTGCGCCTTATGGTTGGGGACCGATCGGTGGCGTCTGCGTCGGCAGTGATACTCCCCGAAAGGTAAATGGCGGCTCCGGGAAGGTCATCTCGATCGGATCATGAATGGCGACCCGGGTTCTCACCTCTTTCATGGTCTTGACGAGGGAGTTCTAGACCTGTCTCTCCCGCTCGGCCTCATTCTCCGTGACCGTAATGCTGATTGGGGCGTCTGAAAGGGCCACTAGCTCGGGATCCTCCCGGCCTTCCTCCAGATCGATCACCAGAGTCACAACCGTTGGCTCGGTGCACTTGGGTTTTGGGGTCGGCGCAGCAGGGATGGCCACCCACTCGGACATCGGATTCTTTAGCTAGCTCTTCCTTCTTTTCTTCCCCCCGTCCACACCGAACAGTCGGCCAAGCCTTTCGGTCGCCTTTGGGTTGAAACTAGGCTACTATTGGGGTCCCGAGTTGGCGTCCGGGGCCTGCTTTCTTTTATGGGCAGAACTGGCCTACCTAGTTACCTTCCTCTGCTCCTCCGACCCAGAAATTTTCTGCTCTGCTCTTGCCTCCTCAGCCGCTCGGTCAATCCACTTCTTGACGTCTTTGGGGATGACTTTCACCAAACACCAAGTGTTAGCACACAAAAAAAAATGCAAAAGTGTAACGACAGGGCCACTTACCAAGATTGGGGATCAGACCGACCTCGTGCAACAGTCGGGGGTACCCGAAGTACGTCTCGGTGACGCCACGGGGCGGTACACGCCTTCCTGACCCGCTCACAGGCCTTCCTTTCCTCCACGATGGGGATCACCTCGGGAAGAACACCTGCACAATATACACGTCAGTCAGCCACTTGAACACCGACCTAAAAAATTAGCATGTAAGTAAACAAAGTGAAGACCGACCCTCGGCGCCTAGATCCTGAAATGACGACGGTATGCCCCGTCCTCCCCAGTTCCCCCCGACGAAAATAAACTTGTTCTTGTACGTCTTCTAGGAGGACTGTATGCCGTAGATGAATTCCCCCCACGTCATCTTATCCTTGCACCGAGCATGCACCCAACCCGTGCTCTGCTGCTGCTGCGTAAACTCATACAAGTGGACGACCTAGGCGTAGGTCGGTGGTTTTTCCCAAGATCTGGTGAAGGCAGTGTACAGGCTGACCAGAATGATCCAAACATTCGGGTTCAGCTGACCGAAGGCCACGCCCAGCCCTCAGATGATCCTCCTCAGCCACGGATGCAGGGGTAGTCGGAGGCCGTGACTATACAGCTGGGTGTAGAACAACGCTCATCCCTCTGGCGCCTCGCTGGGCAGCTCGATGGGACCGACCACCCGCAGCTCCATGTCCTCCGGTACCCCCCATGCCGACCGGAACTTCTTCACTGACGCTTCCGTCAACAATGCCAAACCACGTGGACTAGTGGGATGGTGCCACATGGCAGGGTGTCAGTGACATATGGCAGGACACATGGCACCAATCATGGTGTGCCACATGGCAGGTTATAAGACTACAGATGTCAAAATTGTAAGGCTGACGTTGGCGTTGACCGTCATTGACCAACTCGTGTGAACTTTGATCACCGCATGAGGACGCGTGGGTATGAATTTCAAGGTTAAATCAGTCTTGTTCAAATGGTTTTGACGTTTCGAATCCAATTGTGGTGGTTTCAGGTCGATCAGAGGTTGTTTGATAGGTCATTTGGAGGTTTTTAGTCTTGGGAAGCTTGTTCGGTACATGTTCACTATTCCTAGAGTTTTGAGGGTTTATGGTTTGGACTTGTATTGGTTGATAGTGACCTTTGACTATGTTTTGGATAGATCCAAACGTCCCGGAGTTTGTGGATTAGCCTCGGAGTGGCTTACGTCGCGGATTATGAGCGCGCAACACGAATAGTCCGTGAGTGGACTTTGTTTTATGAAATGATGCGTGGTCAACCAAAATTATTGTTCACACTCGCCATTGGATTCGTATCATCGAAACCTTGAGAATGGTACCGGCCCCACCAAAATTAATGTTCACATGCGTCCCCACGCGCTTGGTCAATGTGTGGTCAACACTGCTATAATGATTGCTGATGTCAGCATGACGTCATCTCTGACACACGTCAGAGGACACGTGTCACTCTCTGGTTGGTCCCTGGTCTGACACTTTCTGACATGATGATGTCATCATGATGTCACTGCTGATGTCAGTATAATGATGTCATCACTGCTACAGTGACCGGGTCAACCTGAAACCCTGAAATCGGGTCGCCGTCGACCCACGGCTTGACCCATTTCCATTTTCACCCACCATTTTCAACAGGGTTTGTCCCTAAAGGATCGTCTACGTTTGTTCTATAGCTCTGTGACTTCAAAAACTGGAAACAGGGACGAGATTTATACCTGGGACTCAAAGAAACTCACGGTTATGCTCCGGTCGTCTTCCCCGTCACTCTCGCATGTTTCCAACGTAGAATCCAGTCCCTTTCAAGTCGTCACTGCTCCTAGGATGTGTCCCAACAGAGAGTCGAAGTGTATACGTTAAAGAGGGTCGTTCAAGTTATAGGGAAAAATTGAGCCTCTCGGGTTTTGGGTCTTACCTCCACCATGTCACCGTCGTGGGTCGCCTCGACTGTCTCTCCGTCCTCCTGGGATCCTAACGGTCTTAGCCTAGTCCTGGTTCGAGTCGAGAAGCTGGGGTGGTGTGGTTGGGGTTTCCTGGATCCAAAAACTCGTCTCGGGTCTGGGTGAGTTTTTTTGGGTTTACAGACAGAGGGAAAGAGACGAGGGCGACTGATGATGAAGATCAAGGCGATGAGGACGTTGGTCGTGGTCTGGTGGCAAGAGTGGTGCCTGGTTGGTTGTCTGGGGGTG
Organism: Prinsepia uniflora; assembly: GCA_032719365.1. NCBI lineage: Eukaryota > Viridiplantae > Streptophyta > Magnoliopsida > Rosales > Rosaceae > Prinsepia > Prinsepia uniflora. The sequence continues at coordinate 7,677,946 of CM064868.1, read as the reverse complement.
GGTCTGTGCACAGTGAGCCGTGTGTGTTCTTCACGGTGGGAAAATATGTGTGAGGGTGAGAGGGAGATGTCGTGCAGATAAGAGAAAAAGAAGGTGGAAAATGGGCGGCCCAGATTAAATGGGCAGGAAATGAAGGGCTGGGGTGAATTGAGGGAAAATTTAATAATTAAAAAGGGACCAATAAATGACCCATCTTTTTGGGAATAGTAATCTCTAGGATGAGTGACATTTGTCACTCATCCGACGGCTCAGATTAATTCTAGAGATTTTCACAGATTTGAATATTTTAATATTATTTTAAGTTTATTTTCGGTTCGTAAGTTTTGCTAAAATCGCTTATGTGACGATAACTTCTTCATACGAAATTCGATTTCGACGTGCCGCCTGTCTATGAATTTGTGACGTCTCGATCTATGTCATGGTCTTGGGTCAAAGTCCTAATTATTTCTCGGGTCAAAAGTCAAATTTCCCCCCTTCAGGGGTAAAATAGTCATTTCACAATAAAATAATAATAATAAAGGTTCGGGTCGTTACAACCTACCCACCTTACAAAAATTTTGTCCTCGAAATTACTCAAACAAGTACGGGTATTGCTCTCTCATTAAATCCTCAGGTTCCCATGTCGCTTCCTAAACGTCGTGGTTCCTCCACAACACCTTTACTAGTGAGATCGTCTTGTTCCTTAAGACTTTGTTCTTCCAATCCAGAATCTGCACTGACTGCTCCTCAAAGCTCAAGTCTGTCATCAATTCCAGTGGTTGTTCTGGTAGTGCATGAGAGTCATCCCGAAGGTATTTTCGTAGCATGGACACATGGAACACATCATGTACTCGGGAAAGTTCTGGAGGTAGTGCCAAACGATAAGCCACTGGACCAATCCTCTCTATAATCTCATAAGGCCCGATGTACCGGGGACTCAACTTCCCACGTCGTTCGAATCAGATGATCCCTTTCCATGGGGATAACTTCAAGAAAACAAAATCCCCAACCTCCAACTCCAAGTCTCGGATCCGTCTGTCAGCATAACTCTTCTGACGATCCTGGGCCGCCTTCAACCTTTCTCTGTTAACCCGGACTGTCTCTTGGGTCATATCCATCAAGTCTGGCCCCACTGCTGTTCACTCCCCGACTTCCATCCAACAGACAGGTGTCCTGCACTGCCGACCATACAGTGACTCATAGGGTGTCATTCCAATGCTCGAATGATAGCTGTTGTTGTACGCGAACTTCATCAACGGTAACCGGTCATCCCATGAATCCTGGAACTACAGCACGTAGGCTCTCATCATATCCTCTAGTGTTTGTATCGTCCTTTCAGATTGCCCGTCGGTCTGTGGGTGAAATGCCGTGCTGAAATGTAACTTCGTGCCCAATGCAGTCTGCAAACTCCTCCAAAATTGAGACGTGAAACGTGGGTCCCGATCCGAAACTATTGACTCTGGGGTACCGTGAAGTCGGATGATCTCACCAATAAACAGCTGGGCCAAACGGTTGGGCTTGTAAGTCTCGCGTACATGCAGGAAATGTGCTGACTTGTTTAACCGGTCCACAATTAGCCAAATCCCATCAAATCCACTATGTGTCTTCGGTAACTTGAAGACAAAATCCATTGTAATATGATCCCACTTCCATTCGGGGATCGGGAGTGGCTGCATGACCCCATACGGTCGCTGCCGTTCTGTCTTGACCTGCTGGCAGGTTAAACACTTGCTGACAAACTCACCTATTTCCCCCTTCATCCCTGGCCACCAATGGTGGTCCTGGAGGATACGATACATTTTTGTCCCCCCTGGATGCATAGTATACGCTGAACTGTGTGCCTCATCCAAAATCTCTCTCCGTAATTCCGGCACTACAGGTACACATAGACGTCCAAGTTTCACTAACGCTCCATCACCCCGGACGGAGAAGTCCTGCCTCTGTTCTGCCTCAACCTCACCTTTGTAACCACAAAATATCGGGTCCTGGAGTTGAGCCTCAATAATCCTGTCGACTAGTACAGGTCGTACATGGAAGCTAGCTAACAAGGCTCCCTGCTCGTCCATCTCCAACATAACCCCGATCTTCCGGAGTTCCACCAGTAAGGGGAGATACATCATCCTCAGGTGTGCAACTGACCCTGCTGATTTCCTGCTGAGTGCATCCGCCACTACATTTTCATTGCCCGGATGGTACTCAATTGTACAGTCATAATCCTTTATCAGCTCCAACCACCTCCGTTGCCTCATGTTAAGCTCCTTCTAGGTGAATAGATGCTTTAGACTCTGATGGTCGGTGCATATCCTGCATGTCACACCGAACAGGTAATGCCTCCAGATTTTTAAGGCATGAACCACCGCTGCCAATTCCAAGTCGTGAGTAGGGTAGTTCAGTTCATGAGTTTTCAGCTGCCGTGATACGTAGGCAATAATCCTACCATTTTGCATTAACACGCAACCCAGTCCTTGCAGCGACGCATCACTGTAGACCACGAACTCTCCGTTGTTATTTGGCAGTGCAAGGACAGGTGCAGCGGTCAATTGATACTTCAATTCCCGGAAACTTTGTTCACCCTGCTCATCCCAAATGAACTTCACCCCTTTTCGAGTCAGTCGAGTCAACGATGCAGTAATTTTGGAGAATCCCTCCACGAATCTTCGATAGTAACCTGCTAATCCGACAAAACTCCGTACCTCTGTCACGGTTGTCGGTCTGGCCTAGTTGGTCACTGCTTCTGTCTTCTGGGGATCCACGCTAATCCCATCGGGTGATATGATATGGCCTAAAAATCCGATACTGTTCAGCCAAAACTGACACTTGCTCAGCTTGGCATATAACGGTTCATGTCGTAGTCTGCCCAAAACCAGTCGCAAATGTTTCTCGTGAGCCCTAGCATTCTTGGAGTACACCAAAATGTCGTCGATGAACACAATCACAAATTTGTCCAAGTATGATCAGAAGACCTTGAACATCAAGTCCATGAATGCAGCTGGTACATTCGTCAATCCAAAGGGCATTACCAAGAACTCGTAATGTCCATATCTTGTCCGGAAAGCCATCTTCTGAACATCTCTCTCAGTTATCCTCAACTGGTGGTACTCTGACCGTAGATCTATCTTCGAGAAGTACCGCGCTCCCCGCAGTTGGTCAAATAGGTCGTCAATCCTAGGTAAGGGATACTGGTTCCTTATCGTGGCCTTATTGAGTTGCCGGTAGTCCACACACAACCGTAAGCTGCCCTCCTTCTTTTTAACAAACAAAACCGGCGCTCCCCAGGGTGAAGTGTTGTGTCGGATAAATCCCAGATCCACCAGTTCCCCGAAGTTGAGTTTTCAATTCCCGCAATTCGGTCGGTGCCATACGATACGGCGCTTGAGATATCGGTCGTGTCCCGAGAAGTAATTCGATCGTGAAGTCAATCTCCCGGGGTGGTGGCAATCTAGGAAAGTCTTTTGGAAATATGTCAGGAAATTCCCGTACCACTGGGATATCCTCGATCTTCAAAGATTCAACAGATGACTCCACCACATAGGCTAGGTAACCTTGACACCCCTTCTATAAAAGTTTAGTAGCTTTGAGCGCATATATTACCTCGGGTGACGAGTCTCGACACTCTCCCTGGAATATCACCTCTGGTAAACCCGGACTCTTCAATGTCACCCCCTTGTTGCAGCAATCGATGAACGAATAATGTTCTGACAACCAGTCGACTCTGAGTATGATGTCGAAGTCGTGCATATCCAAAATGATCAAATCGGCTGGAAACTCTACACCTTCTACTTCCACTAGAAAAGCTCGTAACACCTGGTTCACTCGATAAATCACCCCCATCGGTATACCCACACCCATCTCGCTCTGGAGTGCAGATACCTCACGACCCAAAAGACTCGCACAGCTCCGTGAAATAAATGAGTGAGTCGCCCTCGAATCCATCAATACACGAACGGCTATATCAGAAATGAATAGAGTACCTGTTACGACTCCCGGGGCAGATCTGGCCTGATGGTGCGTGACTGCATAAACACGAGCCTAAGGTCCGGTCGCCCGACCACGTCCCCTAGCTCCTCTATCACGGCCACGCGCTCCACCACGTCCATGGCTACTGGCAGTATGAGATGCTTAGCTCTGTACTGAATTGGTGCTACCCTGAACTAACCTGAAATAAGATGCATAGTGTCCCGACTCCCCACAAGTAAAACAAGTAACTGCTCTCAGCCTGCCTGAGTATCCACCTGGCGAGTCACTCATGGGTGAGTACTGATGCTGCCAAGAACCAGACCGCTGCCCTGACCTCTGAGGACTCCTGAAACGACCGAAACGTCCCCGACTGCCTGAAGTTGAAGATCACCTGGAATGTCATCCCTTCAAGCCCCGATGGCCAGAAAATCCCAGGTGAGGACGATCACGTCGCCGTGTCTCTCCTGCAGCCCGATGATGTGCCAGAAGGTTGGCCTAGACCCTCGTTGCAGCATCGGTTAGATCCCTCAGTGTGTCAAAGTAGGTCGACGTCACCATCGCTTGTATCTCTTCTCACATTCCCCACTCAAACCTGCGACAACGATCCTTCTCAGTGATCACAAAGTTCTCGGCAAAGCGAGACATCATCATAAAAGTCTCCTCGTACTCTGCCATTGTCTGGCTCCCCTGCTGGAGCTGTAAGAACTCGGCCTCCCGGGTGTTGCTCCTATCGTCTTCCCCGTCACTCCCCGAAGAAACTCGCGGTTCTACTCCTGTCGTTTTCCCCATTACTCTCACCTGTTTCCAACGTCAAATCGAGTCCCTTTCAAGTCTTCAGTGCTCCTAGGACGTGTCCCAACAGAGAGAGTCGAAGTGTATACGTTAAAGAGAGTCGTTCAAGCTATGGGGAAAAATAGAGCCTCTCGGGTTTTGGGTCTTACCTCCGCCGTGTTGCCTCGACTGTCTCTCCGTCCTCCTGAGGTCCTAACGGTCTTAGCCTGGTCTTGGTTCGAGTCGAGAAGCTGGGGTGGTGTGGTTTGGGTTTCCTGGATCCAAAAACCCGTCTCGGGCTGGGTGAGTTTTTTTGGGTTTACAGATAGGGAGAATGAGATGAGGGCGACTGATGATGAAGATGAAGGTGGTGAGGACGGTGGTCGTGGTCTGGTGGCAAGAGTGGTGGCTGGTTGGTTGTCTGGGGGTGGGTCTGTGCACAGTGAGTCGTGTGTGTTCTTCACGGTGGGAAAATATGTGTGAGGGTGAGAGGGAGATGTCGTGCAGATAAGAGAAAAAGGTGGAAAATGGACGACCCAGATTAAATGGGCAGGAAATGAAGGGCTGGGGTGAATTGAGAGAAAATTTAATAATTAAAAAGGGACTAATATGCATAGACCCAGCTTTTTGGGAATAGTAATCTCTAAGATGAGTGACATTTGTCACTCATCCGACGGCTCAGATTAATTCTAGGGATTTGTACAGATTTGAATATTTTAATATTATTTTAAGTTTGTTCTCGGTTTGTGATGTCTAGATCTACGTCATGGTCATGGGTCAAAGTCCTAATTATTTCCCGGGTCAAAAGTCAAAGTTTCTCCCCCTTCAGGGGTAAAATAGTCATTTCACAATAAAATAATAATAATAAAGGTTCGGGTCGTTACATATTACAATGATCATTATGTTTGAAGAATTTATGGAGGAAACTTCGGGTTCCCTTTTCTTATCAACATTGCTGCAATAAAATAATAATAATAAAGATTCGGGTCGTTACATATTACAATGATCATTATGTTTGAAGAATTTATGAAGGAAACTTCGGGTTCCCTTTTCTTATCAACATTGCTGAATTTACGAATTCGATGTTTAACATAAACTACTAGTTTATTTCATTTATGAACGTCTGGTTCATTAAAACACATATGATTCTTAAATGAGTACTAAATAAATACTTGTCATTTAAGGAAACATTTATGCAATGAATTAATATAAATAAACACTAAATAAAACTTAATAATTATTTGAATAAATGCTTTAGGCATAAAAGAAAGTATACATTAAACAAATGCTTCTGGCATAAGATTTAAATAGATTGATATAATGTGTCGGGTCATATTTAGGACCTCGGTCTTCTGGACCATAGGTTGGATTCTTTCTTCTAAGTTTGTCGTATGCCATGCCTTCTGGGCTGATGTGCAACCAATTGGGTGTTAGTAAGTCCATCTATATATTACTGGGCTTGATTTAGACCTTGATCATGTTGTGGACTTGGAAATTAGGTTAGCCTTCTAGGCTTTCATGTTGTGGGCCTTTTGGGCCTTTTTTTTCTTTAAAGCATGCGGTGTGATTTAATAACATGATTATTCCAATCTCATATGTTATGACTATTTAAACATCCATAAATTCATATGTGCATAAATATGCAATAAAAACAAATTTATGATTATCATGAACAAAAAAATATGCAATAAAACGTGTATAAAAATCCTTGAATCCGGGCCTGCTGGACTCTCAATGTTTGGGCTGCTCTGATGTTGGCTTTATTTCAACAGCTCTTTGGGCTTCTACGTTTAGTGGGCTAATGTTTTCCAATTGGATATTGGGCTTGAAGTTTGCTGGACCTAAGCTTGCTCTAAAGCAATTGGGCTATAGGCTGCCAAACTGGGCCGAGTTTATCTGAACCCATCTCTTCCTTTGAGCCTGGGCCTTCTGGGTCTATTTTGTACGATAGCCTCCTAGGCTGGTTTCTTTGTATTTTTCGAGCCTTTTATTTGTTTGGCCTTTTGCGGACCCTACAAGTGGGTTGTTTGTAACTTGCTGGGCTAGGATTTGGTGATGCTTGTATAATGGTCAATTTTTTCAGAATTTCAATTAATCTTATGAACAACAAACATCATTGTCAAATTATTGTAGCAATTTAAACATCAATCCAATCCAATTTCGAATATGATCAAATAATTATCATTAACCCATCATCACCATGCGTTCATCATCATCACATAATACATTCATCATCATATATCATCATATTCATTACATCATCGTACCATCACATATCATGCATATTATCATACATAACAGCATAATATCATCATAGAATCATCATGTATGTATTATTAGACATCATACTATCATGCCATCATCATATATTATCATATATATATATATATACATATATATATATATATATCATCATAACATGGGACATCGAAGAAACCAACATGTGCCTAATTTCGATCATGAAGCATCGAACATACCTCAGGTATTCAATGACTCCCTACTAAAGAAACCATGGTGCCTTAAGTCTGGTTCTGATTCCTTTTCACCGTGAAACCCCAGGTGTCCGGGTCCATCGAAGGTACCGCAGGGCTTCGATCACTCCCCACTGAAGAGATCCATCTCAAGAGCCCATCGTTCCTCACATCTCTTCGCCATCTCTAGAGCCAACCATTTCCTTGTTGTCATCGTACAAACTCCCAAGACAAATTGGACGATTTCGAATCAATCTTTCTGGACTGAGGGTTTCTCGGCTGACTCGGTGGGAGATTGGAAAAAGAGTCATCGCTGACGGCGAGGCATGGGTTCACCGCTGACAGCGTTGGGTTCGATGTACGCATTTGTACGACCAAACCCCACCCCGACGGGCTGGTGATCGAGGTTCAAACTGGCCAGGATTCGCAGTTGCAGGGCTCGGCATCAGAGAGGAAGAGCCAGGCGCAAACAACGCGAATCTCAGGTTTTGCTCCACCTTGTAATAGAATCAGATCAAATTTGGCTTTGGATATGGATGATCGATCATGATGGTCTTGCGGCGACTGGAAGTCATCGACATAAGGGGTTGCATGGGTCTCTCGTTGAAGAGAGAGAGAGAGACAGACAGAGACAGAGACGAAATGAGATGGGTTTTTTTTCTTTTCTTTTCTGAATGGGTGAAAATCTCCTCCTTAGAACTATTTGGTATCTGGGTATGAATAGGTAAAAGGTTTCAAGTAATTGTTTCAAAGTGAGACTGTCAAAGATTTATGTGGATACTGGCAAGCATAGATGAGAGGAGGAGGAGAGACGAAGGAAATGTCAGAATTTTTCTATCCCTGAGCTAACAATCTGGATTTAGAATTTGGGAATTTTTTTTCTCCGTTAGCTAGGGTTTGTGAAAGGGACTCATGATTTTTGTAAAGAACATAGTGCTCTAGTTCTCCTCGATTAAAGAGAAGAAAACTATGAAATTTGGGAATTTTTCTCGGTTGGTTAGAACTCGTGCTGATAACGTGTTGTGAAATGCATTTAGAACCTCTTATTAATCAGTAACTCAAATCGTTATATAGAAGTAGGATTGTAACGACCCGTCCCGGAAACCAGGATTAGATTAGTGGTTAATGACGGATTAGTGATGTTAATCGGTGATTAGTTGGATACTTTTGGACGGATGGTGCAAAGTGACAATTTTGCCCCTAGAATAGGCAAAAATGTTGACTTTTCGATCGGACGGTCTAATGAATTTTGACCGATGATCATGACGCAGTTCGGGATGTCACGAGTTCATAGACAGGTGACACATCTGATTCCGACATTCGAGGAAAAAATTATGATGTTCGGAAGTTCAGGGGTAATTCGGTAATTTGGTTAAAAAGGGACAATTTGTTGACTTTTCAAACGACATGGAATTTTCACGCACTTCGAGTACCGTTAGGTAGGTCTCGATTCCCGGAGTACAATGACAGGCGGCACGTTGTCATTGAAATCTGAACGACAAAGTTACGGATCAGAGAATACGAAGGGCAAAATGGTAAATTGACCTTTAGGGGCATTCTGTCTTTTCTGTGCATAAGGATCTGTGCCCACTGAGAAGTGGACACTTGGCTGTGTTGGAATGGTGGCCCACAAGGACTTTGACGCGTGGCTGTGTCTGGATGGCTTTAGAAGCCTCTTCGCCGTCTATTGTTGTTTTAAAATTAAGGAGGCACGATCAAGGGACAAAAATAGAGAAAAACAGAGTGTAACCCCTTCTTATAATCTTCTTGCTTTCAATTCTTGAGTGTAACCTGTGAGGAGAATTGAGGGAGGTTGATGAGAGATTTCTGGTGGTAAGGACCGTCGTGGACAGCCAGGGACGGTTGTCCTGACCCTACGATCAACCCTTGACCTTCCTTGCCCCTGCCACCCGTGATCGTCCACACTTGAAAATCATCCTCAAACCTCTTGGATTGTATGGACGGTGTGAAGGAAAAATGAAGGGGGTGCTGAGGCGAGTTTGATGGTGGCCCTGGGTCTAGCCACCGTAGATGGTGGTCAGTGAACCCGACACGGTAAGATTTGGTTTCAAAATTGAATTTGAGTTTGTAGGCCTTGTTGATGCATACTAATGATGGAAACACGGTATTGGAAGGTAAACACGTCGACTGGAACAAAAATGAAGGTTGGAGGAGGCCAAAATCGAGGAATGAACATGGTTACAGAGCCTGGATATATGTTTGAACCGAGAAGGTAATTTTCAGGCTCTAATTGTATAAGTTGGGTAGTTAGATCACATAGAAATGGGAGGACGAAGCTAGGAGAATTAACCGGGTTAAAAAACGGATCGAAATGAACAGAAACTGTGAACGCCGGTTCACGGCTGGACCGAACCAGTTTAGAGCAAGCTTAACAGAGGTTGATGATGAATAGTGTACGGCGCGTGAGGCCCACGTTCAGCCCCTTTGGGTAGCGCATGTGGCTGCGTGGAACTCCTTTTGAGGAAGGTTCCAATATGACTTTTAAAGTACTCGATGTAACGAACATTTTGGCATTGATTTCGAGTCGATCAGACATCGTCTCGATATGTTTCGGTATGGAACCCGTGAGATGACTAGTATGGAACCCGTGAATTGGGGTTTGTGGTTAGGAAGTTGTTGTGATTGGGCCGCTTTACGGCTGGCTTGGAAATGGTGCTGGTAGGAGCAGCCTAGGTAGTGATTGGTTGGTGGACGATTCTGGACTCGTCCAGCGTTGGGCGCTCAGTGTATTTGGACTACAAGAGAGGTTAGTTCCCCTGACCCGAGTGTAGATTGAGGATTTTGGCTCGATAGGAGCAGAGGCTCGGGACTGATGTGCTGTGAGCGCTAGACTGGCATGATGTGCCACAAGTTGGGATGTTTGTAAATGGTCGGATAGGCACATCGAGTCGAGGTTGTGGCTAGTTGTGAAGTGACGGTGTTTGGTAGGAACCACTAACCGAGCGGGGATATGTGATGACCATTGGTAGGTCATGGTTGGGACGAACGGTCAAGATACCGTGAGTCTGATCAGAGTAGCGCAGTGGGAGTGCAATGGACCTCTACCTCTTGATTGGATCTAAGTTGGTATGGTTGGGTTACGGACACGTGGTTGTGATCCGTAGGCGTTGTGAAATTCCTAAGTGAAAGCGGTAATGTTTGGGCAATTAGTCCGAAGATTGTACACTTGAGGAGGAAGTACCGTGATTGGAATCTCGGAATCAGGAAAGATTTTGGTTTAGAAGATGAGGTGTTGTGTTGATTCCGAGTTGATGTTGTGTTGATTCCGAGTTGATGTTACATGATGAGTGAAGTATACTCTGGAGTCGATTCAGATGACTTATTAAAGGAACTTCCGGAGTTGTGACCCCCCTTGATCGTGGACACGTGTGGATGTGTTCAGGAGGAAGAGAGTACGAAGTGACGCTAGGAGTGGCCTGTGTGGCGAGTGTCGGGGGATGGTGTTAAGACGGGTTAAGGTAGAAGGACTTATGATGACATGGTCGAGGACCATTGTGTGTTACGTTGAAGGATGACGGAAGGAAGCGGAGAATGAGTGACTATAACTGATTGATATGAGGTTATTGAAGAGAACCCACAATCTAGACGTGCCTTCAGACGTGATGAGTACTTTATTGATTTGATCCGACATGGTGGTCTGATCATTTGTTAGTGAGCCAGGAGGTGGGATCCACTTAGGAGTGAGTGGATCAGGATTAGATCGTTTCTGACTCAGGTTCGAGTTGTGGTGGATCACGAGGATCGTATGTGAGACATAGGTTGGATATCTTGACTAACTTGGAGTTGTACAGGATGTGTGTGGTCTGTCTCGCCTACGTTTAGGTTTTGGTTTTGGAGTTAGCGCTGGGTCTGCCCTGTGTACGTAGTTGAGATGTAATTGGAGCTCATATTGATCGGGAGACCCAGGAGACCGGGAGATTTGGAAGGGATTTGATTTGGACTTTCCCGAAAGACGTGTAGTTCAATCTAGAGGTAGGATCGACCAATGGGTTTCGAAGGTCAAGCGTGTTTGACCCGTGGTCGGGTGGTAATCCGTATGGTTACGAGGATGTTTGTGTGCCCTGGAGAAACACTGAGAGGGTGACAGGTACACTATGATGTTGTTGGTTGTCTTGGTGAATCCGAACCGTTTTGATGTGATTAAACGATTGAGATGTGGACTGGATAAGGGTGATCCTAAGTGTTGATTGGTCATGGTAGGAGTCAATTCTGACATGAGCTGGATGCTCAGAGCCATGAGTGGCTGGTAGGACCCTGATATTTAGATGTGTGATCACGAGTTGATATGACTACTTGTCGTACGTCACGACCGAGTGTTAGTTGAGCCCGTGAGTGTCAGCTGGTGCACTGTTCGAAGTACCGCAGTTACGAGTTAAATAATGTTGACCACGGAGAAAAAAATCAATAGATTACGAGATGGATTTGAAGTTGGTTGAGTGGATTTCTTTGACGAAGATGTAGTGACAGTTGGGAACTGTAAGGCTAAGTTGATTTGGCGGGTGCTGGACACCGGGTAGGAGACCCAAGTGTGAGATTAGTTGGATTCCCTTAGTTACTTACGGAAGTATGAGATTCGAAATTTCAGGGACGAAATTCTTTAAGGGCGGTAGATTGTAACGACCCGTCTTGGAAACCGAGATTAGATTAGTGGTTAATGACAGATTAGTGAAGTTAATTGGTGATTAGTTTGATACTTTCGGACGGACGGTGCAAAATGACGATTTTACCCCTAGAATTGGCAAAAATGTTGAATTTTCGATCGGACGGTCAAATGGATTTTGACCGATGATCGTGACATAGTTCGGGACGTCACGATTTCATAGATAGGTGGCACGTCTGATTCCGACATTTGAGAAAAAAGTTATGATGTTCGGAAGTTCAGGGGCAATTCGGTAATTTGGTTAAAAAGAGGCAATTTGTTGACTTTTCAAACGACATGGAATTTTCACGCACTTCGAGGACCGTTAGGTAGGTCTCGATTCCTGGAGTACAATGACAGGCGGCACGTTGTCATCGGAATTCAGACGACAAAGTTACGGGTTAGAGAATACGAAAGGCAAAATGGTAAATTGATCTTTAGGGGCATTCTGGTCTTTTCTGTGCATAGGGATCTGTGCCCACTGAGAAGTGGACACTTGGTTGTGTTGGAATGGTGGCCCACAGGGACTTTGACGCGTGGCTGTGTCTGGATGGCTTTAGAAGCCTCTTTGCCGTCTATTGTTGTTTTAAAATTAAGGAGGCACGATCAAGGGACAAAAATAGAGAAAAACAGAGTGTAACCCCTTCCTATAATCTTCCTGCTTTCAATTCTTGAGTGTAACCTGCGAGGAGAATTGAGGGAGGTTGATGAGAGACTTCTGGTGGTAAGGACCGTCGTGGACAGCCGTGGACGGTTGTCCTGACCTTGTGATCAACCCGTGACCTTCCTTGCCCCTGCCACCCGTGATCGTCCACACTTGAAAATCATCCTCAAACCTCTTCGATTGTATGGACGGTGTGAAGGAAAGATGAAAGGGGTGTTGAGGCGAGTTTAATGGTGGCCCTGGGTCGAGCCACCGTAAACGGTGGTCGGTGAACCCGGCACGGTAAGATTTGATTTCAAAATTGAATTTGAGTTTGTAGGCCTTGTTGATGCATACTAATGATGGAAACACGATATTGGAAGGTAAACACGTCGACTGGAACAAAAGTGAAGGTTGGAGGAGGCCAAAATCGAGGAATGAACATGGTTGTAGAGCCTGGATATATGTTTGAACCGAGAAGGTAATTTTCAGGATCTAATTGTATAAGTTGGGTAGTTAGATCACTTAGAAATGGGAGGACGAAGCTAGGAGAATTAACCGGGTTAAAAAAACAGATCAAAATGAACAGAAACCGTGAATGCCGGTTCACGGCTTGACCGACTAGACCAAACCGGTTCAAACCAGGCTTAACAGAGGTTGAAGATGAACAGTGTATGACGGTTGAGGCCCACGCGCAGTCCCTTTGGGTAGCACGTGTGGGTGCGTGGCACGTCTTTTGAGGAAGGTTCTAATACGACTTTTAAAGTACTCGATGTAACGAACATTTTGGCACTGGTTTTGAGTCGATCGGACATCGTCTCGATATGTTTCGGGATGTCTGAAGGTTCTAGGGCTCGGTTAAAAATAGTTAAAAATTCGAAAATTACGGGGCTTTAGTATGATCATTGTGAAGTAGTTAGTGACCGTATTATGGGATTTGGACAGGTTCGGGAAAGCCGAGGATAGTGGATCGGCCGGGAACGGCGTAAGTGCGCTCGTATCGAGGTAGCGGCGAAATGGTCTGTGAGTGGACTTTGCTTTCTAACTTATGATGCATGCATATATGTTTTTATATGTTGTCTATACGTGATTCTATGATTTGATTTATGATCTTTATGGTTTACGGTTTTGCACGATTTTCGAGATATTGACGGAATAGCACGTTTTACGAGATTTCGAATGATCTTGTGAATTGATCATGGTTTTAATGATTTGATTTCGAGATTTGAACTATGATTTGATTTCAAGGTTTTGAAATGGATTTCGGAAAAGGGATTTCGGGCTTGGAGCCCTGTTCATGTGATTTTGGAAACGAGCTTTCGGTTTTGGAACTGGATTTCGGAAACGATGTTTCAGATTTGGTTTTGAAACTTGGAAAGGAAATCTGGATTTGGGTTCGGGATGATGGTTTCGGATGCCGGCTTACAGAATCATTATTGCGAATTCGGATAAGGATTTTCTATGGTTTTCACTGTTGAATGAAAAATGGTTTTGGGTTTAAAGACCCGGAAAAAGAAAAAAGAAAAACCGCTGGATCTAGTTTTGAGTTTAAAGACTCGGTTGATTGACGGGGGGAGGGCCCTGGATTGATATGTTTTGAGTTTAAAGACTCGGTAAATGTTTTGAGTTTAAAGACTTGGTTGTGACACTCCCCGAGGCCTGTTGATTGTGTTTTGAGTTTAAAGACTCGTTGATATCCCGGGAAGGCCTGATTATGCGCATGGTTTTGAGTTTAAAGACTCGGACGCACTTGAGATCCAGCAAACTCGCATGAATGATGTTTTTCACTGGTTTTCAGATGTTTTGGGCAGTGGCCCGGATGATATGGATTTGATGAGTTTTGGGACTTAGTTCCTGTATTCGAGATTGATTTGTGATTTGAGGCTGAGACCTGGATTTGAATAGCGGATTTGATTCGGGTTTTCAAATGGTTTTCATTGATGGTTTTGATATGAATGGTTTCATAACATGTATTGATATGCATGCATTGGTTTTTAAATGGAGGGTATAAATGTAATTTCTCTAAACTGTTTTCTAAATTTTTATTTATTTTTTTCCACTCACAGTCTTTTCATATTTTCGATATCCTCCAGGTTGTTGCGGTGCGGGCTGTTGGTCGAGAGAGACGGAGGCATCACACCCGCGATCCACAGTAGTTTCGGCTCACTCTGGGAAATCTGGATACTTTTAGGACGGTTGGATCGAGAATCCCTTGTCCGACTTACGTGGCACATGAAGGTTGGACGTCAGTTTAGCCTTCGTGTCATGCGTAAGTTAGACGGGAGCAGGATTTAGCTCTTAATCCAGGGGGATTGGGGGCGGGTCCTGTCAAGGATTATGATTCGGTACAATGAATACGAGTAGATATACCCTTTCACAATTGACTAAATATATTTTGTACCCTTATATGAATAGCCATACTCTATACTATTTATAACAATATATGAATATTGACAAAAATAAATTCGGGACCGTAGCCTCAAAATAGGGTCTCCGCGTAGTGGGCCCGACTCTCAGTTTTATATCATGAGGTACGCACAAACTGAGATTTCATATTGATAATCTTCAAGAAAATAACGAGGGATTCAAAGAAGCATATGCAAGAAGTTCCTTGTCGTTTTCAAATATGGCCATGTCTTCTTCCATGAGAATCACGGTAGCTTCAATTCCTTCACCATCTCTGGCATCTATCAATACAGTTGTATTCTTCACTTCCACACTCGATAATGTAATCCATGATGGCTTTCCCCATCCAAAATTTGATTCGTAAAACGGAAATCTACACCAACTGCTACAAGTGTAGTTGTCTACGTTATCTCGTTTTATGAGGCTCCCAAACTCTTCAAACATTCCACATATATCATTCCAAGCAATTCCATTACCATAACGTACCTTGAATTCTTCAATACCTTTCTTAAACTTAGAAACCAAGCTTCTCATATCATGATCATCATTATCATCTACTTCACTTTCTTTAGCCTTAGATATCTAGAGTCCTGCAAGGTTTCCAAGTAGCGCTTTCTCTCCCAAGGGCTTACCAACCCTCGGCCCTAATATTTTCCTCATGTTCACGGCACTAGACCACACCGAGGGCCTTAGACAACCCCGCCTCCTCCTTGATGCATCCATTGCACATTTCCAAATGAGGGCCGACACTACTTCAACACGTGTAGGGTTTGGCACGGTGACACTGGCCGCTTTGGACTTGAGAGCAGCAATGCTTGTGGCATCAAACGTAAACCTTCTAGTTAGAATACGATTTTCTACAGAAAATTCGACAACCTCTTGGGGGCTGTTAAGGAAATCAAGCGGTGGAAAGAGAGATGCTGCAACACCAAATTCTTGGGAAAGCTCCACCTGATGATCGTTGGACAAGGAAAGGGCAGTTTCAGCCCAGCTTCTGATGAATGTGCTGAATGTAGACGCATCAGCGACCTTGTGTACCACCATGGCTCCGATTACCAATCCACCACATTCGAATAAGTTGGCTTGGACAAGAAGAAAATGGCCGGTCACTGCTTGTGTGGATGTTACATCACATGGAAGAAATTTCTTTGCCATCACAAGATCTGGCTTTTCAAAAAATTTTGCTAGGGTGTAGTGGACCCGGGCTTCAATAAATTTAGCCCCGCGGTCGTCACAATAGATTGAATCATTCCATTGAAAATGTCCCGCGAAGGGATAGAAGTGAGTTAGAGTTTCAGATAATGATGCTTTTAGAATATTAACATTATCAACCTGCTCACTACAGCTATTGTTGGATGGATAGAAGAGAAGGAGAGGGACATAACTTTGAGGAATACACTGATCAAAAAAAGAGATTTTTGAAGTTTTAAGGTGGTGGGGAGTTGGAGAGGATGGCCTAATTGTTTCCTCATGAATGAGCTCAACTTTTACCTCTGAGGTCATGACACCAGCAGCTGCAACACGTCTTTGGAAGAGCACACAAGCACGGGAAAAGCAAAGAGAAGCTGAAAAAAAAAATATATGGAGAAATGATAGGGATAAAGTATGGAAGTCTCACCCCGCACACGCACATATATATTTCTTAAAAGATAAGGGTTTGCCGGTAGTTGAAAACAAGGGGTCTGTATTGATTCTTGTAGGCCCACTCAGCTTTTCAGAACGATTTGAAGAATAAAATATTTAAGTCTCTACATCCGCTTATAAATTACCTTTACAAATGAGTTATTTAGATTTAGGTGCCTAACACCTCAAACTTATTTCATTTTAGGAAAAGCGGTTGCGATAATGGTTCATGATCTTTATATTAATATTAACTATAATTCATAAAATTTCTAGTAGAAGTTTATGAATTATACCCAAATTTCCTATAACCATCCTCTGTTAAAATTATTAATTTTTTCTATTAAAAAAAAGGATAAAATAGGTTTTTTAAATATATGAATTTTTCATCACTAAAGGTGAAGAGTGCCATTAGTGGTGAATTACTCTAATAAATGGCGTTTCCAAAACATCTTTTACAACTATGTTCATAAAAAAATTCACTAAGATCTTCACCTTTAGTGACAAAAAATGCATATACATGTTCAAACTTTTTCCCTTTTTTTTCTTCCAGAAATTCCAAATTTTTTTTGTTATATTCTTTTAATTTTAATCAATTATTAACTTTGTCTCCTTAAAAATTCTAAAATGTCCATGTTCAAGAAGGAGGTGATTAAGAGGAAGAAGAAGAGGAGAGGTCAAGAAGAAAAGAGCAAGGGATGGTTATTGCACATTCTAGCATAGCTCAAGGACGTGTGATACTAATCATGAAGTATATAAAGAACTATAGCTAATATTGATATAAAATTCAGGGACTAGAGCTAATATTATATTACATATTAATTGGGGAGAAACTAGGAAGCTCCTTGACGAGTTAAATTGCACAATGAACTAGAAGTTAATCGAATTAATTTCATACATCACTAAATCTATTTTATTAATAAAAGTTAAGTGGTATTGGAATAGATGAGATAATAATCATCAAATTTAATGTACGTAAAATTGTATATGTTTTCATTGTAAGGAGATTCAAGGATGAAATCTCTAATATTGTTATACAATTAGGTTGTTTGGTAAGTAAGATTGGAATAGATAAGATTATAATCATCAAATTTAATGTACATATTTTGAATATAAAATGTATATATTTTCATTGTAAAGAGATTTGAGGGATGAATTAATATATATATAATAGAATTTATCCAATTCAGCACCTTAAATAATAGGATTAAAGAACATTAAAAATTGACCAAAAAGAGAAAGGCAAGTGTTCGATGTCAAAACCTATTACAATCAAAACACATATTTTTTTATATGTTATATTTTAAGAATTATTCAATGCAATCTAATCTTGCCTACTAAACAGAACTTAACTAGATGTTTTGGTGGTCTGTTATGAAAAGTAAGCAGATGGAATGACCTCATATTTAAAATTGAGCCAAAGAAAGTCGTTGAGTCAATATGATCAATTTAGACGTTAGATGTTTTGGAGCTGTTATGAAAAGTAAGCAGATGAAACAACATCATATTTAAAATTGAGCCAATGAAAATCTTTAAGTCAATATGGTCAATTTAGACGCTATCTTTTTTGTTGTTGAGTAATTTCAACTTTTTTATTTGTTGAGAGAAAAGGACAGAAAATGATATATTTTTTTTTTCTAAATCATTTGCTACCTTTTTCTTACCACTCATTAAAAAGTCAAAATTATTCAATAATTAAAAAGAGAAAGTCAAAATTGATCATATTGATTTTTTTTATTGGCGGAAAACAAAGCAAGAAGAGAAAATAGAAACAAAAGCAAAAAGAAACACGATAAACTATTCTGAAATAGCACGTGCATATGGAGAATTCAAACTACATTCTCTAGCTCTCTTTTTTGTTGTCGCCTAATTTTGACTTTTCAAAGAGAGAAGAGAAAAAGGCAGCAAAGAAATGTCTAATAATTATTTAACAAAAAAAAAAAAGAAATGTCTAATAATCCATCTGCAGGTTGGACAAAGCTAGCGTATCACTGTATCAGGTTCTTCACGCCTCTCAAATCTTGACACGCTACACATGATCCAACGCAGCCCTTGACAGAGCCTTTTAAAGCAACTCAAAAGAACATGCATATTAATGGCATTCATTCTTCAATTTCTGGTTGGGCCGAGTAAATCTTGTCAAATAAAGTCCGTTTTTATTTTTGATTATTTTCTCGGAATATATACTACACTTTATTTCTTTCATATATGTAAAAATCGATTCAGAAATTAAAAATAAAAATGGGCTAAATTTATACATTTATATATCATGTCAATAATACATATATATGACATAACTCAATCAGAAAGTTTCTTATTATGAAGAATTCTATTTTCGTCTGACAAGATAACCCGAAAGCACAAGATTACCCTTGACACATGTCAGATAAGGGATATTTTCACTTAAAATCCAATAGAAAACCTAAAGTGCACAGTCTTATGAAGGTTCAATATAGTAAACAGAGCCATTAAGAAAGAAAATGATAATAAATACAAGGATCCTATTATGAGAACTAAGGTGCGCAGTAAATCGGAAGTAACTCTCAGCCTAAAGTATGCATGCGCTTTTACGTCAAGACTTGGAGGGTAAGTAAAACCATAAAAACGTGAGTGGACAAAAAGATTTTAAGTTAAAACATGCTTAATGAGCAATAAAATAGTATAACAATTCAGTTTCTGAAATATACATTCATATACAAAAATATCCTAAATCAAGTTATAAATCATGAAAATTCCGGATAAAAAATTCTGATTAAAAGCATCGATCCACAAGATACCAAATATAAACCATGTATAAAATTCATGTTGCCCATATTGCCTTGAAATTTCTTTTTATAAAGCTATATGGACATAAGTATAATAAAAAAAAAATTGTCACCCAAAATTCCCCGGAGTTGCCGTCACCAAGCTGGCTAACTAAAAAATCTCTGAAGACATAGTTTGAACTACCTGGCTGGAAAATATGTGCTACACATAGGCAACCCGCAAGATTTGGTGGAGACACTATGATTCCAGTCCGAAAAGTAATGCCCCCAAGAATTGGTAGAGAAACACTTCGTAGTGCTAGTCCAGAAAAAGGTAATCATCATATATTAGGAGGATAATTGATAGTGGAAAACAGTGTAACAGTAAAGCAAAAATCTTGCTTTTAAATAAACCCTTTACTTAAAATCCAAGTCAAAATATTAAAACCGTGGTCTGAGCCCGAAACACTGTTTCCATTAAAAATTCATAAAAATATGTGTCCAGAACAATAAATCGACTAATTATTGAATAACCATTTGCCTGCATACAACATGCCACAACCTTAGAATAATTATGCAAACCATTTCAAAGCCAGATAACATTATAAATAATTTAAAACAGTTCAATATGCATGCATCATAATTAACAAAACAAATGTCCACTCCCAGTTAATCTGATAGAGGTTAGTCTTGAGCTGTGCACTCTCCTGAAGTTCCTAGAGCGATGTCTCCTGTCTAAAGTAACAATTGAGGGTCATCAACGTTACAAATAGCCTTGTATTCATACCCCTTAATTCTCAAGATAGTACACGCATCCTAAACGTACAAATTGTCACTTTAGACGCCCAAAAACACCCTTAAATGAATTCCAGTCAACCTGAAACCACCATTACTAGATTCAGGATGTTAAGAATTGTTGGAGATGCGTCAATATGCCCCAAAATTTGGGCCCATGCGCCGATACGTGCTGCCACGTGCTGGTGACGTGGGTGCTAACATCATCATCCCTATTGATGTCATCATTGACATAATCACGGATGTCATCATGCTTCTTAAGAGGGTACCTAGCACCGCCAAGCTCTGCCCTGATTTCACCAGAAGCGCCCATTTTTCCCAAAACTTAAAAGCTTCATCTCGCTCAAAACTCAACCAAACCGGATGTTCTAATAATGGAAATCTAACTACTCAACCCCATGAAATAAAATACAAACCCAAATATTGGAAAAAAATTATCTGCATTTTCTGGAATCTTGCTCGAAAGTTTTGGGTTTCCATTCCTTCTTCATTCTTCTTCTTCATTCTTGGCCTTCTCGCATCGTTTTATTTTCAACTCTTGGATGGTTTTTCCCACAAGAGCTCAAGGAACTTGAATATGGCCTTGATTTGATGATTAAACATCCAAAATGAAAGCTTTGTTTGATTTTGTGATTTTTGTGTTGCTCAAGTAGAAGGAGAGAGACGAGGGAGAATGTAAGATAAAATGAAAATATGTGGTGTGGCTACTATGAATAGAAAGGATGGACGATAATGGAACCCTATTCTTTCCCAAAATATATCACCCTCAAAAATGACCAAAATACCCATCAAAGTGCTGTAAATCGTAAAACCCTCAAACGAATCCCAATTCACACATGTTGCTTGTACATGAACTCATGAATCCAAAATCCACACATTAGTCCGAGAAAAATCATCAATAGTGTCCCCAAACTTAAAGTGGTATTTGAGCCCATTAACGACGGCTAAAATTGGTAATTTCTTAAAATAATCTATGAAAAATAAATTAAACAAAAGTTGGGGTCGTAACAACTCACCGCCATAAAGAAATTTTATCCTTGAAATTCATGCAAATCACTGGAAAAACTATGGATAATGGGCTCACAACAATGCCTCGGGCTCCCACGTGGCCTCTTCCATGTTGTTGTTCCTCCACAAAATCTTAACTACGGAAATGACTTTTTGATGCCACACCTTGGCTTTTCAATCCAAGATCCATACAAATTGCTCCTCATAACGCAAATCATCCTTGAGGTCAATGGAATGCTCCCTCAGCATATAAGACTCATAAAAAAGATACTTCTGGACCATCAACACGTGGAAAGCATCGTGAACTCTAGAAATGTATGGGGGCAAAAGAAGTATATAAGCCACAAAACATATCCTTTTTGTAATCTCATAAGCCCAATGTAGTGGCAATTCAACTTCCTTCATCTACCAAAACAAATAATACCCTTCCAAGGTGATAATCTCAAGAATGCCCAATCTCCAATCTCGAACTCAACGTCTCTATGTCAGAAGTCGATAAAGCTTTCCTGATGACTGTCTGTTGCCCTAAGGTTATCAGGGATAACCTTAACCTTTTCCTCTATCCAATCTGCCTACTCAATTGTCATCAACCTCATCTCGCCTGCCTCGGTTACAAGAATAGGTGTCCTACGCTATCACCCATTTAGTGCCTTAACTGTTACTATAGGCAAACTCCATCAATGGAAAATGAGAATCCCAGTTTTGCTTGAGTTATAGCATGCAAGCTGTCATCATATCCTCTAGGGTCTGAATGGTCCGTTCAGACTAGCCATCAGTCTAAGGGAAGAAAGTTGTACTAAAGTGTAATTCTATCCCAAATGACCGTTATAAACTCTACTAGAATCTAAAAGTGAACCTTGGATAACCATCCAAAACTATTAACTTTGGGACCCTATGTAGGCAAATGATCTCGACGATGAATAGATTGGAAAAAATGGTGCATCTTGAAGTCTTCTTGCGCAGGTAAGAAATAGGCTAGCTTTGTAAGTCAATCCATAATCACCCAAACTTCGGTGTGTCCCTTCTGAGTCATAGGAAGTTCAAACACAAAATGTAAGGTATTGTGGTCCCATCTGCACAAGAAATAGGCTGACTTTGTAAGTCAATCCATAATCACCCAAACTTCGTTGTGTCCTTTCTGAGTCATAGAAAGTTTAAACACAAAATGCAAGGTAATGCGGTCCCATTTCCATTCCAGGATAGGAAGTGGCTGCATGGCTCTTATAGGTCTTTGCCTCTCTGCCTTAACTTGTTGGAAAATTAAACACATGCTCACAAACTTAGCTATTTCCCTTTTCATGCTAGCCCACCAATAGTATTCCCTCAGGGTACGATACATTTCGGTTCCCCAAGATATATAAGATATATACACGCTAAACTTTGAGCTTCCTGAAGTGTTTCCTTTTTTGAATCTAGATCCTCAAGCACACCCAATCGCCCTTCCTTGAGAAAATTTGTCTTCCCAGGGCACAAAATTCTGCTTTTCCATAATCTCTACCTTCTACTTGATAATAAATAAAGTAGGATCATGAAGTTGAGCATCAATAATTCGGTCAATTAGGATAGGCCTCACATGGAAACTAGCTAACAAGGCTCTTTGTCACCTAGTCCAAGTACAACAATAGCTATCCAGAGTTCCAACAAGCGAACAATGTGCAAATAAGCCATAGAGCCTATAGATTTCGTACTCAAAGAATCATCTACTATCATTATCTTTCCCTAGTTTATACTCAATGGTATAATCGTAATGCTTGATTAGCTCTAACCACCTATTCTTTCTTAGATTCATGTCCTTCTAAGTAAAAAATAAAATACTTTAATCTTGTGGTCAGTGAAGATCTTGAACGTTTCTCCATAGAGGTAATGTCTCCAAATCTACAGAGCATGCACCACCGCTGTCATCTCTAAGTCATCGGTAGAGTAGTTCAACTGATGGGGTTTCTGTAGTCTAGAAGCATACACTATAACCCTCCCATGCTACATTAAAACATAACATAAACCCTGTAAGGATGCATCCGTGTATACTTCAAACTCCTCACTATCATCAGAAGAGGTCAAGACCAGAGAAAAATTCAATCGCCTTTTCAGCTCTTGAAAACACTATTCATAGTCATCATCCTAGAAAAAAATTAATTCTCTTTCTAGTTAACTAAATTAACAGAGCAGTTAGCGCAAAAAAAAAAAAACCCTCTACGAACTGTTAGTAATAAGCAGCTAACCCTAGGAAGCTCCTAGTCTCAGACATAGTATTTGACAATTCCTAATTTCCGACGGCTTTTGTTTTTGGAGGAACCACATTAATCCCCTCACCTAATATGACATGACCAAGAAAACCAACACTAGTTAACCAAAACTCACACTTACTGAACTTAACATATAATTGTCTCTTCCTTTGTGTATACATTACCAATCTCACGTGTTTCTCATGCGCCTTTGCAATCTTTGAATACACCAGGATATCAATGATGAAACAATCACAAATTGGTCCAAATATATTTTAAGCACCATGTCATCATATTCATGAATGTAATTATTGTACTAGTTCATCCAAAAAGAATAACTAAAAACTTGTAGTGACTATAGCGGGTCCAAAAAGCTGTCTTAGGAATGTCATTTTCCTTAATCCTTAACTGATAATATCTGAACCTTAAGTCAATCTTCAAAAGGTACTTAGCCCCTCTCAGCTGGTCATACAAGTCATCAATACGCCACAAAGGATACTTGTTTCGCACTGTCACCCTATTCAACTACTAATAATCGATGCACAGTCTCGAAGTACTACCCTTTTTCCTCACTAGGTCGGATAAAATTCATATCTACCAACTCTTGTAACTAAACTTTAAGTTTCCTCAACTTTGTCGATGTTGTCCGATATAGTGCCTGTGATATGGGTCGGGTGCCTAAAAGGAGTTCAATGGTAAACTCAATCACTCTGTGAAGTGGTAATCGAATTAGGTCATCTGGAAACACATCAGGAAACTGACTCCTAACTAGTATGTTCATCACTCTCACTGGAGCATCCCGAGTCTCCAGTACATAAGCCAAATAACTCTTATACCTTTTCCTCAACAATTTCTCTGTTGCTAGTCCCTGAAAGACAACCCTCTTCTTGAAACACTTGATAAACACATGAAGGGTAGTCAACCAGTTTATCCCCAAGATCATGTAAAACTCAGAAAAATATCCAAGGGAATCAAACCAGCCTCTAGGCTATAGCCCTCCAACCAAACTGGACATCCTTGAATCATTATGTTTGTTACAAATATTCGCATACCAATACCTATGTTATAATCCATCGGTGACAACTTTCAGTTGGCCAACAATGCAAAATATGGGGAAAGAATGAATTTGTGTGTAACGACCCGTTTCGAATTTCGGGATTAGTTAGTACCTAATTAAGGATTAACATAACTAATTGGGGATTAGTCGAGAGATTTCGGAATGACGACGTAAAATGACCATTTTGCCCCTATAATTAGGTAAAATGATTTGATCCGTGAGAACCTATGCATGAGGACCGAGGACTATTACATAGATTGAGTCGATACGAGTTCGTAGACAAGCAGCACGTCAAATTCAGACGTTCGACGAAAAGGTTACAGGTCACAAACGGTTTTGGGTACTATTTACGGTGGCACATTTTACGAGGTAGAGTTTTCAATTTTTCTTTAGTGTGGGTCCAGATATTTCTATCAGGCCTAATGGATGAGTGACAAGTGTCACTCATCTATTACTCCCTAAGCATACATACATGCATACCATCGCCCTTCTATATCATTTTCCTCATTTGACCCAAACCGACAACCCCATAAACCCACAACCCCAATCCTTCGACCTCACATATGCTGGACTGAGAGAGAGTGACAGAGGATAGCTAAGTGATCGAGCGACGGAAAGGAGGCAGTAGAACCGCCGTAGACGGCCGAGGAAAGGTAACCCGAAACGGTTTTTAAAGTTTTAAAATTGGGTTTTTAATTTTGGACGTTTAAGGTGGCTTTCGTTGATTGAGTTGTGTTATTGGTGGTTGTACGAGTTGCTGAGGATTGAAATCCAAGGCTGTGGACGGTGTAGCAGCTCAGGCAGGGAGCTGGAGATTGGGTCGTCACTGTTCATCCATAAACAGGTGAGTTTTCGATAGATTTTCTTAGTTTTGATTAGGGGGATCTGTCCCTGGGGATTGGACGATCGTTTAGGAATAAACATGATCGATTTTGGTCAAGAAATGGGGATTTGGGAGCCGGGTCAGGTCGAGGGTCTGAGCGACCCAATTCCAGCTATTCGGGTTTGACCCGTTGTGAGGATGAAGATGATGACATCATCATGTGTCAATTGTAAGGTGACGTGGCCCAATCCCAGGTCGACACGTGTCATGATGTAAGTGCCCAGTTAGCCTGACATGTCAGTGACATGGACCAATCAGATGGTGCCACGTGTCACTAACATGTCAGACAAGGTCTGACACGTGCCAAATTGATAGGTGTCAGGGATGACGTCATGCTGACGTTGACCATTGACGTAAGCGTTGATTTTGCTGATGTCAGCAACGTTGACTTTGGCCTGCATTGACTGTACATTGACTATGCGCGTGGGGACGCGTGAGCGAAAATTTAAGATGGGACCGGGTCATTTTAAAGGTTTCAACAATCCGGATCCAATGGGGGTGGTTTCGGATCGATCGGAGATCGTTAGGTTGGTCAAATTGAGGTTTTTCACCTCAGGAAACCTGCCCGGGACTTGTCTAGGTTGGTAGTAACCCTTGAACTGATTAATGTACTAATTTCGAATTTGGAAATACAGAATCGGGCATGAGACCCATTTGATTTGGAAACTATCGGACTAGGAGTCCATTTGATTTAATGAGATATCGGGCTGGAGGCCCATTTGGTTTACGAAATCGGGCTTGAGGCCCAGTTGAGTATGATATCGGGCATGAGTCCCTTTTGTGGTTTATAAATGTGCTTTCGGGTTCGGAGACCCTAAAATGGTTTTGGATTTGAGTACTTGGATTTCTGGATTTGTGATGGTTTTATGGAAATTCCGGGCATGGCCTCTTTGAAAGGTTTGAAAGGTTTTGAATTGATTTTATAAAATGTTTTCCATGTACCATCCTTATATGAGGACATGTGGATGGTCTTCTCTAAATGTCTAGGACATTGGGGAAGTCACGGCGCATTGCCTGCGAGGGGTCATTGCACGGATCGACCGAACCGTATAATGACTCAGGATCTAGACAGTAAGGATCAGAACTGGCATAATTTGCATGGTCGATAAGGGTATGCTCTCTTAAAATGACCAAGCTCCCTACAAAAGAAATACCATCAGAACTGGCCTTAGCCAAGTAGCTACTTTGTCTGCCATTCCACTAAATCGAGGCCCCACTAGACTAGCTTGAAGATTAGGGTCTCATGGTAGCACCCTGCTGCCTAGCACCACTGCTCCCCGTACCTGAGGAGTTGCCACAAGAAGACCCAGAGCTATATTTTTCCACCTTCGGAGCTTACTAGACTGACTGTAAAAGGCTGATACTCGTGACGTCATTCAGAACCACCAAACAGTTGTCTAGGTGGCAAACTCAATTCAACTTTTGTTGTACTATCTGACATCTCTTGTAGGGTAACAAATGGTCCCACAACTACAACAACCTGAATATCATCTCTTAAAATAAGTCGGAAGCAATGACACTTATTTACCTCACTCGCAACCATTATTGTTGCAAAATTGGAAAAATCGACAAACCGCTGCTCATATTGCGCACCTGTCATATAACCCTACTATAGCTACAAAAACTCTATGTCAGGGCCCACCCCTAATCCCCCGGGATTAAGGGCTAAACCCCGCTCCCGTCTAACTTACTCATGACACAAGGGCCAAACAAACATCTAACCTCCGTGTGATACGTAAGTCGGACAAGGAAGTTCCAATTCGACTACCTCAACAACTTTCGAACTTCCCAGAGTGCGCAGAGTCTACTGTGGATTGTATGTGTGATGTCTCCATCTCTCTCGACCAACAACCCGCACTGCAGCAACCTGGAGGGTATCGAAAACACGAAAAGACTGTGAGTGGACACAAATAAAGTTTTAAGTTCAAAAACAGTTATCATAAAACACATACATTTATACCCTCCGTTTTAAAAACCAATGCATGCATATCAATTTCATATCATAAACCATGTACGAAAAACCAAACACATTTGCCTTTGTCCAGATCCCGGGCCTCCGCCCAAAACCATCAAAAACCTTTTCATCCGGACCACTGCCCAAAAATCTCAGAAAACCATTATCATCAATTCTCAGTGAAATCCAAAACATATTTGAAACCACGTTTTCATCCATCGAACCTGCTGGATCTATCCGAGTCTTTAAACTCCCCAGTCTTTAAACTCAATCCAGGCCTCAATAATATCCGAGTCTTTAAACTCCCGAGTCTTTAAACTCAATAGGCCTACGGGGGAAATATCAATATATCCGAGTCTTTAAACTCCCGAGTCTTTAAACTCAATCCGAGCCCGTCCCCCGTCAAATATAATCCGGGTCTTTAACCCCAATAACCAGATCCAGAAAATCCAATCCAAAACCATTTAAAATCATTTTCCATTTCTAGATCCAAATTCGAATCCGAAACCACTGGCCCGAAGCCCTTCCAGCATCCAGAACTGTCATTCCGAATCCAATCTCCACTTTTCCACTTGTCCCAATCCAGCTGCACCAAACCCAAAGTGAAAAAGACCAAAATGCCCTTCTTTTTAAATCCAAAATTACCATTTTGTCCTTACTGTTTTAGACCCATAACTTGCACATCCTAACTCCGATGAACACGTGCCGCCTGTCGTTGAACTCAGCACGACGAGCTCTACCTAACTGTCCTAGGTCAACGTGTTAAAACCCGATCATATGAAAAGTCAACTTTTCTCCCTATTTTAACCAAATTACGGTAATGCCCTCAACCTTCCGAACATCATAACTTCCTCCTCGAATGTCGGAATCGGGCATGCCACCTGTCTACGGATTCGTGACATCCTAAACTACGGCACGGTCATCGGTCAATACTTAATTGACCGCCCGAACTAAAAGTCAACTTTTTACCCAACCTAGGGGCAAAATCGTCATTCTACGCTAAAGTCCAAAAGTATCCAACTAATCACCATCAAAATCCTAATTTCTAGGACGGGTCGTTACAACCTACCCTCTTTAAAAGAATTTCGTCCCTGAAATTCCACAGCTCGTTCCTAACACCTGAGTCTCCTACCCGGTGATCAACACTGGTGCAACAACAACGACTTCTAGGTTTCCGATCTATCATCTCCACCTTGGGTATTTCACAACACCCCCAACTACCAGTTCACCACTCCGAACCCTCTCTTAGTACGACTAGAGCTTCATGATATAGAATACCCAATGGAATTCATAGAATACATCCTCACGCACTAGCACCTCACCTTCCGGAAACTTAACTCAAATCCGAACCCAGACACAATCTAGTCCAAAAAGGAATCCTACCTACAGGCTTTGATAGGACCCGTCCCAACTGGACCTTGATAACTGTGCTCGGTCCTGCTCCCGTCTGACAAGTCAACTGAAGTCCCAAAACTATCCTTCAGCACCTATCAGATAAGGGATAACTGCGCTGATTCCGCTCATGCCTCCGCCTCGTAATTATCCCCGAACGTTGTGCCACGGCTTGGAGGGTCATCAAAACAAAAAAAAAGTGTGAGTGGACAAAAATATATTCGTTAAAACACATTTTAAAAGACATCATTTACCCCCCCAGTTTATCAAACCTGCATGCATAGGGGAAAACACATGAACAACAATCACCGGCCTTCCAGCCGAAGTACATATGAAAACATAATCACCTGGCCACACAGACCAGAAACTTGTACTCAATACCAGTACGTAATCACAAGCAATCAATCAAACAATCCATCAAGCAATCTGCACTATTCACAAGTGCACAAACCATCACATAATCATAACCGCACTACGCGTAGGCCATAACCCCGAGCATTAGCCGTCTGGGAACACCCCGAGCTTCGGCTATCTGGGAATACATATCACCCCGAGTATCAGCCGTCTGGGAACACCCCTAGCTTCGGCTGCTTGGGACCAATCACAATCATATCCCCGAGCTTCGGTCGTCTGGGGACACCCCTAGCTTCGACCGTCTGGGCACTCACAATCACAATGAAAATCATCCCGGGATCATATCCCAAAACATCTCAATCAAATCATTGACTTCAAACCAAGTCAAAATCATTCCCAACCGGGACTCAAGCCCAAATTTCACTTATACGTAAATCCGTAAAATCATATCGAAAACATTGTAATAATCCAGAAATCATCTTTGACTTATCAATTCATCAAAATATCCATTTTGAAACCATTTTTACTCCGGTTCTAGCCCAAAATATCATTTTTGCATTTCTCGTAAAACGTGCCCGAAAGACCGATTAAAATAATCATTAAATCACACATAATCATGCCACATCATCAAGACATCAATGCAAGTCAAATCATGCAGTTAATCATGTAAAATATTTAACTATGCATGCATCATGGTTTATAAAACAAACGTCCACTCACACACCGTGCAACTCGCTCGCTTCCCGAGCTACACGCAGTTCCGTAATTTCCGACACTTCCCAGGAATCCCGAATCCTGTCCAAAATCATTCCTCAGGGTCACTAGGGACCTAATTATCATCATATTAATTTATCATAATTTTTTGGGAATTTAATATTAATTAAATACGTAACATAAACCTTCGGACCCTCGAAACATTATCGAGACGTTGTCCGATCGACTCGCAACCAAAACCAAAAATGTTCGTTACATTAAATATGACAAGTTTCATGTTGAACTCACCTCGGGATTCTCCCTCACGCGCCCCCACGCGCCGCCGTGAGTGGCTGCGCGTGGGTGCCACGCGCCTGCTACAGTACCCGTGAACAATCTCCTTCCTCACCTGTTTACCTGGTAAACGGAGCCTTCGACCCACATGCTAACCCGACTCCATTTCCATCAATTCGACATCGAATTCTACAATTCAATCGTCTGTTAGCATCATTGTAGACTGAATTAGGGTTCTATGAAGTCAATAACATCAAACCTTACCTGAATCCACACGATTCGAGTTTGAACATCGAAGCATAGCCAGTTATTGTTCATCATCCAATCGTTATCATTTATCCATGTTTTCCTTCAATTGATGCATCAGGAAGTATCATGGAGTTCTAATAAACATATTTCCATGATCAATTTCACGGTTCCATGGCATCAATTCCACGACTCAATCCTCAAAGTTCTTTTCTGTCACTCAGTCTGTTCAGAGCCCAAACAGCGTCAATTTTCTTCCTTTTTAATCTGGTTCCACTTGCCTTGAGCCCAAGAACCTTAATCCAAGATCAATTTGATCAAATGGTAACTGATGTGAAAAACCCGAAATCGAGAGGTGAGAAGAGTTATGAATTCGAGCCCAAATGCTTGGTTTTCGTTCCTCTTTGTTTTGTTTCTTAATCTCTCCTGCAACCTCTCTCAAAAACCCTCAATTACTCGAGCATGGAGAGATGTTGCCTGCTTCAATTTTGAATGTTTCTCCCCTCTGTATATGATCAAGGTATACAGGTGTATATACACCAACACGTATTTGCAGACATCCTCATCACTCTTTTGCCACTAATTCTCATCTAATGGTGACAGATGTCACCTAAATACAAATCCTTAGCCCATTTAGATGAATCAGCAATTTAAACCATATCTTGCACCGTTTAATTAAAATTACTATTTTACCCCTACTTGGAAAGATTACCAAAATGCCCCTCATAGTTCTAGACCCATAACTTTGTCGTTCGGACTCCGATTGACGTATGCCGCCTGTCTATGGATTCAGCCTCCCGAGACCTATCCAACGGTACTTTCGGAAAGTCCAAACAATGTCCCGATCAAAAAGTCAACAAATGGCCCATGTTGACCAATTTACCAAATTACCCTCAAACTTCCGCACGTCATAACTTTTTCCTCGAATGTCAGAATCGGGCGTGCTACCTGTCTGTGAACTCGTGACGTCCCAAACTACGTCACAGTCATCGATCAAAGTCCGTTGATCGCTCGAATAAAAAGTCAACCGTTCGCCCAATTCCAAGGTTAAAATCGTCCTTTTCCTCAAATTTTCCAAATTTTTCCTTTTGCAAATTTCCGGGGCGTTACAAGCTTACTACCTAACAACTCCGACCACCTTGTCGGGATAACCAACAAAGTCCTAAAAACCATCCTAGATTGTGGGTTCTCTTCAATAATCTCATATCGATCAGTTATAGTCACTCCTCAGTAACAACCCTCTCAGCCGTCACTCACCAAACACTCACTACCTCGGCTGCACCTAGCAGCACCATCTCCCAGCTGGCTGTAAGTCGGCCCAAACCACAAGGACTACGATACCACAAATCACGGTTTCCCTCAAATACGTCTCACTACCCCCGGGGTTCCTCAAATCATTCCCGTCACCCCGGTTATCCAAACCTACACGTACCACGGGTTCACTATAAACTTAGTACTCGGGTCGTCACACCCGACTAAGATCATCACTAGGGACCCTGCCATCAGGGCATCCGGCTACTCGTAGCCGCACAATTCCAACTCAACCCAACTGGCTAAAGATCACCATTTCCATCTGATCAACACCCAGATGCCATCCGGCCCATCCGGCCACCAACAATCGGCCTCCTTGGCCTATATATCTTACTAACTCAACGAGCTACTCTCAGGCCCCTAAGCCCGACCAACCTACTCATCCGTAGCTCACCGGCTACATCTAGGTTATTTCTACTAGTATACTCCAACTCTATGATCCATCCATCAAGTAAAACCAGGGCCAACACACTAACCATACCGGCCCTAAGCCGATGTACGTCACACTTCGTACCGCGTATCGAGCGACTAACACCCTAAATCGCTATTATCTACCACCTCAACCGTACTCTCACTATCGTATCCAGGTTGCTGACGGGCTGTTCCGCGTCGAGACATCACATCCACAGTAGCATCACACCACCCAAGTCGATGAACCAACGACTCTGGCAACCAAACCTCACACAGAACACTCAAAACCTAGCTTTGATACCAATTGTCAGGGCCCACCCCTAATCCCCCGGGATTAAGGGCTAAAGCCCGCTCCCGTCTAACTTACGCATGACACAAGGGCTAAACAAACATCTAACCTCTGTATGATACGTAAGTCGGACAAGGGAGTTCCAATTCGACTACCTCAACAACTTTCGAACTTCCCAGAGTGCGCAGAGTCTACTGTGGATTGTACGTGTGATGTCTCCATCTCTCTCGACCAACAGCCCGCACTGCAGCAACCTGGAGGGTATCGTAAACACGAAAAGACTGTGAGTGGACACAAATAAAGTTTTAAGTTCAAAAACAGTTATCATAAAACACATACATTTATACCCTCCGTTTTAAAAACCAATGCATGCATATCAATTTCATATCATAAACCATGTATGAAAAACCAAACACATTTGCCTTTTTCCAGATCCCGGGCCTCCGCCCAAAACCATCAAAAACCTTTTCATCCGGACCACTGCCCAAAAATCTCAGAAAACCATTATCATCAATTCTCAGTGAAATCCAAAACATATTTGAAACCACGTTTTCATCCATCGAACCTGCTGGATCTATCCGAGTCTTTAAACTCCTCAGTCTTTAAACTCAATCCAGGCCTCAATAATATCCGAGTCTTTAAACTCCAGAGTCTTTAAACTCAATAGGCCTACGGGGGAAATATCAATATATCCGAGTCTTTAAACTCCCGAGTCTTTAAACTCAATCCGGGCCCGTCCCCCGTCAAATATAATCCGGGTTTTTAAACCCAATAACCAGATCCAGAAAATCCAATCCAAAACCATTTAAAACCATTTTCCATTTCCAGATCCAAATTCGAATCCGAAACCACTGGCCCGAAGCCCTTCCGGCATCCAGAGCCGTCATTCCGAATCGAAATCCAGAACTCATATTCATCTCCTTTCCAAATCCGAGTCCGCAACCATCATTCCGTAAGCTGGCATCCAGAATAATCATTCCGAACCCAAACCCGGAATCCACTTCAAGTCCCGAATCGAATCCCGAATCGTCATCCAGAATTCCGATTCCAAAATCCGAAATCACATTTCCGAAAACCACTTTTAAACTGGACTTCAAGCCCGAAATCCCTTTCCGAAATCCCTTTCCGAAATCAAAACATAAAGCAGGGTCAAATCACGATATTTATCAAAACCTCTTAAAACGTGAAAAATAGTCATTTTCTCAAAAAACGTGCAAATACCGTAAAACCATCACAATCTTAATTCCAATCATAGAATCAAGTATAAGAAACATATAAAAACATATATGCATGCATCAAGAGTTAGAAAGCAAAGTCCACTCACAGACCATTCCGTCGTCGCCTCGATAAGCGCGTACTTACGCCGTTCCCGGCCATTCCGCTACCCTCAGCTTTCCCGAACCTGTCCAAAGTTCATAACGAGGTTACTAACTACTTCACAAAAGTCCCACTCAAATCCCATAACTTTCCTGAACTTCTAAGTGTACTTTAAATGGGAACCTAGACCTGCGACCCCGCCGAACTAACCCGGAACAACGTCCGAATAACCCGAAACCTATTCCATTGGATTCGTTATGACATTTAGAACAAACACTCAGTTGGACTCTTCACCGGAAAGAGCCGTACGCGCCCCCACGCGCCGCCCAAAGTGGCTGCGCGTGGGCTTCACGCTCCTGCACCAGTGCACTGTTCATCATCGTCTTCAATGGGTGAACCGGTCTGAACCGGCCCACCCGGTTCTCTGCAATTCCTCCATGATTTTCCACCATTTCAATCCCATCAGTTTCGTCCAGTTCCCAGCAATCATTCCCCGTCCTAAAATCTAGAAATCAAAGCCCTAAACTCATCGTCTTCAACCTCGAAACAATACTGCCCGATACCCCTGTTTCGGGTTCAGGCCACCCAGACATTCCCCTGTCACGGCAACCACCCTAGACGACTCCTAGGACCCTCCTGAGTCTCACACCACTCACCAAAGCTCTCGACTCTAACCCAAAAGCCAAGACTTTCAAAATGAACAAAACGGGAAAAACATGGGATTTAAGCTTACCTTCGATTCATCCTCCGCCGTCCGCACCGCCGTGTACCACGGTGTCCACTGAGTCCCCTGCAGTCGTCCTAACTCCTTCTCAGCTTGGATTGAACCAACACACGGCACAACCACCACCAAGTCCCACGACCTTCTCTGTTTTCCCTGAAAATCGAACTCACACCCTCGTTCTTCCTTGCACGATTTCACTTCCAAAACCCAGTCACCAGCTTCTCTTCTTCTCTCTGTCACTCTCACCACTCACAAAAACCTCATACACTCACTGAATCGATCACAAGCTTCAATGCCTCACCTCTCTGTTTTCTATTTCTCAAACCAAAATGCACGGTTGAAAGCAACCAAGTTATACCTGTGTCCATTGTAACCACCTAGAACCCTCTAGGTCTCTTCCACGTGTCACAATCTCCTCAAGCCTCACACAAAAATCTCAATCTCCCCTGTCCACTTGTCCCAATCCGGCTGCACCAAACCCAAAGTGAAAAAGACCAAAATGACCTTCTTTTTAAATCAAAAATTACCATTTTGCCCTTACCGTTTTAGACCCATAACTTGCACATCCTAACTCCGATGAACACGTGCCGCCTATCGTTGAACTCAGGACGATGAGCCCTACCTAACTTTCCTAGGTCAACGTGTTAAAACCCGATCATATGAAAAGTCAACTTTTTTTCCCTATTTTAACTAAATTACGGTAATGCCCTCAATCTTCCGAACATCATAACTTCCTCCTCGGATGTCGGAATCGGGCGTGCCACCTGTCTACGGATTCGTGACATCCTAAACTACGTCACGGTCATCGATAATTACCCAATTGACCGCCCAAACTAAAAGTCAACTTTTTACCCAACCTAGGGGCAAAATCGTCATTCTACGCTAAAGTCCAAAAATATCCAACTAATCACCGTCTAAATCCTAATTTCTGGGACGGGTCGTTACACTCTACTTCATTGGCCTCTCTTTAGGAGTGAGGGTAATGTTGCCCCATAAAATGTTCCATGAATGTCTCCTAGCTTTTCCGCCTCAGTTCCTGCCACTAGCGACATAAAACGTTGCCCAGAAGAAAAGTAGGCATCGGTACCATCCACTCCAAAATGCACCATTTCATGTCAAAGATCCCTTCCAGCTTAAAAATCCACGCGTGCACCCCCACTGGGTCTATCGTACCCATGAATGTCGTGGCTCCTAACCTTTAGGCCTGCTCTACCTCTGAATCCCTGTGGTCCTCTTGCCCTGTAGTACAACATCGAGGGCATGGATTAACTATTCCTGGGTTGGTGCCCAAGGTAGCTCTTTATCTAGATTGTGGGTACTCCTTGAGGTCTCTGCCTCGTATATGTTTCCAGACCTTTCACTAGGGCCGAATTGTGGAGGTATCATAATAAAGAAGAACTCAATTAGTACCACAAATATCCTTCACTACCAGTGTGTAGCCAGCATAAACTAAATCGAGTGCTCTGATACTAAATTAACAGAGCTGAACCCAAAAATTCAATAAAAAAACTTGAAAGTCCTGCTCTCGTCTGACAAAATAACCCAAAAATCCAAGATTACCCTTGGCACATGTCAGATAAGGGATAATTTCACTCAAAATCCAACCGATATTCCAAAGTGCACAATCTTACAAAGGTTCAAATTAGTAAACACATCTACTAGGAAAATAAAGTGACAATAAATACAAGGGCCCTACTTTGAGGATCAAGGTGTGCAACAAATCGGAAGTAAGCCTCAGTCCAAAATATACCCTCGTTCTTGCGTCACGGTTTGGAGGGTAAGTAAAACCATGAAAATGAGTGGATAAAAACATTCAATTTAAAACAGACTTAATGGTCAATGAAATAATATAACCCTCTATTTTCTAAAACATACATGTATGTATGAAAATATTCAAAATCAATCTATAAATCATGAGGATTCTAGATATAAAATTAAAACTAAAACTGTGGCCTACATTTTCTTGAAATATCTTTTTATTAAACTATCTAGAAAACCTAGACACAAAGATTAAAAAATTGACATCAACTAATCTTAGAATTCCACCAAGTCTATGTCACCTAGCTGGCTAACTGGAAATCCCCCGAGTTGTAGTCGCAAGCTACCTAACTGAAAAATCTACACTATGTGTAGGTTATCCCCAGGATCTAGTGGAGACACACTCCATGATGTTAGTCCGAAAAGTAATGCATGCATGATATATTAGAGGCACATTCCATGGTGCTAGTCTTAAAAAGGGCAATCACTTAATGTTGCGAGGATAGTCGATAGTGGAAAACAGTGCAATAGTAGAGTCAAGAACTTTCCTTTATATAAACCCTTGACCCAAAATCCAGGTCAAAACATTAAAATCAGGTTCTCATCTGCAAAAACTATTTCTACGAAAAATCCATAGCCACATATGTTTGAAACAATAAACCGAATAATTATTCTGAAATGATTAGTCCGCAGACAATATGCAACAATGATTGAATCATTATTCAAAAAATTTCAAAGCTGGATAATATCATAAATCATTTAAAATATTTCAATATGCATGCGTCGTGGTTAACAAAATATATGTCCACTCACAATTAGTTTGATAGTGCTTAGTATTGAGACGTGCACACACCTGAGTTCATCGGAGCGGTATCACTTGTCAAAAGAAACAATCGAGGTCACCTGACACGACCTACCCCCAATCCCCCAGGATTAAGGGCTAAGCCATGCTCCCGTCTAACTTACGTACGACATGAAGGCTAAACCGATGTCCAACCTCCATGTAACACGTAATCCGGATAAGGGATTCCTAATCGAACCATCTAAAATTTTTCCGACTTCCCAGAGCGCGCAGAATCTTCTGTGGATTGCGTGTGTGATTTCTCCGTCTCTCTAACAACAGCCTGCACCGCATCAAACCTGGAGGGTATCGAAAACACAAAAGACTGTGAGTGGACAAAAATAAATGATAAGTTTAGAAAACAGTTTATTAGAAAGACATTTATACGCTCCATTTAAAAACCAATGCATGCATATTAAACTATTTCACAAAGCCATTCTATATTCAAGTTATTCAAAACCATTTAAGAAAACCGAACTCATTTTCTTTTTCTCCAATCCCGGGCCTCAGCCCAAAACCATCAAAATCCATATCATCTGGGTCATAGCCCAAAACATCAGAAAACCATTATTCAAAACCTTCATTATTGAAAATCATCAAGTTATCATCGAAATCCAAAACACATTTGAAATCCATTTCGACCAATCGAACCTGCTGGATCTATCCGAGTCTTTAAACTCAATAGTAATCCGAGTCTTTAAACTGAATCTAGGCCTCAATATAATCCGAGTCTTTAAAGTCCCGAGTCTTTAAACTCAATAGGCCCACGGGAAAAATCATAATATCTGAGTCTTTAAACTCCCGAGTCTTTAAACTTAATCCGAGTCTTTAAACCCAATCCAGGCCCTCCCCTTCATGTATCATATCCGGGTCTTTAAACCCAATAACCAGATCCAACAAATCCAATCCAAAAACCATTTTAAAACCATTTCCAAATCCATGTCAAAATCCGAATTCGAAATCACCATTTCGAATCCCAAGTCGAATCCGAAATCATCATCCCGAATCCAAAATCCAGAATTTGGAAATCATATCCATAATCCATTTCCAAACCCGAATCCGAAACCATCATTCTGTAAGTTGGCATCTAGAATAATCATTCCGAACTCAAGTCAAGAAATTCACTTTTCAAGTTCCAAAACTAAATCAGAAATCATATTTCCGAAATCCGATCCCAAAACCCAAAATCACGTTTATCGAAGTCCCTTTAATGAACCGGGCCTCAAGCGCGAAATCACTTTTCCAAAATCCATTATAATTCATTAAAATCAAATCATATGTCAAATCCCAAAATCAAATCATCAAACCATAGCAGAAAACCATATCTCGTTAAACGTGCAAATACGTAATTATCTCGAAATACGTGCAAAATCGTAAATCATCAAGATCATATCATAAACATATAAATAACGTATAGAAAATATATAAAAACATGAATGCATGCAACAAGAGTTAGAAAGCAAAGTCCACTCACAGACCGTTTACGTCGTTGCCTCGATACGCGTGCACTTACGTCGTTCCCGGCTAATCCACTATCACCGGCTTTCCCGAACCTGTCCAAATCTCATAATAAGGTCACTAACTACTTCAAAATGTTCCTACTAAAGCCCCGTAATTTTTCCGAATTTTTAACTATTTTTAAACGAGTCCTAAAACCTTCGGACATCCCAAAACCTATCGAAACAATGTCCGATCGACTCGAAACTAGTCCCAAAATGTTCGTTACATTGAATACTTGAAAAGTTATGTTGGAAGCTTCCTCAAAAGGTGTGCAACGCGCTACCCAAAGGGGTTGCGAGTGGGCCTCACGCGCGGCACTGTTCATCTTCTCCTACCTTGAGACAGACTCGGTCCAGACCGGTTCAAACCGGCCGGTTCAACTAGACCGGCGCTCACGGTTTTCCATTATTATCTGGTTCGTTTTTAGTCCTTTTTAGTCCATTAGATTCGTCCCAAAACATACCATTGATTTAGCCAATAAAAACGTGAATTTATGGCCGATTTATTACCTTCCAAATCGGCATACGATCAGACTTTTATCCAACGTCGAGTTCCTACCTTCCCGGCCACCATTCCTCTTACTTCCAAGCTTATTAGCTTTGTCTTGACCTCCAAAACAAGTTCCAATAACCCATACATATCAATAATCACGAAAATAAACTTCACCATTTTTGAATCCAAACAAAGGTTTCTTTGGAACTCACCTTATCTTCCATTTTTAGGCCTTAAAACCAGGCTCAAAGGCTTCCTGACGATCTCAAAAACATGACCCAATTAATCAATTCGATCTTTAACCCATAAATTCAACTTCCCCTTGTTCAAACACAAACAGTGGACTTCTCGGGTTTCGTCAGCTACCACCGCCGTCCTCTGTCGTCGTGCCTCGTCGTGGCCACCAGTCGTCTCCGCACAACCTCCCTTCCATCTTTCCTTCACACCCCAACTACATTTGATCAGGTTTGAGAGGGTTGGGTTCTCACGAACATCTCTGTCTCTGAGGGTTGGGTTCTCACGAACATCTCTGTCTCTGTTTTTTGTATTTTCATTCCAAACCATCGTCCACAATTATCATTCCCATTTTAAACATAATTGAGACGGTGGGGGAGACTTCTATGACCTTCCAGTGAGGGAAAAGTGTCCCAAATCTGGTGGGTCACCATCCCTAGGCAGCCACATAGCCAATTTTAACTGGGCACAAATCCTAATGCAACCAAAAGACCAGAATGTCCCCAAATGAAAATTTTCCATTTTGCCCTTAGTAGTTGTAGACCAAAATCCGAATCTACCGACGTCCGATAATAGCGTGCGCCTGTCCTTATACTCAGGGGATCGAGACCTACCTAACAGTCCTCGAAATACATGAAAATAACTTGTCGTACAAAAAGTCAACCATTTGCACCTTTTCAACTAAACTACCAAATAACCCTCAAACTTCCCAACGTCATAACTTCCTCCTCGGATGTCGAAATCAGACGTCCTACCTGTCTATGAACTCGTGACGTCCCGACCTACGTCACAGTCATCAGCCAAAGTCCATTTGACCACCCCAAACAAAAATTCAACCGTTCGCCCAATTCTAGGGGAAAACCGTCATTTCGCACCGTCCGTTCGAAATCACCCAACTAATCACCGATTAACTTCACTAATCCGCCATTAACCACTAATCAAATCCTGGTTTCCTGGATGAGTCGTTACAATCTCCCCCCTTAAAGAATTTCGTCCCCGAAATTTCGCATCTCGTACTTCCGTAACTAACTAGGGGAAATCCAACTGATCTCATACCAGGTCTTCTACCTGGTATCCGTCACCTGCCAATCCAACTTATCCTGATAGTTCCCAAACGGTCACCCTCACTCGGCCAAGCGAACCAACTCAACCGACTTTCGGTCCATCTGACAATCATCTCATTCTCACCGAGGTCAACACATTCCAACTCGTACCCGAGATACCAGCCGAGACTCACGGCTCATCTAACAGTAGGTATGCCACAACACCACTGCTACCAGTCTCATCATCCTTGATCCGTCTCGAGTCATGCGTACCGCGTACCAACGTCCCAGTCAATTGTGCGAGTCTGCCGTTAGCAGGCACGAATCTCACCTCTCAAACCAATTCGCAAGACGACGTCTACCTACGTCAGTATTCCTATTCACCAAGATCCATTCAACGGTCTATACTACTTCCATCAGCGATCTGCACCGACCTCATGAAAGTCACAACACACTCGCTCACACTATTAACTCAACAAATCATCTCACCGGTGGTTCCATTAACCACCAACACTGTCAACCTGTGGAAACTTCATCCACGTCCTACACCAGCTGTCTGCAACTGGACCCTATCACATACCTGTTTAACCATGATCATACATCTCAATGTCAGAGTCCCACCAGCCACTCATGGCTCTGATCCTCCAGCTCACATCAATACTGACTCCTACCAACCAGTCAGATCATATCGAAACTGTTCCGATTCACCAAGGCAAGCAACAACCTGCCTCGGCACCAAGCCGATCACCAAAACCTCTACCAGCACATCACGATGCACGTCCAATCGCATCGGAATGGTTCCAATCCTTGAATAACCAGTATGCACATATTCCAAGTACATGCACCAAACACACGCAACAACAACCCTACAAACTTGAATGAAACAAAGATATTTTAAAATACCTCAAACACAGCTCGTAGAGTACATCCGCAGGTACTTCCAACGGCATCCTACGGTAAGTCTACCAATCAACCACATGGGTATCAGCCGAGCTCTACTATACCCAAAGTCCATCCAATAACACCATAGTGTACCTGTCACCCTCACAGTGTATCTCCAGGGCACACAAACTTCCTCGTAACTCTACTGATTACTACCTTCCTACAGGCCAAACACGCTTCACTTTTGCAGTCTGTCGGTCCAATCCTATCACTAAGCTGAACTACAAGTCTTCCGGGGAAGTCCAAATCAAGTCCCTTCCAAGTCTTTCGGTCTCCTGGGTCTCCCGACCAATAACAAATCCAATCACTTCTCAATTACGTACACAGGGCAGACCCAACACTAGATCGAAAACCATGACCTATACGTATGCGAGACGGACCACACACGTTCTACACACAACTCCAAGATAGTCATGATATCCAACCTATGTCTCATATACGATCCTCCTGACCCACAACAATTCAAACCTAGACCAGAAACGATCCAACCCCGATCCATTCACTCCTAAGTGGATCCCACTTACTTTCTCACTACTTCGTCTTCAAGTTCCACCAATGATCAAACCACTGCATCAGATCAAATCAATCAAGAATACCACACGTCTAGTGACAAGTCTAGATTGTGGGTTATCTTCAATAACCTCATATCGATCAGTTATAGTCACTCCTTCTCAGCTTCCTTCCGTTAGCCTACAGCGGAACTCACCATGGACCACATCTATGAAATCACAAGTCATCCTACCTTAATCCAACTTAACACCGTCCCATGACACTCGCCACCCATGAGAACCATGGCGTCACCAAGTACTCTCTTTACTCCTGAACACATCCACATGTGTCCACGATTAAGGGGGATTCACAACTCTTGAAGATCCGTCAAAGAGTCTCCCAAATCGACACTCAACATCTAACACTAACTCGGAATCAACACAACATCTCCTGATTCCGAGATTCTAACCATGTCGGAAGTATGTCCATCTTTTCCAACTAGGGACTCCATCCTTAACAATGATACCATCACTGGACTAACCATCCAAACATCAACTCCTTCCACAACTCCTACGGATCATAACCACATGTCCGTAACCAAACCAACTCACCGACCAACTCGCCTATCGGTTATCACCGTTTATGCACATCCAAAAGGATGTCAATCATTACTCCTTCTGATGATCGCGTCTTAGACCTTCTGAGGTTTAACTCTGAGTATCACGAAAGTACGAGTTACCAGCCCTCTGGATCCTCAATCAACACCCACTAATATCGAACTCCTCAATCACTACCCTCAAATTCGTCAATCCCTGGTCTCGAGGAATCACCAAGTACTGACCTCGTCATCACCAAATGCCAACACACTCCGACACAGCCAACACCTACTGGCTCACTTGTCGCATCCTGTAGTATCGATGAAAACCAACTTACTTATGGCCATCCTGACCATACCAAGCTAGCCCGATCCAATAGGAAGCAGAGGTCCACCGTGCTTCCGCTGCGCTCCTCTAATCCACCCAACGTCATCCTGGCCGTTCGTACCGAAACATGACCTACCAATGGTCACCACGTATCCCAACTCGGTTAACAGTTCCTCCTACTAGACACCAGCACCTCACGACTTGCCACAACCTTAATGCACGATGTGCCCACCCTACTGTTCACAAGCACCACAACTCGTGGCACATCAGTTCCGATCTAGGGCTCACAACACACCAATCCCGAACCTCCGCTTCTACCGAGCCAAAACTCTCAGTTTACGCTCGAGTTGGGGGAACTGACATCTCTCGTAATCCATAACTTTGAGCAACTCAACCAGATTGACCAAGGGTCATAAATCCAATCACCATCCGGCTCAACAGGCTACTACAGGCCCTACAGGCCGACCAGCCTACCAATAACCGCATCTCACCATCTGATTGAACCACCTAGCACACAGTCGACCATCCATCAGAGCTACTCCATTTGACTCTAAGGTCCAACCAAACTGTCGATCAACATCAGCTCCAAGCACGCTAACTACTCCGACCCTAAGCCGTCATACAACACACCTCACACTGGGTATCGGGCAACGCACCACCCAATCGCTCGTATTCTTGCCACTAACGAAGCCACTAGATATCGTACTACCACTCTCTATCACTCACGTATCCAGGTTGATGACGGGCTGTTCCGTGTCGAGACATCATATCCACAGTAGCATCACAACACCCAAGTCGATGAACCAACTACTCTGGGAACTAAAACCTCGTGCAAAACGCACAAATCCTGCTCTTATACCAATTTGACACGACCTACCCCCCATCTCCCAGGATTAAGGACTAAGCCATGCTCCCGTCTAACTTACCTGCGACATGAAGGCTAAACCGACGTCCAACCTCCATGTAACACGTAAGCTGGATAAGGGATTCCCAATCAAACCGTCTAAAAATTTTTGGACTTCCCAGAGTGAGCAGAATCTACTGTCGATCGCGTGTGTGATGTCTTCGTCTCTCAAACAACAGCCCGCACAGCATCAAACCTGGAGGGTATCAAAAACACAAAAGACTGTGAGTGGACAAAAATAAAGGATAAGTTTAGAAAACAGTTTATCAGAAAGACATTTATACCCTCAATTTAAAAACCAATGCATGCATATTAAACTATTTCATAAAGCCATTCCATATTCAAGTTATTCAAAACCATTTAAGAAAACCGAACTCATTTTATTTTTCTCCAATCCCGGGTCTCCGCCCAAAACCATCAAAATCCATATCATCCGGGTCATAGCCCAAAACATCGAAAAACCATATTATCGAAAACCGTCATTATTGAAAATCATCAAGTTATCAACGAAATCCAAAACAAATTTGAAATCTATTTCGACCAATCGAACCTGCTGGATCTATCCGAGTCTTTAAACTCAATTCAGGCCTCAATATAATCCGAGTCTTTAAACTTAATCCAGGCATCAATATAATCCGAGTCTTTAAACTCTCGAGTCTTTAAACTCAATAGGCCTACGAGGGAAATCACAATATCTGAGTCTTTAAACTCCCGAGTCTTTAAACTCAATCCGAGTCTTTAAACCCAATTCGGGCCCGCCCCCGTCATGTATCATATCCGGGTGCAAATCCAATCCAAAAACCATTTTAAAACAATTTTCAAATCCATGTCGAAATCCGAATTCGAAATCACCATTTCGAATCCCAAGCCGAATCCGAGATCATCATCCCGAATCCAAATCCAGAATCTGGAAATCATATCCATAATCCATTTCCAAATCCGAATCCAAAACCATCATCCCGTAAGCCGTCATCCGGAATAATCATTCCAAACCCAAATCCAGAAATTCACTTTTTAAGTTCCAAAACCGAATCAAAAATCATATTTCCGAAATCCGATCCCAAAACCCGAAATCACGTTTATCGAAATT
The DNA here is from genome assembly GCA_032719365.1 of Prinsepia uniflora. Taxonomy (NCBI): domain Eukaryota; kingdom Viridiplantae; phylum Streptophyta; class Magnoliopsida; order Rosales; family Rosaceae; genus Prinsepia; species Prinsepia uniflora. Next base: position 7,633,529 of record CM064868.1, on the reverse strand, counting down.
CCTTTTATGAACTGGGTCTCAAGCCCGAAATCACTTTTCCAAAATCCATTATAATTCATTAAAATCAAATCACATGTCAAATCCAAAAATCAAATCATCAAAACCATCATCAAACCACAGCAGAAAATCATATCTCGTAAAACGTGCAAATACATAATTATCTCGAAATACGTGCAAAATCGTTAATCATCAAGATCATATCATAAACATCGAAATCACGTATAGAAAACATATAAAAACATTTATGCATGCATCAAGAGTTAGAAAGCAAAGTCCACTCACAGACCGTTTACGCCGCTGCGTCGTTCCCAGCTAATCCACTATCACCGACTTTTCCGAACCTGTCCAAATCCCATAATAAGATCACTAACTACTTCACAATGTTCCTACTAAATCCCCGTAATTTTCTCGAATTTTTAGCTATTTTTAAACGAGTCCTAAAACCTTCGGACATCCCGAAACCTATCGAAACAATGTCTGATCGACTCGAAACCAGTCCCAAAATGTTCTTTACATCGAATACTTGAAAATTCGTGTTAGAACCTTCCTCAAAAGGTGTGCCACGCGCCCACACGCGCGCGCCCAAAGGGGCTGCACGTGGACCTCACGCACGACACTGTTCATCGGCTCCTACCTTGAGACAGACCCGGTCCAGACCGTTTCAGACCGGTCGGTTCAACTGGACCGACACTCACGGTTTTCCAACATTTTCTGGTTCGTTTTTAGTCCTTTTTAGTCCATTAGATTCTTCCCAACACATACCATTGATTTAGCCAATTAAAATGTGAGTGGACTAAAAAGAATAAAAGTTTCCAAAAACAGTTTAAGAATCTAATTAGGGTTTTTCCCTCTATTTAAAAGAAAACATGCATGCATAACTAAGTATCAGGAAACAACGATATAAAACAATAGAATATTCGTTATGAAAACATTATCAGAAAAGTATGAAATACCAAGATCAACATCCGATCAAACCTGTTGGGTCTATCTGAGTCTTTAAACTCCCGAGTCTTTAAACTCAACAGGCCTACGGGGGTAATATCGTAAATCCGAGTTTTTAAACTCCCGAGTCTTTAAACTCAATCCGGACCCGTCCCCGTAGAACATAATCCGGGTCTTTAAACCCACTAACCAGATCCAGCAAATCCAATCCAAATCATGTTTAAATCATTTCCAAATCCATACCCAAACCTGAATTCAAAATCATTATTCCGAAGCCGTTCCGGTGTTCAGAACTGTCATTCCAAACCCAAATCCGGAAATCCTTTTTTTCTAACTTTAAAACCAAATCTCGCTCTTCGAAATCCGATTCTAAAACTGAAAACCTTGATTATCAAATCATGTTCCAAAACCCAAATATAATAATTGAAAACCAGTTATAGATTTAAGTCCCAAAATCATGGCATCAAAATCATAAACAGAGTATTTCTCGTAAAACGTGCTGAATACGTAAATTCCTCGAAAAACATGCAAGTTCGTAAAATAGATATAGCATAATCAATAAGCATGAAATCACAATTAAAACCATAAAACAAGTAGATAAAAATAGTTATGCATGCTCGGTTAGAAAGAAAGAGTCCACTCACAAGTCCGAACGCGTCAATCCCGCTCTGTTCGCTCCTCAACTGTCTCAGGAGTATCCCGTCCTGTCAAATACCACGAAACTGGGTAACAAACACATCATTAAGGCTTTAACTAATTTCCCCAATTTTTTTGGGATTTTCAACGTAATTTAAACGAAACCCTAAACCTTCGAACCCTTGAAACTAACCCGACCCGCTGTCCGATCGACACGAAACTTGTCCTAAAATGTTCGTTACATCGATTAGAGAAAAAACCATGTTGAACACTTCCCCAGACTCTGCCCCACGCGCTCTCACACTCCGTCCAAAGGGGATGCGCGTGGGCTTCACGCGCTTGAACAGTAACTACTGTTCATCGTCTTCCTCAGCCGTTTGACTGGTCTGAATTGGCGAAGGCTGTTCTTCGCCATTTTCCAACCGTTTTCCGTCTAATCAATCCTAATAGCTTCGTCCTTGCCTGGGTAATCGATTCCACTCACTAATTCGTGACAAACAATACCAAATCTTACCGTCCAAAGCTCGAAAGAAAACCAAGAAATTTGAGTTTCTGTCTCCGGCCACCAGTGGCCACCGCAGAGCTCTAGGTCGATCCCTAAGGTTCCTAACACCTTCCTAGAACTAATAGGATCCCTAGAATACCTCGACACTCCTCCAAACTTCACGGCTTTCAAATTGAATCAAACGGGAAAAACAGAGGACTGTAGAAGCTTACCCGTGTTCTGTCCTCCGTCGTGCTCGTCACCGTGCTCCACTGAGTCCACACGACTCCTCTCAAGTCACTAAACACCACGATTAACACTCTCCCAACCATTCCTGATCAAACACTCAAGCCCCAAGCCTTCAAACACTGGTAATCGATCAAGAAATCTCACGGTCTTACTCTCCCTGTTTTTCCCTCTCTGTGAACAAATGCACGACTAACAGCCGTGTATTATGTAGCCGTGCACACACACACCACTAGAATCCTCTAGGAGTCCCCCACGTGTCCATCATCCCATGGACTGAATTGAAAATATCCAATCACACTTCCCCAAATGGGCTTATCTGATTGGCCCAAGTGCAAAAGACCAAAATGCCCCTAGAAGTCCAATTTACCATTTTACCTTCCAACTTCCTAGAATCACAACTTAACCGTCCGACGTCCGATGACAGCGTGCCGCCTGTCGTTGTACTCAGGACGTCGAGACCTATCTAACGATCCTCGGTGTACGTGAAAACTAAGAGTCCAGCAAATAGTCAACATTTTTCCTCTATTTAACCAAATTACAGTAATGCCTTTTAACCTTCCGAACAACATAACTTTTTCTTCGATTGTCCAAATAGGTTGTGCCACGTGTCTACGGACTCGTGACGTCCTGAACTACGTCACGGTCAACGGTCAACACTCGTTCGACCTACGAATCAAAAAGTCAACTTTTGGGCACACTATTCACAAGGGTAAAATCGTCATTTTATACAAATATTTTCCAAAATTACATTTGTACCCTTCCTGAAGGTCCGGGTTGTTAAAAATAATCATGAAAACAAACTTCATCATTTTTGAATCCAAACGAAGGTTTTTCTGGAACTCACCTTACCTTCCATTTTTAGGCCTCAAAACCAGGCTCAAAGGCTTCCTGACGATCTCAAAAACATGACCTAATTAATCAATTCGATCCTTAACCCATAAATCCAACTTCCCCATGTTCAAACACAAACAGGGGACTTCTCGGGTTTTCTCAGCCATTACCGCCGTCCTCCGTCATCGTGCCTCGCCGTGGCCCCGTGGCCACCAGTCGTCTCCGCACAGCCTCCCTTCCATCTTTCTTTCACACCCCAACTACATCTGATCAGGTTTGAGAGGGTTGGGTTCTCACGATCATCTCTGTCTCTTTTCTGTATTTTCATTCCAAACCATCGTGCACAATTATCATTCCCATTTTAAACATAATTGAGACGGTGGGGGAGACTTCTATGACCTTCCAGTGAGGGACAAGTGTCCCAAATCTGGTGGGTCACCATCCCTAGGCAGCCACATGTACAATTTTAATTGGGCACAAATCCCAATGCAACCAAAAGACCAAAATGTCCCCAAATGACAATTTTCCATTTTGCCCCTAGTGGTTTTAGACCAAAATTCGAATCTACCGACGTCCGATGATAGCGTGCCACCTGTCGTTGTACTCAGGGGACCGAGACCTACCTAACGGTCCACGAATTATGTGAAAATAACTTGTCGTACAAAAAGTCAACCATTTGCCCCTTTTCAACTAAATTACCAAAATACCCTCAAACTTCCCAACGTCACAACTTCCTCCTCGGATTTCGGAATCGGACATGCCACCTGTCTATGAACTCGTGACATCCCAAAATACATCACAGTCATCGGCCAGACTCCATTTGGCCGCCTGAACAAAAAGTCAACCGTTCGCCCAATTCTAGGGGCAAAACCGTCATTTCGCACCGTCTGTCCGAAATCACCCAACTAATCACAGATTAACTTCACTAATCCGCCATTAACCACTAATCAAATCTCGATTTCCGGGAAGGGTCGTTACATCACCAACATTAAAATAGTGTCATTTTCAAACCACCTAATTCTTGGAATACCACACGCATCCTAAACTTAGAGTAACTTTGGACACCCAGAAACACTCCAAAATGAATTTTGATAAACTCAAAACCACTATCATTAGATTCAGGATATCGAGAACTATCAGATATGCATCATCATGCCTCAAAATTTTTGCCCACAAGCGCCACACATCTGTGGAAGTCCGACGACTTCCCCCACGCACTGCTATGTGCTAGTGATATGACTGCTGACTTAATCATTCCTGCTAACATCATCGTTGATGTCATTACCCTTGCATCATATTGTCATCGCTAGTGTCATCATTGATGTTATAGCTGATGTCACTACTGATGTCATCATTGACCTCACCATGCAGCTGGAGAAGGTAACTAGCGTCACCGTGCGTTGCCACTAGTTTTGCTGAAATCTGCTATGTTTGCCCAAAACATCAAAGCTTCATATCTCACACAAAACTCTAGGAATTCAAATCTATGTATTCACCCCTAGGAATTCAAATTCAAGCCCAGAAATTGGAAAAAAATACCTGGATTTTCTAGAATCTTGTTCGAAAAATTAGAGTTTCTTTTCCTTCTCGATTCTAGTCCTTCTCATTTGGAATCAGCAAACCAACACACCAATTCAGCCCATCCGAAAATTTCAGCCCTATTTTATTAGCCCAGTACACATATCGGCCCGCCTATTCTTACACACATTAGCCCAATAATTTTCTTTTTGTGATGCATTAACCCAATAATTTTCTTTTTGTGATGCATTGGCCCGCCTATTCATACAAGTCTATACTATGTACAAATTTAGAATATAAAAAAATTGGTAAGTTACTAAGTACTCGTACTCTCTTTTCTCCAAACAGAGAATTTTTTTTCTCTTTACTACGAAAAGAGGGAACCAACTATAGCCCTTGGAGTGTAAAGTACCAAAAGCTAATTGGTTGCTATCTAATTAATAAAAAATTCTTTCATCAAATCTTCTTCCAATTAGTAAGTGTTTTTTTTTTTCTTTCTTTCTTATTTCATTGTTACTATTTCTTATTTTGCTTCTATATATGAAGGACTTGCCATTTAGCCATTTAGGGATTTAGATTTAGTGGGTTGCTTGTTAGTATTTTGATGAACTTAAATAAATTTATTAAGCTTTAAGCTAAGTTAATGGATCAATAAATACTTAAGCACAATAGTGATTTTTTTTAATTGACTGTGTTATGCAGATTTCAAAGATTATGACATCTACTTATTAAGAGAGCATTATGAATATGAGATCTTTGATCTTTCATAGTTTCCAAATGATAATTTCTTTCTAATTCAAGTGAAGAACTTGTTACATCAAAGAAAGCATATTTTTTGTGTTGAGACATTACTTCCGCCTGGCTCTTCTTGTTTCTACAGCTAAAATAAAGCAGGCATTTTCAATTATGAAGATCATTGAAAATTGTCTTTGAAACAAGATATAAGTTGACTTTCTTGGAGATTGTATGATTTTCAACATAGAAAACGAACTTATTGAATACATCGCCATTGATTTGATAACTGATGAATTTTGTGCTTAAAAGACTCATAGAGTATAATTTAAGTAGTTTTGATGGTCTGTGTGATAGGATAATAAGAACAGACTTATAAACACAAATAACCCTTGTTCTCTATTGATTCTCGGGAATGAGAATAGCCAAAAGACAAGAGGTTCTATGCCTTGTTCATTCCAAAGGAATGCCAGGTTGATAGAATAGAGAAAAAAAAACTCTCAAAATTATTCCAGTAAATAACAACCCCTACAACCAACCATGACTTAACCTTTATAGTAATAAAAACTGAAAGTCCTTAACCTGTTATAATTGAGGGGAAACAGAAAGGTCTCAATCTATTATAACTGAGGGAAAACAGGAAATATAATAGAAAGGGAAAAAATATTGTGGGGAAAAAACTTAAAGAAAAAAAGGAAGAAAAAGGAAACTAAAAAACCAACAGAAAAAAAAAAGATAAAAAGGAACTTTGCTAAGTAGAAAAAAGGAAAAATCACTTAACAAAGAGACCATTTTGGGATTGGAACGAGGGGCCTCATTAAGAGAAACAACTCCTCAACCAACTCACCCAGATATCAAGGTTGGATCATTTTCCAAATATGGTAATTATATAATACAAAAGCATAACAACTATGTAAAAAAAATATTTTGGAGCCCCTCCAAGGAGGGGGCCCAAGGTGGCCGCCATATTCGGCTACCAATGTTATAAATAACTAGTATTATAATCCAAAACGCCTATGATATGAAAAACTTAATTTAATAACCACTTAGCAATTTCCCATCCTATATGCACCCAATAACTGTACATCTTAAACATGAAAAACAATAATCCAATGATTTTTCATGTTCGTTGAGCATACTTGAAACTAACGATGAACTACATTCGTTAGGTAACGTGTGGTGTTAACCACATGTTCCATAATAAACCATTAAGCATTACCGGAAGTTCCATCATTAGACAACAGTCTAAACGCATTAACTACACAAACGCCACTTTCCTCTTCCTCCCAGCCCACAACTCCCTCTCATAACTCTCTCGCACATTTTCACTTTTTTTTTTTCTCTCTCTCAATATCTCTCTCTCTCTCTCTCTCTCTCTCTCTCTCTCTCTCTCTCTCTCTCTCTCTCTCTCTCTCTCTCTCTCTCTCTCCCTCTCCCTCTCACCAACACACACACACACATTAATTCACCAACAATCATCTTCACATCACTATTTTGATTGCCAATAAAATCTATTTCTCTCAATTACCAATATACCAATTTTGAAGGTTTGAGAAATTTAATTTTTATAGTTTTGAAATTTTGATTTTTGATTAGAATCTATTTTTTATAGGTAATATTTGGTTGATTTGAAGACTAATTATAAAAATGTAAGTAGGTTTGCCTCTCAATTTAATTCTGATAAGAATTTTGGAAACAATAGGTTTGAAAATTTTGTATTTATTGTGAAAAATGTGTAGAAATTGTTGGTAAGCATAAAAATTATGTTAAAAATTAGAAAAATTTGTTAGGAAATAGGAAATTAGAAAATATGTTAAAAAAATATGAAATTAAAAAATATGTTATGAAATTATTGAAATTAGAAAATATGTTAGGAAAATAGAAAAATATAAGATAGGATAAGAAATTATTGCATGTTGGGAAATAAGAAAATTAGAAAATAAGTTAGGAAATTAATAAAAATAAGAAAATAATTTTGGAAAGTAGAAAATATTTTTGGAAAATAGGTAAGGAAATTAGAACTATATAGTATACATAATCCATAATTGTTTGTTTTTGTGAATTTGTTGTAATATATTTTGATTATTTTAACGGAGTGAAATATGTTTATTTTGGGGGCATCTTGTTGGAAGTTAAACAGGTTGATTAACTTTGTATCATCAAATTTAATGAACAACTTTAGACCCATTTGAGAATTAGTGAATCAGGTTAATTAACCGACTCTTGAATTGTCCATTTATTCATACAGTTTTGGGGTGCTCAACTATGTGTTAGGTACTTTGTAGTCTATGAGGTCAGGTTTCGATTATGAGAAATTTGACTTGCATCCCCGCAATGTTCTCTGAATGCAAAAGATTAAGTTCAAGCTGAGTTTTACAGAGTCTTAATTTGAGTCTGGATTTAACTAAACGGGATAATTTTTTTTATGTGTGGCAATAAAATAGTTATTTAATTTATAGGAATCAAAATAAAAATTTGAAGAATTAATTTGTTCTTTGATAACATAAGATTTAATTGTAGAAAGAGTCATCTATATCATTTTTTTTATTTGTAATATCTACGTCGTGCATCTGAAGAATTGTAAGGTGATGTTGTCGTCTCTTGATCGAACATTTGGCTCATAGGTCACAAACTACACAACACAGAGTGTTGCACTCTCAAATGGGTTAGGATAAAATCACTGGAGTAAGAAGGAGACGTGAGGCTTTTGATATTAACTCGTTCCAATTACAAGATAATATCAACTTGTTCCAATTACTAGACAATATTAACTCGTTCGAATTACAAGCTACTTTCTATGCCTAGATGCAAATGTTTGATAAATTCGCTAATCAGTATATGGATGAGATCGACAGCTTCATTGCTTTGGTACATAGTCACTGCATTGATGAGGGACATATCAAGTGTTTGTGTCATAAATATAGCAACTATAGTTGGATGCCTTTGAATAAAGTCGAGTATTGTAACGACCCATCCCGAATTCCGGGATTAGATTAGTGACTAATGAAGGATTAGTGTGGCTAATCAAAGATTAGTAGAGAATTAACGGATGTACATGGCGAAATTATAATTTTACCCCTAAACGACGGTAAAAATTTAACTTTTGACTCGGAAGGTCAGAGGCACAAGGGCCAAGGGCTATTACGTAGATCAGGTCGATACGAGTCCGTAGACAGGCGGCACGTCAAAATCGGACATTTGACGGGAAAGTTACGGTTCACGGAAGGTCCGAGGTACTATTGCACGTTTTACGAGACGAATGGACTTTTTTCTTGAGTAGGCCCAGATATTTTGAAACAGGCCCAATGGATGAGTGACAAGTGTCACTCATCCATTACTCACAAACACCCTTACATCACATCCATCCCCTTTTGTTCGATCATCCCACTAGCCCGAAAACCCCATGGAACCACCACCCCAATCCTTTCCCCCACCTGGTTTCGATATGAGAGAGAAACAAAGAGTGACTGAGAAGCTAGGACATGGTGAGGGACGAGGCTACGATGCCGTGGACGGCGGTGGAATTACGGGGTAAGGTTTACTCAAGAACCCCGTTAATTTCAAATGTTGGATTCTTGAATTTTAAACGTTTTTAATGGTTGCTGATGGTTGGATGATGTTTGTGGGATTGGTACGAGTGGGTGGCTATAAAAAACGAGAGCTAAGGACGGTGGGAACGCACTAGACGGCGGCTAGGAAAACAGGGTCGTGAGGTCTTCAAGAGGACCGGGATGATACTGTACTGGACATGTGGCTCTAACACGCAGCCCCTTTGGGCGGTGCTTGAGGGCGCGTGAAGCTTTGTCTCATGTCACGGTTAACATGAATTTTAATCTATTCGATGTAAGAAACATTTTGGGACTGGTTTCGTGTCGCTTGGACTTCGTTTCGATATAGTTCGGGACGTCCGAAGGTTTAGGATCGAGTTTAAAAATAGTTAAAACTTCGATAAAATTACAGGGCTTTAATGAGAGGTTAATGAGGTAGTTAGTAACTCTCTAGTGTGATTTGGACTGATTTGGGAGTTCCGGTGATGGTGATTAGCCCAGGAAGGCGTATGGCACGCATATCGAGGCGGCAGCTCGGATGGTCTGTGAGTGGACCTTGTTTTCTAAATTGATGCATGCATAAATGTTTTATATGAGTTTAAATACATGTTTTGAGATACCTTGCGTGCATTTGGTTATGGTAGTTAGTATTTACGTATTTGCACGTATTTCGAGATTTTTGGTTTTATATGATGCTTATACGTAGGTTGCGGCGATGGTTTAACGAAATGTATTTGGATTTGAAAAGGTAAACTCGGGCATGCGACCCATTTCTTTTGGAAACTCTCGGACTCGAAGTCCATTTTAGTTACATTATCGAGCCAAGGGCCCAATTGGTTGGTGGATAGTTTTTGAATTTAGAAATATGGAATCGGACATGAGACCCATTTGATTTACAAACTATCAGACTTGGAGTCCATTTGATTTAACAAGGCATCGGGCCAGAGGCCAAGTTACATGATCGGGCTTGAGGCCCAGTTGATTATGATATCGGGCATGAGGCCCAGTTATGGTTTATGATTGTTATTTCAGGTCGGGGACCCATAAATGGATTTCTGGATTCATGACGGTTTTATGGGAAACCGGGCATGAACCCTTTGAAAGGTTTGAAAGGTTTTAAGAATGATTACGAAATGGTTTTTCATATACCATCCTTTATTTATGGATTGTCTCCTCTGGGGAGGATCGTTGGCCCGGGTGAACCCCAGAGTAGTCACGGAGCACTAACTGAGTGGAGTCGCCCCCATAGGGTACCTTACTCTAAGGAAGGCATATATGAATTATAACCCCCATGGAGGGTTATTGATCTGCGGACATTGACCTAGGTGGACCCTGGGGAGACTTGAGATTTGAGACCCCGGGTAGCACGCGCGTAGCTTTGGAAACCGTGACATGATTGGTTATATGATATTTGGTAAACATGGTTTGTTGGAATTATGAAATGCCAATTGGATTTCTGAAATGATATTTATGTGTTTTATGGATTTGGGAAATTACCCACATACTCGGATTTACGATTTTGGGCTGAGCTCCCACATATGGTTGATATGTAATGGATTTGTGTAAATGGATTTGGGCAGGGGCCCGTATGATTTGGATTTACAGAATTTGGGGCTGAGACCTTAATAATGGCTATTTGAATATATGGTTTGATAAACGTTCTTCGTATACATGCATGCTTTTTAATGAAGGGCATAAAAGGTCTTTTTATGAAATGAGTTTTTAATAATGTGCTTTTATTAAACTACTTATCATATATCATATAACCAATCCTGTCACTGTATCTAAAGCTATGCGCATGCTACCCGGGGTCTCAAATCCCAAGTCTCCCTAGGGTCCACCCAGGTCAATGTCCGCATATCAAAGACCCTCCCTGGGGGTTATAATCCATATAGCCTTCCTGAGAGTAAGGTACCCAACGGGGGCCACTCCACTGAGTTAGTGCTTTGTGACTACTCCAGGGTCCACCAAGCCCAACGACCCCCCCCCCCCCCCCCGCGCGCCGGAGGAGACAATCCATAAATATATAAGGACGGTATATGAAAAACCAATTTGAAATCATTCTCAAAACCTTTCAAGGGTTCATGTCTGGTCCCCATAAACCGTCATGAACCAAAAAATCCATTTATGGGTCCCTGACTCGAAATCACAATCCTAAAACATAACTGGGCCCTAAGCCCGAATTCATATACCAACTGGTCCTCTGGCCCGATTCGTAACCCAACTGGGCCTCGTGCCCGATTTCGTAACCCAACTGGGTTCTGAGCCCGATTCGTAAATCAACTGGGCCTCGAGCCCGATACGTAAATCAACCGGGCCTCTGGCCCGATGCCTTGTTAAATCAAATGGACTTCAAGTCCGGTTGTTTGTAAATCAAATGGGTCTCGTGCCCGATTCCATATTTTCAAATTCGAAAACAGTTCACAAACCAATTGGGCCCCTGGCCCGATAACGTGACCAAAATGGACTTCGAGTCCGAGGGTTTCTAGAACAAATGGGTTTCATGCCCGAGTTTACCTTTCCAAATCCAAAACCATTTCATTAAACCTTTTCTAAAATCATAAACACGTATCATCAGTGCAAAACTGTAAACCTTAATTTACGTGCAAATACGTAAATCGCCTCGAAATACGTGAAATCATGTAAATCACTAAAATCCAATTCATCATCATAGAATCACATCTATAAAACATATAAAACATTTATGCATGCATCATAGTTTAGAAATCAAGGTCCACTCACAGACCGTCCTACGATGCCGCCTCGATTTGCGTGCCGTAAGCCTCCCGCGCGCCTACACTGTTCATCGTCCCCTACCTCCAGCCGACCGGGTTCATTTGTCTGAACCGGACTGGACCGGTCTGGACTGGCGTGACTGGTTTAGTGTTCTAACCTTCACAGTTTCGATCCTTTTCATCCCATTTTAATCCTAATCTCTTAGTCTTAATCCTAGAAACCTATCTAGATGATCAAAACAAGGAAAAGGGGAACAAGACCTCACCTTTTTTATTGAAGCAAAATCGGCCACCTTCAAACTCCCACCGCCGTCGTCTCCAGCAACCTTAGCTTTCATTTCCAATCCAAACCTTCCCATAAGATCACCCGAAAGCTATTTCCATTAATAAAATCAACTAGAACCTCTTAAAACTCACATTCAAATTTTCAAATCAATCTACCTCGCGGTTTCCAGTTTTCATCCGCCGTGGCCCATCGTCCATCATCACGCCGTCCTAGTCTCTCTCAGTCCTCACTAGAACATAGAAATGGTCAAGCAGTGGGGTGGTATGCACATGTGCGTTTGGGTGTTCATGGTTGAAGAAAAATGGGAAGGAAGATGGAGATATCATGCACGGGTGGGAAGAAAATATAACAAAAGAAGGATGATGGCTGATGATGGCATGAACGGTCAGGATGAGAGAAGGAGATATAGATGAATGGTGGAGATGGGAAGTGGGTGGGATTAATTATATATAATTTCACCTAATTCACCAATCAAAACCTAGATCCACTTTTTGGGGATAATGACCAATGGGATGAGTGACACTTGTCACTCATCCATGGGTCCCACTTAAATATCTGCCCAATAAGATATTGCTACATAATCCCTTCCTCGTAATGCGTGCATAGTACAATCTAACTTCCCCGGACAATAACTTTTCCATTCGACGCCTAATTTCGACGTGCCGCCTATCTACGGATTCGTGACGTCCTGATCTACGTCACAGTCATCGGTCCTCATACGTTTGACTCCTCAAGTCAAAAGTCAACATTTTGCCCAAGATGAGGAGCAAAATGGTCATTTTGCGTCGTCTGTCCGATTTCGCCCAACTAATCACCGATTAATCTCACTAATCCTTCATTAGTCACTAATCTAATCCCAGAATTCGAGACGGGTCGTTACACTTCATGTCAAAAGGGAGCATGGCACATCCCGTGATAATCCCAAGGGGATTGGGATGGGTCTTGTCAAGTGGTATCAGAGCAAGTTTGTACTTGAGCTACGCGCAGGTCGAGGATGTGATGTCTCTATGGGCTGCAGTTCATTATCAACCTGGTCGTTGGGTAATAGTACGAGAGTTAGTAGCAATGAATAGTGGATAGTTTCGATTCGGTATTTGATGCTTATGTGTGCCATAGTTCTATCGTGGTTGGGTGGTGTGGGACCCTACTGAGGGATGAACGTAACAGTACCTTAGAGTTTTGACCGTGGGACGGTTATGTCGGGATCTTCTTTCACAATATTGTAGGATCAGATATTACAATAGTATGGAGTTGTGACCATTAGATGGTTAGGTCATATTGAGTTGTGAATTGTGTTGCGAGTACTAGCTGGGTTCAAGGAACCCTACTTGAGCTGATGGTAGGATTGGATTGACGTCCATACAATGTCAGGACTGCGGGGTCGGTCAGATTGTGGATTATACTGCCCTCTACAGTTGGGTTCGGAGGAACCCTAGGGTGTGATTGTGGAACCCTAAACTATGATGGATGGTTTGGAAAGGTGAACCCTAGTGGTGATTGATGGGTTAGAGAATATGAGTACAACAGAGTTAGTTGATGACCTTGGTGGGAAACCCTAGTGTATGATGTTGGTTCGGAAATGTGAGTCAAGTTGAGACTAGTTAGAGATTGGTTGGACAGGTTACCAGGGTTTGGTACTTTTCGATGGAATCCAGGAGTGGGGATACAGAGTAGTTAGTACGGGCGGTTGATTCCGTTGGATTTGGAGTCTTGACAGGGATGTTTGGTGGTTAGGTCTGCACAAGTTGTGGAAGGCACTTCTATCAAGGATAGATGGAGTTGTGGTTGTTGAGAATCGGGGGACATTTAGGGAACGTTTCATTTTCTGGTATGAGTTTTCAGGGTGATTGTACCCGAAGTTGTTGGGTACGAGGGAGGCAGAATTTCACCAACATGGGCAAAGGTACGGGGTCATTGCTCGGAATGAGCAAAGATCCAGGGTTGTCTAATTTGCACACTAGTGCTGGTGCCGGTAATTGTGATGACAATGAGCCACGAGTTGGGATGTGACTCCATCAAGATAGGCATATGTTTGGTATCCGTGATCCGACAGTGGATCTCGGATAGAGTTGGACTGGACGGGATCCCGAAAAGATTAAGCCGTGAGGACCGAGTAGTAATGGACCACATCCTTTTGGATGTACATAAACGGTATAAGCCGATAGGCGAACTTGGTAGTGAGTTAGACTGGTTACGGACACGTGGTTAATGTTCCAGTGGGTTGGTTCCAACCTAGGTGGAACTTCGAAATCGAGAGAGCTTGTGATTGAGGCGACGAGGGGAGTGCTTGATTCTGCATTGGTCATGGGTATTTCGAAGTCATTTAGGGTGACTTCTCATGTTGTGCCATGGCAGATGATGGTTGTTGTCACCAGTACGTTGATCATGTATTGGTGGATGGACCCGTGATTTGTTTTGGATCACCAAGAGGAGTTGGGTATTTCGAAGTTAGGTGAATGAGATTTCTCATTTTCTACTTGGTGGCAGACGATGTTGGGTTACATGGTGTGGTGAGTGCAGTGAGTTTTTGTTTGCATTCACGTAGGATGAATTTTGATGTCATCGTCTTGGATCATCCTTGATTTTTCCTAGGTGGAATGACAAGGATCGATATGGGGTAACCACAGTCTTGACGTGTCTTATCACAACCCATCCCAATCCCCCTAGGATTAACACGGGATGTGTCGTGATCCCGTCTGACACGAAGTGTCAGACAAGGGATAAATTAAAACTATCAGCCCGACCGGCTTTTAGAGCGCACCAGGATCCGGTGGAGGAGTGTGATGTCTCGGTCTTTGCTACGGTACGCATCCGTAATCAACCTGAAGAGCATTGAAAAACAGAAAAGACTGTGAGTGGACGAAAAGTAATAAGTTCAAAAAATACATTTCATAAAAGACATTTATGCCCTTCACTAAAAGCATGCATGCATAGGAAAACCATTTATCAAACCACATATGTTTCAATAACCATTAATCGGGTCTTAGACCCAAGGTCCGTAATTTTAAGTCATAAGGGCCCCTGCCCAAATCCATTTACACAAAACCATAATCATATCAAACATATGTGGGAACTCAGCCCCAATCCATTTATTACTCACAAAACACAATTTCGCAAATCCAAGAAATCATGTTTATCATATAAATATCATATAACCAATCCTGTCACGGTATCTAAAGTTACACGCGTGCTACCCGGGAGTCTCAAATCCCGAGTCTCCCCAAGGTCCACCCAGGTCAATGTCCACAGATCAATGACCCTCCCTGGGGGTTATAATCCATAATAGCCTTCCTGAGAGTAAGGTACCTAACAGGAGCGACTCCACTCAGTTAGTACTCGGTGACTACTCCGGGGTCCACCCAGGCCAACGACCCACCCCAGAGGAGACAATCCATAAATATATAAGGATGGTATATGAAAAACCATTTGAAATCATTCTCAAAGCCTTTCAAGAGTTCATGCCTGGTCCCCATAAACCGACATGAAACCAGAAATCCATCATTTCCAAATCCAAATCCGTTTAGGGTTTCCGAACCCAAAATCACACATATAAACCGTAACTGGGCCTCAAGCCCGATTTTTTAAACCAATTGGGCCTCGTGCTCGAGTTCGTAAACTAAATGGGCCTCGTGCTGAGTTCGTAAATCAACTGGGCCTCTGGCCCGATTTGTAAATCAATTGGGCCTCTGGCCCGATTCGTAAATAAACTAGGTATTTGGCCCGATTTGTAAATCAACTGGGCCTCCGGCCTGATGCCTTGTTAAATCAAATGGAATTCAAGCCCGGGAGTTCATAAATCAAGTGGATCTCGTGCCCAATGCCATATTTTCAAATCTGAAATCGATTCACAAACCAATTGGGCCCCTGGCCTGGTAACGTGACTAAAATGGACTTCGAGTCCAAGGGTTTCCAAAACAAATGGGTCTCATGCATGAGTTTACCTTTTCAAATACAAAACTGTTTCATTAAACCATTTCTAAAACCATATGTACGTATAATCAGTGCAAAATCGTAAACCTCGATTTACGTGAAATACGTAAATTGCCTCGAAATACGTGAAATAATGTAAATCACCAATATCAAAATCAACATCATAGAATCACATCCATAAAACATATAAAAAATTTATGCATGCAAGTTTAGAAATCAAGGTCCACTCACAGACCATCCTAAGCTACTTCCTCGATTTGCGTGCTGTAAGCCTCCCCGGGCTAATCACCGTCACCGGGACTCCCAAACCTATCCAAATCATACTAGAGGGTTACTAACTACCTTATTAACCTCTCGTTGATGCCCCGTAATTTTCTAGAATTTTTAACTATTTTTAAACCCGAACCAAAATCTTCGGACGTCCCGAACAATATCGAGACGGTGTCCGATCGACATAAAACCAATCCCAAAATATTCTTTACATCGAATATATTAAAAATCATGCTGAAGTCACCCCCAGAATATGCTCCAGCGCCCTCACGCGCCGCCCAAAGGGGCTGCTCGTGAAAGACACACTTTAGTGAACAGTGTCATCCATAACCTTGGGTGAACCGGGTTCTCTGGTTTTGAACCGGACCAGACTGGCCTGGACCGGCGTGACCGGTTCAGTGCTTCAACCCTCTCATTTTTTGTCCATTCTCACCCATTTCAATTCCTAAACCCCTGTCTACTCAAAACCTATCTTCCTACGGTCCCAAAACACAAGAAAGGCCTAGAAATCATACCTCCACGATTAAAGAATGGACCGGCCACCTGAAACCGAACACCGCTGTCGACTCTGGCAGCCTCCAGTCTTGGTTTTGGTCCCAATCGACTCGTCTAGGTCCCTAGGTCATAACCCAGTACATCAAAAGGGTCAAAACACTCTAAAACCAAACTTAGGATCTTCGAAGTATAAACTTACCTCACGGGTTTAACTTCGGGCCCTCGCCACCGTCCACGACGGTCCTTCCCGACGTCCTCATCATCCTCGTCTCTCTTCTCTCACACATTCCCATTCACAAACCAAGTTCTACTAATGATGTTTTGGAGGGCTGTAGGGAAATTATTGTTAGGGTTTTGAAGAAAAACAAAGAAGATGGTGAAGTTTGGTGGTGAGAGTTAGATGATTGAAATAAGGGTGGAGATGAGAGGAAAAGATAAGGATGGATGGCTGGGAATAAGAGATGAGAGGAGTGGGAATTATAAAATAATAAAAATAATATTATTTTAATCCAAAACTCATCAATCAAGAAAGAGATCCACAAATTGGGGAGGATGGCCAATTGGATGAGTGACACTTATCACTCATCCATTTGGCATGAATTAAATATCTGGTCCCATTAGAATAAAAATGTAATATGTCTCGTAATTCGTGCAATAGTTTCCCCGAACTTCCGTGAATCATAACTTCTCTGTTCGTCGTCCGGTTTCGACTTGCCGCTTGTCTCCGGACTCGTAACGTCCCGATCTACGTCACGATCATCGGTCCTCGTACGTTTGACTCCCCGAGTCAAAAGTCAACATTTTACCCTCGACTATGGGAAAAATGGTCATTTTACATAGTCAGGCCAATTTCTCCCAACTAATCACCGATTAACCTCCCTAATCCTTCATTAGTCACTAATCTAATCTCGAAATTTGAGACGGGTCATTATATGTCTCGTCGTTGACTGATCTGTTTAGATGTGAGAATGGATGAGAAGCGATTTGATGGTATACAGATTCAACGAGGGTGTAAGACCCTATGACCTGAAATCTGGTAGTTAGTTGAGTGAGAGCATGGGTGGATCGTGGTGTCGTGTCGTGCTGGCAGACTTCGCCTCACGGATTATGCTAAGCTAGGAGCAGAGAAGAATTATATTGTGGGATAATTGAGGAATCTTTTGGAATGGTTAGTGAGATGACAAGACTGGATATTTGACTATGGGGATGATGAGACTGACTTCATTTCGAGGTTAACCCCGTATGTTATATGAGTAGGACGAGTGGATATCCGACAGGGCCGGGTTGGTCAGTTTTGGATACGTGAATGATGGGATTGGCTTCCTTTCGAAGTCAATCAAATTGTTATGGTAATCGATTGAGTAGGTAATCGATAGGTCCGGAGTTGGTGCATCTTGGTATACGTGGGTGAGATTGGATGCCATTTGGCATGAATGGGTATGCCTTGGTGGATAATTTGGATTGGTACGTATTGGATGATCTGATTGGGAGTAGACGTTGTGATACTGGTCGGGTGACCATAGGACTCATGTTGGATGATGAATTGGAAGTGTATGGTCTGTCTCATGTGAGACTGGACAGATGGACTTCAGAATTGAAGCGTGATAAGCTACGAACTATGTAGTAGGCTGGTTGGTGGATGGATGCACGTACAGGGTACATCGTGCGAGGATCGATACTGGACATGCTTATGGTGCCTAGTGACGGTATAAGGGATATACCAGGGGTAAGTTGGTGAGCGTGTTGGTAATCGGCTTAGTTCCGATATCATTGGATTTGTGGAGACGTGAACTAGACATTGGATATTGTGCGCTAGACAAGAGTGATTTTGATGGGTTCAGTGATTGTATGAACAAGTGCTTAGAGCCGTGGACGGCTAGTGGAACCCTAGAGTGGAGATGGGTTATCACTGCTGGGCAGGTGTTCAATGGGGTCCAGTTACACACAGGTCAAGTGAGATGTTGATATACATATACTCAGATTGAGTGAGTTGGTGGTTAGGGTAACCACAAGTAAGTATGATGTCAATTTTGACTAGCGACTGTCAAGTGGTGATAGTGTGGGAAGTGTCGGCGTAATGGCAGAAATGTTAAGGCGTATGATCTCGGAATGTGTGGTCAATTTGTGATCATGCATCGCTTTCGAGGGGTCAATGTGTGGTCAATTTTTGGACTTGCACTTATACACCCCGTGTGTATACGGGGAGATACTAAATGTAAAGCCTAATGTGAGGTCGAATTTGCTTTTTACGAGGTGGATGTGGAATCGAATAGTTGGAATTTCGAGGATGAAATTATTTAAGGGGGGAAGGTTGTAATGACCTGTCCCAAATTTTGGGATTAGATTAGTGAGTAATAAAAGATTAGTGCTGCTAATCGAGGATTAACTGAGGATTAACGGATGTTCAGGGTGAAATTACGATTTCACCCCTAAATGAGGGTAAAAAGTTGAATTTTGACTCAGGAGGTCCAAGGCACAAGGGCCGAGGATCGTTACGTAAATCGGGTCGATACGAGTTCGTAGATAGGCGGCATGTCGAAATCGGACGATCAACGGGAATGTTACAGTTCCCGGAAGGTCCGAGGTACTATTGTACATTTTACAAGATGGATGAACTCTTGTCCTAAGTAGGCCCAGATATTTTGAAACAGGCCCAATGGATGAGTGACAAATTTCACTCATCCATTGCTCACAAACACCCATACATGCACATCCATCCCCTTTTGTTCGATCATCCCACCAACCCGAAAACCCCATCGAACCACCACCCCAAACTGTTCCCCCACCTGGTTTTGATATGAGAGAGAAAAAAGAGTGATTGAGGAGCTAGGACATGGTCAAGGACGAGGCTGCGACACCGTGGATGGCGATGGAACCACAGGGAAAGGTTTACCCGAGAACCCGTTAATTTCAAATGTTGGATTCTTGAATTTAAACGTTTTTAATGGTTGTTGATGGTTGGATGATGTTTGCGGGATTGGTACGAGGGGATGGCTATGGAAAATGAAGGCTGAGGACGGTGGGAACGCCCTGGACGGCGGTTGAGAAAACAGGCCGTGAGGTATTCAATTAAACAAATAATCTCTCGCTTGTTTTTCATGTTTTTTAATCCATAAAAAGATCGGGGATGATGAGACAGTGATTGGAATTGGAAGGGGATAAAACGGACCAAAATTGAGCGAGTTATGGACTTGGACTGGTCATACCGGTCCAGCTGGACCGGATTTGCAGTCTGACCGAACCGGCTGGTCAGCGAGAGGACATGGATGATACTGTACTGAGCACGTGGCTCCCACGCGCAGCCCCTTTGGGGGGCACTTGAGGGCGCGTGGGGTTTTGTCTCCGGTCACGGTCAACATGACTTTTAATCTATTCGATGTAACGAACATTTTGGGATTAGTTTTGTGTCGATCGGACATCGCTTCGATATAGTTCGGGATGTACAAAGGTTTAGGATCGAGTTTAAAAATAGTTAAAAATTCAGGAAAATTACAGGGCTTTAATGAGAGGTTAATGAGGTAGTTAGTAACCTTTAGTGTAATTTGGACAGGTTTGGGAGTCCCGGTGATGGTGATTAGCCCGTGAAGGCGTATGACAAGCATATCGAGGCAGCAGCTCGAACGGTCTGTGAGTGGACCTTGTTTTCTAAATTGATGCATGCATAAATGTTTTATATGAGTTTAAATACATGTTTTGAGATGCCTTGAGTGCATTTGGTTGTGGTAGTTAGTATTTACATATTTGCATGTATTTCGAGGTTTTTGGTTTTATACGGTGCTCATACGTGCTTGTGGTTGCGGTGATGGTTTAATTAAATGGATTTTGATTTGAAAAGGTAAACTCGGGCATGAGACCCATTTTTTTTGGAAACCCTCGGACTCAAAGTCCATTTTAGTTACATTATCGGGCCAGAGGCTTAATTGGTTCGTGGATTATTTTTGGATTTAGAAATATGGAAACGGGCATGAGACCCATTTGATTTACGAACTCTCAGACTTGGAGTCCATTTGATTTAATAAGGCATCAGGCTGGAAGCCCAATTGGTTTACATGATCGGGCTTGAGGCCCAGTTGGTTTACATGATCAGGCTTGAGTCCCAGTTGATTATGATATCGAGCATGAGGCCCAGTTATGGTTTATGATTGTGATTTCAGGTCGGGGACTTATAAATGGATTTCTGGATTCATGACGGTTTTATGGGAAACCGGGCATGAATCCTTTGAAAGGTTTGAAAGGTTTTAAGAATGATTACGAAATGGTTTTTCATATAACATCCTTTATTTATGGATTGTCTCCTCCGGGGAGGGTCGTTGGCCTGTGTGGATCCCGGAGTAGTCACGGAGCACTAACCGAGTGGAGTCGCCCCCGTGGGGTACCTTACTCTCAGGAAGGCATATATGGATTATAACCCCCAAGGAGGGTCATTGATCTGCGGACATTGACCTAGGTGGATCATGGGGAGACTTAAGATTTGAGACTCCGGGTAGCACACGCGTAGCTTTGGAAACCGTGACAGGATTGGTTATATGATATTTGGTAAACATGGTTTGTTGGATTTATGAAATGGCAATTTGATTTCAGAAATGATATTTATGTGTTTTATGGATTTGGGCAATGACCCACATACTCGGATTTACGATTTTGGGCTGAATTCCCACATATGGTTGATATGTTATGGATTTGTGTAAATGGATTTGGGCAGGGGCCCGTATGATTTGGATTTACGAAATTTGGGGCTGACACCCTAATAATGGCTATTTGAATATATGGTTCGTTAAACGGGTTTCGTATGCATGCATGCTTTTTAGTGAAGGGCATAAAGTTCTTTTTATGAAATGAGTTTTTATTAAACTACTTATCTTCATCCACTCACAGGTTTTGTTGTTTTTAATACCCTTCAAGTTGATCACGGATGCAGGCTATAGTAGAGACCGAGACATCACACTCCTCCACTAGATCCTGGCGCGCTTTGGAAGTCGGTTGGGCTGAAGGTTTTGAATTATCCTTTGTCTGACACTTCGTGTCAGACAGGAGCATGCACATCCCGTGATAATCCCGGGGGGATTGTGATGGGTCGTGTCAAGTATCATTTGGATCGGAATGAGATCGTACACAACTACATTAATTAGATCTATCACGACGAAAAAATATTCGCTGAATCAACGTCTTTGGTTCTCGACACTCGCCAAACAAAATGTTTTAGATGAGCAATGTGATAATGATCAAGTCGTTGATATATTAACTGATGCCTCTCTTCTTGCATTGGATGATTTGCAGGTGATGCCCCCAAGCCTCAACCCAAAAACTCCAAGCTCAATTATAAGTCATTGTTGGAAGAAACTCAGTGTGAATTTTACCCAGGTTATAAATCCTTTTTGATCCTATGGCTAGTTGTAGAGTTGATGCGCATGAAAGTTAAGTATAATTAAACGAACAAGCATTTTAACCACATGACGGACATCGTCTTCCAAATGCACCTTAAAGATAAGATTCTATAATTATAGCTTGAAGAAGTTATTAAAGGGTCTCAGTTTAGTGTATGCCAAGATCTATGAATGCAAAAATAACTGAGCATTGATTTACGGTGGGTTCGAGTAGTTTTAACAATTGTCTACTATGCAATGCGTATAGGTTTCAAAAGGATTTTTTTTAAGTGCTATGTTATTTTCAATTGAAGCCAAGCCTACAAAAATTCTACATGTCCTTTCACATAGCCTGTGATATGAGGTAGCCCAAAGATGAACACAATGATGATGATTCACTATGAAATCCACCTAATGGAGAAGCTTGGAAGGAATTTGATAAGACGCATCCCGAGTTTTTTACTTAGCCATCAAATTTCATATTAGACTTGCTGCTAAAAGTTTCAATTCATTTGGAGTTTTTCAACCCCTAATTGTACTTGGCTAGTGGTTATGGTTCCATATAACTTGCTTCCTTGGAGATGCATGAAGAAGGAGATGCATGAAGAAAGAATTCATAGTCCTTAGCACTTTGATACTAGGGCCCAATTCCTGGAGTAATTCCATCGAAATTTCTTTGCAGCCGCTGATTAATAAGCTCATGGATACGTGAGAAAATGGTGCCTGGATGTACGACAAGTTTAATGGACAAATGTTCACTCTACAAGCGGTAATGTAAAAAATTAATAATTTTGTAGCTTACGGTATGTTGGAAAGGTGGAGCACTAAGGGTTATCTTGCTTGCCCTAAATGTGGTCTAGGCACAATGTCTTTTTGGCCTACATCAATGGTATGCTACATGGGTGCGATAAAGATGTTACCTTTGGATCAATGGTGTATATATGCAATCAGACTCATTTGAATACAACTTAGAGCTATGGGCTCGACCAAAAGAGAGGTTCAAGGATGAGATATTTCCAAACTACATAGTATACATGACTTTGTCACACAAGGACAGAAACGTGATGAACATGAAAATTGGATGAAAAATAGCATACTTTTCCAGTTCCCTTGTTAGTTGAAATTGAAAATCGGACATATCGACGATTCTATGCACATCGAGAAGAATGTTGTCGAGAGTGTTATGGGAACGACTTTACCCATTGAAGTCAAGTCAAAAGATACCAAAAAAACTCATAGGCCTATTGCAAGAAATAGGGTTTTGACATAAACTGTGGCTAGCAGTTTTCAAAGGAAAATATATCATGGCTCATTCAAGTTATACATTTACACCGAGAAAAAAAATTCCTAAATTGGTTGTTGGGTGTGAATTTCCAAATGGGTGCAACACTGGTAACATATCCCATAACATTAGCACCAATGGTGGCACTCTGTTTTGTATAGAGCTTTGATTATCATATTTTTCCACAACGGCTCAGCCGATTAGTAATAGTGCCTACTTGGAAATATGTGTTGTTGGAATGATAGTTTTTTGTCTCAATTCTTGCAGATATTATATGCTAGCTTGGGAAAATATATTCACCAACCTTTTTTTATGTAACAGTGCCTTTGCTAATATATCTGCTAGATGAGGCAAACCTACCTGGCTCAGTGTACTACCATTGGATGTACCAAATCGAGAGGCATAACTAATTCCTACTTTTGTTACTATTTCCTTCTTGTCATGCATATATGTGAATCATAATGTATATTTCCTTGTAGAATGTTAGGTGCATACAAGAGATATGTCCGCAATAAGACACGTCTTGAAGACTTTATAACGGAGGCATACATTGTAAGGAGGTCATTGACGATGTTTGTAATGTACCTTCAAAATATTGAAACTTTCTTCAATAGGGCCTTGTGTAACGACAATGGTAGTCAACGTCCAAAGAGCTTATCTATGTTTTTCTACCCCGCACGATCCTTTAGAAATAGTCTAGTCTCGGAGCTGTTCATCAATAGTGACATGTTTGTAGTTCATTGGTTCATAATGAATAACTATGAGGATGTCAGGCCTTTCCATGAGCAGCACCAAGCATTAATGAAGGTCGAGTATCCTTCAACTTGGATATAAATGGACAAACAACTATCTCCACCATGGTTTTTGAGCATGTAAGTCAAATATTTTATTTGCAAATTCCTTAAAATCATCATATGTTTACCGATTTTACATTTTATGTATATCTTACTAGATGGCACAACTTGAAGATGAAAACTCGCCAAATTTCTATATAGAATTAATGTAGCTTTCCAAAAACGTATGGTGGTTCTCACGTAAATGGAGTTAAGTTTATGTGGACAGAATAATGCGATAAATTGTCTACATAAAACATCAAGATCTTTGTGCTAGGGGATTGGAAAATTGTTGATACAGGGTTCTATGGAAGATTGTTTAGTGTGGTTAAGGTGCTATACGCACACCGCAAGATAGTCGTCCTATTCAAGTGTCATTCATTTGATGCGAACCTGTCTTTTAGGTCTGATCAGACAAAACGAATTTTTTTTTTTTCAGAATGCTCCTAAAGGGTAAGTTACTTATTTTTCTTATTTAAAAAAGCTTTTTTATTTTTTTACTCATATTTCTTACTAATATTTATCGAAT
The DNA here is from genome assembly GCA_032719365.1 of Prinsepia uniflora. Taxonomy (NCBI): domain Eukaryota; kingdom Viridiplantae; phylum Streptophyta; class Magnoliopsida; order Rosales; family Rosaceae; genus Prinsepia; species Prinsepia uniflora. The sequence continues at coordinate 7,608,866 of CM064868.1, read as the reverse complement.
TGGCAAAAAGAAATGTAAACATGGCACATGATCAATCAGGGGCTGTCATCCCAAATAGATTTGTAGGTCGACGAATGCGAGGATCCAACTCGTCTGTAACAATCCATCCCAAAAATTGGGTGAGAAAATAAATTGGGAATTGAAGAATTCATTTAAGGCCTAAAATTTAATTCAAATTTGAGAAACTTCTCGAAAGTTTCAATTTGACTATTGCTTGAGTCTCAAACTTACAAGTTTGTTGACAAGCGACATGCAAAAAAAGAAGAATGTATGAGAAGGTTATATGTTTAAATCTCCAATGGTATTAGATTTGGAAAACATGGGATGTTTTGTTTTCTTTGCATGAGGGGAGTGATTCAACATCTATCATGAGTTAGCTACTTTGATAAGTAGCAAATTTTACTGGTTGGGAGAAGATGGAGAAGATTTAGCATATCTCTCTCGTTAATCTATGTAGATATATATATATATATACATACTAGGAAATAGAGAGATGAAGGGGGAGGAACAAAGATGTTTTGGGGACAAGAGGAATAAAACCGTCTTAACGGGTTTATCTACAGAACAATAAAAGGAAGAAGATGAAAGGAAAAAAAGGAATAGAACCTGGAATGGTGGAACCATGGAGTTAGAACCCAAATACCTAGACGCGGAAGCCCATATCTCCTCTTGAAGCAACCTTGAGTTTCACTGTCTAGACATTGAAACAGAGCTTGGATTAAAGATCCCAAGGACTACACAATCGAAACCAGCTATGAACACGAAGGATTGGACAGTAGTGATGCTTGGAACACGATATTTGATGTCAGCTGGAACTTCAAGCTCTATTTGAGGAGCTTTGGGGGTAAGTTTTAATGGCTTTATGAGCACAAATTTTTTCTTTGAATGGATTAAGGTATGTTAAAAGTTTTAAGCATGAAAAAATGGTCCAAATGGAATAAATGGTGTTGATTCGATAAACTGGGTTGGGACTCGATTGCAAATGATTGGGTCGACCCGATTCGAGGAAAAATGCTAGTAGCCTTTCACAATCACACTGCATGCAAGTAGGGGGACCTCTCGGTCATGTACTAAGACATGGTGGTGGCGTGTGGAGCATCTCCTCAATTTTTGGCCAACATGAGTTTTCACTTTTTTGAATTAGAGATATATTGGTACAGTTTCTGAGTCAATTCAATATCATTTAGGGGTATTCTCATATGTCCAAAATGGCAGTATCTTTACTTAATATACATATGAACCTCCCAGAGTTTCAAAATTTTGGTTATGGATTCCTAATATGATTCGGATCTCAGGATACGACTCAAGAAGAACCAGAAATTAGATAGGACTCAAGAATAGTCGGGATATTGGGTTCCAGTATTCATCATGGTCACTGGGTTAGTGTGTGTTGTGACCTCGGGAGAAGGACCTAAGAGTATTAACTACTTTGGTTAAGTTTTCAAATGGGAATAGGAACTTGCATAGTCATCAAAACAGTTTTAGAAAGGATCTTGTCAATTATTATGTGTCGGGCCCTAATGATACAGCAAACCCTGACCAGTTCAACCTATCTCAAGCGGTTATTCAAAATTTGAGTGACAAAGTTGCAGCAGGGGGCTCTGTTTCAAAATTTGCAGCAGGGGGCTCTGTTTCAAAATTTGCAGCAGGGCATGCACTGCTTCAGTGTCACTCTGATCTTGACAAACAACACTTGTGGTTGCATTGATGAAGCTATTTCGGAGATTCCGCAATGTTGTCAAGGAAAGGAAGGAGGAAAAGTAATTTGATCATCCACATGTAATTTGAGGTTTGAAGCGAATACTCGTTTCTATGACGCGAGAATAGGTCAAGAAGAAGACGATGGTGCCGTATGCACCAACACAACTGACTACTACTAGAGTTGATCTAACACCGGCGGCAGAAACAAACCGGGTGACATGTACCACGAAAACATGAACACTCTCCTCTCCTCCGCATTCTCAACTCCAACATTGATTATGGGTTTTACAATTTCTTCTTTGGGGCAAGAGCCTATCAAAGTGAATTTGCATTATACAAAGGGGATATTGCAGCTAAGGCATGTCATGCTTGTCTCAACTACAAAAGTAAGATGCTTCTCCAAAATTGTTTTAATCGAAAGGATGCAACCATATGGGGCTCGGAAATCTTGATATTTGGTATTGAGAAAGATTCACCAAATAATCATTTTCCTATCCCACATATCGCTACTAATTCTCATCAGTTTTGCTGGTGCTTAATCTCTTGTTGAATATTTTGAGTGAGAGAGCTCCTTCAATAGATTCTCTAGAGAAATTTGAAGCAGGACATGCTTGTGTGCCTAATGCTAGAACTTCCAGGCTCCCACTTTGCTGCCATCTTGTGGAACCCAAAATCACTGGAAGAATATGAAGCTGCCACGTGACCCGTAATTTCCAAAATGACCAAATTGACCCCGATAATAATACTTAAAGCCCAAGCATCGAACATGGCCCAAGCCCACAACGCTTACATAGCCTTAACATTGGGCTCAAACGGGAATAACACGTGGAAGCCTCTCCACTCTCAATCTGTGTAACACGTGTCAGCACGTAAATTGAGCAGCATTTATGCCACATCGAAATTATGGAAATTGAAGATCCCACTCACCCCTATATAAGGGGAACACATTTCCCAAAAAAGGTAAATTTGTTCAACGCTACTTAAGCTCATGAGATTTCTCTTTTGAAGCTGACATAAGCATTGGAGCGTTCTTGGTCGAACAACCCCCCGGGTCTCGATCATTGAACGAATGATAGCTTACTGTTTTCTTGTTTGCAGGGATCCTTGAGTCTTTTGAGTTTAAGGGACGAATTCTACTTCAACAATTGGTGCTTTCATTGAGAGCTTGAAGATATTCAAGAAAAAGCTCTCACGATTGTTCATCGTTCATCTTACTTCATTCATCATTCATAACGTTGTTTGAAGATCTTGAATGTGTTCATCGTTCCACAATAACTTTCCATTCAAGATTCTCTGATCGAGCATGGCTAGGGTTCGACGATCCGTTCGTTTAGTCGAAGAAGGTGTTTCTGCCTCAACTGCTCAAACAAGAAATGAAGCTCACATAGAGACTCTGGAGGAACGCCCAATTCGTCCTCGACGAGTGTCCATAGAAGCACCCGTGGAGACGCATGGAAGGATGCCAACCTACAGCTTCGAAGCGTTCCCTTCTCCAACAACCAAAGTACCTGCGCTAGGGGAAGGAACTTCAACCTTGAAACAAACAAGCAGGCGGATGGTGGGAAGAAAATCAAGGTAAATTCAGCTCGCTGCAAGCATGGATCTGCGGAATTTCTTGGATGAGCGCCACGACATCTCAGGGAGGAGTCACCACCAACCTCTTCAGGACAACTTGGCACAACAAGTAGAAAGGTTGAGCAGCCAAGTTCAAACTTCAGTCAGAGCTCTTGCAGCGACTTCTAGCAGAAGGAATAACCCAAGAATCAGAGAGACATTCCACCTCGCGTGGAAGACAAGAGGATATTCTAAGGCGTGTGAGTAAGGAAATGGTCAGATGCCAAACAATGTCTCGGGACACATCGCTAGATGACTCCAATGAGGAAAGTCACATCCGTAGAGAAAAAAGCCCACAACGTCCAAGGCCATCAGTACATGAGCTGCTTGGAAGTAAGGTAGGGCAACTTCACAGGTGGAGCGCTCACATGGGAGCAAGGGGCAACATTAGACTCCACATAAAACCCCAAGACGATCTGCCCATAGCAGTAAGGGGGATAATGAAGCTTACTCATTTGCGCGATCTCAGAGGTCAAGGGGAGAGGCTCAAGAAGGTTCCCAATGGATGACGCGTAATGGCTCACCGCATCATCGAGGCATGTTGTAAGCTAATGATGTCCAAAGGATATTGGATCAGCACCTCCGTGCTCAACGCGATGGCAGACTAGAAGATGATCTACGTCTCCAAATTCAGTCATCTTCACCCTTTGTGAGAGACATTGAGGAGGAGACATTTGCTCGATAGTTCGCGACTCCGAACTTCAGTCAGTTTAAAAGAAATTCAGACCCGGTAAAGCACATAAATTATTACTGGGGAGTCATGGTTCCCCTTGGACACAATGACGCACTCATGTGCAAAGTGTTTCAAGCGTCTCTTCAAGGCCAAGCCATGATGTGGTTCAATCATCTCCCCCGGAGGACGATATCTTCTTTTGAAGAGTTGGCTTTAGCATTCATGAAGGAGTAGTCGTAGCTTTGTACAGTTGAGGTAAAGGAAGACCATATCTTCTCCATCCGGAAGCGAACAAAAGAGAGCCTCCGCCAATACATTCGAAGGTACTGCAAGGAAAAGTCTTGAATTATTGGATACAGTGACCTTGTAGCTGCAATGGCGTTTAAACAAGGGCTTCCTTGGGACAGCCAGCTCTACGGAGACATTGTCATGGATAATGCACAAAGTCTCACCAAGATGCTCTCTCTAGAAGATCTAGCAGAGCGTGATGCATGCTGGGAGGATGAAAAGAGTGTTGCACATGCGCCGAGATCATGCTGAGACAAGCGAGAAAGCCTCCAAACGGTCATCACCATACAAAGAGGATGTTAGTGGCAAATGTTTCTATGAGTGGGTTCAACAAACACAAGGCGAACCAACCTCCTAATGCCTCAACCATCGAGAAGCCTAATATGCAATTCACAATACCAGTCCATCAGATCCACAATGAGATAAAGGAAAAATCTTGGTTCGAGAAGCCAGAGCCGGTCAAAGGCGATCAAGAGAAGACCGATAAGACGAAATGGTGAGCCTACCACGAGCACTATGGGCATAACGTTGAGAAATGCATATCCCTTGAGAGATATCTCCGGAATCTCATCAAAGAGGGACATTGCACCGAGTACGTCAAAGGGAAGGTCGTGGATTGACCCGAAGACAAAGAACCTAAGGAGCCAGCTTCAAAAGTGATCCGCATTAACTAGATGCATGTTAAAATTAGAGAGACATAGAAGTATATGAGGCTTTCAAGTTTTCTTTTCAAGTTGTCTTCTAAATTCAAGTACCATGCATTTGAATTATCAATAAGATTGAAAAATTGTTCTACATACAAACATATTTGTTCAACATATGTAATTTTCAAAACTTATTCCCTCTAACATCAAAGCCTTCGTCATCGAAGCATCCAATCCTTCACCCTGCGAAGCATCTAATCCTCCGCCTTACGAAGCACCCAAGCCTTCACCCTGCGACGCATCTAAGTCTTTGCTTGGCAAAGCATCCAAGTCTTTGCCTTGCGAGGTAACTAAGCCTTCGCCATGAGAAGCGTCCAAGCCTTCGCCATATGAAGCAACCAAAGCCTTCGCTCCTGCGAAGCATCCAAGCCTTCGCCCCCCGAAGCACCCAAGCCTTCACCTTGTGACGCACTTAAGCCTTCGCCTTACGAAGCATCCAAAGCCTTTGCCATGTGAAGCACCTAAGCCTTCACCTTGGGAAAGACAAAATCCTTCGCTCCTGCGAAGCACCCAAAGCCTTCGCCCCGCGAAGCATCCAAGTCTTCGCCCTAGCGAAGCAGCTAAAGCCTTCGCCCCTACGAAGCGTCAAATCCTTCACCCTCGCGATGCGCCAAAATCTTCACCCCCGTGAAGCATCCAAAGCCTTCGGTACTACGAAGCATCCAAAACCTTTGCTCCCGCGAAGTACCAAAGTCTTCGCCATGTGAAGCACCTAATTAAGCCTTCACCTTGTGAAGCACCAAAGCCTTCGCTCCTGTAAAGCACCAAAGCAGGGATCCTTGAGTCTTTTGAGTTTAAAGGACGAATTCTACTTCAACACCTCTTCGATGGACATTTGGGATATGAAAAAGACGATTCAAGAATCAAGCTATAAATCAAAAGAGAACTAAACATAAATACTAGAAATTCAAAGTGAAATTTTGAATCTTTAATCCTTAATAACTTTATAAGTCATGTTCTATAGCTTATTTTGCTGACCAATATTGTGGGATATTTCAAGGCCCTACTATATAAGTTATTCCATAATTTAGACGAGGAAAATAGTTTACAATAGATTAATCTGTAGTTATAAAGTTATGAGTTCAATCTATCACGGAAAAGATACCAGTATACTGAAAAAAGCATGAACCATATATTGAGTGAAAATTAAAACAAAGATAGATATATGAACCATATTCTGAGTGAAAGTTAAACAAAATTGTGGAACCATAAATCACTCAAAAATTATGGAGCTGCCACGTGGCCCATAACCATCATAATGTCGATATTGCCCTTGGTATATACGATGACGGCATCACACGATCTCCGCATTAATTTAATATGTTTATCAATTTAATATATTAAATAATCAGACAAATGCTAATAATAAATAATCTCTCTGCGAGTTATTTATTATTATTTATATAGTTAATAATAGTGATTTCTCTCGGTAGAATCACCTAGTAAACACTATCTCTTTCAACCAATCAGACGCTCCGGTGACTCTCAAGACTTCACTATAAATACAGGGCCTCATTCACCTTTAAAAGTAATTTCAAAAACTGATAACAAAACTCTACCGGTTTATTTCTCTCGATTAAACTGACTTTTGGCATCAGAGTGTTCTTGGTTGAACCACACACCCCCCACCCCCCCCCCCCCCCTTCTCCATGCATCAACCTTAACCCCGTTTGTTTCTTGTTATTGTGTGTAGGGATCAAGAAGGAATTCTAGAAGTTAGGATGATTTATGCATCAACAAAAATAAATATGTACCTCATACATAGTTGAATTCTTTGGACTCTGAAACTCGTCATATGTTTAGCACCGAAATTTCTTGTTATTCGATTACATGGTAACAAGAAACTTATGTGTCAACACCAGACTGCAACTATAAATAATTTCACAAAGTTTCAAAATTTCTTCAAAATGTAACATTTCCGAATTAATTTTTTTTTTCAAAATCATATAAACATTTCAAATTCAATTCTATTTTAACAGTTCAATCTACTATGAACATTTCATATGCAATTTTACATTACATATAGCATGAAGGAATGATAGTAGATATTGTCTGAGCCCCGCGGCGAGCTTACGAGTTGAGGCTTGGACATCACCGGTGCTTCTGCCGTCTTCGAACTTCCGTGAAGGAATGGACTTGAAGTCGTCCATATTCACGGCGCCGCTGCGTCAAAACTTTCCAGTGATGACAATGAGCAGAGTCTTGGGTGATGCTGTGATATTTTCTGATGATTGATGTCTGAGGAGTGATATTGTCTGAGGAGTGGTCCAATCATTTACTGTTTGACATGTTTTCTCTTCTTTCCCGATTTTATAATAGGGGTCTAATTTGTACCAATAAAAAGTCAAAAGTTACTCTCTATTCTCACTTAAGTCCTATTACCTATTGGAAAAAAAAAATTCCTATTACCTGGCTTATTTAAAAATTTGTCAAAAAAAAATACCACAATTATTTTAAAAAAAAACTACTTTTGAAAGAAAATGTCATAAATGCTCCTGCTCGTCTGATACCCTAAGTAAAGTTCCAAAAGTATCCTAGAACTTAACTTCAAAACCAAAATTGTCAGATAAGGGATAAAACTAATAATAGTGGCTCTCCGAGAGTTACTGCCCACACCACCCACTGACCCTGAAAACGAGGTAAACCCAGTTTGATAATCACTCTGACCTCCGTCGCAACCTATGGCAATGAACTAAGTCAATAGCTGATAACTTACTAGACTAACTGCTATGCCTAGCCAGTAACCCATCGGCTCAACTGCCTCCATCTAAGTCCCCTACTGAAATCCCAACTCACATTAGAGTCCCCTTTCGATATCTCGACTGGCTTGGAGAACCAATCTATAATCCCAACTCATTTAGTGTCCTAATCTGACATCTTAACTCGTCTAGAGTGTACCTAGAAAAATACCTCGTAAAGTCTGAACCTGGTGATAGTTTATACTCATATGGAGTATCATGAGTCAACATACGCTAATTAGTGTCGAAACACCCTAATCAAGAAGTCACTAAGTCCATAGAACCCTAGAAATACACTACTACTTAGACTCGCCAAACCCTCGACCCAAAACCCAACCCGAACAAGATAAACATATTTGGAATTGTCCAAAAAGGGTTCCAAATAGCCCCGAAAGGCTCTGAAACTACCAAAAACATATCCAGAAGGTCAAAAACCTACGGGTACATATCTCTATGAGCCGTCAAACAACCCATGCGATGCCACGTACCAATGGAAGGTTAGCGGCCTTCCCATGCACCCCCATGTGTCGCAATAGTGCCCACACGAGTGTCCACGTGCCGGTTACAATGCCCACACACGCAATGACTCAGTGCTAACATGGCGCTGACAACTTGATACCCCTTCCATATGGCACTTACGTGGCACCTGACACCTCTACCATGTGTCCTTATCATCCCCTGCCATGTGGAACTAATATGACACGTGACACCTCTGCCACTTTTCCATGTCATCCCATGCCATATAGTGCTAACATGTCACTTAACATACATTGACACCTATTACACGTGTCCCTATCGTCCCCTCCCATGTGGTGCTAGCGTGGTACCTGACACACCCTTCCATGTGGCACTAACGTGGCATCTAACGTCAATCCAGCTAATCTCATCATGACGTCACTTGGTGACGCCATCATGATGTCATGTCACCACCTCGCTAGAATCTGCCATCAATGTTTGTATCTTCAAACTTTCCTAGATTCTCATTTCTCAACCAAAACATACGATCTACACATGTAAATCCATCTACATAACTAGAGGAATCCAAATATACACTCGAATTTAAGAAAACTACCTAGTTTAGCCAAAAATCCATCGAGAAGATTCAAAACCTAACCCCTTCTTGTTCTGCCGTCTCTTGTGCTCCAGCCTCCAACTTCACACTGAAATATACCCAAGGACATAGGCATTCCATTTTTTGCCTTGGTTTCCTCCAATTCGACCCAAAAACAAGTCAACCACGGTGGAGGGGGTATAGTGGTCGCACCATGAAAAGAGAGAGAGATCCAACTATGACCAAACCTGTGAGGAGGGAGAAACTCCACCCAATTTATACCATAAAATTATCCAAAATTACCAGTATACCCTTATTGTTTCGAACTCGTAACTCTTGTTCACAAACTACGATTCCATTTTCGACCTTGGTTTCCTCTAATTCGGCCCAAAAAAGAGTCAACCACGGTGGAAGGGGCATAGTGGTCGCACCTTGAAAAGAGAGAGATCCAACTCTGACCAACCATAAACTTATCCAAAATTACCAGTATACCCTTATTATTTCGGACTCGTAATTCTTGTTCACGAACTCCGATTCATGCGTGTCACTTGACTACAAACTCATATGTTCGAGACCTATGCAATGATTAAAAGAAAACGTCCAAAAGTTTTTCTGAGAAAAAATTGACCAATGGACCCTTCAATTCAAGGGTAAAATCGTCATTTTTCTACGTAAATTTCGAACAAAAACCCTAATTTTTGGTCTGAGTTGTTACACTTTTTTATTGGGATCTCCTAATTTTTGGTCTCTTCGCTAGTTGTGATGACATGTGCTTGTACTCCTCTATATGTGGATGAGGATAGCGGCACCAGACCTTGGTGTTGAAGTGATTGGTGCACTGCTACCGTATAGGTCTTGAGGTGATTGAGTTTGGCTCTCTCGACAAGAATGGATAGTTTTATTTATTTATGGGGCACGTGCCACCCCACCTAAAAAGAAAAGTCATTCATTTTCAATGTAATCGACATTACAAACCTATTGGAGCAAGTTTCGAGTCGATTGGACATCGCCTCGAGGTAGTTTTGGTTGTTCGAAGTGTTATGTATAGGTTTTTAATTTTTATTTAATACCAAAAATTAGGGGATTTAAAAGTAAGATTATTTGGGATGATAGTGACCATTGGTGGTGTTTGAAAGGTAGCATAATTTTTGGTATTACGGAAGAACGCAGGGTTTGAGATTTAGCTGCGTAGACTGTGTGTGTGTGGATTTTTCTTTTCTAAATTATTAAGAAAGAATAACTAAATATTTTAAATTCTTTATTGCGTTATTTATGTTGGAATGGTTTGAATAGGATTTCTAATAATAATTTGATGATTTTTTGGATTTATCGATTAGTCCTAAACACAGCTATTTTACACTATTTTTGTGAAAATGGTGTTTTGGGCTTAGGATTTTGTTTGAATATGTCTCGACTTGGTTTTAAGTCATTTATTTGTATTAAATAAGTTTGCTTGGTCTGTGAATTTTTTTCCAAGGAAGTCATCTTCGTAGGATAATATTAAATGTTCGGATGGTGCGTAATTGCAGTTCCAGGACATGACCCGGATGGTGCGTGAGTGCAATTTTCGAGATACTATTACATTCTTGTTGGTGTTACGTGCAGTTTCCATACCTTTCCACTTGGTGCATTAGTATAATTCATGAACTTAACTCATATGGTGCTACATGTAGTTCTTGAGTTACCCTACGCATAGTGATGTTGTTCATCATGACTGGTATTTGAGTTTAAAGATTAGTTATGCCTGATTATGATTCTTGTGTGATTTAATCCATGAATTATGTATGTTGTAGTTGTGATGAGTTTCTTAGACGATCAAAGATAAGGTGTTTTCCCAGACAACCGTAGCTTGGGGTAGTTATTTCTCAGGTACAAAGTTAGGGGTATTCCTAGTCTACTGATGCTCAAGGATTACTGTTGTCATTATTGTGATTGTTCCCAGACAGCCGGAGATCGAGCTATGTCCTAGATAGCTAATGCTCGGAGGAGTCGATGATTGGTTTTCAATTGGTTATTGATAAAGTCTCCAAATGTCTTGCATGATTTAGACACTCTCTAGAGGTCACCATGTATCAATCCGAACTTTCAAGAAAATGTAAATTCGGAAAATTCAGAGAATTAAATGTGAAATGACCATTTTTCCCTTGGACATGGAAAAATGTTGACTTTTGATCCGGGAGACTATTTGGACATTGACCAAGATCCATTACGTAGATCGAGACGTCACGAGTCCGTAGATAAGCGACACGTCGAAATCGAACGTCGGACTGGAAAGTTACGAGTCACGGAAGAAAGTACGTACTAGTCACATTTTACGAGGTGTGTATAGTTGGCAGATATTTATTGGTCAAAATATCCCAACTTGGACTAATGGATGAGTGATAAGTGCCACTCATCCCATTGGCCCAAATACCCTAATTCATGCATTCATGCATTCATCTTCATCTTCATTTCCTTCTCCTTCATTCACCTGAAACCCAACCACCCTCACACACCACCATCCCATCAACTTTGTTGCTGCCTGAGTGAAAGAGAGACTGGGAGAGTGACTTGAGACGATAAGGAAGACATAAACAGAGAGGAAAATCGAGTACAGTGGCCAGAAAACTGAAAAGGTAAGCCGTAGGATTTCAAAATTTGTTTTTGAGTTTTATGGTTTAAAAACATAAACTGAGGTCAAGGTTTCGATCCTTGAACCTGTGCAAGTCTATAGGAATAAAAAAGGGACGAGTTGGTTGCTGGATTGAACCTGGGTGGACGTTAGAAGCTTGGTCGAATTGTAACAAGCTCGAACAGGTAATTTCAGCCATGGTTTTGTGTTTTTTATTCCAAAGATCCATAGTTGGGTTGATTACGAGCATGTAGGAAGAAAAATGGAGTGAAACAGTTGGGAAATAAGGGAGATATGGTCGGGTCAGGGTCGCGGGTTAAACGACCAGTTACAGTCAAACGGGTTGACCCGGCCAAAGGTAGGGAATGATGATGTGGCAGTCCATGTCATCACCTGTCAGACTTGTTAGGCCAAGTGGCTAATTAGAGGGTGACATGTGGCCTTATGTCAGGTCCAGTCAGCAGCTGACGTGTCGAGTCCACGTCAACCTTGTTAGACCATGTGGACCAAAGAGCGGGTGTTAGAATCTGTCAGGACTACGTGGCAGTTGACGTGGCAAATCCACGTCAGCATTGTTAGACCATGTGGACTACTAGGGTGGTGCCATATGGCAGGTTGTCAAAGGTATCAGACGTGTCAGATGTAAGGCTGATGTGAGTATGGCGTTAGCCGTTGAACGCCGTTTACCGTCTTTGACCGGTGTTTATCGCTGTTGACTGGTGTTGATCGGTGTTGACTGTCGTTGACTAGCGACGACCAACATTGACCAAATTTTGATTAGTGCGTGGGGTGCATTGACACGAATTTTGAGGTCAAATCGATCTTGTTCGAAAGATTTTGACAATGTGAATCCAATGGTGGTGGTTTCAGGTTGATCGAAGACTGTTTGATAGGACATTTATGGGTCTTTAGCCTCGAGAAGCATGTTCGGGACACGTTTCCGATATCAGGCTTTATGAGGGTTTAATGTATAGACTTGTATAGAACATTAGTGACCCTCAGAAGTGATTTGGACATGCCTAGAGACTTCGGATTAGCTTCAGTGAGATTACGGCGTGGATATTGAGCGAGCAGTGTGGACCGAGCGTGAGTGGACTTTGGTTTTATAACTGAAATGCATGCATAACTGTTTTAAATGCTTTAAAATATGGTTTAAGTTGAAATGATTTGATATCGTTATTTGATGATGTTGTCAATTTAATCATCGATTAGGAAAGATTTTACATATCTACGTGCAAAAGATGTTTTAGGCTTGAGACCCGATTGAATAACGGTTTTGACTTAGATTTAGAGTCAAATAGGAAATCGGAAAGAAAGAATGTATTTAATGGATTTGAATAGCGATTTGGTATTATTGTAACGCCCCAGAAATTCGAGGATTTTAATATTGTAAATTATTGAATGAATTGACTTTTTTACCCTTGTGAGTTGTATTGCCAAATTGTTGACTTTTTGATTGGTGGGTCAAACAGACTTTGACCAATGACCGTGACGTATTTTGGGACGTCACGAGTCCATTGACAGGTGGCACGTCCAGTTCGGACGATTAGGGAAAAAGTTATGACTATCGGAAGTTCAGGGGCATTTCCGTAATTTGGACGATGGGGGGAAAAATGTTGACTTTTCGTTTGACAATTGATTTTCACACGACTCGAGGACCGTTAGGTAGGTCTCGATGCCCTGAGTCCGTAGACAAGCGGCACGCAAAAATCGAAAATCGGATGGCTGAGTTACGGGTCTAGAAAGTGAAGGGCATTTTGGTAATTTTTGAACTGAGGTCATTTTGGTCATTTCTACAGCGGGTTACTGTAGCAAATCGTGGGAGAACATGGCTGCATCACCGCGAGTGGTGATTCTGAGCAATCCCATTTGTTTAACCGTTAATGAACTGGAAATGAGGGATTTAACTAAGCCATAAGACAGTAGGAACGTGGGCTGAGTCGTTCATCAGACAAAGGCATCATTTTTAATCAAGGATTCGAAGCTTTGCAGGAAACATTTCTCAGTGGACAGAGTGGCTTCCACGAGCTGTTGGGTGGCACGATTTTTTTAAACTGAGTGTCAATTGAGTGGTCTTCACTCTGCGGGACTGAGAGTCGAGTGATTGAGAGGAAAAATCAGAGAAAACCGTTTCTGGAAAAATTGGAGGGAAATTCAGAGTTTAATTTCGGGAGCTTGTTGGACCAAACCAAGGCCTGGTTTAGTCCTCTGGGAGTGTTTAGAACACAACCACATCGAAATCGAAGGGAACCAGCCACGGTTGAGCTGGGACGGAGGCTGCTGTTTTCAGAGAAGTTGCAGAGTTAGGGACGACAACTTCCAGGTACTTTCTGGCACAATTGATCGTTCATTCTAGTTCGTATTAACCCTAGGATGCTTACTGTGAAGTTAATTTGATATTGGGGTTGGAATCAATGACTTATGGTGATCGACCCGTTTGGGTGATCACGGGTCGAAGGGTCGTTTGAGGACCTTACAAGGCAAATTGATGTTACAGAACTTAAATTGGTTGGTTATTGAACATGTTAGGATCAAAAACTAGTGAAATCGAGTAAGAATTGAAGGTTAATTAACCTAAGAATTGAAGGTTAATTAACCGGGTCAAGCCGCGGGTGGCAGGCCCGTATTACAGGTATTCAGGTGAAGATGGTGACACTGTAGCTACAGTGTCAGGCGCGTGACTTTCACGCGCAGCCACTTTGGGCCGAGCGTGAGGGCGCGTTGAGACTTATCTCCGATCACGATCAACATGACTTTTTATCCTCTCTTCATTCTGAACATTTTTAGTGAATTAACCATGTTGATCTGAGATAGTTAAGTGGCTCAGTTTAGGGCCGGTTGTCTTGGGAAGCGTGTTCAGACGGTTTCCCCGAACTGGTTTTTGTTTCGGATTTTTTGGATGAATGTTAAGGACTTGTAGTGACCCTTACGTGTGATTTGGACTGACAGGAATCGTACGTTAATCTCGGAACAGGTTCGTACGCGCAGATTCGCAGCGGGATCGTACTGTGAGTGGGTCCGATTTCATTAAACCCTTGCGTGCATAAATGTTTTCTGGTTTACTTATATATTCATATGCTAAAAACAAATAACGGTTTTGATGATCTTGAAATTATGGTTATGGCACGTTTCACGGTATTTTGGTTTGAGACCCGTCGGGTGAAATTTAAAGAATGGTTTTTCATTTTATCTATATATGTTTTGCATGTGGATATCGATAAAATTTATTTGGTACTGCACTGTATAGATCCACTCATGTGATATTGTCTCCTCCGGATGTGGTATCCGGAGCGGTCACGGCGCATTGCCTGTGAGGGGCCATTCTGCGGAGGAACCGGACCGTAGAATAACTCAGGAACAGAATTGCTATGATTTGACGTTTGGGACGTCGAGCGTCTGGGACGCTAAGCATCTGGGATGCCGTACCCGGACGGGGTTTGGGGATTGGATTCGGGATTGAGACCCCGAGTGGCAAACGTAGCCTTGGGACTGTGACCTTATTTGGACGTCAGAGACGTTAGACATTTGGGATGTCAGGATCTGAGTGTATAGTGCAGTGGCTATAATTATGTTTATGGTTTTATTACATGCCTTATGGTTCATATTATATGATTTATGGTTTTAAATTCTGATGCAAGCATGTTTGGAAAACGGAGGGGTAAATTATATGTTTTACTTATTAAACGGTTTTATAAACTTGAATTTTGGACCACTCACCCTTAATGTTTTGGTAACCCCTCCAGGTTGTGCTACTGAGGTAGAGGAGGATCTTGAGGCTGAGGCATAGATCTACTTCTGCGTACCTGAACCCCTGTTGGGTGGTTTGACCCACAGGATTATTTTAGTGTCGTGCTCGGAGTTTGTAATTTTGGACTTTATCCCTTGTCTGACATCTGTTAAATTCGGATTTGATGTATAACTTTATTTTGGTTATTTATGCATTTGAACTTTTGGGGTTAAATTTGGAATGTTGGTTCGGGTGTCAGACGGGAGCAGGGCACGTCCCCATATGGTCCCAAGGGGATCGGGGCGGGTCCTGTCAACTTGGTATCAGAGCACTAGGTTGTGGTCAGCATACTAGACTAGCGATTAGTACTAGGTACTTTTCGAGTTTAAGGATGATGTTATCTGATCTATGCCTCTTGACAGTTGGTTATGCCTCCAAGAAGGATTCCTCATACAAGCACTGACAAGGATCTGGAGAGGGAAATGGAATGCGCAAGCATTGAGCGGGCTCAGCGTTTGGGAGCCACTCCTTTCAGCTGGGGATCGAAACCCAAAGATGCGTATGAATGGATTTCCAAGTGGGAAAGGATTTTCACGGTGATGCACTGCCCTCCAGGCGAGCGGGTGACCTTGGCGGCCTTCTTACTGGAAGGCGGAGCTTATCGGTAGTGGCTTGGCCTTGAGATGTCTGGATGGTCTGTCCACACCACTACCTGGGAGGTCTTCCGTTCCCGATTTCTGGATCAGTACTACCCGCGATCGTTTCGCGCGGCACGGGAGGCAAAGTTCCTGCGACTGGAGCAGGGGGATATGTCCGTTGCGGACTATGAGCAGACTTTTGGGAAACTTTCACGGTTCGCTGCATCATTCATGAGCGATGAGGAAGACAAGTGCCAGAGCTTTGAGCTTGGACTCGGAGGGAAGATTCGGGCAAGTGTGACTGTTGCCAGTCATGCTTCTCTGAGAGACATGGTCGACGCGGCGGTTCGAGTCGAGGCCAATCTAGCGGCACACCAGACACAACAGCCTTCGGGCGAGGGGCGACGTCGGGATCGCCCATACCTTGGGCCAACGAGCCAGAAGAACAATAAGAGAGGAAGCTACAGGGGAGCACCTTCATCTTTTAAGGGTTGTGGCTAGTCGGGTCGAAGTGGGGGCTCTCAGGGCACAGGATCATGATTCAACTCTGGGCAGCATTCATCTTGGAGCGATGCTTCCGGTGGGCATTCGGATAGGCCGAGGCCAGTTAGCTGTTTTGCATGCGGAGGAGAGGGCCATTATGCCCGTGATTGCCCGCTGTTGTCTAGGAGCAACGACGCTGGGGGCTCTAGTGTTGTGCAGAGCACGGTTTCCAACACTAACGGAGGTCGAGGTCATGGAGGTGACCGTGGTCCTGGGCGTGGCACGCGTGGGCGCGGACGCAATAGAGGACCTAGGGCTCATGTGTTTGCAATGACTCAGCAGTAGGCGAGGACAGCCCCAGGCGTGGATACAGGTACACTTCATATCTCAAACCTCCTTGTACGTGTATTGATGGATGCGGGGGATACTCACTCTTTTATTTCGAAGAGTTGTGCTGGTATGCTGGATTGTGAGGTGCAGCTTTAGATAGCGAGATGGGCGTCGGCACGCCAATGGGCATCGGCACGCCAATGGGCATCGTGTACTTGGTGAATCAAGTGATTTGGAGATGCCCGGTGAGAATTGAGGATGTGGATTTACCAGCGGACTTAATTATTCTGGATATCCACGACTTCGATGTGATTTTAGGGATGGATTGGCTATCGGAGCATAGGTCGCTCATCGATTGCTGTAGTAGGCAAGTGATTCTGCGAAGTCCGGGTTTGTCGGAGGTTATCTTTCAGGGGGAGCATGATGGTTCGCCTCCTGAAGTGATTTCTTCACTTGCTACTACCAAACTTCTACGGAAGGGATGCCAGGGTTATCTGGCGCATGTCGTGTCGGAACAGGTTGATACTCCGGGTATCGACGAGATACCAATGGTACGTGAGTTTCCGGATGTGTTCCCGGAAGACTTACCTGGATTACCACCACCACAGGAGATCGAGTTCACGATCGAACTACTCCCCGGTACCCGACCTATATCCTAGGCACCAAACCGGATGGCGCGGGCCGAGTTATGAGAACTCAAAACTCAATTGCAGGAGTTGGCGGATTTGAGATACGTCCAACCGAGTACTTCACCGTGGGGAGCACCAGTGTTGTTCGTGAAGAAGAAGGAGGGGAGTCTCCGTTTGTGTATAGACTATTGACAACTCAACAAGGTGACACTGAGCAACCAGTACCCTCTACCCAGGATCGATGACCTTTTTGACCAGTTGCGGGGAGCACAGTGCTTCTCAAAGATTGATTTACGGTCTGGGTATCACCAGCTAAGGATTTCGGAGGAGGATATTCCGAAAACAGCATTTCGAACCCCTTACGGACACTATGAGTTCCTAGTGATGCCTTTCGGCTTGACGAATGCTCCAGCAGCATTCATGGATCTGATGAACCGGGTCTTCCGACCCTAATTGGATAAGTTTGTGATTGTGTTCATTGATGATATCTTGGTGTACTCAAGGAGTGCTAGAGCACATGAGGAACACCTACGGTTGGTGTTGGAGAAACTAAGACAGGAACAGTTGTACACCAAGCTGAGCAAGTGTCAGTTTTGGCTGAGCAGTATTGGTTTTCTGGGATATGTGATATCAGCAGATGGGATTAGCGTGGATCCCCAGAAAACAGAGGTGGTGACTAACTGGGCTAGACCGACAACGGTAACAGAGGTGCGGAGTTTTGTCGGGTTAGCGGGATACTATCGGAGATTCATGGAGGGTTTCTCTAAAATCGCTGCACCGTTGACTCGATTGACTCGAAAGGGAGTGAAGTTCATTTGGGACGAGCAGTGCGATCGGAATTTTTAAGAATTGAAGGATCGATTGACCACTGCACCCGTCCTCGCATTGCTGAAAAACAGTGGAGAGTTCGTGGTCTTTAGTGATGCATCGCTACAAGGTTTGGGCTACGTGTTGATGCAGACTAGCAAGGTTATCGCTTACGCATCACGGCAGCTAAAGATTCATGAGTTAAACTACCCTACCCATGATTTGGAGTTGGCAGCGGTGGTTCATGCTCTGAAAATCTGGAGACATTACCTATTCGGTGCAACGTGCAGGATATACACCGACCACCAAAGCCTAAAGTATCTATTCACTCAGAAGGAGCTTAACATGAGGCAACGGAGATGGTTAGAGCTACTAAAGGATTATGACTGTACGATTGAGTACCATCCGGGTAAGGCCAATGTGGTGGCAGATGCATTCAGCAGGAAATCAGCAGGATCGGTTGCACACCTGAGGATGGTGTATCTTCCTTTGCTAGTGGAACTTCGGAAGGCTGGGGTCATTCTGGATACGGGCGAACATGGAGCTTTATTGGCTAGCTTCCATGTACGACCAGTGCTGATCGATCGGATCATCGAAGCACAACTTCAGGATCCGATACGCTGTATCTTCAGGATTGAGGTCGATGCGAGTGAGAGACGGAATTTTACCATCCGAGGTGATGGAGCTCTTGTGAAGTTGGGTCGTTTGTGTGTACCTGTAGTGGCAGGGTTACGGGCCGAGATTCTGGAGGAGGCCCATAGTTCGACTAATGCTATGCATCCAGGAGGTACACAGATGTACCGTACCCTCCGGAGCCATTATTGGTGGCCATGAATGAAGAAGGACATTGCAGAGTTCGTGAGCAGATGCTTAACCTGTCAGCAGGTTTAGGAGGAACGGCTGCGACCTTATGGGGCTATGCAGCCACTTCCGATTCCCGAATGGAAGTGGGATCACATCACCATGGACTTCGTCTTTAAGTTACCAAGGACCCAGAGTGGAGTTGGAGGAGTGTGGGTGATTGTGGACCGGTTAACTAAGTCATCCCATTTTCTGCTGGTTCAGGAAACGTATAAACCTAACCGACTGGCTCAACTGTTCGTAAAAGAAATCATTCGACTTCATGGTACGCCAGAGTCGATAGTGTCTGATCGCGATCCGCGTTTCACTTCCAGGTTCTCGCGGAGTTTACAAACCACCTTGGGAACGAACATACGTTTCAGTACTACTTTCCATCCACAGACCGATGGACAGTCTGAAAGGACCATTCAGACCCTGGAGGACATGATGAGGTCTTGTGTGTTACAGTTTCAGGATTCTTGGGATACTCACTTGCCATTGATGCTATCAGGAAAGTATCGGGATGGCACCCTCTGAGGCACTATATGGTCGATAGTGTAGGACACCTATCTGTTGGATGGAGATAGGGGAGCGAGCGGCTGTAGGGCCGGAATTGATGGACCTAACCCAGGAAACTGTTCGTGTTATCAAGGAAAGATTGAAGGCGGCACAGGATCGCCAAAAGAGTTGTGCCGATCGACGGATTCGAGACTTGGAATTTGAAGTGGGAGATTTTGTCTTCCTGAAGTTATCTCCGTGGAAAGGGATTATCCGTTTTGGTCGACGGGGGAAACTAAGTCCGCGTTTTATTGGACCTTATAAGATCGTGGAGCGGATTGGCCGGGTTGCTTACAGATTGGCACTACCTCCAGAACTTTCTAGAGTTCACGATGTTTTCCACATATCGATGCTACGGAAGTACGTACATGATGCCTCTCATGTACTGGAGGAGAAACCTATGGGATTTGAGCTTTGATGAACAGCCCGTACAGATTTTGGATCGGAAGGACAAGGTACTACGACAGAAGACTATCCCTCTCGTGAAGATTCTCTGGAGAAACTAGAATGTGGAAGAAGCCACATGGGAACCCGAGGCACAGATGCGAGAGCAATTTCCTTACTTATTTCCTTGAAATTTCGAGACGAAATTTCTTAAGGGGGGAAGGTTGTAACGCCCCGGAATTCGAGGATTTTAATATTGTAAATTATTGAATGAATTGGCGTTTTTACCCCTGTGAGTTGTATTGCCAAATTGTTAACTTTTTGATTGTTGGGTAAAACGGACTTTGACCAATGACCGTGACGTAGTTCGGGACGTCACGAGTCCATTGACAGGTGGCACGTCCAGTTCGGACGATCAGGGAAAAAGTTATGACTATCGAAAGTTCAGGGGCATTTTCGTAATTTCGACGATGGAGGGGAAAAATGTTGACTTTTCGTTTAACAACTGATTTTCACACGACTCGAGGACCGTTAGGTAGGTCTCGATACCCTGAGTCCGTAGACAGGCGGCACGCAAAAATTAGACATCGGATCGTTGAATTACGGGTCTAGAAAGTGAAAGGCATTTTGGTAATTTTTGAACTGAGGGCATTTTGGTCATTTCTACAGCGGGTTACTGTAGCAAATCGTGGGAGAACATGGCTGCACCACCGTGAGTGGTGATTCTGAGCAATCCCATTTGTTTAACCGTTAATGAACTGGAAATGAGGGATTTAACTAAGCCATAAGATAGTAGGAACGTGGGCTGAGTCGTTCATCAGACAAAAGGACCCTTTTTAATCAAGGATTCGAAGCTTTGAGGGAAACATTTCTCAGTGGACAAAGTGGCTTCCACGAGCTGTTGGGTGGCACAGTTTGTTTAAACTGAGTGTCAATTGAGTGGTCTTCACTCTACGGGAGTGATTGAGAGGAAAAATCAGAGAAAACCGTTTCTAGAAAAATTGGAAGGAAATTCAGAGTTTAATTTTGGGAGCTAGTTGGACAAAACCAAGGCCTGGTTTAGTCTTCTGGGAGTGTTTAGAACACAACCACATCGAAATCGAAGGGAACCAGCCACGGTTGAGCTGGGACGGAGGCTGCCGTTTTCAGAGAAGTTGCAGAGCTAGGGACGACAACTTCCAGGTACTTTCTGGCACAATTGATCGTTCATTCTAGTTCGTATTAACCCTAGGATGCTTACTGTGAAATTAATTTGATATTGGGGTTGGAATCAATGACTTATGGTGATCGACCCGTTTGGGTGATCACGGGTTGAAGGGTCGTTTGAGGACCTTACAAGGCAAATTGATGTTACAGAACTTAAATTGGTTGGTTATTGAACATGTTAGGATCAAAAACTAGTGAAATCGAGTAAGAATTGAAGGTTAATTAATCGGGTCAAGCCGCGGGTGGCAGGCCCGTATTACAGGTATTCGGGTGAAGATGGTGACACTGTAGCTACAGTGTCAGGCGCGTGACTTTCACGCGCAGCCACTTTGGGCGGCGCGTGAGGGCGCGTTGAGACT
This sequence comes from Prinsepia uniflora, assembly GCA_032719365.1. Lineage (NCBI taxonomy): Eukaryota > Viridiplantae > Streptophyta > Magnoliopsida > Rosales > Rosaceae > Prinsepia > Prinsepia uniflora. The sequence continues at coordinate 7,587,525 of CM064868.1, read as the reverse complement.
TATCTCCAATCACGATCAACATGACTTTTTATCCTCTCTTCATTCTGAACATTTTTGGTGAATTAACCATGTTGATCTGAGATAGTTAGGTGGGTCAGTTTAGGGCCGGTTGTGTCGGGAAGCGTGTTCGGACGGTTTTCCCTAGCCGATTTTTGTTTCGGACTTTTTGGATGAATGTTAAGGACTTCTATTGACCCTTACGTGTGATTTGGACTGACAGGAATCGTACGTTAATCCGGAACAAGTTCGTACGCGCAGATTCGCAGCGGGATCGTACTGTGAGTGGGCCCGATTTCATTAAACCCTTGCGTGCATAAATGTTTTCTGGTTTACTTATATATTCACATGCTAAAAACAAATAACGGTTTTGATGATCTTGAAATTATGGTTATGGCACGTTTCACGGTATTTGGGTTTGAGACCCGTCGGGTGAAACTTAAAGAATGGTGTTGGATTTTATCTATATATATGTTTTGCATGTGGATATCGATAAAATGTATTTGGTACTGCACTGTATAGATCCACTCATGTGATACTGTCTCCTCCGAATGTGGTATCAGGAGCGGTCACGACGCATTGCCTGTAAGGGGCCATTCTGCGGAGGAACCGGACCGTAGATTGACTCAGGAACAGGATTGCTATGATTTGACGTTTGGGACGTCGAGCGTCTGGGACGCTAGGCATCAGGGATGCCGTACCCGGGCGGGGTTCGGGGATTGGATTCGGGATTGAGACCCCGAGTGGTACGCGTAGCCTTGGGACTGTGACCTTATTTGGACGTCAGGGACGTCAGACATCTGGGATGTCAGGATCTGAGTGTATAGTGCAGTTGCTATAATTATGTTTATGGTTTTATTACGTGCCTTATGGTTCATATTATATGATTTATGGTTTTAAATTCTGATGCATGCATGTTTGGAAAACGGAGGGGTAAATTATATGTTTTACTTATTAAACGGTTTTATAAACTTGAGTTTCGGCCCACTCACCCTTAATGTTTTGGTAACCCCTCCAGGCTGTGCTACTGAGGTAGAGGAGGATCCTGAGGCTGAGGCATAGATCTACTTCTGTGTACCTGAACGCGTGTTGGGTGGTTTGACCCGCGTGATTATTTTAGTGTCGTGCTCAGAGTTTGTAATTTTGGACTTTATCCCTTGTCTGACATCTGTTAAATTCGGACTTGATGTATAACTTTATTTTGGTTATTTATGCATTTGAACTTTTGGGGTTAAATTTGGAATGTTGGTTCGGGTGTCAGACGGGAGCAGGGCACGTCCCCATGTGGTCCCAGGGGGATCGGGGTGGGTCTTGTCAATTATCATTTGGATAAATCGGGATTTATAAATAAGTTCTAGACATTATTTTCGGATGGCTTTTTGTGGAAATGACATGTGAGGGTTATGTCTCGGGCATATGCCCAATTGAATAGTATTTTGACTCAATTTGAGACATAAACGGTCTTAAAATAATTTTAAATGTATTTGGTTATTATTCCTCATATACCATCATATGTGAGTTGGATAGTCTCCTCTAGACGTCGAGGATCATGGAGTAGTCACGGTGCACTACCCGGGATGAGTAGCTCTGAAGAAAGGCTCAGGCTCAGAAGTGCTAGATTATGATATCACCCCGGACGTGGTAGATCTGGGGAAGGCACTCAATTATGATATCACCCCGGACGTCGTTGAGTTGATCTTGGAGAGGTACTCGAGGATGAGACCCCGAATTGCACGTGTAGCATTGGAAATCGTGACTGATATTAGTTATAGAAATCACGGATGTCGAGGATTGATTATATTGTATTTTACTGATATGTGTGTTCAGATATATATATATATATATATATATCCATATATATATATATATGTATGATTTGAACTGTTTTCATACGATTTGATTTAAATGCATGCATGTTTATAAAATGGAGGGGAAAATGTTATTGTTCTTAAATCGTATTTCGAAAATACTTATTTTTGTCTACTCTCACTTTGACTGTTTTATTGACCCTTCAGGCCGTGACACAGAGGCAGGGGCTGATACTGAGGCAGAGGCATAGACAGTATAGTTGCGCACCTGAATACCCTACGAGGTAGGTTTTGGTACTTTTATTGTACTAACATATATGCTTGGTTATGTAAAGATACTTATCCCTTGTCTGATAATATTGTAGTTGAACTCTGGTTTTTATTAAACAAAAAAGGTCATTTTCGGTAATTAGAGTTGATTGTCAGACGGGAGCAGGGCATATCCAACGATAATCCCAGGGGGATCGGGATGAGTCCTATCACACCGCCCATACCAACCCACTGACCATGGAGGTGAGGTAAATCTAACTCGCTAGCCACAACCTCAGTCATATACCATGGCAATAACAATAACTGAAAATGCCAATAACTTCCTCGGCTAACATCCATGACTAGCTGGTAACCCATCGGCTTGCTGACTCCATCCAAGTCTCCAACTGATATCCTAACTCACACCAGAGTCTTAATTCAGTATCCCGACTTGTTTGGAGTCCCATTCTGACATTTCGACTCATCTAGAGTCATAATCTGATACCTCGACTCATCGATTGTGTACATTGGGTTCATTCCTCATAAAGTCTGAACTTGATGGTAGTTTATTCTCATTTTGGAGTATAATTGTGAGTAAACCCCATGAGGCATAGGAATGAGAGCCTAAGGGTGGCAATTTTTGACACGACTCGAAACTCGCACTAGATTTATTCAAGTTAACTCATATGATTGAAATTTTGGGTCATTTTTTGGTCAACCTGTTATGACATGTTGAATAAACAGGTGGATTTCGGATCAACTTGCTAACCCATATAATGACCTAATAACTCGTTTAATAAATAGGTAGATTTCAGGTTAACCTATTAACTTGTATATTAACTTATATATTGACTCATTTAATAAACTTTTCATTATTAACACATATATCTACTCATTTGGCTACCTAGATACCTATTAAATCTTATAGTTTAAATAGGTTAAACATGTTAAACAGATTAAAAGGGTCAAACAAGTCATAGGTTAATTGGGTTTCGAGTACGACCTGCTTATTAATTGGATTACATGAGTTATACAGGTTGGGTTCGAATTGGACATTCTTGAATGGATTATTAAATTAGTCGAGTTTGGGTTGGAAATATTTAAATAAAATAGAATTCATGACACAGCATGAACCCAAGACGACATGACCCATTGTCAGTCCTATGAGAGCTCTAAGAACTAAGGCAACTGAAATGTTATATATAGTGAAACTCAAAATGAAAGTCCAAATACACATGTCCCATAGAACCCTGAAAATATACCGTCACCTAGGCTCCCTTGACTCCCGATCCAAAACTCGCCCCAAACAAGGTAACAAATTTTAAAATACCCAAAAAGAGGCTCTAAAAGGACCTAAAAGGCCTTGAAACCACCGAAAATAGTTCTAAAAGGTCGAAAATATAGAGTTACATGCCACTAGGTCGTGGAATGGCCCTACGCCCTGCCACACATCGCCAAAAGGTCAGCAGATCTTCCACGCGTTGTCACACACATTCACACGCAGTGGACAGCCTCACGCGCCTTGACATGGTGTCCATGTGGCACTGATGTGGATGCCATGTGGTGCAAATGTGGCTACCACGTGATGTTGACCTAGCGCTGACGTGGATGTTAATGTCACTATCGCGTCACTACCACATCATCATGATGACATCACTCTGATGTCACAACCTGACTGGTTTTGGCTATATGACGCCACCGTCTGGTTTTCCGGATCGTCATCGAAAACCGCCATTAATGGCTGAACCTCCAAGCTTTCCTAAAAACTTCAAATCTCCTCCATTTTGCACGATCCACACATGGATCTTCATCTACTTCTCACAAGAAGTTCAAATTTGGGCTCATAATTGAATGAATATACTTGGAACAACCTGAAAATGGCGTTGTGCACTTCTGGTCGTTGATCTGACACATCCAACTGTCGTCCTACGTCCAAATCACCATCAAATGACTCGCACGACCGCGAGGAAGTCACCCATTCCCTCAAAACTAGTTGAAACATCCTTGGCATGGTTCCATGATGGTAAGGGTGTTCGGTGCAGTTGCACCGCGAAGAGAGAAAGAAAGTGTCCCAAAACTAACAAATCATGTGTGGAGAGAGAGAACACACCCTGTTTAAACCCTGAACTTTTCCAAAATTATCGTTATGCCCTTACCATTATATACTCGTAACTTCCGTCCACAGACTCTGATTCCCGTGTGCTGCATGTCCATGAACTCATGAGCCCGAGATATACGCAATGGTAAAAAGAAACGTCCAGAAGTGTCACTCTGGAGAAGTTGACTAACGGGCCCCCTTCGGAATAAGGGCAAAATCGTTATTTTCCAAAAAAATTCTAATTTTTTGTCCAAATAGTTGTAATATATATAACTTGGTGACGACTCTGTATCAAAGCTTGAATACAAAAGATTGACAGTCGGAAAAGGAGTACTACTTACTGATGTATATCCCTTGCATTAGATTATGACATATCTTATCAGGTTAGAGAATTTATTTATAGATGTTAATGACACCGGGTCATGAGGGTGAGTTGTGAATCATTTGACTCTCGAGAGAGTCTCGACCGATCTAATTAACACCGCTAAATCTAGATTAATTAGGTGTTTACGTGTTACATAATTAAGTAATTACGTCCCCAAATTGAATTCACTTGCTTATATTATTAGTTTATTAAGTAAATATTTCTATACATACACTAATATTATGGATTTATACTAAGTTATTAATCTAACTGATGAATTTTTAGAGAAATTATATTTTACTATCATATAGTTACTTTACCATAAAATCATACTTAAATTTTCAAATATTATTGTTGATATACGAAATGTGCCAACTTAGAGAGTGAATGTTGCTATGCCGCATGCCTTTGAATAGACCTGAAAGAGGAGAAAACTGGTTAGTTGGTGAGAGTATAAGCATCGGTGTGGTACCAGCCCAACGGTACTCCGACGCTCAAGTCAGTGGTCGGTCTAAGATGTAAGGGGTGTGGTAATTAGTGTAATGTAAAAGTGGTTGTGAATAGTAAATGCTTAGTTACCTTTATATGACAAATGGACCCCTTTTGTATGGGTGCGGTGAGTATAATAATTACATTCACCCGATATGGGACAAATGTCGGTTGCTGTGGGCGCCGACACGTGGCAGGTGGGGGCTATCCATGTGTCGGCGTTTGCCAGACTCTACTAGGGTTTGCTCATCTGAGTGGGCCTGGACCCCTTGGGCTTGTGGAGATGTGTTGGGCAGAGGTATTGGGCATTCGGGTCAATCTAGGTCGACGCATCGACCGACAGAGGACTGGGCCTCCAGAGTCGGCATATGGCATGGTGCTGACAAAAGACTAGGCCTCCTAGTCAGTCGGCTCTGACACGCCGACCGACAGAGGGCTGGGCCTCCAAGGTCGGTCTGGGCTGATGTATCTGGTAGTGGCTTGGGCCTATAGGTCGGTTTGGGCCTATATGGTATGAACAATTACAATTAACTTCCTAATTTTTTTAAAAAAAAAATTAACATATTGGTTCGTCCATTTAAATTTTTTGTTCCAACTTCCATTAGATACTAATGTGACATATGTGAGTCCCATTTTTCAACTATCAACATCCTCAATTTGCTTATTTTTTTCTCTCAAAACTAAGTAAAGGGCAGCAAAATCGGGAAAAAAAACTCAAATTAGGCGTCAAAATTGAAAAATTGGCATACATGTCCCTTTTAATGAGATAGATAATCGTTGAGAAATAAGACCCATAAATATCGTGTTAATTGGGACATAAAATTTAAAGGACAAACTAAAATGTCATATTTTGAAGAGTTCATGAGATTAATTGCAACATTTGAAAGATAATATATGAATATGTAATAAATATTGTAAGCTATAGAGCAATAAAATTAATATAATTCGCACATAAATTTACAAACAGTTTATAAAATATAATTTGCCTATGAATTTGCAAGTAGCATGTATATATAGAGCACTACATATTAAACTCAACGTAATTATCAATTATTTAGTGTAAAAATCAAATATGAAATCGATATGTGCCCATTAAAATGTGCCTAATATTGTACTTAGTTTTTCAATTAATTAAATCGATTGTGATAATCAAACAAACAATATAGCTATTAGTGGAAAAGAATTTGTGAACATAGTCGTATAGTTGTCCAAGCGGACCAGACCAACTCTCTGAAGAAGGTGAAGGTTTCAAAGACCAATATTTTATAATATATATTTGATGATTTATTGATAAATTATTAAAATCCCGAGTCAAAGATCCCATTTTGCACAACTGCGTTCACACTTTCCTTGTCAGATTGATACCGAAGATTCCTTCCCAAATTTTATTCACACACCAAAATTGAAAATATCCACGTAGCTTGCTTAGCTATGATATAATAATAATAATAATAATAATAATAATAATAATAATAATAATAACTATAAAATAGCTTGCTTAGCTATTATTTTATTGGCACGCTTTTAATCATGATAAATAAATAACTATATTACAATATGGTATATAAAAAGTAGAAATAAAAACTCAAAACTCAATAACCAAAAAGCCGAGCCGTGGGCTGAGTTGCTGACTTGTTCTCGATCACCACTCGTCCCGGTCCTACACGGAAAAAAAGATGAACAAAACTGCGACCTTGTATTCACTTCATCGACGTCGTCATGCATGCAGTTTCCTGGAGGCTCGCCTCACCGTAAACAGCCCACCGTTTTCCCTCGGCTATATATATATAACACACACCTCCCCATTTTCAGACTCTCCCTCTTCAATTCCCACCTCCTTTCCTCTTAATTAATTATTTAATTTCTATATCTAAAAATATCTACGCACTAAGAAAAGAAAATAATTAAGTTAATTATTAATTAAGTAGCTATATAGAATGGGAAACTGTTTGAGGCATGAGTCCGCGACGGCATGGACCGGGGCCTATGCCGACGATGACAGCTGGATCGACCTTACTTCTCAGGTGCCGGAGTCGGCGGCCCGACCTTCGGGTGAAAAGATAAGGCTTCTTGGCGAGATACGATCATCATCGTCATCAGCAGCAGCAGCTGTTTGTTCAGTTTCTGATGACAGTGGCAGTGGAGATCAAGTGAAGATCAAGATTACTAAGACGGAGCTGGAGGAGTTGGTTCAAGGAGGGAACGTGCACGGTGTGGAGCAACTATTAGCTCGCTTGTTGTTCAACGGCCATAATCAGTACTACTATGATGATCATGATGAGATGGATGATCATAGACGGCCATGGAGGCCTGTGCTCCAGAGTATTCCGGAAGTTAATTAATTTGTTTAATTAGTTACTTCAATTCATCATCATCATATTTATGGGGATGAATTCACCTTCTTCTTCTTCTTGTAAATTATTATTTTTATTTTAAAATTTTGTACTGTACGTTGATCTTGTTGCAGAGATTCAAATACAAGCAGGATGCTGCTGTGGCCTATCAAGTTTTCTTATACTATTGCTAATGCTGCTGTGGCCTATCAAGTTTTTTTATATTCTCGAAAAAAGAGTGAAAATAACAGCACATAGGGACATAGGGTGGACATCGTCATTGGCCTACACGTAGCTACTACTATCGATCTTCACTCTTCATTTTTCGAAAGTTACACTTCGATGCTTCCATTTTTTATTGCATCGAATCGATAATTAAAGACTAATTTACGGTAACTTATATCATCTCACGCTTACTTTTCAATACGAGCTTCATAAAAAAATAAGAAATTAAAAAATATATATTATTTATACAGATGCTACTTTTTATAAATCCATTCGGACGAATACAAATAAGTGATTCAGATTTTCAAATCTGTTGCAATCATGCAAGGCGTATTGTTGAAGACACTTGTGAATTCCCCTCCTTTGTGTTGTGGTATAATTCACATCATTAAGATTCTCCTCCACATCAATCATGCTCATCATTTCATTTGCTTTTCTAAAGTAACCAAATTATTAATGCGGTGAGATTCCTATTGCACTGTGTATGGAAGGACCAAGCACCTCGTGTGCAGATCCTGTGGTCCACATTGTGCCACTGCTCTCTAGTACAACAAGTGAACCTGCACCACATCACCCTTATGTGCAAAACCATTGATCAACCAGTTGTCCCGATTAGTTAGACTGTTAGCAATACAATTAGAGTTAGTTAACAGTTAGCACAAGTTTAGGTGATAGCTTAGGCATTAAGCAAAGCCTGATCATGAGTATATAATCTGAATTAGCAAGTGTACGAGTCAGTGTTGCATATGTGAAAATACTCTAAAGATCAGTTTGTTCAATTTCTCTCCTTTTTCTTTTTCGATCCTCTTCATCTTCTTCTCAAAAACCCTCTCTTCTTTCTACTGTGAAAACTTCTTCAAGAACAACAAATCTAAGATGGTATCAAAGCTAGTCTTGTGATCAATGGTTAACCCAATTCACAAGGGATTCTAGCCTTCTTACTTATGCACCTCTCTTCAAGAAAATCGCAAGAAATCTTCTTCCTTCTCTTCAGAATCAAAGACTCAAAATCATCATGGTTACAGTTAATCAACTCCAGATTCTTCAATTACCAATTGCTTCACTTATCCCAACGATTGGAAATGTTGTGACACTAAAGCTTGATGATCACAATTTCATCACTTGGAATTTCCAAATGGAACTTCTATTCAATGTGAATGGTGTCAATGGCTTCATCGATGGCACAAAACCTTGTCCTCCACAGTTTACCTCTGATTCTGCCACAGAAAGCTCTACTTCAGACGCTTTTTTGGTTTGGAAAATGCACGATCAGGCCATGATGCAACTCATCACAGCCACTCTTTCTTCTTCTGCAATCTCATGTGTGATCGGGTGCAAGAGTGCTAAGGAAATGTGGACAAATCTAAAGGACAGGTTTGCCTCCTCTACCAAATCTTCCATTTTTCAATTAAAAACTTATCTGCAAAATATAAAGAAAGGTTTAGAAAACATGACTCGATATCTTCAAAGAATAAAAGATGCAAGAGACCTTCTAGTGTTATGTAATGTTTACTTTGGGGATGATGATGTTGTTATACTTGCATTAAAAGGCTTACCTGCAGAGTATAACACTTTTAGATGTGTAATTCGTGGAATGGAGAGTTCTATTAGTCTAAAGGATTTCAGGTCACAACTCTTGGCTGAAGAAGCTGTTATAGAACAAACCTCCATGCAATCCTCCTTTTTGACTGCATTGTCAGTTACCAAAAATGGTGATTTAGCAAACTCCTCATCCAGTTTTGACAAAGAAAACTCAAACACTCCTGATATTAGTAATTTCAATGGTGGTACCCTGTCTAGCACTTCTGCTGGTAACGGTAATACCAGAGACTTTCAGCAGGCTTCTGAAAATTCCCAATACTTTGGATACAATTGAGGTTATAATCAAAACAGTGGTTACAACAATAGCAATGTTAACTATGAAAATAGAGGAAAAGGTAATAGGAACAAGAACAAAGGCAGGTGGAACAACAATTATGGGGGTAACTCTAGAAACTGGAACAATGGTAGGGGAATCAACAACTCTTCAGCTTCATATGCTTCTGGAATTCTGGGTGCACCAACTCAGAATGGTTTTCAGCAACCCCCAACTTGCCAAATCTGTGGGAAGAGAGGACACACGACTTCAGATTGCTACTATAGACACCAAAACCAGCTTGCACGGGTTAGTGAACCATGTCAGATTTGCTGGAAAACTGGTCACTCAGCTGTCAACTGTTATCAAAGGGATAATTACTCCTATCAAGGGTCTTCTCCTCCAAGCAACCTTACTGCCATGAGTACACAAATACCCTCTAGGCAATAACATGGGTACTTGATTGCAGATACTGGGGCAACAGCTCACATGACCTCTAATCTGTCACAAATTCACAGGCCAAGTCTTTCCAGTTTTGAAGAAATCATTACAACTGCAAGAGGCTCAGGTATGAAAGTTGCTCATCTTAGTTCCTCAAGTCTTGAAACATCTAATCCTTCCCCTCACAGTTTTACTTTGACAGAAGTCCTTCATGTTCCTCATATTACAGCCAACCTCTTATCTGTCAATAAACTGTGCAGGGATAATTTATGCACTTTCATTTGTGATGAATCTTCATTTTTGATTCAGGACAGACTCACAGGGACAGTGCTCTTCCAGGGATTGAGTAAAGATGGCTTGTACCCCCTTCCTTTCTATCATCTCCCAAATCAAGTACTTGTTGTTACACAATATCAGTATCTTGCTGCTTTTCTAGGTAAACATACAGATTGTCAACTTTGGCACAGAAGACTGGGACATCCCTCTAATCAGATTGTTTCTGCCGCACTTCACAAGGCCAACATCACAGTCTTGAAAGACCTTTCTTCCACTATCTGTGAGTCTTGTTTAGAATGGAAACTGTCAAAACAAACCTTTACTGTTTCCAGCTCAAAATTTGCTCTTCCTTTTGAAATTGTACACTCTGATGTATGGGGACCTTCTCCAAATGTGTCCTGTGAAGGTTTCAGGTACTATGTCAATCTAGTAGATGAATGTACATGATATACTTGGATTTTTCCAATGAAAAATAAGTTTGAAGTCCAAACCATTTTTGAGCATTTTCACTCCTATATTCTGAATCAGTTTTCCATTTCAATTAAGATCCTCCAAAGTGATGGTGGAGGGGAATACATCAGTAAGAGCTTTCAGTCTTTTCTCTCCCTTAAAGGCATTTCACACCACAGATCATGTCCATATACTCCTGAGCAGAATGGTTTGGCTGAAAGGAAGCACAGGCACATCCTTGAAACAGCTCTTACTCTTCTCCAAACTGCCTCATTGCCTCCTATTTTCTGGTTCTATGCTTGTGCTACTGTTGTCTATCTCATCAATCGTATGCCCTGCTCTTTACTTAGCATGAAGTCTCCCTATGAAGCCTTGTTCTCTAAGCCACCTGTTATCACACATCTCAAGGTCTTCGGATGTGCTTGTTTTCCTCTCCTACGACCATACAATTCAAACAAACTTCAACCCAAAACCAGGAATTGTGTCTTCCTAGGCTATGCTAATAAATATAAGGGCTTTGTCTGTCATGATGTGTTGTTTCACAAGAATTTTGTATGCAGACGTGTCATCTTTGATGAACTTCAGTTTCCCTATCCCACTTTGTGTAACCAAGCATCTTGTACTTCCTCTGACCCTACATCTGTCACACCTACTTGTTCAACCTATGAATCATTTAGCTCAACTCCCTTCTTTCCTCACCAAACCTCAAGTCCCCTAGAGTCTATAAACTCAGACCCTCTTCCAACCAACACCTCAGGCCCTCATCTTCACCATTCTGCAGATGCTTTGGATTCATCAGTGTCACACTTCTCATCTCATGGTGCAGATACCTCCTATCCTTCCTCTTCTGCACCAGATCCTGATCCTACTCCATCTACTCTCATTTCTTCTATAGCAGATCTTAGTTCCTTTTCTGGTCACCCTTACACTACAACTGATGATGATTTTCATCCTCAGCTCATTGAGGTGGTTCTTCCTATCACTGGGATCAATATCCACCCTATGTAGACCCATTCCAAATCTAGCATTATCAAAAACAAGGTTTTTCTGTCCAAGCATGCTCTTTCCCCAGAAGTTGATCTAGCTCAGGTTGAACCAGTCTCCTTTAGGTCTGCTCTCACCTCTCCAGTTTGGCACTAAGCCATGGAAGATGAAATGACTTCTCTATACAGCCAGGCTACTTGGACCTTGTTTCCTCTCCCTCACTCCAAGAATCTTGTTAGTTGTAAATGGGTTTATAGGATCAAGAGGAATTTTGATGGTACAATTGCAAGACACAAAGCACGGCTTATGGCCAAGGGTTTCAGTCAGGAAGAAGGCTTGGATTATGGTGAAACTTTTAGTCCAGTTGTAAAAACCACCACAGTTCATTTAGTTCTTGCTCTGGCTGCTCATTTTAACTGGCCTCTCAAACAACTTGATGTGAAGAATGCTTTTTTACATGGTGAAATTCAAGAAGATGTTTATATGAGTCAGCCCCCAGGTTTTGAAGATCCTCATCATCCTGACTATGTGTGCAAACTTCAGAAGTCCCTTTATGGCCTCAAGCAGGCACCACGAGTCTGGAATGAAAAATTCACCAGCTTCCTTCCCGAGCTTGGTTTTCAAACCAACTGGTCTGATCCCCCTCTGTTTGTCCAACAGACTTCCTCATCTGTTGTCATCCTACTCCTCTACGTTGATGATATTATTCTCACTGGTAGTAGCTTATCTGCTATCTCAGAGGTCATCACTTCCCTTACTGCTCAGTTTGATATGAAGGACCTGGGAAACCTGCATTATTTCCTTGGCCTCGAGATATCCTACACCTCCACTGGTTTGTTTGTGTCTCAATCAAAGTATATTCGTGACCTACTGGATAAAACATCTATGTTGGATAGTAAACCTGCTGAGACTCCTAGTGTTCCTAGCTCTCGACTCAGGAAAGGGGATGGTCCTGCCTATATGCTAATCCTACAAACTATCGCAGCATTGTAGGGGCCTTGCAATATCTCACCTTCACTAGGCCAGATATTGTTTTCTCAATTAATCAAGTCTGCCAATACTTGCATTCCCCCACCGAGTCTCACTTTATGGTTGTTAAACGTATCCTTCGTTTTCTCAAGGGCACACCATCTCATGGCATCAATCTCACCCGTGGTTCCTTGGACCTGATTGCCTATACGGATGCTGATTGGGCTGGGGATCCTAGTGATCGTCGTTCTACTACTGGTATGGTGGTCTACCTAGGGAGTAATCCCATCTCCTGGATGTCCAAAAAATAGACCACCGTCTCTCGTTCAAGCACTGAGTCTGAGTATAGGGCCCTTGACATCACTGCAACTGAGGTTGCTTGGATCAGGAAGTTACTATGTGCTCTCCATCTTCCTCTTGTGAAACCCCCCTTGATTTTCTGCGACAACACCTCTGCAACAAGCTTATGTGCAAATCCTATATTTCATTCTCGTGCTAAGCATATAGAGATTGATTATCACTTTGTAAGAGAGCGGGTGGTTCGGGGAGATCTCGATGTTCAGCATGTGTCTTCCTGTGATCAAGTTGCTGATATCTTCACCAAAGCTCTAGATGAAGACTTGTTCTATCAGCACACGTTCAATCTGATGCTCACTACCTCTCCCGCATCAGCTTGAGGGGGGATGTACTGTGAGATTCCTAATGCACTGTGTACGGAAGGACCAAGCATCTCGTGACCGTGGTGTGCAGATCATGTGGTCCACATTGTGCCACTGCTCTCTAGTACAACAAGTGAACATGCACTACATCACCCTTGTGTGCAAAACCATTGATCAACCAGCTGTCCCGATTAGTTAGACTGTTAGCAATACAGTTAGAGTTAGTTAACAGTTAGCACAAGTTTAGGTGATAGCTTAGGCATTAAGCAAAACCTGATCATGAGTATATAATTTGAATTAGCAAGTGTACGAGTCAATGTTGCATATGTGAAAATACTCTAAAGATCAGTTTGTTCAATTTCTCTCCTTCTTCTTTTTCGATCCTCTTCATCTTCTTCTCAAAAACCCTCTCTTCTTTCTACTGTGAAAACTTGTTCAAGAACAGCAAATCTAAGAATCATTTCATTTGCTTTTCTAAAGTAACCAAATTATTAACGTTATTAATGGAATGATAAACTACGATACATAAAAAATAAAAATAAAAACTACGATACATACATATATGTTATAAAGAGTGAGAGTACGTTTTTATTATTCAAATTAATTCACTTAACATTTTATGTTATTATTGATAATATTATAGGTCGTTTAGATATTCAAATATAATATATAAATCAATAGTTTTGATAATAATTAAATTTTTTTTAAAAAAAAAATCGTTGGTTTAAATGATTTATCTAAATGACTAAATAATTCCTAATTTAATTTATTTTTTATAAATATTTTTGTAATTATTATTTAAGAATTGAATAATTTCGATAATTTTTATATATTAGCAATTAAATAAATTAAAAGAGTAATATGCGTGGACTCTGTTAAGATATGATGCAGACATTATCCTTCCTTCTGATTCAAGTTAAAACCTGGACATAATTAAACAAATCTAGACAGCAACGTATGTATGGGAATAAAAAAAACATTTCATGATTGCTGAAGTTCATTGCCTCCACAAAATCAGCACCAGAAGTTTCTTGAGCAAATGGCCAGCTTTAATGATCCGGATCACTACAAAGTTTCTCACGTGCGTTTGACACTAACCAATGGATCAGCTGCCTCACCGGCACAGATGTCACGCGTGCCAAATGGCTGGTGCAGAAGAAAGTTAGAGTCGGCCAGTTGGATGAAAAAGGCCATGGGTGGCGTTAATGCGCCAGTGCCCTTTAATATGAGTTTCTGCTCAATGTGGGCCCTGCTATGCTCTCACCCAAGCAACAGCTATTACTTCTTAATAGTAATACTGCCTTCTGGCCCCACCCAACCCCCACTTTCAAGCTCATTCATTCATGGCTTCTCCGCACTCTGTCTCCATCCCTCATTTCGTCTTCCTCTTTCCACAATGTCAACTTCTGCTCCTCCATTTCTTCACACCATCCAAATCCTTCTCTCAAATTCGGCCCTGAAACTTGCAAGCTGCTGAGTTTCATGAATTCGAAGGGGAGTGAAGCCATGAAAGAAATGGAGTCTCTGAAGCTCACCGCCCATTTCTTTGTCCTGTTCCTTTGTGAGTATTCAAATATTAAATGTTAATTTAATATCTGGGTTTTGCTTGATTTTGCATGATCTTGAGAGATGTATTCCGAATCATTGTTGAAATTGCTTTATTTTGAAGAATGGAACTGGGTTTTGGGGAAATTCTTGTTTCTAATTGGGGGGAGGTAAACAATGTGCCTTTGTTTTGGTGTGCACACCAGATGTTTGTGAAATGTCTGCATTTTGATGTTAGTATACAAGTATATGCTGCACTTGGCTGTTAAAAGACAAGTCTTGTGATCCCAAATTCACAATGAACTAAATTATACCAATGTACGACAGTGTTAGGGTTTAGATTGTAAATGAGCAAGTGTAGGTTTAGCCCTGATAACTTTGTATTGGGAAACATTGCTATGAAACTGGAAGAGTTAAAGTTTCATCATAATCGCCATTGTTACTGCATTATTGACCGTACTTGTAGGTATGGAGGCACATTATTGCCTTCCACTAGTCAAATTAACTTCAACAAACTATCCATCTAATGATTTGTTATATAGGTCTCAATGTATGCTGTTGCAGCAAGTTAAATAATCTTAAAGATCCAGTCTTGACGTATAACCAAGAAGATTCTATGTCACCGATGATCTCCCCTACCGGGGCTCCACATCCCTTTCTCCCCCTTCTTGCTCCTTCACCGTTGGCTCCATTCACAAATACTACTATCCCCAAATTATCAGGTTCCAATCTCTCCCTCTCCCATAATTGCTCCTGTTAAATGTCATTCCCCTTGACCTTTTGGTTTAGATCTCAATTATATATTTTTGTTGTTTATATGTGCCTGCAGGACTCTGTATGCTTAACTTCAGTGCTGCTGAGAGTTTGATGAGTGTGACCTCAATCGATTGTTGGTCTGCTTTTGCTCCATTACTGGCTAATGTAATTTGTTGCCCGCAGTTGGAAGCCACTCTCACAATTCTCGTCGGCCAGTCAAGTAAAAAGACCAATGTTCTTGCGTTAAATGGAACAAGCTCTAAATATTGTCTATCAGATATTGAGCAGATCTTGGTGGGCCAGGGTGCAAATGACAGTCTTTCACAAATGTGCAAAGTTCATTCATCAAATTTGACTGATGCTTCTTGCCCAGTTATTGATGTTAATGATTTTGAAGATACTGTTGATACTTCAAAGTTGCTTGCCGCTTGTGAGAAAATCGATCCTGTGAAAGAATGCTGTGCTCAAACTTGTCAGAATGCCATATTAGAAGCAGCTACAAGGATTGCATTGAAAGCTTCTGATCTTTTGAGCACAGATGGTGCTCATGATGTCTTACCCGATCGAATAAGTGAAGTTAATGACTGCAAAAGTATTGTCCTTCGGTGGCTGGCAAGTAAACTCAATCCTTCTCAAGCTAAGGGCATTCTAAGGGGACTATCTAATTGCAAGATTAACAACGGTGAGTTTGGATGCTCCATCAAAGTTATGTGCTTTTCTTTTCTCTCTAACAAAAAATGAAGAAGTTATAGCCGTTAATTTGTCTCGTTTTGAATTCAGCGTGTCCCCTGGTTTTCCCCGACATGAAGCATGTTGCGGTGGATTGTGGGAATGGAATAAGTAACCGGGCTGCTTGCTGCACTGCCATGGAGAGCTATGTAGCCCACTTGCAAAAGCAGAGCCTCATAACCAACTTGCAAGCATTGGATTGTGCTACATCACTCGGAATGAAGTTAAGAAAATCAAATATTACCGAAAATGTGTATAGCCTGTGTCATATAAGCCTCAAGGATTTCTCCCTCCAAGGCTAGTTGCGTCTCTCTAGTCCCTTGTGTTTTAAATCAAAATATAATCAGACTCCATTATGACTAATACAAATGTTATGTGATTTGTCTACGTCCAAATGATTTGGCGATTGGATTTGTACAACTCAGTTGGAAATCAAGGTAACAAGCTTGTTTCATTTGTAACCAAAAGGAAAATTACACTTTTTTAAATTCTTGGAATCATTTTAAATATGTCCGTCAAGATAAATTGCCTTTGACTTTGCCAATGATTGTAGAATTGTCAAAAATTTCATGCTGGTGCTTTTACTCTTTTCTTGTTCTAATCTTGTAAACTGGTGTTTCTTTATGCTTTTGCATGATAGTGTCTGGATGTCTTTTACCGAGCTTGCCTTCCGATGCAACATTTGACAGTTCAGGGATCAGCTTCCTTTGTGATCTGAATGATAACATTCCAGCTCCATGGCCCACATCTCAAGGAGCAGCTTCTTCATGCAGTAAAAGTATGTCTAAGCTGTTGACCTGCATTTCGTATTTTCTGTGTGTCATGCTCTATTTATTTTGGCCTGACTTGTCGGGATTTCAGATGTCAAGATTCCTGCACTTCCGGCAGCTGCATCTTCTCAAAGTGGTGAGTAGGTGCTTACGCTTATGAAGTTATGCGTCATAAAGTATAAACCTTTGAATTGGGATTTTGTTCTTTCTTCCCTCATCTTAGGCAGTTTTTTTAGTGTAACCACAAACTTATGTGAACATGGTCTCCAGGTCTGTACAAAGATGATGTGATGCTGTCTCTATTCCTTGCGGCCGGGATGGTTCTTATGATGCTTTTCTAGGTAGTTATCGCTTGAGGCAATCATTTAAGTTCTTGAAGGAGGATTGACGAATTGTTCATTGTTATGCAAGTAACCGTAACCCAGTCGATAGAAGACTCTCGTGAACTGGGGAGGGTAATTAGGTCAAAAGGTTGATCCCAAGTTTGTGCTCCCTAATGATATTCATTCATGATTTTTGCTTGCTTCTGTAATAAAAAATTTGTAAAGGAAATTTAGGAAATTAAGGGTTTATATTGTAACTGACATTACGAAGATTGCATGTAAATTTAGATTGCAACCAAAGATATAATTTTAGTTCTTTTCTCGGATTACTGTGTACAGCTTAGTATTTTTAAGATACTTTATGGTACTGAATATTTCAACATCAAATGTATGGAGTTTCTTGGATATCGGTTCAATCAAACGTTCCAAATCGTTATTAATCTCATGGTTGAGCAGATAAAAATTAAATGGTTCAAAAATACAAATTATTATGTTAGTAATAGTTTGATTTTAGTTTTTCATTGTGAAAAATTGCTAAATTCAAACTAAACCACTAAGAAACTTAATAATTTTTAAATCTATCATTGATAATTAAAAAAATATATAAGTACATCCCAATTGTTTTGTTTTGATTGGTTTTATTTATAATGCTCAGTTCTTCACAAATTCATACTTTGATAAAAAAAGTCAAAATGATGATCACTTATTGTGTTTTTTCTCGGCGGAATTGACTAATCGGAAAGCGCACCACCGTAAGCACCATCACAGATTGATGATTGGAAATCGCCTTCACAATCGATAGAGTTTCTTCTAAATTCTCAAAATGCAAAGTGAGAAAACCAATGGAGGATCCTTCCTATTTATAGCGCTCGATGTGACTGACACGTGTCAGAAAACACACAGATCTGATCGACGTGTCACACATCCAACCGAGAAAACTAAGCGTCTCAAGACAAACACATCGATCTTCACAAAGAATAGTCGACTCAAATCCATTTCAGCCGATCCTGATCAGGCTAACCGACTGACCACGATCCCCTGACCAACTCCGAGTAAGATCCAATGAGCCACACACACCGCTCAATGGAAGCTCGCTAAGCCAATGTTCCGGCCCATCGATATCAACACAGACCCAATCTAGAGTGACCCTAAGAAGGCCCCTCCATGAAACCCATACCGCTCGACGAATCATACCGACCGAGCCCCATTGAAAACACCCTTCCTCGCCTGGTTCATTCAACACTGACTTGTCTTTCGGCTTCCAATATCACACTCGATACCCAAGGTCCAGTACATACGTAGATGGTCGAGACATTACAGCCGAGACGTCACAACCGACACGTCGCATCGGTCGGCCCCCACTCAGACACCGACCTTATGTCACTTCCAAACATGCACGAGGACAGGTCAACGACCTTTCTCGACCGGGGGACTTGGGAAATTACAGGTATACTTCCCACCGAGTCTTGAAGAATGAGACAAGTTCCCAACCGAGAAATTTCACCTCAGTCAAGAACTTGAGAGATTTTTATTGACACCATATGGGACCAAACTCGTTGAACTGTATACCTAAGACCTAAACACTCAACATGGGTCAAGCCCACATCACTTACATAGCCCTAAAAATGAGCCAATGACGGGATGACACGTGGAAGTATCTCCATCATCGATCTGCGTACCACGTGTCATCATACAAATTGAGGAGCATTTGTCATACATCA
The DNA here is from genome assembly GCA_032719365.1 of Prinsepia uniflora. Taxonomy (NCBI): domain Eukaryota; kingdom Viridiplantae; phylum Streptophyta; class Magnoliopsida; order Rosales; family Rosaceae; genus Prinsepia; species Prinsepia uniflora. The sequence continues at coordinate 7,568,484 of CM064868.1, read as the reverse complement.
AAACTATGAGAAATGAATACTTCACTCACCCGTACATAAGGGATGCACATTTCTTAATAAAGGTAACTAATGCTCACTATTCACTGTTACTCTACCAAATTTACTATTTACTGAGTACTGTTACGAACAAAGTTACTAACTTGACTGTTGGAGAATTTTAGGCCGGCACCACACCGGTACTCGTACTAATGGAAAACCCACGACCCTTCCTAGTTCGCAGGTTACGAGGAGAGACACATATTACACGGTGATTGGACGATGAGTAATTCATCGTTAAAACATTTCTTGCTTCATATGGGCCGAGTAGGACTTGTACTCTAACTTGTATGTGTGAGCTGAGGTCAAGTGTTGAGTGTAGGCTGAGTAGGACCTGTACTCCGACTCGATTTGTTTGAGTTGAGGCCCAACATTTGAGTGTAGGTAGACTGTATGTACTTCGACTAGTATGTGTGAGCCGAGGTTAAGTGTTGAGTGTAGGCTGAGTAGAACCTGTACTCCGACTCGCTTTGTTTGAGTCGAGGACATATGTTGAGTGTAGGTCAAGTAGGACTTGTAAAGAGTAGGAAAACTTAGTCAGATTCCCACATACGACGCCAAACTATTGAAACAAGAAATATTCCAATGGCTAATTACTCGTCGTTCAATCACCATATAATGCTTGTCCATTCTTGCAACCTGCAAACTCGGAAAGGTCGTGGGTCTTCCGTTAGTACGAGCAACGGTGTGGTGTCAGTATAAAGTTGTCTGACGGTCAAATCAGTAACTTTATTTGTAAGAGGAATCAATAAATTGTAAGTTTGGTAGAGTACTAGTGAATAGTGAGTATTAGTAACCTTTATTGAGAAATGTGCACCTCTTATGTATGTGTGAGTGAAGTATTCATTTTTCATAGTGTCGATGTGGGACAAATGCTCATTGGTTTATATGCTAACACTTGGTATGCAGATCGAGAGTGGAGATACTTCCACGTGTCATCCCGTTCTTGGCCAATTATTAGGGCTATGTAAGTGGTGTGGGCTTGTGCCATATTAGGTGTTTAGGCTTTAAGTATACGGTTTGGTGAGTTTGATCCGATATGGTGTCAACATATATTTTAATTGGAATGTTTGAAGTAAATTTGGTAAATATTGTTGTGTTTTTTTAAAGACCTCAAACGTTACTGTGTTTTGTCGGTTTCATTTTTAATGTTGTGTATTTGAACAAAATTTGGTTGGAATATTTAAAAGTTCGATTCTACAGATTAGTAAATTTTCTTAATATGTTTTAGTTGGGAATGTAACTGTGAGTCCAAATAACTACATATACTACAACTTTTTTATTATGTATAAACTATCTGTATCAATCCAAACCAAACCGTTAATAGATGTTTAGTTTGAAACAATTTCATTTTGAATTTTAGAAAATACAAACCATATCGAATTGTTAAATTTTAATGTTTGGATTTGAACATTATCAATATCCACATCAAACTATATTGTGCGCACTTCTACTTGTTATAAGAATTTATACAAGAATTTATTATTCAAAATATTGTAGAACTTATTATTCGAGATATTATAGGTACATATAAAAACTCTTTCAATTGGGTTTTGGTTTTAATTGCTAGATGGGGCCTACTATTAGCAGAGCCGGTTCAAACATTTAGAGGCTTAGGGAAAAAATAAAAAAATTGACCCTCAATTCGCATACTTAATTATTGAAAATGTAAATTTTATAAATTGATTATATTATATTTATATTAAGAGGTATCGTTAAAATTTTTGTTAGGAGAAAACTCATTGGGACAAAAATGAAAAGGAGTATCTCATATTCAAAACATTACATTTAATTATTTTTTAAAACCAATTTTAACACTTTTTTTTTTTGTGAAACTAGCAATTTGCAACTCTATACAAACTTTAATATTCAATACAAGAATATAATTAATGATTGTTAAACTAAGAACCTTTGTAGCAGTGACCTTATCAGTTTAGGTGAGTTTCTTGAAGTCCTCCTAGCATGCGAAAAAAGATGTAATTAAATATTTAAAGGCACACAAAAAAAAAACTAAATAGACACAATTTCTAATTTCTAACAAAGAGGAAGAATTGACCTGCCATTTGTAATGTTAGATTCGTGGCTTAGACCCATAACATTAGTTCTTTGATTATATGAAGGGGTCTTTCCATTGTCAATAACTACAACATCCATAAGGGAAAGTTGTCAAATGAAAGTGTTTAATCAAGGAAACTGTAATAAAAATTCTATTAAATTAAATTACCACTTTTTGAAGTTTATAATTTAGGAATATCTCGATTAGGGCTTTTAGAAGGGGAGATGAAAATGTCTGGATATCTTCGACTCGAAAGCCAATTGTTGAGAACTTGATATTAGAGTTTGAGAGTGAGAATGAGATTGCAAGAAATTAAAAATTTAGAACAATTGAGAATTTGATATTGAATGAGATTGATTTTTAATCTTGGAACATTGAAACCATGCGCCTTCTTTTGGAACTTTGAAGGAGACTCTCATCTCGTTCCCCACCCCGTTTAAATTATCATTCATCTTCCTTTTTTTCAACATAAAAAAAAATATTATTTTTGGGCCCTCCAACATCTTTGGGCCCGGGACCTATGTCCCTCTTGCCCTCCCTATTAGCCGACCCTAAGGCAAGAGACGCACCTGCCCTAGGCCTAAAACAATATAAGAGCTCGAATAAAATAATATGTTTTAAATTGTAAGAGAAAAATAACGGTGAAAAATAGCAGTGTCTAGTATATAGGCCGACAGAAAACCAAAGAGTAAATACAACTTTCACCAAAAGGCATCACTTTACATGTCCACAAAGAAAGGAAAAAAGATCGTCAACGCTTCTAACAATAACAATCATTATTCCAAACGAAACCTCGGTTTTGATTTGCATCGTTTAGGATGAAGATTTAAGGTTTCAAATAGATTTTCTAATATAAAAATAAAATAATCAATTTATTAAAATTTATATTTTAAATTATTAGGAGTAAATTGAGGTACATTATATACTTTTATTCTAAATTTCCTAATATTTGGATCGGCACTAGGATTGCCAACAACCTTCCAGGGCCAGCCACAAGGGAGGGCCAAAAGGGCGTATGCATTGGGCCCAAAGTAATACAGGATCTAAAATAAGCTCAAAATTATTAACATATATAATAAATAAAACATTCAAAGAAATAAACAATATAGAATTATGTAAATTTGATATTGGTTCAAATTCTTTAAATAATGCAGCTCTCATTTGAAAACTATTGAATATCAAAATTGTAGTCTATTATCCTAGAGTTTGAACATTTTCATACATGTACAAGTTCGAAATATAAGATTTTTTTTTTTTTTGAATTGAACGTAATGTTTTAGACACGAGGTCTTCTTTTTTCTTTGTTAAGGATTTTGTCTTAATAGATTTTCCCTAACAATGTTTGAATGAGACCTTATAGTATAAAACTTAAATTATCAGTTCATAAAAATTTATATTTTTAATGATTAAGTGTCTAAATTGAGGATAAATTTTTTATTTTTATCCTGAATCTTTAGATATATGGGCCGGCCCTATAACCTTTTCTATTTGAAAATGAACATTTCAGGTTTATACATGTAACCATGCTAATTAACACGAAAGCCCAAACTTACAATTAGATTTTCTCTCCACGATGCCCTTTATATGAAAAGGGTTGATCATTAGGTATGCAAAATCGCCATTGAAGAGGTTTAGATTTGAGGGTTTTAGTGCTTGGATTTGTTCATAGTTTAATCAGCCTTAAATATTATACTTAATCTAAAATTTTAATTTATAGCCTTTGTAATCCACATTGGATGCTACTGGGTACACCATTGGTGCCCTATTAGATTGTTTATCGATCGGCTTTATGCTCGACATGACATCTAAATTGAGCACTGTTAGAGATGTTAAGTATGATTAAAATTTTACTAAATGCCACGATGATAATGAATTAGGACGTAGCATCTAAATTAGATTCTTAATTAAACGTTATTAGAGACATCAAATATGATTAAAATTTTACTTACTCAATACCGTGATGATATTGAATTAATCTTCTGTTCTGTCCAATAAATAAATATAGTGAATAAATTGGATTAATATAGCATGATTGTTTGACTAATAAGAAACCGAAAATGCTAATATTAAAATAATTATTCATATTATGATAAAATTATATTGATCATACCATAAATATGGAGCGTAAATTGTAATACAAGTGAGCATTCAAGTATAAATTCTTTATTCGGGTTGCAAATCAAAGATTCTTATATATATTAATGGGAACAAGAAAGAGCTCCTCTTATCGACGAATCGTTGAAGACCCAAAATTCCCCCCTACTTTGCAGAAGAACAACTACCAACCCATCAAAAGAAAGCCTACTTAGTAACCTACCCTTCCTTCAAAGCTCGATCGCTTCTTTCCTACGCAATATCATGGACTCGGACCCATCGTTTCACAAGGCCAACAATATCATGGACTCCAACCCATCGGAAGACAACCTACCCATCCTTCCTGTCATTTAATTCTATCTATCTATCTATCCCTACCTGCCAATTACTACGCATATCACTGAATTCTAAACTGAGCTGCTTCACATTCTACTTCCAGAATTAGAACTTAATAATCATCTCTATTCCCACGCGTTTGCTTTGTTAGTTTTTAATTTTTTTTTTAGCTTACATAATAAAACAGAATCGAGTTGTTACTAATATAATTATATTCATCATAACTCGTTATTCACTTTCGTTTTTTTTATTTTTTTTCTCTGTATATACTTTTGTAAGTGCTGATGGGAAAACATGTGGCAGTCAGAAGCAGATTTTGTGGAGAGAAAATCCCAGTAAATGTAATCCCAAGAACGACTGGTTGACAATTGAGACAGCTGCTACGTACTGACCCGGCAAGGCTTAATTAATAAACATGCTCATCAATTTTTGCGAGTTACAAAGTTTTTAATGCCTCGATCTGCCTATGTGAAAATGCAAATATTCAAGGGAGAACAAAATGGAATTGGGATTCGTTAGTTTTTTTTTAATTGAGAAATTACAAAATTTCCTTGATAAATTAAAGGTAAATTAGATTAAAATAGTTTGACAATAATATGGGTATAAATACCTCCAGTGATAAAATTTGATATTTATCGCGGCGAGGAAATAATGCACAAAACAATAATACCCATAAGTATTCCATCAGCCTTATTCTTGTACCAGCTACACATACCCAAATCAGTTGCATATGGTTCTAGCTCCCCTTGATTCAAAATGGCCAATGTTATGTGCAGCTGCTCTGAGTCAACAATCACCCGTTGGCTTCAAAGATGAACCTCGACTTTACCTCTTCCCTAGCAAGATTTTCCTTCCAGCCATCGTCCAAAGCCTAGAAACATATAGATAATTGTAACGACCCGTTCCATAAATCGGGATTAGTTTAGTGATTAATGACAGATTAATGACAGATTAGTGAAGTTAATCAGTGATTAGAGGGATGCTTGACGGACGGTGCAAAATGACGATTTTTCCCTTGGAAGTGGGCAAACAGTTGAATTTTGTTTGGGTGGTCAAATGGATTTTGACCGATGACTGTGACGTAGTTCGGGACGTCACGAGTTCATAGACAGGTGACACGTTCGATTCTGACATTCGAAGAAAAAGTTATGACGTTCGGAAGTTGAAGAGTATTTTAGTAATTTTGCTAAATAGGGGCAATTTGTTGACTTTTCAAACAATATGGACTTTCCACGTAATTCAAGGGCCGTTAGATAGGTCTCAATCCCCTAATTTCAACGATAGGCGGCATGAGACAATTGGAGTTCGGATGACGGAGTGACGGGTCTAGGAATACGAAGGGCAAAATGGTAATTTTGCATGGCAGGGGTAAAATGGTCATTTGGCTGTCTTGGAATGTGTTCCCAGTGAGATCAGGACACTTGGCTGCTCTGCAATGGTGGTGTCTTAAAATTGGAACACGTGTCTCAGGTCTAGAGGTGTGAGGAACCTCTTGCCACCTCCTTGATTTATCTTTAAAATCAAAGTGTAATTCGTGCACGGTGAAAAACAGAAAACAGGGCTTGACAAATTCCCTTCATTTTTCTTCGATCTTCAGCATTTTTCTAATGGTTGAGCATGGAAGTGAGAGACAGGAGGATAAGGGAAGTGGTGGTGCCGCCATAGGGGGTGGTCGTAGACGGTGGATGATGGTGGCCCCTAAAACCCGTGAGGCATAGGGAAGAAACAGGGGACCGTGACTCTGAAGAAAGAGAGTGCACACAAGCGTGGGTTTTAGCTTGGCGTTAACATGAAAATAAGAAGCAACTTTGGAACTGGATTGGTGGTGATCAGGACAGAGTACGACGGCGACGACAAGTGAGTTCCCGTGACGTTGGAAATTTGAAGTCGATAATGGCAAAATGAATTATAGTGACTGCGAAGTAATTTGGTTATTTGTGTAAGGTTTTCGGCGTCAAAGGGATGTTAATGGACTTAGAAAAAGGGACTGCAATGGCCAGAAACCAGTAAAACTGACAGGACCGTCCCCTGGGAACATTGATAAATGTGCCCGGTCTTGCTCCTGTTTGACAAGTTAACTGAAGTTCCCAAAATTGCCCTCAGCACTTGCCAAACATAACTTCACGTGTGCCCACTCATGCCTCCACCTCTCGATCAGCCTCGATCATCGCGCCATGACCTGGAGGGTCAATAAAAACACAAAAAAGTGTGAGTGGACAAAAAAAAATCAGTTTATAAAACATGTTATAGAAAATACATTTCTACCCTCCACGTAAAATCAATGCATGCATTCGAAAATCATTTCACAATCCACTCCATTTCGATTACCAGAAAACCGTATGTGAAAGCCAAAATCATTTTCATTTTCTCAAAACTCGGCCTTAGCTGGAAACCATAAACACGGGGCCTTAGCCCAAAATCACGAATCAAAATCCAAGTACAGAACATAACCCCAAAAATTCATCAAGCCATATAAGCCGGGCCATTGCCCAACACATCCGAAAACATGAGAAATCAACAGTAAATCACAAGTCAATCAAGTTGCTGGATCTCAAGTGCGCCTGAGTCTTTAAACTCAAAACCATGCGCATAATCAGGCCTTCCAGGGATATCAACGAGTCTTTAAACTCAAAACACAATCAATAGGCCCCGGGGGATAACACAATAACCGAGTCTTTAAACTCAAAACATATCAATCAAGGGCCCTCCCCCGTCCTCAACATGATCCAGCAATAGTACTAGGTCTTTAAACCCAAAACCATGTGTAATTCACAACAAATCCAGAATCCATCGTAATCCACTTTCCAAAACCAAATCCAACATCACATTTTATTGAAATGGAACTCATGTCCGAATTTCACATTCAAATCCCAAATCACATCCATCATCCAGTTCCAAATCCGAATTCGGAATCATCATTCCGTAAGTTAGCATCCAGAACAATCATTCCGATCCCAAATCCGAAAATCCACTTTCAAGTTTCCGAAACCCGAAATCTCGTCCATTAAAGCCACTTTTGTGAACTGGGCATCAAGCCCAAAATCACTTTTTCCAAAATCCGTTTTAAATCTTTGAAATCAAATCATATTTCAAATCCCAAACTCAAATCATCAAAACCATGGTCAAATTACAACATACTCGAAATCTCGTAAAACGTGCAAATCCGTAATACTCTTGAAATACGTGCCAAAACTGTAAATCATACTCACAATCATAATCAAAACATCATCAAAACATGATACACACAAATCATATAAAATTATTCATTAAACCATCATCAAAGCATAGGAGAAACCATAGTCTCGAAATACGTGCAATTACGTATTGTATATCGAAATACATATAAATATGAAAATCGTAATTACCATAAGCATAAGCATAGAAATCATAAATATAAAGCATAGAAAATGATTATGCATGCATTGAATTTTAGAAAACAAAGTCCACTCACACACAATCCAAAAGGCTCGCTTCCGAGCTGAACGTTTTTCCGTAAATTCTGGAAATCATAGTTCATGTCCAAAATGAATATCGAGGGTCACTAACACTCCAATATACTTCATATAATTTTTCCCAATTTTCTGGGATTCAAATACATATTTTAAACGTATACGAAAACTTCGGATACCCTGAACACTATCGAAACGATATTCGATTTCCTCGAAACTAGTGCCAAAATGTTCGTTACATTAAAAGAAGCAAGTTTCGTGTTGGAATCACCTTGAGACTCGAGCCCACGCACCCTCACGCGCCGCCGCAAACGGCTGCGCATGAAGGTCACGCGCTGCTACAGTGTCGTCCCTATAACCCGATTGCCTGCATATGGGTCTTTCGACCCGCGATACTACCCAACTTGTTCTCCTGCTATTCGACTTCGATTCTTGCAATTAGTTCACCAAATTCCATCTATTCTAGCTTAATTTAAGTTCTGTATTGCTAATTATATGAATCGAGCTTTTAATCTATCAATTCCTTGATGAACATTCAAACGGGCTTTAACTTCGAACACATCTATTTCTCATCTATTACTTCAATTAATCAGACATGAAGGATCCTAGGAGTTCAAAGAACATTAATACATCCCGAATTTCACCAGTCCTTACCTCTAAGTATGTGAACTTATCCTCGATTTTCCACGATTTTTGGTAGTTCAGTTCCCGGTCAAAACACAGCCAAACTCCTTCGATTTTGATATGGTTATACTCAAAATGGGCTCAGAAGGTCGTTTCTATTCTTAGTATGGATCCCCTCAGCTTACAATTCACGATTGAAATTGTTTTCTCAATTTGTCTAATTCGGGTTTTCTGGGCTTCTAACTTTTTTGGTATCCCTCTTCGGTTCCTCTCTATCCACTTGGTTTTAGCCCAATCTAGTTCTGATACAAACACTTCACTCAGCCTTATCAACTTTGCTCCCAAGATCAATGAATTCAAGTGTTGGATTTGGAGGTAAACACTTGTTCTCAGTTTTGAGCTTACTTATCCACAACCGATCAGTCTTGTGTTAATTCCTTGGTGACAAGTGTCCCACAACCGTCTCAGTTCAACCAATTCCCTTTGCCCTGGTAATTTACCATTTACCCCTTCTATTTAAAATTACCAAATAGTCCTTCATCATTTTAGAATCACAACTTCCTCATCCGAAGTCCGACTCCAACGTGGCGCCTGTCGTTATAATCAGGGACTCGAGACCTATCTAACGGTCCTCGAAATATGTGAAAATTATAGGCCGTGTGAAAAGTCAACTATTTATCTCATTTTCAACCAACTTACCAATATGCCCTTAACCTTTCGAACATCATAACTTTCTCCTCGGATGTCGGAATCGGACATGCCACCTATCTATGAACTCGTGACGTCCCGAACTACATCACAATCATAGGTTAAAGTCTGTTTGACCACTCAAACCAAAAGTCAACCATTCGCCCAATTCTAGGGGTAAAATTGTCATTTTCTTCAAATTTTCCAAATTTTCCTTTTTCGAATGTCTGAGTCGTTACAAAAATGGAGTCGAAGAAATCAAAATTGTGGATCGATCGAATAGGTACTTTTCTATCTTGTAGTTCACGTTTTTAGTAGGTAGATCGATTCTATAAAATAGGACGAAGCTATTGGGCTAAAAAGATTTTGGAAACGAGTTGAAAATGGAGGAAACTGTGGACGCTGGTTCAATTGAACCGGTTGAACAGTAGACCAAACCAAACCCAGTTCACCTGTGGACATGGATAAACAGTGCAGGCACGTGAGGCCCACGCGCAGCCCTTTTGGGCGGTGCGTGTGGGCGCGTGGCACACCTTTAGGAGGAAGGTTCCAACACGACTTTTAAAGTATTCGATGTAACGAACATTTTGGCACTGGTCTCGAGTCAATCGGACATCGTCTCGATATGTTTCGGGATGTCTGAATATTTTAGGACTCAGTTAAAAATAGTTAAAAATTCGGGAAAATTACGGGATTTTAGTAGAAGCTTAATGAAGTAGTTAGTGACCTTATTATGGGATTTGGACAGGTTTGGGAAAGCCGGTGATAGTGGATTGGCCGGGAACAGCATAAGTGCATGCGTATCGAGGCAGCGACAAAATGGTCTGTGAGTGGACTTTGCTTTCGAACTTATGATGCATGCATATATGTTTTTACATGTTATCTATACATGATTTCTATATTTTTGAATTGATATTAATGATTTACGGTTTGGCACGTATTTCGAGATATTTATGGAATTGCACGTTTTACGAGGTTTCGTTTTATATCGTGATTTGATCATGATTTTGATGATTGGACTTCGGAATTTGAAATACGATTTTATTTCGAGGATTTGAAATGGATTTCGGAAAAGTTATTTCGGGCTTGGAGTCTTGTTCATGTGATTTCAGTTTTGGAATTGGATTTCGGAAACGAGATTTCGGATTTGGTTTTAAAACTTGAAGGAAATTCTGGATTTGGGTTCGGGATGATGGTTCTAAATGTCGGCTTACGGAATCATTGTTTCGAATTCGGATAAGGATTTTCGATGGTTTTCACTGTTGATCGAAAAATGGTTTTGGGTTTAAAGACCTGGAAAAAGAAAAAAAAATCGATTTGGTTTTGAGTTTAAAGACTCGATTGATTGACGGGGGGAGGGCTCTGGATTGATATGTTTTGAGTTTAAAGACTCGGTTATGATACCTCCCGAGGCCTATGATTGAATTTTGAGTTTAAAGACTCATTGATATCCCGGGAAGGCCTGATTATGCGCATGGTTTTGAGTTTAAAGACTCGGGCGCACTTGAGATCCAGTAAACTCGCATGATTGATGTTTTTCACTGGTTTTCAGACTTTTTGGGCAATGGTCCGGATGATTTTCCTTTGAGGAGTTTTGGGACTGAGTTCCCATACTTTGATAAGAAGTTATGATTTTGGGCTGAGGCCCTGGATTTGAATTGCGGATTTAAAGAAATGAATGATTTTAGTTTCATTGATGGTTTTTTTATTTGAAATGGTTTCATGAATTTTATATGCATGCATCGGTAAAACCATCTTTCTGCTAAACTGTTTTGTGAAATTACCACTTATTTTTGTCCACTCACAGTCTTTTCATGTTTTCGATACCCTCCAGGTTATAGCAGTGCGGGCTGCTGGTAGAGAGAGATGGAGACATCACACACGAGATCCACAGTAAATTCTGCGCACTCTAGGAAGTCCGGAAGCTTTTGGACGATCGGATTGAAATTTCCTTGTCAAACTTACGTTTCACATGGAGGTTGGACGTCAGTTTAGCCTTCGTGTAATGAGTAAGTTAGACGGAAGCAGGATTTAGCCCTTAATCTAGGGGGATTGGGGGTGGGTCCTGTCAATAATGCCTCTACTATACCCGTAAACGAGCGTCGCTTTAGGTACCCGTTCTCCCATGCACGCTGTTTCCGGATAGCCTTTGGGGTCTGAATTTTTCTCCTTTTGATAGGACCCATCCCCGAAGGACATAGATAACAGTGCCCGGTCTTACTTCCGTCTGACAAGTCAACTGAAGTTCTGAAATTACCCTCAGCACTTGTCAAACAAGGGATAACCGTACCTGTTCCTACTCATGTCTCCACCTCTCGAATAGCTTCGATCATCGCGCCACGACCTGGAGGGTCAATAAAATAGAAAAGGTGTGAGTGGAAAAAAATAAAGTTTTAGAAATACATTTATCAAAATACATTCCTACCCTCCAATTTCACAAACATGCATGCATATCATAAATCAAGAGTAAAATATATCTAGGCACAAGTGTTTATAAATCACAAATCTCAATAAATCCACGGGACTCATTGACAGGACCCATCCCCGAAGGACATAGATAACCGTACCCGGTCCTGCTCCTGTCTGACAAGTCAACTGAAGTTCCGCAATTGCCCTCAGCACTTGCCAAACAAGGGATAATTGTACCTGTGCTCACTCATGCCTCCACCTCCCGATCAGCCTCGATCATCGTGCCACGACCTGGAGGGTCAATAAAACAGAAAAGGTGTGAGTGGACAAAATAAAATTTTAGAAATACATTTCGTAAAAGACAATCTTACCCTCCAGTTTCACAAACATGCATGCATATCATAAAACGTGGGTCATAGTGTGTAATAAAGCAAGTATGAACAGTGGACTAATAAAATCAAAATGTGTTTTCCCATGGTCCATAAAACTCATGTGTCTCAACATAAAACATATATCTCTCAAATCAGTGCACAATATAACACATCTGGACACAAATATAAAAAAAAAATCATCAATACCACCAATCCTCAATATCCAATCTCAATATCCAAGTAACCCGTCACGATATCAATGCAACGCGTGCAAACTCGGGTGTCTCATGTCCGAGTACCTCCCCAGGATCTACGACGTCTGGGGTGATATCCTCTCCATGATCTACGACGTCTGGAGGATATCATCATAATCTCACACTCCTGCGAGTGAGCCTCCCTCGGAGCTGCTCATCTCCAGGCAGTGGATCGTGACTACTCCAGGATCTACGATGTCTGGAGGAGACCATCAAATCATAGAGGATGGTATATGTGGAACAGTCACCAAATCCAGTAATCTCATTTTAAAGTTTAAAACCATTTTTCTCAAATCAAAGCAAAAACATTTCAACAGGGCCTCTGCCCTAAAACATAGCTTTCATAAAGCACGTTCCACAAATCCATCATAAAAACAGTGTCCAGAATTCACTTTATAAATCAAAATCATCAATTTCATCATATTCACATGTGACTCCAAATCCGAGTCAAAATCACTATCCAATTGGGTCTCAAGCCCAAAACATTAATATCACGCAAATCCGTGCAATCGCAAGCTCAGTTGCCCATTTCACGTTCTTCCATAAAAATAGCCAAAACCACTATAAATCCATCAAATCATTTCCTGACTCATAATCGGAGTCAAAACTAATTACAAATCCTGGGCATTCGCCCAAAGCATCAATTTTATAGTTTTCTCGAAAAATGTGCCCAAAGGCATTAAACTAATATAATATTCCTCAAAATCCGGAAATCATCATATCGAAACATCAAGCATACCAAACAATGTCAAATCATATCATATAGCATTTAAAACATATATGCATGCATTCAGGGTAGAAAACAAAAGTCCACTCACACACCGTCCAAACCGCTCGCTTTCCGAGCTGCACGTTTTTCCGAAATTTCCAGAAGTCATCACTCCTGTCCAAAATCATTATCAAAGGTCACTAACATCTCAATATACTTCCCATAATTTTCCTCAATTTTTCTGGGATTTATATACGTATTTTAAACATAACATAAACCTTCTTACCCTCGAAACAATATCGAAACGGTATCCGATTTCCTCGAAACCAGTGCCAAAATGTTCGTTACATTAAATAGGACAAGTTTCATGTTGGCCTCACCTCGAAATTCCCACGCACGCGCCCCCATGCGCCGCCGTGAGTGGCTGCGCGTGGAAGCCACGCGCTAGCTACAGTAACCATCACTGTTTGTCTTCTTCACCCGTTTACCTGGTAAACGGACCCTGCGACCCGCGAGGTCACCCGGTTCCATTGCTAGCAATTTGAGATTGATTTCTACAAGTTCATGGTCCATTAGTATCGTTAGAGACTTAATTGAGGTTCTGTACAGTCAATTACGTTTTAACTTACCTCAATCTCTTCGAATCAAACTCGATTTTGCGAAGAACACTACACACTGTTCATTCGTCGAACTTCACCAAATCGACTTAGTTTTCTTCAATTGATCCAGCAGGAAGTATCGTGGGATTCCAGTAAACAGATTTCTACATCCAATTTCATCATTCCATGTCTTTAATTCCTTAACTCAAGCTCACAAATCCAAAGTCTTCCCCCACTCTGTTCTAAGGAAATATGACCTTAATTTCCTTCGAATTTCATTGAGTTCGACTCATCATAATGTCAGAAGGCTAAATCTAAGGGCAATTTCACTCAGAAACGTCTACAAATTCGAAATTGATCTTGAGGCCCTTTAATGGTTTTTCGTGTTTTCTGTGTGGTTTCAGCTGAGGTCAAGGTCCCTAATGAACCATTTCATTTCCATTCTTTTCTTCTCTTAATTCCCCATTCAACCCCTCTGTCCTCTGGTTTTGAATCAAACCGTTCATACCTATATACCTTGATCAACCAACAAACGGTTTAGTAATTATCCCTTTTTGAATATTCAAACATGCTTTACACTAATTTTACAATGATGGTGACAAGTGTCACCAGGAGATCAGTCCATATCCTCATTAACTGACTCAGCTACTTAATTATCCAACTATCCCTGATGTGGCAATTTACCATTTTACCCTTGCCATAATAAATAACCAAAATGCCCCTAGCCTTCACAGACCCATAACTTTCACGTCCGAACTCCGATTGACGCATGCCGCCTGTCTACGGATTCAGCGTCTCAAGACCTACCCAATGGTATTTACGAAAAGTCCAAACACGGTCCCGATCAAAAAGTCAACAAATGGCCCCCTTTTAACCAATTTACCAAATTATCCCTAACTTCCGAATATCATAACTTTCTCCTCGAATGTCGGAATCAGACGTGCCACCTGTCTATGAACTCGTAACGTCCCGAACTACGTCACAGTCATCGGTCAAAGTCCGTTTGACCACTCGAACCAAAAGTCAACCATTCGCCCAATTCCAGGGGCAAAATCATCATTTTCCTTCAAAATTTCCAAATTTTCCCTTTTTGAATTTCCGGGTCGTTACACTCATTTCCATATCCAATCTCATATAGTCACTTTATCCCTGCAACGCGTGCAAAATCAATAGGCTCAAGGACCGCTCAAAATCCGAGCATCTTCGCTGTGAACACATCACCAGCCGACAATCCAGATCGTCGTGAACACATCACCGACCGATCTCTATATAATCCAGCACATCTGATCTGAGTCGAGCCTCCCTTGGTTGCACGACAACAGACCGTGCTACGAGACCTCTCCGAGGTAAACACATCCATCCCGGAGGTGGGCGTTATCTCCAGGGTTCATTCCAGGGAAACACATTCCCAACCGGAAGCCCTAATATCCAGGGTGCACTCCGGGGGAAAGATATTCCACCCCGAAAGTCCTAGTATCCACAACATATCATCATCATGAAAACCAACGAAAAACAGTTGCATTTGAAATCAAAACCATTTTCAATATAGCGTCTCAGCCCAAAACATATTTTCCTCAAAATCCGTAAAACCAGAGTCCCGATTATTTCATAAATCTGAAAACCATCAATATCATCATGTAATCACATGGAAATACCAATCCAGTCAAAATCACATTTCCTTTGGGTCTCAAACCCAAACTATCATTTTCACGCAAATCCGTGCAATCGCAACCTCAGTTGTCCATTTCACATTAATCCACAAAATATATCCAAAAAGTATTACAAATCCATCAAATCATTTTTCTGACTCATAATCCGAGTCAAAACCAATCTCAAATCCCGGGCCTTCGCCCAAAACAGCAGTTTCACAGTTTTCTCAAAAATCGTGCCCAAAATCACATAAAACAATATAATATTCCCAAAATTTGAAAAACATCATATCGAAACATTAATCATGCCAAATCATTTCAAATCATATCATAAAGCATTTAAAACATATATGCAAGCATTCTAGGTAGAAAACAAAAGTTCACTCACACACCGTTCATATCGCTCATTTTTCGAGCTGCACGTTTTTTCGTAAATTTCGGAAGTCATCATTCCTTGGAAATCGGTTCCATGCGCCCTCACGCGCCGCCGTGAGTGGCTGCGTGTGAGTCCACGCGCCTGCTACAGTAACATGGACTGTTCATCGTCCTAACCCGTTTGACTGTAAAACGAGTCCTGCAACCCGCGATGCAACCCGTTCAGAACTCCATCAATTCTGCATAATTTTCACCAATTAAAACGTCGAATTTCATTGGTTTAATACTAATTTAGGTTATGTGAAATCAATTATATCCATAGTTGGCCTAAACTAATCCAACTTAATACAAACTTTCGAAGGATGTTCATCGTCTGAGTTCATCAAATCATCATTTAATCCTTCAATTAATTAGTCAGACCACATCGTAGACTCATTTTAAAGATGTTTTTGAATTCATTTTCGAAAGATTTTACCTCCAATCACCTGAACTCAGCCATGGTATCTCCAAACTTTCGCGGGTCCATTTTTTTTATCAATTCTTGATCAATTCTCTTCGATTTTGATACGGTCTTAATCAGAAGGGTTCCAGGAAGCCCACATGATTCTCAATTGTAGTCATCACGGCCTCTAATTTGGAATTCGAATTTTTGAAACATTTGAATTCCACGGGTTTGGGTTTTGGGTTTGTTTCCACGGTTTCAGATTCTCATCTCTCTCTCCTTCTATGATCTTACTCTCAGATTTTCCCTTTATTCCTCTCACAGATCGATCAGACAGAGAAATGGAGGTCTGTTATTCGCTAGTGCTCTGTTTTGTTTGAAGGAAGCACACACACACGTTTTTGTTACATTTCAACACATATATTCTATCCAACTATCAGATAGAAAGCAAGGCCACTAATTAGCAGCTGCATAGTGACATGTGTCACTCACAAACCCGTCTGACTCACCAAAGCAGCCGATTTAGTAAATCTTAGCCAAACCAAAATTACCATTTTACCCTTACCCTCAAAATTACCAAAATGTCCCTCGCCTTCGCAGATCCACAACTTTTACATCCAAACTCTGATTGATGCATGCCACCTGTTTACAGATTCAGCGTCCCGAGACCTACGCAACGGTCTTTACGGCTAGTCTAAATAGTGTCCTAATAAAAAATTCAACAAATGGCCCATTTTTTTACCAAATTACCCTTAAACTTCTGAACATCATAACTTTCTCCTCGAATGTTGGAATCGGGCGTGCCACCTGTCTATGAACTTGTGACGTCCCGAACTACGTCTCAGTCATCGGTCAAAGTACATTTCACAACTCGAACCAAAAATCAACCGTTCGCCCAAGTCCAGAGGCAAAATTGTCATTTTCTTCCAATTTTCCAAATTTTCCTTTTTCAAATTTTCGGGTCCTTACACCTTTCATTAGGAACATGCAGTCATGTGACACTTTCATAACTCCCCCTTTTGACTAAACCTTGCAGCTCTTGGTGTCTAGTTGGATCAAGGATTTTATATTTTTTCGAAACTTTGGGACATACAATACATCACCCAATGTGCAAACTGCTCCAACGAACATCTTGATCTTCACAGTTCCCGTACCCATGAAATGATGTCTTGTGACATCACCCCAAGTCACAAATCCTTGGACTTCTTGGATATCAAAATATTCTCTCTTAGAGCAGAGATGATGAGAACAACCGCTATTTAATATCCAATCATCTTGAGAAAAAAGTGTAATTACCTTTGGAGACTGTGAGAAGTTCTCCAAAATGTCTAGACATCTCCGCTACACCAACCAATGAGCAATTTGAGCCCTTATCATCCTTTTCTTTCATCAATGCACAATCCAGCTTTATGTGTCCCCATTCCTTACACTTGTAGTATTGCTTGCCCTTTCCCCTACCTCTGGATTTAGACTTGATATGCTCACTAAATCTCCTAGTAGTTGACTTTCCCCTACGATTATGTTGATGATCAATAAAGATGAAACCTTGAGAATCATCAGCTTTCCTTATCTTTTCATGTGATAAAAAAGTCAATTCTACCTCCTAGATCTTCAGTGTATCCTTACCATATACAATTGTAGTAACAATATTCTCATATGAATCAGGAAGCGAGGTAAGAAGTAAAAGGGTTTTATCTTCTTCCTCAATTTTAACCACAACTCTTGATAGTTGATTTACCAATCCCTTGAACATGTTCATATGCTCCATGAAATTCTCACATTCTCCCATCTTGAGATTGTAGAGATCTTGTTTTATATTCAATTTCATCTGCAAGTCTTTCCCAACATAAAACTTCTCCATTTTCTCCCAAAACTCAGGCGCGGAATCTACATCATTAACATTATTTTTAATATTGTCAGCAACATAAATCCTAATAGTGTTAATGAGAGGACCCGTCCCCGAAGGACTTTGATAACCGTGCTCGGTCTTGCTCCCGCCTGAAAAGTCAGCTGAAGTTACGAATTTACCCTCAGCACTTGCCAAACAAGGGATAACTGCACATGTGCCTACTCATGCCTCCACCTCCCGATTAGCCTCGATCATTGCACCACGACCTGTAAGGTCAATAAAACATAAAAGGTATGAGTGGACAAAACAACTTTTTAGAAATACATTTATCAAAATACATTCTTACCCTCCAATTTCACAAACATGCATGCATATCATAAATCATGAGTAAAATATATCTGGGCACAAATGTTTATAAATCACAAATCTCAATAAAACCACGGGACTCATTTCCATATCCAATCTCATATAGTCATGTTATCCCTGCAACGCGTACAAATCAATAGGCTCAAGGACCGCTCAAAATCCGAGCATTCATCGCTATGAACACATCACCAGCCAACAATCCAGATCGTCATGAACACATCACCGACCGATCTCCATATAATCAAGCACATCTGATCTGAGTCGAGCCTCCATCGACTGCACAACAACAGACCATGCTACGTGACCTCTTTGGGTGAACACATGACAGGACCCGTCCCAAATCCCTCGGGATTGGCGTGGGACATGCCTGCTCCCGTTTGACACGAAGTGTCAGACCAGGGATATTTTCGTCTACTGCCCAACCGGGGCTATCAGAGTAAGCCAGGATCCGAAGGAGGGAAGTGATGTCTCGTCTCTGTTACAGCCGCATCCACGATCAACCTAAAGGGCATACAAAACACAAAAGCCGTGAGTGGACAAAACAAATATTTTATGAAAAAAATTCATAAAAGAGCTTTATACCCTTCATTAAAAAAAACATATGCATGCATTCGAAAACCATTTCTAGGGTTCATTTCCGGTTCCCACAAACTGTCATGAACCTTTAAACAATTTGGGCCTTGGCCCGAAATCCGTCAATCAAACCATGGGACTCCACCCAAACGAAAAACACATGGGAACTCGTCCCAAAAGCATCTCATAAGCGTCTCAGCCCAAAACTAATATGCGTGGGTCTCAGCCGAACGCCATCTCAGTGAAAACCTGTCCACATATACATATATACATATATAACCCATCCTAGGCACTTCCGGAGAAGATGCCAACTAGAGGCACACAACCCCTAGGGATCACATCCCCAATATAGTCATGATGTCATCATATCTATCTAGTGTGCACACTACTCGGGGTCTCACTTCGAGTCTTCTCCCAGGAATCTCCATCTGGGAGGCTCAATCTCTGGATCTAGTCCGAGCTCTCTCTCTCTGGATCTAGTCCACATATCTCTCTGGAATTTGGTCTGGGACCATAACATCATAAGTAACCTCCACTCCTGGAACGGGATCCCTGTGGGGATACCCACGCTGGTATGTGGATCGTGACTCTCCAGGTCGACGACTAGAAGAGACCAATCAATATGCTCATAAGGAGGGTATATACATACCAGTATATCAAAAACCATAAAAACGGGACTCATGCCCGAGAACACAAATCAACTGGGCCTTCCGCCCGAACATAAAACGCAACAGGGCTTCGAGCCCGATTTCGCAATAACTGGGTATCGAACCCGAATTCGTAATCAACTGGGCATCGAGCCTGATATCTAAGGGTCAATCACAATTCTGATCATAGCGATGCGTGCCACCATCAATCCAGAACCGCTCTCAATCCTGGCATGTCTCCGTGAACATATCACTGCCGCGACTATCTCGGGACCATGGTGCACACGTCGCCGATCAATCCTCTAAACCATCAGCACTCCGAAGTCGAGCCTTCAATGGCTGCTCAACAACGGGACGTGCATCGTGACCTCTCCGGAAGGAACGCATCCCAATCCGGAGGCGAGCGTCACGTCGTCCTTCGCCGTGCACACAGCACCCGGCGCGACCACGACTCAGACCTACAGGTCATCAATAGGGTCTCATGCCCGAGTCAAAACCAAATCCAAATGGGTCTCATGCCCGAGTAATCAAGACCAAATGGGTCATTCTACTTTTCCAAACCATTTCATGAAAACCGAAAGCGTAAACACACACCAAAATGAACTCAAAATGAACTCAAGGCATACGTAAACACACACCAAAATGAACTCAAGGCATCCCAAAACACATATTCAAACATATATAAAACATTTATGCATGCATCGATTTAAGAACTAAAGTCCACTCACAGACCGTCCGCGCTGCCGCCTCGATACGCGTGTAATACGGCCTTCTCGGGTCAATCGTCATCACCGAGACTTCCAAACCTGTCCAAATCACTTTAGAGGGTTACTAACTACTTAATTAACCTCTCACTAATGCCCTATAATTTTTCGAAATTTTTAACTATTTTTAAACGCGCATCGAAACCTTCGGACAACCCAAACTACATCTAGACGATGTCCGATCGACTCAAAACTAGTCCCAAAATGTTCGTTACATCAAATAGATGATTTGACATGTTGGAACCACCCTCAAATTCTCCCCCACGCGCCTAGCTACAGTGTCACCCTTAATCTCCAGTCGACCGGTCCGACAGGTCCGGTTCGGTTTTTCCTACAACTTGGACCGACATGACCGGTCCAGGTCCATAACCGGTCCAATCTTCACCGTTTCTTCCTCTAATCGATCCTATCCTTCCTATTTTTTTCCTAGGAACCTAAACCAATAACCTAGAACCCTTAAAACACCATAAATCCGACTGGTTCGATTTTGGTTCTCATGGTTCAAATGTCCAAAACTCACCCCAGGGCTCCTCAACGTCCAAAACCTCTCAAAACCTTTCTAACAACGTCCTAACAACCTATTTAGTTCAAACCAATCATCCAAACAAGCCCATAATAACTAGAAATCGAAAACGAATTAAAATGGGTAAAACCGATTACCTCGATTGATTTTTCCTCCTTCGTCGTCCACGGCGGCCCTTCCTAGCCGGCCACCACGTCCACCGGTCCTCCTCTCACTCTCTGGCCTCTCACAAATGTTCAAAGGGTCAAGGGTTTGGATTGGATTGAAAATGGTTGCTCGGGTTTGGTTTGGAAAATGGAAAGAAAATGGATGCACGGGGAAGGTGTTTGATGCATGAATGAAAATGATGGGGAATGGATGAATGTGTTATTCATCCATTGGGCCTGAGAAAAAGGTGGGGCCCACTAAAGTCCAAACAAGCTCCCATCTCGAAAAATGTACAATAGTGCACTCGAACTTCCGTGAACCCTAACTTCGCCGTCGAACGTCCGAATTCGACGTGCCACCTGTCTATGGATTCGTATCGTCCCAATCTACGCAACGGTACTCGGCCCTTGGTCATCGGACCCTCCAGGTCAAAAGCAGAGTTTATGCACAAATCGAGGATGTGATATCTCTCCAATCGTAACAGCCCATCATCAACCTGATAGTTAGGGTATTAGTACGAGGATTTGGTAGAATCAATCCTAGTTCGTGTACGTTTGAAACGCGGTGCGAACCTGTGAGGTCAGTTTGACCGTGGATGCTTTGTTTTCCGAGAGGTCGGAATCTCAAGTAGGATCGTTATCTGTGTGAATCTGACGGTTTAGAGCTGCGTAGTTATTGGATCCTATTCCAGTGGCTCAGTAGACGCAGTAGGGCGACCTGAGAGCCAGGACTTCCGAGGCGTCAAGACAGACTTGGAACAGAGCGTAGTGAAATCCGTAGAGGTCGGACGTTGGGATCGTCCACGATAGATTATGTGCTGCTAGGAGTAGTTAGACGCGCGAGGACCTTAGTTGAGACTGGTTGGAGTAGGACGTTGATCCTATTTGGCAAGAGATGCTGGAGTAGTTGTGGTGTGACGTGATAGGATACGTTTGCGAAGTCTAGCGGTTGTACGAAGTTAGGCACGGAGAATGAGCACGTTTTTGTGGAGGCTGATGGTTGAGAGTAGTAAGGTTACGAGAGGACAAGGTCCTTAAGTTGTGGTTACTGGTTGTTGGGATACCAGTATCGGAGTACGACAACTCCTTGGAGTCAAGAGCGGGGGATCCGATCAACAAGTACGTCGTGAGATGAGATATCGGATTCCTAGGTGAAACAATCGGTGGAGGTTGTGTGTTGAGCGGTTAGTACCGACGGTGAGTTGACCGCGTAGTTTTGGAGTCTCGATAGTGGAGTGTTTCAGAGTTCGGTCTGCACGAGGTTGTGGCAGATGCCGCTATCGATGGATGTAGTCGAGTCATATCGAGGTTGGATAGACTCAGATGGTCGTGACATGGATACGAGGGTGCGTGGGTGACGCATAGTAGTGTTTGGGGTGTTGGCTCGGTCAAGGCCGAGTGCGATTACAGAAGAAAAAGAACTTCAGAGGTGGCCAGTGTGCCGCACTACCTTGTGAGGTATCAGAGAAAAGTGGGGACTGCTCAGGGTGAGTAGAGTCTTAGGATTAGTTGTTTCGCACTTCGTGTGGCGAGGATGCGGTGACGTTAACAAGTTGAGACGACGAGCCACGAGCTAAGAATAGCTCAATCGTGAGAGGCACATGGTAAGGTTCTACCATTACGCGACGAGAAGGATTCTTCGGATAATATAGCAATTTTTCTTAGCAATTGGCGATGATTTGGTTGGCTACGGTTGACCATACCTCATGATTGTCATATACATTAGTTCGAGGAGAATTCGATAGTGAGAAATAGAATGGGTCACGGTCGAAAGGATTGGACAACGTAAGGGCTCCTGTTGTGACTCGTTAGTTGGGTGGCACATCAGATTTGGATGAATCGACATCCTTTTGGATGTGCATATACAGCCTGTTGTGACTCAGTAGTCTGGTGGCACATCGAATTAGGATGAATTGACATCCTTTTGGATGTGCATAAACGGTCTTAAACGGAGATGCGAATTGGATTGGTTACGGACATGTGGATGATGTCCAAGTGAGTTGTTGTGACTGAGTTAGTAGTCGTACGAGTTCAGTGGGCACTGAGCAGGACGGAGAGGTTTCCGAGTGGCTCAGCGCGAGGTATACCCAATACCTGGTTTGGCGAGGTATAGGCTGTACCTAGTTTTAGGGTACCTGTCCTTAGATTGTTGTGAACGGACGGCACGAGGGTTAGGTGCTGGATTTGGATCCCATAAGGGGGAGGAGCCAGAAGAAATCACTGGAAGTGTTGAATCCTGAAGGGAAGATTAACCATTACAGTAATTATCAGAGTATACTCTTAGTCGGGAAGAAGGACTTCTAGATCAGGAACAGAACTGTTGGAAAAGTTAGATATGCTTCCAAGATGGTTGCAACTACTCTCGACTTAGAGACTGGTGAAGGAGACTTTTCATTTTCTGCTCCTTGGCAGACTGTGTCGGGTGCCGGAGGATGCCTGGGATGACTTAGATGTCATCATCTTCAACTTTCCTCATGTGGATTGATGACTTAGATGTCATCATCTTCAACTTTCCTCACACAGCCCCTAGGGATCACATCCCCGATGTAGTCACGATGTCATCATATCTATCTAGTGTGCCCCGAGTTGGCATCTTCTCCGGAAGTGCCTAGGATGGGTTATATATGTATATATGTATATGTGGACAGGTTTTCACTGAGATGGCGTTGAGCTGTGACCCACGCGTATTAGTTTTGGGCTGAGACCCTTATGAGATGATTTTGGGACGAGTTCCCACGTGTTTTGGTTTGGGTGGAGTCTCATGGTTTGATTGACAGATTTCGAGCCAAGGCCCAAATGGTTTAATGGTTCATGACGGTTTGTGGGAACCGGACATGAACCCTAGAAATGGTTTTCGAATGCATGCATATGTTTTTTTTAATGAAGGGTATAAAGTTCTTTTATGAAATTTTTTCATAAAATATTTGTTTTATCCACTCACGGCTTTTGTGTTTTGAATGCCCTTCAGGTTGATCGCGGATGCGGCTGTAGTAGAGACGAGACATCACTTTCCTCCTTCGGATCCTAGCGTACTCTGATGGCCCCGGATGGGCAAAAGCCGAAAATATCCCTGGTCTGACACTTCGTGTCAGACGGGAGCAAGCACATCCCACGCTAAGCCCGAGGGATTTTGGGCGGGTCCTGTCAACACATCCCATCCCGGAGGCGAGTATTATCACCATGGTTCATTCAGGGGAAACACATTCCCAACCGGAATGTAACGACCCGTCCTGAATTCCAGGATTAGATTAGTGACTAATCTTGATTAGTGAGGTTGATTTGTGATTAGTTGGGTGAAATCGGGCGAACGATGCAAAATGACCATTTTGCCCCTAGTCGTGGGTAAAATGTTGACTTTTTGATCGGACGGTCAAATGGACTTTGATCGATGACCGTGACGTAGTTCAGGACGTCACGAATTCATAGACAGGTGGCACGTTCGATTCCGACATTCGAGGAAAAAGTTATGATGTTCGGAAGTCGAGGGGCATTTTGGTAATTTGGAGGAAGTGGGGCCAAATGTTGGCTTTTGACCCGAGAGGTCCAATGGACGAGGGACAAGTACCATTACGTAGAATGTATCGATACGAATCCGTAGTCAGGCAGCATGCCGAAATCGGAGTTTCGACGATGAAGTTATGGTCACGGGAACAAATTAACGAACCGAGGCTTCGATTTAAATAATATTAAAATAAGGAATAGTGACCGTTGACTGTGCACACTTGGATGAGTGACAAGTGTCACCCATCCCCTGATTTAAGCCCTAAAACCTGATCCATGTTTCCCTCCCAACATCATATTTCCTACATCATTATCATCTCTAATCATCTTGTCTTCCTTCATTATCTGTTTATTATTTTCTTCATTTCATTTTCTTCCTACCGTGAACAAAAATGAACTGAGCGATGAGAGAATTGAGCTCCCCCCCACAACTGAGCTTGAGAGTGTGAAATTGAGAGGTTTAAGGACTGATTTTAGCTGAGAAAATCAGGAGAGACAGAGAGAAGGAATCGGGAACCAAAATCGAATTTTGAGAAATTTGGGGGGGAAAATTCAAATGTTGAGTGATGGGCTCTGAGGATCAAAATTGAGCTCACTTCGAGCTTTCTGGGAGTGCCACGATTAGAATCGTCGAAAGAAGGAAGCAATTTGGTGACTAATTGGCTCTGAACGGACTTGACGACCGTGAGCAAATTGGAAGATTGGGTTGTGATCATTGAGGGATCAAACGAAGAAATTGATGAAGGAAAACTGTTTCCCATGGTCCGGTGATGCTTCTGAGTGCATCAATTGAAAGAAATCAGAAGGAATTGACGAGTTTCGAAGGATGAACAGTATCGGGTGTTCTTCGATGTTCATCGTTGAATCGATGGGTTTAAGGTGAGTTTTGGTAAAATTGAGTTTACAGATCTCTAATTGGACTTAAAACGAAGCTAACTGAATGTTCAATTGAAGTAATTAGGGTTGAATTGATGGACATTGAACCGGGTCACCTCGTGGGCAAAAGGACCCGTTTATCAGTTAAACGGGTGAGGACGATGACACTGTAGCAGGCGCGTGGGTTTCACGCGCAGCCACTCACGGCGGCGCGTGACGGCGCGTGGGCATGAATCTCGAGGTGATGTTAACATGACTTCTGTCCTATTTAATGTAACGAACATTTTAGGATTGGTTTCGTGTCGATCGGACACCGTTTCGATATTGTTCGGGACGTCCAAAGATTTTAAATCGAGTTTAAAAATAGTTAAAAATTCGAAAAAATTGCGGGAATTTAATAGGAGGTTAATGATGAGGTTAGTGACCCTCTATTGTGATTTGGACAGGATTGGGAGTCCAGGTGATAGTGTTGTGGCCCGGGAGGGCCTTTGGCACGCGTATCGAGGCGTATCGTTGAACGGTCTGTGAGTGGACTTTGTTTTCTATCCGTGATGCATGCATATATGATTTAAATGCTTTATTATATGATTTTATATGCTTTGGTATGCTTGATGTTTCAATCCGGTGATTTCTCGATTTTCTGGATTATTATATTATATTATTTTTGGCACGATTTTCGAGAAATTGTAGAATTGATGTTTTGGGCGTAGGCTCGGGATTTAAAATGATGTTTTGACTCGGATTATGAGTAAAGGATTGATTTCATGGATTTATATGAAAATGGAAACTGAGGTTGCGTTCGCATGGATTTGCGTGAAAAATGATATTTTGGGCTTGAGACCCAAGTGAATAGTGTTTTGACTCTGATTTGTATTTCCATGTGAATATGATTAAATTGATGATTTTGATTTATAAAGTGAATTCTGGATACTGTTTTACGATGATTTGTCTAACTTGATTTGTGAAAGCTATGTCTCGGGCATAGGCCCTATTGAAATGTTTTTGATTTGATTTGAGACATAAATGGTTTTAAAATGAGATTACTGGATTCAGTGACTGTGCCACATATACCATCCTCTGTGATTTGATAGTCTCCTCCAGACGTCGTAGTTCCTGGAGTAGTCACGATCCACTACTTGGAGATGAGTAGCTCCGAGGGAGGCTCACTCACAGGAGCGTGGGACCACTGCCTGGAGATGAGTAGCTCCGAGGGAGGCTCACTCGCAGGAGCGTGGGATTATGTTGATATCCTCCAGATGTCGTTGTTCCTGGAGTTGATGTACTCGGACGTGAGACACCGAGTTTGCACGCGTTGCATTGATATCGTGACGGGTTATATGGATATTGAGATTGGATATTGAGGATTTGTGGTAATATGATTTATTGATATTTGTGTCCAGTGGCTTTAAAACATGATGCTTTATGTCATGAACTGATTTGATGAACATGAGTTTTTATGGACCATGGGAAAACGTATTTTGATTTTATCGGTCCACTAATCATACTTGATTGATTTCACACTATTACTCATATTTTAAGTTATGCATGCACGTTTGTGAAAACTGAAGGGTAAGAATGTGTTTTGATAAATGTATTTCTAAAAGTTCATTTTCGTCCACTCACAGCTTTTATTGGTTTTAATGCCCTTCAGGTTGATCACGGATGCGACTGCAGCAGAGACTGGGACATTGCACGTCTCCTCCATCGATCCTGGCGCACTCTGGAAGCCCCGTTTGGACAGTGACTTTTGGTTATCCCTTGTTTGACACCTCTTGTTGGACGGGAGCAGGGCACATTCCACGGTAATCCCGGGGGGATTGGGATGGGTCCTGTCAGAAGCCCTAATATCCACAACATAGGGTGCACTCCGGGGGAAATAGATTCCTACCCAAAAGCCCTATATATCCGCAATATATCATGTAATGACCCGTCCCGAATATCAGGATTGAATATTAATTAATTATGAATTAGAGTGACTAATCGGGGATTAGTTGAGTGAAATCGGACGAAACGTGCAAAATGACCGTTTTGCCCATAACGTGGGCAAAATGTTGACTTTTAGTTCGGGCGGTCAAATGGACTTTGACCGATGACTGTGACGTAGTTCGGGACGTCACGAGTTCATAGACAGGTGGCACGTTCGATTCCGACATTCGTAGAGAAAGTTATGATGTTCGGAAGTTGAGGGGTATTTTGGTAATTTGGCATATTAGGGGCCAAATGTTGACTTTTTGATCGGGAGGTCCGATGGACGAGGGCCAAGGACCATTACCTAGGTCTCGTCGATACGAATCCAACGACAGGCGGCACGTCGAAAACGGAGTTCGGGTGACCAAGTTACGGGTCACGGATGTCTAGGGGTAAAATGGTAATTTGTCGAACGGAGGGCAAAATGGTCTTTTACCATTGATTCTTGCTACCAGATTGTGACATTTGTCACTTTGTCATCTTCCATACCCCAGCTGCTAACATTGAAACGGGAATCATGGGAAACACAATTATACCACTTTAGACACAAATTCCCTAAATTGTGGGTTGTCTTAATGATTGTCCATTAACAGCTGATAACCTATTGTTTCGGTCTCATTGTGCAATTGGGAGACTGAGGAAGTCGAATTGAGAGAGAGACTCGAGTGACAGTGAGGCCCCTGGGTTAATTTCGAATCGAAAAATCTTGAAAATTGGGGGGATTTTTGAATTCGAGATTGTGAGCCGTGAGGGTCGAAATTGATGATTCAATTCGACTTCTGGGATCCATACGAACCTTTCTGCAACAAAAACGAAGTGAAACGGTGTCGGATTGAGGATGAATTGAGCTTCCATGGAAGCTTCAATTCGAGCTTGGGTTCGACGGGTTAGAGGTAAGAATTCTTCGAATTGATCTTGTAGAAACATTCCTTACACTCTCACGATGCTAACTGAATGAATTAATTTGAAAACCAGGGATGAAATCGTGAAACCCGAATTGGAAACCCGTCGAGGATCGATCGAGAGTCGTGAGGATTTAGACCATGATTCAAGTAATTGAACTTGCAGAACTCAATTAGAGTTGGATTAGAAGGGATCAGTGGAAAGAACGTACTAAATTGGTGTCGAATTGGGTGAGTTTGAACCGGGTCTGTTCGCGGGTTTTTCAACCCGTTTACCAGACAAACGGGTGAAGGAGGAGCACTGTAGCAGCACTGTAGCTGGCGCGTGGATTTCACGCGCAGCTACTCACGGCGGCGCGTGGGGGCGCGTCCGGCCTAGTCTCAAGGTGAGGTCAACATGACTTTTGATCCTCTCAGTGTAACGAACATTTTGACGTTGATTTCGGTGAAATCGGATATTGTTTCGATAATGTTCCGCGTATCCGAAGTTTTGTTTTACGTTTAAAATACGTATTTAAATCCCGGAAAAATTGGGGAAAATTATATGATGTATTTTGAGATGTTAGTAACCCTCTATAATGATTTTGGACAGGAGTTGTGATTTCCAGATTTTACGGAAAAACGTGCAGCTCGGAAACGGACCGTTTTGGACGGTGTGTGTGAGTGGACTTTGTTTTCTAACCGTGATGCATGCATATATGATTTCTAATGCCTTATTATATGATTTTATATGCTTGGGCATGATTTGTGTTTCAATCCGGTAATTTCTCGGTTTTATGATTATTATATTATTATTTTGGGCGATTTTCGAGAAATTACGAAATTTGGTAAAAATGATGTTTGGACTTGGCTTATGAGTCCGGGATTGAAATTGATTGAAAATAATGTTTGGACTCGGATTATTGAGTCATGGATTGAAAAATGATGTGGTGACTCGGGAATGAGTCGAGGGTCAATTTCGTGG
Source organism: Prinsepia uniflora (assembly GCA_032719365.1). Classification (NCBI taxonomy): domain Eukaryota; kingdom Viridiplantae; phylum Streptophyta; class Magnoliopsida; order Rosales; family Rosaceae; genus Prinsepia; species Prinsepia uniflora. The sequence continues at coordinate 7,539,315 of CM064868.1, read as the reverse complement.
ATTTACGTGAAAATGGCAACGGAGGTTGCAACGCATGGATTTGCGTGATAATGTTATTTTGGGCATGAGAACCCAAATGAATAGTGATTTTGACTCGGAATTGGAGTCGTTTGTGAAATTGTGAAATTAATGATTTATTGGGATTTTATGATTATTTTAATCAGTCTTTCGGGCACGTTTTACGAGGAACGTGCAAATGATGTTTTGGGCTAGGCCCGGAGTCTAAAGGATTTCTAAAATGATATTTTGGCTTGGTTGGTGAGTCAATGATGATTTCCGGAATATTTTATTGAATTAAAAGGTGATTTTAATGAAATATGTGTAAAAGGTATTTTGGGCTTGAGACCCAGTTGAGAATGACCTTGACTTGGTATGAAGTCAAGCTTTGATTGAAATGTTTTGGGATGTAATTCCCGGGATGGTTTTCATTGTGATTGTGATATTCCCAGACGGTCGGTGCTTGGGGGGATTACCCAGACGACCGGAGCTTGGGGGATGTGATTGTAGGATCGGGAGTTGATCCTATGGTAGTCAGCTTCTCGGATGATACTGAGCCTGGATGTACCACTCGGAGGTGTCTGATCCTGGGGATGTGTTCGCCCAGAGGTGACTGAGCCCGAGGGGGTTGAGCCCAGAGGTGTTTATTCCCGAGAGAGTGACTGGATATTGGCCTACGCGTAGTGCAGCACTTGTGAGTAGTGCATATGTGATTTGTGATACAGATGTGATTTGTGATATTGTGCACTTGTGAGTAGTGAGGATTGATTGGATTGATATGTGTATTGTGAACTTGTGAGTAGTGCGGATTGATTGGATTGATATGTGTATTGTGCACTTGTGATTAGTGCTGAATGATGTTATTTGTGATGACGTACTGGTATGGAGTACGGGTTTTTGGTCTTTGTGGCCAGTGATTATGTTTTCACATGTTTTGGCCTGAGAGCCGGGATTTGATGTTTTATATCATAAACTGATTTGGTGAACATGAGTTTTATGGACCATGGGAAAATATGTTTTGATTTTATCGGTCACTCATGTTTTACGATAGGCATGCAAGTTTGTGAAAACTGGAGGGTAAGAATGTATTTTGATAAATGTTTTTATAAGAGGTCATTTTTGTCCACTCACACCTTTTCTGTCTTGTGACCCTCCAGGCCGTGGTACGACGCTCGAGACTGATCGTGAGGCAGTGACAGCAACAGAAATCCGCGCAAACATCCCTTGTCTGGCAAGTAGCGAAGGGGAGTTTCGGACCTTTAGTTGACTTGTCAGCCGGGAGCAGGACCGGACACGGTTTTTGAGGTCCAGTTGGGACGGGTCCTGTCAAATTGGTATCAGAGCATTTGGTTCTTGATTTCTATTGATACGTCATGCCTCCGAGTCGTGCGTCCCGTACACGGTCTGAAGATGGGAGGGGCGAGAGTAGTATTAGTAAAGGCCCAGATATTGAGCGAGCTCGACGGTTAGGAGCCACTGTGTTTCGTGGTGATTCGGGACCGGATGGTGCCGAAGATTGGCTTACTCGATTGGAAAGGATTTTTGAGGTTATGATATGTCCCCTGGAGGACATGGTACCCTTAGCCACTTTTCTTTTGGATGGCTATGCTTATAGGTGGTGGCATAGTTTACAGTTGACTGGCTGGGATGCCCGTACCTTGGCATGGGATGCATTCCGAGAGCGATTTTTGGATCATTTTTATCCTCGCTCATTCCGGAACGCTAAGGAGGTTGAGTTTCTCCAATTGCAGCAAGGGAATCGGTCAGTGGTCGATTATGAACAGCAATTTTTGCACTTATCTAGTTTCGCTCCTCTGTATGTGGCTACTGAGGAGGATAAGTGTCGAAGGTTTGAGCAGGGATTGAGGAATGAGTTACGAGGTGCTGTAACTGTTGGCTCGTATTCTACCCTGAGGGAGTTATCGGATGCTGCCATCCGAGTGGAGGCTACTATTTTACCTGTGCCAGAACAATCTTTGGGCTCTGGACGACGCCGAGAGCGTCAGGATATTGAACAGATGAGTCAGGAAACAACGAAGCGAGTTAGCCTTCATAATCTTGTGTCGCAATCCTCGGTGGGCGTTCATTCGGGTGGAACATCAACCCAGTCGACACGTAAGCGGCGTGGTGGGGCAAGTCGCCTCAGCACTGCCACTTGTCACTTTTGTAGGAAACTTGGACATTTGCGAAGGAACTGCCCCGATCGACTTGACCGTAGGTCAAAATAATTGTATTGATACCTTGTAAATGGTTTGTATTGTCCATTTGTGTTGTAATATTGTATCATGTGTTTTGGGTGTGTCGGACTAGTGTGGGTCCGGATGGTTGTTTTTGTTCACAGTTTGGTTTGTAGATGGGCGTGTTGGGCCCAGAATAAACTTGACCCGGGGATGAATATTGGTGTTATCGTTTGGGATCATCCTTGGTTTTCCCTAGGTGGGATGGCAAGGGTAGATATGAGGTAATCAGTGAGAACCCACAGTCGCGGCATGTCTCGTCGTTGACTGAACTTTCTAATTGTGGGCGTTAGTTGTCAAACGTTGTGACAGTACGTGAATTAGATGAGGGTGTCAGACCTTATGGTTCCTAGTAGTTAACCGTGTGGATCCTAGGTGGATCGGGTTTGTGATGTCGTGGACATTGGGCATTGTGACGATCTAGGATCGTGATGTTCATGGTCGACTGACGTAGTGATGGATCTGGACCGTGGTCCTGATGATCCAGTTGGGTATGTAAGTCGTAAATGACGGGACTGAACTTCTTTTCGAAGTGGAGCCCTTTGTGGTATGTTACTCGAGTGAGTAGGTTTCCGAAGTGGTCAGATTTTGTCAACCTTAACCGTGTGGTTGTTGGATTGGCTTCCTTATGAAGTCAACCGAGTATAATGAATGGGTAACCGATAGGTTCGGTTTTGGTGCGTCCGAGTGGACGTGAACGAGATTTCGGGTTTTGGAATCGAATTTCTGGGTGACGATTCAGGATTCGATTTTAGAACTTGAAAGTGGAATACTGGATTTGGGTGCGGAATGATTATTCCAAATTCTAGCTTACGGAATAATGATTTCGGATTCGAATTTGGATATGAATTAAAAATGTGATGTGTGGGTTCGGATTCGGGATTTCTTACGAAATTGCGGATTCGAATTTGGAATTGGAACTAGTTAATGGGTGGAGTTTCGATTTGTCTCTTGTTGGTTTGGGCGAATGGACTCCATTATTGGAACGTGTTTGGCTATGACCTAGGTGGATGTAGTCTTGTCAAGGGATAGATGGGTGTACCTCGTTTATGGTTTGGGGTATGATACTTTGCAGACTTGTGGTGTCGGGTGACGATATACGGGTTATACCAGTAGTACGTTGGTGAACGTGTTAGTAGTCGGCTTAATCCTGATACCATTGGATGGGTTGTGAACGTGAACTGGACATTGAACACGATGCACTGGGCAGAGTGATTCTGATGATTTCAGTGATTGTTTGAGCAGGTGCTCTGAGCCATGGTTGGCTAGTATAACTCTAGTGTTGAGTTGTGTGATCACTGCTAGGCTGGTGTTCAATGTGTTCCAGTTACACCGTCTGTTTGGGTGTGATGACGGTATGCATATACTCAGGATGAGTGAGTTGGTGGTTAGTGTGACCGCAAGTTGCTTTGCGGCGAGATGTTACCTTGTCGTGACCTTACCAGCATCTGGGATCGCTGAGGGGGGTGACAGTTGTGGATACTGTTGTTGGTATTTGTCGCAGGATTGAGTTTGCCCTGCGAGGGGAGATCATGTTGTTGATCTTGTGCTACATTGACGGACGCGGTGGTTTGATGTGTTGTCACTGATTTGTTACTGATTGGCGCTTTACTAGGGCGGTAAAGCTTGGTGGTGACAGTTGGCTTGTGGTGTCAGCATGGACTGACAGGTGAGTTTTGGTGACTCTCTATGAGAGCGGATGTCAGGGCACATTAGTGATTACGGGGGGCCGCCAAGCTGAAAGAGTCAGCTTAATGATGACATTGCCAATTTCTGATGATTAATTTTCACTCGGGGTGGTCGAGCGTAGTCAATACGACGTGCATCTGTGACGTGACGTCTGAGTGCAGACGAGTTCTGCATTGGCTAGTGGGTGTACAGGTGTACACGTGTTGTGAGGCCCATTTGTTTTCCACGAGGTAGATGTGGAATACAAGTAGTTGGAATTTCGGGGACGAAATTCTTTAAGGAGGGAAGGTTGTAATGACCCGTCCCGAATATCGGGATTGAATATTAATTAATTATGAATTAGAGTGACTAATCGGGGATTAGTTGAGTGAAATCGGACGAAATGTGCAAAATGACCGTTTTGCCCATAGCGTGGGCAACATGTTGACTTTTAGTTCGGGCGGTCAAATGGACTTTGACCGATGACTGTGACGTAGTTCGGGACGTCACGAGTTCATAGACAGGTGGCACGTTCGATTCCGACATTCGTAGAGAAAGTTATGATGTTCGGAAGTTGAGGGGTATTTTGGTAATTTGGCATATTAGGGGCCAAATGTTGACTTTTTGATCGGGAGGTCCGATGGACGAGGGCCAAGGACCATTACCTAGGTCTCGTCGATACGAATCCAACGACAGGCGGCACGTCGAAAACGGAGTTCGGGTGACCAAGTTACGGGTCACGGATGTCTAGGGGTAAAATGGTAATTTGTCGAACGGAGGGCAAAATGGTCTTTTACCATTGATTCTTGCTACCAGATTGTGACATTTGTCACTTTGTCATCTTCCATACCCCAGCTGCTAACATTGAAACGGGAATCATGGGAAACACAATTATACCACTTTAGACACAAATTCCCTAAATTGTGGGTTGTCTTAATGATTGTCCATTAACAGCTGATAACCTATTGTTTCGGTCTCATTGTGCAATTGGGAGACTGAGGAAGTCGAATTGAGAGAGAGACTCGAGTGACAGTGAGGCCCCTGGGTTAATTTCGAATCGAAAAATCTTGAAAATTGGGGGGATTTTCGAATTCGAGATTGTGAGCCGTGAGGGTCGAAATTGATGATTCAATTCGACTTCTGGGATCCATACGAACCTTTCTGCAACAAAAACGAAGTGAAACGGTGTCGGATTGAGGATGAATTGAGCTTCCATGGCAGCTTCAATTCGAGCTTGGGTTCGACGGGTTAGAGGTAAGAATTCTTCGAATTGATCTTGTAGAAACATTCCTTACACTCTCACGATGCTAACTGAATGAATTAATTTGAAAACCAGGGATGAAATCGTGAAACCCGAATTGGAAACCCGTCGAGGATCGATCGAGAGTCGTGAGGATTTAGACCATGATTCAAGTAATTGAACTTGCAGAACTCAATTAGAGTTGGATTAGAAGGGATCAGTGGAAAGAACGTACTAAATTGGTGTCGAATTGGGTGAGTTTGAACCGGGTCTGTTCGCGGGTTTTTCAACCCGTTTACCAGACAAACGGGTGAAGGAGGAGCACTGTAGCAGCACTGTAGCTGGCGCGTGGATTTCACGCGCAGCCACTCACGGCGGCGCGTGGGGGCGCGTCCGGCCTAGTCTCAAGGTGAGGTCAACATGACTTTTGATCCTCTCAGTGTAACGAACATTTTGACGTTGATTTCGGTGAAATCGGATATTGTTTCGATAATGTTCCGCGTATCCGAAGTTTTGTTTTACGTTTAAAATACGTATTTAAATCCCGGAAAAATTGGGGAAAATTATATGATGTATTTTGAGATGTTAGTAACCCTCTATAATGATTTTGGACAGGAGTTGTGATTTCCAGATTTTACGGAAAAACGTGCAGCTCGGAAACGGACCGTTTTGGACGGTGTGTGTGAGTGGACTTTGTTTTCTAACCGTGATGCATGCATATATGATTTCTAATGCCTTATTATATGATTTTATATGCTTGGGCATGATTTGTGTTTCAATCCGGTAATTTCTCGGTTTTATGATTATTATATTATTATTTTGGGCGATTTTCGAGAAATTACGAAATTTGGTAAAAATGATGTTTGGACTTGGCTTATGAGTCCGGGATTGAAATTGATTGAAAATAATGTTTGGACTCGGATTATTGAGTCATGGATTGAAAAATGATGTGGTGACTCGGGAATGAGTCGAGGGTCAATTTCGTGGATTTACGTGAAAATGGCAACGGAGGTTGCAACGCATGGATTTGCGTGATAATGTTATTTTGGGCATGAGAACCCAAATGAATAGTGATTTTGACTCGGAATTGGAGTCGTTTGTGAAATTGTGAAATTAATGATTTATTGGGATTTTATGATTATTTTAATCAGTCTTTCGGGCACGTTTTACGAGGAACGTGCAAATGATGTTTTGGGCTAGGCCCGGAGTCTAAAGGATTTCTAAAATGATATTTTGGCTTGGTTGGTGAGTCAATGATGATTTCCGGAATATTTTATTGAATTAAAAGGTGATTTTAATGAAATATGTGTAAAAGGTATTTTGGGCTTGAGACCCAGTTGAGAATGACCTTGACTTGGTATGAAGTCAAGCTTTGATTGAAATGTTTTGGGATGTAATTCCCGGGATGGTTTTCATTGTGATTGTGATATTCCCAGACGGTCGGTGCTTGGGGGGATTACCCAGACGACCGGAGCTTGGGGGATGTGATTGTAGGATCGGGAGTTGATCCTATGGTAGTCAGCTTCTCGGATGATACTGAGCCTGGATGTACCACTCGGAGGTGTCTGATCCTGGGGATGTGTTCGCCCAGAGGTGACTGAGCCCGAGGGGGTTGAGCCCAGAGGTGTTTATTCCCGAGAGAGTGACTGGATATTGGCCTACGCGTAGTGCAGCACTTGTGAGTAGTGCATATGTGATTTGTGATACAGATGTGATTTGTGATATTGTGCACTTGTGAGTAGTGAGGATTGATTGGATTGATATGTGTATTGTGAACTTGTGAGTAGTGCGGATTGATTGGATTGATATGTGTATTGTGCACTTGTGATTAGTGCTGAATGATGTTATTTGTGATGACGTACTGGTATGGAGTACGGGTTTTTGGTCTTTGTGGCCAGTGATTATGTTTTCACATGTTTTGGCCTGAGAGCCGGGATTTGATGTTTTATATCATAAACTGATTTGGTGAACATGAGTTTTATGGACCATGGGAAAATATGTTTTGATTTTATCGGTCACTCATGTTTTACGATAGGCATGCAAGTTTGTGAAAACTGGAGGGTAAGAATGTATTTTGATAAATGTTTTTATAAGAGGTCATTTTTGTCCACTCACACCTTTTCTGTCTTGTGACCCTCCAGGCCGTGGTACGACGCTCGAGACTGATCGTGAGGCAGTGACAGCAACAGAAATCCGCGCAAACATCCCTTGTCTGGCAAGTAGCGAAGGGGAGTTTCGGACCTTTAGTTGACTTGTCAGACGGGAGCAGGACCGGACACGGTTTTTGAGGTCCAGTTGGGACGGGTCCTGTCAAATTGGTATCAGAGCATTTGGTTCTTGATTTCTATTGATACGTCATGCCTCCGAGTCGTGCGTCCCGTACACGGTCTGAAGATGGGAGGGGCGAGAGTAGTATTAGTAAAGGCCCAGATATTGAGCGAGCTCGACGGTTAGGAGCCACTGTGTTTCGTGGTGATTCGGGACCGGATGGTGCCGAAGATTGGCTTACTCGATTGGAAAGGATTTTTGAGGTTATGATATGTCCCCTGGAGGACATGGTACCCTTAGCCACTTTTCTTTTGGATGGCTATGCTTATAGGTGGTGGCATAGTTTACAGTTGACTGGCTGGGATGCCCGTACCTTGGCATGGGATGCATTCCGAGAGCGATTTTTGGATCATTTTTATCCTCGCTCATTCCGGAACGCTAAGGAGGTTGAGTTTCTCCAATTGCAGCAAGGGAATCGGTCAGTGGTCGATTATGAACAGCAATTTTTGCACTTATCTAGTTTCGCTCCTCTGTATGTGGCTACTGAGGAGGATAAGTGTCGAAGGTTTGAGCAGGGATTGAGGAATGAGTTACGAGGTGCTGTAACTGTTGGCTCGTATTCTACCCTGAGGGAGTTATCGGATGCTGCCATCCGAGTGGAGGCTACTATTTTACCTGTGCCAGAACAATCTTTGGGCTCTGGACGACGCCGAGAGCGTCAGGATATTGAACAGATGAGTCAGGAAACAACGAAGCGAGTTAGCCTTCATAATCTTGTGTCGCAATCCTCGGTGGGCGTTCATTCGGGTGGAACATCAACCCAGTCGACACGTAAGCGGCGTGGTGGGGCAAGTCGCCTCAGCACTGCCACTTGTCACTTTTGTAGGAAACTTGGACATTTGCGAAGGAACTGCCCCGATCGACTTGACCGTAGGTCAAAATAATTGTATTGATACCTTGTAAATGGTTTGTATTGTCCATTTGTGTTGTAATATTGTATCATGTGTTTTGGGTGTGTCGGACTAGTGTGGGTCCGGATGGTTGTTTTTGTTCACAGTTTGGTTTGTAGATGGGCGTGTTGGGCCCAGAATAAACTTGACCCGGGGATGAATATTGGTGTTATCGTTTGGGATCATCCTTGGTTTTCCCTAGGTGGGATGGCAAGGGTAGATATGAGGTAATCAGTGAGAACCCACAGTCGCGGCATGTCTCGTCGTTGACTGAACTTTCTAATTGTGGGCGTTAGTTGTCAAACGTTGTGACAGTACGTGAATTAGATGAGGGTGTCAGACCTTATGGTTCCTAGTAGTTAACCGTGTGGATCCTAGGTGGATCGGGTTTGTGATGTCGTGGACATTGGGCATTGTGACGATCTAGGATCGTGATGTTCATGGTCGACTGACGTAGTGATGGATCTGGACCGTGGTCCTGATGATCCAGTTGGGTATGTAAGTCGTAAATGACGGGACTGAACTTCTTTTCGAAGTGGAGCCCTTTGTGGTATGTTACTCGAGTGAGTAGGTTTCCGAAGTGGTCAGATTTTGTCAACCTTAACCGTGTGGTTGTTGGATTGGCTTCCTTATGAAGTCAACCGAGTATAATGAATGGGTAACCGATAGGTTCGGTTTTGGTGCGTCCGAGTGGACGTGAACGAGATTTCGGGTTTTGGAATCGAATTTCTGGGTGACGATTCAGGATTCGATTTTAGAACTTGAAAGTGGAATACTGGATTTGGGTGCGGAATGATTATTCCAAATTCTAGCTTACGGAATAATGATTTCGGATTCGAATTTGGATATGAATTAAAAATGTGATGTGTGGGTTCGGATTCGGGATTTCTTACGAAATTGCGGATTCGAATTTGGAATTGGAACTAGTTAATGGGTGGAGTTTCGATTTGTCTCTTGTTGGTTTGGGCGAATGGACTCCATTATTGGAACGTGTTTGGCTATGACCTAGGTGGATGTAGTCTTGTCAAGGGATAGATGGGTGTACCTCGTTTATGGTTTGGGGTATGATACTTTGCAGACTTGTGGTGTCGGGTGACGATATACGGGTTATACCAGTAGTACGTTGGTGAACGTGTTAGTAGTCGGCTTAATCCTGATACCATTGGATGGGTTGTGAACGTGAACTGGACATTGAACACGATGCACTGGGCAGAGTGATTCTGATGATTTCAGTGATTGTTTGAGCAGGTGCTCTGAGCCATGGTTGGCTAGTATAACTCTAGTGTTGAGTTGTGTGATCACTGCTAGGCTGGTGTTCAATGTGTTCCAGTTACACCGTCTGTTTGGGTGTGATGACGGTATGCATATACTCAGGATGAGTGAGTTGGTGGTTAGTGTGACCGCAAGTTGCTTTGCGGCGAGATGTTACCTTGTCGTGACCTTACCAGCATCTGGGATCGCTGAGGGGGTGACAGTTGTGGATACTGTTGTTGGTATTTGTCGCAGGATTGAGTTTGCCCTGCGAGGGGAGATCATGTTGTTGATCTTGTGCTACATTGACGGACGCGGTGGTTTGATGTGTTGTCACTGATTTGTTACTGATTGGCGCTTTACTAGGGCGGTAAAGCTTGGTGGTGACAGTTGGCTTGTGGTGTCAGCATGGACTGACAGGTGAGTTTTGGTGACTCTCTATGAGAGCGGATGTCAGGGCACATTAGTGATTACGGGGGGCCGCCAAGCTGAAAGAGTCAGCTTAATGATGACATTGCCAATTTCTGATGATTAATTTTCACTCGGGGTGGTCGAGCGTAGTCAATACGACGTGCATCTGTGACGTGACGTCTGAGTGCAGACGAGTTCTGCATTGGCTAGTGGGTGTACAGGTGTACACGTGTTGTGAGGCCCATTTGTTTTCCACGAGGTAGATGTGGAATACAAGTAGTTGGAATTTCGGGGACGAAATTCTTTAAGGAGGGAAGGTTGTAATGACCCGTCCCGAATATCGGGATTGAATATTAATTAATTATGAATTAGAGTGACTAATCGGGGATTAGTTGAGTGAAATCGGACGAAATGTGCAAAATGACCGTTTTGCCCATAGCGTGGGCAAAATGTTGACTTTTAGTTCGGGCGGTCAAATGGACTTTGACCGATGACTGTGACGTAGTTCGGGACGTCACGAGTTCATAGACAGGTGGCACGTTCGATTCCGACATTCGTAGAGAAAGTTATGATGTTCGGAAGTTGAGGGGTATTTTGGTAATTTGGCATATTAGGGGCCAAATGTTGACTTTTTGATCGGGAGGTCCGATGGACGAGGGCCAAGGACCATTACCTAGGTCTCGTCGATACGAATCCAACGACAGGCGGCACGTCGAAAACGGAGTTCGGGTGACCAAGTTACGGGTCACGGATGTCTAGGGGTAAAATGGTAATTTGTCGAACGGAGGGCAAAATGGTCTTTTACCATTGATTCTTGCTACCAGATTGTGACATTTGTCACTTTGTCATCTTCCATACCCCAGCTGCTAACATTGAAACGGGAATCATGGGAAACACAATTATACCACTTTAGACACAAATTCCCTAAATTGTGGGTTGTCTTAATGATTGTCCATTAACAGCTGATAACCTATTGTTTCGGTCTCATTGTGCAATTGGGAGACTGAGGAAGTCGAATTGAGAGAGAGACTCGAGTGACAGTGAGGCCCCTGGGTTAATTTCGAATCGAAAAATCTTGAAAATTGGGGGGATTTTCGAATTCGAGATTGTGAGCCGTGAGGGTCGAAATTGATGATTCAATTCGACTTCTGGGATCCATACGAACCTTTCTGCAACAAAAACGAAGTGAAACGGTGTCGGATTGAGGATGAATTGAGCTTCCATGGCAGCTTCAATTCGAGCTTGGGTTCGACGGGTTAGAGGTAAGAATTCTTCGAATTGATCTTGTAGAAACATTCCTTACACTCTCACGATGCTAACTGAATGAATTAATTTGAAAACCAGGGATGAAATCGTGAAACCCGAATTGGAAACCCGTCGAGGATCGATCGAGAGTCGTGAGGATTTAGACCATGATTCAAGTAATTGAACTTGCAGAACTCAATTAGAGTTGGATTAGAAGGGATCAGTGGAAAGAACGTACTAAATTGGTGTCGAATTGGGTGAGTTTGAACCGGGTCTGTTCGCGGGTTTTTCAACCCGTTTACCAGACAAACGGGTGAAGGAGGAGCACTGTAGCAGCACTGTAGCTGGCGCGTGGATTTCACGCGCAGCCACTCACGGCGGCGCGTGGGGGCGCGTCCGGCCTAGTCTCAAGGTGAGGTCAACATGACTTTTGATCCTCTCAGTGTAACGAACATTTTGACGTTGATTTCGGTGAAATCGGATATTGTTTCGATAATGTTCCGCGTATCCGAAGTTTTGTTTTACGTTTAAAATACGTATTTAAATCCCGGAAAAATTGGGGAAAATTATATGATGTATTTTGAGATGTTAGTAACCCTCTATAATGATTTTGGACAGGAGTTGTGATTTCCAGATTTTACGGAAAAACGTGCAGCTCGGAAACGGACCGTTTTGGACGGTGTGTGTGAGTGGACTTTGTTTTCTAACCGTGATGCATGCATATATGATTTCTAATGCCTTATTATATGATTTTATATGCTTGGGCATGATTTGTGTTTCAATCCGGTAATTTCTCGGTTTTATGATTATTATATTATTATTTTGGGCGATTTTCGAGAAATTACGAAATTTGGTAAAAATGATGTTTGGACTTGGCTTATGAGTCCGGGATTGAAATTGATTGAAAATAATGTTTGGACTCGGATTATTGAGTCATGGATTGAAAAATGATGTGGTGACTCGGGAATGAGTCGAGGGTCAATTTCGTGGATTTACGTGAAAATGGCAACGGAGGTTGCAACGCATGGATTTGCGTGATAATGTTATTTTGGGCATGAGAACCCAAATGAATAGTGATTTTGACTCGGAATTGGAGTCGTTTGTGAAATTGTGAAATTAATGATTTATTGGGATTTTATGATTATTTTAATCAGTCTTTCGGGCACGTTTTACGAGGAACGTGCAAATGATGTTTTGGGCTAGGCCCGGAGTCTAAAGGATTTCTAAAATGATATTTCGGCTTGGTTAGTGAGTCAATGATGATTTCCGGAATATTTTATTGAATTAAAAGGTGATTTTAATGAAATATGTGTAAAAGGTATTTTGGGCTTGAGACCCAGTTGAGAATGACCTTGACTTGGTATGAAGTCAAGCTTTGATTGAAATGTTTTGGGATGTAATTCCCGGGATGGTTTTCATTGTGATTGTGATATTCCCAGACGGTCGGTGCTTGGGGGGATTACCCAGACGACCGGAGCTTGGGGGATGTGATTGTAGGATCGGGAGTTGATCCTATGGTAGTCAGCTTCTCGGATGATACTGAGCCTGGATGTACCACTCGGAGGTGTCTGATCCTGGGGATGTGTTCGCCCAGAGGTGACTGAGCCCGAGGGGGTTGAGCCCAGAGGTGTTTATTCCCGAGAGAGTGACTGGATATTGGCCTACGCGTAGTGCAGCACTTGTGAGTAGTGCATATGTGATTTGTGATACAGATGTGATTTGTGATATTGTGCACTTGTGAGTAGTGCGGATTGATTGGATTGATATGTGTATTGTGCACTTGTGATTAGTGCTGAATGATGTTATTTGTGATGACGTACTGGTATGGAGTACGGGTTTTTGGTCTTTGTGGCCAGTGATTATGTTTTCACATGTTTTGGCCTGAGAGCCGGGATTTGACGTTTTATATCATAAACTGATTTGGTGAACATGAGTTTTATGGACCATGGGAAAATATGTTTTGATTTTATCGGTCACTCATGTTTTACGATAGGCATGCAAGTTTGTGAAAACTAGAGGGTAAGAATGTATTTTGATAAATGTTTTTATAAGAGGTCATTTTTGTCCACTCACACCTTTTCTGTCTTGTGACCCTCCAGGCCATGGTACGACGCTCGGGACTGATCGTGAGGCAGTGACAGCAACAGAAATCCGCGCAAACATCCCTTGTCTGGCAAGTAGCGAAGGGGAGTTTCGGACCTTTAGTTGACTTGTCAGACGGGAGCAGGACCGGACACGGTTTTTGACGTCCAGTTGGGACGGGTCCTGTCATATCATCACCATGAAAACCAATGAAAAACAGTTGCATTTGAAATCAAAACCATTTTCAACACAGGGTCTCGGCCCGAACCATAAGTTTCCTAAAAATCTGTAAAACCAGAGTCCCTATTATTTCATAAATCTAAAAACAATACATATCATGATGTAATCACATGGAAATACCAATCCAATCAAAATCATATTTCCATTGGGTCTCAAGCCCAAAATATCAATTTCACACAAATCCATGCAATCGCAACCTCAGTTGCCATTTTCATATAAATCCACAAAATATATCCAAAAAGCATTACAAATCCATCAAATCAATCCTTGACTCATAATCCGAGTCAAAACCAATCTCAAATCCCGGGTCTTCGCCAAAAACAGTAATTTCATAGTTTTCTCGATAATCGTGCCCAAAATCAATATAATATTCCAAGAAATCGATAAATCATCATATCGAAATATCAATTATGTCAAATCATGTCAAATCACATAATAAATCATTTAAAACATATATGCATGCATTATGGGTAGAAATCAAAAGTCCACTCACACACCGTCCATATCGCTCGCTTTCCGAGCTGCACACTTTTTCGTAAATTTCGGAAGTCACCATTCTTGTCCAAAATCATTATCGAGGGTTAATAACATTCCAATATACCTCATTTAATTTTTCCCAATTTTTTCGGGATTTAAATACGTATTTTAATCGTATACGAAAACTTCGGATACACTAAACACTATCGAAACGATATCCGATTTCCTCGAAACCAGTGCCAAAATGTTCATGACAAGACCCGCCCCGATCCCCCAGGGACCACAAGGGGACGTGCCCTGCTCCCGTCTGACACCCATAATAACATTCCAATTTTAACCTCAAACGTTCAAACGCATAAATAACCCAATTAAAGTTATACATCAAATCCGAAATAAACAGCTGTCAGACAAGGGATAAAGTCCAAAATTACAAATTGCGAGCTCGACTCTAAAATAATCCTACGGGTAAACCACCCAACAGGGGTTCAGGTACGCAGAAGTAGATCTATGTCTCAGCCTCAGGATCCTCCTCTACCACGGTAGCACAGCCTGGAGGGGTTACCAAAACATTAAGGGTGAGTGGGCCGAAACTCAAGTTTATAAAACAGTTTAATAAGTAAAACATATAATTGTACCCCTCCGTTTTCCAAACATGCATGCATCAGCATTTAAAACCATAAATCATATAATATGAACCATAAGGCATATAATAAAACCATAAACATAATTATAACCACTGCACTATACACTCCGATCCTGACATCCCAGATGTCCGACGTCCCTGACGTCCAATAAGGTCACAGTCTCAAGGCTACGCGTGCCACTCGGGGTCTCAATCCCAAGTCCAATTCCCGAACCCAGATGCCTAGCGTCTAGAAGCTCGACGTCCCAGACGCCCAATCATAGCAATCTCGTTCCTGAGTCATTCTACGGTCCGGTTTCTCCGTAGAATTGCCCATCGCAGGCATTGCGCCGTGACTACCCCGGTTTACCTCATCCGGAGGAGACAGTATAATACGAGTATATCACTACAGTGCAGTACCAAAATATAATCATTGATACCCACCTGCATATATATATATATATATATATAGATAAAATCCAAAACCATACTCAAGTTTCACCAGACGGGTCTCAAGCCCAAACATCGTAAAATGTGCCATAATCATATTTCCAAGATCATCAAAACCATTTCTTGTTTCCAGCATGTGAATATAAGTAAATCAGAAAAGATTTATGCATGCAAAGGTTTAACGAAATCAGGCCCACTCACAGTACAATCCTGTTGAAAATCGAACGTATACCCTCGTCCTGGTACTATTGTACAATCCCTCTCATGTCCAAAATATACGTAAAGGTCAATATAAGCCCCTAACATCCAACCATGAAACCCTAGACTGAAACCGGCCTGGGAAAGCCGCCCGAAAGCGCTTCCCGAGGCAATAAACCTCAGTTTGACCAGCTTGACAATCCCCGATCGACCCAAAACCACAGCCATTGGATCCGGATCGTCGAAACCTAAAGAATGGTGGTGGTCCCACCAAAAACACTGTTCACACGCGCCCTCACGCGCGGTCAACGCAAGAACAGTTCCTGCTGACGTCATCTGACAACTATCAGGTCTGAAATGTCAGACTCTGATAGGTGCCACGTGTCATCAGGTGATTGGTCAACGTCACGGATCTGTCAGTGCCACGTGTCAGACCTGACATATGCCACGTGTCAGCACGACACTGGTCCACGTCACTGACATGTCAGTGCTGACTGTGCACTGACATGTGACACGTGTCGGCTGATGAGTGGTCCACGTCACCTGACAGTCTGACAGGTGCCACGTCATCACCATCAACATCGCCACGGGTCGACCCGTTTCTCTGAAACCGGGTCGTTCAGACCCGCGATCTGACCCAGCCGTCAAATGCTCAATTCTCAACCATTTTAGCTCTAATTTAATCCTAATTGATCGTCTAACTCCCAGTAAGGGTTCTATGGAATCAAAAACAAGGGAACTCAATTAGATCCTTACCTTTAAACAAAACCCGAAGCTTTAGATTTTCTAGTTATCCTCCCCGTCGATCCATGCCACCTTGAGCCTTGAAATCAAGCCCACTGGGTCTGTTTCAGTCCCTAGGTCTCATTAGAAACAAGAAGGAGCACAAAACTCGACTACACGTCGACTTCCAAAATTTGAAAATAAAGGCTCACGGGTCACTCACCTGCCGTGAACCACCGTGACCTCCGCCGCCGTCCCTGCCGCCTCCCGTCGTCTCTCATCCCTAACCAACCCAGTCAACCCCGTCCGATTTCGGCGTGCCGCCAGTCTATGGATTCGTGACGTCCTGACCCACGTCACGGTCAAGGTCGCAAATCCAAAATATTTCCCGAGGCAAAAGTCAACTTTTTGGCAATACAATTCACAGGGGTAAAAACGTCAATTCATTCATTAATTTACAATATTGAAATCCTCGAATTTCCGGGGCGTTACAGTTCATTACATTAAATGGGAAAAAAGTCATGTTGACCTCACTTTGGGATTCGTTCCCACGCGCCTCTGTGAGTGGATGCGCATGAAACCCACGCGCGTACTACAGTATCATCGTTCTCACCCGTGTCTATAAAACGGGTCCAGTTGGCCCGCGGCTTGACCCGGCTGAATTCGAGTCCATTATTCATTGATTCCTTCAATTGAGTCATCAAATAACATCGTTATGCATCTAATTATGGTTCTATAACCTTAATTTCAATAGAACTTACCTCAATCTAGTCGAATTCGAATTCAAGATATCGAAGAACAGGTAAGCACTGTTCATCCATCGAACTTTATCAATTCCACTTAGTTTTCTTCAATTAATCCATATAAAAGCTTCGAGGAACTCTTATGAACTTGTTTTCGATGCCAATTGTAGCTTTAATTCCTTCCAAGTAATCGAACTCAGAGATGAGTTTTCGAATTGAAACCAAGATCTGTCTGGGCTCATTCCTCTCCAATTCTCTTCGATTTTGGTGTCATTCAACTCGTTTGAGCTCCCATAAGTTAACCCCAAACATTTGTTTCCACCAATTAATCACACAAATCCGAATTCAAATTCAAGCTTCAAATCAAAGATTTCGGTTGGGGGTTTCAGGTTTCCTGTACAGTTCCAAATGATTAACTCCTTCTCATTCCTTGTTTTCCCTCTCTAAATTTCATTTAGTTTCTCACAATCCCAACCTAAGGATTCGATTGTCACCTGAGATCAATTATGGTTTTGTTCATGCTCTGTTTTTGTTCGAGGGAGGCACACACACCCACGATTTTTACAATTCAAACACCTTTATCCTCTCCAAATATCAGATAGTGCTCAGGCCACTAATTGTCATACGCATAGTGACATGTGTCACTCACAGACCTGCATGACTCACCAAAGCAGCTGACTCATCAAGTCTTAGCCCAATCAAAATTACCATTTTACCCTTACGTTCTAAATTATCAAAATGCCCCTCGCCTTCGCAGACCCGTAACTTTCACATCCGACCTCTGATTGACGCATGTCGCCTGTCTACGGATTCAGTGTCACGAGACTTATCCAACGGTCTTTACGGCTAGTCCAAAAAGTGTTCCGATAAAAAATTCAACTTTCGGCCCTTATAACCATGGGCAAAATTGTATTTCCTTCAAATTTTCCAAATTTTCCTTTTTCGAATTTCCGAGTCGTTACAGCTAACACACCTGGAGTCCAACTCGTCCCAATCTTCATCAAACATCTTCTCGAGCTTCGCGTCATTTACCTTCAACGGTCTTGCAATATCTTGTTGAACTAGGATGTCCTTCACCCTCATTTGTCATAGAGTGAAATTTCATTTTCCATCAAACTATTCCACCTTGAAATGTGAGACGCTAGAACTTTCCATGACAAATTGCCCATGATCGATAAGCTGGAGCTCTAATACCACTTGTTAGGAAATTAATCATCCACCATGCAAGTATTAATAATAAAGAGGGAAAAAAAGAAATAAAGAAGTCAAGAACACAACAGATTTAATGAGGTTTGGCCAAATAACTTGTTTACGTCCTCGGAGAGTTTTCACCTTTACTATGAGAGAATACAAAGTACAATAATACACCACTCAAGTTTATACCCAACTCGAGCCATTGTATCTGTAACACCCCGGACATTCGGGGATTTTAATATTTCAATTTAATGTGTGAATTGACGCTTTTACCCTTGTGATTGGTATGGCCAAATGGTTGACTTTTTGATTGATGAGTTAAATGGACTTTGACCAATGACCGTGACGTAGTACGGGACGTCACGAGTTCATAGACAGGTGGCACGTCCATTTCGGACGATCATGGAAAAAGTTATGACTATCGGAAGTTCAGGGGCATTACCGTAAGTTGGACTTCACGGGCGAAAATGTTGACTTTTCGTTTAACAATTAAGTTTCACACGACTCCAGGACCGTTGGGTAGGTCTCGACGTCCTGAGTCCGTAGACAGGCGGCACGCCAAAATCGGACTTCGTATGGCTGAGTTACGGGCCTAGGAAGTGAAGGGCATTTTGGTAATTTCTGAACTAGGGGCATTTTGGTCATTTCACCCATGGTCACTGTAGCAACCGCGGGGGAGCAATTGCTGCACCACCGTGTACGGTGGTTCTGAGTCTCAATTGTTAAATCAGTGTGTGAGTTGTAAAGTTGGGATTGTTTAAAGCCTTATAAACATCAGAACGTGGCTGATCATGGACACCATTTGTTAATTCAAGATTCGAACTTTTGCGGGAAACATTTCTCAGTGGACAGTGAAGCTTCCACGAGCTGTTGGCTGGCAAGGATTGTTTAAACTGAGTGGGATCTAAGTGTGCTTCACTCTGTTGCAGTGAGGGCTGAGAATTGGAGAGGAAAACCAGAGAATTCAGTTTCTGGAAAAATTGGAGGGAATTTCGGAGTTTAATTTATGGTGCTTGATGGACCAAACCAAGGCCTGGTTTAGTCTTCTGGGAGTATTTGGAACTCAACCACATCGAAATTGAAGGCTAACAGTCACGGTTGAGCTGGGACGGAGGCTGCTGTTTTCAGGGAAGTTGCAGAGCTTGGGACGACAACCTACAGGTACTTTCAGACACAATTGATTGTTCATTTTGGTTCGTTTTGATCCTGTTATGCTTCCTGTGAAGTTAATTGGACAATGGGTTTGAAACCAGGAAGTTCTGGTGATTGACCCGATTGGTTGATCGCGGGTCGATGGGTCGTTTGGGGATGTGTCGAGGTTGATTTTTGTCACAGAACCTAAATTGGATAGTTAATGAACATGTTAGGATCAAAGTGGATTGAAATCGAGTAGGAATTGATGGGTATTCAACCGGGTCAAGCCGCGGGTGGCAGACCCGTATTACAGACAAACGGGTGAAGGAGGTGACACTGTAGCTATAGTGTCAGGCGCGTGACTTTCACTCGCAGCCACTTTGGGCGGCGCGTGAGGGCGCGTTGGACCTTATCTCCGATCACGATCAACATGACTTGTGTTCCTCTCATCATTCTGAACATTTTTGGTGATTTAACCATGTTGATCTGAGATAAGCTTTGATGGGTCAGTTTAGGGCTGTTGCCTCGGGAAACGTGTTGTACGGTTTCCCCGGGCCGGTTCCTATTTCGGACTTTGTGGTTAAACGTTTAAGACTTGTAGTGACCCTTACATGTGATTTGAACTGACAGGAATTGTACGATAATCTCGGTACAGGTCCGTACGCGCAGATTCGCAGCGGAATCGTACTGTGAGTGGGCCCGTTTTCATTAAACCCTTGCATGCTTAAATGTTTTCTGATTTACTTATATGTTCACATGCTGGAATCTATAAATGGTTTTGATGATATTGAGATTTCGGTTATGGCACGTTTCACGGTATTTGGGCATGAGACCCGTTTGATGAAACGTAACAATCGGTTCAGATTTTACCTATGTATACATATATGTTGCATGTGGATATCAATAAAATGTATTTGGTACTGCACTGTATAGATCCTTCCATATTATATTGTCTCCTCCGGATGAGGTACCCCGGAGAGGTCACGGACGTCTAGAACGTCCAGCGTCTATGACGCTAAGCATCGGGGATGCTGTAACCAAACAGGGTTCGGGGATTTAACTCGGAATTGAGACCCGAGTGGCACGCGTAGCCTTGTGATTGTGACCTTATTGGACGTCAGGGACGTCAGACATCAGGGATGTCAGATTGGAGTGTATAGTGCAGTGGCTGAAATTATGGTTATGGTTTTATTACATGCCTTATGATTCATATTATATTATTTATGATTTTAAAGGATGCTGCATGCATGTTTGGAAAACGGAGGGGTAAATTATATGTTTTACTTTTCAAATGATTTTATAAACTTGAGTTCGGTCCACTCACCCTTAATGTTTTTGGTAACCCCTCCAGGTCGTGATACTGAGGTAGAGGAGGAACCTGAGGCTGAGGCATAGATCTACTTCTGCGTACCTGAACCCCTGCTGGGTGGTTTATCCGCAGGTTTATGTTAGTGTCGTGCTCGCAACTTGTAATTTTGGATTTCATCCCTTGTCTGACATCTGTTTAATTCGGATTTGTTGTATGACTTAAATTTGATTATTTATGCATTTGATGTTTTGAGGTTAAAATTGGTATGAATTAGTGGGTGTCAGACGGGAGCAGGGCACGTCCCCTTGTGGTCCCTGTGGGATCAGGGCGGGTCATGTCAGTATCCAATAGGATACCCTTTGTACATCCTCTCACAACTTGGAAGATCACTCTACTCCAAGAGCTATGCACACTCATGAAACACTCACAACTCACCTTGCTTCTATACTCGAGGACCCTTAGAGTTGTTCTCACTCACTCACTTGTGATGTATTCTCTTTGATTACCAAATGTGGCCAAGATTTCCTCTTTATATAGGTTAAGGAGGAACCATCTAGATGTCTTCATTAATACTTCATCCACCTACCTATTTCATTTATTGAATCTCCCACTTACTTCCTTTATGAACTTTCTACACATATCTTGAGTTCATGAACTTTAATCTAGAATCACAAATATATTCGAGATATACTCAATAATATGGAAGCCCAAATGCCTTTTGTGATTACACTTTAGTATTGGACCTGCATATTTTACATATTTGCCCTTACCCTTTCTCTACGTAGGTCTTTCTATCCCGAGATGAGCATCAAAAAGTGATCAGTGAATCGAGTTTAAGTTTGTTCATTTCTTACATTAACATAATGTATTCATTAGGATACCAAGGATAAACCTTTCCTCCCTCGACCTGGTTGAAGAAATTTTGTTTTAAAGGAATTTTTTTTTTTTTCGATTAAGGAGGCTAGAATTTTGGAGAGGGATTCCTAAGTTGATGTATATTGTATGTAGTGTCAAATGCCAATGCATTTTTAATTTCTTGCACTTATAAACGAGTAGTCGTTTCAAATTGGCAAATTATGTTTGGTTTAGCACAAATTTCAGTTCCCACTCTTATTTCCAAATTTGAAGATGAAAAATATTAGTTTAAGGTATATCCTTGCCCATAGCTTCAGTCACAAAAAAAGCTCCAGTCACAAAAAAAAGCTTCAGTCACAAAAAAAAAAACTTCAGTCACTACAAAACACAACACACCCCACTCAATTAATCAACGCAACCTTGCCGGCCATCTATATATGGAGAATATGCTTCACTTGTATCTTCTACACAATTCCAACATTTTGCCTGTAAATCAAGATAGAGCTACGTACCCACTGCCACCACTACAATTTTAACTGTTTATCTTTCGACAGTATAATATGCATTTCAAATTTTATGTTCATATTTATAAAAAAAACAAATTAAATACTTAAATTATATGTTTATTTATCATGATATTAATAAATTAAAAACAAATCTATTTTTTTATATATAAAATTATTTCAGTCAAATCTTTCATAGGTAAAAATTAGAATTATCGTTCCATAATTTAGATCAAATTAAAAAGTAAAGAAATAATAATTATGTTTTGATGTGAAAGTGACTTTAGCATTGCCATAACTTCGATGATTAAGATAGCAATGACAAACATTATAACGAGGTATGTCATACGTGGATGGCTGGATGGGGAGCCACGTGTTCAAAAATGGGACTTTATACGTTTAATTGTTTTGTTTGATTTTAATTTTAATTTTTGTGGCGACAAAATAATTGACCAACAACGTCCAAAGAAAAAGACCCTGAGAGACACAATGATCACTCGATACTATGCTTGCAAAAAAATAAAATTATGGCATATCTTCCACACCCATCTTCATTTTTCTGGTCAAAAATGGGGAAAAAATGGTCATATTTTGAAGTAATTTTAGACGTGTTCGATCGAGACGTCATAAAGACATTTTTAGCGAAATGTTTTTTTTTTTTTTTCTCCAAACAGATTTTAGGAGTGACAGGTTGAGAAGCTACAGTGTTAGTGAATTACTATCCAATAAAAAATAAATACATTTTTTCTACAAATGAATAAAGCAAAATGCATGTGGGGTTTCTGATGTGAAAGAAGACCACGGGGATTGAATGAATGCCTTTGGCTGAACTCAATGATAAGGATCATTCAAAAGCTCTACACAATTCTATTGTTTTAACCCCCAAAAAAAAAAAAAACTATTGTATTAATGGTTCATTAGTATTGGCTTAATTTTAGCAAAAAGAAAAGTGTATTCTATGTTCGTTAAAAAGATTCAGCTGTTCATTAACATTGGCTTAATTTATTAAACTAATTATTATTATGTAAATTTATTAATAAATATGATTAATTTATTACATCCAAATTACTACTACTACTAAATACATATCTATAAGTGGAGTTCATGAGCTGCTCACCATGGAAGCATAACTATAGCTAACTCTCCTTCCTACTCTGAATCAGAGAGATCATCTAGTGAGTGGATATCGGGGTCGAGAGGGAGACTAAAGTAGCTAGTTAGTTAGCTATGGAGCACTCCGCTGGTGGTACTGACCGTGAAAATGATGTCCATCAACCTATGTTACTACCCAAATCATATTCATCGGTCATTGTGAACTCCGAGCTTGAAGACACCCTAAGCAACAATAGTCTCTCGTCCTGGAGGCGTTTCCGATGGGCCACTTGGCTTGAACTCGACATCCTCTTCCGCCTTGCAGCTCCGGCCGTCGTCGTTTACTTACTCAACAACGTTGTTTCCATGTCCACCCAAATCTTCTGCGGCCACCTCGGCAACCTTCAACTTGCCGCTTCTTCTCTCGGCAACACTGGCATCCAAGTCTTCGCCTATGGCCTCATGGTACATATATATATATATATATATAGATTTTAATTACTTTCCTCGGCTTAGTTATATGATTGATGATCATAACTTTAATCATATATATATATATATATATATAAGATTGTTAATATGAATGATTTCATTAATTTGTTCCATTAATTGAGGGTCCGATAACATAACTTAACTAGTAGCTAGTGATCGGTTTTGTCGAGATTATATATATCTAGATGTGTGTTTTTGGTGCAGCTGGGTATGGGAAGTGCGGTGGAGACACTATGTGGGCAGGCCTATGGAGCACATAAGTTTGAGATGTTAGGCATATATTTGCAAAGATCAGTCATTCTTCTCATGGCAACTGGGCTCCCAATAACCCTAATCTACATCTTTAGCAAGGACCTCTTGTTAGCACTAGGTGAGACAGCTGAAATTGCGGCGGCGGCCGCTGTGTTTGTCTACGGTCTCATCCCACAAATCTTCGCCTACGCCTGCAATTTCCCGATCCAAAAATTCCTCCAGGCGCAGAGCATCGTGTTCCCGAGCGCCTACATATCGGTGGGGGCACTCGTGCTTCACGTAGTGCTGACGTGGGTGGTGGTTTACAAGGTGGGTTGGGGGTTGCTGGGTGCCTCATTGGTGCTGAGTTTTTCATGGTGGGTTATAGTGGTGGCCCAATTTATCTACATCATTTTCAGTCCAAGGTGCAAAAGGACTTGGACGGGTTTTAGCATGAGGGCTTTTTCTGGCCTCTGGAGCTTCTTGAAACTCTCTGCAGCTTCCGCTGTAATGTTATGCCTCGAGACTTGGTATTATCAAGTTATAGTCTTGCTTGCTGGCTTACTTCCAAATGCTGAAATTGCCCTTGATGCTCTCTCCATTTGGTAAGGAATTAGATTCAAGCATTATTCAATTATGCATCTCTTATCATCTTTTCCTTATTGATCGATTAACGAACTTTTCGCATGCTAATTACTACTTGATAATTGGGGGCCTTTGATTGTGCGCCCGTATCTGAGTAATTCGCTAAATTAGTACCTATTACTCGTTTGAAATTCTTTCTTACAATAAATCGTCAAATTATAATGAAATACGAATTTTAAATTTGATTTATTCTAAGCAGAAATATTTTTTTATGACAAATTTAATTATATATATGAAAAATGTATTAAAAATGTTTTTAACTAGTTGGATATGCTTCCTAATGTCTTGGATACTCGATATTTTTTTACTATTGATAATCTATATAACTGAACTGTACGTGGTTGCTAGGTGGTGGCCGGGTAGCTCAACAAGAAGTCATGTGGTTGTTTTTTATTGAGTAAATCATTGTTACATCCTTAATAACTTTTAGTTTTATTTAAAACCTTTAATATTTGTATATTAAACAAAAAAAGACATTACTTCAAATTTTTAACCAAATTATTTAATATTGGAAGATAAAGAATTTTTAAATTTAAAAGTATTTTTGAAGAATTACTGCTTTTAATTATCTTATTTTAAGTTAGATTAGATATTCATATTACTTTTAAAATGAGCAAGTGAAAAAAAAATATATAAATAAGAGTAATATTTTAATAATCCTCAATATAATCTTATAATAAAAAAATAAAAAGTAATGTTGAAATCATGATAAATTTTAGTAAGTGTTTTTTAGATTGTTGTTGAATTAGTTTACAATTAGATGACATTATTTGTAATTTATATAAAAACTATGATCTATTTTAAATTGTATAGTCATTTGATTAGTCAAAGGATCTATGAGTTTAATTTTTATATATACAAGTTTTTGAATAAATTTACATGTTAGTAGAGTTTTATGAGTTAATTGCCCTTTTTTATTTTGTTTTGTTTTTGTTTGACCAATCGAAGTCGATCGTTCCATATTTTTCATATTGTCGACATGCTTTTCATGTGCATATCCCTCACTAAAAATGCCTTGCATGCTTCTCTATAGTAGCAACAGTGGAAGAAGACAGATATCTAAACTCAAATCACAACCTAAAATGTCAGTTCGTTTTCGTTGGATTCTGGGCTCATCTCTGTATCTTGCATCTGCCCTCCCCTTTATGATTATAATATAAATACCAATACCAATGATGAGGAATATAAATCAAAATTAATAGCACACTTAGAATTAATTTTTTCGTACTTGATTTTATGTCACGCAGTAGTGTAATTAATTAAGTCATTTGTACGGTATCTCACAATGTTTGTGAAATTGTTGTATCAAATTTCTAATGGAATATGTTTAATTATTTAATGCAGCATGACCATAAGTGGATGGGTATTGATGATTTCTCTGGGTTTCAATGCTGCTGCAAGGTGATCGATCCCTTCGTTTTTTAAAACCTAACCACTCCAGTGCTATTTTATTTATATTTGAGGGCGGAGGTTTAAGAAATTAGTTGATTATGAAATATTTAACAGTGTGAGGGTTGGGAATGAGCTCGGAGCCGGACATCCGAAATCGGCGGCGTTTGCGGTGATAGTGGTGACGTCAAGCTCCTTCATCATCGCGGTGGTGTGTGCCATTCTTGTACTTTTGTTACGAAACCTCATAAGTTATGCTTTCACGGAGGGTGAAACGGTGTCAAATGCAGTCGCAGAACTTACTCCATTCCTTGCAATCTCTATCATTCTTAATGGCATCCAACCTGTTTTGTCTGGTAAGACCAATTACATCCCCACTCACTTACGTAATCACATACGTACAATTAATCAATTATTATACACTTTCACTAAATATAATTTATTAAATCAACTAATCAAATCAAACAGTGCTAGCTTTAAACTGGTCCACAATCTAACTACGATGCTTAATATTAATTTATTTAATTGTATTATATATAATTAATTCTATATATAATATTTGATTACTCTTTTAAAATATAGCATATCACTAATCACGTGATATCTTTTTGTATAAATTAAAATAAATTAAATTATTTGTTCAAGCAAGGGCCAAAATTCAGTCAATATATACACTTTAATTAGGTGGGGCTAGCTGAATGGAGATACTGTGGGTTGAGGGTAATAATGGTATCTGGATATAAATTATTTACTAATTACTTGATCAATATTGTGACTAGATATAATTAATTGAATGCATCCAAATTAACATTACTCTTTGTAATTAATACTAAACAGATAGACCAAAAGAAAACTGATCGCTAATTGGGCAGAGTTAAAATTAAAGTCGTCCAATAATTTGCACCTGGTATTCCGTGCTTAGTTGCTTGCATAGTCAACGATAAAAAAATCCAAGACAGAAATGACAAATATTCTGAACCGCTTTCGAATTATATCTAATCATTGTAGTAAAACTTATCTTAATTCAACATCTTGTGCTTATCCATTTCCCCGCTAGCTTAATCTTCAAGCATGATTTTTGACTTGTAGATTAGGACACTGATCTAAATTCCTAAATTTTGGACTCAATATCCATAGAATGTGAGATTAATATTCTAACACAACACACACATATATATAGATACCATTTATTTTTCAGTATCATATATATAAACATTTTGATTTTTTCTTTTTCATCCTAGTGATATTTTCTCATATTACTATTTCGATTTATCGAATTATTTTTGTAAATATGTTATAATTGGAACCGATCATTTTCTAAATTATCGGGTGTCAAAATTACTTTGTAAAAAAACAACAAAATTGGATGTCGTTTAAGCACTCATATATATCAAATAAACCAACGGTCCATTTAATTGAATTAAAATCCTCGTCCATTTAATTGATATATTTGAATAATATTAAACGACATCTAATTTTGTTGATTTTTTATATATGTAGATGATCTTAACATGATGATCTAAAAAATGTACTACTCCAATTATAATATATTTACAAAGATAATTTAATAAATTAAAATGATAGTACAAATAGGCACCACACAAATGAGACGCAATTATTATCCTAAAATTTTGTTGTGCGGACATTTTGATGGATCCAAATCAATGAATGAATCAACGGTGGAAATGAATTTGTAATAAATACAGAAATCCAACTCTCTTAACTTCTAACAATCCATGCGGCCATGCATGGACCGGTGGTTGAATATCAGGACCATATGTAGGCATGGGACCTATATGTATCTCCATTTTCTAAAAATATACTAACATAAAAAACACCATGCTATGTATTAATGTATATATAGATGTACCTGACACTAGCTAATGATGTATATATATTTTTGCCAAAAACAAAGGTGTGGCTGTCGGGTGTGGGTGGCAAGCATTTGTTGCGTATGTTAACGTTGGATGTTACTACATCATCGGTATTCCATTCGGCTGTCTTCTTGGCTTCAAGTTCGACCTAGGAGCTATGGTAAGTGAAAAACATGCTTATACTCTCAACCTCACATATCTGCTCTGCTATATTAATTGCATGCATATATGCATCATTTATCTTTTTCTTTTCAGGGAATATGGTCTGGAATGATAGGAGGCACTTTTATACAAACTGTCATTTTATTATGGGTTACACTTCGAACCGACTGGAACAAAGAGGTTAGCAGATTACTTATAACAACATTAATTTCACTATCAATTACATAAGTATTAACATATTAATATTCACTGATTAATATTTACATGAATTTTTTGTATCTAACATTGAATTCGTTTCCAGGTTGAAAGTGTAATGGGTCGGTTAGCCACTTGGGATGACACAAAGAAGGAGGCGGCTGCGGATGATAATGGTGTTCTAAATGGCTAGTCGATCGAGTTTGGTTTTGGATTTGCTAGTTATGCTTGCTATATATAAAGAGTAGTCTTAAAATTTTTTGCATTATTTATATGCATTAAACATATAAATGTGACCATGTTTTACCCAATCCTGGTCAGACTACTCGTTATTTGTTCAAAATAACCGTGTAATTATTCCACATTGAAAATACTATCCATGACTGTGAGCATGTTTTGCATTAATTAGTATGTGTCAACTATTAATTAATTTGTGTTAATTATATTAATTTGTGTATTTGTGTTTTTCTTTTTCGTTTCTTAATTTGAGTTGGAATTTTGGAGACTGGACATTATGAAGTTTAAAGATACCGTATATTGATTGAATTGATTTGTAGACAAGGATTTATAAGCACAAATAAACTACATTGGTCTAAATTAGGAAGTAAATCGACTTATTCCAAACAAGGAGGTTTCATCCGTGTATGAAGGTGGTTGCACCAGTTGAGGGATTTTTTTTTTTTTTTCCAAACACTCCCCCTTAAATTGGAGATTGAATATTTTGAAGTCTCAACTTGCTATTTAGGGCCTGAAATTGCTCCTTTCCTAACGGTTTAGGGAAGATGTCTGCCAATTGTGCTCGGGAAGGAACATGGGATGGTGATATTATGCCCGCTTGTAATTTTCCTTGAACAATGAGGCAATCGATTTCGATACACTTCATGCGCAAATGAAAAACTGGATTTGCTGCTATGTGTATTGAATGCTTGATTGTCACAATACAATGGTGCGGGACATTCCGGAGTGACCTTCAAGTTATGTAGAATGTATCGTAGCCAAGTTATTTTCAAACAAGTACTTGCCATGGCTCGATATTCTACCTCAACGGTCGACTTTTCCACTTATGATTGTTTCTTTGATTTCCAAGATTTTAAAGAATCACCCAAAAATACACAATATATATCCTATGGTGGGCTTTCTCGTGGTTAAACATCCAGCATGATCTGTGTCACAATAAGCTCGTAATGAAAGTTGATTTTCTACAAGAAAGAATAGACCTTGACCTGGAGATCCTATAATAAATCTCAAAACTCGTAAGGTAGTTTCCCAATGTGGCTTGCGGGGATGTTGCATAAATTGGCTCAAGATTTGCACCGAATTAACCATATCGGGCCTGATTACTGTCAAATAGATCTGTTTTCCCACCAATCTTCTGTATTTGGTAGGATCGTGAATTAAATCACCACCATCAGGGTTGAGCTTTAAATGTTCTTCCATTGGATATGCATTTGGATGAGCCCCTAATAAGTTGGTATCTTTGAGAATATCTAGGGCGTATTTCCTTTGAGAAATAAAAATTCCTTTTTTGGATCGTGAGACTTCAATCTCTAAAAAAAATGTAGGTTCCCGAGATCTTTGATGTGAAATTGTTGGAGTAGAGATTCTTTGAGATCTTTGATTGCATCTTCATTATTGCCTGTCACAATTATGTCATCAACTTAAATGAGAACAATGGTGATAGAATCGCCTTGTATCTTGATAAATAACGAATAATCTGCTTTTGATTGTTGAAATTCTACTGATTGAATGACGTGAGAAAATTTAGCAAATCGATTTTGGGAAGCCTGTTTCAAGTCATGATGAGACTTGCGAAGCCTGCATACCAAATTCTCCCCATGTCGACGAAGACCAGGAGAACTTCCATGTATACCTCTCCATCGAGATCACCATGGAGAAAAGCATTTTGAACATCCAATTACTGAAGGAACCAATTACGGGAGGCAGGAATAGCAAGGAGACATCAAATTGTAGTGAGCTTAGTAATGGGGGAAAATGTGTCCAAATAATCACCACCTTCATTCTGGGTATAACCTTTGGCAACCAGACAAGCCTTATAGCACTCAATGGAACCATCAAAGTTATAATTAATTTTGTAAACCCATTTACAGCTAATATGTTTGTGACCATGAGTAGAGGAACAAGAGACCATGTGCATTTAGAATGGAGAGCATCAAGTTCAGCTTGCATGGTAGTCCTGTCAGGACCCATCCCGATTATCACCTCGATAACCGGGACGAACCCTGCTCCTGTATGACAATCACACTTAAAGTAACAAAATAACCTCGAAGGAACCGTAAGCATAACTACCAGACCAGGGATAAAATATTATACAACAGTAACACAGAGCATAGTATAATACAAAACAGGCACAAAACTCCTACTAGGCTAATCATGCAACGGAAAATGCCGCAAAACTCTATGCCTCTGTTGACAGGACCCGCCCCCGATCCCCCTGGGACCACATGGGGACGTGCCCTGCTCCTGTCTGACACCCGAACCAACATTCCAAATTTAACCCCAAAAGTTCAAATGCATAAATAACCAAATTAAAGTTATACATCAAATCCGAATTAAACAGATGTCAGACAAGGGATAAAGTCCAAAATTACAAATTCCGAGCACGACTCTAAAATAATCCTGCGGGTCAAACCACCCAACAGGAGTTCAGGTACGCAGAAGTAGATCTATGCCTCAGCCTCAGGATCATCCTCTACCTCAGTAGCACAGCCTGGAGGGGTTACCAAAACATTAAGGGTGAGTGGGCCGAAACTCAAGTTTATAAAACAGTTTCATAAGTAAAACATATAATTTTACCCCTCCGTTTTTCAAACATGCATGCATCAGCATTTAAACCATAAATCATATAATAAGAACCATAAGGCATATAATAAACCATAAACATAATCATAGCCATTGCACTATACACTCCGATCCTGACATCCTAGAGGTCTGACGTCCCTGACGTCCAAATAAGGTTACAGTCCCAAGGCTACGCGTGCCACTCGGGGTCTCAATCCCGAGTCCAACCCCCGAACCCAGTCCAGGTACGGCATCCCAGATGCCTAGCGTCCCAGACGCTCGACATCCCAGACGTCAAATCATAGCAATCCTGTTCCGGAGTCATTCTACGGTCCGGTTCCTCCGCAGAATGGCCCCTCACAGGCAATGCGCCGTGACCGCTCCGGATACCACATCCGGAGGAGACAGTATCACATGAGTGGATCTATACAGTGTAGTACCAAATATATTTTATCGATATCCACATGCAGATATATATATATATAGATAAAATCCAAAACCATTCTTTAAGTTTCACCAGGCGGGTCTCAAGCCCAAACACCGTGAAACGTGCCATAACCATAATTTCAAGATCATCAAAACCATTATTTGTTTTTAGCATGTGAATATATAAGTAAATCAGAAAACATTTATGCACGCAAGGGTTTAATGAAATCGGGCCCACTCACAGTACGATCCCGCTGCGAACTGCGCGTACGAACTTGTTCCGGGATGATCGTACAATTCCTGTCAGTCCAGATCACATGTAAGGGTCACAATAGATCCTCAACATTCATCCAAAAAGTCCGAAACAGAAACCGGCTCGGGGAAACCGTCCGAACACGCTTCCCGAGACAACCGGCCCTAAACTGACCCACTTAACTATCTCACATCAACATGGTTAATTCACCAAAAATGTTTAGAATGAAGAGAGGATAAAAAGTCATATTGATCGTGATCGGAGATAAGCCTCAACGCGCCCTCACGCGCCGCCCAAAGTGGCTGCGCGTGAAAGTCACGCGCCAGACACTGTAGCTACAGTGTCACCTTCTTCACCCGATAGCCTGCAATACGGGCCTGCCACCAGCGACTTGACCCGGTTAATTAACCCTCAATTTCTACTCGATTTTAATCATTTTGGATCCTAACATGTTCATTAACCATCCAATTTAGGTTTTGTGATTTCAATTAGCCTTGTAAGGTCCTCAAATGATCCTCCGACCCGTGATCACCCAAACGGGTCGATCACCACAACTCTCTGGTTTCCAATACATAATCAAATGTACTTAATAGGAAGCATAATAGGACTAATACGAACTGAAATACACAATCAATTGAACCAACACTCACCTGGAAGTGGTCGTCCTTAGCTCTGAAATTTCTCAGAATCAGGGGCTTCAGTATCGACCCAATTTGTGCTTGATTCCCTTCGAACTTGACGTGGTTGAGTTCCAAATGTTCCCAGAAGACTAAACCAGCCCTTGGTTTGGTCAAACAAGCTTCAAAAATTAAAATATGAATTTCCCTCCAAATTCCAGATTTCGGTTTTTCTCTGGTTTTCTCTCTATCACTCGACCCTCAGTCCCGCAGAGTGAAGACTACTCCATTCCCACTCAGTTTAATCAACCTGTTCCACCCTAAAAGCTCGAGGAAGCCAACCTGGCCACTGAGAATTGTTTCTCGCAAACCTTCGAATCTTTGATTAAAAATGGTGTCCACGTTTGATGACAGGACCCGTCCCAACTGGACGTCAAAAACCGTGCCCGGTCCTGCTCCCGTCTGACAAGTCAACTAAAGGTCCGAAACTTCCCTTCAGTGCTTGCCAGACAAGGGATGTTCGCGGGGATTTCTGCTGCTGTCACTGCCTCACGATCAGTCCCGAGCGTCGTACCACGGCCTGGAGGGTCACAAAACAGAAAAGGTGTGAGTGAACAAAAATGACCTCTTATAAAAACATTTATCAAAATACAATCTTACCCTCCAGTTTTCACAAACTAGCATGCATATCGTAAAACATGAGTGACCGATAAAATCAAAACATATTTTCCCTTGGTCCATAAAACTCATGTTCACCAAATCAGTTCATGTTATGAAACATCAAATCCCGGCTCTCAGGCCAAAACATGTGAAAACGTAATCACTGGCCATAAAGACCAAAAACCCGTACTCCATACCAGTACGTCATCACAAATAACATCAATCAGCACTAATCACAAGTGCACAATACATATATCAATCCAATCAATCCGCACTACTCACAAGTGCACAATGTCACAAATCACATCTGCACTACTCACAAGTGCACAATCAATCAAACTGCACTACTCACAAGTGCTGCACTACGCGTAGGCCAATATCCAGTCACTCTCTCGAAACAGACACCTCTGGGCTCAACCCCCTCGGGCTCAGTCACCTCTGGGCGAACACATCCCCAGGTTCAGACACCTCCGAGTGGTACATCCAGGCTCAGTATCATCCGAGAAGCTGACTACCATAGGATCAACTCCCGATCCTACAATCACATCCCCCAAACTCCGGTCGTCTGGGTAACCCCCCAAGCACCGACCGTCTGGGAATATCACAATCACAATGAAAACCATCCCGGGAATTACATCCCAAAACATTTCAATCAAATCTTGACTTCATACCAAGTCAAGATCATTCTCAACTGGGTCTCAAGCCCAAAATACCTTTTACACATAAACCGTTAAAATCACATTTAAATCAATAGAATAATCCGGAAATCATCATTGACTCACCAACCAAGTCAAAACATCATTTTAGAAATCATTTAAACTCCGGGCCTAGCCCAAAACATCATTTGCACGTACCTCGTAAAACGTGCCCGAAAGACTGATTAAAATAATCATAAAATCCCAATAAATCATTAATTTCACAATTTCACAAGTGACTCCAAATCCGAGTCAAAATCACTATTCACTTGGGTTCTCATGCCCAAAATAACATTATCACGCAAGTTCATGCGTCGCAACCTCCGTTGCCATTTTCACGTAAATCCACGAAATCCTTGACTCATTCTCGAGTCACAACATCATTTTTCAATCCATGACTCAATAATCCGGGTCCAAACATTATTTTCAATCAATTTCAATCCCGGACTCATAAACCAAGTCCAAACATCATTTTTACCAAATTTCGTAATTTCTCGAAATCACCCAATAATAATAATATAATAATCATAAAACCGAGAAATTGCCGGATTGAAACAAAAATCATGCCCAAGCATATAAAATCATATGATAAGGCATAAAAATCATATATGCATGCATCACGATTAGAAAACAAAGTCCACTCACACACACCGTCCAAAACGGTCCGTTTCCGAGCTGCACGTTTTTCCGTAAAATCTGGAAATCACAACTCCTGTCCAAAATCATTATAGAGGGTTACTAACATCTCAAAATACATCATATAATTTTCCCCAATTTTTCCGGGATTTAAATACGTATTTTTAACGTAATACAAAACTTCGGATATGCGGAACATTATCGAAACAATATCCGATTTCCCCGAAACCAACGTCAAAATGTTCGTTACACTGAGAGGATCAAAAGTTATGTTGACCTCACCTTGAGACTAGGCCGGACGCACCCCCACGCGCCGCCGTGAGTGGCTGCGCGTGAAACCCACGCGCCTGCTACAGTGTTGTCCCTCTCACCCGTTTGTCTGGTAAACGGGTCGTTTAACCCGCGATCAGACCCGTTTGGTTTTCTGTCAATTCCACACTGAATTCATCAATTGAACATTCATACAGCTTCGAATTAAGTTCAATTAAAGATCTGTGGACTCAATTTCAAACAACCTTACCTATAACCCCACGATCACAGTTGATCGTTCGAAGGTCCTCCGGCCATAGTTCATCATTCCAAAACCTTCACCGTCACACGATTTCCCCAAGTTGATTCAACCAGAAGTATCAAGGGACTTAGGTAAGCATTTTACCCAACTCAATTGAATCAATTCATGGCTCAAACGCCACGACTCAAACTCGATTCTTCGTCACTGTGCAATTATGGAGTTCAGTCAATCTCAATCAGTTTCTTCCAATTGATGGATCCAGAAGCATCGTGGGATCCTCAGGAACATAATCCCTAGCTCAATTTCAACAATCAAAGCCTCCAATTCCTCGACTCAATCTCGAAAATTCTGAAAGTTTCCTTCCTCAGTTCTACCTCAATTCGACCTCAATTCCACTTAGTTCCTTCTACAAAATTGATCGTAGTAATCCTAGAAAACTGAAACTGAACCCAATTTCGATCAAAAAGGCTCAATTCATCCAATTTGATTTTTCCTCCCAAAAACCCAATTTTCGAATTCCCAGTTTTTCAGCCATTAATCGATCCCAGTGTTTCCCCAGTTTAATCCCCTCTCTCAAACTCACAATTTCCCCTCAAAACTGGTTGTGAAAGGGAGCTCAATTCTCCCAATTTTGATTCCCCTTCTCACGGGTAAGAAAACAAAGAAGAAGAAAAATGGGGAAAAAGATGGAGGAATGATGGTGTAGGAATGATGATGTAGTAATGATGGTGTTGGGAGGGAAACATGGAGCTGGAATCAAGGGATGGGTGACACTTGTCACTCATCCGGATGTGCACAGTCACCGGGTACTGTTCATAATAAAATATTATTTTATTCCCAGTTCGTTCGGTTAATCGAGCCCGATTCCGTGACCATAACTTCGTCGTCGAATCTCCGATTTCGGCATGCCGCCTGTCGTTGGATTCGTATCGACGAGACCTACGTAACGGTCATTGGCCCTCGTCCATCGGACCTCCCGATCAAAAAGTCAACATTTGGCCCCTACTATGCCAAATTACCAAAATACCCCTCAACTTCCGAACATCATAACTTTCTCCTCGAATGTCGGAATCAAACGTGCCACCTGTCTATGAACTCGTGACGTCCCGAACTACGTCACAGTCATCGGTCAAAGTCCATTTGACCGCCCGAACTAAAAGTCAACATTTTGCTCACACCAGGGGCAAAACGGTCATTTTGCACGTTTCGTCCGATTTCACTCAACTAATCCCCGATTAGTCATTCTAATTCTTAATTAATTAATATTCAATCCCGATATTTGGGACGGGTCATTACATTTGATGAATGAATCAGTCATGTTCCATTGCCTTTAAGGCTTAAACGAAACCTCCTTTTCAGTCCACTACCCGTTTAAACAATGGGATTGTTCAGAATCGCCACACACGGCGGTGCAGCCATGTTCCCCCACGATTTGTACAGTAACCCGCTGTAGAAATGACCAAAATGCCCTCAGTTCAAAAATTACCAAAATGCCCTTTACCTTCCAGACCCGTAACTCAGCCATCCGATGTCCGATTTTCGCGTGCCGCCTGTCTACAGACTCAGGGCATTTAGACCTACCTAACGGTCCTCAAAACGTGTGAAAATCAGTTGTCAAACGAAAAGTCAACATTTCCCCCTTTTCATCCGAATTACGGAAATACCCCCAAACTTCCGATAGTCATAACTTTTTCCCTAATCGTCCGAACTGAACGTGCCACCTGTCAATGGACTCGTGACGTCCCGAACTACGTCACAGTCATTGGTCAAAGTTCGTTTGACCCACCAATCAAAAAGTCAACAATTTGGCAATACAATTTAAAGGGGTAAAAACGTCAATTCATTCAATAATTTACAATATTAAAATCCTCGAATATCTGGGGCGTTACATCTGTCCCTGCCTCAACGTTCACCCAGGCGATCTTCACCACGACCTGAAGGGTAAGTTAAAACCAGAAAAGTGTGAGTGGATCAAAGGGAATGAAAAGTTTCAAAAACAATTTAAGAAACAAACAGGATTTCCCCTCCATTTTAAAAGAAAGCATGCATGCCTAACTAAGCATCGGAAAACAGTAATATAGAACAATAATTAATCATTCTAAAATCGTATCACAAAAACAAGATGTACCAATATCAATGTCCGATTAGACCTGCTGGGTCTATCCGAGTCTTTAAACTGAAACCAGGTCTCAAATGTAATCTGAGTCTTTAAACTCCCGAGTCTTTAAACTCAACAGGCCTACGGGGGTAATATCGTAATATCCGAGTCTTTAAACTCCCGAGTCCTTAAACTCAATCCGGGCCCGCCCCCGTCCAATCTAATCTGAATCTTTAAACCCACTAATTAGATCCAGCAAATCCAATCCAAAGCTTAGTGAAATCATTTCCAAATCCACTTCCAAACCCGAATTCGAAATCACCATCCCGAAGCCGTCCTGGCGTTCAGAGTCGTCATTCCGAACCCAAATCCGGAAATCCACTTGTCAACTTTAAAACCAAATCTGAGATCTGATTCTAAAACCGAAAACCTTGATCATCGAATCATGTCTCAAAACCCATTTATAATCATTGAAATCCAAGTAGAGATTGAAATCCTGAAAACATAGCATCCTAATCAGAGATCTCGTAAAACGTGTCAAATACATAATTTCTCGAAAAACGTGCAATTATGGAAAACAGATATCGCATATTCAATAAACATAAAATCACATATAAAACCATAAAACAAGTAATGAAAAACAGTTAGGCATGCTCGTTAAAAGAGAAAGAGTCCACTCACAAGTCTGAAAGCGTCAGTCGCGCTCCGTGCACTCCTCAACAGTCTCAGGCGTGTCTCGACTGTCAAAAGTCACAAAATTGGGTCACAATTACGTCAAATACGCCTATCCAAATTTCCCCAATTTTTCGGAATTTTAAACGCAATTTAAACAAAAACCTTAAACCGTTCGAATCCTCGAACTAACCCAACCCGGTGTCCGATTAACACGAAAATTGTCCCAAAAGATTCGTTACAACGATTAGACTCAAAACCATGTTGAAAGGGTCCCCAAATTCCTCCCCACGCACCCACACGCGCCGCCCAAAGGGGCTGCGCGTGGGCTTCACGCGCCTGCTACAGGGTCATCTTCAACCTATGGCTAGCCGGTTCAACTGTACCGAACTGGCGTGACCTGTTCTCCCTCATTTCCTATTCGAATCTAGTCCTTTCAATCCCATTAGGTTCATCCCCTTCCCAGCAACCATTTCCAATTCTAAAATCTAGACATTACAGCCTCTAACCCGTCGTCCTCAAGCTCGAACCAAAACTGCATGAAACCTCTGTTTCGTTTCCCGGCCAACCAAGCAATCGTCCATCACGGCTTCGAGTTTAAATGACTCCTAGGGACCTACTGAGTCTCACAGCAGTCACAAAATCCCTCGACTCAGCCCCAAAAGCCACGACTAACGAATTGAACAAAATGGGAAAAACAGGGGAAACAGGGCTTACCGTCTATCTCACCTCCGCCGTTCTCGCCACCGTGCTTCTCTGCGTCCACGGAGTCATCCTCAGCCGTCCTAGCCTCCCTTCGAACTGGTTTGGATCAATTCGATCGTCTGTGGTTGCACCACAACCTCGACCCTCTCTGTTTTCTTGAGAACTCAAACCTCACACCACTTCGATTTCTTTCACAGTCCTCACTCACAAGCCACTCACCAATTTCTCCCTTCTCTCTGTCACTCTCACCAAGTCACAAAGTTTCCCACACTCTCAGAATCGATCAACAAAGCCTCACCGTCTCACTCTCTGTTATGCGAAGAATGAACATTTGCACGGTTTAAAATTGGACGATTTGTAACCGTGCACATTCTACACATCCTAGAATCCTTTAGGTTTATCCCACGTGTCCAATTCTCTCTGGACAAAAAATAAATAACCAATCCCACAAATACAATTGGCCTTATCTGATTGGCCCAATGTAAAAAGACCAAAATGCCCCTAAGTCCAAAATTACCATTTTGCCCTCCAGCTTCCTAGACCCACAACTTAACCGTCTGACGTCCGATGATAGCGTGCCGCCTGTCGTTGTACTCAGGACGTCGAGACCTATCTAACGGTCTTCGATCTACGTGAAAACTAATAGTTCAGCAAAAAGTCAACTTTTTTTCCTATTTAACCAAAATTACGGTAACGCCCTTAACCTTCCGAACACCATAACTTTTCCTTCGATTGTCCAAATTGGACGTGCCACTTGTCTACGGACTCGTGACGACCTAAACTACATTACGGTCAATGGTCAATGCTTGTTCAACCTTCAAATCAAAAAGTAAACTTTTAGGCACACTATTCACAAGGGCAAAATCGTCCTTTTATACAAATATTTTACAAAATTACATTTGTACCCTTCCTGAAGGTACGGATTGTTACAATCTACCCCCCTAAAAAGAATTTCGCCCCCGAAATTCAGTGAAACAAATAAGGGTACTGTTCCCGCATTAAGGCTTCTGGTTCCCAAGTCGCTTCTTCCACCTGATGGTTCCTCCACAAAACCTTAACCAAGGGAACCGTCTTTCTCCGTAAGACCTTATCCTTCCGATCCAGAATCGCTACAGGCTGCTCTTCAAAGTTCAAATGTTCTCTAAGCTCAACAGGTTGAGCCTCCAAAATATGAGAATCATCTTGGATGTACTTCCGAAGCATAGATACATGAAAGACATTATGTACCTTTGACAAATCTGCTGGTAAGGCCAATCGATAAGCAACAGGACCAATCCTCTCCAAGATCTCATAGGGTCCAATGTAACGAGGACTCAACTTCCCTCGTCTGCCAAATCGTACGATCCCCTTTCAAGGAGATAGCTTCAAGAAAACCCAGTCTTCTACCTCAAAATCCATATCTCTGATCCTACGGTCGGCGTAGCTTTTCTGTCGGTCCTGAGCTGCTTTCAGTTGATCTCTGATCAGTGCAACCTTTTCCTAGGTAAGGTCTACCAGCTCGGAAGTCGTCAGTCTCCTCTGATCAGTTGATCTCAGAGGATGAAGGGCAGTACTGAAATGTAGCTTCATCCCAAAAGCTTCCTGTAGGCTCTGCCAAAACCGGGAAGTAAATCTCGGATCTCTATCGGAGACTATCGACTCTAGAGTACCATGCAACCGAATAATCTCATCGATAAACAACTATGCAAACTGCTTCATCCCGAAGGTCTCTCGTACAGGTAAGAAATGAGCTGACTTCGTAAGTCTATCCACAATCACCCACAAGCCATCATGTCCCTTCGGCGTCCTGGGAAGCTTGAATACGAAGTCCATCGTCAAGTGATCCCATTTCCACTCTGGAATCGGCAAGGGTTGCATTGCTCTATAGGGTCTCTGCCGCTCGGCTTTTACCTGTTGAAAAATCAAGCATTTACTGACGTACTCAGCAATCTCACGTTTCATACCTGACCACCAGTAATGCTCCTGAAGTGTACGATACATCTTGGTCCCTTCAGGATGCATCGCATAAGCTGAACAGTGAGCCTCATCAAGTATCGTCTTCTTCAGTGATTCGTCCTCAGATACACACAATCGTCCGTCCTTAACCAAGGCTCTATCCTCACGAATCCCAAAGTCCTGTCTCTCTCCAACCTCGACTTCAATCCGAATGATGCCCAAAATGAGATCCTCAAACTGAGCATCAATAACCTGATCAACCAAAACAGGTCGTACGTGAAAACTCGCTAGTAGTGCTCCCTGGCTATCCACAGTCAAATCTACTCCCAACCCACGGAGTTCAATCAATAAAGGCAACCAGACTGTCCTCAAATGCGACAAAGAACTAGCTGACTTCCTACTCAAAGCATCAGCTACCACATTAGCATTCCCCGGGTGATACTCGATAGTACAGTCATAGTCCTTAAGCAGCTCTAACCATCGACGCTGTCTCAGATTCATATCTTTCTGAGTAAACAGATACTTCAAGCTCTTGTGGTCCGTGAAGATCCTGCACCTCTCGCCGTACAAGTAATGTCGCCAAATCTGCAGTGCATGAACTACTGCTGCAAGCTCCAAGTCATGAGTGAGATAATTCATCTCATGAGGTTTCAACTGTCGGGAAGTGTAAGCAATTACCTTCCCATGCTGCATCAACACACAGCTCAAACCCTGCAAAGAAGCATCACTGTAAACCTCGAACTCCCCACTATCGTCTGGAAGGGCTAACACAGGAGCAGATGTTAACCACCTTTTAAGCTCCTGGAAACTCTGCTCACAGCCCTCATCTCAGTCAAACCGGACTCCCTTCCGAGTCAGCCTTGTCAACGAATTAGCAAGAATAGAAAAGCCCTCAATAAAACGCCGGTAATAACCTGGTAATCCCAGAAAGCTTCTAACCTCAGTTACCGACTTGGGCTTTTCCCAGTTTGCTACCGCCTCAACCTTCTAAGGATCCACTCTGATGCCCTCGGCTGAAATCACATGACCCAGAAAACCAACACTGGTTAACCAAAACTGGCACTTGCTCAACTTTGCATATAACTGATGCTCTCTCAAGGTATTAAGCACTATCCTCAAATGCTTCTCGTGCGCCTTCGCACTCTTCGAATACACTAAGATGTCATCAATGAACACAATCACAAAACGATCCAGGTATGACCGGAACACTCGGTTCATGAGATCCATAAATGCTGCTGGGGCGTTAGTTAATCCAAAAGGCATTACTACAAACTCATAGTGGCCGTACCTGGTTCGAAAGGCTGTCTTGGGTATATCCTTCTCTCTGACCCGTAGCTGATGATATCCGGAGCGAAGATCAATCTTCGAAAAGTACTATGCTCCCTTCAGCTGGTCAAACAAATCATCAATCCAGGGTAGGGGATACTTGTTCCTAATGGTTACCTTGTTCAGCTGCCCGTAGTCAATACACAATCTCAATCCTTCATCATTTTTCCTGAAAAAACAGTACTGGCGCTCCCCAAGGTGATACACTCGGTCGAATAAATCCCATATCGACCAACTCTTGTAGCTGTGCCTTAGGTCCCTCAATTCGGCTGGTGCCATGCGATAAGGAGTCTGAGGGATAGGCTGCGTACCTGGAAGAAGGTCAATAGTAAACTCGATGTCCCGGTGAGGTGGTAATCCTGACAACTCCTCTAGAAAGACATCGGGAAACTCCCGCACCACCGGTATATCCTCCGCCCTCACTGGCGTATCACGTGTATCCACCACGTGAGCTAAATAATCCTGGCATCCCTTCCTCAACAGCTTGCCAGCTTCCAATGCGGAAATAACACCGGTAGGGAGTGCACGCTGATCGCCCTGAAACGTGGTCTCCGGTAATCCTGGACTCCGGAAAGTCACTCTTCTATCGAAACACTCGATAGAAGCATGATGTCTAGTTAACCATTCCATACCCAAAATCACATCGAAGTCCCATAGATCCAATAATAACAAGTCTGCCTCTAACTCAACCTCGCCTACCAACACCGAACACTCTCTCAGAACCTGAGTCACCACCAACACCTCCCCAGTAGGTGTACTCACCCCTAAGGCACAATCCAAGGTAAACACCTCTCTCTTCGTAACCAAACTCCAACTCCGGGCTATAAACGAGTGAGTAGCCCCGGGATCTATCAAAGCATAAACAGCATGGCCAAGTATGGTAAGTGTACCTGTCACCACTCCGGGTGCTGATATGGCCTCCTGCTGGGTCATAGCAAAAACTCGCGCCTGAGCTCCTGATGACCGACCGCGTCCTCTCAAACTACTCGTGGCACCACCGCCACCTCTAGGGCCTGCCGCCCCTGACACTGAAGCAGTGCTCCGCCCTGGTTCTGCTGTACCTCGGCCTGCTCCACCCTCATGGGCTAACAACGGGCTCTCACGCCGAAAGTGGCCTCGTTCTCCGCAATAGTAATAGGCATCTCTACCGGGTCTACCAGTCTGTCTCCCAGTAGAAGCAACAGAAGTCGTACTAGCCTGCGGAGTCGGCTGTGCTCTAGCTCCTCAAAATCCAGACCCCTGAAAACTGCCTGGCCTGCCAAACCGGGCACCACCAGCCGATGAAGTACCACCGTAGTTGCCCAGCTTTGAGTTCCTCTGACTCGACGCTCCAGAAAAAGAATGCTCACGGCGTCGCACACTGCCCGAGTACTGTGGTCGGGCAGGCAAACTAGCCTCCACTCTCACAGCAGCGTCTGATAACTCTCTGAAGGTAGCAAATGAGCCAGCTGTCACAATGGCTCGAATCTCTCCTCGTAGACCCAACTCAAACCGACGACACTTCTCAACCTCGATAGCCACAAATGCAGGAGTGAATCGAGACAACATCTGGAACCTCTGCTCATACTCAGCTACTGTCATGTTCCCCTGTTTCATCTGAAGAAACTCCGCCTACTTGGCATCTCGGAAAGAGCGGGGATCATACTGATCCAAGAACCGCTCCCGGAAAGTCTCCCAAGTCACGGTGTGAGCGTCCCAGCCTAACAACTCCAGCGTATACCACCACTCATATGTTGTACCATCTAACAGAAAAATAGCCAACAACACACGATCCTCTGGAGGACAATGCATCACCCCGAAAATCTGCTCAAGTCGGCTGATCCACCGGTGAGCTTCCTCTGGGTCTGCCCCACCACTGAACGTCGTAGCCCCTAAACGCTGAGCTCGCTCTATCGAAGCACTCTCCGTTTCTCTCGCTACTTCGTCAGCAGGTTGTGGAGGGGGTTCACGTCTCGGAGGCATGGTCGATCGTACGCTGAAAGAGGCATAGAGTTAGTAAAACAACCTAAATACGACCTCGCACTGACACAAACCGACAAACCTATGCTCTGATACCAATTGTCAGGACCCACCCCGATTATCACCTCGATAACCGGGATGAACTCTGCTCCCGTCTGACAATCACACTTAAAGTACCAAAATAACCTCGAAGGAACCGTAAGCATAGCTACCAGACCAGGGATAAAATATCATACAACAGTAACACAGAGCATAGTATAATACAAAACAGGCACAAAAGTCCTACTAGGCTAATCACGCAACGGAAAACGCCGCAAAGCTCTATGCCTCTGTCCCTGCCTCAACGTTCACCCCGGCGATCTTCACCACGACCTGGAGGGTAAGTTAAAACCAGAAAAGTGTGAGTGGACCAAAGGGAATGAAAAGTTTCAAAAACAATTTAAGAAACAAACAGGATTTCCCCTCCGTTTGTAAAGAAAGCATGCATGCCTAACTAAGTTTAGGAAAACAGTAATATAAAACAGTAATATAGAACAATAATTAATCATTCTAAAATCGTATCACAAAAACAAGATGTACCAATATCAATGTCCGATCAAACCTGCTGGGTCTATCCGAGTCTTTAAACTCAAACCAGGCCTCAAATGTAATCCGAGTCTTTAAACTCAACAGGCCTACGGGGGTAATATCGTAATATCCGAGTCTTTAAACTCCCGAGTCTTTAAACTCAATCCGGGCCCGCCCCCGTCCAATCTAATCCGGGTCTTTAAACCCACTAATTAGATCCAGCAAATCCAATCCAAAGCATAGTGAAATCATTTCCAAATCCACTTCCAAACCCGAATTCGAAATCACCATCATGAAGCCGTCCCAGCGTTTAGAATCGTCATTCTGAACCCAAATATGGAAATCCACTTGTCAACTTTAAAACCAAATCCGAGATCTGATTCTAAAACCGAAAACCTTGATCATTTAATCATGTCTCAAACCCCATTTATAATCATTAAAAACCAAGTAAAGA
Organism: Prinsepia uniflora; assembly: GCA_032719365.1. Taxonomy (NCBI): domain Eukaryota; kingdom Viridiplantae; phylum Streptophyta; class Magnoliopsida; order Rosales; family Rosaceae; genus Prinsepia; species Prinsepia uniflora. Next base: position 7,495,125 of record CM064868.1, on the reverse strand, counting down.
TTGAAATCCCGAAATCATAGCATCATAATCAGAGATCTCGTAAAACGTGTCAAACACGTAATTTCTCGAAAAACGTGCAATTATGGAAAACCGATATAGCATATTCAATAAACATGAAATCACATATAAAACCATAAAACAAGGAATGAAAAAAAGTTAGGCATGCTCATTAAAAGAGAAAAAGTCCACTCACAAGTCTGAAAGCGTCAGTCGCGCTCCGTGCGCTCCTCAACCGTCTCAGGCGTGTCTCGCCCTGTCAAAAGTCACAAAATCGGGTCACAATTACGTCAAATACGCTTATCCTAATTTCCACAATTTTTCGGAATTTTAAACGCAATTTAAACAAAAACCTTAAACCGTTCGAATCCTCGAACTAACCCCACCTGGTGTCCGATTAACACGAAACTTGTCCCAAAAGATTCGTTACAATGATTAAACTCAAAACCATGTTGGAAGGTTCCCCAAATTCCTCCCCACGCGCCCTCACGAGCAGCCCAAAAGGGTCTGCGCGTGAGCTTCACATGCCTGCTACAGGGTCATCTTCAACCTCTGGCTAGCCGGTTCAACTGTACCGAACCAGCGTGACCGGTTCTCCCTCATTTCCTACTCGAATCCAGTCCTTTCAATCCCATTACGTTCGTCCCCTTCCCAGTAACCATTTCCAATTCTAAAATCTAGACATTACAGCCTCTAACCCGTCGTCCTCAAGCTCGAATCATAACTGCCTGAAACCTCTGTTTCGGTCCCCAGCCAACCAAGAAATTCCCCATCACGGCTTCAAGTTTAAACGACTCCTAGGGACCTACTGAGTCTCGCAGCAGTCACAGAATCCCTCGACTCAGCCCCAAAAGCCACGACTAACGAATTGAACAAAATGGGAAAAACAGGGGAAACATGGCTTACGGTCTATCTCACCTCCGCCGTTCTAGCCGCCGTGCTTCTCTGCGTCCACGGAGTAGTCCTCGGCCGTCCTAGCCTCCCTTCGAACTGGTTTGGATCAATTCGAACGTCTGTGGTTGCGCCACAACCTCGACCCTCTCTGTTTTCCTGAGAACTCAAACCTCACACCACCTCGATTTCTTTCACAGTCCTCACTCACAAGCCACTCACCAATTTCTCCCTTCTCTCTGTGACTCTCACCAAGTCACAAAGTTTCCCACACTCTCAGAATCGATCAACAAAGCCTCACCGTCTCACTCTCTGTTCTGCGAAGGATGAACATTTGCACGGTTTAAAATTGAACGATTTGTAATCGTGCACATTCTACACTTCCTAGAATCCTCTAAGTTTGTCCCACGTGTCCAATTCTCTTTGGACAGAAAATAAATATCCAATCCCACAAATCCAATTGTCCTTATCTGATTGGCCCAATGTAAAACGACCAAAATGCCCCTAAGTTCAAAATTACCATTTTGCCCTCCAGTTTCCTAGACCCACAACTTAACTGTCTGACGTCCGATGACAGTGTGCCGCCTGTCGTTTTACTCAGGACGTCGAGACCTATCTAACGGTCCTCGGTCTACGTGAAAACTAATAGTCCAGCAAAATGTCAACTTTTCCCCCTATTTTACCAAAATTACGGTAATGCCCTTAACCTTCCGAACACCATAACTTTTCCTCCGATTGTCCAAATCGGACGTGCCACCTATCTACGGACTCGTGACGTCCTAAACTACATCACGGTCAATGGTCAATGCTCGTTCAACCTTCAAATCAAAAAGTCAACTTTTGGGCACACTATTCACAAGGGCAAAATCGTCCTTTTATACAAATATTTTACAAAATTACATTTGTACCCTTCCTGAAGGTACGGGTTGTTACAAGTCCACCATTGGGGATCAAGAACAGCTTGATAGAAGGAGGTGGGTTCAACTCGACTTGACATGTTAACTTAAAAATGGAATGCGAAGGAGATAAATAAGAATAAGAAAGAAAGTTGGACAAGGGATAACGATTACCTGATGAAGGATATGGTGTTGAGGTGAATGATTACTGAGGATGAGTAAGCGCAAAAGGCATGTGATAATCCCTATGCCATGTAGGGGGACAACTAGGTCGAGAAAAGTGACGGGTGGAAGGGGCGGGTCGGTAGCAAGAGAAAAAATAGGAAAAATGGAGATGTGGGGTCCTTAGGGGAGGGTGAGTATGTTGGAGGTAATTGGGGATTGGGAGATAATGATGGGTATGGATCCATGGGAGGGAAATTTGGTGAGTGTGGAATGCGATGTGAATGTGAAAGCGGGATGAGTGAAGATATATGGGATGGTGAAGCAAAGGGTATGTGGGGCATAACAAAATCAAAAGGAACTAAAAGGAGGAGCAGTGTGTCGGTGGTAGATAAGTGTGAGAAAGGAAAATCAGTTTCAAAGAAACGAATATCATGACTAACAATAAATTTCTGGGTATCCAAATTAGATAATTTATAACCTTTTTTCTGGGAGGATAATCCACAAAACTACAACGATGAGCTCGTGAATCAAATTTGGTGACAGTGTGAACAACAATTGCATAAAAAAGATAGCCAAAGACATGAAGGTCCTATATGAGAGAGAGAGAGAGAGAGAGAGAGAGAGAGAGAGAGAGAGAGAGAGAGAGAGAGAGAGAGAGAGAGAGAGAGAGAGAGAGAGAGAGAGAGAAAGAGAGAGATAGGGGCGATTCGATACAAACTCTTTTTTCTTGAGGATCCGCTGTAATAATGAGAAAGATTTCTACATATACGCACAAATCGGTTGATAATATCAAAATCTGATGAATCCACCTAGGTGGACTTACTAATAGGATGCCCTGCTCCATTACAAAATTGAACTTTAGCCAATGATCCAATCAAAGAACAAATATATCACAATAAAGTAAAAAAATATATTACTATTGTTGAAAACGCAAGGCACGAGCAACGTCAAGAATGTGATAGTGTTTGCATTCAACAACACCATTTTGTTGTGGTGTGTAGATGCAAGTGTGTTGAAATTCAACTCCATGGGTGAGGAAAAATTGTTTCAGTGTAAGAAATTTGTCGTCATTGTCAGTACAAATAACTTGAATAGAGGTGTGAAATAGAGTATGAATAAAAGAAAAAATATATTTAAGCAAGGAAGGTGCATCGAATTAATGGACCATTAAAAAAATCTAAGTGCATCGAGTATAGTCATAAACAATAGTTAGGAAAAAATGAGCACCCGAGTGAGTGTGAATTTTAGGTGGACCCTATATATCACAATAAATTAATTGAAATGGTGCAATAGATGAAATAGAACTTGAAGAAAAAGGAATTCTCGATTGTTTGGCCAAAGGGAAAACAATACAATTATTGTGTAATGAACATGATAAAGGTGGAAGAAAGGGAGAAAGTAACTACACACGATCATACGAGTGATGGTCGAGGCGGTGGTGCAAGGTGTCGGTGGAAATTGTGGCATGGTAGGTGACATGAGATGGGTTGACATGTGACATAAAGTACAAGCCTCCGCGCTGCTTACCTTAACCAATCATCTTCCCTGAAGCTAAATCATAGATGACACAAAAATACAGAAAAAAAGAATTATACAACAACACAAGGATTTTGTAATTTTACTAGCAGACATGAGATTTAAATGAAAGGGCGAAACATGAAAAAAATGTCAAGATTTATGTCTTTATTAAACAAAATGGTACTGGTGGAATTAATGGGAATTGAGGACCTTGTAAGTAGATTAACCGAAGGGATGGATGAACGATGGATGCGAAAGAATAATGAAAAATCATGAGTGATATGATTGGTGGCACCACTATCTAAAATTCTACAATTAGAGAATATAGGATTAATCGAAGGTGAAAATTGACCTGCTGCATTAGCAAAGGAAGGATTGATGGGATTTAAGGGATTGAGTTTTGAGATGTTTACCACGGCAGAGGCTAGTTTTTTACATTGTTCGTCGGAAAGACCAACAAGAACATTATTGAAGCAGATGTTGAATGATCTAAGGGAATAGCCTGGCCCAAACCCGATGACTGATTGGGTTGTAGCTCTTAATGGCTTAGAGGCCCAAGGCTGTCACCAATATTTTCTTGGTGCGCATAAGGTGTGTTCGATGTCCCAAAAGACCCATGTGAAGAGGTGTTGCATGAGCTGACAGGACCCGTCCCAACTGGACCTCGATAACCGTTCTCGGTCCTGCTCCCGTCTGACAAGTCAACTGAAGTCCCGAAACTATCCTTCAATACCTATCAGACAAGGGATAATCTCCGCTTATGCCTCCGCCTCTCGGTTAGCCCCGAACGTCGTGCCATGGCACACTGTCCAACCCGCTCGCTTTCCGCGCTGCACGCGTTTCTGTAATTTCTGACACTTTCCAGGAATCTCGAATCCTTCAACTGATCGAACTCAAGCTCCAAAATTTGACACAGTCGCAGGGGCTGTTCGCCGTCAATTCACCATCAATTGGCTTCTCAATTGATTTGGTTCGAGTCGTCCAGCTCCCAGGAAGTTGAATATCTAATCAATTTCCCTCGAAACAGTTTACAAAATCAAAATCGATATTTATAAGTTTAGGTAGTTTTTCGGGTTTCTCAGTAGGGTTTTAGGTCCATATAACTCCATTTTTTCAGTTTTTCACGTAGTTTCTCTCTGTAGTGTTCTCTTTCCGTCTCAGGTGGTCTCTGTTTTCTTCCTTCACCGATCAATTTGATCGAATTCAACACGGGACGGTGGGCGGGTGCATTTGTTTGTATTAGGCATTCAAGCCACTAATCCTTCACAAATGGTGACAAGTGTCACTAAATGGTCAATCCACGCCTAACTCACTTGAATCAGCTAATCAATTAGTACAATTCTCCCTGCTGCAACAAAATTACCATTTTACCCTTTAAGGGACAAATGACCAAAATGCCCCTACACTTCACAACCCCGTAACTTTTTCGTTCGGACCCCAATTGACGCATGCCGACTGTCCACGGATTCAGCGTCCCGAGACCTATCTAATGGTCTTCCCGAAAGTCCAAACAAGGTCCCGAACAAAAAGTCAACTTTCGTCCCTTTTTGACCAATTTACCAAAATACCCTCAAACTTCCGCATGTCATAACTTTTTTCTCGAATGTCGGAATCGGGCGTGCCACCTGTCTATGAAATCGTGACATCCCGAACTACGTCATAGTCATCGGTCAAAGTCTGTTTGACCGCTCGAATAAAAATTCAACCGTTCGCCCAATTCTAAGGGCAAAATCGTTCGTTTCCTCAAATTTTCCAAATTTTCGTTTTTCGAATTTTCGGGGCGTTACAACCTTCCCCCCTTAAGGAATTTCGTCACCGAAATTCGGTCACAGTATTTATTCAACAAACACAACAGTACAACAAACATACAACAGCACAATGGTCCAAGCTAAAACGCACACATAACATTACAAACACATAACAGTACAATAGTACAAAACTTTACATCACAACCATAACATATCCACAGATACTAATAATCACAACAGCTACAGTCACACCAAGATCATGCAACACATTATGACAGTTTTCAAGATCTACGTTCGTGAACTCGAAGACCGACCACGTCCTCGTGGTGCGCCACTAGTGCTAGCAGCTCCTCTTCCACCTGCAGTTTGCGAAGTTGAGACTGTAGCCACTTGAGATATCACATCCTCGACCTGTGTACGGAGTATCGCGCAAAATACGCTCTGGAATTCAGAGTAACATAAGCAATCATGCTCTGATAAGCAATCCTATGCTCTGATACCACATTGACAGTATCAGAGCATCCTGGGTATCCGATGAGCTATCCGAGCTCTGATACCACGCTGACAGGACCCATCCCAATCCCCCTGGGATTAGTGCGAGATGACCTTGCTCCCGTCTGACACAAAGTGTCAGACAAGGGATATTTCCAACCTTTGCCCTCCCGGGCTATCAGGGTACGCCCGGATCCGGATGAGGCATGTGATATCTCGGTCTCTGCTACAGTCAACCTGAAGGGCAGTCAAAACATTAAAAGCTGTGAGTGGACAAAACAAGAGTTTATAAAAACAGTTCATAAGTAAGACATTTGTACCCTTCACTAAAAAGCATGCATGCATTCGAAAACCATTTATCCGAAGGAACCATATGTGGGACTAAGCCCAAAATTATAACCATACTGAAATCAAGTACACGAGCTCCTGCTCAAATATTGTATCCACATACATATATCATATTTATCTAACATACACATATAATTCACACAACCAATCCTGTCACGGTTTCCAAAGCTACGCGCGTGCTACCCGGGTCTCAATCCGAGTCATCTCAAAGTCAAGGTCAATTTCCGCAGAACACTGACCCTACCCGAGGTAATAGTAATCATAGCCTTCCTGAGAGTAAGGAACCCAACTAGGGGGTGACTCCACTTAGTCGGTGCTTCGTGACTACTCCGGGGTCCATCCAGGCCAACGACCCTCCCCGTAGGAGATAATAGAACAAGTAAAGGAAGGTAGATGAACATATATATACATAACATAAACATTCATGCATGGTTCCCCTGAATCGTCATGATCCATAACATCCATTAAACAGAGTTCATGCCGGTTCCCATAAACCGTCATGAACCAGAATGACCTGACAAAGGTTCATGCCGGTTCCCATAAACCTTCATGAACCACAATGACCTTTCCAGAGTTCATGCCGGTTCCCATAAACCGTCATGAACTCGGAAATCCATCTAGGGTCCCTGACCCGAAATCATCAGTGTAAAACAACTGTATCTCGTGCCCGAACATATGACATCAGCTGGGCACCGTGCCCAATATCTAAGATCATATGCCTGAGGCAAAATCAAATTGGTCTCATACCCGAGTTTATCCTTTTGAAATCCAAATCCATTTCATTAAACCAATAAAGAAATACAGACCCGTATAAGCACCGTATAAGGCCGAAACCTCGAAATACATGCTTATACGTAACCACATAAAAATGCACCCATGGAATCATCAAACAAGTAATAAAACATATAATAAACATTTATACATGCACCAATTTAGAAAACAAGGTCCACTGACAGACCGTCCGAGCTGCCGCCTTGATTTGCGTGCCATACGGCTCCCCGAGCCGATCACCATCACCGGGACTCCCAAACCTGTCCAAATTTTAATAGAAGGTTAATAACTACTTAATTAACCTCCCATCAAAGCCCCGTAATTTTCCCGAACTTTTAACTATTTTTAAGCAGACCCTAAACCTTCCGATGCCCCGAAACATATTGAGACGGTGTCCGATCGACACGAAACTAGTCCCAAAATGTTCGTTACATCGAATAGAAGTTTTCCCGTGTTGAACACTTTCCCAAATTATGGACCACGCGCCCTCACGCGCCCCTAGAAGGGCCAAATCACTATTTATCGTCATCAACCTCAGAACTGAACCAGGTACTGTTCACATGGACTATTCAAAGTTACTGTTCATCTCGGTTTTTCTTCAGTTTTCGTACCGATTTTAGGTCCATTTCATCCCATTTTGATCCTAATGTAATCCTAATCCTATTTCTAATCTTTCTAGCTAATTAAAACCGAATGAAAGACACAAAAACCATACCTCATTGATCGGCCATGGTGGTTGCGGCTGTAACCTCCTTCCGCTGTGCTTCCCGGCCGTCCAAGCACTCAAAAACCATCCCATTCTTCTCCCTAGGTCCCCAGAAGCATTAACCAATTAATAGAATTAGCTAAAAACCTCAAAATCTCATTTTCCAATTTTTGAATGAACATTACCTCACGGGTTGGCTTTCCCCGCCGTCGCCACCGCCGTGAGCCACCACCGCCGTGTCCTCAGCCTCTCATCACTCCTCACACGGTCTAGATGATGCAAGTAGGGTGATAGGGTGATGGGTGGTGCTTGGGTTGTGAAGAAAAATGGAGAATGAAGAACATGGGGGGGTTCGGGTTTGATGAAGAAAATAGAAGAAAATGATGATAGTTGATGAGGGAGATGGATCAGATGAGAGGAGAGAAATGGAGGGTGAGGATTGAGAGGTTAATTAGAAATGAATGGATAGGATTTAAGGATAGATGGATTAATTCTATAATAATAATTATAATATTATTTAATTTAGTAGATCCACTTTTTAGGGGTTTGTCCAATAGGATGAGTGACACTTGTCACTCATCCCGTCTCGAAGTACGTGCATAGTGAAATCGAACTTCCGTGACCTAAAACTCTCCCGTTCGAAGTCCGATTTCAGCGTGCCGCCTGTCTATGGATTCGTATCGTTCTTATCTACGTAACGGTCCTCGGCTCTCGGTCATTAGACCTCTCGGTCAAAAAGTCAACTATTTGGCCCTTTTAACCAAAATTACCAAAATGCCCCTAAACTTCCGAACGTCATAACTTCTTCTACGAACGTCGGAATTGAACGTGCCACCTGTCTATGAACTCATAACGTCACGAACTACGTCACGGTCATCGGTCAAAGTCCATTTGATCGGCCGATTGAAAAGTCAACGTTTTACCACGACTAGGGGCAAAACGGTCATTTCGCATCGTTCGTCCGATCTCGCCTAACTAATCACCGATTAACCTCACTAATCGTGATTAGTCACTAATCTAATCTAGGAATTTGGGACGAGTCGTTACATTTCATTTCTCAACTAAATTGGACGTTTTATAGTCAAAATTCATCTACTCGAGCCCAAGAATTCAAAACTGAAATCAGAATTGCAAAATCTTACCTGGATTTAAAGAGATGGGCTCCCAAAGTTTCGGCCGAACATTCCTTCCTCCAACTGTGCAATCCCAGCCACCACCACCCTGAACCTTGAGCTCCACGTGATCCTAGAACTCCCTAGAACTTGTTTCTAGCCATGGTTTGGTCCAAATGGGTCTAAAAAACAAGGTGTGATGTTGTGGGTTATTTTTGTGTGTGTGTGTGTGTGTGTGTGTGTGTTTGATGCACGGGAAAGAAGAGAGAGTGAGTGAGTGAGATAATGAAATCCTTATCAAAACCTTCCCAAAATATCTCCATACTTTCCCTTTTTCATTTTGCCCTTCCCCCCATTTAGTAATCCTAGTTAAAACCCTAAGGGTAAAACCGTCCAACATATATTATAATTGGAACCGTTCATTCTACAAATCATTATGTTAAGATCATTTACGTAAAAAATCAACAAGATTATAGGTCATTTAGTCATTCATATATCAACTAAATAAATAGTTTTCCGTGACGATCTTAATTTTTATCAAATCGATTTATTTATTTGATACATATGAATGACTAAACGATCTTCAATCTTATTAATTTTTTACATAAATGATTTTTAATTTAGAGAATGAACAGTTGCGATTATGATTTATATAAAATGACAATTTAAAAAATCGAAAAGTTGTTATGGATACATATGAATAACTAAACGGTCTTCAATCTTATTAATTTTTTACAGAAATGATCTTTACATGGTAATTTAGAGAATGAATAGTTGCAATTATGATTTATATAAAATGACAATTTAAAAAATTGAAAAACTGGTATGAAGAGATACTACAAGCTTAATTTAGATAGGAATCCAATTTTACTTCAATGATTTGAAAAGGGGTACAGCTCATCCCTGGGAGCCTGGTCCAATTTTACTAGAATCCAAACCGTTCCGTAAGTAACGGTTTGGATTTGGATTTTCATGTTGGAAATCCGTTAAATCCAAACCGAACCGTTAAAGAATGTATTACTTTTTATTAATGTTTAAATCAATTATTAATAAAAATAAAAAGATACCTAGATATACCATATAAGTATATGTATACTCATATATGAGTACAATAAAATATTATTAAATAGTTTGTGTGTTTGATAAATCTTAATATAGTGATAATGCTTACAATTCAATACTTAGCAAACTTAATATATAAAATTTTGAATATTAAGTATTGATTTTTTTTTTTGTATCCTTGTTTGTTCTATACCCTTATTTTTTCTAAATCCTTATTTTTTTATTTCTTAATGGTTTTAAACCGTTTCGATCCAAACCGAACCGTTAGTAATTGTTTGGATTGAAACGGTTTTATTTCTAATTTTAGAAAATCCAAACCGTATCGAACCGTTAAGATTTTAACGGTTTGGATTTGGATATTGTCAATATTCGTATCGAACCGTACCGTGCTCACCCCTACAAATAAGATGAGAAATTGAAAAATAAAATTAAAAAACGAAAAATATTGTCGGACACACTCTCAGGTATTTTGGGTAATGATTTCTATCTACATCGAAGAGAATCAAAATCATGCATATAGTCCAATAGAGTACAATTAATAATTGTTAAGCATATAAGGATATAGAAATATTTAAACAATGTGACATTATATATGAATCAAATTATAGCAGGTGAAGTTTCTCCAATAACATTTTTGGCATCGCTCCCTTGTATGTATAAGTTTGATGCCCAAGACAGCTTATTCACTATTGACGACGTGTTAAAAATGAAATTGTTCTCTACTCAATATATCCACTTTCATATTTATAATTGTATAATAAGCTTGATGCCCAAGACAACTTATTCACCATTGACAACGTGTCAAAAATGAATTTGTTCTCTACTCAACATAACATAACATATCCACATCCATGCTTACTTCAAACTGAGGGTACAGCCACACAAACATCGCAAACACTTGTGAATTGTGTGATTAGTCCAACATGGGGTCTCAAATCTTACACTCGGAAGCAGAACCACCACCAGAAGCCTCCAGCCACGGCCATAACGTAACATAACATATCCACATCCATGCTTGCTTCAAACTGAGGGTACAGCCACACAAACATCGCAAACACTTGTGAATTGTGTGATTAGTCCAACATGGGGTCTCAAATCTTACACTCGGAAGCAGAACCACCACGAGAAGCCTCCAGCCACGGCCATAATTAACGTAACATAACATATCCACATCCATGCTTACTTCAAACTGAGGGTACAGCCACACAAACATCGCAAACACTTGTGAATTGTGTGATTAGTCCAACATGGGGTCTCAAATCTTACACTCGGAAGCAGAACCACCACCAGAAGCCTCCAGCCACGGCCATAACGGCGTGGACTCTCGACTCGAGAAGGTGCTGTCCGACACCCATTTGCCCTACTTCAAGAGACTCTGCCGTGCCACATGGATTGAACTCAAACTCCTCTTCCGCCTTGCAGCCCCTGCTGTCTTGGTTTATGTCGTTAACAACTCCATGTCACTCTCCACTCATGTCTTCGCCGGCCACCTTGGCAATCTTCAGCTCGCCGCCGCCTCTCTTGGCAACAGCGGCGTTCAACTCTTCGCATACCGCCTCATGGAACCCCCCCACACTTCTCAGCTGCTAGCTTATAATACACACACATATATATATATATATATATATATAAATGTCTGCATTTCTTAGCACGTTACTTAATTTGGTTAAGTAGTGTTGAACACAATTACTTGAAAAGTGAAATGAGTTCCGCTATTTATAGAAAATCCTTGGGAGTCTCGGAACATTCTGATTGGTCGGTTGAGCCTCGGAACATTCTGATTAGTCGGTTGAATTTGTAAATTATAAATAATATATTAATAATAAATATATTATTTAATAATTATAATAATGACTCATTATGATAATAATGATAATTATTGTAATTTAATATCAATATTAATTGCCCGTTATTAAGAATAATGACAATTAACAAGCGATGAGAATATTAATACTACGAGGACTTTTAACTCGATTAAATAACGTATTTAGCTGGTAAATAGATTATTTAACGTATAAGTGTCTACAAGTCATTAGTATTATTATCATGGGCCACGTGACAACTCCACAATTTTCGAGTGATTTTGAGTTCCACAACCCGAAAATATGACATGTTAGGAATATACTTGCCAAGAGCAACCATAGTGCTACTTCTCAGTGGCCTTCCACTAGTTGTGATCTTTCTCATATCAAAACCCATGTAGATTTTACTCGGTGAGCCACCGGCGGTGGCCTCGGCAGCTGCCGTCTTCGTGTACGATCTCATCCCTCAAATCTTTGCCTACGCAGTCAACTTCCCCATACAAAAGTTTCTACAGGCCCAGAGAATTGTGGCCTCGAGTGCTCACGTATCAGCATCTACTCTTGGGTAAGGATGAAAATATCGATATCGACGGATATATCGCTAGTCAAATTTACGGATATCTCGCCCCAAATATCGGTATCGATATCGATATCGTTTACGGTCAACAAAAATGACGAAAATTCGGTCTAAAAGTTGAAAATTTGGAATGGAACTTTGGGAAAAACTTAAATACTCAATTATGGTTATATAGGACTAATAAAAACTATAAAATGACTTTGATATAATAAATATATGATGAATAATATGACACAATAGGGTTCTGCCGATGACTAGTAATATAAAAATCTAAACATAAACATAAATTGAAGTGAATTACTATAATTGAATGTTAATATAATTAAAAACATAACTATAAGCCTAAAAAAAATTGAATGGAAGAAAAATTATAAAATGAGTAAATATATTTAAAATTGAAAAAAAAAGGATAAAAAAATAGAGTCAATTTTTGTTCAAAAATTGGAAAGGATTGATACATTTAAAATTGGAAAGGATTGATATTTTTAAAATTGAAAATGATTGATATATTTAAAATTGGAAAAAATAACAAATATAGTTCAAAATAAAGAAAAAATGACAAATATAATTCAAAATAAGGAATAAATGAAAAATATAGTTCAAAATAAGAAATAAATGAAAAGAAAAAAAAAAAGCCATCATGCGCAAAAGAAAGAAAAAGAAAAAAGAAAGGCATTCGCCTTGGGGGGTCGAACTTGGGTGGGGTGCAACTGTTTTTAAATAAAAACAACCTACAACCAACTCTACTAACTTGCCTAATTGAAATATTAGGCGACCAAGTAATATATAAAGTGTACTTACTGACTTAAAAGCACTCATCTTCTACCTTGCGCGGATCTGCTATTCGGGTTTTTTGACCCGGCTGTAACTTGATGGTTTTACGTCCGATTTTCATGAAATTTATTCTTATATCGATCGTTTTAATGAAATAAGGAGATCGATGAGCTTAAAACAAGTAAAAATGTTGATATTTCGCTCAATTTCTTTCCCCTACTCTTAACTGCATCTGGCCACAATATATCGTCGATATATCGGCCATATCGGTTGATATTTCAATCCTGTTCTTGGGGTCCACTTGTAGCTGAGCTGGCTGGCCGTGTACAAGTTGGACATGGGGTTGATCGGCGTGCATCGTTAGTATTGAGCTTGTCGTGGTGGATCATAGTTGCGGCCCTGTTTGTTTACATCTTGATGAGCTGTAAGGACACGTGGAATGGGTTCAGCTTGCAGGCGCGCGTTTATTGGGTTGTGGCTGGGATTTTTTGAAGCTATCGGCTGCATCGGCGGTGATGTGCTTGGAGTGTTGGTACTTTCAGGTACTAGTGCTCATTGCTGGATTGCTCAATAACCCCGAGCTTGCCCTAAATTCATTGGCCGTGTGGTAAGAACGCTAATCTACCATTCTAGTCTACGGTAATTATCTCATTTACTGCCTGCTAGCTAGTCTTAATCATGTTTACTAATCATGCTCAAAGGACATCGGTCAGAGCAATTTCTCCACGAGATAGTAAACATGACTTGATCGGTTTTACTTGAACAATAATTTTGTGCGAAACCATATTTTTTGTGGAAGAATATAAAAGTTGGGGTAAAATTATAAAAAGAAACATATGATGTGTCATGATGAATTATAATTATTAAAATTTTCTATTAGATATTCAGAAGATATGTCGACGATGCAATGCATATTAATCCCAAATATAGATAAATAGACGACATGTATCATCCACCCACCATCCATCCATCCATGCTCAATTATTAATCTCAAATTTTTCCAAAAGAAATAAATCAATCACCAATTTCTTTATTTAGTTACAAATAAAAATCACTGGTTGCATTTTTTTCACAAATAACGAATTGAAGTGATTATGTAAAAAAAGGGGAATCGGACCTGCAAGCAGTCTATCAGGTCTCAATCTCAAAAAAAAAAAAAAAAATTGTTTATTGTTATAGTTTTTCTTATATATGTTCACCCAAAACACAAAAGAGAAAAATAAGCATGCATGCAAGAGGTTGATCCCTCTTAACTCTTGTTGGGTTTCGTGGCCTTCTCCAGCATGTCAATATCTGGATTGTTGTTCATGGTTTCTGTCGGGTTTATTAATGCTAGCTGCTGCTAGGAAAGTATATATAATTATTTTAATTCACCTATTAATGACCTAATTAACCAACTTAATTATATTACATCATATATATATACTGTGTGAGGATACGCAATGAGCTAGGCGCTGGAAACCCAAAGTCAGCAGCATTCTCAGTTCTAGTTGTCATAATTGTGTCCTTAACCATTGCTATTATCGAAGCTGTGGTTGTGCTCTCCTTCCTTGACGTAATCAGCTATGCCTTCACCGAAGGCGAAACTGTGGCCAATGCCGTGTCCCACCTCACCCCATACTTGCCCGTCACTCTCATCCTTAATGGGATTCAACCAGTCATCTCCGGTCAGTAGTTTACCACCTTCACTTGTTTTATCTTTTTGGGGTCCAAACCTTATCTTGCGACGATCAATTGTGAACCTTTGTTTTTGATATTTTAGGTTTGATTAATGCATGCACCACACTTCTCTTGTCCCATTCCTTTAACGAATGAATCTCGTACTCTTTTTATATATAATTATAATATATGCAATGCGGAATTAAAAAATATTAGGGTTTAGATTTGATAACCTGTTACATTTTTTGGCGGTATATATATGTGCATTTGTGGTAACCCAGGTGAAATGCAATTATGCAGGGGTAGCCCGTAGCTGTTGGATGTGGATGGCAAGCATTTGTGGCGTATGTGAATGTAACGTAGGATGTTATTATGTTTTTGGGATTCCTATTGGATGCGTTTGTGGATTTAAGTTGGACCTTGGTGCTGAGGTACTATTCGTTACCATAGCTCCGTTAATTATAACGAGTTAGTGATATTTATTAAGAGAGATATCGAATCTGATTGATATTAAATTGAAAATGAATCATTGACATAGGGAATATGGTCGGCGATGATAGGAGGAACAATGATGCAGACACTAATTCATACAACTTGAATCAACACTAGCTAGCTAGATTCGTATTATAAGGACGAGTTAGTACGTGTTGAATTGGCTATCGATCCTATTAGTTTATTTATTTTATTTTTTGGGCCAAACATCGGTACTATTGGTTGAGTTGCACACTTGCACTCCAACTAAATAAGCCCTAAATTCTACAGTTCATTTTAATTTCTATGTAGAACAATACGCGATTGATTTAAAATAATAATATATATGTTCTAACTCCACAATTAGCTGGATTAACATTACATGTGTTTATTAAGTGGAATCATTTTCAGGTGGACACAGCTAGAAATCGTTTGGAAAAATGAGATGAGAAGAAGCGGCCCCTTCTAAAAAGCCGATATGCTGAAAAGTGAAAAATATTGAAACCAGTTTCAGTAATATCTAAGCAAAGCAGCAGACCCCAGCTGCTGGCTGGCTCATATAATAAAGCCACAGGCTTTCTCCAGAAACTCAATCAATGAATTAATAATATTCAGGTTGTTAAATTCCAATTTTTTCATTGGATGCTTCGGTACATCAATTATCAAAAAGAAGGTTTTTTTTCCCCAGTTTTCCTTTTTTATTTCTTCCTCTTCATACAATCGATCAGTACTCTTCCTCGTCTGTTCTACCTCTTCAATATTTTCTAGATATTTCATACACAAAATGTAAAAAATGAAGATGAAAAACGGATTATTAGTATAAAACATGAAACTGTTGGTGCTTAAGCTGTTAATTTTACGGCTAAGCTTATTAGCTGACTCTGCTCTCTTCCTTCCTTCATGGATCCCTTCTAGTTGGCCTTTCATGTTTTTTTTTTTTTTTCATTTTCATCATTTTCATCATTTTCGGCCACCACCCACTGAGGTGCTACACACACACAACACAACACATTTAAACAAGTGTAGGTTGGTGGAAGAACTAGGGCGGGAGAATTGGAGAAAAGTCCAGAGGCTTCTAGGATTTTCTTCGTAAAATTACCGAAATATCCTTGGGGTAAAATTACCAAAATACCTTTGGGGTAAAATTACCAAAATGCCCATAATCATTTTTGACCGACGAAGAACCTATTTGACCTCCGTTTTTAGCATACTGTCTGTCTATGGATTCATAATTTTGAAACCTTTGTAAGGGTCCTCACAACACGTTCACAAGGTATCACAGTAAAAAAGTCAACATTTTTTCCTTAAAAGGGAAAAACCATCAGCTTCCCTTAATTTTTCTTAAATTAACTTTTATCAAATTTTCGGGTCGTTACATTAATAATTTATTGCAGGCCAATTTTCAGTATGACAATGAGAATGCAACTCTCATGAAATAGATGAGACATAGCTGGCAGCTATGCTACGCCGAGTGGAAGTTCGAGCTCCCTGACTTTTGGTTGAGCTGGCCTACCCAAGAGGAAGCTCGTACTAATTCTTTGCAGGAGTTGGAGTTTGATCGAGAGATCGAGTGAGATTGGATCTGCACGCACTTTGTGACGCCCCAGTATGTGGTAATATTCAGGTTCTTAAATTGTTCAATTTTTTTATCATATTTTTCCATTACTGAATTTAATTATTTGCAATAATGAACAGAAAAAATCGGAGGCCAACAAGCAAAATCGGCAGAAGAAGACGTTGAACCACCACAGAGGGTCACGTCCCTTAGCGGCCATGCATGAGGATCAGCACAATGTGGTCGCTGTTCCTGGAGGTGGATGTCTGGGGACAATTGTACGTTGACAGGGGGAACTAGCACGTTGATATTATTCACTTAAGTTTAAATTGGTATATTTAATTTTAAAATTATTTGTTTATTTTTAAAATTACTAATAAATGTGTTTTTGATTTTATAGGCGGAAATGTTGACAGGACCCGTCCCGTTTTCCCCTTAGGGACCACTGGGGAAACCTGCTCCCATCTGACACGTAAAATAAAATACCACAAATACCCTTTCAAGGGTTTTATTACACAAATACCCCTGCTGGGGGTTCTAGATACACACCGGTGTGTTTCCAAAATACAACATGTCAGACAAAGGGAAAGGAGCATTATGTGCGTACTAATACAAAATAAAGATAAACCTACCCCTCAGGGTGGTGTAAACGTAACGGTGGTATTTATGCCTCGGCTCCGGAGTCGATGCCCTCCTCGGTTTCCTCTCCTGAAGGGTCAAGAAAACATTCAAAGTGTGAGTGGACCAAAAATACGCAGTTATAAATCCATGTGAACATATTTATATAGTTTGACCCTTCGCTTATGGAAACATACATGCATGCAGTATAAAACAGGAAATATGATCACATATAAAAACGTGGAGCATATCTATACATATACGTATATCTATAGTAAAAACATATCTGGACAACATCATATAACTCTACAAGTAATCATGTATCCACAACCCCTTCCTCGGCTCTTCCGAGAAGATGCCAACTCGGGGCACACAGCCCCTAGGGATCAAATCCCCGATAATGGTCACGATTTATCTCTAAAAGGGTATGCATACCACCCGGGGTCTCACTCCTAGTCTTCTTCCAAGAATTCTCCGTCTGGAAGGCTTTGTCTCTGAACCTAGTCCGAGCTCTCTCTCGGATTCTAGTTCGAATATCTCTCCGAAAAACTGGTCCTGGACCACAACACAATCTCCCACTCCTGGAACGGGTTCCCTATGGGGAAGCCCATTCTGGTCAGTGGATCGTGACCCTCCAGGTCGATGTCTGGAGGAGACCAATCCGCAAATATGGAAGGGTGTAACATGTACTTAGTGAAACCTTTTAAAATCATGTCAAATCTTTCCCAAAATTCTTTATAAACAAGTCTTTAAGTTGAAGGTCTCAAATCACCTCAAATCATCAATATAATCCATGGTCCACAAATCATTTCGAAATACCTTTGGTCCAAATCCGAGTCAATGCTCGTCAAATGGGTCTCAAGCCCGATAAGTCCCATTTTTCCAGGAAAATCCATTCATTTCTCGAAATCCGAAATCCAGTTCTTAAATCCCAACATCATAAAACATTTATCATAAAACAATTTCGAAAAACAAGTAACATAGTCATGCATGTATTCATTTATAAAATCAACGGTCCACTCACAACATGTCCTTGATGCGCTAACGAACCATTACACCTGTCCTGAAGCTAAACACAAAGTCCGAACCTGTCCAAACATACTTAAGGGTCACTAATTGACCCTACTAGGTCTAGCATAAAAACTTAGGGTGAAACCGGCCCGGGAACGCGCTCCGAACACGCTTCCCGAGGCTAATTTCCTCAATTTTACCAACCTAACGATCTCCAATCGACACGAAACCACCGCCATTGGATCCGTATCGTCGAAACCTTGAAAATGGTACCGGCCCCACAAAAATTAATGTTCACACGCGCCCCCACGCGCCTGGTCAACGCGCGGTCAACAGTGCTACAGTAACTAATGACGTCATCCTCTGACAGGTGTCAAACGCCACGTGTCAGCCTGTGATTGGTCCCTGCCCTGACAGTTCTGACAAGTCTAACAAGATGACGTCATCACGCTGTCAGAACAGTGTCAGAATGATGACGTCATCTTCGGTGGAGTCCTACCGAAATCTCAGTCTAAGCTTCGGCTGTCTTGCACCGAAGGCCTACGGCGCTGCTCGGTGGGATCCTACCGAAAACCCAGCGGCAGAGCCACCGTGACCCACGGCCAAGACCCGCCCAGAAATTCCTCCTCTGATCACCATTTTCTTCGCAGTTTGGCCCTAGAGACTCGTCTAAACCCTACCTAGACGTCTGTAACCTCCAAAACTAAGAAGAAGATCGAGATTAATACCTTGGGTATGAAGAACTTCGGCTCAGTTTCCCGGTTTCTCTCCGTCGCTTCAGGTGGCGTCCTGCGTCGAACCAGCCGGTCGTGAGCTCCAGTCAGGCCTCCTGTCTTCTTCTGTGTCCACGGTCGAGCTCCAGACGGAAGGGGAATGTGTGGTTTGCACTGGGGACGGTTTGGAGTACGTTTGAGCCGTTGCGGGTCTTGGGTTGCCGTGGTGGCTGCGGTGGCCGGCGACGACGATAGTGAAGATGATAGTGATGCTGATGTCCAGTGAGAGGTAGTGAGGGTGAGGGAGATCGATTTGGGCTGAGAGAAAATGAAAAGGAAGAAGGAAGAGTTGTTTGTGTGTGTGCATATGGTTTCACGGCAAAGAGAGAAGAAAAGGTTCATGCACCCAAATAATTGGGCTTTTGGGTCAGTTAGATGAGTGACAAATGTCACTCATCTGATTGGTTCAAAGGTCCAAGTTTGACTAATTAAATCCCTTTAATTCTCTCGTGTCTCGAAAAACGTAATAGTGTCCCGTAACGTCCTTGACCCATAACTTTCGCTCTGGGTCTCCAAATTTGGCATGCCGCCTGTCCACGTAATCAGGGCGACCCGATCTACGTATTGGTCAAAAAGTCAAAGTCAAACGGTGCTTCGGGTCAAAAGTCAACATTTTTCCTTGATCATGGGTAAAATGGTCATTTTACATATAATTTCCATTTAATTAAATAATAATAAAATCTGGGTCGTTACAATCCACCCCCCTTACAAAATTTTGTCCCCGAAATTACTCGAACAAGTAGGGGTGTTGCTCTCTCATCAAGGCTTCTGGTTCCCAAGTGGCTTCCTCAACCACAGAATTCCTCCACAAAACTTTCACTAACGGAATGGTCTTGTTCCTTAGAACTTTTTGTTTCCAATCCAAGATCTGCACTGGTTGCTCTTCAAAACTCAAATCTGTCCTGAGTTCCAATGGTTGTTCCGTCAGGATATGTGATTCTTCCCTAACACATTTCCGAAGCATTGACACGTGGAAGACACTATGCACTCGTGCTAACTCCGAAGACAAATTCAATCGGTACGCCACTTTACCCACTATCTCCAGTATCTCAAATGGTCCGATGTACCGAGGGCTCAGTTTTCCTGGTCTCCCAAAGCGAACAATGCCTTTCCACGGCGATAATTTCAGAAATACCCAGTCTCCAACCTCAAACTCAAGATCCCGCACTCTACGATCTGCGTAGCTCTTTTGACCATCTTGAGCTGCCTTCAGTCGTTCCTTGATGATCTTGAATTTTTCTTGGGTTACATCCATAAGTTCTGGAGTCAACAAGGCTCTCTCCCCTATCTCGGTCCAGCACAAAGGTGTTCTGTACTGTCGCCCATACAGTGCCTCAAACGGTGCCATCCCAATACTCGCTTGGTAGCTGTTATTATAAGCGAATTCCATCAAGGGTAAGTAGGTATCCCAAGAACCCTGAAACTGTAATACACACGCTCTCATCATATCTTCCAAGATTTGGATGGTCCTCTCTAACTGCCCATCCGTATGAGGATGAAAAGCTGTGCTGAAGTGCAGTTTCGTGCCAAGCGCTCTCTGTAGGCTCTACCAAAACCTCGAGGTAAACCGCGGATCTCGGTCTGACACGATTGACTCTGGAGTACCATGCAGTCGGTTGGGTTTAAAAGTTTTGCGTACAAGTAGGAAGTGCGCTGACTTAGTAAGGCGATCCACTACTACCCACACAGCATCGAATCCAATTCGGGTAGTTGGCAACTTGAATACGAAGTCCATGGTAATATGGTCCCATTTCCATTCTGGGATTGGAAGGGACTGTAGGGGTCCATACGGTCTCTGTCTTTCCGTTTTCACCTGCTGGCAGATCAAACACTGACTTACAAAGTTCGCAATCTCTCGTTTCATTCCTGCCCACCAGTAGTATTCTCGAAGGGTGCGATACATCTTGGTTCCCCCAGGATGCATGGCATAAGCCGAACTGTGGGCTTCCTCCAGTATCTCAGTCCTCAGTGCCGTATCCTTTGGCACGCATAGTCGACCCTGTTTCAAAACTGCACTGTCGTCCCTGATAGTGAAATCTTGTCTCTCCCCGGCTTCAACTCCCAATATGATACTACATAGTGTTTCATTACTGAGCTGAGCATCGCGGATCCTGTCCAACGGTAACGGTCTCACATGATAGCTTGCTAACAGGGCTCCATCATCATCCATACTAAGACTAACTCCGGCCCGTCGGAGTTCTACTAGCAACGGTAAATAGATCATACGCAGATGGGCAACCGAACCAATCACTTTCCTGCTCAAAGCATCCGCCACGACATTTGCTTTTCCGGGGTGGTACTCAATAGTGCAGTCGTAGTCTTTAATTAGCTCTAGCCATCTCCTTTGTCGCAGATTCAACTCCTTCTGAGTGAAAATATACTTTAGACTCTGGTGATCAGTAAAAATCCTGCACGTCTCCCCGTAAAGGTAGTGCCTCCAAATCTTCAGGGCGTACATCACTGTTGCTAGTTCCAAGTCATTAGTTGGGTAGTTCATCTCATGTGGCTTCAACTGTCGGAAGGCATAGGCTATAACTCTCCCGTGCTGCATTAACACACATCCCAGACCCTGTAAGGATGCATCACTATACACCACAAACTCTCCTCCGTCACTGGGCAAGGCTAAAACAGGAGCAGTGGTCAACCTTCCATTCAATTCTTGAAAGCTGTTTTCACAATGCTCGGTCCAAACGAAATTCACTCCTTTCCTCGTCAGGCGGGTCAAAGGTGCTGCAATAGTATAGAAGCCATCCACAAATCGTCTGTAATATCCTGCCAACCCCAGGAAGCTCCGAACCTCCGTTACCGTCTTAGGTTGTTCCCAATTTGTGATTGCCTCCGTCTTTTGGGGGTCCTCACTGATCCCCTCCACTGAAATCACATGACCTAAAAACCCAACACTGTTCAGCCAGAATTGACACTTGCTGAACTTCGCAAACAACTGAGCCTTCCTCAACCTGGCCAACACTAATCTTAAGTGTTTCTCGTGTGCCCTTGCGCCTTTCGAATACACCAGAATATCATCAATAAACACAATCACAAACCTATCCAAATAGGACTTGAACACTCAATTCATCAAATCCATAAAGGCTGCCGGTGCATTGGTCAATCCAAAGGGCATCACTAAAAACTCAAAATGCCCATATCTGGTCCGAAAAGCTGTCTTCGGAACATCTTCCTCGGCGATCCGCAACTGATGGTATCCAGACCTCAAATCAATTTTTGAAAAGTATCTTGATCCTTTTAACTGGTCGAAAAGGTCATCTATTCGAGGTAAAGGATATTTATTTCTCACCGTTACCTTGTTCAATTGTCGGTAGTCCACACACAATCTGAGACTACCTTCCTTTTTCCGCACGAATAGGACTGGTGCTCCCCACAGTGATACACTTGTCCGGATGAATCCCAACTTGAGTAATTCCTGTAGCTGTTCTCTTAACTCCCTCAGTTCTGCCGGAGCCATACGATAGGGCGCCTGTGCGATAGGTCCAGTCCCTGGGAGTAGCTCTATCGTGAAATCAATCTCTCGGGTTGGGGGCAATCCTGGTAAATCTTCTGGAAACACATCCGAGAAGTCCCGCACCACAGGTATATCTTCTATTCTTGGGGTTGCTATACTCGTGTCCACTACATGAGCTAGATACCCCTGACATCCTTTCTTCAGTAGCTTCCGTGTCGCGAGGGCTGAAACAATTCTTGGTGGCGAATTTGCAATATCTCCCTGGAAAGTCAGGTTAGGTACGCCCGGACTCTGGATCAATACCTTCTTCTTTCTACAGTCCATTAGTGCTCCATGCTCGGACAACCAATCCATGTCTAGGATTACATCGAAATCATGCAAGTCTAACACTATCAAGTTTGCCAGCAATTCAAAATCCCCTATTCTCACTGGACAGTCTCTTAGCACCTGGTTAACTATATACACATCCCCAGTCGGGGTCCCGACACCTAAGTCATCCTCAAGTACAGACAACTCTCGATCCAATAACAAAGCACAACTACGGGAAATAAAGGAATGGGTGGCTTTCGGATCCATCAATACACGTATATACATGTTAGAGATAGTAAGTGTACCTGTCACCACCTCAGGAGCAGTCCTAGCCTCCTGCCTAGTGATTGCGAACACTCGTGCCTGGGGTCATGTGCCCCGACCACGTCCTCGTGTTCCCCCACGATCGCCGCGATAACTGCTCTGTCCTCTACCTCTAGCAGCATCTGACACGGTACTCGGTGTGGATCGAGCGGCACTACCGCCTGACCACTGCAGACATCCTCTCGACACATGACCAGTTTCACCATAAGTGTAGCATGTCACGTGCCTCATCCAATTTGCAGGCCCCTCGAAAGTGCCACTCTGTTGCGGTGTACTGTAACCGGTCCCACGGCTTCTCTCAAACCTGCCAAATTGACCACTACTCGATGATCCCCCACTGTAGGAGGACTGTCCTCCACCAAATCGACCACTCTTCGGGGCCCTGTGGCCCGAAGGTCCAGAAAAGGAACGGTCCCTGTGTCTTCCCACATCAGTCTCCTGTTGGCGGTTGGTCCAACTTGCTTCCACTCTAGCTGCAGCATCGGCCAACTCTCGCAGTGTAGTAAAAATCATAGCAGAGGAAGTTACCATACCCAGATGTCACCTCTCAGACTCTGCTCAAAACGGCGGCACCTGTCTGCCTCAGTCCTAACATAAACCTCTGTGAACCTTGACAACCTCTGAAATCTCTGCTCATACTCGGCAACAGTCAAGTTTCCCTACTGGAGTTGCAAGAATTCGACCTCTCTCGCCTCGCGGAATGCACGGGGATAGTACTGATCCAAGAAGCGGCTCCTAAACTCCTGCCAAGTCACAGCCTGGGCATCCAAGCCCGATAACTCCAGTGTGTACCACCACTTGTGAGCCTCACCATCAAGTAGAAAGGTGGCCAACAGTACTCTCTGCTCAGGTGGACAGGGGATCATCAAGAAGATCTTTTCTAGCCTCAGAATCCATCGGTGAGCCATCTCAGGATCGGTGTCACCACTAAACACGGTCGTACCCATGTAACGTGCCATACCAATCAATGAACTCCCAACAATCACATCTCCAGAGCCTCCAGCAAGGCCCGTGTCAGGTGGTGTAATCGGGGTCCCTCGTCTTGGGGGCATACTGAACTGTAAAGAGGCATAAATGACAAAATTAGTACGACAAAACATGCGTGTCAAAGTACCCTGTACCGACCGCTAACATAATGTCGGCTCCGATACCAACTTGACAGGACCCGCCCCGTTTTCCCCCTAGGGACCACTGGGAAGCCTGCTCCCATCTGACATGTAAAATAAAATACCACAAATACCCTTCCAAGGGTTTTATTACACAAATACCCCTGCTGGGGGTTCTAGATACACACCGGTGTGTTTCCAAAATACAACATGTCAGACAAAGGGAAATGAGCATTATGTGCGTACTAATACAAAATAAAGATAAACCTACCCCTCAGGGTGGTGTAAACGCAACGGTGGTATTTATGCCTCGGCCCCGGAGTCGATTCCCTCCTCGGTTTCCTCTCCTGAAGGGTCAAGAAAACATTCAAAGTGTGAGTGGACCAAAAATAAGCAGTTATAAATCCATGTGAACATATATACATAGTTTGACCCTTCGCTTATGGAAACATACATGCATGCAGTATAAAACAGGAAATACGATCACATATAAAAATGTGGAGCATATCTATACATATACGTATATCTATAGTAAAAACATATCTGGGCAACATCATATAACTCTACAAGTAATCATGTATCCACAACCCCTTCCTCGGCTCTTCCGAGAAGATGCCAACTCGGGGCACACAACCCCTAGGGATCAAATCCCCAATAATGGTCACGATTTATCTCTAAAAGGGTATGCATACCACCCGAGGTCTCACTCCGAGTCTTCTTCCAGGAATTCTCCGTCTGGAAGGCTCTGTCTCTGAACCTAGTCCGAGCTCTCTCTCGGATTCTAGTTCGAGTATCTCTCCGGAAAACTGGTCCGGGACCACAACACAATCTCCCACTCCTGGAACGGGTTCCCAATGAGGAAGCCTATTCTGGTCAGTGGATCGTGACCCTCCAGGTCGACGTCTGGAGGAGACCAATCCGCAAATATGGAAGGGTGTAACATGTACTTAGTGAAACCTTTCAAAATCATGTCAAATCTTTCCCAAAATTCTTTATAAACAAGTCTTTAAGTTGAAGGTCTCAAATCATCTCAAATTATCAATATAATCCATGGTCCACAAATCATTTCGAAATACCTTTGGTCCAAATCCGAGTCAATGCTCGTCAAATGGGTCTCAAGCCCGATAAGTCCCTTTTTTCCAGGAAAATCCATTCATTTCTCGAAATCCGAAATCCAGTTCTTAAATCCCAACATCATAAAACATTTATCATAAAACAATTTCGAAAACAAGGGTCCACTCACAACATGTCCTTACTGCGCTAACGAACCATTACACCTGTCCTGAAGCTAAACACAAAGTCTGAACCTGTCCAAACATACTTAAGGGTCACTAATTGACCCTACTAGGTCTAGCATAAAAACTTAGGGTGAAACCGGCCCCGAAACGCGCTCCGAACACGCTTTCCGAGGCTAATTTCCTCAATTTGACCAACCTAACGATCTCCGATCGACACGAAACCACCGTCATTGGATCTGTATCGTCGAAACTTTGAAAATGGTACCGGCCCCACAAAAATTACTGTTCACACGCGCCCCCCACGCGTCTGGTCAACGCGCGGTCAACGGTGCTACAGTAACTAATGATGTCATCCTCTGACAGGTGTCAGACGCCACGTGTCAGCCTGTGATTGGTCCCTGCCCTGATAGTTCTGACAAGTCTGACAAGATGATGTCATCACGCTGTCAGAACAGTGTCAGAATGATGACGTCATCTTCGGTGGAGTCCTACCGAAATCTCAGTCTAAGCATCGGCTGTCTTGCACCGAAGGCCTGCGGCGCTGCTCGGTGGGATCCTACCGAAAACCCAGCGGCAGAGCCACCGTGACCCACGGCCAAGACCCGCCCAGAAATTCCTCCTCCGGTCACCATTTTCATCGCAGTTTGGCCCTAGAGACTCGTCTAAACCCTACCTAGACGTCTGTAACCTCCAAAACTAAGAAGAAGATCGAGATTAATACCTTGGGTGTGAAGAACTTCAGCTCAGTTTCCCGGTTTCTCTCCGTCGCTTCAGGCGGCGTCCTGCGTCGTACCAGCCGGTCGTGAGCTCCAGTTAGGCCTCCTGTCTTCTTCTGTTTCCACGTTCGAGCTCCAGACGGAAGGGGAAGGTGTGCTTTGCACTGGGCACAGTTTGGAGTACGTTTGGGCCGTCGTGGGTCTTGGGTTGTCGTGGTGGCTGCGGTGGCCGGCGACGACGATAATGAAGATGATAGTGATGTCCAGTGAGGGATAGTGGGGGTGAGGGAGATCGATCTGGGCTGAGAGAAAATGAAAAGGAAGAAGGAAGAGTTGTTTGTGTGTGTGCATATGGTTTCACGGCAAAGAGAGAAGAAAAGGTTCATGCACCCAAATAATTGGGCTTTTGGGTCAGTTAGATGAGTGACAAATGTCACTCATATGATTGGTTCAAAGGTCCAAGTTTGACTAATTAAATCCCTTTAATTCTCCCGTGTCTCGAAAAACGTAATAATGCCCCGTAACGTCCTTGACCCGTAACTTTTGCTCCGGGTCTCCAAATTTGGCATGCCGCCTGTCCACGTAATCAGGGCGACCCGATCTACGTATTGGTTAAAAAGTCAAAGTCAAACGGTGCTTCGAGTCAAAAGTCAACATTTTTCCTTGACTAGAGGCAAAATGGTCATTTTACATATAATTTCCATTTAATTAAATAATAATAAAATTTGGGTCGTTACAAATGTTGTCAGACGTCCAGCAGACACATAAGGAGTTGATGCAGCAGCAGCCGAACATACCCTTGGAGCAGCAACTGTTGGATTCGGAGCGATCAAGGGTGATCCTGGAGCGACAGCTAGGTAGGCATCCAAGAAAGATAGTTCGAGGAGCCGGAAAAAGGCTGGTACGAGACATATCGACTGTGATAGGACTCGTCCCAACTGAACTTTGATAACCGTACCCGGTCCTGCTCCCGTCTGACAAGTCAACTGAAGTCCCGAAACTACCCCTCAGCACATGTCAGACAAGGGATAACTGCACTGATTTCCACTCATGCCTTCGCCTCTCGATTAGCCCCGAACGTCGTGCCACGACATGGAGGGTCATCAAAACATAAAAGGTGTGAGTGGACAAAAATAATATCATTTGAAAATACATTTCAAATAGACCATATCCCCTCCAGTTTATCAAACCATGCATGCATAGGGTAAAACATATGAATAACAATCACCGGCTTTCGAGCCAAATCACATGAAACGTATCAAATCTCGGCTCTCAAGCCAAACATATGAAAAACACTAACCTGGCCACAAAGACCAAAACCCGTACTCTATACCAGTACGCAAAGAATAACCAAAAGCCGTACTCAATACCAGTACGCAATCACAATCAACATCAAACAACACTATCCACAAGTGCACAATCAATCAATCAATCAATCAGCACTACTCACAAGTGCACTACGTGTAGGCCAACCTCGGGAAATGCACTCAGGCACCATCCGAGTCATGTTAGTCATGTCTGGGAACTGCACACGCATCATCTATACGTACCACATACTCGGGGACTGCACTCACGTAACATCCGAGTCACGTCTAGGAACTGCACTCGCATCATCCAGACATGTACTAGTATCTATAATCACAAACACAATCCATACCACACACATATCAATCATATCCTTGACTTCAAACCAAGTCAAAAGCATTCCCGACAGGGTCTCAATCCCAAATGCCATTTACACATAAATCCGTAAAATTCCATTTGAAAACATTAAAATAATCCAGAAATCATCCTTGACTCATCAACTAAGTCAAAATATTCTTTTAGAAACCTTTTTTACTCCGGGCCTAGCCCAAAACATCATTTGCACATTCCTCGTAAAAAGTGCCCGAAATACCGATTAAAATAATCATTAAATCACAAATAATCATGCCAAATCACTAGGACATCATTGCAATTCAAATCATGCAATCAATCATGTAAAACATTTAACTATGAATGCATATCAATTTGTAAAACAAACGTCCACTCACACACCGTCCAAACCGCTCCCTTTCCGAGCTGCACGTGTTTCCGTAATTTTCGGTACTTTCCAGGAATCTTGAATCCTGTCCAAAATTAGCATTAAGGGTCACTAATGACTCAATTAATATCCTATAAATTTCCCATAATTTTTCGGGAATTAAATATGAATTTAAAACATAACATAAGCCTCCGGACCCTCAAAATAATATCGAAACGGTATCCAATTGACTCGAAACTAACTCTAAAATGTTCGTTACATTGCATAGAATAAGAGTCATGTTGACCTCACCTTGGAATCGTGCCCACAAGCCCACACGCGCCACCGTGAGTGGCTGCACGTGAAGCCCACGCGCCAGCTACAGTAACTGTTATAGTTACCATCCTCAGCCGTTTGACTGATAAATGGATCATGTAACCCGCGAAGCAACCTGGTTCAATCCTGTCCAATTTCACATTAATTTCTTCAATTGATTCGGCTAATCTCATCTTTTTAATCTTAATTTTAGTTCTGTAAAGTCAATTTATCGAATTAACGACTAAAACCAATAAATCCCCATTTTAGTGTTCGACGGTCTACAAATCCAATTCTCATCATTTTCGATTTAGTTTTCAATTCTGATTGACCAGAGAGCCACATAGGGGTCCTATAGACATAATTCTGAAATCAATTACATCGATTCTTACCTCGAATTAATCTAACCAAACCTCAAATTTTCAGAAACGTCGCAGGGCTCGTTCTCAGTCGAATCTCGATCAATTTTCCTCCCTTTTGATTTGGTTTGAGTCGTTTAGCTCCTAGAAGGAATAATCTCAGCTTAATTCCATGTCAATTTGTCCAACACTTGAAATCAAAATTCAAGTGCCCAAAATATGGTTTCATGTTTTCTGGGTATTTTCAGTTTCGTCTTCTCTTCTCTCTCTTTTCTTTTCTCTCACGAGTTGACCCTCTCAATCCGCTCAGGTTCTCATGTCTTCTCAATTGGTTGCTGGGACGATCGATCAAGCACACCTTTGTTCTCTGTTTTTGGTTTGAAGGAAACATACACACGGTTTAGTTCTATTTCAAACATAGATATTTGAATTTGTCTTATCCAAATAGCAGACGACATCAATGCCACTAATCCCATCTACCCAGTGACAGGTGTCACTCAAGGAGCTAAATGACTCACCAATGTGACCGCATCATCAAATTCCAGCCCAACCAAAATTACCATTTTACCCTTACCTTTAAAATTACCAAAATGCCCCTAGCCTTCGCAAATCCCCAATTTTCACATCGGACCTCTGATTGATGCATGCCGCCTGTGTACGGATTCAGCGTCCCGAGACCTATTTAACGGTCATGGCCAAAAGTTCAAAAGGCATCCCAAACAAAAAGTCAACTTTCGGTCCCAAAATCGTCATTTTACATCCAATTTTTCCTTTTTTGAATTTCCGGGTCGTCACAGACTGGCTCCGAGAGTTTTTCTAAGGAGGTCAATCGCGAGGAGTACTTGGAGTTAAGGCACAATTACACCTCATTCAGGACCGAGATTCTGCAGTTGAAGGCCCAAAACGAAAGCCTTCGGGTAAGGAGATCATAGCTTTGAGCGTTTGGGTGTGACACATCCCCAGCCCCCAGAGCAACAGCCTGCTCTAGCCCGAATAGCCTCACCGGTGACCCCACCCATAGCAGACCATTTTTTACTTTTTGTTGCAAAAATTGTTTTATTTTAAATATGTTCAAAACAATAGTTTAAATTTTATAAATATATATTTTTAATTTCATATTTGAATTTATTTATTTTCCTTATTTGTCAGATTTAATGAATTTTTAATCAATTAATTAATATGAAAAAAAAGTTAATGTTGCCTAATGAAGAAGTCTCGTTAGGAAACACCAATTATGTGGGTACCCATCGAACCACTCACGAATCGTTCAATATTACCAGACGAATTCCTTAATATTACTCGATGAATCATCTAGTTTTACCTGAAGAATATGTCACTGTTACTAAATGACTACCGTAATTCGGTGGTGGCTGCAGAAGCGTTCAAAAAGTCAAAGAAACCCAAGTTACTCGATAAGCGTGTTATTTTCGTCGGGCTATATTTGTTGACTCGATTTTACTCGACGAGTTGAGGCGGACGACTGTTTCTTCCGGCAAAATGGATGTTACCTGACTAGCTTTTTCAAATTCGTCGTTACAAATCCTAGCCCAACGACTACTACTCGATGAAGCCTACGTGAAGAGGCTAGCTATTTTTTTTTTTTTTGCTTACCCGACAAATTTTTATTGTTTCCCGACGAAACATATTCACTTGGTAACTTTCTGTTTCTTGTAGTGACTAATCATTTTTGTGAGAGTACTGATATACGTGTGTGAGTGCATTTTGTAATCTCTAACAATCGTAACGGAAGGAAATCTCAGTCATATATGAGATAGAATTATTCAGAAAATCACTTATGTATTTTATTAAACATTTGGTGTGCATGCATTATGTATCATATTGCAAAACATGCGATTTCATCGTTCAAATTCATCGCAATTTTGGAACCTATTCCAATCAAACCATTCTAATTTTAGACTCAATCTGATTCAGTCAAAAACTTTGAAGTTAGAATCCATACCTAGAAGCTTCATTAAGCAGCTTGTAATCTGAAGCCGCGAACAACTCTGAAATACCAATAGAAACATCCCCAACCCTACGTTATTAAAATAATATCCTACTTACTTTTCTCCCTTGAGCTACCATGCATCATCTTATTTGAAGCTAATAAAATTTCTTGAGAGACAAGTTAATGGACTTACCCATAATTGTAAAGTAGGAAATCATATTTTGAGGTTGATAGATAACATCAAGGGCGGACCGAAGAAGGGACAAGGAGGGTCATTAGACCCTCTGGTCGCCGAAATTTCCTTATTGATTAGTAGGTTGGCCCCTTCCCCTTGCTTAGTTTTATCCATAATTGTTCAAAACTCATCACTCAAATCACCCAAATGAATGACCCACAAGCCACACCAAATGAACGACTCCAAATGTCAGGACCCGTCCCGAATATCACCTCGATACCCAGGATGAACCCTGCTCCCGTCTGACAATCACACTTACAGTACCAAAAATAACCTTAATACAACTATAAGCATAACTATCAGACGAAGGAGTAAATATATACAACAGTAAGCAGAGCATAGTTCTACAAAATGGGCACCAAAAGTCCTACAAGTCTAAGTCTGCAACGGAAGAACATCGGAAGCTCTATGCCTCGATATCTGCCTCAACGTTCACCCCAGCGCTATCACCACGACCTGGAGGGAAATTAAAAAAAAAAAACAGAAAGTGTGAGTGGACCGGGAAAAATGGTAGTTTCAAAACAGCTTCTCGTCAAATCAGAGTTAAGGAAAAATAATAAGTTGTTCCCTCCGTTGTGGAAACAGGCATGTCCGACGAAATAATAGAAAATCCATAATATGGAACATCATAAGAAACAGAAACACTATCAAACATCATAAGAAACAGATACACTATAAAATGGATATCAAAACCAGAGCATGAACATCAAACCACCAATTCTGATCAAACCTGCTGGACCTATCCGAGTCTTTAAACTCAACCAGGCCTCAAATATAACTCCGAGTCTTTAAACTCAATAGGCCTATGGGGGTAATATCGTAATATCCGAGTCTTTAAACTCCCGAGTCTTTAAACTCAATCCGGGCCCGTCCCCACATCAATATCAATCCGGGTCTTTAAACCCAATATCTAGATCCAGCAAATCCAATCCATATCAGTGTAAAACCATTCTGAAATCTATCGCCAAACTCGAATTCGAAATCCCCGGTTTGAAGCCCTTCCGGCGTTCAGAACCGACATTCCGAACCCGAATCCGGAAATCCATTATTATACCAAAAACCACATGTAATCACAAAACATATTTCATAATTCATTTATCGTCGTCAGAAAACAGTTATAGGTTAAAATCCTCAAATATGGTATCAAAATACGAAAACCAGATTTTCCTCGAAAAGCGTGTAAAATCCCGGAAATGTCTCGAAAAACGTGCAAACATCTCAATAACGTATAATCATCATTAAAACATAAAAACACACACATAAAATCATAAAACATTGATGAAAACAGTTAGACATGCTCGGAAATAGGAAAGAGTCCACTCACAGATCAGAACAAGTCACTCGCGCCCCGTGCGCTCCTCGACTGTCTCTGGTGTCTCCCGTCCTGTCAATAGATACCAAATAGGGTCACAATTACATCAAGGATACCTTTCCTAATTTCCCCAATTTTTCGGGAATTTAATACTATTTTAATCCTAAACCCTAAACCGTACGGATTCCCGAACCATCCCGTAACACCGTCCGATTAACCCGAAAACTATACCATTGGATTCCTTAGAACATTTAGGACTAAACTCATGTTGGAAACTTGGCCAGATTCTTCCCCACGCGCCTCCACGCGCCGCCCAAAGTGGCTGCGCGTGGGCCTCACGCGCCAGCTACAGTAGCATCTCCTTCCTCGAGTCACCCGGTTCAACACAGTTGAACCGGCGTGAACGGTTCTCTGTATTCCGATCACCATTTCAATCCAAACCAATCCTATCCTCTTCGTCCCGTCCTAAGCAACCTGTCCAAGTCCTAACCTCGAAGAATCACGGCCGGAAACCCGCCGTTCACGACCTCGAAACAGACGGCCTATAGCCCCTGTTTTGACCGCCGGCCGCCCAGGTCCTCCCCGGTCACGGCGTTCATCTTAAACGACGCCTAAGACCCTCCTGAACTTCACCCTAACCTCCTTATCCCTCGACTCTACGCCCAAGTCCACGACTTTGCATTTGAAATTCACGGCTAAACAGAGTACAGAGTACTCTCCGTCGACTGGGCTCCGCCGTGTACGCCTCCGTCACGGCGACCGTTCCATACCGTTCCTAGAACCTCCCTTAACACTACTGCACTCACCAATCCCCTCGATTCTCACCCTACCTTCACGACTTTTGAAATTAAAATCTACGGGAAAACAGAGCAAAAGAAGTTACCCTTCGATTCCGGCGCCGCTGTGAGAACCGTCACCTACCACGGTGCTCGTAGGACTCCCCGTAGCCTCCTGAGTCTCCTAGTGGCTTGAATCGATCCACCACACGGCACAGCAGCCACCTCAATCCACCGCTGTCTCTGTTTCCTCCAAAACTCCAGCCGTCCACCACGTCGTCCCCGTGTACGGTTTCAGTCCCAAACCGTGATCACCAGCTCCGTCTTGCTTCACCGTCCCTCTCTCAACTGACTCTTCACTCTCTCTTGCACCCAGATCGATCAATCTTCTTCAACTTTCTTCTCTCTGTTTCTGTGTGTTCAAAGGATGCACGGTTCAAAAATGAACCAAGTGTGGCCGTGCACACTTTAGAACCTTAGGGAACAATCCAGCCCCTGCACGTGTCCACAATCCATAGGCCAGCCCAAAAAATCTCTGCCACTTGCCCTTATCTGATTGGGCTGAGGGAAAATGACCAAAATACCCCTCCTACACAAATTACCATTTTACCCTCAGACTTTCCAAACCCGTATCTTTTCCGTCCGACGTCCGATGACAGCGTGCCACCTGTCGTTGAACTCAGGACGTCGAGACCTATCCAACGATCCTCGGTCTACGTGAAAATCACAAGTCCTCCAAAAAGTCAACATTTTCCTCATTTTATCAAAATTACGGTAACACCCTCAACCTTCCGTACGTCATAACTTTTCCTCCGGTTGTCCAAATCGAACCTGCCACCTGTCTACGGACTCGTGACGTCCTAAACTACGTCACGGTCAAGGCCCAAAACTCATCTAATCGATAATACAAAAAGTCAACTTTTAGCCTACTATTCACAAGGGCAAAATCGTCCTTTTTACAAAACTTCACAAAATTAAATTTTTACCCTTCCCGAAGGTACGGGTTGTTACAATCTACCCCCTAAAAAGAATTTCGTCCCCGGAATTCAGTGAAATAAATAAGGGTACTATTCCCGCATCAAGGCCTCGGGTTCCCAAGTAGCTTCTTCCACTTGATGATTTCTCCACAATACCTTCACTAAGGGAACCGTCTTCCTTCGTAAAACTTTATCCTTCCGATCCAAGATTGCAACAGGTTGCTCTTCGAAACTCTAGTCTTCCCTCAGTTCCACAGGCTGTGCCTCCAAAACATGCGAATCATCCCGAATGTATTTCCGAAGCATAGAGACATGAAAAACATTATGTACCTTTTCCAAGTCTGCTGGTAAAGCCAATCGGTATGCAACAGGACCAATCCGTTCTATGATCTCATAATGTCCAATGTAACGAGGACTCAACTTCCCTCGTCTGCCAAATCGTACGATTCCCTTCCAAGGAGATAACTTCAGGAAAACCCAGTCTCCTACGGCAAACTCCAAATCTCTAATCCTGCGGTCGGCGTAGCTCTTCTGGCGGTCCTGCGCTACCTTCAATCGATCCCTAATCAGTGCCACTTTTTCCTGAGTAAGCTCCACCAGCTCAGAAGTAGTCAACCTCCTCTCACCAACCTCAGTCCAACACAATGGAGTCCGACACTGTCGCCCATACAAAGCATCGTAAGGAGCCATCTCAATGCTCTCCTGATAACTGTTATTGTAGGCGAACTCCATCAAAGGCAGATGTGATTCCCAAGTACCCTGAAATTGAAGTACACAAGCTCGCATCATATCCTCGAGAATCTGAATAGTCCGCTCAGACTGTCCATCGGTCTGAGGATGAAAAGCAGTACTGAAATGCAGCTTAGTCCCAAAAGCTTCCTGTAAACTCTGCCAAAATCGGGAAGTAAATCTAGGATCTCTGTCAGAGACTATCGACTCCGGAGTTCCATGCAGCCGGATAATCTCATCTATGAACAACTGTGCAAACTGCTCCAACCTGAAGTTCTCCCGTACTGGCAAGAAATGAGCAGACTTCGTAAGTCGATCCACAATAACCCACACACCATCATGTCCCTTCGGTGTTCTCGGAAGCTTGAACACGAAATCCATAGTCAGGTGATCCCATTTCCACTCGGGGATCGGCAAAGGTTGCATTGCTCCATAAGGTCTCTGCCGCTCGGCTTTTACCTGTTGACAAATCAAGCATCTACTGACGTACTCTGCAATTTCACGTTTCATCCCCGACCACCAGTAATACTCTCGAAGGGTACGATACATCTTGGTCCCACCAGGATGCATCGCATAAGCTGAACAGTGAGCCTCATCCAGTATCACCTTCTTCAAAGCTTCATCCTCAGGTACACACAACCGTCCATCCTTAACCAAGGCTCCATCCTCACGGATCTCAAAATCCTGTCTCTCTCCAGCCTCGACCTCAATCCGAATGAGGCATAGAATAGGATCCTCAAACTGAGCATCAATCACCTGATCAATCAAAATAGGTCGCACATGGAAACTTGCTAGGAGTGCTCCCTGCTCATCCACAGTCAACTCTACTCCCAACCTACGGAGCTCAACCAGCAAAGGTAATCGTACCGTCCTCAAATGTGACAAAGAACTAGCTGACTTCCTGCTCAAAGCATCGGCTACCACATTAGCCTTCCCTGGGTGATACTCAATAGTACAGTCGTAGTCCTTAAGTAACTCCAACCAACGGCGCTGTCTCAGATTCAATTCCTTTTGAGTGAACAAATACTTCAAGCTCTTGTGGTCCGTGAAGATCCTGCACCTCTCACCGTACAAGTAATGTCGCCAAATCTTCAATGCATGTACCACCGCTGCTAATTCCAAATCATGTGTAGGGTAGTTCACCTCATGGGGTTTCAATTGTCGGGAAGCATAAGCAATCACTTTCCTGTGCTGCATCAAGACACAACCCAAACCTTGTAAAGAAGCGTCACTATACACCTCGAACTCCCCATTATCGTCTGGAAGGGCTAACACAGGAGCAGATGTCAACCGCCTTTTAAGCTCCTGGAAACTCTGTTCACAGTTCTCATCCCACTCGAATCGAACTCCCTTCCGTGTCAACTTCGTCAACGGTGCTGCAAGAATAGAAAAGCCTTCAATAAAACGCCGGTAATACCCTGCCAAACCCAGAAAACTCCGAATTTCCGTCACTATCTTAGGCTGTTCCCAATTGGCTACCGCTTCAACTTTCTGAGGATCCACACGGATGCCCTCGGCCGAAATCACATGGCCAAGAAACCCAACACTGGTCAACCAGAACTGACACTTACTGAGCTTCGCATACAACTGATGCTCCCTCAAAGTTTTCAGCACGATCCTCAGATGTTTCTCATGCGCCTTCGTACTCTTCGAATACACCAAAATGTCATCAATGAAGACGATCACAAAACGATCCAAGTAGGGCCGGAACACTCGGTTCATAAGGTCCATAAAAGCTGCTGGGGCATTAGTCAAACCAAAAGGCATCACAACAAACTCATAATGATCGTACCTGGTCCGGAAAGCTGTCTTCGGTATATCCTCCTCTTTAACCCTTAACTGGTGATAACCGGAGCGAAGATCAATCTTCGAAAAATACTGAGCTCCCTTCAATTGGTCGAACAAATCATCAATCCGGGGTAGGGGGTACTTATTCCGAATAGTTACCTTATTCAGTTGCCTGTAATCCACACACAATCTCAATCCTCCGTCCTTTTTCTTGACAAACAAAACAGGTGCTCCCCAAGGTGACATACTCGGTCGAATGAATCCTCTATCGACCAACTCTTGCAACTGGGCCTTAAGTTCCCTCAATTCTGCAGGTGCCATACGATAAGGAGTCTGGGAAATAGGCTGTGTACCTGGTAGAAGATCAATCGTAAACTCAAGATCTCGGTGTGGGGGTAGTCCTGGCAAATCCTCGGGAAAAACATCGGGAAACTCCCGTACCACTGGTATGTCTTCCGCCCTCACTGGCGTAGTACGTGTATCCACCACATGAGCTATGTAACCCTGGCACCCCTTACGTAACAACTTGCTAGCCTCAAATGCCGAAATAACTCCAGTAGGAAGTGCACGCTGATCCCCCTGAAACGTAGTCTCTGATAATCCGGGACTCCGAAAAGTCACTCTCCTATCGAAACATTCGATAGAAGCATGATGTCTCGTCAACCAGTCCATACCCAATATCACATCAAAGTCCCGTAAATCCAAGAGTAACAAATCTACCAGTAACTCCACCTCACCTACCATCACCGGACACTCTCGCAATACCTGAGTCACTACCAACACCTCCCCAGTAGGTGTACTCACTCCTAACGCACAATCCAAAGTAGACACCTCCCTCTCATTAACCAAACTACAACTCCGAGCTATAAATGAATGAGTAGCCCCGGGATCTATCAAAGCAAAAACAGTGTGACCAAGTATGGTGAGTGTACCTGTCACTACTCCCGGTACTGACCTAGCCTCCTGCTGAGTCATAGTAAAAACTCGCGCCTGAGGTCCCGATGACCTACCGCGCCCTCTGGAACTGCTCGTGGCACCACCGCCACCCCTAGGGCCTGCCGCCCCCGATACTGAAGCAGTATTCCACCCGGGTTCTGCTGCACCTCTTCCTGCTCCACCCTCCGGAGCTAACAATGGGCACTCCCGACGGAAGTGTCCTCGCTCTCCACAATAGAAGCAAGTATCCCTACCGGGTCCACCGGTATGCCTCCCTGTAGAAGCCACTGAAGTCGCACTCGCTTGAGGAGTCGGCTGTGACCTAGCTCCTCGAAATCCCGAGCCCTGAAAACTGCCTGGTCTGCCAAACCGGGCTCCACCGGCTGATGATGATCCACCAAAATTACCCCGTTTCGGGGGCCTCTGACTCGATGCTCCTGGAAATGAATGCTCTCGGCGTCGAACACTGCCCGAGTACTGTGGTCTAGCAGGTAAACTGGCCTCCACCCTGACAGAAGCATCAGACAACTCTCGGAATGTAGTAAAAGAGCCGGCTGTCACTATGGCCCTGATCTCTCCCCGGAGGCCCAACTCAAACCGGCGGCACTTCTCCGCCTCAGTCGCTACAAATGCAGGAGCGAAACGAGATAACATCTGGAACCTCTGCTCATACTCAGCAACTGTCAAGTTCCCTTGCTTCAAGTGAAGAAATTCCGCTTCCTTCGCATCCCTAAAAGAACGGGGATAGTACTGATCTAAAAACCGCTCCCGGAAAGTCTCCCAAGTCACGGTATGTGCATCCCAGCCGGACAACTCCAGCGTATACCACCACTCGTAGGCAGCTCCATCCAACAGAAAAGTAGCTAACAAAACCCGATCCTCGGGAGGACAGTGCATCACCCCAAAAATACGCTCGAGTCGGGTGATCCATCGGTGAGCTTCCTCGGGATCGGCCCCACCGCTGAACGTAGTAGCCCCAAGCCTCTGGGCTCTCTCGATCGAAGCGCTCTCAGTCCCTCTCGCCGGTTCATCTTCAGGTCGTGGAGGGGGTTCACGTCTCGGAGGCATGGTCGCTCGTACGCTGAAAGAGGCATAGAGTTAGTCAAACAACCTAGACCCAACACAAACCGACAAACCTATGCTCTGATACCAATTGTCAGGACCCGTCCCGAATATCACCTCGATACCCAGGATGAACCCTGCTCCCGTCTGACAATCACACTTACAGTACCAAAAATAACCTTAATACAACTATAAGCATAACTATCAGACGAAGGAGTAAATATATACAACAGTAAGCAGAGCATAGTTTTACAAAATGGGCACCAAAAGTCCTACAAGTCTAAGTCTGCAACGGAAGAACGTCGGAAGCTCTATGCCTCGATATCTGCCTCAACGTTCACCCCAGCGCTATCACCACGACCTGGAGGGAAATTTAAAAAAAACAGAAAGTGTGAGTGGACCGGGAAAAATGGTAGTTTCAAAACAGCTTCTCGTCAAATCAGAGTTAAGGAAAAATAATAAGTTGTTCCCTCCGTTGTGGAAACAGGCATGTCCACGAAATAATAAAAAATCCATAATATGGAACATCATAAGAAACAGAAACACTATCAAACATCATAAGAAACAGATACACTATAAAATGGATATCAAAACCAGAGCATGAACATCAAACCACCAATTCTGATCAAACCTGCTGGACCTATCCGAGTCTTTAAACTCAACCAGACCTCAAATATAACTCCGAGTCTTTAAACTCAATAGGCCTATGGGGGTAATATCGTAATATCCGAGTCTTTAAACTCCCGAGTCTTTAAACTCAATCCGGGCCCGTCCCCCATCAATATCAATCCGGGTCTTTAAACCCAATATCCAGATCCAGCAAATCCAATCTATATCAGTGTAAAACCATTCTGAAATCTATCGCCAAACTCGAATTCGAAATCCCCGGTTTGAAGCCCTTCCGGCGTTCAGAACCGACATTCCGAACCCGAATCCGGAAATCCATTATTATACCAAAAACCACATGTAATCACAAAACATATTTCATAATTCATTTATCGTCGTCAGAAAACAGTTATAGGTTAAAATCCTCAAATATGGTATCAAAATACGAAAACCAGATTTTCCTCGAAAAGCGTGTAAAATCCCGAAAATGTCTCGAAAAACGTGCAAACATCTCAATCACGTATAATCATCATTAAAACATAAAAACACACACATAAAATCATAAAACATTGATGAAAACAGTTAGACATGCTCGGAAATAGGAAAGAGTCCACTCACAGATCAGAACAAGTCACTCGCGCCCCGTGCGCTCCTCGACTGTCTCTGGTGTCTCCCGTCCTGTCAATAGATACCAAATAGGGTCACAATTACATCAAGGATACCTTTCCTAATTTCCCCAATTTTTCGGGAATTTAATACTATTTTAATCCTAAACCCTAAACCGTACGGATTCCCGAACCATCCCGTAACACTGTCCGATTAACCCGAAAACTATACCATTGGATTCCTTAGAACATTTAGGACTAAACTCATGATGGAAACTTGGCCGGATTCTTCCCCACGCGCCTCCACGCGCCGCCCAAAG
Source organism: Prinsepia uniflora (assembly GCA_032719365.1). Lineage (NCBI taxonomy): Eukaryota > Viridiplantae > Streptophyta > Magnoliopsida > Rosales > Rosaceae > Prinsepia > Prinsepia uniflora. The sequence continues at coordinate 7,455,056 of CM064868.1, read as the reverse complement.
TGGCTGCGCGTGGGCCTCACGCGCCAGCTACAGTAGCATCTCCTTCCTCGAGTCACCCGGTTCAACACAGTTGAACCGGCGTGAATGGTTCTCTGTATTCCGATCACCATTTCAATCCAAACCAATCCTATCCTCTTCGTCCCGTCCTAAGCAACCTGTCCAAGTCCTAACCTCGAAGAATCAAGGCCGGAAACCCGCCGTTCACGGCCTCGAAACAGACGGCCTATAGCCCCTGTTTTGACCGCCGGCCGCCCAGGTCCTCCCCGGTCACGGCGTTCATCTTAAACGACGCCTAAGACCCTCCTGAACTTCACCCTAACCTCCTTATCCCTCGACTCTACGCCCAAGTCCACGACTTTGCATTTGAAATTCACGGCTAAACAGAGTACAGAGTACTCTCCGTCGACTGGGCTCCGCCGTGTACGCCTCCGTCACGGCGACCGTTCCATACCGTTCCTAGAACCTCCCTTAACACTACTGCACTCACCAATCCCCTCGATTCTCACCCTACCTTCACGACTTTTGATATTAAAATCTACGGGAAAACAGAGTAAAAGAAGTTACCCTTCGATTCCGGCGCCGCCGTGAGAACCGTCACCTACCACGGTGCTCGTAGGACTCCCCGTAGCCTCCTGAGTCTCCTAGTGGCTTGAATCGATCCACCACACGGCACAGCAGCCACCTTAATCCACCGCCGTCTCTGTTTCCTCCAAAACTCCAGCCGTCCACCGCGTCGCCCCCGTGTACGGTTTCAGTCCCAAACCGTGATCACCAGCTCCGTCTTGCTTCACCGTCCCTCTCTCAACTGACTCTTCACTCTCTCTTGCACCCAGATCGATCAATCTTCTTCAACTTTCTTCTCTCTGTTTCTGTGTGTTCAAAGGATGCACGGTTCAAAAATGAACCAAGTGTGGCCGTGCACACTTTAGAACCTTAGGGAACAATCCAGCCCCTGCACGTGTCCACAATCCATAGGCCAGCCCAAAAAATCTCTGCCACTTGCCCTTATCTGATTGGGCTGAGGGAAAATGACCAAAATACCCCTCCTGCACAAATTACCATTTTACCCTCAGACTTTCCAGACCCGTATCTTTTCCGTCCGACGTCCGATGACAGCGTGCCGCCTGTCGTTGAACTCAGGACGTCGAGACCTATCCAACGGTCCTCGGTCTACGTGAAAATCACAAGTCCTCCAAAAAGTCAACATTTTCCTCATTTTATCAAAATTACGGTAACACCCTCAACCTTCCGTACATCATAACTTTTCCTCTGGTTGTCCAAATCGAACCTGCCACCTGTCTACGGACTCGTGACGTCCTAAACTACGTCACGGTCAAGGCCCAACACTCATCTAATCGATAATACAAAAAGTCAACTTTTAGCCTACTATTCACAAGGGCAAAATCGTCCTTTTTACAAAACTTCACAAAATTACATTTTTACCCTTCCCGAAGGTACGGGTTGTTACACCAAAGCCCTAAAATAGAGGGTGGTTCTAAGCAGCGCCTAATTGACAGAAGGCACTGTAAAAATAAGAAGAAAGAAGACAACTTGAGTTTCATCAAAACGTTACCGTTTTATTTGTTTTTATAGCATTGTGTTTCGTTTATTAAAACGATGCAGTCTAACATATGGAGATATTGCCCTTCCAATTAAGTCTTGGACAGAAACATTTTAATTTCATCATTTTCTAAAATAAAGCGAGCCCCATAACATTCTGTAATCTTCTCTCCCTTTAAGCCAAGCCCAATCCGAACCATTTAAGAATGATAGAAACTAATATATTTCAAGGAATTTGTCTCTAATATTTTTTCAAGAAGTTGGAGAAGAAAAAAAATTGAGTATTAATTATTGTGCTTGAATAACTATTAATATATTATTTTAATTATTTTAAGAGCATTTTTAACAATGTTAGCTAAAGTTAGGCTAAGGAAACTTTTTTGTAGCAAGCCGTATATTAAAAAAATCAAGCACTTCCTTAAAAGTTCAAAATTTTATGTATTTTGAACAACGATGTTTTGTCTATTATTAATAAAATATAGTTCTTTCATAACAAAAAATAAAAAATGGTTCATTTATATCTTGACTCTCCTCGAAAAAATTTCTAAATCCGCCACTGGATAACATTATGTGATAGTAGGACATCAGTCATGACGTAATTACGGGACTGAACCTCTTGATATACTATATAAGTATATATTGTGGTGCAATATTAATATTTATATGCATGCATGAAATCAGAAAAAGGCGTGCCCATATATGATGTAACCAGTTTGTTGATGGGCCGGGAAGCCCATAATTTAGCAAATGAGACAAGAGTACGTAGTGCCAAGCATGAATTTTGCATCTAATTATCTAAATGATTATCTTAATCTAATCAGCTTTGACGACCTTATTAATTAAGCAATCCAAGTTATAATAAAAAAACATAGGATTCCAAATTGAGTCTTACGTAATAATCAAACCCCAAATATAAATATTTATAAAAACCCAGATAGAGAGTAGTTCATTTATTTTTTTAAGTTCCTAATATTATTTCTGTCAGACAGAGACACTAATTAGGCTAATTGGATTTATGAATTGTTCGAGCTGGAAGCCTGGAACAATTAAGTAACCTGCAGCCACTGCCCGAAATTGTATGAAATAAAGGCATGGAATTAGATGACAGTCAATTAGGTCATACCATGTACTCGAAATAATGTACATCATCATGAGCCTGGTGATGAGGAGAATATTTTCCAATATCGTGAGTATATCTATATACATATATTCATGAATAATGTTAGAAAAATTACATTTCTAATTCATATTCCGAATCACAAGAATTTTTTTTTTGTCGGATTAAATATGAAATCTTCTTAAAAATGGAAAAAAAAATCTAGGATAAGTAGCCAACTTTTTGGAGAAAACGATTATAAATTATATTTTTACCATAGGTAAGATGTACAAATTATATAAAATCCGCCATGTAGTACTTATGAGTTTTATCCAAAGTGGCGGATCGAGTGTAGAATTGGCTTCTTTTGCAAAAAACTATGAATATCTTTGACATGTATGAAGTCCCATAACTTCAATTCATATTCCACCAGCCCAGGCATGCACGAGGCAACCCCCAAGAAAACGAGGCAAATTTAACACTTGAATACATTGCGGGGCGCAGGGACGGGGGCTGCCTTAGGCTGGAAGAGCTATAGCCGTTCTCATTCAAGGTGTCTCCCTCAGAAATTATTGAATTAACCTATCCAATAATAAATATTTAGCATAATTAATTTAGATTTTTAAAAAAAAAACTAACAATACACAATTAAATAATATAATATCAACCTCAAAGGTTTAAAATCAAAGTGAAAAGTAGGCATTAGCAACCCATGCACCTCATTTCAGCATTTTTTTTTTCAAATTCATCTCATAATTTTGTCTCCTTTATTTTCTTCAAAATTTTATTATGTTTATCTACTATCAAATATTCTAAGCATAAAATATTAGTTTTAAATAGAAATTGAATGAAGAGTTTTGGTTTTGGAAATTTGAGTATTAATTAGAAGGTTTTTTTTTTTTTTGAGTTACGATAATTTGAAATTTTGAAATTAAAATTGGGGTTTTTGTATGAGTAATTGAGACATAAGGCTATGACTATAAGGGTTGCATTCGCATGCTAGTTTCTATTATGGGAAGCATGGTTAGTAAATGATTTGTTAATTGTTGATTAATTTGGTAAAAATCTCAACTCTTCCCGAGTTATGTCAAATATTGATGAAAATAACTTTAATAGATAAGTGTTGTTTAATTTATAGGCTCATTTGACATGTATTGACTTTTCATGTTTCAATAGTAATAAAAATTTTCATCGTGAATTATAAAGAATTGATTTTAAAATAAAATAAGTGATGGATCTATTGATTATATGACCTTCCAAATTGAAAGAGATTTTACTTATACTAATAGTGGATAGTGGATAGTGGATAGTGGGTGCAATAAATATAGCACCATATATAAGTCTTAGTAGATCCAGATCATCCTTGATTGATTTGAATAATATGTAATAAGCCATTAAGCTAGATTAAAATTCCTTGATTACTTAAGTTTCTTAACTGAGTGTTATTTGCACGTCATTAATTTGCGAAATATATATTTGAATCAACATCATTACAATAATGAACCTCAAATTAAATTACTTCAAGCCAAAGCCGGCCTACCTGATCCACACAAATATATGCAACATTACTCTTTAGCTGTGTTTGTAAAACAACTACATATATCGACACCAACGACATGATATATTAATTATGATGGGTTCATTTAATAACTTTCGTTTTTTATTTTCAATTTCAATACTTGTTCGCTTGTTTGTATCTCAAGCACAAAAATAACCACTTGAAATTAGGCAAGCGAACTATATGTTTTTATATATGGGGACAAAAATCAAAACACCAAAATTACAAGTGCTGCAGCTGGTATTTCTGAATCAAAGGAAAAGCAAGAGACACAAAAGGAAGTAGCTATAGTGATGATGATGATGGTGATGATCAAGTGAACAAAGGTGGAAGAGTGGCATTAATAGTGCTCTCTCCACGGCCAATATTGAAGAGGCTTTTGCAGGTTCTGAACTGATTAAAAACTTGCTTATAAATCCTAACTCTGGCTGCAGAAATGCTCTTCCTCATCAACTTCCTTAACCTCCTCCCAATCTTCACCTTCAGCTTCCGTATTCTAATCCTCAATTTCGAAGTCCTTGGTCGCGATTCTGCTTGCTGCATCACTTTGTCCACCAAGAACTGTGCGCGTCGATGAATGACCTCCTCTGGATCTTCCTTGTCCATTTTCGAGTAGCCGGCATATGGCTTTCTGATCAAAACAGCCATTTCTCTTTAAATTAGTAGAGCTTATACAGCTGGGAGAGCTATGGTTAGAGAGGATTTTGAGTTATGGTTGTGCGATGAGCTCAAATGGTATTGATTATGTGACATTTATAATAGGAGGTCAATATTTTCTTTTGCTGATGAAGCAAAGCATGTGCAAAAATAATGGAGAGAAAAATTGCAGGCACAAATTTATTAGTTAAATTTAGTATGAAAATGAACTGATATTCATTTTATTTTTCATGAACTAAAATTAGTAGGACTGAATCAAAATATCTTGGCCGTTGGTTTTGGATCAGATCCCAATTAGGAGCAATGTGAATGGTTAATTAAAAATTGTGGAAATCTGTACTTAAAAGTCATAAACCATGTGGTATTCAATCAATTGGATGATCGTCAGTCAATATATACAGATGCAGAACAATGATTCTGGCTTCGTTTAGGGAATTAATTTCTTTAGGGTTAAGTATATATCATTAGTTCATGCATTTGCTTACTCTATGCACACACAATTAGCCTACTACTTTATTCTACACTTTCAAAATCAAGCGTTTTAAAATAAATACTTGAATGTAATATAAATGTTTAAGATAAATTTTTTATTTTTTGACATAAAATCTGAAATAGTGCAATATTGTAGGCCAGCGATTTTAATTATGAACAATTATAATAATTTTATATGTATCGGTCAAAATTATATTATAAGAAACGTACTATACTAGCTAGTAATATTATTAATCTTAAATAGTGCAATATTGTAGGCCAGCGATTTGCAGACATGAGCAAGCACACCGGCAAGCTAAGATTAGGGGGTTGGGAATAAAATGAAGGTATATATGCAGGCAGGCTAGCCGCCATTAGATCATGAGTGAGGGTGACCTCTGAAGTCAAAGGAAGAAGAGGAAACATGAGGCTTGCCTTGTATACAACAGACAATAAACCTCCACCGGCGTGGACTGCGAAGGATCTTTGAAAAAAAATAAGGAACAAAAAACATAAATAATTGTATTATTAAAACTTGACAAAAAATAAATGTTTGGAGAGAGTCAAAAGAGAGAGGGATCGAGAGAGCCAATGCTTTCAAGTTTCAAGTAGTTTCGCAGTGGCTTTCCCATTGAAGTCAACCAGCCCAACCCCCCGCCTTCAGCCTGCTGTGCTGACAAAAACTAGTGTGACATTTTTCCTTATTTTTCTAATTTCAAATTATTACAAACTAATTTTTTTTTCTCCTGAAAATACCTCTTTCTTAATTAAACGCGAGTAAAAACGCCAATATCCTTAGCGAGAAGGTTAAACAGCCAAGTTGGTTCAAGATCGGCCCAAACATGATACCCACTCATACACTTGACATGGTTAGCAACAACATGTATCACCATGTTACACGCCCTAGGGGCAAATTGGAAAGTAATCGACAGAAATGACTCACAAAGTATATAGATATCATGAAGGATGTTGGTAAGAGTACCATCAGTGCCCTTCTTGCATAACAATTGAATCAGCTGTAATGAGTCAGATTCCACAATTACAATAATATGGTCAGCCATCATACAAGCCTCCAAACCTGAACGAACAACCAAAACTTCCGCCTGAAGAGCCGACGAACATGCAAGCAGACCAGCCCCCCCGGCCCCCTCGAAGGAGCCTAGCCATGATCGTAGAACCCATCTGTAAGCCCCTTTGTGTGTGCCTTTAGACCAAGCTCCATCACAATTGAGTTTGAGGACTCCGGGGATGGGTCGCTGCCTACCTTGGCCCTGTACGCTCTGACAAAGCCCCGCTATTTCACCCATAACCTCCTCACCCACCACAGTCCCCTCAATTCTGGCCTTAGAGAACTCGGATATCTGTCTAAAAAACAAATCAAGAGCTGTGGCCGAAGATTGTAAAGTATTCTTAAAGTACTGTTCATTACGTGCTTTCCAAATCCGTCAACAACCAAAGGCAAGCTTCTGGAAAATATTCCATGCATCCTCTTTGCTACGATATTTGACTTCTAGAGCATGCCAACAGTCACGAAAAGAAAGGCCCTGGAGAGTATCAGTCACCAGTTGGAGCGGTCCTCCATACCAGAAAGTTTGAGCAAACTGACAAGTGAAAAAGAGGTGGGACTCTGACTCCTCATCCCCACACAGCGGAAACACCGTCTCCACATTTACTCGTCGACGGGCCAGATTCTGGCTGGTAGCACGACAGTAAGTCCAAATAAAGTGTCTGATTTTGTGTGGTACGTTCAAGCTACAAATGTGTTTCCAGATGCGTTGCTGCCCGCTGACTGTACTAGTCTCCCCATTACCTCTTCCAAATAACTCACCATTACGACACAGCTCCGTAGCCAATAAATACCCAGAGTGAACATTATATCGACCATTTGTCGAGAAGTGCCAAACATAACGGTCAGAACACCCATACTTACTTAACGGGATAGAGCGAATGACATTGGTGTCCTCTTCATCAAACAAATTCGCCACCAGGCTACACAACCATGTATGACTAATTGGGCAAATTAACTCTTTAACCAAATGTGGAAGGTTTGGATTAAGAGATTTTACCTTAAAAGGCCGGCCAACAGGAAGCCATGGGTCCGACCAAGTGTGAATTAGGGTTCCATCCCCTACATGCCATCAAAGGCCCGACTTCAGGATACGCAACCCCTTCAAGATGCCCTTCCAACCCCATGAGGACCATGCCACATCCTTAGCTTCCAGAATTGTAGTCTCACTATGGTACTTTGCTCGTAATAGCCTCGCCAGAAGGGAGGAGGGTTGGTCCAATAGCCTCCACCCTATTTTGGAAAGCATAGCTAGATTGAAGACCCTAATGTCCTGGAAGCCCAATCCCCCAGGATCTTTTGGAACCGTGAGTCTCTTCCAAGCTGCCCAATGCATACCACACTGTAGTTGTTGCTTACCCCACCAGTACCAGGCCAATATCCGCTCAATATCCTTACAAACTCCCACCGGAAGTTGGAAACATGACATAGCATAATTAGGAAGAGTCAGAGCTATAAACTTAATAAGAACCTCCTTCCCAGCCTTGGAAAGAAACTGTTCGGACCAACCTAGGGCCTTCACCTCCACTTTATTTTGAATATCTTCAAAAACTATCTTCTTTGAAGCCCCAAAGTCGGCTTGAAGACCCAGATATTTTCCAAACTCCACTTTAACACGGACACATAGCACCCCAACAATCTGGTCCTGTAAGGGAGGAAGACAGACTGCACTAAACACCACGGAACTCTTCTCAAAATTTATTTTCTGGCCCGAGCACAACTCATACAGTTGCAATATCTCCTTCAAACACACTGCCCCTGCCACCGTAGCATTAGAGAATAGGATCGAGTAATCTGCAAAAAAATAGGTGTGTAACGACCCGTCTCGAATTCCAGGATTAGATTAGTGACTAATCATGATTAGTGACTAATCACGATTAGTGAGGTTAATCGGTGATTAGTTGGGCGAAATCGGGCGAACGATACGAAATGACCGTTTTGCCCCAAACGTGGGTAAAACGTTGACTTTTCGTTCGGGCGGTCAAATGGACTTTGACCGATGACCGTGACGTAGTTCGTGACGTCACGAGTTCATAGACATGTGGTAAGTTCAATTCCGACGTTCGTGAAAGAAGTTATGACGTTCGGAAGTTTAGGGTCATTTTAGTAATTTTAGTTAAATGGGGCAAATAGTTGACTTTTGACCAGGATGCCTAATGGTCGAGGGCCAAAGACCATTACGTAGATAAGGACGATACGAATCCATAGACAGGCGGCACGTCAAATTTGGACGTTCGACGGCGAAGTTACGGTTCACGAAAATTTAAGTGCACTATTGCACGAATTACGAAACGAGTTAACTTTTGAACTCTAGTGGGGCCCATATATTTAATCCCTGCCCTATGGATGAGTGACAAGTGTCACCCATCCACAGGCCATCCTTTTTCCTTCATGCATCGAACATCTTCATTTTCTTCATTTCAAACCCATTTCCCCGATCTCATTTCCCTCTTCTCTGTGCAACCCAAACAAACCCAACCCTCTCCATTCAGCCATGACTGAGACCAGAGATGGAAGGGAGGACAGGAGGTGGATGGTGGCAGGCCTGGACGGCGCCGTCGTGGACGGTGGAGCCACAAACCCGAGGACGTTCACGGTTAGCCCATTTTTGATCCAATTTCCATTTTTATTGTTATGGGTCGTTTTTAATGGTTTTAATGAATCCATTAGGTTGTTAGGAAGTCATTAGGAAGGTTTTAGGAAGCTTGGGACGGCTGTGAAGCCGTGGGGGAATTTTGGGAAGTTTGAACCGTATGGTTCAAAATGGAACCATGGGATTTGAGCGGATTTAGGTGGTTTTAATGATTGGAATTGATAGGGAATGAAAAAATAGGAATTATAGGATTAATTAGAGTTGAAATCGGACCAAAATAGGGGAGGGAAACCACTGAATCGGTCACGCCGGTTCAGCACAGTGCTGTGAACAGTGAACCGGTTCAGCACAGAAAAAACTGGAGGTTAGTGACGATAAATAGTATTCTGAGCCTTCTTGGGGCATGTGAGGGCACGTGAACAGTAATTTGGGAAGGTGTTCAACATATGAAATCATCTATTTGATGTAACGAACATTTTGAGACTGGTTTCGTGTCAATCGGACATCGTTTCGATAGGTTTCGGGCTATCCGAAGGTTTAGGGTCGGTTTAAAAATAGTTAAAAGTTCGAAAAAATTACGCAGCTTTAATGGGAGGTTAATTAAGTAGTTAGTAACCTTCTATTAAAATTTGGACAGGTTTGGGAGTCCCGGTGATAGCGATTGGCTCGGGAGAGCCTATGGCACGCAAATCGAGGCGGCTTCGGACGGTCTGTGAGTGGACCTTGATTTCTAAACTGTGATGCATGCATAAGTGTTTTCTATGGATTATGATTGTGATTTCATGGTGTTGATTTTGATTGTTGTGAATTATATGGTTTCACGCTTTGCGAGGCGATTTACGTGCTTGCATGTAAATCGAGGTTTTCCGGTTTTACACTGATTTTCCATACTTATGGTTTTGGATATGATTTCATGAAATGGTTTTGGAATTGAAAAGGTAAACTTGATTTATGAACTCTGGGACTTAAGGTCCAGTTGATTTAACGAGGCATTGGGCCGGAGACCCAGTTGGTTTACGATTCGGACTAGAGGTCCAGTTTGTATGTGGATTCGGGCCTAAGGCCCAGTTATGTGTTATGATGGTGATTTCGGGTCAGGGACCCTAGAAATAGTTTTTACGGGTCATGACGGTTTATGGGAACCAGCATGAACCCTTGAAAGGTTTTATGGTTCATGACGGCTAGTGAGGGCCGGGCATGAATCCTAGAAAGGTTTAAAGAATGATTTCAAAGGGTTTTTCATATTCCATCCTTTATATATGATTGTCTCCTCCGGGGAGGGTCGTTGGCCTGGGTGGACCCCGGAGTAGTCACGGAGCACTGACTGAGTGGAGTCGCCCCCCAGTTGGGTTCCTTACTCTCAGGATGGGCATGGTTTGTTACCTCCAGGGAGGGTCATTGATCTACGGACATTGACCTGGGTGGACCCAGGAGAGACTTGGGTTTGAGACCCCGGTTAGCACACGTGTAGCTCTATTTTACCGTGACAAGTTCTTGGATATGAAATATAATGGATAAACATGATTTCAATTGGTTTGGGAAATTATGTTTTATGATGATAAATGGATTTGGGCTGAGGTCCCACATATGTTTATGATGGTATGGTTTTCTGTAAATTGTTTTGGGCAGGAGCCCGTGTGACTTGGATTTACGAAATTTGGGGCTGAGACCCTAATTATGGATGTTTTAACATATATGAATGGATAAATGATTTTACTATGCATGCATGCTTTTTAGTGAAGGGTATAAAGGTCTTTTATAAATATGTTTTATAAACTCTTTTATTTTTGTCCACTCACAGTCTTTCTGTTTTTAATACCCTTCAGGTTGGATACGATGTAGACTGTAGCAGAAACCGAGATATCACATGCCTCCTCCAGATCCTGGCGTACTCTGATAGCCCCGGAGGGCAAAAGTCGAAAATTTCCCTTGTCTGACACTTCGTGTCAGACCGGAGCAAGGTCATCCCACGTTAATCCCGGGGGGATTGGGATGGGTCCTGTCAGCCTGGTATCAGAGCGAGGTTGTCTCTATTCGAGCAACCGTGTAGTTCTTGAAGTATGTACGCAGGTCGAGGATGTGATATCTCAAGTGGCTACAGTTCGTGATCAACCTGATGTTGGGATACCGGTACGATAGTTAGTAGGATTGGATCGTGGAATATCTTGGTTCAGGATCTGATGCCGGGGTTGCCATAGTTTTGTCGTGAATGACAGTATGGGACCCTATGGAAGGATGAACGTATTCGTACGTTAGATTGTGATCGTGAGACAGTTAGTTGGGATCATCTTTCACGATGTCGTTGGATCGGTTCCGACGACTGATTCGGTGTTGTGACCATTAGATGGTCTGATCTTGTTGTGTTTGGTGGCTATGCTATTGGGAGCAGCCAGAGTAGTGGAATCCTAGTTAGACTTACGGTATGACTGGATTGACGTCTTTACAATATCAAGACCGCGGGGTCGGTCAGATTGTTGGTTTTACTGCTTTCTGTAGTTGGGTTCAGGGGAACCCTAGGTATTGATCGTGGAATCCTATGGTAGGATGTATGGTTCAGAAAGGTGAGTTGACGAGTGGTTCGACTTTGACGACTTTTCGGAGTCGAGACCGACTATCGGCCAGGTCTGGTCTAGTCATGTCAGTTTGTGATGGGACTGCACTCTGCAGTCGAGGTTTTATTTGTTGGTTAGACCTACTTGGTTGTCGTGCTACTCAGTTGTGATGGATAGTTGGTGTAGTTAAGGTCATGGGTGACCTGGTAGACGACATTGGTTGAGTCGAGTTGCGACTGGTTAGATTGGTTGGACAAGTTATCAGGGTTGGTACTTGTCGATGGAATCCCTGAGTGGGATACGAAATAATTAAATACAGGCGATTGATTCCGTTGGATGCGGAGCCTCGATAGTGATGCCTGGTAGTTAGGTCGGTACGAGTTGTGGCAGGCACTACTACCGAGAGTGGTTGTAGTTACGGTTGTCGGGAATCGGGGACATTCAGGGGACGTTTCCTTTTCTCGTATGCGTTGTCAGGATGACTGTACCCAGAGTTGTGGGGTATGAGGGAGGCCGAGTTTCTCCTTTTCGAGCAGAGGTACGGGATCATCGTTCGGTATGAACGGAGATACAGGGTTTTCTTATTTGCACACGTTGTGTTGATACTGACAGGTGTTAGTATGCTGATACTAGTATTGTTGTTAGTGACGGTACTGGTACTAGTGCTGGTGCTGGTGCCGGTGATTGTGATGATAATGAGTCACGAGTCGGGATGTGACTCCGTCGAGATGGGCATGTGTTTGGTATCTGTGGTTCGGCAGTGGATCACGGATAGAGTTAAATTGGTTAGGGGACACGTGGTTGATGTCCGGGTATGTTGTTTCCAATCTTGTTGGAACTTCGAAATCGCGAGAGGTTGCGATTGAGGTGACGAATGGAATGCGGGTTTTCCGTATTGGTAATGAGTGTTTCGAAGTCATTTTGGGTCACTTCTCAGATTCTACCATGATTGATGATGGTAGATGATGTAGATATTATTGATGTTGTTGGTTGCCACTAGTACACCGATCGTGTATTAGTTGGTAGACCCGTGGTTTGTCTTGGGTCATCAGATGGAGTGAGTATATCGAAGTTAGGTGACTGAGATTCCTCATTCTCTACTTGGTGGCAGACGATGTCAGGTTACATGACGTGGTGAGTACAGCAAGTGTTGTTTGCATTCACGTAGGATGGACTTTGATGTCATCGGTCTTGTATCATCCTTGATTTTCTAGGTGGAATGCCAAGGATCGATATGAGGTAGTCAGTGAAAACCCACAGTCTCGACATGTCTCGTCGTTGAATGATCTGTTTAGATGTGGGAATTGGTTTAGGACTTTGGGTATCGTTATGGATATGGATCGTGATTTTGATGATCCAGATAGTTGGAAAGTTTATCACTTATACTGGGATGTTTGAGTAGAGCGTGATGGGACTGAACTTCTTTTCGAAGTGAATCCCGTATGGTATATTACTCGGGTGAGTAGTTTTCCGACGTGGTCGGATATGGTCAGCCTTAAAGATGTGTTGATATTGGGATTGGCTTCCCTATGAAGTCAATCGATGGTCATATGGTAATCGGTTGAGCGGGTAACCGATAGGATCAGTTTGGATATGTCTCGGTAGACGAGAATAATATTTCAGGTTTTGGAATCAGATTTCTGGATGACGATTCAGAATTTGATTTTGGAACTTGGAAGTGGATTTCTGGATTTGGGTTTTGGAATCGGATTCTAGGTGACGATTCAGGATTTGATTTTGGAGCTTGACAATGGATTTCCTTTTATGGATTTGGCTTCGGAATGGTTATTCCAAATGCTAGCTTACGGAATGATAATTTCGGATTCGAATTTGAACATGATTATGGATTTGATTTCTGGGTTTGGATTCAGGATTTATTTCGAAATTGAGGATTCGGATTCGGAATTGGAAAATGGATAATGGGTTGGAGTTTCGATTTGTCTAATGCTGGATTGGACAAGTGAACTCCATAATTGAAACGTGATTGGCTACAACCTAGGTGGTTGTAGGCTGATTGGTGAGTAGACGTATGTACCTTGTACGTTGTTCGAGGTATGATATTGGGCAGACTTGTGGCGCCTGGTGACGGTATATAGGTTATACTAGTAGTACGATGGTGAACGTGTTGGTAGTCGGATTGGTTCCGATACCATCAGATTAGATGAGGTCGTGGACTGGACATTGGATACTGTGTGTTGGGTCATGGTATTTCTGATGGTATTTCCATACTTATGGTTTTGGATATGATTTCATGAAATGGTTTTGGAATTGAAAAGGTAAACTTGATTTATGAACTCTGGGACTTGAGGTCCAGTTGATTTAACGAGGCATCGGGCCGGAGGCCCAGTTGGTTTACGATTCGGACCAGAGGTCCAATTTGTATGTGGATTCGGGCCTAGGGCCCAGTTATGTGTTATGATGGTGATTTCGGGTCAGGGACCCTAGAAATGGTTTTTGCGGGTCATGACGGTTTATGGGAACCGGCATGAACCCTTGAAAGGTTTTATGGTTCATGACGGCTAGTGAGGGCCGGGCATGAATCCTAGAAAGGTTTAAAGAATGATTTCAAAGGGTTTTTCATATTCCATCCTTTATATATGATTGTTTCCTCCGGGGAGGGTCGTTGGCCTGGGTGGACCCCGGAGTAGTCACGGAGCACTGAATGAATGGAGTCGCCCCCCAGTTGGGTTCCTTACTCTCAGGATGGGCATGGTTCGTTACCTCCAGGGAGGGTCATTGATCTACGTACATTGACCTGAATGGACCCTGGAGAGACTTGGGTTTGAGACCCCGGTTAGCACACGTGTAGCTCTATTTTACCGTGACAGGTTCTTGGATATGAAATATAATGGATAAACATGATTTCAATTGGTTTGGGAAATTATGTTTTATGATGATAAATGGATTTGGGCTGAGGTCCCACATATGTTTATGATGTTATGGTTTTCTGTAAATTGTTTTGGGCAGGAGCCCGTGTGACTTGGATTTACGGAATTTGGGGCTGAGACCCTTATTATGGATGTTTTAACATATATGATTGGATAAATGATTTTACTATGCATGCATGCTTTTTAGTGAAGGGTATAAAGGTCTTTTATAAATATGTTTTATAAACTCTTTTATTTTTGTCCACTCACAGTCTTTCTGTTTTTAATACCCTTCAGGTTAGATACGATGTGGACTGTAGCAGAGACCGAGATATCACATGCCTCCTCCGGATCCTAGCGTACTCTGATAGCCCGCGAGGGTAAAGGTCGGAAATATCCCTTGTCTGACACTTCGTGTCATACGGGAGCAGGGTCATCCCGCCTTAATCCTAGGGGGATTGGGATGGGTCCTGTCAAGGTGGGTGACACAGAAAGCACTAGGTGCAACAGGGATTCCCCGTAGGGATCCTACCTCGGTCTTTCTACGAATAAAGGCTGGCAAACCTTCTAAACATAGAACAAAAAGGAAAGGAGATAGGGGGTCACCTTGCCTCATGCCTCTAGAAGATCGGAATACATCAGTAGGAGATCCATTCATAAGGGCACTGAACGTCGTCGTAGTGATACATTCTTTGATCCAATGACAGAAAACCGGGTGAAAGCCCAGTCTTGCCATAACCTCCAAGAAGAAATCCCATTCCACTCTATCATAGGCCTTCGACATATCCAATTTAAGCATTATATCCTCACCATTTTTACCCTGTTTCTTTTCAATTGTATGCAGCAACGCATGGACCACGTGAACATTGTCTGTAATTTGTCGTCCCGACACAAAAGTACTTTGAGAATCACTAATCACTTCCCCCATCAAACCTTTCAGTCGGTTGGTAAGAAACTTTGCAATAATTTTATAAATGACATTACATAAGGAAATAGGATGAAATTGTGTTATGTTCATCGGGCTAGCAACCTTAGGGATTAAAGCCAAGTGTGTGAAATTAAACTGTCTCAACATATATCCAGTCTGAAAAAGTGCAAAATAGCATGGATTATGACAGGACCCGTCCCAACTGGACGTCAAAAACCGTACCCGGTCCTGCTCCCGTCTGACAAGTCAACTAAAGGTCCGAAACTCCCCTTCAGTGCTTGCCAGACAAGGGATGTTTGTGCGGATTTCTGCTGCTGTCACTACCTCACGATCAATCCCGAACGTCGTACCACGGCCTGGAGGGTCACAAAACAGAAATGGTGTGAGTGGACAAAAATGACCTCTTATAAAAACATTTATCAAAATACAATCTTACCCTCCAGTTTTCACAAACTTGCATGCATATCGTAAAACATGAGTGACCGATAAAATCAAAACATATTTTCCCATGGTCCATAAAACTCATGATTACCAATTCAGTTCATGTTATAAAACATCAAATCCCGGCTCTCAGGCCAAAACATGTGAAAACATAATCACCTGGCCACAAGGACCAAAAACCCGTACTCAATACCAATCAGTATTACTTACCAGTGCACAATAAATATATCAATCCAATCAATCCGCACTGCTCACGAGTGCATAAAATATCACCCATCACATCTGCACTACTCACAAGTGCACAATCAATCAAACTGCACTACTCACAAGTACTGCACTACTCACAAGTACTGCACTACTCACAAGTACTGCACTACGCGTAGGCCAATATCCAGTCACTCTCTCGGGAATAAACACCTCTGGGCTCAACCCCCTCGGGCTCAGTCACCTCTGGGCGAACACATCCCCAGGATCAGACACCTCCGAGTGGTACATCCAGGCTCAGTATCATCCGAGAAGCTGACTACCATAGGATCAACTCCCGATCCTACAATCACATCCCCCAAGCTCCGGTCGTCTGGGTAATCCCCCCAAGCACCGACCGTCTGGGAATATCACAATCGCAATGAAAACCATCCCGGGAATTACATCCCAAAACATTTCAATCAAATCTTGACTTCATACCAAGTCAAGGTCATTCTCAACTGGGTCTCAAGCCCAAAATACCTTTTACACATAAACCGTTAAAATCACATTTAAATCAATAGAATAATCCGAAAATCATCATTGACTCACCAACCAAGTCAAAATATTATTTTAGAAATCATTTAAACTCCGGGCCTAGCCCAAAACATCATCTGCACATTCCTCGTAAAACGTGCCCGAAAGACTGATTAAAATAATCATAAAATCCCAATAAATCATTAATTTCACAATTTCACAAATGACTCCAAATCGGAGTCAAAATCACTATTCACTTGGGTTCTCATGCCCAAAATAACATTATCACGCAAATCCATGCGTTGCAACCTCCGTTGCCATTTTCACGTAAATCCACAAAGTCAATCACTGACTCATAACCCGAGTCCAAATATCATTTCCAATCCATGACTCAATAATCCGAGTCCAGCCATTATTTTCAATCAGTTTCAATCCCGGACTCATAAACCAAGTCCAAACATCATTTTTACCATATTTCGTAATTTCTCGAAAATCGCTCAAAATAATCATATAATAATCACAAAACCGAGAAATTACCGGATTGAAACACAAATCATGCCCAAGCATATAAAATCATATAATAAGGCATTTAAATCATATATGCATGCATCACGGTTAGAAAACAAAGTCCACTCACACACACCGTCCAAAACGGTCCGTTTCCGAGCTGCACGTTTTTCCGTAAAATCTGGAAATCACAACTCCTGTCCAAAACCATTATAGAGGGTTACTAACATCTCAAAATACATCATATAATTTTCCCCAATTTTTCCGGGATTTAAATACGTATTTTTAACGTAATACAAAACTTCGGATACGCGGAACATTAACGAAACAATATCCGATTTCATCGAAATCAACGTCAAAATGTTCGTTACACTGAGAGGATCAAAAGTCATGTTGACCTCACCTTGAGACTAGGCCGGACGCGCCCCCACGCGCCACCGTGAGTGGCTGCGCGTGAAACCCACGCGCCAGCTACAGTGCTGTCTCCCTCACCCGTTTGTCTGGTAAACGGGTCGTTTAACCCGCGAGCAGACCCGGTTCAAATCCTACCAATTCGACGTTAAATCCTTCAATTGAACATTCACACAGCTTAGTTACAAGTCTAATTAGAGGTCTGTGGTCTTAATTACAAACGACATTACCTATAACCCCACGATCACAGTTGATCATTCGAAGGAGCTCCGGCCATTGTTCATCCTTCGAAAATCATCAAACCTTCACGATTTCGTTCAATTGATCCACCAGTAAGCTTCAATGGACTAAGAGAAACATTTCCCCTCCATCAATTGCGTCGTATGATCACTCAATGATCACGACTCAAGCTCGAAATTTCTGAAAGCTTCCTTCCTCAGTTCCACCTCAAATCGACCTCAATTCGACTTAGTTCCTTCTTCAACATTGATCGTAGCAATCCCAGAAGACTAAAACTGAACCCAATTTCGATCAACAAGGCTCAATTCGTCCAATTCGATTTTCCTCCCAAATTTTCTAAAACCCGAATTCTCAGTCCTCAGTTCTCAGTTAATCTCTCGTGTTTCCCAGTTCGAATCACTCTCAATTAACTCACAATTTGCACTCTCAAGCTCAGCTGATGGAGAGGAATGAAGGAAGGAAGAAAATTGGATAATGGTTGTACACGGTTTGGAGAAACTGAAGAGAAATAATGGAGGAAATAAAAGATTAATCAAGTAATTAAAATAATAACAAAACATCATCATTTGGTCTCCCCCAAAATCATGGATCCATGTTTTGTGCCTGATTTTAAGGGATGAGTGACACTTGTCACTCATCCAAGTGTGTCCAGTCACCGGGTACTGTTCTTATTAAAATATTACTTTATTCCCGGTTTGTTCGGTTAATCGAGCCTGATTCCGTGACCATAACTTCGTCGTCGAATCTCCGATTTTGGCATGCCGCCTGTCGTTGGAATCGTATCGACGAGACCTATGTAACGGTCCTTGGCTCTCGTCCATCGGACCTCCTGATCAAAAAGTCAACATTTGGCCCCTACTATGCCAAATTACCAATATACCCCTCATCTTCCGATCATCATAACTTTCACTACGAATGTCGGAATCGAACGTGCCACCTGTCTATGAACTCGTGACGTCCCGAACTACGTCATAGTCATCGGTCAAAGTCCGTTTGACCGCCCGAACTAAAAGTCAACATTTTGCCCACGCTAGGGGCAAAACGGTCATTTTGCACGTTTCGTCCGATTTCACTCAACTAATCCCCGATTAGTCATTCTAAATCATGATTAATTAATATTCAATCCCGATATTCGGGACGGGTCATTACAGATTACCTCATTTCCAAGTAGGCCCCAATGTTTATGGTAGAAGCTCGCATTAAAGCCATCAGGACCCGGGGATTTTGTAGGATGAATCTGCATAAGTGCTCTCCGAACCTCCTCGTGTGTGACTGGCCGAATCAAGGCCACATTTTCTGAGGTAGAAACCCTCATTTCAATGCATTTTGTGACTTTCTGGAATTGGGAAGGCAGTGAGGTTGTGAAAAGGTCCTGAAATAAACCATTAGCAATCACTCCTAAATCCTCCTCACTGTCTATCCAAATTCCCTCACTATTGTAGAGACCCCAGATACGATTAAACCGTTGTCGTTTCATAGTTTTAGCATAGAAAAATCTAGTATTTTTATCCCCCTCATTCAACCAGTGCACCCGAGGCTGCAGCTTCCAATAAATTTCCTCATCCATCACGGCTTTCTTGAGTTCTTCCTCGAGACACTTCACCTGTGGACCATCAAAACACAAAGCTTGGTAACATCCATTGAGCTGGTCCTTTAAATTTTTTATTAGCTTCTAGAAGTTGTAACCTTCCTTTCTTTTCCAATGCACCAAACCTCTACGGACCCATTTCAGTTTCTCAAAAACCTTTTGACTTGGAGAGCCATTCCTATCCACCCGCCACTCCTTTTGAACAACATCCTCACACGCCTCTATCTTGTTCCACCACGGATCATAAATAAACCGACCACATTTCCTTTGAACACCAAGCATCGTGTCAAGATCAAGCATGGAATGATCAGACCCTGAAAGCAAAATGTGAGTAACCTATGCTTGGGGGTAGGATGACATCCATGACTCAGATACCAAGCCACGATCCAGTCTCTCTTGTACAAATCCAGTATCCCGTTTGTTCCTCCAGGTGAATGGGTGCCCTGTAAGTCCCAAGTCCAGGAGCCTCCCATCCGCCACAAAATTTTGAAAGGCCCTCATACTTGCCACTGAACGAGGGTTGCCTCCCTCTTTCTCCCATGCATCAAGAATATCATTGAAGTCCCCCAACAGTAGACAGGCATCAGACTCCCTTTCTAGCATTGCCTGAGAGTGTCTCATTGCCTCAATCTGATACTATCATTTGTACTAGCTTAAATCGAAAATAATCTCCACTTAATGCCCATTTCATCATCATTAACAAGGACCTCAATCAAGAAATCAACATATTTAATCAACCCAACCTGCCCTGCAGTTTTCCAGAACACACACATACCCCCACTAAGCCCCCGAGGTTCCACAGCATGCATAAAATCCATCCCTAAACGCCTTTTCAAGTATTGAAATTGGGAACTTTTATTTTTGGTTTTCAGGAGAACAATAATACCCGGTTGAAGCAATCTATTCTACTCACACAGGTTATGAACAGTTAAAGCACCACAAATGCCCTGACAATTCCAACAAAGTATCCTCATTGCAACTATAACACGTAGGGAGAGTGTCCAAAGCTCCCCACCACTCAAGAGAGAATCCTATCTCATAAAAACCAGCCCCACAAATCAGACAATCTAGAATCTCCAACTAGTGTGCAATACCCAACCACTTACAACTCAATTAAAAAAAATTAATCAGAAACATCCCCAAGAAAATAATCTCACGCTCTTCTTTTCATTCCACTTCCCCCAAATCCAGGGTTTTTCCTTCTAAACTAAAAACAGAGAAGCCCTTATAATAAGGGCGTCTTAAGTACTCGGGTTAGTAGGGGTGACAACGCTCAAACTACGCATCAAATTAAACACGTAATTTGAGTGTTATGCAATTTAAATCCTTTTTGTGTAGATGTAGTATTGGTAAATGGGGATCGTTCTTAACCGGGAAAATTATGAAACATTAATAATATGTTAGTGAGAAGAATAATGAATAAAGTAAAGAATAAAATAATCAAAGAATTAAATAATCAAAGAATTAATTAATCAAAGAATTAATTAATTAAAGAATAAAGGGATAAAAGAATAAAGAATAAAGAATAAAGAATAAAATAAAAGAATAAAAGAATAAAGAATTAAAAAGGGGGGTTTTGAAAAGATTTGTAATCTAAACTAAAGAAAACACTAACTAAGAATTAAAATGCAAATGCTCATGCTAATTAGAACTTACAAACCATAGAGTAGTTTCATAGATAAAACCCACACTTTTACGTAAGTAATTTCGAATTAACAATCACATTAATTAAACTACTCCTAAAAATAGACTTCCTTCAAGTACAAATTTTGCCAACACTCTAACATTTTGTTCATAATAAACCAATCACGAAATCCTATCTTCATCATCTCAAATACTTACATATATATTTCAATATTATAAATGCATCAACCATTAATGTGCGTCAAACATCAATATGCTTCAAACATTTACAACATGATTCACCTTAAGTTTATAATTAAATGCGCCGACAGCGATCAACATTTAATCTCTTCAATTCTAGTCTAAATGCCCCGAACAGCGGATCAACATTTAGCTTCGAATTGAAGTTTAAGCACTAAAACATATGAAGTAAAAGAAATTCAAAAAGTAAAACACATGGAGATTGGATTTTTACTTACAAATGTTAGAAAGAAAATACCAACACATATATTGAATTATAAGTAAAACCAAAACAATAACAAGAATTTAAGTAAAGGGAATAAAGTTACACTTTCGGAACCCAAGAACAGCTTGTGATTCCGAAAGTGGATGGAAATAATGGAATGTTATTCATAAGGAACACCGAACAGCGGCTAGAACCTTATGAAGATGGAGGATAAAACATAAGAATGCGGACTTAAATTCTAGAATTATTTCAGAAATACTTGCCCTAGGTATTTCTTAAGGAAAACATAAAAATGTGTTTAAGAGATCTCAAAAAAAGATCACAAGAACAAAGTAAAGAATAAATGAAACTAAGAAATAACATAAATTAAGAACAAGAATTAAAAGAAAGCTAATTAAAGAATAAAATCTACAAGAAGTTAAAATAATCCCCAAAAAAATAAATAACAAAATAAAGAAGATGAACTAAAAAATGAGAAGAACTAGAGAGAAAATATAAGAATCTAAACTAAAAGGAGAAACAAAATGGGGAAAATGGGGACTAATGGGGACACCCCAAATACATGAAATGACCTCCCTATTTATAGAGGGAGTGCCACAATTGTTTAAATAAAAGTACAAAATTAAAATATAAAAATTACAATAAAATAATACATGAAGAAGTGATGGAAATGATGAGATTGGGTGAATTTTGGAGAAAAAATGCTGATTTTGGGGAAAGATGCTGATTTTTTGCTTGGGCTTCTAGATTTCAGCAGCTTCCCACCGAAATTCCAAGAAAATTTTGATGGCCTCCCTTCTTTTAGTCATATATTTTTCATTAAAACTCTGATTGGGATGATTCTTTCGCCGAAATGCTCTGAATTTCATGCTTTATTTATTTCTGCAAAAATCCCACAAAATATATTATTTTCTCCAATTGTTTATTAATTTAATAATAAAAGTCAAGTATAAAGGGTATAAAATAGTATAAAATAATATTTAATTGAAGACCTATCAAGGGGACACCACCCCAATATAACGGTAGCAAATCACAAATCAATCGTCAGTTTGCCTCGTCTCAAAAATTTTAAGTAAAACTTCTCTTCCAGGTGAACACACGGGTCGCAAGCCTGTGTTCGCAGAGTCAGATTACAAAGCAACCCAACCCCAAAATCATGGTACCAGTTCCAAGTCTTAGACTATGCATAAAATAAACGAATCGGTACTTTTAGCTCACTGATGATTTCCAATTCAGAGATTTTCCAACCACCAAAACCATTAACTGGCTTTGATTTCAACATAAATCAATCAACTAAATCAATAAAGAAGAGAGTGAGTCGGGGGTGGAGTGAGGAATTTGACTAACCTCGAAGAACCCAGGTGAGGGAATCAGGACACCCGACGGCCCAAGTGGTTCCCATAGCTTCTGTCCAATCTGATTCCAAACATGAAGAGCAGGCGAGAAAAAGTCTCACGGAGCTCCGATGAAACTCGAAACTGATTAGCGACCGTGGTAGAAGAGGCGGGTTCCTTGGATCTGCAGAGAGAGCTCAAATGCGCACGCTCGTATGGAACAAACTAGATCGGACATCCAGTTTCAACTCCCTCACTCACTACCCAGTGAGGATCCCAGCAGGAATTTTCAGATGAATTCACAAGGAGGAAGGCTCAGGTGGAGGAGGGTTAGTTCTCACTGAGGAGAAAGGCACTCTCACGGAGGAGAGGGGAGCTCTCATTCCAATATGATTGATGTACATAGCTTATTCTTTTTCAAGGAAGACATGGAAAACCCGCAAAAGTAGAAACGATGACGTTTTATCAACTAATTGAGAGTACATTAACAGAGACCTTAATTTTGAGAGTACATTAACAGAGACCTTAATTGTGAGAGGGGAGCTCTCATTCCAATCCAATGACGTTTTATCAACTAATTGAGAGTACATTAACAGAGACCTTAATTTTGCCATTGCTGCTTCATACAGACATGATTAATAGAATTTTCCCCAAGTACGTATAATTTAGGTCAATCTCATTTCATACATATCTCTACTCCACAATTCATTTTTCTAAAACTTAAAAATTAAAATAGGTTAAGTCAATATTCAGTTTCGTGTGGACTTTGTATTCAATTATTTCACTTGAGAAAAATTGTGATTGGTTTTATTTGAGTAAACATGTAGTTAAAAAAATAATAATAAATCTATTATTTGTGATTTTTAATGGGTGATTTTATCTTTATATTTTAATTTTTGAATCATAACGTATAGTGTAGCTGTCAAACTGACATTTCTAGGGGACAAATTTCCTAGTGTCTAATTGTCTGAAATTTGATATTTACTGGGAGCATTTTGTGACCAGAAACTAGCCGCACTTCAAGCGGGGATTAAACCCATTATTTAGGAATTTAAGGCCTCGTTTGGTATGCCGTATTGTATTGACTATTTCAATCGGATAGACTAATTTGTCCACCGGATAGACTGATTATTTAGTCGGGCGTTTGGTACTTTTCCGGATTAGAATGCCGACTATATTATACTGACCGGATTATATTATAGTAATTGACGAAATACTTATATCTTAAATATTAATTATGTATGTCATTATTATTTTTATTATTTATTTTAATAATAATTATTATTACTATTTATTACATTTTTATTAATGAATTATTTTTAATTTTATCATTATTATTTATTAAAATATCATTAATTATTAATTATTAATTTATTATTATTAGTATTTATTACTTTTTATTATTAATATATACTAAATTAATATTTTATTTTTATTATATTACTATTTATTATTATTATTATTATTATTATTATTATTATTATTATTATTATTATATTTTACAAGATTACTAGTTATCCGACTATTTAATACGGACAATTTCGAGCTTATTATTTTAGCGTGTCTGGACCGTATAAAAATATTCAACCGTATTAACTTATACGGTGACTAATTAATACGACTGGTACCAAACACAGGTTTCAGATTATTTAGCTTATACGGAAGGTGATTTTATTTTTCGTATATTAATCTTTGAGGAGTAAGATTTATGTCCTTCCGACTTAGATGTAACTTCTTTTTTTCTTTCCTTAATTACTGACATATAGTTAAGTTTGGTAAAAATTGGTTATTTCTTGGTGCATAACTAGTCAGAGTTCGATACCCATTCAGAATACTTTGTGGTCAATGACAATCACACTCTAAATAAGAATTATGTTCACTATTTGAATATGAAGAAACTTCGTGATATTTACCAAATAAATTGGTCATTTTAAAGGAGAAATTGGCAAGAATAAAATCTTACGGAAGAAAATAATAGTAGAATAAATTCAGATGAAAGAAAAATCTGTAAATAGTCTTATTGGTAAATGTTCATTCAAGTAAAAGCGTAATTCGTAAAAGGCTCCTTGGCCGATGGGCCCAAATCACCTGCACCTTTCGTAATAAGCAAAGTTAGTGTCCAACTCATCGAGAAAAGCCGTCTGGACCCATGAGGGCCCTGTCTAGGCCTAACTCCAATTGACAAGAAAGAATAATACATATTAAAGGAACAGAGTTAAAGAGAAAAAGCTTAAGGACTAAGACTCAGATCTGCTAAAGCCCATGGCAACCAAATCGGCGGTTGTAAGCGGCTCCTCCGACACCCCATTCAAACCCCCAATCTCTTCTTTTTCGATACCCGTCAAACCCGAGACTCCGGCCACCGCCACTCCACGTCTTTCTCAACCGAATGCCAGCTCCGACGCTGACATCATCCACATCCCCAGCTATTCCAGCTGGTTCTCGCCCGACCATATCGACCATTGCGAGGTCCGATTCCTCCCGGAGTTCTTCGATTCTCGCTCGCCTTCCAAAAACCCTACCCTTTACAAGTACTACCGCAACACCATCGTCAAGCACTCCAGGGCCGTTAATCCTTCTCGGAAGCTCACCTTCACCGAGGCCCGCAAGGCTATCGTCGGTGACGTCGGCTCCGTTCGTAGGGTTTTCGATTTCCTCGAGACCTGGGGCTTGATCAATTACACTCCTTCCGCCGCCAATAAGCCCCTCAGATGGGAGGACAAGGACAGTAGCAAGGCCGCGGCCGCTGCCGCGGCCTCTGAATCCCCCGCTAGCGGTTCCAAGGAATCTTCGTCAGCTCCCAACAAAGAGAACCCCAAGAAGAAGACTTGCAATGGCTGCAAGTCTCTTTGTAGCATTGCTTGCTTTGTTTCCGAAAAGGTGCGTCCTTCCATTGTTATGCTTCCAATAAATTGGACATTTGGGAATTCAATTCGATTCATTTTCACTATATTTCAAGTGTATAAATCACATTTGAACTGATTCAAATTGATTAATTTTGATATCTTTTCAAAAAAGACTGACTTGCAATGGATTAATGTCATATTGCCCCTGTGGTTGGTGCAATATGGCACTGATTTTTTTCATTGAAAATTTTGAACTGTTTTGTATAGAACTATAGATTAATTTTGCTTTTACTTATAAAGAGACTGGCTTGCAATCGATTAATGCCATATCCTATTATGATTCCTGCAATATGTCACTGATGTTTTCGATTTATTGATGGGAACAGTATGATATGATTCTGTGCGCAAGGTGCTATGTTCGTGGGAACTATCAGATCGGTGTGAGTTCTTCGGATTTCAGGCGGGTTGAGATCAATGAAGAGAATGGGAATGGTTGGGCTGATAAGGACACTCTACATCTTTTAGAAGGGCTTATGCATTATGGTGATGATTGGAGGAAGGTTGCACAACATGTTGGTAAGAGCGAGAAGGAATGTATCTCTCATTTCCTCAAGATTCCTTTTGGTGAGGAGTTTACTGGGGATTTGGATTCGAATCCATTGAAGGAACATGCAGGTGATGTTGAGTTTGGATTGGAGGGTAATGGTGATGGTACAACACCATCCCCAAGTAAAAGAATGCGCCTTACACCGCTTGCAGATGCCAGCAACCCGATTATGGCTCAGGCAGCCTTTCTGTCCGCTTTGGCGGGTGTAAAAGTTGCAGAAGCTGCTGCTTCTGCTGCTGTAACTACGCTGTGTGAGGCAGATTATGAGACAAGTAGAATGAGCGTTGGATCTCGGCCTTGGCATGCAATTAATGCTCAATCTGGTGCTGCATTGAGTGAAGAAACCAACACAAATGCGGATGCATTTGGGGCAGCTTTTGTTGATGCAAATTCACAGCTTGAGAAGGAAGGGCTGGATGTGGGAAGAGCCCTTTCAACAATTACAGAGGTACAAATGAAGGAGATTCAGCAAAAGATTGCTCGTTTCGAGGCGTTGGATTTGCAGATGGAGAAAGAAAGGGAGAAAGTGGAGCAAATGAAAAGCATGCTCTTTGTTGATCAGATGACTCTTTTGTTTCATAAAAATTCTGTACCCAAAACTGCAGGGATGGAGGAGAGACAAATGTAAAATCTATTCTCCATAATTTATATGCGTACGTTTTTCTTTATGAATTCAGAAGAAGTTGGTGATTTGCTGGCACATTTCACTACAAATAACTGAAAAGTTTTAAAATTTACAAATATGACACTGCTGAGCTTAAAATTTGATTTATAACAAGAATTATTGTCAATCAACAAGTTTTGTTCCTCACATACGTTACAGTAGGCATTTTGATGGCAGAGGTTGCACATTTACAAGAAATATCTATGTACATATACTTTTGATATTGTAGCCATTTCACAACATTGCTATCAGCTAAAAAGTCTTTTACAAACTACTCGGATTTGAAATCCATTGACAAAAAGATCGAATTTTCTCGTGCAGCTTACTTGCATGTACCAATGCTGTTAATCTAACCCACTGATCCTTCAAGCTTCAAGCCAATCAACTGGTTCACCTCTGACCCAAACTCGTCAGGGAGCTCGTTGAATACATCCTGGCAAAACCCAGATATCATAGCGGCCATGGCTTTCTCATAGTCGATTCCCCTTTGCTGAAAGTAAAATAGCTGGTCTTCACCAATTTTGGAGGTACTGGCTTCGTGTTCAATGCGAGCTGTGGGATTCTTTACCTGTTAAACATGCATATGAGAAGAATCATTGAGAGAAAAAGAATATTCAAGTAACGGTTGAAAATCAACAAGATGCTAGGAAGGACTTTCGCAACTGAAGTGAATCAATGCAAAACTTAGCCAATTGGAAACCAATGTTTCTAATCCCTCAATCAACTGAACAGGAACAACTATACCGGTTGACGCCATTAACATCTAATCTGTATATACTTCAAGCAACAGAGGAATTAAGGCTATATATGCTTATATAGCAACAGTTTGAATGCCATTATCAGTCAATAACTTAAGAGTCACCAAACCTACCAAGAAAAGATTAGATCACCAGATCCGGGAAGTCCTGAATCTACAGTGCAATAATATCGTGCATATCAGTGTGTAATCTTATCAATTAGCACTATTGACTAATCTTGGTAACCATCTCAATAGCATCTTGGACAACCAAGTAACCCACAAATGGAACACCAGATTCACAATCCTGCCTCTCAAGGCTACTGCTTTCTTCAAAATCATATAACTTTCATAATTTAATCCCCCAATTGTTAACAACTGTAGTGAATTGTTTTAGGACTCCTATGAGGCGTCATATGAATTATTCACGCAAAATACATTTATTACAAGATGGGAGGACCAGGGCTGAGCAGAAGGGGAGAGTAACACAAAGTAGAACACACATGACCTTAATAAATAAAGCAAGGATGCCACACATATAAAGATAAATCTAAATAACCATAATGCTACTAAAAAGTGGAACATAAATGATCTTAATGCCAAAAACAAAAGAGACATATCGCAGGAAAGTACCTGGATATATGGGTAGGTGTTGGCAGCTGCACTGTCCCCAATAAGCATTGAATCACACTGTGAGGAGTTTCGAGCATTCTCAGCCTTTGATTGGACCTGCACAAGGCCCCGGTAACAGTTCCTTGAATTCCCAGCTGATATGCCCTTTGAAATAATTCTACTTCTTGTATTTTTTCCCTTGTGTATCATCTTTGTACCTGTGTCTGCCTGCTGATAATTATTAGTCAAAGCTACTGAGTAGAACTCACCGACAGTATCATCACCTTCCAAAATGACACTCGGATACTTCCAAGTAATGGCAGACCCCGTCTCCACCTGGGTCCAAGATATCTTTGATCGATCTCCAGCACAAAGCCCTCGCTTGGTAACAAAGTTATAAATCCCTCCTTTACCTTCCTCGTCCCCGGCATACCAATTCTGCACTGTGGAGTACTTAATCTCCGCACTCTCACCACAATGAAGCTCTACCACTGCAGCATGAAGCTGGTTTGTGTCATAAGAAGGTGCAGTACACCCCTCCAAATACTCCACAAAACTCCTATCATCAGCCACAATCAAAGTCCTCTCAAACTGCCCCGTCTCCAACGCATTTATCCGAAAATAAGTTGAAATTTGCATCGGGCACTTAGTGTCCTTTGGTATATAACAGAATGATCCATCACTAAACACTGCAGAGTTCAAAGCAGCATAGTAATTATCCCCAGTAGGCACTACTCGACCCAAATACTTCCTCACTAAATCCGGGTGCTCCCGAATAGCCTCTGAGATCGAACAAAAGATAACTCCACGTTCCTCCAATGCCTTCCTATGAGTCGTGGCAATAGACACACTATCAAGAACTGCGTCAACGGCAACATTTGCCAATCGATTCTGCTCATTCAGTGGCACTCCTAATCTATCAAAGTACTTAAGAAGTTCTGGGTCTGCCTCATCAAGGCTATTCAAAGCCGGTTTCTTTTTGGGTGCAGAATAATAACACATATCTTGAAGATTAATTGGAGGGTATCTGTTATCAGACCAATTGGGCTCTTTCATAGTCAAAAATTTCTCAAAAGCATTCAATCTAAACTCAAGCATCCAATCGGGCTCGTCTTTCAGCGAAGAGATTAAACGAATCGTCTCCCTAGAAAGCCCTTTTGGAATCGAAAATGAATCTATGTCTATATTAAACCCAAATTTCTCTTTATATTGACGGTTACGAAGAAATTCCTCGATTTCGAGCTTACCTTGTGAGATACTCGATTCTGGGTCGATGGTTTTCGGGTCGTAGGCAACATCTGCTCGGACCTTGAAGACCCTTTTCTGGACAGAATAAGTTTTCTGACCCGGAAGCTTAAAAAAATCGATTTTTGCAGGAAATCCTTTCTGGAACTTCGGTTGTTCTGAGGGAGCTTGGGGCGAGAAGCTTGAGATACCGTTAGCTAACAGAGAAGTCATGGTTGTGGCTCAACCTTTCAGAGAAAGTTGGAGAAGACGCGAGGCAAAGACAATAACGAGATGAACGATGTGAAAAAGGTTTTATTGCAATTATTCGTGGCCATACATTTTATAGGTTGTCGTGTGCAACCCACGTACCTCTCTGGGCCTCGTAGATTGCCCATAAAGATTGAGATGGGCCGGTCAACGGCCTATTCTCCAAACCCAAAACAGAGACCAATTCTGAGCCAACAAATAAAGAAGCCCAAGAGAGAGGGAAAAAGGAAATAAGAAAAAATAAAAGAAATAAAATAACCGAACGAATAGGAGTATGATTTTCCCACCATTGCCACGGATTTTGGATTTTCTTTGATTGATTCAGCTCCTGGTTTCCTCGCCAGCCACATGTAAGTGCTTCAACCTGTTTCAATATTTTGATGATAGAAATTTTGTTGGCGTTGCATTGTTGGTTCGTTTGATTTCATCAAATGCGTCAGTGAAAATATTACTAAATTGGATCGGTGGTAGCTTTAGGGTTTTGATCTGAGGAACCAGAGAGACACTTTTGTTTATTCATATTCGTCAATTCATGACTGGGCTGAAATTTCATGCTTGTTGGCTTGTTGGCTTGTTGGCTTGATGACTTGAGTGAGAGTGCAAAATAAGGGCTGAAACAGTTTTCTATTTATTATATTTCCTTAAAGATTTAATATTTTTTGTGCTTCTGTGATTATCTTATGCATTTACGTTGTTAAATGCTTCATTGTTCAATTTTTTTTTTGTCTATTCTTGGGTTTATTTGTATCCGTACACTCGTTTATTTCACTTTCAGCTAGAATGTTGTCTTATTTCTTCCGTTTCAATCAATTTAGCATCCAAATTTGTTTGATGTAAACTTGGTAAACTATCTCTATAAATTTTTCTTATTATTTGTTTGCTGGTTGTACTACTCGACTCTTAATTTTCTTATTCTATACTATCTTATGGTTTCTGAAACATGGGATATTGCAAACAACATTAGTATGTAAAAATTTGTGACTGAAAATCTATGAGCATAAAATGAGAAACAAGCTTGTAAAGGTTGGCATGATGAAAACATTAAGAGATAAGGAGATTCAAATATCTAATTTATTTATTTCATTGTATTGCATAAAATCCAACCATGATAGTATCATTAAATTCAACTTTTTTTTATTCTGAGTAGTTTTCTAATTTAATGTGTTTAGTCCCATTTGTTCTTTATTTATTTTTTTGCAAATAATGTATGTGTTTAATCCGTAAGTGCCATCGATGGTCCTTGTAGAATCTTTTCTGCTCATGGGGAAATAATTATTGATAATTTGGTGGCATGGGGAAAGTGTTGGTTACTAGGTGCTCTGTGCAGTAGGGTTCAGGGGAATCACTATATCATCTATTGTTAAAATTTTCATTTGGCCTAGCAGATATGGGGTCTCATGTTGTCATTATTTGGTATTTCAATTGTATTATGTCAGGATACCAGCTTTCTTTTAGAATGGTAGCATAGCTTTGTGGGAAAATCTGATTGTTCTGGACTATGTGTTATGTGGTGCTTAGGATTACAAGAGCTTTTGATGCTTTAGAACATTGAATGGTGGAATTAAAGGGTCAATTTTGAGATGGCTTGTGAATTGCCAAATTATTTACCATATATAGCTGATTCCTTTCTGTTTTCAAGCTATTAAATGCAACTTGTGTACTCGGCTAGTGCTTTCTTACAAACGTACTTACACAAAACTTTATCAAACTGTGGTTCCTATTTTAGTTTCTTTCAACTCTCTTGATGCTTCAGAGGCTTTAGGGAATTCGGCTGTGAAAACTTTACCTTGCATTTTATTGTTGGAAGATTGAATTTTCCAAACTTCTCTCGCTGTCTCTCTCATTCTTATCTCTCTGTCAGTCTTTTGTTCTAATGTTTTGGTCAGAACACTAAACTTTTCAATAGCTCCTCAAAATTAAAACTGAACAATGAGTTTGAAGGTGAAGCCAATATGGTTATATACATGGAAGTACCTTTTAGTTTGATGCTTACATTAATGAAATAAGGGGAGCTGTCAATGCTTGTGTGGTGAATCTAGTCCAGGGCGGCCAGAAGGAAAATTAGACACTAATATGATCATTGAACCTGCGTCAGTGAATTGCAGGAGTGGGAGGCTAGGAAATAACTATGCTTGGTAATTCTTAAGGTTAACATGACAGCAAGTGGGGGTGCCGGGGCAGGCTGTTCTGGACTGTGCCTTTAGCAGGAGCTTCTGAGATTTTAGAAGACTGGACTATGATAAGTTCAGAATGCCCGTAATGTTGACTACATTACAGGCCTGACTCCACGTTTTTCCCAAGCTCCCGGCCCAAATTTATAAAATCTTTTTTTTTTGTCTCTTTTAGGTACAATTGTTAATAGTAGCTCTTCAATGGGCTATTCTAGTGTGGATTTTTCCCATTGTGATTAGGGTTCGCTATATTTAAGTACGAAGCTTTCATCTCTCCGTGCCGCTGCTCTCTCCCTCTCTCGCTTCGCCCCCTTAAGTAATCTTGATTGTGGCGCAAGCTTGAAAGAGACCAGATCTACTGCTGAATCCTTCATCCTGGTCATAAATCTTGGTGAGAATGTTTAGACCTTGGCTGGGACTATCCATAGAGTTTTTTTTTTTTTTAAACAAAGAATTCAACATTTTATTTGTACAGAAATCAGTGTAGATCTATGGATCCGGAGAGATCTATCAGAGTTCCTTTTTGCCTTCGTAGTATTTGCTTCAGAGTTATTTTATACTGAATTTAATTGTTCATTTGCTTTGTTATTGCATTTATTATAAAATTTTGATAGATTTCTGAGCTGTTTGAGGTAAAACCGTGGAGATCTGAAGATCTGGAGAGATCTATCTGTTTTCTTTTTCATATTAGACTTTCTTAGCGTCTTTTGAGTATCATTTAAGATCTACATGAATTAATTTTAGTCGTTGAACCCTTCCACAATGGTTACAGGCATAGGAATCAAACTCAAGTAGCCTGATTCCTACACGTAGAAACCAAACTCACCTGAACCACCATGGAAGGCTTAACGATCAAAACTAAATCATTTAGATCTTAAATCACACTCAAAAGATGCTAAGTAAGTTTAATTTGAAAAAGTCAACAGATAGATTTCTCTAGATGTTCAATTGCCCAATGATTTACCTCAACCGGCTCAAAAATCAATCAAAATCTTGGACTGATCTTCAGCCTACTTGAGTTTGATTCCTATACTACTGTTTTTTGGAGCAATTGAGTTCAATAGATATGAGACCTATGCCATTTTACTGAGATTATGTATAATTTTATTTATGTACCACTAGATGGTAATCCTATATTTATGAATATTATACCATGGAATTTGTTTCAAGGAGATGTTTAATACGAGTCAAATATAAAAAATCTAATCAAATTTTTAGACATCTTTACTTCCGTACTCAAATGATAAGTTCTCACTTTTATTTTGGCCTTTACATCTCGTTGATTTCATTTGGCTTTTTAAATTTCTCTCTGTCTTAACTGTTGGGATCCACCTGTTATTTAGTCTAAGAACCACTCCCATTAGACTCAATTTTCTCGGCCGACTGAGGCAGGTCTTATATGTATGTTATTGAGTTTGATCGGCTGACTGAGGCAGGTCTTATATGTTTATTATTGAATTTGAACTTTTGATAGATTTATTAGTTGATTGAGGTAAAAGAGTATTATATTCTTTTAGTTTGAAATGGAAAGAATAGGTTTCAGGAACTTATGGTTATCTTTGACACTCATTTTAGTTGTTTCTTTCCTTTTGTAGCGATATCATATTAGAAGTTTTTTAAATAGTCGTGTACTATATCATATCATACTATTTTCAGTTGTCATTTTCAATACAGATAAGAAAGATTGCGAGATTACTTTTTCCTTGCAGGGTAGAATTTTAAGCTTTGTATGCAGCATGAATGAACAGAGTCAAAGAACGAGCTCTTTATCTTCTCTAGACCCTCCTAAGCGAAAACGTGGGCGCCCACGCAAAGATGAGAATTTGGTTCAAGCAGAGAGTGCGACTCCAATGCCGCTTGCATCTGACAGTTTGAAGAAAAGCAAGCAGAGTGTGGGTACAAGTGATGACAGTGAGAGTGAAATGGTAGGTCAGGTTGTCACTGGTGTGATTGAAGGTTCATTTGATGCGGGCTATCTTCTCAATGTTAGGGTGAGAGACACTGACACTCAGCTGAGGGGTGTTGTATTTCTACAGGAGAGAATCACTCCAATTACTCCAGCAAATGACATTGCTCCTCATATTAAGATGTGCAAAAGAAGAGACATTCCCATACCTCCTGTCAACCTGAAACCTGAACTTAATGGTTCTCCTCGCCCGTCAGAACAAAGTGCTAGGCAACCTGTTGAGGTGAAAATCCAAACACCTCCTGTTCCAGATCAAACTCAATCCTCCATTCATCAGTTTCCCATGGAGTCAATTGAGAAGAAATCTTTCTCTATTCTGGTTAATAATTTGTGTGCAGGCTCTTCCTTGGGAGGAAAAGTCATGCCACAGCAGCAATTTGTGGAGCCTGGAACTGATAGCCAGTCTGCCCCTGCAATGGCACAGCCAGAGCTCAATAACGTTGTTGAGCAGGATAAAGTGTTGGTGCCAGTTGAAGCAGCCACAAAAATGGAAGGACCAAATGGTGTAGAGGCTATTAAAGCAACAAAATCAGAAACATCTGAACCAATCACTGACATACCAGCTGTTGAAACCGTAAGCAAGGGTCCTGAAATTCAATCTCAGGTTGGGGATTCTGAAAAAAGTGCCCTGGTTGATGATAAAGTGAAGAGCCGCGTCCTTGAACTCAACCAAACTCCTGCATTTGCTGATCCTGCACCAGATACTGTGATACCAGCGGTTGAGACTCTAGGCAAGGACGCTCAAATTCAGACTCAGGATGATTCTGAAAAGAGCACATTGGTTCATGAAGATGCAAAGAGCCTTAATCTTGAACTCAACCAAAATCCCGTATTTGCTGAACCAGTTGCTGTAATACCAGGCATCGAAACCGTATGCAAGGGCTCTCAAATTCACCCTCAGGAAGTAGGTCCTGAAAAGGCTGAATTGGTTCATGATGTGGCAAAGTGCCTGAATATTGAACTCAACCAAACTCCTGTATTTGCTGAACCTGGATGTGTGTCTTCTAATCTGGCGATTAAATCAGTAGACTGTTTAATGGAAGAACCGGCCTTTTCTGCACCAAAGCCCAGTGAGATATTTTTGGGGGAGATTGTTCCATCTGAATCCAAGCTTGCATCTGGAGGATCTATTCCTCCGGCAGTGGTTGAACCTCATATCTCTAGTCCTTCTGGTGCCATCAGCAATGTGGACTGTGACGTCGAAGATGTCATTCCACCTGCACAATCTTAGATCCATGCCTAAGCATCAAACGATCTGGTTGTGTCTAAGTTTGTGAAAGAAGATACGGAGCGATAGAACCACATCCAGGCTCAAAAAATAAGCATGTGAATTTAGTCGCTAATTGTTTCAATTCATAGGAATACTTGAAAGGCAGTTATAATTTCAGATTTGCTTTTCTATTGACAGTTGTGGATGTTTCAATATGGTTTATGCATTTCAGTCTGGTCGCAATTTATACCTTTTGGATGGTCTTGGTACTTGGTCTCTTTGGTGGTTTGTCTCTTTTCTGCCCTTGTGGGATTTCCTGCATATAATTAAGAAGTTTCTATGTTTTTGTTTCTCTTTACCAAATAATTTTTTTTTTTGCGGTGATTGTTTTGATTCTGTTTTGCTAAAGCTGAATGTTTCGATAGATTTTGACAGGGTTTAAAAATTATTTTAAATAAATTATTAATAACATGTCAAATGGGATTTTTTTTATTGAATTAGATTTTGTGGCCCAATGAGAAGTGCCTTTCACATGCATGAATCTGAGTTTATTGTTTCTGTAGAATTTCTGGAATGTCTCATTTACATTCATAGCCGAAGGGCTTATTTATACAAGTCTGTGAGAGAGATAACTCTGAACAGTTATCTCTTTTTATCCAGAAATAACTTCCTAAAACTGTCTAGGTAACTAACTATGGACATCTGTCCGAAACCTGTCCTAACTGTCTACATGTGTACAAAGTGTACAAGTGTACTGTCAGATAAGCCTAACTAGTGTATGCGGCTAGTGTATACATATATCATCTTACATCCCCCCGCAAACGAGGCACCCCTTGGGTGACGAGTTTGGATGCAAGAGAACAGTGTCTGTGAACAGAGAGGCCTTTGGTAAAAACATCTGCAAGCTATGCAGCAGAAGGGACAAATTGGACTTTGTGAGTGCCGGAGGCAACTCGTTCTCAGAGAAAATGGTAGTCCAGTGCGATGTGCTTGGTGCGAGCATGGAACACTGGATTGCTGGTCATGTATTTGGTGCTGAGGTTGTCACAGTAAAGAGTGATAGGCAGGGCTGGAGGAACACCTAGTTCGTTAAGTAGACTGAGTAGCCAGAGACTATCTGCACATGTATAGGCGAGAGCCCTGTATTCTGCCTCTGAACTGGAGCGAGAAACAGTCTTTTGTTTCTTCGCACACCTGGATATGAGGGTTGAGCCAAGAAAGATGCAGAAGCCTGTGATGGATCTTCTGGTGTCTTTGCAGCCAGCCCAATCTGCGTCTGAAAAGGCCTGTGTACGTAGGGGAAATAGGGATTTAGTGATGTTGATTCCATGACCAAGGGTGCCTTTGAGGTACCTAATAATTCGCTTCACTGCTGTGAGATGGACATCAGTGGGGGCACTGAGGAATTGTGCAACCTGTTGTACTGCATATGAGATGTCCGGGCGTGTGAGGGTTAGGTAGAGAAGTGCGCCCACTAGTTGTCTATAGGCAGATGCATCCGTGAGGGGTTCATCAGTAGTGGTAGAGAGGACCTGTTTAGCGGCTACTGGAGTTTGAGCTGGCTTACACTTTGTGAGGCCACTGCGTTGTAGGATGTCCAAAGTGTACTTAGTCTGAGTGAGGTGGAGGCCAGTGGCAGTGGATGTGGCTTCAACGCCCAAGAAGTAGTGAAGGGGGCCTAGGTCTTTGATGGCAAAGGCATGAGCCATGGCTGTCATGAAGGAGGAGATAGCTGGCTGCGAGTTCCCTGTTAAAACAATGTCATCGACATAAAGGAGAAGATACATGATGATAGAATCCTTACTGTAGACAAACATGGACGGATCTGCCTTACTTTGTAGGAAACCATAGGTGAGGAGGAATTGGCGAAACCGATCAAACCAGGCCCTTGGGGCTTGTTTGAGGCCATAAAGAGCCTTATGAAGTCTGCAAACATGATTAGGATGAGAGGGATCAGTGAATCCAGGAGGCTGGACCATGTACACTTCTTCATTGAGGGTACCATGGAGAAAAGCATTGGTGACATCTAATTGTCTGAGATGCCAGTTTTGTGAGACAGCAAGGGCTAGAACTACCCGGATGGTGGGGGGTTTTACCACAGGGCTGAAGGTTTCAGTATAGTCAAGGCCTTCTTGTTGGTGAAACCCTTTGGCGACTAATCTGGCTTTGTATCATTCGATGCTGCCATCAGCATGTCTCTTAATCCAAAACACCCACTTGCAACCAACAGGGTTTGCATGTGGTGGTAAAGGAACCAGGGACTAGGTCTGTTGTTTCATTAAGGCATCATATTCATTTTGCATGGCTGCTGTCCATGTGGAGTGTTTAGAGGCTTGTTTGTAGGTCGTGGGTTCAATTTGGGAGGTATCAGCTAGGAAGGCTTGGGGAAGGGGGTATTTGGTGGAAAATAGAAGATGTCTAGACTTGGAGATGTCTGCTTTGCTGCGGGTGACCATTGGATGGATGTTAGGAGGCCGAGAGGTGGTAGAGACTAGGTGTGCAAGGGATGGTTGAGCTGGGGACAGGTGGGCTGGTGTAGATGGTTCTGGTGGGGTAGTGGGAGATACAGACCTATCTGTGGAGGGGAGAGTTGGGGTACAGGTGGTGTTGGATTCTGCAGCATTTTCTGGTCGGGGGCTATGTGGGGAAGATGGAGGAGGGGGAAGAGGTGATGTTTGGGCTGGAATCTGAGAGGGAATAGGAGGAGTAATAGGAATAAAGGAGAAATCTGAGGAAGGGGGGTTTTTGGAAGGAGTGGTAGGAGTGGAAGGAAAGTGGTGTTCATTGAAGATGACATGCCTACTGATGTAGACACGACCAGTGGGCATGTGGAGACACCTGTAACCAGCATGGTGTTGGCTGTAGCCTAGGAAAATGCAGTGGAGAGAGCGGGGTTCTAATTTATGTTTGGTGTATGGGCCTAGGTAGGGATAACAGGATGAACCAAAGACACGAAGAAGGTGATAAGGAGGTTGACGGCCATGTAAAGTGTAGTAAGGGGTGGACCATTTTAGGACTGGTGTAGGTAGCAAATTTATGAGAAAGACAGCAGTGGAGACAGCCTCTGCCCAATAAGAATAGGGCAAACCAGCAGTGAGGAGTAAGGTCCTGCCCATTTCAGAGATGTGCCTGTGTTTGCGTTCTGCTAGGCCATTTTGTTGGGGTGTGTGTGGACAGGAGAACCTGTGAAGAATGCCGTGTTGGTGACAGAGGTCTCTAAAGGCATGATTGTCAAATTCCTTGCCACCATCACTCTGAAATTGCTTGATAGTGGTGGAGAATTGTGTTCTGACATAGTTTAGGAAATGGGAGAAGTGAGAAAAGACCTCAGATTTGAGGCGCATTGGAAAAATCCAGGTGTACCTGGTGTAGTCATCTGTAAAGAGAACATAGTATCGAAATCCATAAACAGAGGGGACAGGGGACATCCATACATCAGAGTGAATAAGATCAAACGATTTTACTGATTTGTGTACAATAGGAGTAAAGGACAAACGAGTCGATTTTCCTAGGGCACAACTATTACAAAAGCTGAATTTATTTAAGTTAGCAGCAGGATTGAGCAGATGTTGAGAAGCCAAGACTTGAAGGACTTGATGAGAGGGATGACCTAATCGACTGTGCCACAGAGATGGGGAACTGGTGGACAGCAGGGCTTGCAGTGGGAGTGATGCTTGTGGATGGATGGGGTACAAACCCTCTTTACATGGGCCATGAAACAGAACAGCTTGTGTGTGTAAGTCTTGAATGATAAAGTGAAATGGGAAGAATGTGATACTAACTTGCTGGTCCTGAGTAAATTGTGCCACAGATAAAAGGTTTTTACGAATGGCAGGGACATGGAGTACATCAGAGAGGTTAAACTCATAGTGTCCAGAAGAGAATTTTACATTACCAGTGTGATGGATTGGGAGAGTTTCTCCATTGCCAACCATGACATTATCATTGGAAGAGGGTGGGGTTGAGCGTGGAGGGGCGGGTAGGAGTGTCATGTGATGGGTGGCACCACTATCGGGGGTACCAATTTGGATCAGCAGCAGGGGCCAAATGAAGATCAGCAAAGGCTTGACTGAGGTCATGGTCATTGGATTGGGTGAGTTGCGGGCATTGGGCGGCAATGTGTCCATGTCGATTGTAAGACCAGCACTGTGGGCCAGGTGGACGGTTAGGAGGGTTGGGGCAGGGGCCAAGGATGCCTGCAGAAACTGTTGGGCTAGAGTAGCGGGGAGGACCCCTGCGAAAAGAGGCCCTTGAATTGCGGAAGGGTAGTTGGGGGAGAGGGTAGCGGGAGACATGTATCAGACTTAGAGCTCTGATACCATGTAGAATTTCTAGAATGTCTCATTTACATTCATAGCCGAAGGGCTTATTTATACAAGTCTGTGAGAGAGATAACTCTGAACAGTTATCTCTCTTTATCCAGAAATAACTTCCTAAAACTGTCTAGGTAACTAACTATGGACATCTGTCCGAAACCTGTCCTAACTGTCTACATGTGTACAAAGTGTACAAGTGTACTGTCAGATAAGTCTAACTAGTGTATGCGGCTAGTGTATACATATATCATCGTACAGTTTCTTATACCTTTTCATGATCAAAACTTGCAAACGGTAAGTTGGAAATCTTCCAACTCGCTTGATTTGAATTGGAAAAATAAAATTGACACCCATGTGACCATTTTTCTTCGAGAAGATGGTGCTTCATCGTATTGAAGTTTGTATATAAAAGCCAAAATATACAAAAGAATCACCCTATATACTTATATAGAGAACTGAAGCTCTCATAAATATTGAACAGGAAGACCTGAGAGATTACAGCCTCTAGATTCTTTTAACATTTACAGGAAGAACATCGAATCAATATAAAAGGAGAACGATAAAATAGTCACTTGGTCTTCAATCGGGAAGAATTCAATCGGGTTTCTTCAAGTTCAAGCAATTATCTGCTGCTTGGTTGAACAATTCACGAACCTCCTTCAGTTCTCTCTCTGACACCACAATGTGAATGAGTTTGTTAGTAATCACAGTAGCAAATACATTTGTATCTGCAGAATTGTAACAATAAAGAGCCATAAAGAATGGCTGGTGGCTACATTAAATTGATAAAAATAGCAAGATGGAAAGGAAAGACACCTGCAGCTTCCAGTTGCCTCTGAAGTTCTTGGCCAACAGCGTCGTTTTCAGCCTAAATAACCCCAAACAAAATTGAGAAAGAGGGAGAGTATGAAGTCCAGTCAAATGAAACAATGAAAATTAAGGTCTTGGATGGAGAAATGAGTGAACTCAATACCTGCAGTTCTGCGATCCTTTTCAGCTGCTCCCCTTCACCTCCCTCAACCATCGGAAGTGCTGCAACCAGTGCATCAAGCTGTGCAAGATTCAGATTTTATTGACACATCAGATAATATTGAGCACACACTGTAAAGGAAGGATTATGCTGTTAACCAACTGACCGGAAACAATGTTAAAAAATTGCATCATGCCAAACTCTGCGGAAAAATAAAATATGGAGTTTTGCAAACAACCACTACTTAGA
The DNA here is from genome assembly GCA_032719365.1 of Prinsepia uniflora. Classification (NCBI taxonomy): domain Eukaryota; kingdom Viridiplantae; phylum Streptophyta; class Magnoliopsida; order Rosales; family Rosaceae; genus Prinsepia; species Prinsepia uniflora. The sequence continues at coordinate 7,414,537 of CM064868.1, read as the reverse complement.
AGATGAAACCTCAGGTCTCCATAAGTAACTACATTTTGATTATTTGATACGATTCATGAATCTTTATAATAGGTTATCAAACAAAGGAACACAATGCACCTGCTTAGCAGCCTTAACCAGAGCTGCACTCATGATCTTGGGTTGTTCGGAAAAAGTTGATCCATCTTCTGTAGGATTAGCTGCCGGTTCTGGGTAATTTGGCGAAAGCCGGACTGGAGGAGAATCCCTCTGCAGTGTTCCAAAGGTATTGAAGGTAAGAGAAGCAAGAGTGTTCACTTGTTCCTGCAATTGGAGATTATATCCATCGAGAAAGCACAACCTGCTACGAATTGGCTACAATATTACCCAACTCTAAAACAATCAAGATATTGATAATGAAACACATTCGGCGACGTAAGCTTCTTCAATTGTGATCATGAAGAAATTATGAAATTAAAAATTACCAACTAATGTTGTCACGATGAAGCATAGAATGCACAACTCAGATCAATTTGGATGCACATATCTACTAACCAATGCAAACATAGAGCAAAGGCGAATCATTCTCGTTTCTAACAAGTTACTAATTCAAAGGCATGAATCAAGGTTAACATCCCATGAAAGATTTTTCCCCTCAATTTGAACATTACTAACCAAATTATCTACCCGAATGAAATTTTAAATTCAAAAATTTTTAAAAATAAAATATCTAAGTTTAACTTTGCAGTCATGGTCTATAATGTACCAATGCGGAGGTCGATAACATGGCAGCGAAACTGCAGAGAAAACAAATAAGTAAACGAACAAAACCCAGAGGAAAGTAAATTCTAGAAGGATATGGAAGAAGGAAATAACACTAGCAACGAAAAATTTTATTATAGAAAATATTGCTTAAAGAGTAATAATTTGTTTGGTGAGCGAGAAAATTATAGAGAACTGAAGCTCTAGAGCATGGTAGAAGTATATGGCCGGGGGTCGACGCGAGTTTTTGAAAAATTTTGGATCACACAAAAAATATCAATTGTGTAAAAATTGTTTTTTTTTTTTTGGGGGGGGGGGGGGGGGGGGGGGGGGGGGGGGGCGGTGGGTGGGGCGGGGCGGTTGGGGTGTGGGTGTTTGTTTTCTTAGTTGTGAAATAAGAGAAGAAGTTACCTAGCTGCTGAAATGTTGTCGCCGGAACTCGGAAGAGGTCAACGACCCAACGAGGAGCCGTTCGTGAGAAATAGAGCGTATGATGTTGGTGGTCGCTTGTAGAAAGCTATAGAAGGCCTTGTGGGTCTGCAGGGATGGGCTCAATTGCTTAAATACCATGGCCAATATTGGACATGAGTAATTGGGGGTATTATTTAAGTGCTTACAAATTAAATAAGTAAAAATTTATCGATCATTTAATTAGTAGGATAAATATTTAGGTTATATTTGGTATGTCGTATAAAGGATTGCATAGGATAATATAGTATGAAATCAGTATTTGATACTAGTTATATTAATTAGTTATCGTATAAGTTAATACGGTTCAATATCTTTATACGATCCAGACTCAATAAAATAATATTTTTGAAATTGTTCGTACTAAATAGTCGAATGACTAGTAATCTTGAAAAGTGTAATTGTAATAATAATAATAATAAATAAAAAAATTGTAATATAATTAAAATAAAATAAAAATTAATAATGATTTAATAAATATTCATAATAAAAATTAATAATGAATAAAAATGTAATAAATAGTAATTATTATTATTATTATAAATAATAATAATAATAATAATAACATACATAATAAATATTTAAGATATAAGTATTTTGTATCAACTGTTATAATATAATCTGGCTAGTATAATATACTCGGCATTCTAATCCGAAAAAATACCAAACACCCGACTAAATAGTCAGTCTATCTGGTGGATAGATTTACCTATCCGATGGATAGATTTACCTATCCGACTGAAATAGTCAGTATAGTTTGACATACCAAACGAGGCCTTAGGATTTAAACTTTAAGGTGTATCCATGAGTATTTAATATTCAATCTTTTTTGTCAAGTGAATCTAATTCAGTTGGTTCTAGTGTTTACTAATAATTAAAAAACAAATCCTTTACTAATAATTAAAAGTACATTTGATGGCATCCTAATATAGTAGAGCCTTGAATTTGTAGACCAACGGTCTCAAATTTGAACCCAAATGACATCCTAATATGGTAAGAATTTTCCTTTCCCCCCGTAGTACCTTTCGAGATCTCAAAAAAAAAAATTAAAAGTACATTCGTTATGCATCCTTCAAATTATCCATGTGTACTCAATATATGTTCTTCCTCTACTATTTTTATTTTTTTATTCTTACTATTATTATTATTATTTTAATAATTTATTTAATTAAACCACAACTAGAAAATTGTTTCTTTAGATAAAAAATATTTTTTTTTTTTGAAAAATCAACTAGAAAATTAAGATTTTATATTAACATTAAAGTTTATTTTGAGAACAAAACTTATTCATTAATCTCAAAATTATCTCAAATACTTCTTAAATTATTTAACAAGAATTAACATAATCTATATCATTTCTAGGATTTTACAACTGTTGTTTTACATGTGGCAGTTTGTATGGTATTGGTTGTGTTTCATCACTTATCCAGAATAAACACATGAGAATTGACTATTTTTATTCACTATCGGATGATAATCAAGAATTGTTAGGATGAAATACGTTTGCTGATATTTTTTGACAAATGCAGTTTACATGATTTGATTTTTTTGTTTTTGATTGTATAAGTTTGTAAAATTAGCTCACTACAACCAAATATTGTGTAATCGACAAACTGAATAAAAATATCATAGTTACTAGGAGTATCCTATTATTTATATAAAATATTAAAAAAGAAAGGTTTTACAAATTAAACCAAAAAATCAAAGGCTTGGAAAAATGATTATACATTCCAAATGAAATGGTGTGTCTATACTATTATCTTCTAAACGTATTTGGAATAAATATTTCTTCTAACAAAAAAAAATGAAACCGAAAAACAAAGAAAAACTAAAATGAAAAACAAAGGAAAAATTACATAAAAGTACCCAAATTATATGACCGATTTCAAAAGGCACTCCAACTATAAAAAGTGAATTTTTCGTACCCATACTATATCACTATTAACAAATCAAGACCTTTATTAGATTTTCCATCCAATTTTCTGTTAAAAGTAAATGTGGCAATTATTTAATACATTCAACACATGATTTGGCCAAGTTATAAGGGCATTTTTTTTGTCATTTCACTATTTTATCTTCACCATCCTCTTCCCTTCTTCATCTCCTCAAATTCATCATCTTCATTAAGCTTCATCAATCATCAATCATCTCAGGAAAAAAAAAAAATAACCATCAATCATCATCTCCTTTCACTCCTCGAATATAAAACCAAAACCCAAACTCAGTTCACATAAAAGAAAAAAAAAAATCAGGTCTGCAGACTTAGCTCCTCCATGGTAGCACTGAAAGCCCACGTCTGCAAACACAATTTTTTTTTCTTTGTTATTTTAAGCCTCTTGCTTTCTTGTTTCGATCGGATCTGACGCTCTTCAATGGAACCCAAAAGATATGGAGGCACAGGCCTTCAAAGTAATTTCACTTTCTCTATGAGGTCTCTAGGCCACTCTCTGTCTTTCTCATTATGCCCACCAACCCTTCAAGATTGCTTGCACTCTTTTGTGGAAGCTATGGAATTACTGGTTGATACGGTCATATAGTTTGGATACGAAAAGTCACTTTTTATAGTTTGGGAACTTTTTTGAAATCGACCCAATAGTTGGGGTATTTTTATATAATTTTTCCAAAAACAAATATAAATGAAGCAAATAAAAAAAAGCTAAAGTAATGGAAAAGCCAAAAGCAAAAAAGAAAAAAAAAACTACATAAAAAATACCCAATCTATAAGGTCGATTTCAAAAAATTACCTCAAATATAAAAATTGAACTTTTATTTCCCAAACTATATGACCATTAACAAATCAATACCTTCGTTAGGTTTTTCATCTAATTTTATATTAAGGGAAAATTATTACTACAGTCCCTAAATTTTACCCCAATGTTAGCAATGGTCCTTGAACTTGAATTTTAGTTTCAAAGGTCCCTGAACTTTACCCCGTCTATACTAAACATCCTTCCGTTACAATTTTTCGTTAAAATTAAGGGTAAGATTGGCATTTGACTGTTTAAAAAATTTCCTAATTTCCTCTTGCTCAATTCGATAACTAGAGTTAGGGTTTCCAGTTTTCGATTTTGGGGAAACTTAGGGTTTCTAGTTTTTATTTCGGGGAAAGCTAGGGTTTCCAGTTTCTCATTCCGATTGATTTTTGGGAAATTGAGAGTAAAAATTGAGAGAAACACAATGGGCAGTGGACAGTGGTATTTCACGAGATTGGAGATTCAAAAGGAATCTCCGTCTCGGAGCGATGGGATCAGCCTGAAGGAGGAGTCTAGAGTGCGACAATCACATTGCTTTTTTCTCAGGGAATTGGGGGCAAAGCTTTAGTTGCCTTCTCACACGATGTCGTATGCGATCTTGTTGTGTCACCAGTTCTTCATAGTCTTATGCCAAGAACGATTGGCAGATCGTCGCGAATTCGAGTATGCTTGTTGCCTGTAAATTTCATGAGACGTCGAAGCCTTTGAACGATATCGTCTTTATGGGATATGAGGTTGCCCAGACATCGGACCCTTCGGCCTTACAGAGGATCAAACACGGAGAGTTCTTCAGAAAGCAAAGGGAGTTGGTCTTGCAGGGTGAGATAACCGTGCTGCAAACAATTGGTTTTGACTGTGATCACATCAAGCTTCCTTACACTGCACTCCGGGTCTAAAGTGCTTCAACATCGGGCTTTCCTCGGACATTGGGAAGTTTTCTTGCTGTCTGGTTGACGAGTTTGTTCGGTCAACACTGAGCTTGGAGTTCAAGCCCAATATCCTTGCACCAGGTTCATTGGTCATTGCTGCTGAACTATTTCATGTTAAACAGTCGAAACCAGATGTCCACAATGGAAAATATCTATGGTACGAGTTTGAAACTGATCAGAGACATTTTCACGAAGTTATTGAAAGGATGCATTGCATGATCGTGAGGACAGATGGAAACCCAGCCTTCCTGCCTCCGCCTGCCAATGAGAAGATAAAACCTGTGGACCTCCACACTGAGAGCAGAGTCAACGGAGGAAGAAAAAGAGGTGAATCTAACAATGATCGGAAGTCAAGATACAAGAGCGTTCGTGTCCATGATCATCGCTACGAAAGCTATCGGTTTCAGGAGACATATTTGACTTGGAGCAAATCAGATGCATTGAAGAGGAGGACTTATGATCATTACGGGAGAGATACACAAGCTGCTTGAAAGAAACAGATCGAGGATGGTCTTCTGATCTGATGGATAAATTCATATATTTTTTGACACGTTTCTGCTTGTAATTATGTATCTACACTCTTGAAATTCAGTAAATCAATGGTGAGCCATATCCACTGATGAAAATATCGTCGATTTCGCCGATATATCGCTCAATATATCGGTGAATTTGGCCGACGACACGTAAGAGATGGGGGAAAGAAATTGAGCGAAATATCGACCGTTTTCGTTGTTTTAAGCTCATCGATCTCTTTATTTCATTAAAACGATCGAGATAGGAACAAATTTCATAAAAATCAGACGTAAAACTAGTGAGTTACAACCGGGTCATGCCGTCGGGTCAAAAAAACCCGAATAGCAGACCCGCGAAAGGTAGGGGATGACTGTTTTTAACTCAGTAAGTTTACTTTATATATTATTTGGTTGGATAATTATTCAATTGGGCTGGGTAGTGGAGTTGGTTTGGCTTTTGTTTAGTGCTCCCTGCACTTGGGTTCGACACCCCATGCGTGCAATTTGCTTCCTTTAATTTTTTTTCGTTTTTTTTCAGTTTATTCCCTTTTTTTTTCTTCTTTAGTTTATTCCTTTTTTTCATTTATTCCTTACATTTTTAATTTATTCCTTATTTTGAACTATATTTATCATTTTTTCCAATTTTAAATATATCAATCATTTTCAATTTTAAATATATCAATCATTTCCAATTTTAAATACATCAATACTTTCCAATTTTTGAATAAAGATTGACTCTATTTTTTAAAATATATTTACTCATTTTATAATTTTTCTTCCATTCAAATTTTATGCTTATTGTTATGTTTTTAATTATATTAACATTCAATTATAGTAATTCACTTCAATTTATATTTATATTTAAATTTTTATATTACTAGTCATCAGCAGAACTTTATTATATCATATTATTCATCATATATTTATTATATCAAGTTCATTTTATAGTTTTTATTAGTCCTATATAACCATCATTGGGTATTAAGTTTTTTCCAAAATTTCATTTCAAATTTCCAACTTTTAGATCGAATTTCCGTCATTTTTGTTGACCGTAAACGATATCGATATCGATATTTGGGGCGAGATATCCGTAAATTTGACTAGCGATATATCCGTCGATATCGATATTTTCATCCTTGGCCATATCAATGATGGATAAATTGCATAATAAAAACTGAAGGCCGGAATTTGGAGAGTTGAAATGAGGAAATTTTTTAAACAGTCAAATGTCAATCTTACCCTTAATTTTAACGGAAAATTGGGAAAATTGTAACTGATGGATGTTTAGTATAGACGGGGTAAAGTTCAGGGACCTTTGGAACTAAAATTCAAGTTTAGGGACCATTGCTAACATTGGGGTAAAATTTAGGAACTGTAGTAATAATTTTCCCTTATATTAAAAGTATACATAGCAATTATTTAATCTAATCAGCATATGACTTAGTCAAAATTAGGGAAAATTATTGGTATAGTCCCTAAATTTTACCCCAATGTTAGCAATGGTCCCTGAACTTTAATTTTAGTTCCAAAGATCCCATAACTTTACCCCGTCTATACTAAACATCCTTCCGTTACAATTTTCCTAATTTTCCGTTAACATTAAGGGTAAGATTGACATTTGACTGTTTAACAAATTTCCTTATTTCAACTCTCCAAATTCCGGCCTTCGAACAGAGGCGAAGAAGAAAACAAGCCCCCCCACCCCCCAAAGCCATGAAAATGACAACCATTGCAGGAGCAAGCTCCGAAGAAGATAACTGTAGCAATTAGTTATCTTGGAGGCTGAAAATTGGAGGAAGACCCAACAACAATTAGCAATCTTGGAAGTAGAAGAAATCTGGATGAAACCCAAAAATTCCCAGCAACAAGATTGGAAGAAGATTACTGCGAATGCGTAGAATTGGGAACTCGTAAGCCCAGGATTCCTTTCATCCTAGCCAAAATTTCAACTCAACTGGAGCAAGTTAGCTCGTGAAAGAAACACGGCGATGTCACAGTCATCTTTATCAACTGGAGAAAGAAATTTCACAACATGGAAGCAATGTAGATGTGGTGGCTGGATTAGACCTTATACTTCATGGACAGATCGAAATCCTGGAAGAAGGTTTGAAACTTGTGAGAATAACCAGGTAAGAAATTTGTAAATTTAAAGATTTATTGTTGTTGTTCCGTTTTGTGGTGTTCACAATTCTTGGCTTAAAACCCAGAATAAGAAAGAAATGTGGCATTATTGGGAGTGGCTAAACAAAGAGACTTGTCCAAGAGGAAAAGAAGTTCTTCCTGGGCTACTTAGAAGACTAAGAGGAGTGGAGAATGAAATCAATACAATACAAGAAGAGAAGAAAAAGTTAGAAGCTAAAGTGGGAATTTTAGAAGGACAACAGAAGAAATTGGAGGGCATAAATGGAGAATTAAGAAAGAAAACAAACTTACTGGGATCTCAGGCATTGGGTTATCAACAAAGAGAGAAAACAATGTGGGGAGCGTTGTTTATCTCATGGTTGCTGGTTATAATATTGTTGATAGGTTTGATGAAGTTGGTCATTAATATTCCTCAGGCAACTCGGTTTCAAGGAAAAATGATGATCAATTAAGGTTTTATGTATTGGGGTTTACATATTCATCTCTTGTTTGTAAACGCTGGGTTTAATTTTGATGTTCTGTTTATTGGATTTGTATCTATGTTGCTCATTTTGTTCTATTTGCTCATTTTGTTCAACGTTGGGTTCAATTTTGATGTTCAAACCTTAGATTGAACCTTTCTGCTTGTCATATATATTGTGGTTTGTTCAATTTGGTTTGTTCTGCTTGAAACCTCAGATTGAACCTTTCTGCTTGGTACTATTTGGTATGGATTTGTGTTTGTATCTAAGTTACTCATTTTGGTACTATTTGGTATGTATTTGTGTTCATTAACAAGTCCTACTTGTGCTTGTATCTTGTGATTGTTCATTAACAAGTCCTACTTGTGCTTGTATCTACGTTACTCATTTTGTTCATTTTGTTCTAACAAATCCTAACAAGTCCTATTTGGTATGGATGTGTGATTGTTCATTTTGTTCTAACAAATTGTACCTATAGACGCGGTTTTTGATCAACAAACAAGCATTCGAACAAACCAGGTTGTGGCTTGTTAACATTAGCAAAAGCATTCGAACAGATTGTACCTTTAGATGTGGTTTTTGTGCTTGCCATCAGATTGCCAGCTTGTGGCTTTGTAACATTAGCAAAAGCATTCTAATATAGCAGACAATGATCAACAAACAAGCATTCGAACAAACCAACCAGCATTCTAATATATCAAACCTAGAAATTGAACGAACAAGCATTCTAATACATCAGATTTTTCTATTTGGTGCCAGCATCAGTAATAAGTAAGTTATGCACATTCTATTTGGTGTCATCATCAAATAGAGCAAAAAAAACTGCACATTTACATTTGGTGCCATCATCAAAATGCAGATTTCTAGAGTAATAAGCAAGTTCTGCTTATTTCTATTTGGTGCCTAAATCTAATACAGCCAAAAACTCTGCACTTTTCTATTTGGTGCCATCATCAAAAATCAGATTCTAGAGTAAACAAACTTTGCACATTTCTACTGAAATCATGGCCTAGTTGATGCATGGAGGGGCTGAAGATATTGGTGTAGCACTCTCTGTTTGGGGTCTGTGAATGACGTTGTCCCTAATTGAAAAAAACACAACGATTATCAAAGAATGGCAACATAGAGAAAGTAGACAATGACCATTAATCTTGGAGAAAGTAGGAAAATTGGTGCAGAAATATACCTGAGATTGAGGTTGGACTCCATGCCTTTTTTTTATTATGTCCCTGTTGGCCACAAACAGAGCATCTAATCTTCACAAAGATTCTTCTTAACTTGGCCGGTGGTGGATTGTAATTTGATGGCATATGGTTTGGAGGAATTGGAGCTGGTACTTCAATCTCAGATGCATCTCTTCTTCTAATTTTCTTGGGTCTTCCAAGCTATTGCATGTATACTGGAGGTTGTATTGGAGGCGCATTTGATTTATGCCATTGGTCTATGGAAGGGACAGGGTACACCATAGGAGTATAAGCCTTCAAATAAGCCTCCTGCTTATAGTAATTATGAACATAGTCATATATATTGTGGTTGTAACGACCCGGAAATTCGAAAAAGGAAACATTGGAAATTTTGAAGGAAAATGACGATTTTGCCCCTAAAATTAGGCGAATAGTTGACTTTTGGTTCGAGTGGTCAAACGGACATTGACCGATGACTGTGACGTAGTTCGAGACGTCACGAGTTCATAGACAGGTGGCACGCCCAATTCCGACATTCGAGGAGAAAGTTATGATGTTCGAAAGTTTAAGGGTAATTTGGTAAAATGGTTAAAGAGGGGCCATTTTTTGACTTTTTGATCGGGACCGTGTTTGGACTTCCCGTAAGTACCGTTGGATAGGTCTCAGGACGCTGAATCTGTAGACAGGCGGCATGCGTCAATCGGGGTTTGAATGAAAGAGTTACGGGCTTGCGATGGTAAAGGGCAATTTGGCAATATTGAAGGAAAGGGTAAAATGGTAATTTTGACTGGGTTTAATTAGTCAGTATGGCTGATGGCTGATTCAGCCAATTTGATGAGTAGGTTAGTTCTTTGAGTGACATCTGTCACCATTAGATGGGAATTAGTGGCAAAGAGTGATGAGGATTTTTTCAAAATACGTGTTGATGTATACTACATACCTTGATCATAAACATAGGAGATATACATTCAAAATTGAAGCAAGCAACAGCTCCTCATGCTCGATTAATTGAGGGTTTTTGAGAGAGTTTGCAGGAGAGAATAAGAAACTGAAAAGAGGAAAGAAAACTGAGAATTTTGGAACCCGAATTCATAAACCCTTCTCACCTCCTGATTTCGAGTTTTTCAAATCAGCCACTATTTGATCAAATTGACCTTGGATTAAGGTTCTTGGGCTCAAGGCGAGTTGAACCAGATTAAAAAGGAAGAAAATTGACGCTGTTTGAGCTCTGAACAGACTTAGTGACAGAAAAGGGATTTGAGGATTGAGTCGTGCAATTGAAGGGTTCAAAAGATGAAATTGAGCTTGGAATTATGTTTCTATGGTTCCTACGAAGCTTCTGAGTGAATCAATTTCACGAATTTGATGGAAATTGATGCAGTTTGAAGATGAACAGTGATTACAGGTTCTTTGATTTTTCAAACTCAAAGTCGACGGGATTGAGGTAAGAATTGATGTAAGTCGAATTACAGAACTTAAATTGAGCCTATGACGATGAAATTAGAATAAGAAATTGAAGGAATTAACTGGAAATGGATAGGATCCCAGCAGGCTCACGTCGCGGGCCAACCGGACCCGTTTATCAGTCGAACGGGTCGAGAAGATGAACAGTGCCTACACTGTAGCAGGCGCGTGGCACCCACGCGCAGCCACTCACGGTGGCGTGCGAGGGCTCGTGGTAGCTCATTTAGAGGTGAGGTCAACATGAAACTTGTCCTATTTAATGTAACGAACATTTTGGAACTAATTTCGAGGAAATCGGACACCGTTTCGATATTGTTTAGAGGGTCCGAAGGTTTATGTTATGTGTAAAATACGTATTTAAATCCCGAAAAAATTGGGGAAAATTATGGGAAGTATATTGAGATGTTAGTGACCTTTGATAATGATTTTGGACAGGAGTGATGACTTCAGGAAATTACGGAAAAACGTGCAGCTCGGAAAGCGAGCGATAAGGACAGTGTGTGAGTGGACTTTTATTTTCTACCCTAAATGCATGCATATATGTTTTAAATGCTTTATGATATTATTTGAAATGATTTGGTATGATTGATGTTTCGATATTATGATTTCCGGATTTTGGGAATATTATATTATTTTATATGCTTTCAGGGCACAATTTTCGAGAAAACCATGATATTGTGTTTTGGGCTAAGGCCCGTGATTTGAACTTGGTTTTAACTTGGATTGTGAGTCGGGAAATTGATTTGATGCAATTGAAATGCTTTTGACTATCGTTTATGGATTTTCGTGATTATGATGAATTTGTGGAACGTGTTTTGTGAAAGCTATGTTTCGGGCAAAGGCCCGGTTGAAATGTTTTTGATTTGATTTGAGATATAAATGATTTTAAAATGAGATTACTAGATTTGGTGACTGTTCCACATATACCATCCTCTGTGATTTGATAGTCTCCTCCAGACGTTGTAGATCCTGGAGTAGTCACGATCCACTGCCTGGAGATGAGTAGCTCCGAGGGAGGCTCAGTCTCAGGAGTGTGAGATTATGATGATATCCTCCAGACGTCGTTGATCCTGGAGATGATATCACCCTGGACGTCGTTGATCCTGGGGAGGTACTCGGACATGAGACACCCGAGTTTGCATGCGTTGCATTGATATCGTGACGGGTTACTTGGATATTGAGATTGGATATTGAGGATTGGTGGTATTGATGACTTATTGATATTTGTGTCCAGATGCGTTATATTGTGCACTGAATTGAGATAGGTTTTATCTCGTGCACTAATTTGAGCCACATGCGTTTTATGGACCATGGGAAAACACGTTTTGATTTTATTGGTCCACTATTCATACTTGATTTATTGCACACTATGACTCATGTTTTATGATATGCATGCACGTTTGTGAAACTGGAGGGTAAGAATGTATTTTACAAATGTATTTCTAAACTTTTATTTTTGTCCACTCACACCTTTTCTGTTTTATTGACCCTCCAGGTCGTGGCACGATGATCGAGGCTGATCGGGAGGTGGAGGCATGAGTGAGCACAAGTACAATTATCCCTTGTTTGGCAAGTGCTGAGGGCAATTCCGGAACTTCAATTGACTTGTCAGACGGGAGCAGGACCGGGCATGTAACGACCTGTCCCGAGATCCGGGATTAGTAACGGATTAGTGAGCCTAATCGGTGTTTAGTTGGGCCGTAAGCGTAGAATGACGATTCTACCCCTAGTTTGGGCAAAATGTTGACCTTGAGTTCGGGCGGTCAATTGGATATTGACCGATGACTATGACGTAATTCGGGACGTCACGAGTCCGTAGATAGGTGGCACGTCCGATTCCGACATCCGAGGAGGAAGTTATGGTGTTCGGAAGGTTGAGGGCGTTACCGTAATTTTGGTTAAATAGGGGGAAAAGTTGATTTTCGTACGATCGGGTTTTGACACGTTGACCGAGGACCGTTAGGTAGATCTCGTCGGTCCGAGTTCAACGACAGACGGCACTTGTTCATTGGACATAGGACGGGCAAGTTACGGGTCTAGAATGGCAGTGGCATAACCGTAATTTTTGACTCAAAGAGGGGCATTTTGGTCTTTTGGTGCATTAGGAATTGGGCCAATCTGATAAGGCCAAGTGTACAGGAGAGATGGGATATTTTGAGATGGGCCTTTGGGATGGTGACACGTGCTGTGTGTAGTGGGTTCTAGGGGTTGCACGGTTCAAAATAAACGGGTAAGTCGTGTTTTTGTGGCCGTGTTTGAGAGAAACAGAGACTGAGATTTAGGGAGGAATTGGTCGAGTGCAGTGTGTGTTGGTGTGGCTTGGTGATTGAGTGAGTGAGTAGAGATTGAGAGGGATGTAGTGAGTGAGTTGTGAGGGCAGCTCGTGTGAGTTTGAGTGTGTGAGGAGAGGGTGAGTTCTGGGGAAAGCAGGGAGTACAAACTAGAGAACCACCGTGCACGGTTTTGAAATTCCCATGGCTGAACCGTCAAAGTGGACCCGTGGTGGTGTTGTGAGGATGGAGGAGAGTCGAACAGATCCAGCAGAGCTCACGGTGGTGGTCGGCGTACAGGTAATTTCTCATCCCCTTTCATTTGCTCTGTTTTTTCGTGGAAGTTCAAATTGATAGTCGTGGTTTTTGAGTACGAGTCGAGGCGCTTGGTGAGGTCTGGTGAGTTCAGTGAGTCCTTAGGAGTCGTTTAGGGTCGCCACCGTGAAGGGGGAGGACATGGGTGGCCGGGAGTGCAAACAGGGGTTTGAACGGGTCTTTGTTTCGAGCTAGTGACGACGATTTAGGGGCTGTGTTGGAGTGTTTGGAGTAGGGGAATCGGTTACTGGGTAGAGGACGATGAGATTGGTGAAAAGAGGAAGGGAAATGGTGGACGGACGGCAGAGAACCGGCCACGCCAGTCTGGAACAGTGCACGGGTTTGAAGGTTGAAGATGAACAGTGACTGTGCGGGCGCGTGAGGCCCACGCGCAGCCACTTTGGGCGACACGTGGGGGCGTGTGCGAAGGTTTCTGGGGAAAGTGTCAGCTAGGTTTTTGGTCTAGATGTTGTAACGAGTCTATTGGACTAGGTTTCGGGTTAATCGGACGTTGAATTGAGTTAGTTTCGCGAGATCGAAGTTCTAGGGTTTCATTTTACGTATGTTCGAAGTTCGGGGAAATTGGGGAAAATTAGGAGGATCTTTGTTGACATGTTAGTGACATTCTTTGGTGACTGTTGACAGGATCGGGAGTCCCTGAGGCGGACGAGGAACGTACGAGACGTACGGGACGCGAGTGACGTACCCGGTATCTGTGAGTGGACCCCTTCTCTAAACTCGAGCATGCATAACTGTTTTTCTATAATTGTTTTATGGTTTTACATGTGATTTCATGATTGTTTGATTATGCTATAACTGTTTTACTTAATTACACGTTTTTCGAGAAATTACGATTTTCAGCACGTTTTACGATGAATGTTTGAATTCTGATTTCGATGCCATGATTTTGGGATTTCAAATGATAAGTGATTTAATGATTATAAATGGATTTGAAACATGATTTGAAAATCAAGGTTTTCGGTTTTAGAATCGGATTTCGAGAATCGAGATTTGGTTTTAAAGTTGAAAAGTGGATTTCCATATTTGAGTTCGGAATGATGGTTCTGGATGCCGGAAGGGCTTCGGGCTAGTGATTTCGGATTCTGGTTTGGATATGGATTTAGAAATGGTTTTCAAATGGTTTTGGATTGGATTTTTTGGATCTGGTTATTGGGTTTAAAGACCCGGATATTGTGATTGACGGGGGACGGGCCCGGATTGGGTTTAAAGACCCGGATTGAGTTTAAAGACTCGGATATACTGATATTTCCCCCGTAGGCATGTTGAGTTTAAAGACTCGGATATTATTGAGGCCTGGATTGAGTTTAAAGACTCGGGAGTTTAAAGACTCGGGAGTTTAAAGACTCGGATAGGTCCAGCAGGTTTGATCAGATAATGATTAAGCTTTATGATATGGTTTTATGATGCTTATGACGTGATTTCTATAACTGTTTTCAATTTTGTTTTTATGATGATCCTTATGCGATTTATAACTGTTTCCAGCAAATGGGTTATGCATGTGTGTTTTCAACACGGAGGGCTAAAACCCTGGTTTGATTATAAAACGGTTTACGAAACTTTTATTCTTTATGGTCCACTCACACTTTCTGTTTTTAATTGCCCTCCGGGTCGTGGAGCTAGCGCGGGGGTTAGACGTTGAGGCAGCGTCGGAGGCATAGAGTATTCGAGAGTGACCCCGGAGTGGTTTACTTTTTCCCGTTGTGCGTGTACTCTTTGTATCGGTTTTACGTTCCTTTGTTTAGTACTATGCTTTGTATAGTTTTGACTCTGGGTTGTATTAAAATTCTCCTGCGTCTGGCAGTGTATTTGTGGTTTTCGTAAGGGTATTTTCAGTTTTTCATTCTGGGTTGTCAGACGGGAGCAGGATTTACCTCGGTTTTCGGGGTGGAACGGGGGTGGGTCCTGACAGGGCACGGTTATCTATGTCCTTCGGGGACGGGTCCTATCAGTGGTTTGCATCCAAAATGCAAGAAATTGCATGTGTGCAAGGGATTCCACACAAATCCCATCTTCTGCATGAACAAGTTCTATCTTTCAAATTCACAGCAAACTCAAAACCATACATATGAGAAACTTGGTAAATACCTTCCCCGGCCATCTTTGGAATACAATGACTATGTCCCAACATATTGTTTTCGAGTATCTTGAATACCCTAGGACCAATAGGATGCCTCCAATTCCTCACTGCAAGTCTTCTGTTAGCCATCCTTAACATCACTGTAGTTCTAATCCTTTCAAGACATGTCAAAATTGCCTTCTCTCTTGCATCAAGTATGCACGAGTTAAAACTCTCACATAGATTATTAAGGAGCATGTCACACTTAAAATAGGTCTCAAAATGGGACCTGCTCCAATTCTTTGCAGGCCTTTGTACAAGCCACTTCCAAGCCTTCTCATCAATTTTCTTCATTTTCTCCATCTCGGCTTCATACCAAGGTAAAGTAGTCGACCTAGCTGCAGCCCATAAAATCTCCTTCAACATTACCCTAGGGTGAAGACCTTTGAAACTGTTATAGAGATGTCTCACACACATCCTATGCTCAACATTTGGGATGACAAACTCAAGGGCAGGGATTAAACCTTTCTGCTTGTCACTTATGAAAACCCACGCCTTCCCATTATCAATTTTTAAATCATCCTTCAAAAGATCAAGAAACCAAACTCATGAACTCTTACTTTCAATCTCCACTATTGCATAAGCAATAGGGAACATTCCGTTGTTCCCATCTACACCAACAGCTATTAGAATTTGTCCTGGGTATGGCCCTTTCAAATGGCACCCATCTAAACCAATCACTGGTCTACAACCCTCCAAAAATCCTTTCTTACAACCTGCCAAGCACACATACATCCTTTCAAATACTAGTTCTTCACCTTCCAACTTTGTTTTAATAACCATAGTACTGCCCTTATTTGTCCTCATCAAATTTTCAGCATAGTCCCTTAATCTAGCATACTGCTCTTTGTAGCTCCCTTCAATTACAACTTTGCACAACCTCTTAGCTCTGTATACCTGATTCCTACTTACATTCATTCTATACTCCTCCAACACCTCAAATTGAAATGCACTAACTCCTAAGTTAGGGTTCCTCTTAATTTTGCTAGCAAACCTTTGTGATAACCATCTTGAATTAGCATAGCTCAACTTATCAACATTTGAACATTCATGGTGTAACTGTAGAGTCTTAATAGCAAAAGTCTCCTTATTTTTGTCAATCTTTGATGCAAATAAAACAAATGGGCAAGTCTTGTTCCCTCCACACTTTGCTTGTACTCGAATGTTATCATTTTTTGAAAATTTCACCGCTTTCCCATGGACAATGGCATACTCTTTAATAGCTTCCTTCAATTCATTTTTATTAGCAAATTTCATTCCCAACCTAAATTGAGGATTTCTTAGATCAGTATCTCTTCTAAACTGCTTAATACTAGGCAATTTCAAATTTTTCTTTCTAGATCTCTTATTGCCTAATTTATCTTTCTCAATATCTTCCTCCTCGCTACCAGAATAGAGATCATCACTGGCTTCACCATTTGATGAAACCTCCCCAGTTGGATTATTAGGAGTTACATAATCTTGGTGATTAGCACCATCCTCATTTTTTTTTTGCACCGGCCTCATCCTCACTCGCACCATAATCAGTATCAACAAACCTATAACACCTCGGAAATTTGAGGATTTTATTAATGTAAATTATTGAATGAATTGACGTTTTTACCCCTGTGAATTGTATTGCCGAATTGTTGACTTTTTGATGGGTGGGTCAAACGGACTTTGACCAATGACCGTGACGTAGTTCGGGACGTCACGAGTCCATTGACAGGTGGCACGTCCAATTCGAACGATTAGGGAAAAATTTATGACTATCAGAAGTTCAGGGGCATTACCGTAATTTGGACGTTTGGGGCGAAAATGTTGACTTTTCGTTTGGCAACTAATTTTCACATGACTCAAGGACCTTTAGGTAGGTCCCGATGCCCTGAGTCCGTAGACAGGCGGCACGCCGAAATCGGACTCCGTACGAGGAAGTTATGGTCAGAAACGTGAAATTGGGAGGTTTACGTCTCGGTTTTTGTGTCGATTATTTTATTCTGATATTGTGATTGGAGAACACCTGGATGAGTGACAAGTGTCACTCATCCATTGGGTAGATTGGATCAAGCTCCACTAAGTAATTAATTAGAATTAAATCCAACTTTTAATTTCAGCCATCCATCTAAAGTACCCCAGACTTAATCTGAACCCTTAATCTCATTTCTGAGATTGAATCTGGACCCTCCATTTCATGTTATCAGATTCCCTCCCCATACTATATATTTCTTACCTGAAATGCACACACACGATCCATTCGAACTGTGCACCAGCTCATCACCCATTCTCTGTGTCCGTGGGAGTGAGACTCACTGGTGAGGCTGAGCGACGGTGGTGATCACGGCGGCAGACGGCGGCGAGGTAGGCGGTCCTAAAACCCGAAACTGTTTTGAAAACTCAGAATTTGGAAGCTTGACTTCCAACGTATATTTTCGATTCCTTTTGATCCTAATCGACTCTCTGGACTGTTAGGAACCTCTAGGGCTTGGTTTAGTGATCTGAGGTGACCTGAACAGAGGTTAAACGGCGGCGGGAAACCCAGATTCTGTTCATCGAGGTAAGCCTTCGATCCAGGGCTTGTTTTATGATTTTAATTTGATTGAACTCTTACTGGGATTGAGACGAGCATTTAGGAAGAAATTAGACATAAAATGGTTGAGAAATGGAGGATTGGTGACTGGGTCAGATCGCGGGTCTGATCGACCCAGTTGCAGAGGAACGGGTTGACCCGTCAAGAGGACAGTGGTGATGATGTGGCACCCTGTCAGACCTGTCAGGTGACGTGGACCACTCTTCCGCCGACACGTGTCACATGTTAGTGCACAATCAGCACTAACATATCAGTGACGTGGCCCAATCAAGGACTGCCACGTGTCACTGACATGTCAGTGACGTGGACCAGTGTCGTGCTGACACGTGGCACATGTCAGATCTGACACGTGGCTTGACAGATCAGTGATGTGGACCAATCAGGTGTTAACACGTGGCACCTGTCAGAGTCTGACACGTCAGACCTGACAGTTGTCATATGACTGTTCCTGCGTTGACCAGAGCGTTGATCGGCGCGTGTGGGCATGTGTGAATAGTATTTTTGGTGGGACCACCACCATTCTTTAGGTTTCGACGATCCGGATCCAATGACGGTGGTTTCGGGTCGATCGGAGATCATTAAGTTGGTCAAAATAAGGTTTTATTGCCTCGAGAAGCGCATTCGGGCCGCTTTTCTGGGCCGGTTTCAGTCTAGGGTTTCATGGTTGAATGTTAGGGGTTTATATTGACCTTTACGTATACTTTGGACATGACAGGGATTGTACAATTGTACCAGGTCGAGGGTATACGTTCGGCTTTCAGCAGGATTGTACTATGAGTGGGCCCAATTTCATTAAACCCTTGCATGCTTAAATGTTTTCTGATTTACTTATATTCACATGCTGGAATCAAGAAATGGTTTTGATGATATTGAAATTATGATTATGGCACGTTTCACGGTATTTGGGTTTGAGACCCGTTTTGGTGAAACTTAAAGATTGGTTTGGATTTTATCTATGTATATATGTTTCGCATGTGGATATCAATAAAATGTATTTGGT
The DNA here is from genome assembly GCA_032719365.1 of Prinsepia uniflora. NCBI lineage: Eukaryota > Viridiplantae > Streptophyta > Magnoliopsida > Rosales > Rosaceae > Prinsepia > Prinsepia uniflora. The sequence continues at coordinate 7,395,616 of CM064868.1, read as the reverse complement.
ACTGCACTGTATAGATCCATTCTTGTGATACTGTCTCCTCCGGATGTGGTACCCCGGAGTGGTCACGGCGCATTACCTGCGAGGGGTCATTCTACGGAGGAACCGGACCATAAAATGACTCAGGAGCAGGATTGCTTATTTGACGTCAGGTACGTCGAGCGTCTAGGACGCTAGGCATTTGAGATGCCGTACCCGAACAGGGTTCGGGGATTGGATTCGGGATTGAGACCCCGAGTGGCACGCGTAGCCTTGGGACTGTGACCTTATTGGACGTCAGGGACGTCAGACATCGGGGAAGTCAGGATTGGAGTGTATAGTGCAGTGGTTAAAATTATGTTTATGGTTTTATTACATGCCTTATGTAATGACCCGTCCCGAATATCAGGATTGAATATTAATTAATTATGGTTTAAAATGACTAATCGGGGATTAGTTGAGTGAAATCAGACGAATTGTGCAAAATGACCGTTTTGCCCCTAGCGTGGGCAAAATGTAGACTTTTAGTTCGGGCGGTCAAACTGACTTTGATCGATGACTGTGACATAGTTCGGGACGTCACGAGTTCATAGACAGGTGGCACGTTCGATTCCGACATTCGAGGAAAAAGTTATGACGTTCGGAAGTTCGAGGGCATTTTCGTAATTTGGCTAAAAAGGGGCCAAATGTTGACTTTTGACCCGGGAAGTCCAATGGACGAGGGCCAAGAATCGTTACGTAGGTCGAGTCGATACGAATTCATAGACAGGCGGCACGCCAAAATCGGAGATTCGACGACGAAGTTGTGGTCACGGGAGCGAAATCGATTAACCGAACGAACCGGGATTTCGATTAAAATATTATTAAATAGTGAATAGTGATCAGAGTTTGTGAACACTTGGATGAGTGACAAGTGTCACCCATCCCTTGTTTTGAGGCCCTAAATTGTGGAACATGTTTCCCATTAATCCATATTTTTTAATCATTCCTTATCATGCATTCTTCATCATCCGTCATCTTTATTTCTTCATTTATTTTCTTCAAAACCATATACCTCAATCCTACACAAACACCTCTCAATCATCATCCATTGCTTATGACCCGTGAACGAAAGTTGGAGAGGATGTTGAGACGAACCCAATGGTGGCCACGGTAAGGACCGTTGTGCACGGTGGCCGGAATTTTGGAAGGTAAAACCATAGGATTCAAATTTTGGGTTTTTGATTTTGATGGTGTTGATCGATTCTAAGCTTAGGATGATGTTCTTTGAGCTCTCACGAGCTTGTAGGTGCAATTTGGGACGAATTTGGACGTTGGAGGTGAACGGAATGATGATTGGAAATCTGGCCGAAACTTTGATTGGCCATAACTTAAAATCCAGGTACTTTCTGAATTTTCTGGGTTAATATTTGGAATCCTTGGCTCGAGTAGATGGATTTACATAGGTAGAACGTCGAATTTGGTTGAGAAACGAGTGAGATATCGAAGTTTGAAGTTTGGGACATCAATGGAGTTTTCCGGCGAGAAATTCCGGCGAGTTGCCGTCGAGTTGACTCGGTCTCCGGCGAGTTGACTCGTTGACTCTGACCCGTTGCCTTTTGACCGTTGACTTACTGTTCATGATGATGTCAGCGTTGACTTTGATGACATCATCGTTGACTTTTTGGTCACCATTTGACTAAAACTTTGACTCGCGCGTGTGGGCGCGTGGGAGCGTATTTTTAGGTGGGACCAGGACTATTTTAAGGGTTTCGACGATCTGGATCCAATGGCGGTGGTTTCGGGTCGATCGGAGATCGTTAAGTTAGTCAAATCAAGGGTTTTCACCTCGGGAAACGTGTACGAGACACGTTGACCTTTCCGGAAAAATTTAGGGTTCTTAATATGGACTTGTATAGGTTAGTAGTAACCTTTGGATATGATTTGGACAGGTCAGGATGACCCGAAGAGGTCGGATTAGCCCGAGGAGGCTTATGGCACGCATATCGAGGCGGCAGCTAGGACGGACTGTGAGTGGACTTTTGGTTTTCTAACCGTGATGCATGCATATATGATTTAAAATGCTTTATTATATGATTTGATATGCTTTGGCATGATTGGTATTTCAATTCGGTGATTTCTCGATTTTGTGATTATTATATTATTATATTCTGGCACGATTTTCGAGAGATTATGAAATTGGTTAAAAATGATATTGTGGGCGTGAGAACCCAACTAAATAATGATTTTGACTCGGATTTGGAGTTACATGTGAATTTGATGATTTTTGTATTCTCGTGATTTTGTGATTATTTTAATCAGTCTTTCGGGCACGTTTTACGAGGAACGTGCAAATGATGTTTTGGGCTACGGCCCGGGATTGAAAATGATATTTGGACTCGGATTATGAGTTAGGAGTTGTTTTCATGGATTTACGTGATCGTGGCAACTCGGGTTTACGGTTGCACGAATTTACGTGAAATTGATATTTTGGGCTTGAGACCCAATGGAATTGTGATTTTGAATGGATTTTTATTTCCATGTGATGACATGATGATATTGATGATTTTCGGATTTATAAAGTTAATCGGGACTTTGGTTATGTTGGGGCTGAGACCCTGTGTTGATATATGATTTGGTTTTTAATGCAACTGTTTTTCACTGGTTTTTGTGATGATGATATGTTGCGGATAATTAGGGCTTTCGGGTGAAAATATGTTTTTTCCCCGGAGTGCACCCTGGAGATAACGCTCGCCTTCGGGATGGAAGTGTTTACCCCGAAGAGGTCACGTAGCACGATCTTTGTCTTGCAGCCGAGGGGAGGCTTGACTCAGATTAGATGTGCTGGATTACATGGATCGGTAAGTGATGTGTTCACGAGATCCGGATCGTCGGCTGGTGAGGTTTTTCCCAGCGACGGATTGCTGACTGATGATGTGTTCACAGCAGCAGATGCTCGGATTTTGAGCGGTCCTTGAGCCTATTGATATGCACGCGTTGCAGGGATAAACGTGACTCAAAGCAACATGATATGGAAATAATTCCCGTGGATTATGGAAAATGATTTTGAGGAAACCGTGGTTTAGCGGTTAAAATGATTTAAAGAAACTGTGAACTTTTTGAGATGTTAAACTGATTTGGTGAACATGAGTTTTTGTGGACCATGGGAAAATATGTTTTGATTTTATCGGTCCACTGTTCATACTTGAATGATTTCATACTATTACTCATGTTTTACGATATGCATGCAAGTTTGTGAAAACTGGAGGGTAAGAATGTATTTTGGTAAATGTTTTTATAAGAAGTCATTTTTGTCCACTCACACCTTTTCTGTTTTGTTAACCCTTCAGGTCGTGGCGCGTTGATCGAGGCTATTCCAGAGGTGGAGGTATGTGCGGGCACAGGCGCAAAAATTCCCTTGTCTGGCAGGTACTGAAGGGTAGTTTCGGACTTTCAGTTGACTTGTCAGACGGGAGCAGGACCGGGTACGGTTTTTGACGTCCAGTTGGGACGGGTCCTGTCAAATTGGTATCAGAGCACTAGGTTGCTGATGCTGTTGCCATGCCATACCTCTGGAACGTGAGCCTCGTGCGCGACCTAGTGGTGAGATGGGTATATTAGGGTATTTGAGACCTTGTGATAGATTTCGGAATGTAATTGACCTTGGTTCGAGGGTTAGATGTTAATTTGTGTAATTGCGACTTACTAATTGTCGAATCAGTATTCTTATGGGCCCCATGATTTATTGGATCCAGAGGCTTGGAAGGTAGCACAATTGGGTAGGTTGGACCCACGATGAGAATATTCTCAGTAAATTCCTTGTGCGGAATGTGAGTTCCCAACGTCTAGAGTGTGTTGGTGTATCCTTAGGCTTTGTAAGTGGTATATGATGTGGTTCACCTGCAGTAATTTTCTAGGTGACTGGGTATGCCAGGGATGGCATGGATGAATGAGTCAAGAATTCGGTTAGGATTCGAGATGAGTCATGGTAATATCTTAAGTCTCAGGAGCTGTCGGGTTTTGAGGAACCCTAGGTAGTAATCGCGGAACCCTAAGGTGGGATGTTTGGTTCGGAAATGTGTGCTGGCGGGTGGTTTGACTCTTAATGACTTTTCGAAGTCGAGACCGAGTGACGATTGTGTCAGGTCTAGTCATGTCAGCTTTAGTGGTGGAACTGCAATCCACAGTCGGGGTTGGTACTTGTCGAAGGAATCCCAGAGTGGGGATACAGGGTAGTCGTCCGAGTACTTGATTCCATTGGATGTGGAGTCTCGATAGTGATGTCTGATGGTTGGGTCTGCACAAGTCTGTGGCAGGCACTCATACCGAGAGTGGTTGTTGAGAATCGGGGGGGACGTCAGGGGATGTTTCTTTTTCTCACATGAGTTGTCAGGGTGACTGTACCCAGAGTTGTTAGGTGCGAAGGAGGCAGAGTTTCTCCTATTCGAGCAGAGGTACGGGGTCGTCGCTTGTTATGAGCGGAGATCCAGGGTTGTCAGTTTTGCACACGGTGTGCTCATACTGATACTGTTGTCTGTGTACTGGTGTGGGTGCCGGTGTGGTGCTGACGATGGGTCACGAGTCGGGTTGTGACTTCGTCGAGTTGGGTATGTGTCAGTAACCAGTCCAAAGGGGACACGTGGTTGGTGTCCGAGTCCGATGGTTCCAACGTGGTTGGACCTAGGGAATCATGAGAAGTTGTGTTTGAAGAGGATTGCGGGTTTTCCGCATGGGGATTAGGTATTCTGAAGTCATCAGGGGTGATTTCTTATTTTCTGTTGGGTTACCTGGCGTGGGGAGTGCAGTGAGTTTTGTTTGCATCCACGTAGGATGAGTATTGGTGTCATTGTTTTGGATCATCCTTGGTTTTCCCTAGGTGGGATGGAAAGGATAGATACGAGGTAATCAGTAAGGGTGTAAGACCCTGTGGTTCCTAGTTGTTGACTGTGTGGATCCTAGGTGGATCGGGTTTGTGATGTCGTGGACTTTGGGCATTGTGACAATCTAGGATCGTGATGGTCATGGTTGGCTGACGTCGTGATGGATCTGGGTCGTGATTTCGATGATCCAGATTGGGTGAGAGTTTATCACTCTTACTTTGGTATGTGGGTCATAAAAGACGGGACTGAACTTCTTTTCGAAGTGGAGCCCCTTATGGTATGTTACTCGAGCGAGTAGGTTTCCGACGGGGTCGAATTTGGTCAGCCTTAGAGTTGTGACTGATGGGATTGGCTTCCCTATGAAGTCAACCGAGTATAGTGAACTGGTAACCGATAGGTTCGGTTTTGGGTGTGTCCGAGTGGACGTGAACGAGATTTCGGGTTTTGGAACCGAATTTCTGGGTGACGATTCAGGATTCGATTTTGGAACTTGAAAGTGGAATACTGGATTTGGGTGCGGAATGATTATTCCAAATGCTAGCTTACGGAATAATGATTTCGGATTCGGATTTGGTCATGGATTAAAAATGTGATGTCTGGGTTTGGATTCGGGATTTCTTACGAGATTGCGAATTCAGATTTGGAATTGGAACTAGAGGATGGGTGGAGTTTCGATTTGTCTACTGCTGGTTTGAGCAAATGGACTCCATTATTGGAACGTATTTGGCTATGACCTAAGTGGTTGTAGTCTGGTCAAGGGATAGATGTATGTACCTTGTACATGGTTTGGGGTACGATACTTTGCAGACTTGTGGTGGCCAGGGTTGATGTGAATCCCGGGAGAACTAGGCGTTCTTCCCTGTGGACACGTTGATGTGTCATTTTGAGTGCTGTCATTTGGCGAGGTGTTTTTGGGTGGCATAGAACAAGGATTGTCGATGTTAGCAAAAACCCTCAGGCTTTTTACTTTTGCCTTACCTGGTTTGGGATCGACCATATAGGTCTATGGGTCGAGTACTGGGGTCCAGCTGTAGGATCATGCTTGGTGTACGATGTACGGTATCGTATGGACGAGGGTACTTGATACCTAGTGACGGTACATGGGATGTACCAGTGTTGTGTCGATAAACGTGTTGGTGTTTTGGCTTAGTTCCAATACCATTGGTTGTGGATGTGAACGTGAACTGGACATTGAACACGATGCACTGGGCAGAGTGATTCTGACGATTACAGTGATTGTTTGAGCAGGTGCTCTTAGCCAAGGTTGGCAAGTATAACTCTAGTGTTGAGTTGTGTGATTACTGCTAGGCTTGTGTTCAACGTGTTCCAGATGCACCGTCTGATTGAGTGTGATGACGGTATGCGTATACTCAGGTGAGTGAGTTGGTGGTTGGTGTGACCGCAAGTTGCTTTGCGGCGAGATGTTACCTTGTCGTGACCTTACCAGCATCTGGGATCGCTGAGGGGGTGACAGTTGTGGTAACTGCTGTAGGTATTAGTCGCAGGATTGAGTTTGCCCTGCGAGGGGAGATCATGTTGATGATCTTATGCTACATTGACGGACGTTGTAGTATGATGTGTTGTCACTGATTTGTTACTGATTGGCGCTTTACTAGGGTGGTAAAGCTTGGTGGTGACAGTATGGCTTGTGGTGACATATTGGTTAGTAGTGTCAGCATGGACTGACAGGTGAGTTTTGCTGACTCTCTATGAGAGCGAAGGTCAGGGCACATTAGTGATTACGTGGGGCCGTCAAGCTGAAAGAGTCAGCTTAATGGTGACATTGCCAATTTCTGGTGATCGATTTCACTCGAGGTGGTCGAGTGTAGTTAGTACGACGTGCATCGGTGATGTGACGTCTCAGTGCAGACGAGTTCTGTGTTGGCTAGTGGGTGTACATGTGTACACGTGATGTGAGGCCATTTGTTTTCCACTAGGTAGTTGTGGAATACGAGTAGTTGGAATTTCGGGGACGAAATTCTTTAAGGGGGGAAGGTTGTAATGACCCGTCCCGAATATCAGGATTGAATATTAATTAATTATGGTTTAAAATGACTAATCGGGGATTAGTTGAGTGAAATCAGACGAATTGTGCAAAATGACCGTTTTGCCCCTAGCGTGGGCAAAATGTTGACTTTTAGTTCGGGCGGTCAAACTGACTTTGATCGATGACTGTGACATAGTTCGGGACGTCACGAGTTCATAGACAGGTGGCACGTTCGATTCCGACATTCGAGGAAAAAGTTATGACGTTCGGAAGTTCGAGGGCATTTTCGTAATTTGGCTAAAAAGGGGCCAAATGTTGACTTTTGACCCGGGAAGTCCAATGGACGAGGGCCAAGAATCGTTACGTAGGTCGAGTCGATACGAATTCATAGACAGGCGGCACGCCAAAATCGGAGATTCGACGACGAAGTTGTGGTCACGGGAGCGAAATCAATTAACCGAACGAACCGGGATTTCGATTAAAATATTATTAAATAGTGAATAGTGATCAGAGTTTGTGAACACTTGGATGAGTGACAAGTGTCACCCATCCCTTGTTTTGAGGCCCTAAATTGTGGAACATGTTTCCCATTAATCCATATTTTTTAATCATTCCTTATCATGCATTCTTCATCATCCGTCATCTTTATTTCTTCATTTATTTTCTTCAAAACCATATACCTCAATCCTACACAAACACCTCTCAATCATCATCCATTGCTTATGACCCGTGAACGAAAGTTGGAGAGGATGTTGAGACAAACCCAATGGTGGCCACGGTAAGGACCGTTGTGCACGGTGGCCGGAATTTTGGAAGGTAAAACCATAGGATTCAAATTTTGGGTTTTTGATTTTGATGGTGTTGATCGATTCTAAGCTTAGGATGATGTTCTTTGAGCTCTCACGAGCTTGTAGGTGCAATTTGGGACGAATTTGGACGTTGGAGGTGAACGGAATGATGATTGGAAATCTGGCCGAAACTTTGATTGGCCATAACTTAAAATCCAGGTACTTTCTGAATTTTCTGGGTTAATATTTGGAATCCTTGGCTCGAGTAGATGGATTTACATAGGTAGAACGTCGAATTTGGTTGAGAAACGAGTGAGATATCGAAGTTTGAAGTTTGGGACATCAATGGAGTTTTCCGGCGAGAAATTCCGGCGAGTTGCCGTCGAGTTGACTCGGTCTCCGGCGAGTTGACTCGTTGACTCTGACCCGTTGCCTTTTGACCGTTGACTTACTGTTCATGATGATGTCAGCGTTGACTTTGATGACATCATCGTTGACTTTTTGGTCACCATTTGACTAAAACTTTGACTCGCGCGTGTGGGCGCGTGGGAGCGTATTTTTAGGTGGGACCAGGACTATTTTAAGGGTTTCGACGATCTGGATCCAATGGCGGTGGTTTCGGGTCGATCGGAGATCGTTAAGTTAGTCAAATCAAGGGTTTTCACCTCGGGAAACGTGTACGAGACACGTTGACCTTTCCGGAAAAATTTAGGGTTCTTAATATGGACTTGTATAGGTTAGTAGTAACCTTTGGATATGATTTGGACAGGTCAGGATGACCCGAAGAGGTCGGATTAGCCCGAGGAGGCTTATGGCACGCATATCGAGACGGCAGCTAGGACGGACTGTGAGTGGACTTTTGGTTTTCTAACCGTGATGCATGCATATATGATTTAAAATGCTTTATTATATGATTTGATATGCTTTGGCATGATTGGTATTTCAATTCGGTGATTTCTCGATTTTGTGATTATTATATTATTATATTCTGGCACGATTTTCGAGAGATTATGAAATTGGTTAAAAATGATATTGTGGGCGTGAGAACCCAACTAAATAATGATTTTGACTCGGATTTGGAGTTACATGTGAATTTGATGATTTTTGTATTCTCGTGATTTTGTGATTATTTTAATCAGTCTTTCGGGCACGTTTTACGAGGAACGTGCAAATGATGTTTTGGGCTACGGCCCGGGATTGAAAATGATATTTGGACTCGGATTATGAGTTAGGAGTTGTTTTCATGGATTTACGTGATCGTGGCAACTCGGGTTTACGGTTGCACGAATTTACGTGAAATTGATATTTTGGGCTTGAGACCCAATGGAATTGTGATTTTGAATGGATTTGTATTTCCATGTGATGACATGATGATATTGATGATTTTCGGATTTATAAAGTTAATCGGGACTTTGGTTATGTTGGGGCTGAGACCCTGTGTTGATATATGATTTGGTTTTTAATGCAACTGTTTTTCACTGGTTTTTGTGATGATGATATGTTGCGGATAATTAGGGCTTTCGGGTGAAAATATGTTTTTTCCCCGGAGTGCACCCTGGAGATAACGCTCGCCTTCGGGATGGAAGTGTTTACCCCGAAGAGGTCACGTAGCACGATCTTTGTCTTGCAGCCGAGGGGAGGCTTGACTCAGATTAGATGTGCTGGATTACATGGATCGGTAAGTGATGTGTTCACGAGATCCGGATCGTCGGCTGGTGAGGTTTTTCCCAGCGACGGATTGCTGACTGATGATGTGTTCACAGCAGCAGATGCTCGGATTTTGAGCGGTCCTTGAGCCTATTGATATGCACGCGTTGCAGGGATAAACGTGACTCAAAGCAACATGATATGGAAATAATTCCCGTGGATTATGGAAAATGATTTTGAGGAAACCGTGGTTTAGCGGTTAAAATGATTTAAAGAAACTGTGAACTTTTTGAGATGTTAAACTGATTTGGTGAACATGAGTTTTTGTGGACCATGGGAAAATATGTTTTGATTTTATCGGTCCACTGTTCATACTTGAATGATTTCATACTATTACTCATGTTTTACGATATGCATGCAAGTTTGTGAAAACTGGAGGGTAAGAATGTATTTTGGTAAATGTTTTTATAAGAAGTCATTTTTGTCCACTCACACCTTTTCTGTTTTGTTAACCCTTCAGGTCGTGGCGCGTTGATCGAGGCTATTCCAGAGGTGGAGGTATGTGCGGGCACAGGCGCAAAAATTCCCTTGTCTGGCAGGTACTGAAGGGTAGTTTCGGACTTTCAGTTGACTTGTCAGACGGGAGCAGGACCGGGTACGGTTTTTGACGTCCAGTTGGGACGGGTCCTGTCACCTTATGATTCATATTATATAATTTATGGTTTAAAATTCTGATGCATGCATGTTTAGAAAACGGAGGGGTAAATTATATGTTTTACTTATTAAAAGGTTTTATAAACTTGAGTTTCGGCCCACTCACCCTTAATGTTTTGGTAACCCCTCCAGGATGTGCATCTGAACCCCTGTCGGGTAAATTCTGATGCATGCATAGATCTACTTCTGCGTATCTGAACCCCTGTCGGGTGGTTTGACCCGCAGGATTATTTTAGAGTCGTGCTCGCAATTTGTAATTTGGTTTTCATCCCTTATCTGACATCTGTTAAATTTGGATTTGATGTATAACTTTATTTGGTTATTTATTAATTTGAACATTTGAGGTTAAAATTGGTATGTTATTTTGGGTGTCAGACGGGAGCAGGGCACGTCCCCTTGTGGTCCCCGTGAGATCGGGGCAGGTCCTGTCAAAACCCCTCATTTCCATCTATCTCTTCTTCCTCTTCAACAGCGCCCTCATTTCCATCTATCTCTTCTTTCTCTTCAACAACACCCTCATTTGCATCTATCTCTTCTTCCTCTTCAACAGCACCCTCTTCAACAACACCCTCATTTGCATCTATCTCTTTTTCCTCTACCACAGCACCCTCATTTGCATCTATCTCTTTTTCCTCTACCACAACACCCTCATTTGCATCTATCTCTTCTTCCTCTTCAACAGCACCCTCACTTGCATCTATCTCTTCTTCTTCTTCTTCTTCTTCTTTAACAGCACCCTCACTTGCATCTATCTCTTCTTCTTCTTCTTCTTCTTCTTCTTCTTCTTCAACAACACTCTCACTTGCATCTATCTCTTCTTCCTCTTCAACAGCACCCTTATTTGTATCTATCTCTTCGTCCTCTTCAACAAAACCCTCATCCTCCACATCAATTGTGTTATGATCATTAGGATCATGGAAATACAAGACTATAGCCCCTTCATTAGATATGTTGCTTACCAACCCCGAAATACAGCTATCATCTACAATCTCTTTGACTGCATCCTCACCACTCTTACCATGCACCATATAAAATATTTTCAAGCTACTATCCCTCTTAGTTATGTCCACAATATACCCCAGCTCTACCCCATACTTCCTAAGATCTAACAATGACAAGTAGTCACTTATGCAGTTGTCAACAAAACATACCTTCCCGCCTTCGTATACTCCATTTTTCATCAATCCAAAATGGTGCATTTGAAGAGTGCAATGGTCATTATTTTCTGCCATATAAATAAAAAGTAATCAAAACTACATGTCAAAACCACTAAATATTAAACAGAGGGAAGCATTGTTCATTATTTGATTATGACATGGTTTGATTCTTTTTTCTAATACTTTGTTTCTTATTGAACTGGATCCCAAATTCTTGGTCCCCCTACTTTGATTATGACATGGTTTGATTCTTAGAAACTGGTTGCAACTAAACTGGTGGAAAACGGGTTGATTATGACAATTCCCTTTTAACCTTTTAAGTATTTTACATATTTCAAACAAAGGGAAACAAACCCTACACAATTCCCTTTTCTTACATCAATGCTATGCTAACAAAAAACTTAAACTATGGAACACCAATCATGACTAATAATTCACCATTGTGAAATGAGACATACATTCATATAAATCCAAATGGCCTTGCCTAACAGGATGATAGGGGGAACCAAGACAAATTTCTCACACTTTGATGTTCCATCGAAGCCTAACATGTTACATCAAGACATGGGACAATGCAGCTTGCAAAACTAACTAATCACATGCTAATCGAGTCATTAAGATACTTGCTTAAGCATTTGTACACCAGCAAGGACATATATGCAGACATAGGCCGAAATTGACTCAACAAATAAGCAAAATATGCATTTGTACACCAGCAAGGACATATGCATTTGTACACCAGCAAGGACATATGCATTTGTACACCAGCAAGGACATATAACAACATTTGACTCAACAAATAAGCAAAATATGTTTGGATGAGAAACCTTAAAGAGGAGGACTTACTATATTTAGGAGTTTTGTCTCTGGACCATCTAAATAGAGAAGCCATGTGAATGAGATACAACCAAATTTCTTCAAACCTGACCCCAATTTCTTCAAACCCGACCTCAATTTCTTCAAACCCGACCCCAATTTCTTCTTCCCCAACCCCAGTTTCTTCAAACCCAACCTCAATTCAAACCCTTCACTATCTGGAATAAAAACATTCAGTTCCAGAAAGGTCCGAACTGATCCCTTCCGACTTCAATGGTGAACTCCTCCTCTCTGATTCGTTTTCAGTTGAATGAAAATAGAAAAATATTGAGGAAAGACCATTTCACCCTTACTATTTAAAACATGTGCCTATCACATGATTGATTTTAACGGAAAATTGGAAAAATTGTAACAGGAGGATGTTTAGTATATACGGGGTAAAGTTCAGGGATCTTTGGAACTAAAATTAAAGTTCAGGGATCATTGCTAACATTGGGGTAAAGTTTAGGACTGTAGCAATAATTTTCCCGTCAAAATTATAAGCGCATTTTTGTAATTTCATTATTTTATCATCATTATAATATGAAACCAAAATTCAAACTCAATTCAGATTAAAAAAAAAACAGCTCCTCCATGGAAGCATTGAAAACCCTCATTCGGGTCGTCATTCTCTTTCCCCAATCTCTACGACCCATAAATTATTGAAGTTAGATACATAAACAAAATCCATTAAATTACGATTCATTGTTGTAAGGCACGATCTGTCGCTTATAGCATAACTTCACTGACACTAAAGAATGGCATAACAACCATGGGAGGAACGATCTGCCGATTTTAGCATCAAACTCATACAACGAGGGATGCGGGCACTCCTTCTGCTATGTTTGACCCGACCCAACTTGGCTGCATCATCGGAAGTCCACTCTGAAGAAGCCACCACTTTCACAACCATTTTGGGCGCTTCGGTCAGCGCCAACACCTACACCCCTCTATCCACATCTTTAATTTATCTGTACTCCTACAACATCATCGATCGGGCTGCGGGTTTCTAAAGCTCCACCTATTTCGCTTCAATTTCTCTTCAACCCATACCCCCAAATCTTATCAACTCAGGCCCAATTTCTTGGAATTTTAGAGTTGGAGTTTCCGAGTTAGATCTTCTGGAAAAAAGGTTTTTTTGTTGGGTCTGGTTGAGCATCAGTTCATCTCTGGACTGCTCGATCATGGGATATTCTCAGGTCCAATGCAAAAGGGTTACTCTGAGCAGCTGTAAAGGAACCACTCGATTGGTGGGTTAAGGTTGAAACCAAATTTTAGGAGCTCATTTGGTTTGCCACCTTCAGTAAGCACATTAAAACCCTCTGAGCCCAATCAAATGGATCCAATTAATGAAAGGAAATACTATATAAAAATACCCAAACTATATGGTCGATTTCAAAATGAGAATTGAGAGGAAGGAAGAAGAGAGCCAGAAAGAAAGAGATGAATGGAGAGAGAGGAAGATGGAAAAGAAAGAGAAGAAAATGGGGACGTAGTGATAGTCTGAGACAAGCTCAGAACTTGAACCCATAAGGTTCAAAGTTTGGTCATAGTTCCTCAAAATGTCTTAAGCTCCCTAACGTCCAAACCAAGGTTCTTGTGAGGTTTTTTGAGTTTCTAGGATTGCAACAAGCAAGAAAGGTCGAAGGTTGGATGTCGGAAAGGCACAGAAGAGGACCTTCAAAAATGACCGAAAGAGGAGCTAATCGAGTCATGTTATTGAGGTAAGGTTTCTTGATTTTGAGCTTACAGAACTTTTCTTGGAATTCATTAGAAGTGATTGGACGTTGGAATCATAAGAAAAGATGAAGAAAGGATTGAGTTTGAGCCGGGTCACAATTGCAGGTCGGGTGACCCGAATCTTAGAGCCGGTTGGAGGTCAGGGCGAGTAGCCCAATGAAGGCCACTCGCAGGAGCCACGACGGTGTGTGACGCATCCGGTGGCTTCGGTGGTGTGGCCAACATGAAAAATGTTTTTTTCTCTTCATTCTGAATCTAATGGTACAAGAATTGAATGATTTGGACTTCCTTTGGATATGTTTTCAAATTTTCAATGTATTATGTTTATGTTTTCTAATAAGGAATTTAAATAATGTTGAATTGGATAATTAAATCTAAAATAGTGTTCTTTTTTATATTAATAATTCCTAATGGAATCTATAATGGATGGCCTTGAACTATTATAAGGATTTGTCGTGGTTTAATTATAAGATTAATATTAGAATTTAATTGAGGAATTGTAGGGAAATAAACCTAAGAGCAAGATAAAAATATAGTGAATATATAAGTAAGTTGTTGGTTTTAGTAAATTATAGTGATGATATTTTATGGTGTTATGTTAACTTTATATTATGTAGTGTTAATATGAGATTGAATAATAAATGTCAATAATTTGAAAGTGAGTAATGATAATTATGGGAAATAAAAGGGATTAAAGGAAATATCACTAAGGTATTTATCTAAAGATTTGTGTGCATCAAAATAATCGTTGGATTATTGAAGTTATTATCATGTATAAATTATGACCATATTGGGAATAACGAATAGAATGTTATTAAGTATAAATGAAGGGTAATTAGATCCTTAAAATTCCCTTAAACGGAGATTATATTTATAAAAGGGGTTACAAGGAATTATTGTTGATTGATAGTTTGCCAGGATTTAGTGGTTAGTTATTGTGTGAACAATTTCAAATATATACATATATATATATATATATATTCTTAAAGTTGGAATATGATTTGAGTAGAGAAAACAATATAGGTGGATTATTCAAGATTAAAGGGTGAATATTTGGAGTTATGATTAAGTGTGTATATGTGACTGTGATACTAAGTTTTAGAATAAATAAAATTTAAAATTTCCGCTACTTGTTTTGATAAGTGGGCTAGAAGTGGGCAGTAACCCTGCAAGGGAAAAATTTAATTTGGGTTAGTAATATCCCTTGTAACGCCCCAAAACATCTAGGGTTGTATTTAAATAATGTTTTAATGGAAAAGGACGATTTTGCCCATAATAATGATTTTTGATAACTTTTTCGATTCGCTTGACCTATGAACTTTTCGGGACTGTGGTTGCGTAGGGTTTGGAATGAGGATTTCATAGATGGTTAGTATGTGTTCATCGGACTTTGTGAGTTGTCGTTATGATCAAGCATTGGTGAGGGGCATTTTGGCCATTTGCCACCCACGGGTAATTTGGTCTTTTTACCCTATAGAACTACTAGCATTTCTCACCCGTTTTTAACCATTCTTTGACCAAACTACTTTAATCACTCTCTATATCAGCTCTACTGGCTTAAAAACGAAAGAAAACATCACGATTTCATACCCGAGACTTCAAAAATTCTTCCCAAATTTCGGCCTCTGTTTCTGGACATATTCCCCGTCCAGCTCCTCTTTCTAACCTCTGTGAAGCTGTGTATGTGCTCAAGGAACTTTTCCAGCACCTCCGTTCTGAGTTTCCCCCACAGCAAACCAGGGAGCAACGAACTCCTTTGATTGGAAAATTTTCTCTCTCGAGTTCTTTTTCCCTCACAATCACACCCTTTCTGGTTCCCGGTCACACCTTCTCTATATCTTCCTTCTTGTTCATACCTAAACTGGTCGGCCTGGTCAAAGGCCCGAACCAATCTGACCTGTTCCCGCTCCACCAGTCCCAGGCAAGTCTCAGATTACGCCAACAAAGCCAAGAACGACATAGGAAGACCAAATCTGGTCGGTAAGGCTTACTGACAAGTCATAAATGCTATCCGGGACCACCACAAGACACCTGTCAAACTCCTAGAGGCAGCAACATTTATCCCACATTGACAAACACCAACAAACACATTCAATGCTACTATAAATACAAGGGCATCCCCCCTCTAAAAGGTAATGCCAATCTTGCCCTCACGCTGTCTAAATTACAACAGTATCCTCCTACTTAACTGACTTAAGCATCAGAGACTGTTCGGCCGGCATCACACCGGTGCCTCTTTGCATTTACCTTCTTCCTGTGCAGGCCACAATACTTCGAGAGGAATCGCGAAGGAAGCTCAGCAGGGGCAGGATTAAGTTGATCCATTTCTTGCATCAACAGATTGGCGCCGTCTGTGGGAACCTGAAATAATAGCCCATGCTCTCTCACCAGATCAGCCGTCCCGAATCTTGCCAAAGGTCATGTCGAACGAACGAGACGAAGGAGAGCTCAATCACACCCCCTTCACTAGGGGAAACACAACCGGGAGCGTCCCAGATGCCTACCGGCAGACTCTAGACGACTTGATGCGAGAGGTGGCCGCGCTGAAGGCCCACAATGCCAAAATCGACGCGAAGAACCAACTCCTAACGGAGCAGTATGCAAACACGGTTGCCCTCGTGAGGATGTCCCAACGCGAGGGGAAACCGGGAAAGGAACTGACCGACCGCTTACAGGTCGAGGAGAGACATGCAGACAGGCCGCATGCTGTGCACATTGTAGTCGAGAGGTCATCGGACCAGCCACGGAGACAGCAACGGCCGAACCCTGCTTCTTCCGGTCGTTTCCTTATCCAACCGACGGGGGCAGGACCCTCAGGAACCAAGATCTACCGGGATGCCCGACAGCTGCTGGAAGAACGCCAAGTCGTGCCAGCTAGGCTCTCCTACGAAACGTCAAAGGAGAGGACCTCGTCAATGCGGCATCACGGCTCCACCGACCGCCAAGTCGCCGCGGAACACCCGGACCACGAGCCAAGGGGCAGAGGTTGCCAGACAACCAGGAAGAACGAAACCCACTCACGGGAGCATCGTCTGGACGAGACAGACTCAACGGCCGGTAGTTACTCCCAAGGTAGAGAAGCAAAAGTCCGCCAGGACAAGGACCGACGGCCGAATGAGACTTCTACCCAACTGCCCAGCGATCAGAGCGCGGAGATTGAGGCCTTCCTGAAAAGAGTGCGCGCCTTGGAGGCCAAGGAAGATAGGAGCAAGGCGCCAGCCTCGAAGAAGGCCAACCCTGGCCCTTTCTCAGAAAGACTCCTCCGCTCCCGTCACAGAACTGGAGTCAAGCCCCTCAAGATTGCCATGTACACTGGGAAAGGAGACCCCAACACCCACTGGAACAACTACACTTCCGCCTTGGCATACCGTGATGCCTCGGAAGACGAACAGTGCCTCATTTTCAGCTCCACCCTCACTGACGCGGCCCTGAACTGGTTCTACCGTCTGCCACCAGGCACGATCGATTCCCTTGAGGATCTACACTCTACGTTCTTAAGTCAGTTCATGATCCAAACAATCAGGCTCGTATCCACGGACGATCTGTTCTCCATCAGGCAGAGGGAGGACGAGACCCTCCAAGAATATGCCGCAAGGTTTAGTTTAGAGTACTCCCGCTGCCAGGATACAGACGATAAGGCCGCATTCAATGCCTTTCGGAGCGGTCTCAAGGAGTCTCCTTTCAAATACGCGGCCCATACGGAAGAGTGAGGAAGCTATGCCGAACTTATGAGAAGGGCCAGCATCCATGCGAAGGCCGAGTTCTTCCACACTCCTCCAAAGGAGAGCAGAGTCACTCAGCCCAACCCCCCAACCACAAGCTTGGGAAGAGCTCAACCAAACTCCCATAATCACGACGACAGTCGCTCCGAGACCGGGAAGATGAAGCTTCATTTTGATTCTCGCAATCAGGAAAAGCGGGGACGTTCAGGTCGCAACGACCGCGACTTTCACCGCATGAACCCCCAGGAAGGCAGAGGATTGGTAGCAGAGGGCGCAGGCCCCAGGCGCCGGTTCGAGACATACACGATCCTAAACACCACCCTCGACAATGTCTTATTGAGTGTGGAGGAGATGATCCCGAAGCCCAAGCCAAGAAACCCAAACTACCGACCTGTCATCAACAAGGAGGCATTTTGCCAGTACCACAAGTACAATGGGCACACCATTGAAGAATGCATCGCCTTCAAGGACATAGTTGAACAGCTAGTCCGCGATGGCAGACTCGATCAATTTCTGACCCGAGCCCAGGCCGCCCCGGCGCGCCTTCAGATCAATACCATCAGTGGAGGCCCGACCTTATCTTCCCCCATCACCTCAAACCGGGCTAGGAAGGGTTTCAACAGGGCTTCGCAATCCATCCAGGTACTCAGCATCGGCGCCAGCCGACCAGGCAAGATTGCAAAGGCCGGATGGAAACCTATCAGCTTCTCGGAGGAGGAGGAGCGGGGCATCGTTTTTCCCCATGACGACCCCCTTATCATTCAGGCGCTAATATCAAACTACAACGTAGGTCACATTCTCGTCGATACCGGCAGTTCGGTCAACGTACTTTTTTGGGATGCTTTTCATAGAATGGGTTTGAACGAGAAAGAGTTAGACCGCAAGGTCACGCCTCTTCTTGGTTTTTTCAGGAGATTCAGTCCTCCCCCGGGGGATTATCACTTTACCAATCACCATGGGCTCCGAGCCCCTCACCACCACCACACTGACTACTTTCCTTGTGGTCGATTGTCCAACAGCTTACAACGCGATCCTTGGTCGGGGCCTGCTCAACCAGATACGAGCCATCGTATCCACCCACTTCCTGCTTATGAAATTCCCAACACCTTTGGGACCGGGCCAGGTACAGGGAGACCAGCTCTCAGCCCGGACGTGTTATGCCACCTCTCTCACTAAAACCAACCAGAGGCCGATCGAGACAACAGAGACACTCACGGTCACTGAATCGGCACTCGGTGATGACCCTGTGGAAGCCGGATACATAGAAAAGCTCAGGGACAGCCCCCCGGAAGACCCCCGCGACTTGGCTCACACGCCCCATGCGGAGCCGGTGGAAGAGACAGAGACAATCCCTCTTTCCAGTGAACACGGGGACCGCCAGGTTCGGATCGGCTCGAAACTCAAGCCCGACATCCGCTCCGAACTCATCCAGTTCCTCCAGGACAACGCTGAAGTGTTTGCATGGTCCTATGCGGACATACCCGGCATTTCCGCCGATGTGATCTGCCACCGGCTCACCATCGATCCCACCTTCAGGCCAATCGCCCAGAAGCAACGAAGCTATGATGCGGAAAGGCAAATGTCCATGCAGGCCGAAATCACGAAGCTCAGCACGATCCACTTCGTCCGAAAGGCCGTATACGCTGCATGGGTCGCCAACGTGGTCCTAGTCAAGAAACCTACGGGACTCTGGCGAATTTGTATTGATTTCACGAACTTAAACAAGGCATGTCCGAAGGACAACTTCCCACTTCCCAAAATCGACATGCTGGTAGACGCTACGGCGGGGCACGAGTTGCTCAGTTTCATGGATGCCTATTCGGGCTACAATCAGATCCTAATGAATCCGGACGACCAGATCCACACAAGCTTCCGGACCAACTTGGGAGTCTATTGTTATAATGTCATGCCTTTTGGCCTGAAGAACGCGGGGGCAACTTATCAACGCCTCGTTAACTTCATGTTTGCCGACCAGATTGGCAAAACCATGGAGGTATACGTGGATGAAATGCTTGTAAAAAGCAGGACGGCAGGCGAACACGTTCCTAACCTGGCCAGAATGTTCAAGGTCCTCAAACACTACAAGATGCGTCTCAACCCCGCCAAGTGCATTTTCGGCGTGGGTTCGGGCAAGTTTCTAGGGTACATGATCAGTCAGAGAGGAATCGAGGCCAACCCTGAAAAAATCAAGGCTATCATGGACATGCAACCCCCTCAGACACACAAGGACATCCAGAGCCTCACAGGGCGAGTAGCGGCCCTCACAAGATTCATATCCAAGGCGACGGATAAGTGCACTCCCTTCTTTAGGGCACTGAAAAGCAAGGGAAAAAGAATCAACTGGACGGACGAGTACAGGAAGGCATTCGCAGAGCTCAAGCGGTACATGAGCAGCGCACCGCTCTTAACCCGACCAGAGATGGGGGAACACCTTTTCCTTTACCTATCAGTATCCACCTCCGCAGTGAGCTCAGTCCTCGTCACCCGGAGGGCAGGTGCCGAGAACCCGGTCTACTATGTCAGCAAGGCTCTGCAGGATGCAGAAACAAGATACCCCGACTTAGAGAAGCTGGCACTTGCCCTGGTAGTAACGGCACGGCGACTGTGCCCGTACTTTTAGGCACACGAAATCAAGGTCGTCACAAATAAACCTCTCCGGCAGGTCCTCCAGAAACCCGACATCTCGGGCAGATTGATTAAGTGGGCAATTGAGCTCAGCGAGTTCGACATTAACTATGTGGCAAAGACTGCCGAGAAGGGACAAGCAGTGGCTGACTTCGTCGCCGACTACTCTTACCAACCCACCCAGTGCATGCCGCCTGAGGATACTAGCAGGCATGATCTTCCCGCCAGGGAAGGAGAAGGGCCATCTACCTCTAGCATCGACCCCACACCGCCGTGTTGGACGTTGTACGTCGACGGTTCAGCCTGCCACAACGGATCGGGGGCAGGCTTAGTACTTACCTCCCCCGACCAAGTCAAGCTAGAGTACGCTCTAAGGTTCATCTTCCGAGTATCCAACAATGAGGCAGAATACGAGGCTCTACTGGCTGGCCTGCGTCTCGCCAGAGACATGGAAGCCCAGCAACTACGCATTTTCAGCGACTCCCAATTGGTCGTCAGCCAGATCAACGACAATTTCGAGGCCAAGGACGCGTCTATGACTCTCTACTTGGCCCTCGCCAGGCAACTACTTGGGTCGTTCACAAACTTTGAGGTTGGAAAGATCCCGAGATCGGAGAACGGCCATGCCGATGTCCTGGCTCGACTGGCATCCTCACTTGATGACAAGAAAGGGAGACAAGTTTTAGTCGAAGTCCAACACAGGCCTAGCACCAGACCGAACCCTGTATACACCATCAACACCAGCCCGACATGGATGGACCCCATCAGGGCCTACCTACAGGATGGCTCTCTCCCAGAAGACAGGCTGGAGGCCAAGAAAATCAGGCGGCAGGCCACTCGCTACACCATCCAGCACGATCATCTGTATACGCGAGGATTCACCACCCCGCTGCTAAAGTGCCTCACGCCGGAACAAGGAGACTACGTTCTCCGAGAAATGCACGAAGGCATATGCGGAGACCATTCGGGCGCACGCACAATTCACCAACACTCACAATTCACTTGGAAGCAAAAAGTAAAAGGTGAACTTGGCTCCACTCCTTTTATACTAGCCAATTCTAACCATGGTTAAAAAACTAGCCGTTATTACCATGGTCGGCCAGCCCAACCGTCACTTCAACCTCGATAAGTGGAAGAGTCACCTCGATTTGTACGCGCATTTACAACGCACTACAAGGTGACATCCTTCACCTTGTCACCAAGTGACATGTTATCGGCCTTCAGGGTACCCCCTAGGCTGATCGGTCACCTCATCGTGTCAAGTCCCGCGCAAGCTGACCGACAAAGGTGATCACCGTGGTACCCAAAGTGACATGTGATCGGCCTTCAGGGTACCCCCTAGGCCGATCGGTCACCTCATCGTGTAAGGTCCCGCGCAAGCTGACCGACCAAGGTGACATCCTTCACCTTGTCATCAAGTGACATGTGATCGGCCTTCAGGGTACCCCCTAGGCCGATCGGTCACCTCATCGTGTAAGGTCCCGCGCAAGCTGACCGACAAAGGTGATCACCGTGGTACCCAAAGTGACATGTGATCGGCCTTCAGGGTACCCCCTAGGCCGATCAGTCACCTCATCGTGTAAGGTCCCGCGCAAGCTGACCGACCAAGGTGACATCCTTCACCTTGTCATCAAGTGACATGTGATCGGCCTTCAGGGTACCCCCTAGGCCGATCGGTCACCTCATCGTGTAAGGTCCCGCGCAAGCTGACCAACCAAGGTGACATCCTTCACCTTGGCACCAAGTGACATGTGATCGGCCTTCAGGGTACCCCCTAGGCCGATCGGTCACCTCATCGTGTAAGGTCCCGCGCAAGCTGACCGACCAAGGTGACATCCTTCACCTTGGCACCAAGTGACATGTGATCGGCCTTCAGGGTACCCCCTAGGCCGATCGGTCACCTCGTCGTGTAAGGTCCCGCGCAAGTTGATCGACCAAGGTGGTCGGCCTGCAGGGTACCCCCAGGCCGATCGGCCACCCACTTACACCCGTCCAACGCCAGTTTTAAACTCCCATCCTTCGGTTTTCTCCTCTATCAAGGGCTTGGGGGACTGGGGACTGGCATACTACGCACCAGAACAGGCCGACAATCACAATACAAGCCCTCAACCGAGGCAATCCACCTCAGTCAACGACTTGGGGGACTTCTGTTCATACCTAAACTGGTCGGTCTGGTCAAAGGCCCGAACCAATCTTATCTGTTCCCGCTCCACCAGTCCCAGGCAAGTCTCAGATTACGCCAACAAAGCCAAGAACGACATAGGAAGACCAAATCTGGTCGGTAAGGCTTACTGACAAGTCATAAATGCTATCCGGGACCACCACAAGACACCTGTCAAACTCCTAGAGGCAGCAACATTTATCCCACATTGACAAACACCAACAAACACATTCAATGCTACTATAAATACAAGGGCATCCCCCCTCCAAAAGGTAATGACAATCTTGCCCTCACGCTGTCTAAATTACAACAGTATCCTCCTACTTAACTGACTTAAGCATCGGAGACTGTTCGGCCGGCATCACACCGGTGCCCCTTTGCATTTACCCTCTTCCTGTGCAGGCCACAATACTTCGAGAGGAATTGCGAAGGAAGCTCAGCAGGGCAGGATTAAGTTGATCCATTTCTTGCATCAACACTTCTTAACATTGAGAGTCATGTTATCTTTGTATCCGTAAGAATGATTTCTTCCAAACATGTTGAGGAAGATTCTGAATTGAGAGTTTCTCTCTTTTTGTGATATGCTACAGGGAGGTGGAAAGTTGATGACTCACAAACAAGAAATACAGCTTATGTAGGTGGAAATATTGAGAACTTACCTACTGCTGAAGACCCAAGGACAACATGTATGGCTGCTATTGGAGTACCTAGTTATACCCTTTGGACACTCAGGGAGACCGAAAGCTTATGTAGTAGGATTTTTATTTTAGGAACGTTTGAGAATACAAAGAGAGAGTTCATGCTTTTACTTCCTCTCCTTCTTATTCTACTTGAGTCTCTCTCTCTTTTAATCTTTTGTATTATCTGTTTATGTTAGCCTCACTTTAGTGTTGACTCATGAATTGGGATTTTAACTCTTGGATTGGTGATTTGGTGGTCGCATCCCGATGGTATTTTGTCTTTTAGTCTTTCTTCATTTCAATCACATAGGTTCTTGTTGGTGTATATTAATTTCACGTTGTGCTTTTGCAACGTTCATGGACATTGTTCTTTTCACATGAAGATAGAAGTTTGACTGAGTGATGTGCAGTAGTGAATTTAATTAAAAGATGGATAATGAGCTCACACAATGTAGGTTAAGATATAATAAGGTTCAACCGTCTTTATATGAGATCGAAAAAATAAAGAGCTATATAATTGTAACTGTTTGTTTATTGGACATAATTTTAAATAGGAATTAATTTTCTAATCTTAAAGATATTGATTTGATTCTGATTAAGATCTCATTATAAATTTAATAAGAGATCTTAGATTACTGGTGAAATAAGTCATAAATCTAAGATCAGAAGGATTTTTAAGCAATAATATTAATAGACTATTGAGTTATTTGATGCTTAGGCCTCTTCTCATCCGTATTGAGTTATTGAGTTATTTGATGCTACTCGTACTTGTTTTTGGGACGTACATTAATCAACTACTTTGAGGATTTCCAAAGAAAAATTAGCCAATCACTATTTGAGTCGAATTAATTTCCAATTTTAACGTAATATGCTTACGAAATCTATTTAATAATTAAAATCTTCAATCGGATCCAGCGCCGAAACGTTTAAATGTATTCGGCAGGCACATAATGAAAAATATTCCAGAAGGCTTAAAGAAAAAGGTATAATCAGCCATACTAAATTACATCCCAAAAGTACTTCTCATAAAACATAGAAAGAAATTTAGCCTCAAACACAGTACCATAATTTTATTATAATTGAGTCACAAGAGTCGAATTTTTGAACAAGGGAAAAGGTTCAAACACTCAGCTATAACCCACTTGCTGCTGTTGCTGCTGCTGCGACGGTGGCTGCTGGTAGTTACTGTATCCAGCAGGATATCCTCCATAGTACATGCTTGGATCTTGAGAAAGGTGGGTATACCCATAACCATCGGGGGCCGGTGCACCATATCCAAAGTAGCCACCACCATTCCATTGGTTTGGATCTACCTGTGGCTGAACAAAACCATCCAAGACGCATATTAGTCGAGTTCACCAGTATCCGCAAATTTCCAAGTTATAGAAACTAGGTAGGCTTAAAGCAAACACACCTGTTTGTTTGAAGGACTGCGGCCCCATGAAAGCCGCATATTTTGTGCACCCAGCGGAGATCCATTTAACACACGCAAAGCTTCTTCGGCACAGCTTCTGATAAACACAAAAAAAATAGTTGGGCTCTCTGTGATATTCTATTACAAAACCGTTTCTTGCGAAGAGACTAGCAGATACGCTTACCTGTCTGCAAATTGAACAAAACCACATCGTTTGCCTGATGGTATCTTCACATGTACTAGCTCACCATACGGGCTGAAAACTTGTCTCAGATGGTCGTCAGTAACATTAGCGTCGAGGTTACCTACAAATATCTGCAGCCCAAAAAAAAAGAGCAATAAAGTCAAAACACACTGCCCAAAAAATATCCAAAATTGAAAGTGCAAAAAATACCCACAGTTGTATTGTTGGGATCACTCTCATTCTTTACACCTGGAGAACCCTGATATGAAGCTGCATGTGGAAAAGTTCAACTAAAAGCTGAGATATTATGGAATAATAGTTTACAAACCCATATAATATCAAAACATAAATGAGCACAGGTGGAGACAAGCACACATTTCATGGCAATTCTTCATCCTATAAAAGATAATCAAACAATTGAATGAAATATGTAAGCAATTCGGCTGCAGATATCATATAGGTTCAAGTGGAGACAAGCACACATTTTATGGCAATTCTCTATCCTATAAAACATAATCAAACAATTGGATAAAATAATGTAAGAAATTCAGCTGAAAATATCATATAGGTTCAAGCCAGAAAGGAATTATAGCCGCTATAAATGAAAAAAGATGAACTGTATAAATAACAAATGCAAAGCAAGCCACAGAAAAATCGTACGCATGCACAAATGTACTTAAAAAGAACAGGCAGGACTAATCTCTTCCAGCTAGCTAAACCCTAAACAAACATAACCATCACCAAACCAAACCGGAGTTTGAAACTGCAATGCTCATTAAACTAGGTGACAGATGAAAGCAGCAAACCCAAATTATTAGAGAAAGAAAACCGAAAGATATATGGTAGTCATCTGAATATGAGTTTCCATCAGTACGGATGATTCTTAAACCCACAGCAGCCGTCACTTAAAAATGACATAATATCATGGAAAAAAATCAGGTCATATATTTTCCTATGATAAACTTAAAAGAAAACCATAACCTTAAAGTTGAGTTATTGACTTAAAAAAATACAACAAGGTGTTCAAATGCTGACATTCCATGGATACCATCATGTTTCACTAGTTTTTACAAGCTTCGCAAGGAGCATTCCTAACTACAAGACATCTGATTGAGTCCAATGAATCCATAAACCCAAAATAACTAGCAGCGGAAGGTTTGGTTCGACACCAAACTAACTAGCAGTGCAAAGTTATCCCAGTCGAACCAACACCCAGTCCACTCTGGTTTAAATAACTAAGGTATAACTAATTGGCACAGACTAAATTATGAAGTAATATCTCACAATGTTGACCAGCCTGATAGATGCAGTCACTAGGAATTACATTGAGTGACAACATGCACTCATTTCAGAATCCTTTTTTCTCAGGGACGACTACAAGACTACTCATAATTAGCACAATGAGAACCTATAGTGAAATATTCTAATTTGAAGCAAATGTAAATGGAAGAAGGGAACGATACATAAGGATTAGAGATGTAAACTTGTTGAGCACGAGAAAATTTTTCTATCAGTTGACTGGTATCATGCTAGACTAAAACTAGACCAGTCACAAAATCTAACTTGACTGAAAGTTGAATCAACTGAGCGAGAGGAAAAAAAAACTAAAATTTGAAAATGTAGCATAACAAATGCCACATAAGATTAAAGCCCGGTACATTAAATGGGAACTGACCTAAGCGAGGCCACGGACTATGGGGGAAACCATTTCAGCTGAAGTCAGTAGCAGGCCCTTAGATGACAGAGCCTCCTGACACCCTGCTTTGAGACAATACGAATTCTATAAGTTCTCAAGATTTTAACATCCTTTATCTTGCCCAAAATTTCCAAAGAAATTAAATGACTTGGAAAGTACTGCTCATCTTTGAGAGTATAGCTGAAAGGAAGCAAACGTAGCCAACTTAAAAGTAGTCCTTGGGCACATATGGATATCATATCAGATCTAGAATACACTACCTTAACATGGCATACTCACGCCAATAATGCATATTGGAAAAAAAAAACAAACAAACAAAAGACATACCAGTCATAGAGAAAGAACATCTAATTGAAGTACTCATTCTCCTCTTCCAAAATGCAACATTGAACAAGTTTGATAAAGCAACAACAAAGCTTCCATACATACAAAAAACCATCAAGAAAATACCTTTGGAATATTGCTGACTGCCTCCAGCATTTTTGTTTGCAGCTGGCCCAATTCTCATAGGCCTCGTTGAGCAGAGAACTCCATTCATCTCACTCATGGCTCGTAGCTGTTCAGACTCATCTCCAAACTTAACAAACCCATATCCCTTAGTGCGCCCTGTGATCCTATCAATGACAACCTTCGCACCTTTACATGAAGGATAATGGGGCCTGAATAACTCTTGTAACATGCCATCTGTAACGTCAGAAGCCAAGTCTCCAACAAATATGGTATAATCAGGCGTATCATCAGACCGCTTCTCCCCTGAAGATGCCCAGTTCAATCTGAAATTCTGGGCACCATTTGGCATAGGGGCACCATTGAAGGTTTGAAGCACTCTTTCTGCAGCAGCGCGGCTATTGAATTCAATAAATCCATAACCCTCTGACTGACCAGTTTGCTTATTGCGGATGACTTTTGCAGATTTAACCTGAAACCCATAATTAACAAGCAAATAAAAAACGCTGACCCTCCAATTAATAAGATGGTAAACACGATTCACACTCATTTCTATCTATATAGATAGAGATAGACAGAGAAATCTTCACTTAAAAACATGGGCATCGATGAATATCAAGCATATTAAATACTTACTTCAAACATTACAAGGACTACCCAACAAATTAATAAGAAAAGAAATTTCATTAGTTTGATCAAATAGAAGCCAAGCCACAGATCTCATAGATAAAATAAAACCTTTAAAACATAGAACGGGAAAAAAAGGACATAATCGACAAACCTCGCCAGTTTGAAGAAAAATATTGTAGAGATATGACTCCTCCATCCAGTATTGCAAGTCGCCGATCCAGAGCGTACAGACCTCGTCAGAGGAGGTGGGCTGTGGCTGCTGGACAAGCTGTGGAGGAACTGGGGACACCTGGGAATGCGGCGCCCACATCGGTGCCTGAGCCGTTGGCAGCGGAGGCGGTGCCATCATCATGTAGGGCTGAGCAGGCTGCTGCCCATACTGCTGGGTCGGCTGTTGCCCATACTGCTGGCCCATTGCCGACGAAGCCACACCGCCTGCCCCAGGTTGCATCATCATGTGAATCTAGAGAGAGAGAGAGGAGAGAGAGAAACCCTAATCGCAAGGACGAAAAGGTCCTGTGTGAAAGAGAACGAGACAATGAGTGAGAGAGAATTTAATTTCTTATATGTAGTGATTGTGATTGAATCCGATGACGGATGGGATTAGATTTTCTAGGGACAGTAGCGTAGCTCTTCGCGTGGCAAGACTGATTATATTTGGGCCTGTCGGGGCCCATTTCAAAAACATTTGGGGCTGTAGTCCAGGCTGAACAGTGTTGACGAATAACGACTTTGAAAAGCCGAACCCGATCGTCTTTCTCAGTGTAAATTTTTATTCATTCATTTTGGGGTCAAACGATTTTCCGCTGCAAAGTCTACTTGCGCGAGTGGCCAGATACCATGTCAATTGTTCAATCTTTGGCAATGCGCTGGATCTGACTCTCCGTTGAACTCAATCGCTGATTGCAAATCGGACGCTTAAAGAAAGAGAAAAAGGTTTTGAACATTTTAACTCCCCCTGCGAAGCTGGTATGAAGCACTAATCCTCTTTCTATTTATTAAGTGCTTGAAATTCAGATTGATCCTTGTTTGTGTAAGTCAGATGTTTATGTGATTTAGTAGCCATTGGATTGAATGATCGCATAGCCCATGTTCATGATCTGTAGAGTTTCTGGCTTTTCGTCTTAGAACAAAGGAAAGACTGGATGAACAAAATCTGTGGGATGTTTTACAATTTTTAAGGTTCACTGTGTAACTATTGTGGTTAGGATTGTTTGATATACCGCAGAAAATCAAGGGTTCTTATTTTTGTTTTGGGTTGCTGGTGTCATCAAGGAATTAGTTGGACTTTGTACTTGGGTCAAATCAAAATGGATTTGCATTTGAAGAACTTGTTTGGTAGATTCCAGGAGCAATTTGGGTCGGGTCCGGGACTTGGTCCTGGATCCGGGACATGTCTTATGAAGGTAGAAGGCATTGCTCCAAATTTTATTAAGTCTATCTTTAAAGCTTCAGCAGCTCTGTACAGGACTGATCCATGGAAAAGATTTTGTCCGGGGCATCTTTTTGGTGTCCGGGTTGGTAAGGATACAGATTGGTCTGGAAAGAAACAGCCTTTCCCATGTGTCCAATTCGTTGGAGGTGATGGTGGGGATATTGGATTCAACATGTTTCGTTCTCAAAATGATGCTAAGAAAATGACAGGCTCAAGGGAGACAATTCAGGTGCCCAATGTTGAGCTTTTACGGGTCACATATGAACATGAGTCGTTGATGTTTCCCTCAAATCGAAAAATGATCAAATCTTTGTCACTAGAAATGTCAGGGGTTGATCGTTGCCCAGTTATTGATGTGACTCGCTGCACATCCTCAGGGAGTCTTAGGTTTAGGCATCCAACTCTTGAAGAGCTTAGGTTTGTGTATGCATTCATGAAAGCCATGGCTCTGGTGCATCCATTGCTTCAGGTTGACAAAGAAGGTGGTCCAAAGTGGTCAAGGTTAATGCACTTTGAACCGTTTATCGAGACAGTTGATGCTCAGTGGCCACAGGAAATGGCCAAAGGTTATGATCTTGTTGCAGTTACTATCTCACACCCACCTGGTCAGGCATACGAAGAAAAGACAAGTTCAACAGCTTGCTCAACTCCAACCAAATACGGAGAACTTTTGAAAGATGAGAGTTTTATTGATATTAAAGTCCACTCAAATGGCAGCTTGAGGCAGTGTGCGGCTTGTGAGAGAGAACTCCCTAGTGAACAGGCTCTCTCTTGTGGACATTGTCTAGCAGTGATCTACTGCAGTTCTGTCTGCCAGAAGCAGCATTCGAAGGAAACACATAAGAGTATGTGTGGTCTTTACAAGGCTATGATGGAAAGGGAAGAAGAGCTGGCAATGAAAATCTTCATGTTTCCCTGTGACGCTGACCAGCCTTGTAAATGGCTTGAATCATTAGGTATCCATCAGAAGGGCATGTGGCGGAGAAAGTGTAGCTGTTATTCTCACTGCCCTTTTGGCCTTCTTCCGGTTAAAGGTGGACTCTGGGATTCATGGGGAGGGCTCGATGATGAAGAGTTTCCACGCGACTCTTCTTTTCACCATAGTGTTAGAGATGGTATGTCAAGTCCAATCCTCCTCTCCGGTTGGTCAGAATACTATAATCTTCGGTCATTGCCCTTGTCAAGCCCCGCTGCTGACATCCTCTCGCATGCATTGACAGTCTATTACATTTTGACAACTCTCAACATCCGTTCAAAGAACCTGCTTCAGAAAGGTAAGGAGGTGATTGTTCACTACCTAGGGCCAGAGGGAGAGTTGGATTGGATGCCGGCATTTGCAGAAGTCGGTCACTTGCTCAATGGATTAGGCAATGTACAGATCATTATGGTGGGTTCTGAAGTTCCAACAAATTTGTCTGGCACAACTTCAGGAATCGGCAGCAGAGTAAGAGTAAATCTTGTTAGGGGTATTTATCAGGAGGAAGCCTCCTACCTACCTTCACCTCACGTTATCGTTGCACTCAACTGTGGATTGGGCAACTACACAAGTTGGGTTGGAGCTCTCAGTTCAATCAAGTCCATGGCCATTCCAACCTTCTTCACAGATCAATCCGAAATCTCATGTGCAAATGCTAAACAGGTTCTACGAAATGCTGGCCTGCATATCACACATCCTGTGACGCCAAATCCTTTCCGCTCGCCGGTGAAACATCATGGGCCTTCTACCAATCTTCCTTCTTACAGCAATGGTTTTGTTCTTGGGGTAAACACTTGAGTTAGGAACCTCAAAAGTTCGATATATGTATCTTAAGCATTGCTTATTTTTCACCTATTCAATTGTGAACTTTCTTTTTATACCGAAAACCTTTATCTTTGTTAATAATAATAAACTTTAAGAGACTTGTAGTTCGGAAAGTCTAAATATCGATGATATCCAAAAATTTGAGGCCTACGTTTAAGGCAGTTATGATGCCAACCCATTAGTATGTTGACAAGGACCCTCTTTCAATTTAGCACCCTACAGTTTGTTAACTTTTGAGCAACTATACAAAAGATACAAGGCAAATGTTGTAAGTTTGAATAGCCAACTCAACTA
Organism: Prinsepia uniflora; assembly: GCA_032719365.1. Taxonomy (NCBI): domain Eukaryota; kingdom Viridiplantae; phylum Streptophyta; class Magnoliopsida; order Rosales; family Rosaceae; genus Prinsepia; species Prinsepia uniflora. The sequence goes on along the minus strand of CM064868.1, from coordinate 7,364,804 downwards.
AACCCTACCGCAAGTCCAAGTTTTCCCATCGCCCCAACTTGGCCAGTAGCCCTCTATAAAACCCAAACCAGCTACCTGCCTTTCCCTCCCCACCAAGCCACCGCCTGCCTCGTCCCTTGCTACTGCCCTACATTAACTAAGGGATCATAGACTACTTTACACACACTGCCCTGCAAAAACCATATCCTTTTGGTCATGGAGCTCCCAGCTGCCTCCCACCCGTACGAAAATGTCTTCCCTTCTCATCTCCTTTATCCATATCACTTGGTCCCAGAAAACTACGTCCACTGGACCGAGACCCCAGAATCTCACATTTTCTCTGCGGATCTCCCTGGTAAGTATATAAAAACCCGACTTTTGTTTTTAGTTTTCGGCTTTCAAAGCTTTCAAAGCTTTCAAAGCTTCTGTTTCAATCTGGTTGCGATGTATATGGGCAGGTGTGAGGAAGGAGGAGATAAAAGTAGAAGTGGAGGACTCCATATATCTCATAATTCGGACAGAGAGCAGTGGTGATGAGTCAGCAGAGGCGAGCAGGAGCTTCATGAGGAAGTTCCGCCTTCCGGGTCGGGTCGATATGGAGCGGATTTCAGCTGGATATGAAGATGGAGTGTTGACAGTGACGGTGCCGAGATGCTTGAGGAGGGACTTCTTTATTGAGCCAGCTGATGTGCCTGAACGCTTAGATATTCTTGCAAGGGCTGCTTGATAGAAAATAGAATACTACTTCATCATTTCAAATTATTGATTCGTATTAGGGAACTCCATGTCAATTATGTAATAATTAATGAGCTGCTAATTGTTTGGATTTCACTGCAATTTAGTTTGGCAGTGATCGTCGTTATGAATGCCTTAATAATAATTAGTTAATTATTAACTAGCACTAAATAAAACTTAAAATAGCAATATCACGTAAGAGAGACAATGGATCTGAGGTTTGTGTTGCACGTCTTATATTTATCTGTATCTAGTGTGCTATATTGGCTGTTTTTTTTTTTGGGGACCTGTTATTAAGAAAAAAGAACGGAGGCAACAAATGTGGAAGATATTTTTCTGGGCAGATCTGATCGTCTTGGGAGAAGAGGTCTAAGAAGATGGGCGGCAGTCAGGTGGGGAACACAACACAACGTAGAACAATTTATGCACATCGGTACCAGTGATAAGGAGGCTGAAGAGGATTTACAATAATAGCATTAGTGGCAAATAAATTTTGTACAAAATCATTATGTAAATAGATTTAGATATGGAAATATGTTCAAAAGAATGAATAAATATTTACTGTTTAAAAAATAACAATAAAAATATTTTTCTTAAAAAATAGTATTTTTCACCTAACTAATAAAAGGAAATATTTATAATTTTACTATGCATAATAAAGAAAAAAGAACAAATATAAAGTAATTAAATCGCGATTAATAAATAGTGAATTTTGACTTTAACTAATAAATTTTCTCGACGCCCAGAATTTCCCCAGATGCCACTCACATTGTCCTATCGTACTCCTTGTACACATAACATAGATCCTAACAAAACAAGTTTCTTACACTTTGCTTGAAAACTCAGAAACCCTCACTTCCTTTTGCCAGTTTAAGGATTTCAATAGCCTCCTTCAATCTTCTCTCCGTAATTTCTCTAGCAACGGTAACGCGGGTATTCCTGCATTAAGATAATAGTAATTGAAGTTTTAACTGATAAGTTATAATGACAAGATCCCAAATTCTTGCCAAATTGAAAGTGTGTAGGTTATAAAGCAGGGATTCTTTGCTCAAATCTGACCTCTTCTCATTGTTGGCTTTCCTGCTAAGTTCCTCAACTAGACTGTGTAGCCTTTTAAAATGGGCAGGTGACTTGCGTACAGCTTCAACACCTTTACGGCTAGTCAATATCTTCTTGAGAAGTTCGGAAGCAATGAAATAGCCCTCCTCCTTGTTCCTGAAATTATAGCAAGTTTAGCCCGTAATCCAACGTGGCAACAGATCACACTCAACTTTTTAAAAAAAAAAATTAAAAAAAAGATATATAACAAACCTTAGTAATTCAGTTAGAACAGTTTCCACAGATCCATGGGCATCAATCAGCATTTCAACCAGAGGTGGATAGCGGGCGAGGTTCCTCAAAGTTGAAAGCACATGCTTTAGAACCTCCTGATCAGGGATACTTCGGCTGGCGGAGCGAAAAAGCCTCAACAAAGTGTTAATGGCTCCTGCCTCCACAAGTCTTTCACAACATTTTTGAGAATGTGCTGTAGCCTTATCTGTAAATAAGATTCGGATGTGAGTGGGAATAAGTGAAAGAAAAGGCCGATTTGAAATCTCACAGATTACGTGCCTAAATCAATTAACTAAATGTCAAGATTGCATTAAACTGCTACAATGCTCTAGTTTTGGAGCTTTGATCGGTGCATTTAAAGCTGAATAAAAAGGCAAAAAGAAGTAAATATTCTGACAGACAATGTTGAATGGTGATTTTTGTTATAGGAAATGGAGTTTGATACTTACCCAAAGTAGCACAAGTATGAAGAACGCCACTGACACTTTTCATTGTTTCTAGTTCTGAAAGTGCTGCTACAAGTCTGTTAATAATGCGCATGCTATCATCCACATTCGTGGCAGACTTTTGCACTCTCAAACGCAAATCCAGTAGCTGACCTCCTGTCTCTTTTTTCCTTGCCAGGTAACCTCTCCAGTATGACTATCGTTCAAAACCGGTTTTGATGTTATTTTTTATTTACTGAACTCAATACCCAATTCAAAACATAACCGCCCGAAACAGGAGGAAGGCCAGAAAGAATGACTGAACAATGGACAAAATAGCCGACTACAGACTCTACAGTTAATATACATAAAGTTTTAAAAACCATCTGACCCTTTTCCCTCACAACAGAAAATGGAAACAAATTTCATATGAATACAACTAATTTAACATTTCCATCAGCTAAAACATGTTTTCCACGCTTATGTCAAACGACTCTTACTATACATTAGACAGTGTGTGTGTGTGTGTGTGTGAGATGATGTTTAGTGTTACTTTGGCCACGTGAAATGGCACAAAGATCAGCATAACAAAAGACATTGCGAAAGAAAAATAATGAGACATCAGAGCCACAATATGGTAAACTGAAAAAGGTACACAATATCTTACTTGAATCACAATGACGCATTCCTTCTCTCTGGTATCCTTTTGTCTTTCTATCCACCCTCGAACATGAGACTGAATAATGACCGCAGACTTTGTTCTAATTTTCAGTGCCATCATACCTCTCCACCACCTTTGCAATTTCAACACAGAGAATAAGACCATTTTTAGCTCAGCACACTTATAGAGGGCTCCTGTAGCCCTAGAAAAACAGACATTGTAGTTAACTGAACGTAGGGAAGAAGCACCTGCAACAAACCAAAACCATAAAAATTTCTAACTTTAAATAAGCTTCAACTCAGAGCTCGGACATGGCACATTGAAAAAATTGAGCAGAGAAGAACAATTGGGGGGAAAGGATACTAATATACCTAAGAGCCAGTTTCGACTAATCTGCCCCCTGATTACCCTTTGAATTTCCACCGCAGCCTCTCTATGATGATTATATGCCTGACAGCACTTGAAGCATCGAACAGCTCCTTGGATCTTTACTGCAGCCTCTCTTTGACACAATAAGTAACTTCTAATCAACCAACCACGGCAGTATCTCTGAATTCATTCAAGTACACAACTGAGATGTGATACATACACCACAAAAACAAACACAATAGGTGCTCATCATAGCAGAAATATCAGGGCAACATATTTCAGTGGCTCGCAAACCATGACAATGATTGACATAGACAAAGTTTCTAGTTTCTACCACCCCATATGCTCAGTAGAGATACAAAAAGACTTACTTGGATTTCAACAATGAAATGCCTACGTTGATCAACGCCTCTCCGGACAATGCATGCACGTACATAAGATTGAATAATGGTGGCAGATGCGGTTGCGATTTTGTATTTCTGATAAGCCTTCCAACATCTTGACATTCGAAAAGCACTTTGGATTCTTAATATTGCTCGCCTCCTCCTCAATAGCCAAATACGAATACGACTTTGAAATTTGGTTGCAGCAGAGTGCTGAGAGCAAAGAGATTGACGGACTGAAGAATCCCCACGTATGTATCTAGACCTTGTAAGCCATCCACGAATATGCCTTTGGACAACAATGGCAGCATTGACCGGATCAGGAGTGCATACATTGCAAGTTACAATACTTTGACCTCGGTGTCTACAAATGATCCAATTCCTTGCAGCTCGTTGGATGAGCAAAGCTGACTTCTTTAAAGTGATAAAACCATGTCTCTCAGTAATAAACATAATATATCTCCTCCATGTTTCTGGTTGCCTCCAGATATCTGTAGGATAAGCCAAATAAATCATGTCCATGAATACTTTCATGCATAAACGGACATGAAAGAATCATTGAAAGGAAGATCATACCGCATTGGAATTCTTCATCTTGAGTAGCGGTGAACTTTATGCAAGCCGGATTCCGCTGCACATTTAACCAAGCACGGACAACTGTTTGCAAAAGAGCGGCAGCATTCAGCATCTTCAAAAATTTACGACGTTCAATAGCTCGTCTGAAATGAGACTGTATCCTCATCGCAGCATTTATTGTAAGTATTAGATAAGGATTCTCTGTCAGAGAGAATATAACAAAGGACACTTATAATATCAGGATGAAAGTAAAATGATTATATAAGATTAGAGAACGGCAATAAAGTTCTCCCAAGTCCCAAGAGAGGAAAATTTAACTCAGGACTCAGAAAATTCAAGGGAGGGAAAGAATAACTGGCACTTTACCTACCCCATCTTTTGAATTGAAAAAATTACAGATAGGAACACTTAACCACAGAGGATAAAATAATGAACATGGTAAGATTACTATACTTCTCACCTGAAAATAGGTAACAACGAAAATTGGCAACATGATGGTGACCTATAGCATTTACCATCAGAAAGAAGATGACTGATTACCTTTCGTAATGTTAATCTTGTCTTTGTCTGTACAGAAGTTACCCAAAGTAGGAGCATCTGGTCTGGGTAAAAACTTATGATCTCTTTCAGCCATAGCTTGCCACCAGGTGTGAATGGCCTTAAAGTTCATTACAGAATCTGTTTATGTAAACATTTGGGTAAATAAAATAAATTAATCATGCAGTCTTAGAAAATGAATAAACTTCTTTTCCTATATAACTAACATTTTTTGTTTCAGTAATATGAAAACCAAAAACGGATCTCCTTCTAGGAAACAATGAATTATGCAAATATTACGTTTACCCCCAACGTAGTTGACATCATACATAGCCATAAAATTATACAAAGCTTAAATAAAAGAGAATGGATATCAGAAAAAGTAAACTTGTTCTAAATGTGATTATCTATGCTCTCGAGTTTGCTTATGATTCTGGGGACAACCTGTTTTACTCACAGCAAGTATAAAATACAATATATTACCAACTGGTAATGATTGGAAAATACACCAGTTTTACCTACATGGATAGTACATTGAAAAAATTGAACTGAAAAGAACAACTGGGGAAAAAGGATAATAGTATACCTAAGAGCCTGTTTCGACTAATCTGCCCCCTGATTACCCTTTGAATTTCCGTCGCAGCTTCTCTCTGGTGATTATATGTCTGACAGCACTTGAAGCATCTAACAGCATTTTGGATCTTTACTGCAGCCTTTCTTTGGCACAAGAAGTAACTTCTAACCAACCAACCACGGCAGTATCTCTGAATTCATTCAAGTACACAACCGAGATATGATACATACATCACAAAAACAAATACAATAGGTTCTCGTCATTATAGAAATATCAGGGCAACATATTCGGTGGCTCGAAAACCATGACAATGATTAACATAGACAAAATTTCTAGTTTCTACCACCCTATATGCTCAGAAGAGATACATAACAACTTACTTGAATTTCAACAATGAGACGCCTACGTTGATCAACACCTCTCCGGGCAACGCATGCACGTACATAAGATTGAATAATGGTGGCAGATGTGGTTGCGGTTTTGTATTGCTGATAAGCCTTCCAACATCTTGACATTCGAAAAGCACTTTGGATTCTTAATATTGCTTGCCTTTGAACGTGGAACCTCTTCCTCAATAGCCAACTACGAAAACTACTTTGAATTTTGGCTGCTGCAAAGTGCTGAGGGCAAAGAGATTGATGGACTGAAGAATCCCCGCATATGTATCTAGACCTTGTAAGCCATCCACGAATATGACTTTGGACAACAATGGCAGCATCGACCGGACCAGGTGTGCATACGTCAGAAGTTACAAAATTTTGACCTAGGTGTCTACAAATGATCCAATTCCTTGCAGCTCGTTGGATGAGCAAAGCTGACTTCTTTAACTTGACAAAACCATGTCTCTCAATAAAAAACATAATATATCTCCTCCATGTTTCCGGTTGCCTCCAGATATCTGTAGGATGAGGCAAATAGATCATGTCCATGAAAACTTTCATGCATAAACGGACATGAAAGAATCACCGAAAGGAAGATCATACCACATTGGAACTCATCATCTTGAGTAGCGGTGAATTTTATGCAAGCCGGATTCCGCTGCACACTTAACCAAGCACGGACAACTGTTTGCAAAAAATCGGCAGCATTCAGCATCTTCAAAAACTTCCGACGTTCAGTAGCTCGTCTGAAATGAGACTGTATCTTCTTCGCAGCATTTACTGTAAGTATTAGATAAGGATTTTCTGTCAGAGAGAATACAACATAGGACACTTGTAATATCAGGATGAAAAGTAAAATGATTACATAAGATTATAGGAAGGCAATAAAGCTCTCCAAATAGAGGAAAATTTTACTCAGGACTCAAAAATTCAAGGGACGGAAAAGAATAACCGGCACTGTACCTACCCCATCTTTTGCAATGAAAAAAATTACAGATAGGAACACTTAACCACAGAGGATAAAATAATGAACATAGTAAGATTACTACACTTCTCACCTGAAAATTGGTAACAATGAGAATTGGCAGCATGACGGTGACCTATAGCATTTACCATCAGAGAGATGATGACTGATTACCTTTCGTAATGTTAGTCTTGTCTTTGTCTCTACAGAAGTTATCCAAAGTAGGAGCATCTGGTTTGTTCCCAAACTTATGATTTCTTTCAGCCATATCTTGCCACCAGGTGTGAATGGCCTTAAAGTTCATTACAGAATCTGTTAATGTAAACATTGGGTAAATAGAAAAAACGAATCATTCAGTTTTAGCAAATGAATAAACTTCTTTCCTATATAACTAAGATTTTTCGTTTCAATAATACGAAACCCAAAAACGGATCCCCTTCTAGGATAAAATGAACTTATACAAATATTACATTTACCCTCTACATAGTTAACACCATACTTAGCCCTCAAATTATACAAATCTTAAATAAAGGAGAATGGATAACAGAAAAGTAAACTTTGTTCTAAATGTGATCATCTATCCACTCTAGGTCGCATATGATTCTGGGGACAATCTGTTTTACTGACAGCAAGTATAGAACACAATATATTACCAACTGGCAAAGATTGGAAAAGAGCCAGTTCTACCGACATGATTGTATGCATAAGACATTAGAAAATATGGAAAGGAAACCTTCATCACTGTGGTCATGTGTTCCTTCTTGGATCTCTGCTGCGTGAGGTCTTACAGAACATTGCGTACAAGAGTATTTTCTCTCTTGAGTTTGGCATTCACAACCCAAGAGTTTATGGAAATTTAACTGATCCTGCCAAGGAGAAAATCAACGTTTAATGCATGACGAGAACAGATACTTCTTGTTCTCCACCATATTACAACAGAAATTACCATATTCTTCTGGAAAATCAGTTGAGAGGAAAGAAACACCAACAGGATCACCACACTCCGATCATTACGTGCACCATTATGCTCAAGAATGTCACTTATTTGCAGAACCTGTTCAAAAACCTCAAGATAATGAGTCTTACATAACCACAAGATATTATAGAGTACCCAACTGTAATTCCACAACTTATTCTCATAGGTAATCAAATGGTCCTGCACAAACCTCTGGAAAATTTCCCAATAATGTCAACAATTTCTGTGATAATAAAAAGTTGTGCACTGCATCTGAATAATCCGTAGCTAACATGATTGATTCTTCATTACTTAATTTATCCGGATCCTGTAACATATAAAACAATGAGAATTAAGTGAAGGAAAACTAGATCCCTATTTACAACATCTAAAAGTCAGGAAAAAAATAGCACCTTCGACGACCAACAAAGTTGCTTACGAAAGTAATAGTCCAGTAAGCACCATATAGCTTTTCCATCGACCAGTGAAGAAAAAGTATCAACCTTGCAGTCATAGTTTTCACAAATTGCCTGAAAACCCAAATGATAATGATTGGTCTTGTAAGAAACACCAACAGTAACATTCATAGTCCAAGAGTAGGACTCTGATCTGATAAAGTATGCATCAATACAGATTCTATGTTCTAAGATAGCAAAATAGAGCTACTGAAACCTCAAAATAAGGTATACAAACAAAATATCACAAGTAGAAGCAATACCTGAATCCACTTTAAAAGGATATCCAAGGAAGAGGAATCAATACTGATCAAGTTATCCTGTGAAACAGAAGGGAATAATTAAACATAGGCAAAGAATATCTAAATAACAGAACAGGAAATAAAAATAGGCCAACAGGTACATTTAGTAAGAAAATCATCCATATTGAGGAAGACATACCACATTTCCACGAATTTTGCTAATTTCCTCAGCCAAGTCTGTTTTCTTGACCAAAAGAGGTAGCTGCAAGTTCAATAACAATGTCGATGAAGACTGTCACTAGAAAAACAGATATTGATAAAGCCTTCAACCTCAGTGGAAAAGTTATATGAAAATGGGAGATAGAAGAAAGCAACAAGCCTGCAAATGGACAAACATGTTCCAGAGCAAAGAAAGAGAAAGTTCCTTGTCACCGCCAGCAATATCATCTGCCTCAATCATCATTCCATCTTCATCATGTAAATCAACCCTATTCTGCTTAAGATACTGCAGGGCAATGCCACAATTTGCCAAGTTCTTCTTAACAGTGTCTGCTGGAACAACTATTTTCTGTTCATCAAATGAAAACCTTGAAATAGCCAAAACATAAAAAATGTCCGCAAAAACAATAACTGAACCTGTCTATTCACTGAAAGATATGAAGAAAGAAAATAACAACCGTAAGGATGGATGTGTCATCCTGTAAAAGTTGAATGGCCCTACACAGGCGAACCCCATCTTGAAGATCAACAAATAAATCTGCAACCCCAAAGTCAAATTCAACAAGCGGATGCTGCACAATAGCAAATTTCATTGGTAAATTATTGAATGTAAAAATAGCTTTGGTTATGCTAAATTCTGAGCCGGCTTCAGGTAAATTTATATTATCATCAATAACAAAATGCTTCAACATTCAGGTAAACTGTCTATCCTAAATAAATCTTAAACTAAAGGTGTATTTTCTTTTCCTCACACCCAGAAAACACATACGGATACATAATCTCATGTAAGTGAATGGCATCCAAAGAATGGACCACCTACCTGCTGATAAGATACTTTGTATCCTAAAATCACCAGATGAGCTAATATATTACCTTCTCCGAGCATGACATCAGATGAGAGAAAATCTAGTTGTGAACCACAAAGAGAGAAAAGTCAACGCTCAGTTGATAAAGCACAGCTATAAACCAACGAGCAAGCAACTGAAGAGAGGAGTGAATCAAAAATTACCATGGATCATCTGATGACTTGACTTAATACTAGATTCAACGGCAAACAATCGAGGAGAGCCCCCATCCACTCCATCAATACCATACTTAAGAGAGAGACTGCTCTGACCTTTCGCTCTATCAAGGATAATAACAAGCAACAGAAATCTCTTCAAAATTACATTTCCAAGAGCTTCATAATAACCGGGTCTGTAAAGACCCTCAACCATCTTGTTATAAGCATACTCTTTGGCTAAACCAGCATGGGCGAAAAATTGCTTCTCAATAATCATTTTCAGAAATCTGATTTCTTCATCAGAATTAATATCACTGTCAGACAACAAAGAATCACCACCGAAAACAATGTACAATCCAATTCTAAACCAAATTGGGTTATAACTCATTAGGATTCTAGTGACCCTCTCCTTCAACCCAAAATCAGTCACTAAGGGGCAATGAGCCTTCATTTTTAGCCTCCCTTCATCAATACTCTGAGAAATAAAACAAACAGTTCAATGCACCTCTGGTTTTATACTAAGCTTTCTTTGTCTTGTCCTAAATTTTCTAAGCAACAAAATAAATCAAACTCAAAAGAAAAAGGAATATTAGAGGCAAACCTTAGCAACGTGACTCATCCCATAGAAAACCTCTTTGCAACTCTCCATGCTCAAATAGAGTCGCATTCGCTGCGTCAAATCATCAACACTACACACATGTTCCAATGTAGACTGCAAGCTCAAATACTTGGAGCTCGAAGATGGCACAGTACTCGCGGCCCGCCAGGAGAAGTCTTTCTGACGCTTCGGGTCCCGCCACTCTGAATCGACCCGAACCGCACTCGCGGGCTCGTTAACCCTCTTCCCCTTGCGAAGCGTTCCAATGTGGTCCCCATCGGCGGAAAAATTGCAGCCGCAAGACTTAGGGTTTTGGAATAGGAAATTGAGCCAGACGGTGAGCGACTGCGCTAGGGACTTGAGCGATTGCTCCTTTAGAATTTGGGCCTTGCGAGACGAATGTAACTGCTCGAGTTCGAACGCCTTAATTTTTCGGGCGGCTGCCGTTGTCCGACCCGAGTTTGACGGAGCGAGAGAGGGCCGGCGACGAAATGACGAATTAGTGCTAGGGGTTTGTTTGAAGGCTGTGAAGTACTGGGGGGCAGGGGAGTGGAAATTGGAGTTTCGCGAGGGACATCTTGGGGTTTTGAAATTTGTGATGTCCTTGAAGAAAGTGAAGGGAGTTTTGAACGGCGACGGTGACGGACACAGCGGTGGCTCTTCGCCTTCCATGCCTGTCCGAAACTCGGGACGCGAAAATGTGTTTGAATTGATTTGAACTGATTTGAATTTGAAATGGGGGAAGTGAAGCGGGGAAGGGTGATTATGACGGTGGACCGCCACACGTGCGCGAAAAGTGAAAGGGCGCTCTCTCTTGCAACAACACCAAATTACAAAAACAACCGTAAGGTGATTATGGACTTGTATAATACAACAGTGAAGCGCATGCGGATGACTAGCCCAAAGGGCCTTGAGCCCAAAATCTTTATAAGAGTACAATTCTACAGTTGTCATTTTGAGCGCCCAGAAGAACACGAGCAATATCCATGTGGCGTTGTGGCCAACGTATCTCGTCTCTTCTACTTTCCGTACCACTTCTCTGCAAAACTTTGTGCAAATTTTCCAAACCCTCTGCTTTCAATTCGTCTCCTGCGATCCAATTTCACCTCCGAGAAACATAATTCTTGAGATTTCGCTTCGAGGTGTAATTTCTTAACCTAGTAATGGCTCAAGCTGTTGAGGAATGGTACAAACAGATGCCCATCATCACCCGCTCGTATCTTACCGCCGCCGTTGTCACCAACATCGGTTGCTCCCTCGAGGTATGCCTCCAAATGAAATTTTCAGTCTTTGTGGTTCTGAATATACCTCTTTGGTTCTCTGGAAAGGGATTGTGTGATTTTGTCCAATCTGAATTTGGTTTAGACTGAACTTTAGGAATTAGTCTCTTTTCAGCTAATAGTTGAATGCTAATGATAATTGAGAATTTATTATGCTATGTAATTATAATTACTATTGTTGTGTCACTCTAGGTCATTTAAATCGTGAAAGCTGAGTTCAATTAATCAGGGCATATTTGCTTTGTTTTTGTTCGAACTCAAGTATAAATATCAACACCATCCTTTTTAGCTATCACCTTAGTCTCTATTGTAATATTGTTTTTAATTTTCATTCTCCATAGGATTTATTGGAAGTTAAGTTGGCAAGTTTTCGCACGGTTGTTCTTATAGTCATTTCTTTCTGTTTGATTACCGATGGCTCACATCTTCTTAATGGGTAATTCCTACCAAGGAATATCAATTCTGCAGATTAATGGGTAATTCCTTCTTCTGCAGATTATCTCTCCTCACAATCTATACTTGAACCCCATACTGGTGGTCAAGCAATATCAATTCTGGCGCCTCGTCACTAATTTCCTGTATTTTCGGAAAATGGGTAATTCCTACCATTTATTTTAAAGGATTCAAATTGGTTTGGATTGAGATTGTGTTATTTAATTGGTAGTAATATTTATTCTAACATGGTTTATAACTTTATATCTTGGCATTGCCAGACTTGGACTTCATGTTTCACATGTTCTTTCTGGCTCGTTACTGCAAGCTTCTGGAAGAGAACTCTTTCAGGGGAAGAACTGCTGATTTCTTTTACATGCTCTTATTTGGTGCCACTGTGTTGACTGGGATAGTTCTCATCGGTGGAATGATACCTTATTTATCAGAATCATTTGCCAAAATTATATTCCTCAGCAACTCACTAACGTTCATGATGGTTTGTCACTTTTTCTGTAGGATTACGGTTGATTTGTCCCAAATCTTGGCCTTTTTTGATACGTAACTGTAGTTTTTAATGCATTCCTTTCTTTTCAGGTGTATGTGTGGAGCAAACAAAATCCTTTCATTCACATGAGTTTCTTGGGCCTCATGACCTTCACAGCGGCTTACCTACCTTGGGTCAGTAAGCTTAAACATCTTCTTGATTTCTATGGTTAAATAGTTATCTTACTGGTATTAATCTTCAGATATGAATTTTGAATAAGCTCTCCTTGGGTAATCCTTGCTGCCTCATTGTTATGTGACGTCTATTTCATTTTGTCTCCAGGTTCTTCTAGCGTTCTCTGTCATTGTCGGGGCTAGCGCTTGGGTTGATCTTCTGGTACGATTATCTTATCTAAGAACTTGCACTGACATTAAGGCTTTTATGTAATAATAGTTTCCTATCATGGTGATTGTTTTTGTACCAGGGAATGATTGCTGGCCATGCCTACTACTTTTTGGAAGATGTTTACCCACGAATGACAGGTCGCCGGCCCTTGAGAACCCCTACATTTATCAAAGCGCTATTCGCAGATGATCCTGTTGTGGTGGCACGGCCAGCAAATGTGGGATTTGCACCTCCACCGCCGGAGGCACTTCCACAAGATTAATGAGATGTTAAGGGAAGACAGGTCGATTGGATTGTTAGCTTTTGGGATATCCGATCTGGAATTTAGGCGTGGCATTGCCTGTTGGACGAATTTTCGGCTTTGTAATATAAAGAAGTCCACACAGATGTGCTAATTGTCTATTATATGTTTGTGCGTTTCTTACAATTCAAAGCTCATCAATGTACAATGAAAGTTCCTTCTCCGTAGTTGTGCTCTAGTAAACTTCTTTATCTTTCATACCTCACCTGCGTTATTCAAAATGTACTCCATACATATCTTAAAAGACCGAATTCGACTTTGATTAATGTTTTTGGCAGGGTTGATTATCAAGGGTTTTTTTTTTTATATTTATAATATATCTGATATACCTTCCATTGAAACGAAAATAAAACAGAATACTAGGGATAAAACCGAAATCTGACATAAGAGAAAAAACAGAAGGAGCTGAAGGAGTAAAGGCAGCTTGAGACCTGTAAATTAAATATTAAATATAGTAAAATGGATGAAAATTGGTAGTTTGGTAAAAACTTATTCAAAAATTGGGGATTTCAAAATGTTTTTCTATAAAATTACATACCATATAAGTGTTCTAGTAATCTTCATCATCTTAGAGAAGTGAAGGAAAGACTAGCTCTTATCATGACACAATTTTTTCCTCTCAAATCTTGCTACCTAGATCAGTTCATCATCTTCATTTTGCTCTCATCTTCTCACACCTCTCATCATTTCATTGCTCTCAGCTTTTCATCGCTCACATCTTCTCATCGCTCTCTTTCTATGTCTCTAATTTTTGTTTTAATCCTTATTTTGGATGTTTTGTGTTTGGTGTATTTGTTTAAATGTATATTGGACAATCTAAAAATTAAAGAAAATAACCAATTGGGAAGTGAGAAAGATGAATTTGCAAGCCTGAGGTTGGGAAGATAATGCTTGGTTGAAGGCCATAGAAGCCATTTTTTAGTATGCATATCTGATATGAGAATAGATTTAATCTGTTAATGTCTCAATAGCCTTGTAGTCCTTAATGCCCCTATAGACTACTTGTCCTATAATGCCCATGTAGTATGTTCTAATATTTGTATATTTTCTTCATTATTTTTATCAGAGGATGCTACTTGATATCCTCATAGTCTAGTAGTGTCCTCATAGTCTGTTCAATAATTTTTGTACATTTCATAAGGATTTTTATGAGAGGATGTTACTTATTGTCCTTATAGTTCGGTATTTTGAGAGGATGCTACTCATTGTCCTCATAGTCAGTTCAGTGATATTTGTATGTTTTATGACAAGACCCTCCCCGTAATCCCCCTTGATAAGTGTGGGAGGACTTGCTCCCGTCTGACACGACCTAATAAAAATATCATATTACCCTCAGGATCAAGTGTAACGACCCGTCCTGGAAATTGGGATTAGATTAGTGTTTAATGACAGATTAGTGAAGTTAATCGGTGATTAGATGGGTGACCTCGGATGGACGGTGCGAAATGACGGTTTTGCCCATGGAATGGGCAAAAATGTTGACTTTTGGTTTAGGCAGTCAAATGGACTTTGACCGATGATTGTGACGTAGTTTGTGACGTCACGAGTCCGTAGACAGGTGGCACATCCGATTCGACATTCGAGGAAAAATTTATGATGTTAGGAAGTTCAAGGGTAATTTGGTTAAAAATGGGCAATTTGTTGACTTTTCATACAACATGGACTTTTCACGTAATTCGAGGACTATTAGGTAAGTCTTGATCCCTTAAGTACAACGACAGGCGGCATGCGTCAATTGGAGTTTGGATGACAATGTTACGGGTCTAGGAACTTGAGGGGCAAAATAGTAATTTGTGGATTAAGGGTAAAATGGTCATTGTGATGCTTTGGGATCTGTGCCCAGTTAATTTTGGGCATGTGGCTGCCGTGGGGAATGGGTCCACAGAGATGGGGACACCTGGCCCTCTCTGGATGGTTGTGGAACCATCTCTCACCGCCTACAAATGTTTTAAACGTTTTGGCACGGTTTGTGGTTTAGAACAGAGAAAAACATAGGAGAATGAGTGACTTTGACCCAAACCTTCCTCAAACATGATCATGTGCCCATGGTGTCTGAACAGAAGTGAGAGGTGAGGTTAAGAAAGGGGCAGTGGTGGTCACGGCAGAGCCCATGGTGGCGCAGGTAGTTAAGAAACCCGTACACACCTTGTTTTCCTTCAAATTGTCATTTGAATTTTAAGGATGAAATGATCAAATTGGTTGATGGGAAAAAGTTTCTGGAGGTTATACAGGTCGAGTGAGATTGTTTTCCTGGCCTGTGGTGGCCAGAATGAGAAGAGGTGAGGTTGAAGCTGTGAGGCCTTTATGGGAATTTAAAAAATGGAAAACGGATTGTTGATGGTTGGTGATCAATGTTGTGCTTTGGAATAGGTTTTGGAGGATGCAAGGGAACTCCTGGGATTGAAAACACGACTGAGGGTGACCGGGATACGAAGAACAAGATAGAGGTTTTTGGCCGGTTCATCGTTTGAGTTGAATAGGTAAACTTTGAATGTTTAATTCATGTTTTTAGTTGCTAATTGAACATAATCACCTAGACAGAGCTGTATGAGGAAGAAGAGTTGAAATCGGGTTGGAAAAAGGAGGGAAATAACCATGAATCGTGGACGTCGGTTCGGTTAGACCGGACTGGTTCGAACCGGTTCAGACTGGTCCAGCGAGAGGTTGAAGATGAACAGTAACCTGGCGAGTGAGGCCCCTTTAGGCGGCACGTGAAGGCGCGTGGGACCTCTTTTGGGGAAGGTTCCAACATGGATTTTAAATTATTCGATGTAACGAACATTTTGGGATTGGATTCAAGTCGATCGGACATCGTCTCGATATGTTTTGGGATGTCCGAAGGTTTTAATGCTCATTTAAAAATAGTTAAAAATTCGAGAAAATTACCGGGCTTTAGTAGAAGCTTAATAAAGTAGTTAGTGGCCTTCTTATGTGTAACAACTCGTCCCAAATTCCTGGATTAGATTACTGACTAATCATGATTAGTGAGGTTAATCGGTGATTAGTTGGGCGAAATCGGACGAATGATGCAAAATGACTGTTTTGTCCCTAGGCGTGGGTAAAACGTTGACTTTTTGTTCAGGCGATCAAATGGACTTTGACTGATGATTGTGATGTAGTTCGGGACGTCACGAATTCATAGACAGGTGGCACGTTCGATTCCGACATTCAAGGGAAAAGTTATGACTTTTGGAAGTTCAAGGGTACATTGGTAATTTGGTTAAAAAGGGGGCAAATAGTTGACTTTTGGACTGGGAGGTCTGATGGCCGAGGGACGTTACGTAGATCGGGACGATATGAATCCGTAGACAGGTGGCACACTGAAATCAAACTTCGAACGAGGGAAAGTTATGGGTCACAAAAGTTCAATTTCACTATGCATGTATATCGAGACGATGATGGCTTGGCTCATTCTGTTTGGGCAGATATTTTAAGTGGGACTCATGGATGAGTGACAAGTGTCACTTATCTCATTGGCCCAAACCCCTAATTTGTGGATCTTACATAATTAAATATTATTATAATTATTATTTTATAATTTCCATTTATCTCATCTTAAATCCTAGCCGTCCATTCCATCCCTCAATCAATCATCACCGTCCATCTCATCTCTCCCCTTCTGATCAACATCCTCATCATCCAATTAATCTTCCTTCTCTCCCACGATCACCATTTCATTTCTTCTTCTTTTTCCTTCAAAAACCGGACACACACACACACACACAACACCATCGCCACCCCAGCTCATCTTCATCTGTTTTGTGAGCGGCTGACCGTAAGGAATGAGAGGTTGAGGGACTGAGGATGACGGTGGTCCACGGCGGCTCACGGCGGGGGAGAAACCCGAGAATGTAACGACCCGTCCCGAATTAGCGAGATTAATTAAGGATTAATGACGGATTAGCAAGGCTAATCGAGGATTAACGAACGTTCAAGGCGAAATGACGATTTTGCCCTTAGAATGGGTAAAACGTTGACTTTTCATTCGGACGATCAAATGGACTTTCATCGACTACCGTAACGTAGTTTGGGACGACACGAGTTCATAGACAAGTGGCACGCTCGATTCCAACATCCGAGGAAGAAGTTGTGACATTCGGAAGTTCAAGAGCGTTTTGGTAATTTGGGTGAATAGGGGCCAATGGTTGACTTTTGACCCGGGAGGTCAAATGACTGAGGGCCGAGTACCTTTACGTAGATAAGGACGATACTAATCCGTAGACAGGCGGCACGTCGAATTCGGACGTTCAACGTCGAAGTTACGGTTCACTGAAGTTCGAGGAAACTATTGCACGTTTTACGTGACGGGAACTATTTAACTTTTAGTGGGGCCCATATATTATTGGACAGGCCAATGGATGAGTGACAAGTGTCACCCATCCATTGCCCATCCAAACCAAACCCATGCATATCCATTCCCCTTACATCGACCATTTTCCCATTTTTCCCAAAACCCAAACCCGATCCACCCTTCACCCCAAAACCAAACCCTTCAACCCACATGACCGTGAAGGAAACAGAGAGGAGGAACTGAGGAGGTGGTGGCTGGCCCAGGCAGCACCGCCGTACACGGCGGGGGAGAAAAACCAATCGAGGTAATCGGTTAAAACCATTTTTAATCAATTTTCAGTTTTAATTGTTATGGGTCGATTTGGACGGTTTTAATGAGTTAAATGGGTTAGTAGGAGAGTATTAGGATGATTTTGAGGAATGCTGGAGGTCGAGACACCGTGGGTGTCAGTTTTGGAAATTCGAACCATGAGAGGAAAATCGAACCGGTTGGATTTAGGATGTTTTAGGGGTTTTAATTGATTAGTTTAGGCTCCTAGGACGATTATAGGAAGAATAGGATCAATTAGGATTGAAAACGGTGAAAATTAGACCAGAATGGACCTGGACCGGTCACGCCGATCCAAGTTGCATGCGAACCGGACCGGTAGTCGCGAGAAAGAAGACAACACTGTTCGCTGGAGCGTGGATCCCACGCGCAGCCACTTCAGGCGGCGCGTGGTGGCGCATGGAGGAGAATTTGGGGAAGGTTCCAATATGTCAAATAATCTAGTCAATGTAACAAACATTTTGGGACTGGTTTCGAGTCGATCGGACATCGTCTCGATATAGTTTGGGCTGTCTGAAGGTTTCGGTGCGCGTTTAAAAATAGTTGAAAATCCCGAAAACTTAGGGGGCTTTAGTGAGGGGTTAATTAACTAGTTAGTAACCCTTTAATGATTTGGGTAGGTTTGGGTACCCCGAAGGCAACGGTTGACCCAGGAAGGCATACGACGCGCATATCGAAGCAGCAACGCGGACGGTTTATGAGTGGACTTTATTTCTGAAATCGACGGATGCATAAATATTTTATATGTGTTTTGGGATGCCTTGAGTGCATTTTGGTGTGTGTTTACGTATGGGCACGTACTTCGAGGTTTTCGGATTTTATACGTGCTTATATGCGCTTACGTTTTTGGTTTTCATGAAATGGTTTTGAAAAGATAAAATCGGGCATGAGACCCATTTGGATTTGGTTTTAACTTGGGCTTGAGGCCCTATTGATGACCTACGGGTCTGAGTCATGGTCGCGACGGGTGCTGTGTGCACGGCGACGGACAACGTGACGCTCGCCTCCGGATTGGGATGCGTTCCTTCCGGAGAGGTCACGATGCACGACCTATTGTCAAGCAGCCACTGGAGGCTCGACTTCGGAGTGCTGATGGTTTAGAGGATCGATCGGCGACGTGTGCACCATGGTCTCGAGATGGTCGCAGTAGTGATGTGTTCTCGGGCGTGAGTCCCGTTTTTATGGTTTTAGTATACTGGTATGTATATACTCTCCTTATGAGCGTATTGATTGGTCTCCTCCAGACGTCGACCTGGAGAGTCACGATCCACATACCAGAGTGGGTATCCTCATAGGGATCCCGTTCCAAGAGTGGGTTTGATGTTGTGGCCCCGGACCAGATTCCGGAGAGATGATTGGACTAGATCCAGAGAGAGAGCCCAAACTAGATCCAGAGATTGAGCCTCCCGGATGGATATTCCTGGAAGAAGACTCGGAGTGAGACCCCGAGTAGTGTGCACACTAGATAGATATGTTGACATCGTGACTATATCGGGGATGTGATCCCAAGGGGCTGTGTGCCCCGAGTTAGTATCTTCTCTGGAAGTGCCTAGGACGGGTTATATATGTATATATGTATATGTGGACAGGTTTTCACTGAGATGGCTTTGGGTTGTGACCCACACGTATTAGTTTTGGGCTGAGACCCTTATGAGATGATTTTGAGACGAGTTCCCACGTGTTTTGGTTTGGGCGGAGGTCCCCTGTGTTATTTGACTGATTTCGGGCTAAGGCCCAAAGGGTTTGATGGTTCATGACGGTTTATGGGAACCGGGCATGAACCCTAGAAATGGTTTTCGAATGCATGCATATATTTTTAACGAAGGGCATAAAGGTCTTTGATGAAATATTTTTATAAAATAATTTTTTTGTCCACTCACAACCTTTATGTTTTGAATGCCCTTCAGGTTGATCGTGGATGCGGCTGTAGCAGAGACGAGATATTCGCATTCCTCCTTCGGATCCTGACGCACTCTGACAGCCCCAATTGGGTAAAGGACGGAAATATCCCTGGTCTGAAACTTCATGTCAGATGGGAGCAGGCACGTCCCACGCTAATTCCGAGGGATTTGGGACGGGTCCTGTCAGCTTGGTATCAGAGTGTGTTTTGCTCTCAGAGTTAGTGCGTAGATCAAAGAATGTGATGTCTCGTCAATCGTAACAGCCCATCAACAACCTGATAGTTAGGGTACTAGTACGAGTTTTCGATCGAATCGACGTTAGTTTATGTACGTTTGTGACGCATTGTGATCATGCGAGGATCAGTTGACGCAGTAGGACGACCGGAGATTCGGGACCGCCGAGGCTTCATGACGGACTTGGAGCGGAGCTTCGTAAAATCAATGGAGTTTGGACGTTGGGATCGTCGACGTTGGAACCACAACGGTCGAGTTTGTGCTGCTCGGAGCAGTTAGACGCGCGAGGACCTTAGTTGAGACTAGTTGGAGTAGGACGTTGATCCTATTTGGCAAAAGATGCCAGGAGTAGTTGTGGTGTGAAGCGATAGGATACGATTGCGACGTCTAGCTGTTGTACAGAGTTAGGCATAGAGAGTGGCCACGTTCTTTTGGAGGCCAACGGTTGAGAGTCGTAAGGTTACGAGAGGACAAGGTCCTTAAGTTGTGGTTACTGGTTGTTGGGATACCAGTATCGGAGTACGACGACCCTTTGGAGTCGAGAACGGGGGATCCGATCGACGAGTACGTCGTGAGATGAGATATCGGATTCCAAGGTGAAACAATCGGTGGAGGTTGTGTGTTGAGCGGTTAGCACCGACGGTGAGTTGACCGCGTAGTTTTGGAGTCTCGATAGCGGAGTGTTTCGGAGTTCGGTCTGCACGAGGTTGTGGCAGATGCCATTATCGATGGACGTAGTCGAGTCATATCGAGGTTGGATAGACTCAGGTGGTCGTGACGTGGATACGAGGGTGTGTGGGTGACGCACAGTAATGTTTGGGGTGTTGGCTCGGTCAAGGCCGAGTGCGATTACAGAAGAACTTCAGAGGTGACCAGTGTGCCGCACTACCTTGTGAGGTAATAGAGTGTTGTGGTGATTGCTCGACAGGAGCGAGGTTTTAGGATTGGTTTGCGTTGTACTCCATGTGGCGGTGATGCGATGACGTTAACAAGAAGAGACGATGAGCCACGAGCTGAGAGTAGCTCAATCGCGATGTGCTCATGTTAAGTTTCTACCATTACACGAAGAGAATTATTCGTCGGATAATATAGATTTATCTTGGCAATGGTGATGGTTGGTTGGCTACGGTTGACCATAATCCTGAGTGTCGTGTACACTAGTTTGAGGAGAATTTGATAGTGAGAAATAGAATGGGTCACTACAATAGTTATCGACAGTTGTCATTGGTCGGAAGGATTGGACAATGTAAGGGCTCCTATTGTGACTCGTTAGTTGGGTGGCACATCAGATTAGGATGAATCGAAATCCTTTTGGATGTGCATAAACGGTCATAAACGGATAAGCGAATTAGATTGTTTGCGGACATGTGGATGATGTCCGAGTTATTGTTGGGACCGAGTTGGTAGTTGTACCATAGCATAGTAACTGTGCGAGTTCAGAGGGCACTGAGCAGGACGGTTAGGATCCTGAGTGGCTTAGCGCGAGGTATAACCAATACCTGGTTTGGCAAGGGACGCGCGAATTAGGTTATGGACGTGCGACGGTACAAGTGTTAGGTGCTGAATTTGAATCCCATAAGGCTTGGGACATGCGAATTAGGTTACCGACGTGAATGGTAAGGGGAGAAGCCGGAAGGAATCTTTGGATGTGTTTAGTCCTGAAGGATGGATTAAACATTACAGTAATTATCAGAGAATGCTTTTAGTCGGGAAGAAGGACTTCTAGCTCAGGAAACAGAACTGTTGGAAAGGTTGGGTATGCTTCCAACATGGTTGCCACTACTCCCGACATAGAGACCGGTGAAGGAGACTTTTCATTTTCTGCTCTTTGGAAGATCGTGTTGGTTGCTGGAGGATGACTTGGATGATTTTGATGTCATAGTCTTCAACTTTCCTCATGTGGATTGATGAGGAAGGAAACGACTGTGATGTTAATGGGATCGACTTGGAAACCAGATGATTCTTGGTGTCACGTCCAGTGATGTGACAGGTGAGAACCCAAGATGAGACATTTTGAGTAACGTGAGGCCGATCGAGTTGACGAAAGTGGTTGTGACAACCATGAGGTGTTCAGACCGAGGTCTGGTCGTCATTGGAATAAATTGCCCTACTGATTATGCTAAGCTAGGAGCAGAGGAGGACTTCTAAAGATTCCTTAGCATAGTTGGTGAGTTGACAGAGTAGGAAAGTGGGAATAAATGTGTGTTGAGGACGATACGTAGGTATCAATCAGGAAGAGATGAATAGCCGATGCCTCGAGATGGATTTGAGAATAGAGTTTGTGTTGGATTGAGGCTAGCTTGTGACATACGATTGAGGATGTGTCTGGCGAGTACTATGATCGGATGTGTCCGACATATTGGTATTTTGATTAGATATCGAATGCTATGTGCTTGAGCAGAAGCGGTAGAGAGGGTTCAGATAGTTGGTGAGCCGAGAGCTCAGGGTCGTGTGGGCCAGTGGAACCCTAGTGCCTGTTTGTGTTTTCTGGTGAGATAAGTATTAGATTGGAGTTCCGTGTACACCGGGATGCGTGAGACGTCGATTGAGAATCGACAGGACGAGTAGTACGATACGAGAACTCGAGAGCGAGTCGAGATCAGAGTGTGCAACGAGAGCACAGTAGAGCCGAGCGCTACCGGTTAGACACGAGTACGTTGGTGGACTCAGTGACAGCAACAAAGGTAGAGTATCGCTCCGCGGGAGCAGTGAGATAGTTGTTGGATCGGATGCTGATTAGGACATCAGTTTCGATTGTCAGATGAGAAGAACCATCAGACTGAAAAGTCCACTTGATGGTAATTGGTAGGTTGGAACGTGTCAGGAAGTTATACTACAAGGATCTGAAAGCAACTTAGTATAACTGACGTGTCAGAGTGGCTTCCTGAGAGTTGAGATGGAGCTTGGGAGCTTCGGTGATAGTGCGTACCTACGAGTACGGTGTAGTGACAGACGTGTACTTGCACACGAGGGTAGCCGTGTGCGGAGACACGATTGAGTTTCCACGATTGGTTGTGGAAATCGGGTCAGTTTGAATTTCGAGGACGAAATTCTTTAAGGGGGGAAGTTTGTAACGGCCCATCCTGAATTAGCGAGATTAATTAAGGATTAATGACAGATTAGCAAGGCTAATTGAGGATTAACGAACGTTCAAGGCGAAATGACGATTTTGCCCTTAGAATGGGCAAAACATTGACTTTTCGTTCAAACGGTCAAATGGACTTTGATCGATGACCGTGAGGTAGTTTGGGATGTCACGAGTTCATAGACAGGTGGCACGCTCGATTCCGACATCCGAGGAAGAAGTGACGTTCGGAAGTTCAAGGGCGTTTTGGTAATTTTGGTGAATAGGGGCCAATAGTTGACTTTTGACCCGGGAACTCAAATGACCGAGGGCTGAGTACCGTTACATAGATAAGGACGATACGAATCCGTGGACAGGCACATCAAATTCAGACGTTCGACGACGAAGTTACGGTTCACGAAAGTTCGAGGAAACTATTGCACGTTTTACGTGACGAGGACTATTTGACTTTTAGTGGGGCCCAGATATTATTGGACAGGCCAATGGATGAGTGACAAGTGTCACCCATCCATTGCCCATCCAAACCAAACCCATGCATATCCCTTCCCCTTACATCGACCATTTTCCCATTTTTCCCAAAACCCAAACCCGATCCACCCTTCACCCCAAAACCAAACCCTTCAACCCACATGACCGTGAAGGAAACAGAGAGGAGGAACTGAGGAGGTGGTGGCTGATCCAGGTAGCACCGTCGCACACGGCAGGGGAGAAAAACCGATCGAGGTAATCGGTTAAAACCATTTTTAATCCATTTTCAGTTTTAATTGTTATGGGTCGATTTGGACGGTTTTAATGAGTTAAATGGATTAGTAGGAGAGTATTAGGATGCTTTTGAGGAAGGTTGGAGGTCGAGACACCGTGGGGGTCAGTTTTGAAAATTTGAACCGTGAGAGGAAAATCGAACCAGTCGGATTTAGGATGTTTTAGGGGTTTTAATTGATTAGTTTAGGTTCCTAGGACGATTATAGAAAGAATAAGATCAATTAGGATTGAAAACGGTGAAAACTGGACTTGAAGTGGACCTGGACCGGTCACGCCGGTCCAAGTTGCAGGCAAACCGGACCGGATCGGTTCAGACCGGTAGTCACGAGGAGGAAGACGACACTGTTCACTGTAGCTTGGATCCCACGCGCAGCCACTTCAGGCGGCGCTTGGTGGCACGTGGGGGAGAATTTGGGGAAGTTTCCAACATGTCAAATCCTCTATTTTATGTAACGAACATTTTGGGACTGGTTTCAAGTCGATCGGACATCGGCTCGATATAGTTCGGGCTGTCCGAAGGTTTCTGTACACTTTTAAAAATAGTTAAAAATCCTGAAAAATTAGGGGGCTTTAGTGAGGGGTTAATTAACTAGTTAGTAACCCTCTAAAGTGATTTGGACAGGTTTGGGTACCCCGAAGACGACGGTTGACCCGTAAAGGCATACGGTGCGCATATCGAGGCAACAGTGCGGACGGTCTGTGAGTGGACTTTATTTCTGAAATCGATGGATGCATAAATGTTTTATATATGTTTTAATATGTGTTTTGGGATTCATTGAGTGCATTTGGTGTGTGTTTACGTATGGGCACGTAAACATCGAGCATGAGACCCATTTGGATTTGGTTTTGACTCGGGAATGAGGCCTTATTGATGACCTGCGGGTCTGAGTCGTGGTCGTGACGGGTGCAGTGTGCCCTGCGACGGACGACGTGATGCTTGCCTCTGGATTGGGATGCGTTCCTTCCGGAGAGGTCACGATGCACGTCCTGTTGTCGAGCAGCCACTGGAGGCTCGACTTCGGAGTGCTGACGATTTAGAGTCCTGGATTGATGGTGGCACGCATCGCTATGATCGGAATTGTGACTGACCCTTAGATATCGGGCTCGATGCCCAGTTGCTTACGAATTCGGGTTCGATACCCAGTTATTGCGAAATTGGGCTAGAAGCCCTGTTGCGTTTTATGTTCAGGCGGAAGGCCCAATTGATTTGTGTTCTCGGGCGTGAGTACCGTTTTTATGGTTTTAGTATACTGGTATGTATATACCCTTCTTTTGAGCGTATTGATTGGTCTCCTCCTGACGACGACCTGGAGAGTCACGATCCATAGACCAGAGTGGGTATCCCCATAGGGATCCCGTTCCAGGAGTGGGTTTGATGTTGTGGCCCAGGACCAGATTCAGGAGAGATGATTGGACTAGATGCAGAGAGAGAGCTCAGACTAGATCTAGAGATTGAGCCTTCCAGATGGAGATTCCTAGAAGAAGACTCGGAGTGAGACCCCGAGTAGTGTGCACACTAGATAGATATGTTGACATCGTGACTATATCGGGGATGTGATCCCTAGGGGCTATGTGCCCCGAGTTGGCATCTTCTTCGGAAGTACTTAGGACGGGTTATATATGTATATATGTATATGTGGACAGGTTTTCACTGAGATGGCGTTGGGCTGTGAGCCACGCGTATTAGTTTTGGGCTGAGACCCTTATGAGATGATTTTAGGACGAGTTCCCACTTGTTTTGGTTTGGGCGGAGGTCCCATGTGTTGTTTGACTAATTTCGGGCTAAGGCCCAAAGGGCTTGATGGTTCATGAAGGTTTATGGGAACCGGGCATGAACCCTAGAAATGGTTTTAGAATGCATGGATATGTTTTTAATGAAGGGCATAAAGGTCTTTGATGAAATGTTTTTATAAAATAATTGTTTTGTCCACTCACAACCTTTATGTTTTGAATGCCCTTCAGGTTGATCGCGGATGCGGCTGTAGCAAAGACGAGACATTCACATTCCTCCTTCGGATCCTGATGCACTCTAATAGCCCCAATTGGGTAAAGAACGGAAATATCCCTGGTCTGACACTTCGTGTCAGACGGGAGCAGGCACGTCCCACGCTAATCCCGAGGGATTTGGGATGGGTCCTGTCAGAGAAGGCAGGCTTGGCTTTGAATTTCGAAACTTGGGTTTTATTGGGTTTTAATCGAACCTACCGATTGGGTTTTGCTTCTGGTGGTTTTGTGAGTCGAAAAGGATTGATTTTGAGGCTTAGGACGGTTGGGAAGGACGGTGAAAGGCGGAGGAAGCCGCCGTCGCCATTGTCGACGTATGGAGGTACAGTTTTCCTTAGTTTTCAAGTGTGTTTAATAACTAAAATGATAGGGTTTGAGATTTGGAACGTATAGGGATTAAAATGGGCTCAAATGGATCGAAAATATGATGGTTTAGACGTTGAACCGGTCCAAATCGGTTCGGCCGGTTCAGAACCAGTCGAACCCTGTTCAGTCGTTTGGAAAGAAGATGAATAGTGCGTACACGTGGGCTCACGCGCAGAGACTTCCCTGGGCGTGTGAGGGACATTTTGGGAATGTCTGCAACATGTGAAATCATTTATTGGATGTAACGAATATTTTGGGACTGGTTTCATGTCGATCGGACATCGTTTCGATAGGTTTCGGGGTGTCCGAAGGTTTAGGATCGACTTTAAAAATAATTAAAAATTCCTGAAAATTACGGGGATTTAGTGAGGGGTTGTTTAAGTAGTTAGTAACCTTCTATTACGATTTGGACAGGTTTGGGGGTCCCGGTGACGATGATTAGCTCAGGAGAGCCGTATGACACGCATATCGAGGCGGCAGCTTAGATGGTCTGTGAGTGGACCTTGGTTTTCTAAGTTGATGCATGCATAAATGTTTATTATATGTTTTAATACTTGTTTGGTGATGTCATGAGTGCATTTGTGTGTGGTTACATATTGGCATGTATTTTGAGGTTTCGACTATATACGTTGCCGATACGGGTTTGTACTTTCTTTGTTGGGTTCTATGAAATGGATTTGGATTTCCAAAGGATAAACTCGGGCATGAGACCCATTTGGATTTGTCTCGGGCATGTGGCTCTATTTATGACCTACGGATTTGAATCGTGGTCGCGGCGAGTGCTATGTGGACGGCGACAGACGATACGACGCTCGCCTCCAAACTGGGATGTGTTTCTTCCGGAGAGGTCATAATGCACGATCTGTGGTCGGGCACCCACTGGAGGCTCGAATTTGGAGTGCTGATGGTTTAGGATATCGATCGGTGATGGGTGCACCATGATCTTGTAGTGGTCATGTCGGTTGATACGTTCACGGCGACATACCAGGATTGAGGGCGGTCCTGGATGGATGGTTGCACATATCACTACGATCAGAGTCATGACTGACCCTGAGATATCAGTCATGTGTACAGGCACGAGACCCAGTTACTTTACGTTTATGATTTCGGGTCGGGGACCCTAATGGATTTCCAGGTTCGTGGGGACCGGGCATAAACCCTTGAAAGGTTTTTCTGATTCATGACGGTTTATGAGGACCGGGCATTAATTCGTTGAAAGTTTTTATGTATGTTATATATATATATATATTCATATACCTTCCTTTATTTAAATTATCTCCTTCGGGGAGGGTCCTTGGCCTGGGTGGACCCCGGAGTAGTCACGAAGCACTGACTGAGTGGAGTTGCCCTCGTTGGGTTTCGTATTCTTAGAAAGGCTTGTATCATAACCTCAGGGCGGGTCATTGGTCTACGGACATTGACCTTGGACTCTGAGAGACTTGGGTTTGAGACTCTGGGTAGCACGCGTGTAACTTTGGAAACCGTGACAGGATTGGTTGTGTGATTATATGTATGTATGATATATGATTTATGATATGTGATGTGTATAGGTTTTGGGCTTAGACCCGTATGGATTTGTGCAGTGGCCCGTGTATACGGTTTCATTTACGATTTTGGGCTAAGGCCCTAACGAACAGTTTGATAAATGGTTGTCGAATGCATGCATGCTTTTAGTGAAGGGTACAAATGTCTTCATAAAAATGTTTTTATAACTCTTTGTTTTGTCCACTCACAGCTTTTAATTGTTTTGACTGCCCTTTAGGTTGACAGCGGATGTGGACTGTAGCAGAGACCGAGATATCACATACCTCCTCCGGATCCTGGCGTACTCTGATGACCCGAGAGGGCTAAGATTGAAAATTCCCTTGTCTGACACTTCGTGTCAGACGGGATCAGGGTCGTCCCGTGTTAATCCCGGGGGGATTGGGGACGGGTCCTGACATTATGGGATTTGGACAGATTCGGGAAAATCGGTAATAGTGGATTAGCCAGAACGGCATAGTGCACGCGTATCGTGGCGGTGACGCTAATGGTCTGTGAGTGGAATTTGCTTTCTAACTCTTGATGCATGCATAAATGTTTTTTTGTGTTTTCTATACGTGATTTCTATGCTTATGATATGATCTTGATGGTTTACGGTTTTGCACGTATTTCGAGATAATTACGTATTTGCACGTTTTACGAGCTTATGATTTATGTTGTGATTTGACCATGGTTTTGATGATTTGATTTTAGGATTTGAAATATGATTTGATTTTAATGAATTATAATGGATTTTGGAATGTGATTTCGGGCTTAAAGCCTTGTTCATAAAAGGGATTTCGATAAACGTAATTTCGGGTTTTATAATCGAATTTCGAAAAAAATGATTCGGTTTTGGAGCTTGAAAATGGATTTCTGGATTTGGGTTCGGAATGATTATACCGGATTCCGGCTTATGGAATGATGGTTTCGAATTCGGATTTGGAAATGGATTATGGATATGATTCTGGATTTGGATACGGGATGATGATTTCGGATTCGGCTTGGGATTCGAAATGGTGATTTCGAATTTGGATTTGGACATGGATTTGGAAATGGTTTTAAAATGGTTTTGGATTGGATTTGTTGGATCTGGTTATTGGGTTTAAAGACCCGGATATGATTGTGACGGGGAGGGCCCGGATTTGGTTTAAAGACCCGGATTGAGTTTAAAGACTCGGGAGTTTAAAGACTCGGATATTGTGATTTCCCCAGTAGGCCTATTAAGTTTAAAGACTCGGGAGTTTAAAGACTCGGATTATATTGAGGCTTGGATTGAGTTTAAAGACTCGGATAGATCCAGTAGGTTCGATTGGTTGAAATGGATTTCAAATGTTATTTGGATTTCGATGATAACTTGATGGTTTTTCAATGATGATGGTTTTCGCTAATGGTTTTCAGATGTTTTGGGCTATACCCCGGATGATATGGCTTTTGATGGTTTTGGACTGAGGCCCGGGATTTAAGAAAGGGATTGATTTCGGTTTGCATAAACGGTTTTTATTATCTCATAAATGAACTGGTTTGTGAATGCATGCATTGGTTTTTTAAATGGAGAGTATAAATGTCTTTCAGGTAAACTGTTTTCTAAACTTATCCTTTTTTTTTGTCCACTCACAGTCTTTTGTCTTTTCGATACCCTCCAGGTTTGATGCGGTGTGGGCTGTTGTTAGAGAGACGGGGACATCACACACGCGATCCACAGTAGATTCAGCGCTCTCTGGCAAGTCCAAAAATTTCTAGACGGTTTGCTTGTTAATCCTTGTCCGAATTATGTGTTACGTGGAGGTGGGACATCGGTTTAACCTTCATGTCGTACGTGAGCTAGACGGGAGCATGGCTTAGCCCTTAATCCCGGGGGATTGGGGTAGGTCGTGCCAAATTGGTATCAGAGTAGGATTTGTGCGCTCTGCGCGAGGTTTGGCTTCCAGAACAGGTGGTTTGTCGACTTGTGTGATGCGATGCTACTGTGGATGTGATGTCTTGACGCGGAACAGCCCGTTATCAACCTGGATATTCGAGTGATAGCTAGTGGCTTAGTTAGTGTCAAGAGTACGAGCGATTGGGTGATGCGTTGCCCGATACGCGATGTGTGGTGAGATGTATGTCGGCTTAGGATCGGAGTAGTGAGCATGTTTGGCCCAGGATATGCTCGATGATTGGACCATAGGGTCGGATGTATGCCAGCGTGGTTAAGACTGGTTGTGACGACCCGAAAATTCAAAAAGGGAAAATTTGGAAAATTTGAAGGAAATGACGATTTTTCCCCTGGTTATAAGGGTCGAAAGTTGACTTTTTGATCGGGACCTTGTTTGGACTTTTCGTAAGTACCATTTGATAGGTCTCAAGACATTGAATCCATAGACAGGCGACATGCGTCAATCGGAGGTTGGACGTGAAAGTTATAGGTCTCGAACGACGAGGGGTATTTTGGTAATTATGTGTGCAGGGGTAAAATGGTAATTTGACTAGTCCTGGCTGATTCAGCCATGTATTAAACGGAGATAAGGACACATGTGCCTGTTAATTGGATGAGGATTTGTTGCTTAGTGACATCTATCATTGTAAGGGGGCAATTAGTGGCAATTAGTGATGAGGTTTGAATTAATGAATTAAAACGTTTGTACAAAAGGAAAAACAAAGCATCAAATAGCAGACCTCAATCTCACTGTCTGATTGATCTTCCTAGCAACCAAAACCAATTGAGAACCTGATGCAATTGAGAGTGAAATCGTGAGGAAATATAGAAAGAAAAGGGGAAGAAAAACCCAGAGAAACCGAACCCAAAACCCATGAAAAATTCGAATTGCTTTAGTTTCGAATTTGAAACCAGAGACCACGATTGTTGTAATTGATCTTGAATTTAGCCTTATGGGATTCATTTGAGTCGTCCCATTGCAAAAACGAAAGAAATTGGGGTCGTTTTGGACTAGAACAGAGAGGGGAAGACTTTGGATTTTCGAGCTTGAGTTGAGGAATTGGAGACATGGAACGATGAAATTGAACTTAAAAGTATGTTTATTAGGATCCTATGAAGCTTCTTGATGCACCAATTGAAAGAAAACACTGAGAATTGATGGAGATTGAGGGATGAACAGTACGATTATGTTCTTCGAAAAGTCGAGTTCTATTTGAAGGATCAAGGTAAGTGTTTATGTAATTGAGGTTACAGAACCTTAATTGGATCCATAACAATGCTAATGGACGGTTCAATTGTCAAAATTGATACAGAATTGATAGGAATTGAACCGGGTCACCTCGCGGGTTGCAGGATCCGTTTACAGTTAAACGGGTAAAGGTGGTGACACTGTAGCACGCGCGTGGGTTTCACGCGCAGCCACTCACGACGGTGGGTGAGGGAGCGTGGGCACGATTCTCGAAGTGAGTTCAACATGACTTTTGTTCCTTTTAATGTAACGAACATTTTGACGTTGGTTTCGAGTTAATCGGACACCGTTTCAATATTATTCTGAGGGTCCGAAGGTTTATGTTACTTTTTTAATTCGTAATTAATTCCCGAAAAATTATGGGGAATTAATATGATGTTAATTAAGTCATTAGTGACCTTGAATAATGAATTTGGATAGGATTCGAGATTCCTGGAAAGTATCGGAAATTACAAAAACGCGTGCAGTTTGGAAAGTGAGCTGTTTAGACAGTGTGTGAGTGGACGTTTATTTTATAAATTGATATGCATGCATAGTTCGATGTTTTACATGATTGATTGCAGGATTTGAGTTGCAATGATGTCCTGATGATGTGGCATGATTATTTGTGATTTAATGATTATTTTAATCGATCTTTCAGGCACGTTTTACGAGGAAAGTGTAATTGATATTTTGGGCTAGGCCCGGAGTCAAAATGGTTTCAAAAAGGATATTTTGACTTATTTGGTGAGTTAAAGATGATTTCTAGATTATTTTAATGTTTCAAATGAGATTTTACGGATTTATGTGTAAATGGTATTTGACTTGGTTTGAAGTTAAGGATTTGATTAAAATGTTTTGGGATGTAATCTCGGGATGGTTTTCATTGTGATTGTGAGTGCCCAGACTGTCGGAGCTAGGGGATTACCTAGACAACTGGAGCTTGGGGGATATGATTGTGAGTTGTTTCTATGTTAAGCCAGCTTCTCGGATGCAACTGAGCCTGGATGTACCACTCAGATATGTCTGAGCTTGGGGATGTGTTCACCCAGATGTGACTGAACCCGAGGGTTGAGCCCATATGTATCTGATCCCGAGAATGTGGCTGGATGTTGGCGCGTAGTGCGAATGTGATTGTGTGATTGTTTGTGCACTTGAGAGTAGTGCGGATTGATGGATTTATTGTGCACTTGTGAATAGTGTTGTTTGATGATTATTGTGATTGCGTATTGGTATTGAATACGAGTTCTAATCTTTGTGGCCAGGTGATTATGTTTTCATATGCTTAGCTTGAGAGCCGGGATTTGATACTTGTTATGTGTTTTGGCTGGAAAGCCGATGATTGCTATTCATATGTTTTACCCTATGCATGCATGGTTTGATAAACTGGAGGGTAAATGATGTATTTTGAAATGTGTTTTAAATGATATTATTTTTGTCCACTCACACCTTTCCTGTTTTGATGACCCTTCAGGCCGTGGCACGACGTTCGGGGCTGATCGAGAGGTGGAGGCATGAGCAGAAATAAGTGCAGTTATCCCTTGTCTGACAGGTGCTGAAGGGTAGTTTCGGGACTTTAGTTGACTTGCCAGACGGGAGCAGGACCGAGCACGGTTATCAAAGTCCAGTTGGGACGGGTCCTGTCACTGGTCAGCATGTGGAGCCTGATGACAGCCTGTTGAGCTGGTGGTATATGTGGGCCGAGGAGGCCGGTTGACGGAGGCTTATTAGGTTAGAAGACGATAGTATGGATTGGTGACCTTTTGGTCAGATTGGTTGAGATTGGATTTGTGCGGCTATGAGTAGCTGGATGCCTCGCGTGGCGGGGGATAAGAAACGACTTTGAGGATCTGAGGGATTCCCCCTTGCGTTGGTTATTGGTTGACGTTGGTGTGTAGACTTTACGATAAGTGATGGTCTTAGCCGGGTGTGATGACCCGAGTGAAGGTTGTGGTGAACTAGTGGATGTCATGGGTTCGATAACCCGTATGACGAGAATGATTTGAGGAACCCCATGGGATGATCGGTTTGGACAGTGAGTGCTTGAGTGAAAAACCCCATAGTAAGTGCTTAGTTTGGAAACTGTGAGATGGGGGTTGCGGTTCGACTCCCGTCCGAGTCTCCCGGTCTCTTGGGTCTCCCGACCAATATGAAATGTAAGCCCCATACTATGGGTATGCCAGTACCAAATCTAAGCCCCATACCATAGGTATGCCAGGCGGACCACACGCGTCCTGCACACCTCCAAGATAGTCAAGATATCCAACTTATGTCTCACATACGATCCTTCTGATCCACAACAGCTCAAACCTGAGCCAGAAACAATCCTATTCTGACCCACTCACTCTTAAGTGGATCCCACATCTCATCCATACAACTCTTAGCATCAAACCATCACATTGATCCAAAAATACCACACGTCTAGATTGTGGGCTCTCTTCAATAAACTCATATTGATCACTCCTTCTCAGCTTCCTTCCGCCATCCTACAACGGAACTTACAATCGTCCTCAACCATATCATCACAACGACCATAATCCATCTAACACCATTTCCTAACACTCGCCACACTCAGCATCACCAAGTACTCTTTCTACTCCTGAACACAACTACAAGTGTCTACGATTAAAGGGGGGGGGGGGGGGGGTGGTCACAAATCCTGACATCCCAACAGTGAGTCTCCCAACTCAACTCCAGAGTATCCACACAACCTACTCACCACCTCGGAACCAAACACAGTATCTCATCGTCTCAAGCTCAACATCTCCTGATTCTGAGATTCCAACCATGAAACTCAATCCGTAACACGAATACCACTATTGGACCACCTGTCCAAACCTCAACTCCGCTATACTTAGGCGATCCACAACTTCTACAGATCACAACCACGTGTCCGTAGCCAAATCAACTCACCGACCACTCGCCTATCGGTTATCCCCGTTTATGCACATCCAAACGGGTATCAATCATCACTCCTTCTGAGGATCGCATTCCAATCTTTCCGAGGTTCAACCCTCAACACCACTATCACACTCGTACCCAACTCTCGGGATCACAATCAACGATCACTCGCCTCGGCCTCCTGAGTGACGATCCAAGCTAAGGAAATCACCAAGTACGGGCCTCAACATCACCCAAATACCAACCTTAGCGTTTCTAACACATCAGGATGAGTCCACGAATTCAACCTCACGGATGGTCAAACCCGACCATACCAACCTAGCCCGATCCAACACGAGGCATAGGTCGATCGCGCTTCCGCTGCGTTACTCTGATCAACTAACGACATCCTGACCGTTCGTCCCAAAACATGACCTACCAATGGTCATCACAGATTCCAGCTCTGTTCATGGTTCCTTCCATACACCGACATCTCACGCCTGGTCACAACCTCAACTCACGATGTGCTCATCGTACCAAGTCAAGCCTCCCGGCCTGTCAAGACCCAACCCTCCTCGGTCAGGACCCGACTCATCTAGTACCATATTGTCCGCTTTGGGCCTCGCCCTCACGGTTTTGTTTTCGGGAGCTCATGGTGCAACTTCCCAGGAGGTCACCCATCATGGAATTGCACCAGCCTCAACTCGCTTAACTTTGGGGTTCCAATCCCCCCCAAAGCCACTTGAGCTTCCAAAAGGCCTAGTGCTAGATAGGTGTGTGCCTACATCTTTAAGGCACACCACCATTCCCTTCCCAGACCATTCCCCCTCGCATAAATGTGGGATTGTTCACCGTTCCCTCTAGGACACGGGTCTTACAATCCACCCCCCTTAGGGCCAGCGTTCTCGCTGGTACACTTCCTGGTCGGGGTCTAGCTCTGATACCAAATTTTCAAGACCCAACCCTCCTCGGTCACGACCCGACTCATCTAGTACCGTATTGTCCGCTTTGGGCCTCGCCCTCACGGTTTTGTTTTTGGGAGCTCATGGTGCAACTTCCCAGGGGGTCACCCATCATGGAATTGCACCAGCTCCCCCCCCCCCCCCCCCCCCACCCCCCCCCCAAAAAAAAGCCACTTGAGCTAGATAGGTG
Source organism: Prinsepia uniflora (assembly GCA_032719365.1). Classification (NCBI taxonomy): domain Eukaryota; kingdom Viridiplantae; phylum Streptophyta; class Magnoliopsida; order Rosales; family Rosaceae; genus Prinsepia; species Prinsepia uniflora. Next base: position 7,329,846 of record CM064868.1, on the reverse strand, counting down.
TGTGCCTACATCTTTAAGGCACACCACCATTCCCTTCCCAGACCATTCCCCCTCGTAGGAATGTGGGATTGTTCACCGTTCCCTCCAGAACACGGGTCTTATACGGCCCGTGGCACATTATTCTAATCTAGTGCTCTCAGTACACCAGTCCCGAGCCTCTGCTCCTACCGAGCCAAACCCTCAAGCTTCGCTCGGGTTGGAGAACTAACCTCCCTCGTAATCCAATACTCTGAGCACCCAACACTGGACTCATCCAGAGTCGTCCACCAACCATTCCCTACCTCGGCTGCACCTAGCAGCATCATCTCTAATCCGACCGTAAGTCGGCCCAAGCCACAACCACCAACTCAGGTTTCCGAAACTAAGCACTTCCTCTGGGTTCCTCTCCTAGGAACTCACAGTCCAGACTAGTCATCCCACGGGGTTTCTCAAATCATCCTCGTCATACGGGTTATCAAAACCCGCAACAGCCACTGGTTCACTTACCACCGTACCACTCGGGTGGTTACACCTGACTAATACCATCCCTTATCGTAACTCTACACACCAACATCAACCAGTATCCATCACTAGTGAAAATCCCTCTAATCCCCAAAATAGTTGCCTATGCCCCGACACACAAGGCATCCGGCTACTCGGAGTCGCACAAATCCAATCTCAACCTCACTGACCAACAGGTCACCAATCCACATTATCATCTCCCAGCCTAACCTGGCCAAACAAGCCATTGTCAACTGGCCTCCTCGATCCACATGTACCACCAGCTCAACAGACTGTCATCAGGCTTCACATATTGACCAGTCGATCATCAATCACAGTTCACTGGTTACCGTCCAGTTTAACCATGCTGGCATACATCCGACCCCTAGGTCCAATCATCGAACATATCCAGCGCCAAACACGCTAACTATTTCGGCCCTAAGCTGACATATCTTTCACCACACCCCGCGTATTGGGCAACATATCACCCAGTCGCTAACAATCGCCACTAACTAACCACTAGCGATCGTACTATCACTATCGCGTCCAGGTTGATGACGGACTGTTCCGCGTCGAGACATCACATCCACAGTAGCATCACAACACCCAAGTCGACAAACCAACGACTCTGGGAGCAAAACTCCACACAGAGCGCACAAAACCTGCTCTGATACCAATTTGACAGGACCCACCCCCAATCCCCCTGGATTAAGGGCTAAGTCTTACTCCCGTCTAACTTACGCGTGACACGAAAGCTAAACCGACGTCCAACCTCCAGGTGACACGTAAGTCGGACAAGGGATTTCCAACCAATCGGTCAAAACTTCAGGACTTCCCAGAGCGCGCAGACTCTACTGTGGATCACATGTGTGATGTCTCCGTCTCTCTCGATCAACAGCCTGCACCGCAACAACCTGAAGGGTATCGAAAACACGAAAGACTGTGAGTGGACAAAAATGAAGTATAAGTTCAAAAATAGTTATCAGAAACACAATTTATACCCTTCATTTGAAAACTAATGCTTGCATATCGAAACCCATGTCATAAAACCATTCTATATTCAAGTTATTCTAACCATTTAAGAAAAACTGAACTCATTTTCCTTTTCTAAATTCCCTGGCCTCACCCCAAAACCATCAAAATCCATTTCATCCGGGTCATTGCTCAAAACATCGAAAAACCATTATTAAAAACCATCATCATCACTCGAATCCAAAACACATTTGAAACCACATCTCCATCCATCGAACCTGCTGGATCTATCCGAGTCTTTAAACTCAATCCAGGTCTCAATATAATCCGAGTCTTTAAACTCAATAGGCCTACGGGGGAAATATCAATATCCGAGTCTTTAAACTCCCGAGTCTTTAAACTTAATCCGGGTCTTTAAACCCAATCTGGGCCCCCCTCCCGGTTATATCATATCTGGGTCTTTAAACCCAATAACCAGATCTAGCAAATCCAATCCAAAAACCATTTTAAAATCATTTCCAAATCCATGTCCAAATCCGAATTCGAAATCGCCATTTCAAATTCCAAATCGAATCCAAAATCAGCATCCCGAATCCAAATCCAGAATAATATTCATCAACCATTCTCAAATCCGAATCTGAAACCATCATTCCGTAAGCCGGAATAATCATTCTGAAACCAAATCCGGAAATCCACTTTCAAGTTCTGAAACCGAATCCAGAATCGTCATCCTGGAATCCATTTCCAAAACTCGAAATCTCGTTTATCAAAACCACTTTTCTGAACTGGGCTTCAAGCCCGAAATCACTTTCCAAAATCCATTTTAAACCATTGAAGTCAAATCATATTTATAAATTGAAACCTCGTAAAACGCGCAATTCCGTAAATATCTCGAAAACAGTGCAAAATCGTAAACCATCAAGGTTATAAACCAAATCATAGAATCACGTATAGAAAACACATAAAAACATATATGCATGCATCATAAGTTAGAAAGCAAAGTCCACTCACAGTCCATTTCGCCGCTGCATCGATACGCGTGTAATTACGTTTTTTTGGCCAATCTACTATCATCGGCTTTCCTGAACCTGTCCAAATCCCATAATAAGGTCACTAACTACTTTATTAAGCTTCTACTAAAGGCCCGTAATTTTTCCGAATTTTTAACTATTTTTAAACGAGTCCTAAAACCTTCGGACATCCCGAAAAATATCGAGACGATGTCCGATCGACTCGAAACCAGTCTTAAAATGTTTGTTACAGCGATTACATCATTTCACATGTTGGACACTTACTCAAAATATGTGCCACGTGCCCACACGCGCCACTCAAAGGGGCTGCACGTGGGCTTCACGCGCCTGCTACAGTGTCACCTTCAACCTCAGTTCAACCCGGTTCAGACCGGTTTGAACCGGTCTCTACAACTCGAACCGGCGTGGCCTGTTTTCATCCAATTTCAACCCGTTTTCAATCCTAATTATCCAATTAGTTTTTTCCTTTCATTCCTAACCAAATCACCTGATCAAAACATGAAATTCAGGGCTAGAGATTACCTCCCAAATTGACTTTCTGAGTTTAAACTTCCTTCCGTCGTATCCTAAGGATTCCGGCCACCATAGGTCTCCTCTGCAAACTCAATAGCTCTGTTTTGAACTCCAGAAAAAATTCCAATAATCCAAACAAGTCAATAATCACGAAACCAGATTTCACCATGTTTAAATTCAAACGAAGGTTTCTTGGTAACTCACCTTACCGTCAACTTTAAGCCTCCAAACCCGGCTTATTCGACCCCTTGGACCTCCAATACCACTTTCCCATCAACGAAATCGATCAAAACCTTGTGATAGCACAATTACCATTTTTGGACCTTAAACAAAATTCCTCGAACACTTTGTCTTACCTCTATCGTTGTGCCTCGCCGTGGCTATTAGGCGACTCTCCATACTTCCTTTTCTTCTTCTGATCACACAACAAAGGCAACAACTGAAATTTGAGGGAAAATAGGACACTTGGATCGCACATGTACTCTGAACCTCTGTTTTCCAGGGGCTGAGAACCACCGTCCACGGCTGCTCACGGTGAGCATGACACGATGCCCGTCTCAACTGCCTCTCCATATCTGATTCATCAATCATGGGTCAGGGGATCCTTGTGAAGACGATTTGGGGTCAAGATCATTCAAATTGTTCTTTGTTTTCACTCTCACCTGTGCACACACACACTCACTCTATTTTGAAAGCAACTGAAGGCGGTGAGGAAGGGTCTACAGCCATCCAGACCCAGCCAGGTGTCCAAAACCTAGTGGTTACTTTGCCCAAAAACAGCCAAATGTCCTGGTATCACTGGGCACACATTCCAAGACATCCAAATGACCATTTTAACCATCTTGGACTGCATATCTTAACCAGAGGTTGGATATATTGGATATAAAACTGAGGAGATTGCTCTGTCTTGCAAGTGTGAAAGTGGCTGCATATCTTAACCATCTTGAACTTGTGCAGGACACGTATGGTCTGTCTCGCATGCGTATGGATATGGGACTTGGAACTGGTGTTGGGTCTGCTCAGTATTCGTAGTTGAGATGTGATTGAATTTCATATTGGTAGGGAGACCCAGGAGATCGAGAGACTCGAAATAGATTTGAGTTGGTTTTCCCCGGCAGACATGTAGTTCAGCCTAGAGGTAAGATTGGACCGAAAAACTGCAAAAAGTGAAGCGTGATTGGCTTGTAGTCAGGTGGTAGTCAGTGTGGATATGAGGATGTTTTGTGTACCCTGGAGATACCCAGTGAGGGTGACGGGTACACTATGGTTTTGTTGGATGGACTTTGGGTGAAGTAGAGCTCGGTTGATGCCGATGTGATTAATTGATGGATTTACCGTAGAATGGCATTGCAAGTACTTGAGGATGTCCTCTACGAGCTGTGTTTGAGGTATTCTAAAATATCTCTGTTTTATTCAAAGTTTGTAGGGTTGTTGTTACGTGTGTTTGGTGGTATGCACCGTGATTCTTGATGGTTGTGATTGGTGCATATAACTTGAGATGTGTTCTGATGCGATTGGACGTGCATCGTGATGGAATGTGCTTCATGATGTTCTGGTAGGGAGTTGATGATTGGCTTAGTGCTGAGGTATGCTGTGGTAGGGTTGATGATCGGCGTAGTTCCGATATGCTTGTGATTTTGACGGAGCATGTAGACTGGATCAGGGTGATCCCGAGTGATTGATTGATTATGGCAGGAGTCAATACTGATATGAGCTGGATGCTTAGAGCCATGAGTGGCTGGTGGGACCCTGATATTTAGATGGATGAGCACGATTAACCAGATATGTGATAGGGTCCGGTTGCAAACAGGTAGTGTGGGATGTAGATGTGTGTTCCCACAGGTTGGTTGTGCTGGTGATTAGTGGAACCACCAGTGAGATGATTGGTTGAGTTAGTGGTATGAGTGAATATGTTGTGACTCCAGTAAGGTCAGCTCGAATCGGTGATGGAAGTAGTACAGATCGTTGAATAGGTCTTTATGCATGGGAGTACCGAGGTCAGTTGATGTCGTCTTGTGAATTGGTGTACTTGAGATTTGTATCTTGTGGACGGAAAACTCGCAAGATGTACTGGGACATTAGTACGAGGTACGCTCGACTCGAGAAGGAGTCGAAAGTATTGAAATTGGTAGCAGGGGTGTTGTGGCTTACTTAGTGTTGGTTGAGCCGTGAATGTCGGCTAGTGTGGCGTTCGAGGTACCATGGGTACGAGTTAGAAAAGTGTTGACCTCGGTGAGAATGAGATGATCGTCAGATGGACTGAAAGTCGGATGAGTTGGTTCGCTTGGCTAAGATGGTGGGTGACAGTTCTGGAACTGTCAGGATAAGTTGGATTGGCAGGTGATGGACACCGGGTAGGAGACCCAGGTGTGAGATCATATGGATTTCCCCCCCAGTAAGTTGTGGACGAACGAGATTCGAAATTTTGGGGACGAAATTCTTTTAAGGGGGGAGATTGTAACGACCCGTCCCGGAAATTGGGATTAGATTAGTGATTAATGATGGATTAGTGAAAGTTAATCGGTGATTAGTTGGGTGATCTCGGAACGGACAGTGCAAAATGACGATTTTGCCCCTAGAATGGGCAAAAAGGTTGAAAATCGGAATCGTTTCTTTCCTCAAATCCGTAACTCAAATCCGTAACTCAAATCCAGGTCTCAGCCCAAAATCATAACTTCTTATCAAGTACGGGAACTCTGCCAAAAACTCATCAAATCCAAATCATCCGGGCCATTTCCCAAAATGTTTGAAAACCAGTGAAAAACATCAATCAATCAAGTTGCTGGATCTCAAGTGCACCTGAGTCTTCAAGCTCAAAACCATGCGCATAATCAGGCCTTCCTGGGATATCAACGAGTCTTTAAACTCAAAACACACTCAACAGGCCTCGGGGGATATCACAATAACTGAGTCTTTAAACTTAAAACATATCAATCCAGGGCCCTCCCCCCTTCAATCAACCGAGTCTTTAAACTCAAAACCAAATCCAGCCATTTTCCTTTTTCCGGGTTTTTAAACCCAAAACCATTTTTCAACGGGTCTTTAAAACTCAAACCAAGTGAACCATAGAAAATCCATATCCGAATTCGCAATAATGATTCTGTAAGCTAGTATCCGGAACCATCATCCCGAACCCAAATCCAGAATTTCTCTTTCAAGTTTCAAAAACCAAATCCGAAATCACTTTTCTGAAATTTAATTTCAAAACCGAATCACGTTACCCAAATCACATGAACAGGGCTTCAAGCCCGAAATCGTTTTTCTCAAAATCCGTTATGAATCATTGAAATCAAATCATATTTCAAATCCCAAAATCAAATCGTCAAAACCATGATCAAATCACAATATAAATCGGAAACTCGTAAAACATGCAAATAAAAATTATCTCGAAATACGTGCCAAAATCGTAAATCATCAATATCAAATCATAGCATAGAAATCACGTATAGAAAACATATAAAAACATATATGCAGGCATCATAGGTTAGAAAGCAAAGTCCACTCACAGACCATTAGCGTCACCACCTCGATACGCGCATAATTACGCTTCCCAGGATAATCCACTATCACCGGCTTTCCCGAACCTATCCAAATCCCATAATAAGGTCACTAACTACTTCACAATGTTCATACTAAAGCCCCGCAATTTTCCCAAATTTTTAACTATTTTTAATCGAGCCCTAAAACCTTCGGACATACCGAAACACATCGAGACGCGGTCCGATCGACTCGAAACCAGTGCCAAAATGTTCATTACATCGAATACTTTAAAAGTCGCGTTGGAACCATCCTCAAAAACTGTGCCACGCGTCCACACGCGCCGCCCAAAGGGGCTGCACGTGGGTCTCACGCGCTGCTACAATGTTGTCTTCAACCTCTGTCCAATCTGGCCTGAACCGGTTCGAACCGGCCTGGTTCAACCGAACCGGCGAGGGCGATTTAGCTCCGTTCCTTCTTCGTTTTCAGTCTATTTTCAGCCATTCCACCTCCTATACCTTCATCTAATTTTCTTCTTTCTACCTATGACCTAAAAACTGGAAGTTAAGAACAGAAATGTACCTTCCCAAGTTGAAAAAGAACCGGCTACACTCGACTTCCAAGTCCGGTCACCACATGCCTTCTCAAGTGTTGTTCCCAAGTCTAACAGAGTCGTTTCCATCTCCAAAATCTTTCCTAATGATCCATTTTGAGCATTAGACACAATATCACAACTTGCCATTTTAGAAGTCGAACAGAGTTTTTCGCGGGAACTTACCTCCCACGCCACCGTGGGCTCCGCCGAGCTCTTCATTCTCATCCATACGACTCCCTCTTCATCTTTCTTTTAAAAATCAAGGGCCAAGGACATGGTTTGACAATTTTTCTAGTCTGAACTCCCCGAGGTCCCCTGTTCGGTTTTCATGGATTTCCCATAGCCACCATCCACGGCGGCCCTCGTGGCAGCACCAGCACAAGCCTCACCGTCTACTATGTCAGTCTCTTTCACGCATCACAGGTTAAGGATGAAAGATTGGTTCACGGTTTCACTCTCTCAACCTCTGTTTCACTATGTCTCTGTTTTTCCCTCACGACCAAACTGTGCAAACAAGAGTCCAGATTTTTTAAAATCAATTATGTCGGCTGAGAAAGGTTCCATAGCCCTCTAGAGATAGGACAAGTGTCCCAATCTCATGAAACCACCCCTCCAAGTCAGCCAAGTGTCCACTTAGCATTCGGCACATATCCCAATGCATTAGAATGACCAAAATACCCCTGCCTTCATAAATTACCATTTTAGCCTTCATGCATTTAGACCAAACCTCGAACTAGCCGACGTCTGATGATCGTGTGCCTCCTGTCGTTGTATTCAGGAGATCGAGATCTACCTAACGGTCCTCAAAATGAGTGACGATTCCATGTCGTACGAAAAGTCAACAGTTTGCCCCTTTTTGCCCAACTTACCAAAATACCTTCGAACTTCTGAACATCAAAACGTTTTCCCCGAATGTCGGAATCGGACGTGCCACCTGTCTATGGACTCGTGAGGTCCCAAACTACGTCACAGTCATTGGTAAAAGTCCATTTGACTACCCAAACTAAATGTCAACATTTTTCCTATTCTAGGGGCAAAACCGTCATTTCGCACCGTCCGTCCGAAAGTACCCAAGTAATTACTGATTAACCTCACTAATCCATCAGTGATCACTAATCTAATCTCGATTCCCGGGATGGGTCGTTACAATTGATGATTGGTGATCAATGTTGTGCTTTGGAATAGGTTTTGGAGGATGCAAGGGAACTCCTGGGACTGAAAACACGACTGAGGGTAACCGAGATACGAAGAACAAGATGGAGGTTTTTGGCCGGTTCATCGTTTGAGTTGAAGAGGTAAACCTTGGATGTTTAATTCATGTTTTTAGTTGCTAATTGAACGTAATCACCTAGACAGCGCTGTAGGAGGAAGAAGAGTTAATATCGGGTTGGAAAAAGGAGGGAAATAACCGTGAACCGTGGACGCCAGTTCGGTTGGACCGGACCGGTCCAGCGAGAGGTTGAAGATGAACAATAACATGGCGCGTGCGGCCCAAGCGCAACCCCTTTGGGCGGCGTGTGAGGGTGCGTGGGACCCCTTTTGGGGAAGGTTCCAACACGGCTTTTAAAGTATTCGATGTAACGAACATTTTGCGATTGGTTTCGAGCCGATCGGACATTGTCTCAATATGTTTCAGGATGTCTAAAGGTTTTATGGCTCGTTTAAAAATAGTTAAAAATTTGGGAAAATTACGGGGCTTTAGTAGAATCTTAATGAAGTAGTTAGTGATCTTCTTATGAGATTTGGACAGGTTCGGGAAAGCCAGTAATAGTGGATTAGCCAGAACGGCATAGTGCACGCGTATTATGACGGCGACGCTAATGGTCTGTGAGTGGACTTTGCTTTCTAACTCTTGATGCATGCATAAATGTTTTTATATGTTTTCTATACGTGATTTCTATGCTTATGATATGATCTTGATGATTTATGGTTTTGCACGTATTTCGAGATAATTATGTATTTGAAATATCATTTGTGATTAGACCATGGTTTTGATGATTTGATTTTTGGATTTGAAATATGAATTGATTTAATGAATTATAATGGATTTTGGAAAGTGATTTCGGGCTTGAAGTCCTGTTCATAAAAGGGATTTCGATAAACGTGATTTTAGAATTGAATTTCGAAAAAAAATGATTCGGTTTTGGAGCTTGAAAGTGGATTTCTAGATTTGGGTTTGGAATGATTATTCTGGATGCCGGCTTACGGAATGATGGTTTCAGATTTGGATTTGGAAATGGATTATGGATATGATTCTGGATTTGGATTCGGGATGATGATTTCGGATTCTGCTTGGGATTCGAAATGGTGATTTCGAATTCGGATTTGGACATGGATTTGGAAATGGTTTTAAAATGGTTTTGGATTGGATTTTCTGGATCTGGTTATTGGGTTTAAAGACCCGGATATGATTGTAACGAGGGCGAGCCCGGATTGGGTTTAAAGATCCGAATTGAGTTTAAAGACTCAGGAGTTTAAAGACTCGGATATTGTGATTTCCCCCGTAGGCCTATTGAGTTTAAAGACTCGGATTATATTGAGGTCTGGATTGAATTTAAAGACTCGGATAGATCTAGCAGGTTCGATTGGTTGAAATGGATTTCAAATGTGTTTTGGATTTCAATGATAACTTGATGGTTTTTCAATGATGATGGTTTTCGCTAATGGTTTTCAGATGTTTTGGGCTATACCTCGGATGATATGGCTTTTGATGGTTTTGGGTTGAGGCCCGGGATTTAAGAAAAGGAAATGATTTCGGTTTGCATAAACGGTTTTTATTATCTCGGAAATGAACTGGTTTGTGAATGCATGCATTGGTTTTTAAATGGAGGGTATAAATGTATTTATGGTAAATTGTTTTCTAAACTTATCCTTTATTTTTGTCCACTCACAGCCTTTTGTGTTTTCGATACCTCCAGGTTTGATGCGGTGCAGGCTGTTGTTAGAGAGACGGAGACATCACACACGCGATCCACAGTAGATTCAGCGCGCTCTGGGAAGTCCGGAAATTTCTGGACGGTTTGTTTGTTAATCCCTTGTCCGACTTAAGTTACGTGGAGGTGGGACGTTGGTTTAGCCTTCATGTCGCACGTGAGTTAGATGGGAGCATGGCTTAACCCTTAATCCCGGGGGATTGGGGTAGGTCGTGTCATCAATTAAACATTCTACACACGTGTCAGGCCAGGGATACATGATCAGAGTATGCATTCACCAAGATGTCTCAGTCTTCACCCAACCCACGTCTGTGATCAATCTGGAGAGTGCCAAAATAATTAAAAAGTGTGAGTGGACAAAAATAAAGGTTGTAAAAACATAGTTCCAAAATATACCAATTCCCCCCGTCTAATAAACTATGCATGCAGCAAATTTATCAATAAAACAACAATCTCGAAATACATGCAGTACAAGAAAATCCAACAGTTCCAAAAACCTGTCAAATGTAAACCCACATCAAAACCAATGCACATACGATTACCGAGCGTAAGCAAAACAACCACGGTGAATCAGCCCATGCACAACTATACCAGTTGATCATACAGAGCCAACCATCATATCGACTAACCATCCTCGATGTCTACAACAGAATCATCAAATCACAAAGCCACTAGGGGATATAACATATGAGGGCCCACCTAGGGATACAACATCCTGGTGTCCAACCACACATCATATCACATAACCACTTGGGGACTACGAAGCCCAGTTTGACGTCCAAGTGGCCACTCAGGGATACAACATCCATGTGCTAACCGTGCATCTCAACCACTTAGGGATAAGCGTCTGAGTGGTCGTCCAGGTATACAACATCTAGACGTCAACCACATACCATAACCATTTGGGGATACAATATTTGAATGGCCGCCTAGGGATACAACATCTAGACATAATCCAGCAATCTGATCTTACCACATGTATCTAGAATCAGATAACCATATTCCACATCAACTTCATTTCCATAAACCAAACCAGATTCAAATACCCAAATAAAGCAGCATCAAAATCGTATAAACATGATATAACAAGTATAAACCATTTTCCAAAACTCAATAAAGATCGAGAGTATAATAAACTCAATTTCCTCACAAAGCGCGTCATTAACATATTTCTTAAATGTTCATAAAATTCCCAAAATCCACGTAAATTATACGTAAATAACTATCAAACAATTCTCATGGTAAATCATAAAAAATCATGTAACACATGCATAGGATTTAGGTAAAACAAAAGTCCACTCACACATTCCGCCGCTTGCTCAAAACACAAGCTGTAAGCAAATCCGAAGCCTCAGGGACGTCCAGTGACAGGACTCGTCCCAAATCCCCCTGGATTATCGTGGGACGTGCCTGCTCCCTTCTCACACTGTATGTCAGACCAGATAAACTCGTCACCCGCTCGCGGTCCATCATAGTACACCAGGATCGGTGGTGGCATGTGATGTCTCGATCTCTCCTACAGCCCACATCCGCTATCAACCTGAAGAGTATTAAAACCATAAAAGCTGCGAGTGGACAAAAATAAATAGTTTATAAAATCATTTCGTAAGAAGACATTTATACCCTTCATGTAAAAGCATGCATACATCATAAAACCACTTTATTTCAAATACTTTCCGAAAGCAAGACATAATGCTTTTCAAATAAAACACAGTGAAAACTGTTTCTCAAACGAAGCCATTAACTCTATAGGGTCTCAGCTCAAAATCAATTCAAAGAAACCAGAAAGAAATCTCAAATCCAATCATAGAACACGGGGTCTCAGCCCCTAAACCAATCTCCGCAAAACATCATATACATATATATATATATATAACCCATCATCGACATCTCATATGCCCAATCAATAACCTGTCACGATATATCTACAGTACGTGTACCACTCGGGTCTCATCTCCGATTCTACCCCTAGGATCTACGACGTCTAGGAGAACCTGTTTCCGGACCCTATCAGAGACTATATCATATCTCTCACTCTTGGTCATGTGCTCCCTCTCGGATTCACTCATCCCAGGCAGTGTATCGTGACACTCCAAGATCATCGACGTCTGGAGGAGACTATTCATACGGGAAAGTATATACATATAAGTGTGAAAACATTCATTTCTTTCAAATCATAGTTCAACTGTGACAGGACCCACCCCGATTATCACCTTGATAACCGAGGTGAACCCTGCTCCCGTCTGGCAATCCAACCCAAAGATCGAAACGACCTCACAAAAACCCCAAATTATATTGCCAGACAAGGGATAACTTAAAATCTAATAAAGTAACAGTTATACAGAGCATGGTACAAAACAGAAATAAACAGTACTACACGCACAACGAAAAGGCTTGTAACGGAAAAACGTCGGAAACACTCCGGGCTCACTCTATGCCTCTGATTCTGCCTCAACGTCAATCCCCGCGCTAGCTCCACAACCTGGAGGGCATTTAAAAACAGAAAAGTGTGAGTGGACCATAAAAGTAAAAAGAGTTTCAAAAACAGTTTCATTAAATCAGGGTTTGGCCCTCCGTTTTGAAAACATGCATGCATAACCCAATATCTGAAAACATTTCTAAATCATATCATTTTCATCATAAAAACCGAAACAACATAAACACAGTATGATAATGACAGGACCCATCCCAATCCCCCCGGGATTAGTGCGGGATGACCCTGCTCCCGTCTGACACGAAGTGTCAGACAAGGGATATTTCCGACCTTTGCCCTCCCCTGGCTATCAGAGTACGCCAGGATCCGGAGGAGGCATGTGATATCTCGGTCTTTGCTACAGTCCACATCCGATGTCAACTTGAAGGGCAGTCAAAACATTAAAAACTGTGAGTGGACAAAACAAGAGTTTATAAAAACATTTCATAAGAATATATTTGTACCCTTCACTAAAAAGCATGCATGCATTCGAAAACCATTTATCAAACCGTTCATTAGGGCCTTAGCCCAAAATCATAAGAAACCAAATACACGGGCCACTGCCCAAATCCATGAAGATACCAAACACACGGGCCACTGCCCAAAACCTGTGCACATCACATATCACATTTTTATATCACATACACATATAATTCACACAACCAACCTTGTCACGGTTTCCAAAGCTACGCGAGTGCTACCCAGGTCTCAATCCGAGTCTTCTCAAAGTCAAGATCAATGTCCGCAGACCACTGACCCTACCCGAGGTAATAGTAATCATAGCCTTCCTGAGAGTAAGGAACCCAACTGGGGGGTGACTCCACTCAGTCGGTGCTCCGTGACTACTCCGGGGTCCACCCAGGCCAACGACCCTCCCCGGAAGAGATAGAAGAACAAGTAAAGGAAGGTATATGAACATATATATACATAAAATAAACATTATGTCCGGTTCCCCTGAACCGTCATGATCCATAACATCCATTAACCAAGGTTCATGCCGGTTCCTATAAACTGTCATGAACAAGAATGACCTGACAAAGGTTCATGCCGGTTCCCATAAACCGTCATGAACCACAATGACCTTTCCAGAGTTCATGCCGGTTCCCATAAACCGTCATGAACTTGGAAATCTATCTAGGGTCCCTGACCCGAAATCATCAGTGTAAAACAACTAGGTCTCGTGCCCGAACATATGACTCAACTGGGCACCGTGCCCGATATCTAAGGGTCAGTCACAACTCCGATCATAGTGATGCGTGCAACCATCCATCCAGGACCGCCCTCAATCCTGGTATGTCACCGTGAACGTATTAATCGACGCGACCACCACAAGATCATGGTGCACTCATCACCGATCGATATCCTGAACCGTCAGCACTCCGAAGTCGAGCCTCCCCAAGCTGCCCGACCACGAATCGTGCATCGTGACCTCTCCGGAAGGAACACATCCCAAACCGGAGGCGAGCGTCGTATCGTCGATCGTCGTGCACATAGCACCCGTCGCGACCACGATTTAGACCCAAAGGTCGTAAATAGTGTCATATGCCCGAGACCAAACCAAATGGGTCTTATACCCGAGTTTATTCTTTTAGAAATCCAAAACCAAATCATTTAAATCAATAAAGAAATACAGACCCGTATAAGCACCGTATAAGGCCGAAACCTCGAAATACGTGCTTATATGTAACCACATACAAATGCACCCATAGCATCATCAAACATGTAATAAAACATATAATAAACATTTATGCATGCACCAATTTAGAAAACAAGGTCCACTCACAGACCGTCCGAGCTGCCGCCTCGATTTGCGTGCCATAGGCTCTCCCTAGCCGATCACCATCACCGGGACTCCCAAACCTGTCCAAATTTTAATATAAGGTTACTAACTACTTAATTAACCTCCTACCAAAGCCCCGTAATTTTCCCGAATTTTTAACTATTTTTAAACCGACCCTAAACCTTCCGACACCCTGAAAACTATCGAAACGATGTCCGATTGATGTGAGACCAGTCCCAAAATCTTCGTTACATCAAATAGAAGATTTCACGTGTTGAACACTTCCCCAAATTATTGTCCACGCGCCCTCACGCGCTCCTAGAAGGGATAGATTACTATTCATCATCACCAACCTCCAGCAGACCGGTTTGACTGTTCTGGACCGGTTCACCTGGTTTGGCCGGTCCAACTGGACCGGCGGGACCGGTTTACGGCCCTAGACATCCCATTTTTCATCCTATTTCTTCCTTTTTGGTTCCTTTCTTCCTATTTTGATGTTTTCTAGCCATTACAATCCTGAAAACAACCTAAAAACACCTAAATCCTATGGTTCGATTTTGAACCAAACGGTTCAAAGTTCCCAAAACTCTCCCATGGCTGCCCAGCCATCCCAAGCTTCCTAAAACCTTCCTAAAATGTCCCTAGCAACCTAATGGACTCATTAAAACCATTAAAAACCAACCATAACAACAAAAATGGAAAAATGGATCAAAATGGGCTAACCGGGTACCTTGCGGGTTTCTCTTCCTCTCGCCACTGTGGAGTGCGGTTCTGGCCGCCCAGCAACCTCCTCAACATCCTCACTTCACTCTGTCCTCAGTCCAGATCATAGGGTAAGGGTTGGATGGGTTTTGGGGTGAATGGTTGGGGTGAAAAAATGAGATCGGGTAATGGGTTTTGAATGAGGAAAATGAAGATGGAATGCACGGTGCATGAAGGTATAAGGATGTCCTGTGGATGGGTGACACTTGTCACTCATCCATAGGGCAGGAACTAAATATCTGGGCCCCACTAAAGTCCAAAAGTGAACTCGTCTCGTAATTCGTGCAATAGTGCACTCGAACTTCCGTGAACTGTAACTTCGCCGTCGAACGTCCAAATTCGACGTGCCGCCTGTCTACGGATTCGTATTGTCCTTATCTACGTAATGGTCCTTGGCCCTCGGTCATCAGACCTCCTGGTCAAAAAGTCAACATTTGCCCATTTTTTAACCAAAATTACCAAAATGCTCCTAAACTTCCGATCGTCATAACTTCCTCCTCGAACGTCGGAATTGAACGTGTCACCTGTCTATGAACTCGTGACGTCACGAACTACGTCACAGTCATCGGTCAAAGTCCATTTGACCACCTGAATGAAAAGTCAACGTTTTGCCACGACTAGGGGCAAAACGGTCATTTCGCATCGTTCGTCCGATTTCGCCTAACTAATCACCGATAAGCCTCACTAATCATGATTAGTCACTAATATAATCTAGGAATTTGGGACGGGTCGTTATAGATAAACGTTATAAAATATCAGCAGTAAAACATACGATACCAATATCATTATCTGATCAAACCTGCTGGATCTATCCGAGTCTTTAAACTCCCGAGTCTTTAAACTCAATCCAGGCCTCAATATAATTCGAGTCTTTAAACTCCCGAGTCTTTAAACTCAACAAGCCTACGGGGGAAATATCAATATATCCGAGTCTTTAAACTCCTGAGTCTTTAAACTCAATCCGGGTCTTTAAACCCAATCCAGGCCCGTCCCCCGTCAAATATAATCCTGGTCTTTAAACCCAATAACCAGATCCAGAAAATCCAATCCAAAAATCATTGAAAACCATTTCTAAATCCACGTTCAAATCCGAATCCGAAATCACTGGTTCGAAGCCATTCCGGCGTCCAGAACCGACATTCCGAACCCAAATCCGGAAATCCACTTTTCAACTTTAAAACCAAATATCGTTTTCCGAAATCCGATTCTAAAATCGAAAACCCTTGATCATCAAATCATGTCTCAAAATCCTTTATAATCATTGAAAAACATTTATCGTTTGAAACCCCAAAATCATAGCATCATAATCAGAAATCAAGCCTTTTCTCGTAAAACGTGCCAAATACGTAATTTCCTCGAAAAACATGCAATTAAGTAAAACAGTAATAGCATATTCAAATAATCATGAAATCACATATAAAACCATAAGTCAAGTAATTAAAAGCAGTTATGCATGCTCAGTTATAAGGATGAAGTCCACTCACAGTTACCGGGCACGTCACTCGCGTCCCGTACGTCCCGTACGTTCCTCGATCTTCTCGGTGATTCCCGATCCTGTCACAAGTCACCAAAACTCGTCACTAACACGTCAACGAGGTTCTCCTAATTTTCCCCAAATTTTCACGAATCCTCAACGTAACGAAACAGAACCCTAAACCTTCGATCCCGTAGAACTAACCCGAAACAACGTCTGATCGTCCCGAAACTAGTCCCAAAAAATTCGTTACAACGATTAGACCAAAAACCTAGTTGACCACTTCCCCGGAAACCGCCCCACGCGCCCCCACGCGCCGCCCAAAGTGGCTGCGCGTGGGTCTCACGCGCCTGCACAGGAACACTGTTCATCTTCTTCCTCAACCGTTCGACCGGTCTGAACCAGCGTGACCGGTACCTCGCCGTTTCCAATCCTACTTCCACGAAAAGCTTCGTCCTCATCCTAGCAACTAATTCCAATCCTAAAAACTCGACACTGAAACCTAAAACTCATCTCCCTTAGCTCGAACAAAAATCAGACAAAAGTCCTGTTTCTGCTCCCGGCCACCAGGTCTTCCTCCCATCACGACTTCAAGTTCTAAAGGTTTCTAAGGGCCTCCTAAGCCTATTAGAACTCATAGGACACTTCGATTCAGCCTCAAAACCTACGACTTTAAGGTTGAAACTAAACTGAAAAACAGAGTACACAGAAAACTCACCGTTGTTCTGGCCTCCGCCGTGCTCGCCGCCGCGTTCCCCTGGGTCTACTCGACTCCTCTGGTCCTCCTCCGTCCTTAGAACACTCCCACAGCTCCAAACTCGACCGGTTTGATCAAAACACGACAGCATCACCACCAAAACTCCCTCTCTGTTTTCTTGGTGTTTCCTCACCACTCACACACTCAGTCACTCCCACTTCCTCTCAAACACGATCACACACCTCACTCAACACAATAAAATTCCTCAACACTCACACAAACCCTCAATTGGATCGATTGCACCTCACTGTCTTCAGTCTCTATTCTCTCAAGCACGGTTAATCGACTCAAACAACAAACCTTTTAAATTTTAGCCTGTGCAACTAGTAGAAGCCTCTAGCCATCTGCCACATGTCACAATCCTGTGGTCCAAACCCAAAAATATCCCACAATTGTTGTACACTTGTCCCAATCCGGTTTGCACAAGTCCCAATGTGCAAAAAGACCAAAATGCCCCTTGTGAGTCAAAATTACCATTTTGCCCTTCGCCATTCTAGACCCGTATCTCGCTCGTCCGACGTCCGATGAAAGCATGCTGCCTGCTGTTGAACTCAGGACGACGAGATCTACCTAACGGTCCTCGGTCTACGCGTAAAAACTTCATCGTACAAAAAGTCAACTTTTCCCCTTATTTTAACCAAATTACGAAAGTGACCCAACCTTTCGTACATCATAACTTCCTCCTCGGATGTCGGAATCGGGCGTACCACCTGTCTACGGACTCGTGACGTCCCAAACTACGTCACAGACATCGGTCAATACCCAATTGACCGCTCGAATTAAAAGTCAACATTTTGCCCAAACTAGGGGTAAAATCGTCATTCTACGCTAACGGTCCAACTAACCCCGATTAAACTCACTAATCCAGTCCTAATCACATTGCTAATCCCGACTCCCAGGACGGGTCCTTACAAACTGAGTCTCATACTCGAATCAAAATCCAGGATTCCTCGAATCCGTTTCAATTCTCAATCTCATAGGCCTCAGCCCAAGTCCACATCTCAATAGGGTCTCAAACCCGAAATCTCATTTCATAAGCCAAAATTGGGACTCAAGCCCGATACCATAAATCAACTGGGCCTCAAGCCCGATATCATAAACCAATTGGGCCCCAAGCCCGATATCACAAATCAACTGGGCCTCAAGCGTGATATCATAAATCAACTAGGCCTCAAGCCCGAGGCCATACTTTCAAATTCGAAATCCTTTTATCAATCAAGTCATTCAATATCATAAGCACGTATAAAACCTGGCCTAGGCCCAAGGTATCACATAAAATACAAAATCTCGAAATACGTGCAATAATACATTTTCCTCCGAAAAGGCCAAACAATTTATATATAAACCACATGCACTCATGTCATCTAAAAACATGTTCATAAACACATATAAACATTTATGTATGCATCAATTCATAAAACAAATTCCACTCACAGAAACATGTTCATAAACACATATAAAACATTTATGCATGCATCAATTCATAAAAACAAAGTCCACTCACAGACCGTCCAAGCTGCGCCTCGATACGTGTTCCATAAGCCTCCCCGGTATAATCTGTAATGACCCGAAAATTTGAAAAAGGGAAAAATTTGGAAAATTTGAAGGAAATGATGATTTTGCCCCTGGTCCTAAGGGCCGAAAGTTGACTTTTTGATCGGAACACTTTTTAGACTTTCCGAAGAGACTATTGAGTAGGTCTCGGGACGCTGAATTCGCAGATAGACGACATGCGTCAATCGGAGGTTGGATGTGAAAGTTACGGATCTGTGAAGGTGAAGGGCATTTTGGTAATTTTGAAAGGTAAGGGCAAAATGTTGAATTTTGATTCGGACGGTCAAATGGACTTTGGCCAATGACTGTGACGTAGTTCGAGACGCCACGAGTCCGTAGATAGACGGCACGTCGAAATCGGACATCGAACGGGAAAGTTATGGTCACGGGACTGAAATCGATTAACCGAACGAATCGGGATTTCGATTAAAATATTATTTAAATATTGAACAGTGACCGTTGATTGTGGATGCTTGGATGAGTGACAAGTGTCACCCATCCCTTGTTTTGAGGCCTAATTTAAGGCCCACGTTTCATGTGAAACATCATCATTATGCCTTATCATCTTTACTCATTCTTCATTATACTTAATTATCATTTTCCATCACCATTAGTCATCTTCTTCTTCTGATTTTCTTTGAGCCGTGAACACCACAAAAACAGAGCATGAAAAATTGAGAGAATTGAGCTTCCTCCCTTACCCAATTCCTTCCACAACTAAACCATCAGAAAATTGAGTTTATAGGGAGGAATTAAGAGGACTGATTTGAGGAGGAAACCACTAAACCCAAAGCTCAAAACCGTGAGGATTCAAATTCCCCCATTAAATCGAATTTGAATTTGTAGGTCCAGAAACTTCAAATTGAGCTTGATTTTAACTTCCTGGGATTGAGACGAGTCGAGCCCAATGAAAATTGAGGAGAATTGGGGTCGATTTGAGGAAGAACAGAAGGAATGAAGTCTCTGAATTTTCGACCTTGAGTCGAGGAATTTGAGACTTTGAAAGATGAAATTGGACTGGGAAATATGTTCCTTAGGATCCCACGATGCTTTTGAATGGATTAATTGAAGGAAAACGATGGAGATTGATGAAGTTCAATGAGTATACAGTGTACGGCAGTTCTTCGAAGAGTCGAGTTTGATTCGACTGGTTTGAGGTAAGTGTCCGTGTAATTGAATTCACAGAACCTTAATTGGACTTAAAACGAAGCTATTTGAATGTTCAATTGAAAGGTTTGATGTCGAATTGACAGAGAACTGGTCGGGTTAAGAGCGGGTTGCAGGACCCGAATCACAAAGAATCGGGTTGGGATGAAGGTACTGTAGCAGGCGCGTGGGTTTCACGCGCAGCCACTCACGGCGGCGCGTGACGGCGCGTGGGAACGAATCCCGAGGTGAGGTCAATATGACTTTTGTCCCATTTAATGTAACAAACATTTTGGCACTAGTTTTGAGGGAATCGGATATCGTTTCGATAGTGTTCTGAGTATCCGAAATTTTAATATACATGTAAAATACGTATTTAAATTTCAGAAAAATTCGGGAAAATTATATAAGATATATTGAAGTGTTAGTGACCCTCGATAATGATTTTGGACAGGAATTGTGATTTCCAGAAATTTACGGAAAAACGTTCAGCTCGGAAACGGACCGTTTGAACGGTGTGTGTGAGTGGACTTTTGTTTTCTAACCTTGATGCATGCATATATGATTTAAATGCTTTATTATATGATTTGATATGCTTTGGCATGATTGATGTTTCAATCCGGTGATTTCTCGATTTTCTGGATTATTATATTATTTTTGGCACGATTTTTGAGAAATTATGAAATTGATGTTTTGGGCGTAGGCCCGGGATTGAAAATGATGTTTGGACTTGGGTTATAAGTCAAGGATTTTATTTCATGGATTTATATGAAAATGGAAACTAAGGTTGCGATCACATGGATTTGCGTGAAAATGAGATTTTGGGCTTGAGACCCAATTGGATAGTTATTTTGACTCGGATTTGGAGTCACATGTGAATATGATGAAACTGATGATTTTGATTTATAAAGTAAATCTTGGACACTGTTTTATGATGGTTTTTGGAACTTTCTTTGTGAAAGCTATGTCTCAGGCATAGGCCCTGTTGAAATGTTTTTGATTTGCTTTGAGACATAAATGGTTTTCAAATGAGATTACTGGACTTGGTGACTGTTCCAAATATACCATCCTCTGTGATTTGATAGTCTCCTCCAGACGTCATAGATCCTAGAGTAGTCACGATCCACTTCCTGGAGATGAGTAGCTCCGAGGGAGGCTCACTCTCAGGAGCGTGGAATTATACGAACCATTGCCTGGAGATGAGTAGCTCTGAGGGAGGCTCACTCTCAGGAGCGTGGGATTATGATGATATCCTCCAGACGTTGTTGATCCTGGAGTTGCTATCCCCCCCAGACGTCGTAGATCCTGGGGGATGTACTCGGACGTGAGACACCGAGTTTGCATGCGTTGCATTGATATCGTGACGGGGTACTTAGATATTGAGATTGGATATTGAGGATTTGTGGTATTGTGATTTATTGATATCTGTGTTCAGATGCTTTATAACATGATGCTTTATGTCATGAACTGATTTGATGAACATGAGTTTTACGAACCAGGGGAAAACATGTTTTGATTGTATCGGTCCACTATTCATACTTGAATGATTTCATACTATTACTCATGTTTTATGATATGCATGTACGTTTGTGAAAACTTGAGGGTAGCAATGTGTTTTGGTAAACGTATTTATAAAAGTTTGTTTTGTCCACTCACACATTTTCTGTTTTATTGACCCTCCAGGTCGCGGTGTCATGATCGAGGCTATTAGAGAGGTGGAGGTATGAGTGGGCACATGCGCAGTTATCCCTTGTTTGGCAAGTCTTGAAGGGTATTTTCAGAACTTCAGTTGACTTGTCAGATGGGAGCAGGACCGGGTAAAGTTATCTATGTCCCTCGGGGACGGGTCCTGTCAAATTGGTATCAGAGCATTAGGTTGCTGAATTCTGTTACCACGTCATACCTCCGAAACGTAAGCCTCGTGCGTGACTTGTTAGTGAGACTAGTATATGAGGGTAGATGAGACCTCGTGATAGATCTCGGAATGAAATTAACCCTGGTTTGGGGGTCGGATGTTAATCGGTGTACATTGTGACTATGAATGACTAACTGTTAAATCCGAATTTATGTGGGTCCCATGACTAAATGAACCCAGAGGCTAGAAAGGTAGCAAAATTGGGTAGATTGGACCCGGGATGAGATTATTCTCAGTAAATTCCCTAAGTGGAATGTGTGTTTCAGAGTCCAGAGTGTGATAGGATATCTCTTAGCCTTTATAAGTGATATAAGATGTGGTTCACCAGCGGTAATTTTCTAGGTGACCGGGTATGCCAAGGATGGCATGGATGATTGAGATAAGATTGGACTCAAGAGGAGTCATGATTGGACTCAAAATTAGTCAGGATTTTTGTCAGGACCCGTCCCAAATATCACCTCGATATCCGGGACGAACCCTGCTCCCGTCTGACAATCACACTTACAGTACCACAATTAGCCTTAATGCAACTATAAGCATAACTCTCAGACGAAGGAGTAAATATATACAACAGTATGTCAGAGCATAGTTCTACAAAATGGGCACAAAAGTCCTACAAGTCTAAGTCCGCAACGGAAGAACGTCGTAAGCTCTATGCCTCGATATCTGCCTCAACGATCACCCCAGCGCGTCACCACGACCTGGAGGGAAATTAAAAAAACAGAAGGTGTGAGTGGACCGAAAGGAATAAAATTAGTAAAACCATTTACCATCAAATCAAAGTTAAGGAAAAATAATCATTTGTTCCCTCCGGTTTGAAACCAGGCATGCCCAACGAAGTATTAGAAAATCCATAATATGGAACATCATAAGAAACAGAAACACTATAAACATCATAAGAAACAGATACACTATAAAACGGATATAGAAATCATGGTTCAGCATCAAAGCATCATTTCCGATTAAACCTGCTGGACCTATCCGAGTCTTTAAACTCAAACAGGCCTCAAATATAAATCCGAGTCTTTAAACTCCCGAGTCTTTAAACTCAATAGGCCTATGGGGGTAATATCATAAATATCCGAGTCTTTAAACTCCCGAGTCTTTAAACTCAATCCGGGCCCGTCCCCAGTCAATCAATATCCGGGTCTTTAAACCCATCTCCAAATCCAGCAAATCCAATCCATTTCAGTGTAAAACCGTTCCAAAACCCATTACC
The DNA here is from genome assembly GCA_032719365.1 of Prinsepia uniflora. Lineage (NCBI taxonomy): Eukaryota > Viridiplantae > Streptophyta > Magnoliopsida > Rosales > Rosaceae > Prinsepia > Prinsepia uniflora. Next base: position 7,306,765 of record CM064868.1, on the reverse strand, counting down.
AAACTCGAATTCGGAATCCCTAGTTCGAAGCCCTTTCGGCGTTCAGAACCGACATTCCGAACCCAAATCCGGAAAAAGATCCATGTTCATAATAAAACCATAGGAAAATCCCAAATCATATTCCACAACCCATTTACCATCATCAGAAAACGTTTTTAGGTTGAATTTCTCAATTATAGCATCAAAATCTGAAAACCAGCTTTTTCTCGAAAAACGTGCAAAACCCCGAAAACGTCTCGAAAAACGTGCAAACATCTCAATCACATATAATCATCATCAGGACATAAAAACACACATAAAATCATAAAACATTGATAAAAATAGTTAGGCATGCTCAGAAGTAAGAAAGAGTCCACTCACAGTTCAGAACAAGTCACTCGCGCCCCGTGCGCTCCTCAACCGTCTCTGGTGTCTCCCGTCCTGTCAATAGATACCAAATAGGGTCACAATTACAACAAGAATACCTTCCCTATTTTTCCCAATTTTTCCGGGAATTTAGTAATATTTTAATCCTAAACCCTAAACCTTACGGATTCCCGAACCATCCCGTAACACCGTCCGATTAACCCGAAACCTATACCATTGGATTCCTTAGAACATTTAGGACTAAACTCATGTTGGAAGCTTGGTCGGATTCCTCCCCACGCGCCTCCACGCGCCGCCCAAAGTGGCTGCGCGTGGGCCTCACGCGCCTGCTACAGTGCCACCGTCTTCCTTGATCGAACCCGGTTCGCACCAAACTGCAACCCGGACCGGCGAGAACCGTTTTCCACCGTCCGGCCACCGTTTCTCCTCCTATCTTCACCTAAAGTTTCGTCCACTCTCAAAGAATTCATCCCCCTCACTCTCTTGGTTCGACTCGGCCCACAGCTTCACAGCTGAAGCTCGAAAGAAAAACCAAACAACCCTCTGTTTTCCTTCCCGGCCACTCAGCACTTCCCCTTTCACGGTGGTCATTCTAGACTCCTCCCACGACTTCACTGAACCACACACAACTCATAGGAACCCTCGACTCACTCTCTAACTCCACGATTTCCCGTTTGAAATTCACGGCCAAACAGGGTACAGAGTACCCGCCGTCGCACCACCTCCCACCGTGAACTTCCCCGTCACGGCAACCGTCACAAACTACTCCTAGGACCTCCCTAAACCTCACTTCACTCACCAATCCCTTCAATTCTAGCTCTAGGTCCACGACTTTTGAAATTAAAATCTACGGGAAAACAGGGCCAAGAATTTTACCCTTCGATTCCGGCGCCGCCGTGAGAACCGTCACCCGCCAGGGTGCTCGTGGGACTCCCCGTAACCTCCTGAGTCTCCTAGTGGCTTGAATCGATCCACCACACGGTACAGCAGCCACCACCGTCCACTGCCTCCTCTGTTTCTTCCAAATATCCAGCCGTCCACCACGTCGCCTCCGTGCACGGTTGCAGCCCCAAACCGTGATCACCAGCACCGCCTTGCTTCACCGTCCTTCTCTCAATTCACTCTTCACTCTCTATTGCCCCAAGATCGATCAATCTTCTTCAATTTTCTTCTCTCTGTTTCTCTGTGTGTTCAAAGGATTGCACGGTTCAAAAATGAACCAAGTGTGGCCGTGCACACTTTAGACACCTCCAGAAGCCTCTGGCTTCTCACCACGTGTCCACAAACCCTTGGTGCAAAACAAAATATCCCAGCCACCTGTTGCCACTTGCCCATCTCTGATTGGCTGAATGAAAAAGACCAAAATACCCCTTGTATAATTAATTACCGTTTTGCCCTCGAACGTTCTAGACCCATAAATACTTCGTCCGACGTCCGATGACAGCGTGCCGCCTGTCGTTGAACTTTGGACGTCGAGACCTATCCAACGGTCCTCGGTCTACGTGAAAATCACAAGTCCTCCAAAAAGTCAACATTTTCCTCCTTTACTCAAATTTACGGCAATGCCCCCAATCTTCCGAACGTCATAGCTTTTCCTCCGGTTGTCCAAATCGAACCTGCCACCTGTCTACGGTCTCGTGACGTCCTAAACTACGTCACGGTCAAGGGCTAACACTCATCCAATCGATAGTACAAAAAGTCAACTTTTCGTCTACTATTCACAAGGGCAAAATCGTCCTTTTTACAAAACTTCACAAAATTACATTTTTACCCTTCCCGAAGGTACGGGTTGTTACATTTTGGTTAGGACTCGAGATGAGTCATGGTAAGGTATTAGGGCTTGGGAAGAGCCGAAAAGGTTGAATAGGATATGGTTTCTGACACAACTGGCCCATGTGATTGTGAAATGTTTGGCACCTGGGCTGCCAAGGATTAGCGTAAAGTTAGCACTGATTGGGTATGGGTTTATGAATTGGTATTGCTTAACCCTTTGTCTTGGACTTATGGACTTGGATAGGTCGTGTCAATTTCACTTAGTGATTGGAAGTTCGGGTAGAGACCCGTAGTACACAGATATTGAGACTTAGAGATAGTCCAGTTCAGTGGGACGCCAGTTGGGTCCACTGGGAGATTTAGTGATAAAGTTAATTACATAGTGATGATCTTGTTTGTGGGTCGTCTGGTCACATCAGAAATAAATGGCTATATAGATTGGAAAATTGACAGAGGCACTGGTTGGAGTGCAATAGAGCAGAGATTGACTGCTGATGTGGCAGACGAGGAAAGAGTTGGTAGGACCAATGATGGACTATAAAGGTATAGTCGGAGTTGGGACCATGTACCTAATGATTGATAAATTCTGAGCAGGAGGCTTGAGTCGCCCCTGGAGTGATGACCTAGATGTTTATTACTTGTGGTCATGATATATGTATTTGGTAGGTCCCATGCTATTTACTCTTCTGTGTCTCGGAGTTATACATTTGGATGGATTTGGAAAGATCCGTGAGTTGTTAAGGTATGAAAGTCAGTGAACCGACTGGAGTTACGAAAGTGATAGATTTGATGTTACCTATGTGGTCACCCTGGTAATTATATTTGGTGAACTTGGTGATATATAAGGGAGTAGACCCCTTTTATGTAAGGCTACCCAGGATGACTGACGATACTAGCCTAGTGGCTGAATTGGGTATTCTTAGACTTGGATTGATTTAGACGTAATCCTTGGGATGGATTGGTTAATGACCTATGATACCTCTATCAAGAATGTCGATTGGAGAGCAATATGTGGAGTCTAGGATTACCAGAGGGTATGTTTCAAGGAGACTCGAGGGTGTTACTCTCTAGAATGTTATTGACCCTCAGAATTGATGAATTGTTGGTAAAAGGTAATCAAATTTACTGAGCACATTTGTGGCACATGTGTGATACATGTGGGTGGTATACGAGATGCCCAGTGAGGGCTGAGGATGTACGGATTGCTCAATAGATTTCCTGAGGTTTTTGCCAGGATGAAAGGTTGAGTTGATAATGGAAATCGTGTCGAGTATACGAGTTCTTTCTCGGACACTTTGGTATGTGACACCTACGAAGTCATAAGGACTGAAGGTGCAAGTACCGGACTTGATAGATACTGGTTCGTCCGGCCGAGTGTTGCCGTGGGGAACCCAATGTTGTTAAAGAGGAAAAAAAAGGAATGATGGTCCGAGCTTACATGCCGATTGTTGGAAAACATAATAAGGTAATGGTCTGGGATAAGTATCCCTTAGCATAAGCTAATGATTTATGGTTCTATTGGAAATGTGTGATTATTGGGCCTATTGAGAATGGCCAACAGGATGATGACTATCGGCTATGAGTAAAAAAGGAAAAGCTAAGGTTTGAATTCGATATGACTAAGGTTAGTCGATGGTGATGCCTTTGGATGGGAAAATGAGCCGGTTCAAATCCGGTTCTCTAGTTTCCGGTGAGACTGGTTCTCCTCCGTCCGACCACCATTCAACCCCGTTTTTCTCTCATTCTCTCTGTCTCAGTCTACCCTATCTATCCATAGGTTCAAAATCGTGAAACAAGGCCAAATATCTTAACTTTAGATCGAAAAACCTCCGCCCAGTTTTCCAGTCGTCTGTCTAGGCTGCTCAGCCAACCTCCTCTGACCACAATCATCCCCACATGATCGTACAAACCTCCCAAACATCACCAAATCATCAAGAACAGCCTCAAACGTCTAAAACCAAAAATCTAGAATTCAAACTTCACAGTTTACTGCTTACCTTTTCCCCGTGGCTCCACCATCGTCCACGACGGTTCTGTCCTCGACCAGCCATCATCATCGCACCCACAGCCTCACACTAAGTTTTCTGAGGGTTCCTCAATCGAACCAGCAAGGGAAATGGTGGTGGGGTGGTTTTCGGTTTTAGGTTCGATGAGTTCGAATCTAATGGCAAGGGAAACAGATGTATGTATCTGTGTAATGGGAGCAATGGATGGGTGACACTTGTCACTCATCCATTGGGCATGAAACAAATATATGAGGCCCACTAGAGACAAAAGTCCACATGTCTCGTAAAACGTGCAATAGTTCCTCAGAACTTCTGTGAACCATAACTTTCTCGTCGAACGTCTAATTTTGACGTGTCGTCTGTCTACGGACTCGTATCGACATCATCTATGTAACAGTCCTCGGTCCACGGGCATCGGACCTCTCGGGTCAAAAGTTAACTTTTTACCCTTATCAGGGGAAAAATTGTAATTTCATCCTAAACATCCGAAAATCCTCGACTAATTCCCGATTAGCCATGCTAATCCATAATTAAGTCTTAATTAGTCCCAAAAATTTGGGATGGGTCGTTACATTCGGACCTGTCAAAGTTATACCTGAGGGTCACTAACAATTAATATAAGTCCATACAAAAACCCCCCCAAAAACCCCTGGAACAGTATACTCGTCCCGAACACGCTTCCTGAAGACAAAAATCTACAAAACACCAACCAAAGGATCTCCGATCGACTTGAAACCACCACCATTGGATTTAAAACGTTGAATCCTTTCAAACAAGATCAGTTTGACCTCAAAATTCGTGCCCACGCATCCACATTCGCTGGTCAAAGTTTGTTCAAGGTTGGTCCATGCTGGTCAACTACTGACATCAGCCTAACAACCTGACATCTGACACTTTCTGACTACCTGCCACTTGGCACCCTTTGGTTGGTGCCACGTGTCACCCCCTGACACATTCACGTGTCTGCTGACGTTAGCATCTGTTGCGTCAGCACTGATATGTTTAGACAACTTGTCATATGGCACCAACCTTGGTCTACCACCTGGCCTGACAAGATGACGTGGCTTGCCACTTCATCGTCGTCAAGCTCCAGCCGGGCTGACTCGAATAACTATAAAAATGACCCGATCATATCTTCGTCATTTCTCACCCAAAATCCATCGTTTTTTTACCAATCTAATCATCATCTACCCAGAAAACGATCCACGACCCAAAAACTGTAAAAACGTACCTCAAAGCTCCTGGTCAAGTTTGATTCTTCACGGCCAAGCTTCAAGCTTCCTCCTAGGGCTGTTCTAGCGGCCGTTCCTTTCCTTTTTCATTCCTTCACTCTCGTATAAAATCAGAGAACATGATGGAAACCTCAGGTTATAGTTTCAACGTCGAAGAACCAAAACTCAAAATCCAACCAAAACGAGTTCACGGGTTTTTACCTGGTTCTCGATTTTCAGGCAGGGACTGTGGCTCCGTCGTCCTCCACCGTCTCTCTCAATCTCTCAGCCTCACGCTTGGCTCTTCACAGCAGAAGCAGGGAAGAAAATGGTGGAATGAGGTGGGGTATGGGTTTCGACTGTGTAGGTGTGTTTGAAAAAAAAAAGGGTGAGATGCAGGTGATAAAAGGTGAGGGCCATGGGATAAGTGACACTTGTCACTCATCCTATGGTTCCCAAACAGATATTTTGGGTCCCACAAACAAACAAACCGCAAGCTCCCTGTCTTGTAAAACGTGTAATGAATAATCCCGATTAAACCGTTCTAGACTCGTAAGTTCACCGTACGACATCTAAATTTGACGTGCTGCCTGTCTACATAATCAAAATCTCTCAATCTACGTAATGACCCTCGGTACAAGTCCAAATAGCATACCGGGTCAAAAAACAACATTTTTTTATACTAGAGGCAAAATCGTTATTTTACCTCGACTAATCCTGATTATTCTCACTAATCTCCTAATAATCTCGTGATTACGGGTTAAGTTGTTACATTTTATCACATAAGGCAATATTTTCCAACAACAATACTTAGTAATTGAAGCATATGAACGAAGGAAAACAATGACGGGCATTAGTGGCAGTAACTTAACAAAACATATACACAAATTAAAAAGCGTGAAAATTGGCATCCATTTTACAAAAGTAATTTGCAGAACCTAACAGTGCATCTAAAAAACATATAAGGAAATGCATTTTTCTAACATCCTTGAAACACGACTATTCGACATGACAGGACCGCCCCCAAAAGGATATTGATAACTGTGCCCGGTCCTGCTCCCGTCTAGCAAGTCTACTGAAGTTCCCAAATTACCCTCAGTACTTGCCAAACTAGAGATAGCCACACACGTACTCACGCATGCCTCCGCCTCTCGATTAACCTCGATCAACGCGCCACGACCTGGAGGGTCAATAAAAACACAAAAGATGTGAGCGGACAAAAATGAATCAGTTTATAAAACAGCTACAGAAAGACATTTCTACCCTCCACGTCAAACCAATGCATGTATTCGAAATTCATCTCACAATCCATTTCATTTCCAATGTAAGAAAACCGTGTATGAAAATCAAAATCATTTTCCTTTTCTTCATTTTCGGGTCTTAGCCCGCAATCATAAACACAGAGCCTCATCCCAAAACCATGAATCAAATCCAAGTACAAGAACATAGTCCAAAAACCCATCAAGCCACATAAACCGGGCCATTTCCCAACATATTCGAAAACATCGGAAATCAACAATAATTCAGAAGTCAATCAATCTGCTGGATATCAAGTGCGCCCGAGTCTTTAAACTCAAAACCATGCGCATGATCAGGCCTTCCCGGGATATCAACGAGTCTTTAAACTCAAAGCATAATCAATAAGCCTCGGGAGATATCACAATAACCGAGTCTTTAAACTCAATCCGGGCCCGCCCCCGTCATCAATTAACCGGGTCTTTAAACCCAAAACATGATCCAGCAATAGTACTGGGACTTTAAACCCAAAACACGTGTAAGTCACAACCAATCCAGAATCCATCGGAATTCAAATTCCAAAACCAATTCGAAATCACATTTTGTCATAATAGGACTTATGTCCGAATTTCACATTCAAATCCCCAATCATATCCGTCATCCATTCCCGAATCCGAATTCGCAATGATGATTCCGTAAGCTAGCAACCGGAATAACCATTCCGAACCCAAATTCGGGAATCCACTTTCACGTTTTCGAAACCCGAAATCTCAATCACCAAAATTACTTTTATGCCCTGGGAATCAAGCCCGCAATCACCTTTTCCAAAATCCGTTTTAAATCTTTGAATTCAAATCATTTTTCAAATCCCCAAGTCAAAGCATCAAAACCATGATCAAATCACAATATACTCGAAATCTCGTAAAACGCGCAAATCCGTGATAATCTGGAAATACGTGCCAAAACCTTAAATCATACTCACAATCATAAGAAAAACATCATCAAATCATGATACGCACAAATCATGTAAAATCGTTCATTAAACCATCATCAAGGCATAGGAGAAACCATAGTCTCGAAATACGTGTAATTACGTCGTGCATATTGAAATAAGTATAAATATAGAAATATTAATTATCACAAGTCATAATCATAATCATAGAAATCATAGAAACAGTAATGCATGCATTAAGATTTAGAAAGCAAAGTCAACTCACACACCGTCCATATCGCTTGTTTTCGCGCTGCACGCGTTTCCGTAATTTCCGAAATTTTCCAGGAATCTCGAATCCTGTCCGAAATCATCCCTCACTGTCACTTAGGATTCAAATAACATCATACTAATTTCCCATAATTTTTCTGGAATTAAACATTAATTAAAAACGTAATATAAACTTTCGGACCCTCGAAACAATATCGAAACGGTGTCCGATTAACTCGAAACCAACGCTAAAATGTTCGTTACATTGCATAGGACAAAAGTCGTGTTTAACTCACCACGAGAATCGGGCTCACGCGCCTTGCTACAGTACGGCTACAGTGTTCTTCCTTACCCGAACACTTGTAAAACGGGTCTTTTAGCCCGCGTATTGACTCGGTTCAATCTCTGTCAAAATCAACTTAAATTCCTCAATTAATCCATCATGTAGCATCGCAATAAACTTAATTAAGGGTCTGTAACATTCATTCCAATCACCACGGCCTAAAACCAACTCAATTGAATTCAAGTTCTAATCCTGGTTCAACGTCCTAGTTCATCAAACAGTCACTGATTTTCTTCAATTGACTAGTTAGGGAGTATCGTAGGCTTACTATAAAGATTCTTTTGAAATCAATTTCATAAAGACTTACCTCCAATTACACGAACACAAGCTCGCGATTTCTGGATTCCCACCATGTCCGTTCATGGCTCCAAGGGCTTCGAAACTTGCATCTCTTGATTTGGATCGACGAATTAAGGTCCCAGAAGGCTTATTCAAACCTTAATTTGGCTTGGACTGGCCTACAATTCGAAATCGAATTCTCACACTCTCAAGTGCCCGTTTCGGATTTCGAACTCCCCTCTCACCATTTTCATCACTTTTCTTCCTCTCTCCGTCTCAAAACTCTGCTCCCCCCCCCCCCCCCAACCTTTTTCTCTAATTCCTTTCCAGTTATCACTTTCTCTCAATTCGCTCTTAGGAAGGTCGATCACACCCTGCTCGTCTGTCTCTGTTTTTCAATAACGTTACAAAATTCAGCCCGTGCTCTGTCTTCACAGTATAGGCAACACACCTATGTTTCCACTCAATCCTCAATGCCACTAATCCAAGCTCTGTTAGTGACAATTGTCACTTGATGTTAAACAATTCCCTAAACAATCCACTTACTCTGTTAAAAAATAAGTCCACTCACGGCTGTTTTCAAACTGGGCCCTTGAAAATTACCATTTTGCCCTCCTTCATAAAATTACCAATTTGCCCTCCTTCATAAAATTACCAAAATGCCCTTCTCGTTCTAGAACTGTAACTCCTCTGTCTGAGGTCAGTTTTCAGCGTGCCGCTTGTCTACAGACTCAGGGCATCGAGACCTACCTAACGGTCCTCAAATTACGTGAAAAATAGTGGTCGAACAAAAAGTCAACAATTTCCTCCTTTTCGACCTAATTACGAAAATGCCCTTTAACTTCCGAACGTCATAACTTTCTCCTCGAATGTCAGAATCGGACGTGCCACCTGTCTATGAACTCGTGACGTCTCGAACTACGTCACAGTCATCGGTCAAAGTACGTTTGACCGCTCGAGTAAAAATTCAACCGTTCGCCCACTTTCCAGAGGCAAAATCGTATTTTTCTTCAAAATTTCCAAAGTTTCCTTTTCCGAAAGTCCGGGTCGTTACACGACATATTCACATCTTACGTTTTTCTTTGCCGCCAGAACATGATTTTTTTTATTTCTGGCCTGAAGAGAGCTCAACTACACACACTTCTTCTAAATTAATAAGGTCTCATTTCCTCTTTGAATCCACAAACATGAGATAGTTACATTGGGTAGGGCATATCTCAAACCCTTCTCCTTTTGTAGCAAGCATCTCATCATGAAACTCATCACTTTCTTGAAATCCTCGACCGCAATTTTTTATTTTAGCATCAACCTCCTTCTTCAGTGCTTCCAACTTAGTAAATCCCTAGCCAATCGTGAATGTATTAAGTACGGTTAGAAGCTGCCAACACATACTATCGTATCATAATAAGGATATAAAACATGTCGATTTCAAAAATAAAAGCAACTGAAACTACCTAAACTATGAGAACATTATCAGACTATGTGAACACTATCATACTATGAGATCACGGTCAAATTATGAAGACATTATTAGACTACTGGACTTTTGGAACACTATCAGACTAGATCTATTCTCATATTAAAAATGCAGATTCGAAAATAGCACAATAGCCTTCAACTCAACATGATATTCCCAACCTCACAGCTGCAAATTCATCTTCCACACTTTTCAATTAGTTATTTGTTTACATTTTTGGATTGCCCAACACATATTTAAACAAATTCACCAAACACAAAACACCTAAAATATTGATTAGGATTATAGATATAAAAAAAATGAGAGAAATTACTAGTTCAAATTCATGGTTGAGGCTAATGATGAACGAGAACGACAAAAAGATAGGAGCGATGAGGAAGAAACAATGGAGAAGAAGAAGCCAACAACAGTTGGGTAGTTGTGATGAGAAAGAAGCAATTGAGGAGAAAAGGATAGACGGTGATTTTGGGTTTAGGGTTTATTCTTGATGAAACATTCGATGCTATATTGTGGTAAAAGATTTAAACAAACAAAGCGTTCTCAAAATCTTCACCACGGTCGAGTTTTCACTTGAATGGGGAGCTACAAGTCTACAACATACCCACAAAATAAATAAAAAAACAAAAAATAACACCTAGAACGTTAAAATTACATGAACATGAACATATTTCCTTTTGTCACATGTTGATCAAACAAACAGCTAACTATCAAAACAACAATGGAATTAATTTAACTATCTTCTCCCTTGACTAGCTACAGAGAGCCGTGTAATTTACATACAATCTAAGAAAAAATGCCGGCATCATGAGCCACCACCAGAACACTACATCTGGACTGATTTTTTTTTTTTTTCCTAGCTTTCGCTTTGTTGCTCATTTTCATTCATACCGAACTCCCAATCCGTAAAGAATAATATTCGGGGGCAAAAATAACACAAAGAATAACGGATCCAAGCTAACGGATAGGATGATACTGAGCCGATACTCTCTTGGGTGGCAATTTGCGCAAGATATAAAGGACTAGCGCTGAAGGCAGGATCTCAACCAGCTGCAGAGAATGTTAACTGTTATAAATTACGAAGGGAGAAAAGTAAAAAGAAAAACTTAGCTCTTGAAACAAGATTAGTAGACTACCGTGTAGTAGATCACATTCAAAATTGGATGATCCAAAACATCAAGTGATGCATCTGTGTCGAAAGCGGATAAGACAACCTGCATTTTGAATCAAGTTAATGAAACTACTGGTAAATTCAATATATGCGGCTTTCATAAGCTTAATCAACTAAAATGAATTGCTTGTGAAGTATGTGAAGTCATACAACTATCATCTTATTGGTGGAACAAAGACAGGAAAATGTCAAGTCGATTTTTACTTCACTCAAATTTCAAATTTTCAAAAGTTGATACTAGAATAGTTTGAACCAGAAATGTACAGTGCGTTGAATCCCAGTAGCCTTAGATGAGCCCTATAGGAAAAAACTAATGGCGAAAAGTTATAACTCCTGTGGTTATAATCAAGTTTCTAGTTTCTACCCTACATGATGACAATCTAGGGTTGTGGGGTTCTAGTTTCTATCCTACGTGATGAGCCCTATAGGAAAAAACTAATGGCAAAAAGTTAAAACTCATGTGGTTATAATTTAGTTTCTAGTTTCCCAAATAGAAGTTGCAGTGTATTATGAAGTAAGATTCCCTTCTTTTTATCTGCAACTATTACAGAACTACTCAAATTATCAACCTTTCTTGAGAGAACATAGCCAATATGTACATCTTATTTTGGGGAGTAAGATGCATGAAGAGTGTTTTTGTTAGGCTGGAATGTTCAACATCTATAAGAATACAAGAGAATCTTACCACAAAGCATCTTATGAGAAAGCAGGTGAAACATATGGCTGTAACAGATCCAACCTGCAATGACAACCACTCGTTAGTGAATAGCACTAGTCTTAACAGAATAATTTTTGGCTGTGTTTTCTCTTGCTAGTTCAAAGCCCTGAGCCCTGATCAACATGAAAATCATGATGCCTAAAAAAAAAGGTTGGTTTAAGATAGTACAGAATCTTTCTTCTTTTATGTACATTCTATGTGTTTCAACAGACTAAAGGTTCAATCCACTACTCTCTGCATTCACATAATTAAAACATATTCTAGAGTATAAACTTCACTAAATAAAGTTACCCACCAAAATCATAGAATAAATCTATCCAATAGTCGGTGCTATGCTTCAGTAATCAGGTGGTTTTAATCTGATAGAGAAAATGTGTAGGTGAGGCACAAACCTCATGAAGTTTCTTCCTTCTCCCTTTAGATTCAATGGGGAAGCGTCTCAGCATGAAAAATAACCTGAACACATGTTTGAAATAATCCATTCATTAGAAATGCAAATCCATAGGCACACAAATAGAGACAAAGCAATGTGAGTTAACAGAATCGACACAGATTCATATGCTTGAAATCTTTTGCAGAATGCACACCTTCCTCCGTATATCAAGAAGCCTAGCGCAGCTACAAATGACACAGCTGGAAAAGAACAAGGTAGCTATAATGAGTGTGCTCATTAAACAAACGAAGCAATGAACCATAAGCATAAGCATGAGATAACAAAACAAATCATTCTCAGTAATTCGAACCCTGCGAAAGCTATAGCATGAACAGGCCTTACCTGCAATGAACAACTTTCCAATTAACTCCACAGCATTGTTGTCGTCTACCCAGAGGTATATCCAGATGCAAATCTGAAGACAAAACCAAATTTATAATAAGGTGAAACTAAAATTATGAAGACCCCCTTAATGGACTTATTCCAGTTTATGCTAGAAACCCTGAATCACACCCTGTTCAGCTCGACATGTGTCTAGTGGCCAGGTGTTGAATCATAAACAAGCCTATGCCAAGCCAGGTTGCTCAAAAAACACTACAATTTCAGATTAAATAGGCACATCAGAAAGAAGTCCTTTCTCTTCTATGCAATTTAGCCATGAACTGGGTAAATATTCAATCTAGTCTAGCAAAACCTACTATGTTAGCAGTTATAAGCCTTTCCCCAGCCTTCTGGAGAGAGAAGGTTGCAATGAAGCGAATAATTACAAGGTTTTAAAGTGACCTTGAGCTAAAGGAGATCAGCCAAACAATAATGATTGGAAAGTGATCCAACTGCTGCAAGTAACAGTGGCTAGATTGTGTAAAGAGGAAATCAAGCACACCTGTATAATGTACATTGCGGCATTGACTGAAATATAAACAATCCTGAGCTTATCCGTTGCTAAACTTCTTGCCTATTCATTAACAATAAGTAACAAAGTCAGATGTGTTCATTCGTTAAAAGAGACAACCACATTTAAAAGTTGTACATATCAGTACAGTTGAAGTTGTGCTTACAGTAACATACAAGCAATAGTAATAAGATGCAAAGAATTAATAAAGCATGCATGTAGCTGGTGATATATATTCTGATAAGAAAATAAATAAATAAAAAAGTACCTGGTGGTATATCTCTGCCCAAAAGAGGACAAGAAGAGTGTACGTAGAGAAGAATAGTAGTCCAGGAAGATCCAACAAGACCAATATTAGTACCTGGTTCAATATGCAGGTTCACTATTTTAGCATACAAGTCACAAACCCAAGATTCATTGCTTTCATTGTATATTTGTATGTTCTTGTCTTTTTGATAAACCAAATGAAGTAATGTCCCTCAAAAACCCGAAGTAAAGTGAGCAGTGGCCAAGTTGTAAGAAACTTGGTACCTTTTATGTTCCGAAAGTGAATACAAATGGTTTTAACATTTGAACTAACTGAAGCTACACAAGACTAACCTTCGGGCTTAGAAGAAATACTTGATGGTGAAATCCAAAAACAATTGCTCGTACTGCAAATTGCAATGGGAAAACGAAAATAATGATGACAAAGCAATTTCAAATTACATTGGAGGACAAAATAATAAGAGTCTTAATGACAGTAATGCACTGAGTATCACCTCCATTAACAATGAAATTCATAAGATGAAAGACCTTCTGCGTTGTCCAACCGTATTCAGGCACTCTCAATTCAATCCTTATTAGTTGAAACTGTGCATCACAGACATAAACACTCAATTTAGCATACCCTTCATAAATTTCATTATAAAAATAAAGAATTGGGTAACCAGTGAATTGAATAGTCCAACAATTATGCATCAACAGTGACAATTTTTGGTACTTGATTCATCCAAAATTTGAACTACTGATGTAAAATATAACATAAAATATTCTATTAGTGTGGCGATCAACAATTGTTAGATGAAATTTTGGAGTGATTAGATAGATTTCAGGTTATCTAAATCTCCGATCTCGAAAGAATGCTCAAATTGATAGAGACTCAGCTACTAATAAACTAAAAAGAAGCATGAAATCGAATTATTCAGTAAGCAAACAAACAACCAAACAGAGAGACAGAGACCAGAGCGACGGAGGACACAAGTGCATAGGCAGCGCAGAGAGCGTAGAAGATGCCGTCCTGCCACCTCTCGTTCTCGTTGATCTCGTCCCACCAGTTGAAGAGAAAAGAGGCGTGCTCCATGGGCGTAGAGCTCATATACGGCAATGGCATTCTGGTCATTTTGGCGGAGCTCCTCCGAGGCCGAGAAGCTCAGGTGCGAAGGTCCAAATGTTGAGAAGCGGAGAAAGGAGCAGAAATCCTGTCACGCCGCACGCGCAGCTAAAAGAAAGAGTGTGTACGAGAGAGGGAAACTGGAGGGGTCTACCACAAGGCACAAACCCCCGCCACCAGACGGTCCAAGGAGTGATGGAGAGGATGATCTTTGGAGGCTTTGGCTTGAGCCTCGTCTCTCACCTAAACTTCTACGCTGACGACGAATTCGACCCCTCTATAATTCAATTCAATTCAAGTCATTGTACTTTAAGCCGCCCTTATCCTCTCTCTGTTTCTGTATTTTTTTTTTATTTCCCTTTTTCTATTTCTGCGCTTTATTCGTGTGTTGATAGTATATGGATTGGCCAATTAGAGATGTTGAAGAAATACTCAAGTCCCTTTTTGTCTTGGAATAAGGGAAACTAATCCATATATATACACTATATTTCTCGTCTCAATATTATTGTATAAAAAAAATTCGTCTCAATATTATTATATAAAAAGAAATTATATAAAAAAAATTATTTGCAAGAGTCACGGCTGCCTTTATTTTTAGGATCATGCAATATTGCTCCATGATTGAAATGTTTTGTCTTTCTAAGTTATGTAAAGAATCAACTAAATATATATGTTATTTAATTGGTATTATTATGTGTTTAATCTTTTCAGACAATTTTGATTATCAAATGGTACAAGTAAAATTTATTTTCGTTTATAAATCTTGTTTTAGAAGACATTTCTGACTACAAACAGAATGTATAAAGTACTATCAACCATGATCTCATGAACATGGAACTTAACTTATCATTTTTTTTTCTGGAAAAAGTAACTTTCATTTTCATGTATAGAAAAAGATTGACAACAATTCTTAAACTCATTGATAGTAACTTTCACTTTTGAAAGGAAAATTTATGTAATATTAGTTTATATATCATAATTTATTAATATATCGAATATTTTTTCTAATAAAAAATTTAAAATATTTGTATGTAAGGAGTACAAATTCAGTAACAAAAAATATCATCAACCATATAATGTTTGGCAACAAACTGTCTCTAAATTCAATTAAACAATATAATGTTTGGCAATAAACTGTCTCTGAATTTTGAACAAATCAATTTTAGTTGATTTGACATCTTCTAAACCGAACGAAACTACATATACTTTAACTGGAATGAGTTAGGCGGCAAAAGAATTTAACCAATGGCGCCTAAACTCATTTGGGGATTTGTTAGCTTTGATTTTGGAAATTAAAAAGGGTTGCTAGGCTGATAGCCTGATAATCACGTGACGCAGGTGAGGAGATACCATGGAAGATTCGCTGATGTGGTGGGGTCCCAGCACCCGTCGCATACACCGTCCTCTAAATAATACAAGGTGAACCAAAATAATACTAATTGCACATGAAGGTGACGCGAAGTTTCTAGGCTGGACTACGTGGCACGGACGGTTTGGCGGTGTTGGTTTGCGCCAATTCTATTATTCAATTGCTGAAATTCTTTGTTAAAAATTTTCTGAATTTCTTCTAGTCCATTTCCACCGGTATACTTCATGAAATCTGCAAATTATTGCCTTCTTTCTAGTGAGAGATTAATATGTCTGTATATTAATATTTAAATTAATCAAAAGGCGCCAATTTTCATGAATTATGAAGAGAAAAAAAAGTAAATTATGGTTACATCCTCAATAATTATTATTTTTATTTAAAATTTTCAATGCTTGTATATTAAACAAAATAAGATATTACTTCAAATTTTTTTTATTCAAAAGTTTCTAAACAGAATTTGTAAGTAATAAATTCTACATTTACCCTTTTATATTTCAATGAAAAGAATGAGTGAGTTATTAAGAATTCCTTTAATTTAAGCAATTAAAAATAATATTATCTTTTTTTGTCATCTTTGTCTCATGTGCTCCTTAGTGTTTAATTTCTTTGACCTCTTGGGACCTTTATTATTTTAAGCATATAATAAATATTAAATATGTATAGTATATATATTGTATATAGTTATAATTGAATTTTTTCTATAAAATAAAAAATAAAATCTGTATCAATTGGGGTTCAATAGTAGAGTATAGAATAGTTTTTTTTTATGGAAGGGAGAGGGGGGTTGAGATGGTGGTGAAAAATCGTACACATAAAATTTAATTCTTAAATTTTGGCACAGAATAAAATATACAAAATTTCAAAATTTCCAACAACTTCAAGTGTGAGATTTTTCCCCACCTCTCCATAATAAAATATACAAAAATCGGATTTAGATCCGCCAAAAACTCACCCAATAGATCTTTGCAATTAATATCCATTCCCCGCAGCTCAACGTCACAAAGTACCAAATAGAAAGAAAGGGGGAAAAGTCTTTTGGGCTCTGAAAATTTGTTGCGGTGGTCTTTGTTGGAATTCTTCTATGAAGCTTCTGAAATTTGGGATTTTGTAAAGTGTTTCTGAAAAAAATTGGTGGCTGGGATTGGATAAGTTTCCCAAAATGGAAAGTTCGCGGAGAAGAGAGGCTATGCCGACGGCATGGAGTTCGATGATAATGCAGATGAAGACCACCTGCCCCAACCCAAAAACCAAAGATTGCCCACTTTGGCAAGGTGTGCTTTTTATTTATGTCAATTGAGATTTGGTCTACGGATATTTAGTGTTGGCAATTTCTTTCTTGGGTTAATCGAATTAGTGATAAAGATTGATACTTAATTGCTCATATATTGAATTTGTGAATATGTTTGAAACTTTTGGAATATTGGTTTCTTGGTTTGCTATTAAGCAGGGCCGATTCTGAGATATTGGGGGTTCATGACGAACGTTCAAATTGAAACCCTATATATCTCAAATATTTTTTTAAAAAAACTATCTTTTATATCATAATTCACAAAAATTAAAACTAGGACAATAAATAATTACCAAACAATATAATCAAGTAAATAATAAGTGCCTTAATTAATAATTTCTCAATATATATATACACACTTAATAAATATAAGAAAATTTCACTTAAATATTTCACTTCTTGTGTTTTGATAGACCAAAAAAAAAAATACATACCCCTTTGAACTAATATTATTTCTTTGATTTCTTTAAAATTTGAGAAGAGGATGTGGAAGATTTATGATTTAAAAATTAGCTTAAATATAATAGACGAATTTAATTAGGTTATTATTTAACAAAATGTAATAAGATAAATTATTTAGTTTGAGTTATGAAAAAATATTTGAATTGATTTAGGAAAAAAATAAAGGAAATAAAGGAAAAGAAAAAGAAAATATTGTATTTAGAAAATATAAAGGAAATCAAAAAATAAGGAAGGGAAAAAAAAGCAAAAATAAACAAACAGAAAGGAAAACAAAAAAAAAGGCAAAAAAAAAGGTAAATAGAAAAACGGCAACAACAAAGTTCAAACCTGCAACCTTAACCAAGAAGGGGCGCGTCTCTACCAACCCAGTCACATCACATACATTGATGATTTGAGAAGCAATATAATCATCTATGAAACTTACACATATATCAAAAAAATTTGGGGCCCCTCAGAATTGGGGGCCCGAGGCGGCCGCCTTATCCGGCTACCCTCATGGCCGACCCTGCTAGCAAGTATCCAACTTTGTAGAAAACGGTGACGACCAGAGGGAAATAGAAAATCTAGGACTACGGAGGATTCAAGCAAGAAGACCTAGAGTAGTTGGGGGTTACTTTGCTCATAGCTCGATTCGATGATGGGGGTTACTTGGTAGTGAGATTTATGAAAAAGACGAAGAAATCTGGAAATTTGAAGAAGGAAGAAATGTAGAAATTTGGAGAAGGAAAATGAATAGCTCTCTGTCAATGGCGTAACTAGGATTTAATATCAGGGGGCATACTCATTTTTTCTTTTAACAAATACGTACTCTTAATCGATGATATTTTATTTATTAGTTGTCGCACATTTTCAAGCATGTTATACAAAATGTCACATTTTAATAAATTACCAAGGACCATTTTTGGTGATTTCTCAAAAAAATAAAAATAAATTATGTTACGACTTTATTTTTATTCTATTTTTTTCTATAAACACTGTGATTCATATAATTCACAATGTTAAATCTAATAAAACAATAACTTAATAAAGTTCATAAACTCCACTATCATTGTAAACATTGATAAATGAAAAAAATAAGTAGATTGATAGAAATTAAGAATTGAACCCTTTGAAAATATGAAGTAATTAAATACATTTTAGAAATATTTGTAATTAAGAAGAAAATTAGCAAAATAAACAAATAAGGTAAAGTACGGTTAAAAATTTAATTTTTTTTATATGCATATAATAAATTGGTATAGTATCACATAGTACATAAAAATTTAGTACAATCTATATATATATATATATATATTACACTATAATAAATACATAAAATGTTGTATATTGTTGATGCAGAAATCGTCCGATTCTGTGAAATTCCTTCTCGATCCCTACACACAATAACGAAAATCAAACGGGGTTAAGGTTAAATCCCGGGGGGGGGGGGGGGGGGGGTGGTTCAACCGTAAACGCTCCGATACTTAAGTCAGTTTTCTGAGAGAATAAACTGACATAGTGTTTGTAGAAGTTTTTGATTACCTTTAGAAGTGAAATGAGGTCTTCTATTTATAGTGAAATCTTGAGAGTCTCCGGAGCGTCTGATTGGTTGAAGGAGAAAGTATTAAATAAGTGATTGTACCTAGTGTAATCACTTATTTATTAATGAATAAATAATTCGCTGGGAAGTTATTTATTATCAGCATCGATCTGATTAATTAATATACTTAGCTGGTAAATATATTGAATTAATGTGGAGATCGTTACAGGTCGATGTCAATTTTACCAAGAGTAATATCGGCATTATGGGGATTGTTGGCCACGTGGCAACTCCAGAATATTCCGGTAATTTATGGCTCCATAAATGCCCTCACATCGCTTAGGAATTCGAGGAATCCTAAGAGATGTAATTTCCTTGTGGTTCTAGTAATCTACGTCTTAGTATTTTTGTGCGGGAGTATGACTTCTCTTTCCCGGATGTAGCTGAAGATTGACTTTGATCTTGTCCCAAAAATGAATTCTCTGGGCTTATAGTCCTGCATTGAGTTGGTTTTGCGAGCCCAATTAACTATTAGTGTTTGCTTAATTTTCTTTATTTAAATGAGAGCATGTGACTCTTATTTTATAAAGAAAATTAAACCCTAATATTGTTTTAGTGGCTGTTATGGTGAAGAAATTATGCTCCCCCGTCTATCAGGTAAAACCTCTTCATCTTCTTTTTATTTTTTCTATATCGGTCGAGCTGGTCGTTTTTTGCAGATTGCAAAAAAGTAAGAAGAAAAACCGGTGAGCGTGTTGCTTGCAAAAAAGCAAGAAGAAAAACTAGTGAGCGTGTTACTATTGCTTGCAAAAAAAGCAACAAGAAAAACTGGTGCAGTGGCCCCATGGGATGATGTCGGTAGAGGAAGCTACAGAGGAAGCTGCAGTACACACTGTCGGGCGGAGAAGAGAGAGAGAGCGCGCGCGCGCGTCGTGCATGCGCCAGTGGCGCGATTGCTGTTTGTGTGTCTGGTAGCAGCGGGTCCCGCATGATGGGAGCTGTCGACTCCCTACTGTGGCCGAATGGAGACATACGTCATGATTTTTCTTTTTCTTTTACATCTTTTTTTTTTTTGCAGCTCTTTTCTTTTGTATAAAATATGTAAATATGTATTAATTATCAAAATACATACTTACCTTTTTTGCTTTCGTACATATATGTAAGTAAATATATACTAAAATATAAAGTATATATTTACCTTTTTTGTTATAGGTAATAGATATATATATATTTATTTTTTGAAATTGACCAACTTTGTTCTTTTTTTAGCTGTGCTGCTCTTGTACGTTCCGAAATTTCGAAGTTCTCGATCACAGCGATTTTAGGGATGTCAAGCGGGAAGCAAGAAGTGAAGTCGGGGAAGCTGCACTTGTGAGAACGGGGAGGCTCACGTAACGAGCGTCCATTTGTTGGGGAGAAGATCGAGCTACTCGACCTTGACGAGTTTGAGAAATGGAAGAGTCTCCACGAAGATGCTTTCCCTGAAGGTGTGGTTGTTGCGCTTGGCGACGCGTGTGGAGCTACGAAGGCCCCGAGGGGAGCTGTTTCCAGAAGTAAGAATGCGAAGCTTCTCCGGTGGATCCAATTTCACCCTCTGATCATCAACTGGGGTTTCAAGTTCCCGTTTTCGAAGCTATTCACCAAGATCATCTACCAGATGGGGTGTTTCCCTTCCCAGCTGCACGTCGACGCTTACCGCCACATCATGTGCTTCGAGAAGCTAAATGAGCTCTTCAACTTGGAGTTTACTGAGGATGAGTTCTGGCATTGCTACTCGATGGAGCACAAACCAATTCCCGGCACGCGGAGTACACATGTGGTCCCACAGGTTGAGCTTTTCGTGGGCACGCTGTTTGACGATGAATTGTACCAAACTTCGTGCATTGAAGTTGGAGGCAAATGGGATCGTAATTACGTCAGTGGTCTGAATATTGCTTCGCACTACCACGGCTCGTCTGACTTGTACACCATCACCAAGTTCCATGCTGACACCAAGAAGGTTGACAGAGTCCTCATGGTTCCTCCGCAGTTTCGTGAGATGAGCTAGTTGCTCAGTCATCGCAAATGCATGGCTGGTGGGCGTCCTCCCGCTGACTTGATCAGAAGCTGGTTTATTGCCCCGAGGCACAGGAAGCAAGGAGTCCAATTAGTGTGCACGAGTCAAGATGAGTTGGGCGCCCCTCCAGCAAAGGTGCTTAACCAGTCTGTGCCCCCAAGCGACACTTCCCAGATCGTGTCTTGTCCATCGAGCCCAGTGGGATCATCCAGCAAGCGCAAGTCTTCAAGAGAGCCTCAGAGAAATCCGGTGAAAAGTTCAGTCGGGTCCCCGAAGAAGCTGAAGGTTGTTCATGCTCCTCCTGAAGTTCGGGTGGTGCCCCCTGCCCGGGTGTCGGCTGCACGTTCCCCTTCGAAGAGACCAACTTCAGATCCCTTGAAGAGAACCTACGGTGAGGTCCTGGGCGCTGATCATGAAGGAGTCAGAGTTGCTTCCGCGAAGGCAGGGAGTTCTCAAGTTCGCGAAGGCGAGATGCCCTCGAAATGCACCAAGAGTTGAGTAGCGCAGGAAGTCCATGACAAGGTCGCCAAAGAGCTCGAGATTGTAAAGGTGGGGGCACGTAAGCTTTCCGGTATACTGCGCCTCCGGGCCAATATCCAAGTTGAACTCAAAAAATTCAAGTCCGAGCGCACCGTACTTCAAGAATCTCACACCCAACTTCAACGAAAAAAATGAAGATTTGGAGAAAGAGTTGGGTTTGCTAGAAGCCAGTTTGGATGAATTGAGGAGCGTCCAAGTCGAGAAGTTGTTGGCGGAGAGTGAGCGAGACGGCGCTCTCGACGAATCCGAGCTGCTGCACGGCTCTCTTCAAGACTCTCGGGAGAATATTGGGCTCCTGGAGGTTAAGGTAGAGCGAGTGTAACGACCCGTCCCAAATTCCATGATTAGATTAGTGACTAATCACGATTAGTGAGGCTAATCCGTGATTAGTAGAGCGAAATCGGACGAACGATGCGAAATGCCCGTTTTGCCCCTAGTGGTGGCAAAACGTTGACTTTTCAATCGGGCGGTCAAATGGACTTTGACCGATGACCGTGACGTAGTTCGTGACGTCACGAGTTCGTAGACAGGTGGCACGTTCAATTCTAACGTTCGTAGAAGAAGTTATGACGTTCGGAAGCCCAAGGGCATTTTGGTAATTTGGGTGAATAGGAGGTCAAAAGTTAACTTTTTGACCGGGAGGTCCGATGGTCGAGGGCCGAAGACCGTTACGTAGATGAGGACGATACAAATCCGTAGACAAGCGGCACGTCGAATTCGGACGTTCGACGGCGAAGTTACGGTTCACAGAAGTTCTCGGTTACTATTCACGACGACACGTTTTACGAGGACAGTTTGTCTTTAGTGTGGACCCAGATATTTTGGCAGGCCAAGGGATGAGTGACAAGTGTCACCCATCCATTGCCCACCTTCCCACATACATGCATCGATCATTCCTTCCATTTCAAACCATTACCCGATCTCACACCATTTCTTCTCCTCTGAACAACCCATCCCATTCTCTTCACTTGGTTTCACTTGAGGCTGGCACAGGAGATGACTGAGGACTGGTGGAGGTTGCTGGACGGCCGGAACCACCGTCCACGGCGGCGGGGAGGAGACAAACCCGAGCGGGTAAGTCTTCCATTCAAAATTTCATTTCGGGTTTTAGGTACTAGGGATGATATCTGGGGATTAGATGGTAATTGTTAGGTCCCTAAGAGTGTGTGGGGGAGCCTTGGACGGCGGTGAAGGGCTGAGCTGCCGTGGGGGTTAATCGGAAAAAATGGGGACCGTGAGGGATTTTAGAACGGATCGATTTAGGGGCTTAAACTTAGTTTTCTTTGCATGATTAGACTCCTAGGATTAAAATAGGAATTTAGGAATTGGAATGGAGGAAATCGGACCAAAAATGAGGGAGAAGAAGGCCTGGACCGGTTACGCCGGTCCAGTTGCAGAGGTTGGACCGGACCGGCCGGCCCAGACCAGTTCGATCGCTGGGAACGACGCACTGTTCACCGGCGCGTGAGCCCACGCGCAGGGGCCTTTGGGCGGCGCGTGGCAGCGCGTGGTGGGGTTTCTGGGGATGTGTCCCACATACGAAATCATCTATTCGATGTAACGAACATTTTGGGACTGGTTTCGAGTCGATCGGACACCGTCTCGATATGTTTCGGGGCATCGGAAGGTTTAGGTTCGGGATTAAAAATAGTTAAAAATACGGGAAAATTACGGGGCTTTAGTGAGGGGTTATATAAGTAGTTAGTAACCCTCTAAATTAATTTGGACAGGTTTGGGAGTCCCGGTGACGGTGATCGGCTCGGGGAGCCGTATGGCACGCAAATCGAGGCGGCAGCTCGGACGGTCTGTGAGTGGACCTTGTTTTCTAAATTGGTGCATGCATAAATGTTTATTGTATGTTTTATTACTTGTTTGATGATGCCATGGGTGCATTTGTGTGTGGTTACGTATAAGCACGTATTTCGAGGTTTAAGCCTTATACGGTGCTTATACGGGTCTGTATTTCTTTATTCGTTTTAATGAAATGGCTTTGGATTTATAAAAGGATAAACTCGGGTATGAGACCCATTTGGTTTTGTCTCGGGCATATGACCTCAGATTCCGGGCACGGTGCCCAGCTGATGTCCTATGTTTGGGCACGAGACCCAATCACTTTACGGTTTTGATTTCAGGTCAGGGAACCTTAAATGGATTCCCAGGTTCATGACGGTTTATGGGAACCGGCATGAACCCTTGTTGGTTATTACGGTACACGACGGTTTATGGGAACCGGCATGTTACCTCGGTTATGTTATTACGGTACATGACGGTTTATGGGAACCGGCATGTTACCTGATTATGGATATTATGGATTCATGACGGTTCAGGGGAACCGGTCATGAATGTTTATGTTATGTATATATATGTTCGTCTACCTTCCTTTAAATGTTCTACTATCTCCTCCGGGGAGGGTCGTTGGCCTGGGTGGACCCCGGAGTAGTCACGGAGCACCGACTGAGTGGAGTCACCCCCCAGTTGGGTTCCTTACTCTCAGGAAGGCTATGGTTACTATTACCTCGGGTAGGGTCAGTGGTCTGCGGACATTGACCTTGACTTTGAGATGACTCGGATTGAGACCCGGGTAGCGCGCGCGTGGCTTTGGATACCGTGACAGGATTGGTTGTGTGACTTATATATATGTATGTGATGGATATATGATATATGATATGTGGTGTGTACAGGTGTGCACAGGATTTGGGCAGTGGCCCGTATGGTCGTTTTCATTGTGGTCCTTTCGACCTTGGTTTATATCTGCTTTGGGCTTAGTCCCACATATGGTTTGTTTTGGATAAATGGTTTTCGAATGCATGCATGCTTTTTAGTGGAGGGTACAAAGGTCTTCTCGTTAAAATGTTTTTATAAACTTTTGTTTTGTCCACTCACAGTTTTTAATGTTTTGACTGCCCTTCAGGTTGACATCGGATGTGGACTGTAGCAGAGACCGAGATATCACATGCCTCCTCCGGATCCTAGCGTACTCTGATAGCCCGGGAGGGCAAAGGACGAAAATATCCCTTGTCTGACACTTCGTGTCAGACGGGAGCAGGGTCATCCCGCACTAATCCCGGGGGGATTGGGATGGGTCCTGTCAACGTGGTATCAGAGCGGGGTTGTCTCTATTCGAGCAACCGTGTAGCTCTTGGAGTATGTACGCAAGTCGAGGATGTGATATCTCAATGGGCTACAGTTCGTGGTCAACCTGATGTTGAGGTGCCGGTACGATAGTTAGTAGGATTGGCATGCCTTGGTTCAGCATTTGAGGCCGGGGTTGCCATAGTTCTATCAAGGTTGACAGTGTGAGACCCTACGGAAGGGATGACGTACCTGTACGTTAACGTTTTGATCGTGAGACGGTTAGTTGGGATCGTCTTTCACGATGTCGTAGGATTGGTTCCGACGACTAGTTGGGAATTGTGATCATCGGATGGTCGAATATTGTTCAGTTGGATTGATGGTAGGATTGGATTGACGTCTTTTCGATGTCAAGACCGCGGGGTCGGTCAGATCGTGGATTTTACTGCCTTATGCAGTTGGGTTCTGGGGAACTCTAGGGGTGATCGTGGAACCCTACCGTATGTGTATGGTTCGGAAATGTGAGTTGACGAGTGGTTTGACTTGGACGACTATTCGAATTTGGATTTGTTAGTCGGTCTAGTCATGTCAGCTTGTGTTGGGACTGCACTTCGCAATCAGAGTTGTACGTATCGGTTAGACCGAGTTGGTTGTCGTGCTACTTCAGTTGTGGGTTGGTGCAACTAAGGTCGCGGGTGACCTGGTAGACGACATTGGCTTAGTCGGGTTACGACTGCGACTGGTAGAGTTTGATTTGGACAAGTTATCAGGGTTGGTACTTGTCGATGGAATCCCTGAGTGGGATACAGGGTAGTTGGTACGAGCGGTTGATTCCGTTGGATGCGAATCTCGATAGCGAGGTCTGGTAGTTAGGTCTGCACGAGGTTGTGGTAGACGCTACTATTGAGGGACGAAGTCGAGTCTTATTAGGTCGAGTAGACTCAGGTTACCGTGACGATGGGATTGTCAGTCGTGACGATGATACGGGGTGCGTGAGTAACCCATATGTACGAGCAGTGATTCTGGATTCGACTCGGTTACGGCTGAGTGCAATCGCAGAATGAGACGGGGACGTTCAGGGGACGTTTCCTCTTCTCGTATGAGTTGTCAGGGTAACTGTACCCAGAGGTGTTGGATACGAAGGAGGCAGAGTTTCTCCTATTCGAGCAAAGGTACGGGATCATCGTTCGGTATGAGCGGAGATCTAGGGTTGTCCGTTTGCACATGGGGTGCTAATACTGATACTGATGTCTGTGTGCCGATGCTGATACTGACACTAGTGTTGGTGATGGTGACGACGATGAGTCACGAGTCGGGGTGTGACCCCATCAAGATACGTATATGTTAGGTATCTGTGGTTCGGGAGTGAATCACGGATAGTGACGGACTGGATAGGATCCAGCGGTAGTTGAGGAGTGAGGATCGAGTATTATCATGACGGATTAGTGACCAGTTGGTCAGAAGTGGTCAGGATTGGGCAGATATGGTGGTTTGCAGAGATTTGACTGCAGATCACAGCAGGGGGCTATTGTGACTTTTCAGTCGAGTGGTACATCAAATTAAGATGAATTGACATCCTTTTGGATGTACATATACGGTCGTAAATGGGCATGTGTCCATAACCGGTCTAACGGGGACACGTGGTTGATGTCCGGGTATGTTGTTTCCAATCTTGTTGGAACTTCGGAATCGCGAGAGGTTGCGATTGAGGTGACGAGTGGAATACGGGTTTTCCGCATTGGTAACGGGTATGTCAAAGTCGTTTTTGGTGACTTCTCGGATTCTACCATGATTGATGATGGTAGATGACGTTGATGATATAGATGTTGTTGGTTGCCACTCGTACACTGATTGTGTATTGGTTGGTGGACCCGGGATTTGTCCTGGACCATCAGGAGGAGATGAGTATATCGAAGTTAGGTGACTAAGATTTCTCATTTTCTGCTTGGTGGCAGACGATGTTGGTTTACGTGACGTGGTGAATGCAGCGAGTTTGGTTGTATTCACATAGGACGAGTTTTGATGTCATCGTCTTGGATCATCTTTGGATTTTCCTAGGTGGAATGCCAAGGATCGATACGAGGTGATTGGGGAGCACCCACAGTCTCGATTGTGACGTTTATAGTCGTTTGACGTAGTGGTGGATCTGGATCGTGATCTTGATGATCCAGATAGGTGGAGAGTTTATTACTCTTACTTGGATGTTGAGTGAAGCATGATTGGACTGAACTTCTTTTCGAGGTAAGTCCTATATGGCTTACTACTCGCCTGAGTAGTTGTCCGATGAGTAGGTGTCTGACGAGGCCGGATTTTGTCTGACCTAGTGTTGTGTTGATGTTGGAATTGACTTCCCTATGAAGTCAATCGTTGGTAATAGGGTAATCGGTTTAGCGGGTAACCGATAGGTTTGGTTTTGGTACGTCTCGGTAGACGTGAACGATATTTCAGGTTTTGGAATCAGATTTCTGGATGACGATTCAGGATTTGATTTTGGAACTTGAAAGAGGATTTCTGTATTTGGGTTTTGGAATCGGATTCTGGGTGACGATTCAGGATTTGATTCTAGAGCTTGACTATAGATTTTCTTTTGTGGATTTGGGTTCGAAATGGTTATTCCAAATGCTAGCTTACGGAATAATGATTTTGGATTCGAATTTGGACATGATTATGGATATGATTTCTGGATTTGGATTTGGGATTTCATACGAAATTGCGGATTCGGATTCGGATTTGGAAATGGATAATGGGTCGGAGTTTCGAATTGTCTAATACGATTGGACAAATGAACTCCATAATTGAAACGTGTTTGACTACGACCTAGGTGGTCTGGTTATTGTTGTGGTATGTCGATGGGTAGATGTACGTACTTTGTGCGTTGTTCGAGGTATGATACCAGGAAGACTGGTGATGTCTGGTGACGATATATAGGGTATACCAGTGGTACATTGGAGAGCGTATTGGTAGTCGGCTTAGTCCGATACCATTGAATTAGTCAAGGTCGTGGACTGGACATTGGATACTGTGCATTGGGTCATAGTAGTTTTGATGGGTCTGGTTACACACAGGTCGAGTGTTTTGTTGGTATGCATATACTCCGGTTGAGTGAGTTGGTGGTTAGTGTAACCACGAGTGAGTATAGTGTCAGTTTTCGACTGACGACTGTCAAGTGGTGACGGTCTGTCGGAGGTGTCAGCGTGGATCGTTGAGTGAGGTTTGATGGCTCCCAGTGGGAGCAGACGTCAGGATAGATTAGTGATTGAGAAGGGAACCGTCTAGTTGTTGTATCAACAAGATGGTAGATTTGACAAGTAGTGTCAATTCGGACCGTGTGGCTACTGTTCTTCGACGTGGTCGAGTGTAGTCGATACGACGAGAGCGTTAGTGGCACGTCGGGCTGTAGACGAGTAAGTATTGTTCTGGTTAGTGGGTGTACTAGCGTACACGCGTTGCGTGGTAGGTCGAATTATTTCCACGAGGTGGAGGTTGTGGAATCCGGATAGTTGGGGTTTCGAGGACGAAATTAATTAAGGAGGGAAGCACGGTTAGATTAGGTCGGTTGGAATTTCGAGGACGAAATTAATTAAGGAGGGAAGGTTGTAACGACCCGTCCCAAATTCCATGATTAGATTAGTGACTAATCATGATTAGTGAGGCTAATCCGTGATTAGTAGAGCGAAATCGGACGAACGATGCGAAATGCCCGTTTTGCCCCTAGTGGTGGCAAAACGTTGACTTTTTAATCGGGCGGTCAAATGGACTTTGACCGATGACCGTGACGTAGTTCGTGACGTCACAAGTTCGTAGACAGGTGGCACGTTCAATTCTGACGTTCGTAGAAGAAGTTATGACGTTCGGAAGCCCAAGGGCATTTTGGTAATTTGGGTGAATAGGAGGTCAAAAGTTGACTTTTTGACCGGGAGGTCCGATGGCCGAGGGCCGAAGACCGTTACGTAGATGAGGACGATACGAATCCGTAGACAGGCGGCACGTCGAATTCGGACGTTCGACGGCGAAGTTACGGTTCACAGAAGTTCTCGGTTACTATTCACGACGACACGTTTTACGAGGACAGTTTGTCTTTAGTGTGGACCCAGATATTTTGGCAGGCCAAGGGATGAGTGACAAGTGTCACCCATCCATTGCCCACCTTCCCACATACATGCATCGATCATTCCTTCCATTTCAAACCATTACCCGATCTCACACCATTTCTTCTCCTCTGAACAACCCAACCCAACCCATTCTCTTCACTTGGTTTCACTTGAGGCTGGCATAGGAGATGACTGAGGACTGGTGGAGGTTGTTGGAAGGCTGGAACCACCGTCCACGGCGGCGGGGAGGAGACAAACCCGAGCGGGTAAGTCTTCCATTCAAAATTTCATTTCGGGTTTTAGGTACTAGGGATGATATCTGGGGATTAGATGGTAATTGTTAGGTCCCTAGGAGTGTGTGGGGGAGCCTTGGACGGCGGTGAAGGGCTGAGCTGCCGTGGGGGTTAATCGGAAAAAATGGGGACCGTGAGGGATTTTAGAACGGATCGATTTAGGGGCTTAAACTTAGTTTTCTTTGCATGATTAGACTCCTAGGATTAAAATAGGAATTTAGGAATTGGAATGGAGGAAATCGGACCAAAAATGAGGGAGAAGAAGGCCTGGACCGGTTACGCCGGTCCAGTTGCAGAGGTCGGACCGGACCGGCCGGCCCAGACCAGTTCGATCGCTGGGAACGATGCACTGTTCACCGGCGCGTGAGCCCACGCGCAGGGGACTTTGGACGGCGCGTGGCAGCGCGTGGTGGGGTTTCTGGGGATGTGTCCAACATACGAAATCATCTATTCGATGTTACGAACATTTTGGGACTGGTTTCGAGTCGATCGGACACCGTCTCGATATGTTTCGGGGCATCGGAAGGTTTAGGTTCGGGATTAAAAATAGTTAAAAATACGGGAAAATTACGGGGCTTTAGTGAGGGGTTATATAAGTAGTTAGTAACCCTCTAAATTAATTTGGACAGGTTTGGGAGTCCCGGTGACGGTGATCGGCTCGGGGAGCCGTATGGCACGCAAATCGAGGCGGCAGCTCGGACGGTCTGTGAGTGGACCTTGTTTTCTAAATTGGTGCATGCATAAATGTTTATTGTATGTTTTATTACTTGTTTGATGATGCCATGGGTGCATTTGTGTGTGGTTACGTATAAGCACGTATTTCGAGGTTTAAGCCTTATACGGTGCTTATACGGGTCTGTATTTCTTTATTCGTTTTAATGAAATGGCTTTGGATTTATAAAAGGATAAACTCGGGTATGAGACCCATTTGGTTTTGTCTCTGGCATATGACCTCAGATTCCGGGCACGGTGCCCAGCTGATGTCCTATGTTTGGGCACGAGACCCAATCACTTTACGGTTTTGATTTCAGGTCAGGGAACCTTAAATGGATTCCCAGGTTCATGACGGTTTATGGGAACCGGCATGAACCCTTGTTGGTTATTACGGTACACGACGGTTTATGGGAACCGGCATGTTACCTCGGTTATGTTATTACGGTACATGACGGTTTATGGGAACCGGCATGTTACCTGATTATGGATATTATGGATTCATGACGGTTCAGGGGAACCGGTCATGAATGTTTATGTTATGTATATATATGTTCGTCTACCTTCCTTTAAATGTTCTACTATCTCCTCCGGGGAGGGTCGTTGGCCTGGGTGGACCCCGGAGTAGTCACGGAGCACCGACTGAGTGGAGTCACCCCCCAGTTGGGTTCCTTACTCTCAGGAAGGCTATGGTTACTATTACCTCGGGTAGGGTCAGTGGTCTGCGGACATTGACCTTGACTTTGAGATGACTCGGATTGAGACCCGGGTAGCGCGCGCGTGGCTTTGGATACCGTGACAGGATTGGTTGTGTGACTTATATATATGTATGTGATGGATATATGATATATGATATGTGGTGTGTACAGGTGTGCACAGGATTTGGGCAGTGGCCCGTATGGTCGTTTTCATTGTGGTCCTTTCGACCTTGGTTTATATCTGCTTTGGGCTTAGTCCCACATATGGTTTGTTTTGGATAAATGGTTTT
This sequence comes from Prinsepia uniflora, assembly GCA_032719365.1. NCBI lineage: Eukaryota > Viridiplantae > Streptophyta > Magnoliopsida > Rosales > Rosaceae > Prinsepia > Prinsepia uniflora. The sequence continues at coordinate 7,275,901 of CM064868.1, read as the reverse complement.
CGAATGCATGCATGCTTTTTAGTGGAGGGTACAAAGGTCTTCTCGTTAAAATGTTTTTATAAACTTTTGTTTTGTCCACTCACAGTTTTTAATGTTTTGACTGCCCTTCAGGTTGACATCGGATGTGGACTGTAGCAGAGACCGAGATATCACATGCCTCCTCCGGATCCTGGCGTACTCTGATAGCCCGGGAGGGCAAAGGACGAAAATATCCCTTGTCTGACACTTCGTGTCAGACGGGAGCAGGGTCATCCCGCACTAATCCCGGGGGGATTGGGATGGGTCCTGTCAGCGAGCTTGTGCTGAGATTGAATGTTTGAAGTCTGATCCGTACTCGCCTCCTTGTGCTCCCGGCGCCTCGCATCAGAATGTAGAGGAGCTCGAAAATTCTGTGGAGGATTTGAAGCTGAAGCTAATCATGGCAGGTTGGAGTGAATCCGAGATGAAGGCACGCCTTGCTAGTGAGTACGTCGATGGGTATCTTAATTGTCAGAACAACATGTCCCCCAAGTACGCGATTCAGGAGGGAGACATTGAAGATGCGTCCCGGCGGGTTGCAAACTTAGAGCAAGAAGCGCAACATGGAGAAGCGATCCCACCTGAGGTGCCAGCTCCTACGCCGCTGAGTTTCCAAGAGCAGTTTGGTGATGACCCTATTCCCGACATTGGCGACTCGTTCTACGATGGGATTCCTGAACTGTCGAACGAGGACTGGGTCCATTTTACACATTCAATGGGTATAGAAGATGTGATTTTGGACTTGCCTTAGGCTTGTCGTGGGGCTTCTCCATTTTTATGTGTTTTATCAAACAAGTTGTTGAGCAGTCGACTTGTGACTCGCCAACCTTTTCTTTTGTTTTTGTTTTAGTTCAAGTGGTTGAGCAATCGGTATGTGATTTGCCTACCTAGCTTTCTCAACATTATCAATATAAAATCTTCCTTTATTTTCCTTCAAACTTCGTAGGATCTTCACCCTTAATAGGCTTGCTTTGAGATATAGAAATTTGAGAGATGTTGAAATTTGAGTTTTGTTGAACCAAGTGCAACTTAGGCTCGCGTGTTGTTCCGCGAGGGTGACCTTTGTGTATAGAAACGCTCGCCGAGAACTCGACATAACTCGAAATTGAGTGAGGTTGATAATGTTGGAAAGCTAAGTTCCATACCTTTCAATTGCCACCAAGTTTGTTCCAAGGCGATCCGAATTGAGCTTTATAGGATCAATTGAATCTTGAGCTTGTGCGCTGGTACGTACAATTGACCTTCGTGTACAAAAACGTTCGTTGGGAACTCATATCAACTTGGAATTGTGTGAGATCAATGACGTTGGAAAGCTGACTTCCATATCTTTCTAAATCTGTCGACCTCATGTTAGGGTGATCAAAATTCAGTGGTATATGTAACGACCCGTCCCGGGAGTCGGGATTAGTAAAGTGATTAGTGACGGATTAGTACGCTTAATTGGAGGTGAGTTGGTTACTGTGGAACTTTGGGCGTAGAATGACAATTTTGCCCCTGGTCTGGGCAAAATGTTGACTTTGAATTCGGACAGTCACTTGGGCTTTGACCGATGACTGTGACGTAGTTTGGGACGTCACGAGTCCGTAGACAGGTGACACGCCCAATTCCGACATCCGAGGGGGAAGTTATGATGTTCGGAAGGTTGAGGGCGTTACCGTAATTTGGTTAAAATAAGGGGAAAAGTTGACTTTTCACACGATAGAGTTTTACGCGTGGACCTAAGACCGTTAGATAGGTCTCGCCGTCCTGAGTACAACGACAGGCGGTAGGTATCGATAGGAGGTCGGACGGTTAAGTTACGGTTTAAGAAATACGAAGGGCAAAATCGTAATTTTTATGGTTATGGGTATTTTGGTCTTTTGGCACCTTGGGAATTGTGAGCAATCAGGTGGGGACATGTGGCCTGAGACATTGGAGATTTTTTGGGTTGGACCGTTGGATGAAGGACACATGGTGTGTGTCTAGTGGATTCTAGCCAAAGCAGTAGTGTTCTATAGTTTTAAATGGAATGTTTGATCGAACCGTAGAGAAAAACAGAGACAGGACAATCCAGGGTGTGTGGGTCGTGAAATTCCTTGTGGTGAAGTGTGAGTGAAAGTTCAGAGAGGTGTTGTGATGGAGGGTGTGAGAGGACGGTGAGATAGGGGTTTGGACTGCCACGAGGGCCACCGTGGGCGGTGGTTTCGAGTTGGAAACAGAGAAGGAGTTGACGGTCGGGGTGCAACCACAAACGATCATTTTGATCCAATCTGGTTCGAAGGAGTGCTAAAAAGGTTGAGGATCGCCTTGTGAACTCAGTGGAACACGACGACGAGCACGGTGGAGGTTCGAACGTGGGTGAGCTTTCGATTTCCCCTGTTTTCCGTTTAAATTCAAATTGGAAATCGTGGAGTTAGGAGCTTAGTCGAGCCGTTTTATTGGTTCTGTTAGTTGAAGGATGATGTAATTGGCCTAAGGTGTCGAACCCGTGGTGGAGAAGACAACGGGTGGCCGGGAACCAGTGACTGGGAATTTCAGGGGACTGGTTCGAATCTGGGACGGTAAGTTTTCGTACTTTAGTTCGTGTTTTAGGTAGTTAATTAGACTAATTAGAGTAGGACGATCCTAATAGACTTAAAAGGATGGAAAATGGCCTAAAAACGGAGCAGAACCGCCCTCGTCGGTTCGGTTAGACCGGGCTGGTTCGAACCGGTCTGAACCGGTCTAGCGAGAGGTTGAAGACGATGAATAGTGTGGCGCGTGGGCCTCACGCGCAGCATCTTTGGGCGGCGCATGTGGGCGCGTGGTACACAATTCGAGGAAGGTTCCAACACGACTTTTTAAGTATTGATGTAACGAACATTTTGGCGCTAGTTTCGAGTCGATCGGACATCATCTCGATATGTTTCGGGCCATCCGAAGGTTTTAGGCTTAGTTAAAAATAGTTAAAAACATGGGATAATTATGGGACTTTAGTATGAGTATCATGAAGTAGTTAGTGACCTTAGTTTGGGTTTTGAACAGGTTCGGGAAAGCCGAGGATAGCGGAATGACCGGGAACGGCGTAAGTGCGCGCGTATCGAGGCGACGTCGGAATGGTCTGTGAGTGGACTTTGCTTTCTAACTCTTGATGCATGCATATATATTTTTATATGTTTTCTATATTTGTTTCTATGATTTGATTTATGATTGTGATGGTTTACAGTTTTGCACGTTTTTTGAGGAAATGACGGTATTTCACGTTTTACGAGATTTAGTGGATATTGTGATTTGAACCTGGTTTTAATGAATTGATTTCGGGATTTGAAATACGATTTGATTTCAAAGAAAGTAAAAGAATTTTGGAAAGTGAATGCGGGCTTGAGGCCCAGTTCAAAAGTGGTTTTCGGAAATATGATTTCGGGTTTTGGAATCGGAATTCCGGGTGACGATTCAGGTTCGATTCAGAACTTGAAGTGGATTTTCGGGTTTGGGTTCGGAATGGTTATTCCGGATGCCGGCTTACGGAATGATGGTTGCGAACTTGGATCTGGAAAGGAAATGGATATGAGTTCTGGATTTGGATTCGGAATGACGGTTCTGGATGCTAGAAAGGCATCAGACCAGTGGTTTCGGATTCGGGTTTGAATATGGATTTAGAAATGGTTTTCAAATGGTTTTGATTGGATTTGCTGGATCTGGTTATTGGGTTTAAAGACCCGAATATTGTGATTGACGGGGGACGGGCCCGAATTGGGTTTAAAGACCCGGATTGAGTTTAAAGACTCGGATATTGATATTTCCCCCGTAGGCCTGTTGAGTTTAAAGACTCGGAGTTTAAAGGCTCGGATTATTGAGGCCTGGTTTTTGAGTTTAAAGACTCGGATAGATCCAGTAGGTTCGATGGATGAGAATGTGGTTTCAATTGTGTTTTGGATTTCGCTGAGATGTGATGATGTGGTTTTCAATAATGGTTTTTCGATGGTTTTGGGCTGAGGCCCGGGATTTGAGAAAAAGGAAAAATATGTTTGGTTTTCGTACATGGTTTTATGATATGAAATTGATATGCATGCATTGGTTTTGAAACGGAGGGTATAACTGTTATTGTTTTATGAAATGTTTTAAACTTATACTTTATTTTTGTCCACTCACAGTCTTTTCGTGTTTTCGATACCCTCCAGGTTGTTGCGGCGCAGGCTATTGGTCGAGAGAGACGGAGACATCACACGTACGATCCACAGTAGCACTCTGGGAAGTTCGGAAGTTTTTGGACGGCCGGATCGAGAATCCTTTGTCTGACGTACGTGTCCCATGAAGGTTGGACGTTAGTTTAGCCTTCGTGTCATGCGTAAGTTAGACGGGATCGGGATTTAGCCCTTAATCCCGGGGGATTAGGGATGGGTCCTGGAAATTGGTTTCAGAGCGAGGTTTTGTGTGTTCTGCATGAGGTTTGGTTCCCAGAGTCGTGGGTTCGTCGACTTGGGTAATGTGGTGCCACTGTGGATGTGATGTCTGGACGCGGAACAGCCCGACATCAACCTGGATACTATAGTGATAGTACGTTTAAGGCGGTTAGATAGCAGCGTTTGAGGGTGCTAGTTGCTCGATAGGCGGTGCGAGGTAAGACGTATGTCGGCTTAGGGCGGGAGTGGTTAGTGCGTTGGCGCTGGTATTGGTATTACTTGGTGGATGGACCATAGGGTCGGAGATACGTTAGCAGAAGTAACTTGGAAGGTAGCCGGTGAGCTACGAATGAGTAGGATGGTCGGCTTGAGGGGCCTGAGAGTAGCTCGTTGAGTTCGTGAGATACGTAGGCCGAGGAGACCGATTGTTGATGGCTGGTTGGGTCGGATGGCGTTTGGATGTTGATCAGATGGATTGGTGGTCAGTTGGGTTGAATTTGGAATTGTGCGGCTACGAGTAGCCAGATGCCTTGTGGTTTGGGCCGACTTACGGCCGGATTTGAGATGGTGCTGCGAGGTGCAATCGTGGTATTGAGGGCCTGGTGAATGACACTAGACGTAGGCTTCGTGTTGGAGTGAGCTAGGTTGGTATGGACAGGTTTGAACACCAGTGGGATTCATTTCTAGACTCATCCTTATGCGTTAGAACTGCTGAGGTTGGCTTTTGGTGCTTGGAAATTGGTTGAGAATCGGAGACTTGTCCACGTAGGACGGAAGGGTTTGAGAAATGAGTGACTATAACTGATCGACATGAGGTTATTGAAGAGAACCCACAATTTAGAGAGTGCCTTTAGGACTTTGTTGGTTTATTCCGACAAGGTGGTCGGAGTCGTTGACTAGTGAGCCGATAGGTAGGATTCCTTTTTGGACAAGAGTGCTTCTGGGTTCGGATTTGAGTTGGGTTCTAGCTAGGGTAGGTGGTTGTACGCGGGGATGTACTCTGTGAATTGTGTTGGCTCCCCGGAGCGGAATACGAGTTTTGGAATTTCGGGACAAAATTGTTTTAAGGAGGGTAGATTGTAACGACCCGTCCCGGGAGTCGGGATTAGTAAAGTGATTAGTGACGGATTAGTACGCTTAATTGGTGGTGAGTTGGTTACTGTGGAACTTTGGGCATAGAATGACGATTTTGCCCCTGGTCTGGGCAAAATGTTGGCTTTGAATTTGGACAGTCACTTGGGCTTTGACCGATGACTGTGACATAGTTTGGGACGTCACGAGTCCGTAGACAGGTGGCACGCCCGATTCCGACATCCGAGGGGGAAGTTATGATGTTCGGAAGGTTGAGGGCGTTACCGTAATTTGGTTAAAATAAGGGGAAAAGTTGACTTTTCACACGACAGAGTTTTACGCGTGGACCTAGGACCGTTAGATAGGTCTCGCCGTCCTGAGTACAACGACAGGCGGCAGGTATCGATAGGAGGTCGGACGGTTAAGTTACGGTTTAAGAAATACGAAGGGCAAAATCATAATTTGTATGGTTAGGGGTATTTTGGTCTTTTGGCACCTTGGGAATTGTGAGCAATCAGGTGGGGACATGTGGCCTGAGACATTGAAGATTTTTTGGGTTGGACCGTTGGATGAAGGACACCTGGTGTGTGTCTAGTGGCTTCTAGCCAAAACAGCCGTGTTCTATAGTTTTAAATGGAATGTTTGATCGAACCATAGAGAAAAACAGAGACAGGACAATCCAGGGTGTGTGGGTCGTGAAATTCCTTGTGGTGAAGTGTGAGTGAAAGTTCAGAGAGGTGTTGTGATGGAGGGAGTGAGAGGACGGTGAGATAGGGGTTTGGACTGCCACGAGGGCCACCGTGGGCGGTGGTTTCGAGTTGGAAACAGAGAAGGAGTTGACGGTCGGGGTGCAACCACAAACGATCATTTTGATCCAATCTGGTTCGAAGGAGAGCTAGGAAGGCTGAGGATCGCCTTGTGAACTCAGTGGAACACGACGACGAGCACGGTGGAGGTTCGAACGTGGGTGAGCTTTCGATGTCCCCTATTTTCCGTTTAAATTCAAATTGGAAATCGTGGAGTTAGGAGCTTAGTCGAGCCGTTTTATTGGTTCTGTTAGTTGAAGGATGATGTAATTGGCCTGAGGAGTCGAACCCGTGGAGGAGAAGACAGCGGGTGGCCGGGAACCCGTGACTGGGAATTTCAGGGACTGGTTCGAATCTGGGACGGTAAGTTTTCGTACTTTAGTTCATGTTTTATGTAGTTAATTAGACTAATTAGAGTAGGACGATCCTAATAGACTTAAAAGGATGGAAAATGGCCTAAAAACGAAGCAGAACCGCCCTCGCCGGTTTGGTTAGACCGGGCTGGTTCGAACCGGTCTGAACCAGTCCAGCGAGAGGTTGAAGACGATGAATAGTGTGGCGCGTGGGCCTCACGCGCAACCTCTTTTGGCGGCGCGTGTGGGCGCGTGGTACACAATTCGAGGAAGGTTCTAACACGACTTTTTAAGTATTCGATGTATCGAACATTTTGGCGCTGGTTTCGAGTCGATCGGACATCGTCTTGATATGTTTCGGGCCGTTCGAAGGTTTTAGGGCTTGGTTAAAAATAGTTAAAAACATGGGAAAATTATGGGGCTTTAGTATGAGTATCGTGAAGTAGTTAGTGACCTTAGTTTGGGTTTTGAATAGGTTCGGGAAAGCCGAGGATAGCGGAATGGCCGGGAACGGCGTAAGTGCGCGCGTATCGTGGCGACGTCGGAATGGTCTGTGAGTGGACTTTGCTTTCTAACTCTTGATGCATGCATATATATTTTTATATGTTTTCTATACTTGTTTCTATGATTTGATTTATGATTGTTATGGTTTACGGTTTTGCACGTTTTTCGAGGAAATGACGGTATTTCACGTTTTACGAGTTTGGTGGATGTTGTGATTTGAACCTGGTTTTAATGAATTGATTTCGGGATTTGAAATACGATTTGATTTCAAAGAAAGTAAAAGAATTTTGGAAAGTGAATTCGGGCTTGAGGCCCAGTTCAAAAGTGGTTTTCGGAAATGTGATTTCGGGTTTTGGAATCGGAATTCCGGGTGACGATTCGGGATTCGATTCGGGACTTGAAGTGGATTTTCGGGTTTGGGTTCGGAATGGTTATTCCGGATGCCGGCTTACGGAATGATGGTTGCGAACTTGGATCTGGAAAGGAAATGGATATGAGTTCTGGATTTGGATTCGGAATGACGGTTCTGGATGCTAGAAAGGCATCAGACCAGTGGTTTCGGATTCGGGTTTGAATATGGATTTAGAAATGGTTTTCAAATGGTTTTGATTGGATTTGCTGGATCTGGTTATTGGGTTTAAAGACCCGGATTTTGTGATTGACGGGGGACGGGCCCGGATTGGGTTTAAAGACCCGGATTGAGTTTAAAGACTCGGATATTGATATTTCCCCCGTAGGCCTGTTGAGTTTAAAGACTCGGAGTTTAAAGACTCGGATTATTGAGGCCTGGTTATTGAGTTTAAAGACTCGGGAGTTTAAAGACTCAGATAGATCCAGCAGGTTCGATGGATGAGAATGTGGTTTCAATTGTGTTTTGGATTTCGCTGAGATGTGATGATGTGGTTTTCAATAACGGTTTTTCGATGGTTTTGGGCTGAGGCCCGGGATTTGAGAAAAAGGAAAAATATGTTTGGTTTTCGTACATGGTTTTATGATATGAAATTGATATGCATGCATTGGTTTTGAAACGGAGGGTATAACTGTTATTGTTTTATGAAATGTTTTAAACTTATACTTTATTTTTGTCCCCTCACAGTCTTTTCGTGTTTTCGATACCCTCCAGGTTGTTGCGGCGCGGGCTATTGGTCGAGAGAGACGGAGACATCACACGTACGATCCACAGTAGCACTCTGGGAAGTTCGGAAGTTTTTGGACGGCCGGATCGAGAATCTCTTGTCTGACGTACGTGTCTCATGAAGGTTGGACGTTAGTTTAGCCTACGTGTCATGCGTAAGTTAGACGGGATCAGGATTTAGCCCTTAATCCCGGGGGATTAGGGGTAGCTCTTGACAGTATAGGACTGAATGAATATCGTACTCATGCGCTGGTTCATGCAGTTGACTTTCGTGTACTAAAAAGTTCGCTGGGAACTCGTCACAACTCGGAATTGAGTGAGGTCAATGGCGTTGGAAAGCTGACTTTCGTAGCTCTTTAGGGCCACCAAGCTCATGTTAGGGTGAGAAAAAGTTAGCGACCTATGATCGAACGAATCTCGTACTCGTGCGCTGCAATGCATAATTGGACTTCGCATGTTAAAACATTTGCCCATTGTTTTTTAATAGCTTTCCGACTCCAACAAGTTGAGGTTGTGGATGGTTTCATGTGCTTTTCTGAGGCGGGCCTTGAGCCTTTCGCGTGGCGAAGGCTTGATGCGCTTCGCATGATGAAGATTTGTGTGCTACGCGTGGCGATGGCTTGAGTGCTTCATGTGGCGAAGGCTTGATGTACTTTTCGAGGCAAAGGCTTGGCGTGCTTTGCATGGAAAAGGCTTGGCGTGCTTCGTATGACGAGGACTTGAGTGTTTTGAGTGACTAAAACTTGAGTGCTTCGCGTGGCGAAAACTTGAGTCCTTTGCGTGGTGAAGACTTGAGTGCTTCGCGTGGCAAAGACTTGAGTGCTTCGCGTGGCAAAGACTTGAGTGCTTCGCGTGGCGAAGGCTTGATATACTTTGCATGGCAAAGGCTTGATTGCTTTGCGTGGCGAAGACTTGATGTGCTTTGCGTGACAAAGTCTTGATGTGCTTCGCTTGGCGAAGGCTTGAGTGCTTCGAGTGACGAAGACTTGGGTGCTTCGCATGGCGAAGGCTTGACGTGCTTTGCGTGGCAAAGGCTGATGTGCTTTGCGTGGCAAAGTCTTGATGTGCTTCACTTGGCGAAGACTTGATGTGCTTTGCGTGGCAAAGGCTTGAATGCTTTGCATGGCGAAAGCTTGATGTGATTTGCGTAGAAAATTCTTGATGTGCTTCGCTTGGCGAAGGCTTGAGTGCTTCGAGTTACGAAGACTTGGGTGCTTCGCATGGCGAAGACTTGATGTGTTTTACGTGGCAAAGGTTTAAATGCTTCGCATGGCGAAGGCTTGATGTTCTTTGCGTGGCAAAGGTTTAAATGCTTCGCGTGGCGAATGCTTGATGTGCTTTGCTTGACGAAGGCTTGAGTGCTTTGAGTGACGAAGTCTTGGGTGCTTCGCATGGCGAAGGCTTAATGAGTTTTACATTTTCTAAAAAAAAAATGTAAGCGATAAGAAAATTTCATTAGACATTGAAATGAAACATCTTGAATCTTATTGGAAGATACTATATGAGCAAAGTGGGCGTTGAGCCGAATTGTATCCACATGTTTTGGTGATTATTTGGTCACTGATTCAGTTTCCTAGACGTAGTACTTCCGAAGGTGATGGGCATTCGGTGCTCTGATTACAAGTTTCCCGTCCATGATCTCCAAGATGTAGCTTTCTTTCCCACCCACTTTTCGGATGAGGTAAGGACCTTCCCAGGGGGATTTGAGCTTTTGAGACCCGGGGCGGTTTGGTGTTGCAAATTTTTTCTTAAGGACTAGATCGCCAGGAAGAAATTGTCGAATCTTTGCCGTCTTGTTGTAGTAACTTCTGACTTGCTGCTGGTAATTGCAGATGCGTTTAACGACTTGTTCCCTCAATTCTTCGCTTAAGTCAAGGGATGTTCTTAAAGCCACAGGGTTGACGATAGGATCGTCGAGCTCCGTGAAAGGTGCAAGAACGACAACGTGTGGCGGGATGACAACGTTTGTTCCAAATGCAAGTGTAAATGGGGACTCGCCTGTCGCTCGTCGCGGGGTCGTCTGGTAGGCCCAAAGTGCACCATATAGCTCTTCCTCCCATAGTCCTTTTTTGTCGTTGAGTCTTTTCTTGATGCAATAAAGGATGGTTTTATTTGAGGCTTTGGCCTGGTCGTTGCCCTGAAGGTAATATGCAGTGGAGGTAAAATGCTTTATTTCCACGATTCGAAGAATTCCTTGATTGATGCACTAGTGAATTGCGTTCCATTTTCGGTTAATATGACTTTCGGTATTCCAAACCGACAGATGATTTGACTCTAGACGAATTTTTGCACATCCAATTGAGTGATGGTTTCTAACGTTTTGGCTTCCACCCACTTAGTAAAGTAATCAGTGGAGATAATCAGGTACTTCTTATTGGGTGTCGGCGTAATCGGCAATGGTCCAACAATGTCAATGTCCCACTGCATGAATGGCCAATGGCTAACCAGAGAGTGTAACTCTTCAGGGGGTGCTAGGTGGTTGGGCTTGTACCTTTGGCACTTATCGCATGCTTGGGAATATCTGAGTGCATCTTGATTCAAAGTTGGCTAGTAGAATCCTGCGCTAAGCGTCTTTTGTGCGAACGACCTTTCTCTGGAGTGGTTTCCACATTGCCCCTCGTGAATCTCGGCCAAGACCTTCAATGTCTCAGGGTGCCTTAAGCATTGTAAGTTTGCCCCTGTGAAACTCCGACGAAAAAGCTGGCCGTTGTCAATGTAGTATCGTGCAACCTTCATTTGAATTTTGCGAGTTTCTAGTCGATCGTCTAGCAAGGTGCCATTCACTAAGTAATCAACGAGAGGGTCTTGCCAACTTAGGGCGAGGTTAACTTCTCTCACTTCAACTTCCTTCATGTCAATGCTGCGCTACTCTAGATACTCAATTGGGATCGAGCGTATGAAGTGATAGTCGAGTGCCGATGCTAAATTTGCAAGTGCGTCGGCTTGCGCATTTTCGGCTCTGGGGAGCTAGTGAAAGGTGAAGACTCTAAAGAAAACGAGCAGTTTTTGTACCTTGTTGTTGTATTGAAGCATCCTCGCATCTCTTGCAGCATACTCCCCGATGGATTGGTTAGTGATCAACTGAGAGTCAGAATGTATGTCAATCTTCTTAAGTCCCAGTTCCTTGGCAAGGCCTAGGCTGCAAATTAGTGCCTCGTATTCTACTTCGTTGTTGGAGGCCTTGAATCTGAACTGGATTGCTTGCTCCATCATCGAACCATCGGGGGTTATAAGGACGATGCCCGCTCCTGCGCCTCGTTGATTTGACGATCCATCCACAAAGAGCTTCCAAAGTGGGTTGGTCATGGAGGAGAGCAATGATGATTGTCCGAGTGTTTTTTCATGTTGTGGAGGAAGCTTGGCCGGGTGGGAGTCCTTCTCAAGTTCCATGCCCCGAGTTTCTTCTGGTGATGCTGGCGTGAACTCCATAATGAAGTCTGCTAGGGCTTGGCCTTTTATCGCAGTCCTTGGCCGATAAAGCATGTCATTTTAACTCAGCCCTATTGCCCATTTAATGACTCTTGTTGAGGCGTCAAGTGCATGAAGGAGTGACCGCAGAGGGTACTCCATCATGACGATCACCTGGTGAGCTTGAAAATAGGGCCTCAGCTTCTTTATGGTAACCAGTAGTGCCATAATTATTTTCTCGAGCTTTGGATACCGTGTTTCAGCGTCGAGGGGAGCCTTTGAAGTGTAGAATACTGGGAGTTGGACTCCGTTTTCTTCCCTGATTAGCGCAGAACTTACGGCCACGTCTGAAACTCTCAAGTAAAGGAACAGGTCCTTGTTGTCCTTTGGCCTTGACAGCAATGCTGGAGATGCTAAGTAGCTTTTGAGATCTTGGAAGGCCCTCTCGCACTTCTCATCCCATTTATCCTTGGATACTCTCTTCATTGCTTAGAAGAAAGGTCGACATCGATCTGTGGCCTTAAACAAAAATCGATTTAGAGTAGCTGCGCGTCCTGTGAGACTTTGTATCTCCTTCATACTTGATGGTGACTTCATGTCCTAGATTGCTTTGATCTGCTTCGGGTTTGACTTGATTCCTCGCTGGGTTACAAGGTACCCCAGGAATTTTTCGGCAACCACCCCGAAGGTACACTTTAGAGGGTTAAGCTTCATCCTGTATTTCCTCAGCAACTAGAAAATTTGTTTCAAGTTTACGATATGGTCTCCGCGCTTCTCCCCTTTGATCATGATGTCATCGACGTAGACCTCCATCGTCTTCTCGATAAGATCCTTGAAGATGCGATTGATAAGTCGCTGATAGGTAGCGCATGCGTTCTTGAGGCAAAAGGGCATGACTTTGTAGCAGTAAACTCCTCTTTCGAAGATGAAAGCTGTCTTGTCCTTGTCGCTTTCATGCATGAATATCTGGTTGTAGCCGGAGTATGCGTCAAGGAAGCTAAGAAGTTCGTTACTCGTCGTGGAGTCCACCAGGAGGTTGACTACGCCCAAACTACGCATTAAATTAAACATGTAATCTGAGTGTTATGCAATTTAAACCCTTTTTGTGTAGATGTAGTATTGGTAAATAGGGATCGTTCTTAACCGGGGAAATTAGGGAACATTAATAATGTGTTAGTGGGAAATGAATAAAAGAATAATGAATAAAAGAATTAAATAATAAAAGAATTAAATCATCAAAGAACTAATAAATTAAAGAATAGATGAATAAGAGAATAAAGAAATAAAAGAATAAAGAATTAAAAGAATAAAAGAATAAAAGAATAAAGAATAAAAAGAATCAAAGAATAAAAGAATAAAAAATAAAAAAGGATCAAAGAATAAAAGAATTAAAAGAATAAAATAATAAAATAATAAAAGAATAAAGAATTAAAAGAATACAAGAATAAAAGAATAAAGAATAAAGAATTGAAAAGGGGGGTTTTGAAAAGGAGTTGTAAATATAAAATAAATAAAACAAGTAAAAATAATTAAATACTTAATTTTACTTCTACTTTAACCTTTGTACTAGTGAATTTTCTTCAAACACATATTTTTACCAACACTCTAACATCATGCTCATATTGAACCAATCACGAAATCATACCTTAATCATCTCAAATACATGCATACATTTTTCATATTATAAATGCACCGAACAGCGGATTATTACTTATAATATGATTCACCTTAAGTAAGTGATTTAATGCGCCGAACAGCGATCAAACATTAAATCTCTTCAACTCTATCCTAAATGCCCCGAACAGCGGATCAACATTTAGTTTCGAATTGAAGTTTAAGTACTAAAACATATGAAGTAAAAGAAACTCAAAAAGTAAAACACATGGAGATTGCATTCTTACTTACAAATGTTAGAAAGAAAATACCAACACATATATTGAATTATAAGTAAAACCAATAACAATAACAAGAATTTAAGTAGAGAAGTATGGATTTTCACAAGAATCACCGAACAGCGGCAGGAAACTTGTGAAGATGGAAGAAGAAATACGAGGAATTCGGTCTTAAAACTCTTGAATTGCCTTAGAATTACTTGGCCTAGGTATTTCTTAAGGAAAGCATAAAAATGTGTTTAAGAGATCTCAAAGAAATATCACAAGAACAAAGTAAAGAAGAAATGAAATTAAGAAAAATAAAAATAACATAAATTAAGAACAAGAATTAAAAGAAAGCTAATTAATAAGAAAATCTACAAGAAGTTAAAATGGTCCCCAAAATTGTCTCTCAAAAGAGAGAAATAAAAGAACTAAACTAAGAACTAAGAACTAAGAACTAAGAACTAAGAAAGAAATGGAAGAATGAAACTAATTGGGGACTCCCCAAAATACAAGAATTGAAGCCCTATTTATAGGTGGAAAAAGCTATCAAAAATACATAAACAAATACAATAAAAAATGTTAAATAATGGAATGATGAGTAATAAAGATTAGTGATGATGTTTAGAAGTGGTTTGAGTTGTCAAGTTGCAAAATTGGGTTGGAAAGTGGAAGGAATTTGGGTGGAAGTTGGGTGGAAATTAGGTGGAAGCTGCTGGAAAATAATTCAACAGAGGGCTGCTGAAAAAGGGAATGGAATTTCGGCTGGAGGCTGCTGAATGGAGGGACTGGAGCTCGGCGGGCTGCTGCTGAGACGGTGCCTGGGAGATCGACAAGCGCGCGCCGAATGGAGGAACAGCAGATCGGCCAGCGCCTGTCGACGGGTCCGCTGGGCTGGTGGATGTGCGGGCTGGGCCTGGCGTGCTGGGCTGGTGGATGTGCGGGCTGGGCCTGGGGCGTGTTGGGCTGTGCAGCCGGGCCTGCACGGATTGGGCTGGGCTGCAAAATAAAAATTAATTAATTTATTTAGTTAATTTAGTAATATTTCACCGAAATTCGTCCATAATTTCTTCGTTATAATTCCGATCGGGAAGATTCTTTCGCCAAAATACTCCAAATTACAAACTTTATTTATTTAAACAAAAATAACACAAAATAAATTAATTTATCTAATTATTTAATATTTTAATATTAAAAGTCAAGTATAAAGGGTATAAAATAATATAAAATAATGCTTATTTGAGGACCTATCAAATACCCCCACACTTAAACTTTGCTAGTCCCTAGCAAATACTAAAATTAAACTACAAAATCAAAACAAGTGAACCTTTAACCATTTGTCTCAATATTTCATTATTATCATCATGGCATAAAAGATTTTCACTTAAAGCATTTAAGCATATGGAATTCAAGAGTTAATATATGGTAACAAAATGTTTTAACAAATAAGATAATGAGTAAATATGGTGAAATGGATCTCAACATGAATAAAACAAGTATGAATCAACTCACAAGGATATGCACTCATAAGTTCACTCAATTTGTGAGGGTTTGTGTTTGCACTCAAAGTATGTGAGAAATACTCACATAATCGAAATGAAGTACTTTTGCAAAATTTCAAACAAACACCTCAAGATAAAAACAAAACATACTTGCACAAATGAACCAAAACCATAAGCTTACTCAAGTGATTGACTCCACTAATCAAAATTTACCATCTTAAGGATCATAAGGTCTTTATAAAGGTTGTAATGGGGCTAAGTTTAGAGGCAAGGAATATGTAGGACAAGTGGTGCTCAATTCGTTCCAAGACTCAATAGACTCCCAAAACGTATCATAGCTTCCCAACCTTAGTGCAATGATGTCAGTAATCCATCCTTTCAAACATAGGCCTAATTTCATCATGTTGGGCCTCATAGTCATTCTTTGTGTCGGATTTACAAATGTAAGGGACTTAACTCAAACATTACATAACCAAACCTTATTACCTTGATCGAGACTCAACCTTTTTTTTTTTTTTTTTTTTTTTTTTTTTGATTTTTTTCTTTTTGATTTTTTTGATTTTTTTTTTTTTTTTTTTTTTTTATATCAAGGTAATAACATGTGTCAACAATACAATAAAGCTTGAGTCGGTAAATCCAAATAATTCACATAAAAGTCTTTTCAACATCATCATTTTCTCCTTACACAATCTTTATATCTTCAACCGAGTTCTTGGAACAAGGGTAAAGGATGTCTATACTAAGCTCAAGTGTTTAGATAATCATGGTGATGAAAGAAAGGCTTAACGTGGGCTCGAAAGGGTTAAAACTAAGGGGGTCGCAACTTGTGCGCACAAAATAGGGAACATGGATGTTTGAATTTGTGGTGTTAACCCTAATGCCTTAATCATATCCAAAATCAGAGAGTTTATTGACTCAAAAGCTTTGAAAATCACATAAAATAAGTTCTAGTACTCTAGAGTTCATTAAAAGCTATGGCAAGCAGTTATGAGGCATATGTATATCAATTTAAACAAAGAACTTATGAATCACTCATCAAAGATGTATATAAAGTTCTAAAGCTCACATAAGGTTCATATGATTCATACTTATCTTATCATGCTTGCTTATGTACCAATTTACATGCATTATCTTCAAGTTATAACACTTAATCACAAAATATTAACAAACAAATTCAAGTTGTAGTGATTATCTTTATGGCCATAACATATTCATTTCCGTTCATTTATATCATTGACAAGTTAAATGGCAACTCAAAACTCATAAAAACACTAAGTTAAAATAAAAAGATTCAAGAAAACAATTTTTTTTTTTTTAATTTTTTTTTAATAATTTTTTTTTTTCAATTTGTTTTTTTTTTTTTGATAATTTTTTTTTTTTTTTTTCAATTTGTTTTTTTTTTTTTTTTTTTTTTTGAACAATTAAAATTGTAAACCATTCCCCCACACTTAAATTCTACATTGTCCTCAATGTAGGAAAATACGAAGTAATTAAACATAGAATCAAAGTAAGGAAAATGATTTACGAAAATAATAGGAAAACATTAAATAAACAAAATAAAAGAGAGTGAAGGGTAGAGGATAGCAAATCTGTATTGATGACTCCTTCACATCCCGGGAACACATTGGGTTGCCTCCCAACAAGCGCTTGAAGTTTAACGTCCATCCAGCCTAGACAGAGATGCAAGTTAGTTAGTCAGAGATGTACGTTAATTAAGAATGCAAGTTAGATATGAAAATTAAAGTTAATGATGCAATGTGAGTTAAAGATGTAAGTTAGAGGAAGAGTGCAATGCAAGTTAAACTAAATATGCAAGTGAAGTTAAAAATGCAAGTTAAATGAAAGATAAAATGCAAGTTAGAATGAAAGATGCAAGTTAAGTGAAAATGCAAGTTAAATGAAAGATGAAATGCAAGTTAGAATGAAAGATGAAATGCAAGAGAAAAAGAAAATAATTTATTTACGTATGTACAATTTTTTTATTTTTATTTTTTATAATTTATTTATTTATTTATTTCGGAATTTAAAAATTAAATAAATGAATTTTTTTTTTTACGAATTTTATCCTCTTTTAAAAAAAAATTAAAAAAAACCAAAAAAAATTAAAATTAAAATAAAAATAAGGAAAAGTGAATATTTACTATAAGCATTTATGAACAATTAAAAAGAATGAACATTATGTACAAGTATGAACAAGAGTAAAATAATAAGTAAGAGAATTATAAACAAACATAAATGAAAGATTATTATGAACAAGTATGTATGTATACTAAGAAATATAAAAGTTATGAACATGTATAAAAGGTAACAAGTAACATATATACAATATTTATTTACAAGTATGAATTAATACTAACATAAAGCTAAGATAAGATTTTTTTAGTTATTTCAAATTTCAAAAAGTTAATGGAATAAAAGTTAATGAAATAAAGTTAATGGAATAAAAAGTTAGTGGAATAAAAAGTTAATTGAATAAAAAGTTAATGGAATAAAAAGTTAGTGGAATAAAAAGTTAATTGAATAAATTTAAAGTTAAAGGAATAAAGAAAAAGTTTATGGAATAAAATTAAAGTTAATAGATTAAAGAAAAAGTTAGAAAGTGTAAAGAAAAAAAAAAATAAAAGTAAGGAAAAGTGAATATGTACAATATGCATTTATGACAAGTACAAATTAAATTAAATTATGAACAAGTATGATAGAATTTTAAATTTACATAAACAATTTGAATATGAACAAATATATAAAAAAAAAATTATGAACATTTATGAACAAGTATAAATTAGAAACTATGAATAAGTAAAGTATGAACATTATAAACAAAAATAATAAAAACAAAAATAAGATGGATAAATAAAATATAAACAAGTAAGTAAATGTTATAAACAAATATAATATTAACAAAAGTAAAATTTATAAACAAGTATAATATGCACAATTTATATACATACACTAACAAATTAAAAATGATTTTCAATTTCCCCGGCAACGGCGCCAAAAATTGACTAAGCCCAAACTACGCATTAAATTAAACACGTAATTTGAGTGTTATGCAATTTAAACCCTTTTTGTGTAGATGTAGTATTGGTAAATAGGGATCGTTCTTAACCGGGGAAATTAGGGAACATTAATAATGTGTTAGTGGGAAATGAATAAAAGAATAATGAATAAAAGAATTAAATAATAAAAGAATTAAATCATCAAAGAACTAATAAATTAAAGAATAGATGAATAAGAGAATAAAGAAATAAAAGAATAAAGAATTAAAAGAATAAAAGAATAAAAGAATAAAGAATAAAAAGAATCAAAGAATAAAAGAATAAAAAATAAAAAAGGATCAAAGAATAAAAGAATTAAAAGAATAAAATAATAAAATAATAAAAGAATAAAGAATTAAAAGAATACAAGAATAAAAGAATAAAGAATAAAGAATTGAAAAGGGGGGTTTTGAAAAGGAGTTGTAAATATAAAATAAATAAAACAAGTAAAAATAATTAAATACTTAATTTTACTTCTACTTTAACCTTTGTACTAGTGAATTTTCTTCAAACACATATTTTTACCAACACTCTAACATCATGCTCATATTGAACCAATCACGAAATCATACCTTAATCATCTCAAATACATGCATACATTTTTCATATTATAAATGCACCGAACAGCGGATTATTACTTATAATATGATTCACCTTAAGTAAGTGATTTAATGCGCCGAACAGCGATCAAACATTAAATCTCTTCAACTCTATCCTAAATGCCCCGAACAGCGGATCAACATTTAGTTTCGAATTGAAGTTTAAGTACTAAAACATATGAAGTAAAAGAAACTCAAAAAGTAAAACACATGGAGATTGCATTCTTACTTACAAATGTTAGAAAGAAAATACCAACACATATATTGAATTATAAGTAAAACCAATAACAATAACAAGAATTTAAGTAGAGAAGTATGGATTTTCACAAGAATCACCGAACAGCGGCAGGAAACTTGTGAAGATGGAAGAAGAAATACGAGGAATTCGGTCTTAAAACTCTTGAATTGCCTTAGAATTACTTGGCCTAGGTATTTCTTAAGGAAAGCATAAAAATGTGTTTAAGAGATCTCAAAGAAATATCACAAGAACAAAGTAAAGAAGAAATGAAATTAAGAAAAATAAAAATAACATAAATTAAGAACAAGAATTAAAAGAAAGCTAATTAATAAGAAAATCTACAAGAAGTTAAAATGGTCCCCAAAATTGTCTCTCAAAAGAGAGAAATAAAAGAACTAAACTAAGAACTAAGAACTAAGAACTAAGAACTAAGAAAGAAATGGAAGAATGAAACTAATTGGGGACTCCCCAAAATACAAGAATTGAAGCCCTATTTATAGGTGGAAAAAGCTATCAAAAATACATAAACAAATACAATAAAAAATGTTAAATAATGGAATGATGAGTAATAAAGATTAGTGATGATGTTTAGAAGTGGTTTGAGTTGTCAAGTTGCAAAATTGGGTTGGAAAGTGGAAGGAATTTGGGTGGAAGTTGGGTGGAAATTAGGTGGAAGCTGCTGGAAAATAATTCAACAGAGGGCTGCTGAAAAAGGGAATGGAATTTCGGCTGGAGGCTGCTGAATGGAGGGACTGGAGCTCGGCGGGCTGCTGCTGAGACGGTGCCTGGGAGATCGACAAGCGCGCGCCGAATGGAGGAACAGCAGATCGGCCAGCGCCTGTCGACGGGTCCGCTGGGCTGGTGGATGTGCGGGCTGGGCCTGGCGTGCTGGGCTGGTGGATGTGCGGGCTGGGCCTGGGGCGTGTTGGGCTGTGCAGCCGGGCCTGCACGGATTGGGCTGGGCTGCAAAATAAAAATTAATTAATTTATTTAGTTAATTTAGTAATATTTCACCGAAATTCGTCCATAATTTCTTCGTTATAATTCCGATCGGGAAGATTCTTTCGCCAAAATACTCCAAATTACAAACTTTATTTATTTAAACAAAAATAACACAAAATAAATTAATTTATCTAATTATTTAATATTTTAATATTAAAAGTCAAGTATAAAGGGTATAAAATAATATAAAATAATGCTTATTTGAGGACCTATCAGAGGTCAATCCTCGGTAGGGGATATCTGTCTTTTGGGCATGCCAGGTTGAGGTCTGTGTAGTCAACGAAAACTCTCCATCGCTCTTCATCTTTCTTTTTCACGAGTACAACGTTGGCTAGCCATTCTGAGTACGAGACTTCCTCAATGGAGCCAGTTTCGAGTACCTTATCGATTTCAGCCTAAATGATTGCGACTTTTTCCAGGGAAAAGTTCGCTTTCTCTGCTTGATTGGCTTGAAGCTTGGGTTGACATGCAGCCTGTGGCAAGCGAATGTGGGGTCTATCCCGGGTATGTCTGACGGCATCCATGCAAATACATCTTTGTGCTCGAGTAAGAACAAAGTGAGTTCTTCCTTTTCTTCGGGGTTTAGGCGTGCCCCAATGCATGCATACCTCTAAGGAAACTGCGGGTCATGTCGTATGAGGGTGACATCGTCTTCTGGCTGCCATCCTTCAGGCGAAGGAGGCTCTTCAAGGATGTCAGGATCTTGACCCGTTGTTGGCTGCTATGCGGGAGCTGAAGGCGTGGGTTTGCCCCTAGTGGCTTCGACTTCCTGGGGGACGAATTCCGCTACCTTGATTTCTTTTAGCCCCTCGGTGAGGTACTTACGCGCCATGGCTTGATCTCCTTTTATTTCTCCCACTCCACCCACAGGAATGGGGAATCTGATTTTTTGGTATAAGCTAGAGGTGTTGGCCAGTATCTTGTGCATCCACGGCCTCCCCAGTATGCCATTGTAAGGTGAGTACTCGTTAAGGACGTAGAAACTCTGTTGACCCGTTGAAGATGGATATGTTTGTTGACCCGTTGAAGCCTCGTAACAGGACTTTTCTTCCCGTCGTGAAAGATTCAAGTCCCATCTTCCGGACTGCCTCAATGCTGAGGATGTGTGCGGAACTTCCCTCATCCACGTGAATCTGGTTGACCTGCTCATGGGCAATCTGGATTGAGATGACAAGGGCGTCGTCATGCGGCCAATCAAGCCCAACCTTGTCCTGAGCGGAGAAACCAATGATCGGGTCATCGGTTCGTTGAGCTGCAGTGGCATGCGAGACTTGGGTCACAGCGAGAGCCTCGCGGATTTTCCTCTTCCTTTGCTTCCTAGTTGTTCCCTACAACTCGGACTCAGCAATGATGGTGTCTACGCGAATCATCTTTTGCGCAGGATCCTGGGGGCCCTTGTCTCCAAGACGTTCTGTTGCTTTTTTCTTGAAGTACTCGGTGCAGTGTCTTTCCTTTAAGAGGTCCTGGAGGTACGTTTCAAAGGTCTGACAGGTGCTTATGTCGTGTCCATAACAATTGTGATAGGCACACCACTTTGACTTGTCGGCCCTTTCCTGGTCGCCTTTGACGGGAGCTGGTCTTTTGAACCACGACTTTTCCTTTATCTGGTTGTATATCTGGAGGACGGGTACTAAAAACTAAGTGTTCGACCTTGTACCGACAAACGTATTGGATGACGGGTTCCCCTTGCGTTTGTTGGTCTTCCCGACTGAGTTCTCGTGGTGGGCGCCGTCCTTTGGCTGCGCAAACACCTTTATGGGATGCCCTTCATCTTCCACATGGTTGGTGGCATGCGTGATGTTTTTCTCGTTTTCCCAGCATGCATGTCGCTCTACTAGGGAAAACATCTTAGTAAGACTTCGGGCATTGCTCATGACGATGTCTCTGTAGAGCTGACTCTCCCGCGGTAGGCCTTGTTTGAACGTCATGGCTACGATGAGATCGCTGCATCCCGTGATGCGGGATTTTTCTTCGCAATACCTCCTGATGTATTGTCGTAAGGTTTCTTTGGACCTCTTTCGGATGGTGAAGAGATGGTCATCCTTGACTTCGACGGTGCGGAGCTGTGAGTACTTCTTCACGAAGGCAAGGGCCAATTCCTCGAAAGAAGCGATTGATCTCTGGGGGAGATTGTTGAACCATGGCGTCGCCTGACCTTGCAGCGAGGCTTGGAAGACTTTGACATGAGCACGTCTTTGTGCCTGTGAGGTACCATAACCCCCTATAGTAATTGATGTGCTTTATCGGATCGAAGGTTCCCTTGTACTGATTGAAATTGGGAGTTGAAAACCGTTGCGGGAACGGCTCTTCCTCAATGTCCCTCACAAATGGTGAAGATGATGACGTCTGAATCTGGCGCCAAAGGTCATCTTCCAAGTGTCCGTCTCGCTGAACTCTCTGGAGGCGTCGATCTAACATCCTTCAGATGTCCTCAGCGTGCAAAGGTTCCTTGTGACGGGGGTTTCCGCACCGGGTCAAATCGCGTCGACTCCCTCGAGTTTCTGCGAGCTTGGCTCTCGAGCTTGCTGGCGAACAAGTCTCGTCTTCCCCGCTGTCATCATCTGAGTGTTTGCATGACGCACGGGAGACTGCTTGCTACCATCGGATATCGCGTGGGTACTCAATGCGTCAAAGTGCCCAGGGGTGTCCTCCGAGTCTTTCTCGGACTGATGGCCTCGGTTGATTTTGTTGTCTTGCTCTGGGGGTGCGGCTTTCTTCCCCTGAGTCGCTCAGTGACGTGTCTCGGGACATTGTCTGGCAGCAAACATGTTCCTTGCCAGCGCGTTTCGGGACGTCCCCTGATGTCCTGCGAGGTTCATTGCCTTTTTCAGAGGTTCTGGATGTCTCGATGTCCCCTAACAGCTGTTGTAGGAGCTCCGATTGGGCCCGAACTTGGTTGCTTAGCTGCTCGACTTGCTGTGTCAGTCCGAGTCGCGGAGGTGACCCCCTAGGTGCTTGCTCGTGACGAGTAGCACGTCAGGGCGCACGTCGCGCGCCTTCAGACAGATGTGACGAACCATGTCCCCCTGGTTCCTGGGTGTTGGCCTGCGGGTTGCGCAGGGCGTCTAAGTGCCTCCTTAGGTCCAAGTTGGCATGGAGCTGATTTGAGACTCTCAGAGATGCTTCTCCTGCCAGCAGACCGTCTGTTTTTTGAAAAAACGTTGCGCTTGTCCCAGTTGCAGGTGGGGGGTTCACAGTAGCAGCGACCATGGGGAACGTTCCAAAACTGAACATAGGTGTCCAATCTGGCCTTCCGAACGGTAGGTGAATTGATGTGTGGCACGGGCCGTGCAGGAGACAGGAAAGTGATTCCTCTGGAATCGTTGGGAAAGGTTCACTCACGGCAGCGATCATAACAGCGGATGAGGCAACCTCGGAGGCTCGTGTGGATCGGCGTGTTCTGACCATGTGCAGAATGGTAAGTGTCGAAAGTGTGATGATTGAGTTTTTTCAAGGAAAAACTAAAGTGCACGCTTTGAGTATTTCTCAAATAGGTTCCCAATGAAAACATCAATTGTTGATGCAGAAATCGTCCGGTTATGTGAAATTCCTTCTCGATCCCTACACACAATAACGAAAATCAAACGGGGTTAAGGTTGAATCATGGGGGGGTGGTTCAACCGTAAACGCTCCGATACTTAAGTCAGTTTTCTGAGAGAATAAACCGATAGAGTGTTTGTAGAAGTTTTTTATTACCTTTAGAATTGGAATGAGGTCTTCTATTTATAGTGAAGTCTTGAGAGTCACCGGAGCGTCTGATTGGTTGAAGGAGAAAGTATTAAATAAGTGATTGTACCGAGTGTAATCACTTATTTATTAATGAATAAATAATTCGTTGGGAAGTTATTTATTATCGACATCGATCTGATTAATTAATATACTTAGCTGGTAAATATATTGAATTAATGCGGAGATCGTTCCATGTCGATGTCAATTTTACCAAGGGTAATATCGGCATTATGGGGATTGTTGGCCACGTGACAGCTCCAGAATATTCCGGTAATTTATGGCTCCACATATATATTATATATTTTATATAGAAAATTAAAAAAAATGGGTGTGGGCTCAGGCCACCCCGAGCCCTAGCTGGCTCCGTCTCTGCTCATTGGTTTTCTTTTCATGGCTTTTCCGCGCCGACCTCCCTCTCCTCGAAAGATAGAAGCATACTCAAAGTATAAATCAAAGTACTTCGAAAAATCGAAACACAGAGGCCCAACCATGAAAGAAACTTTGAAAACTTGAAATCGAGAAATCAAGAAGTAGAAATTTAGAATTAGATTTTCATGGGCATTTTAATTTTGGATTCGTTTTGGATTTGTTGTGGGTATTTCAATTTTGGATTTTTTTGAATACCTGTGTATTTTAATTTTGAATTTCCATCTCTTATCTTATATATAAAAAATATTATAGAAGAAATTTAAAATTATATTTGTTTTGGATATTTCAATTTCGATAGATATTTTGAACCTAAATTGGAGAGGGCGAGTTATGATTTGGTATTTTTGGGTCCCAATTCCTTTCCCCGAGAGTTACATGACAAAAATGTGCCAACGTGTCAAAAAAAATTTAATTTTGTCCTTAATTTTCACGATCATTTAATATCTATGACGGAAATAAAATTGAGTGACTCAACTCAGCGCTCAATTTTCTTTCATGGAGATAGGATAGGAGTTTAGAGGTGGATATGAATCTTGGTTCATGACTTCATGGCCTCATGCCATGCCAGCATTATAGGTTACGCCTTCAACATGCTACCTACTACTTACAATTATTTTTATGTTTATTTATGATACAAAATTAGATGAGTCAAAGGTTGATGATGTGGTAGCAAATGCATTTGATTTATTTATTTTTCTATCAACCATTCCAAAGTAGTCACTGCCCACTGGCTTAAATAGTAGTAATTTTTCATTTCAATATACCTGTGGAACTATTTTTATTTTTTAGTTGTGATGTCACTTTTCAAGATTTATACTGCTCTAATCGGCAATTCAAAAAATTATATTTTTGAAGAATTTCAAATAATTAATTTTACAGATTAAATGGGTTTCAATTTTATTGAATGTTCCCAAAGGGATGACCTTCCTTATTGGGCTTCCCTTTTAATAGTTAAGTTGCTTCTTAGAAGGCCCGAGTGGAGCCCCAAGGTCCGTTTGATGTTTAGAATCAATTACTGCTTTTATTTGATAAATTAGGTTAGGATTCACACATTACCAACCAGGGATCCGTGGCGCAATGGTAGCGCGTCTGACTCCAGATCAGAAGGTTGCGTTTTCGATTCACGTCGGGTTCAACACCCCTGTACCTGTTTCTTTTTCAATTTTTTTTTTTGATTTTCAGTTTTATAGCGTGCTCCTGAGTCCTGATCTCACCCTCAATCCATCCCCACCTGATCTTACCCTCAATCCATCCACACCTGATCGCCGCCAAAACCATTTTCACTCTCACTGTCCCTCTGGCCTTTTCCAATCCCTCTGCAAAACCCTAACCAGAGACCCCACCTCTCTCTCTGGAGAAACAATGTCTCTAATATGTCGCCTTCGCCAAGCCTCACTTACCCGCTACGCTCGCAGCCTCTCCACCGCCGCTTGCTCAGTCTCTTCCAAAGACAAAACTAGAGGAGCCCTCTCTCTCATCAAATCGGAGAAAGACCCCTCTAAAATCCTCGAAATCTGCAAAAATGCTTCTCTAACCCCCGAGTCTCACCTTGACCGCATCGCCTTCTCCGTCGCCATTAACAAGCTCAGAGACGACAACCACTACGACGTCATCCGCAAATTCCTCGACGACCTCTTCGCAACCCGCCCCGACCTCAAAACGCAGCGTTTCGCCTCTCACGCCATCATCCTTTACGGGCAGGCCAATATGCTGGACGACGCCATTCGCGTTTTTGAGCAGTGCGATGAAATGGGCATTCCTAGAAATGTGAAGACCCTTAACGCTCTTCTGCTCGCTTGCATTTTCGCTAAGAATTACAAGGAGGTGAATAGGGTTTTTCTCGAGTTCCCTAAGGTTTATGGGATCGAGCCCAATTTGGACACTTACAATTACGTGGTCAAGGCGTTTTCGGAGTCGGGTTCAACCGGGTCGGCCTATTCGGTGTTGGCAGAGATGGAGAGGAAGCAGGTGAAGCCGGATGCGACTACTTTTGGGCATTTGCTTACTGGCTTTTATACCGAGATGAAATTTGAAGATGTTGGAAAGGTGTTGAATTTGATGGAAAAGCATGGATTTCATCCTGGGTTGAGCACTTACAACATCAGAATCAAGAGCTTATGCAAATTGAGAAAGTCTGGGGAAGCCAAGGCCTTGCTAGATGGGATGTTGTCAAGAGGCATGAAGCCGAATTCAATCACCTATTGCCTTTTGATTCATGGGTTTTGCAAAGAAGGCAAATTGGATGAAGCAAAGCAGCTTTTTAAGAATATGGTGAACAGAGGTTTTAACCCAGATAGTAACTGCTATTTTACTCTTGTTTATTTCTTCTGCAAAGGTGGGGAATTTGAGAGTGCTTTGGAGTTTGCCAAGGAGAGCATTGCTTTGAATTGGGTTCCGAATTTCGGAACCATGAAGTTGCTTGTGGACGGGCTGGTGAAGATTTCAAAGGTTTCGGAGGCTCGGGAGATTGTGAGCCAGATGAAGGAGAGATTCGCAGCAAATCAAGATCAGTGGAATGAAGTAGAAGCTGGCTTGCCACAGTAACTCATATTGATATCATGGTTTGGTTAATTATATTGGACCAGCAACCGATTGATGTGAACCGTACGGCATCATTTGTATGAACTGGGGCTTTTTCCTTCTTGCTCAGAATTTGAACTTTGAATGTTTTCTGTTTATGGAAAGTTTGCATATTTACATTTGTATCTTGATATTGGGCAAATAAATTTTGTGTAGAAGCTTGAATGTCTTGGATGAAACACAGACAAAGAGAGTATTATCCCTATTTCAGCTCCTTTCAGCTCCTTTCAGCTCCGTTGCATACCCTCAGTCATGCTAACAACTTAGTTAAGGACCATTTTCCCCTCTCATTATGTGGATATTCTTGTATATGCATATACTCTTTTGAATATACTGTCTTTCACATCACGTGGTTATTGTTGTATATATGGAATCGGACACATCTGATTAGTAATGTGTCTAAATAGAGGGTTAGAGTTTGGCACATGGGTTAATACTGATTTACAGACTGGTCATCTAGTCAGCGACCCTGGGTTCTCTTTCTTTAATCTCTTTGGCAAGGACAACAAATCAAAATCCACTAATGTCAACTCATTCAATATTTACAATGCAAGTAAAATCTATGTTCTCAAAAGAGAGAATTATGAAATTCCACAGTAAATCCTCTCCTCTGCTGTAACACTTACGAAAAGGAAAAAGAAAAAACTTTTTGGGTTAGTCTGACGCCTTGATATTTTACATCTACTTGGGGCTTCCAGTCAGCTTTGCAAAGTAAAAATTCACGAATCTTGGCAGCTGATCCTGCCTTTGCCAAGTCCCTTTGAGAAATGGGGTGCACAGCAAGACTCATACGTTGTCATGGGAACAATCATTTGCCATAACCAAAATGGCAAGTTAGCTATTGCATTAAACCATTAAATACTCCGAGGCTTCTTTATATCATATGCTCATCCGATAAAAAGTTTCATACTTCACCTTGCACAAAATCTTCGACCAACACATCCCTCAGCTCACTTTTTAGCCCTCTTGTTCTGCCTAAGCTCATCCTCGTTCAAGGCAGCCTCCGCCACCTAAAAACAGTCATCAACATTGTTAGTATTACCATTATCAAGAATGAACAAACTCAAGTTAAAATTAACGGATTAACAATCAGTGCAAAAGGGTGAACAATGATGAAAACGTTATGTTATGTACATACCATTTTAGGATTTTCAAGGTAAGACTTTATACTAGTTGGAATTGTAATTAGGTCCTGAATGGTATTAATCAGCTCCTGAACAACAGCAATGACATGACCCAATTCGGCATTTGCACTAGCGATTAATTTGTTGAGAATCTTTCTTAGAATGTAGACGTTTCTTGCCCGTTCTTTCTCTTTACGGTACATCAATCTCAACTCCCTTAAAGATGCTAGTTGGTTAACATCTTGTTCTTCGAGTGAATGTCCGCAATTTGCGCAACTGAAAGACAATTGTTTTGTCTCCACTGAAGCTTCCACAAATATGATAGAAAAATCGTTTATCCCGTCCTTTGCGAGCTTCTCAAACAGCACAGGGACCAGGTTCTCCTCAAGCCACATCCTTATTTTCTCACCGCCTCTCTGTTTAAAAATAGAAGCAATCAAATAGTTGTACACCACAAGCTCAATTATAATGAGAAAGAAAGCTTATTGTCCGAAGCAATGAACACGCATAGCCGTTTGACAATTATATTTAATAGCCGGCATAGATAACTTAAACTTTTATACATATAAGGGCTATTGCTACGATGCTATCTATAAGATGCATGTACATTCCATGGTAAATTTGAAAATGTAAATACAGAAACTTAAAAACCATGATGAGGAAAACAGAAGTGGTCTCAGTTGCCTTACTAACTACAGATTTCCTCTAATTTGATGAGAACATAAGACATAACAGTTTAAAGAAAATTATCATGAAAAACATTGTTGTTTGCTACGAAATTAGCAAAGGAGCTTTAGTTACTAAAGCTAGGAATTTTTCTATTCCAAACAGGCGTTGGGACTTGGGAGTAATGAAAAATCTAATTCAATAGATTAGTGGAGAGAGTAGTGGCATATGACATGGTTTAACTAGATCTTCCTATCTTTCCCTAATATGTAAGTTATTGTTTTTCTCCCCCTTTTGATAGTTTCAATAGGAAAAGATCCAGGATTATGAAAGACATACAATTCTATCACCAAGCCAACATGACTTCTGCACGATAATATCTATTGCAGCTTCAGAAGGGTATATAATGAGGCCCCTTTGTGTCATGCAGCTGGCAATATCCCTTAGCTGGAGTCTAGCAACGGATTTCAACTGCTGAATGGACAGCGATCGAAATCCAATCACATCATCCACATATTCAAGAAATTGGGGGCTGAAATGCTGTTTTGTCTGCAAAAGAAAGATGCAAAGGCATTTAAGGTAATGTGAGCCATATGACAATGGTTTCCCTCGAAACGAAATGATATATAGATCAACCTTCCTACATCTTACCTCCCTAAGAAGAGAAAGATAACAAGAATTGTGTTGTGTTTCCCATGCATCATCATACAATCCTTCTTTGACAGGGAACTTTTGAACTTCATCGGCACATTTGCAATTCCATGGCCAGAATTTATCAGTTCCAACATTTGATGTCATGATCACCAATGTTTTAGTGAAGTCAACAGTGTTCCCTTGACCATCTATTAAATAACCAAAACCTATAATCTCAGCCAAAATGTCAATAACAGACGCATGAGCCTTGTCAACATTGTCAAACAAAATGACACCTAGAGGCCTCTTCTTAACAGCCTTTGAGAGCTCCCCCTTCATGCCCGGTTCCACATTACTACAGGAGAAAAATCCCAGAAATAATGAATAAATAAGCTTAAAAATACTTTCAGCCTGAAAAAAATTGTAATGAGACACCAGCCAACTAATTACCTTGAGAGAACACCAATTAGGCGAGAGAAAGAATTTGGACCCGTGCATTTAGCCAGGTCAATTTCCGTTATCATTTCTTTATTATAAAAAAGTAGTCCGGCCAAATCCTTGGCAGTTTCTGTTCTCCCATGACCAGAACCACACATGAAGAGAAAGGAGCCAATAGGGCGTCCCTGAGGCTTCTGCCTCGACAGAGCAGCAGTAACTGCAAGTAGAACGTGTTCCTGTCCAATTACCCTCTTTGAGATTCTTTGTTCAAGGTTCTGAAGCAGTGGTGGTTCAGAAAGAAACCATGGTGGCGGAGCATCAATCAAGGGGCTCACTGCCTACAAGGATGTTAATGTAAAAACTATTGAGAACATGAAAGTGGATCACTTTTGAGTTCCATTAACTAATTTTTTGGAAAAAAGTACTAAATAAGTAAAGAAATCTAACTTAAGAGATATATCCACCTTCACAATAACATGCGAGCTAACAGTCAGCTCCTGCTTAAAATCTTTGCGAGTTGTGTATATAAGCTCAGTCACATGGTCATCAATCCATTTCAACATCCCAGAGAAATTGTTCACCTCCTTTGATCTTGCCTCATTTATACAAAAAACCAACCTTTCATGCATCCTTTCCAATAAAAGAGCCTCTCGAGCTCTGATGTCATATCTCTGGCGTGACGTTTGTAATTTCATCCACGTCATCTCCAATTGGTTCCAAGTTCCTTTCAATTCTTCAAGCTCCTTTGTCACCTGGATTACACCAACCACATATCACATATTTGGCATACCGAAAAGGAACAATTTTGATTGTAGGTACCTAATAAGTGTAGCTAGCTTACACGATCGGTCCACTTTTGGGTGGATGGATCTCTTTCTTTCTTGATTTCATTTAACTCAACAAGTGTGCGTCGCAGAAGATACTCAGCCACATCTAGGTCATCCTCTTCTTGTCTAGAGTACTCAAATTTATGCCTCAATTTTAAACAAGCTTCCTCAAGAACCTCAACAACCTTAATATGCAAAATTGCCTTCAAGGTATCATCTAATTCTAATGCTCCTCTACTATCAAACTGAAAAACTGAAAAAAAAAAATCAAAACAAAAAAAGCCATGACAAATTAATTAATGAAACCTCCAAAAAAACATGTCAGCATTGCATTGGGTAACAAACAAACGAACATTAATACAAATGATTGCGACAGCACAGGAGTAGGCAGTGGTACCATAACTAACCATCAGGGTGTTGCAAGATGATGCGACAAGCATGTAAAACGGCATCCGATTTGATTTCAACTCCGTAATTCAGCACCAGCTTCTCCTGCTCTTCATCTTCGACATTCTTAACAAACTCTCCAATCCATTGCTCTGTATCCATCTCTGTCTGTCCAACCTAAAAATTGATCATCATTTCCACGTCAGAAACACAAAGATTGAAAATTTCAGTCATTTCATCAAAACCATTACTGAAAAAACTAATATGCACAAAACAAAACCAAAAATTCAGACCTAATGTTTAATCCAAACACCTATAAATTAATATAATTTTCTTCTATTAAAGAAAGACTTAATACTTTCCAAAGGTTTCCTATCAGAAGTAGTAGTATTACTGAAGCTAGCTACCCCAATGAAAATGGAAGGGGATGAGGTTTCGATCGAATTAGACTTCTATAGAGTGGCGATTAACTGTTGAAGTAGGCTGAAACCGACCCACCTAATTTTCATTTTTTTTTTCTCCATTTTTTTTAATTAATTCTCTAACTTTACGACTGATGAAAAAACAAAAACGACCATTATCCGCGAGAGACGACAAAGGTACGATGACGTTACATAGAAAACAACAACTTCAAGTTCCTACCTTTATCCCGGCAACCGCACGGAATTGCTCCGTCAATCAACCGTCAGAAATTGTTGATGCAAACGACCCTAATTGTTGCTGAATTTGGGAGAACGACAAGTGGGAGCAACTGAGATTATAGAAAGCCCTAATTTTACGTCCAACGTTAAATTCTTAAAACCCTAACCTTGTTTTCGAGAGGGGTCCGCGAAATCCCTCAAAGCCCCTTCCTTTACTCTAGTTCAGTTCTGCAGAGAGAGCGAGCGAGCGAAAAGGGAAGGAGTGAGACCGAGGTTTTTTAACTGCCAAATGCCAACCGACCTCACCCGGTCCTCTGAACCGGCGGCTGAAGCTAACTATCAGATCAAAAGTTCTGCTCATTTGGGTCTTAAGCCTCCCCCATTTTGTGGGCCCATCGTGTACAAATGGAACTCAATGGCCCAATAAGCAATTTTCAACCATTTTTAGGAGTATGCTTTGAAAACAAATTTAATGGCTAACATTTTATACCAAAAATATATAAAGCGCTTGTCTTTAATCTAAAAATAAAAATAACCTCTTCGGGAGAAATTTGAAAATCACATGTAGGACACGAATTTTCATGTACAGAAATATGACGATAGTGTAATAATATGTAACATTTTTCTTCAAAAGGGTATAATATGTAACTTTGATGCATAGAGATGAATCATTTTAAAGACAATTCCGTGAATGTTCTGAGTGGAATTGTCATCTCATTGTTATAAGCTAGATTCGGAAAATAGTTTGTGTATAATTTTTCTTTGGATTATTTTCTCACTTTAATTTCCACCATTACATTGTGTGCATCTTGTTAATATGTGAATTACTAAAAAAAGCTTACAAAAATCTATACAAACTTGGAGATCAAGAACTATTGTTATCCCATATCAAAGAACATATATCAGCCGACATTTTTTTTTTCCACAAAAATTTCTCAAAATCTATACACGTCTGTCATCTCTCGCTGATCCTGTTCACAACGTCACTGAATCGACATTCTACAACATTTCCTCATAATCTTCACCCGTTGGCTCCCCTATGACATTTCATTTCCTTGTAGACTTGTAGTCTTCAATCTCCATCCCTGGTTGGCTCCCCAGAACTGCATGAGTGAGTTAGATTCCCAAATCTGTTGCTAAAACGCTGCTTAGCTTATGCTGCATTTGAAATCCATGATCTGCAAACTGAAAAAGTTCCTGTGTAGCTTAAGGTTTCCGAGCGGTCAAAGCTGATCTTCTCAAGTGTTGTGCTCCATATGCTGCGGTGGAAGCCACTGTTGTTGATGCTACTAGCCAACTGCACCAATTTCATATCAGCAACAGGATCTCTGTGCATATATGATATCAAACAAAATAAATTACACATCAATGCGATCTTTGTGCAAACGCACCTCAGGTATGTAATGTATGGCTCAGTTTCGTGTGTTCCAAACTCTGGTTGAAGGAGAGCTGCTGCAACCAAGACCAACTGGAAGACAGTGTTAAGCTGTCAACATCCATGGTATTTGTTAGGGAACATAGAAGGCCTTTATCTCAATCAGACAACAATCAGCTTAAGCATCGTACGATAGCTGAAGGGATAAGGCTTACCTTACTAATAAAGAGAGGTTCAACCTTCTCAGGAGGCGTTCCATCAATGTTGAAAAAGTCTGGCCATCTTTTCCACTAACAAATTCAGCAATGTCAAATCCAGATTATGGCAACTTCGGCAACAAAGTTATTTTGGCCAAAAAATTGATAAAATGAAAGAAATATCTCACCTTCCACCCCAAGCTATTAGCTCTTTGATATAATGCACCGCCAACAAGGCCAATATCCCTCAACACAATGAGTCCAACAAGACCAGCTAAATAACCCCAAAAATCAGAATTAGTTAAAACACAAAACTTTTCAATCATCGGATTAAAACAACCCAAAAAAGACTTCAGACACCAAAGCCTAATGTCTTTCATCCTGTCCAAGTGGGTAGTTAAAGTTTAAGCGTAGTGCAGGTGTGTCATCTCTGATTGTCCCAAGTGAACAAATGTAACAATTGACAATGCCTAATCATCCCGTATGAAACAAGACCACATATGCAGGCATGTATCTCCTTCCAAGTCTTACAAGAGAAGCTAACGAAACTACTTGTCACTTACGGTGAAGAAGACCCTTATGCACCATGGCCAATGTAACACCTCCAATAAGAACCTGTATCATAATGAAATGGCAGACAATTTAATTAGTAAATTAATACCAAGACCACAGGCACATAGAAATCAACAGCTACCACTGAAAGCCTTTCAAAAACAAAGAACGAAAAGAAAACACTTTCACCTTGTCAGCAAGGGGATCCAGGTAGGACCCAACAACAGAATTGATCTTCATTCTCCTAGCCACGAATCCATCCAACTTTACAATGCAATTTAATTGAAAACAGAAATCAAAATCTCATCAAACTAGATATTATGTCCAGCTTAATCCATCTCAACGTAAAAGGCTCAGTAATAGTACCCAGTCAGTTGCCCCAGACACGGCTAACCCCAACATTGCAGAAGAATACCACTCATTTGTAATCATCCTTGTATGTCAGCAACCAATTCAATTCACAAATCAAAATGAGGCTGAAAATAGTTTTGATCCCACAAAATAAATATACAGCAATTGCAATAAAGAAAGTGTACCATCCAAGCAAGGGACCCGAAATCAACCGACCCATGGAGATCAAATTGGGCAAATTGACAAAATCATCATTTGCATCTTTCAACCCCACACCACGATCCAACACAGTCGGAGCAGGGGATAGTGAACCGACCTCAAAAGCAAGCGGGAAGCTCGGTTTCCTCCGTAACAGATTCAAATTCAACGAAGCTTCGATCTTTCTGATGACGACACCGTTTGCAGGAAGGTATAGCGGTGTAGAGGACTGTGAGAGTTTCCATGGAGGGTAGCAGAGGAAGAGCGGTCCATGAAAAGGGATGATCCAACTGGAGAGTGGAGAGAGAAAGTTCCTGGAAATCTGAGAAGGCAGGCGAAAGAAAGGGTGGTAGATTGGGTATGAAAGAGGAGATTGAAAAGGGGCGGAGATGGATGAGGCTGTGGTTGTGAGGAAGGTTCTCGATCTTTTAGGGTTTTGAATCAGGGACCTCAACAACGCCATGACTGAACAAAACACAACATGCAAAACACACAAAGTCTGGTCATAAATGTCTGAACTACATGATGACACAAAGGTTGGCTCCTGTTCTCTATTGTTACTTATTTCAACATCTATTGGCTTTCTAGTCATATTGGGAATCCAAATAGCAACACACACAAATAGCAAATACAACTAGGAAAAAGAAAAAAGTAACGTATCAACAAACAGTCAACATTCATGCAACAAAAACACAAACCATATATGCATGGAAAATATTGTAGAGGCAAATAATAAACTAACCTATTGCTGAAGAAAAGTTTTTTCAATAATGAGACTCAACGCTTTGACTACACACACCAACTCTATACATCCGAAAGCACTATGAATTCTGAAATACTACAAACCTGCTCCGTCTGAACAAAAAGAAACAGTATTTCAAGTTTAATCAGTATATTTACACATCTTTACTTAAATTGAAAGACAATCCAATTTAAATAGGAAGAAAGGTCATTTTGAAAGCTTCTTTTTCATGGTTGTAAAGCAAAAAACAGAAAAAAAGTTGTTACTGATCCTTTTCAATACTAACATTAAAAGGTACATGTTTGATATATATTTGATTCAACAAATCAAGAATTCGTCCAAAATCCAATGGTATCTACTTCAATCCTTGCAAAAAGAACAACATGCAAAACTTTCACGTCATAAAATATATTTATAAGCTATAACTTAACCTGTCAGCTCCAAGGGTGATAAGAACACATATATGCACATACTTTCAGATCACGAAAGAAGATTACTTCAGATAACCACCTAAATATCCTAGACTGATTCAATTTCTGTTTACATATTCTATAATGATTATCCCCTACAACAAAGGTTTTCCATGATATAAAATCTTAATAGTCTCATCTTCTACAATTTAATAGTCCTCATAAACTCATTTTCAGTAGTGCACTACAATCAATTTGTAAGCAAACTGATAGAACTAAAAAATAATCAATTCAGAAAAACCACTGTTCTTCCTTTTTGAATGGAAAGTTGAGCCAAACAGTTGAAATCAACAAAGAATCCAAATCCCAAAAAACTAAATGGCAAGGTTTGTGAATTTTTTGCATTTTATGAAGTTCTTAATTAAATTTTAAGATCATAAAAAGATCTCATAATGAACCACCAAATATGCAGCTTCAAAACATTCAAAAATTTGAAGCATAGAATTGCAGAAATTTTAAAAGCAAGCAAAGATAAATACAGGTAATTACATAAACAAATTGATATGTTTACAATCCAGAAGTATATGCAAATCCAAATAAAAAACAAAACATATGTTCTTCCACATAAAAGAAAGAGAAATTAATCCGAAAATAAGAATCAGTTAGAGAAGTTGAACAAAACAGGAAAATTTCACAAAGAGCATAGAATTTCAAAGGAATGATAAAATTATAATTTTAAAAAGTCACACAAATATTAGAAAGTTTCCTGAATTAAGGCTTTGCTAAAATTTGAAAGGGATATATTCTCAAATATCAGAATATCATCATTATCGGTTGATTAATTTTCATTGAAAAGACATTAAGGATTCTGTTTCAAAGAACCTACCACACTTGTTAATAAACCCCAGCTTCTTCAAATGGAGCTTAGAGCAGCAACCTTAAAATGTAGACTAAGGATGCCAATACAGGGAAAAAAAAAACCTACACCAGTCTATGGTTACTAATGAGATATTACCTTTACATCAGGTTGGAACTCAAATTCAATCCCCTTCTCCCATGCTTCGTCCCCCTACAATCAAAATGTAGACATGAACAATCATCAAAATCCCTGGAAAGCTTCATATTCCACAATGAATATATAATAGAATATAAAAGGTCAACAAAAGCACAGGTAGCTCTACACTATATTGCAAGCTATATGCATCACAATCACAAAATCAATCATTAATACACACACAAACACACACATGCTTCGTCGCCCTACAATCAAAATGTAGACATGAACAATCATCAAAATCCCTGTAAAGCTTCATATTCCACAATGAATATATAACAGAATATAAAAGGTCAACAAAAGTACAGGTAGTTCTACACTATATTGCAAGCTATGTGCATCATAATCACAAAATCAATCAGTAACACAGACACACAGACACACATAAGTACATGTAGTTCTACACTATATTGCAAGCTATATGCATCACAATCACAAAATCAATCTCTTTCTCTCTCTCTTTCTCTCTCTCTCTCTCTCTCTCTCTCTCTCTCTCACACACACACACACACTCAAATTCAATCCCCTTCTCCCATGCTTCGTCGTCCTACAATCAAAATGTAGACATGAACAATCATCAAAATCCCTGGAAAGCTTCATATTCCACACTCTCTCTCTCTCTCTCTCTCTCTCTCTCACACACACACACACACACACACACTCACTCACTCAAATTCAATCCTCTTCTCCCATGCTTCGTCGCCCTACAATCAAAATGTAGACATGAACAATCATCAAAATCTCTGGAAAGCTTCATATTCCACACACACACACACACACTAAAAAAAAATAATCAATTTTTCTGTAAACTGAAGAACTAAAAAAAACCAATTCAGTAAAAACCACTGTTCTTCCTTTTGCAATGGAAAGTTAAGCCAAACAGCTGAAATCGACAAAAATCCAAATCCCAAAAAACTAAATGGCAAGGTATAAAAAAATTAATCAATTTTTCTGTAAACTGATAGAACTAAAAAATAACCAATTCAGTAAAAACCACTGTTCTTCCTTTTGGAATGGAAAGTTAAGCCACACACACGCACACACAAAATAAAAAAAATAATCAATTTTTCTGTAAACTGATAGAACTAAAAAAAAAAAACCAATTCAGTAAAAACCACTGTTCTTCCTTTTGGAATGGAAAGTTAAGCCAAACAGCTGAAATCAACAAAAATCCAAATCCCAAAAAACGAAATGGCAAGGTATAAAAAAAATAATCAATTAAGTAAAAACCCCTGTTCTTCCTTTTGGAATGGAAAGTTAAGCCAAACAGCTGAAATCAACAAAAATCCAAATCCCAAAAAACTAAATGGCAAGGTTTGTGATTTTTTTGCATTATATGAGGTTTTTAATTAAATTTAAAGATCATAGAAAGATCTCACAGTGAACTACCAAATATGCAGCTTCAAAACATTCAAAAATTTGAAGCATAGAATTTCAGAAATTTTAAAAGCTAGCAAAGATAAATACAGGTAATTGCATAAAGAAATTTGATATGTTTACAGTCCAGGAGTATATGCAAATCAAAATAAAAAATAAAAAAATTAATAACATATGTACCTAAAATTATGACGAATAGTGACACAAACTGCAGATAAATTCGGCTATGGAAGTCTATTGATTAAACCATTAACAAGTTTCCAGGAAGCATTGGATAAAAAGATTAGAAAAAATCGCAAAAAATCCCTTCTTTCTTATTTACAGAAAAAAGAAGGTGGAACTGTATCATATGAACAATAAAAGCACATTAGCAAAAGAAGAAATTGCAAGAAATTAAGGTAGACATGGTAACTCTCAGAGAACAAAATTAGCCTTGCAGCATCACATCGCGACGCTTCACAACTCTATCCGCGCATCTGAGAAATAAACACAATCTAGCTAAATCTAAATTTCTAATTCGGTCATCGATCATCAAAATTCTGGAGTTTGATGGTAACTAAATTATTGAAAATCAAACCCCAATTCTGATCAACATCAATTCTCATCAAACCCTAGAGTTTGGTTTCCATAACGAAATCTATATCAGAGAAAGAGAAATTGAGCTGCTTGTAAGCTGAGAAAGTTCATGTCTTTTGAAAGAAAACAACAGAATTTCCATATAGTAGCAAAGTCAAGAAACTTACTCCGGAAATTTGTGGGAATTCTGCTTCTTCTCCTGCCGATAGTGGAAATTTCGATGAGAAAGGATTGGCAAAAATGGGCTGAGAAGAAACAAGGGACAGCGAAGATGCGAGAGCACTCGCTGGGTTCGATGAGAAAGAAACAACACCCCCAACTCACATCTAAGCACCCGCTCGCAGCGAAAACCAAACCCTTTTTCTCTCTCAATAATTTCGTCGAACACCTTGTCTTCAAAGTTCAAATCCCCATTTCAATTCTGCGAGCCCCAGTCGGAAGGAAGAGAAGAGAAGAGTCAGACTAGTAAGGGTGAAACCGTCATTTAACTGTTAACAACAAGGAGAACAAAAGTAAGAACAAAATCGTAGAAATACGGAAAACCTTTGTTATATTCTTTTAATTTTACTCTAATTTTAGCTATAATCCCTAAACTTTATTATTAGTAGTAAAAATTTCTGAACTATACCTAAATGTATACTAATCATCATTCCGTTAAAATGTTAACGAAATTATGTTAAAATTAGGGGTATGATTGATTTTTTACTGTTCAACAAAATTCCCTATGTTTTACTAACTATTACTATAGTCCCTGAAATTTACCCTAGTGTTAGTTATGGTCCCTAAACTTCATTATTAGTAGTAAAGGTCTTTGAATTATACTCAAATATAATTATTAATAACTATAACTCATACTTGGTACAAATCTTTCACCAACATTTCTAAAGCCCCTACGATTTATAACGTAACACAAATTTCAACACAAGTTACACAAAATCCGGAAAACGGAGAGGTAAATGTATCAACTTTTCATATTCACAGTATTTAATGGCAGGAACAATATTTAATATTTAGGATAAAAACTAAAAATAACCCTTGATCTACTACTTGTGAATAAACATGAAGAAGAAGAAAAAAATGAAAAAAAATCAAAATCACTTTCATGAATTTGGACCGTTGTGGTATTTACCAAATTGTCACCCAGTGGACTTGAGTACTTCGAAATTGAATTCACCAGAAAATGTTAACATTTTAATGGAGATATAGTATATATTTGGGTATAGTTCATGGATATTTGCTACTAATAATAAAATTTAGAGACTATAGTTAACATTAGGATAAAGTTGAGGGATTATAGCAACAGTTAGTAAAAAAATGAGGAATTTTATTGAACAGTAAAAAGACAATCATACCCTTAATTTTAACAGAATTTTATTAACATTTTAACGGAGGGATGATTAGTATATATTTGGGTATAGTTCATGGATCTTTACTACTAATAATGAAATTTAAGGACCATAACTAATATTAGGGTAGAGTTCATGGACTATAGTAACAATTTTCCCTAGAAATATTGTCCATTAACAGTAAAAAAAAACAATCATTTTAGTTAACAGTTAAAAACAATCATTTTAGTATTTAGAGAATTCTTATCCATTCTAATATACAACAAAAAAAATTTCGAATCCGTAAAGTAAAAAAGATTTTAAGTTCGGATTTTTTTACATTCAATTCCAATTTGTCCCACACCAAATCGAATGAAAGTCAAAACCACCCCATTTGGTTAGAATTGCTCATTTCATTTCAACCCTAATTAGTAAGGGAGAACTAAAAGAAGATTTTTTTTCTTCTAATTTTTACTGGAGTAATCTCGAACAATTAGAAGTTATAAGAAACAGTTGCATTTATAATAACATGATAATATAATTGATTAATTTGGTCAAAACTTTCTCGAAAGAATAGAAATTTTAAAGAGCGCGTCGGTTGTAAGAAGAAGAACATAAAATAATGGCAGAGTTTTGTCCCCATCAAAACAAAGTGAACTAATCTTAAGTTTTTAACAAATCTATATAAAGCTTAATCTTAAGTGACAACTTGCCCCAAACAATCTGTTGGTTAGAACTTGAACATTTCTTAGGCCCAGATAAAAAAAAAAAAAAAAAACAAGAACATTTCTTAGACATAACAATTTGGAATTATATTCATCGAAGGCTTGCCGAATTCATTGGGGCGTCTCGGGAAGGAGAGAAGGATGGCATGCTTCTCTTGTTGCAAGGTGGATGACGATGACGATGAAAAATCTGTAAAGAAGATGAAAATAGGAAGGGAATCCTGTATTAGTAGTGGTAGGAGATTGACCTACCTTTTTGCAACTTACTCCATCACCTCAGGTAAACTCGTGGCAAAAAAAAAATAAAAAATACAAGGAAAATCCTCCGTGTTAAAAAAGAATGTGCCACAAGAAATTAAGAATTTCAATTCCAAAATATACGTGCAGGTACGAATCAATGCAGGAATTTAGCGAAAGAGATAGTGAAGACGGGACACGCGAAAAAATGTGTACGGCTTTTTCCGTTTGAGGAACTAGCTTCTGCAACTGATAACTTCAATCCGGATTCTGTGGTGGGACAAGGTGGATTTGGGAAGGTGTATAAAGGATACATAGACAGCATTAAACAAGTATGTTTCGATTTTGCAGTTTTTATTACGGGAATGTTTGGATTTTGCAGTTTTTATTACGGGACGATGATGATTGATGACATACAGGTTCGTGATAGTGTGTTTTCTTTTTTCTTTTTTTCTTTTTTGGAAGCAGATTGTGGCGGTTAAGAGACTGGATCTGCAAGGACTGCAAGGAGGCAGAGAGTTCTGTGCTGAAATTATCATGCTGAGTTTGGTTCAACACCCGAACGTTGTCAATCTGGTTGGCTATTGTGCAGAAGGGGATGAGAGAATGCTGGTGTATGAATATATGGTCAATGGATCTTTGGACCATCACCTTCTAGGTATATATATATATATATATGCATTTCAAATACAATTTCTCAGTTCTTTTCTAGGGTTCATGGCACACAAATTTTCGATAATGTTTTTTGGTTTATATGAAGACAACTAAAAAATTTTGCAACTAAAGAATACCTTAGTCTAAAATTTAACAAATAGATAACCAAAAGAAAAGAAAAAAACATATATGTCAAATTTGAAATTCTACAGATTTCCTAAAATATAATATAAAATTGGGTTAGTTGCTTATGACCTTGAATTTAACTTTCAAATTTTGAACTCTTTCCATAAATCCAAAGACTAAACCCTAATTAAGCCAAGGCCTACAACTACCACCCAAACCCAAACAAATGCTCCCTCTCCCTCCCTGAAACTTTGAAAACCCTAATCCTTAACACTGTTAAAACCCAAAAACCTATGATTTTGTCAGGAAAAACAAAAAATATTAGCACTCGACATGTAAGTAACAATCTTGATTTACTGATATTTACAAACAAGTAATTTCGCAATTCTAAAAAAGTGAATTTATAGCCTTAAGTTTGGTTATGGTGTCAGTTGTCACCTTCGTGCACTTTTTATCTTTATTTTATACCTAGGCAACCAACTCATGACAATTCTGTTTTTGTTTAGATCCACGTTGGAATCGGGAGCCTCTGGATTGGTATACGAGGATGAAGATAGCCGAAGGAGCAGCTAAAGGGCTGGAGTATTTGCATGAAACTGCGAATCCGGCAGTAATATATCGTGACTTGAAGCCGTCTAACATTCTACTTGACGAAAAATTCAGTCCCAAGTTGTCTGATTTTGGACTTGCTAAGTTAGGTCCCACCGAAGACAAGAATTTTGTGTCGACAAGGGTCATGGGAACTTATGGATATTGTGCACCAGAGTATGCCACCACTGGCAAGCTCACAACTAAGTCCGATGTCTACACTTTCGGCGTTGTGTTTCTTGAGTTAATCACCGGAAGGAGAGTTATCGATGAGAAAAAACCTTTTGCTGAACAGCACCTAGTCACTTGGGTATGTATTATATATGTGCACGTACATGTTTTTAATTTTGAGTGTATCATATACATGTTTTTTATTATGTTTTTTCGCACGCGAGATTAAATTTTACG
The DNA here is from genome assembly GCA_032719365.1 of Prinsepia uniflora. Classification (NCBI taxonomy): domain Eukaryota; kingdom Viridiplantae; phylum Streptophyta; class Magnoliopsida; order Rosales; family Rosaceae; genus Prinsepia; species Prinsepia uniflora. Next base: position 7,233,646 of record CM064868.1, on the reverse strand, counting down.
ATAGTTCTCCTAATATCTTTACTCTTAATTTTGTAAAAGCAAATAAATAAAATCATAATTCCAAAAAATTAAGTATGAGTTGGGCGAGCTCAATCATCCGTCTGCTCGATCGGAAAAGATTTCTGAAAATGCGTAGTTGATGATCTTTCCATGTAATTTTATTAATAGCCGAGTATTTTCAATGATACAGGCGCAGCCAATTTTGAAGGACAGAAAGAAATATGCAACATTGGCGGACCCCTTGCTTGGAGGGAACTTTCCAGCAAAGGGTGTAAGTCAAGCGGTTGCAATCGCAGCAATGTGTCTGAGTGAGGAAGCTGGTGAGCGGCCTTCAATGACTGACGTTGTAAGTGCACTTGGGCATCTAACATTACCAATATACGATGGCCATTCTGAATCCGTGAAAAGAGCAAGTTTCAAAGGAGAAAAACAGCTATAGCAATTAGCTTCCTCAAATCAAATTTTCATTTCCGCATAAAAGATCAAATCTTTACATGTTTGTTAATTATATTCTTTACATATGTTGTAACATCACTGGATTGAAATGATCAAAAGCCCTTTTCCCCACTTGAAATTTTGTTACTTTCTAAGTTCAAAGATGAAAAATGAAAACAGAAAAGTAGTTTGAGCATGCATTCTCCAGAGCTGTTTCAGAAGCCGGTCAATGATCTGAATCAAATGCTCAAGTTGTTCATGTCATCATTGAGGATTCTGTAATTAAACCCGGGAATGTGATTTACCCGATTGGTTTTGCTGCCTCTCCTCTTCTTCCTTTTCCAGGTCATTATCAAGAACCAGAAACTAGGCTTCCTTGAATGAGCACAGCTTCTGGAATTCCTCTCAACTAATTGTCCCTGAGGCTTATTCCACGAGCTTGATGATGCAGAGCTTTCAAGACTGCTGAAATACTCAATCTCCTTCCTCACAAGGGATCCCACGGTGCCACGTGTGCCAATTGCAATCGGAGCAGCTGATGCTGCAGCCATTGGTTTGTTTCAAGGACTTTGGTGCATGGTGTGGTGCTGGCTTTATAATGCATAACTTTTGTTTGGTTTTTAATTTTTATTGGTATAAACAAGAGTGAGTGATGTAAGAAGCTTCTGGGTGAAGAAATAAGAAAGTGGTGGCGTGGGGGGCCTGCCTTCGGGTTTTGGCGGGGTCTTCTTCTTGAGACTGAGGGAAGGATATTGCTTTAAATTTGGAGCATCTCTGCTTTGGTTCTTATAAAACTCTTAATGCAGGTTGCTTTTGGTAAAGGGGATTGGATGACAGCATGAGACTCTGCATAATTGGTGCTTATTATTCGGTTAGAAAATGGGTCATCATATATTATTATGCTTGTTGTTGCAGTAAAAGCATGGACAATCTCCGGATTAATCTTTTTACCCTTGGAATGGCAGAAATTAGAAAAGAAGTGGAATCAACCCGGTTTCGGGTTTAATCAATCTTATGTTTTATTTATGAAACGTGACTTTTATGAGACGGATAAAATTTTACTACCGATCTCTCAATTCCGTTCATGTTACATGTAAAAAATGAAATTGTTCAGGCACGCCACTGATTGATGGTCCATGAAATGGCCATAATGGCATGAGTGAAGCTTGTGCATAGAAGGCATGCAATTGATTAAAAACTCTCAAAGGGCAGTGATAAAAAATCATTTCTTTCCGTTGGTAATGGAATGAGAGGCCCTGTGAAAATTCTTAAAAATTGAATGTCTTTCTTTTTGGTAGTTTGGTGGTCGGTCCAAATTGTGTTTTCAATCTGAGGACGCTGTAGACATCCATAGAGTGAGACCTTTTAATAAAAAAATAGAAGGCACTAATGATTGAAAGTGCTCAAATTACGTTTGTTTGAGATGATGATACTTCACCAACATTTTCTAAATTCTTTTCCTTTTCGCCACCTTTTTCTTTTCCAGGTACAGTTTTGAAAATAAAGACACGCCTCAGACGATGTGAATTAATCCAGTTGATCAAGAAGTGCCCTTACAACCGAGTTCAAATCCCGCTTCTCGTAAATTAGATAACTATTTAGAATATGGCCTTATCAACAACAAAAGGAAACTAAAAGAAGAAACACTGGGTTAGGAAGAGTAGACTAGCAATTGCTTAGAATTGAGAAACATAAAGGAGCAGAAATGAAAGTTTTTATCAGAAGGGAAAATCAGAACATTTGAGCCCATGCCATATATACCATAAATGTAGAACACACCGTTACAACATTACATTTTTCTCTTCTGTTTGTAAGCCTCAAAAATTGGAAGTTCCCTCTTATTTTTCTAAACATTCACCATCTCCTCTACGTTCTTATTGTCTTTCCTATCTTTCCTATGTTTTCTGTAATAATTTGTTTATTTCCTGTGTGAGATGTAGTTAACAAAATCTTAGGGTACACTAGGAAGATGGCAAGAATACCTCAACTTCCGGTGTGAGGCAAGTGCTTGTCGCAGAGCAACATCCACACTGGCGCCTTCTCGAAACAGTGACTCATACAATAGACAAACAAATTGAGACACTTCTTCCTCATCGTCATCCCAGAAACCTGTAGAGCGGTCCCCGTTTTCACTATCTTCCCAGTCACTCACCGGACTGCCAGGCTCAGCCTCCTCATTTTCAACTTCTTCATCTTCGGCCTCTTCCTCACCAATCTCAAATTTCCCATTTTCAAAAGCATTGAAATCTGAAGATCCTTGGACTGCGGTCAGCTGTGTTTCTGGGGGCTGACCTGAAGAGCTTAAAACAGCTTTGGCACCCGAGTCTAAAAAGGCTTTAATCAAAGGTGGCGTAGGTCCATATGCCCCTGTGCAAATAATAATCCTGTCTCTCCAAGCTCCTACCTGGAGTTATCAAAAACAAAAAGCATCAATTTTGCAACTTAGATCATGCACATGTCACATTAATATAAAATGATAAAAGCTTCACATAAATAGAGTTGAAAGTGTACCATCCAACGAACATCTTCAGGTGTTAAATGGATAGATGGGACAGTTCGACGAAACAAATAAGCTCCAATTTCTTGGCCATCTTCCATAACCTTAAAATTGCCATCATATGATAAAACCAGAATTAATAGTTCAGTAACTTCTAGTAGGTAGCAAAAACAAATGGTTTTAACGCTAAAGGGAACACACTTGGGTTTGGCGTCCCATATAACGGTGAACAATGCCTCCAATTTGGAAGTATGGCCTACAAGTAACCAACTCAGAAATACTTGAAACATTGGAGATAGATGACGCAGCCTTCCTACGGCGGTGCATCGCAGATATTAAACTCAGTTTAACACTCCGCAAAAACTTATCTGCTAGCTCTCCAGGTTCAGCAACCACAAATACATCATTTTGCCAACTACAGAAATAATTAGTCGGTAAATTAGGACTACAACTGAAACAACATCAACTAGTAATTATAGCAATTAACATATCAACTAGAAGCAGGCTAACCTTAATATCGAGCCAAGTAAGTCATTCTGAAGAGCCAAATGTACAATGCCCACTTGTGGCGAATTCTGCAACTTCTCATGCAATGACTGGACCGGTAAAGAAAGCTGTCTAGGTCCTAAGGGAGACTCCGGTGGTGAAGCAGCTCCTTTTCCAGATTGACCATCTAAACTTAAAGGTGGGACCATATCAATTCGGCCAGTCCTCTGTGGACCAAAGTCAGGACTATAAAATAGTGGGCTTGACGGGATGCTTGCGGTAAACAAAGGCGATGTAAACGGTGTTGGGAATGTTGTTGCCGGCACCGGTTTCAAAAATCCTGATATTCCTTGCATTAGGGATAACCGTATTCCATTACGGGCACAAAATGACTCCAGCGCATGAGCATGGTTCGGAGCTCGACCAGAATTGGGGCTATGTGAAGCTTCAACAAGTAGTACATTACGCCTCCAACCAAGAGATGGGCTTTTGTCTTCTACGACAGAAAAGTACCAATAAAATTTAGGTTCTACAAATATGTCAAAGCAAAATTCTATATTGCACAGAGGGAAATTGAAGAAAATGTCAGTATCAATACCCTTGGGAAGATGTTGAGATCTCAGATTCTCTGACCACTTCTCATCATTTTGGAATGGCATAAGTAGTCTCTCGCAGGCATCCTTAAGTGAAAGAGCATTTTTTTGAATGTATTCGTCAACGGCAGATTCCAGTTTCAGCCAGATAGCTGGATCAGTCTCATCCAGTTCCATATCACAGCGCTCATCAACTGCATGGAAAACATACAAGTGCTATCGAGAATTAGTTCTTTCACTAAAAATCCAATTTAGATAAACAGTTCAAGAATGGAAACAAAAAAATAGCTATAGTTTGAAAACATATTACTTCAGGCTCAGCACATACCTGGATTAAACCGAAAATATTGCATCCCAGGGAACATGGGCAGTAATGTGCTTAATGCTTCCTCCACGCGTTCCACAGAGCATGAACTTTCTATCAATACTTGCCCAGTATCCAGATAACGCCAACCACCTTTTCGCACCTACACTACCAGATTTCATGTGAATTGACAAAAGCAGAGTAATCGCCCTAAAATGTTGCACAACAAACTATTCCGTAACATTTTTCAGCTAACAGTAATTAACTTAAGTTTCAGTTAGAATATCAAATCGTGGGATTCATACACAATTACCAGAATTTCACAATTGACTCTTCAACAACAAAGGAAAGGTTATGGTTTACCTTCGTCGGAACTGAACCGCAACCGATGGAAACTAGGCAGTCAATTTTTGTGTCAGGCCATAAAAGTTGTGCTTCTCTAATGGAAAAGATTGTAGGATTGTTTGCCACTATTGCACCATCTTGCCAACGATTTGAATCTATATAAATATTGCAGGATATAAACATACTAAAAAATTAGAACCAAGAAACAGGTAATATGTCCACATGCAACTTAATTCCCATAGTCACGAGAAACTTTCAACAAAAAGATAAAGAGAATACCATCTGAGAAATCATCAAGATAATATGGAGCAGCAGAAGATGCTCTAATAGCCTGCCATACTTGATGCTTACAACTTCCAATAAAAGCACTGCGCTTATAGCCAATTTCAGCACCTATAGTAGGTGATCCACCTTGCACAGTAATTCCTGAACCCTCTGAATTTGCAAGAGGGACTTCCAGTGTTCCCGCAGGGTACTAGAAATCGAGTACAAAATACCAAGTTCAAATTTCAACAGTGAAGAGATGATGAATGATGTTTCCACAAAGGAACTACTAGTATCAAACCTGATAATTCCGGAATAAGAAAGGCTGGGCTGGCATCACGCTCACCAAAGTTGATACAACAAAAACTTTAGGAACATTTTTAGCTGCGGACTCTATTAATAGATCTCCATCATCATCAGCACACATTTCCTTCAACAATCTCTCAAATTGATCTGCACTATGCTGCAAGACAATATGTTATAGCCATCCTTCAGAACTCAAAGCACATGGTCAACAGTAACATAACTAATAATGTGCATGCCTGTATCAACTAAATGCAATGTTTCACTAAATTGCACTTTTTTTTAATTACAATTTACAAGGCAGACTACAGATCAGACAATTTGATTGTGGTAAATAGAAAAAAAGAAAAAGGTAATAACTTTCTGAATTAGATACAGGAATGAAGGAAGGAGGAGGAGAGATCTTGTTTTTCCTCTCAAAAGATTAATTGTGGAAAGAAACAAAAAAATTTGTTAGATTTTGAAGAAATCTGCACTCATATAACAAAATATAAGTTAAAAAAAAAAAGTGTTCGAAACATACTTTAGACCCATGCACAACAACTCTAAAACTCTGTGAAGAACTTTTATAGAGCTGATCTAATTTCTCTCTCCAAGTTGCAGCTTCATTGTCCTTCGGTGCAGGTTCAGCAAAGACAAGTTTCCCTGCAAATCATGATATCAGAGCTGATAAATAAATTGATCAATGAGCAAAGCTATGTGCAGGCTCATTCCCAATATAGCAAACTCACCCAGGTTTTTGTATATTTCTTCACACTGATCTAATGACATTAGCTTAATGCCAAGGGCAACAGCAAGCATGCCACCCGTTGATGTACCACATATGAGGTCAAATAACTCATGTATCTGTTTTCCAGTTCCCTTCTCAATTGCTTTAAGAATTTGAACAGTTGCCAGACCTTTCATGCCACCACCATCCATTGAGAGTATGCGCAATCCTTGCTTTGGCACCTGTCTCCCCCTTATGGCACGCCGTAGGTTTCCATTCTCCCCTACAAAAGTCATTACATGAATCAAGTCTATCAAAATAAGAATAAAAAAGCGAATAAATTAACAAAATTTAAGAGAGAAACCAAGAATTGCCAAAGCACGAGCTGCAGCTTTATGCACATGTGGATCAGGTGCAGCCGTCAACCACATGAGAAGCTCACACAAGCTTTCAGAGGTAACCAAAAGAAGACGATTCTCCAAACAAAAGGCCAGATTTCCTACTGCTAACAAAGCTAACCTTTGTACCTAATGAAAGAAAACATCAAATTCATTGACAATACTATACAAGGGAAGTATGAAAAAAGTGCCTTCTTAAAAAATTAGAGAACATGCCTCTGGGGTTTTATGGGCACATAACAATTTTAAGGACTTTAGTACATCCTTGGTCAGCATCTTCTGAGCTACGGCATCGGATGCAAAAGCCAACTTTACCACAACTTGCAATACAGAAATTACCTCCCCTTGAGGAACAGATTTCAATACCGTTGCAATGGGTTGCATGATGTCAGATCTTATCAACTGCATAGCAACTGAAACATCTGCAGCAAGAGATGAAAGAGCAGAACAAGCTTGTTCAACCTGCCAGAAGTTGGAACTCTCAACCATATGTAGCAGAAAGAGTACACAAGCAAGTAAATTTTTTGTCAGGGCTCATAACCAACATACCACATGACGGTTGTCACTGCTTATCATACTTATAAGCTGCCTTACTGCATTCTCATCCTTACCAACAACTACACGGTTTCCTTCGTCTTGCATTATCTTTGCTAGTGCAGATGCTAGTAAAGGGTGATGACAGGAAGAAAAACGGAATATAAGAGAGAAGAAGGCGCTTAGTTTATGCCTAGATGCACCAAAGTAAGAACTGTTTTCCATCTGCAATTACCACAATATTTTTCAAGAATAGATTAAAGTGAAATTATAAATTTTAAAGCCTAAAAACCTCCCCACATATTGCATTAATCACTACCTCTATCTGCACATTCACTGATCTCAAATTGTCATCTGCCACAATTCTGATATTTGCAAGAGATAAATGACGTAGTTTGTGGAGTGGCAAGATTTCAGGAAGAAATTCCAAAGGATTTCCAAATAGCCTAAGAACCCGTAGCTCAGACATAGCCCTGCCATAAAGCCAGAGGGAACCATTATATTCAAAGAATATCATAGACTTGGCACATGACTATAATTAAAGCAGAGAAAATGTATAGGCTAACTGAAAATATTGAAACAAAATGACCTGAAATCAAGCAAAGGTCGAATAAGCTTGTTATGTTCCAATGAAAGTTCCACTAATCCAACGCACTGTCTCAGTTCTACTGCTTACAAGTCCACCAAAAATCAAACGAAAGAGTATATCAACAATCTAAACTCCAAAACCTAAACTTATTTCCAGTGTTTATCTGAACTTGATTTCGTTTAAGGGTCAGGAGTCAATGCTGGTTAGATTTATAAACGATTCCAAACTTACCAGGTACAGAAGCCAGCATGTTATAGTCTACCCTGAGCACTTTTAAGCTTTTCAACTCACCAAGCTCAGAAGGCAAAATCGACAACTTATTGTTATCAAGGTATAGTTTCTCTAGAAGGGGCAGTTGAGTTAGCTCTACCGGTAATACCTGTAAGTAGCATGCAACCAAAAGAAATAGGAACTCAGAAATCTCAACATCCAAGATATACTAAGTACAACTCTGCAACACAATCAAGAAGAATATCACAACGGGGGAAGTCTTTAACATCTTTGAACAAGATTAGCTGAGATAACTCTCCCACAATCAGGATTTTATTAATCTCAACCAGTCACTACAAAGCAAATTTCTTTGCCTGATAATTTTTTAACTCAACGAACAAAAGAAAGCACATAATTGTGTTTTCTAGAGTATCAAGCTGTGGTTTGAAGATGTACTTAGAAAAAAAGTTGATCTTGCTTTTTTTAGACAAATAGACTAGAAAGTTTGGAACTTTAGATGGCTACTAGTTCTGGTTTTGCATTAAGAACTAAACCAAATAGGTAAATCAAAGACCAGAATGTATTAATATCATTTATTTTCCAAGAGCTATAACATGTAATCACGTTTAAAAAATCTATCGAATATTTATGCAAGCAATCGACGATATAATAAATACAGCAAATGAGCAAACAAATCTAAAGAAGACTCACCGACAACCCACAACCACTTAAATTGACGACGGTCACGCACTGCCAATTCACACCGCAAGTCGCCACACCGTCCGTAACTGCAGGCATTGACGATGTGAAATTGGAACGCAACAAGCGAGTCAACACCCCAGCGCCATCGTTTTGTTGACCCGACCCGGCGGTCTTGATCATGGTCACGGCTCTTAATGGCTCTCTGCACCTCACCACCCTCATATCCACACCCACATTCGCCTCCTCGGCTTCTTTAGCTTCATCAGTCCTCAGTTCCACCACCACCGTGTCCTGAGGCATCGGCAAAGCCACCATTAACTGCGACTGGAGCCTCAGCGCGACCTGCTCCTCATCCTCACCTGCCGACCAATCCAAGTCGACTCGAAAGCCAAATTCTTGATCTTGAGATACTAGTGAAGACGAGGAGGACGAGGACGAAGACAACGTACGGGCTATATTCTCCGGCGGACCCTCTCTGCCGTACGTGAATATGAGATGGAAGATCTCCGATGGCCGCTTCCATCCCAGCCCCCAAGACATTGTAGATTGATCCCAGTTAGAATTCAAATTCAACGATGATCTGATCAGACGGCCAGCCCTTGTGCTGGAGTGACATTTGGTTTCACAGCGTGACCGCCGTGATCATATTATGAGAAATGGGTCTTTGTGAAGTCGCAAACGGTAATGGGAGCTTGGATTTGGATGAGAAATGGGGGTTAAATATTAGGGTTTTGGAGGAAGAGAATTGGGATTAATGGCGGGAGAGCAGGGAGACGGGTCTGTGTTTATGTTCCAAGCTGTGGAGTTTTATACAGAAGGACGGACAAATGTAAAACGTAAACCAACTGACGGTGCATCGATAATAATATTATCATTTACATTTTTTCTTTTATTTAGTTTTCCTTTTGAAGTGTTCAATTTTGCTCTACAAATTTTACTAACATGATTATAGTCGGTGGATTTACACGCAATTAAGTGAATCTTAATTGTGATATTAATTTAATAAATGAAATGAATCTTAAATCTCCTGTAGAGTGGAGGAACATTTAATTTTCCTTAAAAATGTAGAACTTTCTTGAAAATGTGCTTCTACCTTTGCGCGTATGTTTGCCCGTTGAGGACATTGCCACGAATGTTCTTACAAAAAAAGTAAGACAAAACTTATACTTTCTTGAAAGTTTGTGAAGCGACATCCTTTTGGTAATAGCTGCAATATGAAAAGTGAAATGAATTTGTTGTCAGATTTATATCCTTTCATTTTCTTAATTAATAAAATGATAAAAGAGACTCCACCAAAATTCATTGCATACATTTTCTTCAACTCATTTCCATCATTCTAAACCTGAAGGCAGCTTTTGAGCCTAGCCTAGCCAAGGTCTCCATATAAGAAGCACCATTTTCAAACATGAGGCATATATTCTAACATCATACTTCTGCCATGAAGCTTGTTATATAACTTTTATTTAATCAAGATTTCGATTTACTTAAAAAGAAAAGAATCGTTTAAAAGATTTCAAGAACACAAGGAGGAAATTGGTCTACCAGCTACTTCTGACTTCACCAGCCATTCTAACAACTTGATTATACTCTAAAACTTATCTATGGGCTTCCAGGGCTGGATCACTTGACATGATTGAGCTAAGAAATCTGCAATGTTCAATGCAACGGTAATCATCTATTGAGCTTCGTTTCAGCAGAAGTAAAGATCTCCTTCACTTCTCTCTTTACTCCATCATCAGCAAATATGAAGTCAACGGAATTTCTTGCTAGCTGAAATATTTCCATCCTTCCAAGGCCTAAGAAGTAATGAAAGTAAAACAGGCTCCAAAAGTTAGCTATCAGTCTAAGTTACATCACATCTTCCTATGAAATAAGACATACCAAACGCAGAAGCAGCAATGCTGTACTCCTTGGAAAGACTGGTAGAAAACACCCCAGAATCATCAGTGCAGATGGCTACTGGATGTTTTGAATCATACAAATCAGCTGCATTACCAAATAAATGTTATTACAACGGACTTCAAATATTGTTATATGTGTTGAGAGAACGAAAATTATACAGTTTCTTAATTTTGTTTCTGACTATGGATAATTGTAATTTATAATAATATCAGCAGAAGACCTAACCAAAATGATGAACATCAAGTGAAGGAATTGTGTTAGTCCTGATGTTGGACGTCAAACAAATCTCAACCTGAAAAATGCAAATACAAACAGAACTAACATAAAAAACAAGAGAAGATGAGATAAGAGGTATACCGTTGTACACGAGCAAACTAAAAGATGTTTGCCTATGGTTTTTTCTTGTGTACAAATAGATATGGAACTGACCAGAAGCTTCGTACCTTATCTGGAAATAATAACTCATTGTTTGATGCAATCTCACTTATAATCATCCATAAGGATATTTTAAGATTTTAACTGCCAGAACCACCAAATGAATCATACTTTCAACTTCTCCTTACCTTTGGGAGTCAAAAAGACTCATCGAGGTGTGTTGTAATGAAAGTTGTAAAAAGAATAATGATCAGTTTATCTCACCGGAATTTTTGAAGATTTCAACCTTTTCCATTCCTCTTCTTCGAAACAGCAGGCATGACCAATCCTATGTGGTACAAAATCTAGCATTCTACGTATCTCCTTTGGGTTAGGCACCTACAAGCGCGTAAAGGAATAGATTAGTCATTGAGATCATAACGGCACAAGCTGCAGGTGCTAGAAGAACAAACCCACCTCTCCACAATGAAGGGTTACATAAAAACCCTGCTCTCTAGCAAATTTTAAAGCTGGCAAAAATGTAATCCTGCGACAGATACAATATACATATATATAAACATAAAGGATTATGTTATCAGCATTGATATAAAATGCAACAAATTTTGGATAGTCAGAAGTTACCATTCTCCCACTATTGGATTTCCAGAAAGGTCAATACCAACGATTCCTAATTCTCTCATTTCCATTGCAAGCTTCACCTACAATAAGTGAGGAAACAGTTAACCAAAAAAAAAAAAAAATCATGTGCTCAAATATTTCTTCATAATAAATTTCATGACTTACAGTTTCCATTGCAGCCTCTGCAGTTTCCCGGCGGTCAATGCTTAAAAGAAGCCTGACATAAATCTTTTGCCTTGTACTTCCACTACATGTATTATTTATAAGTGAACAATTCTTGTGACTGCCAACATCAGTCTTATGAGGCCTAAAAGCAACATCAACTGTACTGACAGCCATTATACCCTTCAATACTGCTTCCAAGTAGGAGCGTTTGCTCATTCCTATGGAATCATTTTTCTGCATAAAATGAAACACATCATTATTCTATCGACAAAATATATAATAGGTCATTTTAGTAGTAAACAACTGATACAGATGGTTCATTTTAGCGATTAAACCACCTTAGGAGTTGTTCTTAGCTCCAAATACACAACATTCTCAGAAGCAAAATCTTCAATAACCTGTTTGCGAGAAAATGTAGTATCAAGTATCAAAATTGGAGTGTTGGAAGTAAAGACTAAAGACTAATTTGGAAAGTTATCATACTTCTTTTGTAATTCTTGTGATAATATTGTGGTCAGTAGTAAGAATGTGGATCAGGTCAAACAACCTGAAGACTTCGGTTAAAGACCGGTCATCTGATTCAAGAAAGAATTCGAATTACATTGTCAAAGTAGTCTTCGTAAAAATGAAACTGATAAATTAAAGAAAATCATCTCAATCTTTAATTGATATGGAATGGGAACGCAACAGTTTGAGGCAAAAGTTTAAGAAGGGAAGATAAATTCCCTTTCTTGATTCTACATTTTCTCAGCAACCAAATATAACAATAAGAAAATTAAAAGAAGGGGCGTACTTTTCCTTATGACGTGCTCCACATCTGAGAAAACTATGACCCCCTTCCCGCCCAAAACTCCAGCAAGTTCCCTGCAGCCAAAACAAAATACCAAACATTAAGCAAAGTTTTAAGCAGCAGATAAAGTGAGCAGCAGATAAAGAGAGAGAAAGAGAGAGAAGCAAACAATAAAGTGGAGTCTCTGACAGATCCGTTGAGGTGAGCGTGAAGCTCCACCTTTGGCATTGACACCCACTCCTCCTCCATGCTACGTAGCAACAGTAGCTCTCCTCCTCCGCTCTCCTCCGCCACTCCGACTCAATTGAAATGATTAGCAATTGAACGAGGAAGAAAACAAGTGTCGAATGAGTAAGGGGGAGAGACTGAGACAGACCGCAGCAAAAGAGAAAAGCGGGCTTTCAGAAGAGTTTTATTGGGCTCAAGGATTTGGATTTAGACCCAGGCCCAAGAATCCATTTGGAATGTTAAAAGCCGACTCGTACCCGATTCACTGAAATCAAAATCTTAGTTAAATCTCACCTCAAAATCAAACTCAGGCTTGATTATCAAACAAAAAAAAAAATCAAACTCAGGCAAGCGTTGCAGCTGTGCTCTCCAGCTTCAGGCTCCGGAGAAAGATGGGTTCAGTGAGCTTGACCTCAATGTTGGCCAATAGTTGCCGGAGCTTCAGTGCGCCGGTGGCTGTTGTGCGTACGTTAGCACTCACCCGTGTTGCTCTCAGTGAACACTCGAACAATTACAACCATGTTAAGGTGGCTTGGTTTTCTCGGAGTTCAAACAATCGAAAGGGTTCAAAGAGAAAGTTTTCATGCGAATCATTGAAACAAGACGTTGCCCAGCCAGCTGCCATTTCTTCTGCAAATAGGTAACCTTGCAATTTCCAAATTTAATGCTTTACTGCTTTTGAGTGCATCAGCCTTTCGCTAAACTCTTCCAAATTTGGTTGCACTTTGATTGGTTACCGAGAAAACTGTGCAGAGCAGAAGAATATGAAAACGAAAAATATTGAATCTTTACCAATGCTTTCTTATGGGTTGATGATGGCGGTGTCAAAATTTTCATTTTATTGCTTATATGTTGTTTGGTATCTGCATTTTGGGCATATTTTTGTTGAGAGTCAGTTAATTTATTGTAATTTCAGATTCACATAGGTTGTGGAAAAACTGTGTTAAACTGTTTTAATGTATTTTAATATCATAGATGAGATGTGTTCTCCAGTCAATGGTGCTCGTTGTCTTCATTGTTTTATGGCTTGAGAATCTAGTTAAGCATCCTTTGAGTTCACAACGTTTTTAACCAATGGAAACTACATATTCTTTATATTCTTCCATTTTAGTGCTAAGTCTTTTGGTCCCCTGACTTTGATACCATATATTGTTTCAGCTACCCTGAATACGGTCGGTTGCTTCCATGTCCCTCACACAATATGCAACCTAGAATTGAGCATTTGGTTGTTTCAGAAGGGGCGCCTGTTCTTGAATATATCTGTAAAGCTCTGGATCTTCCTCTTCAGTGAGTGCTTCTCTTTTTCTCGTCTCCATGTTTTATATTTATTTATGGCATATGATTTCTGTCATTATCATAGTTCGAGTGATAAATAGAAAAAGTTTCATTCTTTGAAGGTTTGTTGTAGATCTCATACATTTTGGAGCTGTATATTATGCCCTTGTATGTCCACGGCCTCCTCCAACTGCAACCCCAGAGCAAGTCAGGGTATTTAAAGAAGTTACAGCACCATCAGTACTGAAAAATAGAGACTCCATCAAAGGAAAAACAGTAAGAGAAGCGCAGAAGACTTTCCGGATAACACATCCAGATCAATTTGTTGAAGCTGGAACTTACTTACGTGTGCATGTGCACCCAAAACGCTTTCCTAGGTAAAACCCAAAAAAAAAAAAAAACCTGCCGTTATCATCATTTCACAAGTATATTTCTTGTTCATAATGAGATTTTCGTCAGGTGCTATGAAATTGATTGGAAATCAAGAATTATAGCTGCATCTGAAGACTTTGTGGTTTTGGACAAGCCTGCTGGTACAACGGTATGTATCACTGCAGAATAATTGTTAAATTCTTTTTTTCGTTCTGTAAGTAGTTAACTAGTTGCTTACATCAACTTTCGATGGAAAATTGTGTCAGGTGGGAGGAACTACAGACAACATTGAAGAAAGTTGTGCAACCTTTGCCACTCGTGCCTTGGGACTAACAAGCCCCCTAATGACTACACATCAGATTGATAATTGCACAGAAGGATGGTATGACAAGTTTAATTAGTTGTTGTCTTTCTTCTTGTTGAGACATTGAGGATAATGCTACTCACTCACTTGCAGTGTTGTCTTAGCTAGAACCAAGGAGTACTGCTCAGTTTTTCATGGAAAAATCAGGGTAAGTCTTTCAATTTCGTTCGTTGGCATATATTAAATTGAGATAGCAATAATTACTGGGAGGGGAAGGACAGACTACGATAACTCAGTAACTGAGGGGTCCCTTGTTGGGGCTCAACCTGGAGCTTGTCTTTTTAGGTTATTAAGTTTATTTTTTACCTTACACCCAGGAGAAAAAAGTGAGGAAGCTTTACCTTGCTCTTGCTGCTGCTCCGCTACCGATTGGAATAATTACTCACTACATGCGTCCAATTAACATTGCTCCAAGACTGATTTCAGAAGGTAATAGTCTTTTTCATGCACTGCATTTAAATTAGTTTGATGTCTGTCTTAGGAGTTGTTCTTTGAATGTATCAAGTGCTCCAAAGTCTTTAAGTTCTCACCACATTTTGAACTTATCTTACGTTTTCTATTTTCCTTTTCTTGAGCTGAAAATGGCGCATTCGGTATGTGCTGCTTGCATGTAAAACTAGAAACCTTTACTTCTTACCACAAGCATTTTGGGAGATGGCTCAATTAGGCAGGTGATAACTGTATTTATGTGCTGTTTTAGGATTTTTTTTATTTTTTATTTTTCATTTTATTTCGTCAAATGTTGTTTAAAACTAGCTTTAAGTGCTGATCCCACAATTATATTCAGGTCAACCGCAGTCTAAACCTTTCTTTTACTTGCTGTCACGTGGTTGGTACAACTTCAGAGATATTTTCTTTACAACCTCATTTGAGGGCACATATTATATAAATCTAAACAGGAAACTTATATATGTAAATAGATATATGTGTGTGTGTGTATATATTCATATTTACTCTATAAATCTTCTATGCTTGATAGGAAACTTTTTTCCTGTGAATGAAACTCAAAAAGTTGTGGTATGCAGATTTCATTGAAGGGTGGAGCTTGTGTCAACTTCAGGTCATAGAATGCAAGGAGGTTCCCTGGCCAAATCCTGTCCTTGAAGAGAAATATTGTCTTGATGACTGTGGGTGGCCTTCAAAAGATAACGCATATGAGTGTAAAATCAACCTCTTGACGGGGCGTACTCATCAGGTAAGGAGCAAAATATATATTACTACAGGAATTAATTGGAGTAAGTTTTCTTCCCACTCTCAGTTGGAGCTAGATAGTTATCCCACCTCAATTTATTTTTGAGAGATCTCTATGGTACGGTTTTCTCATTAATTAGTATTACAATCAAGGCCAGATCAGGAATTGGAAATAACTACATGTATGATGCAGGTTCGGGCACAACTGGCAGCGCTCGGTGCACCTATCGTGGGTGATTCCATGTACATGCCAGCTGCAGTTGCAGAGATAGAAAATCCAGGGCTGAACCTGTTTGGGAAATATAAGAAACATTATACAAATGAAGGTGATAAAGAAGTAGCTGTGGCAGAGTGGATGGCATTGCATGGAAAGGAACCTAATGCTATTGGTCTTCAAGCATGTCAGATATCATGGGATGATGGGAAGCACACGTTTGAAGCTAGAGCTCCTTGGTGGAGGTGTCAATAAATTTAGAAATGGCGGATGTGAAATTGCACAGTATGATATTCTCTTTTGGCTGGGCTTAAGGAGCCTGTGTACCATACTTTTGTATGTTTAATCTCTAGGGTACAATTTACCACATACAATGTAGACGTATTTAGACTAGAAACTTGGGTTTGATATCTTTTCAATAAATTGATTAAATCTCAATGTAGTGGTTAGCTTTTAATATCAATAGTGAAAGGATACTGTGTTTGATTCCAGAAACAAATTTGATATTTGATTTGTCTTCATATCAACCATGTGTATCAAATTAATCAAAGATCTTTTTGCACGTTTTCATCTTAACGCTCACATCTCCTGCTTTTTTCTATCAATTTTTTACTTATTGGTGTTTCTGAATGAGGTTACTAATATTTGATCAATTGAATTTAGGGTAAACTAGATACTTAGGAAGCAATGGCTTGTAGAATTAAGATAGCTGCCTTGAACACTCTGTACATTGGCCTTCTTATTCATGCTGGCGTACTTAAAATCTGCATTGTATGATTAGAAATAAATTGTTTGTACCAAGCTGCTGATGATCTTTGAGTTCTCTTGAAAGTGGCATAATCAACATGATGAATTTCAAACCGGACGGTATATCCACTGATCCACTCGAAGTTGTCAAGCAACGACCACACAAAGTACCCTCTTACATCTGCTCCTTTCCTGACCATGATTTCAAAAGTTCAGTTAGCTTTCATCACATTTGAACTGTCTCGCAAATGCTAGGTGTATACAGTGTTCTTCTGAAAGTTGCATCTTACATTCTGATCATACAATCAAACCCGCCAACAAGTATCGTGGATTAGGAGGACCAAGCTCTTTCCTATCATCCATATATTTATCCTTTTTCCATTCATTCATCCATCACTATTCTTTCACTACTAGTCTACTACTACACATACAATTACCTCAAGTTTTAGGTTTGATTTTCATCAAATATATACCTGTAGTATGCTGAATGCAAGAATTTTTCAAATATAAATGCAAGAGCTAGGTCCCTATTTGGGTAGTTGTATGGTGTAAATATATACTTCACTGCTTCTGCTAGGGCATGTAAGTTGGACCTCATGTACTCCATCCTCTTGACATCATTGAATAATTCTGCATTGATGGGATTTGGATTCTCTATCTCACCAAACCCTACAAAGACCCACTCTAATTATACAAGAAACTTTTTATTCAATGATCTGAGTTTGCAGCTTACCAAGAAACTTTTTATTCAATGATCTGAGTTTGCAGCTTACCATTTTCTGTGATAAAGATCGGTGTATTATTGTATCTGTCTTTTACATACGTTACCATCTTGCCCATTCCTCGAGGGTAGACATACAGCCAGTCAACCGAAGTCTCCAGCAACGCAAAGCTTAGGTAAATTGCAGAAGAAATTAACTGTTTTGTTGTTGATAGTAAAATGAGATTACATACTCGTTCTCCGATGAAGACTCCTTTTTCTGCAGTTCGAAAAGCAAAACCCTCGGTCCTTGAAGCTCCTCGTCCTGGTTCACATGCAGAAAAAATAGTCTTTAATGTAGAAGCTGGTGTAGTGATTGATGCCAATGAAGTCTAACCCATTCTTCTTCAGCATCTTCACATCGGATTCTGAAAATTCTGGAAAATTAGCGCCTAGAATCTCCTGCATTTCCGCAGGATATTTCCCATGTACAATTGGGTCTAAGAACCTACATTGAACATTGCTTCAGCTTGGATTTAAAGCCAGAGAAATAATATATTATAACATTTTAGTTCTTACCAGTTCACATAGAAAGACTGCCCTCTCGGCTGCTAACCGGTCATCTGTGAAGTTGCTGATGGGTTCGTACCATACATCATTCATGACCATTCCAATGCTACCTCCTTTTTTTTCTGAATATTAAAGACACATTAGAACAAGGTCGATTTACAGATAATCGGGTCTTCTTGATGAAGACAAGGCTGTTGAAACCTGGTATTTGGTTTGGTATATGTTCACAGAAGCTGCATGGGATAGGATGATGTTGTGGGCTGCGATGAAAGGCTCCCTCTCTGAATCTCCCGCAGTACAATTCCCAAATGAGATTGAACAACGAGATGGTGGATATATGCCTGACCTATAGCCGCGAATGACCGCCACATTTGGTTCATTGAAAGTGACCCAGAACCTCACTGTCCCCAAAGAATATGAAACCTGTATCTGCATAATATTTGAATTCCTCCGTGCAAAGTGAAATCGTTTTTACGTTCTAGTTGGCTAGGGATGGGGATCAAGCTTAAAACCTTTTTCAACATCAAGAAGAGAAGTAACAGTAAAGTGAGCTCCAGATAAATCCCTAGAACAGAACATACTGCACTTTGGGACTTAGCCAAGCTCCATATCTGTCTTCGAGTTCCTGAGGATTGAGGAATGCCGTAGTGAGTCAATGTCACGAACGGCTGGATCCCTAGAACAGGGCATGGAGAAGGTTGAGGAGGGAAATATGAGTCATTCTGATTACTTGTGCAGGAAGTACACATATATAAACGGAGCAAAGGAGACCTCGATGCACAAGAGCGTTGATGAACTTGTTGTAGTGACCAATGCCGGCCTTATTCACTCTTCCAAATCTTCTTTCTGGTTCAAAGTTTCGCAATTTTATCTAGAGATTGAGCGAGAAATGAGAATGGAGAAATATGAAAGAAAAAAACTGACCAAGAAACTGTTTAACGAACACTACATATAAACAAACAAGAAAGCAAAATGAGGTTAACTGAAGAGGGTAATTAACCAGATAAAGATGGTACTGATCAACAGGAATGTCTCCATTAGTTCCATCTGAGCTATGACCTGTGCATGCCAAAGCCAAAGCAACTCATGATCCACAGTGAGATTGTAAATAGCTCTTGATACACTGTTGGATTTGATGACAAGATAGCTAATGAAATGAAAAATAAGTAGAACTGTAATCTAACCGGGCTTGTGAGTAAAAAGGTCCCAGTTTCTGAGGCCTTTACCATCATTGAGAAAAGCTCCTTCAAACTGAGAGAGAAGAAGAAGAAAATAAGACTATAATATAACTAACAATGGAATCAATTTTCTGTACAGTAAAGTTAAGAAAAACGTACCTGATAGAAGAGGATGCAGTTCCAAAAAGGAAGTTGCTTGGGAAAGAGTATGATGAAGCTGATGAGTTTGCTTCTAGTGATATGAGATCACAAGACACCGTGAGAAACATTGTAAAACACAAAATCTCAACCATAAGAAGAGCTTCGTGTACTGAAACATTCTCCATTAACAATGTGCTAAGAACTTGTCAAGAAAAGTGTGAATAATTTCACAAACTACAGAAATAGGAGGGCTCTTTAATGGTAAGAATTGTTGACCTTTTGATTGGCATTCATCAAGTCTCCATTGCTGTTGGATTTATTTGCTAATAGTAACCAGAAACGGTCGGTTGGTGAGGTAAAAGACTGGAAAGCAAGCAATGGAAATGAAGATGTGACATTAACGAGCCATAAAGAACCCATGAAATCAAGTAATGAATGGTTATGGTAAAACACTCAACACAAAAAAAAGTAGCGAAAACATGGCTCGGAAAGGAATCTGGAAGTGTACGTCTCCACTTATAAGGAGGACAATCATGGCCTACATACTAGTAAAAAGATCTGCGTATCATTCTGTTTTACAGTAAGATAAGTTGTCTACTATATCCACGGGGCATTGCACCATTAGTTGGCTATATGGTGACAAAGAAGAACCAGAAGTTGGCCTTCTAATTCTTCAAGGGCCACTACACAATAAGGGGCCAATCCAAATGAAAATGTTTGGTGATCTTTGAATTCTTAGGTTTTGATCTAGTAAACAGATCATCTTCCAAGACCTTGACTGAATGCCCTTTTAAAGGTTGGACCTTTCTATATATGTAGTTTTTTTTTTTGGACAATGACCTTTCTATGTAGTTATGGCTCCTTTTGGCTGACGACTTTCCGATTAGCTTTGCTTGCAGGGCAAGCAATAAGGAAATCGAATATGTGAAAGTTTCTTTCAACATAGATGATGAAGAGATTGAGACAAGAAGACTGGTCTAAATATCGATACGTACGTGTTTAACAATCAAATCATAGGGTGAAATTTAATTGTTTTTGGGTCATCAAGATTCAAGATCATAGCCATGAACTCATGATTTTGGTCTCCGAGGGACATGGTTTAAGTAGATAATAGATTTCTAATTTGTTCATCTGTTGAGTTGTGAAATTGTAATTTAGATTTTGTAGCAAATAGTTAAGAACAATGTTTGTTGAGCCTGTTATTTTTTGCACGTAACAAAAGTTGGAGGGTATTTTGATCTTTTCTTTATAACTACTTGAGAGTATAATAACAAAATACGCTCCAACTTTTGTTGGACAAAATGACAACCAACCAAGTTGTCGGTGGAAGCAATTATAAAAGGATATTCAAGCCTGCATAAGGGAAAGAAAACTCATTCGAGAATTTCTTCATCATCTCCTCTCATCTCCCCAAAGCTTCCTTCCTTCCCACGCTTATCCAGCTCCAAGCCAAAGAAAAACCTTTGTCTTTCTTCTTCTATTACTGCTATTTGTAGATTATATTTCTTCATTAGAACACTAGGAGTTCATTGAGCATTTTGTAAAATATTGTAAGAGTGTATTATATGTAAGTGGTATCAGAGCTAGCTTGCTTGTGTAACAAGAGATTGAAGAGTTCTTATGTTTTTATGAAGTGTGTTTTCAATTTATGCCTTATTATAAATTTTATTTCAAACTTTCTCGTTTAAGTCGTAAAAAAGAAAAAATCAAAAGATCGAAAAAGCGATTGAATGGTATTAGGAGATTATTAAACCTTTGCAGATCTATCGGTTATGAGTCAAAATATTTAGAAAATTTGAAAGAAGATTATGAAGCAAGTGTATAAGCAGCTAAAGATAATATCCAATTTAGACAAAAAAAAGATTACATCTTCTCTCTAGTGCTTAATTAAGTAGCTTACTTTTGTGTACTTCTTTTTCTTGGGAAGAAAACTCATAACTATCATGATTTTGAAGCCCATAAGTTGTCCCCTTTGAACCTCATAGCCACAGTACGTGGTGCATGGAGTTAGTGTGGGAATAATTGGTTTTTAGTCGCCGGAAATTAGTTTTTGGAAAAACTAATGACTTAGATCTAACACATGAGCCTAAGGAACAATTGACAATATACTAGCTAGTTCAAAAAATTGAAAACAAAGAATTGCAAAAATATGAAGGAGTGAATCACCTTTGAGATAATAAAGTCCTAGACTGTTTTATGTATTTGAAGATATTATGACTTTTAATACCTACAAAATATTTATTTAATTATGAAGAGAATAAAAATATATTCAACCTACTTGATTATTAGAAAATTCTATATGAAGATTCTCAATTAACTGTCGAGTAAAGAAATAAAATTTTAAAAAATATTGGAATAACACTTTTATCTCATTTCAATCATGAAGTACGCAACGATTGAAATATCGATATCGACGGATATATCGCTAGTCAAATTTACGGATATCTCGTCCCAAATATCGATATCGATATCGCTTACGGTTAACAAAAATGACGGAAATTCTATCTAAAAGTTGGAAATTTGGAATGAAATTTTGGGAAAAACTTAAGTACCAAATGATGATTATATATGACTAATAAAAACTCTAAAATTCGTTGATATAATAAATATATGATGAATAATATGATATAATAGGGTTCTGCCGATGACTAATAATATAAAATTTTAAATATAAATATAAATTGAAATGAATTACTATAATTGAATGTTAACATAATTAAAAACATAACAATAAACATAAAAAAAAATGTCAATGGAAGAAAAATTATAAAATGAGTAAATATATTTAAAATTGGAAAAAAAAATGAAAAAATAGAATCAATCTTTGTTCAAAAATTGGAAAGAATTCATATATTTAAAATTGAAAAAAAAAAAGAAAACATTTGAAAAAACGAATTTAAAAAAAAGGAAAACATTTGAAAAAACGAATTTAAAAAAAAAAAAAGGAAAACATTTGAAAAACGAATTTTAAACAGTTGAAAAAACGAATTAAAAAAAGAAAAGGAAAACAGTTGAAAAAAAGAAATAAAAAGAAAGGAAAACATTTAAAAAAAAAAAAAACCAACAAAAGGGGGGATCCTGGATTCGAACCCAGGACCCCTTGTCATTTAAAAGGAAAGTTTTAAGAAGCCCAACCAACCCAACATGATTGACAACATTACAATGGTATAATATATAAAGTAAACCAGCTAATACAATTTCAAAGTCTCCTTCTTCCTCCCACGGGTCTGCCATTCGGATTTTTTGACCCGCCGGCATGACCCGACTGGAATTCACATGTTTTACGTCCGATTTTCATGAACTTTGGTCCTATCTCAATCGGTTTCATAAAATAATGAGATCTGTGAGCTTAAAATAAGACGAAATGTCGAAATTTCGAGAAATTTTTCCCCCCCTCCTTATGTGCCGCCGACTAATTTTAACTTCGAGCGATATATCGCCGATATTGGCGACATTTTCAACCGTGGAAGTACGTAAATGTTGTGTCTGGAGAAGAATCTTCAGAGGAGCCATCAGATTGTGATGAAGAGTCAAATTTAGAAGAAAAAATTTTAACGAAATGGGTTTTTGATGATTAGGCACGGTTTTTTCCCATCATTGTTTTAAACCATAAAGATAATTGGACTAAGGAAAAACATCCCAGTTGTTGAGGCCCTTACCATCATTGAGAAAAGCTCATTCGAATTGGGAGAGATATATGAAGAAGAAAATAAGAATGTATAATATAACTAATAATAGAATCGATTTTCTGTATAGGATTTTTGAACTGTATTAAGTTAACATAATTGTACCTGGTAAGAAGAGGATGCAGTTCCAGTCTTCCAGAGAGGAAGAGCTTCAATTCCTTAAAGATTCTCCATTGACAATGTGCTTAAAACTTGTGAAGAAAAGCATGAATAGGTTCACAAACTTCAGAAAAAAAAAGAGGGCTCTTTAATATGGAAAGAATTATTGACCTTTTGATTGGAACTCATCAAGTCTCCGTTCTTGTTGGATTTATTTGCTATTAGCTAGTAACCAGAAACGATCGGTTGGTGAGGTAAAAGACTGGGAATTGCAAGCAATGGAAATGAAGATGTGACGTTAACGAGCCAGAAAAAACTCATCAAATCAAATCATGAATCATTTTGACAAAACACTCAACACAGAAAAAGTAACGAAATGATGGCTCGAAAAGGAATCTTCGGGTGTGCGTCTCCAATCATAAGGATGAAAATCGTGACCTATAATATGACATATATATATATATACATATATATTGTAATTAAAATTATTTATTTATTATTTATTTGTACCACCAGCGTAGAATATAAACATTTTTTATTTGGAAAAAAAATATGCATCACTATTGTACAGTAGATAAATCATCTACTATACCCACGTGGCATTGGACCATAAGGCCTTTGCTCGTTGCAGAAAATTCCCTACTCCTACCTCTTGTAGTCTTGCACATAACAACCTAAAAGTCAATCGTGTCACCATTGTGATACAGATTCACATTCAAAGCACTGTTCCGTTACACTTTGCTTATCGGGAGAATATTCCCTATTGGGATTCCCCATAGATAACAACCCAAAAGCCAAATGTGTCCTGGTTTTTTACCATTTCATTAGAGAGAGTAATTTTATAGTTTGATATAGATATTGATAATATTTAAATTTAAATTGTTAAAATTTATAATAGTTTAATATGATTTGAATTTTCTAAATTAAAAATAAAATCATTTCAAACCAAACAGTTACTAATAGTTTGATTTAGATCGATACAGATAATTTAAATATAATAATAAAATTATTGTATACGTAGATTATATGTACTCATTATCACAGGCCCAACCAAAACATTTAAGGTTTTTTTTCATTCAGACATTCACAATTTATAGAATAAAACTTTTAAACATTTCAACCAAATTTTCTTCAAACATTTCAATCAAAAAATAAAAGACAGAACATCATTAAGAATGAAACTATCTACTCAGTAACATTTGGGGTCTTTAAGATCATCAAAGCCCAAAAACATTTACCAAATTTTTTTCAAATATTCCAACCAAAATATAAAAAAGCACAATAATTAACATTATAAATGAAACCAACAAAATGCAACAATTAGGGTGTACTTAAGTATGTAAGGGTACATAGTATATTTAAAAGTTAGTAAATTTAATATATTCCCTAACGGTTCAATTTGAATGAAATGGTTTTCCAAAAGTGAAAATCCAAAATCAAATCCTTACTAACAGAGTGATTTGAATTCTCAAACTATTTGATTTTTATCCGGTCAAAACCAAATATTTAGATAAATAGGAATTTGAATCAATTCGGTTAATAATTTTAACGGATTTATGCCCAATCCTACAATTCACAATTAAAATATGTCAATAGAATGTAGCTAGGTGATACCATGTAGAATTAGCATACTTGAAAATGGTATGCTAAAATGGTCGGAGTCGAAATATTCTAAAGTTTTTGATGCGACAATATTGAAATCTCATAAAAAATTTTAAATATCTATATTATTATAAAGCCAAGATGGTGAATAGATTTCACAAAAAATTCAGATGAAACTACTCTTTCACTAATAATATTAATCAATAATTTAATAGTTAATTGTACAATAGTAAAATTAAATTGGAAATATAAAAATTGAAATAATAATAATAATAATGGTTAATGGAAGGAGTGGAGGCAAAAAAAAAAAAAACGGATATGTAAGCTCTGATAGTATTTTTTTTTGGTAAGCTCTGATAGTTACTCCTCTCGCTTTTGTTTTAAGAATTAATTTTTTACTTTCATTTTAATTTTTTTACAAATAAAAATAAATACATTAGCAACACGTGATAGTGCATGGGTGCCAAAAGTAAGCGTACATAAAATGCGAGAATCCAATAATGAATATGCCTATTCCACAATTTTTTTAGGGTGGGCATAATGCAATTTAATAAGGATACTGGTAATATCTAAATTTAAATCATTAAAATTTTAACAGTTCAATAAAATTTGAATTTTCTAAAATTAGAAATAAAATCGTTTCGATCCAAACCATTCGATTTGGATCGAAACCGTTTAAAATCGACATAAAAAAACAAGGATATAAAAAAGAAACAGTAAAGATACCAAAAATAGTTAAATAATCAATACTTTAAAATTTTGTGTGTTAAGCTGGTGGAGGATTGAATTGCAAATATTACTACCATATTAAGATGTATCAAACAAACATTAGCAGTTTAACACTTATTAATCTTTTATTATATTCTTATTTAGGTAATCTTTTATTTTTATTTTATATTAATCATAAATTTTAAAACTAATATATTCTTTAACGATCTTGTTTGGATTTAACAGATCAATTTGAATTCTCAAACTATAACTTTTATCCGATTAAATTTAAACCGTTGGATAAATAACAGTTTGAAATGAATCGGTTAACAATTTTAACGACTTCGTGCCTACTCTAATTTTTTTTAACCTCGTTCCATTGTGAAAATGCTAAAATGTATGCACGGAATTCAACACCAACCGTATTCAGTTGGGGCGTCGCCGAACGTGTAATAATAACTTTGGTGGCGTGTTTCCGAACTTGTTCGGAATAGAAAAGCGAATTCCAACTATTATTCTGCTGCAAAAGGTAACAGGCTTAACAAACATAGTTCTTATTTGCTACAAAATCTAAATTACAATTTCACAACTCAACCGATGAACAAATAAAAAATCTATTATCCACTTAAACCATGTCCCTCCGAAAACAAGATCATTAGTCCATGACTACGATCTTGATAACCCAAAAACAACGAAATTTCACCCTGTGGTTTGATTGTTAAACAAGCGCACATCCTTATTCAGACTAGTCTCGTTGTCTCTCTTCATCATCTATGTTACAAGAAACTTTCACATCTTCGAGTTCTTCATTGCTTGCCCTGCAATCAAAGTTAATTGGAAAATCGTCAGCCAAGGAGCCATAACTACATAGAAAGGTCCAATCTTTAAAAAGGCATTCAATCAAGATCTTGGAAGATGGTTAGTTTACTAGATCAAAACCTAAGAATTCAAAGATCACCAAACATTGTCATTGAATTTGGCCACTGACTGTATGGTGGCCCTTGAAGAATTAGAAAGTCAACTTCTGG
The DNA here is from genome assembly GCA_032719365.1 of Prinsepia uniflora. Classification (NCBI taxonomy): domain Eukaryota; kingdom Viridiplantae; phylum Streptophyta; class Magnoliopsida; order Rosales; family Rosaceae; genus Prinsepia; species Prinsepia uniflora. Next base: position 7,207,324 of record CM064868.1, on the reverse strand, counting down.
TTCTGTTTTGTCACCATATAGCTACAAGTGGACTGTCACCAACCAAGGGACAAGTAGCAAGAAGAATGCGAAACGAACAAAAAAAAAAAGATATTTAACCTAAGTTGTCATTTGGTGACTTCCAAGATGCACTTTGTCCCCAAGATAAATTTCAAGATTCCAAACTACCACAAGGTGTCATATTTGAATCTAGAATTCGTAACAAAATTTCTCATTTAAGAAGCGAGGAACCATACCTGTGAGTAGAGAAAGGTGCCAAAGATTGCGATGGCTGCTCCAAGTGCATTGACGGGTTGAACAGGGGTGTGGAAGATAATAATGGAGGAGACTATGACGGATATCCGCTTCATTGTGTTCCCAATGCTGAATGTCAAGGGAGATATCTGATCTAGTGACATGTACGAGACCTGATTATACAAGTGATAGAAGACACTCTGGGCAGCTAACCACCTGTTTATATAGATGCAGAGGTTTCATTAGTAAAAGATTTTCCAAGAAAGCGTGATAGAGATATCTTCAAGATCACAATTAGCAGATAGAAAGAACTCAGTTCATAGGCCTTCTCTAAAAGTTACAGCTCTAATTAAGTGGACATAACAATCACCAGATTCACTTAACCTTCAAGCAATTACCAAGTTCTATGCTATTCTTCATACATGTCTCTACAATCTTTAAAATTACTTATTCAAAAGGGTTGGAACGAAAAAATGGATCAAGCATATTGAAACAACCAAACCAAGCAATATATGTGCCAAGAACGCCATATATAAAAATCTTACTGAGAGTTATAGGTCATTTTATATTTACCATACGAAATTGGGACCAATCTGTGCAAGAGCTGTATTCCATCCAGCAGCCCACGCCTTGGGGCCCTCCACGGCAATGGAAAACGGTATCAGAATCAGTAGAGACAACATTGACAGACAAGCATAGTAGTTCATCCCACTGACTGACTTCCCTTTCATCCCCTTTTTCGAAAATATGTTTCTGAACACGAATGCCAGGTTCGATATCATAGCCCCCATGAACCCTGATACACATAGCAAAATAATTTAGCCCTCATAACAATTAAACACCACACCAAAAGACACTTAACCATAAGTATATTCTTTATTCTAATAGGGAAAATTTGAAATGTGGTGAATCTTTAGCTCTATGAATCAAAACTTTCATAGTTTAACAAGGGTTCTAACCAGTCATGTTGAAATTGAGCTCGGTTAGAGCAGCAAGTCCACATCCGCCAATAATTGGAAGGAGTGAGAGGTAAACTGAGAGAGGAAACGATTCGCCAAGCAAGAACCTTGAAACTAATACGCTGAAGGCAGGCTCACTGCTTTTGATGATATGTGTGAATGAAACCGCAACCTTTGACATGCTCACAGTGGCTGCTACATGCCCAATTGAATGTGCCACCGCAACCTACACACACAACCCAACGGATGCAAATAAGAAATCACAAATCCAAAACCCAAATGACACTTTTTGACAATCATTCAGTAAAAAATTTGTTTACCGGAAGCAGAGTCTTCCAAAAATCTAAATCAGTTTTTGGGGCCGGGGCGATTTTGGTGGCCCAGGAAATGAGCATCATGAGCGACCCAGTTGCGAGTGAGAGCGTGGAGGTGAGCCATGGATATGGAAACACATTGAGAACCTTCTTGTTGTAGATATTGAACACCACATTCAAAGCCCACCAGGTGGCAAAGTAAATACCAATCTTGAACCTCTGAGAGGCCGCCTGTTGAGCCTCCTGGTCCGGCAACTCAATGTTGATCTCCAACGGCCGCGACCTGTCTGCCTCATACGCCTTGCATTCGGTGGCCCTCCTCTGGGTTTTGCCCACCAATGCGAAACTCTCGGTGGAAGAAATGTGAAGAGGTTTGAGGGAAGAAGAGAGCGAGTGGGTCGAGCTCTGAGGGGCATTTTGAAAATTAGGCAGTGAAAAGGCCTGAGCTTTTATCAAACACCTTGGGTGCAAGAACTCTAAGGACGTCAAAGGTGGGGTTCTGAGCTTCAGTGATGAGGTCTGCATGTTGGGTTTTATTGAAAAATACCAGAAATTGAAGGGAAAAAGAAGTTTATTGGAATTTGCGGCGTGGTTATAAAACTAGGACTTTATACAAACGTTTGACTGTATTTTATATAAGTTTATTGAGGGAATAGGGATGTTGGTGGGCTTGGAGAGAAGCTAGGGTAAGAAACCCGAAGAGAGAGAGGGAAAGTGTGGTGATGAGTAAAAGCTTTGAAATGGTCTTTGCCGGGCATAAATGGAGAGCCAGGGGAACAGGGTTTATATATGAGTTGGGGAATGAGGAGGTGGGTCGAATTTTGACCATTCACTTACCGAGTTTTTGGGTAGCGACGAATTACGTCGAGAATTCTTTTTTTCTTTTCCTTTAATTTCTAATAATTTGTCTACTTCATCTCAAGAATATATAATAATTTAATGTACCTAACAATTAACAATGACTTTAGGAAGTCGATTTTGTCCCACCACAAATATTGAGGATTAATTTCATTACATTTCTTTTCCTTTTTGGAATGTCAAGTTCTTATATGTCCCAAACTTCATAACAACTTGCTTGATTAATTCTGGGTTGTCGGCTAAGGAAAAGTATGTACTTCATTTTGATCGCTTTCCCTTTTGTTTTTGTTTCCCCAAAAAAATCTGAGCCGTCCATCATTATGCGGAGCTGCAGATGTCACCGTTCATCAAATTCCAAATACCTAGTAAAAACCAAAACTGCCCCCATTTTTTTCTTTTTTCTTTTTGAGTCACCTACTTCCCTTGAAGGCTCCAGCTGCTGCAAATTGTAGACCGCAAACTCATGCCACGTTCCTAATTAACTTTGCATATAAACGACAACAATCTGAGTTGAATCACTGATGAATTGAATGAAGCAAAAAAATCTGATTGCGAACGACACCCACCCACCTGGGGCCTTGTTGTGACTTGTGAGTCACGCACTGCATTTGCATCCCACGTTGTTCTTTCAATGCATGTTCTTTTTGAACTGGCATGTTCATGATCATGATTTTCCCCGTTACGATAAATTTTGGCTGTTCTTTTTGAACTGGCATGTTCATGATCATGATTTTCTCCGCTTCTGTTACGAGAAATCGAAAATGCTTATAGATTTTTTTTTTAAAAAAAAAATTGTATCTTTATGCAACTGTCATTTCATATGCTATAGATAATGGAAGAAACGTTTAACAAGATGAATTTTTTTTCATTGAAAATAAAATTATAAAAATAAAATTACAAAGTGGCAAAATCAATATAATTAAAGAATTTCTTTTGAAAAATTCCACCTTTAATCATTATCCTTTGAATACGTACACATAAAAAATTATTTATAGACGATCGGGGAAAAAAACGAACGAAGGCTATGAAGCAATCATTGATAAAAAAAAATCATTGATAAAAAGAAAAATCTTATTGATAAAAAAAAAAAATCATTGTCCTTTGAATGTATACACATTTGAAGTTTATAATTATGGACGGTCGGGATAAAAAAAAATGAATTAAAAAGTATTTATTTACAGCTAATTATGCAAGATGGATAAAAGTGCTTAGTCGGGTTTTGTCTGGTTGAAAATAACGCTTTGTTTGCATTAAGGAACAGTGTCTCACCTCAAACAAGTCGCAGAGGGACTTCCCGAACTCATGTCGCTTTTAGCCTTGGTGAGATGGAAACACTTGAAGTATTCATATAATTAGATTAGATAAATTTAACTTAAAATAATTTAAAAATTATTAATAGTAAATTAGTTTTTATAGTTATCAAAATTAGACAAATTTTAAATATTAAATTCATTTTTTTTTCAAATTTGAATATATAACGACATAATTTTTTTTATAACCGTTAGTTTTTAACGTAAATTTTTATTATTGCAAATAAATATATCTATTTTAAGTGCAAAATCGATCCATCACATAATTCACACAATTTTCTATATATATAACTAGTTTTTTTTAAACAAAAACAAATAAATATGCATATTTTAACGGTAAAATTAGATAGAACAAATTCGGAGTCAAACATAATAACTAAAATTTCAAATGAGAATTCATCTCAAGAGAAAAAGAGAATAAAACCCTAAGCTTTAAGTCCTTGTTTCAGAGGCAATACCTGTGATGAATGATATTTTCCGCTTCTAATAAAGGAATGAGCATCATTTTACTCAATATTACTACTGTGATTTATAGTAAAGTTTCTAAGTTTTCTTCCTTTCTTCCTCCTAACTAATGAATGTGTTAAAATTATTATACTCAAATTCTGTTCATGGCAACTCGCATTTCCCTTAAAGCTACAAAACATCAAAACCTCAATTTCCCAAATAATGAAGAAAAAAAATCATTTTTTTCACAACTTCTATACAAAAAGTCCGAGTCAATTAATGACCTAAAAACGAAAAAAAATTGAAAATTTGTTTTCTTTTCTTTAAATTTTTGGATAACCCACAAAATTTAAGAGCTTATGAATAAAAATGATGATGGATTTTAGGAATAAAGAAGAAAGTTTATGAATAAGAGATGGTGAAAACGATGAACGGGAGAGGAGAGAGAAACGAGATAATGAAATCTAATTACTCTAACGCATATGCTCTTACAAGTTACAACCTTGCAGGCTACAGATGCATTGCTTAAAATACACGTAATAAGCAAACTAATCACGTGCTTCAAGCTACAAAGGTGAATTGTTAATTGGTCTTCTCGAGTCTCTCCCTCGTATAAAAGTTTTTCTCAAAAAAAAAAAACTCTAATATATAACTGGTATAGTTGTATACATAGGGATACCTTAAGGCAATGTCAAAAAAAAAAAAAAAAAAATGAGTATAATTAATTCAAGTCTTTTTATATAAATCATTGCAATTTTTCAACTATAAGACCTTATCACTCATCCGACCCTAATTGGTGTGGTTTATCGATAAATAAGAATTGATATTAATCGCTAAACTCCAAATTACTATTAAATTGGCAGACAAATAATAATTAACATTACTTGCTCAATGTGATTTACTGCAATTGATAGGTTAAAAAAAAATATCAAAATATTCACTTAAATTGAGCTCAAATTTGAAATTTTTAAACGTAGCAGCTCAAAGAAATTACCAACTCTCTATACAATACAATATAGCTTGCTCCTTGCAGCTCTTCGGTAACTCTTTAAGGGCAATATCAAAAGCATGTTTTAGCCCCACTCCCTCTTCAAGTTACTGGTCTTCATTTTGTTCATCACCAACCAAATCGACAATTTTCTTATTCGGTTTAAGAAACTTGGAAGAAATCTGGAGAACAGATAAAATCAAATATATATCCATCGTACATGTGAAAGAATGGAAAACATGTCCAATATACAACAATCCATCTACTACTATAATACACAAAGTGAATTTAGAAAGACAAGAAAACACAGGAAGTGGGTAAACACTTACTCCTTTCACCCAATCTGGCAAGGTTGCACTGAAGACAAGCATTTGAACATCTTTGTTTACATCTTGCACCTTGCCCGCAAATCCAATGATAGAAGAATTCATTACCACCAACCACAAGACGATGAGTGAAGTAGCAAGAGAAATGGTTACAAGTTAAAAATAGTCATCAGTCACAGATCACTATGGTAATTAATTTAGCAGTCACGGTGGATGGAATTGGTGCAAGGGCATATACCTAGAATGAATTCAACATCATCAGCGAGCCCCCTTCTCAACATTTCATCAGCGAGCCCCCTTCTCAACATTTCATCAGCTTCATCAAGGACACAAAAGTACAAGGAGCTAAGGTCCAGAGTGCCTTTCTCTACATGATACTGGTGATCTCCAAAAGTTTAATTTAGAATTATAAGTAGACTAAAGATGGCTAACACAAAAGCCAGAGCTGTACTCTGCATCATAGACACAAATAAAGTATACAATTCAGATATTGATCCTTTCCAATAGGTGTTCAAACAATTCCCAATTATGGTCCTTGCAGATCGGATCATTGATATAATATACAAACAGAGACTCCGGATTTTGGATATCTTTCTCTTTGAATGAGATCTCAATTGCAGCGACGTCACATAAGGGAGCTTATGGCTGGGTTCTACGATCATGGCTAGGCTCCTTCGAAGGGGCCGGGGGGTTGGTATGCTCGCATGTTCGTCGGCTCTTCAGGCGGAAGTTTTGGTTGTTCGTTCAGGTTTGGAGGCATGTGTGACGGCTGGTCATACTACTGTAATTGTGGAATCTGACTCATTACAGTTGATTAAGTTGTTATGCAAGAAGGGTAATGATGGTATTCTTACCAACATCCTTCATGATATCTATGTACTTTGTGAGGTTTTTTTTTATCGATTACTTTCCAATTTGTCCCTAGGGCGTGTAATATGGTGACATATGTTGTTGCTAACCATGTCAAGTGTAAGAGTGGCTACCATGTTTGGGCCGATTTTGAACCAACTTGATTGTTTAACCTTCTCGCTAAGAATGTTGATGTTCTTATTCACATTTAATTAATAAAGATGCATTTGAAGGAAGAAAAAAATTAAGAAACAAAACAAACAAAAAGTTCCCTTTTCGTAAATTAAGTTACCTCTGCATGCCCCTAGAAAGCTTCATAAAAGAAGCGTGTGACATGGTGAAAAATTTCCTATTAAAAGATTATTATTTAGTTTAAATCAAACAATAAAGTGATAGAAATTCATATCAAGATTTTATCTTGAAGAACTGCGCGTTTAGCCATTATCCTCTAAATGGACAGTCCCCCCTGAATGTACATGTTGTTTTTAGGTTTGGTGGGATACATACATTTACAGGCGACACGTACTGCTTTAATGCAGGTGATTTTAAAAAAAGTCACGTGCTTGGAACTGCAAAGGTAAATAACTAAATTGTATAATTCGAGCCATTTTCAATTGTAATGGAGTTTGGTCTAAGGGGACATACAGAGGGGTCTTCGGTTGAATTCTATGCTCCTGGCTAAGGTCCTTAATTTGAAGTTGCAGGTGGTGCTGGTTTGGTGGTTTGTTCGGCTGCCCTGCAGACTTACTGTTTGGAGGCTTATATAGGCTGGGCACACTATGATAATTGTGGAATCTAACTCATTGCAATTGATTTAATTGTTATGTTAGAATGATAATAATAATACTTTAACCAACATCTTTCATGATATTTATGTACAATTTGGTGAGTCGTTTTATCTTTGCCTCTAGAGCATGTAATATGGTAGATATCATGCTTGGCCAGATTTTGAACCGGATTGATTGTTTAACATTCTAGCTATGAATGTTGGTATTTTTATTGACGTTTAATTAATAAAGATGATTTTCCTGTATATAAAAAAAAAGTCATTTTTTTTACATTTGACACGTTAGATCGATGCAAGCCTGCAGATTAAAACAAACAAATTAAGAAGCCAATGTTTAAAAGAAAACCACTTTAAAGCTTTGTGATCCTTCTTTGGCAACTTGTGAAAACTGTTTGGCAATTTCTTGTTTCTTCTCTGGTTCCTCTTCAAGTCCGCTGTGACAATAAAGTACCAGTTTCTCCAAGACCAATGCATTCTTTAGCAAAATCTTTACTACAATAAGCTCGTCCTCATCTCCAGCAAATTTGCACACTTCAATCTTCTTAAGTTGTGACAACAAACAAGGAGGCACCGGCTCCAACGCCTCGTCTTCTTCTATATGACCGAACAACTGGCCAGTCCCCTAAATCATCAAAACCTCAGCAACTTTAACAACATTAATTACAACACAAGAACACATCATGGCAGTGTTTGGTGGAACATATTGGATTAAATCAAGTAACTCATCAAATTCATGGTACATTTCTTTCCAACCATTACAATTAAAAAAAAATTCATTTTCTAGCTTCAAAATATCTTGAATTTGATAAGTTGTACAATCCAGTCCAATATCTTCCTCACCAAACGAGCCCTATATATAGTTCTTATGAAGTTACCTCAAGCAATGTCACACTTGCAAGACAAGGACAGTAATGGAGTATCGTCACGAGTGGTTTAACATCAATGTATATATTCTTGCTATATCAAAGCGGATTATTGAACAAGGGAATATGGGGAACAAGTTCTGATGCATGCTGCGCAATCACCTATGAGCATGATCTGAAAAACCAATAATCACGAGAAGCTACATGGGAGACAGGAAGTGAATGCGACAGATGCAGTTTTGTAAGCGAATACTGATATATGAAATTAACAAGTGTAGTCAATGAAGGAGAAGAAAACATACCCCAAACCCATCAATGATAGATGAACTCCAAATATCATAACTTGTAAGCCATCTGAACATTTGGTGAGTTGCAATTCGTCCTCATTTATGTTCAATTCCAAAAGATTGGAAACACATGCTGACAAACTTGAGATTCTCCCAACTAAAATTTTCTAGAGTTAATTCCTTAAGGACTGGAGTGGACACCCAGAAAACAGCTTTTGTATTGAGTCATCAGAATACGCAAGGGACATCAGAAACAAGGTCCTTAGAAGTGGGAAACAAACATTAGAAGGTACCTTGAAAAGGAATGCCTAGTTCAATGGAGATCAATGTTGCAGAAGTGAAGAAGGGACATGGCAACGAAACTGGTTCCTTGATGTTAACCAGGTCGATACAAAGCTTTTCAACATTGTGCCATACTACGGCAGAGATCCATTAATTAATACGGCATGCATCCCCCAACATTGAAAACAAAAGATGGAACTCTTTTATAACAGCATGACCACGAAGAAGAAGTGCTCTTTCAACAATATTCACTAGGGAAGATCTAGCAGCCTGCGCTTGCGGCCCATGATCACAGAAATCAAGCTTGGGAATTGAAGTTCATAAGTATTCCCATCTTTTAGACAATATGGTCGTTCATCTTTTAATTTGTTGCAAGCAGAGAGAGAATTTTTTGAAGAGCCACATTAGGTAAATTGCTTAAAACTCTTGCTTCCTTCCACCTCTTCCACTCCATTCCACTTCTTCCTTTTGGGTTTTTGGATTAGAGAACTTGCATCCATATCCAGATAGTTCCCCTCCTATATCAAATAATGTGTCGTCCGATATAACTCAAAGCATGCAATTTTTCACAATGATTTACAGAGATATATCCATCCAAAACTTACCTCTCAAAACAGTAAATAACAATTAACTAGGGAGTACAAATCCAAGTAATACTATAGTGTTTGAAATTTCTAATAAATCTTTGCTTCCAACCAAGTAATTCCAGATGAATTCTAGCCTTTAGAATAGATAAAAATAGATACACTTCAACCATGAACAAAAGCATAATCGAAAATAGGACAATCCATGAATAATATAAACTCCAAGATGGACATGTATGATCCCCGATTTGCAATTATCTTGAAATCAGGTATTCATAACACTCAAGTGACAACAAGAGCTTAACATGGCTTACATGCATAAACTATTAGCATTTTGGTACTCAGTAATACCTAGCTTTACTTTTCTATAGTCATCACACAAATAAATAATAACAAAATATATGTGCAATCATAAATTTTCATAAAGAGCCTAAATATCATCATTTTGCGTAATACCTAGTCATGTATAAATCCTCATGACGATTAAAAGGTATAAAGTTCTCTTCTTTTCTTGAAAATTAATACCAGTTTCTCAAATATCTAAATAAAGTTTGCAACTTTCTTCATGAAATTAAGAAAATAATAAAGAAAGATGAAAAATTCTAATGGAAAGCATGATCTTGGTTGATTAGTGGCTGCCCTCTAATTTGTAAGTTCAAAATAATAAACCCATTACATTATTTGAGATAAAATCAGTAAGCCATTGAACAAAATCAGCATCAGAAGTTTAAAATACACGAAGGAAAGGAATAATGAACTAACCTAACCCAGAAAGTTGGTCAGACTCAGTAAACATTGTAGCCTTGTCCGTTGGGTTTGCCCTCTGCAAGTAAGATGTTTTATTTATGCAATCCATCCGTGCCGGTCCAAACATACAGGAACTTAGGACAAGTGTAAAAAATGGGCCCTTAATTTATATACTTAATTATTAAAAATAAAAAATTTTATGAGTACATATCAACCAAATTGTTAAACAACTTCTTTTCGATTTAATTATCTTCCTTAAAATGTAGGCATGAATTTGCTTCCATGGATCCAGGCTAACTTGTATTGCACAAGCACCAAGCACACTGATAAGAATCGCAGCATCAAGAATTATTGGTTCCTTTTCCCTTAATTCACGTAAGAGTTCAAATACAGTTTCGCATTTATATGATTTGATATCCATAAAACAAAGCTACTCATATAAAAGTAATCTTTTCAGTCAACGAATCAAAAAACCAATGTGCTTTGACTAGGTTACCATGAGAGACATAAACCATAATCATTGAAGTGACAGAAAAATAATTTTCTAACCCCATTGTCGCATGGATTGAAAATCAACAATTCCACACTTGCAGTAGACACATGTCGCATGGATTGAAAATAATTTTCCCTAGTTTGCATACCTTATATTGCCACACTTGCAGTAGACATCAACAATTCCACGGCGTATAAATGGATTTGAAGTCATCCCATTCTTCAAGACCCAAGCATGGACTTCCTTTGCAAGTTCGGAGCTCCTCAAACCAAAGTATGCAGTCAAAACACTAGCAAAAGTGTGGTCATTCCACCTAAATCCATTCTCTAACATACAAACAAGCAGTCAAAACACTAGCAAAAGTGTGGTCATTCCGCCTAAATCCATTCTCCGAAATACAAACAAACAAATTCAATATCTCTTCTTCAAAACCATTATGGTCATACTGCAATCATTTTGTTCCAAGACACATGATCATTCCGCTCCGGTTGTTTCCAAAATAAATTAGCTGTCATATCCAATTTTCCTTCTCTGCAACAAGACGTCGCCATTGCATTCTTTGAAACCAATTCAACCTCCCCTATATATCCACTAAACACCCGCCACACTTCTTCAAAGGCAAAATCTTATACCCCTCAGCGCTGATATACCCAGATAACATCGAATTCTAAGTAATCAGATCCTTGTATGAAGCAACGTCGAATAAATGGCAGGCACGACTCAAGTTTTGAGCTTTGATATGAGCCGAGATGATGGCATTCCAAGAGAAGACATTTCGTTGGGGCATTTGATCGAACATCTTCTAGTCATCTATATTAAGGTGTTTGGAGTAGAAGCAAATGAGTTGATTGGAGTTGAAAATGGTGAGTGTAATATCGGCTTTTACGGCTTGAGGGTGATATGTGAGACCGTCCTTCAGAAACTGCATTTATACAGTTTCCTTATTAATATTAAATAATATAAATCAAGAGATATTTCCTAGTTACTAAGAAGGGAATAAAGGTAATTTTGAACAAAAATTTAGTTCATTCATCTTCTCTTCCGTAGGTGATCGAATGAAGAAGGGAATACCCCAATTAATTAATAGAAATTTGACTAAAAAAACTCATAATTTGGAAAGGAAAAAATATCAGAAATTCATCGGACCGCATATGAAAGATCAAAGGAAATCAAAGGACGAAAAGGAAAAATAAAACTTACTTGTAGAGTCTGAAGCTTGAACCGGAGCGAGACACAAGTCAGAACAATAGAGAGAGACTACGAAGTAGAAATCGATTGAAACATTAATGGATTGAAACACAAATTGATTGAAACATTGGACTCCATGCCACCATTATAGAAGAAATCAGATTGAGAGGGCCCTTTATTGAACCGCAGTCGACATTCCGCATCTCAAATTTGATATGTTCTCCTTCTTCTTCTCTTCATTTTTTTTTCAATAAAATTTTGAAAAATTTAGACTCTTTATTTTTTTTCAATATAAGAAAATTTTGAAAAATTTGGGCCCTCCATTATTTTGGGCCCAGGGCTTAGGCCCCTCTTGCCCCCTATAATGGCCGGCCCTGCAATCCATTTTCGTGTGGTTTTGGCGGCTACTTATCTATAACATACAATGGAAGACGACATGTATGAAGGAATTAAGTTATCGGTGCTAAATGACATGTTCACTTAAAATAGGAACGATGTCTAGGGCTCACGGTATTTCAATATATTCACTTATTTTTTTTTATCAGACCATTAAACTTTTCCATTAATTTAAACAAACAAATATATAATATTTAAAGTCCAAAACAGAAAAAAAAAAAATTAAACTGACAAATAAAGCGCAAATAGTAAAACTAAAAAAACCTAAAAGCAAATAAAAATTAAAAAAACTTGAAACACTAGATCTAAAAAATGGAGAGTCTCCACACCTCCAAGAGCAGCCCACCAAGCTGACACAGCCACCACAACACTGCAAAATCCACAGTTACTGACAATAATGGAGAGAAATCGAAGAACTATTTGGAAAATGGGAGTGAACAAGTCACCCACACATAAAACGCTCACATAATCCATTCAAATGATGCATTATGCACTTTAAAATTGACCCACAACTACAATCAACCGAAGATGATCAGAAGTGGAAGCAGCGAGATCAAAAGGTGGAAGTCAGCGGCAGAGAAACCAAAGAGAGTGACAACAAAGAGCATCCGGTGAGGGAAGAGGAGATGATTGAGGGCGGGTAGATACAACTTGTGATAAAGATGAAAGCTCAGATCCGGAGAAGCCACAAGGTTCACCATAGAAGGTAAAGTTAAAACCTCCACAAAGGGAGAGGCCGAAAGGTAGCTACTGGTGGCAGAGCTGCAAGCCAAGAAAATGGCTAAGATGGAAAAACACAAGCAAGGTTGATGGGGAGAAGAGAAGGGGGAAGACAAAAAGAGAAGGAATAAAGGGATTTTCAATACTACCACCCAAGCTCAGCCCACCACTTGAAAGGAAAAATGGCGAACACAAACTCGCGAGAAAGAGACTAGAGTCGCCCTCCTCGCAACACGCCTCGGGACCGTGCCACCATGAAAATCACCTCCACCGTCCACCACAACACCAAAAAGCCAGCAGCCTCCACTACCTGGAGAAGTGGAGGAAAGAGCTGAGAAAACGAAGGGAAGGTAAGGCGGAGAGGAGGGTAGAGTCTGAGGGTGTAAATGTTGTTATGGCAGAGGAGGTTTTCGAGGTTGTCGACGAAAACAGGTTTAGGGGGGCAGATTTGGGGTGGGGGGGGGGGGGGGGGGGTTGGGTAGGGAGGAACGAGTAACCTTCACTACTTGGAGAAGCAGGGGAGGGAGCTGAGAAAACAAGAGAAGGCAAGGTAGAGACGAGGGTAGAGCCTTAGGGTGTAAATGGTGTTGTGGCGGATGAGGTCTTCGAGGGTTTCAACAAAATTGTTTAGGAAGAAAGAGGAAAGAGAGACAAAGGCCTAAGGGGGGAGGGGAAGACAAGGGTCGGGGTTGAGGAAATGGGTGGGGCGGGGGGAGGGCAGAGGTCTTGCTTAGATCTACACCCAAAGAGGTGAAGATCAAAGAAGAACCCCACCCCAGAGCTAGGACCAGTTGGGAGTGTTTTTAGAGAGAGGAGGCAAGGGTCAGATCCAATTGACTTTAAAATAGGTTCACCAATCCAATTGGATTGGGCATTTCAATTTAAGGTATAGTACTAATGAAAACCTAACATTTGAAGTTCTAATTCACTTTCCTAGCAAAACAAAAAAGGTTAATTTGACTTTACAAATATAATCATAAAGAAAATATATCATTTTCAATCGAGACAACTTGGTATATGATATGAACACCCTTATATACGCATTCATCTAAGGCACTGGGCATATAATTATCTAGACTACGTACTTTGAAAAAAATAAAAAGTAAAAACAACTTACCATTCCAATCCCCCTCCAACATGGTACGACGTGAACACCTTATACAAGCAATCCATCTCAAAGTGCTAGCGTTTTAACCAGTCAACCTGACCTGTATCAAGTCCTAACTCGAACTAAACTCGAAACTACCCGATCCGAGCTATTTCAAAACATTTTTTTAGAGACTTCTAACCCGATCCAACAATTAAACGAGTGATGGGTGAGATATGGATCTGAAATGGTCGGAATCCCAACACCCAACACCCTCTGATCCAACCAAAAATCTCAACCAAAGCCAAAAACATACTTGTCATCTTCATCAGTCATGCCCATTTCCCCAAATTCAGTCTCTCTGTTTCTCACATATGAAGGCAATTATCATTGACTCAGTCATCATCCTAATGATTGAGATCCCGACCTTGGGCAGACCATATTTGGGCTGGGAATCTCTCTCTTGGTGTCTTCTTTTTCGGAATTCGAAAGTAAGTACATTATTTGGGTCCCTACCTAATGCATGCACTAAATCTAAGACATCCATCTAATTACCTTTTAATTTAGATTAAATTTGAAAATTGACTGCGGTTTCTTACTTATAAACATACTATGAACCATAATACTCCAAGACCCACCATTGTATTTTTTTTTTACAAAAATCTTTCATACATTAAGTTGCACGTGACATAATTAGTACTTATTAAATTACTTCAATGAATATCAGAGTTTCAAAACAAAGACAATATTATAGCCTCAATGGTCCTTTAATATCAATTTCCTACTAGATCTTGTTTCAGTAACAAAGGCATCCAATCAAAAAGTTCTTATTCATTTCTATAACACTATAATAAGATAATATCAAACCAATCAATCCTAAAAAATCTATTCATGGCAATAATGCTAAGACTGGGAGTACAAATACTCACAAACTCAAGGCTCCCATAGCTGCAATGTACTAGAGATAATTCCTCGAGGACTGGACAACAACTTAAGACTTTCTAGGTACAATTTATTAGAGATAGTTCCTCAAATGTTTGATAACCCAAGAAAATAGAAATGTTGAGTCAAAACACCTAGTGTAACAACCCGTTACGGAAATCGAGATTAGATTAGTGCTTAATGATGGATTAGTGATGGTAATCGGTGATTAGTTGGATGCTTTCGGACGGACGATGTGATGAAGATTTTGCCACTGGAATGGGCAAAACTGTTGACTTTTCTTTCAGGCGGTCAAATGGACTTTGACCGATGATCGTGACGTAGTTCGGGACGCCAGGAGTTCAAGGACAGGTGGCACGTCCGATTCCCACATTCGAGGGAAAAGTTATGACGTTCGGAAGTTCAAGGGTAATTTGGTTGAAAATGGGCAATTTGTTGACTTTTCAAATAACATGACTTTTTCACGTAATTCGAGGATCGTTAGAAAGGTCTCGATCTCCTGAATACAACAACAGGCGACATATGTCGATTGGAGTTCGGACGTTAAAGTTACGGGTCTAAGATCTCGAGGGGCAAAATGGTAATTTGTGCAACAATGGGCATTTTGGTCATTTTGCTCTCTTGGAATGTGTGCCCAGTGAGACCAGGACACTTGGTTGTTTTTGGATGGGGTGACCACTAGGTTTTGGACACCTGGCTGGGTCTGGATGGTGGTAGAACGTTGCTCACCGTCTCAAATGTGCTTTAAAACATTTTGTGCACGGTTTTGGATAACAGAGGAAAATAAAGAGGAATCCACCCTTTAATTTCCTTCGATCTTCATCAATTTTGCCTACCCTGTGAACGAAAAAGAGAGAGTGGAAGGGGAGGAGTATGGTGGTTCTGCTACCAAGCACCGTCGTGCACGGTGGTGGTCGAACAGAGGTAAGAAGGAGTCGAATAAGCCTGATGTTTCTGATGATGTTTCTGAGGTGCCTAGGAGTCGAATAAGCCTGAACTGGTGGCTCGCAGTGGACGGTGGTCGTAGAATCGAAAACTGGTAAGCGTTTATTCAACAATGGTGTTTCGCGATTTCGTGACCGTTACTCGGGTTTGATGATTGGGAACTTACTCGCAGATAGCCAGGAGATGAATGGAATCGAAACCAGGATCTGGAAGGGTTGGAATCAGAGCAACAGTTAGGAGGAACCTTTCGAGTTTTTGCAGGTGGCTTGGGAGGTAAGATCTCGTACTCCATTTCTCGATTTAACTAGTCAGATCGAGTGCTTAGTGTATGACGAAGCTAATAGGATTGAAAGGAGTGAAAATGGTTGAGAATTGGACGAAAACCGGCCACGCCGGTTCAGGCTGAATCGACCGGTCTGAACCGGGTCGATGCGAGGTTGAAGACGACACTGTAGCAGGCGCGTGGCTCCCACGCGCAGCCACTTTGGGCGGCGTGTGAGGGCGCATGGGGCCTCTTTTGAGGATGGTTCTAACATGACTTTTTATCGTATCGATGTAACGAACATTTTGGCACTGGTTTCGAGTCGATTGGACATCATCTCGATATGTTTCGGGATGTCCGAAGGTTTTAGGGCTTGGTTAAAAATAGTTAAAATTCTGAAAAATTACGGGGCTTTAGTAGAAGCTTAATGAAGTAGTTAGTGACCTTATTTTGAGATTTGGACAGGTTTGGGAAAGCCGATAATAGTGGTTTGGCTAGAAACGGCATAGGTGCACGCGTATCGAGGCAGCGGCGAAATGGTCTGTGAGTGGACTTTGCTTTCAAACTTATGATGCATGCATATATGTTTTTATATGTTTTCTATACGTGATTCTATGATTTGATTTATGATCTTGATGATTTACGGTTTTGCATGGTTTTCGAGATATTTACGTGATTACACGTTTTACGAGAATATGATTGATGTTGTGATTTGAACATTGTTTTAATGATTTGATTTTGGGATTTGAAATACGATTTGATTTCAAAGATTTAAAATGGATTTTGGAAAGTGATTTCGGGTTTGAAGCCCAGTTCAGAAAAGTGGTTTTAAAGAATGTGATTTCTAGTTTTTGAATCGGATTTTTGGATGACGATTCGGGATTCGATTTGGAACTTGAAATTGGATTTCTGGGTTTTGGTTCAGAATGGTTATTTCGGATGCCGACTTACGGAATGATGGTTTTGGACTCGGATTTGGAAACGAGTATGAATATGAGTTCTGGGTTTGGATTCGGGATCTTGATGGGAATGCGGATTCGGATTCAGAAATGGATAATGGTTTTAAATGAGTTTGGATTGGATTTGCTGGATCTGGTGATTGGGTTTAAAGACCTGGATGTGATTATGACGGGGGCGGGCCCAGATTGGGTTTAAAGACCCGGATTGAGTTTAAAGACTCGGATATTGATATTTCCCTCGTAGGCCTATTGAGTTTAAAGACTCGAATTATATTGAGGCCTGGATTGAGTTTAAAGACTCAGGAGTTTAAAGACTCGGATAGATCCAACAGGTTTGATGGATAGAAATATGGTTTCAAATGTGTTTTGGATCTCATTGAGACTTGATGATAATGGTTTTCAATAATGGTTTTCCGATTTTTTTGGCAATGACCCAGATGTTATGGATTTTGATGGTTTTGGGGCGAAGGCCTTGGATTTAAGAAAAAGAAATAAGTTCAATTTTCAAAATTGAACGTGAACTGGTCTTATGACATGGATTTTATATGCATGCATTGGTTTTTAAATGGAGGGTATAAATGTACTTTTCTTATAAACTATTTTTGAATTTAGACTTTATTTTTGTCCACTCACAGTCTTTTCATGTTTTCGATACCCTCCAGGTTGTTGCGGTACGGGTTGTTGGTCGAAAGAGACGTAGACATCACACACGCGATCTACAGTATAGTCTGCGCGCTCTGGAAAGTCCGGAAGTTTAGACCAGTTGGTTGGGGATCCCTTGTTCGACTTACGTGTCACATGGAGATAGGACGGTGGTTTAGCCTTCGTGTCATGCGTAAGTTAGACGGGAGCAGGATTTAGCCCTTAATCCAGGGGGATTAGGGGTGGGTCCTATCACCTAGGACTTTTGAAACAAGTCCCTTATATGTGAGAAGCAAATGAGCCTTCAACTTATCGGTGCTTATACAGTCTGCGATAAGCCATCATCATTGCCTTTAACTTATCATGGCTAACTATCAAATTCAACTCTCATCACCATCCATCAACATCGGTAGATCCATTGCCAGGCATCATCATCATCGCCAATCAGCTTGTTTGTCTCCCTCTTTTTCTTTCTCGGGATTCACTCCCTATCGAATCTACTCGCCTAAGGTCAGGTTTTGACGATTTCAGGACCCGACCCTCCTTGGTCAGGACCCGACTCATCTAGCACGGTATTGTCCGCTTTGAGCCTCCTTGCCCTTGCCCTTGCCCTCACTGTTTTATTTTCGGGAGCTCACGGTGCAACTTCCCAGGGGGTCACTCATCATGGAATTGCACCAGCCTCAACTCGCTTAACTTTGGAGTTCCAACCGTACCCAAAGCCTATGAGCTCCCAAAATGCCTTGTGCTAGATAGGTGTGTGCCTACACCTTTAAGGCACACCACCATTCCCCTCCCAGACCATTCCCCCCTAGCAGGAATGTGGGATCGTTTACCGTTCCCTCTAGGACACGGGTCTTACAATCCACCCCCTTAGGGTCCAGTGTCCTCGCTGACACACTTCCCGGTCGGGGTCTGACTCTGATACCATTCTGTTAGGACCCGACCCTCCTCGATCAAGACCCGACTTATCTAGCACGATATTGTCCGCTTTGGGCCTCCTTACCCTTGCCCTCACGATTTTATTTTCGGGAGCTCATGGTACAATTTCCCAAGGGGTCACCCATCATAGAATCGCACCAGTCTCAACTCGCTTAACTTTGGAGTTCCAACCGAACTCAAAGCCAATGAACTCCCAAAAGGCCTCGTGCTAGATAGGTGTGTGCCTACACCTTTAAGGCACACCACCATTCCCCTCTCAGACCATTCCCCCTTCGTAGGAATGTGAGATCATTCACCGTTCCCTCCAGGACACGGGTCTTACAGACGACCTTGGGTGGGTCCAAATTGGGTTGGGAATCTCTATTTTGATGTCATGCCGAGTGAAAGTCAGAAATGTAAATATTGATAAAGTCTTGGGGTTTTGAAGAAATACATCAGGTTTTGAAGAAACGTGTATATTGATCAAGTCTTAGTTTTAGAATGGTTGAAAGTAAAATGAAATATTGATCAAGTCTTGGGGTTTTGAAGAAATACATCAGGTTTTGAAGAAACGTGTATATTGATCAAGTCTTAGTTTTAGAATGGTTGAAAGTAAAATGAAGATACGTTTACTTACAAGTAATGGAAAAACTAGGAAATTGGAGAAGTAGTAATAAAAAAAGTGAGTAATCGGGGAAATAAGACTTTTCAAAGTACCTAATAATGTTGACACCTTTGTTCATGCAATGTAGAAAAAGGGGCAAAATATTCTTAAAAAATATGAGTTAGGACAGCGAAAGCTGCAAGCGACAACCATTAGATTTATATTTTAAAATCAAAAGGTTGATACCTTACTAGTGTTACACAAGGTTGAAGAGCTTGGTCTCTCACTAATTGATGTCAAGCTACCATTTTCAATGTTTTCGTTCCTTGAATGAGCAAGGTCTTTCCTTAAAGAGGTGTCTTCCATGATTGTCATCTCAAAACTAAGGTTTTATCCCTTAACTATATGATGTTTCGTGATGAGCCAATCCAGAATCTTCTAAATGGTTTTCCGCTATTAGAGGATATATTGTTAAATAGTTGCAACCGAGGGAATATTATTTGTTTGACAATTTTTGTAACGACCCGTCCCGGAAATCAGGATTAGATTAATGGTTAATGACGGATTAGTGAAGCTAATCGGTGATTAGTTGGGTGATTTCGGACGGACGGTGTAAAATGACGAGTTTTCTCCTAGAACGAACAAAAAGGTTGACTTTTAGTTCGGGCGGTCAAATGGACTTTTACCTATGACTGTGACGTAGTTCGGGACGTCACGAGTCCGTAGACAGGTGGCACGTCCGATTCCGACATTCGAGGAAAAAGTTATGATATTGGGAAGTTTGAGGGTATTTTTGATAAATTGGTTAAAAAGGGGCAAATGGTTGACTTTTTATACGACAAGTTATTTTCACGCATATCAAGGACCATTAGGAAGGTCTTACTCCCATGAATACAATGACAGGCGGCATGCGTCAATTGGAGTTCAGACGGTTTGGATTTTGGTCTAAAAAGTCAAGGGCAAAATGGTAATTTGGGCATCAAGGGGGTATTTTATGACTCAAACATGAAAGGGAGGTTAAGACGAGCAGAGTAAGGCTGGTGGAGTGCACCGTCGTGCACGGTGGTATACGGCTAGAGGCAAACCGTGTGCCCTGTTTTGAAATTCGATAGTGGGTCTTCGGTTAAGCACAAATTAACCCATTCTAATCAATGGTTGATGATTTTGACGGTGAGACGAGTGTGAAGAGCAGGGAAAGGAGGTTCGCTGTGGACGCCAGCCGTGAAAACCGTGAACGATGAGTTGGAGCTTGCAAATGGCAGTTTCTGATTTCTTGTGTAACGACCCGAACTTTCGTAAATATTATTTTATTTCAAAATGACCATTTTTCCACTAGGGAAAAAAGTTGACTTTTACACTAGGGAAAAAAGTTGACTTTTACCCCGAGAAATATTTAGGACTTTGACCCCATGACCGTGACGTAGATCAGGACGTCACGAGTCCGTAGGCAGGGTGCACGTCGAAAACGGACGTACGACAAAAAAGTTATGGTCACAGGAGAAAAGTTGATTAACTGAACGAACCAATGTTTGAATTAAAATAATAATATAATAATGTAATCTGATTTAAAAACCAAATTAATATGGACCCTTGGATGAGTGACAAGTGTCACTCATCCCACACTTCCTTTTTCCTTAATTCTAGGATCTTGTCCCTATTGGCTAATTATTTTAATCTTTTATTTCTCTCATAAAATCCTAACCATCCATTTAAAATCCCGAGATTGCATCTGTACCATTGAGCCTACTTCTTTTGCTCTTTATTTGATCAGACAACTCTCTTTCTCTCTCACACACTTTCATCTGCAACCCGAGAAGGAAACCACCCCCTAACTCGATCACACACAGAACAACCCTTACCACTTTCCCTTATCTACTCCTCCCCGGTCACATATCAAGCAAACACGACCTCATCACCCACCACCTTCACCAGCCATCACCACCACCGACCTCCACCCCTGTCTGCACAACCCGAAAAACCCAGACCCGAGAGGAAGGAAAACCAGCCCAAGCACCCAACCGTCCAAACCTCACGACCAGAACTCAAACCAAAGTAAGGATAGGAATGATAGGCTGCCAAGAGAGCTGAGGACCGGAGGAGACGACCTACGACGGCGACACGGCGGCGGTGAGTCAGAAAACCCGAGAGACCCATTTTTCTTCCCTGTTTCGAAACTACCTTTTTTTGACGTTGTGGTTTATTCCTTGCTTCTGAGACATGTCCTAGGGACTTAGACGACCAGGTTGGACCAGTGTTCGTGGCCGGAATCAGGGTGACTCGCCGAGGAAGACGACCGGAGCTTGCAGCCAGTTTTCCCTTTGAGTTTCAGGTACCTTCTTCATCTCAAAACCTAGTTGTGAATCCACAGAACTATAGGGTAGGTTGTTACGAGTCTATAGGGCCAAGTTTGGTTAAAAATGGTGGCCGGAAACGAGATCCGTGATCGGGTCAAGCCGTGGATCAACGGCGACCCGGTTCTGGAATTCTGGTTGACTCGTTATTGTAGCATTGATGACGTCATCATGCTGACGTCAGAAGTGACGTCATGATAACGTCATCATGTCAGAAACTGTCAGACCAGGGACCAATCAGTGTGTGACACATGTCTTCTGACACTATCAGAGCTGACGTCAGCATGCACTGTAGCAGCGTTGACCAGCCTTTGACCAGACGCATGGAGGTGCGTATGAACAGTAAATTTTTTGGGACTAGTACCATTTTCAAGGTTTCGACGATACGAATCCAGTGGCGGTCGTTTCGTGTCAATCGAAGATTGTTAGGTTGGTCAAATTAGGGTTTGAAGCCTCGGGAAGAGTGTTCGGACGGCTTTTCTAGGCCAGTTTCAGTCTAGGGTTTCATGGTTGAATAATGGTGACTTGTAGTGACCTTTACGTGTACTTTGGATATGACAGGAATCGTACAATAGCACCAGGGCAGGGTTATACGCTCGGATTTGCAGCGAGATTGTACAGTGAGTGGGCCTTTGATTTCATTAAACCCTTGCATTCATAACTGTTTTCCTTTCTATATAAAGATATATATATATATATATATATATATATGTGTGTGTGTGTGTGTGTGTGATTCAAGCAAAAGCATCTGTTTATTTTGAGTTATGATTATGGCACGAATTACGATGTTTGGGCATGAGACCCGTCTGGTTAGTTTATGCATTGTTTTGAGTCATATATATGTATATGGATTTCGATGACTATCTTTAGTACTGTACTGTATAGATTTACCCTTATGATACTATCTTCTCCGGACGAGGGTACCCCGGAGTGGTCACGGCACAATGTCTGCGAGGGGTCATTCTACGGAGGGACCAAACCGTAGGGTGTCTCAGGAGCAGGATTGCTATGATTGGACGTCTGGGACGTCAGTCATCTGGGATGCCATACCCGGATTGGGTTCGGGATTTGGACTCGGGATTGAGACCCCGAGTGGCACGCGTAGCCTTGGAACTGTGACCTTATTGTGTCTAGGACGTCGGACATCTGGGATGTCAGGGTTGGGATGTATAGTGCAGTGACTGAAGTTATGATTATGTTTATATTACATTGCTTATGTTTATATGATATGATATTATGGTTTCTGATACTGATGCATGCATGTTTGGAAACGGAGGGGTAAAACTATATGTTTTCGATATGATGAACTGTTTTATAAACTTTGAGTTTCGACCCACTCACCCTTATTGTTTTATTGACCCCTCCAGGCCGTGCTACTGAGGCAGAAGAGGACCCCGAGGTAGATGCATAAGTTTACGTTGCGCACCCGAACCCCACTGCTGGGTACGTTGGCACGTAGAGTATCTTAGAGTCGTGCTCAATAACTTGTATTTGGAAACTATCCCTTGTCTGGCATCATTTGTATTCGGATTCTATGTATGACTTTGTTATGGAGTTATGCATGTGAACTTATTAAGGGTAAGATTGGTATGTTATAATTTGGTGTCAGACGGGAGTAGGGCACGTCCCCGTGTGGTTCTAGGGGGATCGGGGCGGGTCATGTCATCTTGAATTTCCATTGATCTGATTGCTTGGGTAAAAATTTGAAAGTTGGTAGGAACTCGTAGGAACTGGTTCGTGACCCAAGGTCGTCTATGGTGGCCGGAAACAGGGATCGATGGAGGGCCAGTTGTTCTGCATATCGGGGAGGTAATTTTTTGTGCCTAAATTGATGTTGTGAAACAGTAGATTGATTAAATAGGGTAGGACGAAGATACTAGGATTAAAAGGGTTGGAATTGAGTTGAATTTGGCAGTGAACCGCCCACGCTGGTTTGGGTTGGATCGGTCTGAATCGGACTAGTCTGAACCGGACTAGTCTGAACCGGTCGACTAAAGCTTGAAGACGATGAACAGTAAAGCGCGTGAGGGCGCGTGGGGCCCCTTTTGGGGAAGTTTCCAACACGAACTTTAAAGTATTCGATGTAACGAACATTTTGACACTAGTTTCGAATCGATCGGACATCGTCTCGATATGTTTTAGGATGTCCGAAGGTTTTAGGGCTCGGTTAAAAATAGTTAAAAATTCGAGAAAATTACGGGGACTTAGTAGAAGCTTAATTAAGTAGTTAGTAACTTTATTATGGGATTTGGACAAGTTCGGGAAAGCCGGTAATAGTGGATCAGCCCCGAAAACGTAATTGCACGCGTATCGAAGCGATGACGCGAATGGTCTGTGAATGGACTTTACTTTCTAACTTATGATGCATGCATAAATGTTTTTATATGTTTTCTATATATGATTTCTATGGTTATGATATGATCTTGATGATTTACAGTTTTGCACGTATTTCGAGATATTTACGTATTTGCATGTTTTACGAGCTTACGATTTATGTTGCGATTTGATCATGGTTTTAGTGAGTTGATTTTGGGATTTGAATTATGGATATGAATTGATTTCAATGATTTATAATGGATTTTGGAAAAGTGATTTCGGGCTTGAAGCCCTGTTCATGTGATTTCGATAAACGTGATTTTGATTTTGGAATCGAATTTCGGAAAAATGATTCGGATTCAATTTTGGAACTTGAAAGTGAAATTCTGGATTTGGGTTCAGGATGATGGTTCCGGATGACAGGACCCACCCCTAATCCCTCAGGATTAAGGGCTAAATCCTGCTCCCGTCTAACTTACGCATGACACGAAGGCTAAACTGACATCCAACCTCCATGTGACACGTAAGTCGGACAAGGGATTCTCGATCCAACCATCCCAAAAGTATCCGTACTTCCCAGAGTGCGCGGAACTACTGTGGATTGCGGTTGTGATGTCTCCGTCTCTCTCGACCAACAACCCGTACCGCTACAACTTGGAGGGTATCGAAAACATGAAAAGACTGTGAGTGGACAAAAATAAATAATAAGTTCAAAAACAGTTCAATAAAACATTTACATTTTACCCTCCACGCAAAACCAATGCATGCATATCAGTTCACATTATGAAACCATTCACGTCAAAACCATCAACAAAAACCATTATCGAAAACCCGAATCAAATTCGTCATTCAAATCCAGACCTTAGCCTCAAATCACAAATCAAGCTCAAATACGGGAACTCAGTCCCAAAACTCATCAAATCCAAGTCATCCGGGCCACTGCCCAAAACATCGGAAAGCCAGTGAAAAACCAGTGAACATATCAATCATACAAGTTTACTGGATCTCAAGTGCGCCCGAGTCTTTAAACTCAAAACTATGCGCAAATAACTAGGCCTTCCAGGGGTATCAACGAGTCTTTAAACTCAAAACACAATCACAGGCCTCGGGGGGTATCATAACCGAGTCTTTAAACTCAAAACATATACCGAGTCTTTAAACTCAAAACATATCAATCCAGGGCTCTCCCCCCGTCAATCAATCCGAGTCTTTAAACTCAAAACCAGATCCAGTGGGTTTTTCTCTTCTTTTTTTCCGCGTCTTTAAACCCAAAACCATTTTTCAACCAACAGTGAAAACCACAAAAAATCTATCTCCGAATTCACAACAATGATTCTGTAAGCTAGCATCCGAAACCATCATCCCGAACCCAAATCCAGACTTTCCCTTTCAAGCTTCAAAACCAAATCCGAAATCTCATTTCCGAAATCCAGTTTCAAAATCGAAAGCTCATAAACAGGGCTCCAAGCCCGAAATCACTTTTCAAAAATCCAATCCAAACCCTTGAAATCAAATCATATTTCAAATCCCAAAATCTAATCAATAAAACCATGATCAAATCACAAGATCAACCGAAATTTCGTAAAACGTGAAATCCCGTAAATATCTCGAAAATCGTGCAAATCGTAAATCATCAAGATCATAAATCAAATCATAGAATTACGTATAGAAAACATATATGCATGCATCAAGAGTTAGGAAGCAAAGTCCACTCACATACCATTTCGCTGTTGCCTCGATACGCCTTTCCCGGCCATTCCGCTATCCTCGGCTTTCCCAAACCTGTCCAAATCCCATACTGAGGTCACTAACTACTTCACAATACTCATAATAAAGCCCCATAATTTTCCCGTATTTTTAACTATTTTTAACCGAGCCCTAAAACCTTCGGACAGCCTGAAACATGTCGAGACGATGTCCGATCGACTCGAAACCAGTGCCAAAATGTTCGTTACATCTAATAATTTAAAAGTCGTGTTGGAAACTTCCCCAAAAGGGGCCCCAGGCGCCCTCACGCACTGCCCAAAGGGGCTGCGCGTGGGAGCCACGCGCCTACTGTTCATCTCCTTCAACCTTGGTCAGGCCGGGTCTGAACCAGTCCAGGCCGACCCGGTCCAATCCTGAACCGACGTGAACGGTTTTGTCCAATTCCTTTTCCTTTATAATCCGTTTTTATTCCTAATTAATCTAATACTTTCTTCCTTCCATTTCTAATAAATCCTTAAATTTAAATCGTGAAAAATTGGCCTAAAGATTACCTCATTGCGTTAACTTGTCGAATCGGCCAAACCATCCATTTAGTTCTTCGTATTCTGGTCACCCTTAGTCATGTTTTCAGTCCTAGGAGGTCCCTTGCATCCTTCAAAACCTATACCAAAGCATAGCATTGATTACCAACCCTCCAAAATCCGTTTTCCATTTTTGAAATCCAACAGAGTCCTCACGGCTTCAATCTCACCTTTTCTTATTCCGGCCACCACAAACCGTCAAAACGGTCTTACCCGACCTGTATAACGTCCAGAAACAGTTTCCCGTCAACCAATTTGATCATTACCCCCTTAAAATTCAATTAACAGTTCACAAGAAAACAAGGTGTCTACGGGTTCTTACCTCCCTGCGCCACTGTGGGCTCCGCCGCGACCACCACTACCCTTCTCATACTCTCACCTCTCACTTCTCTTCAGTCACCATGGGCACATGATCATGTTTGAGGAGGGTTTGGGTCAAGGGCACTTATTCTCCTCTGTTTTTCTGATTTTGTTCCTCACCTCTCACAGCCCTTCCCGACTCAGTCATTCACTAGACACACACACAGTAAGTCACACACACGACTTTGTTCTCTCACTCACCACCACCAAGAACTTACACGACTCTCTCACAGTAGAAGGATGATCAAATAGCTCACTGTCTCAGTCTCTCTATTTTCTCTCATTTGAACGACAAACAACCAAGTTCACATGTTGTTTTAACCGTGAGAGAAGGATGGAAGCCACTGGAATTAGGCTAGGTGTCACTCACCCTATGGACTCAGCCCAAAAAAATCCAATCTCTGCCTCCCAGATGTCCTTATCCGGTTGGACACAAATCCCAAGAGTGCTAAAAGACTGATTTTCCCCTAAATGTCCAACTTACCATTTTACCCTTCACTTTCTAGACCTAAACCGTCTGATGTCCGATGACGGCGTGCCGCCTGTCGTTGTACTCAGGACGTCGAGACCTACCTAACGGTCCTTGAATTGCGTGAAGAAAACTTGTTGTGCAAAAGTCAACAAATTCCCCCTTTTTAACCAAATTACTAAAATGCCATCAACCTTCCAAACATCATAACTTCCTCCTCAGATGTCGGAATCGGGCGTGCCACCTGTCTACGGACTCGTGACGTCCCGAACTACGTCACGGTCATCGGTCAAAGTCCATTTGACCGTCCGATCTAAAAGTCATCATTTTGCCCATTATACGGGCAAAATCGTCATTCTTCACCGTCCGTCCAAAAGTATCCAACTAATCACCGATTATCTTTTCTAATCCGTCACTAACCACTAATTACCGATTATCTTTGCTAATCCGTCACTAACCACTAATCTAATCCCGATTTCCAGGACAGGTCGTTACACCGGATGCTAGCTTACGGAATCATTATTGCGAATTCGGATATGGATTTTCTATGATTTTCACTTGGTTTTGGGTTTAATGACTCGTTGAAAACTGGTTTTGGGTTTAAAGACCCGTTGAAAACTGGTTTTGGGTTTAAAGACCTGGATATGGCTGGATCTGGTTTTGAGTTTAAAGACTCGGTTGATTGATGGGGGAGGGCCCTGGATTGATATGTTTTGAGTTTAAAGACTCGGTTATTGTGATATCCCCTGAGGCATATTGATTGTGTTTTGAGTTTAAAGACTAGTTGATATCCCAGGAAGGCCTTATTATGCGCATATGTTTTGAGTTTAAAGACTCGAGCGCACTTGAGATCCAACAACTTGATTGATTGATGTTTTTCACTGGTTTTCAGATGTTTTGGGCAGTGGCCCGGATGATTCGGATTTAATGAATTTTGGGCTGAGTTCCCGTACTTTGATGAGGATTTAGGATTTTGGGCTGAGGCCCTGGGTTTGAGTTACATATTTGAGAAAAAGAAATGATTCCTGTTTTCATTGATGGTTTCTTATCTTGGATATGAAATGGTTTTATGACGATTTCAAGACCCGACCCTCCTTGGTCAGGACCCGACTCATCTAGCACGATATTGTCCACTTTGAGCCTCCTTGCCCTTGCCCTTTCCCTCACAGTTTTGTTTTCGGGAGCTCACGGTGCAACTTCCCAGGGCGTCGCTCATCATGGAATTGCACCAGCCTCAACTCGCTTAACTTTGGAGTTCCAATCGTGCCAAAGTCTATGAGCTCCCAAAATGCCTCGTGCTAGATAGGTGTGTGCCTATACCTTTAAGGCACACCACCAATCCCTTCCCAGACCATTCCCCTCGAAGGATTGTGGGATCGTTCACCGTTCCCTCCAGGACACTGGTCTTACAACCGATGTGAAGTGCATAAATGAATATTGAAGTTTAGAGGAAGCTACTCCAATGCTGTCCATTTCTTGTATATATGGGTCTTAATTGGAAGTTTGAAAGGTTGCAATTTTCTAAATACAGGTCCTTAAGTACTAGACAACTAGAAAACAACATGAATTTTCAAGACAAGTTCATTAGGCATGAGAAGCAAACAGTAGAACGAGCCCTTAGAAGGAACGTGTATGTCAAATCCATAAGTATTCCCATTTTCTAGACAATATGCCTCTTCTAATTGCTTCTCTTCTTGGAAGTAGGCATATATTTTTTTTAAAAGAAATACATCAAGTAAATTGCTTAAGCTCTTTATGTCTCCTTCAATTTCTACTTCCCAATTTAACTTCTATCGAAGAGCTTGTCATCGCAAGATTACTGGACAACCTAGAATTCACTCTGCTAGCGTATCGAGGAAATGCTTGTAAAATATCAAAGAACTTGCCATCTAACTTTAAGGTTTTGTCTAGACATTAGGGGAGAAGCTGTAACATACCCTGTAGGAAGGGCATGAACTTCTTCACAAGTGGGCGTAATATATGGTATTCCAGTTCGATAGAGTTTTGGGTTTTCCTAGATTTCTCGAGTTGAGCTAATGGTTGAAGGTAGTTGGACTCACTGAGATAATAGTCACTGGAAAAAAGAGGTTGTAAGCTTGAAAATAATATAGGCTGCCAATGGGAGTTTAGGGAAAAAAATGTGAGAGATGAGCTTCATGTTGGGAATGTCAAATTCCAGTTTAAAACATTTTTAGGAAAAAATAACGTATCAACTAGGTTGATCAAAGTTAACTTGAAAACCTATTATAGGCAATGCTAAAAACCTTAATTAGTAGTGAGGTGCAAATATTCAGCTAAAGAAATTATTGCATCAAAATAAATTATATGCTTTTAATAAACTTAAAAAAAGTAAAAGCTTCAATAAAATTAAGGCACATTTGCTTACAATTAATTATTATGAGAATTAGGTAATCGAAGAAATAATATTTGAAGAAGTAGTGATAAGAAATTGAGTGATCACGTAAGTAAGACTAGTTCTCAAAATACCTAATAAAGTTGACAACATTGTCCATGGAATGAAGGAAAAAAGGGCAAAATATTCTTAAGAATTGTGAGTCAGGACATAGATAGTTGTAAGCGACGTCCAACGAATTTATATGTTAAAATAAAAAGCTCGATGCATTATTTTGGAAGAAAAAACCAATAAACTAATGACGATATCTAATATGACTACTGAGAAAAGCATAAAAGGAAAAGAAATGAAAAGAAGAAACTAACGCAAAGCAATATGAAGGTCAGTCCTCATTCAAAATAAATAGCCATAAGTGAAGGTTACATGTATTTGTAGTTCACACTACAAGAAAGATAGGCTTAGTACACCAATAATTATATGTGTCTTTTGACTTTATGGACACAATTATTTGTGTTCTATAACAGTGAACACACTGCAGCTATGATTGTTTACCTGTGCGCAGCATTGGCGTGCCTTTTGATCAAATGACACAAATAAAATGCTTTGTGGCCAATAGTTAAAGATAAAAGAGCACTGATGTTCTGTGTCTTTTTTTTTGTGACAGTGTACCCACATGTTTTGTACACTCATAGGCACAATTATATTATTATGTCTTTTATTCTATTTTTTAATTAATATCATTGGGACAAAAATATAGTCATGCTTATATTATTGTGTCCTTTATTCTAAATTTCAATTAATATTACACAAATTTCATATACATGCACAACATTATATTTAAATAAATATTACTGCAAAAAATATATTAAAATATGTGCTACAGTAGAAATGTATCAATCCATATTTAAAAAAAATAAACATTCATTCATTAAAGGACAAAATATCCTCACATATAACAAGCAAGAAGAACACTTTCTTTAAACAAGGTTGGAGCTACAAACCAGCCCTTAGCCCTTAACCATCCACAAAGATCAAAAGCTAAACAACAAGGCTACATATCAATTACATCATATACTTAATTGCCCATAAATAGTACCACAAGGATGTTAACTACTGTGAGCACATTTTCCTTACAAAAACAAAAAACATATATTCATCAACATATTTATATGCAAAAACTAACAATAATTACTAAGAAGACATTGGCAAATGCTACTATACTTCACTAACTAGAAGTATCGCTTTGACAATCATCATGGAAAGCTATACCACCCCGTGAAGGCTCCACATAATTCTGATTTCCAAATTGGGTGGTTTGAGGCCCTAAACTACAACATTGCTGACTTTGTGCAAAATGGCCACCCATAGAACTCATGTCTATTTTGATCCCCGCCCTAGCTAATATAAATTGGAATTGCTCAACCATTTGTTGCTTAGCCACCCTTAAGTTTTCCTCTTGTTCGGCTCTAAGTTCTTCCTTCAATTTTTCAGTTGCTTAGCCACCCTGATATTAAAATTGAACAAATCATCCTATCAACCCTATCACAATTTTTTTAGTAATTGATGATCTCTGGCCCTTTGCAATTTTGTTGTGATGGTGAACATGAAGACAAAGGGAAAAATGAGAAGAAAATTTTAAACAAAACTTGGGGGAAAAAATGGCAGCTGCATTCATGAGTCATAAGTTCATAACTAATGACTTAAATCATCAAAAAGAAAAGAACAAGGTAGTTTTACCAGGTATACAAATTGTTGAAGCATGGTATACAAATTAGTCATAACCATGCACAATTACTTCAGCCACCAATCTCTCAACCTTATTTGTGAATACAATCAGAAATGAGAACCATCAAATTACAAACAATCTTCAATTTAACTAAGAAATATGAATGCAGCTCAAGTGGATTAGGTGAAAATCATAATTCCCAAGTTTTTTGTCCACTTTATTAAGGACTCGTATAATGAAATAACATCTGAATAATCCTTTCCCAAAAAAACCCATAAATCTAAAGTAGCTTTTCCAGACATAGTACACATGAAGAGAAAGATCAAACCTGTTGCTGAACATGCTCTTTAGAAATTTCTCCACCTAATTTCCTACTTTCAAGAATGTTAACTGACAGGACCCGTCCCAATCCCACTGGGACCACCCGGGGACGTGCCCCGCTCCCGTCTGACAACGACTCCAAACATACCAAAATTACCCTTAATTAAAACTAAATATTCAAATAGATAAATAACATGCAACAACATTGTTCAGAGCGATAGCTGTCAGACAAGGGATAGTAAAATAACAAAACATGAGCACAATAGTCAGAGTACATTATTCTGGTGCTCAACCTACCCACAAGGGGGTGTACAGGTGCACATCTAACAACTAAGCCTCTTCCTCCTCCGGGTCCTCCTCTATTCTCGTGTCACGGTCTGGAGGGGTCAGTAAAACAAGTAAAGAGTGAGTGGGCCAAAAATAACAGTTTATAAATCAATTTCATAATAAAGTAAATCATAAGGTTTTACCCCTCCGTTTTCCAAATCTTGCATGCAATGAAAACATAGTATTATAATGAAATCGTAATCACAGAATCAACATAATAATAATCGAAAAGAGAAACTAACATATCAGTGCACTGTAAAACCCAACCCAAATGATGTCACGGTTCTAAGGCTACGCGTTGCCACTCAGGGTCTCACACCCAAGACTCTCTAGGTACATCAGTGCCCGGTATCCCAGTCACTGCGCGAGGTATACGAACATGCCTTCCTGAGAGTAAGCAGCCCAACGGGGGTCAAATCCACTCAGTCAGGGCCCCGTGACTACTCTAGGGTCCACCCGGGCCAACGACCACCCGCCTTCTCCGGTTATCCACTCCGTCTCAGCCGTCCAAATCGGTCCCTATCAGTTCGTCTCTGTCCCTAGAGCATGTCCATAACCAAAGAATCGATTCCTAAACGTTAAAATGGGTTGGTTCGAAACAGGGAACACAAACGGGTCTCTCGGGTTTTGGGCCTTACCTCCGCCGTGTCGCCGCCGTAGCCTTCGCCGTCAGTTCAGTCGTGGTCCTGGGGTCCTCAAAGTGTCAACTGGAGCTCTGTTCAAGTCGAGATGGTGAGGATGTGGAGTTTTGCTCCCTGGATCCGATTCCTCTGTGTTTCGGGTCTGGGGTTGTTCGGGTCTGTGCAGGCCAGGGGAAGGGTTGTGGCTGCTGGTGGTGCACGGTAGGGTTTTGGGGATGATGGTGGTGTTGTGGGCGGTCGCCTGGTGGTGTAAGGGTTGCTGGTTAGGGTGTTTGGGTCGAGGGAAAATCGAAGGGAAGATGGGTGCACGGGTTAGGGAAAATGTGAGAGTGTTTGTGTGAGAGAGAGGAATGATCGTGACAGGACCCATCCCAATCCCCCCGGGATTAGTGTGGGATGACCCTGCTCCCATCTGACACGAAGTGTCAGACAAGGGATATTTCCGACATTTACCCTCCCGGGCTATCAGAGTACGCCAGGATCCGGAGGAGGCATGTGATATCTCGGTCTCTGCTATAGTCCACATCCGCTGTCAACCTGAAGGGCAGCCAAAACATTAAAAGCTGTGAGTGGAGAAAACAAGAGTTTATAAAAACATTTCATAAGAAGACATTTGTACCCTTCACTAAAAAGCATGCATGCATTCGAAACCCGTTTAACCAAAGAAACCATATACGAGAACTAAGCCCAAAACCAAGATCAATCAAATATACGGGTCACTGCCCAAAACATGTGTAAACACACATCATATATCATATCATATATTTCATAAAGCATACATCATATATACATATAATTCACACAACCAATCCTGTCACGGTTTCCAAAGCTACGCGCGTGCTACCCAGGTCTCAATCCGAGTCTTCTCAAAGTCAAGATCAATGTCCGCAGACCACTGACCCTACCCGAGGTAATAGTAATTATAGCCTTCCTGAGAGTAAGGAACCCAACTGGGGGTTGACTCCACTCAGTTGGTATTCCGTGACTACTCCGGGGTCTACCCAGGCCAACGACCCTCCCCAGAAGAGATAATAGAAGTAAAGGAAGGTATATGAATACATATATATACATAACATAAACATTTATGCCTGGTTCCCTTGAACCGTCATGATCCATAACATCCATTAACCAGGGTTCATGCCGGTTCCCATAAACCGTCGTGAACCATAATGACCTGACAAAGGTTCATGCCGGTTCCCATAAATCGTCATGAACCACAATGACCTTTCCAGAGTTCATGTTGGTTCCCATAAACCGTCATGAACTTGAAAATCCATCTAGGGTCCATGACCCGAAATCATCAGTGTAAAACAACTGGGTCTCATGCCCGAATATATGACATCAGCTGGGCATCGTGCCCGATATCTAAGGGCCAGTCACGACTCCGATCACAGTGATGCGTGCAACCATCCATCCAAGACTGCTCTCAATCCTGGTATGTCGCCGTGAACGAATCAACCGACGCGACCACCACAAGATCATGGTACACTCATCACCGATCGCTATCCTGAACCGTCAGCACTTCGAAGTCGAGCCTCCCCAAGCTTCCCGACCACGAATCGTGCATCGTGACCTCTCCGGAAGGAACACATCCCAATCCGGAGGCGAGCGTCGTATCGT
Organism: Prinsepia uniflora; assembly: GCA_032719365.1. Taxonomy (NCBI): domain Eukaryota; kingdom Viridiplantae; phylum Streptophyta; class Magnoliopsida; order Rosales; family Rosaceae; genus Prinsepia; species Prinsepia uniflora. Next base: position 7,173,558 of record CM064868.1, on the reverse strand, counting down.
CGATCGCCGTGCACATAGCACCCGTCGCGATCACGATTTAGACCCGAAGGTCGTAAATAGTATCATATGCCCGAGACCAAACCAAATGGATCTCATACCCGAGTTTATCCTTTTAGAAATCCCAAAACCATTTCATTTAGACCAATAAAAACATACAGACCCGTATAGGCACCGTATAGGGCCGAAACCTCGAAATACGTGCCTATATGTAACCACACATCAAAATGCACTCATAGCATCACAAAAAGTATTTCAAACATATAATAAACATTTATGCATGCACCAATTTAGAAAACAAGGTCCACTAACAGACCGTCCGAGCTGCCGCCTCGATTTGCGTGCCATAGGCTCTCCCGAGCCGATCACCATCACCGGGACTTCCAAACCTGTCTAAATTTTAATAGAAGGTTAATAACTACTTAATTAACCTCCTACCAAAGCCCCGTAATTTTCCTGATTTTCTAACTATTTTAAAACCGAACCTAAATCTTCCGACACCCCGAAAACTATCGAAACGATGTCCGATTGACTCGAAACCAGTCCCAAAATGTTCGTTACATCGAATAGATGAAATTACATGTTGGAACCTTCCCCAGATTCCCTGCCACGCGCCCTCACACGCCCTGGGAGTGCACTGCGCGTGGGCCTCACACGCCACTGCACAGTGCGTCTTCTTCCCTGCGACAAACCGGTCCGGCCGGTTCGACTGTGCAGTCCGGTCCAGCTGGACCGGCGTGACCGGTCCGGCCCTCCTACTACCTCATTTTCCATCTGTTTTCCTCCATTTTAATCCCTAAATTCCTCTTTTCTCATTTCCTATCTAACCCAATCAACAAAACCGACTAAAACCCCCCTAAATCGATCCCTAGAAATCATCCCCCATGGCCCCTGTTTTTCTCGGCCACCTTCCAGCCTTCCTCCACCATAAACCACCCTCCAAACCATCCTAAAATGTCCCTAGAAATCTATAGAACACTTCCTAAACATCTAATACTAACCATAACAACAAAATCGAATTTAAATGTGTTTTTGGTTTTACCGGGTACCCGCACGGGTTCTTGCCTCCACGCCGCTGTGGGCTGCGGTTCAGGCCTCCAGGCCGGCCACCTCAGCTCCCTCAGTCTCCCTGCTCCTCACGGCTGGTCATGGGTTAAGGTGGGATGGGTTTTGGGTGAGAAATGGGATCGGGTTTGTGTTTGGGAACAAAGAAAATGGCCGATGCACGGGGATGGGTTTTGGTGCATGAATGAAATATGGTGTCCGTTGGATGGGTGACACTTGTCACTCATCCATTGGCATCAGGACAAATAACTGGGCCCACTAGAGACAAAACTGCACTTTTTGTCTCGTAAAACGTGTCACCGTAAATAGTATCCCGAAACTTCGGTGAACCGTAACTTCGCCGTCGAGCGTCCGAATTCAACGTGCCGTCTGTCTATGGATTCGTATCGTCCTTATCTACGTAATAGTCCTCGGCCCTCGGCCATCGGACATCCCGGTCAAAAAGTCAACTATTTGTCCCCTTTTAACCAAAATTACCAAAATGCCCCTAAACTTCCGAACGTCATGACTTCCTCCTCGAACGTCGGAATTGAACGTGCCACCTGTCTATGAACTCGTGACGTCACGAACTACGTCACGGTCATCGGTCAAAGTCCATTTGACCGCCCGAATGAAAAGTCAACGTTTTGCCATGATCAGGGGCAAAACGGTCATTTCGTATCGTTCGTCCGATTTCGCTCTACTAATCACGGATTAATCTCACTAATCGTGATTAGTCACTAATCTAATCATGGATTTTGGGACGGGTCGTTACAACCTTCCCTCCTTAATTAATTTCATCCTCGAAATTCCAACCGACCTAAGTCCAACCGTTCTTCCCTCCTTAATTTAGTTTCGTACTTGAAACTCCAACTATCCTGATTCCACATCCACGCCGTGGAAAGAAAATCCAACCTCAAAACTCGTGGACACTCGTACGCCCACTAACCAGAACGATACTCGTCTGCAACCAAACGTACCACTAACACTCGCGTCGTATCGACTACATTCGACCACGTCGAATGACAGAAGTCGTACGCTCCGAACTAGCACCACTTGTCAGACCTACGAAGTCGCTGACACAAACACTCGAAGGTTCCCTTGCTCCATCACCAATCTATCCTGATATCTACTCCCACTGGGAGTCATCAGACCTCACACAATGATCCACGCTGACACCTCAGACAAACCGTCACCACTTGACAGTCGTCAGTCGAAAACTGACACTATACTTACATGTGGTTACACCGACCACCAACTCACTCAATCTGAGTACACGTTTACCAACAAAATACTCGACCTGTGTGTAACTGGACCCACCAGAATCACTATGACCCAATGCACAGTATCCAATGTCCAGTTCACGTCCTCGACTACACCAACGGTATCGGAACTAAGCCGACTACCAATACGCTCACTAACGTACTACGGGTATAACCTATATACCGTCACCCGGCACCACAAGTCTGCCCGGTATCATACCTCGAACTACGTACAAGGTACGCACGTCTATCCATCAACCAGACTACAACCACCTAGGTCATAGCCAATCACGTTTTAATAATGGAGTTCATTTGTCCAATCCAGCATCAGACAAATCAAAACTCCAACCCATCATCTATTTCCAATTCCAAATCCGAATCCGCAATTTCGTAAGAAATCCCGAATCCAAACCCAAAACTCATATCCATAATCATGTCCAAATTCGAATCCGAAATCATCATTCCGTAAGCTAGCATTTGGAATAACCATTCCGAACCCAAATCCATAAAAAGAAAATCCACAGTCAAGCTCTAGAATCAAATCCTGAATCGTCACCCAGAATCCGATTCCAAAACCCAACTCCAGAAATCTTCTTTCAAGTTCCAAAATCAAATCCTGAATCGTCATCCAGAAATCTGATTCCAAAACCTGAAATTTCGTTCACGTCTACCGAGACGCATCCAAACCGAACCTATTGGTTACCCACTTAAACAATTACCACAATACTATCAATTGACTTCATAAGGAAGCCAATCACCATATCAACACATCTCTAAGGCTAACCATATCCGACCACGTCGGAAAACTACTCACCTGAGTAATATACCATACGGGATTCACTTGGAAAAGAAGTTCAGTCCCATCATGCTCAACTCAAACATCCAAGTAAGAGTGATAAACGCTCCACCTATCTGGATCATCAAAATCACGATCCAGATCCATCACTACGTCACCTGACCATAGACGTCATGATCCTCGATCGTCACGACGTCCAAAGTCCTCAACCATTTTCCACATCTAAATAGATTAGTCAACGACGAGACACGCCGAGACTGTGGGTTCTCACTGATTACCTGGTATCTATCTTTGTCATTCCACCGAGGAAAATCAAAGATGATCCAAAACAATGACATCAAAACTCATCCTACGTGAATGCAACCAAAACTCGCTGCATTCACCACACCATGCAACCCAACATCTTCTGCCACCCAGCAGAAAATGAGAAATCTCAGTCACCTAACTTTGAAATACTCATTACTAATGCGGAAAGCCCGCATTCCCCTCGTCACCTCAATCGCAACCTATCGCGATTCCGAAATTCCAACAAGATTGGAAACAACATACCCGACCATCAACCACGTGTCCCCTAACCAATTTAACTCTATCTGAGATCCACTCTGGGACCACAGACACCAAACATATGCACATCACGACGGATATGACTCAACGTCATCACAATCACCAGCACCAGCACTAGTACCAGCACTATCACTAACTCCAACACACAAGTATCAGTATCAGCATCAAGTGTGTGAAACGGACAACTCTAGATCTCCGCTCATACAGAGCGACGATCCCGTACCTCTGCTTGAATGGGAAAAACTCTGCCTCCCTCATACCAAACACCTCTGGGTACAGTCACCCTGACGACTCACACGAGAAAAGGAAACGTCCCCTGAACGTCCCCGATTCCCAACAACCGTAAACATAATCACTCTCGGCAATAGCGTATGCCCCAACCTCGTGCAAACCTACCTACCTGGCACCTCGATATCCAGACTCTACTTCCAACGGAATCAACCGCTCGTACTAACTATTCCGTATCCCCGCTCCGGGATTCCATCAACAAGTACCAACCCTGGTAACTTGTCCAACAATCTCTAACCTGTCGTAACTCGACTAAACCAATATCGTCAACCAGGTCGCCCATGACCTTAGTTGCACCAACATCCCATCACAACTAAGTAGTACCACAACCAACTAAGTCAAACCGATAAGTAAAACCTCGACTGCAAAGTGCAGTCCCAACATAAGATGACATGACTAGACCGACTAACGAATCCAAATTCGAATAGTCGTCCAAGTCAAACCACTCGTCAAATCACCTTTCCGAACCATACACATCCTACCTTAGGATTCCACGATCACGCCTAGGGTTCCCTGAACCGAACTGCAGAAAGCAGTAAAATCAACAATCTGACCGACCCCGCGGTCTTGACATTGTAAAGACGTCAATCCAGTCATACCTTAAGTCTAACTAGGATTACACTAATCTGGCTGCTCCCAATAGCATAGCCACCAAACACAACAAGATCCGACCATCAAATGGTCACAACACCGAATCAGTCGTCGGAACCGATCCAACGACATTGTGAAAGATGATCCCAACTAACCGTCTCACGATCAAAATACTAACGTACGAATACGTTCACCATTCGTAGGGTTCCACACTGTCAACCCCGACAGAACTATGGCAACCCCGGCATCCAGTACCGAACCAAGACATCCCATGATACAGTCCTAATAATTATCGTATCGGCATCCCATTATCAGGTTGACCACGAACTGCAGCCCATTGAGATATCACATCCTCTACCTGCGTACATACTCCAAGAGCAAACTGCGCTCAGATAAGTATCCTACGAGCAATCCTATGCTCTGATACCACGCTGACAGGACCCATCTCAATCCCCCCGGGATTAGTGCGGGATGACCCTGCTCCCGTCTGACACGAAGTGTCAGACAAGGGATATTTCCGACCTTTACCCTCCCGGGCTATCAGAGTACGCCAGGATCCGGAGGAGGCATGTGATATCTCGGTCTCTGCTACAGTCCACATCCGCTGTCAACCTGAAGGGTAGTCAAAACATTAAAAGTTGTGAGTGGACAAAACAAGAGTTTATAAAAACTTTTCATAAGAAGACATTTGTACCCTTCACTAAAAAGCATGCATGCATTCGAAAACCGTTTAACCAAAGAAACCATATACGGGAACTAAGCCCAAAACCAAGATCAATCAAATATACGGGTCACTGCCCAAAACCTGTGTAAACACACATCATATATCATACCATATATCTCATAAAGCATACATCATATATACATATAATTCACACAACCAATCCTGTCACGGTTTCCAAAGCTACGTGCGTGCTACCTAGGTCTCAATCCGAGTCTTCTCAAAGTCAAGATCAATGTCCGCAGACCACTGACCCTACCCGAGGTAATAGTAATCATAGCCTTCCTGAGAGTAAGGAACCCAACTGGGGGGTGACTCCACTCAGTCGGTGCTCCGTGACTACTCCAGGGCCCACCCAGGCCAACGACCCTCCCTGGAGGAGATAATAGAAGTAAAGGAAGGTATATGAATACATATATATACATAACGTAAACATTCATGCCCGGTTCCCTTGAACCGTCATGATCTATAACATCCATTAACCAGGGTTCATGCCGGTTCCCATAAACCGTCGTGTACCAGCATGACCTGAAAAAGGTTCATACCGGTTCCCATAAACCGTCATGAACCACAATGACCTTTCCAGAGTTCATGCTGGTTCCCATAAATCGTCATGAACTTGGAAATCAATCTAGGGTCCCTGACCCGAAATCATCATTGTAAAATAACTGGGTCTCATGCCCGAACATATGACATCAGCTGGGCATCGTGCCCGATATCTAAGGGTCAGTCACGACTCCGATCATAGTGATGCGTGGAACCATCCATCAAGGACTGCTTTCAATCCTGGTATGTCGCCGTGAACGAATCAACCGACGCGACCACCACAAGATCATGGTGCACTCATCACCGATCGCTATCCTGAACCGTCAGCACTTCGAAGTCGAGCCTCCCCAAGCTGGCCGACCACAAATCGTGCATCTTGACCTCTCCGGAAGGAACACATCCCAATCCGGAGGCGAGCGTCGTATCGTCGATCGCCGTGCACATAGCACCCGTCTCGACCACGATTTAGACCCGAAGGTCGTAAATAGTATCATATGCCAGAGACCAAACCAAATGGGTCTCATACCCGAGTTTATCCTTTTAGAAATCCCAAAACCATTTCATTTAGACCAATAAAGACATACAGACCCGTATAGGGCCGAAACCTCGAAATACATGCATATACGTAACCACACATCAAAATGCACTCATGGCATCACAAAAAAGTATTTAAAACATATAATAAACATTTATGCATGCACCAATTTAGAAAAAAAAGTCCACTCACAGACCGTCCGAGCTGCCGCCTCGATGATAGGACCTACCCCGATTATCGCCTCGATAATCGGGAAGCATCCTGCTCCCGTCTGACAATCGAAAACCAAAAGACCGGAAAACCAAATAATATTACATCATACCCATTGTCAGACCATGGAGATTAAACAAAATACATCCGACTGGACATCAAGTCCATAGTTTCACAGAGCATAATATTACAAAACAGATTAAAGAACAAATCCTACTCTGTGAACTAACTACTCCGCAACGAAAAAATTTATGCCTCTGCCTCTGCCTCGGCGCTCGCCCCCGAACTTGTACCACGACCTAGAGGGTAGTTAAAACAACAAAGTGTGAGTGGACCGAAACAAAGGTTTACCGAAAACAGTTTAAGGAAATCGGGGTTCGCCCTCCAGTTTTACAACACGCATGCATAATAACCATTCGAAAACACTTTTTCCGAAACACATGGAAAACATTGCAGAAAACCGTCATAATTCATGCAAAATAATATGAAATTACCAGATTCCAGAAACCATCATTTGAAACATCAATTGCACAAATCAAGTAAAAAGTGAGTCAATAATCACAGTTAAGCCGTTGGATCCATCCGAGTCTTTAAACTCAATATCAGGCCTTCCCGGGATATCAACGAGTCTTTAAACTCAAAACATGATCAATAGGCCTCAGGGGTATCGCAATAACCGAGTCTTTAAACTCACGAGTCTTTAAACTCAATCCGGGTCTTTAAACCCAATTTTCGGGCCCGCCCCCGTCATCAATAAACCGGGTCTTTAAACCCAAAACCAGATCCAACAATCAACCGGGTCTTTAAACCCAAAACCATTTAATAACATAATAAACCAGGTTTCATCAAAATCCGTTTTCCCCAAAATCATTCCGAAATCAGATATTATCATAACAGGACTCATGTCCGATCTCGCATGCAAAATCCCCACAACATGCAACTTCCGAAATAACTTCACAATTATAATCAAACATCATAAATCCGCAACATGCATAATCATGTCCAGATACTTCATCAAAACATCATTTATGCATAAGCAAAACTGTAACCTCGAAATACGTGAAATACGATGAATATCTCGAAAAGCGTGAAAACACGTAAAACCGAAATATCATATCATCATCATAAAATCATATGTGAAAGCTCAAAATAAATAGGTAAAAATAGCCATGCATGCACAGTTCCGAAATCAAAGGTCCACTCACGGTTTTAGGACGCGTCAATCGCGCCCCGTGCGCTCCTCGGTAGCTTCAGAAATGTCCGGGCCTGTAAAAACGTATAAGGAGGGTTACAAACACCCCAAAATAACTCGCAGGATTTTTTCCTAACTTTTCCGGATTTTTCGACGAAATTAAACTTAGAGACTTAACCTTCCGGACTCCCGAAATTATCCTGAATGACTCCCGATCGACTCGAACTCTAAAGATAAAATGTTAATTAGACTAAAAGGATTAATTCTCATGTTGACCGTGACCGGAGTTAACATCACACGCGCCGTCACACGCCGCCCAAAGTGGCTGCGCGTGAAGGCCACGCGCCAAGCTACAGTACCTTCGTCCTTACCCGAATAGACTGATAAACGGGTCTGATACCCGCGGCTCAACCCGATCATTTGACCCTAAATTCTCAATCAATTCTTCCCGTTTTCAATCCTATTATCTTCTCTAATCCATTAATTTTAGGTCTGCATAAACGGTTAACCTCGACTAACACCAAATCGACCCAACTCAAGCTCGAACAGTCGAACAAGTCGACTTCTGGAACTCACCCAAACTAACTCCATTCTCAAATTAATTTCACCAGTAGCTTAAGGGGACTTAGACGAACACAATGGTACAATCAATTGGACTCGCCGTTACCTGGAAGTCGTCGACCTCAACACTGGTTTTCCTCTGAAACTGAGACTCAGGTTCCCGGCCAACCAGTCCTCTTCCTCCTTCGATTCTTGCACGGTTGTGCTCGTAGTGACTCCAGAAGTCCAACACGGCCCTCGGTTTCGATCAACAAGCCCCAGAAATTAAATGTGATTTTTCCCTCTAACTGGTTCTTCCTTGAACAGCAACTCAGGTTCTTGGGCCAACCGTGATCATTCTCTCTCAGTTCTTGCACCGTCGTGATTTTGCTACTCCCAGAAGTCCCTCAGTGTATTTAGATTGATCCCAAAACCCGTAGGAATTGAACTCTGAGATTTCCCCCCAAAAACCCGAAAATGGTTCTTCACTGTTTCTCTCAATCTCAGCCTTCACACTGATGCACAAATGACCCCAAACGAATCCTCACTTCGTTCCCATACACGGTTAGTCGATCAGTGTGGCCAGCAGCCCGTGGGAGACCAACTGAAGTCTCTGAAAATGGTTTCCTGCAAACATAGAAACTATGGCCAATTCGTGCTCTCCCGTGCCCCGAACTCTGTCCAACCGTGCACCAGTGCCACTCAATCCTGCTTCCACTACCTCAATCGACTTAAACAAACCATCTGATCAGTACACTAGGCCATAAACAATTGCACGCACAAACTCCCAGCCGCACTCTGTTTTCCACGGTGGTGAACAGTACCCCGTGTGAAAAGACCAAAATGCCCTCAGGGCAAAATTACCAAAATGCCCTCCAACTTCCGTGACCCGTAACTTGGTCATCCGACATCCGTTTCACGCGTGCCGCCTATCGTTGTACTCGGAACCTCGAGACGGACCTAACGGTCTTCGAGTCATGTGAAAACCGATTGTCAAACAAAAAGTCAACTTTTTCCCTTATAACGTCCAAATTACGATAATGCCCCTGAACTTCCGAACCTCATAACTTTCACCTCGAGCGTCCGAATCGGACGTGCCGCCTGTCTATGAACTCGTGACGTCCCGAACTACGCCTCGGTCATCGTTCAATGTCCGTTCGACCTCCAAATCAAAAGGTCAATAAATTGACCACATGAATCACAGGGGTAAAAACGTCATTTTATTCAATATTTTATAATATTACATTTTCAGAATGTCCGGGGCGTTACAATCTCCCCCCCTTAAGAAATTTCGTCCCGAAATTTCAAGGAAACAAATAGGGGAACTGTTCTCGCATCTGCGCCTCGAGTTCCCATGTGGCTTCCTCCACATTCTGGTTCCTCCAAAGAACCTTTACCAGAGGAACGGTCTTCCGTCGTAGTACCTTATCCTTTCTGTCCAAAATCTGCACCGGCTGTTCTTTAAAGCTCAAGTCCTCTCGGAGTTCAATGGGTTGTTCCTCCAATACATGAGATGCGTCAAACACATATTTCTACAACATCGACGCATGAAAAACATCGTGGACCCTCGAAAGTTCTGGCGGTAGTGCTAACCTGTAGGCCACCTGGCCAATCCTCTCGGTAATCTCATACGGTCCGATATAACGAGGGCTCAACTTTCCTCGCCTGCCGAATCTCACTACACCCTTCCAAGGGGACAGTTTCAGAAATACCCGGTCTCCGACCGCAAACTCAAGATCTTTAATCCGATGGTCCACATAGCTCTTTTGTCGGTCTTGGGCTGCCTTGAGCCTATCCCTGATGAGTTTGACCTTCTCGGTTATCAATTCCACCAACTCGGATTTAGTCAGTTTCAGTTCACCCACGTCCGTCCAACACAATGGGGTTCTACACTGCCGTCCATACAAAGCTTCGTACGGAGCCATCCCAATGCTCGCCTGATAGCTGTTATTGTAGGCAAATTCCATCAAGGCTAAATGTGACTCCCAAGTGTCTTGAAATTGCAAAACGCAGGCTCGCATCATATCCTCCAATATCTGGATGGTCCGCTCAGACTGGCCGTCAGTCTGAGGATGAAATGCAGTACTGAAATGAAGTTTCGCCCCAAAAGCCTCTTGTAGACTTTGCCAAAACCGAGAAGTAAACCTCGGGTCTCTGTCAGAAACTATGGATTCCGGAGTACCGTGCAACCGGATGATCTCATCGATAAACAACTGAGCCAACTGTGTCATCCTGAAGTTCTCTCGCACCGGCAAGAAATGAGCTGATTTCGTAAGCCTGTCCACAATCACCCAAACTCCATCGTGACCTCTGGGTGTCCTAGGAAGTCCAAACACAAAGTCCATCATTATGTGATCCCATTTCCATTCCGGGATAGGTAGTGGTAGCAAGGCTCCATAAGGTCGTTGTCTCTCAGCCTTCACTTGCTGACAAATCAGACACCTGCTGACAAACTTAGCGATCTCCCGTTTCATACCCGGCCACCAATAATGTTCTCGCAAGGTACGATACATCTTGGTCCCACCAGGATGCATCGCGTAGGCCGAACTATGAGCTTCATCCAAGATCTCCCTCTTCAGTGCCTCGACATCTGGCACACATAACCGCCCTTCTTTAAGCAAAGCTCCATCCTCTCTGACTGTGAAGTCCTGCCATTCACCGGCTTCCACATCAATCTGAAGTACACACGAGACAGGATCTTGAGATTGAGCCTCAACAATCCGATCAATCAAAAGTGGTCTCACATGAAAATTAGCCAGCAAGACACCTTGGCCATCCAAACCCAAATCAATGCTAGCCTTACGGAGTTCAACCAAAAGTGGCAAATGAACCGTCCGTAGATGTGCTACAGAATGCGTTGACTTCCGGCTTAGAGCATCAGCCACCACATTGGCTTTTCCCGGGTGGTACTCAATTGTGCAATCATAGTCCTTAATTAGCTCTAGCCACCGTCGTTGCCTCACATTTAACTCCTTCTGAGTGAACAAGTACTTTAAGCTTTTGTGATCCGTGAACATTCTGCAAGTCGCACCATACAAGTGATGTCTCCAAATTTTCAACGCATGCACGACAGCAGCTAACTCCAAGTCGTGCGTCAGATAATTGCGCTCATGCGGCTTCAATTGGCGCGAAGCATAGGCAATCACTTTCCCATGCTGCATTAGCACACATCCCAAACCCTGCAAGGATGCATCACTGTACACCTCGAACTCCCCACTGTCGTCAGGAAGGGTCAATATGGGAGCAGATGTCAACCTTTCTTTCAACTCCCGAAAACTACGCTCACAATCTTTATGCCAGAAAAATTTAACTCCTTTCCTCGTCAGTCGCGTCAACGGGGCAGCAATAGTAGAGAAACCCTCTACAAACCTCCTGTAATAACCAGCCGAGCCCAAGAAACTTCTGACTTCAGTGACGGTCCTCGGTTGTTCCCACTTCGCCACTGCCTCAATTTTCTGAGAATCCACACTGATCCCGTCAGTTGATATCACATGCCCTAAGAAACTCACGCTCGTCAACCAAAACTGACACTTGCTGAGCTTCGCATACAACTGGTTTTCCCTCAAGGTACCCAGCACCTTCCTTAAGTGCTCCTCGTGCGCTTCCGCACTCCTCGAGTAGACTAGGATATCGTCAATGAACACGATAACAAAATGATCCAAGTATGGCTGCAACACTCGGTTCATCAAATCCATAAATGCTGCGGGTGCGTTGGTCAAACCAAACGGCATCACAAGGAACTCATAATGACCATATCTGGTCCTAAAGGCTGTCTTGGGTACATCCTCATCCTTAACCCGCAACTGATGATACCCAGAACGAAGATCGATTTTGGAGAAGTACTGCGCTCCTCGCAGCTGATCGAACAAATCATCGATCCGAGGTAACGGGTATTTGTTCCTGACTGTCACTTTATTCAGTTGCCTGTAATCGATGCAGAGTCTCAAACTCCCATCCTTTTTCCTCACAAACAACACCGGGGCTCCCCAGGGGGATACACTCGGTCGAATAAATCCCATCTTAAGTAATTCTTGTATCTGCGCCTCCAGTTCTTTCAACTCAGCTGGCGCCATACGATACGAAGTCTGAGAAATAGGTTGTGTACCTGGAGCCAGATCAATAGTGAACTCGACATCTCGATACGGTGGCAATCCCGGTAGATCCTCCAGAAAGACATCCGGGAACTCCCGTACTATCGGTATATCCTCCACCCTCAACGGTGCAGCTCGTGAGCCCATCACTCGGGCTAAGTATCCCTGGCACCCTTTCCTCAACAACTTACTTGCCTTCAGGGCTGAAATTACTCCGATAGGAGTTGCTCGTTGTATTCCTTGAAAGGTGGTTTCAGGTAATCCCGGGCTCCAAAAAGTAACCTTCTTATCGACACATTCGATAGAAGCATGATGGAGCGTCAACCAATCCATACCCAGAATGACGTCAAAGTCATGCAAGTCCAAGAGTATCAGATCTGCCACCAGACCAACATCACCTACCATTACGGGACACTCCCGCAACACTTGATTTACCACAAATACATCTCCGGTGGGCGTACTCACTCCCATGTCACAGTCCAGTGCGGACACCTCTCTACCCGCCAATAACTCACAATCCTGCGATATAAACGAATGAGTAGCTCCGAGATCAATTAAAGCACAAACATCATGTCCAAAGATCGTGAGTGTACCTGTCACAACACCAGGCGCTGCCCTGGCCTCCTGCTGTGTAACAGCAAAAACTCGGGCCTGTGGTCCAGCTGCTCGCTCACGGCCCCGGCCTCTCTGTCCATTAGCCGCTCTAGCACCACCTCCTCGAGTACTCCCAGTCCCAGAAACTGCAGCTGTGCTCTGTCCCTGCTATGCTCCACCCCGACCTGCGCCACCACCCTGTGGCAAAGATGGACACTCCCTCCGATAGTGGCCCCGCTCGCCACAGAAGAAACAGATAACACTAGAAGCATCGCGAGCAAAACCACCACCCTGCCGTCCTGTGGAAGCAACCGAAGTTGCGCTCGCCTGCAGAGCGGTCTGCGCCCTAGGCGCTCGGAATCCAGGACTCTGGAAGTTACCAGGTCTGCCATATCGATCATTGCCTGCAGATGAGGCTCCACCATAACGTCCCTTCTTCGGGGCTCTCTGACCATACGATCCAGGATAAGAACGCTCTCGACGTTGTCCACCACCAGAGTACTGTGAACGTGCCGGAAGACTGGCCTCAACCCGCACTCCGGCATCTGACAACTCCCTGAGAGTAGTAAAAGCTCCGGCCGTCACAATGGCCCGTATCTCACCCTGTAGGCCAAGCTCGAACCTACGACATTTCTCAGCCTCAGTAGACACAAAGGTAGGAGCAAAACGGGCTAGCATCTGAAATTTATGCTCATACTCAGCTACAGACATGCTCCCCTGTTGGAGCTGCAGAAACTCGATCTCCCTAGCATCACGGAATGAACGGGGATAGTACTGCTCCAAAAACCGTTCACGGAAAGTCTCCTAAGTCACTGTATGGGCATCCCATCCCGACAACTCCAGAGTATACCACCACTCATAAGCAGATCCATCAAGCAAAAAGGTGGCCAACACAACTCGCTCTCCAGGAGGACAGTGCATCACAGCAAAAATCCGCTCAAACCGAGAAATCCAACGGTGGGCATCCTCGGGATCCGCTCCACCACTAAACACCGTAGCCCCAAGATGCTGGGCTCGCTCGATCGAAGCACTCTCGGCATCAGCGTTAGGTCGTGGAGGGGGTTCACGTCGCGGAGGCATGACCGTTCGTCCTTTTTTTCTATGAGAGGCATAAGTTAGTACAATACGATGAAATACGTGAAATACGTGAAATACGTGAAATACGATGAATATCTCGAAAAGCGTGAAAACACGTAAAACCGAAATATCATATCATCATCATAAAATCATATGTGAAAGCTCAAAATAAATAGGTAAAAATAGCCATGCATGCACAGTTTCGAAATCAAAGGTCCACTCACGGTTTTAGGACGCGTCAATCGCGCCCCGTGCGCTCCTCGGTAGTTTCGGAAATGTCCAGGCCTGTAAAAACCTATAAGGAGGGTTACAAACATCCCAAAATAACTCGCAGGATTTTTTCCTAACTTTTCCGGATTTTTCGACGAAATTAAACTTAGAGACTTAACCTTCCGGACACCCGAAATTATCCCGAATGACTCCCGATCAACTCGAACTCTAAAGATAAAATGTTAATTAGACTAAAAGGATTAATTCTCATGTTGACCGTGACCGGAGTTAACATCACACGCGCCGTCACGCGCCGCCCAAAGTGGCTGCGCGTGAAGGCCACGCGCCAAGCTACAGTACCTTCGTCCTTACCCGAATAGACTGATAAACGGGTCTGATACCCGCGGCTCAACCCGATCATTTGACCCTCAATTCTCAATCAATTCTTCCCGTTTTCAATCCTATTATCTTCTCTAATTCATTAATTTTAGGTTTGCATAAACGGTTAACCTCGACTAACACCAAATCGACCCAACTCAAGCTCGAACAGTCGAACAAGTCGACTTCTGGAACTCACCCAAACTAACTCCATTCTCAAATTAATTTCACCAGTAGCTTAAGGGGACTTAGACGAACACAATGGTACAATCAATTGGACTCGCCGTTACCTGGAAGTCGTCGACCTCAACACTGGTTTTCCTTTGAAACTGAGACTCAGGTTCCCGGCCAACCAGTCCTCCTCCTCCTTCGATTCTTGCACGGTTGTGCTCGTAGTGACTCCAGAAGTCCAACACGGCCCTCGGTTTCGATCAACAAGCCCCTGAAATTAAATGTGATTTTTCCCTCCAACTGGTTCTTCCTTGAACAGCAACTCAGGTTCTTGGGCCAACCGTGATCATTCTCCCTCAGTTCTTGCACCGTCGTGATTCTGCTACTCCCAGAAGTCCCTCAGTGTGTTTAGATTGATCCCAAAACCCGTAGGAATTGAACTCTGAGATTTCCCCCCAAAAACCCGAAAATGGTTCTTCACTGTTTCTCTCAATCTCAGCCTTCACACTGATGCACAAATGACCCCAAACAAATCCTCACTTCGTTCTCATACACGGTTAGTCGATCAGTGTGGCCAGCAGCCCGTGGGAGACCAACTGAAGTCTCTGAAAACGGTTTCCCGCAAACACAGAAACCATGGCCAATTCTTGCTCTCCCGTGCCCTGAACTCTGTCCAACCGTGCACCAGTGCCACTCAATCCTGCTTCCACTACCTCAATCGACTTAAACAAACCATCTGATCAGTCCACTAGGCGATAAACAATTGCACGCACAAACTCCACGGCCGCACTCTGTTTTCCACGGTGGTGAACCGTACCCCGTGTGAAAAGACCAAAATGCCCTCAGGGCAAAATTACCAAAATGCCCTCCAACTTCCGTGACCCGTAACTCGGTCATCCGACATCCGTTTCACGCGTGCTGCCTATCGTTGTACTCGGGACCTCGAGACGGACCTAACGGTCTTCGAGTCATGTGAAAACCGATTGTCAAACAAAAAGTCAACTTTTTCCCTTATAACGTCCAAATTACGATAATGCCCCTGAACTTTCGAACCTCATAACTTTCACCTCGAGCGTCCGAATCGGACGTGCCGCCTGTCTATGAACTCGTGACGTCCCGAACTACGTCACGGTCATCGTTTAATGTCCGTTCGACCTCCAAATCAAAAGGTCAACAAATTGACCACACGAATCACAGGGGTAAAAACGTCATTTTATTCAATATTTTATAATATTACATTTTCAGAATGTCCGCGGCGTTACACTCGATTTGCGTGCCATAGGCTCTCCCGAGCCGATCACCATCACCAGGACTCCCAAACCTGTCCAAATTTTGCTAGAAGGTTACTAATTACTTAATTAACCTCCTACCAAAGCCCCGTAATTTTCCCGATTTTCTAACTATTTTTAAAACCGAACCTAAATCTTCCGACACCCCGAAAACTGTCGAAACGATGTCCGATTGACTCGAAACCAGTCCCAAAATGTTCGTTACATCGAATAGATGAAATTACATGTTGGAACCTTCCCCAGATTCCCTTCCAAGCGCCCTGAGAGTGCACTGCGCGTGGGCCTCACACGCCACTGCACAATGTGTCTTCTTCCCTGCGACAGACCGGTCCGGCTGGTTCGACTGTGCAGTCCGGTCCAGCTGGACCGGCGTGACCGGTACGACCCTCATACTCCCGAATTTTTGGTCCGTTTTCCTCCATTTTAATCCCTAAATTGCTCTTTTCTCATTTCCTATCTAACCCAATCAACAAAACCGACTAAAACCCCCCTAAATGGATCCCTAGAAATCACCCCCACGACCCCTGTTTTTCCCGGCCACCTTCCAGCCTTCCTCAGCCGTGAACCACCCTCCAAACCATCCTAAAATGTCCCTAGCAACCTATAGAACACTTCCTAAACATCTAATACTAACCATAACAACAAAATTGAATTTAAATGAGTTTTGGGTTTTACCGGGTACCCGCACGGGTTTTTGCCTCCACGCCGCCGTGGGCTGCGGTTCAGGCCTCTAGGCCGGCCACCTCAGCTCCCTCAGTCTCCCCGGTCCTCACGGCTGGTCCGGGGTTAAGGTGGGATGGGTTTTGGGTGAGAAATGGGATCGGGTTTGTGTTTGGGAACAAAGAAAATTGACGATGCACGGGGATGGGTTTGGTGCATGAATGAAATAAGGTGTCCATTGAATGGGTGACACTTGTCACTCATCCATTGGCATCAGGACAAATATCTGGGCCCACTAAAGACTAAACTGCACTTTTTGTCTCGTAAAATGTGTCGCCGTAAATAGTATCGCGAAACTTTCGTGAACCGTAACTTCGTCGTCGAATGTCCGAATTCGACGTGCCGCCTGTCTATGGATTCGTATCGTCCTTATCTACGTAATAGTCCTCGGCCCTCGGCCATCGGACATCCCGGCCAAAAAGTCAACTATTTGACCTCTTTTAACCAAAATTACTAAAATGCCCCTAAACTTCCGAACGTCATAACTTCCTCCTCGAACGTCGGAATTGAACGTGCTACCTGTCTGTGAACTCGTGACGTCACGAACTACGTCACGGTCATCAGTCAAAGTCCATTTGACCGTCCGAATGAAATGTCAACGTTTTACCACGATCAGGGGCAAAACGGTCATTTCGCTCTACTAATCACGGATTAGCCTCACTAATCGTGATTAGTCACTAATCTAATCATGGATTTTGGGACGGGTCGTTACAGATTGTGCATGAGGAAGAAAAAGCAGATAGAATGAAGGGCTGGGATAGGTTTGATCAGAGATCCAATGGCTGGGATTCAATGATGGAAAATTAATTAGTATATAATGGACCAATAGGCTTATAGGTTTGCTTTATTGGAATAGTGTTTACTTGGATGAGTGACACTTGTCACTCATCCGCTGGTTTGATTTAAATCTGAGTTTGGCACGGATTCCCATAATTAATTAATATTTTATTCAGTTGTTCTCGGTTCGTAAATTCCGCTAAAATGCTTCCGTGACCATAACTTCTTCATACGAACTCCGATTTCGGCGTGCCGCCTGTCTACAGATTCGTGACGTCCAGATCTATGTCATAGTCATGGGTCAAAGTCCAAATTATTTCTCGGGTCAAAAGTCAAAGTTTTCCCCCCTTAGGGTAAAATAGTCATTTTACATTAAAATATTAATAAATCCGGTTCGGGTCGTTACATTAACTAATAGTAAGAAACATTTTAAACCTTCTAAAAACCTATATAGATCAACCATGCTGATTCTAGAATACCACAAATCCACCATATTTAGTCGACATGTACATGTGCATATGCATATATTTAGTACGCATGGGGAAAGAGCAGGACCAAAATGGAAATTCAGAGAATATACATAAACTAATCAATTAAAAGCAAAAAAAAAAAGCAGATCATAACTACATTTTCCTATATGAACAAGTAGAACTAATACAAACTTAAGGGCAATTCTTTTTTATCAACTACTCAAGTAAAAAACAAAGATGAAAATGTATATTGTTGAAAAAAATGCCTGATTAGTTTAGGATTCATGTTCCTGCAATTTCCCAATTCTCAAGCCTTTAATTAATTCAAAATAGAAGATTTGGGAATCAAATCTCCTCCTCATTTGAGAATCCTAGTTCATCCGATTGAAAACCCAACTCACTCTCCAGTGATTCAATTCAGACAGCTTAGGAATTAGAAAAAAAATTTTACATACCTTTGATTATACCTTTTCGCCCTCCTTGTTATTCCGTGTTTTCCACCAGCCATCGCCACTCTCCTCGCCTTTTTAACTCTAGCTGACGTGTGACGACCCGAAAATTCAAAAAAGGAAAATTTGGAAAATTTGAAGGAAATGATGATTTTGCCCCTAGTTATAAGGGCCGAAAGTTGACTTTTTGATCGGGACCTCGTTTGGACTTTCCGACAGAACCCATCCCAATCCCACTGGGACCACCCGGGGACGTGTCCCGCTCCGGTCTGACAACGACTCCAGACATACCAAAAATACCCTTAAACGCAAACTAAATACTTCAAATTAAATAAATAATGTGCAACAACATTGTTCAGAGTGGTAGCTGTCAGACAAGGGATAGTACAATACAAATGTGAGCACAATAGTCAGAGTACATTATTTGGTGCTCAACCTACCCACTGGGGGTGTACAGGTGCACAACGACTAAACTAAGCCTCTTCCTCCTCCGGATCCTCCTCTAATTCCGTGTCACGGCCTAGAGGGGTCAGTAAAACATTTAAAAAGTGAGTGGGCTGAAAATAAATAGTTTATAAATCAATTTAAAAATAAAGTAAATCATTAGGTTTTACCCCTCCGTTTTCCAAATCTTGCATCCATTGAAAACATAGTATCATAATGAAATCACAACCACATAATCATATAATAATCAAAAGGAAAAACCAACATATTAGTGCACTGTAAAACTCAACCCAAATGATGTCACAGTTCTAAGGCTACGCGTTGCCACTCGGGGTCTCACACCCGAGATTCCCCTAGGTATATCAGTGCCCGGTATCCCGGTCACTGCCCGAGGTATACGAACATGCCTTCCTGAAAGTAAGCAACCCAACGGGGGTTAACTCCACTCAGTCAGTGCCCCGTGACTACTCTAGGGTCCACCCAGGCCAACGACCCTCCCTGGAGGAGACAAGATAAAAAGGTAGGAAAGTACAGTACAATAACAGTATAGTTTACCCTGTGTCCCCCGGACATCCTTGAACACATTCCACATATAATCCAGAAGGGTCTCATGCCCAAAACATCATAATAAGTAATATAAACATTCTCATATAGTACTCATCTAAATTATAAGTGGAAATAGTAAAACAGTTTATGCATGCAAGCCTTTTATAAATCAAATAGCCCACTCACACACGGTCCTCGCTGCTCAACGACCGCTAAAACCTGTATTAACATATCCGAGAGTCACTAAAGGACCCTACAACTTCAATACTAAAACCCTAGAACAGATCCGTCCCGAAAACATAGCTCAGGCACTATTCCAGAGGCTTCAAACCTCATTTTGACCATCCTAACAATCTCCGATCGACACGAAACCACCGACATTGGATCCGTATCGTCGAAACCTTGAAATGGTACCGACCCCACCAAATTTACTGTTCACACGCGCCCCCACGCGCCTGGTCAATGCGTTGGTCAACACTGCTACAATGTTGCTGACGTTAGCATGCCGTCATCTCTGACACATGTCAGAGAACACGTGTCATGCTCTGATTGGCCTCTGGTCTAACAATATCTGACATGATGACGTCATCTTGACGTCACTGCTGACGTCAGCATGATGACATCATCAGTGCTACAGTATCGGGTTAACCTGAATTTTAAAACTGGGTCGCTGACAGGACCCGCCCCGATCCCACAGGGACCACCCGGGGACGTGCCCTGCTCCCGTCTGACACCCAATAATTCATACCAATTTTAACCTCAAAACATTTAAAAGCATAAATAACCAAATTAAAGTCATACATAAAATCCGAATTAAACGAATGTCAGACAAGGGATATAATCCAAAATTACAAATTTGCGAGCACGACTCTAAAGTAATCCTGCGGGTACACCGCCCAGCAGGGGTTCAGGTACGCAGAAGTAGATCTATGCCTCAGCCTCTGGTTCCTCCTCTACCTCAGTTTCCCGACCTGGAGGGGTTATCAAAACATTGAAGGGTGAGTGGACCGAAACTCAAGTTTATGAAATCGTTTGATAAGTAAAACATATAATTTACCCCTCCGTTTTCCAAACATGCGTGCAACATAATTCAAAATCAATAACCATATAATATGAACCATAAGGCATATAATAAAACCATAACCATAATTTTAGTTGCTGCACTATACACTCTAATCCCGACATCCCTGATGTCTGACGTCCCTGACGTCCAATAAGGTCACAATCACAAGGCTACGCGTGCCACTCGGGTCTCAATTTCCGAGTTCAATCCCCGAACCCCGTTCGGGTACAGCATCCCCGATGCTTAGCGTCATAGACGCTGGACGTTCTAGACGTCCGTGACCTCTCCGGGGTACCTCATCCGGAGGAGACAATACAATATGGAAGGATCTATATAGTGCAGTAACAAATACATTTTATTGATATCCACATGCAAACATATATATACATAGATAGAATCCGAACCAATCATTTAGTTTCATCGGACGGGTCTCAAGCCCCAATACCGTGAAACGTGCCATAACCATATTTTCCATATCATCAAAACCATCATTGTTTTAGCATGTGAATAAGTATAGTAAAACCAGAAAACATTTATGCACACAAAGGTTTAAGAAAATGGCCCACTCACAGTACAATCCTGCAAGAAACCGAACGTATACCCTCGTCCTGGTACAAATGTACAATCCCTGTCAAGTCCAAGTATTCGTAAAGGTCAAATTAAACCCCCAACATTCAACCATGAAAGCCTAGGTCGAAACCGACCCGGGAAAGCCGCCCGAACGCGCTTCCCAAGGCAATAAACCTTATTTTGACCAACTTAAGGATCTCCGATCGACCCGAAACCACCGCCATTGGATCCGGATCGTCGAAACCTAAAGAATGGTGGTGGTCCCACCAAAAACACTATTCACACGCGCCCCCACGCGCCGGTCAACGCGGCGGTCAACGCAGGAACAGTTCCTGCTGACGTCACTGCTGACGTCAGCATGACGTCATGCTGACATCATCTGACAGCTGTCAGGTTTGACATGTCAGACTCTGACAGGTGCCACGTGTCAACACCTGATTGGTCCACCACACTGATCTGTCAGACCACGTGTCAGATCTGACATGTGCCACGTGTCAGCACGGCACTGGTCCACGTCACTGACATGTCAGTGACACGTGGCAGTCCCTGACTGGTCCACGTCACTGACATGTCAGTGCTGACTGTGCACTGACATGTGACACGTGTTGGCTCACGGTTGGTCCACGTCATCTGACAGACTGACAGGGTGCCACGTCAGCACCACTGTCATCAGACGGGTTGACCCGTTTTCCTGCAACTCGGGTCGATCAGACCCGCGATCGAGACCCGGTTGCCATTCCTTCATTTCTGGGTCATTTTCAGTCCTTTCAATTCCTAAATGCTCGTCTTAGTCCCTAGATTAGTTCAATGTAAAAAGAATTGAGAAACACGGATCGAATTGAGGGCCTACCTTGAAGAACAGCTCTGGCCTCCCGTCGCAGTTTTGCCACCGCCCTGAGCTCCACCGGCCACGAGTTCGATTCCAGAAGGTTCCTGGAGGTTCCTAGAGTTGATTAGGATTGATCACTGACCAGTTATAACGTGGGAAATGATTCACCGAAAATCTGGGTTGAAACCGCCACGGGTTTCCCCTGCTTCCTTCCGCGCCGCCGTCTGCCGCCGTCCACCGCCGTGCCTCCGTCCTTCCCCGTGAGTCCAGCAACACACAGACACAGTGAGTGGGTAGCTGGCTGGGATGCTTTGATCGAAAATGGACAGAGCGTTCTGCGGGTGGGAAATATAAAGAATTGGAGGGAAAGCTGCTCAAAGATTTGAACGGCCCAGATTTGATCTCCAGATTAGATCAAGGGCTGAGATTAGATCTGGGGTTTTTAATCCAAAGGCTGAAATTTAAAGCTGATTCAAATGTTTAATAATCCAATAGTGGATCTGATCCAATCTAGCCAATGGGTCACCAGGTGTCCTCCAATCAGATTTCCTGAATTTAATATTCGACACGAAAACCGAGACACGAACTTCCCGAATTCACGTTTCTGACCATAACTTCCTCGTACGAAGTCCGATTTCGGCGTGTCGCCTGTCTACGGACTCAGGACGTCGAGGCCTACCCAACGGTCCTTGAGTCAACAAAAAATTAGTTGTCCAAAGAAAAGTCAACATTTTCCCCCGAGAGTCCAAATTACGGTAATGCCCCTGAACTTCCGATAGCCATAACTTTTACCCTGATCGTCCGAATTGGACGTGCCACCTGTCTATGAACTCGTGACGTCCCGAACTACGTCACGGTCATAGGTCAAAGTCCATTTAGTTCATCAATCAAAAAGTCAACAATTTGACCATACCATTCACAGGGGTAAAATCGTCAAATCACACAATAAATTACAATATGGAAATCCTCGAATTTCCGGGGTGTTACAGTCGCCATTGACCAGTGGCTTGACCCGTCCCCAGAATCCATCTCCGGCCACCATTTTCAACGGGGTTTGATCCTAAAGGGTCGTCTAGGTCTGTTCTATGGATCTTAACCCTCAAAAATGGAAGAAAACAGTGAGATCCATACCTGATTTCGAAGAAAAGTCACAGCCCTACTCCGGTTACCTCGTCGGCGTTTCAGCGTCCAAATAGCTCCCTCGAGCTCTTTATCGGTCCTAGAACATATCCCAAACCAAAGAAAAAAAATCCAGACGTTCAAGAGACTCCCCCGAAAATCTAGAAAAACCTGGGTTCTTGGGTTTCCGTTCGTACCTCCGCCGTGTCGTTGCCGTAGCCTGCTTCAACCGTCTCGACGTCGTCCTGGATTCCTCACAATCCTAACTGGAGCTTGGTTCAAGTCGAGAGGACGATGGGAGGTGGTGCGGGTTTCCTGGATCCGTGTTTCGGTGTTTCGGGTCTGGAGGTTTTCCCTGGTTTTTCAGGCAGGGAGAAGGAGAGATGAGGGTGGTGTTCGACGGTGGAGATGAAGATGATGATGGTGATGACGGTGGTCGTCGTCTGGTGGTGAGAAGGTGGTCGATCTGGGTGTTTGGGTAGAAAGAAAATGGTGTGGGAGTGTTTGTTCACGGTGAGGAAATGAGTGTGTGCAAGAGAGAGAGAGAACCGTGCAGAATTAAAAGGAAAAAGGCAGAAAGAATGGACGACCCAGATTCGTTTGGGCAGGAAAATCAAAGGCTGGGGTTTAATGAGAGATAATATAATATTAAGAAATGGACCAATAGGTGTATAGACCTACTTTATTGGAATAATGATCTCTAGTATAAGTGACACTTGTCACTCATCCAATGGCTCAGATTAAATCTGGGGTTTTGCACAGATTTCAATGTTAATTAATATTTAACGTTTTGTTTTCGGTTCGTAAATTCTACTAAAACGCTTCCGTGACCATAACTTTTTCATACGAACTCCGATTTCGGCGTACCGCCTGTCTACGGATTCGTGACATCCCGATCTACGTCATAGTCATGGGTCAAAGTCCAAATTATTTCCCAGGTCAAAAGTCAAAGTTTCCCCCCTCTAGGGGCAAAATAGTCATTTTACATTAAAATATTATAAATTGCGATTCGAGTCGTTACACTTTATGTAAAGACCGCTAGGTAGGTCTCGAGACGCTGAGTCCGTAGACATGCAGCACGCGTCAATCGGAGTTCGGATGACAAAGTTACGGGTCTAGGAACATGAAGGGCATTTTGGTAATTTGTAAGGAAAAGGGCAAAATGGTAATTGGTGAATTGAATAGGAAATTGGTCGGTAATTGGGCTGATTCAACCATTATTATGCCACTAAGTGATATATGTCACTTTCTAAGTACGATTGGTGGCAAACTTGATGATATCTGATGTTAAATTGATGGTATTTGATGTTGAGTACGTGATAAGAAGGAAAAACGGAGCAGCAAAAACGTGCTCATCAAAACTTCCTTGTTTGATCGATTGAATTGAGAGGGATAGAAAGAGGAGGAAGAACAGAGAATTATGAGGAAGAAAAGGAGATGAAAATCGTGAAAGGAAACTATAAAACCTGAAGAGAAACCCGAAACAACTCTATGAAATTCGAAATTCGAATTTCACCTTGCAGCCCTCAAACGTTGAAATTGGACTTAGATGAAGGCGTCTGTGACTCGTATTAGTCGATCCACATCGAGAAACTCAAGGTTCGAAGCTTATTGAGCCATGAACAGACATGGTGGAAGTCGGGAAATTGCGAGCTTGAGTTGAGTAATTGGAGGTAATTTTTTGTGAAATTGATTTCAAAATCATTATTAAAATGAGTCTGTGATGCTCCCTAACTAATTAATTGAAGGAATCGATGAGTACTTGTTGAACTTGGAGGATGAACACCCTTCGAAAATTTGAATGCAGTTGAATTGGTTTCAAGTAATTAAGATTGAAATTGATGGAACAGACCCAAAATTAAGGTGATTACGATGCTATGTGATGGATCAATTGAAGAAAAAAAGTTGGAATTGGACAGGATTGAAACGGGTCAACACGCAGGCTAAAAGACCCATTTTACAGGTATTCAGGCGAGGACGAACACTGTAGATGTACTGTAGCTAGCGCGTGGCTTTCACGCGCAGACACTCACGACGGTGCGTGAGGGCGCGTGAAGCCTTGTCTCAAGGTGAGTTCAACATGAAACTTACTTCTTTTGATTTAATGAACATTTTAGCACTGGTTTCGAGGAAATCAGATATCGTTTCGATAGTGTTCAGTGTATTTGAAGTTTTCGTATACGTTTTAAATACGTATTTAAATCCCGAAAAATTGGGGAAAATTATATGTGGTATATTGAAGGGTTAGTGACCCTCGATATTGATTTTGGACAGGAATTGTGATTTTCGGAATTTACGAAAAACCTGCAGCTCGGAAGCGGGCCGTTTGAACGGTGTGTGAGTGGACTTTGCTTTCTAAGTTTCAATGCATGCATAATTGTTTCTATGCTTTCTATCTATTCTATGCTTATGTTTATGGTAATTACGATTTCCGTATGTACACGCATTTCGATATGCAATACGTAATTGCACATATTTCGAGAATACGATTTATGTTATACTTTGATGCTGGTTTGATGGATGATTTTATATGGTTTACACATATCATGTTTTGTTAATGATTTGATGATGTGACATTGGGTTTTCATGTGAATTCGGGCACGAGACCCATTTCGATAAAATATGATTTTGGATTTGGTTTTGGAAATTGGATTACGATGGATTCTAAATTTGCTATGAATTACACATGGTTTTGGGTTTAAAGACCCGATACTATTGCTGGATCTTGTTTTGGATTTAAAGACTCGGTTGATAGATGTGACGGGGGAGGGCCCTTGATTGATATGTTTTGAGTTTAAAGACTCGGTTATTGTGATATCCCCCGAGGCCTATTGATTGTGTTTTGAGTTTAAAGACTCATTGATATCCCGAGAAGGCCTGATATATGTGAGTTTAAAGACTCAGTGATTGAGATCCAGCAATTTGATTGACTTGTGATTTACTGTTGATTTCCGATATTTTCGGATGTGTTGGGCAATGACCCGGTTTATATGGCTTTATGGATTTTTGAGCTATGTTCTCGTACTTGGATTTTGATTCATGATTTTGGGCTGATGCCCCGTATTTATGGTTTCGGGCTAAGGCCCGAGGTTTGAGAAAAGGAAATGATTTTGGTTTTCATACACGGTTTTCTTATATTGGAAATGAAATGGATTATGAAATGATTTTCGAATGCATGCATTGGTTTTACATGGAGGGTAGAAATGTCTTTTCTGTAACATGTTTTATAAACTGTTTTATTTTTGTCCACTCACACTTTTTATGTTTTATTGACCCTTCAGGTCATGGCGCGACAATCGAGGCTGATTGAGAGGTGGAGGTATGAGTGGGCACAAGTACGATTATCCTTTGTTTGGCAAGTGCTGAGAGTAATTTCGGAACTTCAGTTGACTTGTCAGACGGGAGCAGTACCGGGCACGGTTATCTATGTCCTTCGGGGACGGGTCCTGTCATGACGCCTCCTGATCTCCTCTTTTCAAACCTGCCATTCTCGCCACCTCCTCCTCGATTCACAACTCAATTAAAAAAAAACCAAAGATCTACAGCCGTCGAGATTTGGTTTCGGCTTGGTGGGCTTGAGATAAAGATAGAGATGTAGAGAAGCAAGATGATGAAAATGGAGGCAACTAAGTACAACCCCAATGACAATCCAATAGTCGACAGAAGGCGTTGTAGGCGGAGGTGAATCCCAGCGTCGTCCAACTTGAGACGAGTCTAAAAAAACGCTTCTCCCGAGCAAGAGGAATTTTGTCCTCAACAAAACCCGAACGACACCATTTGGCTCTTGCTATAATACCTATGCCAACAAAGCAAAATTTCGCCTATTTTTTTTGCCAAATATCTCGCCTATTTTTTTTATTGAGAGGAAATGAAAAAGAAGAAGAAAATGAATGAAAGGGAAATGTGGATTTTTGGATTTGGTATTGATAAGGAGATTTGGATTTTTAATATTATTGGATTGGAATGTGAGGGAAAAATTAGAAAAATAGGGTTTCAAATTCAAAGAATTTTGGCAAACATGATAAGGAGGGAAAACTTAGTATAATTAAGGGGTAATTATAAATAGGTCCTTTTTATAATCCAAATTATAAGTTAATCCACTATAGTAAATAGAGACAGTAAATAAGAAATAACATTTTTTTTATTGTTAGTCAAAATACATCATTATTTTTAGTCCGTTGTTTTTAAAAAAAATTACAAATGTACCATTATATATCATATTTATCTTAAACGTACAAAATTCTATCATTTTAGGGTGTCATATCCAAGGATTGAAATATCGATATCGACGGATATATCGCTTATCAAATTTACGGATATCTCGCTCTAAATATCGATATCGATATTGATATCGTTTACAGTCAACAAAAATGATGGAAATTTAGTCTAAAAGTTAGAAATTTTTAATGAAACTTTGGGAAAACTTAAGTACCCAATAATAGTTATATATGACTAATAAAATTATAAAATGACTTTGATATAATAAATATATGATGAATAATATGATGTAATATGATTCTGACGATGACTAATAATATAAAATCTTAAATATAAACATAAATTGAAGTGAGTTACTATAATTGAATGTTAAAATAGTTTAAAACATAACAATAAACATACAAAAATTAAATGGAAGAAAAAATGATAAAATAAGTTTAAATATATTTAAAATCGGAAAAAAATTGAAAAAATAGGGCCAAACTTTGTTAAAAAATTGGAAGTAATGGATATATTTAAATGGGACAAAAAATGGAAAAAAAAAACGGACAACCTTTGTTGAAAAAATGGACAGCAGTTGTTGACAAGGGGGTCGAACCCAAGACCCCTCAAATGAGAAACAAAACCCAAACCAACTCTACTAGCCAAAGGTATTGTAAGTTTATAACGTCCAATGTATAAGTATAGAAATTAATAGTCATCTCCTACCTCCAGCCTGGTCTGTAACTCGGGTTTTCCGACCTGACGACAAGACCCGACTCAATCTCCTTCTTTTTACGTTCGATTTTCACGAATTAATAGTGCATATTCATCGTTTTGATCCTAGGAAAGGATCCGTGGGCTCACAACAAGAAAATTGTTCGATATTTCAGAAAATTTCCTTCCCCCTTCTTATGTGCCGCTAGCCCAAAATACCAAAATTTTGGCGAAATTTCGTCGAAATATACCGATATTTTCATCCATGATCATATCCCTTGTTTTTTCTTTTATGTACCTACCATAATTTGAATCTAGACTTAACAGGTAAATTAAACAACATTATCTACTTAACTCTCCCTCATAAATAAGATACCTATACATGAAAATTTTAACTGTATCATAATAGGTATATTATATTCAATATTTACTTCTCTATAAAAACATACAGATAATTATTAATTTACCTACATGAAAATAAATATACAAGTAATTATTAATTTACCTATAAAGTAATAAAATAGATTACGTACGCTCTTCAAAAGTATCAGATGATATCCGATACAAAAAATATAAAATAAATCTTTAAATATGAAATTTAGTTAAAATTATCTTAAATTACATAATTTTGAAAAATAAATATAAAATAATAATTTTTAAAATTTGAAAGTTTCTCACTCATATCTAAAAAAAGGTATAAACGGTATCAAGAGATTTGAAAAAACAAAACCATAAAAAGAACACAGTAAAAAAATTGATAATGCAGTAAATGGACTATTTTATATGTTAAGTGGACTAATTTATATGTTAGATTTAAAAACTGGACTAGTTTATAATTATTTCTATAAGTAATTAGTTTTTTTATTATAATGAACACAAATATTTGTGTCTTATAAATTGAAGCACCGAGAATAACTTAAAGACACTAATATTTGTGTCCTTTAAGTTGAGCACGCTAATGAATGATCATCTTCATTCTCCTACTATCTCCCAAGCTTCTAGCCTGCTAGGGTCTGCAGTGAAGGTTTATTTTATCCATCGTCCAAAATCCTCTTTTATATATCTTATCCATTTTGTTTTTGAAGTTTGGTTTTGGACCCTATATATCCTCAATGCCAAATGATATGTTGTTTAATTGAAGTTTTTCTTTATTTTAACTGTTTTTTTCTTGGTGGGTTTAAAGATGCAATGATGGGATCTTGTTTGCCCAGATGAAGCCTAGATTTCGTAAATATTTGATTTGGTTTGAGTCCACCCTACTTAGTTGATATTAACTAATAATAACATAATTTTATATTTGATAATCTGAAAATGTATAAGTAAAATTTGTCTAAATTCGATAATTATGATTTATACTTAAATATTATGGAATTTGATTTGATTGGATTTGATTTAGTTGGCATTGACTAGTATTTTGGGTTGTGGATCTCATCTCCCCGTGATGCTTGGTTATTTTGCTTTGACACAATACGAATCAACTCACAAGCATGTCAAGCATATTATCATATGAATATGCCCTTGAGTCAGGCATGGGCAAACCTCAATCGAATTCAACACCAATTACACAACCCAACTCAACCGATACTGAGCTTTTCCTGGGTTGTCTTGGGTTGGATTGAGTTGGGTTTGGTTTGGTTGAGTTGGGTTGGGTTGGGTTGGGTTGGGTTTAAAACTAATTTTCATTTTTGGGGGTCAAGTTAGGTTGAGCTGCACTTGTTTAATACACGGCTTGTCGTTCCTTGGACGAGAAGTAGAGTAAAGAAAAATAATTACAAAAAAGGAAAGGAGGTGGACACGATGACCCACGGGTCACAAGGAAAGTAGCAGTTCCAGAATCCTAACAACACCGTGCTTATATTTCTATGGTGGTAGGAGCAAACCCTAATGCAATCCTCACCCTCCCGCGGTGGGACGAAACCCACACTTCAGTAACCCTAATTCCCAATTTATTCATTTTCAAACTTCCATGGACTCGGAGAAGCTCATACTTTCCCGAGAAAACCCTAGAACCACCCTCGCTCTCCCATACGAGCGCTTGATCGCCGCCTCTATGCCTACGACAGCCCCAAAGGCTGTGCCCAGTAGTGAGTTAACTCAGAAGCTTCAGCCGCCGACTCCGTTAGTCGACCGCTTCAGGGCGCTGCTGAAGCAACGCGAGGAGGACCTTAGGCGTTCGCCCGAGGATGACGTGTCGCCGCCTAGTACCGAGGAAATTGTACAGCTTTACGAGATGGTATTGTCGGAGCTCGTTATCAATTCGAAACCAATCATTACCGATCTCACCATCATCGCTGGTGACCAGAGAGACCACGGAAAGGGCATCGCCGACGCCATCTGCGCGCGGATTCTCGAGGTCTGTTTTGGTATCTGCGGATTGCTTGCTTCTACCTCTTTTTGATTATTGGGCGGAGCTTTGCTAATTGGTGTATGCCAATTGGGAATTTTGGGGGTTTTTGTTTCTTGCACCCCAGATTGAATACGTGTAATGGTTACTCTAGGAATTGTAAATAGCATTCTTTACTTTAAATTTTTAATTGCTACGATACTGCCCAAGTTCATCTTTTGCTTTTCTGGTTTCTTAGAATTTTAAATTTAAATTCTTGATGTTACTCAATTGGGGACTAACGACCTCAAAAGGTTAACTTTTCGTTCTTCTCCGTTTAGCATTGAGTATCATGAACAGAACGACCTATAAAAAGATGTTCATTAAGGCTTGATGAACAAACCACAACTGAAAATCCCTGTTACCAACCTTCTTACTATGTAAGAATGACGATAAAATCTAGGATCTGCACTAGTATTTGGTGAGGGCTTAGTCAATTTGAGATGTATAGTTTGTTTATATACTTGAAGATTCAACTGCAATTGAATTGGTCTCAAGCCTGGCACAAAAGAAGATGCAATGCTCTTTATATATCATTCAATTTGAAAATTGCCTTGATTGTTTTATGATTGTCTATTTGCAGGTAGCAGTTGAGCATAAATTGCCTTCACTGTATCTTTTAGACAGTATTGTCAAGAATATTGGCCGGGAGTATGCCAAGTACTTCTCTGCCCGTCTACCTGAGGTGATATAATCCTGACTGCAGAATGTGGTGTATTTTTGTTTTCCCAGTTTCCCAAGTATGTGAATAATAGTTCTTCGAGAATTACACGACTCTAGTTTGACGCAAGTTTATATTTGCATAGGTCTTTTGTGAGGCATACAGGCAAGTACACCCCAGCCAGCATCATGCCATGCGTCGCCTCTTTGGCACTTGGTCAGCATATTTTCCACCTTCAGTCATTGGCAGGATTGAAGAGCAACTGCAGTTTTCTCCACGAGTAAATCAAGAATCATCAGGATTAAATCCTTCGTGGGCCTATGATTCTCCTCGACCAACTCATGGAATCCATGTCAATCCAAAATATTTCCGTCACCTGGAAAGCTCAAATGTAGATAGTGTAAGACTTCCCGAGTAATCTCTCTCTTTTGCTTTGCTGAAGAGCTTGCATTTAGTGTACTACTGGAAAATTGATCCGTGTTCCCTTTGTTAAAGTTCGGTTGGGGATCTATAGTTATTTGATAATTTCGTGAGCTTTCCACCATTGATCTAAGGAAATTACTTCTTCTGATTTTACGAAGAGTTTCTAAGCGAAATTAGACTAGAGTTTGTTAATTCATTGGCCGAGAAACTGGGGCATCATTTCGACTGGCATAAAATCCAAAAGAGATAATTTTGAATTCAATATTATTAGGAAATATCTTGGTTTATTTACAATATATTGTTTCCTTTCCGCATAAGGGTTTGTTTGCCTGTTCTAGTTGATTTAGGATTTTCCTTTTGTGTTGTTAATTAGAGCATCCAGTTCTTTTAGTAGCCGGGTTATTAGTTAGGATTTCTGATTCCTGTTAGGATTGGATTATCTACCTGTATAAAGGTATAGCTTAGAATTCTATGTTAAGCTTTTGATAGTATTTAATTAAACTGGTGACTTTCCCCAACATAAATCATTTGTAGTCTCAATAGTGATTTTCTGAATATTAGCAATTTATAGGAACTAAACCTGCCATTATGTTTGACAAGTATGATCCTGATAATGCAACAGCCGTATCCTTGCAGGTTGGATCGCAAAGATTGAGCTCAACTGGAAATGTGAGTCATCCACCGTTTTCCCTGGGGTCCAATCCATTGCACCCATCTTCAACTGCTAGGTTAGCAAGATCATCCTCACCTTCAAATAGTGGGTTTGATAGGTCTCTACCATCAGCAGTTGATGAATTTGCAGCAGAAAATTCTCCGAAAAGGTTTGTTGAAAGGGCATCTCCATCTAATTCTGTGTTCGAGTATAGACTTGGTGGAGCAATTGGTAGAGATGAGGAGCTGAATGAAAGGAGGAGAAAACGCTTTCTGGATGGTAGTCAGAAAGGGTTCGAGACCTCCGCTGCATATGATAACTTCAGCAATGGACTTGAACATCAGGGACCAAGAGCTTTGATTGATGCATATGGGAAGGACAGTGGAGATAGAAGCTTAAATGATAAGCCTCTGCAGGTTCGGCGCCTGGGCCTGAACGGTTTAGACCATAAGGCAACTCCAATGTCATGGCAGAACACTGAAGAAGAAGAGTTTGATTGGGAAGATATGAGTCCAACTTTAGCAGACCACAGCAGGAGTAACGATATATCGGCTTCAACTGTACCTTCTAGAAGTGACTGGGCAGGACTTAGCCTCGGAGCACAGAATGCAAATTTCTTGGATTCAGATATTAGGAGTACTTGGCCTAGTCAAACACATATACCTTCAGCTGAACAGTCCTCTGTTGCAGCTGAAGATCCAGTTCCCCCGCTTGGTGTATGTTCCCTCTTCTAGTTTGTTAAAGCATTTTTGTTTAGTTGACATGGAAATGCCTCACTGATATTTACAGATCATTCCCAACTGTTATCCTCTATTCGTCCATTTTCTTCTGATTTTCTAATGTTAGGTTTTTTATCGTTGTCTTGTTTTGGGATGGGGTGTTGCTGAAGTTGCATAACTTATTTTCAGTTTTTCCTGGCTGTGTTTTGCATTTTGAGCTGTTGTGTGTCTTATGAAGGTCCTGGTTAAATACAATTCTTTGATTATAATCTGTGCATCTGTCAGTTCTTTGAAGTTTATACCTCCACTGTGTTCATCTTGAAAGCCTTATTTGAAATCCCAATCCATTGCTTAACTGAACAGAAACTATAGCACCCGAATATCTTAATCTAGTCTCTGTTTCTCTCAGGCAATGGCCACTTAGCCTTTGTTTCCTAAACTATCCCAAACTGATTCTATTTTGGTCCTCAAATGGTGCTTAATTCTCTTTTGAACTGTAATATATTAATTCACTGCTGCACATGAAAAACTGTTCATTTGAGCTCGTCTCTGAAAGTTTTTATATTGTTCCTGCAGTTCAGCCGTGGATCATCGGGTGGAGTACCTCGATTCCCATCTGAGACAATTCATAATCTGGGTCCTCGCTATTCTCAAGAAGGATGGCATAGGCCTACCCATCTTTCTCAGCCCTCGCAGAAGCTTCTTAATGCCAAAGGAAGAGGTGGGAATTTCCAAATGCCCTTTGTGGCAAGTGGTATGTCTTCAGGTGGTGAGAAAATATCTGCCTTTAATGACAAGCTTGCAGATGTTGATACACGACTTCATGGACCTACATTGGCTGCATCAAGAATTGTTTCTTCCAGTGTTGACTCTGTTACTGCTGACCCTCGATCCGTTATGCCAGTGTCAATGGGTTTGCGGCCTCCAGTAAATGTGCATAATCCTCATCCTCCTCCTGTGCATTCAATGTTTGCGCTGCAGAACCAGAGGAATCAGTATGGTTCCTTAAATTATAATAATAATGTCAAAAATCAAGGTCCTTATAAGTCCTTATACATGCCTGAACAACAGATAGACGGTTATGAGAACAAGGAGATGAGGTCGACAAATCAGAATGCCAGGCTAATGCCTATTAATCAGCGAAATCAAGTGCAGGTCAGTCACTTGCAACCACAATTTCTCCCACCTCAGGAGGGACGAGAGAACTTTCATTCATCTCCGGATACTTCTCTGCCACCTTATTTAGGCATGCCACCCTTAAATCATGGATACAGTATGCAAGGGCACAGTGGTGCGCTTAGTACACATATAGTGAATCCCATACGTCCGCATTTGGGCTTACCAACCCCCTATATCCCAAATGGCACATTGCATTTACGAGGGGAAGCCTTGCCACCTCTACCACCTGGTCCCCCTCCTTCCTCACAAGGCATGCTTTCCTATCAAAACCCCGGTCTAGTTATCTCTAGCAACCAGCCTGGGAGTGCATATTCTGGTTTGTTTAGTTCTCTCATGGCTCAAGGTTTGATCTCATTGGCAAATCAAAACCCTGTCCAGGTATGTGAATGATATCCCTCTTATGTTTATTAATTTTTAATGTTTGATTTCTCCTGCAATGCTGGGTCGTATCTCAACCAAGTTAAATCTTTAGGATTCTGTAGGAGTTGAGTTCAACGCTGACTTTCTCAAGGTGCGTCATGAATCTGTAATAAATGCCTTATATGGTAATCTCCCAAGACAATGCACAACCTGTGGCCTTCGGTTCAAATGCCAAGAAGAACACAGTAGTCATATGGATTGGCATGTAACAAAGAACCGTATGTCTAAAAACCGTAAGCAGAAGCCTTCTAGGAAATGGTTTGTAAATACGAGCATGTGGCTCAGTGGTGCAGAGGCATTGGGAACTGACGCTGCTCCTGGATTTATGCCTGCTGAGCCCATTGTAAAAAAGAAGAGTGATGAAGAAATGGCTGTTCCTGCTGACGAGGATCAGAATTCGTGTGCATTATGTGGAGAGCCTTTTGATGATTTTTATAGTGATGAGACAGAGGAGTGGATGTATAAAGGTGCTGTGTACTTGAATGCACCTGACGGATCAACAGAAGGAATGGATAGGTCGCAGTTAGGTCCAATAGTGCATGCTCAATGCAGATCCGATTCAAGCACGGTCTCCTTGGGGGGTTTTGCACAAGATGAAGGGGTATGTCTCCATACTTCAATTTAATTTTGAGTTGTTGACTATCTGTTTCCTGAAAATCTTTTCTGAGAATAAGAATACCCTAATTTTGGTTCAAGTGTTTTGCAAATAAGCATTTTCATCTTTAAAGACTACGTTCTTTTATATTTCATTTGTATTATTTTTACCCTCAAGCTTTTCCGAATATTATGCTATGCACGTGGTCCCAATTTTTTTTTATGTATGGTAATACTATAAGATAGTAATTACTATGATAAAAAGTTTACTGATGTGAATGAAAAGTGGTGTGGATGTATAAGTACATATTTTCCACATACTTCATTGTAGTGACATTTTTCAAATTGGATTAATCTTAATCTATGAAATACCTCTTAGGTGTGCGAATTAGTTATCTATGTATATTTTCATGCAATGGGGGATGTGTTCGGTTTCTGCAAGCTGTGGTATAAAAATATGCATTTATTTTGATTTCTTTTTTCCGACTTGCAGGGAATTATTGGAGAGGGTAGTCAAAGAAAAAGATTGCGGACTTAAGATAGTTAGATCGACTTCCATGTTCACTGTAATTTTACATGTGTTTCTTCTTTTTTTTATGGTATTCTCCAACTCTTTTGCTTTATTTATGGAGCATGCAACAGATTGTACATGTATAGTAGAATTTGTACCATTCACATTTTCTTGCAGCTAAAGTTTCAATGTCTCTTGCCATATTATATTTGCTGCTAAAGAAATCCAGATGGGGCCTTTGCAATATTTATTGTCTTTATTGGACTTTTAGACCGTCTTTTAAGTGTGATAAGGGTGGTGGGTTTTCTTGGTAGCATATTCCTGGAAAGGGTGAGAGAGGGAAGTGTGGGATGAATTCTGTTAAATGAGGGACTTTCTGCAATACATGTCTTGTGTGTCTTGCTTGTACATTTGCAGGGCATTCCACAGAAGCTAGGACATTCAAAGTCTTTTGCTGCTTGCTCGTACCTATACATGAACTCAACATGTTAAGGAAAAGTCGAATCAAGCGTAAGGTGCTGCTGATTGGTCTCACTGTCAAACTCCTTTGTCTATCCGTGTGTGCTTTTTCATTTGGGTTTGAGGTTCATTACAATGTTTGACTGTAATAGCTATTCAAGACTGCAATTGTGACGAAGTTCCTGCAATTTCGAAATGCTATAATTCTTAAGAATAGGGTGAAACCTGTCCTCCAAAATAAACTGTACTCAGGATTTCGAAATGTTCAGTTTAATGGTTTCTATTCGTTTCAATGGATTTATTTTTCCTCCATTCGATGTATAGTTGTGCTTGTGTAATTAGCCTGGTAGGGTTTTGAAGGATCCAGATTACCCTCTTACTCTGATTTGAAGCATAAATTAGTACAAAAGAAAACTGAAAGGCAAAAGGGGGGGAAAGCACGTTCTGATACGGAAATACAGACCTAACAGAGCTCTTAGCCAAGGAAACAAAATTCATGAGGCAGAAGTTTCCAGTTTTAGGGCGCGCTTAAATCAATTTTGAAATCCAAATTGCCTTACAAGTTAGTTTTGAACGAAGATGTATCACAACCTTAAAAATTTTCTTTTAAAAAAAGAACACAGAGAAGGCGGCGGGATGAGGATACATTAGTGGGGTTTTTAACTGCTTTGCACGTAGCATTTATTTTCCCATGAATTAGTCCATCAAAGCACTGCTACCAGTAGCTCATCTCCATCCATCCATTTCTGTGCCCCGCTCTATCTCTTGCCTAAATAGTATACAAACCTACAACAAACATAACTAAAATAAATCCACACGTAGTGCACTGTTTCAACTTGTCTTCGTCTTAATCTTCAATTTTTACAAGTCTGTATAAGAACCCTAACTGGGCTAGCTGTACCTACTGTAACAAATATATACACACACACACACTAGGCTACTAGGTCTGATCAGCATATGGT
The DNA here is from genome assembly GCA_032719365.1 of Prinsepia uniflora. NCBI lineage: Eukaryota > Viridiplantae > Streptophyta > Magnoliopsida > Rosales > Rosaceae > Prinsepia > Prinsepia uniflora. Next base: position 7,136,598 of record CM064868.1, on the reverse strand, counting down.
GCAATGTAGCATGCATGAGGAAATGTATTAGCTAGCTGGCTGTTTCTTCTTTTTTCTATTTCTGGGGTCAGAAATATTTAATTTTGTTGGGTGGCACAGCGTCAATGCTGTATGGCGTGTGTGTAATCCCTATATATATATAGACGTTGCCAGTCTACGGCGCGCTATCACGGCATTTATAATATATAGATGGTTCTAATAAATTGAAAATGCAATTTAGGGTTCTAAAATATAATGATTGGGTTCTCTTAAAAAAAGAATATACTAGTGCTCCAACCCACGGGATGTCGGGGGAGTATAAAGTTAAACCCATAATTTGAAAGCTAAATGTTGATAACGGAGATGACCCTCCCAAAGTTCCTTAAATTCACCAATTAGAAAGCTAATGTGTAACAGATATTGAGAAAAAAAAATCTAAATATTAACAAAACAGTAATTGATATAAATAAAATTCATCAGTGAAGTAGTTAACAAATAGCAGTAGCTATGAAGCATGTTGTTATATAGAGAAAGTGTTGTACTAAAAGTGATTCCAAAGGAGCTTAACTATTTAGAATGCAGAAGGTATTTGTGCAATAAGAAATTCAGGCAAAAGTAAAGTATCCTGAATGAATGAAGTGTTTACATGATGAACATCAATGACATCTAAGAATGTCTAAAATGCTTGAACCCATAGAAAGACATGTGAAGTAGATCAGAAAACTCTATTAGTAAAAGATCATCAAATTGTTACTGAATGACATATAATGGGTAGATTCCAATATAAAGAAAATATGTTTTTTTTAATCAGCATATAAAAAAAATATGTAAGCAGATGATCATATTAAGTCAAAGCATAGCAAATCAGACCTGACAGGACATATTTACATATAAACTTATATTTTAACTATTTAATATCAGATCAATAACTTGATAATACTGCAAGGAGATAAAACATAAGAGACGGAAAAACCTAAAACCTGCAAATCTACATTACGGAAGGAGAGAGCAGAAAACTAGGAGCTGAAAAATGAAAAATGTGGTAAGACATGTCTTTTGCGAATCATTCAATTGTTGTATGCATTTCTTTTCACCAATCATCAATTTGACCAAATTCAGCAAAACCAGCAATTCTGCCATTAAACACGAGATTAGAAGCAATGTGGAGAGCAGCTTGGTTGTCGCAGAACAGCAGAACGGGTTGCTTGTGGCACACGTGAAGGTCCTTCAAAATATTTCGCAGCCAGGTGACTTCACAACTTGCAATAGCCATAGAACGGTATTCGTCTTCGACATGGACGCTTCACAATGTTGCTAGTCTATGTAGACGATGTGATATTGGACGACAAGGACTTGGAGGAACTTCATGAGGTTAAGAGTTTCCTTTCTGGCCAGTTAAATCTCAAAGATATGGGAAAGCACAAATACTTCGTCGGGATCGAAGTAGCTAGATCAAAGTAGGGCATTGCCTTATGTTAATGTAAATATGCACTTGAAATTCTCGAAGATGCAGGGTTCCTTGGAGCACGACCCTCAAGTTTTCCAATCGAACAAGGACTGTCTCTTACACAGACAAAGGCCGAGTTGCTAGAGAATCCCTCTCAGTATCGAAGGCAACAGGTAGACTCATATACCTCACGATAACACAACCAGATTTGGTTTATGCGGTGCATGTTCTTAGTAAATTTATGGATAAGCCTCGATGACACGACCCATCCCCAATCCCCCGGGATTAGGGGCTAAGTCATGATGTCGTCTGACTGACGCGTGACACGAAGACTAAACTGACGTTCAACCTCCATGTAACACGTAAGCCGGACAAGGGATTTCCAAACGAACCGTCCAAAACTTCAGAACTTCCCAGAGCGCGCATAATCTAATGTGGATCGCGTGTGTGATGTCTCCGTTTCTCTCTACCAACAGCTCACACCGCAACAACCTGGAGGGTATCGAAAACATAAAATATTGTGAGTGGACAAAAATAAATAATACATTCCGAATACAGTATATATAAGAAATTACACTTATACCCTCCATTCTAAAAATCGATGCATGCATATGAAAGCTATTTTCATAAAACCATTTTATAACCAAGATAAGCAAACCATCAATGAAAACCGGAAATCAAATCCTTTTCTCAAATCCGTAACTCAAATCCAGGGTTTCAGCCCAAAATCATAAATCCTCATCAAAGTACGGGAACTCAGCCCAAAACTCATTAAATCCAAATCATCCGGGCCACAGCCCAAAACATCTGAAAACCAGTGAAAAACCAGTTGGATATATTGGACATGCAGATGAGGAGATTGCCCTATCTTGTGGGAGTGAAGGTGACTGGATATCTTGACCATCATTGGAGCTGTGCAAGACGTGTGTGGTTCGTCTCGCATACATATGAGAATTGGATTTGGATCTAGTTCTGGGTCTTCCCTGTGTCCTGCGCTTGGATTCGATGTTTTGGATGATGGTCGGGAGACGCGAAGTAGATTTGAGTTGGTTCTCCCCAGCAGACATGTAGTTCAACCGAGTGGTAAGATTAGACCGACGGACTGCAAAAGTGAAGTGTGATGGGCTTGTAGTTAGGTGGTAATCCGTATAGTTACGAAGATGTTTGTATGCCCTAGAGATTACACTATGAGGGTGACTTGTACACTATGGTGTTGTTGGATGGACCTTGGATGTAGTAGAGCTCGGCTGATGCCGATGTGGTGGATTGATGGACTTACCGTAGGATGTCGTTGGAAGTACTTGAGGATGTTTTGTACGAGCGCTGTGATTGAGGTATTCTAAAATATCTCTGTTTTATTCAAAGGTTGTGGGGTTGTTGTGGCATGTGATATGCACCGTGATGCTTGATGGTTGTGATTGGTGCATGTACTTGCGATGTGTTCCGATGCGATTGGACGTGTATCGTGATGGACGTGCGTCGTGATGTTCTAGAAGAGAGTTGATGATCGGCTTAGTGCCGAGCTATGTTGTCGAGGATTGATGATCGACGTAGTTCCGATATAATTGATGATTGGCGTAGTTCCGATATAATTGATTATGGCAGGAGTCAATACTGATATGAGCTGGATGCTCAGATCCATGAGTGGCTGGTGGGACCCCGATATTAAGAGGTATGATCATGGTTAAACATGTATGTGATAAGGTTCAGTTGCAGACAGGTGTTGTAGGAGGTGGATGAAGTTTCCACAGGTTGACAGTGTTGGTGGTTAGTGGAACAACCGGTGAGATGGTTGGTTAAGTTAGTAGTATGAACGAGTACGTTGTGACTCCAGTAGGATCGGTACAAATTGCTGACGGAAGTAAAAAGTCAACATTTTTCCCATTCCAGAGGCAAAATCATCATTTCGCACCGTCCGTCCGAACGCACCCAACTAATCACTAATTATCTTCACTAATTGGTCATTAACCACTAATCTAACCCCGATTTTTGAGACGGGTCGTTACACTCGAGGTCCACATTTGGAGGCTGCCTACCAAGTTTTATGCTACATAAAACAAGCACCAGTTCAAGGCATTTTCTTTCCCTCCATAGGTTCCTTACAACTGCGAGTCTACTGCGATGTAGACTGGGCACGCTGTTGAGACACAAGGCGATTGGTTATGGGTTACTGTGTGTTTCTTGAAAGTTCCCCTGTGTCTTGGAAGACCAAGAAGTAAGGCACTGCTGCCTGCTCCAGTGCCAAAGCTGAATATCATTCTATGGATATTGCAAGTTGTGAAGTAACCTGGCTGCGAAATATTTTGAAGACCTTCACGTGTGCCACAAGAAACCCGTTCTATTGTTTTACGACAACCAAGCCGCTCTCCACATTGATTCTAATCCCATGTTTCATGAGCGTACAAAACACATAGAGATCGATTGTCATGTGGTAAGGGATGAAGCACAAGGCATCTTTCTCATCCCATAAGCTTTTAAGCTTGGTGAAGAAGGCTGTCACCAATCTGCTACCTTGCTCACATTCATGGATAGTATTTTCAATGTGGAATAATTACACGGTTATTTTGAACAAATAACGAGTAGTCTGACAAGGATTGGGTAAAACATGCTGCCTTGAGAGCTGTCGACAGCTTGATGAACTATTGTCTCGATGCTTGTTTCAAATCGTAAAGGGATTTGTGAAAACAGCATACACGCGTCTCCTTCTTTCCTCCAAAACCGCGAGGAAGCTGCATGTAGGCCTCCTCATGTAAATCTCCATTGAGGAACACATTATTGATGTCCAATTGGTGTAAATGCCAACCTTTCATGGCAGCAAGACTGAGGAGCACTTGGACAGTGGTGAGCTTTGCAACGGGAGCAAAAGTTTCACGGTAGTCAACCCCTTCCACTTGGATGTAGCATTTAGCAACGACACGAGATTTATACCTTTCCACCGTGCCATCTGGATGAATTTTGATCTTGTAGACCCACTTACAACCTATGAGGCTTTATGGGGTGGCAAGGGCACCAAACTCTATGTTCTGTTGGCTTGGAGTGGCTTGATTTCAGTCTGCATCGCGTTTCGCCAGTGAACATGCTGCATGGCCTGTGAAAAAGAAGTGAGTTCTTTCTCGAGGGTTAATTGGGTAGTGAAAGCATGGTGATCAAGGGACAAGCGATCATAGGACAACACATGGGAGAGAGTGTGTGGTGTACCTTGTGGAGTGACCTCTGCCTTGGAGGATGAATGAGCCGGTCTGGGAGGAAGTGCTACCTCGACATGGAAATCAGTCAGAAAGGATGGAGGCTTGGCGGTTTGTGTGGAGCGACGCAGGGGAGGCTCGAGGCAAGGTGAGGAAGAGGTGGACTCTGTTTGATTAGTGGGTAGCTCGGGGTGAGGTTGGTGCAGGACTCAAGGGAGCAGAATTTGAGGATGTGATGGTGGAAGGTGTATCAATTGAGAGATGGTTAGAAGAAATATTTGAGGGATATGATTGAGTGGAGGAGTATGACTCAATCTCGTGATAGAATGGACTTTTGGATAGAGAGAAAATATGAGTGTAATTGGATGAAATCGAGAGGGTAGAGTCCTAAAAATGATAGGAATCTTCAAAAAAGATGACATCACGAGATACAAGGATCTTTTGGTTGTCTAAGTCAAAGACGTGATGCCCTTTTTGTGCATGAGGGTATCCCAAGAAAAGGCAACGAATCGAGCATGCATCAAATTTGGAAGGTTTGAGGGGGTATGTGAGGCAAAACACAGGCAACCAAAAAATCTAAGGTGAGAATAGTTGGGTGCCTTGTGGAACAAGCATTCGAAGGGAGTTTTATTTGTGAGGACATGTGTAGGTGTCCGATTGATGAGGTAAGTGACCGTGAGGATGGCATCGCCCCAGAATTCCTTGGGCAGGTGTGCTTGGAAAATGAGTGCTCGTCCAACATTGAGTAGATGACAATGCTTGCATTTAACCACCAGATTTTTTTGGGGTGTGTTAACGCAGCTCGTTTGGTGCACGATGCCCTTTGAAGAATAAAAGCTATCGAGTTTGAATTCTAACCCATTATCACTATGCACAATCTTGACTTTGGTGTTAAATTGTGTCCTAACGAGATGGATGAAATTGGTGAGATAAGTGCGTGTGTCGGTCTTAGTTTTCATCAAGTAAACCCAAGTGCATCGAGTGTGATCATCCACGATGGTAAGAAAGTATTTGGCACCTGAGAATGAAGGAACATGGTATCCTCCCCAAATGTCAACATGTATTAAATCAAAGGGAGATACACTAGAGGAAACATGCAATGGAAAGGGAATTCGGGTTTGCATAGCAAGAGGGAAAATGAAACAATTCCTTGCATTACAAGCTTTATTTTCTATAAAAAGAAACAAAGAAGAAACGGTTTTGGAGGGGTTTCCTAGCCTCTGGTGCCAAAGAAGAGGAGCTTGGACATGAACAACATGACATGTGCCCTTCTGCATTGTGTCGAGGTAGTAGAGGCCTTCCCTCTCAATTCCCGTCCCAATCATCATTCCCGATTGTAGGTCCTGTATGAAACAAACATGTTTGAGAAAGATGGTTAGGTAGGAGGAATCAAGAGCTAGTTTTCTGATTGAAATGAAGTTCAAGTAGAAAAATGGAACGCATATGACGTTTTGAAGGACAAAATGTGATGAGAAAACAACGGTGACAACATGAGTGCCTCTTACTGTGGTACCATCTGGCAACTTAACAAGACATTTAGCAACATGTCTTAGTGAAGCAAGAAAGGAATGGTGACACACGAAGTGATCGCTAGCCCCACTATCAAGTATCCAAACGGATTCTTTTCCTGGATTGATACGATTGCGAGTTTTATCTGAAAGCTCCTCACAAGAGGAGACGTTACTAGCATGATTGCCACTGGCAGGTGCATGTGCAGTCTTGGTCTTCTGGATGAGGCTGAGAAGATGTTTGTAATCATCTTGAGTGAAGGGGAATCCCACCGTGGCTTATCCCTTATCAATAACGAACACCATATTGTTGCTCGTTGAAGTGTTGTGTCCCTCACCCATCATGGCTTAGCGTTTTTGATAGTACTCAATGGTGTGGTACCTGCCATTATAGAAGGTGCACTTCAAGTGAGCACGACAATTCTTGGTCGAATGGTTGGTTTAGGAAGGGACTCCATGTTCATTGCAGTGCTTCAGATGAAGGCATAGGCATCATTCAATCCCATCATGAACTTCATAACTTTCTGCGTCTCCAAATATGCCTTGATCTCTTTCGAGGTCTCACAGCTAGAAGGCGGGATGGAGCACAAGGCATCTTTATCAGCCCAAAAACTTTTAAGCTTGGTAAAGAAGGTTGTCATCGAATTCTTGGATTTCAGACGTTTGCAGGTATGATCCTTTCTTTCACTTAACACGCACACACTAGCTGAATTGGTTGAATCGGGAGTAGCCCGTGACTAGTTTAGAATGATGAATGATTGTTTGAACTCTATTTGGATAGTGAATCTATGATGAACTATTAAGGATGATCAGAGTGCACATCAATGCACTCTATGTGTTTGTGTAAATGTGTAGCACAAAATTTCCTCAATGGATCACATTCAAAGCTCTGAGAAAATACTTCATCTTTTTCTTGATTGCATTCACTATATTTTTGTAATGAGTGGAGCAGTGTATATTACCTCACACACTCACTCGAATTCAGTTACACACACAAAGCATGACACCTCTCTAACCACTCATATTAAGAAACTTGTCATTCCTAGACTCTAGGTAACATTTCTTGCAGACTACGCAACTAAACACACACTGAGGGGATGAATCTGTTATATATCCACCTCAGCACTCACACACACACACGACTTTCTTTGCTCCAAGTGTTGTTGCCTCGATCCTACTAGCTTGGCAGCTTAGTCATCAACACAAATTGCTACCTTGCTTACATTCATGGATAGCATTTTCAATGTGGAATAATTGCAGGGTGTTGGTGTGAGAGAACCTTTCTTCTAGTTCCTGCCACATGCTTCTCACATTCTTTCAATGGATGACACTCCCTGAAATCTCTTTGGACATGGATCCAAGTAGCCATGTTTTAAGAAGGATGTTGCATCTATCTCATTGTTGCTGCATTTCCGTTCCAACAGTCAGTCTGAGGATTGTCCCATCGACAAAGCCCTTCTTATTTTTTTTAATTATAAGCGCCATGCTCATGGATTGAGCCCAACTTGTATAGTTGTCCTCCATCAGGACTTGGCTAACCAGCACTGCTCCTTGTTGATCTAAGTGATGAATGAATAAGGGATGATTTGAACTTTCCCATGGATTTGAACTTTCCCATGGATTTGAACTTTCCCATCGATCTCCATCCCCTGGCATAGTGTTATGGTATGGTTTCTTGCTTCACGTTTATGGGCAGAATCTAAAGCTGTGATACCATATAGAAAAATGAAGTGATGAAGAAATTCTTTTTTATTATTCATTGATAAGGAACAGTAGCTTTATACACAATGTACGTAGTCTAGATCCTCAATCAGAGGGATCTTTAACCAAAACAAACATATACATATTTTGACATATTCCTATGTTGCGGGGATTTGAATCCCAATACTTTCCTTAGCTGAGTCTGTATTGATTTCTTTCCCAATACGGACTGGACTGGTTTTGGTGGCTGAAGACCTGGAGATAAGAGGCTAAGTGAGGGGAGATGGAGGTTAGCCACATACATGTTTGTTTATTATAATGTGAACACAGATATGGTGCCAATCACAAAGAATAATATAGGGTATACGACATGATACTGATTGAAATCATTTCTGCTGATTTTAATATGAAGCTAGCTTGCACCAAATGAAGTTTTGACGTCTCCGGTTTAATTAGTTTGGGCCGGGTTGATCGACTTGCAAGCTTTATCCTCGATTCTCCTCCAGATGCCTCTGTGGATGATGTATCAAATTATATTAGATATCGACTTTTATATTGGTCTCGATCTTATGAACGTCAAACTTAAAACCTTTTCCTAAACAACGAGTACGTAGAATACAGGTAAAACAAACAGTGGTAATAGTTATGGCCGCTAGTAGTACCACACGGCTACTGAGGCATGCAGAGCCCCCACAGGGTCCCTACAATTATCACCACCTACATGCTTTAAGGGTCCCTTCAATTCAACAACTACCGGCTGAAAACCATAACTTTCCCTCCAAATCCATCCATCCATCCAGTAAGTAATTACAGCCGACTTTTATATTATTTGAATTGATAATATGTTACGAGTCGAAAAGTGTTGCATTCTTATTTGCTCTGCTCTTAAGGTTCAGTCTTCATCAATGGCGCCACGTCCCCACATCCTTTTTGATAGAAACTGGTTCATGCGAAAGAGATTTAAATTTCAAACAAAAACCCTAATATAATTACGTTATAACGATAATATATCGAAACGATAACTATTATAATATTTAAACGACCTCTTTCAAATGATTTGAGCATGTATCTCTGGCATACAGTGTGTATACAGTAAGCTTGCGATGAGAACGCTTTGACTTTTGTTTACTTTATACTCGAATATGCAAAAAACGGAGAGGGCCTCCCAATCTCCCATGACCTACCTTCCCAGAACGTACGTACGCTTGAATCTATAAAAATATTGTCATAAATAGAGCTGATTCAATTAAATTATAAAGCAACAACCAACGAAATCAACCTTTAAGTCGCTACAGTGGACGTTGACTTTGGCTCTTAATCGCCCTAATTTAATTCGAACGTTAACGCCAACGATCATATTGCATTAGGGTTAAGTCGTTTGCTTAATTCGGTGACTCATTTAACTTATTATAGGAAAATACTAATCTAAATAATTAGAAAGAAAAAAAAATTAGTAACTATTGAGAATGTCGTACGTAAGAAAATAATCGATTTGCTTCTAAATCCACCTACATTTATGATAATTCACATAACAATAATTGATATGGGGAGATACAAACATTTGAAATTAATTGAAACCATTGTTAATATGATCCCAAATGTCCAGCTAACAACTGTCTTAAGTCTTAAACAGACACGAGAAGGAAGAAAGGAAGCTTAGCCAGTTGCAAAATGACCTCGAGCTCTACGGTGAAGCCCTAACCTTGATTACCCTAGCTAGCTATCACTAATCCTAGGACAAAACAGTACATGTAAGGTTTTATAAACTAACAACTGATTAACATGGTTCAATGCTGATCAGTTTACTTTCCTCTTCATTTGTTAGGTAAAGTCAATACCCGAACCCACTACTCTTGTGGGGTGGTGATTTGCTTTTACCAAAACACCACACCAAAAGGATATTTTTTGGGTGCGTTCTTGACTTCTTTCCCTCCCGTTCTTCTCCATCAGTTGTAAACCCACCCCACCATTCTTGCTTTCTCCTTTTTCGTCCGCTTTCTCTAGGTGACAAAAAAACAAAATCACAGTAGAACTGTTATCGACACTTTAAAAATATCATTTTCTTTTTCAAAAGAAATTAATGAAAAATATCATTTTCTTTTTCAAAAGAAATTAATGAAAAAGTGAGCTTACTGCACACAATTAGTTGTCAAGGGTTTTAATCACATGTGACGGCAGCCCTAATCCGCTCAACTGTGCACTTAATTAGATTGTTAACAGTGGCCACAGATCCAAGAGAGAGCTTGGCAGTAGGGACTGAATCAACCAAGATCTGAAACGCTACAGTGAGAAGAGACCCACCAGACCCAACATCGAGAATTCCTCCACCTGAGGGTCCGGTTGGGCCATCAGGCAAGATTGCAAAACCCGATGGCAAAAGTGCAACATAATCTGGGTCTCCTCCACTTAACACAACATTCATGGCCACAATATCGACTGGAGCATAAATCACATATGACCCTGTTGAATCAGTGCAGCTCTCTTGAAGTATCAGCATATTGCTTTGGCTTGAATTCGAGCTCTATAATAACATCAAATATGGTAATTCAATTAATCAACTGATATCGAAAAATAATTCAGATTCAGAGTCTAACAGCGTAATCCGACTTACATTAACACGCAGGAGCGAGACACAATTGCCTGGATCGCTGCCGTTAGCAATGTGTGCCATCTCTTGCACTAGGCCACCATTTGAAAGTATGTCCCACTGAAAATTTAGATGAACATAATTAGCAATGCCCTAATTAACGTTTCATATGTGTAATTATCGATGCGCGCCCTAAATCTGAAATTAACTAATGATCGAATACCTCAGTACGAGAGTTTTCATCACGCAAGAAATCGAAAACTCTCTTGGGAGGAACAGGAATCCAAAAGGAAGTTGCAGCACTAAGAACAATCCCGGGAGGCCGGCCCGGGTCATCCATACTTTTCCGGGTCATGACCCTCACATCATCTGACCCAGTGGCTGATAATGTCGTCCAGGCATGTGCTGTGGAAGCACCAACACCGGTACAAAAGCTCATCACCATCCTTTGCGCCAGCTTCAACATGCTCTTCCTCCCTTCTGGACTAGTTATCACTGAATGTGTGTAACAACATAAGAATTGGAAATCCATTCATTCAAGATCAACCAACAAAATTTAATCCATCATCAATTTCGTTACAACTACGGGTTATAACGTGAGACAAATAAACCTTAAAATGAATTAACAAGGCCCAAGCAAATTCATTAAGAATACAATTGTAATATATATATATGTACCACAAAGATCGCCAGCAGGAATGTTACTAGCCATTGAACTTGCAAGGCGTTCACATTGTCTATCAAGTGTAGCCACCCAACGCTTGGCGCCAAAAGCGAGACCGGAGTTAACTATAGGCCGGTATATGTTGTGGACAGATCGGTCATCTACCTCTACATGTTCCACCCATATAACCTATATACAATCAAACAATCATAAAGATATCTAGTGACACAACTTTGGTATAAACTAACGACATGAAATTTTATTATTTGGAAGAGTGCAAAACATTAATGTGCATATATATATATATATATATATATATGTACCTTGGAGTAGCCATTTGGCAATTCTTGGATTAAGCAACCAGAAGGCCTTCTTCGACTTCTTGAAATTGGATTCGGGCGTAGGTTGTCCAAGGAAACATCGACCACAGCCCAAGTTCCATCAACATGCTGCTTACAGTACCTTACGAAGTAATTTTCCCGGGTCGGAACAAGGGGTGAAGGCACTTGAAACTCAGCTGTCATCTATATATATATGAATAAAAATGTTGGAGCAATATCAATCAGAGTTAAATATATTGCTGTCTAGTTATTACAAATTCAAATTCATTTGTGTTTTATGTCGTGTGTATATACCACTTGCAAGGCTCCATTGTAATTTCCAGCTACTCCAGTTGATAGGATATCGAGGGTCATCGCTCTTGACACAATCCCACAAAACACGGTTGACCATTGGTTCTGTAATACATTTAAATTCAATTAAAAGTTCACTTAATCAATATTCAAATTTGTAGGGAGTTTACGTACCACATCCATGAGGATCTCAACAAGGCTAACGTGATTCATGATGACGAGCGCCGATTCTCTTGAAGCTTCAGACTTTAATCCCAATGGTGTGGGCCCAATTCCTCTAGGAAAAGTCCTCAAGTATTCATCTTCGTTCAAAATCTCATGATGAGTTGAGTTATGATCACCAGGAACCCATAGAGGATCACCAGCTTGAGCCATTCGGATTAGTTCTTCCATGGCTGCCACAGCAAGCTCGACAATCATCGGCTTGTCTGCCTCGGTGGGGACTGAAACTGACCTGAGAAGATCACTAGATGATGTTCCATACATTTCCCCTACATAACCGGACTGAGCCGCCCCGTAGCTCCCAACCCCAAGATCAAGGGAGCGCGAAGGCACGTGAGAGGGCATGTGAGAAGAAAATGGGCTCGTCAAAGGCTTACCAACATATTTGGCAGCAATTGAAGATATCCTATCAATCTGCGTATATATCCCATCGTGAATTTAACACATATCAAAATGTTAGAAAAATCAAATTAGATAACGATGATATATATATATGTGTGTTTATTATTGTTTAAACTTCAATGATCATCTATATATGTATGCAATGAACACCCACCTCTTCGCGCAGACGAGCATTTTCAATCCTCAAATGTTGCTCATCGAATGACATCTCACCAAGGGCAGCCGGGCCTCCGCAGTTAGGGCATGTGGCATTGCCAAGGGCATCCTTGTACCTGTTGTTCTCAGCTCGAAGCTTGTCGTTCTCAGCTTTCAAAATTGAATTTTCATGGCGTTCATGTTGGGCCTAAGAGAATGTATATATATAATTACAAAGTCGATGACAAAATTGGTACACAAAGTAAGTTATATATATATAGTTAGTATTAATTAAGAAGTACGTAACATATATAGGGCCAATTATAATTGAGATATTGAATTTGATAGCCTAATGCCCATAAAGATTGCATAAAACTAAAGTACTTAATTAAAAGAGAATTATTCCTCGAAATTAATTTCCAACAAATTAAAGACTTAAAAGAAACGCATAAAGGGCATAATGAATTGAATTTTGTACGTAACTAAGTATATATAAGTATGTGTTTATGTGTGGTGAGATGCGTTACCTTCATTTGGGTGCGCTTGTTTTGAAACCAGAATTTGACTTGCAAAGGCTCTAACCCTAGTTCACGGCTCAGCTCCTTCCTTTGCTTGTCATCTGGGTGAGGGCATCGCTTGAAAAATCTGAAATACGTAGGTTTGAGTTCACCGATTACAGAAACCCTAAAAACCGAGGATGGAGAAAAACACAAACAAAAAGGAACATTACGTACGCTTCCATCTCCTGGATTTGTCGCTGGGTGTGGCGGTGGTAGCGTTTTCTTTTGGGGCGTGGGCCAGTATTGTTAGGATCCTGTTCGTCACCGGAGGGAGCATCGGTGGTTTCAGTGCCGGATTTGTTCTCATAATCATCGTCGAGCAGAAGGCTCTTTCCAAGTAGTTCAGTGCTGTCGGAGGTTTTGTGGGCGCTGGTGGTGGACATATGATCTCCTAGGATATGATGGTGATTATCAAACATGTTTGGTTGATACATCTTTCTCCGAATCCCTAAAATTTAGGGCTTTTGATAGCTCTAGTTATAAACCCCCAAGTCTCTCGTCTTAACTTAAATCTGCTCCGACAAAAAAAAAAAAAACAAATCTAGGTCAATATATATTCATATTTTAATATCTGCACATATAAACATGAAAGAACTTGAAATCAAAATACTTAAGTACTCGTCGAACAAATACTTAACTGGCTAGTCGAACTATTAATATATATATATATATATAAGTAGGAGGGAAGAAAAAGAAAAGAAGTTAAGAAGAAGAAAAAATCCATCTTCATCCAATACTTGGCCGGATCCAATTCATTGAGAGGAAATAAAAGGAAATAAAAAAAAATAGGGCGAGAGAAGAATATACAAGAAATAGGAAAGCTAAAAAGTCTGACAGGTTCATAAATGGTAAGTAATTTTTATAGGGCAAGTGATCTGTATTCCCCTCTGGAACTAGAAATAAATATACAAGATAAATCTGTAAATTCATGTATCTACATACTCATAAGTATAATATACACATACATGTGTATATTATATGAACAAAAAATAAAAAAACATAAAATCAAGCAGAGTAAATTAGCCATTGAAATTTTTACATAAAGAAATATTTTGCAAGATATGGAAATTAATTTACTACGAGTAATCATCAGATGGTAGTGTATATGAAAACTATATATACCAACCTGAGAAGATTAGGTGAGAAGTTTGGTGCGGATATGAGTTGCCGGAAGACGTTTCCGGCGACTGAGATTCAAAGAAACCCTAGGGTTGGCTAAAGGTGGTAGTTTCCGGCATTCATCATCTCTTTCTGTTTCTCTGAGTGTAAGTTTGACTCTGGAGATGATGAGGTGAGAAAGAGAGATAGTTTAAGGGTTGGGCCTTATTGTGGTTTGACTCTTGGTGTGGGGGTTGTTTTGGTTTATACTATTAATAATAGGGAGACTCTCTCTCTCTCTCTGCTGGCAGTGAACCTAATGGGATTAGGCTTAGTGTTTTGATATACTAGAGCGGATGAGGTAAATAGTTAATGAGTTTCAAACTCACTTAAGGATTATAACGCTCACTAAAAACTCTATCTCCATCTCGGTTTTCTCAACACCACCGTTCTCTTTTTCTCTCTATCTTCTTACTCCAAAAAAAAAAGGGAAATTTTTCTATGGAAAAACGGGACTTTGAAGAAAATTGTGGGTATATAGATTGTGGGGTTTACAGACTTAAAGGTCAAAGGAATGAAGGAGCTGTTGACCTGGGTTTGAGAGAAGCTGGTATAGCTAGCTAGATTAAGGCGCCAGTTATGGGGCAACTAAGATCGAGTTCTAGCTAGGTGACTGCGAGATTGGGTGGTGAAGTTTTTGGGTTTAAGAAGATGAAGGCGGTGGGTGATGAAGAAGCTGAGAGAGAGAGGAAGAAAGTAATGGAGGAGGAAAAAGAGGAGATAGGGAATCCGAAGAGAGGGAATTAAGGGGAGAAGAAAGAGGAAGAGGTAGAGAGAGGAGTAAATGCAGAGTGTATTGAGAGGGTGCGATAGCATTTATGGAGGGAAGGAGCGGTGTAAATGCCACAGGAAGCATGCATGAGAGAGAGACAGAGAGAGAGAGATAATTGGAATATATTGGCATCATATATGCATATATCATCATCATTCATCAACCTCATCGATTATCATGTTTTAAATTTGGTAAAGGGGGATATATTGAAATGAATTACGACTTCTTAACTGCTTGCCCTTGCACTTTCAACCTTTCATCCATTAGGCTCACCTCTATGATGTATATGTGTCTTTTCTGGATATCCCTTTCTCACTTTCATGAACACCTAGCTTCTTATATATATGCCAATTGCTAACTATATATATATATATATATATATATATCTCTTATAATTATTTGTAAAACTTTATGTAGATAACAATGGTGGTGAAATATATATATATATATAATTTTGATAGGTCAATCTTAAAATTCGTAAAACTTTAAATAGATAACAAAAGTTGTGATATATATAGTAACATCATTCATTTATTAATGCCACGTCATATGATCCAATTGATGCTTTTAATTAAGATAACTCAAACATCATTTCTCATATATATTTGGAAAATTGATTGTAGCAGTCATATAAAAAAAATATTTAATAATAGATAGACTCGAAGCTTAATCCACAATAACCGTAACTATATATTTGATATTTTCATAAACGCCCTTTCTTTCTTTTTTTTCTTTCTTTTTCATTTCTTATTTCTTTCACTTTCATCATTTTATTTTTTTTTTCTCATTTTTTTTTGGAGATAATTTCTTTCTCATTTCCTCCTTTCATTCCTTATCTTCTTTTTCCTCTTTTGGTTTTTAGCTATCATATATATAAGATATTTTTTTAGCTATCATGCAAAATTCATTATTATGAAACTCCAAAAAACAGACTATCGTATGATATATGGTCCATGTTTTTTTTTTGTTTTTTCAAAGAGCTTGATCATATCGTTCATTTATCCGAATAATGCATCACTTTGTTTCGGGTCTACTATGCTTCCATTTTTTTGTTATGATTCGCATATTCTGTCAAAGTTAAAATCTTTGAGGTGGTCGAAGTTAAAATTTTGGGAAACTAATCTGTGTTGTGAAATGCGTTCAGCAAATGAGATAGAGTCCAAAAGAAAAAATAGGTTCTCGTTTCATTCAGCCTAACCTCATTATATATATAGGATTAGGGTTAACGATATGCAAATGGACGTAAATGTCCTTACATAAAAATAGCCATATAGTTTAGTATATTTACAACACTCCCCCTTAGGTATTTCATGTAATAGTGCTACTTGGTTGTGCGCTTATATGTTGCCTCATTAAAACCTTACCAAAAACCCTATGTGACAAAAATAATTCTGATAGAAGGAAAAAGAGTGCAACACGCGTGGATCGTGAACGTATTGAAATCTTTGGAGGTAGTTGAAGCCATCTCTTCTGGAACATGAGTAGATATTACGTCCTTGAGATAGAATGCGTTAAAGTTGTTACACCAAAACCTTACCTCAAAACCTAGTGGGGGTCCATGGGAAAAAAATGAGCAAATGAATATGAGTCAAATTACTGGTATCTTAAGAATGCATTATTAATGGGGTGACCATACCAAAATTGTGATTCGTTAAAATCTAGCTAGGTAAAAAAACTCAGTGGGACAAAATTTCCCTGGTCGTAGGACAAAAGAGTACATGATAATCATGTGAGTATGTTTTGGGATACTTAGTATACTTCAAGATACTTGGTATGTTTCGGGATATTCCCCCTAATATCGACTCTCCTAAAAATTAAGAACTAGGTAAATCAGCTAGTCTACACAAGCCAATACCATGAACATACTTCTAGAATGTTGCATTGGGTGATGACTTGTTGTTGTCTCCTATAATGAAATCGACTCTCATTTACTCGATGGAGATAACATTATCTTAGTAGATAATCTTCAATTAATTATTGGTGGAATGTAGTCCAAAAATATTTCGAAGACATGGAAACAAGAGTTTGTTTCTTAGACCTCTAAGATATTGTTTTGTTCCTAATGACAAAGACATAACCAATTTGGGAATGTGCCTTATGTGGGTCTAATAGGTAACCTGGATCAGCATACCCAATAAGGAAATACATTATTTTGAGGACCAAACGAGTTTGATTCACACCTCAATGCATATGGATAGAATAAGCCCATATCTGACATACCTTTGTGGTACCGAAAAATGTCTTTTATGCCATTCTAGTAGCGGCCTGTTGGTGCAAACCTAAATGTAGCAAGCAAGTTCATAGCAGATGAAATTTTAGTCTAATGCATTTGAATCAAGTATAATAATTCGCTTGTTGCACTTAGATATGGAACTTCTGGTCTCATTATCTCTTCCTCATCTGTTAGATGAAACAGGTTGTTTTTAGGATCTAAACTACGGATGATCATGGGCGCGCTTAAATGTTTTACTTTATCCTCATTAAAGCATCTCAACATCTTTTGGATGTGATATCAACATCTTCTCGATGTAATTCGATCAATAGGCTAAAATCTCATATGCATAGTACTTGAGCTCCAGGTCGAGACAAAACTTTGTTCTCCAAGATCCTTCATTTCAAATTTCAAGCTGCTTAGCAGTTTTTTTAGTTTCTTCTGGAGTACCAATCAAAAGAAAACCCAAGAACTTGTTTTATTAATAAACACACATGTGTGTTCTTCATCATTCATTATCCCACTTTGAGTAAATACTCACTTAGACGGTTATACCACATATGTCTGGATTATCTCAATCCATAAACTAAACGCCTCAATAAGTAGAAAGCGTGTTCCATGGCCTAGAACTATTTGCATCACATATTTTACGTCCTTCGGGAATGTTCAAATATATATATCTTTATCTATATCCCCATAGAGATAAGCAATAACTACGTTCATAAGCTGCACACTCAATTTTTTGGAAACTACCAAACTGATGAGGTAGCGGAACGTTATGTCGTTCATTCCGGAAGAATACGTCTCCTCGCAATCAAGCTCAGGGTGTCTGAGAAATCCGTGCACCATTAAGTGAGTTGTGCATCTCACAATCTCATCTTTCTCATTACGCTTGCTTATGACTACTCATATAAATCTTGCAGGTTCAACATGGGGAGGTGTGAGAACTACAGGTCCAAACACTTTTTTTTTTGTCAAGGAATATAATTCGACCTGAATTAGTTCTTTCCATTCTGGTCAATCTTCTCTAAGTTGGAATTCATTCATCAATGAAGTGAGATTTGATTTCATTACTAGTTATTATTTAAGTAGCTACCGTGAATGCATATAAATCATCGATAATAATATCATTTTGATTCCATATGTAACGACCCATCCCGGAAGTCGGGATTAGTGAGGTGATTAGTGGTGGATTAACTGGGTTAATCGGTAGTTAGTGGGTTACTTTTGGACCTTGGGCGCAGAATGACGATTTTACCCATGGTTGGGCAAAATGTTGACTTTTAGTTCGGGCTGTCAATTGGGCATTGACCGATGATGTAGTTTGGGGCGTCATGAATCCGTAGACAGGTGACACGCCCGATTCCGACATCCGAGGAGGAAGTTATGATGTTCAGAAGGTCGAGGGCACTTTCGTAATTTGAGTAAACGAAGGGAAAAAAGTTGACTTTTTGCTAGACTTGTCATTTTCACGTAGAGCGAGGACCGTTAGGTAGATCTCGTTGTCCTGAGTACAACGACAGGCGGCATGCCTTCATCGGACATCGGACGAGCGAGATACGGGTCTAGAACGGTTAAGGGTAAAATCGTAATTTGGACATTAGGGGTATTTTGGTCTTTTTGGCACATTGGGAATTGGGCCACTCTGATAAGGCCAAGTGTACAGGAGTGATTGGGATATTTTGAGTTTGGGCCAGGGGATGTTGGACACGTGGGGAGTGTCTAGTGGGTTCTAGACAATTGCACGGTGCAATTAAACGGGCTGTGTGTGAGTCGTGTTTGTGCGAAGAAAGAAAAACAGAGACTGAAGACAGTGAGGTGAAATCGATCCAATTGAGTGTTTGTGTGAGTGTTGAGGGATTCTATTGTGTTTGAGTGAGAGGTAGAAAGTGTGTGATCGTGTTTGAAAGGAATTGGGAGTGACTAAGTGTGTGAGTGGTGGGGAAAAAACCAGAGAAACAGAGAGGGAGTCTTGGTGGTGGTGCAGTGTAATCGATCAATCGAGGCTGCTGGTGGTGGTCAGGGACCGTAGTGGAGCCTTAAGGACTCAGTGGACACGGCGGAGCTCGCGGTGGAGCACGGACAGCAGGTAATTGCTCTTCTTTCCCCTGTTTGCTCTGTTTTTTCCGTTTGGGTTCAAACTTAAAGTCGTGGGTTTTGAGGTTGAGTCAAACTATTTTAGGGGTTTTAAGGAGTCCAGTGAGTTGTCTTTGAGCTTAGGGAAACAATTCGAGGCTAGGAGGAGGAGCTGGTGGCCGGGAACAGAAACAGGGTTTTTCTGGGTTTCTGGTTCGAACTTGGGAGGTGAGTATTAAGGCCGTGATGTTGTGTTTTTAGTAGTGGAATTAGATGCTAGGATGAGGACGAAGAGTTTGGTGGAAAAAGGAAGGGAAACGGTTGCAGAAAGGCGGAGAACCGGGGATGCCGGTTCAGACCGGTCGACCCATCGAAGACGACGATGAATAGTGTTTTGTGTGCAGGCGCGTGGGGGCGCGTGGGGCGTTTTCTGGGGAAACTTCCAACTAGGTTTTTGGTTTAGATGTTATAACGAATCTTTTGAGATAAGTTTCGGGTTAATCGGACATCGATTTGAGTTAGCTCTGCGGGATCGAAGGTTTAGGGTCTCGGTTCGTTACGTTTAGAACCCGGGGAAGTTTGTGGGGAATTAGGAGAACCTTGGTGGACGTGTTAGTGACGTATTTTGGTGCCTTGTGACAGGTTCGGGAATCCCCGAGGTGGATGAGGAACGTACGTAACGTACGGGATGCGAGTGACGTGCCCGGTATCTGTGAGTGGACCCCTTCTCTATAATTGAGCATGCATAACTGTTTTTCTATAATTATTTTATGGTTTTACATGTGATTTCATGATTATCGAATATGTTATAACTGTTTTATATAATTGCACGTTTTACGAGAAATCTAAGGTTTTCATCACGTTTTACGAGAAAGACTTGATTTCTGATTATGATGCCATGATTTTGGGATTTCAAACGATAAAGGGTTTTCAACGATTATAAATGGATTTTGGAACATGATTTCGATGTTCAAGGTTTTTGGTTTTAGAATCGGATTTCGGAAAGCGGAATTTGGTTTTAAAGTTGAAAAGTGGAATTCCGGATTTGGGTTCGGAATGATGGTTCTGGATGCCAGAAGGGCATTAGACCAGTGATTTCGGATTCGGGTTTGGATACAGATTTAGAATTGGTTTTCAAATTGTTTTGGATTGGATTTGCTGGATCTGATTATTGGGTTTAAATACCCGGATATTATGATTGACGGGGGGACGGGCCCGGATTGGGTTTAAAGACCCGGATTGAGTTTAAAGACTCGGGAGTTTAAAGACTCGGATATATTGATATTTTCCCCCGTAGGCCTATTGAGTTTAAAGACTCGGGAGTTTAAAAACTCGGATTATATTGAGGCCTGGATTGAGTTTAAAGACTCGGATAGGTCCAGCAGGTTTGATCGGATAATGATGACTTGGATTTATGTTTTATCGTACGGTTTTCATGATGCCTATTTTGTGAATTATAAATGTTTTTATGATGATTACTATGTGATTTATAGATGTGTTTACTTAATGGGTTATGCATGCATGTTTTCAAAACGGAGGGCTAAAACCCTGGTTTGTTTATGAAATGGTTTTCGAAACTTTCATTCTTTCTGGTCCACTCACACTTTCTGTTTTTAATTGCCCTCCAGGTCGTGGAGCTAGCACGGGGTTGACGTTGAGGCAGCATCGAAGGCATAGAGTACTCGAGAGTTTTCCCAGAGTGGTTTCAGTGTTCCGTTGTGCGTGTACTCTGTGTGGTTTTGTTTTACTTTGTTTGGTACTATGCTCTGTATAATGGTTGACTTGTGGATGTTTTAAATTCTCCTTCGTCTGACAGTGTAATTTGTGGTTTTCGTGAGGTCATTTCGGTCTTTCGTTTTGGGTTGTCAGACGAGAGCAGGATTTACCTCGGTTTTTGGGGTGGAACCGGGGAGGGTCCAGTCACCATATCTCATATAAGCATGCATAATTTACTGATATCTTTTGATTCTCAAGAATGAGTTCAGACGTTAGAGCGTTCCCTAACGCCGTCTCTCCTAGAACAGACTCATAATCTAGAATTATCTCATGAGATAAACCAGTTGATATTTAGATATCTAAGGGATTCAATTGTACCAAATATCCTCTTCGAGTAATGAGAATTCTTCGAACATATTAGTTTACCTCGCTTCGGGGAAGGGACATATGACTGGTTAGTAGCCATCATTGTACCTTGTCCGTTTGGGATAATGCGTCCTACTGAGACTTCTATCCTTGCAGGCATGTTTGCGGCAGGTATATGTGATCTCATCACTTTAGCTAGATCAGAGGAAGCGTCTAGCGTATTATTAGCCACACTTAGTAAATCTAGAATTCTTTGCACTGCATTCTTACTTTGTACGGTTTGGGGATCAAGATGAGACCTAGTGGAGACATTCCACATCAATTCGCGTCCTTCTTCTAGAATGTTGAAGTTCTTATCTCTCTCTAATGATGGGAAGATAATCTCATCATAGTGGCTATTCGAAAATACAGCGGTAATGAAATTGCATGTCCATAGCTCTAAATAGCGTGTAATGGAGGAGGATTCATAACTGAAATATATGTCCCTCCTTCATTGAGGTCCCATTTTTGTACGCTATGGTGGCACAATTGGCACATAACTGCACACCTATTTTTGTACGCAGTGGGCCTCAACCAAACCAATATTGCTGCATGCAAAATTACATAGCCCCCACAAAGAAACTAGAAGCTTGGTGCGCATTCCCAAGATTAATTAGTATTTTTGTGAGACCATTATGAGTGTGAATATGGGGAACCAAATGTTCATCATCAATCCCAAGGGTCATGCAATAATCATCGAATGAGTCGACCTAAACTCTCCAATATTATCAAGTCTTATAGGCTGTATAATAGAATTTGGGTAGTGTGACCCTCAATTTAATGATTTGGGCTACGAATTTAGCAAATACAGTATGTGTGTGGATAATAGGGTAACATGTGACCACTTTTTCGATATCTCAACCAAAGCCATAAAAAAATTTCAAATGGTCTGTATGGTGGTTGGAAAAGTGCACAAATATCCCTTTGTATTATGTACAAGAAAAAGGTGGATTCTTTACTCAACTTTTGCATACGATGGTCTAATATTCAATGTTACTAACGAACAATATTTTTTCAAAGACTGGATATAAATAATCATTTTAAGACATAAATTACTTATCATTTTCAAAATTATTTATCTTTTCAAAGACAAATTCATCCCAATTCATTTGATTGATGATTTGGAAGCAAAGGTTTTTTTAGTAAAAAATTTTCTTGTTTTATCGAAGCATTTTCTTCTTCTTTTGCTTTTAGTGTATTTTCCATAGTTGTTTTTCAATTATTTTGAGGGAGACTGAGTCATATGTTTTTGAAACTCTTTATTCTCCTTTTGGATATGGGTTTTCCATACTACATTATTTTGTCCATAAATTTCTTCATTTAGTCCAAGATTTCCAAGATTTTAAAGATTTTTTATTTTACTTTTGAGCTAAATTTGTAGCCATTTATTTCGCATTCATGTAATCTTTGATAGATTTTAAGGATTCTTAATAACGGCCAAAACTTTGGTAACAAGCTCCATAATATTTATTTACCTAGGTATTATGCAAATCAGTTGTTGTAGATTTCTGGTTGGAGCTAGTCCTTGAAATACAACATATATTTCTTGTTTCAAAGATTATTTTTTCCTAACAACTGTATTCCAAGGTGTTTTCCATCCCCTATCTGTAACGGCCCGGAAAATCTGAAAATGCAATTTCGAAAACTTTTCTTGTAAATTGACTATTTTACCCTTAATGGTCTCAAGAATTTTTACTCGAATTATTGTTTGGACTTTTCGTGAGTACCATTACGTAGGTCTCAAAGTTCTGAATTCGTAGACATGCAGTATGCCGGAATCAGAGACCGGATAAACTTGCTACGGGTCTGGACTTATCAAAGACATTTTGATAATTTGAAATTAAGGGGTATTTTGGTAATTTTTCAAGTAAGATATTTGTGTTGATTGTGTAGGATGGTGACAAGTTCCCCTCATATTAACCTTTGTATGCATCGACATTGGATTGTGTGTGTGTTATGTGTTTTGTTTAGCAACTCAAACTGAGGGGAGCCACACAGATATAACAGGGAAGAACGCCAACGTGAGAGAGAACCAGAGAGAGAGGGAGAGGAAAAGAGGGAGGAAACCAGAGGAAGGAAAAGGGAAACAACCCACAAACCTGGAAACCCAAAAACCTCTACCCATGAACCCCAAACCCTTAGAGGCAATTAGGCTTCGAACTAAAGCCTGATCAAGTCCTTGTGATCATAGAAAGCATGTAACCTAGGAGTTTTGGATGCAGGAAGGACTTGGAACAAAGGTCCAACGTTTGGCTGAGAATCCGAAGAATCGTGTCGAAGCGAAAGGTGAGTTTCTTGAGTTTTGAAATCATAGAAAGTTTTATGGGATTGATTAGGAGTATATGGACGTTTAAAAGGTAGAAAAAGGATTAAAAATGGTGATTTTTGAATCGGGTCAGGTCGCTCGGGTTTGGTCCTGCTCAAGTCTGTGGGTTGACTTGGCTGGAGGTCAGGGTTGACCTACGCTGACGCATGGGGGTATGTACCATCATGTCTCGAGATGCTTCCAACATGTTTTTTGATACTTTTGATGATACATACATTTTGGCATAGGTTTCGAGTCAATCGAATGTCATTACAGGGTAGTTTTGGAAGCTCGAAACGTATGTTTAATTTTTTAAAATTCGTATATTAAATCTCAAAAATTAGGGATTGTATTTTGAGGTGACCTGATACTTTTGAGTATGATTTTTGATAAACGACAAAGCTCCCGGAGCTATAGAAAGACTGTGAGTGGACTTTTATTTTGAATAAATTATTATGCATGCATATTTAAATATTTGAATTGGTTTATTTTATGATTTATGCTGTGATGGTTCATTTATGATTTCGAATTAATTATTTGATGATTTTCTAGAGTTATTGACTGATTTTGAACATGTGTTTTACAATATTTTGTGCAATGGTGTTTTGGGCTTAGGTGTCATGACCCGACTCTTTTAGCACGATATTGTCCGCTTTGGGCCCACACTCTCACTGTTTTATTTTTGGGAACTCACACGAAACTTCATAGTAGGTCACCTATCTTGAGATTGCTCTAGCCTAATCTCACTTAACTTTGGAGTTCCAAAGGAATCAAAAACAGTGAGCTCCCAAAAAGTCTCTTGCTAGGAAGATAAATGCCCACACATATAAGACACTCCACATTTCCCTCCCCGAGTGATATGGGATTGCTCACCATTTTTGCTTCCAAGCTCACGGGTCTTGGTCACTTTTCTTGCATCACAAGCTCACGGGTCTTACGTTAGACCCGTGCTTTGGAATGTTTGATTTGGTTTTAATTCAATGATATGTGTTGTATGTGTTTTTCTTGATTTTGTGAACTGTTGTTCACGGGAAACCATCTTCGGATTTCTGATTTGTTCCTAGACGTCCAGAGCTTGACCTATCTTCCTGAGTCTTTGCTCGAACATCCAGAGCTCGTCTCTGTTTTCCCGAGTGGTTTGCCTACCGGTAATGTTGTTGATTATGATGGTTGATATTCGTGCATCGAGGATGTGTGGTTAGGTTGATTGTTGCCATTTGTGTCTTGATATTTTTGTATAGATTTGATTTACTGATATTAGTTTGATTTACGAGATATTTACTCATATTTCGAGATTCTGAGGAACCCACGATTTACAATTTATTCCTTACTGAAATTCGATTGTTTTAGTTTACTATACACATAATTTTAGAAAAAGGAGGGCAAAAGGCTTAAGTTTTTTTTAACTATGTCTATAAAAACGTTTGTTTTGTTCACTCACACTTTTATTGGTTTTAATCGCCCTCTAGGTCTTAACACAGAGACAGGGATTATCTTGGAGCCAGAGGCATAAATTGTTCCTTGTGTACTCCTTGACTTTTTAGAGTAGGCTTTAATATTTTGCGTTGTATAATATTTATGCTCTGTGTGCTCTAACATGAATGATTATGTAAAGTATCCTTTGTCTAAAAGTTGATTTATTTTGTCATTAACGTCTGATACCTTTGAGGGTAGTTTCGACTTTTTATGTTGACTGTCAGACGAGAGTAAGATCTTTCATAGTTATCAAAGTTTTTTCGGGAAGGATCCTATCACTATCAATTTCTTGCAAAATAATTCATTGTTTTAGTGATATTCTTGGGCTAAGATAATCTGCAAGAGAATAGTTATAGTACCTTTTAAATGCTCAACTTTAAAAGTATATTCAGAATTAACATCGTACCATGTTAATCTACGACCATCGTTTATAGGTATTTTATTTCTTAAAAAATCTCGAACTACCTGGTTATTAGTTTTAAGAATAAAAACTTATAATGCTAAATAAATATATGAAATCTTTTAATGGAAATTTTAATGGTTAGAAGTTCATTCTCAAAGGTAATGTATTTTAGCTCACTATGTTTGACTTTATCTGAATTACTTCCACATTAAATATTCTTTTTGAAGGTTTTTGGGTAAAGTAGTTTTGAGGGTTCAATACTATTATATTTTAGGATAAACTATATAAAAGTACCCAAATTATAAGGGTCAGTTTAAATTCGTATCCAAACAATGAAAATTAGATTCTATGATACATACTGTACTAGTATTTAAAAACAAAAAATACATAAATTACCAAACTATCCCCATATATGTTGTTGGGCTACGTTAGATGTATGAGGTTGAGGTGTTTGTTTGACCAGCCCCAATTAATCGCTTATGCCTATGCTAACCCAAGCCCCAAATTTGGAAGCCCAAACATACCAAAGTTGACTTTGATCCCTTTTGCTCTCTTACCATCAATGGCTCGGAACTACACCAAACGCCCAAAGTCCTAGCTTTCTACAAAACTACAAAATTTCCCCTAGAGATATGTGTTGGGCTACGTTTAGTATAAGGGTTGTAGGTAATGAACCAACCCAATGGTAACTTAAGCCCAAAAATGTTTGATGAAACACTGGTGCCCTTGTTCCTTGTACCCAAGCCTTAATACAACAAACCCTACTCCTAACTTTAGTGGGTTGAGCCCATTTCTTTGTTGGCCCAATTAAGTAAAAGAGAGCCTTTGTCCTTGTGACATCAGTGAGCAACTATCTATTGTAAAAAAAAAAACCCCCCTTCTCATATTCAATCAACCCCTCACCTTCATTCTCGAACATTACAGAAGGGACTGGGTTTTCGGTGACCTCCCACCAAATCAACATCGATCACCAACATCTTCTTCTCCACACACACATGTGAGCCTTTTCCCTCACCTCTCAACCACGACCCTTCTAACCACAATGATCGTGGATGCTAGCATGCGGTGGAGTTGGCTTCAAGCCTTCTCCCTTTCTCTGTCGACCGTCGCACTAGAGGCTTGAGAGAAGAACACGACGATGATGACAGATGCGACACCGATGCTATAACCACAAAAAATATTTGAACCAGGACCCATCCTGCTTCTACCTCTTCGTCACATTTTCCCTGTGAGGTCAAGGAACAAACTTTGAATCATGGGGCCACCATTACCACGCGAGTGAGCTCGACCAGTATAGGACCCGGAACTTGACCCAGGGGAATTATATAGGAGCAAGGTAAAATCTCGAACTCAAACTTACATCCCTTGATTCACGGTGCTGAGAACTATTTCGTGTTGTGTTTGCATGTTGATTTGGCACTCAGGGTGTGGCGGAGGAGAAGGATGCTAGAGTTATAGGCTCATCAGAAATTGCAGCGTTTGGGTAATCAAAACAGAGACCCATCACAACGCCTATAGGTAAAAGCTTGAGCCTTAAAACGTCCTGGTAATTCCCATAAACTTAGAGAGTTGATTTCTTATCTTGCTTGTAGGATTGGAGACCTATGAACCTCGAACTGAGCTTCTGCGTTTTCAAGAAACTCGATGAACACCATGGTGCTTAAACTTATTTTCCTAGTGATTTTAGGTAATATTTTTTAACTTAAAACTTGGATTTTCAAACTCCTGGTGACGAGGAGAGCAATTAGGATTGCTTGGATGTAAAAAATGGTGAGGATTTAAGGGATTTGGACCTCGCCACAAAACTCAATTGTCCGGCAAGATTTTCTAATTTCCAACCACCGTGGATGGCATCGCTGGCGGCGGTCTGGCTGCCGTCTCTAGGGAGGCTCCGACGATGACCAGTCAAGTGTCAACGTCGTTAGTTAACATTAGTTGATCCAGATCTTGCTCCTGTTCTTGGGTCTACACATGCTCAGCCTTCCTCTAGCAACTCTACTTCTTCGGCTCCTATTGAGATTGTGGTTGATTTAACCTGTCCCCATTCGCAGCAGTCTTCTAAGAATCGTACGGTTACTAAATCAAAGATTCGGATTATTAAGCCAAGTTGTCGTGGTTTCCTTGCCATACACGTTATTTCTCAGACTTCTAATTCTCTTACTGAACCTTTCTCTTACAAGCAGGACTTGGAGGTACCTGTGTGGAATCAAGCAATGGTTGATGAGTTCACTGCTCTTAAATAGTAGGATGCTTGGCACTTAGTTCCCTTACCTCCCCATCGTCGTGTCATTGGGTGTAAGTGGGTCTTTAAGCTAAAAAAGAATACAGATAGCTCTCTTGCTCATCACAAAGCTCGTCTGGTTTCCATGGGCTATCTACAAGAGGCAGGGATTTACTACAAGGAGACAGTCAGTCAGTAGTGAAGCATACCACGGTTTGTCTCATTCTAGCTCTCGCTGCTCAGTTTAGTTGAAAGCTACGTCAACTTGATATAAAGAATGTGTTTTTGCATAGTCACTTGGATGGAGTTGTCTATATGTCTCAACCACCTAGTTTCATTGATGCTAATTCACCTCATCATGTTTGTAAGCTTGTCAAATCTCTTTACGACCTTAAACAAACTCCTCGAGTATGGAATGCTTGCTTCATAACTCATATGCTTAGGCTAGGATTTCTTCAATCCCCTTCTGATTTAGCCTTCTTTACTTCTCATCATGGGACAGATATACTGATTGTACTTCTATATGTCGACGACATAATTGTCACTGGAAATAGTTCAATGGCTAGCACACATTTGATTCATGCTCTCAGTGCTGAGTTTGACATGAAGGATTTGGGCCCTCTTTAATATTTTCTTGGACTTCAAGTTTCCTATTCTGATCACGGTATCTTCATCAATAAGCATAAGTATGCGACTGAATTACTTTCCAGGGTAGGAATGTCTTCCTGCAGCTGAGTTTCTACCCTAATTTTTCCAAAGACAAAACTTTTTCTTTAGGATGGCATAACCTTAGCGAATCCTACTTTGTATAGAAGCATTGTTGTGCACTTCATTATCTCACGTTTACACATCCCGACATTGTGTTTGTTGTCAACACAGTTTGTCAGTTCATGCACTCACCCACAGATGTTCACAAGGTTGTTGTCAAATGCATCCTTCGATATTTCTGGGGAACTCTCAACTATGGCCTTCACTATGTCTCTGGTCCTCTTCATCTTAAGGCCTTTTCAAATGTTGATTGGGGTGGTGATCCTAACACCCATCGATCTACTTTCGATCATATCATCTTTCTTGGTCTCAATCCTATCTCTTAGGGTGCTAAGAAACAAGCAATTGTTTCTCGTTCCTCTACTGATCTATGCTACTCTCTACCTCGTGTTCCTTTGATCTGGTGTGAAAACATCTCGACTATTCAAATGGCTCAAAATATTATGTACCACGGTCGTACAAAACAAGTGGAGATTGATGTCCACTTCATATGTGAATGTGTGTAGAATAAGAGTCTTCATTTGGCACACCTTCCTTCCTCTGATTAGCTTGTCGTTGTCGTGACACGCCACCTTCATACACCTCAATTTGATTTCCTTAGAAACAATTTGCTGCTTTGTTCCTCCTGCATCAGATTGGGGGAGCTGAGGGTGTTAGAGATCAAAGCTGAGCTGTTAGAGCAGTTAGGATAGCACAATTGTATAGTTTGTTAGTAATAATTATAGGTTTGTTATCCAGGTGTATCGACAGTTATACATTCAGTTAAGCTCTATGAGCAATATATAGTGCGTAACTTGAACTACGAATATGTAATGTGAATAATTCATTTTCTTCAATAGAGAACTTTACACTCAGAACTCACTTTCACTACAAGAAAAGATAGATTGCCCGTCTAAGGTTTGCATGGTGCACCAATATTCGCCGGTAAAAGGGGTTTAGCCCGGAAGAGGGAGAGAGGCTCGCTGGGCAAGCCTTGCACAAGACGTCCTCTCTCTTAGAGCGTAAAGGAAGGGAGTTTGCCCGACAGGTGGTCAAACATCATCGGGCCATCCATTAATAACGGCGAACAATATGCACTAAGAAAAGTGTTTAGGTGGCTTGCGGTGGGAAAAATTTTGGCGCAAAGATATGTTGGCGCCTATTTATCGCCCGACGGGTCATTAAATCTGGCCCGGCGAACCCTTCGCCGGGAAAAAGTCTAATCTGCATTTAGTGCAGAACAGATTCATTTCTTCATCTTCTTCCTCATTCCTCATTAACTCTCTCATTATTTTCTCTCTCATTTACGCTTAGAACCTCTACATATTATCATCATCACTTCATCATCATTTCAACATTATTTCATCATCACTACTTCACCTGAGGTAAAATTAATGATTTTAATGATTTTATTTTTTTGTTTTTGTGATTTTAATTTTTATTATAAACTAAAATAATTTTTTGTTTTAGGTAATGTGTGGTTGATTTGAAAGATTACTTATAAAAGGTATGTGTATTTGCTTCTCAATTTAATTTTCTTCAAAAACTTGTATTTAATTATGTTTGAAAATTGTGATATATTGTGGAAAATTCTTAGAAATCTGGATATTATTGTGTTAGGGAATTGTGGTTTATCCATTAATGCAAAGTTAATCAACCCGATTAACTTTGCATATCGAAATTTAATAGAAAACCTTAGACCCGTTTGAGAGTCAGTGAATCAGATTGATTGACTAACTCTTGAATTGTCCATTTATCGGGACAGTTTGGAAGTGCACAACTATGTGTTGTATAGTTTGCTGGCTATGTGGTTAGGTTTGGATCGTGGGAAATTCGGTTTATATCCCCTTACTGTTCTCCGAATGCATACTAGATATTAGTTTGAAATATCTACGTCGTGTATTTGGAGAACTATAGGGTGATACTGCCGAAATTTCCCTCGGTCTAAACTTCGCCTCGTAGCTCACAAACTATACAACACATAATGTGCAATCTCGAATGGGATAGGGTCAAATCACCGGAGGCATAAGGAGACGAGCGGTTTTTGATGGGATAAAGTCTCAAACATTATGATTATCTACTTACATTGGTTATATTTTGTGAAACCATGCACAATAGACAGAGGCTGGATGAAAATATTGGATAGATCTTCAGATCAGTATTTGGATGGGATTGACAGCTTCATCGCTTTTGCACATACTCAATGTAGTGATGTAAGACGCATGTTATGTCCATGTCATAAATGTAACAACTTTTGTTGGATGTCGCTGAGTGATGTTCATTTTCATATGGGATGGAACGAGATCGTAAATAACTACACTAATTTGATTTATAACGGTGAACCGAATTTTACTGCATCGACATCTTCAATTCACGGGAACCCTCGAGATGATAGTGATTCAGAAAATCAGTGTGATAATGATCAATTTGTTGAGATATTAACCGATATTTTCCCCCCTGCATCTTATGATATGGATGATGATGCCCCTAGGTCTCAACCCGAAGTGTCAGATCTCCATTACGAAAATTTATTGAAAGAAGCTCAATGCAAATTATACCCTGGTTGTAAATCCTTTTCAATTCTAGGGGCAGCTGTCGAATTGATGCACATGAAAGTTGAGTATAATCAAACGAAAAAGAATTTTGATCACATGATGGACATCATCACCCGAATGCTCCCTGAAGATAATAGTCTCCCTAAGATCATTATAACTCGAAATAGCTTTTGAAGGATCTTGGTTTAGGGTATGTGAAGATTCACGCATGTACGAACAACTGTGCATTTTTTTACGGTGAATTCGAGCATCTCGACAAATGTCATGTGTGCAATGAGCCTAGGTTTCGAAAGAATAAGATTCCGAATAAGGTATTGCGTTATTTTCCACTGAAAGCAAGATTACAAAGATTCTTCATGTCTTCTCACACAACTCGTGATATGAGGTGGCATAAAGATGAACGCACTGATGACGATTCACTAAGGCATCCAGCCGATTGAGATACTTGGAAGGAATTTGATAAGATGTATCCTGATTTTGCATCGGAGCCCAGAAATCTCAGATTAGGACTTGCTACTGACGGTTTTAATCATTTTGGAAGTTTTGCAAGGCCCTATAGCACTTGGCCGGTAGTTTTAGTTCCATATAACTTGCCACCTTGGAGGTGCATGAAAAAAGAATTCACAATTATTAGTACTTTAATACCGGGGCTTAAATCGCTGAGTACTTCAAACGACGTTTATTTGCGACCGTTGATTGATGAGCTTGTGGATTTATGGGAAAATGGTGTTCGAACCTATGACAAGTTCAGTGGAGAAATGTTCACGTTACGCGCGGCTATAATGCGGACAGTTAAAATTTTCCTACTTACGGGATGCTCGCGGGATGAAGCACCAAGGGTTATCTTACTTGTCCGACGTACAGACCAGACATAACACCTTTTTAGCTCGCATCAAAGGTATGTTATCTAGGCGCGAGACGATTTTTACCCTGGGATCATCGATGGTGTATGCAAGCTGACTAATTCGATGGTAAAATAGAGTTACGGGCACGATTAAGAGAGAGGTCCGGTGAAAAGATACTAGACATCTTAAAAATTATTCCCACATTCATCACAAAAATCCCAAAACTTGCCGAACAAGAAAATTGGACGAAAAAAATTATATTTTTTCAATTTCCGTATTAGTCGAAATTGAAAATCAGGCACATTGCGGATCCCATGCATATTGAGAAGAATGTTGCTGAGAGTCTTGCCAGAAAAATTTTACCTATTGAGGGGAAGTTAAAACACACCAAAAAAAGCTTGTTTGGGTATGCAAGAGATGGGCATTCGGCGACATTTGTGGCCAAAAGTTGTGAATGACAAATACAGCATGGCTCATCTAGGTTATACATTTACGCCAGAAAATAAGAAAACATTTCTTAAGTGGTTGCAGAGTGTGAAATTTCCCGATGGTTATGCAGGCAACATCTCCCGAAATATTAGCACTGCTGGCAGCACCCTATCTAGCATGAAATGTCACCACTACCACGTTTTGTTACAACAACTCATTCTGATTGGCATTCAGCCTTATTTGCAGCCTAAAGTTGTTGAGATGATAGTTTATTTGTCTCAATTTTTCCAAATACTATGTGCTAAGTCTCTAACGAAGGTGGACCTCGAAGCAATTAAAGAGGACATTTTCTATTTATGTGTCGACTTGAGCAAATATTTCCATCAGCATTCTTTGATGTAATGATTCACCTACTAATAAATCTTCCAGACAAGGCAATCCTAGCTGGCCCAGTTCAATTTCGTTGGATGTACCCAATCGAAAGGTATAAACTATTCATAATACTGGTACTATGTTCTTAATAAACTGTTTATATTTAAATCACTCTGTTTATGTCATTGCAGAATGTTAGGTACCTATAAGCGGTACGTCCGCAACAAGACACGTACTGAAGGCTCTATAGCGGAGGCATACATTGCAAAAGAGTCACTTATATTTTATTTTTATATATAAATGGCTTGCCCGACGCACATTCGTTGGGCCAAGGCATGCTGCCCGGCGGAGCAGGTGGATTCGACATGCAAGCCCCTTGTATAATGTGTTTTTGTTTGGTTTTTTTAAAATATTACTTATTGATTAATTATATAGGTCCACATTAATTAGAATGACTCATAGATCATAACTCTAAATTTTCATGGAATTTCGACGTCCTGAGAATAGGTTACAGTGCAAAATGAATCGACGGTAACAAATTGTAGTTCGTTAATCCAAGGCCTTTCAGCCCTCCAAATGTCGACATTTTTTATAGGCAATGTCTGGACACACCCTATCACAAATTGAACGGTCGGATTTCTCAAATTCACTTGTTACCATATCGATCGAACCCAAAAATGTCAGTTAGGGGTGAAGATTCCTTATAAAGTTCTAAGTGTTAATGAATTGGATAGTTTTAGTATTTTCTCTATTTTTTTCTTCATGGTTCGAGTGATCCAACAGTCCACATTAATTATAACGACTCGTAGATCATATCCGTAAATTTTCAAGGAATTTCGACGTCTCGAGAATAG
The DNA here is from genome assembly GCA_032719365.1 of Prinsepia uniflora. NCBI lineage: Eukaryota > Viridiplantae > Streptophyta > Magnoliopsida > Rosales > Rosaceae > Prinsepia > Prinsepia uniflora. The sequence continues at coordinate 7,103,030 of CM064868.1, read as the reverse complement.
GTTACAGTGCGAAACAAATCGACGGTAACAAATCGTCGTTCGTTGATCCAAGGCTTTTAATGTCAGGACCCACCCCGGTTTCACCCCGAAACCCGAGGTAAATCCCGCTCCCGTCTGACTCCCCGACACAACACTTAAGGAACACTTACTCGAACCCAGTCAAACGCAGGAGTAATTCCAAATTATCCCAAAATCCTTATCGTTTACAGAGCATAGCACTACGTTACAAGAAAAATAAAAACTGAGAAAGTACACGCACACAGAAGCCTTTAAACTCTTCTAGGATCCCTCACGTCGCTTCTATGCCCCAGACTCTGCCTCGACGTCAAGACCCCGCGCTAGCTCCACAACCTGGAGGGCAATTAAAACAGAAAATGTGAGTGGACCAAAAGTTACAAAAGTTCAAACCATTTTATAAGAAAACCGAGTTAAACCCTCCGTTTTGAAACCACATGCATAACCAACAGTTATAAACACATTTATAAAATAATCATTATAAACATCATAAGAAACAAAAACACTATAAAATACCATAAGAAACCACACACGAGTATCAGAAAACTGTATCATAAACCATAACCACCAAATCATCATTTTCCCGATCAAACCTGCTGGACCTATCCGAGTCTTTAAACTCCCGAGTCTTTAAACTCAATCCAGGCCTTAATAATATCCGAGTCTTTAAACTCCCGAGTCTTTAAACTCAAGGCCTACGGGGGAAAATCAATATATATCCGAGTCTTTAAACTCCCGAGTCTTTAAACTCAATCCGGGTCTTTAAACCCAATCCGGCCGGTCCCCCGTCCAATATATCCGGGTCTTTAAACCCAATATCCAGATCCAGCAAATCCAATCCCAAAACCATTTGAAAACCATTTACCAATCCACATCCAAACCCGAATCCGAAATCACTGGTCCGAAGCCCTTCCGGCGTTCAGAACCGTCATTCCGAACCCAAATCCGGAAAATATCGATTTTCATACCAAAACCCCATGTAATCACAAATCATATTTCATAACTCATTTATCATGATTTGAAAACCTTTATCGGTGGAAATCCCCAAATGTGGCATCAAAATCCGAAAACCAACATTTTCTCGCAAACCGTGCCAAAACCGTCTTTTTCTCGAAAAACGTGTAATAATGCAAAACCAACCAAACATATTCGATAATCATAATTAAAACCATAAAACAATTATAGAAAACAGTTATGCATGTTCGAGTTTAGAGAAAGGGTCCACTCACAGTACTGAGCCCTACTCGCGTTCCGAACGTCCAGCTCGTTCCTCGGCTTCCTCGGGAAATCCCGATCCTGTCAAACACCGTCAAATTACGTCACTAACATGTCTACGAAGGTTCACCTAAATTCCCTCAAAATTCCCCGAATCTTAAACGTAAGAACCCGGGACCCTAAACTTTCACCCTCGCGGAACTCAACTCAAACGACTTCCGATTGACCCGAAACCAACTCCATTGAACTCACCACAACTCCTAGACCAAAAACTATGTTGACCGTTTTCCCCGTCGCCGCCGCACGCGCCCCCACGCGCCGCCCAAAGTGGCTGCGCGTGGCCCTCACGCGCCAGCTACAGTGTCACCCCCAACCTCGAGTGCACTGTGCTGAACCGGCCGCTGCAACTGGACCGGCGAGAGGCATTCTCCACCGTCCGGCCACCTTTTCCTTCCCTCTCTTCTCCTGCAGCTTCGTCCAAACACCACGAATCCATCCCTCAACTCTTCTAACCTCGACACAGCCCCGTCATCGTCGATTCAAGCTCGAACCAGACGGCCATTTTTCCCCTGTTTCACAAATCACCTGTTCCGGTAACCTCCCGTCACGGTGGCGATACCAGACTCACCCCACAACCTCACTGATCCACGTCCAACACCCCTAACCCTTCGACTCACCCCAAAAGTCCACGACTTTGGGTTCGAAGTTCACGGTCGAAACAGGGTAACAGAGACTCCTCTTCGCCTGAGCTCCGCCGTGTACGCCCCCGTCACGGCGACCATCACAACCCACTCCTAGGACCTCCCTGAACATCATCTCGACCTTCTAACCTCTCGACTCTCAGCCAAACCTCACGACTTTCCAAATGAAGTTTACGGGAAAAACAGAGTAAAGAGATCTCACCTTCGATTGCAGCTCCGCCGTGCGCACTGCCGCGTGCCACGGTGTTCGTTGGACTCCTTGCAGTCTCCTCAGCCTCCCCTGGCCTCGATTTGCCTCGCCTCACGGCGTAGCCACCACCTCAACCTCACAGCTCCCTGTTTCTCCCCAAAATTCCTCCACACCTCCGCCGTGCCGCCGTGCACAATTGCACCTCCAATTCACGGCCACCAGCTCCGCCTTGCCTCACTAACACACTCACAACTCCCTAAACACTCACCCTTGCACCCAGATCGATCAATTCCTCTCACTTCTCACACTCTGTTTCCCTGTGTTTGTCGAAGAACAACCCACACAATCACACACGGGCTCACCTAAGTAGTTGGAGCCGTGAACACACACGATCGCACCAGAAGCCTCTACACACCTGCCATGTGTCACCATCCCTTCAACCTTTATTCCATCTGTTTAAACCTCAGCCGTCCATTCTTTTATCTGTGCACAGATCCCAATGTGCCACAATGACCAAAATACCCTTCTTTTTAACACATTTTTACGGTTTTACCAAAACTTCCTAGACCCGTAACTCTCGCCTCGTAAGTCCGATGAATACGTGCCGCCTGTCATCGAACTCAGGACGACAAGAACTATCTAACCATCCTAGGTCAACCTACCAAAACCCAATTATTTAAAAAGTCAACTTTTCCCCCCTATGTTATCAAAATTACGATAATACCCTCGACCTTCCGAACATCACAACTTCCTCCTCGGATGTCGGAATCAAATTCATGACGTCCTAAACTACGTCCTGGTCACTGGTAAACTCCCATTTGACCACCCGAAATAAAAGTCAACATTTCTGTCCGACCCAGGGGCAAAATCGTCATTCTAAGTTCCCGGACCCCTCGGGACCACCTAACCCTTGATTAACCTTACTAATCACACCTTAATCACTCTACTTATCCCAATTCTCGGGACGGGTTGTTACAATCTACCCACCTAAAAAGAATTTCGTCCCCGAAATTCCACAGCTAGTTCCCGACACCTAACGTCTTCTACCCGGTAAAGAACAACCTCTCCTAGGTTTCCTGTCTATCATCTCCACCTTGGGTATTTCACTCCATCCCCAGCTACTGTTACCACAGCCAACCCTAGCTATGTAACAACTACATGGTGTACGCAAGGGAAACTCTATGAACAGGAAACAAAGGTATTATACAATACCTCATGTCACAATACCCGACAGAAGTCATAGAGTACATCCTCGTATACCACCCATCTCCCTCGGCTACCATTCCGGCCACGGTCGGACTAACTCCACAAAGTCCTAAAGGCAAACTCTAGCTTGTGGGTTCTCTCCTTCCACAGTCTCCAATCGATCAGTTATAGCCACTCCTTTCCTATACCTCCCGTCAACCTGCTACGGAACTTAACTCCTAGACTCTACCCCGACATCCAAACACCAAACCAACAGGACAACCAAAAGTAAAACAAGTACCTGTCTCCGTATCTGGTGTCGACTGACCCTCCTGCTGAATCATCGAGAACACCCGGGCCTGAGATCCTGACGCTCTACCACGTCCCCTCGAACTACTCGTGGCTGTGCCACCACCTCCTCTAGTGCCCGCTGTCCCTGATGCTGTACTCTGTCCAGACTCCGCTACTCCTCTGCCTACACCACCTTCCTGTGGCAACAGTGGACACTCACGTCGGAAATGACCTCGCTCCCCGCAGTAGAAACACACATTCCAGCCTGGTCCACTGCTCGGTCTCCCTGTGGACGCTACCGACGTCGCACTCGCTTGCGGAGTCGGCGGTACTCGATAACCCCGAAATCCTGAACTCTGGGCACTACCAGGTCTACCAAAACGATCATCGCCCGACGAGGACGATCCACCGATGTTACCTCTTTTCGGTGTCCGCTGGCTCGAAGCTCCAGGAATAGAAGGTTCCCGGCGTCGCACCGGCAAACTAGCCTCAACTCGCACCGCAGCATCCGACAAGTCTCGGAGGGTAACAAAAGATCCAGCCGTCACTACGGCTCGAATCTCACCGCGCAAGCCCAACTCAAACCTACGGCACTTCTCGGCTTCAGTGGCCACAAAAGCAGGAGCAAACCGAGACAACATCTGGAACTTCCGTTCATACTCTGCCACTGTCATACTCCCCTGCTGGAGCTGCAGAAACTCCGCCTCCTTGGCATCCCGGAAAGAACGAGGATAATACTGTTCCAGAAACCGTTCCCTGAACGTCTCCCAGGTCACACTGTGGACATCCCAACCGGACAACTCGAGGGTATACCACCACTCGTACGCCGCACCATCTAGTAAAAATGCAGCCAACAATACTCGCTCCTCCGGCGGACAATGCATCACCGCAAAAATCCGCTCCAGTCTAGTAATCCACCTCTGGGCTTCCTCAGGATCAGCCCCACCACTAAAAGTAGTAGCCCCGAGCCGCTGGGCTCGCTCAATCGTGGCACTCTCCGTCTCTCTGGCTACTTCTTCAGGTCGTGGAGAGGGTCTACGTCTCGGAGGCATCGTCAACCGCACGCTGAAAGAGGCATAGAAGTAGTCAAACAACTAAAACACAACCTCACAAACCAACAAACCCCACAAACCCGACAAACCTATGCTCTGATACCAATTGTCAGGACCCACCCCGGTTTCACCCCGAAACCCGAGGTAAATCCCGCTCCCGTCTGACTCCCCGACACAACACTTAAGGAACACTTACTCGAACCCAGTCAAACGCAGGAGTAATTCCAAATTATCCCAAAATCCTTATCGTTTACAGAGCATAGCACTACGTTACAAGAAAAATAAAAACTGAGAAAGTACACGCACACAGAAGCCTTTAAACTCTTCTAGGATCCCTCACGTCGCTTCTATGCCTCAGACTCTGCCTCGACGTCAAGACCCCGCGCTAGCTCCACAACCTGGAGGGCAATTAAAACAGAAAATGTGAGTGGACCAAAAGTTACAAAAGTTCAAACCATTTTATAAGAAAACCGAGTTAAACCCTCCGTTTTGAAACCACATGCATAACCAACAGTTATAAACACATTTATAAAATAATCATTATAAACATCATAAGAAACAGAAACATTATAAAATACCATAAGAAACCACACACGAGTATCAGAAAACTGTATCATAAACCATAACCACCAAATCATCATTTTCCCGATCAAACCTGCTGGACCTATCCGAGTCTTTAAACTCCCGAGTCTTTAAACTCAATCCAGGCCTTAATAATATCCGAGTCTTTAAACTCCCGAGTCTTTAAACTCAAGGCCTACGGGGGAAAATCAATATATATCCGAGTCTTTAAACTCCCGAGTCTTTAAACTCAATCCGGGTCTTTAAACCCAATCCGGCCGGTCCCCCGTCCAATATATCCGGGTCTTTAAACCCAATATCCAGATCCAGCAAATCCAATCCCAAAACCATTTGAAAACCATTTACCAATCCACATCCAAACCCGAATCCGAAATCACTGGTCCGAAGCCCTTCCGGCGTTCAGAACCGTCATTCCGAACCCAAATCCGGAAAATATCGATTTTCATACCAAAACCCCATGTAATCACAAATCATATTTCATAACTCATTTATCATGATTTGAAAACCTTTATCGGTGGAAATCCCCAAATGTGGCATCAAAATCCGAAAACCAACATTTTCTCGCAAACCGTGCCAAAATCGTCTTTTTCTCGAAAAACGTGTAATAATGCAAAACCAACCAAACATATTCGATAATCATGATTAAAACCATAAAACAATTATAGAAAACAGTTATGCATGTTCGAGTTTAGAGAAAGGGTCCACTCACAGTACTGAGCCCTACTCGCGTCCCGAACGTCCAGCCCGTTCCTCGGCTTCCTCGGGAAATCCCGATCCTGTCAAACACCGTCAAATTACGTCACTAACATGTCTACGAAGGTTCACCTAAATTCCCTCAAAATTCCCCGAATCTTAAACGTAAGAACCCGGGACCCTAAACTTTCACCCTCGCGGAACTCAACTCAAACGACTTCCGATTGACCCGAAACCAACTCCATTGAACTCACCACAACTCCTAGACCAAAAACTATGTTGACCATTTTCCCCGTCGCCGCCGCACGCGCCCCCACGCGCCGCCCAAAGTGGCTGCGCGTGGCCCTCACGCGCCAGCTACAGTGTCACCCCCAACCTCGAGTGCACTGTGCTGAACCAGCCGCTGCAACTGGACCGGCGAGAGGCATTCTCCACCGTCCGGCCACCTTTTCCTTCCCTCTCTTCTCCTGCAGCTTCGTCCAAACACCACGAATCCATCCCTCAACTCTTCTAACCTCGACACAGCCCCGTCATCGTCGATTCAAGCTCGAACCAGACGGCCATTTTTCCCCTGTTTCACAAATCACCTGTTCCGGTAACCTCCCGTCACGGTGGCGATACCAGACTCACCCCACAACCTCACTGATCCACGTCCAACACCCCTAACCCTTCGACTCACCCCAAAAGTCCACGACTTTGGGTTCGAAGTTCACGGTCGAAACAGGGTAACAGAGACTCCTCTTCGCCTGAGCTCCGCCGTGTACGCCCCCGTCACGGCGACCATCACAACCCACTCCTAGGACCTCCCTGAACATCATCTCGACCTTCTAACCTCTCGACTCTCAGCCAAACCTCACGACTTTCCAAATGAAGTTTACGGGAAAAACAGAGTAAAGAGATCTCACCTTCGATTGCAGCTCCGCCGTGCGCACTGCCGCGTGCCACGGTGTTCGTTGGACTCCTTGCAGTCTCCTCAGCCTCCCCTGGCCTCGATTTGCCTCGCCTCACGGCGTAGCCACCACCTCAACCTCACAGCTCCCTGTTTCTCCCCAAAATTCCTCCACACCTCCGCCGTGCCGCCGTGCACAATTGCACCTCCAATTCACGGCCACCAGCTCCGCCTTGCCTCACTAACACACTCACAACTCCCTAAACACTCACCCTTGCACCCAGATCGATCAATTCCTCTCACTTCTCACACTCTGTTTCCCTGTGTTTGTCGAAGAACAACCCACACAATCACACACGGGCTCACCTAAGTAGTTGGAGCCGTGAACACACACGATCACACCAGAAGCCTCTACACACCTGCCATGTGTCACCATCCCTTCAACCTTTATTCCATCTGTTTAAACCTCAGCCGTCCATTCTTTTATCTGTGCACAGATCCCAATGTGCCACAATGACCAAAATACCCTTCTTTTTAACACATTTTTACGGTTTTACCAAAACTTCCTAGACCCGTAACTCTCGCCTCGTAAGTCCGATGAATACGTGCCGCCTGTCATCGAACTCAGGACGACAAGAACTATCTAACCATCCTAGGTCAACCTACCAAAACCCAATTATTTAAAAAGTCAACTTTTCCCCCCTATGTTATCAAAATTACGATAATACCCTCGACCTTCCGAACATCACAACTTCCTCCTCGGATGTCGGAATCAAATTCATGACGTCCTAAACTACGTCCTGGTCACTGGTAAACTCCCATTTGACCACCCGAAATAAAAGTCAACATTTCTGCCCGACTCAGGGGCAAAATCGTCATTCTAAGTTCCCGGACCCCTCGGGACCACCTAACCCTTGATTAACCTTACTAATCACACCTTAATCACTCTACTTATCCCAATTCTCGGGACGGGTTGTTACATTTAAGCCCTCTAAACGTCGGCATTTTTTACAGGAAAGGTCTGGACACATCCTATCACAAACTGAACGGTCGAATTTCTCAAATTCACTCGTTACCATTTCGATCGAACCCAAAAATGTCAGATTTATTGAACACTTGGTCCGGCAGATGTTGTATATCCGCGAGGCAAGGTGAATTTTCGCGAAAATTCAAAAATTCTGCCAAAAATTTGGCGAAAAATTGAAACTATCACCCAAATTGGCCTGGCGCATCATTAAAACTAGCCCCGCGAAGGGGTGCGCCGGGCAAAGTCCCCCACTCACGTAGAATAGACGCGACCCTTCCTTTCGTCTTCCTCTTCATTTTTTCCCAGCAAACACAGCCACCACAAATCCCTGCTCTCTGTAACTCCTCACCCCATCTCTCACTCCCTCACTCAAATCCCTCACTCACTCAAGCTCACATCTTCACTCAACTCTCTCCCTCACGCACCTCTAAACCCTAAACCAAATCCCCCTAAACATTGAAACTAAAGCTCCACAACCCAAACCCAGGACCCACGACTCCAAACCCCAAAATCGGACCACCCATCTTGGTCCTCTCACTCTCTCTCTTTCTCTCTCAAGCTCCTATCTCTCCTTTCCTCAATGTAAGCCATCAATTTCATTTTTTAATTTTTGTAATTTATTGTTATTTTTTATTGAATGTTATATTGGACTGGATTGGTTTTTTGATAAATTCATATTATTTGATTGGTTTTTAGATTGGTTATTGGATTTTTATTTTATTAATTATTAGATTGAATTATTGAATTGTTGATTTTGGATGAAAATATTGGAAATTATTGAATTATTGGATTGTTGGAAAATATTGGGAATTATTGAATCTTTGGATATGTTTGTAAATTATTGGAAATTGTTGAATTTTTGGATATGTTGGGAAATTATTGGAAATTATTGAATTTTTGGATATGTTTGGAAATTATAGGAAATTGTTGAATTTTTGGATATGTTTGAAAATTATTGGAAATTGTTGAATTTGATACTTTTGGAAAATAGTGCATTATTAATATTTTTTAAATGTTTGGAAATTATTAGAACCTGTTGGAAATTATTGACTTTTTTGAAATTTTCGGGAATTATTCAAAATTATTTAATTAGTTAATTATTGGAATATATTTGAAATTATTATATATTTTTGGAAATTATCGATTTTTTTTAATTTTCAGACAATATTGAAAATTAGTACATTTTATTATTTTTGGAAATTCTCGATTTTTTCGGTATTTTCGAAAATTATTAAATTGTATTTAATTATTGCATTATTTTGTATTTTTGGAATTTATTTGAAATTAGTGGATTAATGCATATTATTGGAAATTATTAGAAATTGTAAGAAATTACTTGATTATTTGGTTATTTGTTTATTTATTTAGTTATTTCAATAATAATTATTATTAATTACATTTATATTTGCAGATGTCTTTACGCAAATTTATCACTTCGCGAGGTCGTCGTAATGCGCTCGCAGAGCAACCATCTCCAAGACCAGTGGCTTCCTCGACTGAGCAGTCATCTCTAGTAGTGTCGTCCCTGACAGAGCAGCCATCTCCGGGGACCAGTTCTTCATCTGACGGCGCAATCATCACCTTCTACTGGACCATCATCAACAGATCAACCAAGATCTTCTTCAGCACACCCGAGAGTCATTTCTGACAATCAGGTGATACTAGGGCCCCAATCAGCGAGACTTCGCACCAGCTCAAAACGAGGGCATCCTCGTACTGCCCCTGAGGCCGCTGGAGTTGCCGTTGCAGAGGGAGACGATGCACATATCCCATCGGGTAAGACCCATTTATCATATTGAATTTAAAACTTGTATATATTTTTTTATACCATTATGTACTAATGTTAATCGAATTTTTAGGGAGTGCCATAAAAGTGCAGGGTATTAGCAAGGGGTTAAAGTCTCAGCAGATCTACAGGTCGATAGGAGCGAAGATCCAGGTGGAGTGGATTGAACGACTTTCCGCATCGTACTCAACGTGCATACTCTACTGGTGCGGGAAATGTGGACGATTATTAGCACTAGATCGAAGATGTTAGCTGGCACTTTTAGAGAACAAGACCCCGCAGAGCTCGTCATTTGTTGGTCTGGTTTACGGGTATGAAAAATTTTATTATTTTATTATTTTATTTTTATTTTTTATAGTTTAACATACTTTAATATTGGATTACAGATTAATTTTGAATGGGATGATACCAACGCCGCTCTAATGGAATATATCAACTTCCATTGGCAGAAGCGATATTCTGACTGGATGTTCGAGCTCCATGCCTACTACGAGCGATGGAGCTCGCATGCTCTAGCCCTGGAAAATCTTCTTGAGGAGATGCTAGGGGACAAGCTGGTGGGGGTGGGAGTGGTTATGCAAGGATTGGATAAAAAATCAATTTAAAGTAAGTTCATTTTTTCTATATTTATTTAATAGAGAATATTAATTTACGTACTTCCGTATTAGTAATACTTGTTTTCCTAATGTGCAGGTAAAATCAAAGGCTAACAAGGCGAATCGGGCAGAGAAGAAATTTGAGCACCATGAGGGATCGAGGCCCTTATTGGCTCGACATGAAGCACGACGTGCAGCTGGGTCTTTGTTCCCAGAGGTAGAAGCCTGGGGGGAGGCTTATGCTGGGAGAGGCTGTAACGACTCGTCCCAAAATTTTGGGATTAATTAAGATTAAATTGAGAATTAGCAAGGCTAGTCGGGAATTAGTCGAAGATTATCGGACGTTCGGGATGAAATTACGATTTCCCCCTATATGAGGGCAAAAAGTTATCTTTTGACCCGGGAGTTCTACTGCACGTGAACCGAGGACTGTTACGTGGATCGAATCGATACGAATTCATAGACAGGTGGCACACCAAATTCGAACATCGTATGGGAAAGTTACGGGTCTAGAACGATTAAGGTACTATTGCACGAATTACGAGACGAGTGGGCTTTTGTTTTGAGTGGGGCCTAGATAGTTGTTCAGGCCCAATGGATGAGTGACAAGTGTCACTCATCCATTGCCCCCAAACACACATACATGCACCCACCTTCACCTTCTTTGTTTTCTCCCATTTGAAACCAAAAACCCATGCCCCCTCTCTATCTCCTTTCGGTTGAGGACCATAGAGAGACTGAGAGTGAGACTAAGGGTGAGACAAAGAGGATGGGTTAATGGTAGTGGACTGCAGAGTTGCGAGTTGGCTAGAAACCCGTGAACCCAGGTAAAAACCCATTTTCGTGTTTAAATTCAAAGTTTCGATTTGGACGTTTGGGGACGGTTCTAAGGATTGAGTTATGTTTGTGGGATTGGTATAAGCCTACGGGATCAAAAGTAGGGAGCTTCTACGGCTGGACGACCCTGGGAAAGCGGTTCAACATTGGTCGTGGATGATGGTCCAAGGCATGTAATTTCTAGGCTTGATTTCGTGTTTTTCAGTTGATAGATCGATTGAGGAGATCCAAACGATCGTGTAGGAAGCAACGGCTTCAAAAACGGTGGTCGGAGGAGTGATTTCTGGCCATGTCGGATCTCGGGTCTACGCAACCTACTACAGTGGATTCGGGTTGACCCGAACACAGGTTAGGGATGAGATGATGTCATCATGTCAGACCTAACATGTCAAACTGACAGGTGTCAGAGATGACGTCACTACTAACGTCAGCATTGACTTTGTTGACGTCAGCGTTGACTTTTGACAAGCCACCTTTGACCCATACCTGAGGGCACGTGGGCACGTATTTTGAGGTGGGACCAGGGCCATTTTAAAGGTTTCAACGATAGGAATCCAATGGTGGTGGTTTTAAGTCGATCGAAGATCGTTAGATTGGTCAAATTAAGGTTTAAAGCCTAAGGAAACGTGTCTAGGACACGTTGAATTTTTCGGGAATGTTGGGGGTTCTGGATTAGGACTTGTCTAGGTTGGTAATAAACTTTGAGTGTGTTTTGGACAGATCGGTATAAGCCGAAGAGGCTTATGGCACGCTACCGAGGCGCAGCTTGGACGGTCTGTGAGTGGACTTTGTTTTATGAATAAGATGCATGCATAAATGTGTTATTGCACGTAGTTTGAGATTTCGATTTTATGTGATATTTGGGCTTCAGCCAAGTTTTATACGTGCATATGTTTTACATGATTTTATATGATTTTGAGGGTTTCACGGACAAGCGTCAAACCGAGGATTTGAGAAACAATTTTAAAGGATTTCAGGGGGATGCGTGGAATCGAGATTCGGGCACAAGACCCATTTGAAAGGCCTTGACTTAGCGTGAAGTCAAGGATGATTTGAAAGTGTTTTGGAAATAAGAAATGGTTTTCGGATTTGGAAATATCTTTCGGGCATATTATCCAGTTGATTTGAGGTTTAACTTAGAGTATAGTCAAACATGAGATAAGTCGGGCTACGACCCAGTTACGAGATTTCGAAAGATATTTCGGGCATGAGACCCAGTCAAGAATTTGACAGGATTGGGCATGAGACCCAGTTGTGGATTTGATAGGATTCTAGGAATCCTATGTGTGATACTATGGGTTAGAGTCTCGGGCGATTGAGTTAGAGTCCCAGTCGATGATGACATTCGGGTTCGAGTCCCGGGTGATATGACGCTTGCCTCAGGACTGCGGATGTGTTCCTTCCAGAGAGGTTATGATGCACTGCATGTTGTCGAGTAGCCGATGGGGACTATAGCTGAGGGAAACTCGACTTAGGAGTACCGATGTTATTCTCTGAGATCGATCGGTGATGTGTTCACGATGATCTAGAGATGGTCTCGGCGAGTGATTTGTTGATGGCGACACGCTAGGATTGTGAGCAGTCCTAAGCTATTTGCACATGTGCTAGGATTGGAATCGTGATTGACATTGAGGATGATGATAGTAGGCAGAGATCCCACATGGTTTTTGATTTGGGCTGAGACCCTGTACTTGTTTTCTATGATTTGGGTTGAGACCCTGTACGTGTTTTCTGGTTTGGGCTGAGACCCTGTATGTTTTGGTTTTGGGGTTGATACCTTACTGAGATACTGGCTTCGATTGAGAATCATTTTTCACTAGATTTGATTTGGGAAGCAATACGTCTTGCTTCCAAGAAAGAATTTGAAATGATATTTTATGATGCATGCATGCTTTTACGTGAAGGGTATAAATATGTTTTCGATATAAATGGTTTTGATAAACTGTTCATTTTTGTCCACTCACAACTTTTATGGTTTTCAATACCCTTCAGGTTGATTGCGGATGCGGGCTGTAGCAGAGATCGAGACATCACATGCCACCACCGATCCTGACGTACTCTGGCTAACTCCGAGTGGGTGACGAGTTTATCCCTAGTTTGACACGCGGTGTCAGACGGGAGCAGGCACATCCCATGATAATCTAGGGGGATTGGGATGGGTCCCGTTAGAGGCAATGAGGTAGCTAACGCTATTCACGTAAGTTCAATAGTTGTAGTTATTAAATATTTTATTATTTTTAATTACGTAATTTTGTAATTATTACTTTATTCAACTTTGTAGGCCGCCATGGTGGAGGAAGTGTAACAGACTCAGGAACAGTTGACCCAGCAACAACTTGAGGTCCCGCTATAAGACCAACTACCGGATCCCGCGACGTCGATTGGTATTCTGAAGCGCCATCTTGGTCGAAGACCCGGGAAAGTTGTCTGGGGCGCGGAAGCGGGGCTCTTTCGAGACGTCTCGAGCCGATCCTCGAGTTCGTCTCGGGAAGTCAATCCCGAGGAGGTCACTCAGCTGCGGGGCAACTTGGAGGCCCTTCAAGCATAAAATACAGATCTTAAGGCTGGGCATGCACGCCTTGAGCCCCAACAGGTAGTTATGCAGGCCCACCTTGCAATGTTATTCACCCAAATAGGTCATTGTATGCCTGATGTCAATGGCACACCCTCGCAGTTGGATCCTAGTCAATAGCCTGCCCAGGATGATGCTCACCCACTATCGAACAATTAGAACTTTATTATTTTTTTTTATTATGTAAATTTATTACATTTATTTTATATATATTATATTTAATTTTCTTTTAATTATAATTTTTTTTCCTGTTTTAATATTATTTCCATTTATATATATAATATTAAATAAATATAATTATTCAAATATTAAAATAATTAATAAAAAAATATTTAAACGGTAGCCCGACGAATATGTCCGTCGGGTAAATATCTCGTAATACGGATTGCCCAACGCACCCCCCTCGCCGGGCCAGATAGGCTTGCTTGGCGCACCTCCGCCGGGCAAACCTTACTTGCCTGCTCGCTATCGTGCTCTCCGACTACATGGCTCGGCGAAGCATCGTGATCCACCAGGCTACACCTTTACCTGAAGAGGCCTGCTCGACGCGGTTGGCTCAGCGGAGCTGCGTCGAGCAAACGGTAGCCCGGAGCATGGTGAGGTTTGCTCAGCGGAGCACCTCCGCCGAGCAAATACTATTTTGTTGTAGTGTCTACCTTTTCAACTGCGTTTTTTTTCTGTTAAACCTATCTACTCCTTCATTCACTACCTTCTCAAATCAATCTCACCATGAATTCAATCACTAAAATAGTACATCCCATGTAGTCTCAATTGATTTCAAATTAAAATTTGATCAATATGCAGTCAAGTTCACCTTTTTTTTTTAATTTCCGAACTGATTTCTAGTTTAATTATCTATCAAAATGTATTGCATGCATAGGAGTGACATCCCTCGATAATATTGGTAAAATTGAATTGAACTAAAGAGATGGGAAATTGCTCAATTTTATGTTTATTAAATGTTGATAGCACAATGGAAATTCCACAAATTTATATTTATTTGTTGATGGGAATGCAAATTTCTCATTTCGATTTGTCAATTATCAGCTGTCCCAAGATATATATATATCAATGTTATTTTCGGCAAGGTACTCATGTTGGGAAACATTTTGTATATGTTAAAATTGAACAATATTAATATTATTTTGTAACCATTTTGCTAATGATGGAAAAAAGAATTCTTATTGATTGAAATAGAACTACATTGGGTGTATAAGGTGACCCGCTAAAACTTTGGCGAGGCTTTCAACCTCATTAAGGAGAAAGAGTGTCATGCACCATGTACTAAATAACTTAGTAATTTAATAGCATCGCCAGCAAATCGTGTAAGCCAGCAGCAACCAAAAATAAAAAATAAAAAAACTGACTACAAGTGATCGATGTCCATGTCGATAAGAGAATGAAGCCATGGAGGACCTTCTTCTACCCAAAACCGCGCATCTGCCATACACTTAGAGTCTTACAGGATAAAAAATCCACATGTTAAATGCTGAGATAGAACTTATTATATTATCATGCATGTCATTAAGAGTCCACGTCGGTCCCTGCTCTAACAAAAGACACGTTCAATTTTGTGCTTTACCCATATTCCATTATTTGAGTATTTCTGCATCCGTTGAGAGGAGAAAATCAGTCTTATTTGGTGTTTGATTCATTGCCATGACTCTTTAACTAGTTCTGTTGAATATTAGTTGGTTATTTTTATTTGTTCATTTGAAGAATACTAATATTAATTTTCATTATTTGTTCTTATATATGTTGCATTGATGATTAATGAAAAACTGGGCTTATCATAGAGTGTTGGCCAGTACGTACTCGATCGTGTACCTTCCGCGTACCCAGAGGCCAGAACATATACTTATAATATATTCTCTTTCATATATACGCCTTAAAGTAAAATGTTAAAATGTGTGCCCCGAATTTAGGGCACAGTTTAGGACTGTCTATGTATGTACCCAGGTTCAGATCAAAAAATGTATGTACCCAGGCCCCTACACCTTAAACCTGTCTGCTTTCAAAAATTAAAATTTAAAATACCTCAGTCGTCTTGTGGCTGTCTAGTATGGCCCATTTCATTTCAATTTGTGCTTAATTTTCTTGTTGAAACGTAATCCAGTTTTCCACCCAACCAATCATTCACATACGTCGATCGACCTTGCGTTGTTCCGATTTATTATCACTCGAATAAGTTGAAATGTATATATTCAAGAGATGGTTAGGTATAGGTCGATCTAGTTCTATGTATAGTCCACTTAATCATTAACTAGACTTTTATTTATTAAAAAAATGTAATTATTTTAATTTTTTAAATAAAAATAAGAGGATTAATTACTGATCGAGCTACTACCCTCTTCTTCTTTTTTTCCACTATTTTCATTAACTAATTATTATTATTTTTAATTAAAAATTTAATATTTAATTTTACTATTTTATCCTTAACTATTAAATCATTTAAAAGGTATTATCATCAAACAAATTTAATGAAAAATTTTCAGCCTCTTGGCATTATTATAATATCGATATAGATGTTAGTCCATTGACCAAGTAAACAAAATTTTATCCATTAATTGATGCCCTTTTTAAAAAAATATATATATATACCTTACAAAATTAATTCACCTATAAAGAAAAAAGCAATTATCTATTATCCTTAGTCAAAAAAATAAAATAATAATTCCTCCTAATAGAAGTCCTATGTATTTTGAGATCGCGACCTACATAGAACACGCATTGATTCGCGCGCATTGATTTCCTTTCTCATATTATTTCTGCAAATTAACACGAATGCATGGTAGGTCACAGATTTTAATTTTTGTTTGATGTTTTTTTAATGAACATGTACTAATCACTAATGGATGATGTATATATAGGGGCATGGATGAACTAGCAGCTAGGCCCTTTTGCAATCATGACGTACGTAACTCCAATGACGCACTTTTGCAATCATTTTTCATGCAAAAAAAAAAAATTCAAAAGAAATTAACAAAATTAAAACATATTGCGCGCTTATATATGCGACCGAATATGTAGGTGGTATCGTCCTTCAAAATTCGTGGGAATCTAAATGGACTACCAATTGGGAGTTGAAATATAATGCTTTGAATAAATTTACACCACACTCCTACATAAACAGAGGTCTTCTAACAAAGAAAATTGAAAGTAATTACAACAACTTCCTTTATTTCCATGCTATATATAACAACAACTCGGTTGGTAAATCAACAACCCATGTTTTTTCATATCAACAACCCATCTTTTTTCATATGCTGAAGGAAAAAATTACAGAAATAGTCACATGGTATAATTAATATTAATAATATAGGTGGATTATTTTTCAAAAAAGAGCAAAATATATAAATGAATCATCATTACTATGTAAATACTCATTATATTATATATTGGACAATGCGTGCATCTCACCTTGATGGTAACTTCTCATATCACCTATTCGATTTATCGAATTATTTTTTAAATTATTATGTCAAAATCATATCCGTTTAAAATCAACAAGATTGGATATTATTTAGTCATCACCTATATTTAACAAATAAACCAACGATTTTGGTAAGAACAAAAATTCTCATAGCGAACTGTCCATTTGGTCGATATATTTGAACTATTAAACGTACGACCTTGTTGATGCCAAAAATGGCACCAACGAGATCGAGAAGACGACGCATGAATATTAAGACACCGATACGTACGTGGTTCACCCGAATCGGGCTACGTCCACGGGACAAACTTTCCGAGATAGTATTATTGATAATAGTAGAGTTTACATATTTGTGGCCTTGAGCCATTAAGGGAGATATGGAGAGGATGTCTCCAAATAATGTGGTGGAGTTGTATGAGCTCCCTTACAAATGAGGGGATGCCCTCCTTAAATAGGCAAAGACTAGGGTTTCTTTTACAATATGGGCTTCGTATTGGACTTAGGCCCGGCCCAAGTGCGGGGTGAAATCCCGCACGAACAGTAGTCCCCCAAGTCCTCATTGAAGATAGTGTCTTCGATGGGGACTTGAACAATAGACCGAATACATGCCGAACTAAGTAATTGTTGATCTGGCTCGAACCCAACATGAAGCGACATTCAGCATGAAGTAATACTCAACTAGAGGTTGTACTCATCGCGAGGCTACTCGGTAAGGGAAGACACTCATCGGAGGCTGCTCAGCTTGAGGTGATCGCTCTATGCGAGGCTGCTCGATGCGAGGGATGCTCGGCTGGAGGCAACCGTTCTGTGCGAGGATGCTCGGCTAGAAGGCGGTCGCTCCGTGCGAGGCGGCTCGGCTAGAGGCAATCCACTCATGGAGGCGGCTCGACCAGAGATATCATCCATTACAAAATAGCTCGACTAGAGGCACTATTCATCGTGAGTATTAACTCATAGTGAAGTGGGCATTCAATGTGAATTACTGAGGAGTACATGTGTACAAGTATTGCCATGGGCAAGATAAATTAATCGATCGTGTCGATCGGTATTTGAATAATTTGGTCGTTCCTGATAACATGAAATAATTTTATCGATTAGTAAACCGAAATAATTTTATAAACTCAAATAATATTATTTGATTTTATGAGCATAATTGCATGGATCAACCAACATATGTGATACAAAAATATTTAAAATGTTAAACAATGAGTTGGGGTCCAACTGATCACAAAGCTAATATAATAATGAAAATGGTATGGTGATTCACGCATCAATGGCATTGGATGCCCTTACATCCCCACAAAAATCATGTAAAAAGTGAATGACAAATTAAAGAGTGATGTGAGGAGTGTAAAGCAGGTGGCATGTCCCAAGTTATATTGTTTTAATATAATAAGGCATAAAAATAGCATTGTGCAAGTATGTGGGGTGTGAATATTGAAAAGCATGTGAATTTGGCGTGTATAAGTGATGACAATCACTTAAAATATTAAAACAAATAACCAATGTGTACTGTGCATTAAAACATAGGGATTAGACAAGTGCATTAAAACATGGGGATTAGACAAGTGCATTGTGTTGCACCGTGCGGCATTATGCACTTAGCCAACACATGGTTCAAAGCCCCATATTGTTTAGTTATTAAACAATAAAAAATGGATCTAATATCAGTACAATAATATATTAAAATAGCATTGGATGCTCTGCCACAAAAGTCATGGTATGTCAAGCACGTGAAGAGTGAAGAACATGAAGAGTGAAGAAGCAAGGGCATGTATGCAAGATATGTACAATATTTCTAACACGGACAAACAATAATATTGAAACTTCAAATGGCAGGTACAATAATAAAGATAATATTGACATGTGCTTTCAACTTCTTTGATAATGAATCAATGAGATGCAACAAATAAGTTGTTTAATAAAAGAAATATTAAATAAAAAATTAGTGAGAGAAGGGTGCATTGGCTTATCTTTCCCAAGTCTCTTCAAAGACTCATCGCACACAAAGCACGGCGTCGGCGAGTTGCAGGGGTACATGACCAGCGACGACTTCGAGAAGGGGCTGAGCGCGCAATGGTGAGGACGCGGGCCACCTCCGACGAAGATGAATGGCCCAGGTGGCGTGGTTGTAGGTCGAACCACCGCGAGCTGCACGGTGAGGGAGACGCTGGTGGACAGTGACTGGTCGCCGTCAACCTGGAGGCAGGAGCGAGCTGGCGCTCGGATGAGTTGCAATGTCCCTGTAATTCTTTCTCTCTCCCTCTCCCAGAAGTTGTCTGCAAACAAGGATGAATGCAATGGACATGGATGAAGAAAAATAAAGAAGATCATTCTCTTTCCACCCATCCTCATCCGTGTGTGAACCAAGGCAAAAAGGTAGAAAAAGTAAAACTTTTTCCTTGGAGAGAACAGAGAGGAGGAAGACATGTTGGCCTCCTTTAATTAGTGTGATATTGATGAGAGAAGAAAATGGGTCATTTGGCAGTGAACGGATTGTTGGATTTTTTGGATTTGGTGTTCTTGAATATTCAAGGTGTTTCTGCAGGTGAGTGAAAAGAAAAGGATCCGACATGGATTTTTGTCGCGATTCCCACAGACGGCGCCAAACTGTTGATGCCAAAAATGGCACCAACGAGATCGAGAAGACGACGCATGAATATTAAGACACCGATACGTACGTGGTTCACCCGAATCGGGCTACGTCCACGGGACAAACTTTCCGAGATAGTATTATTGATAATAGTAGAGTTTACATATTTGTGGCCTTGAGCCATTAAGGGAGATATGGAGAGGATGTCTCCAAATAATGTGGTGGAGTTGTATGAGCTCCCTTACAAATGAGGGGATGCCCTCCTTAAATAGGCAAAGACTAGGGTTTCTTTTACAATATGGGCTTCGTATTGGACTTAGGCCCGGCCCAAGTGCGGGGTGAAATCCCCCACGAACAGACCTCCAATCTTGTTAATTTTTTTATGCAGGTGATCTTGACATGAAGATTTAGAGAATGAACGGCTCCGATTATGACATATTTATAAAGACAATTCGATAAATCAAAAGGGTGTTACAAAGAGTAACTATCAGGGTAAGATACAAGTAATGTCCTTATATATTTATTTTTTACAAAAAAAAACCATTTAAAAAAATCTGCCGTTTATTTGATATAACGTACTGTAAATCTGAATAATCGATCTACATACGTACTCACTGGAATTTTACCCTGGATTTGCAAACGGAGTCGGCGCTTTGGGTTCCGATGGTGATAGAGATGTTGCAATCACTATGACTTGTTGCCTTCATGTCAAACACCTTAAGCACACTCACCTTCCCATGCAAGGTGGTTTCCGAAGTAAAATTCAGAGCCCCACCAAGAACGTCCCCGAAAAAATGTGAATCTTTCACCATTCTATCTGCCAAAATAATCAAAGAACTAGTGATGTTATGAGTCGAACGAGCTGGAATCGTGTCGTCTTCGATCGGGGCTTCAGCGACAACATTCCCACGGTAACTAATATGAGCCGTACTATTCTCATACTTGAAGCCTCCATAATTTGGATTTTTTACTGTGACTAGTATTCCCATGGTTAAATTTAACCTAACGACTGGAGTAATTACTAACTCGAAGTTTTCTAGGCTAACTGTCTTGGTGGAAATTGAAGGCTCCTTAGGTTTTAAGATTGTGACGAATAGAATGATTAGAACAACTAAGATGATGATGAAGAGAATGCCTGTGATAGCAGCACAGATTTTGAGACCTTTTCTCATGATCGATATAAGGAATTTAATTAGGGAATGGCGAAGATGAAGAATTAAAAAAAATATGTGTTTATGTTTGCTGCAAATCTTTGTTACACATTGTGGAGACCGATGTTGTGATTTGAACAAGAAAATATGGATGTACGTTATTGTTTTGTTTGGGTCGGATTCTTTTTTATTTTATTTTTATTGATGAAGACAAAAATTGAGGAGTTTGTTACAACGAGTTTGAAAGACGGTTGTCTCGGCATCATTTTTATTCTTGTTTAGGATATTTTGTTTATAAACAATATTCAAAATAGCGCTAATTAGCACTTGATAAGCTATTATTTATGCATCGTTTTGATGTCTTTTCTTATCTGTTTTACATATCTTTTAGTATATTCATACAATCAATAGTAGAAAGTGATCTATTTTTGTGAGATTTGTGCATATTATGAAAAATAAGTCAATTCTGAAAATAATGCAAAAAAACGGATGAATTCCGAGTTAAAATGAAGGAGTTGTCTCAAAAGGAAGTCAAGGCTCTACATCGGGGTTCTATGCCTAGTCAGGCCCCGTATCGAGCCCCCCTGGACAGCTCCTAGAAAACCATATCAAGTTCTATTCCAAGTCCCAACCGAGGTCGTGTGCCCGGTCCAAGTCCATGTCCGAGTACTAAGTTCCTGTCCTAAGTCTAGAACCTAAGTCCTATACCCTATGTCATGCTCAGGCCCTTTTGGGTCCCAATCGAATACCCAATGACACGTCCAATGACATGCCTAGTGACAGCCCATGTGCATGATTTCTAGCCCTAGTTGGGATGTCAGGGCCCACCCCTAATCCCCCGGGATTAAGGGCTAAACCCCGCTCCCGTCTGACTTACGCATGACACAAGAGCTAAACGGACGTCCAACCTCCGTGTGACATGTAAGTCGGACAAGGGATTTCCGATCCGACCGTCCCAATAACTTCCGAACTTCCCAGAGTGCGCAGAGTCTACTGTGGGTCGTACGTGTGATGTCTCCGACTCTCTCGTTCGACAGCCCGTGCCGCAACAACCTGTAGGGTATCGAAAACACGAAAAGACTGCGAGTGGACAAAAATAAAGTATAATTTAGAAAACGGTTCAATAAAAAAATTACATTTATACCCTCCACGAAAAAATTAATGCATGCATATCCATTCAAGTCATGAACCCATTCATATCAAAAACCATCCAAGAAAAACCATTTGAAAACTCGTATCAAAGCCGTTATTCAAATCCAGGCCTCAGCCTCAAATCTCAAATCAACCTCCATCTGGGAACGCAGTCCCAAAACTCGTCAAATCCACTTCATCCGGGCCACTGCCCAAAACATCAGAAAACTAATGAAAAACCAGTGAAAATAACAGTCATACAAGTCACTGGATTTCAAGTGCGCCCGAGTCTTTAAACTCAAAACACAACGCGCAAATAGCCAGGCCTTCCCGGGATATCCGAGTCTTTAAACTCAAAACACAATCACAGGCCTCGGGGGGGTATCATATCCGAGTCTTTAAACTCAAAACCATACCGAGTCTTTAAGCTCAAAACATCAATCCAGGGCCCTCCCCCCGTCAATTAATCCGAGTCTTTAAACTCAAAACCAGATCCAGTGGTTTTTTTATTTTCTTTTCCGGGTTTTTAAACCCAAAAACATTTTTCATTCAATCAATGAAAACCACAGAAAATCCACAGTCGAATTCGCAACAATGATTCCGTAAGCCGGCATCCGGAACTACTGTCCCGAACCCAAATCCAGACTTCCTTTCCAAATCTCGAAACCAAATCCGAAATCACAAGAACAGGGCTCCAAGCCCGAAAGCACCTTTCCGAAATCCATTTCAAATCCTTGAAATCAATTCACATTTCAAATCCAAAATCAAACCATTAAAACCATGATCAAATCACAAGAACGTTCGAAATATCGTAAAACATGAAATTCCGTAAAATATCTCGAAAAACGTGTAAAACCGTAAAGCATCAAGATCATAAATCAAATCATAGAATCAAGTATAGAAATCATATAAAAACATATATGCAAGCATTCAGAGTTAGAAAGCAAAGTCCACTCATAGACCATTCCGATGTCGCCTCAATAAGCGCGTACTTACGCCGTTCCCGGCCATTCCGCTATCCTCGGCTTTCCCGAACCTGTCCAAATCCCATAACGAGATCACTAACTTCTTCACTAAGCTTATACTTAAATTCCCTAATTTTTCTGCGTTAAAAACATAATTAAACGGAACCCTAAACCTTCGAACTCTTAAGATTAACCCGAGACGTTGTTCGATTGCCTCGAAACTTGTCCCAACAGGTTCGTTACAATGATTAAACTAAAAACCATGTTGGACACTTCCCCGGAATCTTCCCCACGCGCCCTCACGCGCCGCCCAAAGGGGCTGCGCGTGGGCTTCACGCGCCTACAACAGTGGCACTGTTCATCGTCTTCCTCAGCCGTTCGACCGATCTGAACCGGCGAGGGCGGTTCTTCGTCATTTTCCAACCATATTTCGTTCAAACAATCCTAATAGCTTCGTCCTAGTCTGGGTAATTGATTCCACTACTTAATTCATGAAATAAAGAACCAAATCCCATCGTCCAAAACTCGAAGAAACTCAGAAAATCTGGGTTTCTGTCTCTGGCCATCCACGGCCACCGTGAAGCTCCAATTCAATCCCTTAGGTCACTCTCACCCTCCTAGAGCTAATAGGATCCTTAGAAACCTTCGACAACCCTCCAAACCTCAGACAACCCTCCAAACCTCACGACTTTCACTTTGAATAAAACTGGAAAAACATAGTACACAGAGGGACGTCGAGAAATTACCTGCCTGTTGACCTCCACCGTGAGCTCCGCCGTGGTTCACTGAGTCCACACGACTCCTCTCAAGTCACTGAACACCTCCACCAGTCCAATTTGATGGTTTGATCAACGGGGGTGCACAACCGTGCACGGTGTCCCTGCTCTGTCTCCTGGTTTCTGGTCACGACACACACACACACAGCCACCGTCCAACCCTCTCTGAAACACAAACACTTACTCACCAACCCGTCCTGATTAACCACTCAAGCCCCAAGCCTCCACACACTGAAAATTGATCAACAATCCTCACGGTCTCAACTCCCTGTTTTCTGCTCTGTGAACGATTGCACGGTTCACAATCGTGCAATTTGTAGCCGTGCACACAATAACCTCCTAGAAACCTCTAGGTGTCCCCCACGTGTCCATCACTCCATGGACTACATTTAAAATATCCAATCAGCTTTGTACACTTGTCCTCATCTAATTTGCACGCATCCTAAAGCACAGAAAGACCAAAATACCCCTCATTGTCCAATTTACGATTTTACCCTTCGCCGTTCTAGACCCGTATCTCACTCGTCCTATGTCCGATGAAGGCATGCCGCCTGTCGTTGTACTCAGGACGACAAGATCTACCTAACGGTCCTAGGTTTACGTGTAAACACTTTGTCGTACAAAAAGTCAACTTTTTTCCTCTATGTAACCAAATTACTGTAATGCCCTCAACCTTCCGAACATCATAAGAACG
The DNA here is from genome assembly GCA_032719365.1 of Prinsepia uniflora. Classification (NCBI taxonomy): domain Eukaryota; kingdom Viridiplantae; phylum Streptophyta; class Magnoliopsida; order Rosales; family Rosaceae; genus Prinsepia; species Prinsepia uniflora. The sequence continues at coordinate 7,078,656 of CM064868.1, read as the reverse complement.
TTCCGAACCTTCCGAAAAAAGTCAACTTTTTTCCTCTATGTAACCAAATCACAAGAACGTTCGAAATATCGTAAAACATGAAATTCCGTAAAATATCTCGAAAAACGTGTAAAACCGTAAAGCATCAAGATCATAAATCAAATCATAGAATCAAGTATAGAAATCATATAAAAACATATATGCAAGCATTCAGAGTTAGAAAGCAAAGTCCACTCATAGACCATTCCGATGTCGCCTCAATAAGCGCGTACTTACGCCGTTCCCGGCCATTCCGCTATCCTCGGCTTTCCCGAACCTGTCCAAATCCCATAACGAGATCACTAACTTCTTCACTAAGCTTATACTTAAATTCCCTAATTTTTCTGCGTTAAAAACATAATTAAACGGAACCCTAAACCTTCGAACTCTTAAGATTAACCCGAGACGTTGTTCGATTGCCTCGAAACTTGTCCCAACAGGTTCGTTACAATGATTAAACTAAAAACCATGTTGGACACTTCCCCGGAATCTTCCCCACGCGCCCTCACGCGCCGCCCAAAGGGGCTGCGCGTGGGCTTCACGCGCCTACAACAGTGGCACTGTTCATCGTCTTCCTCAGCCGTTCGACCGATCTGAACCGGCGAGGGCGGTTCTTCGTCATTTTCCAACCATATTTCGTTCAAACAATCCTAATAGCTTCGTCCTAGTCTGGGTAATTGATTCCACTACTTAATTCATGAAATAAAGAACCAAATCCCATCGTCCAAAACTCGAAGAAACTCAGAAAATCTGGGTTTCTGTCTCTGGCCACCCACGGCCACCGTGAAGCTCCAATTCAATCCCTTAGGTCACTCTCACCCTCCTAGAGCTAATAGGATCCTTAGAAACCTTCGACAACCCTCCAAACCTCAGACAACCCTCCAAACCTCACGACTTTCACTTTGAATAAAACTGGAAAAACATAGTACACAGAGGGACGTCGAGAAATTACCTGCCTGTTGACCTCCACCGTGAGCTCCGCCGTGGTTCACTGAGTCCACACGACTCCTCTCAAGTCACTGAACACCTCCACCAGTCCAATTTGATGGTTTGATCAACGGGGGTGCACAACCGTGCACGGTGTCCCTGCTCTGTCTCCTGGTTTCTGGTCACGACACACACACACACAGCCACCGTCCAACCCTCTCTGAAACACAAACACTTACTCACCAACCCGTCCTGATTAACCACTCAAGCCCCAAGCCTCCACACACTGAAAATTGATCAACAATCCTCACGGTCTCAACTCCCTGTTTTCTGCTCTGTGAACGATTGCACGGTTCACAATCGTGCAATTTGTAGCCGTGCACACAATAACCTCCTAGAAACCTCTAGGTGTCCCCCACATGTCCATCACTCCATGGACTACATTTAAAATATCCAATCAGCTTTGTACACTTGTCCTCATCTAATTTGCACGCATCCTAAAGCACAGAAAGACCAAAATACCCCTCATTGTCCAATTTACGATTTTACCCTTCGCCGTTCTAGACCCGTATCTCACTCGTCCTATGTCCGATGAAGGCATGCCGCCTGTCGTTGTACTCAGGACGACAAGATCTACCTAACGGTCCTAGGTTTACGTGTAAACACTTTGTCGTACAAAAAGTCAACTTTTTTCCTCTATGTAACCAAATTACTGTAATGCCCTCAACCTTCCGAACATCATAACTTCCTCCTCGGATGTCGGAATCAGGCGTGTCACCTGTCTACGGACTCGTGACGTCCCAAAATACGTCACGGTCATTAGTCAATGCCCAATTGACTGTCCAAACTAAAAGTCAACATTTTGCCCATTCTAAGGTCAAAATCGTCATTCTGCGCTAAAAGTCCAAATGTAACCAACTAACCACCGATTAATCTAACTAATCCGTCACTAATTACTTTGCTTATCCGGACTCCCGGGACAGGTCGTTACAATCTACCCTCCTTAAAAGAATTTTGTCCCGAAATTCCACATCGCGTACCCCTCACCTGGGTCTCCTACCCGGTGTCCATCTCTGGCCAAATCCAACTTCTCCTGACAGTTCCCAACCTGTCACCACAACTTAACCAGATGAACCTCATCACCTGAAATCAAGATTCCCGATACTCAAACAGAGTTCATAGAGCACATCCTCACGTACATCCACCTACACCTTCAATATAGCTCAACTCACAGTCATATACCAACTCTCAAATCACAATCAACGTTTACGAACCTCGAACTCCTCAGTAACGACCCTCAAAGCCGCCAATCACCAAATCTCGAACAATTTTCAAGCACGAGCCTCGGCATCTCCCAATTGCCAACCTCGGCATTTTTAACACATCAGGACGAGTCCACAAAATCCCACTGATGGTCAAACCTGTCCATACCACCCTAGCCTGATCCAACAAGAAGCCTAGGTCCACCGCACTTCCACTGCGCCACTATGATCAACCAACGGAATCCTGACCGTTCGTCCTGATACATGACCTACCCATGGTCATCCCTACCTCGCTCTAAGTACCAACCCTCGTCCAGAGTCATCCACCAGGTACCCATAACCTCGGCTGCACCTAGCAGCACCATCTTCAATCCGACTGGAAGTCGGCCCAAACCACAAGGATTACGATACCACCAACCCCAATTCATGGTTTCCCTCAGGTCCTTCTCACTACACTCTAATAATCCCACGGGGTTTCTCAAATCATCCCCGTCGTCCGGGTTATCCAAACCCTCAACATCCAAACACTATCCAGCCCAACCAGCCACCGTCAACCGGCCTTCTTGGCCTACGTATCTCACTAATTCAACAAGCTACTCTCAGGCCCCTCAGGCCGACAAACCTACTCATCTGTAGCTCACTGGCTGCCAACCTGGTTAATCCTGCTAACTAACCACAGCGAACGTACTATCACTATCATATCCAGGTTGCTTTCGGGGTGTTCCGCGTCGAGACATCCCATCCACAGGAGCATCACACCACCCAAGTCAACGAACCACGACTCTGGGAACCAATCTTCGCACAAAACATACGCAACCTCGCTCTGATACCAATTATCGGGGTGGGCCCTGAAATGGGCCGCAGGCTAGCAATAGCTTATTTTGGGCCCTTCATGAGCAGGTTAGGAGAGAACTCTAGAGGCAATTGGTATGGATTTGAGACATACATTGAACCCTCTTTCTAACCATGCATTCAGGGCCCAATTTCGATGACGTTATTTCGATGACGTTAGAATTTAACTTATTTCAAGGGCCCAATTCGAGTATTGTGTGGGCTTAGGCTTGTTTCAGCTAATTCTCAATGTTTAGGGCATAATGCAACCATCCAAATGGACTCCAAGAATCCTTCTCGCTTACGGGTTGCTATTCCAAGCTGGGCATGTATTTCTTTCCTTGTCACGACCCAACTCTCCTATTACGATATTGTCCACTTTGAGTTTAGCTCTCACGACTTTGTTTCTGGGAACTCATGTACAACTTTCTAGTAGGTCACCCATCTTAAGATTGCACCAGCCCAATCTTGTTTAACTTTGGAGTTCCCAAGGAATCCAAAGACAGTGAGCTCCCAAAAATCCTCCCGCTAGGAAGATACATGCCCACACATATAAGGTACTTCACATTTTCCTCCTCGAGTGATGTGGAATTGCTCATTGTTCTTCCCAAGACACAGGTATTACAATCCACCCCTTTGGGACCCAGCGTCCTCACTAGCACACTTCCGGTCGGGGTCCATCTCTGATATCATTATGTCACGACCCGACTCCTCTAGCATGATATTGTTCGCTTTGGGCCTAGCCCTCAAGGCTTTGTTTCTGGGAACTCATGTGCAACTTCCTAATGGGTCACCCATCATGGGATTACACTAGCCCAAGCTGACAGGACCCGCCCCGATCCTCTCTGGGACCACATGGGGACGTGCCCTGCTCCCGTCTGACACCCAAAAATAATGTTCCAATTTTAACCTTAAACATTCAAATGCATAAAAACCAAATTAAAGTTTTACATCAAATCCGAAATAAACAGCTGTCAGACAAGGGATGAAATCCAAACTACAAGTTGCGAGCACGACTCTAACATAAACCTGCGGGTACACCACCCAACAGGGGTTCAGGTACGCAGAAGTGGATCTATGCCTCAGCCTCAGGTTCCTCTTCTACCTCATTAGCACGACCTGGAGGGGTTACCAAAACAGTAAGGGTGAGTGGGCCGAAACTCAAGTTTATAAAATCGTTAGTAAGTAAAACATATAATTTACCCCTCCGTTTTCCAAACGTGCATGCATCAGAATATAAAACCATAAGTCATATAATATGTATCGTAAGGCATATAATAAAACCATAAACATAATTTTAGCCACTGCACTATACACTCCGATCCCGACATCCCCGATGTCTGACGTCCCTGACTTCCAATAAGGTCACAATCACAAGGCTACGCGTGCCACTCGGGTCTCAATTCCGAGTTCAATCCCCGAACCCCGTTCGGGTACAGCATCCCCGAAGCTTAACGTCATAGACGCTGGACGTTCTAGACGTCCGTGACCACTCCGGGGTACCTCATCCAGAGGAGACAGTATCATATGGAAGGATCTATACAGTGCAGTACCAAATACATTTTATTGATATCCATATGCAAAACATATATGTATACATAGGTAAAATCCGAACCGATCGTTACGTTTCATCAAACGGGTCTCATGCCCAAATACCGTGAAACGTGCCATAACCGAAATTTCAATATCATCAAAACCATTTATTGATTCCAGCATGTGAACATATAAGTAAATCAGAAAACATTTAAGCATCCAAGGGTTTAATGAAATCGGGCCCACTCACAGTACGATCCCGCGGTGAAACTGCGCGTACGAACTTGTACCGGGATTATCGTACAATTCCTGTCAGACCAAATCACGTGCAAGGGTCACCACAAGTCTTAAACGTTTAACCAAAAAGTCCGAAATAGAAACCGGCTCGGAACCCGTCAACACGTTTTCTGAGATAACCGGCCCTAAACTGACCCATCAAAACTATCTCAGATCAACCTGGTTAATTCACCAAAAATGTTCAGAATGAAGAGAGGAACAAAAGTCATGTTGATCGTGATCGGAGATAAGGTCCAACGCGCCCTCACGCGCCGCCCAAAGTGGCTGCGCATGAAAGTCACGCGCCTGACACTGTAGCTACAGTGTCACCACCTTCACCCGTTTGTCTGCAATACGGGCCTGCCACCCGCGGCTTGACCCGGTTGAATACCCATCAATTCTTACTCGATTTCAATCCAATTTGATCCTAACATGTTCATTAACTATCCAATTTAGGTTCTGAGTCAACAATTAACCTCACTGGTCCCTTAAATGGACCCTCGACCCGTGATCAACCAAACGGGTCAATCAACAGAACTCCCTGGTTTCAAACCCATTGTCCAATTAACTTCACAGGAAGCATAATAGGATCAAAACGAACCAAAATGAACAATCAATTGTGTCTGAAAGTACCTGAAGGTTGTCGTCCCAAGCTTTGCGATTTCCCTGAAAACAGCAGTCACCGTCCCAGCTCACCCGTGGCTGATGGCCTTCGATTTCAATGTGGTTGAGTTCCAAACACTCCCAGAAGACTAAACCAGGCCTTGGTTTGGTCCAACGATCACCAGAAATCAAAAACCCGATTTCCCTCCAAAAATTCCCGAAATGGTTTCTCTCTGGTTCCACTCCTATTTTCAGTCCTTTCAACACCAGAGTGAAGCTCATTCAATATATAATCAGTTTTAAACAATTTCAAGCCGTCCCAGAGGCTCGTGGGAGTCCAATTTGTCCACTGAAAATTGTTCCCCGAAAAAGCTTCGAATAACAATAATCAATTTGATCGTGTAGCTAGATGAATCAGACCACGTTTGATGTTTCAAAAAGGTTTAAACAATCAATACTTTCCAGCACACACACACCAGTAATCAAATTGCACTCAGAGCCACCGCACATGGTGGTTCTGCCCGTGTCCCCCCCCCCCCCCCCCCCGCCCCCCGCGGTTGCTACAGTAACCAGGGCAAAATGACCAAAATGCCCCTAGTTCAATAATTACCAAAATGCCCCTCACTTCCTAGACCCGTAACTCAGCCATACGAAGTCCGATTTCGGCGTGCCGCCTGTCTACGGACTCAGGACATCGAGACCTACCTAACGGTCCTTGAGTCATGTGAAAATTAGTTTCCAAACGAAAAGTCAACATTTTCGCCCCTGAAGTCCAAATTACGGTAATGCCCCTGAACTTCCGATAGTCATAACTTTTTCCCTGATCGTCCGAAATGGACGTGCCACCTGTCTACGAACTCGTGACGTCCCGAACTACGTCACGGTCACTGGTCAAAGTCCATTTGACCCACCAATCAAAAAGTCAACAATTTGGCCATGCCATTTACAAGGGTAAAAATGTCAATTCAAATATTAAATTACAATATTAAAATCCTCGAATGTCCGGGGTGTTACAACCTTCCCCCCTTAAGAAATTTTGTCCCAAAATTTCAAAGAAACAAATGAGGAAATTGTTCTCGCATCTGATCCTCAAGCTCCCATGTGGCTTCTTCCACATTCTGGTTTCTCCAGAGAATCTTCACGAGAGGAATCGTCTTCCGACGTAGTACCTTGTCTTTCCGATCCAAAATCTGCACTGGTTGTTCCTCGAAGCTCAAATCCCCTCGGAGTTCGATAGGTTGTTCCCCCAGTACATGGGAAGCATCATGTACGTACTTCCGCAGCATCGATACGTGAAACACATCGTGAACTCTAGAAAGTTCTGGAGGTAGCGCCAATCTGTATGCAACCCTGCCAGTCCTCTCCACGATCTCATATGGTCCGATAAAACGCGGACTCAGTTTCCCCCGTCGACCAAAACGGATAATCCCTTTCCACGGAGATAACTTCAGGAAGACAAAATCTCCCACTTCAAATTCCAAGTCTCGAATCCGTCGATCGGCATAACTCTTTTGGCGATCCTGTGCCGCCTTCAATCTTTCCTTGATAACACGAACAGTTTCCAGGGTTATGTCCATCAATTCTGGCCCTACAGCCGCTCGTTCCCCTATCTCCATCCAGCAGATAGGTGTCCTGCACTGTCGACCATACAGTGCCTCATAGGGTGCCATCCCGATGCTTGTCTGATAGCTGTTGTTGTAAGCGAATTCCATCAATGGCAAATGAGTATCCCAAGAGTCCTGAAACTGTAGCACACAGGACCTCATCATGTCCTCCAGGGTCTGAATGGTCCGTTCAGATTGTCCATCTGTTTGTGGATGGAACGCAGTACTGAAACGTAAGGTTGTTCCCAGAGTAGTTTGTAAACTCCGCCAGAACCTGGAAGTGAAACGCGGATCACGATCGGACACGATCGATTCCGGAGTACCATGCAATCGTATGATTTCTTTCACGAACAATTGAGCCAGTCGGTTAGGTTTATAAGTCTCCTGAACTGACAGAAAATGGGCTGACTTGGTTAGCCGATCCACAATCACCCATATTCCGTCAACTCCACTCTGAGTCCTTGGTAACTTAAAGACGAAGTCCATGGTGATGTGATCCCACTTCCACTCGGGAATCGGAAGTGGCTGCATAGCCCCATACGGTCTCTACCGTTCTGCCTTAACCTGCTGACAGGTTAAGCATCTGCTCACGAATTCAGCAATATCCTTCTTCATTCCTGGCCACCAATAATGGTTCCGGAGGGTACGGTACATCTTTGTACCTCCTGGATGCATAGGATAGGCCGAACTATGGGCCTCCTCAAGAATCTCGGTCCGTATCTCTGCCACTGCAGGTACACACAAACGGTCCAACTTCACCAGTACTCCATCATCCCGGATAGTAAAATCCGGTCTCCCATCCGCATCGACCTCAATCCTGTAAATACAGAGTATCGGATCCTGAAGTTGTGCTTCGATGATCCGATCAATCAATACAGGTCGTACATGGAAGCTGGCCAACAAAGCTCCATGCTCATCCGTATCCAACATAACTCCCGCCTTCCGGAGTTCCACCAGCAAAGGAAGATACACCATCCCTAGGTGTGCAACTGATCCCGCTGATTTCCTACTGAGTGCATCCGCCACCACATTGGCCTTACCCGGATGGTACTCAATCGTACAGTCATAGTCCTTCAGCAGCTCCAACCATCTCCGTTGTCTCATGTTAAGCTCCTTTTGAGTGAATAAGTACTTTAGACTCTGGTGGTCGGTGTATATCCGACACGTTGCGCCGAATAGATAATGTCTCCAGATTTTTAGAGCATGAACCACCGCTGCCAACTCCAAATCATGGGTAGGGTAGTTCAACTCATGAGTCTTTAGCTGCCGGGATGCGTAGGCGATAACCTTGCCAGTCTGCATCAACACGCAACCCAGACCTTGTAGTGAAGCGTCACTAAAGACCACGAATTCTCCACTGTCATCCGGCAATGCAAGGACAGGTACAGTGGTCAATTGATCCTTCAACTCTTGAAAACTCCGATCGCACTGCTCGTCCCAAATGAATTTCACTCCCTTCCGAGTCAAACGAGTCAATGGTGCAGCAATTTTGGAGAAACCCTCCACGAATCTCCGGTAGTAACCTGCTAACCCGACGAAACTCCGCACCTCCGTTACCGTTGTCGGTCTAGCCCAGTTAGTCACCGCTTCTGTTTTTTGGGGATCCACGCTAATCCCATCCGTCGATATCACGTGTCCCAGAAAACCAATACTACTCAGCCAAAACTGACACTTGCTCAGCTTGGCGTACAACTGTCCTTGTCTCAGCTTCTCCAACACTAACCGTAGATGTTCCTCATGTGCTCGGGCACTCCTCGAGTACACCAAGATATCATCGATGAACACAATCACGAATTTATCCAAGTAGGGTCGGAAGACCGGTTCATCAGATCCATGAACGCTGCTGGAGCATTCGTCAACCCAAAAGGCATAACCAGGAACTCGTAGTGTCCATAACGGGTTCGAAAAGCAGTTTTCGGAATATCCTCCTCCGAAATCCTCAGTTGGTGATACCCAGACTGCAAATCGATCTCCGAGAAGCACTGTGCTCCCCGCAACTGGTCAAAAAGGTCATCGATCCTGGGTAGAGGATACTGGTTCCTCAGTGTCACCTTGTTGAGTTGCCGATAGTCAATGCACAAACGGAGACTCCCCTCCTTCTTCTTTACGAACAACACCGGTGCTCCCCACGGTGAAGTACTCGGTCGAACATATCCCAATTTCACCAACTCCTGCAACTGAGTTGTGAGTTCTCGTAGAATCACTTGCTTGCTACAGCAATCGATGAGCGACCTATGCTCCGATAACCAATCCATCCCCAAAATTACATCGAAGTCGTGGATATCCAAAATAATTAGATCCGCTGGTAAATCCACATCCTCAATTCTCATCGGGCACCTCCGAATCACCTGATTCACAAGGTACATGATGCCCATCGGGGTGCCAACACCCATTTCACAATCTAAGGCTGATACCACACAATCAAGCATACCAGCACAACTCTTCGAAATAAAAGAATGTGTAGCCCCCGCATCCATCAATACACGTACATGAAGGTTTAAGATATGTAGTGTACCTGTAACCACGCCTGGGGCGGTCCTCGCCTGCTGCTGGGTCATTGCAAACACTTGAGCCCTAGGCCCTCCATTCCGTCCGCGCCCGCGCGCGCCACGCCCAGCACCACGGTCACCTCCCTGACCGCGACCTCCATTAGTGTGGGAAGCCGTGCTCTGCACCACACTAGAGCCCCCAGCGTCGTTGCTCTTGGACAACAGCGGGCAATGACAGGCATAGTGGCCCTCCTCTCCGTAAGCAAAGCAGGTTACTGGCCTCGGCCTGTTCGAATGCCCACCAGAAGCACCGCTCCAAGATGAACGCTGCCCAGAGTTGTATCCTGATCCTCTGCCATGAGAGCCTCCGCGTCGACCTGACCAGCCACGACCCTTGAAGGATGAGGGTGCTCCCCTGTAGCCCCCTCCCCTGTTGTTCTTCTGGCCTGATGGCCCACGGTGTGGGCGATCCTGACGTCGCCCCTCGCCTGAAGGCTGTCGTGTCTGGTGTGCCACCAAACTGGCCTCGACACGCACCGCAGCGTCGACCATATCTCTCAGCGAAGCATGAGTAGCAGTAGTCACACTTGCCCGGATCTCCCCTCGGAGTCCAAGCTCAAACCTTTGGCATTTGTCCTCCTCCGTGCTCACGAATGATGCAGCGAACCGAGATAGTTTTCCGAAAGTCTGCTCGTAGTCCGCAACGGACATATCCCCCTGCTCCAGCCGTAGGAACTCAGCCTCCCGTGCCGCGCGAAATGATCGCGGGTAGTACTGGTCCAGAAATCGGGAACGGAAAGCTTCCCAAGTAGTGGTATGGACAGACCACCCAGACATTTCAAGGCCGTGCTACCACTGGTAGGCTCCTCCTTCCAGCAAGAAGGCTGCCAAAGTTACCCGTTCTCCCGGAGGGCAGTGCATCACCGTGAAGATCCTTTCCCATTTGGTGATCTAATCATGAGCATCTTCGGGGTTTGATCCCCCGTTGAAAGGAGTGGCTCCCAGACGTTGAGCCCGCTCAATGCTTGCGCATTCCATTTCCCTCTCCAGATCCTCGTCAGTTCGTGTATGAGGAATTCTCCTATGAGGCATAACCAACTGTCAAGAGGCATAGATCAGATAACAATATCCTTAAAAGTCGAAAAGTAACTGGTACTAATCGCTAGTCTAGCATGCTGACCACAACCTAGTGCTCTGATACCAAGCTGACAGGACCCGCCCCGATCCTCTCTAGGACCACATGGGGACGTGCCCTGCTCCCGTCTGACACCCAAAATAATGTTCCAATTTTAACCTTAAACGTTCAAATGCATAAAAACCAAATTAAAGTTTTACATCAAATCCGAAATATACAGCTGTCAGACAAGGGATGAAATCCAAACTACAAGTTGCGAGCACTACTCTAACATAAACCTGCGGGTACACCACCCAACAGGGGTTCAGGTACGCAGAAGTGGATCTATGCCTCAGCCTCAGGTTCCTCCTCTACCTCATTAGCACGACTTGGAGGGGTTACCAAAACAGTAAGGGTGAGTGGGCCGAAACTCAAGTTTATAAAATCGTTAGTAAGTAAAACATATAATTTACCCCTCCGTTTTCCAAACGTGCATGCATCCGAATTTAAAACCATAAGTCATATAATATGTATCGTAAGGCATATAATAGAACCATAAACATAATTTTAGCCACTGCACTATACACTCCGATCCTGACATCCCCGATGTCTGACGTCCCTGACGTCCAATAAGGACACAATCACAAGGCTACGCGTGCCACTAGGGTCTCAATTCCGAGTTCAATCCCCGAACCCCGTTCGGGTACAGCATCCCCGATGCTTAGCGTCATAGACGCTGGACGTTCTAGACGTCCGTGACCACTCCGGGGTACCTCATCTGGAGGAGACAGTATCATATGGAAGGATCTATACAGTGCAGTACCAAATACATTTTATTGATATCCACATGCAAAACATATATGTATACATAGGTAAAACCCGAACCGATCGTTACGTTTCATCAAACGGGTCTCATGCCCAAATACCGTGAAACGTGCCATAACCGAAATTTCAATATCATCAAAACCATTTATTGATTCCAGCATGTGAACATATAAGTAAATCAGAAAACATTTAAGCATGCAAGGGTTTAATGAAATCGGGCCCACTCACAGTACGATCCCGAGGTGAAACTGCGCGTACGAACTTGTACCGGGATTATCGTACAATTCCTGTCAGTCCAAATCACATGCAAGGGTCACCACAAGTCTTAAACGTTTAACCAAAAAGTCCGAAACAGAAACCGGCTCGGGGAACCCGTCAACACGTATTCCGAGATAACCAGCCCTAAACTGACCCATCAAAACTATCTCAGATCAACCTGGTTAATTCACCAAAAATGTTCAGAATGAAGAAAGGAACAAAAGTCATGTTGATCGTGATCAGAGATAAGGTCCAACGCGCCCTCACGCGCCACCCAAAGTGGCTGCACGTGAAAGTCACGCGCCTGACACTGCAGCTTCAGTGTCACCACCTTCACCCGTTTGCCTGCAATACGGGCCTGCCACCCGCGGCTTGACCCGGTTGAATACCCATCAATTCTTACTCTATTTCAATCCAATTTGATCCTAACATGTTCATTAACTATCCAATTTAGGTTCTGAGTCAACAATTAACCTCACTGGTCCCTTAAATGGACCCTCGACCCGTGGTCAACCAAACGGGTCAATCACCAGAACTCCCTGGTTTCAAACCCATTGTCCAATTAACTTCACAGGAAGCATAATAGGATCAAAACGAACCAAAATGAACAATCAATTGTGTCTGAAAGTACCTGAAGGTTGTCGTCCCAAGCTCTGCGATTTCCCTGAAAACAGCAGTCACCGTCTCAGCTCACCTGTGGCTGATGGCCTTCGATTTCGATGTGGTTGAGTTCCAAACACTCCCAGAAGACTAAATCACGTCTTGGTTTGGTCCAACGATCACCAGAAATCAAAAACCCGATTTCCCTCCAAAAATTCCCGAAATGGTTTCTTTCTGGTTCCACTCCTATTTTCAGTCCTTTCAACACCAGAGTGAAGCTCATTCACTATATAATCAGTTTTAAACAATTTCAAGCCGTCCCAGAGGCTCGTGGGAGTCCAATTTGTCCACTGAAATTGTTCCCCGAAAAAGCTTCGAATAACAATAATCAATTTGATCGTGTAGCTGGATGAATCAGACCACGTTTGATGTTTCAAAAAGGTTTAAACAATCAATACTTTCCAGCACACACACACCAGTAATCAAATCGCACTCAGAGCCACCGCACATGGTGGTTCTGCCCGTGTTCCCCCGCGGTTGCTACAGTAACCAGGGAAAAATGACCAAAATGCCCCTGGTTCAATAATTACCAAAATGCCCCTCACTTCCTAGACCCGTAACTCAGCCATACGAAGTCTGATTTCGGCGTGCCGCCTGTCTACGGACTCAGGACATCGATACCTACCTAACGGTCCTTGAGTCATGTGAAAATTAGTTTCCAAACGAAAAGTCAACATTTTCGCCCCTGAAGTCCAAATTACGGTAATGCCCCTGAACTTCCGATAGTCATAACTTTTTCCCTGCTCGTCCGAAATGGACGTGCCACCTGTCTACGAACTCGTGACGTCCCAAACTACGTCACGGTCACTGGTCAAAGTCCATTTGACCCACTAATCAAAAAGTCAACAATTTGGCCATGCCATTCACAAGGGTAAAAACGTCAATTCAAATATTAAATTACAATATTAAAATCCTCGAATGTCCGGGGTGTTACACCAAGCTCACTTAACTTTGGAGTTCCCAAGGAATCTAAAGCCAGTGAGCTCACAAAAGGCCTTGCGCTAGGAAGATATGTGTCCACACATATATAATACTTCACCGTTCCCTCCCAGAGCGATATGGGATTGCTCACTGTTCTTCCCAAGACATGGGTCTTACACTCCTATTATAATTTCTAGAGGGATTTCATTTCAGAATATTTCCTAAATTATAGGGAAGTCTTTCTTATAAAAATGCTACACAAAGACTTGCGGGGGGCTTTTTTTTCCCGAAATTCTGCCCAAAATTATGTTTGGCCACAAAAGGGAAGTTGAAGTTTTCTGCACGATTTTGGAGTTCTGATTCCAAGTCTTGGACATGGTGCTCTGGAAAAGAAGACTTGTCCGTGTTCTCTATTGTGTTCTCATAGTCTCATTGTTTTGTACTCATAAAATCAAGTTCCTTACGTTTTAATGCAATCTATTGTTACTATGTGTGTTTTTTCATTCGTATGGGTGAGTAATTTCCATTGAACGAAGTCTTGACCATGAGAGTCGAATAATTTGTTCTATTCTTAATTAATTAATGTTAATATGAATGTTATGGATATGATTGTGATTACCATGATTATGTAATTGATTGTTTTGGGTGGTTACTTAATGCATTTAGTTATTGGTGAATAACTGCATATTGATCGATCACCATCATATAGATTTTAGGACTAAAAGTAGTGAATTACATTGTCAGGACCCACCCCGATTATCACCCCCAATAACCGAGGTAAACCATGCTCCCATCTGACAACCCAAAACGAAAGACCGAAAACCCTCGCGAAAACCACCAATTACATTGTCAGACGCAGGAGAATTTAAAACATCTCAAAGTCAGCAGTTACACAGAGCATAGTACCAAACAAAGAAAAACAAAGCCGATATACAGAATATACGTACAACGGAAAATTTAAACCACCCCGGGGTCACTCTTGAGTACTCTATGACTCTGACGCTGCCTCAACGTCAAGCCCCGCGCTAACTCCACGGCCTGGAGGGAAATTAAAAACAGAAAGTGTGAGTGGACCAAGAAGAATAAAAGTTTCAAAACCACTTTATAACAAACCAGGGTTTGGCCCCTCCGTTTTGAAAACATACTTGTATAACCAATTATTGGAAACAGTTATAATCGCATAAGAATCGTCATAAAAACAGTTATGGAAATCACATCAGAAGTATCATAAAAAAAGTTGCAGAATCATCACAAAAAAAACATCACATCATGAAAATCATAATACCAACATTATTCTTCGATCAAACCTGCTGGACCTATCCGAGTCTTTAAACTCAATCCAGACCTCAATAATCCGAGTCTTTAAACTCAACAGGCCTATGGGGGAAATATCAATATATCCGAGTCTTTAAACTCCGAGTCTTTAAACTCAATCCGGGTCTTTAAACCCCAATCCGGGCTCATCCCCCGTCAATCACAATATCCAGGTCATTAAACCTAATAATCAGATCCAGCAAATCCAATCCAAAACCAATTCTAAATCTGTATCCAAACCCAAATCCGAAATCACTGGTTCGAAGCCCTTCCGGCATCCCGAACCGTTATTCCGAACCCAAATCCGGAATTCCACTTTTCCACTTTAAAACCAAATCTCGCTTTCCGAAATCCGATTCTAAAACTGAAAACTCTTAATCATCAAATCATGTATCCAATTCCAGTTATACTCATTGAAATCCAATTATCATTTAATATTTCAAAAGCATGGTATCAAAAGCAGCACAATCATCACATTTCTAGTAAAACATGCCAAAAACCGCAATTCCTCGAAAAACGTGCAATTATATAAAACAGTTCTAGCATAAGCAATAGACATGAAATCACGATTAAAAACATAAAACAAGTACTTAAAAACAGTTATGCATGCTCAGTTATAGAGAAGGGGTCCAATCACAGTTCTCGGGTACGTCACTCGCGTCCCGTACGTCCCGTACGTTCCTCTTCCGCCTCGGGGATTCCCGATCCTGTCAACAATCACCAAAACATGTCACTAACACGTCCACCAAGGTCCTCCTAATTTTCCCCAATTTTCCCGAACTTCAAACGTACGTAAAACAAAACCCTAGAACTTCGATCCCGCGGAACTAACTCGAATCGACGTCCAATTATCCCGAAACCTATCCCAAAAGATTCGTTACAACATCTAGACCAAAAACCTAGTTGGATGATTCCCCGGAAACTGCCCCACGCGCCCCCACACGCTGCCCAAAGTGGATGCGCGTGGGCCTCACGCGCCTACACACAGAGTACTGTTCATTGTCTTCCTCAGCTCGTCGAGCGGTCTGAACCGACAAGGGTGGTTCTCCGCCGTCCGTCCACCATTTCCCTTCCTTCCAAGCCCAAAAGCTTCGTCCTGTCCTAAGCAACCTATTCCCCTCCACCAAACACAACATTCCTACCTCTAACCCATCATCCCTAGTTCGAACCCGTGACCAACCAAAACCCCTGTTCTTCAATCCGGCCACCCGTGTCACCCCCCATCACGGCTTCGATATTAACAGGTTCCTAAGGACCTAAGGAGTCAATTAGAACCTACCAGACACCTCGACTCAGCCCCTAGCTTCACGACTAACCGTTTGAATCAAAACGGAAAAACAGAGGAAAGAGAAGAAATCCAGAAATTACCTGTGCTCAGGCCGCCGCCGTGAGCTCCACCGTGGTTATGCGACCCCTCTAGTCCTCCTCCGTCCTCTGAACACCACCTCCAACCTCGATTGATCAAACACAGCAACACCACCACCAAATACCCTCTCTGTTTCCCTGAGAACTCACCCCTCACACTTTCAAGTTTTCTTCACAAAGATTTCACTCAAACTCACTCAACAATTCTCACTTAATCTATGTTCTCACTCACCAGATCACCACACCTCACGCCCCCCTTCACCTGATCGATTTCCTCCCTCAACCTCACTATCTGTTTTCTTCGATTGCACGGCCACACACACAGGACAAATACTTGAACCGTGCACACGCCTAGAACACACTACACACACCCCACATGTCCTCCATCCCATGGCCCAATTCCAAAATATCCACTTGCACATGTACACTTGTCCTCATCCTATTCGCCATTCTAGACCCGTATCTTACCTGTCCAATGTCCAATGTCCAATGAAGGCATGCCGCCTGTCGTTAAACTCAGGACGACGAGATCTACCTAACGGTCCTCGGTCTACGTGAAAATGACAAGTCAACTTTTCCCCCTATTTTAACTAAATTACGGTAACACCCTCAACCTTCCGAACATCATAACTCCCTCCTCGGATGTCGGAATCGGGCGTGCTACCTGTCTACGGACTCGTGACGTCCCGAACTACGTCACGGTCATCGGTCAATGCCCAATTGACTGCCCAAACTAAAAGTCAACTTTTTACCCATTTCAGGGGCAAAATCGTCATTCTACGCCCAAAGTCCAAAAGTAACCAACTAAACACCGATTAACGTCGCTAATCCATCACTAATTACTCATCTAATCCGAGCTTCCGGGACGGGTCGTTACATACATCTTACCTGTAATCCAATCCATGACCCCTTCGACTTTCTTAAGTTTCAAAAGGTAGTGTATTTCATGAAATTCCTCTCGATTATAATGTGTTTGATTGTTAAAGTTAAATAGACATCCTAAGGTAATCATCATGTCTAGGATATGCTAAGTTAGGAGGAATAAATATGTCAGATGACTCAACATCAAAGCCCTTGCATTGGCATTGGATTCATATATTCATTAGTAACTTAATCCGGAAAATATGTTATAGATTCAATTGGTTAGTGGTGTATAGTTCGCCTTCATCAACCAATCAACCACTGTATTACTTCTTTGTTGATTTTTTGCATATCCTTTAATTTTCTGTTTTCCATTACATTCAACCCAAGCATCAAACCTCCTCTTTGTGTGTTTACTTTAGTTGTTGCTGTTTTGAGTCATTGTATCTTTCCTTTCATTGAATATTCATTTGAGTTAAGAGTCTAGATTAATTGTTCATTTGTTATTCGAGTCCCTGAGGAATCGACTTTTTCTCGTTACTTTACTATTTCCTACAACATTGTACGTGACAGGACCCATCCCAATCCCCCCGGGATTAACGCGGAATGACTCTGCTCCCGTCTGACACGAAGTGTCAGACAAGGGATATTTCCGACCTTTGCCCTCCCGGGCTATCAGAGTACTCCAGGATCCGGAGGAGGTATGTGATATCTCGGTCTCTGCTACAGTCCACATCCGATGTCAACCTAAAGGGCAGTCAAAACATTAAAAGCTGTGAGGGGACAAAACAAAAGTTTATAAAAACATTTCCATAAAGACATTTGTACCCTTCACTAAAAAACATGCATGCATTCGAAAACCATTTAACCAAATGGAACCATCTGTGGGAACTAAGCCCCAAAACCATAATCAAACTGAAACCAAATACACGAGCCACTACTCAAGTCCCATGCACACCTATGCACACCACATATTAAAGAATCATAAAGATTCAACCATACGGGCCACTGCCCAAAACTTGTGTAACCACACATCACATCTCATATATCATATCATATATCATATATACATATAAGTCACACAACCAATTCTGTCACGGTATCCAAAGCTACGCGCCGCGTGCTACCCGGGGCCTCAAACCCAAGTCTCTTAGAATCCAAGGTCAATGTCCGTAGACCAATGACCCACCCTGAGTTTATAGTAACCATAGCCTTCCTGAGAGTAAGGAACCCAACTGGGGCGACTCTCACTCAGTCAGTGCTCCGTGACTACTCCGGGGTCCACCCAGGCCAACGACCCTCCCCGGAGGAGATAGAACAAGTAAAGGAAGGTATATGAACATATATATACATAACACAAACATTCATGCCTGGTTCCCTTGAACTGTCATGATCCATATATATACATATAGGTAATATCCTCCATGCCCGGTTCCCATAAACCGTCATGCACCACAATGACCTTTCCACGGTTCATGCTGGTTCTTATAAACCGTCATGAACTTGGAAATCCATCTAGGGTCCCTGACCCGAAATCATAACCATAAACAACTGGGTCTCGTGCCCGAACATATAACATCAGCTGGGCATCCTGCCCAATATCTAAGGGTCAGTCACGACTCCGATCGTAGTGATGTGTGCAACCATCTATCTAGGACCGCCCTCAATCCTGGTATGTCGCCGTGGACGAATCAACCGACGCGACCACCACAAGATCATGGTGCACTCATCACTGATCGCTATCCTGAACCGTCTGCACTCCGAAGTCGAGCCTCCCCAGGCTGCCCGACCACGAATCGTGCATCGTGACCTCTCCGGAAGGAACACATCCCAATCCGGAGGCGAGCGTCGTATCGTCGATCGCCGTGCACATAGCACCCGTCGCGACCACGATTTAGACCCGAAGGCCATCAATAGGGTCATATGTAACGCCCCGAAAAATCCAAAAAATTGTAAAATATTAAAATAATGTGAAAATGACGTTTTTACCCTTGATGACATATGGCTAAAAGTTGACTTTTTGTTTAAAATACTTTTTGCACATTTCTCGAGTACCGTTGTGTAGGTCTCGGAACACTGAATCGGTAGACAGGTGGAACGTTGAAAACGGAGCTCGTATGAGGAAGTTATGGGTCTGGGAAGTTCAGGGGCAAAATGGTCATTTGTGACCACAAGGGTAAAATGGTAATTTGAGGGGGGTTATAAGAAAACGGTGGAAGATAATTATCATCTCACTTTAACTTTGCTGATTCAGCCCCTTAAGTGATGCATATGTTTTATCAAGTGACAAGTGTCACTTGTTATTGATGATTAGTGGCATGAATTAAGTAATTAATTGAGGTTAACAAACAATTGGAAATCAGTGAACAGTACACGACCAAAACCTTCAAACACAGAACAGAGAACATTCATACATCTTCCCTTCACCTTGATCGATTTTCAGTGGAACCAAGAGAGATTGAATGAGAAATTAGGGACAAATTGAAGCGAAAAATCGAAAGAGAAGCAAGAGAAACCCACATAAACCCGTACTGCACATACCCGAAAAACCACCCAAAAACCTTGATCTCGATTTTAATTTTTGAGACAGTTTGGTGTGAAATTGAGGTGAGATTAAGCTTCCTGGGAGCTAAACAACTCGAACCCAATCAACTGGAACAAAAATTGGAGGTGAAATCGTGACGATCAGATGCTGCAACTGTTTCGGAAAATCGAGCTTGAGTACGATTACTTAGAGGTAATAACTCATGAAATTGATCGCGATTTCGTGTTTATAATAGTCCTATGATGCTTTTGGTATGAACAATTGAAGGAAACAGATGATATTTGGGTAGAACCCGATTAGGGACCCGTCGGGTATCTATGTTGAGTCGTGGACTTTGGGGCACGGTTTCACGAAATTGAGTTTACAGACCCTTAATCCATATTGAATTAATGCTAATGAGTGAAAGAAACGGTAAAATTGAACGTGAATTGGTGAAGAACTAATCGAGTCTGATCACGGGTTTCAGACCCATTTATCAGAGAAACGGGTGGAGAAGGGAACTGTAGCAATCACTGTTCACGGCGAGTGGCTTTCACGCGCAGCCGCTTGCGGCGGCGCTCGAGGGCGCGTGGCCTGGAATCTGAGGAAGGGTCCAACAGCAATTTTGATACTGTCAATGATACGGACCTATTAGCGTTGGTTTCGGGTCAATCGGATATGAACTGAGAGTAGTTTTGTGTACCCGAAGCGTATAGGTTACGTTTAAAATAATATTATTTTATTCCGAAAATTAGGAAATTCGTACAGGGGATTATGTGATAAGCTAGTAATATTATATTACTTGTTTGACAGGCCCGAATACTTTCAGGACGTCGGAAGAATATGAACAGCTCGAAACGGAACAATCTGTACGGTGTGTGAGTGGACTTTTGTTTTCTACCCTGAATGCATGCATATATGTTTTAAATGCTTTATAATATGATTGGAAATGATTTGGTATGATTAATACTTCGATATGATGATTTTTGGATTTTTGGAAATATTATATTATTTTATATGCTTTTGGGCACGATTTTCGAGAAAATTGTGAAACTGATATTTCGAGCTAAGGCTCGGCGTTTGAACTTGATTTTGACTCGAATTATGAGTCTGGTGTTGGATTTGATGGAATTGTGTTATAATTGAAATTGTGATTGCACAGATTTGCGTGAAACTGGTTTACGGATGTTGATAAATAATTTAACTCTTTTCACTGATTTTCATGATGATGATGTATGAGGGCTTTTGGTGTGGAATATGTTTCCCCCCGAAATGCACCCTGGAGATAACGCTCGCCTTCGGGATGGAAGTGTTTACCCCAAAGAGGTCACGTAGCACGATCTTTGTCGAGCAGCCGAGGGAGGCTTGACTCAGATCAGATGTGCTGGATATTATATGGATCGGTAAGTGATGTGTTCACGAGATCCGGATTGCCAGCTGGTGATGTGTTCACAGCGGCGGATGCTCGGGATTTGAGCGGTCCTTGAGCCTATTGATTTTGCATGCGTTGCAGGGATAACGTGACTCTATATTGGACCTGGATCCTGTGTTTTGTTGATGTTTGAGATTTATATTCATATCTTAATTATTTGATTTATGAGTTATGATATGCATGCATGTTTGTGAAAACTGGAGGGTAAGACTATATTTTGATAAATGTATTTCTAAACTTGATTTTTGTCCACTCACACCTTTGATGTTTTATTTGCCCTCCAGGCCAGTGCACAGGTACTGAGGCTAATATCGAGGCTGAGGAATAAACGGACCGTTGCGTACTCAGACACTTTGCAGCGTAGGATTTTGTTCCCTATTTGTAAATATTTCCTATGCTCTGTAAACCTGTTGACTAAGTCAACGGTCTCGGAATACTGAACTATCCCTTGTCTGACAATGTTTATCGTTTGTATGTTCTATATGTATATATTTAAAACTACTTTTGGTATTTTCGAGTTATTGTCAGACGGGAGCAGGATCTTTCACGATTATCGAGGGATAATCGGGATGGGTCTTGTCATCATAAGCCCGAGACAGAACCAAATGGGTCTCATATCCGAGTTTATCCATTTGAAATCCAAAACCATTTCATTTAGACCAATAAAGACATACAGACCAGTATAGGCACCGTATAGGGCCGAAACCTCGAAATACGTTCCTATACGTAACCACATAAAAATGCACCCATGACATCACCAAACATGTATTAAAACATATAATAAACATTTATGCATGCACCAATTTAGAAAACCAAGGTCCACTCACAGACCGTCTGAGCTGCCGCCTCGATTTGCGTGTCATACGGCTCTCCTGAGCCAATCACCATCACCGGGACTCCCAAACCTGTCCAAATTCATTTAGAGGGTTACTAATAGCCTCATTAACCTCTCATTGAAGTCCTATAATTTTCCCGATTTTCTAAGTTTTTTTAATCCCGATCTGAAACCTTCAGACACCCCCGAAACCTATCGAAACGATGTCCGATTCACACGAAACTAGTCCCAAAATGTTCTTTATATCGAATAGATGATTTAGTATGTTGAACACTTCTCCAAATTACTGTTCACGTGCCCTCACGTGCCCCAAGAGTGGCATGTGCACTATTCATCATCTTCCCCACACAGCCGACCAGTCCAGTCGGTTCACCTGGTTTGGCAGGTCCAGTTGGACCGGCGTGACTGGTTCACGGCTCTAGACTCCCCATTTTTCATCCTACTTCTTCCTTTTTGATTCCTTTCTTCCTATTTTGATGTTTCCCATTC
Source organism: Prinsepia uniflora (assembly GCA_032719365.1). Lineage (NCBI taxonomy): Eukaryota > Viridiplantae > Streptophyta > Magnoliopsida > Rosales > Rosaceae > Prinsepia > Prinsepia uniflora. The sequence continues at coordinate 7,056,515 of CM064868.1, read as the reverse complement.
ATTCTAATCCCTAAAACTAATCAAAACTCCCTAAAACTCATTTGACCGCCAGAATGAAATTTCAACGTTTTGCCCACTCCTAGGGGCAAAACGGTCATTTTGCATCGTTCGTCCGATTTCGCCTAACTAATCACGGATTAACCTCACTAATCGTGATTAGTCACTAATCTAATCCTGGAATTCGGGACGGGTCGTTACACTACGCTTGCAAGGATTTTAGTTAGAATTGAATCAATTACACATTTGGGTGCTGGTTTTATTCATATCACGCTCATAGGGCAGTTGATAAAGGTCCCGTGCCTAGGTGGTTAAGCGAGGTGTAGACAAGTTCTAGGTGGGTATTTTTTTAAGACACAATTCAACAGAGTGATCATTATCTCACTCAAAATCCCTAGAATTTTGTTATTTTGGGAGTTTTGGATCCCTAAATTTAACAAATATGAGAAGAAGAGAAAGTAGATATTCCAAAAAGTAGGTATTTCCTATCTTCTCATAATTTCATGAATTATATAAATAATAAAATAATTACTTGAGTATATTCAAATGTTTCGCTTGAAACAAATAACAGAATATTTAAGATTTGCCAAAATAGGGAGAACTTGTAGTAATTTTTTAAAAAAAAATATTTTGTTAAAATAATTAAAATAACTTTTCAATTATTTCAGTTAGAATTTAACGTAAATTTATGGACTTTAATGTAGATGTTATGCTAATTTTTTTCCTTCTTTTTTTGTTAAAAAAATTAAAATAAGAAAATAATATTAATTTTTAATATTTGAGCCCCATATACCCTTTTTTCAATCATCCACTCATTCCAATAATCATTATTATTTTTTAATTTATAAATATAATATTTAATTTTACTATTATATATATACTTAACTAATAAATAATTTAAATGGGGTATTTTTGTCAGAATTTTTTGACAAAACTTTTTGACTCTCTTGATTTAATAATAATAGAGACTACAATGAGCTAAACAAATACGATCACTGAAGTTGTGTTTGAGTCTATTTCATAAAAATATTAAAAATAAATAAAATGGTTCATTTTTTATGTCATTTGCAAGGGTGATAATTTTTTACATGACTCAGGCGATAAAGATTCGAAATCCACATGAAATTTATCTGGGTCAATCTGCATTATTAAAAATTTTAGTCATTTTTAGGTCAACCCGTTATGACACATTTAATAAATTAGTGGATTTCAGGTTAATCTGTTAACTCATATAATGACATATTAACCTGTTTAATAGATGAGTAGATTTCAGATTAACATGTTAATTCTTTTAATGTCCACATATATATCAACATGTTTAATAAATGTGTCAACTACTATATTTACTAATTTACCTACTTATGTATCTATTAAATCTTATAATTTAAATAAACTAAACATATTAGACATGTCAAACACACGTTAAACAGATTAAACAAGTCATGAGTTTCAACCCCAACTTTTTTATTGAATGGGTTTTCCGGTTTATCTGATTCATTAACAGGTCGGATTCGAATTGACATCCTTGAGACGATTGTCAAATGGTCGAGTTCGAGTTTGGTTTATTTAGATAAAATAAAATTATCATACGATACTGTTTGATCCGGAAATGACCAACTCGATGAGACCCGTTGGGGGTTCTAGGACCAGTCGCGTGGTGTCTCGGGCCCGCTGGGGGCGTTGTGGTTCGGCAGGGATCCTGCAAAGACTAGACACCGGTGTGGTGCCGGCCGAAAGGGCTCCGACGCCTAAGTTAGTATCTGAGTGCCGAGGGGCAGGTAAATACAGTGCTCTGGATCGGTTCTCAGTGTCTTACCTTTGTGAAGGGTTTCAGGGTATTTATAGTAGCCATAACTGCGGTAGGTGGGCTACTGTTACGGGAGCAGGTGGTGCTTTGGCTGAGAGCCGTCTGACAAGCCCTAGACATCCAGAGGAGGCGCCAGCTGGAGTCTCAACCTGCCTCTGTCAGGGAGTTGGTATGGCAGAGTTGGTTAGGTGACTGTCGCAGCCAGCTGTCGTCTGTTCATTGTCAGATGCCGAATGGCGGGTCTGCAGTTTGGTGCCGATCGGCGGACCGTAGGCCGTGAGGATGCCGATCAGGCGATCGGTCGGCGGCCTTCCTGTCCTGGCGGGCCCTGTACTAGGGTGGTCGGTCGATATGGTATCAACAGATACGAATTCAACATGATCCAACCCAATACCAATCCTAGTCGTTGGTTAAAGACCATATTTGTAAAATTCGTCCAAAGCCCAATACAAGGATGAAAAGTAGCATTCCACCACAGTACAATGAAGTTCATGATAATAATTAAATTGCTAGGTGACTTTCGATTTGGGTGAATTTAGTAGGAATGATCTTTAGACAAATACCTATAAAATAAAATTTTATATTGTGATATTAATTTTTAGTCAATCTAAACGAGCAGTTAGTGCTGTATTGTTATGCTAATTGATTGATCCTGTAAATAAACATGTCTAAAATAATTTGGGCCAAAAAATTAATACTTGGGCTGGACCGAGCTTTAATTAGAGGCATGTTCTGCATGTTATTGAATTAAATTGTAAAAAAAAATAAGAGAAATAAAGAACAATGTAATGATAATGCAAATTAAACCTAATCAATTAACATTGATTGATTAATTACAGAACTACAAAATTGAGAATTGAAAGGAAAATTACAACTATGAAATTCACAGGATGCATTAGTAAATTTGCATACGAGACTGGAAGTTGAGTAGGAAGTGAGCACTCTTCCCCATTGAAAAACACCCTTGAAGGAAACCCATCTCCTCTTGCTACTTCTATGTCTGGTGTAAACTTCTTCTTAAAAGAAATCACAGATTGTTGCTTCCCAGGCACCCTCGGATCTTTCGGTTTCGTTCCGTTCGTCTCCGCCACCAAAAACGCCAACCCCTTCATTGCCTGCAAGAAGATGATATTCTCCAGCTTGGGAAGTTTGGTTCCGTTAAAAGAGTAAGCCTTTTCATACCCAGCAGAAGCATTCTTGAGCAGCACGGCAGCAAACCAATTTTCAAAGTTCATGTTGCCCCAATTGAATAATGTAACCCTAGCAGACCACCCATCTTTGTAATCTGATAAGACATGCCAATTTACACTCACTGCACAGTTATCACCACAAGGCAGTGGGTTGGGCACGTGCTTGTGCTTTATGCTTGCCCAAGCCACTGCCTTCTTGGTCCGATTTTCGAAAGGAACCAGAAGGGTTTCTGGAGGAAGAAGTAGGGCATGCGCTGATGGATTACATTTCTTATTCTCATCTTGACATCCACAGGCACAAGTGTTACATGGGATCACGGACTCATTGTAATAAGCCGAGAACGAAACACAACATTTAGGTTTTCGTGTTTTGGCCCTTGTGATGTTACAAACTATTTGCCAGCTTGCAATTGCCATGCTCGTGGCCTGAATCCCGCCTGGGTCTGGAAAATGAGCCGGATCGACCCGGATGGGTTGCTCGCATTGGTATTCCGGGTTCAATATCCCCTCCACTTTGAATTTTTCAGGTGGAAACAGAGCGGTCCGGTTCAAATCAGGGGGCACTTTGAACACCTGCATTTGGAATGTGGACTTGGTCTTTTCTTTATCCATTATAGCAGGCAGAATACTACCATTTCTGCAGCAATTAGGTATCTTCCCAACTTGAGTATCGTTTGCCTTCTCTCGAGGCAAGTCGCCAATCACGGGCCTTTTTTCACAATTCAAGACCTTTGAAAAATCCATCTGCTGATAGTATTTACCAGCATCACCATAGATGCAATTCAAATAGTTGATGGTTCGTGGATAAGCACCTTTCATGTTAAATATAAACTCACCTCTCATCCATTCCCATGTCAAGTTCCAATGGTCTAAACGACCCAAAGGGCTCTTGTTATCCAATGTCACCTGAGCCATATAATTATTATCATAGGCTTGTATCACATCGTAGTCGATCGTGAGATCACCCTTTTGGCGAGGCAAGAACTTGGTTTTCGTAACCTTAGCCTTAAATTTCGGGTTCCTTACGCAACAAACATCCATTGACGTCTCTGTATTTAAACATTGACAACATATGCATAAATTAATGAGTCATAATATTATGTTGCGAGATTAGGATATGAATGAACGTAAATGTGCATAAACTGTGAAACTGAATCGACTCATGATATTGTTATTGTCATTTCAATTTCAATTTAACATAATGTCAACTTTTGATTGCTAGAAATCGTTTAGCAAATTTTCAAATGTTGATGTGGATATGTTATTAATTATATGATTGAAATGACATATTAGCTCGTTTTATAATACCTAATTGGTCCAATCGATGGAAACCAAACCAATAGTTCATTGTTAGTTTAATTAGTATCATTTTCAAGTTTCCAACTATGTTGGTCTAATTTTTCGAAACCACCTACAATGAAACAATAACAGATTTGATGAATGAGTAGCACTTACTACGATGTTTTGGTGCAGGGCACTTGTATCCATCATTAACAAGTCGAATTGTCTTAGGCATGGGAGCCCCAGGTGGCTTGACACCAAACACAGTGCCACTCAGTTTAATTTGGGCTTGAATTTTGGTAAAATCTCCAGCTGTGCTTATGGAGGTTTTCAAATCAACCTGTCCTTGCCCAGATAGATAAGTACCATTTTCAACATTGGCCGGAAAATCGTCGCCGTTCATCAAGACAGCCCCTTCTGCACCGACCAGAATCTCCTTGTGTTGAAACCCAATGAACATCTTCCAGGCTTTGAGCTCGAATGTGCCGGTGTTTACTATGGTGGCGGTGGCCTTGAAGGCCCACGCTTGTTTCTCTGCATTTTTCATGAATGGGTAGATTTTTATCCGCTCTTCGAAGGTGTAGCTTAGGAAAATCCCATCACAATTTTCTTGTGCCGGCGGTGGTGCTGCCGCTGCTTGTTCATCAGCGCCTCCACCGCCCCCACCGCCGCCGTCGTAATCTTGAGCTGTGGTGAAACAAAATTCAATGGCAAACATGAATGTAATTACAACCCACCACGCCCTATTCATGTCTTTGAATCACAATCACTTGGAGGTATGTGACATGGGTCTGATTGAAATTTGATTAATAATGGAGGGTTTGATTTGATTGATGAAACTCAATTGAATTGCTAAATTGTTTTGAATCATGTCGTGAATGGTGAAGCAACTGAGAAATTGGTGCCGAAGATAAATTGAAAAAAAAAATGAGATTTGAGAAGAGTGATAAATTTGTGGATACTAAGTCAGATGAAACCTCCTCCCCTGAAGCTCCCGCTCCATTTGGGAAGGTAACGGTTAACGGTCATTTGATATTTCCATGCATAATTTTTGTAGCGTTATTTAATTTATTTGGGTCAAGAGACAATATGGGTAAAGCCCAAAGATAAAGGCCCAAAGGAAACCAAATCCGAACAACAAATAAAGTAAATTTATTCAAAATTCCCCCTGAATTTTAGCTTTAGTTTTAAGATGAACCATGATTTCGAGTTTGTAACAAAATAACCCCTAAAACCCACTTTTTGTTTCAAAATACCTCTTTTCGTCAAGTCTGCTAACTTACCGTTAAATATAAGGCAATATGATTATTCTAAACAAATCAAGATTTGAGTGGACCCCACTTAGAAAAGTAAAACATGTAAAGAGTATTTAAGAGGGAAATTTTCAAAAGAGGTATTTTCACATAAACTAGAGAAGCATACCCTTATCACTTCCTTTAGCAAATGGCCTCTGGCCTAGCTTACCCAAGATACTGTCGTCAACTATCTCATCGAAACCCTCTCAACTCCCTACACTCTCTCCAAGCGCTATGACATCTTCATCGTAGATGAGGTCGCCACTATCGCCCGCCTCATGGAGGATGATGTTTTCACCGCTGATATAAATTAACACAACAGTTACGAAACCTATTATATCACGTTAAACTTCAAAATGATACATATCGATTTAGAAAAATATAGTGACAACAAAACATACAAGATTTAGTAACTCATACCAAAACTCGAAAAAAAAAAAACTGAAGAAACAAACAAAATACCTAGACCCTGACTCACAAACTAATGCAATGAGCAAACAAACACTAAGACACAGCTAGGACTCTTAAACAAAACTAAATGCTTAATTAGGACTCAAGAAACACACAAGACACCCTTAAGACTCCAAACAAGGACTTACGGAAAAGGTGGGCTTTGACGATTTGGGATTGGATTTAAAGCAAGTAACTTAAGATGCAAATAACAAGTAAAAAACAATGAAAAAGATTGTGAATTGATAATTAAAGTGAATTAAGGCTAACTATCCGCCACTAACTACTTCTAGTTGCTAACAAGATTTCGAAAATTCCATTACTAAGAAACATCAGAATATGATGCCCATGCAAGAGTCCGAGTTAGGGCTCATTTCACATATTATCCTCTTCTTACTTAGCATGTTTTAAGCCGTATGAGCACATAAAATGTCTATCATATTTTGGGCTACCAAATCAAGATATATTTTGTATTAATTTGGATTTATTTTTATGCCTATATACTAGAATGACTTGCTAAATATTTAAATTTTTTAAGTATGGTCGCAATGCAATTTATGTGGTTCATATCCTACAATTTTTTGTTGAATATTGATCTATTGGTTCTTCATTTTATTTGTTCCGAGATGTTTGTGTCACACAAATTATATTAAAGTGGTTGCATTTTGAATTGATTTTTTTTTTTAAAATTGTGCGCTTACATACTCTCTACATGTTTTGCTTTTCTAAGTGGGACCCACTCAAATGTTTGCTTATCCAAAGTGACCATATTTTCCTTATATTTAAAGTAAATTAGTAGACATGACGAAAAATGGCCATTTTTAGATGAATAGTGAGTTTCAGGGTGGACTTTGAGACGTAAAGTGGGTTTCAAGGGGTGTTTCCGTTACAAAATCAAGTTCAAAATCCACCTTGAGAATAAAGTTAAAATTCACGACACAATTTGAGTATAAAGCCTAAAGCAAACCTCCAAAGTAAACCAACGTTTTTTGAACCACCACTGGTGATCTGATGATTCAAACGTTTGGTTTACTTCTAGACCTAGTGATCGGATGCTAATGAGATTTAGTCCTCATTAATGTGTGTAGAGACACCTAGTGTAATGTAAAAACAAAAAAAAAAAGCTCTCATTTTCGCTACAACATATTCTTATTTTAATTAAATCTGAACTACGGGAGGAAGATCGTTTATAGTGGGAGGAGAATGCCCTTTATATATACCCAACCAGGTTAGCAAAATCTTTATAATATTTCTTCATTAAAAATATGACGTTCAAAAGTGAATCACATATTAAGCATGTGACGGACGTACGCAACCTTATATGAGGTTTTTACAGAATCTGACGGTTAGTCCAAGCATTGACCATTATTGGCCAACACAAAGTATGCAAGTAAAAAAACCATACCGCAACTAAGATTGACCAACCAATATGCAACCAAAGCCGTGTATGTGAACATAGAGTTTTGTAAAGGTTGGATTCCATAATCATGTTCTTACTGGGTTTTGAACTTCAATTGATCATTCATAATTGGTAAAAAGTGAACATCTCCTGTTTCTTGTTCAAAGTTCGACAATCTGAATGATCAAAACCATCCGATCAGCACAACTTCATTCTTCACCTCACTGCATGTTTATTACATTCATATGAAAGCAGAAAGTAAAAAAGAAAAAATCGCTGTTCTTCCTAATTACCCAGTTGTCATATTTTTGCATAACGATCATCATCAACTTCGTAATTCACATCCGTTCCACAATTTCTTCATGCTGTTCTAAAATTTACATAAGCTAAGTCCAAATCTTCGGATCTTAATCCCTTCGAAAGCCTCACGAACATTGCAGAGAAATACCAGAATCTTTTGCTATGCACATTGACAGTTTCTCTCAACTTTGGTCGACCAATCTCATTGTCTTGCACCCTTTCTATATTAGCAGGTTATGAGATGGTTCCATTTGAGCGTATGAAGGCGTCTTTGACTTTGATGATGACCGTGAGGATCTTGTTGAGGGAGACGAAGATTTCACCTTCTTCCGCTTTGGTTTCTTGGGTACATTTGGAGGTTCATTCGGAGGAAGGTCCCTGAACATGTTGGATGACTGTTGGCGTCCCATCGATTGCTCAAAATCTGTCCCAAAAGAGTAAAAGAGAAGTTAAAATGTCTTTAAAGTGATTCAACCATGCAGACTACGAAAAATAAGGTGGTGAAAGCAAACATGCATCTCAGCAAGATTGGAACCCTTCAACCATAGCACAAACCTAATGATCTTATATGTTGTAAAAAATTGAATCTTTAACCCCTTTGTCAAATAGAAATGCAAACGATACTCTATTCCTAGAAAAATTCATTATCTACATTTCAACATTGATATTGCTTCTAAGAATAATTAATGTTGAAGCAACCTATTAAATGTCTTTAGTTAAGGGTCAAGTGAGTCAAAATCTCAAAATTATCAACCGAATTAAAGTATAATAATATTGGTAGAAATCTCAAATCTAGGCAAGGTTCCTGTGGACCACCATTACCAAGACTAATAAGCTAGCGTTTCCTACAGGGCCACCACCACCAGCTATCATATTCCTCTAAATAAATGAAAGCGTTGTTGTCTCGTGACACAAGGGCCAAAATCTTGCAGTTGGGGCAAAGAATCTTGCAAACTTTCTGCAACCTCATAAATCTATTACCAATAAACTAAAACAGACATTAATCACATTTCTCCTAAAACTATTGACCCGTGAAAAGGCCCTCTCTGCTTAGATAGATACTGCACAACCGCACATGATTGAAGGCACAGTTTAATTGAACTAATGGACAATCTACCCTTTCAGTCATTCATAGACACTCATCCGTGTGACCACTTTCACAAGAAATGAGGACTCTGGTGAGAATAGTAGCACGGATTAAATGGTCGGATAACCCCATCCAAGACCTTATTATCAGTTCAGCGTTATTTTGCCTAGCATGTATATGTTCTTACTGCATATGTTCTTGAAAATGTGCAATGATCAAGGAATACCTTGAGAGGACCAGGGAGAATAAGCCATGGGATTAGAGGAACCCATTCGTTCACTGCCATTTCGAGAACCACCCGAGCTGGTTGAGAAATCGGGACCGTTTTTAAATTCATTCATCTGCATCAACACCCATAATATCTTAATCTCCCAAAGAACTATGGAACAATTAATTAAACAAGCACATGATTTCGTTGGTAGGTTTTTGCATAATCAAACACGGGAGCAACGATGAGACAAATTAATAACAACAAGGACAAACAGAAAACATTATTTTGCAGGTGAGCCTAGAAGCGTACCCAAGTTGGTGCGCTATCAGATGGACCGTCCCAGCCAATGTGTGCTACATGTTTCACATCTGTAGGGTATCCAATTTCCATCTCACGCTCCTTCACAACTGCAGCAAAAAACCCACTTCCCAGATTAGCTCCAAATCATGAAAATCAACGTTGAATTTTGATATGTTAGAGAGACTGAGAGAGAGAATATGTACCAAACATTTGAGAGAAGTATTTGAAAATCTTGGTTGCCATGGTGGAAATTGCAATCCCCAATGCAACAGCAGAGTCTCTTTGAACAATCAGAGAACAAAGGAAGCAAACACCAAAGCTGCAGATTGGGAAATTTGGACCCTTTTGCCTGCCATAAAGTAAAATATGTACTTAGACTGAATTTTTCTTAAAGGGTAAGAGCAGTATCAAAAAAAGGCTCATTGCATGTGATTTGGGAACTTTTATTCCGGCCCTGTCAATGAAGATTGGCATCTGCATATCGATTTTATAACAGATATAAATAATCCATTTACGGAAAATATTCAAGCCCTATCTATATTGAATACCAAAGATTTCGTTTTTCTCGAAAAAGATAACTAAACAAAAAGAGGAGACAAACGTGCGTACCTTGAGAGGATGATGATGATGAAGCTACAAAGAAGCAGACTGGCTATCCAACCAAAGCAGCCAATTCCCATGCTCCATTTTCTTACAGCAAAAACTCCACCAATTTCAAAACATGCAAAGCAAGTTTCGATCTTTTTGGAACCCAAAGAAAGCTATGGGTGCAACAATAAAAACCCAGAAACCGCCGATTGAAACCCAATTGAACGAATAAAAAATGGGAGGAGAAATTGGAAAGCGGCGAAAAAAAAAAACCGAGAAGCGACGGCGCGGTGAGGCTTATGGCAGAATGTGGGCGGCGAGAAGAGAGAGAAATGAAATGAAATGAAAGCAAGTGTACGAAAGAAAAAAGGGACAAAATTGAGACGATGGAAATTGAAGGAAATAAGAAACAGAAATTGGGTGGTGCTGGTTTAGTCTGTTTGAGACGCTCTGAGAAAAAATGGTAAGGGGTTGGAGAGATGTTAGAGAGGGTTCCAAATAATGCAACAGATACTTAAATTGCGGGCTAACAAAATCTGATACACAATAGCTTCTCACAAACAGAAACAGGGAAAGAGAGGAAGCCTTCGTATTTGTTTTGTTTCACTTTCACCACTCTCTCTTCGCTCTCTCTCTCTCTCTCTCTCTCTCGGCTGACTAGTCTGTCTGCCGATCACCCGCCTTGGACTTTTGTCTACTTATTTCTCTCCGACTAATATTTTGGTGTGGCTGTTTTACGGTCCTTTCTTCCGACTGGTAATACCGTGTTATTTATATTATTATTTTCTTAACATTGCTATTTCAATGAATTTTCGGTGTCTGCATAAAGTCGATTGGTATCTCTATTTACATAGTGTGGCTTTTACCCACTTTTTGGATTTGCGGGTTCGCTCCCTCTAAATCAAATAAGTGTTATGTTATATGATGAAAAATACTATTCGATCGTTACAGTAAATATTTGCTTGTTAGTTAATATATTTTTCTCTTCAATAGAGACATGACAAGAAAGTTAATATATGAAATATTTTATATTTGAATTAGAACTTACCTTTTTTTTCTTTTCACATAAATTTAAATTGTTTTCATGATAAAAGAATCAAAAATTGGAAGGAGACAGAATTTTGAAAACAGCAACACACGAACACATTGCCCAAATTCAATTCTTTTCCATGCGCCGAAATTATTTAATTCAATTTGCAATTTTCAACCAGCTGGCCTCAGCTCTCTATTTTCTTTATAATTACAAAATTCGGTGCACTAACAACAATTCGTTTAATTGGTCCCATCCCCCCCTTTTATTTTTCTTTTCTTTTTATCTACAAATAAAATAATTAAAACATTAAAATTAATATATTTCAAAGTTCGAAATCCCATTTATACCTTATAATAAATTAAAATAAAAAATAAAGAGAAAAATATTATTTTGTATCGAAGTGGATAGCCGAGACTTTTCTTCAGCCTCCGGTGCCAACTGTTCGACATGGAAATTCTTCCCCTCTTTTTTTTTTTTTTTTTCCCTCCCTTGTTTGAGGAATGAATTAGTTTAATGTCAACAAATGATATGTTGGAAGTTGGAAGCAATCGAATCATGGTATTCTGTGGCTGAGCTGTTCTTCAGATAATAACAACATGATCATCAGTTTTTGCTGTTGGTTGGAACTTGGAAGCACGTTTTATTTTGTTTTGATTAGTTGCTGCTTCTTTTCCCTTGGACTGCAAACCCCCAAATCTTTATTTCCATGTTTAGGGTCTTACTCTTACCTCATATGGGAATGGGAATGGGAATGGGCTGCTCAATTAGAGAGACACCAGATTGGTAGGTATCGATCAGAACTTAACCTTATCCTCTGCATCCTTTGTATATGTACAAAGCATGGATTGCATAGATACATTTAGAGACATTGCCCCTAACCCTTTTTTTTTGTTTTGTTTTTTTGTTTTATTGATTGCCACTTAATTTCATGAATCATACGTAATTAATTAAAAAGTAATTATCAAAACCATTACTAATTTGTCCATGTCTTCATTTATTATTAGCAAATTTATATTTTTAAATTGAGAAACCGTAAATCTAAAGATTAAATCTAATTTCTTAAATAATATATAATGAACTATTTTACGTAATCAAATTTAATTTATGTCCATTCGGATATTGAATTACGAACTGTTTTTGTGTTTTTATGAACAATCTCGTTTTTTTGTAAACATTATTAGTGAATTTTATTTGCGTGAGTGAAATTTATCAATATAAAAAAAAAGATATATCATAAGTAAATACGATATAAATAACATTATTTATATTAAGTTTATATATAACTGGATATATAAGTCATTTCAGTTCACATATATTAACACTTTTTTTTTTGTTGGAACATATATTAACACTTAAAAAGCGATTAAGATGCTTACAAAACTCAAAATGCGATGCAAATTACAAACACTGATCAGACGGCTCACAAATGATCGATCACTCACAACCCTTCAGTAAAAGCCACCCAAGACCCGCCTTGTATGAGCTGAGCAACAGTGAGAGGTAGGGCCTCTTTTGGGCTTGTAATGACATGGTAGCCGGTCCATTTTACTCACCCGCACCAGGCCCACTGTTTGCATACTCTCCATAATACGAAGTTTTCAATGCAAAGTTCCCACTCCAAATAGACCACCCAGATGGGTCAATGTGGTCACCAATCTTGGACTGCATTATAACAGTCCTCGAATACTCCTTCCATGGGCGACCCAAATAGGATCGGATCGTTCTTTGCATAGGCTCCAAGTCAGAGCTTGCAACAATTTCGCATCTTTGAATAGAAGTCCCAGTATTTTGACTCGGGTCAATGCGTCCTTGGGCTGTGACCATGTTATTTTGTCCAGTCATGGGTTTTCTGGCCACTAGTTTACAATTTTGAAACACAACAGCAGCATTTCCGAATATAAAGTCCACTGTACCAGTTATGTAGGAATCTCTATAGAATTGCCTATTGGAATGAGTATAGAGAGTGTCTTGGTAAGCATCGATTCCGCACCGGTTTATAACAGACTGGTCTGCCCCGACCCGGAGTGCAACTGCCTGGTGCTTTTCCGGGCCGGCCGTGTTTCGGAACCACAAGTCTTGGGCTATATACCCAACACCAACAGCAGCTGCATTGACCATCAAATTCAATCAAAAACAAACTATCAATTTAAGGCCCTATTTTTCATGAAAAGTTGTTTGTGTTGTGCTTTTATAATAAACTGTTATTAACCCAAAAATTAGCAGTTGTCGCACGCCAAGTTTAGTAAATTATATTTAACAGCATTGCGAGTATGAAAGGCAGTGTCAAAGTTTAATTCAAATGTAGAAGCGTTGCTAACGTGAGTAATGACTAAAATGAACATAGTGTTGGAAGTGTAAAACGTAATAGTGATCGTTGTAGAGGTAGATGTAGGCTACGGTGGTGGAGGAGGAGGAGGAGGTGCCAGTTGTTGTAGAGGTGGAGGAGCAGGTGGTGGTGGTGGTGGTGGTGGTGGTGTGGCAATGGAGATTGAGTTAAAGGCATGAATGGAGGGTTGGAGGTGGTGGATGAAGTAGTGTAAAGGATGAGATGGAGATGGTAGTCCTCAAATGGACTACATCCGTTTCCACCAGCACCTCTCCAATTTGTTGAACATTATTGATAGCATGTCAACAGAAACGCGTAACAACCTATATCAATTTATAATATATATGACTACATGAGAATGAGATGATTACCTAAAGTTGCAGATTTGAAAGTGGTTGATCCATCAGCAACATTGAGGCTACCAGTGATGATCGTGTTATCCATGCCATCACCAGCAATCATCAATTTTTTCTTCTTCTTCCCAACTCAACATTTTCTTTATAAGTTCCCTTTTTCACATAAATAATGTACCTGATTTTGCTATTATTTGGGGCAGCTTCGACAGTTTCTTTCAGAGTCCTATAGCTCCCACTCCCATCTTTTGACACCACAACATTGGCCGTAACCTCCTTTGCCAAATTAAAACCCTGCAAAATCCTTCAGTCCCTGCTTGGAACCCAGCTTGGGAAATCCCCATTCAACCCATCCCTGATCGGCTTCGATTCTGATGGATGAAACATTGCAACTAAAATGGCTAGCATGGTCCTTAACCTTGATATTAAGTCATTGAGACTAGGCTCCATCATGGTCCTGATTGGCCCTTCTAGTCCTTCCAAACATGTGACATGGTTAGTGAGGACACTGCTAAGCCAAACATGCACATCTTCAGCTCCATGGGAATAATCAGGTAAACTAACATCTTGGAGAGCTTTTGTAGACCCCATAATCCTGTCTATGCTCACATCCATCAGCTCCACACAATCGACAACAGCCGCTTGATCTCTAGGGTTGTTGACTCTAGGGCTTACATCTTTGGCAATCTCAAGGGCTTTTTGTAATTTTGGTATGGATTTTTCTAGGAGGGCTTGTAGGAGATCAACATCATTCACTGGCTTGCTTGTGTCATGGGCTATTTCTGAGACCGTGGCTAAGCATGATTTTTGGTCATGGGACTGACCACAGATTTGGGTTATGGTAGGATTAGAAGAGGTACTTATAATGATTTTCGGAATCAAATTGATGGCAATAAGTGTAGTTGAGCTTATGATTGCAGCTAAGCAGAGGATTAGATAGATAAGTTTGATGTTAGGAAGTGGCTTTGAGGGCTTCAAGCAGAGGCTGTTGGATTGCCATATCTCTTGAAGCCTGCTAGTTTCACAATTGTCGTATGGTTCTTATATACACCAATTTGTGACCTCAACATGGGCTTGAAAATTAAAATTAAGGAAAGCTGTGTGTCATCATTGTTCCTTTTAATTAAGAAAATTAAAATTAGCCACGGCCTACAAAAAAAAAAACAAAAAACAAGTCCTAACCGACCTACAAAACCTAACACTAGTCACACCTTTTGACTGATAATTCCTCGGAATTCTCCTATCTTGGTCGGTTAGGTAGGACCCCTCCCAGTCTCCTCAAACCAACACAAAACGATGCTCCCATGCCTTTTGAGAAGTGGGCATATCCCATATGAACGGCCCCCAGGTCTTCCTATCTCGAGCCTCCACATAAATCCACCCCGTTTTATCCCTTCTAAACTGGTAGAGGTAGTTTATATGCCCCCAGGACGGCTCTCCTTTCCCGGCCAGCTTGAAGGCTGTGTACACACCTGTCAGGGCAATCCAGGTGTTGGGGTTAATTTGACCGATGACCACACCAACCTGGGCAACCATCCTTTGCACCCAAGGATGGAGGGGCAGGACGACTCCATGCATGAAGACATCCGGGTGGAAGGTCGTCCAAGGCTCCGGGGGATCACTCGGCATGTCCCTATCCCCAATCAGCCGCATCACAACTGAATCGGGCACGTGAAACGCCTCCCGGTATGCCTGAATGTCATCACATTTGATCGTACTCAGCTGACGATCAATGTGATAGACGGACGTCGCAACGGTCACCTGCTTCATTGCATCATCCACGTCAATCTCAATCAGCATCGGCCTGGATGTCGCATCTTGATCGCTTGTCCCCACAGCTTCTTTTTCTCTCGACCGACCTGACACAAGTGGTATGCCTTCAAAAACATCGGTCTGCCCCACCGAATCCACATCAACAATCAACCGTTCAGCCTCACCAATGGCCGAAACAGCCTCGTCTGGCATGTGGGCAAAAGCTTTCTCAAGCTCCTCTTCCAGATCCCTATCTTCCTCGGCCTGCGACCTCAGATTCACCTCTGGCCGAGATGTCCCTGAGGTTGAAGCCAATCCACTCGTCTTCAACCGTGTGTCAGAAGCGGCCGAAGCCGTTGAATCATCCTCGAAGGCATTTCCAGACCGGGCGTCCGTTCCTTGAGAATCTTCAGACACCATCTACAAATATAAAAAAAAACTCTCCTAAGAATGGGAAACAACGCGACTCTCCTTACTGGCCGACCTATCGGATCTAGAAACCACGGGAAAAACATGCATATGTGTTCATCCCATGTTCTTGCAAAAGACAAATTTTGAATCCAAATCACAAGGTCAAAATTTACGCACCGTGTTTTTGCTTGGAAGTCGCCGTGAGCACCGCCGTGAACCTTGTTCGGAAATCGCCTTGCTTCGCCGGAAATCGCCTTTGTACTTCTCTCACCAACACTCACAATTCACTTGGAAGCAAAAAGTAAAAGGTGAACTTGGCTCCACTCCTTTTATACTAGCCAATTCTAACCATGGTTAAAAAACTAGCCGTTATTACCATGGTCGGCCAGCCCAACCGTCACTTCAACCTCGATAAGCGGAAGGGTCACCTCGATTTGCACGCGCATTTACAACGCACTACAAGGTGACATCCTTCACCTTGTCACCAAGTGACATGTGATCGGCCTTCAGGGTACCCCCTAGGCCGATCGGTCACCTCATCGTGTAAGGTCCCGCGCAAGCTGATCGATCAAGGTGACATCCTTCACCTTGGCAAGTGACATGTGATCGGCCTTCAGGGTACCCCCTAGGCCGATCGGTCACCTCATCGTGTAATGTCCCGCGCAAGCTGACCGACAAAGGTGATCACCGTGGTACCCAAAGTGACATGTGATCGGCCTTCAGGGTACCCCCTAGGCCGATCGGTCACCTCATCGTGTAAGGTCCCGCGCAAGCTGACCGACCAAGGTGACATCCTTCACCTTGGCACCAAGTGACATGTGATCGGTCTTCAGGGTACCCCCTAGGCCGATCGGTCACCTCATCGTGTCACCTTGGCACCAAGTGACATGTGATCGGCCTTCAGGGTACCCCCTAGGCCGATCGGTCACCTCATCGTGTAAGGTCCCGCGCAAGCTGACCGACCAAAGTGACATCCTTCACCTTGGCACCAAGTGACATGTGATCGGCCTTCAGGGTACCCCCTAGGCCGATCGGTCACCTCATCGTGTAAGGTCCCGCGCAAGCTGACCGACCAAGGTGACATCCTTCACCTTGGCACCGAGTGACATGTGATCGGCCTTCAGGGTACCCCCTAGGCCGATCGGTCACCTCATCGTGTAAGGTCCCGCGCAAGCTGATCGACCAAGGTGGTCGGCCTGCAGGGTACCCCCAGGCCGATCGGCCACCCACTTACACCCGTCCAACGCCAGTTTTAAACTCCCATCCTTCGGTTTTCTCCTCTATCAAGGGCTTGGGGGACTGGGGACTGGCATACTACGCACCAGAACAGGCCGACAATCACAATACAAGCCCTCAACCGAGGCAATCCACCTCAGTCAACGACTTGGGGGATTTCTGTTCATTCCTAAACTGGTCGGCCTGGTCAAAGGTCCGAACCAATCTGACCTGTTCCCGCTCCACCAGTCCCAGGCAAGTCTCAGATTACGCCAATAAAGCCAAGAACGACATAGGAAGACCAAATCTGGTCGGCAAGGCTTACTGACAAGTCATAAATGCTATCCGGGACCATCACAAGACACCTGTCAAACTCCTAGAGGCATCAACATTTATCCCACATTGACAAACACCAACAAACACATTCAATTCTACTATAAATACAAGGGCATCCCCCTCCAAAAGGTAATGACAATCTTGCCCTCACGCTGTCTAAATTACAATAGTATCCTCCTACTTAACTGACTTAAGCATCGGAGACTGTTCGGCCGGCATCACACCGGTGTCCCTTTGCATTTACCCTCTTCCTGTGCAGGCCACAATATTTCGAGAGGAATCGCGAAGGAAGCTCAGCAGGGCAGGATTAAGTTGATCCATTTCTTGCATCAACAATCATTATTGACATAACCTTGTGTTTATAATTAGATAGCAGACATTAGTACCTTGAATTCTTGATTTCAACTTTTTGTTTGATTAACATCATTAACATTCATGGCATTTTACAATTGAGCCAATAAGTCAAAAAAAGGATTCCAAGTTGAGTTGTTTCGATTAACATAAGTTGATTCTGATCGTTGGTGTATGTGAAACTTACACGTAATATCAGCGAGGTAAATTCTGAAGTGTCGGGAGTGGAAGTGTTTTGTTTGTTTTACACGTTGACAACGTTTGGATAAGGGCATGGTGAAATGATTATGGACCATAGTGGTATAGTGATGTTTTAATGACATATTTAGGAGGCTAGCTTTGAACTTTGAGTCTTTAGGAGGATATTATAGCTTAATTAATAGCTTTTTCAAGTAATTGGCATCATGGGTGTTGGCTGAAAAGAAAGTATTGCCCACCATTTTCATCATCATTCTTTCTGAATGAGAATGAATCAGTGGCCATTCTTTCATCTTCTGCACTAGTGGTAGTGGAAGTCCCTCATTAGCGCTTTCAAAACGCAAAATATTAGGCGCTTTCAAAACGCAAACTAAGAGAACGACACTACGATTTAATGGCATTCTTCTCTATTTCGTGTAGTGAAGGTCTTGAACTTGATTAAAAAGTCGAAATCGATACTCAATATTATAATCCTCATTTATCAATAACATCATAAAAAAAAAGAATAATAAAAACTCACTATACTCCTCCAAAATAGACAGCCAAATTTACAGAGATTCATTCCTTCAAGAGTCAATAGTACATTAATTTGCAAATTCCAGTGGTTGAGTAACAACGAATTAGCTATTAACCATAATTGAGACGAAATATGTCGTTCAACACAAAGAAGCTTCTTTCTGGGGTGGGAATCAGATGGAACATCTGCAACACAATAACATTTTTCAAAATGATCAAGTTACCATTAGTAAAACAAATTGCTATGGTAAGGAAGGTTGGATAATTTACCTGGCTGAATCTCAGGTGGTGTTCTTCCCCTGGTAACTGGAGGCTACCACTGACAAACACCACAATGCCACCAGTTGAGGCTGACGGCTGTGAATCAATGGTGCTGATCAAATGCTTGCATTGATCAAACGGCAGTTGATTAAGCTTAGAAGATATGTCGACAACACCGAAGATCTTTTGCCCTTCAAAGCTCAACATAGATGTTGGCTGATAGAGAGAAGAAAGGGAAGCTCTATCAGTGTCAAACGTTTGGTAGTAATGATCCACAAATGCCCTCCCCATCATTTCAATTTGTTCTTCCATTTCTTTCTCCCCCAAGCTCCCACTGCAACTAAGGCTACGAATATATAAGGAAGATTGTTTTCCAGAAAGGTACCTAACAAGCGCTCTACGACGCATCAAAGAAAAAGATTTGTTTGCTTGATTAGGGCTACATGCCCATCAAGCCCTTGAGCGTTTGCGCTTCGAAAGAGATCTTATGGCGAATTCGGGGGCACCGTTGTAATTGTATAATTAAAATGGGGAATCAACACTGCTGCATTTTTACGTTTTCTGCCGAAAGCATGGAATATATACTTTCCTTTCCAACAGGACAATGCAATATCCACACGAAAGGTGACATGAGAAATGGATTCCATTGCAAACGAAATCTTTGCCGAAGACAGCATTCATGGCTCTAAATATCTAGTTCAAAGTTCAAACGTTCATCTTGCTACCTGGTTTTGGCAACCTCAAGTCCAATCATGAGATTGATTTTTCAGAAACTAGTTTTCCAAAACTAGCACGACGAAACGCTCCACGGGCCCAGTCATTCTGATTCATTAGAACAACAGCATTGGTTTCTGCAGAGTTCAACCCTCCTGTCATTGCCTTAAATCGCCAGTTTAGATACAAATCTATATATACATTAGGCTCCGGGAAACTCTGGACTAGCAATTTTTTTACAATCTATCGGCGCACGATAGGTAGAATACGCATGATTGAATCCAAAACTCAGTGAAACTGCTTGAGACCAAATATGACAGGACCGTGAGTGATGCTACATAACAGAACATTTTAGCACAGCATACTTGACTAAACAGAGGTCAGTTTCATGGACTACTTCGATAGCTAACCAGATCAGAAGCCTCCAAAAAATTCGCTCTAATGACGAAATATATTCCAAGTTTCACCTTCGGACCCTAGCTAATCAAAAACTGCTTCCTGGCTGCAGATGATCATCTAACCCCTAAAGCCAAGAACCCCTAAAAATTTGAGACAAAGTGATCTTCCCTTGGAATTTCCCATCAAAACTTTCCCTTGGATTCAAGTAAAAATACCGGTCTTTGTGCACAATAAAATATGAATACTCCATCAAACCAAATACTAAGTCTAAGCAACAAATATGAGTAAACATACGCTTGAAAAAAATGAATGGCTAGATAACGCCTTCATTCATCTACGAAAAATGTCACTTCACATGTAGGCAGAGTGACAGAATGCCTAAGACATTCGCTACTTGCAAGCCTGTATCTATCTTAAGCCGGAATATGAATCATAAGATGTTCATATTAAAAATTCTAATAAGTGAATCATACAACTATAAGGATACATTGTCATCAAGCACAACCAGTAACACGATTCGTTAAGTTCCTGCATCTAATGGCGGCCAACATATAATTGTTTTCTTTATGAGATATAGTGCCACCCATTCTTCCCCACAATCCCTATCTCAAGCATGCCAACTTTTCAGTTCTCTCAGAAAACACAGGTCAAGCGGTTGACACTTCAACACAAAATTCCATACATAACTTATACAGAAAAATAAAATTACATCCAATCAGTTAAGTTATAACCAGGGGAAGAAAGACCAGGATGACAGTGACAAAGAGAGGAAATTGCGGTTTGCAATGGCCTCTCAAACTAACAATAAGCATCCTTGTTTGATATAGAGACAAGTTACCAGTTGAGATAATGCTAGCTTAAACAAGGAACTTAATATATGTTCAATAACTTGGTGAGCCCACAACAGCTCCAAACCAAATATAACCAACATGATAAATATAAAGCAAGTGATCATAAACAGAAACTTTTATAACATATAATTCTCAGTTTTCAAACATAATGTAAGCCCTGTGAAAGCAGTCAAAAAGCACACATCTTTCTCAGGATAAATTCATAATCAAAGTTATCACTAACGAAGATCTATCACCTTTGTAGAAGCCTCAAGTAGTGAATTGGCATCCTCGTCCTCACCGAGCTCAGTTCCAACTGGTAGGCCAAAAAGCATGCACCCCATAACCAGTCTTCCAATTATCCAAGTAGACCACCTTCTTCACCGCCCAAAACGAAACTATGAGCGCCAAAATCATAACAACGCGCTGCACCTTGACATTGCGAACAGTAACAAGCACGCGGGTGAGGAATGCCAGCAACAACCCAACAATCGTGTACAAGAACCCAACAGAGAATCCTTCTGTTCCGAGCTGCATTCCTGATCCCTGGTAGAAAAATATGAGCTTGGAAGGATCATTCCTATCAACCAAGAACATGGGCATTTTCCTGATGATGTTATGCATAGCGCCCGAGACACTAAAGAAGTAAATGAACACAGCCCCAGTTAGCCAAATTCTTGGGTCGTGAAGTATAGTTTTGCCACTGATAACTTTCTTCGCAATAAAGGGTGTCCAAATCAACCAAGCGATGATGACGAACATAATCTGCTTCTTAGATAGCATTGGAGGCCGTTGAATCGGACCCACGACGAGTTTTGTCTTGCCCTCGATGAACTCGGACATGGACTCGGCCAATCTCGAGAAATCACCCTGGTCCATTTGCTGGGATTCTTTGAGACTCTGGTTGGGTCCGATGAGGCGAATGTGAGGCAACGAGTTGACTCCGAATTGGGCAAAGCCGTGCTGCGATTCCTGAAATTCAATGTCGCAGAAGAATAATTTGGCGTGAGAAGGAGAAGATGGGTCTTGATTGTTCTCAATGAAAGACGATGCGACGAGAGCGAACTCGCTGCGGAGCTCTTTGAGGTGGAGCTCATGCTTGTCGTGGAGCTTTGCCGCGTCGAAGAAGATGAGAACCCAGTATGGTCTTGGGGTTTTAACGGAGGTCAGAAATCGAGCGAGTGAGTGGTCGTCGAGGCGGATCACCCCAGATTTGGATCGGGCTTGGATGGATAGGAGTTCTGCGACTTGGTCCGACTTGGATTCGGATAACCCAGTGAATGTGGCAACAAAAAGGAAGGTGGCGATGAGGAAGACGAAGGGTAGTTTTGGGATTGGACCCATTTTGTTACAGAGAGGAAAGGGCTTTGCTTTGTGGGAAGAGGAGAGGAGGAAGAAGAAGCCCTCGCAAGGGCAAAGAGTTGATTTTGAAGTCTCGAGTGTTGACCTCCTCGTGTGGAGAAGCCAAGCCTATTGGAAGGAAACTTGTACGACATGTCGTTTATCAAAAAATAAGACTAGAACGGTAATTGTTCGATAAAAGTTATGGACTGAGATAAACTGATCAACCATTTCCATTATGACAATTCTAAGAAAACAATTTCTTATCTAAATTAAGTAAACAAAGCTCACTTTGCTTCTTCATCCTCAATTCTAGTTTCTAAGTTTGATAATGTCACTTGGAATCCAGAAATCAAGCGTTTATAAGTTGAAGCATCAGGTTTAAGCCTCATCTTCAACATTTCATCATGAATTTTCATTGCCTTTCTCAATTCCTTCATGCCACAAAGCTCACGAATCATGATCGTAAAGCCTGCACTGCTCATCAGGTTTTGCCCTCTCATGTAATCAAACACTCTCATTGCCTCTTCAATCCTCGTTGCTGCAAAAAGCCCCTTTAGAAGCACATTATAGGTCTTTGCATCCAAACTACCATTTAATTTCTCCATCTTGTTATGCAATGCAACAGCTGAATCAATTCGTTTAGTAGAGCAGTAACGCCCCATTAACGAGGAACAACAAACTGAATCCGGTAGTTGCCCATTGTCTAGAACTACATTCAACATATCTTCTGCTTCTCTCCATCTACCCCTATGACATAGAAATGATAAGAATCCAGACAATGCCAATGCACAAGGAATAAACCCTCTTCTAATAACCTCCATTAACAACTTAAACCCTTCCTCAGACCGCTCTTCCTTGCAAAGAAGATCAGCAAAAGCTTCAAAACTACTACCATCCACGATAACGCCCCTTTCGGATATCAGACGATAAACCCAAATTGCTTCTTTTGTTCTCACTTCCTTAGTAAATGCCTTCAGCACAAGCCCATAAGTAGCATCCTGCAATCCAATTTTCTCATCACAACCTTTCTTAAAGAACATCTCTGCAGCATGCGGTTTGCCCAGGTTACAAAGCTTCTCAACTATTGAATCACATTCAGATAAAGAAGTCTTGGGAAGCAAATTTTTCTCCACCATAAGGCTCAGTGCCCTTTCAACCACTTCCGCATTCCCAAGTTTACATGCTCCATCAAGAATAGAGCTATAAGTACTAAAACCTGGGTCAAATTTTCGATCAAACATCTGGTTCAAGTGGTAAAATGCAGCATCAAAATTGCCACTTTTGCTATAACCATCAACAACAACATTATATATCAGAGAGCTATATATTCCCAAATCCAAGAGTCTAACAACTCTTTCAAATTTCCCATCTTTACAAAGAATCTGAGCAACCAGTGACCAAGTAAATCCATCTGGTAAAACCCCATTTCGAATCATAAGCCCATAAAAACACCACGCCAATCTAATCTCATTTTCTCTCTGTATAGCATTAAGCAGGGCATTGCAGGCAACAATTGAAGGAACACAAGCAAGATCATTCATTTTGCTAAACACTTCTAACCCTTCTCTAAATAAACCCTTTCTGGAATAGCATCCAAGAACAAAATTTAACGTAATTGATTGAGAATCTGTACCTTTACAAGCTCGGGAGAGGCACCGCACAAGCTCAGACACAGGATGGGTCTGAATTAGAGAGTCCAATATGGGTTTCACGGGTTGAATAAGGCCCGACCCGAGTGATAGTTGGATGATTTGGCAGTTTGAGTTGAGGTCGGGTTCGAACCTCATATTGGCTTTGGCCCAATTGAAGAACTCCAAAGAGACTTGTGGGTTGCTCCGGGTTTTATGGAGGACTTGGAGAAAGAGAGAAGACGTCAATTTGGGGAAGAGACTGAGGCTTCGAAGAAGTGGGACCCAGTTGTGTCTTTGCAAGAGAATATTGGAGATTTGGGAAGCGAGCTGAGCTTGTTTGATGCTGGTTCTCCAGCTGACGGAAGAAACTGCGGATGCTGTTGAATAATAGTAATAATAATAATAATAAGCTTTGGAAGACTGGTGAGCTTTGTGAAGAAGCATTTGATGGTTGATGGAGGACTGGTTTTCCTCTGTCTCAGCATTTTCCGGGAACAAAGATTTTGATTTGGGGCTTTGGAACTCAAGAATCAAGATGGTTTGAAATTACGTTTTAAGTCCTTGGTCTCAGATTTTGGGTGGAATGTGAAGCCCAAACTAAACTACTGAGCCTGTTCTGGTTTTGCTGCGTGGTTTTTGGGCTTTTTTGTGCCTTTTGGATATCGCCAGGGTTTGCTTTCAAGAATAATAATGTTATATAGCCAATGAATTTAACAATTAATCCAAGAATAATCTCCTCAATTATTAAATGCGTGTGTAAAGTTCCTTTCACTTCATTATCTTGTTACATCTTAGTCAATGCTTCAAATTTTTACTCAAAAATCTAAATTTGATTCTTGAGTATTTTAAATACCACTTGGTTGGCTGCCCACATGCTTCAAATTTACATACGATAAAAAAAAAATTACATGGTAATAATCTCAACAAATCACATATTTTCACAATAAAATATTCATTTTAGGTAAGTTTTTCGATGCTACAAGCATTTATTTTTCTTCTTTATTTGTTATGGTGTCTAAGTATGTTGGTCGCGCTTGCTAACCAAGAAAAAGCAACCTCAATTTGAGACAAACTTCACCAATTCCTATAAAGATTCTTGCTTAATGTGATTCACTGTGTACTTACCACCCAAAACAAAACAAAAGATGCTCTAAGGGCCTAAGCAGTGGGGTAAAGTTAAATATACTGTGGAGAAATCTCAGGCTTTGTAAGGGTTGTTCTCTTTTCTTTGGTTGATTGGCCAAATTCAAGTTTAACCTCTCTACCCTTAAGCCAGTTGTCAAGATCCAAGAACTTTCGATTATTGTATGACCAATCACATTCGACCACGTTCATGGACCCCACCACTGTTTTAATTCTGCCCACCATTGGAGGGCAGCCTGGCTTCCTCAGTCTCCATTCTAAAAAACTTCCTTATTTTTAGTCTTTTTCATCTAAACATACATTTCCCCTAACAATTTTTTCCCCAATAACCCATTTGTAAAACATAAGACATCTCACCAACATAAGCTCTAAAAATTCGATATTAAGCAAGCAAGCCTTCTCAGTATGTATAAACTGCTCAGTCAATTTTTAGAAGAGAAATTAACAAATTGCTCCTATATTTGCAAATTCGTACATAAGATTTGTAAATAAACAAAACAGACAAAGAAGTGTGAGCTGGTTTTGCTGTTTTTCAAAGTCATTTTCATATTTGGTGATCAATCAATGCACCTCTCCTGTCGATCTCTCCAGCTGAAAGAAGCTCATCCCACATCCACATTCTCACTTTCTTCACATTCTCTGCCTCCAAAAATGGAAAAAAGTTCATTTCCAATGCCCTTTCTTCTTTGCACCGCACTTCTCATGGCTGCTGCTTATTGTTCTTCATCGGTGTCAGCTGCCCCGTCAGCTTCTTTCCAAGACAATTTCGATATAATGTGGTCGGAAAACCACTTCACAACCTCTGCAGATGGAGAGATCTGGTACCTTTCCCTCGACAAAGAAACAGGTACGTTTATGTTCGAAAATCAAATCAGAATTACTTGAAGCTGAAGATGAATCAATTATGAATCACAATGGGTTGTGATTGAACAATAGGTTGTGGATTCCAAACAAAGCAGAAGTACAGATTTGGATGGTTCAGCATGAGGCTCAAGTTGGTCGGAGGAGACTCTGCCGGTGTAGTCACAGCATATTACGTAAGTTGTCTAAACTACTTTCATTTATGTCACCACTCGTAGAATTTGGATATTGAAAAATGTATTATTCGTTCTTGTTGTCGCAGATGTGCACTGAGAATGGAGCAGGACCAGAGAGGGACGAGTTAGATTTTGAGTTCCTGGGGAATAGGAGTGGACAGCCTTATCTCATACAAACAAATGTTTACAAAAATGGGACTGGAGGTCGTGAGATGAGGCACATGCTTTGGTTTGACCCAACTGAGGATTTTCATACCTATTCAATTCTTTGGAACACCCATCAAATTGTGTAAGTTTAACCTCTTATCTTTCATTTTACTTGGATCTTCATGTTCAGGTTAAAATTGGAATCCAACAAGATTAGAATTATATGTGTGTAAAATGAATTCTCTATATAAAACCGGGTTCGGTTGGGTTTGTAAGAATTCAAGTTGGGTCGAGCTCGGTGGATTTCAACCCATCCAATCTGACAAATGCTCAGGTTGAAATGCGGGTTTCGCTTCAACAAATTTCTTACTAGGCTAAACTCTTTTGATCTAATTCAAAATCAGATTGAACATGTGCCGGTTTGGGTTGACCCAATATATACAATATTCCTAAAAATACTTAGATTTGAGCTGTTAAACTTGTAGAACTAGTTTGATCAAAAGAATTCTATTGATCTGATAATTCGGGACAATATTTGAATGCATTACATACCTCTATGCATTACATTACTCATAAGTTTTTTCTATTAACGTTTTAACGAGATCTCTTAGTATAAAAATAAAATAAACAGTTCATAACTTTTAATGATTAAGTGTGTGAATTGATAGCACATTTTCTTGAACTTCCAAATATTTGGACGGGTGCTGCAATAGTGACAATTTTTTTTAGAACAAAACATAAAACTTAGCAATTTTTTGTTGCATATGTATGCAGGTTTTTTGTGGATAAAGTGCCAGTTAGGGTTTTCAAAAACAATGGAGCAGCAAACAATAACTTCTTTCCCAATGAGAAGCCAATGTACTTGTTCTCCAGCATATGGAATGCAGATGAGTGGGCAACCAGAGGTGGCCTTGAGAAGACAGACTGGAAAAAAGCCCCATTTGTGTCCTCATACAAGGACTTTAACGTCGATGCCTGCCAATGGGAGGATCCATACCCTGCATGCGTCTCCACAACAACAACAAACTGGTGGGACCAATACGACGCGTGGCATCTATCTGATGATCAGAAGATGGACTTTGCTTGGATACAGAGAAACCTTGTGATTTATGATTATTGCAAGGATACTGAACGCTACCCGACATTGCCGGTGGAGTGTCCGTTGAGTCCATGGGAATGAGTCATCATGTAAAGTTATGTATCATTGACTCAGGCAATTTGGGGTTCTTATTAAATTTATTAAATCAATTTTGTTAAATAAAATTTACTTTTCTTTCTACAATTGGATGTTTATAATTGAATAACATAAAAAAAAAAATTGAAACTTATCTAATTGTCTAGCGCCAATGATAGGAAATAAAAAACAAATAAAAAAGGGTCTGAAAAAAATAATTAATTTCCTCCAAAAAAGTCGTAGGAGCTCGTAGATAATTTTTTTTATGAAATATATAAATAGCATATCACAACGAAGAAAAAGTTTGAAAGTGATTGCAATCCGACGGTTGAAATCACCAGCCTCAATCCAACGGGTGAGATCAGCCGCCTCAAATCCAACGGGAACAATTGCAATTGTAATTCCCCTCGAGTGGAAGGCTATATATGATTATATGGTCGGTGCAAGTCACGAACGTTTTCCTATTTGCTTGTCAAAGAGAACGCAAAACGGTGAGTTGCGAGGCCGACAAGCAGAACAAAACAAATCAAAGGTAGAATTAGGGTTTTCTTCTGGGAATCGCAATTCAAAGGGCAATAACAAGCCATGGTGTGCGATAAGTGTAAGTTTCGCTATACTCATCATCGATTTTCCTCAAATTTCTCTTCTTTTTCTGTATATAAGGATGAGGACAGAGAGATTGGAGTGTATTTTGTGGTTTCTGAATTCTAATTGATAATAATTTTGATGTTAACTGACTTTTGTTCATGGAATTATTGAATAAACAGGTGAGAAGAAGCTTTCGAAGGTGATAGTACCGGACAAGTGGAAGGAGGGTGCCAGTAACACCACCGAGGGCGGTGGCCGTAAGATCAATGAGAACAAGCTCCTCTCCAAGAAGAAAAGGTACACTTCTTCAATTTTTATTTTACTTTATGCATTCATTTATTGATGAATCCAATGGTTTCTTTAATTGGTTTTATTAGCAGTCAGCATAGAGCTTTTGTTTGATTTTTTACGATCAAATCTCTGTCTGGGTATTTGCTGGACTTACTTAGCTTAGAGTCGTGATTGTTTTTATATATTATAATGTAGTAGAATGCGATCAAACCTTAGTTTAGCTAATACAGCGCAGAGAAGGGATTTGGAGTTGAACATATAGAAGGTGCACATCCTTTAATTTACTTGAGTTCATAACTGATGAACAGTTCGTCTCATGGTTAATGGAATCTAGTATAGTAATTTATGTAGAGGACTTGTGTAGAATATTTCAGAGACGAGAGATATATAATATTCATATAGTTAGCTGGAATAATTGTTGGGGAAACTTTGAAAAAGCAGGCAAAATGCAGATATGCTTGCTTCTTTGTGTTCACACACCACCCCACCACCAAAAAAAAAAAAAAAACACCCCCCTCTTCTTTCTCTTTATCGAACTTGAACCACTCGAAGGGTGCTTGAGTGACTATGTTGTTGTTAAGTCCTGCAACTAACATGGGTAAAGTCTTGAATGTGCTAAAAAAGGGTTAGTTTCCAAATTTCTCTGAGTTGCTATGCTTTTTGATCAGTTGATGAGGTTGCATACAATGTGTTTGTGATTCATGCGTACAAAAAATGATTTTATTACCCAATTGCCATTTATCGAGCTCTTTGTGATGCAGATTTTTTTTGTGATCTATCACATGTGGTAACAGGATACAGATTGTCTAACTTGAGTCGCATTTCTTGTAGGTGGAGTCCTTATGGAACTGGAACTACCAAGTGCATCATTTGCAAGCAGCAAGTGCACCAGGATGGAAAATACTGTCACACCTGTGCTTACTCGAAAGGTACTGTATATTTGTATTTGTTGACCGAATCTAGCTGGTTTTTTTGCTTAGTAACTGGGGGAAAGTCTGATGTATGTGTCGGTATGCAGGAGTCTGTGCGATGTGCGGTAAGCAAGTACTTGACACGAAGTTTTACAAGCAAAGCAATGTATAACAATTTACTCTAGTGGTCATTAAGCAAGAGCTTATTGTATTTTTTCTAATTCAAGCTGTGAATGTTATCCTTCAGATTATACAACATTTACTCGGTTGACTACTTTTGAATTCTACTAAAAGGCAAGTTGAATTGATAAATGTGAGCTTTAGAATGCAAGTTATTTATTTCAAACATCCACTCCCTTTCGGTTTGGAATCTTTTCATGTGGTTCATAGAACGGCTCGTGACCTATGATGTCACGAAGGCCAAGGCCAAGGTAGCCAGGGTTTTGTGGTTCGTGATTGTGGGACAGGAGCGGTCAGTCACAAATGGAGGGTTTTGGTTCTTAACATTTTTGCGTTAATGACAGAGACACCTTAGCATATTAGACATTTGCATTTGAGAAGATTAATAGAAGTGTAATCTAGTGAGGATTGATATTATTCAAGTGTAACCTAGTCATTACAAATCATCTTCTCGAATATATTGGCTGCCTTGTTCATTCAGTTGTTGAGTGCCTAGAGCTCCAGTACTTCTCGATTTCCTCTGCTGTTCTTCCCGGAATCCTTCCCGCAATCAAATCCCACCTATTTACAACGTCAAAACTCAAACTGAATAAAAATTCAAATTTGGATGCAGAAGAAGTAAGAAGAAACCAACCTCTCTCCTACTAGATTGTACATTCTTATTGTGAGTTCTTCCTCGTCCTCAGAGAATTGAAGCTGCTGCTTAGATTCTTGTATGTTTCTCTCTGAAATAAGCAACTCCAAATCAACGAAAAGAGTTGAGAAATGTCTAACTCCAAATCAGAACAGTTTGATCAAAAGAAAGCGAGTGGAGCATCATAAATGTCTGAAATGAGCACCTGGTGAATCGAAGAAACTGCCATTTGAAGAAGAATGCTGGGAGTCAGCCATTTGGCATAGATTTCTTGCGTTGGTGACAACACCTTTGAGGTAATGGAGCTGCTTAAGTAGTCATCTGTACAGAGAAAATAGACATTTATAAAAAAGAGGGGCATTAAAAGTTGCTTTAAAAATCACTTTAGTAGTGATTTTTGGTACAAAAAAAGTTAGCCATGTTTGAAACGATTTACATTAAAGGTATCTTTAGACGAGGAACTTTCGCGTTCGACAGAATTTAGGCCATATTGCAAAGAAATGCACTAAAATACAAAAAATGGGCATTGTAAGTAAGAAGAAAGTAGTAAGAAAACACATATATCATATGAGCATAATAAACCAATAAATAAGGGATTTGTAAAGTAACACCTTCATAGGTGGAATTTACAAATTCCAACTATATATCTTGCATCTAATCATTTGCAAATTCTTTAGAATTTTTTAGAATTTTGAAGTTCCTCATTTTTAACTATTTTTACCTAAATTCTATGTAATTTAAAGTTACTCATCTAAACATATCCTAAGAGTCAAGTAGTGAGAGGAGTAATAATAATAATGACGAATTACATTTTAATACCATGTGGTTTATACAATATAACATATTCATATATAACATTTGTTGCAATATGAATTCTTCAAAACGTGATACCTTGGTCCATCCATTAAATTTTATATTCCAAATTCCGTTTGATCCTAACGTGGTGTTTGTGGATACCATATTCTAACTATTATCAACATTATTAAATGGGCATGCCTATCGATTTGTTTATTTTGACGCTTAATTTTGGTTTTATTTTCCCGTCATCGCTTCCCTTATAATAATTTAGATAAATTGTGGTGGATAACAGTTAAAAAACGAGTCATAAACGCCAACATCTTAGGGAAGTTAGGACGAATTGGAGGGAGCATAATGGGTCATTGTTTCTTGGGATCACTGACAGATTCTCGTCACCGTCGTTTGTCTTCGGCCTCTATTGACCTCTGTTGTTCTCCTTCCTCTGGGTGGAGGACTAATGTAAACTTATTGCTATAAGATAATTTAAACGGCCGGACGAGAACCATATGATTTGAAGAATTCATAGAAATGTAAATTATATGAAAGCAGAATATATGTAACTTGCCCAGATAATAATGGTGCAAAAGTAGAAGGAATCTTTTCTCAAAAACATGTGTGTTGTTGTGTATGGAAGTTAGCACCTCGCAGGAGATATTGATACGCACGTCCCAAATCCAAAAGACCCAATCAACAAGGAACAAGATACAACACAAACTTACAAGTTACAACCCATGATATTGACGTCCACCAACTTTTTTTCCCCGTTTGCGCCCTGGACTTAATCATAAAAACAGCCATCATATCAGCAGATAATTATGAAGCACAAAGATGAAAATCTTATGTGAACGTTTATACTGCAGTGGTTAAGATGTGATTGTTTTTGTTTGTGTGGAGGTTTTGGTGTGTTTCATGAATGATCCGTGAGCCGTCTTATGTATTTTTTTTTTCTTTTCATAATTATGACTATTATCTAATTCTCATTTAACTAAAATAGCATTTTTATTCGTAAATTTCAGGTTTAAATCGTGAATGAATTGAAACATTTTATAATAAAAAAAAATGAGAAAAAGTAAACATTACTTTAAGAAGTCTAGTATAATGATATATTATTTCATTACTCATTTTTATAATTTGAACAGAAAGAAGTCATATGTGTAGAGACTTCATAAGGGACCATTTGAGCTGCAGATCGTAAAGCGCACAAATTCTGGAAATTCCGAAAGCAGCAAGCCTAGGGTTTTCACTATATGGTTTGAACTTTTTAGGGGTTTTTCATGGATCAAACAATCTAAAAGTGCAAAACCCAAATGATGCATCATTTCATCTCATTTTGCAGATCTAGCTAGTTGCTTCCTTTTACCCATCTTGATACTGCAGCAAACTTAGAAATTCTCTTTTCTTCTTTCTCAATATTGCTGCTACAAACTTAGAAACCTTCTCCTTTTTCAGTATGGTGATTTGTGACAAACGTAGTAAGAAACTTGTTCTCTTAATCTAGCAACTCCCTCCTGATGTCTAATTTCAAAGCTAGGATTATTTACACATGCGCATATAAGCTTTCTTGTATTTTTGCAAACCCCTCCGATAATAACACCTCAATGAAGATTCCTATATTTTTAAAAAGTAAAGCGTATGCTAATATGAGCACAAATTTTATCAATAATGGAAAAAATAGCTTTAAGTAACAATCCTTAATGAAGATTTAGTTATCTTATAATCAAACACCCTTGAATAACCAGTTAACCACCCACCTCCTCCTTCCCTGCAGCGTTCTATTCCACTAGAAACATCATATTTGTTGCCCAACTTCTGATTCAATAAACATCGTATCCAATTATATTCAAATTTAATAAAACTCTTAAGCCAATTTTAATAAGACCCATGGCCCTACCTACTCCGCAAAATCCAACGTGATGGTGGATAATTCGATATGAAAATTAGCAATATTCAAATTCAAACCGTTAAAATTTTAACGGTTTGAATTTTTTAAAATTAGAAATAAAACCGCTCAAATTTTATATATTAAACTTACTATATTGGATGGAAAATTAGCAATATTTAAATTCAAACCGTTAATTTGGATAGAAACGGTTTAAAATCGTTTAAGAATATAAAAAATAAGGATACAACAAAAGATAATAATCAATACTCAAATTTTATACATTAAACTTGCTAGGTATTGAATTGCAAACATCATCACTATACTAAGATTTATCAAACAAACATTACTATTTAATAAACTTTTATTATACTACATATGCTTATATAAGTATATCTAGATATTTTATTATTATTATTTTTACTTTATATTAAGAATAAATTTAAAAATTAATAAATTTATTAACGGTCCGCTTTGAATTTAACAGATTTTCAAAATAAAAATCTAAATCCAAATCGTTACAAACTTAAAAGTTTGAATTCTCAACTTTTATCCGATTAAATTTAAATCAATGGATAAATAACAATTTGAAACAAATCGATTAACGATTTACAGATTCATGCCTAAAGAAAATGGAGATCGTTTCCTATTGTTGTGAAATAACTTAATTTTCAATTAACTTATCTAGATTAGTATTTTCACGAATAAAAATTATATTACTGTTAGGAATAATAAAGTTTCATCAAACAAGGATTATGCAAAAACAAAAAAAGTTAAAACCTACGAGAGCACTTGTAATTGTCGAAACCTAAAGAAACAATAGCACTTAAAGAGAGTACTCGTGTAATGTCCAAGCAAGCGAATCCTTCACTGTCAAGTATCAAGCAACAAGCTACCAAAACAAATTCACAAGATGGGAAGTAAATAACTAAATACTAACATCCGCACAATTAGAAAGGGTACCAACAAAAAAGTCCCCAATCACATTCACATCCACAACGGAACTGAAATATAAAAGCATACAACAGAACCAAAAATAAAAATAAAGGACAGAGAGAGAATTATTACATAATAGTAGCAATTTTATTTATTAATACACAGTAGCATAGGAAAACCAAACTAGTTCCAGTGCCTCATCAAGAGGCACAAATTAACAGTACCATGAAACATAATTTAAAAAACAAACATTTTTAACAATTTTTTAGTGAAAACCAGGAACAATCATGGCGGAGCAACACCAGGCAGACTTGCAACTTCTCAGAAACCACCACGGAGACGGAGGACAAGGTGAAGGGTGGACTCCTTCTGGATGTTGTAATCAGCCAGAGTCCTTCCGTCCTCCAACTGCTTACCAGCGAAAATCAACCTCTGCTGGTCTGGAGGGATACCTTCCTTGTCTTGGATCTTAGCCTTCACATTGTCGATGGTGTCGGAGCTCTCCACCTCAAGAGTGATGGTCTTGCCGGTCAACGTCTTAACGAAAATCTGCATACCACCCCTCAGACGCAGCACAAGGTGAAGAGTAGACTCCTTCTGAATGTTGTAGTCTGCCAAAGTCCGGCCATCCTCGAGTTGCTTCCCTGCAAAGATCAACCTCTGCTGGTCCGGGGGGATCCCCTCTTTGTCCTGGATCTTAGCCTTGACATTGTCAATGGTGTCTGAACTCTCCACCTCCAAAGTGATGGTCTTTCCAGTGAGTGTCTTCACAAAGATCTGCATACCACCACGGAGCCGAAGCACCAAATGGAGAGTGGACTCCTTCTGAATGTTGTAGTCGGCAAGGGTACGGCCATCCTCAAGCTGCTTTCCGGCAAAGATCAGCCTCTGCTGGTCTGGGGGGATTCCCTCCTTGTCCTGGATCTTCGCCTTCACGTTGTCAATGGTGTCAGAGCTCTCAACCTCAAGGGTGATAGTCTTCCCTGTGAGGGTCTTAACAAATATCTGCATGCCACCACGGAGACGGAGCACCAAGTGGAGGGTTGACTCCTTCTGGATGTTGTAGTCAGCTAGGGTACGACCATCTTCCAGCTGCTTGCCAGCGAAGATGAGACGCTGCTGGTCTGGGGGGATGCCCTCCTTGTCTTGGATCTTGGCCTTGACGTTGTCGATGGTGTCAGATGACTCCACCTCGAGGGTGATGGTCTTGCCAGTGAGGGTTTTCACAAAGATTTGCATCTATAAGAACAAAGATCTCATAAGAACAGGACTCAACATAACACCTCAATTGAACATAAAATTTACTACCAAGTACCCAACAAAGCTATCAGATGCACAAAAAATCAGATAACGAAAACCAGATAAAACCTCATATTTAGAATTTAAAAAAAATCACATAATTTGAATTGACAAGATAAAGAATACACGAGGTATGTACAAACTAGAGAATTACCAAAATTCTAAATTGGAATTGAAAAGATCACAAATCAAACCCTTAATTGGGTAAGAAAGATCACAAATCAAATCCCTAATTTGGGGTTGAAAATATCATACAAACCAAATCCCTAATTAGGGATCGGAAAGATCACAAAGCAAAGGCACAGAATCTATTCCAACCTCCTCAACTTATACCCAAATCACAGGGATAGTCTTAATCAATCAGAAATCTTCATATCCGGGATACAGAAAAAAAAAAACTCAAAAAACTAAGATATATCACAAAAAATTGCAGACATAGCGATCGGATTTAAAAAGAAAAAAACTAACTCAAGTTAAGAATACGGTAAAAACAAGAAAAGAAAAACCAATTCAACCTAATCTTCCATCCAAGGTTCATAATTTCAGTCCCATATAAGCGTAAGACGTAAGGTGACATGAAAAAAAAACATAGAATATGAAAAATCAAATTTATTTATCATAGATCTGAGAGATCAAACAAAATTAAACACGCAAATAGTTTCAAAGAAACTCCAACGAATAAAAAAAAATAAGCACAGAAATCGATTCAAAAGAAGATAGAAAAAAAGACGATACCTTGAAGAGGATTGAAGATGATTAAAGAGGATTGAAAAGGATCCTTGGATTGTTGATGAACAAAGCAATCGCGAGTGTGAAGAAACCAAGAGGCAGAGGCCTTTTTTATAGCGAAAGGGAAGGCGACTTCGTCACGGATGCGGAGTGAGCAATGACGTGAAGGTCCAGTTAATTGTCGACACGTGTAGGGAATGAGGTGTAATTGGCGCGGCCCAAACGACAAAGTTTGGTATCTAGTCCTTTTTTTTTTTCTGTGATAAAAGTCAAATTGCTGGGCTTTTTAGCCTTTTTTCGACCAATTAGGGAGAATTTTGGTACTATTTTAGAGTCGGTAAAAAATTTCTCATCTAACAGCTATTATTAAGAAAGTAAGAAAAAAATTATAATATGAATAAAATATCATAATAATTTTTTTAAAACTATTAAGAACTTTCTCACTAATGGAATTATTAGGACTTAATTTGTGGACCATTTATAGCCCATTGCACTTATTAAAAATATTGTCACACATTTTCGAGCAATTGAAGTTGTTGAATTGAAGTTGTTGAATGGTTAGGAAGCCTAAAAAGGATGGAGAGCTCTACAATTACCAATTACCAATACCTCAAGTTATTCCATATTTTTTTCTTTAAAATTGTTCAACCATTATGAAGATTTGAAATATTCATATTATTCCACCATTCTGAAGGCCTGAAATACTCATACACGTATTTCATTGTTGACAACACACGTTCTTAAAATAATTTGATAATTACTCTCGGTCCTATTTTCGTATGACAAACAACTTGAAATACCAAAATTACCGTTAAAGTTTATTTTATTAATCGATACATGCATAAATGTTTTATATGTGTTTATCAACATGTTTTGTGATGCCATGAGTGCATTTGTGTATGTTTACGTATTTACACGTATTTCGAGATTTTCGATTTTATATGGTGCTTATATATGTTTGTGGTTTCGGTTTAATGAAATGGATTTGGATTTGAAAAGGTAAACTCGAGCATGAGACTCATTTGCTTTTGTCTCGGGCCTATGACCCTATTGATGACCCACGGGTCTAAATTGTGGTCGCGACGAGTGATGTCTGCACGGCGACGGATAACACGACGCTCGCCTCCGGACTAGGGATGTGTTCCTTCCGGAGAGGTCACGATGCAACTCCTGTTGTTGAGCAGCCACTAGAGGCTCGACTTCGGAGTGCTGACGGTATAGGAGATCGATGGGTGATGTGTGCACCATGATCTAGAGGTGGTCGCGACGGTTGATATGTTCACAGCGACATACCAGGATTGAGAGCGGTCCTGGATTGATGGTTGCATACATTACTATGATTGGAATTGTGACTGACCCTAAGGTATCAGGCTCGATGTCCAGTTGATTTTGAGTTTGGGCTTGAGGCCCAGTTAAATGGTAAAATTGGGCTAGAGGCCCAGTCGACTTGTGATATCAAGCTTAAGTCCCAATTGTGGTTTTCACACTTATGTGTATTGACTACGCCCAAACTACGCATTAAATTAAACATGTAATTCGAGTGTTATGCAATTTAAACCCTTTTTGTGTAGATGTAGTATTGATAAATAGGGATCGTTCTTAACCGGGGAAATTAGGGAACATTAATAATATGTTAGTGGAATATGAATAAAAGAATAATGAATTAGAGAATTAAATAATAAAAGAATTAAACAATCAAAGAATTAATAAATTAAAGAATTGATGAACA
Organism: Prinsepia uniflora; assembly: GCA_032719365.1. NCBI lineage: Eukaryota > Viridiplantae > Streptophyta > Magnoliopsida > Rosales > Rosaceae > Prinsepia > Prinsepia uniflora. Next base: position 7,019,465 of record CM064868.1, on the reverse strand, counting down.
AGATAATAATGAATTAATGAATTACAAAGAATTAATAAATTAACGAATTAAAGAATGAAATAATAGAAGAATAAAGGACTTAGTTAATCAAAGAATAAAGGAATTAATTAATCAAAGAATCAATAAATTAAATAATAAAGGAATGAAAGAATAAAAGCATCAAAGAATAAAAGAATAAAGAATAAACAAGGGGGGTTTTGAAGAGGTTTGTAATTATGTAAATGAGTAAAAGCATAGATAAACTCATTCTATTTCTATTCTAACTTATGCACAAAGTAGACTTCCCGTAAACACAAACTTCAACAACATACTACAATTGCAAATATTTGAATTAATCACGAAATTATACCTTCACAAACTCATATTTCTTCATACATTATTCATATTATAAATGCACCAAACAGCGGATTTTTACTTATAATATAATTACCTTAAGTTTGTGATTTAATGCGCCGAACAGCGGTCATACATTAAATCTCTCCAAATCTACTCTAAATGCCCCGAACAGCGGATCAACATTTAGTTTCGAAATGAAGTTTAAGCTCTAAAATGTAAGAAGTAAATGATTTTTAGAAAGTAAAACACATGGAGATTATACTCAATTTTCACAAAAGATAGGAAGGAGAAACCAATACATATATTGCATTATAATTAGAACCAATAACAAATAAAAGAGTTTAAGAGAATGGAGAGCAAATGTTACACTTTTCAGATTGGATGAGAACAATGGATTGTTTTTCACAAGGAACACCGAACAGCGGCGGGAACCTTATGAAGATGGAAGAAGATTAAACAAGGAAATTCGGACTTGAACTCTCAAAATTGTATTGGAACTATTTTGCCAAGATTTCTCCTAAAAGAAGCTCAATTTTGTGCTACTTGGAAGTGATTTCAACAAGTGAAATCAACTCCTATTTATAGGGGAAAAACTCAAATTAAACCCTAGAAAATAAATAAAAACTAAACAAAAATTATAATAAAAATATTCAAAAGTGAAATGATGAGTATGGGTGGTTTTTGGGGAAGAGAAATTAAAAAAAAGAAAAGAAAAGCATGAAAAACAGCAAAAGGGAGGAATCTGGAGCTGCTGAAAAGAGAAGGGAAAATTTTCGGTGGCTGCAAGCTGGAAAGGAGGCGGCTGGTCGGCAAAGCTGTGCTGGAAAGGAGGCGGCTGGTCGGCAGGCGTGAGCTGGAAAGGAGGCGGCTGATCGGCAGGCGTGAGCTGGAAAGGAGAAGCTGTCGTCGGTAGGCGCGCGCCGAACTCCTTCTCGACAGCTGAAGCAGGCCGCTCGCGTTTGGGCCGTGTGGGCTGCACGTGGCTGGGCCTGCCGGCCGTGCGGATCTTGGGCTGGGCAGCTGGTTACGCGGGCCTGGGCTGCGCGCCTTGGGCTCGCGGGCTGGTTTGTCAAATGGGATTTGGGCTGCAGAAATTAATTAATTTAACTAAATTAATTAATTCATCGAATTTCGTCCATAATTTATTCGTTATAATTCCGATCGAAACGATTCTTTCGCCAAAATGCACCAGATTACAAACTTTATTTATCTAAGCATAAAAATCACAAAATAATTTATTTTATCAATTTATTTAATATTTTAATACTAAAAATCAAGTATAAAGGGTATAAAATAATATAAAATAATGTCTTTTTAATGTCCTATCAAATACCCCCACACTTAAACTTTGCTAGTCCCTAGCAAATACTAAAATCAAACTACGAATTCAAAACAAGTAGACCCTTAACCATTTGTCTCAAATTTCATTGTTATAATTATGGCATAAAAGTTTTTCACTTAAAACATTTAAGCAAATGGAATTCAAAAGTTAATATATGGTAACAAAAATGTTCAACAAGTAAGATAATGAGTAAATATGGTGAAATGGAGTTCTGCACGAATAAGACAAGTATGAATCAACTCACAAGGATATGCACTCATAAATTCACTCAATTTGTGAGGGTTTGTGTTTGCACTCAAAGTATGTGAGAAATACTCACATAATCGAAATGAAGTACTTTTGCAAAATTTCGAACAAACACCTCAAGATAAAAACAAAACATACTTGCACAAATGAACCAAAACCATAAGCTTACTCAAGTGATTGACTCAACTAATCAAAATTTACCATCTTAAGGATCATAAGGTCTTTACGAAGGTTGTAATGGGGCTAAGTTTAGAGGCAAGGAATATATAGGACAAGTGGTGCTCAAATTCGTTCCAAGACTCAATAGACTCCCAAAACGTATCATAACTTCCCAACCTTAGTGAAATGATGTCAGTAATCCATCCCTTCGAACATAGGCCTAATTTCATCTTGTTGGGCCTCGAATTCATTCTTTGTGCCGGATTTACAAATGTAAAGGACTTAACTCAAACATTCATAATCAAACCTTATTACCTTGATAAAAACTTCAATATATCTTTCTTTTTTCTTTTTTTCAAATTTTTTTTTTTTTTTTTTCATATATCAAGGTAATAACATGTGTCAAAAATACAACAATGTTTGAGTAAGTAAATCCACAAAATACACATAAAAGTCTTTCAATATCATCATTTTCTCTTTACATAATCATTATGTCTTCAACCGAGTCCTTGGAACAAAGGTAAAAGATGTCTATACTAAGCTCAAGTGTTTAGAAAATCATGGTGAAGAAAGAAAGGCTTAATGTGGGCTCAAAAGGGGTAAAACTAAGGGGGTCGCAACTTGTGCGCACAAAATAGGGAACATGGATGTTTGAATTTGTGGTGTTAACCCTAATGCCTTAATCATTTCCAAAATCAGAGAATTTATTGACTTAAAAGCTTTGAAAATCACATAGAATAAGTTCTAGTGCTCTAGAGTTCATTAAAAGCTATGGCAAGCAGTTATGAGGCATATGTATATCAATTTAAACAAAGAACTTTATGAATCACTCATCAAAGATGTATATAAGTTCTAAAGCTCACATAAGGTTCAAATGATTCATACTTATCATATCATGCTTATTTATGTACCAATTTACATGCATTATCTTCAAGTAGTAACACTTAATCACAAAATATTAACAAACAAATTCAAGTTGTAGTGATCATCTTTATAGCCATAACATATTCATTTCCGTTCATTTATATCATTGACAAGTTAAAGGGCAACTTGATACTCGTAAAAACACTACGTTAAAACAAAAAGACTCAAGAAAGCAATAATAATTTTTTTGTATTTTTTTTTATTTTTTATTTTTTTTTTTGAGAAAGAAATAAAACAATTGCAAATGGAAATAAAACAATTGCAAATTAAGAAAGACTTAATAAATCAATTTCAAATGCACAAAATTTTTTTTTTTTTTTTGAGAAAGAAATAAAACAATTGCAAATGGAAATAAAACAATTGCAAATTAAGAAAGACTTAATAAATCAATTTCAAATGCACAAATAAATTTGTAAACCATTCCCCCATACTTAAATTCTACATTGTCCTCAATGTAGGAAAGTACGAAGTAATTTAAACATAGAATCAAAGTAAGGAAGATGATTTAAGAAAATGAAATAAGAAAGAAAAACATAAAAGAGAGTGAAGGGTTGAAAGAAAGCAAATCTGTGTTGATGACTCCTTCACACTCGCGAACACATTGGGTTGCCTCCCAACAAGCGCTTGAAGTTTAACGTCCATCCAGCCTAGACCAAATTTAGTTCATCTGATGGGACGTCGTAGCACTCTTTCTGACTCCACATCGTGTTCGCCAATTGCCTCGATATAAGGCTTCAATCTATGGCCATTGACCTTGAACTCTTTTCCAGTTCCAACGTGTTTTATCTGTATGGCTCCATGGGCAAAAATATTAGTGATAACAAAAGGTCCTACCCATCTAGAACATAACTTACCAGGAAAGAGTCTGAGCCGAGAGTTGAAAAGCAAAACTTTCTGGCCAATGTCAAATGCTTTACTCCTGATCTGTTTGTCATGAAATGCCTTTGCCTTTTCCTTGTAGATCAGAGTGCTTTCAAATGCATCATTTCTTATTTCCTCAAGCTCACTCAGCTGGAGCTTCCGATGCAGACCGGCGTCATCTAGCTTGATGTTGAAAGTTTTGACGGCCCACCATGCTTTATGCTCTAGTTCCACCGGAAGGTGACATGCTTTTCCGTACACCAACCTATAGGGAGACATTCCTATAGGTGTTTTGTAGGCTGTCCTGTATGCCCAAAGTGCATCATCCAACCATTGGCTCCAATCCTTTCGATTAGGACCCACAGTTCGCTCTAGTATCTTCTTGATCTCTCTATTACTGACTTCCGCCATTCCACTCGTTTGAGGATGGTAAGGTGTAGATACTCGATGAGTGACACCATACCGTTTCAGTAAAGCTTCAATGGTCTTGTTGCAGAAATGACTTCCTCCATCACTTATTAGGACCCGCGGGATCCCAAACCTGGAAAGAATGTTAGTTCTGAGGAAATCTGCAATAGTTTTAGAGTCATTAGTCCTGGTGGCCTTAGCTTCCACCCATTTTGATACATAATCAACGGCAAGTAAGATATAGAGATAGCCATTAGATTGAGGAAACGGACCCATAAAATCGATACCCCAAACATCAAATATTTCAACAGTAAGAACATAATGTTGTGGCATTTCATCCCTGCGTCCTAAGTTTCCTGATCTCTGACATTTATCACAGGCTAAGCAAAATGAATGTGCATCTTTAAAAAGTGTGGGCCAATATAGTCCAGATTCTAAGATTTTGAGTGCAGTTTTTCTAGATCCAAAGTGGCCTCCACAAGCATGGCTATGGCAGAACTCTAGGACTGACCTATGTTCAATATCAGGGACACATCTCCTAATCAATAAATCTGCACAGTGTTTCCACAAATAAGGTTCATCCCAAATATAGTGCCTAGCATGCTTCTTAAGTTTATCTTTTTGTGCACGGGAGAGGGTGGTGGGCAACTGCTTGGTGACTAAATAATTGACAATATCAGCATACCAAGGAGTACCTCCCTCGATTCTGAAGAGTTGTTCGTCTGGAAACATCTCTTGAATCGCCACAGGATCTCGCTCATGTGCAATGCGACTCAAATGATCCGCCACCACGTTCTCTACGCCTTTCTTATCTTTAATCTCGATGTCAAACTCTTGAAGAAGAAGAATCCATCGGATCAGTCTTGGTTTCGCTTCCTTCTTGGCTAGGAGATACTTCAGTGCTGCATGATCAGTGTAAATAATGACTTTAGTTCGAAGTAGATAAGAACGAAATTTATCTAAAGCAAATACAACAGCAAGCAACTCCTTTTCTGTAGTGGTGTAGTTCATCTGGGCATCATTTAAGGTTCTGGATGCATAGTAGATGGCGTAGGGCTTCTTATCCCGCCTTTGTCCGAGTACGGCTCCAACTGCATAATCAGAGGCATCGCACATTAGTTCAAAGGGTAAGGACCAATCAGGGGCACAAAGAATGGGGGCAGTGGTTAAGAGATTTTTAAGCTTTTCAAAAGCTTCCTGACAGTCTGCATCAAAGACGAAGGGTGTCTCCTTCTGAAGCAGTCGGCACAAGGGCCTTGCAATGTGGGAGAAGTCTTGGATAAATCTTCTGTAAAATCCTGCGTGACCAAGAAATGAACGGATTCCTCTCACCGAAGTGGGAGAGGGTAAGTGGCGCACAGTATCAACTTTAGATTTATCGACTTCAATTCCCCTTTCAGAGACAATATGGCCCAAGACTATCCCTTGTCTAACCATGAAATGGCATTTCTCCCAGTTAAGTACCAGATTAGTTTCGACACACCTTTGTAAGATAAGTGCTAAGTGTTCTAAGCATGCATCAAAACTATCCCCAAAGACACTAAAATCGTCCATAAATACTTCAATTATTTTTTCGACGTATTCAGAGAAAATAGAAAGCATGCATCTTTGGAAAGTACCTGGGGCGTTACATAAACCGAAAGGCATTCTTCGGTAGGCAAAAGTGCCAAAAGGACAAGTGAAAGTCGTTTTATCTTGGTCATTTTGAGCGATACAGATTTGATTGTACCCGGAATAACCATCAAGAAAGCAATAATAGGAGTGACCTGCTAACCTTTCAAGCATTTGATCAATGAAGGGCAAAGGAAAGTGATCCTTCCTAGTTGCTTTGTTCAGGCGTCGATAGTCGATGCAGACTCTGTATCCGGTCACTGTTCGCTGGGGCACTAGCTCTCCTTCACTGTTCGCAACAACTGTGACTCCACTTTTCTTTGGGACTACTTGGACTGGTGAGACCCATTTGCTGTCTGAAATTGGGTAGATGACACCACAGTCCAAGAGTTTGATGACCTCTTGTTTCACAACTTCCATCATCGGAGGATGGAGGCGACGTTGGGCTTCGCGAGAGGGCTTTGCATCATCTTCTAGTAAGATTCGATGCACACAGGTTGTAGGGCTGATTCCCTTGATATCTGACAGAGTCCATCCAATGGCTGTCTTGTACTTTGTCAAGACCTGTACCAGTCTATCTTCCTGTGACTCGGTTAGTGCAGAAGACACTATGACGGGCAGAGTGTCGTCCGAGCCAAGATAGGCATACTTCAGGTGGTCAGGCAAAACTTTGAGCTCGAGAACTGGGGCCTGAATCACTGAAGGAGGAGTGGCATTAGTACTGATTGGAAATGACGAGGGTACCTGATGATTCATCATTCTGGGGGTCTCATTTAGGGTCATGACTTCATCCCAAATTCGAGGTTCTAGTTCGTAATCCGTATCCTCAACCAAGGCGTCCCCTGATTGCGTTAGGCCAACTCCTTTCTGGATTATCATGTTGAGTGTGTCTTCTCGAATTGAATCAAAATGTTTCTCTGCGAGAGAAGTGCACACGTCAACAGAAAAAGTAGTATGAGTTGCGGAACTAGGGTACCTCATGGCATCAAAAATGTTGAAGCCAATCTCCTCTCCGTCTACTTCCATAGTTAATGTTCCATTGAACACATCAATCTTTGTCTTGGCAGTTCTCATGAATGGTCTTCCCAACAGCATTAGTGGAGCTTGATTCGTATGGGAATCCTCCATGTCTAGGACATAAAAGTCAGCTGGGAAGATGAGCTGGTTAACCTGCACAAGAACATCTTCTACGTATCCCTTAGGATACACATTAGAGCGATCGGCTAACTGAATGATAATATCGTCATGTTGTAATTTACCTAGACCTAGGGCAACATATAGTGAATATGGCATAACATTAATGGATGCTCCTAAGTCTAGCATGACTTTATCAAATGACTTGTTACCAATCACGCAGGGAACAGAAAAACTCCCTGGATCCTTCAACTTTGGGGGTAGCCGACGCTGGATTACAGCAGAAACTGTTTCACTCACCATCACAACCTCCTTCTCCCTCGTCTGGCGCCTTGGAGTGCATAACTCTTTCAGAAATTTTGCGTATTTCGGCACTTGTTTGATGCACTCGATCAAGGGCATGTTGATTTGCACCCTTTTGAAGATCTCCAAGATTTCCTCATCAGATTCATTCTTCTTAGATTTGGCAAGCCTACTTGGAAATGGTGCATGCACAAACGGGGAATTAGTAACAACCGAACTTGAAGGGATTGGGTTATTACCTTGTGTGTGGGTAGGTTGAACTGGCGGTTGTGTCATGGTGGTCTTAGTTGCCACCTTGTGCTTTTCAGCCTCAGAAACGGCTGGATCTGGTTCTATTTCTCCGAGCACTTTACCACTTCGAGTGGTGATTGCATTGGCTTCAGGTCTTACATTTGGGTTGGGCGTAGGTTGAGGTGGAAGCACCCCGCTAGCTTGGATCTTACCCATGAAGTCCACGACCTTGCCCATTTGGTCCTTGAGATCAGCGATGTCTTTTTGTTGATTTTGCTGACCTGTGACAAGAGCCTGAGTTGACGCCATTAGTGTTTGTTGCCCTTGGGAAAGAGCAGCCAGCATTTTATCATAATCAGGATTAGAAGATGAAGAAGTATGATTATTTGCATGATTATGAGAAAAGTTAGAAAATGGGACCGGAGGCCTTGGTTGCCATGTGGGCCTTGGTTGCCATGTGGGCCTTGGGAACTGGTCTGGGACACGGTTTGGCCCGGTCGACATGTGCTGAGGGTTTAGGACATTGTTCGGATCTCTCCAACTGTAACCTTGGGTCCTTGGCCCTCCTTGATAGCCTCCAATGGCGTGTGCCATTTCAGTTCCGGAGTCTTCTTCCCTTGCAGTGTAGGGACATTGTTCCTCAAGATGGCCTTGAGAGCATATGGAACAAACTGGAGCTACCTGTTTCTTTAGCTCAAGCATATTCGAAAGCATAGAGGTGATTTTATCTAACTTTGAATCATTTATAGCATGGGAACTTACCTCATGTACCTTTCTAGAAATGGGATCGGCACCTTCGTATTGTGCATCATTGAGTGCACGGCTTTCAAGTAGTGCACGACCATCTACTAGGCTCCGAGCTAAGAAGCTTCCATTAGCTGCAGCATCGAGCAGTCCTCTATCCCAACCTTTGAGTCCTTCATAAAAGTAGGTTAAAAGATAGCCTTCTGTGATCCCGTGAGTAGGGCATGAAGCACAAAGTTCCTTAAACCTCTCATAGTACTGGCTGAAATTCTCATCATGTTCTTTCTGCTTGATTCCAGTGATCTCTTTTCTTAAGACCGTAATCTTTGAGGCAGGGAAGTACTTGGTAAGAAACTCCTGAACCAACTTCTCCCAAGAGTCAATATGATTGGGTGGGAGACTTAAAAGCCATACCCGTGCTCTTTCTTCCAAGGACAATGGGAAAGCTTTCAGCTTCATGATTTCCAAGTCCGCATCATCCGGACACATACTACTAATGATGAATTGGAACTCCGTTAAGTGTTTGTGTGGATCTTCATTTCTGATTCCACAGAACTTGGGTAGTTGATGAAGAACTCCACTCTTAAGCTCAATATCTTTCTTGTTGGTTCGAGGCTCGGGATACTGGATGCAGAAGTCTGTAGTGCCATTTGTGTTTGCACATGTCTGCTCCCGGATACTCAGGTTTCGTGCCATGGTTATCGGTGTTCCGAAAATCTGTTCTTCTTCTGAATTACTCTTCTCGCTTTTGGACTCACCGAATATTGGGGATGGAGGTTCGAACGAACTGGTTTGCTTAAGTGCGTCTCTGAATGTGGCGTTGCTTGGTGAGATGTCAAGTTGTCTTCTCAGCCGATCAAGCTTAGATTGATGAGCACGCATTCATAAGTTCGTACCTCTATGAAAACAAAACTCTAAGTTAGAAGGCAAGTATACACAAGAAGAGATAATAAGAGTAAGATAGTAGAGATTTCATAAAGTATCACATAAATGGAAACCAGGATTAACAAAAAGTTACGTTAATGGAAAGAAAATGCACAAGTTCCAAATTCAAACTAATAATGCAATAAATAGAGTTTTAGAGTGTCATGAATAACTTTCTCCTTCCGCTTCTCATAGTACTTTCCTGGGCGTACGGCCTGCGCGTACTGATAACCACCATTCCACCATTCAACATTAATCATGGCCAGTTGAGATAGATGTAACGCGAGAAGCAAGGATAATTTTAAGAGCACCCCGAGGCTAGCTTGGCATATACTCCATTGGTGTTCCCTTTCTTAATCCAAAACTTGTCACCAGTCATAACTCTCCTAGACACCATAATTAATCCAAATGATGACGTAGAGAATTACCAAACCCTAGTGTTTACAAACTCCGCCCCAACCTCATGTCCATAGATTCGAGTCTATGGTATGTGGTGATGAAATCCACACATCATGAAGGGTTAAGGAGAAAGTAAATAAGAGGGGCACTACCTGTTCCCGAAAGTAAGATTTTGAAGAAAAAGGGACTAAGAGATTCATGCAACTCTAAAACAATTAATAGGAAACAATACTTACACTTTAGGAAATTCAAAGATGAATAAAGTTTCATAAAAAAAATTTTTTTTTTTAATTTTTTTTTTATAATTTTTTTTAATTTTTTTTTTATTTATTCCGAATTTTCTTTTTTTTCATTTAAAATTTAAAGTTTAACAAGACATAAACAAATAATTGATTACATAAAAATAAAATAAGTGTAAACATAAAGTTAGTGGAACATAAAGGTTATGTAATAAAATTAAAAGAAAGTTAATGGAATAAAGTTAATGTAATATAATTAAAGTTAAGGGAATAAAGAAAAAGTGTGAATATTAAGTTAAGGGAATAAAGAAAAAGTGTGAATATTAAGTTAATGGAATAAAGTATAATGGAATAAATAAAAGTAAAAGTAAAGAAAAGTGAACATATAAAATATGCATTTATGAACAAGTATCAAATTTATTATGAACAAATATATATATAAAAAAAATTATGAACATTTATGAACAAGTATAAATTAGAAATTAAGAAAAAGTAAAGTATGAGCATTATAAACAAACATAATAAGAACAATAATAAGATGGATAAATAAAATATAAACAAGTAAGTAAATGTTATAAACAAATATAATATTAACAAAAATAAAATTTATAAACAAGTATAATATGCACAATTTATATACATACACTAACAAATTAAAAATGATTTTCAATTTCCCCGGCAACGGCGCCAAAAATTGACTACGCCCAAACTACGCATTAAATTAAACATGTAATTCGAGTGTTATGCAATTTAAACCCTTTTTGTGTAGATGTAGTATTGATAAATAGGGATCGTTCTTAACCGGGGAAATTAGGGAACATTAATAATATGTTAGTGGAATATGAATAAAAGAATAATGAATTAGAGAATTAAATAATAAAAGAATTAAACAATCAAAGAATTAATAAATTAAAGAATTGATGAACAAGATAATAATGAATTAATGAATTACAAAGAATTAATAAATTAACGAATTAAAGAATGAAATAATAGAAGAATAAAGGACTTAGTTAATCAAAGAATAAAGGAATTAATTAATCAAAGAATCAATAAATTAAATAATAAAGGAATGAAAGAATAAAAGCATCAAAGAATAAAAGAATAAAGAATAAAAGAATAAAGAATAAACAAGGGGGGTTTTGAAGAGGTTTGTAATTATGTAAATGAGTAAAAGCATAGATAAACTCATTCTATTTCTATTCTAACTTATGCACAAAGTAGACTTCCCGTAAACACAAACTTCAACAACATACTACAATTGCAAATATTTGAATTAATCACGAAATTATACCTTCACAAACTCATATTTCTTCATACATTATTCATATTATAAATGCACCGAACAGCGGATTTTTACTTATAATATAATTACCTTAAGTTTGTGATTTAATGCGCCGAACAGCGGTCATACATTAAATCTCTCCAAATCTACTCTAAATGCCCCGAACAGCGGATCAACATTTAGTTTCGAAATGAAGTTTAAGCTCTAAAATGTAAGAAGTAAATGATTTTTAGAAAGTAAAACACATGGAGATTATACTCAATTTTCACAAAAGATAGGAAGGAGAAACCAATACATATATTGCATTATAATTAGAACCAATAACAAATAAAAGAGTTTAAGAGAATGGAGAGCAAATGTTACACTTTTCAGATTGGATGAGAACAATGGATTGTTTTTCACAAGGAACACCGAACAGCGGCTGGAACCTTATGAAGATGGAAGAAGATTAAACAAGGAAATTCGGACTTGAACTCTCAAAATTGTATTGGAACTATTTTGCCAAGATTTCTCCTAAAAGAAGCTCAATTTTGTGCTACTTGGAAGTGATTTCAACAAGTGAAACCAACTCCTATTTATAGGGGAAAAACTCAAATTAAACCCTAGAAAATAAATAAAAACTAAACAAAAATTATAATAAAAATATTCAAAAGTGAAATGATGAGTATGGGTGGTTTTTGGGGAAGAGAAATTAAAAAAAAGAAAAGAAAAGCATGAAAAACAGCAAAAGGGAGGAATCTGGAGCTGCTGAAAAGAGAAGGGAAAATTTTCGGTGGCTGCAAGCTGGAAAGGAGGCGGCTGGTCGGCAAAGCTGTGCTGGAAAGGAGGCGGCTGGTCGGCAGGCGTGAGCTGGAAAGGAGGCGGCTGATCGGCAGGCGTGAGCTGGAAAGGAGAAGCTGTCGTCGGTAGGCGCGCGCCGAACTCCTTCTGGACAGCTGAAGCAGGTCGCTCGCGTTTGGGCCGTGTGGGCTGCACGTGGCTGGGCCTGCCGGCCGTGCGGATCTTGGGCTGGGCAGCTGGTTACGCGGGCCTGGGCTGCGCGCCTTGGGCTCGCGGGCTGGTTTGTCAAATGGGATTTGGGCTGCAGAAATTAATTAATTTAACTAAATTAATTAATTCATCGAATTTCGTCCATAATTTATTCGTTATAATTCCGATCGAAACGATTCTTTCGCCAAAATGCACCAGATTACAAACTTTATTTATCTAAGCATAAAAATCACAAAATAATTTATTTTATCAATTTATTTAATATTTTAATACTAAAAATCAAGTATAAAGGGTATAAAATAATATAAAATAATGTCTTTTTAACGTCCTATCATGTATATACCCTCCTTTATGAGCGGTTTGGTCTCCTCCAGACGCCGACGATCCTGGAGAGTCACGATCCACTGCCTGGAATGAGTGACTCCAAGAAAGAGCATGACAGGACCCGCCCCGATCCCACAGGGACCACAAGGGGACGTGCCCTGCTCCCGTCTGACACCCACTAATTCATACCAATTTTAACCTCAAAACATCAAATGCATAAATAATCAAATTTAAGTCATACAACAAATCCGAATTAAACAGATGTCAGACAAGGGATGAAATCCAAAATTACAAGTTGCGAGCACGACTCTAACATAAACCTGCGGGTAAACCACCCAGCAGGGGTTCAGGTACGCAGAAGTAGATCTATGCCTCAGCCTCAGGTTCCTCCTCTACCTCAGTATCACGACCTGGAGGGGTTTCCAAAAACATTAAGGGTGAGTGGACCGAACTCAAGTTTATAAAATCATTTGAAAAGTAAAACATATAATTTACCCCTCCGTTTTCCAAACATGCATGCAGCATCCTTTAAAATCATAAATAATATAATATGAATCATAATGTCACGACCCAGCCCATCTAACACAATATTGTCCGCTTTGGGCCTCGCCCTCACGGTTTTGTTTTCGGGAGCTCACGGTGCAACTTCCCAGGGGGTCACCCATCTGGAATTGCACCAGCCTCAACTCGCTTAACTTTGGGGTTCCAATCCCCCCCAAAGCCACTGAGCTCCCAAAAAGCCTTGTGTTAGATAGATACGTGCCCACACATATAAGGTACTTCACCTTTCCCTCCCCGAGCGATGTGGGATCGTTCACTGATCTTACATTTCCAAGCTCACAGGTCTTGCTCACCGATCTTGCTTCTCAAGCTCACGGGTCTTGCTCACCGTTCTTGCTTCCAAGACCGGGTCTTACAATCCACCCCCCTTGGGGCCCAGCGTCCTCGCTGGCACACTTCCGGTCGGGGTCCAGCTCTGATACCATTTTGTCACGACCCAGCCCATCTAAAACAATATTGTCCGCTTTGGGCCTCGCCCTCACGGTTTTGTTTTCGGGAGCTCACGGTGCAACTTCCCAGGGGGTCACCCATCTGGAATTGCACCAGCCTCAACTCGCTTAACTTTGGGGTTCCAATCCCCCCCAAAGCCACTGAGCTCCCAAAAGGCCTTGTGTTAGATAGATACGTGCCCACACATATAAGGTACTTCACCTTTCCCTCCCCGAGCGATGTGGGATCGTTCACTGATCTTACATTTCCAAGCTCACAGGTCTTGCTCACCGATCTTGCTTCTCAAGTTCACGGGTCTTGCTCACCGTTCTTGCTTCCAAGACCGGGTCTTACACATAAGGCATGAAATAAAACCATAACCATAATTTTAGCCACTGCACTATACACTCCAATCCGACATCCCTGATGTCTGACGTCCCTGACGTCCAATAAGGTCACAATCACAAGGCCACGCGTGCCACTCGGGTCTCAATTCCGAGTTAAATCCCCGAACCCTGTTCGGTTACAGCATCCCCGATGCTTAGCGTCATAGACGCTGGACGTTCTAGACATCCGTGACCTCTCCGAGGTACCTCATCCGGAGGAGACAATATAATATGGAAGGATCTATACAGTGCAGCACCAAATACATTTTATTGATATCCACATGCAACATATATGTATACATAGGTAAAATCTAAACCGATTGTTACATTTCATCACACGGGTCTCATGCCCAAATACCGTGAAACGTTCCATAACCGAAATCTCAATATCATCAAAACCATTTATAGATTCCAGCATGTGAACATATAAGTAAATCAGAAAACATTTAAGCATGCAAGGGTTTAATGAAAACGGGCCCACTCACTGTATGATTCCGCTGCGAATCTGCGCGTACGGACCTGTACCGAGATTATCGTACAATTCCTGTCAGTTCAAATCACATGTAAGGGTCACTACAAGTCTTAAACGTTTAACCACAAAGTCCGAAATAGAAACCGGCCCGGGGAAACCGTACAACACGTTTCCCGAGGCAACCGGCCCTAAACTAACCCATCAAAACTTATCTCAGATCAACATGGTTAAATCACCAAAAATGTTCAGAATGATGAGAGGAACAAAAGTCATGTTGATCGTGATCGGAGATAAGGTCCAACGCGCCCTCACGCGCCGCCCAAAGTGGCTGCGCGTGAAAGTCACGCGCCTGACACTGTAGCTACAGTGTCACCTCCTTCACCCGTTTGTCTGTAATACGGGTCTGCCACCCGCGGCTTGACCCGGTTGAATACCCATCAATTCCTACTCGATTTCAATCCAATTTGATCCTAACAGGTTCATTAACTATCCAATTTAGGTTCTGTGACAAAAATCAACCTCGACACATCCCCAAACGACCCATCGACCCGCGATCAACCAATCGGGTCAATCACCAGAACTTCCTGGTTTCAAACCCATTGTCCAATTAACTTCACAGGAAGCATAACAGGATCAAAACGAACCAAAATGAACAATTAATTGTGTCTGAAAGTACCTGTAGGTTGTCGTCCCAAGCTCTGCAACTTCCCTGAAAACAGCAGCCTCCGTCCTAGCTCAACCGTGACTGTTAGCCTTCAATTTCGATGTGGTTGAGTTCCAAATACTCCCAGAAGCCTAAACCAGGCCTTGGTTTGGTCCATCAAGCACCATAAATTAAACTCCGAAATTCCCTCCAATTTTCCAGAAACTGAATTCTCTGGTTTTCCTCTCCAATTCTCAGCCCTCACTGCAACAGAGTGAAGCACACTTAAATCCCACTCAGTTTAAACAATCCTTGCCAGCCAACAGCTCGTGGAAGCCTCACTGTCCACTGAGAAATGTTTCCCGCAAAAGTTCGAATCTTGAATTAACAAATGGTGTCCATGATCAGCCACGTTCTGATGTTTATAAGGCTTTAAACAATCCCAAATTTCCAACTCACACACTGATTTAACAATTGAGACTCAGAACCACCGTACACGGTGGTGCAGCAATTGCTCCCCCGCGGTTGCTACAGTGACCATGGGTGAAATGACCAAAATGCCCCTAGTTCAGAAATTACCAAAATGCCCTTCACTTCCTAGGCCCGTAACTCAGCCATACGAAGTCCGATTTTGGCGTGCCGCCTGTCTACGGACTCAGGACGTCGAGACCTACCCAACGGTCCTGGAGTCGTGTGAAACTTAATTGTTAAACGAAAAGTCAACATTTTCGCCCGTGAAGTCCAACTTACGGTAATGCCCCTGAACTTCCGATAGTCATGACTTTTTCCCTGATCGTCCGAAATGGACGTGCCACCTGTCTATGAACTCGTGATGTCCCATACTACGTCACGGTCATTGGTCAAAGTCCATTTAACTCATCAATCAAAAAGTCAACCATTTGGCCATACCAATCACAAGGGTAAAAGCGTCAATTCACACATTAAATTGAAATATTAAAATCCCCGAATGTCCGGGGTGTTACAGAGCACATTCTAGGAGTGATAGATATGGTATAGTCACGGACTGGGTCCGGGGACAGTCCTCTAGACATCATAGATCCTGGATTTTGGACATATCCTCCTAGACGTTGTAGATCCTGGGGGTAGACTCAGAGTGAGACCCCGAGTAGTGTGCACACTTATAGACAAATCGTGACGGGTTATGGATTGGGCACATGAGATGCCGATGATGGGTTATATATGTATGCAGTTTTACGGAGAACGGTTTTGGGCTGAGACCCTGTGTTTCATTATTTGAAAGGAAAATCGTTCTAGGTTTCCTTATTTTGGATTTTGGGCCGAGGCCCCAATGAATTTTTCGAGAAATGGTTTTTGAATGCATGCATGCTTTTCAGTGAAGAGCGTAAATATTTTTTTGTAAAATTGTTTTATAAATTATTTGTTTTGTCCACTCACAGTTTTGATATTTTTGATGCCTTTCAGGTTGATCGCGGATGCGGGCTGTAGCAGAGACCGAGACATCACACTCCTCCTCCGAATCCTGGAGCACTCTAGAAGCCCCAGTGGGGCTGAGGTTGGAATTTTTCCTGATCCGTTTCAGACGAGAGCAAGTGTCAGGACCCACCCCGGTTTCACCCCGAAAACCGAGGTAAATCCTGCTCCCGTCTGACACCCCGACACTAAACCGAAATAAACTCACGAAAAACCACCAAAATACACAGTCAGACGCAGAAGAAACTTTTAAACATCCCAAAGTCAAGTTTAACAGAGCATAGTTCTAAATACAAAAGAAAGAAAACCGGTAAACTAGATACACGCACACGGAAACTTTAAAACACTCTGGGGTCGCTCTCGTAACTTCTATGCCTCAGACGCTGCCTCGACGCCGGAACCCCGCTCTAGCTCCACGACCTGGAGGGAAATTTAAAACCAGAAAAGTGTGAATGGATCATAAATAAAAGAAACGTTCCCAAAACCATTTTATAAGAAAACCGAGTTTGGCCCTCCGTTTTGAAATCACATGCATAACTTAGTTACCAAAAACAATTATAAATCACATGAAGACCATCATAAAAACATTTGCAGAATCAGTATAAAAACAGTTATGGAAATCATGTCATATGCATCATAAAATCCGTATCATAAAACATAAGTCTCAATCAATCATTATCCGATCAAACCTGCTGGATCTATCCGAGTCTTTAAACTCCCGAGTCTTTAAACTCAACAGGCCTACGGGGGAAATATCAATATATCCGAGTCTTTAAAC
This sequence comes from Prinsepia uniflora, assembly GCA_032719365.1. Taxonomy (NCBI): domain Eukaryota; kingdom Viridiplantae; phylum Streptophyta; class Magnoliopsida; order Rosales; family Rosaceae; genus Prinsepia; species Prinsepia uniflora. Next base: position 7,002,287 of record CM064868.1, on the reverse strand, counting down.
TCCCGAGTCTTTAAACTCAATCCGGGCCCGTCCCCCGTCAAATATAATCCGGGTCTTTAAACCCAATAACCAGATCCAGCAAATCCAATCAAAACCATGTGAAAAACCATTTCTAAATCCATCTCCAAACCCGAATCCGAAATCACCGGTCTGAAGCCCTTCCAGCGTCCAGAACCGTCATTCCGAACCCAAATCCGGAATTCCACTTTCCAACTTTAAAACCATAGTCCGATTGTCTGAAATCCGATTCTAAAACCGAAAATCCTTAATCATCGAAATCATGTCTCAAAATCCATTTATAAGTAATCACGTTCCAAAATCTCTTTGTTATTAATGGAAAACCTTTTATCGTTTGAAATCCCAAATTCATAGTATCATAATCAAAAATCAAACCTTTCTCGTAAAACGTGCCAAAAATCGTAATTACTCGAAAAACGTGCAATTAAGTAAAACAGTTATAGTCTATTCAAATAACCATGAAATCACATATAAACCCATAAAACAAGCAATTAAAAGCAGTCATGCATGCTCAGTTATAGAGAAGGGGTCCACTCACAGTACCGAGCCCTCAATCGCGTCGGGAACGTCTCGTACGTTCCTCAGCTTCCTTGGGAAATCTTGATCCTGTCAACAAGCACTGAAGTACGTTACTAACACATCTACGAAGGTCCACCTAACTTTTCCCAAAAATCCCCGGGTCCTAAACGTAACGAACCGGTACCCTAAACCTTCACCTTCGCGGAACTAACCTCAAACGACGTCCGAACAACCTGAAATCAATTCCCTTAGACTCGTCACAACACCTAGACCAAAAATCATGTTGACCGTTTCCCCAAAAACCGCCGCACGCGCCCCCACGCGCAGCCCAAAGTGGCTGCGCGTGGGCCTCACGCTCCTGCTACAGTACCATCGTCTACCTCGAGTCGACCGGTTCAACTGTACTGAACCGGCGTTCCCGGTTCTCCGCCGTCCCGTCTCCATTTTCTCTCCTTTCTTCACCATCCTCACCGTCCAGTCCTAAGCAATCCAGTCCCCTCACTCAAACACCTCGACACAACCCATATGTCGTTGACTCAAGCTCGAACAAAAACCCGAACCAGTCCCCTGTTTTCCCTTCCGGCCAACCAGGTCTTCCCTCGTCACGGTGTCGACTTTAAACCAATTCTAGGACCTTCCTAAGTCTCACCCAACTCACCAAAACCGTCAACTCAGACCCAAAACCCACGACTCGCCGTTTGAAACTCACGGCCAAAACAGAGTAAATCACGAGGAGAAGAAATTACCTATCGTCGACCGCCGCCGTGCTCACCGCCACACTCCTTGGAGGTCACAGAGTCCTCCCCAGCTTCCCTTTGAGTTCAATTGAACCGTACACGGCCACACCACCTCCACGAGCTCTCAACTCCTCTCTATTTTTCCTGGTTTTCCCGTGAACTCCCACTTCACACACACACAACCACTGCACCTCCCAACCTTCTCCCTAGCTCTCTTTCACCCTCTGGTCACTCCTCACTCACCAGAACACACCAACACTCACCAACACCTCTCAATTTTCTCTCGAGCTTCCTCTCTGTTTTCTCTTCTTCGAACTCTCACACACGGGTATACACGATCACAATGCCCAAATAATTGGACCGTGTTCCCTAGAACCCTCTAGCCCTCTTACACGTGCCACAATCCTAAAACCCCTCTCACAAGTGGCTCAATCTCAGCCATCCATTTGTCCCTCTCTGTTGTACAAATCCCCAGACAACCAAAAGACCAAAATACCCTTCTTTGAACCCAAAATTACCATTTTACCCTTACCGTTTTAAACCCATAACTTGCACGTCCTAAGTCCGATGAATATGTGCCGCCTGTCTACGGATTCGTGACGTCCCGAACTTGTAACAACCCGTCCCGAGAGCCGGGATTAGTAGTGTGATTAAGGTAGGATTAGTGAGCTTAATCGGTGGTTAGTTGGTCTCGTTGGGGTCGTTAGGATAGAATGACGATTTTGCCCCTAGTTCGGGCAACATGTTGACTTTTAGTTCGGGTGGTCAAGTGGGTATTGACCGGTGACCAGGACGTAGTTTAGGACGTCACGAATCCGTAGGCAGGCGGCACGTATTCATCGGACTTACGATGTGCGAGTTAAGGGGCAAGGAAGGTAGTGGCATAATCGTAATTTTGAGTTAAAAGGAGGGGCAGTTTGGTCTTTGTGCTCTGGAAATTGTGCAGAGAGAGGGACAGATGGACGGCTGGGATTGAGCCACTGGGGAGAGAATGGAGATGATGGTGACACGTGCTAAAGATGGAGTGGCTTCTGGTTGGTTCCAGTGTGTGCACGGTCCAATAATTTGGGTGCAACCGTGCTGTGTGTGTTGTGTTGTTCGCAGAGAAGAACGAAAACAGAGGGAGTAAATTGAGAGAATTAATCGGTGATGGTGTGTGTGTTGGTGAGTTTTGAGGGTGTGAGAGTGACCAGAGAGTGAGAGTGAGACAGGGAGAAGGTGAGACAGTGTGGTGGTTGTACGTGGGTGAACTGAGAACCACGGGAAAACCAGGGGGAAACAGGGAGGAAATCAGAGAGTTTGTGAGAAATCGTGGCGGTGGCGGCCGTGTACGGTGCAACTGAGATCGTGGTGGTGTCGTGAGGGGTGCGAGGAGTCCACCAGCCCCAGCGGAGCTCACGACGGCGACGAGAGGCAGGTCATTCTTTATCCTTGTTTCTTTGCTCTGTTTTGTAGACTGAGTTCAAATCGGAAGTCGTGGCTTGAGAGGTAGAATCGAAGTTCATAGGGAGGTCTAGAGGACTCAGGTGAGGTCTGGGAGTCCTCTGGTTGTGCTGCCGTGATAGGGAATGAACGGTAGGGGTTAGCACGACGGAGGAGACTCTGTGTGCTCTGTTTTGGCCGTGAGTTTCAGACGGGGAGTCGTGAACCTAGGGACTGAGTTGAAGGTTTAGGAGAGTTGGGTTAGGTTCAGAAGTGACAGGACCCACCCCGATTATCGCCTCGATAATCGGGAAGCATCCTGCTCCCGTCTGACAATCAAACCCAAAAGACCGGAAGACAAGTTAAAATTACAACACACCCATTGTCAGACCAGGGAGATTAAACAAATACATGCGACTGGACGTCAAGTCCACAGTTTCACAGAGCAATATTACAAAACAAATTAAAGAACAAGTCCTACTCTGTGAACTAACTACTCCGCAACGGAAAAACGTTATGCCTCCGCCTCTGCCTCGGCGCTTGCCCCCACGCTTGTACCACGACCTGGAGGGAATTTAAAACAACAAGGTGTGAGTGGACCGAACATAAGTTTAACAGGAAAAACAGTTTTTCCGAAATCGGGTTCGCCCTCCAGTTTTGTAATCCGCATGCATAACCAAATATTTAAAATTGTGTATTAAACTTTTGAAAACTCTTTTTTCCGAAACACAAGAAAAACGTTACAAGGATCGTCTTAACTCATGTAAAACCATATAATAATACCAGATTCCAGAAACCGTCATTTTGAAACATTATTTGCACAAATCAAGTGAAACATAAATCAATAATCATGATTATGCCGTTGGATCCATCCGAGTCTTTAAACTCAACATCAGGCCTTCCCGGGATATCAACGAGTCTTTAAACTCAAAACACAATTAGTAGGCCTCGGGGGTATCATAATAATCGAGTCTTTAAACTCAATTTTCGGGCCCGCCCCCAAAATCAACATACCGGGTCTTTAAACCCAAAACCAGATCCAACCATCAACCGGGTCTTTAAACCCAAAACCGTTTTTAAACATAATAAATCAGGATTCATCACAAATCTTTTTCCAACATTATTCCAAAAACATTTCTCATCGTAACAGGACTCATGCCCGAATTCACATGTAAATTCCAACACATGCAATTACCAGAAAATTTCTTCACAATATGATCAAACATCATAAATCCGAAACATGCATATTCATAACCAGATACTTCATCAAATTATCACGCATGCATAGGCAAAAACCGAAATCTCGAAATGCGTGAAATACGATAATTATCTCGAAAAACGTGAAAACAAGTAAAACCGATATATCATCTCACCATCGTAAAATCATATGTAAAACCATGAGATAAATAAGCAAAATAGTCATGCATGCCCAATTTAAAAATCAAAGAGTCCACTCACAGTCTTAGGACACGTCAATCGCGTCCCGCGCGCTCCTCCGTAGCTTCGGAAGTGTCCGGGCCTGTGAAAACGTACAAGAAGGGTTACAAACATCCCAAAATAACTCGTAGGATTTTTCCTAATTTTTCCGGATTTTTCGGCGAAAATAAACTTAAAGACTTAATCTTCCGGACTCCCGAAATTATCCCGAATGACTCCCGATCGATTCGAACTCTAAAGATAAAATGTTAGTTAGACTGACAGGATTAATTCTCATGTTGATCGTGATCGTAGTTGACGTCACACGCGCCGTCACGCGCCGCCCAAAGTGGCTGCGCGTGAAGGCCACGCGCCAAGCTACAGTGTCATCTCCCTTACCCGAACAGCCTGCTAAACGGGTCTGATACCCGCGATTCAACCCGACCAGTTCAAGCCCAATTCTCAATCAATTCCTCTCGTTTTTGATCCTATTATCTTCCCTAATCCTTTAATTTTAGGTCTGTAATGAAGATTAACCTCGACTAGTACCCAAACGACCCAACTCAAACTCGAACAGTCGAACAAATCGACATTCTGGAACTCACCCAAACTAACCCCAATCTCAAATTAATTTCACCAGTAGATTAAGGGAACTTATACGAACACAATGGTACCGTCAATTGGTCTCGCCGTTACCTGGAAGTCGTCGTCCTCAAGCTCGAAAATACTCAGAACCAGGGCACTCCGTTCCTGGCCAATTCGTGGATGTCGTCCTTCGGATTTGACGTGGTTGGTTTCCTCTTGCTCCCAGAAGACTAGAATGGCCCCTAGTTTAGCTCGCAAGTCCCCACAATTTGATCTTCCATTTTTCCCTCCACTGGTTTTTCCTTCAAACTGGGACTTGGGTTCCTGGGCAAAACGGCTCCAAACTCAACAACTCCAGCACCGCCGAGATTCTATCACTCCCAGAAGACTCCCTATGTGTTTAGTTTCACCTCAAAGCCCGTAGGATTTGAACTCTGAGTTTCCCCCCGAAAACCCGAAACTGTTTTCTCACCGTCTCTCTCAACCTCAGCCCTCACAATGATGCCCAAATGACCCAACCGAGTCCCCCCTCACTCTCTTACTCTGTCAATCGATTCAAACGGCCAGCACCCGTGGGAGACCAGCTGAGGTTCTCTGAAACTTGCTTCCCACAAACACGGAAACCATGGCCATATTAAACTCAATCCCGTGCCTGCAACCTGCTCACGCCACTCAGTCATGCTCCCACTACCTCAATTCACATAAACAAACATCTGATCAATCCACTAAAGCCATAAACAATTGAACGCACAAACCCACGGCCGCTGCTCTGTTTTCCACGGTGGTGAACAGTACCCCGTGCGGAAATTACCAAAATGCCCCCAGGGCAAAAATTACCAAAATGCCCTCCAACTTCCGTGACCCATAACTCGGTCGTCCGACGTCCGTTTCAAGCGTGCCGCCTGTCGTTGTACTCGGGGCGTCGAGACGAACATAACGGTCTTCGAGTCCAATGGATATCAATTGTCAAACAAAAAGTCAACTTTTTCCCCTTATAACGCCCAAATTTCGGTAATGCCCCCGAACTTCCGAACATCATAACTTTCACTTCGAGCGTCCGAATCGGACGTGCCACCTGTCTATGAACTCGTGACATCCCGAACTACGTCACGGTCGTCACTCAACGTCCGTTCAACCTCCAACTCTAAAAGTCAACAAATCGACCACACAAACACAGGGGTAAAAACGTCATTTTATTCAATATTTAATAATATTACATTTCCAGAACGTCCGGGGCGTTACAATCTCCCCCCTTAAGAAATTTCGTCCCGAAATTTCAAGGAAACAAGTAGGGGAACTGTTCTCGCATCTGCGCCTCGGGTTCCCATGTGGCTTCCTCCACATTCTGGTTCCTCCAGAGAACCTTTACCAGAGGAACGGTCTTCCGACGTAGCACTTTCTCCTTTCGATCCAAAATCTGTACCGGTTGTTCCTCGAAGCTCAAATCATCTCGAAGTTCGATGGGCTGATCCTCCAGTACATGAGATGCGTCAAACACATATTTCCGCAACATCGACACATGGAAAACATCGTGGACCCTCGAAAGCTCTGGCGGTAGTGCCAGCCGGTAGGCCACCGGGCCAATCCTCTCGGTAATCTCATAAGGTCCAATATAACGAGGGCTCAACTTTCCTCGCCTGCCGAATCGCACTACACCCTTCCAAGGGGACAATTTCAGAAATACCCGATCTCCGACCGCAAACTCCAGATCTCGAATCCGATGGTCCACATAGCTCTTTTGTCTGTCCTGGGCTGCCTTGAGCCGATCCCTGATGAGTTTGACCTTCTCGGTCGTCAGTTCCACCAATTCGGATTTAGTCAGCCTCCTTTCACCCACGTCCGTCCAACACAACGGAGTTCTGCACTGCCATCCGTACAAGGCTTCGTACGGAGCCATCCCAATGCTCGCTTGATAGCTGTTGTTATAGGCAAATTCCATCAAGGCTAGATGTGACTCCCAAGTGTCCTGAAATTGCAAAACGCAAGCTCGCATCATATCCTCTAATGTCTGGATGGTCCGCTCAGACTGGCCGTCAGTCTGAGGATGAAATGCAGTACTGAAACGAAGTTTCGTCCCAAATGCTTCCTGCAGACTCTGCCGAAATCGATAAGTAAATCTTGGGTCTCGGTCAGAAACTATTGATTCCGGAGTACCGTGCAAACGAATGATCTCGTCAATAAACAACTGGGCCAACTGCGTCATCCTGAAGTTCTCTCGCACTGGCAAGAAGTGAGCTGATTTCGTAAGCCTGTCCACAATCACCCAAACTCCATCGTGACCCCTGGGTGTCCTAGGAAGTCCAAACACAAAATCCATCGTCAAGTGATCCCATTTCCATTCCGGAATAGGTAGTGGTTGCAAGGCTCCATAAGGTCGTTGTCTCTCAGTCTTCACTTGCTGGCAAATCAGACACCTGCTGACAAACTCGGCAATCTCCCGTTTCATTCCCGGCCACCAGTAGTGCTCTCGCAAGGTACGATACATCTTGGTCCCACCAGGATGCATCGCGTAGGCCGAACTATGAGCTTCGTCCAAGATCTCTTTCTTCAGTGCCTCAATGTCGGGCACACACAACCGTCCTTCTTTTAGCAAAGCTCCATCCTCCCTGACTGTAAAATCTAGCCATTCACCGGCTTCCACTTCAATCCGAAGTACACATGAGACAGGATCTTGAGATTGAGCCTCAACGATCCGATCGACCAGAAGTGGTCTCACATGAAAATTAGCCAGTAGGACACCTTGGCCATCCAAACCCAAATCAATGCTATTCTTACGGAGTTCAACCAAAAGTGGTAAATGAACCGTCCGTAGATGTGCTACAGAATGCGTTGACTTCCGGCTTAGAGCATCAGCCACCACATTGGCTTTTCCCGGGTGGTACTCAATCGTGCAATCATAATCCGTAATTAGCTCTAGCCACCGTCGCTGCCTCACATTCAACTCCTTCTGAGTGAACAAGTACTTCAGGCTCTTGTGGTCTGTAAACATTCTGCAAGTCGTACCATACAGGTGATGTCTCCAAATCTTCAATGCATGCACAACAGCAGCTAACTCCAAATCGTGCGTCGGATAATTGCGCTCATGCGGTTTCAACTGGCGCGAAGCATAGGCGATCACCTTCCCATGCTGCATTAGTACACATCCCAAACCCTGTAAGGATGCATCACTGTACACCTCAAATTCCCCACTGTCGTCTGGAAGGGTCAGTATAGGAGCAGACGTCAACCTTTCCTTTAGCTCCCGAAAACTACGCTCACAATCGTCATCCCACTCAAACTTGACTCCCTTCCGCGTCAGTCGCGTCAACGGGGCAGCAATGGTAGAGAAACCCTCTACAAACCTCCTGTAGTAACCAGCCAAACCCAAGAAACTCCTGACTTCAGTGACGGTCCTCGGTTGTTCCCACTTCGCCACTGCCTCAATTTTCTGAGAATCCACACTGATCCCGTCAGTTGAGATCACATGCCCCAAGAAACTCACGCTCGTCAACCAAAACTGACATTTGCTGAGCTTCGCGTACAACTGGTTTTCCCTCAAGGTACCCAGCATGTAACGACCCATCTTGGAAATCAGGATTAGGTTAGTAACTAATCATGATTAATGAGGGTTAATCGGTGGTTAGTTGGGTGGAATCGGACGAACGTGGCAAAATGACCGTTTTGCCCCTAGTCGTGGGTGAAACGTTGACTTTTTATTCGAGCAGTCAAATGGACTTTGCCCGATGACCGTGACGTAGTTTGGGTCGTCACGAGTTCATAGACGGGTGGCACGTTCGATTCCGACGTTCGTAGTGGAAGTTATGACGTTCGGAAGTCCAGGGGCATTTCCGTAATTTTGACGAAATAGGGGAAAATGTTGACTTTTTGATCGGGGGGTCCGATGGCCGAGGGCCAAGGACCGTTAGGATGGTCTCAATGCCCCGAGTACAACGACAGGCGACACGCGTGGAACGGACATCGGGTGGCTAAGTTACAGGTCACGGACGTTGAGGGGCATTTTGGTAATTATTGCCCTGAGGGCATTTTGGTAATTCTGCACGACGGTTACTGTTCAAACAACCGTGGGAGACAACCTGCACGGCCGTGCCGTGGGTGTCTGAACGTGCAATTGTTTATGGAGCCCCAATTGCTCGTGATGGGTGCTAGTGGACTGAGGGAATTGTTTATGTGGCTGAGTGGGAATCAATTGTGCCTGGAATGGTGAGAGGCAGTGCACAGGCTGGTGTTTTTGAGGTAAGAAAAACAGAGTGGGCAGGCGGTTGAGTGTGCACGGGTGAGGTTGGAATTGGAGCGCTGTTGTGGTCTGTGTGTTTATGCTGATAACGTGGGAGCAGGGACAGAAGGCAGAGCACGGTTGTGCTGGTTGGAGTGCAGTGCGGGGGACAATGGCGCTGAGACGTTCGAAATGAGGAAAACAGAGACTGTTGGATCATTTCCATTTCAACCCCCACAATAGCGGTTTGAGGAGTGATGTGTGTGTTGGGGGGGAACGAGAGAAGCAGAGAAATTAAAGGGTAAGGAAAAACTGGGAGAAGGACTCTAGGAGCACAGAAACCGCCCAGAAATTCCAGTTACGAACTCAAAATCAATTTTGATTTTGGGCGGCAAATTGATGGAATCAGAGGTGAGTCTGATCTTCTTGACATCCAGACGAGTCGAACGGGATCAATAGTGAAGGAAATGGTGAAGGGTAGAGGCCAGGCGGTTCTTGACTTCAGCTGGTGAGATTCCAGTTGGGGTGGAAGGCTTAGACGGTTTAGAGCTTGCAATTGAGGTCGAAGAACGGTTTCTGGTGATCCTGCAAGGCTTCTGAGCGAAGCAATTGAAGAAAACGATGAGTAGTGGTGCACTTCCAGTGATGAACGGCGGTCGTTGTTCGTCGGAAAATTGAGCTGGGATGGACGGATTAAGGTAAGGGTTGTGGGAACTTAAGTTACAGAACAGTAATTACGATTATGAGGATGCTCTAGACTGAAACAATTGAAGGAAATAACTTGAGATTTGCAGGGATCAAAACGGGTCATGTCGCGGATCGAACAACCCGGATTGCAGGCTGGTCGGGTTAGGACGATGACTGTAGCTACTACTGTAGCTGGCGCGTGGCCTCACGCGCAGCCGCTTGTGGCGGCGCGTGACGGCGCGTGGGACGGTCTTTCAAGGTGAGTTCAAAATGACTTTTGTCCTATACATTGCAATGAACATTTTAACATTGGTATCGAATTTATCGTACACCGTTTCGATGTTATTCCGAGGGTCCGAAGATTTATGTTACGTTTGTAATTAACGATTAATTCCCGGAAAATTATGGGAAATTAGTATGTTGTTATCTAAGCCCTTAGTGACACTAAAGTATGTTTTCAGACAGGATTTGGAATTCTGGAAAATATCGGAAATTACGGGCATGCGTGCGGCGCGAAACCGAGCTTTAAAATTTGGTGTGTGAGTGGACGTTGCTTTCAAAATTTAATGCATGCATAAATTATTGCTATGGTTTTATGATTATGATTATAAGTTGTGATTGATTTTGATTTCCGTATTTATACGTATTCGATTCCCGTATTATTACGCATTTTTACTATACATGTGAAATTACACGTATTTCGAGACTATGGTCACTCGTGTGCTTAATGATGGTTTAATGAAAGAAGTTATATGAAATGGGTAAAATGACTTAAGAAGGTTGTTTATGTTTTGCGAGTGTGACCTACGATTTTGACACGTTTTACGAGATTTCGAGTTATTGTGATTTGATCACTGTTGATGTTTGAATTTGGGGATTTAAATGAGACTTGTGATTTTGAGGATTTTAAAATTGGGTTTTGAGTATATTCTGATTGGATCGTGATTTTGGTGATTATGATTGTGGTTTCGAAGTGTTGAAAATGAGATTTGAGAAGGAAGTGTTTCCTAAGAATTTAATTGGATTTGAAAAAGGTGATTTCGGGCTTAATGCTCGGGGCATAAAAGTAACTTTGATTTACGGGATTTCGGTTTTCAGAAATAATAAAGTGGATTCTTGGTTTGGGTTCGGGATGATGTTTCCGGATGCCGGCTTACGGAATCATTATCGCGAATTCGAATTCGGGAATGAAAAAGGATTTAATAAAGTGATTTGGTATGATTGTACCTGCCCCGTGTTTGATGATAATTTGATTATGTTTGTGAAGTATAATTTGGAGAATTGAATGTGGGAAATTCGGACCATGCGTCCTGTTGAGAAAAATGCGATTTTGGGATGGATCCCGCGTTGTCGTGATTGATAAACTGTTTTGGGGTTTGAAGATCCGTTGGAAACTGCTTGGGGTTTAAAGACTCGTTGTTGTGTTTGAAAACTGTTTTGGGTTTAAAAACCCGGTGCTATTGCTGGAGCACGTTTTGAGTTTAAAGACTCGGTTAATCGATGACGGGGGAGGGCCCTTAGTGAGTTTAAAGACTCGTGAGTTTAAAGACTCGGTTACTGTGATTCCCCCGAGGCCTATTGATTATGTTCTGAGTTTAAAGACTCGTTGATATCCCGGGAAGGCCTGTTTATGCGCATGGTTTTGAGTTTAAAGACTCGGGCGCACTTGTTATCCAGCAAAATGATTGACTTACGATTTATTGATGATTTCTGATGTTTCGGTTGAGTTGGGCAGTGGCCCGGTATGTGGTTGATGGTTTTGGATCATGTTGTGCATTTGGTTGATTTGTGGTTTTGGGCTGAGGCCCGGTGTCTATGATTGCGGGCTAAGACCCGATGGTTGAGAAAGGTAAAAATGATTTTGAGGTTCATACAAGTTTTTCCATATGTTGAAATTGATACACAGTTTTTCTTATGTGGAAAATCTTAACCGATTGCGAAATGATTTTTGTATGCATGCATTCGCTTTTACGCGGAGGGTAAAAACGTTGTTGTAACTGTTTTGCTAAACTGATTTATTTTTGTCCACTCACACCTTTTGGTTTTTATTGACCCTCCAGGTCGTGGCGCGTTGTTCGAGGCTGTTCGAGAGGCGGAGGCATGAGTAAGCACATGTGGCTATCCCTGGTCTGGCACGTACTGAGGGTAACTTGGGTATTTCAGTCGACTTGCCAGACGGGAGCAGGACCGGGCACGGTTATCGATGCCCCTTCCGGGGGCGGTCCTGTCACAGCACCATCCTTAAGTACTCCTCGTGCGCTTCCGCACTCCTCGAGTAGACCAGGATATCGTCAATGAACACGATGACAAAGTGATCCAAGTAAGGTTGCAACACTCGGTTCATCAAATCCATAAACGCTGCGGGTGCGTTGGTCAAGCCAAACGGCATCACAAGGAACTCATAATGACCATAACGGGTCCTAAAGGCTGTCTTGGGTATATCCTCATCCTTAACCCACAATTGATGATACCCAGAACGTAGATCAATTTTGGAGAAGTACTGCGCTCCTCGCAGCTGATCGAACAAATCATCGATCCGAGGCAACGGGTATTTGTTCCTGACTGTTACTTTATTCAGTTGCCTGTAATCGATGCAAAGTCTCAAACTCCCATCCTTTTTCCTCACAAACAACACTGGAGCTCCCCAGGGGGATACACTCGGTCGTATAAATCCCATCTCAAGTAATTCTTGTAACTGCGCCTTCAGTTCTTTCAACTCGGCTGGCGCCATACGATACGGAGTCTGAGAAATAGGTTGCGTACCTGGAACCAGATCAATAGTGAACTCAACATCTCGATGCGGTGGCAATCCCGGTAGATCCTCCGGAAAGACATCCGGGAACTCCCGTACAATCGGTATGTCCTCCACCCTCAATGATGCAGCTCGTGAATCCATCACTCGGGCTAAGTATCCCTGGCACCCCTTCCTCAACAACTTACTTGCCTTCAGGGCAGATATCACTCCGACAGGAGTTGCTCGCTGAATTCCCTGAAAAGTGGTTTCCGGTAACCCCGGGCTCCAAAAAGTAACCCTCTTATCGACGCATTCGATAGAGGCATGATGGAGCGTCAACCAATCCATACCCAAGATGACATCAAAGTCATGCAAGTCCAAGAGTATCAAATCTGCCACCAGACCAACATCACCTACCATTACGGGGCACTCCCGCAACACTTGATTCACCACAAACACATCTCCGGTGGGCGTACTCACTCCCATGTCACAGTCCAGTGCGGACACCTCTCTACCCGCCAACAACTCACAGTCCCGTGAAATAAATGAATGAGTAGCTCCGGGATCAATTAAAGCACAAACATCATGTCCAAAAATCGTGAGTGTACCTGTCACAACACCAGGCGCTGCCCTAGCCTCCTGCTGCGTAACAGCAAAAACTCGGGCCTGTGGTCCAGCTGCTCGCCCACGGCCCCGGCCCCTCTGTCCATTAGCCGCTCCGGTACCACCTCCGCGAGTGCTCCCAGTCCCAGAAACTGCAGCTGTGCTCCGTCCCTGCTCTGCTCCACCCCGACCTGCGCCACCACCCTGTGGCAAAGATGGACAGTCCCTCCGATAGTGGCCCCGCTCGCCACAGAAGAAACAGATGACACTGGAAGCATCTCGAACAAAACCACCACCCTGCCGTCCCGTGGAAGCAACAGAAGTCGCGCTCGCCTGCGGAGCAGTCTGCGCCCTAGGCGCTCGGAATCCGGAACCCTGATAGTTACCAGGCCTGCCATAACGATCATTGCCTGCAGATGAGGCTCCACCATAACGTCCCTTCTTCGAGGTTCCCTGACCATACGATCCAGAATATGAACGCCCGCGACGTTGTCCACCACCTGAATACTGTGGACGTGTCGGGAGACTAGCCTCAACCCGCACCGCGGCATCAGACAACTCCCTGAGAGTAGCAAAAGCTCCGGCCGTCACGATGGCCCGTATCTCACCCCGTAGGACAAGCTCGAACCTACGGCATTTCTCAGCCTCAGTAGATACAAAGGTAGGAGCAAAACGAGCTAGCATCTGAAATTTCTGTTCATACTCCGCTACGGACATGCTCCCCTGCTGGAGCTGCAGGAACTCGGTCTCCCTAGCATCACGGAATGAACGGGGATAATACTGATCCAGAAACCGCTCACGAAAGGTCTCCCAAGTCACTGTACGGGCATCCCAACCCGACAACTCCAGAGTGTACCACCACTCATAAGCGGATCCATCAAGTAGAAATGTAGCCAACACCACACGCTCCTCAAGAGGACAGTGCATCACAGTAAAAATCCGCTCAATCCGAGAAATCCAACGGTGAGCATACTCGGGATCCGCTCCACCACTGAATACCGTAGCCCCAAGACGCTGGGCTCGCTCGATCGAAGCGCTCTCGGCATCGCCATTGGGTCGTGGAGGGGGTTCGCGTCGCGGAGGCATGGCCGGTCGTCCTTCTCTGAAAGAGGCATAAGTTAGTACAATAATCAAGGCACACCCGAGTGCCGGACACGAATCGTAAACCTAGGCTCTGATACCAATTGACAGGACCCACCCCGATTATCGCCTCGATAATCGGGAAGCATCATGCTCCCGTCTGACAATCAAACCCAAAAGACCGGAAGACAAGTTAAAATTACAACACACCCATTGTCAGACCAGGGAGATTAAACAAATACATGCGACTGGACGTCAAGTCCACAGTATCACAGAGCAATATTACAAAACAAATTAAAGAACAAGTCCTACTCTGTGAACTAACTACTCCGCAACGGAAAAACGTTATGCCTCCGCCTCTGCCTCGGCGCTTGCCCCCACGCTTGTACCACGACCTGGAGGGAATTTAAAACAACAAGGTGTGAGTGGACCGAACATAAGTTTAACAGGAAAAACAGTTTTTCCGAAATCGGGTTCGCCCTCCAGTTTTGTAATCCGCATGCATAACCAAATATTCAAAATTGTGTATTAAACTTTTGAAAACTCTTTTTTCCGAAACACAAGAAAAATGTTACAAGGATCGTCTTAACTCATGTAAAACCATATAATAATACCAGATTCCAGAAACCGTCATTTTGAAACATTATTTGCACAAATCAAGTGAAACATAAATCAATAATCATGATTATGCCGTTGGATCCATCCGAGTCTTTAAACTCAACATCAGGCCTTCCCGGGATATCAACGAGTCTTTAAACTCAAAACACAATTAGTAGGCCTCGGGGGTATCATAATAATCGAGTCTTTAAACTCAATTTTCGGGCCCGCCCCCAAAATCAACATACCGGGTCTTTAAACCCAAAACCAGATCCAACCATCAACCGGGTCTTTAAACCCAAAACCGTTTTTAAACATAATAAATCAGGATTCATCACAAATCTTTTTCCAACATTATTCCAAAAACATTTCTCATCGTAACAGGACTCATGCTCGAATTCACATGTAAATTCCAACACATGCAATTACCAGAAAATTTCTTCACAATATGATCAAACATCATAAATCCGAAACATGCATATTCATAACCAGATACTTCATCAAATTATCACGCATGCATAGGCAAAAACCGAAATCTCGAAATGCGTGAAATACGATAATTATCTCGAAAAACGTGAAAACAAGTAAAACCGATATATCATCTCACCATCATAAAATCATATGTAAAACCATGAGATAAATAAGCAAAATAGTCATGCATGCCCAATTTAAAAATCAAAGAGTCCACTCACAGTCTTAGGACACGTCAATCGCGTCCCGCGCGCTCCTCCATAGCTTCGGAAGTGTCCGGGCCTGTGAAAACGTACAAGAAGGGTTACAAACATCCCAAAATAACTCGTAGGATTTTTCCTAATTTTTCCGGATTTTTCGGCGAAAATAAACTTAAAGACTTAATCTTCCGGACTCCCGAAATTATCCCGAATGACTCCCGATCGATTCGAACTCTAAAGATAAAATGTTAGTTAGACTAACAGGATTAATTCTCATGTTGATCGTGATCGGAGTTGACGTCACACGCGCCGTCACGCGCCGCCCAAAGTGGCTGCGCGTGAAGGCCACGCGCCAAGCTACAGTGTCATCTCCCTTACCCGAACAGCCTGCTAAACGGGTCTGATACCCGCGATTCAACCCGACCAGTTCAAGCCCAATTCTCAATCAATTCCTCTCGTTTTTTATCCTATTATCTTCCCTAATCCTTTAATTTTAGGTCTGTAATGAAGATTAACCTCGACTAGTACCCAAACGACCCAACTCAAACTCGAACAGTCGAACAAATCGACATTCTGGAACTCACCCAAACTAACCCCAATCTCAAATTAATTTCACCAGTAGATTAAGGGAACTTATACGAACACAATGGTACCGTCAATTGGTCTCGCCGTTACCTGGAAGTCGTCGTCCTCAAGCTCGAAAATACTCAGAACCAGGGCACTCCGTTCCTGGCCAATTCGTGGATGTCGTCCTTCGGATTTGACGTGGTTGGTTTCCTCTTGCTCCCAGAAGACTAGAATGGCCCCTAGTTTAGCTCGCAAGTCCCCACAATTTGATCTTCCATTTTTCCCTCCACTGGTTTTTCCTTCAAACTGGGACTTGGGTTCCTGGGCAAAACGGCTCCAAACTCAACAACTCCAGCACCGCCGTGATTCTATCACTCCCAGAAGACTCCCTATGTGTTTAGTTTCACCTCAAAGCCCGTAGGATTTGAACTCTGAGTTTCCCCCCGAAAACCCGAAACTGTTTTCTGACTACGCCCAAACTACGCATTAAATTAAACATGTAATCTGAGTGTTATGCAATTTAAACCCTTTTTGTGTAGATGTAGTATTGGTAAATAGGGATCGTTCTTAACCGGGGAAATTAGGGAACATTAATAATGTGTTAGTGGGAAATGAATAAAAGAATAATGAATAAAAGAATTAAATAATAAAAGAATTAAATCATCAAAGAACTAATAAATTAAAGAATAGATGAATAAGAGAATAAAGAAATAAAAGAATAAAGAATTAAAAGAATAAAAGAATAAAAGAATAAAGAATAAAAAGAATCAAAGAATAAAAGAATAAAGAATAAAAAAGGATCAAAGAATAAAAGAATTAAAAGAATAAAATAATAAAATAATAAAAGAATAAAGAATTAAAAGAATACAAGAATAAAAGAACAAAGAATAAAGAATTGAAAAGGGGGGTTTTGAAAAAGAGTTGTAAATATAAAATAAAGAAAACAAGTAAAAATAATTAAATACTTAATTCTACTTCTACTTTAACCTTTGTACTAGTGAACTTTCTTCAAACACATATTTTTACCAACACTCTAACATCATGCTCATATTGAACCAATCACGAAATCATACCTTAATCATCTCAAATACATGCATACATTTTTCATATTATAAATGCACCGAACAGCGGATTATTACTTACAATATGATTCACCTTAAGTAAGTGATTTAATGCGCCGAACAGCGATCAAACATTAAATCTCTTCAACTCTATTCTAAATGCCCCGAACAGCGGATCAACATTTAGTTTCGAATTGAAGTTTAAGTACTAAAACTAATGAAGTAAAAGAAACTCAAAAAGTAAAACACATGGAGATTGCATTCTTACTTACAAATGTTAGAAAGAAAATACCAACACATATATTGAATTATAAGTAAAACCAATAACAATAACAAGAATTTAAGTAGAGAAGTATGGATTTTCACAAGAATCACCGAACAGCGGCAGGAAACTTATGAAGATGGAAGAAGAAATACGAGGAATTCGGTCTTAAAACTCTTGAATTGCCTTAGAATTACTTGGCCTAGGTATTTCTTAAGGAAAGCATAAAAATGTGTTTAAGAGATCTCAAAGAAATATCACAAGAACAAAGTAAAGAAGAAATGAAATTAAGAAAAATAAAAATAACATAAATTAAGAACAAGAATTAAAAGAAAGCTAATTAACAAGAAAATCTACAAGAAGTTAAAATGGTCCCCAAAAATGTCTCTCAAAAGAGAGAAACAAAAGAACTAAAAGAAGAAAACTAAAAACTAAGCAAAATGGAAGAAATGGAGCTAATGGGGGACTCTTCAAATACATGAAATGACCTCCCTATTTATAGAGGGAATGCCACAATTGTTTAATTAAAAGTACAAAATTAAAATATAAAAATAGCAATAAAATAGTACATGAAGAAGTGATGGAAATGATGAGATTGGGTGGGAAAAGATGCTAATTTTGGAGAAAAGTGGCTGATTTTGGGGAAAAGTTGCTGATTTTGGGGCAAATATGCTGATTTTGGGAACTATTGGGGGGCTGCTGGATTTTTGGCTTGGGCTGCTGGATTTCAGCAGCTTCCCACCGAATTTCCTTGCGATTTTCAGTGGTTTATCATATTTCGTCCATAATTTCTTCGTTATAATTCCGATCGGGACGATTCTTTCACCAAAATGCTCCAAATTCCAAGCTTTATTTATTTCTACAAAAATATCACAAAATAAATTAATTTGTCTAATTATTTATTATTTTAATATTAAAAGTCAAGTATAAAGGGTATAAAATAATATAAAATAACGCTTATTTGAGGACCTATCATTTTCTCACCGTCTCTCTCAACCTCAGCCCTCACAATGATGCCCAAATGACCCAACCGAGTCCCCCCTCACTCTCTTACTCTGTCAATCGATTCAAACGGCCAGCACCCGTGGGAGACTAGCTGAGGTTCTCTGAAACTTGCTTCCCACAAACACAGAAACCATGGCCATATTAAACTCAATCCCGTGCCTGCAACCTGCTCACGCCACTCAGTCATGCTCCCACTACCTCAATTCACATAAACAAACATCTGATCAATCCACTAAAGCCATAAACAATTGAACGCACAAACCCACGGCCGCTGCTCTGTTTTCCACGGTGGTGAACAGTACCCCGTGCGGAAATTACCAAAATGCCCCCAGGGCAAAAATTACCAAAATGCCCTCCAACTTCCGTGACCCGTAACTCGGTCGTCCGACGTCCGTTTCAAGCGTGCCGCCTGTCGTTGTACTCGGGGCGTCGAGATGAACATAACGGTCTTCGAGTCCAATGGATATCAATTGTCAAACAAAAAGTCAACTTTTTCCCCTTATAACGCCCAAATTTCGGTAATGCCCCCGAACTTCCGAACATCATAACTTTCACTCCGAGCGTCCGAATCGGACGTGCCACCTGTCTATGAACTCGTGACATCCCGAACTACGTCACGGTCATCACTCAACGTCCATTCGACCTCCAACTCTAAAAGTCAACAAATCGACCACACAAACACAGGGGTAAAAACGTCATTTTATTCAATATTTAATAATATTACATTTCCAGAACGTCCGGGGCGTTACAAGAAGGGTCCTAGGAAGATTTTGGGATAGCCACCGTGATGGGAAGTGACTTGGGTGGCCTTGAAGGAAAACAGGGGCAGAGTACGGGTTTTCTTTCGAGCTTGAGTCGACGATGTAGGGGCTGTGTCGAAGTCTGAGAAGTTAGGGAAAAGATAGGGTAGGTCTGGACAAAGCTGTGGGTGAAGAAAGGAGGTGAAATGGTGGCCGGACGGCGGAGAACAGCTCTCGCTGGTCCGATGTGCAGCACTGGTGCGAACCGGGTTTGCTCGAGGAAGGGGGTGCACTGTAGCTGGCGCATGAGGGCCACGCGCAGCCACTTTGGACGGCGTGTGCGGCAGTTTCCGGTGAAGGTGTCAACATGGTTTTTAGTCTAGATGTTATGACGAGTCTAATGAAAGTGGTTTCGGGTTCTTCGAACGTCGTTTGAGTTTAGTTTCGCGAGGGTGAAAGCTTAGGGTCCCGATTTATTACGTTTAGGATTCGGGGATTTTTGAGGGAATTTAGGGGGACCTTCGTAAGTGGGTTAGTGACATAATTTGGTGGTTATTGACAGGATTGGGATTTCCCGAGGAAGCTGAGGAACGTGCTGGACGTTCGGGACGCGATTGAGGGCTTGGTACTGTGAGTGGACCCTTTCCTTAAACTCAAGCATGCATAACTGTTTTCTATACCTATTTATTGGTTTTATATGTGATTTCTTAATTATTGAAAATGCTATGTTCGTTTTACGTATTTGCACGGTTTTCGAGAAAGGACGGTTTTAGTACGTTTTACGATAAAAGGTTGATTCCTGATTATAATGTTATAGTTTCGGGATTTCAAATGATAAATGATTTCTAATGGTTATAAGGGATTTGGGAACATGATTTCGATGATCAAGGATTTTCAGTTTTCGAATCGGATTTCGAGAATCGATATTCAGTTTTTAAGTTGAAAAGTGGATTTCCGGATTTGGGTTTGGAATGACGGTTCTGAATGCCGGAAGGGCTTCAGACCAGTGGTTTCAGATTCGGGTTTGGATATGGATTTAGAAATGGTTTTCAAACAGTATTGGATTGGATTTGTTGGATCTGGTTATTGGGTTTAAAGACCCGGATATTAATTGACGGGGGACGGGCCCGGATTGGGTTTAAAGACCCGGATTGAGTTTAAAGACTCGGATATATTGATATTTCCCCCGTAGGCCTGTTGAGTTTAAAGACTCGGGAGTTTAAAGACTCGGATATGACTGAGGCCTGGATTGAGTTTAAAGACTCGGGAGTTTAAAGACTCGGATAGGCCCAGCAGGTTTGATCGTAAAATGATGATTTGATGTTCACGAATTATGATACGGTTTTATGATGCTTATGATATGGTTTCTATAACTGTTTTATAGTGTTTATGTTTCTTATGATATTTTATGATGATTGATTTATAACCGTTTTGATAACTGGGTTATGCATGTGGTTTCAAAACGGAGGGCTAAACCCGGTTTTCTTCTAAAATGGTTTTTGGAAATTCTTATTTTATTATGGTCCACTCACACCTTCTGTTTTAATTTACCCTCCAGGTCGTGGAGCTAGCGCGGGGTCTTGGCGTCGAGGCAGCGTCTGAGGCATAGGAACTACGAGAGGGATTCCGGAGTGTTTAAATTTTCTTCCGCGTGCGTGTAACTATTATCGTTGTTTGGTTTCTTTATATTTGGTACTATACTCTGTAAAACTGTGACTTTGGAATGTGTAAAAGTTTCTCCTGCGTCTGACAGTGGTATTTTAGTGAATTCCATGCTTTTCTTTTGGCTTTAGCGTTGGGGTGTCAGACAGGAGCAGGATTTACCTCGGGTTTCGGGGTAAAACCGGGGTGGGTCCTGACAATGAACTACGTCACGGTCATTGGTCAAAGTCCATTTGACCATCCGAACTAAAAGTCAACATTTTGCCCAACATAGAGGGAAAATCGTCATTCTACACTAACGACCCTATCGAGACCAACTAACCACCGATTAAGCTCACTACTCCTTCACTAATCACCGTCTTAACCCTAATTCCCGGGACGGGTCGTTACAGCAAGCACGTCCCACGTTAATCCCGAGGGATTTGGGACAGGTCCTGACAAAAAATGCTTTCTTACCCACTATTTATAGGCGCAAGTCGGTAGCCGAAGAGTCACCTCGTTTCGCGTGACATTTATTACCATGTCAGCTGTCATCCACAGACCCACGTGAACTTGGACGACTCGCTGGCACCCAACGGTCGTGAATCCCAACGATCACACTGACCGACCCGCGACACAGACGGCTCCTCGACTTCCCAACCTACTGACAAAACACGGGTAGGCCTCATTTCCCCCCCTCCCCCCCCCCCCCCCCCCCCCCCCACCCACCCACACACACACCCTTACATCCGATCGGTCTCCCCCCCAACTTCCACCACAAACTACTCTGCTCGGTACACTCCCTCGCCTATGGGACTTGGGGGACTGGAGGCATACACATCCGGTCTGGCGCACTCTTTTTTACAAGTCATCAACCGAGAAATTCCACCTTGGTCACGAACTTGGGGGAGTTCGGTTCATACCATATCGGCCCAGACTGACCTGTAGGCCCAATCGACTACTAGATACCACATCAACCCAATCCGACTCTGGAGGCCCAGCCCTCTGTCGGTCGGCGTGTCGGATCAGACCAACCGGGAGGCCCAGCCCTCTATTAGCACCATGCCACAGGCCCAGCCGGGAGGCCCAACACTCTTTTTGTAACACCCCGGAAATTCGAGGATTTTAATATTGTGATTTAATGTGTGAATTGACGCTTTTACCCTTGTGATTGGTATGACCACTTGTTGACTTTTTGATTTATGAATTAAATCGACTTTGACCTATGACCGTGACGTAGTTCGGGACGTCACGAGTTCATAGACAGGTGGCACGTCCAATTCGGACGATCAGGGAAAAAGTTATGACTATCGGAAGTTCAGGGGCATTACCGTAATTTTGACAGTTGGGGCGAAAATGTTGACTTTTCATTTGACAATTAATTTTCACGCGACTCAAGGACCGTTAGGTAGGTCTCGATGTCCTGAGTCCGTAGACAAGCGGCACGCCGAAATCGGACTTCGTACGAGGAAGTTATGGTCAGAAACGTGAAATCGGGAGGTTCGTGTCTCGATTTTCGTGCCAAATATTTTATTCTGGAAATATGATTGGAGGACACCTTGTCAGGACCCACTCCAGTTTCACCCCGAAACTCGAGGTCAATCCCGCTCCCGTCTGACTCCCCGACACAACACCCAAGTAAAACACACTCAAACTCAGTCAGACGCAGGAGTAATAAACACCATGTCCCGAAGTTAGCATTTACAGAGCATAGTATGAACAGACAAGGAAAATAAAAACCGATAAATTACACGCACACGGAAGATTTTAAACTATTCCGGAATTCCTCACGTCACTTCTATGCCTCGGACACTGCCTCGACGTCAAGACCCCGCGCTAGCTCCACAACCTGGAGGGCAAGTTAAAACAAAAGGTGTGAGTGGACCATAATCAAAGAAAAGTTCTAAAACCATTTATCAGAAAACCGACTTTAACCCTCCGTTTTGAAAACCACATGCATAACCAACAGTTAATAACACAGTTCTAACTCATTTCTCACAAAACCTCATAAGAAACAGAAACACTATAAAACAGTTAGAAAAACCACAGCATGTGAATCATAAAACCGTATCAGAAACCATAAACATCAGATCATCATTTTCCGATCAAACCTGCTGGACCTATCCGAGCCTTTAAACTCAATCCAGGCCTTAATCATATCCAAGTCTTTAAACTCCCGAGTCTTTAAACTCAAGGCCGACGGGGGAAATCAATATATCCGAGTCTTTAAACCCAATATCCAGATCCAGCAAATCCAATCCCAAAATCATTTGAAAACCATTTACCAATCCACATCCAAACCGGAATCCGAAATCACTGGTCCGATACCCTTCCGGCATCTAGAACCGTCATTCCGAACCCAAATCCGGAATCCACTTTCCAACTTTAAAAACAAATCCGCTTTCCGAAAATCATTTAAGCACCAAATCATGTTTCAAAATCCCCTTGGAATCCCAAAACCCTGGCATTTTACGCAGAAATCGACATTCTCGTAAAACGTGCCAAATACCGTATTTCTCGAAAAACGTGCAATAATGTAAAACCAACTAAAACATATTCAATAAACATAGAACCATAACCAAAATCATAAAACAAGTATAGAAAACAGTTATGCATGCTCGAGTTTAGAGAAAGGGTCCACTCACAGTACTGTGCCCTACTCGCGTCCTGAACGTCCAACACGTTTCTCGGCTTCCTCGGGAAATCCCGATCCTGTTCACAATCACCAAAGTACGTCACTAACACATCTACGAAGGGTCACCTAAATTCCCTCAAAATTCCCCGAATCCTAAACATAATAACCCGGGACCCTAAACCTTCACCCTTGCCAAACTAAACTCAAACGACGTCCGATTGACTCGAAACCAACTCCATTGAACTCACCAGAACTCCTAGACCAAAAACCATGTTGACCGTTTTCCCCATCGCCGCCGCACGCGCCCCCACGCGCCGCCCAAAGTGGCTGCACGTGGCCCTCACGCGCCTGCTACAGTGCATCGGCTACCTCGAGCCAACCCGGTTCGCCACAATCACCTGCAACTCAGACCGGCGTCAGCGGTTCACCGCCGTGCCTGCACGGTTTCTCTCCCTTTCTTCACCAACAGCATCGTCCAGACCAACCCTATAGATTCCCCAACTCCGTTCACCTCGACACTGTCCCTAGCCCGTCGACTGAACTCGAACCAGACAACCCAAAAACCCCTGTTTTCCTTCCCGGCCACCCACGACTTCCCCCTTCATGGTGGCTACACCACCTCTTCCTAGGACCCTTCTAAGCCTAACCCGACTCACCTTGACCGTCGATTCTTGCCCAAACATCACGACTAGCCGTTTGAACATCACGGCAAAACAGAGCACCAAAGTGCCTGCCGTCGTCTGAGCTCCGCCGTGTACACCCCCGTCACGGCGACCATCCTAGTCGACGCCTAGGACCCTCCTGAACCTCGCCCTGACCTCCAATTCCCTCGACACGACCTCTAAACTCACGATTCTCGACTTGAAACTCAACAGCTAAACAGAGCAAAGACACGAGGGTGAGGGTTTACCTGTCCTCCTGCCGCCGTCGTGGGCTCAGCCGCGAGGTAGTGGCTCCTCCTGTCTTCCTCCGTCCTCTGAGCACTTCCCCTGACCTCGAGTGATCGATCACAGCTGCACCACCACCCACTTCTCTGTTTTCTCCCTGAGTTCCTCCCTGGTTCCCGTGGCTCACACCTCACACACACACATCCGCTGCACCTCTCAACCGCCTCACCAGCTTCCCTTCGATCTCCTGTCCCTCACTCACTCACCAGAACTCAGCAACAGCCACGACCACCCTTCAATTTGTCCTCAAAATCCCCTTCTGTTTCACTCTGGTTGAAGAACACACACACACACGATCACACACGGTTGCACCCCAATTATTTGGCCCGTGTGCGTACTGGAACCCCCCAGAAGCCACTACAGCCTTGCCACCTGTCACAATCCACTCCCTTTCTCTCACACCTGGCCCAACCTCAGCCGCCCATTTCCTTTCTCTGTGCACAAATCCCAATGTGCCACAAAGACCAAAATACCCTCCAATTTAACTTCTATTTACGGTTTTGCCACTAACTTCCTAGACCCATAATTTCCACATCGTAAGTCCGATGAATACGTGCCGCCTGTCATCGAACTCAGGACGACGAGAACTATCTAACCATCTTAGGTCAACATACCAAAACTCGATTCTACAAAAAGTTAACTATTCCCCCTAAGTTACCCAAATTACGGTTATGCCATCAACCTTCTGAACATCACAACTTCCTCCTCGGATGTCGGAATCGGGTGTGCCACCTGCCTATGGATTCGTGACGTCCTAAACTACGTCCTGGTCACTGGTCAAAGTCCATCGGACCACCCGAACTAAAAGTCAACGTTTTTGCCCAAGTCAGGGGCAAAATTTTCTTTCTAAACTTACGGATCTATCGGGACCACCTAACCACCGATTAGCCTCACTAATCCCACCTTAATCACTCTACGAATCCCGGCTCTCGGGACGGGTTGTTACACACCTGGTGAGTGACAAGTGTCACCCACCCATTGGCTAGATTGGATCAGATCCACTATGAGTTTAAATACCATTAAAACCAACTTTTAATCACAGCCCTTAGATCTGAAATCTCCAAATCTAATCCTCACCTTTGATCTCATTCTGAGATTCAATCCTGGCCCTTGATTTAATTTCCTATTCTGTATTAAAATCCATGAGGCATTACACCTACATTGATCATTCTCTCAACCCGATTGCACGATTTCCTCTTGGAACCAACTCACCAGCTCTCACCACTCAACCCCACACCTCAGGCAACCAACAACCACCTCCCTGACGCCAGCCACCACTCCACGGCCACCCTGCACGGCCGGATTTCCCTCAGACCCGAGAAGAAACCCGAACAGCCCAAGTCACCAAACCATCCAAACCTTCACTCTTGGACTCGAACCAACGTACGGTTGGGTTCACCGTGACGACAGGACGACCAGGAACTGATCTGGACGGCGTACGGCGGCAACACGACGGCGATAGGACGAAAAACCCGTGAGTACCCGATTTCCTTCCCTACTTCGAAACGTCCGTTTTTGACGTTGGAATTGTTTGGTTGTTGTCATGACACACTCAGGGGACCTTGACGATCAGATTGAACCCAGGACCGTGGCTGGAAAGTCGACGACTCGCCGGAGAAGATAACCTGAACCGGCAGCCAACCTTCCCGTCGATTTTCAGGTAGTCTTTTCGACCTAGAATCTAGTTCTAATTGCACAGAACCGTTGAGGAGGTTGAGATGAGTCCATAGGAATAAATCTCACCTGAAATGGTGATCGGAATCACGATCTGTGATCGGGTCGAGCCGTGGGTCTGCGGTGACCCGGTTCTCTGACCCGGTTACTGTAGCTGATGACGTCATCATGCTGACGTCAGCAGTGACGTCATGATGACGTCATTATGTCAGCAACTGTCAGACCAGAGACCAATGGACTGCTGACACGTGTCCTCTGACACTATCAGTGATGACGTTATGCTGACGTCAGCAGTACTGTAGCACAGTTGACCAGAGGGTTGACCGGGCACGTGGGGGCGCGTGTGAACAGTAATTTTGGTGGGACCACCACCATTCTTTAGGTTTCGACGATCCGGATCCAATGGCGGTGGTTTCGGGTCGATCGGAGATCATTAAATTGGTCAAAATGAGGTTTATTGCCTTGGAAAGCGCATTCGGGCGGCTTTCCCGGGCCGGTTTCGGTCTAGGGTTTCATAGTTGAATGTTAGGGGTTTGTATTGACCCTTACGTATACTTTGGATTGACAGGGATTGTATAATTGTACCAGATCGAGGGTATACGCTCGGTTTTCAGCAGGACTGTACTGTGAG
Organism: Prinsepia uniflora; assembly: GCA_032719365.1. Lineage (NCBI taxonomy): Eukaryota > Viridiplantae > Streptophyta > Magnoliopsida > Rosales > Rosaceae > Prinsepia > Prinsepia uniflora. Next base: position 6,975,842 of record CM064868.1, on the reverse strand, counting down.
TGGGCCATTTTCTTAAACCCTTGCGTGCATAAATGTTTTCTGGTTATTATACTTATTCACATGCTAAAAACAATAATGGTTTTGATGATATGGAAAATATGGTTATGGCACGTTTCACGGTAATTGGGCTTGAGACCCGTCCGATGAAACTTAATGATTGGTTCGGATTCTATCTATGTATTTATATGCTTGCATGTGGATATCAATAAAATGTATTTGGTACTGCACTGTATAGATCCATTCATATGATACTGTCTCCTCCGGATGAGGTACCCCGGAGAGGTCACGAACGTCTAGAACGTCCAGCGTCTATGACGCTAAGCATCGGGGATGCTGTACCCGGACGGGGTTCGGGGATTGAACTCGGAATTGAGACCCGAGTGGCACGCGTAGCCTTGTGATAGTGACCTTATTGGACGTCAGGGACGTCAAACATCAGGGATGTCTGGATTGGAGTGTATAGTGCAGCAACTAAAATTATACTTATGGTTTTATTATATGCCTTATGGTTCATATTATATGATTGATGGTTTTAAATACGATTGCATGCATGTTTGGAAAACGGAGGGGTAAATTATATGTTTTACTTATCAAATGATTTTATAAACTTGATGTTTCGGTCCACTCACCCTTAATGTTTTTGGTAACCCCTCCAGGTCGTGATACTGAGGTAGAGGAGGAACCTGAGGCTGATGCATAGATCTACTTCTGCGTACCTGGACCCCTGCTGGGTGGTGTACCCGCGGGTTTATGTTAGAGTCGTGCTCGCAACTTGTAATTTTGGATTTCATCCCTTGTCTGACATCTGTTTAATTCGGATTTGATGTATGACTTTAATTTGATTATTTATGCATTTGAGGTTTTGAGATCAAAATTGGTGTGAATTATGAGGTGTCAGACGGGAGCAGGGCACGTCCCCATATGATCCCAGAGAGAATCGAGGCGGGTCCTGTCACTTTTTTATAATAAAGCGTTCCTTTTGCTTACATTATTTATGGATGTTATTTTATTAGTTTTTTTTTGGCTAAGTAATGTTATTTTATTAGTTTTTAATGGATATATTTATCAAATACTTACATCAAATGCATAGTAAAATCAAATCCTTGAAATTTGATAATTTACTTAAATTTAATAATATATTCATTTAAATTATGCCCTGCAACTATAACAATCCAATGTCCAATTAATCTGAAAAAGGTACCATTAAACTCATAAAATTATGTACTAAAATGTTCTTATTGACCGGACGGCCCAAAGGTACCATTAAACTCATAAAATTACACACAGACATACAGCGGCATGCCTTTCCCTTTGAAAGGTTCTTCTTACACCAGGGCTGTTTATAGATTCTTCTGATGCTTAATTGATTCAGTTATTCATGGCTAGACATAGTATTCTAATAAGACTCACCAATATAGAAACCATTTGGGTTCTTCCTGCTGTCCTTTTTGTTTTCATATGCTGAAACTAGTTGATGGTATTTTTCTGTATCATGCATTAGCTATTTCATAGTTACATCCTTTCTATTCTTCCCTGATTGGTTCTAATTGTTTTCTGTTTTTCCTCCTCGCTTTAGCTTGCCTAAAAATTGCAAAAGTCCCACATGTCTTGGTTGTTCATGGTGAGCGTGATGGTACATTGGATCATATGAAGGTCAGTGTTTGCTCTACTTATGCTTAATCTTTATTTTTTCTTATGATTTTTTCCCGGGACGTGGACCTTAAGCTTTTACCTCTAATTCTAGAGAAAGAAGCCTGCAAATTGGATTCTACACAAACCAACATTGCCCATCTCATTTGGGACGCACCATTCTAAGGCCATGCTTCTTGTGTATCCTAGAGGAGTGAGAGTTATTGTACATACAGCAAACTTAATATTTGTTGATTGGAATAACAAAAGCCAAGGTTTGTGGATGCAAGATTTTCCATGGAAAGATCAAAATAATCCAAGCAAAGCATGAGGATTTGAAAATGACTTAGTTGAATATCTCAGTACACTGAAGGTATTAATATAATAATTTCTGTGGCTGATTGGTTGATTTATGTATTTGATTATCCTTTTGGTTGTCCATATCTCTAGTTTCAAGATGTCTTGCCATTATGTCAATGAGAGCCTGAAATTGATGTTATTACTTTTACTTTCCTATAATTTTAAATGATGCTATTTTAAATTCAGCATAATAATCTTCATCTTGTTGGTTGAATGTCGACAGTGGCCTGAGTTTTCTGTTAATTTGCCTAACTTGGGAAGCTACAACATCAATCCATCGTTTTTCAAGAAGTTTGATTACAGCAATGCAGCAGTGTGTTCTCAACTCCTTGAATTTTTTAAATTTCTGTTTTGTTTGGGATGTAATATCAAAGTTAGCATCTTTGGCTGTGTTTGTAAATTTCAGGTGAGGCTGATTGCATCTGTCCCTGGTTATCATACAGGTACCAACATGAAAAAGTGGGGACATATGAAGCTACGCACTGTTCTCCAGGAGTTTACTTTCAATAAAGAGTTTCAGAAATCTCCTCTTGTTTATCAGGTAAGATGACGCAATGTTCTTAATTTAGCTGCAGTAATTATGGTAGATGTCAATGCTGAGTGCTTTTCTTCAATTAGTGCAACATGTTTATTGCAAGATTCTCGGGACCTAGCAAGGTATATATCTTGCAATTGAGTTCTCTCTGTTTTATGGATTCTGGAGTATCTTTATTTGATTTTCATTTAGTGCTTTTATTATCTGCAAGATATATAGAATGGAGTAGTTATTAATTGTTTAAATTTTATGCCGTGAAGTGTCACGTTCTTTGCTTTGTCAAATGGTTATTCGCAAACAATAGAAAATCAACTCTTATTTTGAGTTAGCTTTTATTTATTTTGTACTCTTGCCTTTGCAGTTCTCGTCACTGGGTTCTTTGGATGAGAAGTGGATGGCTGAGCTTGCTTCTTCAATGTCTTCAGGTTTATCAGATGATAGAACTCCTCTTGGTCCTGGGGAGCCACTTATAATATGGCCTACAGTAGAGGATGTCAGATGCTCTCTAGAGGTACTATCAAGTAGTTTATTCTTGCAAACCATTTTAGTGGGCGTTGTTTTACTACTATTTTATCTTCCGGAAAATTTCTAGGTCAGGATATGAAATACCTTACATGGATAAATTGCGAGACCTCATGTAGTTATGTCAGGGCTATATTCTGCAGATCACGTAGTCCTTCAGTATGCATTGTAGAACTGGATTCAATATTCTTCATCTTGCTTTTGTTTGTGCAACTAAATTCTGAATGCTCTTTCCTTTTGTTCGTTTACACTCTTTTCCAGGGTTATGCAGCTGGAAATGCAGTTCCAAGTACACTCTTTTGTTCGTTTACACTCTTTTCCAGGGTTATGTTAAGTATCATGCCCTGCAAATTCTGCTAATTTTTACCACTTTCTGTGAATTTCCACATTTTCCCAACAGTTGGTTCCTGCTAACTTCAGCAAATCTCAGCAAGGCTGCCTGGGGAGCTCTTCAGAAGAATAATTCACAGTTGATGACCCGTTCCTATGAGGTACGTCTATCAGAAAAATCCATCATATACAACATCAGACTCCACATGAGTAACTGCGGGCCCCAAAGTTTACTGCTTGTTTCTCTACAGCTTGGAGTGCTTTTTCTACCCTTTAAAGCAAGCAGCTTTAGATTTTCCTGTACCGAAAATGAGTTTCCATCACAGGTAACAACTTCTTGCTGGCTCATAAATCCTTCAGTTTTATCAGGGATGCCCTCAAGTCAATTGAGTTTTTCAGGGTAAATGTGGACGGCCACAACCATCAGAAGCATCGAAAACAACACTTGTGACTCTGAACTGGCAAGGGGATAGCAATACAGATCCCTCATCATTTGAAGTAATCAAATTGCCCGTGCCTTATGAACTTCCTCCTCAACCATACACCACTGGAGGTCAATTCTCAGTTCCTACATGTATTTACGATTCTGCACTGCGTATTTCATTTTCTTATTTCTTTTCCTCTCTTTAGCAGGCGTGCCTTGGTCCTGGGATCGCCGATATAGCAAGAAAGATGTTTACGGTCAGGTTTGGCCGCGCCATGTTCAGCTATATGCCGAGCCTTGAGATGATCTTCTCTATATTTTGACTACATTGCTTGCACTCTAGGCTTCTTTTCTAAGCTAACTGTTTTAATTTTTGGGCTTTGATAAGTTATTGAATTCCCCTGGACAGGCCATCTGTACAGAGTTTCATACTTAAAATGGATAGTTCGTCATGGATAAGTTATCATCCGAATTCCTTCCCTTTCAATATCATTGTAGTATTGTAAACTAAAGGAACAAAAAGAAAAAAGTAAGAATAATAATAATAATCACAAAGTCAATATCATTGTATTATTGTACACTAAAGGAGCAAAGAAAAAAAAAATCACAAAATTGTCCAGACATATTTCGGTGGATGAATTATATTCGAATTTGAAATGTCAACGGAATTCTCTATTATAACGGGAACTCATTAACATCCTTGTAATCACAATAAATTAGTATTCAATCAAATTTCAAAGGCACTGAAAATCAGTTGCGCAGATAATTTCGTTTCAGTTTTTGAAAATCTTCAAAGAATTTTGGAATTTTGATTGCATTCAATCTGAATTGATAATAGATAATGTTGAAAAATTAAAAGCCGAAAATCTGTGGAGATTACATAATAAATGGATAATGTTCTTTGATTCTTTCTAATGAATCAACCATTTCAAACCCATTTAAGATCGTCAGCAGCATGCAAATCGGCAAATTAGCTTTTGTTTTCATCATCACGTCGGCAAAAAAATTCAAATTGGCAATGGATGTGGTTTTTGAGCCCCAAAGAGGAAGGCCCTTCACCATTGAAATAGGTTACTTCGACACCGTCTTGGAGATCAAGCAAAAGGTTCACAAATACCAAGGCATTCCCACTCCCCTCCAAACCCTGGTTTTCCATGGCCGAGTCCTCGACGACGACCGCGACGTCGCCTACTGTGAAATCCTCAACAACTCTCACCTTCAGCTCATTGTCACCTCCGAAACATCATCCGATGATAAAATCACCGCCACTGTCACCACAACGACGGCCATCACCGCCACCCCTAACTGTAATAACGTGATGGTGGAAGACTCTTTGTCACCCTCCAAGAAAATCCAGATCAATGCCAAGTCCCCGGCGTCCAACATGCATGTCCCTATTGAAATGGACGTAAACGACACCGTTTCCAAATTAAAAGAAAAAATTCAAGCCGTAGACCAGGCGGTCCCACTCGCTCGTCTCGTGCTTCATTCAATTGACAATGAGATGCAAGATCATATGTCGTTACGTGAATACGAGATTTTGGACAATACAGACGTCGAGGTGAACTTGAAACTGTCTCCAACTGCACCACAACCAGCGTCATTGGGACAAATAGGTGGTCCCGCTCCCGCTCCTATCGGGGGAGGGATGGGTTCGAGGAATAAGTTGAAGTTGTTGGTGTTACCCAAGTGCGGAACTAAGAAGATTCCGTTGGAAGTGAACCCATCGGATAACGTTGGGGAGCTAAGGAAGGAGCTACAAAAGTTGCAACAAAGGTTGCATTTTCATTTGCCACAAGAGAGTTATTTCTTTATCTACAAACAAAATGTGATGGAGGACGACAGGTCGTTTCGGTGGCATCAAGTTGGGCAGGGTGATACTATAGAAATTTTTAATGGGAGCGTTACCGGTGGTTCCTAGCTAGATAATAATTAAGCCTATCTGTTTCTTCAATCGTTTTCCTTTGTGCAATTGGATTACAAATATATTTATGATTCATTTTTTTTTATTATGAATCAAATCAACTTGAATCATCAACATACCACAGTGTGGATTAAAAGTTAAATGTTATTTACATGGATTTCGTACCCTTTATCTTTGTGGTTAGTGGAGATATTGTTTAAATATTTGTGTTTGTCCATATGCACGGTCCCAACCCAACAACCAACAATCTTTGCCCACTTTCATAGAAATAAGCGCCGCTCCACTTGAAATATAGTAAAGCGTTCATTTTGCTTACATTATTTATGAATGTTATTTTATTAGTTTTTTTTTGGGTAAGTAATGTTATTTTATTAGTTTTTAATGGATATATTCATCAAATACTTACATCAAATGCATAGTAAAATCAAATCCTTGAAATTTGATAATTTATTTAAATTTAATAATATATTCATTTAAATTATGCCTTGCAACTATAACAATCCAATGTCCAATTAATCTGAAAAATGTACCATTAAACTCATAAAATTATGTACTAAAATGTTCGTGTTGATTGGACGGCCCAAAGGCATCGCACGAGCCGCCATGTGTCGGGGGCGCTTCCTGCACGTGGTGGCCACGCGGCTGTAACAGGGGTCGTCGTTCACTTTTGGCCGAGTTCTAGTTTCGGGTCATCTTGACCCGCGATCATGACCTAGTCATATCTCCCCATTTTCACGTCCTTTTTTAAAGTTGGAACGATCGAACTTTTTCTAGTGGACTCAAGAAAGGTTCTATGAGATCAAAATTAAAAATAAAACCACTTTATAAACCGTTACTAACAATACTCAAAATCGAAACGGTTCGATTTGGATCGAAACGGTTTAAAATCGTTTAAGAATATAAAAAACAAGGATATATAAAAAAAAAAAAAACAAGGATTCAACAAAAGATAATAATCAATACTCAAAATTTTATATATTAATATTGCTAAGTATGAAATTGCAAACATTATCACTATACTAAGATATATCAAACAAGTATTACTATTTAATAATATTTTATTATACTCTTATATGAGTATACATATGTTTATATAGGGTATATCTAGGTATATTTTTATTTTTATTATTTTTACTTTGTATTAATAATAAATTTAAAAATTAATGAAAATTAATAAATTTATTAACGATCCACTTTGAATTTAACAGATTTCCAAAATAAAAATCTAAATCCAAACCGTCACTAACTTAAAAGTTCGAATTCTCAACTTTTATTCAAGTCAAACCTAAACTATTGGATAAATAATGATTTGAAATAGATCAATTAGTTGTTTTAACGAATTCGTACCCACCCACCCATGGTTATAAGGGAGGATGAGCTAGGGGAGTGTTTTTCAATACAATGAATACGTATAGAAAATGAGGATCGCTTTCCTATTGTAAAAAAAATAAAAAATAAAAAAACCTACGAAAGCACTTATGTAATTGTCGAAAGCTAAAGAAACAATAGCATATAGTCGACTTTCATTAAACAAAGATTATACAATAAAACTGATACTATTGTTAGCAATAACAAACTTCATTAAAAGAGGATTATGCAAAACAAATTTAAAACCTAAGCGTGCACTTGTGTAATTGCCGAAACTTAAAAAGACAATAGCATATAATCAACTTCCATTAAACAAAGATTATACAAAAAAAAAAAAAAAATTGAAACACAAATTTTGAAACTTAAAGCGAGTACTCGTGTAAAGTCGAAACCTAAAGAGACATGTTTATCAAAACATGGGTTCAACAACCCTTCAAAGCTACCCTTTGGTAAGTAATAAACATCCATCCAAGCAAGAGAATAGAAAGGGTGCCAACAAAGAACCCCCAATCACATTCACAACTACCCAAAGGAACTGAAATATCATGCATACAAGAGAAACAAAAAATAAAAATAAAGGGCAGAGAGAATTATTACATAATAGTAGCAATTTTATTTATTAATACATGGTAGCATAGGAAAACCAAACTAGTTCCAGTGCCTCACCAAGAGGCACAAATTAACAGTACCATGAAACTTAAAATTAAAAACAAACATTTTAACAATTTTTTAGTGAAAACCAGGAACAATAATTGCGGAGCAACACCAGGCAGAGACTCAGAAACCACCACGGAGACGGAGGACAAGGTGAAGGGTGGACTCCTTCTGGATGTTGTAATCAGCCAGAGTCCTTCCGTCCTCCAACTGCTTACCAGCGAAAATCAACCTCTGCTGGTCTGGAGGGATACCTTCCTTGTCTTGGATCTTAGCCTTCACATTGTCGATGGTGTCGGAGCTCTCCACCTCAAGAGTGATGGTCTTGCCGGTCAACGTCTTCACGAAAATCTGCATACCACCCCTCAGACGCAGCACAAGGTGAAGAGTAGACTCCTTCTGAATGTTGTAGTCTGCCAAAGTCCGGCCATCCTCGAGTTGCTTCCCTGCAAAGATCAACCTCTGCTGGTCCGGGGGGATGCCCTCCTTGTCCTGGATCTTAGCCTTGACATTGTCAATGGTGTCCGAACTCTCCACCTCCAAAGTGATGGTCTTTCCAGTGAGTGTCTTCACAAAGATCTGCATACCACCACGGAGCCGAAGCACCAAATGGAGAGTGGACTCCTTCTGAATGTTGTAGTCGGCAAGGGTACGGCCATCCTCAAGCTGCTTTCCGGCAAAGATCAGCCTCTGCTGGTCTGGGGGGATTCCCTCCTTGTCCTGGATCTTCGCCTTCACGTTGTCAATGGTGTCAGAGCTCTCAACCTCAAGGGTGATGGTCTTCCCTGTGAGGGTCTTCACAAATATCTGCATGCCGCCACGGAGACGGAGCACCAAGTGGAGGGTGGACTCCTTCTGGATGTTGTAGTCAGCGAGGGTACGGCCATCCTCCAGCTGCTTTCCGGCAAAGATCAACCTCTGCTGGTCTGGTGGGATACCTTCCTTGTCTTGTATTTTGGCCTTGACGTTGTCAATGGTGTCAGAGCTCTCGACCTCGAGGGTGATGGTCTTGCCAGTGAGGGTCTTGACGAAGATCTGCATACCACCACGAAGACGGAGCACCAAGTGGAGGGTTGACTCCTTCTGGATGTTGTAGTCAGCTAGGGTACGACCATCTTCCAGCTGCTTGCCAGCGAAGATGAGACGCTGCTGGTCTGGGGGGATGCCCTCCTTGTCTTGGATCTTGGCCTTGACGTTGTCGATAGTGTCAGATGACTCCACCTCAAGGGTGATGGTCTTGCCAGTGAGGGTTTTCACAAAGATTTGCATCTATAAGAACAAAGATCTCATAAGAACAGGACTCAACATAACACCTCAACATAACACCTAAATTGAACATAAAATTTACTAAACTAAGATAATCTTATCACAAAAAAATCAGATGCACAAAAAAATCAGATAACGAAAACTAGATAAAACCAAATCATATTTAGAATTAAAAAAAAAAATCACATTATTTGAATTGACAAGATAAAGATACCTTTAGAATACACTAGAGGTATGTACAAACTAGAGAATTACCAAAATTGTAAATTGGAATTGAAAAGATCACAAATCAAATCCCTAATTGGGTTAGAAAGATCACAAATCAAATCCCTAATTTGGGGCTGAAAATATCATACAAACCAAATCCCTAATTAGGGATCGGAAAGATCACAAAGCAAAGGCACAGAATCTATTCCAACCTCCTCAACTTATACCCAAATCACAGGGATAGTCCTAATCAACCAGAAATTTTTATATCAGGTATACAGAAAAAAAAAAAATCGAAAAACTAAGATAATCTTATCACAAAAAATTGCAGACATAGCGATCGGAAAACCCTAATTCAAGTTAAGAATTCGGTAAAAACAGGAAAAGAAAAACGAATTCAACCTAATCTTACATCCAAGGTTCATAATTTCACTCCCATATAAGCGTAAGACGTAAGGTGACATGCAAAACAATCATAGAATATGAAACATCAAATTTATTTATCATAGATCTCAGCGATCAAACAAAATTAAACACGCAAGTAGTTTCAAAGAAACTCCAACGAATACAAATGAATTAAGCACAGAAATCGATTCAAAAGAAGACAGAAAAAGAGACGATACCTTGAAGAGGATTGAAGACGATTAAAGAGGATTGAAGACGATTCTTGGATTGTTGATGAACAAAGCAATCGCGTGTGAAAAAACCAAGAGGCAGAGGCCTTTTTTTATAGCGAAAGGGAAGGCGACTTCGTCACGGATGCGGAGTGAGAAATGACGAGAAGGTCCAGTTAATTGTCGATACGTGTATGGAATGAGGTGTGATTGGCGCGGCCCAAACGGCAAAGTTTGGTATCTAGTCCTTTTTTTTCTGTGATAGTCAAAATGCTAGGCTTTTTTCGACCAATTAGGGAGAATTTTGGTACTATTTTAGAGTCGGTAAAAAATTTCCCATCTAACAGATATTATTAAGAAAGTAAGAAAAAGTTTATAATAGGAATATTTTTTTTAAAACTATTAGGAACTTTCTCACCCATGGAATTATTAGGACTTAATTTGTGGACCATTTGTAGCCCATTGCACTTATTAAAAATATTGTCGCACATTTTCAAGCAATTGAAGTTGTTGAATGGTTACGAAGCCTCAAAAAGGAGGAAGAGCTCTACAATTACCCATACCTCAAGTTATTCCACATTTTTTTCTTTAAAATTGTTCAACCATTTTGAAGGTTTGAAATATACATATTATTCCACCATTATGAAGGTCTGAATTCTGAAATACTCGCACACGTATTTCATTGTTAATAGCAGTTATTCTTAAAATAAGTTGATACTTACTCTAGATTCTATTTACGTATAACACGCAATTTAAAATACCAAAATTATCCTTAAAATTGGTCAAACAACGGACACTCGATCTAATCTTCTACTTAGAATAATCATTCTTGGTCCAATTTTGATGTGCGGCCTACCACCCTAAAAAACAGTCCTACACAATAGTATTTACGAAAAGTTCGAACAACAATCTGAGTCAAAAGTTAACTTTGAAATTACGAATAAAAAAATAGTCAAATTACTATAAAACTTTCCAAAATTATATTTTCCGATTTTTCGGGTTGTTACAACTTACCACCCTAAAAAACAGTCCTTAATGACTAAGGGTACAATGTCTGCGTTAACTTGATTATACAATAACAACTATACACTTTCTTCTTATAATTCTAGGAGTGACACACTCACCCGGATCCACTCCTTGCCTATGAACCAAAATGTCGACCACTACCCCTTTGTTTACCTTTGGCCCCGCCGATCGCACTAGCAGAAGGTTAATTTCCTTTTTGTTATACTTGTGGTCGAAACTATCCTTTGTACTTGATTTGTAACATCAAAACTAGTCGTGCTGCCACCAGGGCGGTATGGATAATCCTTTTTAAAATGATCGGGCTCCACATAGAAATGACAACCAACTATTCTGAGTCGTCTAGGTGTGCCTAACAACTTCTCAGTTGATTGGACAGAAACCCTGCTAGACTGAATGAGCACTTGGGATCTCGACGCAAAACACCGGGTACCCTCCCGCTCAGTTCCATCATTGTGTCAGATACCACTAGAACATTTATGACCAACTTGAATCATCAACATACCACGGTGTGGATTAAAGTTAAATCTTATTTACATGGATTTCGTACCCTTTATCTTTGTGGTTAGTAGAGATATTGTTTAAATATTTGTGTTTGTTCATATGCACAGTCCCAACCCAACAACCAACAATCTTTGCCCACTTTCATAGAAATAAGCGCCGCTCCACTTGAAATATAATAAAGCGTTCCTTTTGCTTACATTATTTATGAATGTTATTGTATTAGTTCTTTTTTTTTTGGGTAAGTAACGTTATTTTATTAGTTTTCAATGGATATATTCATCAAATACTTACATCAAATGCATAGTAAAATCAAATCCTTGAAATTTGATAATTTACTTAAATTTAATATTATATTCATTTAAATTATGCCCTGCAACTATAACAATCCAATGTCCAATTAATCTGAAAAAGGTACCATTAAACTCATAAATATATGTACTAAAATGTTCTTGTTGACTGGACGGCCCAAAGGCACCGCATGCACCGCCACGTGCCAGGGAGGCCCCCTGTGCGTGGTGGACACGCGCTTGCAACAGCGGTCGTCGTTCACCTTTGGCCGAGTTCTGGTTTCGGGTCATCTTGACCCACGATCATGATCTAGTCATATCTCCCGATTTTTACATCCGATTTTCAAGTTGGAACGATCGAACATCTTCTAGTGGACTTAGGAAAGGTTCTATGAGATCAAAATAAGGAATAACTTACCTCGAAGTTAGGTCTGTAAGTACCAACTTTCGACCATGGTTTCAAATGAAGAAACTAGGGTTTTCCAACGTCCAACACTCATGGTTTTCGTCCGTGTAACTTCGTACGAACTCCAGGAAGTCATTGAGGCAACTAATGCTAGGTTCTAAGGTCCAAAACCAAAAACCCGAAAAGAACCCTCACGGGTCCAAGATTTTTCATTCATCATTTCACCGTCCTTTCTCACTGTTTTCCTCACCAATTTCTCTTCTAATTCATCTTCACCTCATTCCAAGCTCATTTTCCTATTTCCCTGAGGTTTTCGCTCAATTTTCTCACGGTCTACCATGAATGGGGTTTTGTTTCTCCCTTTTTCGGCTCAACCCTACTGAAATCCTCTCTCCATTTTTCAACCGAACAACACATGCATATATATATATATATATAGGCACAAGGTCGGTAGAATATAAGGAGAAGGAGAAATAGAGATTTCTCTAGAAGACTCTAGGCCCTTACAAAATGACCAAAATGCCCTTGTTGGCAAATGACCAAATTGCCCTTGCACATTTTTTACCTAGAACGAATGTATCCGAATTCTATTTTTAGACTGTCTCCTGCCTACGTAGTCAGGAGTCCGAGACCTTTAAGATGGTCATTTCGGAACATCCAAAAAGTTTCCTGGTTGGAAAGTCAACTCTTAGACTTTTTAAGGAAAAATTGTAATTTTCTAATTTTCTTAAATATTTGGGGTGTTGCAGAAAATGTCTTAGCTTGGTAAAAAGTCAAGTACTACTACTAAATGAGTTTTGCATGGCTTTATATGCGGTTATTTCATAATAATTTAGGAAATGATACTTAGGTTCAAACCGGGTTTGGTAATATCTTCACTTGGAGTGTGTGTCAAGGGTTTGTATTTGATTGTTAAGTTTTTGTAATTGTAATTTGCAGATGATATCCGCTGTTGTGGTGATGTGTTTCTCATATGGTCGAAACTAAGGGAGTTCCCAGACGACCGTAGCTCGGGGTAATTGTATTGTGATTGTACTATGTATGTATCGCAGACAATTGAAACTAGGGGTGTTCCCATGACATGACCCATCCCTAAAATACTTGAAAATCTCACCCACGTTCTGCTCCCATCTGAAAATTAACCTAACATACCGAAGTTACCCCCAACACTCGTCAAACAAGGGATACATGTACTTCTTTCTCACTTTATGCCTTCACCTCTTAAACAACCTTGAATTCCGTGCAACGGCCCTGAAGAGTTATCAAAAGAAGAAAAAAAGTGTGAGTCGACATAAAAAAAATAATTTAAAACACAATTTAAAAAATTAAGCAATTGACCCTCCGTTTTATAAAATTATGCATGCATACGAAAACCATTAGTCATATGTCAAAAAAAAATATATAAATCATAAATCCTGAATTACTAGTAAATAGTAGTAAGTATTATATACGAACTTCCAAGCATAAAAATAACCATTATACATAATCAATCCATCCTCGGTGCCTGAATGCCGATCATACCACATAACCACTCAGGGATACAAAATTCGAGGGTCTGCTCAGGGATACAAAATCTGAGCATCCATCACATAATCAACTACAGTACTGGTAGGCCAACCACTCAGAAAACAAAGCTCAGCTCGACGTTTGAGTATGGACTAACTTAGGAAATAGAGCCCAGTACCAGTCTTAGGAAATAGTGTAACAACCTGTCCTGAATTATGGGATTAACTATATTTAATTAATGATTAAATAAGGATTATCGAGACTAATCAGGGATTAGTCGAGGGAATTCAGATGGACGGTGTTAAATGACCATTTTGCCCCTAAGAATGGGTAAAATATTGAATTTTAACCCGGGGAGTTAAATACACGAGGATCGATGACCGTTACGCAGATCAGGATGTTACGAGTCCGTAGACAGGCGGCATGTCGAAATCGAACGTTTGACCGGAAAGTTACGTCTCTAAACGAAAATCAGAACTATTCATGCATACAGAGAAATTGGACACGGGGAATGTTTTGATTTTATATATATTTGGGGAGGACCCACCAGATGAGTGATAAGTGTCACCCATCTGATTGGCCCAGAACCGAATTAGTTGGGATTATCTTCATCTTCATCCTTCATCTCTTTCATTCCCTTAACCCGTGAAACCCACAAACCCAATACCCAATCCCACACAAACACCCTTCAATCATCACCTATTGTGTCTGACCCGTGAAGGAAAGTGATAGATGAGTTTGAGACGATTACCGCGGTGGCAACGACGTGGACTGTCATGCACGGTGGTCGAAGTTGCAACGATAAGTCTTTTCGGGTTTGAAAAATGGATTTGTTGTTACGCCAGTTATTGATCAATTTGGTTGCTTGGGTGATATTCTAGGGAGTGAGACGAGCTCAGGGAACTTAGTTTCGAAGGTAACAGTGGCCGAAATCGAGAGAAATTGATGGAGGAAATGTGGGCTACTGTTCATTCAATCAAAGGTATAATTCTAGGTTTGATTTCAAGATTTTGATCACATAGATCGTTGGGGTAGGTTGAGACGAACACGTAGGAAGCAACAAGATTGAAATCAGTTGTGAAACCAGAGTTTAGGACCAGGTCGGGTTGCGGGTCTGCATGACCCATTTTGCAGGACCCGTCGAGAGGTAGGAGATGAAATGACATCAGCGATGACGTCCTCCTATCAGGTCTGACATGTCAAACTGATAGGTGTCACAGATGGACCAGTGACAAAGCGACACGTGTGACATGTCAGTGCACAGTCAGCATCGACATGTCAGTGACGTGGATCAGTAGGATGCTGACACGTGGCACTATAAGAACCTATCATACTAACATCAGCAGTGACGTCAGCGTTGACTTTGATCATTGACTATTACTGACGTCACCGTTGATTTTTCTGTTGACTCACGCGTGGGCATGAATTTTGAGATCGGACTAGTGTCATTTTGAAGGTTTCAACGATCCGGATCCAATGGTGGTGGTTTCGGGTCGATCAGAGATCGTTAGGTTGGTCAAATCGAGATTTTTAGTCTCGGAAAACGTGTTCAGGATGCGTTCTCGGTTTAGTAGTATTCATAGGTCTTAGATATGACCTTATTGAGTATGTTAGTGACCGTTGGTATGGACAAGTTCGGTAATTTCGGAGATAGTGATTTAGCCCCGAAGAGGCTTATTGCACGCGTATCGAGGTGTAGCTAGGACATTCTGTGAGTGGACACTTGTTTTCTAAATTGATGCATGTAAAACTATTTTATATGTTTTATATCTATGTTTTGGAATGAATATGATTGTGGTATTTGACATTTACGTATTTACACGTATTTCGAGGTTTTGGTATTTATATTGTGTTTATACGTGTTGGCATTTCAATGGTGGTTTAATGGATTGGTTTTGGATTTGAAAATATGAAAGCAGGCTTGAGGCCCATTTAACTTATAAACTATCGGACTTGGAGTCCATTTGATTTATACACTCGGGCTTAGGGCCTAGTTGGTTATGACATCAAGCATGAGTCTCACTTGTTGTTTCTAACATGATTTGGGGTTCGGAGACCCAAACTGGATTTGGATTTGGATATGGATTTGGATTTGGGAATTATACCTCGGGCTGAGACCCTGTTGAAATGTTTAAACTAGATTTGAGGTATAAATGGATTTACCATGGTTTATGGAAACTGAATGATTGAAAAACATTTCGGGCGTGGACCCCTTTGAAAGGTTTTGAAATGAATTATAAAATATTTTCCATATAGCATCTTTATATATGTGGATTGTCTCCTCTAGTTGTCTGGGACACTGGAGTAGTCATAGCGCATTACCTGCGAGGAGTCATCCTATGGAGTGACCTGACCGTAGAGTGACTCATGAGCAGGATTGCTATTATTAGACGTCTGAGACATTAGACATCTGGGATGTCATAGATAGGCTCGGTTTGAGACCCCAAGCGGTAGACGTAGCCTTAAACCGTGATATGGCGTTTGGGACGTCAGGCGTCTGGGACGTTAAGCATTTGGGATACCAAGGATTGGTATACACTATTCCCTTCGTCCATTTTCTGGGATGCCAAGGATTGGTCTAGACCGTCCTGATCCACCAAACCGGTGAGGGCGATTTTCGTCCATTTTCAGGTCATTTTTACTCCTCTTTCCACCATTCCCTTAGTCCCTTTGTTTATGATTGTTTTCACTCATTAAAATATGAATTGAAGGTCCGTTTCTTACCTCCCAAATTCGAAGAAGAAAAACCAGAAATCTCCTCCCCTGTTCTCGACCACCACGACGTCCTCCGGCCACGGTTCCTTATTCCAGGCCTCGTCTTAACCTCTAGAAGCTCAATGAGCAACCCAATCAATCCTTAACCCGCAAAACTCAAGGTCTTAGTTCTAAAAAGAAATAGAGAAAACAAGGTATAAAAAATGGCTTACCTTCCCTCTTTTTCTTCGCCGTGGCCTCCACCGCGATCCTCACATTGTTGTAACGACCCGAAAATTCAAAAAAGGAAAATTTGAAAAATTTGAAGGAAATGACGATTTTGCCCCTGGTCATAAGGGGCGAAAGTTGACTTTTTGATCGGAACACTTTTTGGACTTTCCAAAGAGACTGTTGAGTAGGTCTCGGGATGCTGAATCCACAGATAGGCGGCATGCGTCAATCGGAGGTCGGATGTGAAAGTTACGGGTCTGCAAAGGTGAAAGGTATTTTGGTACTTTTGAAAGGTCAGGGCAAAATGTTGACTTTTGACTCGGACGGTCAAACGAACTTTGGCCAATGACTGTGACGTAGTTCGGGACGTCACAAGTCTGTAGACAGGCGGCACGTCGAAATCGGACATCGAACGGGAAAGTTATGGTCACGAGGCTGAAATCGGTTAAACTTACGTCGCGAGATTTCGATTAGAATATTATTAAATTAGTGAACAGTGACTGATGATTGTGGACACTTGGATGAGTGACAAGTGTCACTCATCCCTTGTTTTGGGGCCTTAAATTATGGATCATGTTCCCTCTGATCCATTTTAATCATCATCATCATTCTTAATCATCATTCTTTCCTTCTTTATCGATCATCTCCTTCCCTGTGTTCTTCTTGGAACTGTGAACAAATAAAAACAGAGGGTGAGTGTGTGATTTCCTCCCATAGCCAAATTCCTTCCTCAGCTAACCTTGAGAGTATTTGTGAGGGAATTAGGTGACTGAGAATGAAAGGAAAACACGGGGACAGAGAGAGAATTTTGAAACCATAAATCGAAAATTTGAATGTTGGGGTGAAAATTCGAAATTTAAGCTTTGGGCTCTGAGGATCGAAATTGAGCTTGAATTTAGCTTCCTCGGTTTGAGACGAGTCGAACCTAATGAAAATTGAGGTGAATTGGGGTCGATTTGAGGAAGAATAGAGGGCATGAAGTCTGTGGATTTTCGACCTTGAGTCGAGGAATTTGAGTCATGGAATGATGAAATTGGACTGGGAAATATGGTCATTAGGATCCCACGATGCTTTTGGATGCATTAATTAAAGGAAAACAATGGGAAATTGTGGAGATTGGACGATGAACAGTGATTCGATGTTCTTCAAAGATTGAGTTCAATTCGATTGGATTAAGGTACGGTTTTATGTAATTGAATTCACAGAACTTTAATTGGGTCTATAACAATTTTTTTAGATGACTGAATTGAAAGAAATGATGTAGGATTGATGGACATTGAATCGGGTTAATATGCGGGTCGCAGTATCCGTTTACTAGAGAAACGGGTTGGGACGACGACTGTGCAGGTTACTGTAGCAGCCGCGTGGACTCACACGCAGCCATTTGCGGTGGTGCGTGGGGGCGTGTGAGTGAGAATCCCGAGGTGAGTTCAACTTGACTTTTGTTCCATTTAATGTAACAAACCTTTTGGCACTGGTTTCGAGGAAATCGGATATCGTTTCGATAGTGTTCTGAGTATCCGATGTTTTAATATACGTTTTAAATACGTATTTAAATCTCAGAAAAATTGGGGAAAATTATATGAGATATATTGAAGTGTTAGTGACCCTCGATAATGATTTTGGACAGGAATTGTGATTTCCAAAATTCACGAAAAAACGTGCAGCTCGGAAGCGGGCCGTTTGAACGGTGTGTGTGAGTGGACTTTGTTTTCTAATTGTGATGCATGCATATATGATTTAAATGCTTTATTATATGATTTTATATGATTTGGCATGATTTATGTTTCAATCCGGTGATTTCACAATTTTTTTAGATTATTATATTATTTTTGGCACAATTTTCAAGAAATTATGGAATAGATGTTTTGGACGTAGGCCTGGGATTGAAAATGATTTTTTGACTCGGATTATGAGTCAGGGATTGAAAATGATGTTTTGACTCGGATTATGAGTCAGGGATTGAAAATGATGTTTTGACTCGGATTATGAGTCAGGGATTGAAAATTATGTTTTGACTCGGATTATGAGTCAGGGATTGATTTTATGGATTTACGTGAAAGTGGCAACTCGGGTTTACGGTTGCACGGATTTACATGAAATTGAGATTTTGGGCTTGAGACCCAATGGAATTGTGATTTTGATTGGATTGGTATTTCCATGTGATTACATGATGATATTGATGATTTTCAGATTTATGGAATAAATCGGGACTTTGGTTTTCCGTATTTGAGGAAACTATATTTTGGGGCTGAGACCCTGTGTTGATAATGATTTGAGTTTTAAACGTAACTGTTTTCACTGGTTTTCTTAATGGTGATGTGTTGTGGATATTTAGGGCTTTCGGATGGAAATGTGTTTTCCCCGAAGTGCACCCTGTATTGTAGATATTAGGGCTTCCGGTTGGGAATGTGTTTTCCCCAGAGTGCACCTTGGAGATAACGCTCGCCTTCGGGATGGAAGTGTTTACCCCGGAGAGGTCACCTAGCACGGTCTGTTGTCGTGCAACCGAGGGAGGCTCGACTCAGATCAGATGTGTTGGATTATGTGGAGATTGGTCGGTGATGTGTTCACGACGATCTGGATTTTTGGCTGGTGATGTGTTCACAGCGACAGATCCTCGGATTTTGAGCGGTCCTTGAGCCTATTTGATTTGCATGCGTTGCAGGGATAACGTGACTAATGAGAATGGATATGGAAATGAGTCCCGTGGATTTATTGAGATTTGAATTTGTTGATGCCAAAAATGGCACCAAGGAGACCGAGAAGACGACGCATAAATATTAAGACACTAGCACGTACGTGGTTCACCCGAATAGGGCTACGTCTACGGGACAAACTTTCCGAGATAGTATTATTGATAATAGTAATGTTTACATATTTGTGGCCTTGAGCCATTAAGGGAGATGTGGAGAGGATGTCTCCAAATAATGTGGTGGAGTTGTATGAGCTTGTTTACAAATGAGGGGGATGCCCTCCTTAAATAGGCAAAGGTTAGGGTTTCCATTATATTATGGGCTTCGTATTGGACTTAGGCCCGGCCCAAGTGCGGGGTGAAATCCCGCACGAACAGTAGTCCCCCAAGTCCTCATTGAAGATAGTGTCTTCGATGGGGACTTGAACAATAGATCGAATACGGACCAAACTAAGTAATTGCTGATCTGGCTCGAACCCAACATGAAGCGACATTCAGCATGAAGTAATACTCAGCTAGAGGCTGTACTCATCACGAGGCTACTCGGTAAGGGAAGACACTCATCGGAGGCTGCTCAGCTTGAGGTGATCGCTCTATACGAGGCTGCTCGATGCGAGGGATGCTCAGCTGGAGGCGACCATTCTGTGCGAGGATGCTCGGCTAGAAGGCGGTTGCTCCGTGCGAGGCGGCTCTGCTAGAGGCAATCCACTCATGGAGGTGGCTCGGCTAGAGATATCATCCATTGCAAAGTAGTTCGACTAGAGGCACTGCTCATCGTGAAGTAGGCATTCAATGTGAATTACCGAGGGACACATGGGTGCAAGCATTGCCATGGGCAAAATAGATTAATCACTCGTGCTAATCGGCATTCAAATAATTTGATCGTTCCTGATAATATGGCATAATTTTATTGGTTAGTAAACCGAAACAATATAATAAGCTCAAATAATATGTATTTGATTTATGAGCATGTGTTAGATTTTAACTAAATAAATGTGATATAAAGATTATTAAGTATTAAATAATAGAAAGTGCATCCAATATCACTAGAATAATATAATAATGAAAAGTATAATGATTCATGCATTAGAATCAAATTGGCATGGGATGCCCTGACATGGCTCCAAAAATTATGATAGAAGTAGATGACAAATCAATGAGTGATTTGAGGAGTTGGCAGTGTGCATCAGAATTATACCACAAAAGTCATGGTAAAAGATAAAGATAATTTTGTATATGATGAAAAATCAGAATAAAAAGTGTGCTTTGGAGGGTGTGCATATCAAAGGACGCATGCATTCAACTCCTCTGATGATACTAAATGATAATTAATGAGATGCTTGATGACAAACAAATTATTTAATAAATAAAATATTAAATAACAAATTAGTTAAGTGAAGGGTCCATCCACTTATCTCTCTCAAGTCTCATCAGAGACTCACTGCAAAGATAACAACGGTGGTGGGGAGTTGCAACGGTGCATGACCAATGGCGACGCCGGAGGGGGTTGAGCGCACAACGGTGAAGACGCCGGCTACCTCCGACGACCACGAATGGCTCAGGTGGCGTGGGTGCAGGTCGAACCATCTTGAGCTCCATGGTGTAGGAGACGCCGATGGATGATGACTGGTCATCGTCGACCTGGAGGCAGGAGAGAGCTCGGCAGAGGTACAATGGCCCTTCATATGAAGAATGAGACGTCGTGGGTAAGCCATTAGTTCTGCCAGTGGTGCTAGGTAGTGTTCGACGATGGCAACGCTAGGAGGCAGAGGAACTTGGCTCTGTAGTTCTTCCTCTCTTCCTCTCCCATGGGTTGTCTGCAACCAAAGATTAATGCAATGGACATGGATGAAGAAAAATAAAGAAGATCATTCTATTTCCACCCATCCCCATCCGTGTGTGAACCAAGGCAAAAAAGGTAGAAAAAGCAAAACTTTTTCCTTGGAGAGAACAAAGAGGAGGAAGACATGTTGGCCTCCTTTTCCATGAATTAGTGATGTTGATGAGAGAAGAAAATGGGTCATTTTGGCAAGACGGATTGCTGGGTTTTGCTTGGTGTTCATGAATATTCATGGAGTTTCTATGGGTGAGTGAAGAGAAAAGGATCCGACATGGTTTTTTGTCGCGATTCCCACAGACGGCGCCAAACTGTTGATGCCAAAAATGGCACCAACGAGACCGAGAAGACGACGCATAAATAATAAGACATCGGCACGTACGTGGTTCACCCGAATAGGGCTACGTCCACGGGACAAACTTTTCGAGATAGTATTATTGATAATAGTAATGTTTACATATTTGTGGCCTTGAGCCATTAAGGGAGATGTGGAGAGGATGTCTCCAAATAATGTGGTGGAGTTGTATGAGCTTGTTTACAAATGAGGGGGATGCCCTCCTTAAATAAGCAAAGGTTAGGATTTCCATTATATTATGGGCTTCGTATTGGACTTAGGCCCGACCCAAGTGCGGGGTGAAATCCCGCACGAACAGAATTGATTTGATGAACATGAGTTTCAGGGAAAATGTGGACCATGGGAATTTAGAAACATGTTTTGATTTTATCGATCCACTATTCATACTTGATTGGTTTCACATTATTACTCATGTTTTATGATATGCATGCATGCTTGTGATAATTGGAGGGTAAGAATGTGTTTTGGTAATTGTATTTATCGAACTTCATTTTTGTCCACTCACACCTTTTCTGTTTTATTGACTCTCCAGGTCGTGGCGCGATAATCGAGGTTATTCGAGAGGTGGAGGTATGAGTGGGCACAGGTGCAGTTATCCCTTGTTTGGTAAGTCTTGAAGGGTATTTTCGGGACTTCAGTTGACTTGTCAGACGGGAGCAGGACCGGGCACAGTTATTTACGTCCTTTGGGGATAGTTTCTATCAAATTGATATCAGAGCACTAGGTTGCTTAATTCTGTTGCCACGTCATACCTCCGAAACGTAAGCCTCGTGCGCGACTTGGTAGTGAGACGTGTATATTAGGGTATATGAGACCTCGTGACAGATCTCAGAATGAAATTGACCCTGGTTTGAGGGTTGGATGTTAATCAGTGTACACTGTGAATTACTAACTGTTGAACCCGGATTTATGTGGGTCCCATGAATGAATGAACCCAGAGGCTAGAAAGGTAGCACAATTGGGTAGATTGGACCAGGATGAAATTATTCTCAGTAAATTCCTTAAGTGGAATGTGTGTTTCAGAGTCTAAAGTGTGATGGGATATCCCTTATAAGATGTGGTTCACCAACGGTATTTGCTAGGTGACCGGGTATGCTAAGGATGGCATGGATGACTGAGATAAGATTGGACTCAGGAAGAGTCATGATTGGACTCAAAATGAGTCAAGATTTTGGTTAGGACTCGAGATGAGTCATGGTAACGTATTAGGGCTCAAGAGGAGCCGAAAAGGTTGAACAGGATTATGGTTTCTGATACGACCGACCCATGTGATTGCGAAATGTTTGGCACCTGGGATGCCAAGGATTAGTACAAAGTTAGATACTGATGAGGTATGGGATTATGGATTGGTATTGCTTAACCCTGTATCTTGGAATTAAGGATTTGGATGGGTCGTGTCAGTTTCACTTAGTGATTAAAGGTTCGGGTAGAGACCCGTAATACACAGAGATTGGGACTTAGAGACAGTTTAGTTTAGTGGGACGCCAGTTGGGTCCACTGAGAGATTAAGTGATAAGGTTAATGGCACAGTGATGCTCATGTTTGTGGGTCGTCTGGTCACATCAAGGAATGGCTATATAGATTGGAAAAGTGATAGAGGCACTGGTTGGAGTGCAATAGAGCAGAGATTGGCACCTGGATTGACTGTTGATGTGATAGGCGAGGAAAGAGTTGGTAGGACCCATGATGGGGAGTTGGGACCATGTACCTAAGGATTGATAAATTCTAGCAGGAGGCTTGAGTCGCCCCTGGAGTGATGACCTAGATGTTTATTACTTGTGGTCATGACATATGTATTTGGTAGGTCCCAGATTATTTACTCTTCTGTGTCACTGAGTTATACATTTGGATGGATATGGAGATGTCCGTAATATGGAAAGATCCGTGATTTGTTAAAGTATGGAAGTCGGTGAACCGACTGGAGTTACGGAAATGATAGATTTGATGATATCTTTATGGTCACCTTGGTACTTAGATTTGGTGAAATTGGTGATATATAAGGGAGTAGACCCCTTTTATGAGGCTACCCAGGATGACTGATGATACTAGCCTAGTGGCTGAATTGGGTATTCCTAGACTTGGATTGATTTGGACGTAATCCTTGGGATGGATTGGTTAATGACTCATGATACCTCTATCGAGAATGTCAATTAGAGAGCGATATGTGGAGTCTAGGATTACCAGAGGGTATGTCTCAAGGAGGCTCGAGGGTGTTACTCTCTAGAATGATATTGACCCTCAGAATCGTTGGATTGTTGGTAAAAGGTAATCAAATTTGCTGGGCACATTTGTGGCACGTGTGTGATACATGTGAGTAGTGTACGAGATGCCCAGTGAGAGCTGAGGATGTACGGATTGTTCAATAGATTTCCTGAGGTTTTTGCCAGGATGAGAGGTTGAGTTGATAATGGAAATCATGTCGAGTATACGAGTTGTTTCTCAGACACTTTGATATGTGATACCTACGAAGTCATAAGGACTGAAGGTGCAAGTACAGGACTTGATAGATGCTGGTTCGTTTGGCCGAGTGTCGCCGTGGGGAACCCAATGTTGTTAAAGAGGAAAAAAAAAGGAATGATGGTCCGAGCTTACATGTCGATTATTGGAAAACTTAATAAGGTAACGGTATGGGATAAGTATCCCTTATCACTAGCTAATGATTTGTGGTTCTTTTGGAAATGTATGATTATGGAGCCTACTGAGAATGGCCAACAGGATGATGACTATCGACTATGAGTAAAAGAGGAAAAGCTAAGGTTTGAATTCGATATGACTAAGGTTAGTCGATGGTGATTCCTTTGGATGGGCAAATGAACCGGTTATGTTTGTGAGTTGATGAGACAAAATATTCTGGCCATAGTTGGATTGGTTTTGATAACATGATGGATGATTTGTTGGTGTGCCTACATCTACGGATGGGCATGTGATGTGCTTGATGAATGTGTTAACTATCCTAAGAGAAAAATGTGTGGTTGAGTAAGTGTTCAGTTTGGTCGACTAGAGTGGACTTGTGATAGTAATGGCCGGGGTTAGTGTGAATCCCGGGAGAAACAGACGTCTTGGTCAGTGGGAAATAACTAAAGATTGTGATAGTGGTAATGAGTTGCTTTGAGATTGGTTGGATACCATCGAGGATTGTAGAGGGGTTCTCTGCTATATTACCAGTTGTTGTGACTGATCATGAAGGAAATTTGATATGTTTGAAACGGGGACCAAGTACAGTATGGTTATAATTGGGGAAGTGATTCTGTTGATGTTGACCTTTACTGTGGACACATGGGTGTGTCATTATGAGATTTGTGATTTGAGAAACAGAGTATGAGAGCTGAGAGAATTGCCTTCCTTCCCACAGCAGAATTGAGAGAATTGAGAGATTAAAGGGGCTGTGATAACAGGGGAAACACGAGGGACTGAGAGAAGGAAACTGGAAACCAAAATCGAAATTTGGAATTTTAGGGGGGAAAGATCGAATGTTGAGATATGGGCTCTAAGGATCAAAATTGAACTCACTTTGAGCTTTCTGGGAGTGCCACGATCAGAATCTTCGAAAGAATGAAGGAAATCGATGCCCAATTGGCTCTGAACAGACCTGGTAACAGTAAGCAATGTCGAAGTTGAGTCGTGATCATTGAGTGATCAAACGATGAAATTGATTTGGGAAATGATTTTCTCATGGTCCACATATACTTCTGGGTGGATCAATTGGAAGAAATCAGTTGGAATTGATGGAATTCGAAGCAGGAATAGTGCCCAGGTGTTCTTCGATGTTCATTGTTGAATCGTTGGATTTAAGGTATGTTTTGGTAAAATTAAGTGTACAGACCTGTAATTAAACTTAAAACGAAACAGTTTGGACGTTCAATTGAAAGATTTAAGATTGAATTGATAGGAAATGAACCGGGTCGTCACGTGGGTTGCAGGATCCGTTTCGCAGTGAAACGGGTTGGGACGATGACACTGTAGCAGGCGCGTGGGTTTCACGCGCAGCCACTCACAGCAGCGCGTGACGGTGCATGGGCACGAATCTCAAGGTGAGGTCAACATGACTTCTGTCCTATTTAATGTAACAAACATTTTGGGATTGGTTTCGTGTCGATCGGACACCGTTTCGATATTGTTCGGGACGTCCGAAGGTTTTAAATCGAGTTTAAAAATTGTTAAAAATTTGGGAAAATTACGGGACTTTAATAAGAGGTTAATGAAGATGTTAGTAACCCTCTAATGTGATTTGGACAGGATTGGGAGTCCCGGTGATAGTGGTATGGCCTGGGAGGGCCTAAGGCACGCGTATCGAGGCGTATCGTTGGACAGTCTGTGAGTGGATTTTGGTTTTATAAATTCTATGCATGCCTAATGGTTTTATATGTTTTATACACATGATGTCTATGATGGTGATTGTGATTATTGATTTCACATATGTTACACGTATTTCGAGATGTTTCCGTATTGCACGTATATCGAGGCTAACGATTTTATTGTGATTTTACGTGCTGTGGTTTTATGAATAAGGTGATACAATGGTTTTGAAATTGGAAAGATGAACTCGGGAATGAGACCCACTTGTTTTGGGAACCTCGGACTTAGAGTCCATTTGAGTTACGTAACCGGGCCGGGGGCCCAATTGCTTTATGAAATCGGGTCAGGGGCCCAGTTGTTACGAAATCGGGCTGAGACCCATTTGAGTTATATTATATGGCCAGGGGCCCAGTTGATTTACAAATTTAGGCCGTGGGCCCAGTTGATTTACAAATTCGGGCCGTGGGCCCAGTGGTTTACGAAATCGGGCTACGAGCCTAGTGGTTTACAAAATCGAGCATGAGGCCCAGTTGGGTTATAAATGTGATTTCGGGTCTAGGACCCTATGTTTAATAAATGTGATTTCGGGTCAGGGACCCTAAATGGATTTGTGAGGTTTTATGGAGATTTTCGGGCAGGGCCCATTGTAATGTTGTGAAATGATTTGATAAAACTGTTTTCCATATACCATCTTGATATGAGGATATGTGATAGTCTCCTCCAGGTGTCTAGGACACTGGGGAAGTCACGGTGCATTGCCTGCGAGGGGTCATTGTATGGAGCTACCGGACTGTATAGTGACTCAGGAGCAGGATTGCTATGATTAGACGTCTGGGACGTCAGACATCTGGGACGTCAGACATCTGGGACGTCAGACATCTGCGATGTCAGAGATATGGACCCAGAGAGACCCCGGGCAGCACGCGTTGCTTATGATACCGTGAGACATGACGTCTAGGACGTCGAGCGTCTGGGACGCTAGGCATCTGGGATGCCGGGGATGGTAATGTGGTAAATATGAACTATTGGATCTATGGAATGGTTTTCGGTTGAATTTATGTTTATGGATTTGGGCGGTGGCCCACTTGATTTTGTATTTACGGATTTGGTATCCTACAGTTTTGGGGCTGAGTTCCAACACTTGGTTTTGAGTTATGGTTTTTGGGCTAAGACCCTAATGGCTTGGTTGAACAAACGTTTTAGTTACTGGTTTTCGTGGCATGCATACGTTTTTATTGGAGGGCATAGATGTCTTATAAATGTGTTTAATGAACTTAATAATTTTCGTCCACTCACAGCTTTTATTGGTTTTAATGCCCTTCAAGTTGATTACGGATGTGACTGCAGTAGAGACTAGGACATCGCACGCCTCCTCTATCGATCCTTGCGCACTCTAGAAGCCCCGTTTGGGCAGTGACTTTTGGTTATCCCTTGTTTGACACCTCTTGTTGGACGGGAGCATGGCACATCCCACGGTAATCCCGTGGGGATTGGGATGGGTCGTGTCAACTTGGTATCAGAGCAGGGTTGCTCTTTTTGTGCGCGCAGGTCGAGGGTGTGATGTCTCTTTGGGCTGCAATTTCGTTATCAACCTGATAGATAGTTTTTGGGTTTGGAGAGTGGATAGAGTATGATTGGCCCGATACGCCGTGCGTTAACGTGATTCGACCCATGTGGGGTTGTATGTGATGAACTAGTAATGTGGGACCGTCGGTTCGGTCATGTGATATTAGATTTTTGTGCTGCTAGGAGCAGCTGGGTTCGAGGAACCCCATTTGAGTAATGGTCTAAAATGTGAACCCTAGTGGTTATTGCTAGGGTGAGGGATGTTGGTACATCGGAGTTAGCCGATAACCTTAGTGGTGGAACCCACATTGAGTTGATGGTAGGATTGGATTTGATGTCTATACGATGTCAGGACCGCAGGGTCGGTCAGGTTGTGGATTATATTATAGAGAGCAGTTGGGTTTGGTGGAACCATAGGGTGTGATTGTGGAACCCTAGTATGTGATGTACTAAAAAGGTGAACCTTAGTTGGGACTAGTGCATGAGAACTTGTGTTGCGACGAGCGGCGAAGGTCATGAATGACCATGTAGAGGACTCTAGTGAGGCTACTTAGACTATGGGATTCGACCCACGGGTTTGGTTATGAGATAAAATATGGAATCCCGAGTTAGACTGGGTAATAATGTGCTGTGTAGATACGGATCTCGATAGCGATGACTGTTGGTCGACAGTCGTGTGGAGATGACTGGCTATCGAGGGTATTTAGTGTGGTTGCAGTACTTGAGGATCAGGGGACGTTCAAGGAACGTTCATTATCCTGATG
This sequence comes from Prinsepia uniflora, assembly GCA_032719365.1. Classification (NCBI taxonomy): domain Eukaryota; kingdom Viridiplantae; phylum Streptophyta; class Magnoliopsida; order Rosales; family Rosaceae; genus Prinsepia; species Prinsepia uniflora. The sequence goes on along the minus strand of CM064868.1, from coordinate 6,947,845 downwards.
TGGATTGTCAGAATTGTGGTACCCATAGTTGTGGGGTACGAGTAGAGGTTCGGGACCGTCGCTCGGTATGAGCGGAGATCCAGGGTTGTCAGAATTGCACACGGTGTGCTAGTGTGGATGTTTGTATATTGGTAATTTTGTGCTGATCCTAGTATGGATGCCTGTGTGTTGACACTAGTGTTGATGATAGTGCGTTGGTGCTGGTACTAGCGCTGGTGCTAGTGTAGGTGATTGTGATGACGATGAGCCACGAGTTGGGGCGTGACTCCGTCCTAATGGACATATGTTCGGTATTTGAGATTTGGTAGTGGTTAAGTGATGGACTGGATGGGATCCAGCAGAGATTGTAATGTGTTGGGATAAGTCCCAACAGTTATGAGATGACAAGTGATGAGTGGATAAAAAGGTATGATTGACACTTGAGGAAACTCCGAGATTGGTGTGATTGTATGTTTCTGATATCCCCAGAAAGTACAAAGAAATTACTGAAATTGGAAACGACGAGGAAAACCATTGGTGGTATAGATGTGGGATTTTGTGATTGTGAATAACTTGGAGAACGGAGTGTTGAACCTGTAAAGGTTGAGATATGAGAATGGAATAGTAATGAATTACATAATTTTGGATGTGCGTAAATGGTTATTAACAGACATGAGGTTTGAGTAATGGATTGATTAAGGACATGTGGTTGTCCAAGTGAGTTGAGGATGTGGGAAGTCTAGTGGTTGGACATGACATCTCATTGGGAGCATGTCTGTTTCCAACATGGTTGGAACCTTAGTTTCGAGGAGAGTTGTGATTGAGGGACGAGGGGAGTGCTCGTTTCCTCACTGGTGATAGATATTCTGGAGTCATTGGGGTTGACTTCTTATTTTTTGCCCTGGCAGAAGTTGATTGTAGTTACCAATACGTTGAGCGTGTATTGGTTGGTGGGCCCAAGTGTGTTTTGGGGTCATCAGGGGAGTTGCGTATTCGAAGTAAAGTAAACGAGATTTCTCATTTTCTGCTTGGTGGCAGACGATGTTGGGTTACATGGCGTGGTGAGTGCAGCGAGTTTTGTTTGCATCCACGTAGGATGAGTGTTGGCGTCATCGTTTGGATCGTCCTTGGTTTTTCCTAGGTGGGATGACAGGGATCGATATGAGGTAAGCAGTGAGAACCCACAGTCTCGGCGTGTCTCGTCGTTGACTGATCTGTTTAGTTGTGGGAGTTGGTTGTCGAACATTGTGACAATACGCAAATTAGATGAGGGTGTAAGACCCTATGGTTTGAAATCTAGTAGTTAACTGGGTGGATCATAGGGGGAGCAGGATAATGACGTTTATAGTCAGGGACGTAGTGTCGAATCTGGGTCGGGATCTTGACGATCCAGATAGGGGGAGAGTTTATCACCTTTACTTTGGTATGTGAGTCGTAAATGACGGGACAGAACTTCTTTTCGAAGTGGATCCCGTATGGTATATTACTCGGGTGAGTAGGTTTCTAACGTGGTCGGATTTTGTCAACCTTAGACGTGTGGATGTTGGGATTGGCTTCCCTATGAAGTCAATCGAATGTATTGAGCAGGTAACCGATAGGTTCGGTTTTGGTGTGTCTTGGTAGACGTGAACGAGATTTTGGGTTTTGGAATCGAATTTCTGGGTGACGATTCAGGATTCGATTTTGGAACTTGGAAATGGATTTCTGGATTTGGGTGCGGAATAATTATTCCAAATTCTAGCTTACGGAATAATGATTTCGGATTCGGATTTGGATTAAAAATGTGATGTCTGGGTTTGGATTCGGGATTTCTTACTAAATTGCGGATTCAGATTTGGATTTAGAACTGGATGATGGGTGGAGCTTCGATTTGTCTAATGCTGGATTGGGCAAATAGACTCCATTTTTGGAACGTGTTTGGCTATGACCTAGGTGATTATAGTCTGGTCGATGGGTTATACCCGAGGTATGTCGACGAGCGTGTTGGTAGCCGGATTGGTTCCGATACCATTGGATTAGTCAAGGTCGAGGACCGGACATTGGATACTATGCAATGGGTCATGGTATTTCCGATGAGTCTAATTACACACGGGTCGAGTGAAATATCGGTAAGTGTATTTTTGAGTCAAGTAAGTTGGTGGCTTGTGTAGCCACGAGTGAGTATAGTGTCAGTTTTTGACTGACAACTTCCGAGTGGTGACAGATTGTCGGGATGTGTCAACGTGGATTGTTGAGTAAGGTCTGATAACTCCCAGTGGGAGTAGATACCAGGATAGATTGGTGATTGAGAAAGGAACCGTCGAGTTGTTGCGTCAACGAAATGGTAGATTTGACAAGTGGTGTCAATTCGCAACGGGTGGTTTCAGTCATTCGACTGGGTCGAATGTAGTCGATACGACATGAATACTAGTGGTACGATTGGGCGTAGACAAGTTTTGTTCGGATTAGTTGGTGTACGAGTGTATACGTGTTGCGAGGTCGATTGTACTTTCCACGGGGTATTTTGTGGAATCAGGACAATTGGAATTCCGAGAACGAAACTAATTAATGAGGGAAGAACGGTTGAGATTAGATCGGTTGGAATTTCGAGGACGAAATTAATTAAGGAGGGAAGGTTGTAACGACCCGTGTCGAATTCTGGGATTAGATTAGTAACTAATCATGATTAGTGAGGTTGATCGGTGATTAGTTGGGCGAAATCGGACAAAATGTGTAAAATGACCGTTTTGTCCCTAGTCGTGGGTAAAATGTTGACTTTTTGATCGGGCGGTCAAACGGACTTTGACCGATGACCGTGACGTAGTTCAGGATGTCACGAGTTCATAGACAGGTGGCACGTTCAATTCCGACATTCGAGGAAGAAGTTATGATGTTCGGAAGTCGACGGGTATTTTGGTAATTTGGTGAAAAGGGGCCAAATGTTGACTTTTCACCCGAGAGGTCCAATGGGCGAGGGCCAAGGGCCGTTACGTAGAGCGAGTCAATACGAATCCGTAGACAGGTGACATGCCGAAATCGGAGATTCGACGACGAAGTTATGGTCACGGGAACAAAATAGATTAACCGAACGAACCGAGGGTTCAATTAAAATAATATTAAAATAATGAATAGTGACTGTTGACTGTGGATGCTTGGATGAGTGACAAGTGTCACCTATCCCTTGTTTTAAGGCCTAAAATCTGTCCCATGTTTCCCTCCAAACATCATTATTCCTACATCATCATTCCTTCCTCATCATTTCCTTCATCTTCTTTATGTTTTCTTTGAGCCGTGGGCAATTGAGAAACAGAGTATGATAGCTGAGAGAATTGCCTTCCTTCCCACAGCAGAATTGAGAGAATTGAGAGATTAAAGGGGCTGTGATAACAGGGGAAACACGAGGGACTGAGAGAAGGAAACTGGAAACCAAAATCGAAATTTGGAATTTTGGGGTGGAAAATTCGAATGTTGAGAGATAGGCTCTGATGATCAAAATTGAGCTCACTTTGAGCTTTCTGGGAGTGCCACGATCAGAATCGTCGAAAGAATGAAGGAAATCGATGCCCAATTGGCTCTGAACAGACCTGGTAACAGTAAGCAATGTCGAAGTTGAGTCGTGATCATTGAGTGATCAAACGATAAAATTGATTTGGGAAATGAGTTTCTCATGGTCCACTTATACTTCTGGGTGGATCAATTGGAAGAAATCAGTTGGAATTGATGGAATTCGAAGCCGGAACAGTGCCCAGGTGTTCTTCGATGTTCATCGTTGAATCGTTGGATTTAAGGTAAGTTTTGGTAAAATTAAGTGTACAAACCTGTAATTGAACTTTAAACGAAACTATTTGGATGTTCAATTGAAAGATTTAAGGTTACCATTGAGGTGAAACGTGAGATCTAGGTACGAATGGATGACGTAAGTGACATCTTATGACGTGAGGGTCGGTTGGTCAGATTTGGTAGTACGAAGAGATTTGGCGTTAGATCACGACAGACGTACGATCTGTTTAGCCTACCGACCGATGTCAGTGGGTTCCGACCAATTCTGTGAGTCAGAGTTGGATCAGATTGATCAAAGGTACGAGATACGAGAGTTGGAGGCTGTCTTTGCACATTTGTAAATCGTATGAAAGGTTTAACCTTGAGTCGCGTGAATTCCACTCGGAATGAGTGTACCTGCATGTGCAGTAGTCACGGACGCGTGGATGGTGTCCGGTTGAGCTGGGGACTTGAGAGTCCCTTATTGATTGGTCTTGGTTAACTACGGTTGACCATACCTCCTGCGTTGGAGACTTGGAAATCGATTATCTATAGGACGTGGAAATACTCGTGTGATGAGTGAGTTAAGTAATTGGAAGAGAGGCATGTTTCCTACGTAATTGGAACTACGGAATCAAGAGAAGTTGTGATGGAGACGATGAGAAAAGTGCTTGATTTCGTATTGGTGATGAGTATTCCAAGGTCACTGAGTGTGACGCTCTAGCAGTTAGTACTGGATGCCGGAGGATGACATAGGATGAACTTTGATGTCATCATCTTGGGTTCTCCTTGATTCTTCCCTAGGAGGGACGACGAGGAGTGATATGACAGCTAGGGGTTCAAAGAGGGTGTAAGAACCGAACACCTAGGTTGTGAGTCAAATTTGATTGACTTGAGGAATAGATGGTATTTGGTGTCACTGGATGTGACGAGGGAGTGTCTGAGGTAGCGAACCCATGTTGGTCTTATGAGTTACCTTGTGTCGACCGAGGAAGCTGATAGTGGATCCTAGGTGGATCGAGTAATGTAGTTGGACGATGCCTGAGTGCAGTTCGTGAGCAGGCCGAGTAGGGCTTTGACGATTGTTGTGATATGCGTGCACTGGAGTGTTGTGCACATTGTACGATGGGATTGACCATGGTCAATTGATATGTCGGGTTGAGAGTGTCCCGAGATTATGAGAATGTTGTAGAGTGGATAGAGTCCTAGATGAGCATGAGTGACGATAAGATTAGATCCGATAATGACAGTTTGGAGACTCTAGGTGAGTCTAGATGTCAGCGGAGATCGCTGAGTGATGCGATATACGATGCGAGGACTCGAGAGCGAGTTGAGATCAGAGTTGAGCAGCGAAGCGTAGTGGAACCAGGAGTTGTCGGCTGGTCACAATAGTTGTGACCTGTGATAGTTACGGATTGATTGGTATCCGACAAGTTCAGATTGATAGGGAGTGATAGGTGTCAGGACCCGTCCCCAAATCCCCCGGGATTAACGTGGGACACGCCTGATCCCGTCTGACACAAAGTGTCAGACCAGGGAAAATTCCGTCTCTAGCCCTCACCAGGCTTCCAGAGCACGCCAAGATCGTAGGAGGAGGAGTGTGATGTCTCGTCTCTGCTACAGCCCGCATCCGCGATCAACCTGAAGGGCATTAAAACACAAAAACTGTGAGTGGACAAAAATAATATTTTAACAAAAATATTTTCACATAAACACATTTATGCCCTTCACTAAAAGCATATGCATGCATTCGAAAACCGTTTACCAAAACGTTCATAAAACCATTTACCAAAACGTTCATAAAACCATTTGAAACCTTTTTAAAACCTTTCAAGGGTTCATGCCCGGTCCCCATAAACCGTCGTGAACCATAAATTCATTTGGGTCCCCGACCCAAAATCCCCATCTTAAAACCATAAATAAATACATGTGGGAACTCAACCCAAATAATTCTCAGTGAAATACCAAAACATATAATACGGGGTCTCCGCCCCCAATTCACTTTCTAAACCATAAAACATGGAATATGGGGTCTCTGCCCCCAAATCACTTTCATAGAACCTCATACGTACGCATACGTATAACCCATCCGCGACACTTCCGAGAAGATGCCAACTCGGGGCACACAGCCCCTAGGGAACACATCCCCGATAAATGTCACGATATCATCTCTATACTAGTGTGCACACTACCCGGGGTCTCACTCCGAGTCTTTTCTCAGAAATTCTCCATCTGGAAGTCTCAATCTCTGGATCTAGTCCGAGCTCTAACTCCGAATCTAGTCCATACATCTCTCTGGAATCTGGTCCGGGACCACAACATAAATCGTAACCTCCAATCCTGGAACGAGATCCCTATGGGGATACCCACTCTGGTATGTGGATCGTGACTCTCTAGGCCGACGTCTGGAGGAGACCATATAATCATATGGAGGGTTCATAAACATTTTCAAATCTCTTTCTTTCTTCTCAAAACACATTTCAACTGGGTCTCATACCCGATTCATCTCAACAGGATTCCTTGAATCCGATTCAAATCCAGTTCACAGGCCTCGGCCTAAATCCACAGTTCAATAGGGTCTCATGCCCGAATTCTCGTTTCATAAACCGAACTGGGACTCAAGCCGATTTCACAATCAACAGGGCCTCAAGCCCGATACCACATCTAACTGGGCCCTAAACCCGAAACCACAAATCAACAGGGCCTCAAGCCCGATTTCACAACCAATAGGGCCTCTAGCCCGACACTACAGTTAAATGGGCCTCCAGCCCGATATTACAACCAAATGTGTGACGAACCGTCCCGAATTAACGGGCTTAATTAAGAATTAATGACGGATTAGCCTCGCTAATCAAAGACTAATCGCGGATTAGACGAGGATTAGCGAACGTTCGGGCGAAATGACGATTTTGCCCCTAGAATGGGCAAATCGTTGACTTTTCATTCGGACGGTCAAACGGACTTTGATCGATGACCATGACGTATTTCGTGACGTCACGAGTTCATAGACAGGTGGCACGCTCGATTCAAACGTTCGAGGAGGAAGTTTTGACGTTCGGAAGCTCAAGGGCATTTTGGTAATTTTGGGTAAAAAGGATCAAAAGTTGACTTTTTGACCGGGAGGTCCGATGGCCGAGGGCCGAAGACCGTTACGTAGATCACGACGATACGAATCCGTAGACAGGCGGCACGTCGAATTCGGATGTTCGACGACGAAGTTACGGTTCACGGAAGTTCCGGGGGTACTGTTCATAACGACACGTTTTACGAGACAAAAGGGGAGTTTTGTCTCTAGTGGACCCAGCTTTTGAGACAGCCAATGGATGAGTGACAAGTGTCACCCATCCACTGGCCAATCTCACACATTCATGCATAACCATCGACCATTTCTTTTCTTTGTTCCCAAACACAAGCCCGATCCACCATTTTTTTTCATCCACAACCCAAACCCTTGATCCATGACCATTTGTGAGAGGATAGAGAAGGAAGAGAGGACGGGAGGACGTGGTGGTTGGTCAGGCAGAGCCGCCGTGGGCGGCAGAGGGGGAAAACCGATCAAAGGTATCGGTTTTACCTTTTTAATCCATTTTTCCATTTTTTGTATTATGGACGGTTTTTATGGATTGTTTTAAGTTAAATGGGTTATTAGAGGAGTATTAGGATGATCTGGAGGAAGGATGGAGGTCGAGACACCGTGGGGGAGGTTTTAGAAAAGTTGAACCGTGAGGGGTTTTTGGGTTCACGGGTTCTAGGTGGTTTTAGTTAGTTTTGTTAATTAGGATTGATAGAAAACATTAAAAGAGGAATTTTGGGATTGAAATGGGACAAAACGGACGAAAAATGAAAAGTGTAGGGGCTTGGACCGGTCACGCCGGTCCAGTTACAGAAACGAACCGGACCGGCCGGTCTGAACCGGCCGTCACAAGGTCAGGGACGATCTAAAGTGTCGGCGAGTGGGCCCACGCGCAGGCCACTTCCAGGGGCGCGTGATGGCACGTGACGAGGTATTTGGGGAAGGTTCCAACATACGAAATCATCTATTCGATGTAACGAACATTTTGGGACTGGTCTCGTGTCAATCGGACATCGTTTCGATATAGTTCGGGTTGTCCGAAGGTTTAGGTTCGAGTTTAAAAATAGTTAGAAATTCCGGAAAATTACGGGGCTTTAGTGAGGGGTTATATAAGTAGTTAGTAACCCTCTAAATTAATTTGGACAGGTTCGGGAATCCCGGAGGCGACGATTGACCTGGGAGACGATTATGGCACGCGTATCGAGGCGCAGCTTTGGATGTCTGTGAGTTGACCCTTCTTTCGAAATTGATGCATGCATAAATGTTTTATAAGTATTTTAATATATGTTTTGTGTTGGCATGAGTGCAATTGTTTGTGGTAGCCTAGGATTTACGTATTTGCACATATTTCGAGATTTTCAGTTTTATACGATGCATATATGTTCTAGGTTTTTAATGAGGTTTAGTAAATGGATTTCGGATTTAGAAACATGAACTCGGGTGTGAGACACATTTGATTTACAAAGTCTCGGACTTGGAGTCCATTTGAATTGACGAGGAATCGGACCGGGGGTCCATTTGAGCTATACGATCGAACCGAGGGTACATTTGATTTACGATTCGGATTTGAGGCCCAGTTAGTGGTACTATCGGGCTTGATGCCCCGTTGATTTATGATATCGGGCCTGAGACCCATTTGGTTGAGATATCGGGCTTAAGGCCCTGTTGGTTGTGAAACCTGACGTGAAGTCCCATTGAGTCATGTTTCGGGCCTAGGGCCCAGTTGATTGTAACATCGGGCTTGAGTCCCCGTTCGATTATGAAATGAGTATCCGGGCATGAGGCCTTATTGAACTGTGGATTTAGGCCGAGGCCTTTGAAATGGATTTGAATCGGATTCGAGGAATCCTATTGAAATGAATCGGGTTTGAAACCCAGTTGAAAAGTATTTGAAAAGAAAGAAAGTATTTGAAATGAATGAACCCTCCATATACTTATATGGTCTCCTCCAAGGCCCTCATTTCTTCATTTTTCGTCCAATCTTCTCCTTTTCAACTCCATTCTTCTTATTTTCATGTTTTCTATCAATTCCAATTAATAAACCTAAAAGAAAACGACTAAAACTCGTCTGTTCAATCCTCCCAAAATCGATCCAAGTTCTCCGATCACCCCCAGGGCAGCACCGCCCTTCTCAGCCGTAAAAAATGGTCCATTCTCACTCCTAAAAACCTAATAAATTCATCCTAACCATCCAAAACAGTTCATAATGTATAAAATCGAAATAAAAAGGAATTGGGTCTAACCGGGTACCTTCTCGGGTTTCTGCCTCCACCGTCCACGACGGCACCGTCCTGGCCAGACACCATCACCAGCATGTCCTCATTTTACTATCTGGCCTCACTCAAGAACAGATGCAAAGGATTTGGATTGGTTTGGGTTCAAAGTTTTGGAATGAGATCGGGTTGGATGAAAACAAAGGGAATGAACCTATATGCATGAATGAAAAGGGATGGCCAATGGATGGGTGACACTTGTCACTCATCCATCGGTCTAATAACAAATATCTGGGCCCCACTTAAGTCCAAAAGCACCCGCCTTGAATTTTTTGCAATAGTTCGTTCGTACTTCCGTGAACCTTAACTTTTTCGTCGAACGTCCGAATTCGACGTGCCGCCTGTCTATGGATTCGTATCGTCTCGATCTACGTAACAGTCCTCGACCTTCGGCCATCTGACCTCCCGGGTCAAAATTCAACTATTGGCCCCTATTCAATCAAATTACCAAAATGCCCATGGACTTCCGATCGTCCTAACTTCTTCCACGAATGTCGGAATCGAGCGTCCCACTTGTCTATGAGCTCGTAACGTCCCGAACTACGTCACAATCATCGGGCAAAGTGACACGACCCATCCCAATCCCCTCGGGATTACCGTGGGATGTGCCATGTTCCCGTCCAACAAGAGGTGTCAGACAAGGGATAACCAAAAGTCATTGCCTAAACGGGGCTTCCAGAGTGCGCAAGGATCGATGGAGGAGGCGTGCGATGTCCCAGTCTTTACTGCAGTCGCATCCGTAATCAACCTGAAGGGCATTAAAACCAATAAAAGCTGCGAGTGGACGAAAATTATTAAGTTCATTAAACACATTTATAAGACATCTATGCCCTCCAATAAAAACGTATGCATGCCACGAAAACCAGTAACTAAATCATTTGTTCAACCAAGCCACTAGGGCCTTAGCCCAAAAACCATAACTCAAAACCAAGTGTGGGAACTCAGCCCCAAAACTGTGGGATACCAAATCTGTAAATACAAAATCAAGTGGGCCACCGCCCAAATCCATAAACATAAATTCAACCGAAAACCATTCCATAGATCCAATAGTTCATATTTACCACATTACCATCCCCGGCATCCCAGATGCCTAGCGTCCCAGACGCTCGACGTCCTAGACATCATATCTCACGGTATCATAAGCAACGCGTGCTGCCCGGGGTCTCTCCGAGTCTATATCTCTGACATCCCAGATGTCTGACGTCCCAGATGTCTGACGTCCCAAACGTCTAATCATAGCAATCCTGCTCCTGAGTCACTATACGGTCCGGTAGCTCCGTACAATGACCCCTTGCAGGCAATGCACCGTGACTTCCCCAGTGTCCCAGACACCTGGAGGAGACCATCACATATCCTCATATCAAGATGGTATATGGAAAACAGTTTTATCAAATCATTTCACAACATTACAATGGGCCCTGCCCGAAAATCTCCATAAAGCCTCACAAATCCATTTAGGTTTTCCGACCCGAAATCACATTTATAACCCAACTGGGCCTCATGCCCGATTTTGTAAACCACTGGGCCCGCAACCCGATTTCGTAAACCACTGGGCCCACGGCCCGAATTTGTAAATCAACTGGGCCCCTGGCCCGATAATATAACTCAAATGGGTCTCAACCCGATTTTGTAACAACTGGGCCCCTGGCCCGATTTCATAAAACAATTGGGCCCGTGGCCCGGTTACGTAACTCAAATGGACTCTAAGTCCGAGGTTCCCAAAACAAGTGGGTCTCATGCCCGAGTTCATCTTTCCAATTTCAAAACCATTGTATCACCTTATTCATAAAACCACAGCACGTAAAATGATAATAAAATCGTTAGCCTCGATATGCGTGCAATACGGAAAACATCTCGAAATACGTGCAACATATGTGAAATCAATAATCACAATCACCATCATAGACATCATGTGTATAAAACATATAAAACCATTAGGCATGCATAGAATTTATAAAACCAAAATCCACTCACAGACCGTCCAACGATAAGCCTCGATACGCTTGCCTTAGGCCCTCCCGGGCCACACCACTATCACCGGGACTCCCAATCCTGTCCAAATCACATTAGAGGGTTACTAACCTCTTCATTAACCTCTTGTTAAAGTTCCGTAATTTTCCCGAATTTTTAACTATTTTTAAACTCGATTTAAAACCTTCAGACGTCCCGAACAATATCGAAACAGTGTCCGATCGATACGAAACCAATCCCAAAATGTTCGTTACATTAAATAGGACAGAAGTCATGTTGACCTCACCTCGAGATTCGTGCCCACGCACCGTTACGTACCGCCGTGAGTGGCTACTCGTGAAACCCACGCGTCTGCTACAGTGTCATCGTCCCAACCCGTTTCACTGCGAAACGGATCATGCAACCCGCGTGACGACCCGAGGAAATTGGTCTCCATCACTGAGGAAACTAATCTCCATCACTGGGGAAACTGATCTCCATACCAAGTACTCCCCGTACCTCGTACTGAGCCACTCGGGATCCTCTCTGTCCCACTCATCAAGATATATCCTACTCGTCACAGTCACCTCACAGAGGTAACGTGGCAAGTGTGCCAACATCCCAACGACAGCGTCTCATTCTGCGATCGCACTCAGCCGTAACCAAGTCGAATCTAGAATCTATGCTCGTACTGTGCGTCACTCACGCACCTCATATCTTCGTCACGACTGATGAATCTCATCGTCACAATCGTCACGGCAACTAGAGTCTATCCAACTCGGTATGACTCGATCACGTCAATCGATAGCAGCGTCTGCCACAACCTCGTGCAGACCAACCTCAGAAGCACTCTGCTATCAAGACTCCAAATCCATACGTTAGACAACCGCCGGTACCAATCTCTTCAACGCACGACATCCACCGATCGGTCCACCTCTAGATCCAATCACAAGTACCACACTCCTGGTAACTTGTCCAATCAATCACCCACTAGGGTTATCACAACCCGGCTGCTCGCTGTAGCACAACTAGCCTGATTGATCCCTCGCCTCGACTCCAAAGGATTGTCGTACTCCGATTCTGGTGCCTAAACAACTAGTAACTATAGTGTGAAGATCTCATCCTCTGGTAACTCTACGGCTCTCAACCGCTGGCCTCCATAAGAACTCGGCAATACTCCTGGTCTAATACTACACAAGCGCTACGTGCGCAATCACATCCTATCTCGTCACACCACTATTCCTCCGGCATTCACTGCCAGTCGACATCCAGGAGGGATTCGACACACCAAAACATGGTTCACATGTCAAATAGAATCACACGTTCATATTCCCAACCGTCGTGACTGTAGTCGTACAGGGTCATCGTAAAGTGGGTGACCCTGACCTCTGACCACCACTGGTATTAATCCGTACATCCTCTATTTGACACGACCCTACCGTCGAGCGGTCACGATCCTCAAGTCGTCATACTGTGTCTACTGATCCACTGGATCCTACTCACCGGTAACACTACGGCTCTAAGCCGTTAGATTCCCATGAACACTGATCCTACTCGAGATCCACTTCCTCGAAACACGCGGCATTCAATGCCAATCAAACCTCCAACTATCGTACCACATAAAAAATAACATATAACTAAGGTTCGATTCTACCAAATCCTTGTACTAATGCCCTAACTATCAGGTTGATGACGGACTGTTACGACTTCAGAGACATCACATCCTCGACCTGCGCGTACTCCACGCTCTGATACCAACTTGTCAGGACCGTTCCCAAATCCCCTAGGATTAATGTGGGACACTCCTGATCCCGTCTGACATGAAGTTTTAGACCAGAGAAACTTCTAGCCCTCGCCGGGGCGTCCAGAGTACGCAGGATCGTAGGAGGAGGAGTGTGATGTCTCGTCTCTACTACAGCCCGCATCCGCGATCAGCCTGAAGGGCATTAAAATCATCAAAAGTCGTGAGTGGACAAAATAAACCTTTTCATTAAAAACATTTTCACATAAATACATTTATGCCATTCACTAAAAGCATATGCATGCATTCGAAAACCATTTACCAAGACGTTCATAAACCATTTGAAGACATTTTCAAAATCTTTCAAGGGTTCATGCCGGTCCCCATAAACTGTCATGAACCATAAATCCATTTGGGGTCCCCGATCCAATCACAAAAACCCATAAATTAAACCAATAGGGACTCAGCCCAAATCACATCACGTGGGTCTCAGTCCAAAAATATTCTCGGTGAAATACCAAAACCTGAAACACGGGGTCTCTGCCCCCAAACCACTTTCTGTAAACCTCATACGTATCAAAATACGTATAACCCATCCTCGGAACTTCTGAGAAGATGCCAACTCGGGGCACACAGCCCCTAGGGAACACATCCCCGATATATGTCACGATATCATCTCTATACTAGTGTGCACACTACTCAGGGTCTCACTCCGAGTCTTCTCCCAGGAATTCTCCATCTGGGAGGCTCAATCTCTGGATCTAGTCCGAGCTCTCTCTCTGGATCTAGTCCACACATCTCTCCGGAATCTGGTCCGGGACCACATCATAATACATATCTCCCACTCCTGGAATGGGGTCCCTATAGGGACACCCACTCTGGTCTGTGGATCGTGACTCTCCAGGTCGACGTCTGGAGGAGACCATATAAACATATTGAGGTTTCATAATCATTTTCAAAACTCTTTCTTTCTTTCTCAAAACATTTCTCAACTGGGTCTCATACCCGATTCATCTCAATAGGATTCCTCGAATCCGATTCAAATCCATTTCACAGGCCTCGGCCTAAATCCTCAGTTCAACAGGGTCTTATGCCCGAATTCTCATTTCACAAACTAAACTGGGACTCAAGCCCGATGTTACAATCAAAAGGGCCTCAAGCCCGATACCACAGCTAACTGGGCCCTAAGCCCAAACCACAAATCAACAGGGACTCCAGCCCGATTTCACAACCAATAGGGCCTCAAGCCCGATACTACAGTCAAATGGGCCTCCAGCCCGATATTACAACCAAATGGGCCTCAAACTCGAACTCGTAAATCAACGGGACCCTCAGTCCAATCGTATAACTCAAATGGACTTCAAGTCCGAGAGTTTGTAAATCAAATGGGGCTCGTGCCCGATTTCATATTTCCAAATCCAAAACCAATTCATGAAACCCTCATTGAAAACCTAGCACGTATGAGCATCGTATAAAATTAGAAATCTCGAAATACGTGCAAATATGTAACGCCCCGAAAATTCGAGGAATATAAAATTGTAAAATAATAAATGAAATGTCGTTTTTACCCCTGTGAATAAGATGGTCAAATTGTTTACTTTTTGATTGGTAGGTCAAACGGACGTTGACCAATGACCGTGACGTATTTCGGGACGTCACGAGTCTATAGACGGGTGGCACATCCAATTCCGACGATCAGGGAAGAAGTTATGACATTTGGAAGTTCAAGGGCATTTTCGTAATTCAGACGAAAATGGGGAAAATGTTGACTTTTTGATTGACCACTAGTTTTCACACAATTCGAAGACCGTTAGGTAGGTCTCGATGCCTTGAGTCCGTAGACAGGCAGCACGCTGAAAACGGACATCGGACCGTTGACTTACGGGTCTAGAAAGGGAAGGGCATTTTGGTAATTTGTCAAGGAAGGGCAAAATAGTAATTTTGCAGGAGGGTTACGGTTTGAAGCTGTGGGAAACAGGGCCTGCACCACCGTGCTTGGTGGTTCTGATCAAACAATTGTTTAACCTGTTAGTGGATGGGCTGAGTGAATTGTTTATGGACTTTGAGACAGTGGAGTGTGGACTGATACAAACCAGTGCACGGGTACCATTTTACTGAGTTTGGGTCTATTTTGCGGGAAACAATTCCTGAGTGGGACTGAGGGGATTCCCACGGGTGTTGGCTCACGGTTTAGTTAACAGAGAGACAGGAAGTGAGAGGAGGTCATTTTCTGAAGAGGAGAGGTCGAAAACTGAGAGAAAACTGAGAATTGGAAAACTGAAAAATTGGAGGGAAAAATCAAGTTTGATTTGTGAGGCAAGTTGGACGAAACCAAGGACCTACACGGCTTTCTGGGACCAATTGGAGTTCAACCATACCATTCCTGAAGTGATTCGACCACGACTTGGCTAGGAACCTAAGTTCCATTTTCGAAAGATTTTTAGAGCTGAGGACGACGACTTCCAGGTGAGTAACTGTGAAATTTTTTGTGTTTTATGGTTCGTATAGGTCCTAGTAAGCTTCAGGTTAAGTTAATTTGAAAATGGAAGGGAAACTAGTGAGATACGATGGTCGACCCGTTTGGTTGATCACGGGTCGAAGGGTTGATTTAGGACCTGTTGAGGTTAATTAATGACTCAAAACTCAAATTAAAAGGTTAAGGGAAGTCTTAGGTTTAAAAACGAAGGAAATCGAGTATGAATTGATGGAGTATTAGCCGGGTTAGTCGCGGGTTGGGGACCCGTTTAACAGGCTTCCGGGTGAAGGAGACGACACTGTAGCTATAGTGCCAGACGTGTGGCTTTCAAGCGCAGTCACTTTGGGCGGTGCGTGAAGCCTCATCTCCGGTCAAGGTCAACTAGAGTTTTCATCCTTTCAATGTACTGAACATTTTTGAGTTAAAAATCGAGTCGATCGGAGATTGTTAAGTTGGTCAGAATAGGGTTGGTTGCCTCGGGAAGCATGTTTGGGTGGCTTTCCCGGGCCGGTTTCAGTCTAGGATTTCTTGGTTGAATGTCAAGGACTTATGGTGACCTTTACATGTGATTTGGACTGACAGGAATTTTACATTAGTACCGGGACGAGGTTATACGCGCAGTTTTGCAGCAGGATTGTACTGTGAGTGGGTCCGATTTCATTAAACCCTTGCATGCATAACTATTTTCACTTATATATATATATGTGTGTGAATCAAACGAAGGTTTTGATTATCTTGAAAATTATGGCTATGGCACGATTTACGATGTTTGGGCATGAGACCTGTCTGGTGAAATTTGAATATGGTTTTGGATCATATATATATATATATATATATATATATATTTGTGTATGTCGATGATTATATTTGGTACTGCATTGTATAGATCTACCCGTATGATACTGTCTCCTCTGGATGTGGGTACCCTGGAGTGGTCACGGGGCATTGCCTGCGAGGGGTCATTCTACGGAGGGACCGGACCGTAGGATGACTCAGGAGCAGGATTGCTATGATTGGACGTTCGGGACGTCAGGCATCTGGGATGCCGTACCCGGACGGGGTTCGAGGATTGGACTCGGGATTGAGACCCCGAGTGGAACGCGTAGCCTTGGGACTGTGACCTTATTGGACGTCAGGGACGTCAGACATCTGGGATGTCAGGGTTGGAGTGTATAGTGCAATGGATGTGGTTATGTTTATGGTTTTATTATATGACTTGCGATATATTATATGATTTTATGGTTTTAAATACTAATCCATGCATGTTTGGAAAACGGAGGGGTAAAAGTATATGTTTTAATTGTTGAACTATTTTATAAACTTTGAGTTTCGGCCCACTCACCCTTAATGTTTTGTTGACCCCTCCAGGTCGTGCTACTGAGATAGAAGAGGATCCCGAGGCTGAGGCATAGATCTACACTGCGCACCTGAACCCCCTATTGGATAGGTTAACCCGCAGGATAGCTTAGAGTCGTGCTCGGAACTTGTAATTTTGGACATTATCCCTTGTCTGACATCTTTTGAATTCGGATTTTATGTATGACTTTATTTTGGATATTTACGCATTTGAACTTTAAAAGTTAAAATTGGAATGTTTGTTCGGGTGTCAGAAGGGAGCAGGGCACGTCCCCTCGTGGTCCCAGGGGGATCGGGGCGGGTCTTGTCAAAATACGTAAATCCTAGGCTACCACAAACAAATGCACACATGGCATCACAAAACATATATTAAAACACTTATAAAACATTTATGCATGCATCAAGTTCGAAAGAAAGGTCCACTCACAGACTGTCCAAAGCCGCGCCTCGATACGAGTGCCAAAATGTCTTCCCGGGTCAATCGTCGCCTCCGGGATTCCCGAACCTGTCCAAATTAATTTAGAGGGTTACTAACTAATAATATAACCCCTCACTAAAGTCGCGTAATTTTTCGAAATTTTTAACTATTTTTAAATGCGAACCTAAACCTTCGGACGTCCCGAACTATATTGAAACGATGTCCGATTGACACGAAACCAGTCCCAAAATGTTCGTTACATCGAATAGATGATTTCACATGTTGAAGACATCCTCAAAATCCTCACCACGCGCTCGCACGAGCCCAAGAATGGTCCTCCGCGTGGGCCTCAAGCGCCAGGACTGTTCATCTTCTACCTTAGCCGAATCGGCCGGTCCGATCCATCCTATGCAGCCGGTCCAGGGCTCTACACTCTTCATTTTTCGTCCAATCTTCTCCTTTTTAATCCTAAACTTCCTATTTTGATGTTTCCTACCAATTCTAATTATTAAATCCTAGGAAAACCATCCAAAACCTATTCATGAACAAAGGACCTCATGGTCCAACATTTCTATTTTCCTCCCACGGCTCCTCAGCCGTCCAACCACCACCAAAACCTTCTTAAAACCCCCATAGCAACCCATTAATCCTTATCCAAACATCCAAAACAAACCATAACGTCAAAATCGAATTAAAATGGGATTTGGGTCTAACCGGGTACCTTGCTCGGGTTTATGACCGCCGTCCATGGCGGCGTTGATCCTGGCCAGTCACCATCATCACAGCCCTCATCTCACTCTCTGGGCTTCTCAAAAGAACAGATGGGGAATGGCTTGGGATTGGGTTGGATTGGGGTGCTCGGGTTTGCTTGGAGAAGGAGAAAAATGATCGATGAAGGAAGGGAGGATATGCATGTATGAAAAAGGGTTGGCCAATGGATGGGTGACACTTGTCACTCATCCATTGGCCAGTACAAAAATATCTGGGCCCCACTTAAGTCCAAAAGTCCCTCGTCTCATAAATCGCTCAATAGTACTTTCGAATTTCCATGAACCGTAACTTCTCCATCGAACGTCCGAATTCGACGTGCCGTCTGTCTATGGATTCGTCTCATCCTGATCTACGTAACTGTCCTCAGCCCTCGACCATTGGACCTCCCGGGTCAAAAGTCAACTATTGGCCCCTATTCAACCAAATTACCAAAATACCTTTGGGTTTCCGATCGTCATAACTTTTTCCACGAATGTCAGAATCGAACGTGCCACCTGTCTATGAACTCGTGACATCCCAAACTACGTCACAGTCATCGGCCAAAGTCCATTTGGCCCCCTGAATGAAAAGTCAACAATTCGCCCATTTCAAGGGCAAAATCGTCATTTCGCCTTGAACGTCTGTTAATCCTCGTCTAATCCTCGATTAGTCTTTCTAATCCGTCATTAATCCTTAATTAATCCCGCTAATTCGGAACGGGTCGTCACAATTGACTTGTCAGACGGGAGCATGACCGGGCACGGTTATTTACGTCTTTCGGGGACAGGTCCTGTCATCGTCCTGGTCTTTTGTTACTTACTGATCACCACCAATAGACGAGGTTCACAAAGGTTTGATTGTTTTGTGTTTCACGGTTGTTCATGGTTTCCTCCTCTCTGCCTTTTTGTTTCCTCACTCTCACACACCACGATGCACTCTCGTTTGCACTCAGTCACACACACACACAACACTCTTCTCTCTCACTCGACTAAACACAGAAACCAAAACGGCTAACATGACCTCTCCCCTGTTTTAATCGATCACTTGTGAGAATAGGCTGGAACCAACCAGAGAGTGGACATGTGTCCACATCTCACTGCTTGCCTGGTGAAAATATCCAACCACTCAGGGATAGATATCCCCATCCTATTGATCACCATTTTCAAAATCAGCCAAAAGACCATTTTGCCCTTGGTGCACAAATTTCCATTTTGCCCCTCACATGTTTAGACCAAAATTCGAGCCGTCTGAAGTCCGATGACAGCATGTCGCCTGTCGTTGTACTCAGGGGATCGAGACCTACCTAACAATCCTCGAAT
This sequence comes from Prinsepia uniflora, assembly GCA_032719365.1. NCBI lineage: Eukaryota > Viridiplantae > Streptophyta > Magnoliopsida > Rosales > Rosaceae > Prinsepia > Prinsepia uniflora. The sequence continues at coordinate 6,928,772 of CM064868.1, read as the reverse complement.
TATATGAAAAAGACATGTCATAAAAAAAGTCAATGTTGACCATACTATTCACAAGGGTAAGAAAGTCAATTTTATACAAAAAAATTCTGAATTTATATTTTTGCCCTTTTTGACGTTCGGGCCGTTAGAATTCATATCATCCGGGCCACAGCCCAAAACATCTGAAACCCATTTGAAAACCATCGATATTGAAAACCATCACTATATCACAGAAATCCAAAATCCATTTAAAACACATTTCCATCAATCAAACCTGCTGGATCTATTCGAGTCTTTAAACTCAAGAAGCCTCAATATCAATCTGAGTCTTTAAACTCAACAAGCCTCTATATCAATTCGAGTCTTTAAACTCAATAAGCCTACGGGGGAAATCACAATATCCGACTCTCCCGGTCTCCTGGGTCTCCCGACCAACATATCCAATCTCTGCAATACGATTCTCCTCTGCTCCTAGCGTAGCATCATCCGTAATACCATTCTTCGATCCACGATAAGAATAACCGAATCCGGATCTAGGAGCACAACCACTCGATTCTGATCCACTACGCGCCACACACCAAACGTTAGTGACGCCACATCACCAAGTACTCTCTCTACTCCTTAACTCATCCACATTTGTCCACAATCAGGGGGGTTTTGGGGGTGGGGGGGTTCACAACTTCTGAAGTTCCATCACACCACACACCGAGTTCCCAGTATCCACTCCCGAGTATCCATCACTCAATACTCAACATCTAACACCAACTCAGAACCCAAAACATAACTTCTCATCATTTCAACATCTCCTTATTCTAAGATTCCAACCATGTTAGAAGTGTATCCATCTTTTCCAACTACGCCTCAACAAGTATACCACCACTGGGCTAACCAACTGATCATTAACTCCTCTACTGGACTTAGGTCACAACTCACCTGGACAGCCCTCTCATGTCCGTAAACAATCCAACTCACCAACCAACTTACTTGAGTCTCACGTCCACCCTTTCCAAGGTTAACACCATTATCCTCAATCTCATCGGCATTAGCCGATCACTCAAACACCCATGATGTATCCCAATTCTACCAACAACACCATAGTGTATCCATCAACCCTCACAGTGTAGTTCCGGGGCACACAAAACATCCTCAATCACTTCCAATGACATACACCGGTATATCCATCAATTACCTCGGCATTAGCTGAGCTCCAATACACCCACGAATAACACGTTTATTGACATCACTTTTCCAAAACCATTTATAAACCATTGAAATCAATTCATAATTCAAATCCCAAAATCATAGCATCGAAACCTAACAACTCCCAAACTACGCATCAAATTAAACACGAATTTTGAGTGTTATGCAATTTAAAACATTTTTGTGTAGATGTAGTATTGGTAAATAGGGATCGTTCTTAACCGGGGAAATTAGGGAGTATTAATAATGTGTTAGTGGGAAAGATAATGAATAAAAGAATAATGAATAAATTAATGAATTAAATAATTAAATAATCAAAGAATTAAATAATCAATAAATCAATAAATTAAAGAATAAAGGAATAAAAGAATAAAAGAATAAAAGAATAAAGAACAAAAAATAAAGAATAAAGAATTAAATAATAAATAATAAAATAATAAAATAATAAATAATAAATAATAAAGAATTATATGGGGGGTTTGAAAGGGTTGTACTCATACAAACAAGTAAAAACATAAATAAACTAGTCCTACTTCTACTCTAACTTATGTACAAGTGGACTTCCCTTAGACACAAACTTCACCAACACACTAACAATTGCATAGATTTGAATTAATCACGAAATCATACCTTCATAAACTCATATCTCTTCATACATTTTTCATATTACAAATGCACCGAACAACGGATTTTTACTTATAATGCGATTACCTTAAGTGTGTGATTTAATGCGCCGAATATCGGTCATACATTAAATCTCTTCAACTATACTCTAAATGCCCCGAACAACAGATCAACATTTAATTTCGAAATGAAGGTTAAGCTTTAAAATGTAAGAAGTAAATGATTTTTAGAAAGTAAAACACATGGAGATTGTATTCAATTTATACAAAAGATAGGAAGGAAAAACCAATACATATATTGCATTATAATTAGAACCAATAACAAATAAAAGAGTTTAAAAGGATGAAGAGCAAATGTTACACTTTTCAGAATGGATGAGAACAATGGATTGTTTTTCACAAGGAACACCGAACAGCGGCTGGAACCTTATGAAGATGGAAAAGATCAAACAAGGAAATTCGAACTTGAACTCTCAAAATTTGTATTGGAAATATTTTGCCAAAGTTTCTCCTAAGAAAGGCTCAATTGTATGTCTCTTGGAAGTGTCCCCAACAAGTGAAATGAACCCCTATTTATAGGGAGAAAAATCAAATTACACTATAAAAATAAATAAAAACAAATAAAAATTACAATAAAAATATTCAAAAGTGAAATGATGAGATTGGGAGGTTTTTGGGGAAAAGATGTTAAGAAAAACAAAAGAAATGTTTGAAAAACATCAAAAAAACATATTAAATAGTGCTGCTGGTGGCTTTGGTAGAGACCAGTTGGAAAAAGGGTCAAGATTCGGCCGGTATGCGCTGGAAAGGAGGAAAGTGGCCAGTAGGAGCGTGCTGGAAAAGAGGAGAGTGGTCGGCAGGAGCGTGCTGGACTGCAGAAGGTGTCGTCGGTAGGCGCGGGTCGAGGTGCTGGAGGCGGGTTCAGCAAGCGCGCTCCGAACGGTGCATGGGCAGGGCTGAGTGCAGGCTAGCTTTGGGCTGGGCTTGCATGGGCCTGGCGGGCTGGATTTTTGGGCTTCTGGGCTTCTTGCTGGACTGGACTGGGGATGGCAGCAGGCGGGGCTTGCATGAATGGCTGGGCTGGGTTTGTAAAAATGATTTGGGCTGCAGAAAAAAAAATGAAAATTAATTAATTTATAACTTAATTAATATTTTCACCGAATTTCGTCCATAATTTCTTGGTTATAATTCCGATCGAGACGATTCTTTCGCCAAAATGCTCCAAATTACAAACTTTATTTATTTAAACAAAAATATCACAAAATAAACTATTTTATCTAATTATTTATTATTTAAATATTAAAAGTCAAGTATAAAGGGTATAAAATAATATAAAATAATGCTTAATTAACGACCTATCAAAACCATTATCAAATCATAGCATAAAACCATAATCTCGTAAAACGTGTAAATACGTAAAATGTCCTCGAAAAACGTGCAAATCATAAATTAGAGATATCACAATCATAAACATAGAAATCATGTATAGAAAATATATAAAAATATTTATGCATGCATCATAATTTAGAAAGCGAAGTCCACTCACAGACCATCCTCGCTGCCGCCTCGATACCCGTGCAATTATGCTTTCCCGGCTAATCCACTATCACCGAACTTCCCAAACCTCTCCAAATCACATTCTAAGGTCACTAACCACTTCATAATGCTTCTACTAAATACCCGTAATTTTTCCAAATTTTTAACTATTTTTAAACTTTCCCTTACACCTTCGAACATCCCAAATCATATTGAAACGATGTCTTATCGACTCGAAACCAGTCCCAAAATGTTCGTTACATCGATTACATTAAAAGTCGTGTTGAACACTTCCCTAGGAACAATGCCACGCGCCTGGACTGTTCATCGTCTTCAACCTCTGCTAAGACCGGTTCGGTTCAGCTCAGTCCAGCCGAACCAGCGAGGGCGATGCACTGCCATTTTTCACCCTTTTTTCAATCTGATTTCAATCCTTTTACTTCCTATGTGTTCGTCTCAGTGTTTACAATCAATTTAGAACCTCAAAAAAATGGAACCAAAGCTGAAACTCAACTTCCCAATTCGTGATTAAACAGTCGAGTTCCCTCCGTCCAGTTCCAGCTATTCCGGCCACCATTGGCAGTGAGTCCAAGCCCACCAGCCTTGGTTTGAGCTCCAAAACATGTTCCAATTAACCACATGAGTCAAAAACAGCCAAAACTAAATTTACCATTTTTGAATTCAATCTAGAATTTCACGGCTATGTACCCTACCGTCACTGTCGTGGGCCATCGTGGCCACCACTGGACTTGTCTCAACTTCACCTCTCAATTCTATACAGAACAATGAGCAAACGATCACGTTTTCAAGGTGTCTGGATCAAGTGTTTCTCATGGTCACGGGTTGTAACGACCCGTCCCGAATTCCGGGATTAGATTAGTCATTAATCTTGATTAGTGAGGATGAACGGTGGTTAGTAGGGCGGAATCGGACAAATTGTGCAAAATGACCGTTTTGCCCCTGGTCGTGGGCAAAATATTGACTTTTTGATCGGGCGGTCAAACGGACTTTGACCGATGACCGTGACGTAGTTCGGGACGTCACGAGTTCATAGACAGGTGGCACGTTCGATTCCGACATTCGTAGAGAAAGTTATGGTGTGCGGAAGTTGAGGGGTATTTTGGTAATTTGGCATACTAGGGGCCAAATGTTGACTTTTTGACTGGGAGGTCCGATGGACGAGGGCCAAGGACCGTTACGTAGGTATCGTCGATACGAATCCAACGACAGGCGGCATGCCGAAATCGGATATTCGACGACGACGTTATGGTCAAGGAAAGGAACTAACGAACCGAGGCCGAGATTAAAATAATAATATAATAATGAATAGTGACCGTTGACCCTACACACCTGGATGAGGGACAAGTGTCACTCATCCCTTGAAACCAGAATCCTTGTCTTAGGGGAAACATCATAATGATGTTTTAATAATTATTAATTAATTATTAATTAATCTAAAATCCATTAAACCTCCATTAATCTCCTCTCTGTTTTCCTTAACCGTGTACAACCAAATCCAGTTTTCTCCCACCCTTAATTCCTCTTCCATTCCTGAACCTGAGTGTGCGATTTTGTGAGTGAGTTGAGAGTGAGTTGAGCTGGATAAACATGAGAGATCGACAGAGAGAAGGAGACTGTAATTTCAGATTTTAGAATTTTGGGGGGAAAGTCGGGTTTTGAACTATAGGCCGTGAGGATCGAAATTGAGCTCACATTCAGCTTCCTGGGATCAACACGAATCAATCTGCAACAAGAACGAAGGGATTTGGGGTCGAATTGAGGAAGAACAGAAGGGAGGAGGCCTCTGAATTTTCGAGGTTGAGTCGTGATCGTGGAGTGTTTAGACGACGGAATTGAGGTGGGGAAACTACTTCTCATGTTCCCACGATGCTTCTGGGTTCATCAATTGAAGGAAACCGATCGAGATCGATGAAACTCCATGGTTGAACAGTGTACGGATGTTCGAGCTTGAGTCGTGACGATTGGGCACTGGATTGAAGCAATTGAGTTGGGGGGAAATGCTTAACGGAGTCCATGGAAGCTTCTGGTTGAATCAATTTAAGGAAATCAATTGGAATTGAAGGAGTTCCATGATTGCACAGTAACCGGGTGTTCTTCGTGGATCATCGTTGAATCGTGGAATTTTAGGTAATGTTTTGTGTAATCAACGTTACAGAACATAAATTAGACTTAAAACGAAACTAACTGAATGCTTAATTGAAGGAATTAGGATCGAATTGACAGGATTGGAATCAGGTCGTCTCGCGGGTAAACTGGACCCGTTTACCAGACATACGGGTTAGGACGATGCACTGTAGCAGGCGCGTGAGTTTCACGCGCAGCCACTCACGGCGGCGCGTGACGGCGCGTGGGCACGAATCTCGAGGTGAGGTCAACATGACTTCTGTCCTATTTATTGTAACGGACATTTTGGAATTGGTTTCGTGTCGATCGGACACCGTCTCGATATTGTTCGGGATATCCGAAGGTTTTAAATTAAGTTTAAAAATAGTTAAAAATTCGGGAAAATTACGGGACTTTGATAGGATGTTAATGATGAGGTTAGTGACCCTCTAATGTGATTTGGACAGGATTGGGAGTCCCGGTGATAGTGGTGTGGCCCGGGAGGGCCGGTGGCACGCGTATCGAGGCATACCGTTAAAACGGTCTATGAGTGGACTTTGGTTTTATAAATCCTATGCATGCTTAAATGTGTTATATGGTTTATATACATGATTTCTATGATGGTATTTGTGAGTATTGATTTCGGGTATGTTGCACGTATTTCGAAGTGTTTCCCGTATTTCACGTATGTCGGGATTAACGGTTTATTTGTGGTTTTGCGTGATTGTGGTTAAATAAATAATATGATAAAACGGTTTTTATATTGGAAAGATGAATTCGGGCTTGAGGCCCACTTGTTTTGGAAATCTCGGACTTGGAGTCCATTTGAGTACATAATCGGGCTGCGGGCCCAGTTGGTTTATAAGTCGGGCTGCGGGCCCAGTTGGTTTATAAATCGGGTCGTGGGCCCAGTGGTTCATAAAGTCGGGCATGAGGCCCAGTTGGATTAAAATGATGATGTCGGGTCAGGGGCCTTATATTTAATAAATGTGGTTTTGGGTCAGGGACCCTAAATGGAATTATGTGGTTTTATGGAAATTTCGGGCAGGGCCCAATGGTAATGATGTGATAAAAGGATTTAATAAAACTGTTTTCCATATACCATCTGGATACAAGGATATATGATGGCCTCCTCCAGATGTCTGGGACACTGGGGAAGTCACGGTGCATTGCCTGTGAAGGGTCACCATACGGAGCAGCCGGACCGTATGATGACTCAGGAGCAAGATTGCTATGATTGACGTCAGGGACGCCAGACATCAGGGATGTCAGATATATGGACCCGGAGAGACCCCGGGCAGCACGCGTAGCTAATGAAACCGTGAGATATGACGTCTGGGACGCTAAGCATCTGGGATGCTGGTGATGGTAATGGTAAAATATGGATTAATGAATAAAATGGCTTATTGGTTGGATATGTGTTATGTGGTAAAAATGGATTATTGGTGATGGAATGGTATGTAGGGTCGGGGACCCTAAATGGTTTTGGATTTTTGAATTGATGTTCATTTATGGTCGTGGGTGGTAACCCACATGGTTGTATATGTATGGTGGTGGTATTCCACTATTTTGGGCTGAGTTCCCACACTTGGTTTTTGGTTAACGGTTTTTGGGCTAAGGCTGTAACGACCCGTCCCGAATATCGGGATTTAATAATATTTAATTGTGATTTACTAATCTGGGATTAGTTGGGCGATTTCGGACGAATTGTGCAAAATGACCGTTTTGCCCCTGGGTGTGGGCAAAACGTTGACTTTTAATTCGGATGGTCAAATGGACTTTGACCGATGACCGTGACGTAGTTCGGGACGTCACGAGTTCATAGACAGGTGGCACGTTCGATTCCGACGTTCGTGGTGAAAGTTATGATGTACGGAAGTCCAGGGGCATTTTCGTAATTTGGACGATGTAGGGGCAAATGTTGACTTTTTGACCGGGATGTCCGATGGCCGAGGGCCAAGGACCGTTACGGAGGTTTCGTCGATACGAATTCAATGACAGGCGGCACGCATCAATCGGAGTCCGTATGACCGAGTTACGGGTCAGGATGCGTGAGGGGCATTTTGGTAATTTTCTGCACAAGGGCAGAATTGTAATTTTCTTCACGGGACACTGTTCCATTGAACTGGCCGTGTAAGTGGATGCTTTGTGCGATCGATCCCTTGATTGTTTATCAATTAAATGGCTGGATTGGGACGGTTTGAGGTGGAATTGCACATGGGGATTGCGTTGGCATCAATTGCACAACATGGACACTGGTTTTTCTATTGTTTTCGGGTCAGTGCAGGGGACATTGCGCAGTGGCCGGTGTGGCACTTTTGGATGCTTTTAATGGCTGTTTTGGATTGTTAGAATGGAGAGTGAGTCGAGAGGTTGACTCTGAGATTGGGAACGAAAGGAATGGAGTGAAAATGGTGGAGGTTTGTCCTGAAACCCGAAACTGTGTTTAACAAATTCAAAAATCCAATTCGAGGTTCTGGGCCAGCCCAGGGCAATTTGATGACCCATTTAGCTCTCTGGGATCATTTCCAGTCGATCCAGATCATTTGGGGCAAGCTTGGGAGCTCCTAGGGCCGTGAACGGACATGGTGGACGGCTGGAAAACTCGAGCTTGAGTTGTGACGATTGAGGTATTGTCGAGTTCAATTAATCATGCTAATTAGTTCGTATTATTCCTTATTAACTTCCTGTGAAGTTAATTTGATGATGGTTAAGGATTGAAGGAGTTTTGGTGATCGACCCGTTTTGGGTGATCACGGGTTGTTGACTTGATTAGGGAATGGTTGATGCTAATCATGGACACAGAACTGAAATTGGTGGATTGATGATTGTTGTAGGATCAAGAACGGATTGAATTGGGGTCGAATTGATGGTTATCTGACTGGATCCTATCGCGGGCTTTTCGACCCGTTTACCAGTAATTCGGGTGAGGAAGGAGCACTGTAGCTGGCGCGTGGCTTTCACGCGCAGCCACTCACGGCGGCGCGTGACGGCGCGTGGGCACGAATCTCGAGGTGAGGTCAACATGACTTTTGTCCTATACAATGTAACGAACATTTTAGCGTTGGTTTCGTGTCGATCGGATCCCGTTTCGTTATTGTTCGGGATGTCCGAAGGTTTTAAATCCAGTTTAAAAATACTTAAAAATTCGGGAAAATTACGGGACTTGAAGAGGATGTTAATGATGAGGTTAGTGATCCTCTAAATTGATTTGAACAGGATTGGGAGTCCCGGTGATAGTGATGTGGCCCGGGAAGGCCTATGGCACGCGTATCGAGGCGCTCGGTTAAACGGTCTGTGAGTGGACATTGGTTTCATAAATTCGATGCATGCATAACTGTTTTATGATTGTTATGGTTATGATTAAATGATTTACTTTGGATATCGGTGAATTTAAATGATTTCACGCATTTCGAGGCAATTTACGTATTTTCATGTAAACCGAGGTTTTCTAGATTTGCACCGATTTCCATAAATGTGGTTGGATATGATTTCATGAAACGGTTACGAACTTGAATAAAGTAAAATCGGGCCAGGGGCCCAGTTGAACTATGAAATCGGGCCAGGGGCCCAGTTAACATGTGGATCGGGCCAGGGGCCCAGTTAACTTGTGAAATCGGGCCAGGGGCCCAGTTGACTTCTACATGTGTTTGCGGGTCGGGGACCCTAAAACGGAATTGAATAAATGTTTTCTGGTTTACATTTTATATATATTCACATGCTAAAAACAATAGTGGTTTTGATGATATGGAAAATCTGGTTATGGCATGTTTCACGGTATTTGGGCTTGAGATCCGTCTGATGAAACTTAATGATTGGTTTGGATTTTTATCCATGTATATATATATATATGCCTTGCATGTGGATATCGATAAAATGTATTTAGTACTGCACTGTATAGATCCTTCCATATTATATTGTCTCCTCCGACGAGGTACCCCGGAGAGGTCACGGGCGTCTAGTACGTCCAGCGTCTATGACGCTAAGCATCAGGTGATGCTGCATCAGGTGATGTTGTACCCGAACGGGGTTTGGGGATTTAACTCGGAAAATTGAGACCCGAGTGGCACGCGTAGCCTTGTGATTGTGACCTTATTGACGTCAGGGACGTCAGACATCAGGGATGTCGGATTGGAGTGTATAGTGCAGTGGCTAAAATAATGGTTATGGTTTATATTATATGCCTTATGGTTCATATTACTGGATTTATGAAATAACTCTTGGATTTACTTTTGGAAATTGAAACTATGCTTTGGTTTCCGGGCTAAGGCCCTAATGGTTATTTCTAAATAAATATGGGATTATTGGTTTTGGTGCATGCATATGATTTTACTGAGGGGCATAAATGTCTTATAAATATTTTAAACAGACTTGTTTATTTTCGTCCACTCACAGCTTTTGTTTTCAATGCCCTTCAGGTTGATTCCGAATACGACTGCAGCAGAGACCTGAGCATCGCACACTTCCTCCATCGATCCTTACGCACTCTGGAAGCCCGTATGGGCAATGGCAATCGGTTATCCCTTGTCTGACGCCTCTTGTCAGACGGGAGCACGTCACATTCCATGGTAATCCCGGGGGGATTGGGATGGGTCGTGTCAAGTGGTATCAGAGCAGGTTTTGCTCTTTTGTGCGCGAAGGACGAGGGTGTGATGTCTCGTTGGGCTGCAGTTCCGTTGTCAACCTGATAGATAGTTTTGGGTTTATATGGTGAATTGGGTGTGTTTGGCCCGATACGCCGTGCATTGTTGCGATTCAACCCAAATGGGGTTGTATTCGATTAACTGGTAATGTGGGACCGTCGGTTCGGTCATGTGATGATGGATTGTTGTGCCACTGGGCACAGCTAGGTTCAGGGAACCCCATTTGATTGGAAATGCGAAACTCAGTTGAGTATTGGTCTAAGTTTTGGACCCTAGTAGTGTTGGCTAATGTTCGGGGTGTTGGTGCATCGGAGTTAGCCGATGACCTTCGTGGTGGAACCCACGATGGAACCCACGTTGAGTTGACGATTGGATTGGATTGGACGTCTATATGATGTCAGGACCGCGGGGTCGGTCAGGTTGTGGATTTTACTGCAAAAGGCAGTTGGGTTCGGTGGAACCCTAGGGTGTGATCTTGGAACCCTAATTTTTAATCGATGGACCGAAAGGTGAACTTTAAATGAGAACTTGTGCTGCGACGAGCGGCTGAGGTCATGGATGACCATGTGGATGACTCTAGTGAGTCTAGTCTGGATTATGGGATTCGATCCACGGATGCGGTTATGAGATAAAATATGGAATCCCGTGTTGGATCGAATACTAGTGTGAGGTGTGGTTACGGATCTTGACAACGATGACTGTTGGTCGACAGTTGTGTCGAGATGACTGGCTATCGAGGGTATTTTGTGTGGCTTTCACACTTGAGGATCAGGGGATGTTCAGGGAACGACCATTATCCTGATGTGCCAGTGGTCAAATTGGAGGTACCCATAGTCGTGGGGTATGAGTGCTGTTACGGGATCGTCGTTCGTAATGAACGGAGATCCAGGGTAACAACTTTGCACACTGTGTGCTAGCATGGATATTCGTGTGCTATGTATGGATATTGGTATGGTGATACCTATATGCCAATACTAGTATGGATGCCTGTGTGCTGATACTGGTATTGATGATGGTGCGTTGGTGCTGGTGACAGTAATTGTGATGACGATGAGCCACCAGTTGGGGTGTGACTCTGTCATGATGAACAGATGATTGGTATCTGCGACTCAGTGGTGGTTGAGTCTTGGACTGGATGGGATCCAGTGGAGGTTGTGTCGTGTTGGGATAAGTCCTAACAGATATATGATGACAAGTGATGAATGGATCAAAGGTATGATTGAAAATTTGGGGGAATCTTGGGATGCTGTCCCCTAGGTCATGTGTATTGGTGGACTTGGGGAGTTGTGGTCAACTCCGAGATTGGTATGATGGTATACTTCTTATATCCCCAGGAAATACAAGGAAATTATTGAAATTGGGAAAGTCGGGGAAACCATTCGTGGTATTTTGTGATTGTGAATCACTTGGAACCTGAGGATTGAACCTGTTAGGGTTGAGATGTGAGACGAAAGCAGTATGGTATGCACATTCAGGAAAAATTGTGGACATTTCCGTTCGGAATCGGGGTGTGTGCGTACGTGAGTATTGGCGGACGTGAGGTCCGAGTAATGAATTGATTTTGGACACGTGGTGGTCCAAGTGAGGTATGGACGTGGGCAGTCCAGTGGTTGGACTTGACATCTCATTGGGAGCATGTCTGTTTCCAACGTGGTTGGAACTCCCGTTTCGGGGAGAGTTGTGATTGGGAGACGAGAGGAGTGCTCGTTTCCGCATCAGTGATTGGTATTCCGAAGTCATTAGGGTGACTTCACATTTCCTGTCGTGGCAGATGATGTTTGTTGCTACCAGTACGTTGAGTGTGTATTGGTTGGTGGACCCATGTTTGGCTTGGGGTCATTGGACACAAGAAGTTGTGTATGATTGTGGATTTGGTGGGAAATGCGAGGTCATCTTTCCACCAAGGGAAATTTGGCGAAGGATTCAATTGAGGGTGTAAGACCCTACGATAAGCTTTCAGATGGATTGTTAGCTATGTGGACATGTGTGGATCCTAGGTGGATCTGATTTGCGATGTTGTCGACTTTGGTCGATGTGACGATCTAGGATCGTGATATTACTTGTCGGGTGACGTAGCGATGGATATGGTTTGTGATCTTGATGATCCAGATGGATGGAGAGTTTATCACTCTTACCATGGTATGTGAGTCGTAAATGACGGAACTGAACTTCTTTTCGGAGTGAAGTCCATATGGTTGTTACTCGGTTGAGTAGGTTTCCGAAGTGGTCGGATTTTGTCAACCTCTGACGTGTGGATATTGGGACTGGCTTCCCTATGAAGTCAATCGAGTGTTTCGGACAGGCAACCGATAGGTTCGGTTTTGTTACGTCTTGGTGGACGTAAACGAGATTTTGGGTTTTGGAATCGAATTTCTGGGTGACGATTCAGGATTCGATTGCGAAGCTCGAAAATGGATTACTGGATTTGGGTACGGAATGGTTATTCCAATGCTAGCTTACGGAATAATGATTCGGATTCGGATTTGGAAATGGATTAAAAATGTGATGTTTGGGTTTGGATTCGGAATTTCTTACGAAATTGCGGATTCGGATTCGGAATTGGAACTAGATGACGGGTGGAGTTCGTTTTGTCTCATGTTGGTTTGAGCAAATGTACTCCATTACTAGAACGTGTTTGGCTATGACCTAGGTGGCTATAGTCAGATTGATGGATTGAGGTACGTACAGGGTACGTTGTACGAGGATTGATAGGCTGAGTGGTGCCTAATGGCGGTACGTGGGATGTACCAGTGGTGTGTAACTAATGTGTTGGTAATCGGCTTGGTTCTGATATCATTTGTTTGACTATATTGTGGACTGGACATTGGATACTGTGCGCCGGGCAGAGTGATTTTGTCTGGGTTCAGTGATTGTATGAGCAGGTGCTCTTGGCCACGTTTGGCTAGTGGAACCCCGGTATTGATATGTGTGTTCACTGCTGGGCTGGTATTCAATGTGTTCCAGTTACACCACTTGATGGAGTAAGTTGACGGTATACGTACACTCAGGATGAGTGAATTGGTGGTCAGAGTAACCACGAGAAGCCTTGTGTGACTTGATCACACCGTGATTTCCCAGCGTCTCGGTTCGCTGAGGGAGTCGGCGATTATGGACATTGAGATTAATTGGTGTCGCAGGATTGGACTTGCCCTGCGAATTGAGATCATGTGGTTGATCTTGCGCTGCATCGAGAGTGATGTAGTACATGGTGTTGTCACGGATAGACAGATGGTTGGGGCTTTACTAGGGTGGTAAAGCTTAGTGGTGACAGTTTGACTGATGGTGTCAGCATGGACTGACAAATGAGATTTGGTGACTCCCAACGGGAGCAAATGTAAGGATTTATTGATAATGGAAAGGAACCATCTAGCTGAAGGAGTCAGCTAAATGGTTAGGCGATTTTATCGCGGATCAGGTGATCATTTTCACTCGAGGTGGTCGAGTGTTGTTGCTATTATGACGTATGACTGAGATGGTATGTCTGGGTACAAACGAGGCTGGTGTTGTCCCAGTATGTGGGTGTACAAGTGTACACAGATATGTGGTCGAATTGTTTTCCACAAGGTGGTTGTGGAATAAGATTGTTGGTAATTTCGAGGACGAAATTCTTTAAGGAGGGAAGGTTGTAACGACCCGTCCCGAATATCGGGATTTAATAATATTTAATTGTGATTTACTAATCTGGGATTAGTTGGGCGATTTCGGACGAATTGTGCAAAATGACCGTTTTGCCCCTGGGTGTGGGCAAAACGTTGACTTTTAATTCGGATGGTCAAATGGACTTTGACCGATGACCGTGACGTAGTTCGGGACGTCACGAGTTCATAGACAGGTGGCACGTTCGATTCCGACGTTCGTGGTGAAAGTTATGATGTACGGAAGTCCAGGGGCATTTTCGTAATTTGGACGATGTAGGGGCAAATGTTGACTTTTTGACCGGGATGTCCGATGGCCGAGGGCCAAGGACCGTTACGGAGGTTTCGTCGATACGAATTCAATGACAGGCGGCACGCATCAATCGGAGTCCGTATGACCGAGTTACGGGTCAGGATGCGTGAGGGGCATTTTGGTAATTTTCTGCACAAGGGCAGAATTGTAATTTTCTTCACGGGACACTGTTCCATTGAACTGGCCGTGTAAGTGGATGCTTTGTGCGATCGATCCCTTGATTGTTTATCAATTAAATGGCTGGATTGGGACGGTTTGAGGTGGAATTGCACATGGGGATTGCGTTGGCATCAATTGCACAACATGGACACTGGTTTTTCTATTGTTTTCGGGTCAGTGCAGGGGACATTGCGCAGTGGCCGGTGTGGCACTTTTGGATGCTTTTAATGGCTGTTTTGGATTGTTAGAATGGAGAGTGAGTCGAGAGGTTGACTCTGAGATTGGGAACGAAAGGAATGGAGTGAAAATGGTGGAGGTTTGTCCTGAAACCCGAAACTGTGTTTAACAAATTCAAAAATCCAATTCGAGGTTCTGGGCCAGCCCAGGGCAATTTGATGACCCATTTAGCTCTCTGGGATCATTTCCAGTCGATCCAGATCATTTGGGGCAAGCTTGGGAGCTCCTAGGGCCGTGAACGGACATGGTGGACGGCTGGAAAACTCGAGCTTGAGTTGTGACGATTGAGGTATTGTCGAGTTCAATTAATCATGCTAATTAGTTCGTATTATTCCTTATTAACTTCCTGTGAAGTTAATTTGATGATGGTTAAGGATTGAAGGAGTTTTGGTGATCGACCCGTTTTGGGTGATCACGGGTTGTTGACTTGATTAGGGAATGGTTGATGCTAATCATGGACACAGAACTGAAATTGGTGGATTGATGATTGTTGTAGGATCAAGAACGGATTGAATTGGGGTCGAATTGATGGTTATCTGACTGGATCCTATCGCGGGCTTTTCGACCCGTTTACCAGTAATTCGGGTGAGGAAGGAGCACTGTAGCTGGCGCGTGGCTTTCACGCGCAGCCACTCACGGCGGCGCGTGACGGCGCGTGGGCACGAATCTCGAGGTGAGGTCAACATGACTTTTGTCCTATACAATGTAACGAACATTTTAGCGTTGGTTTCGTGTCGATCGGATCCCGTTTCGTTATTGTTCGGGATGTCCGAAGGTTTTAAATCCAGTTTAAAAATACTTAAAAATTCGGGAAAATTACGGGACTTGAAGAGGATGTTAATGATGAGGTTAGTGATCCTCTAAATTGATTTGAACAGGATTGGGAGTCCCGGTGATAGTGATGTGGCCCGGGAAGGCCTATGGCACGCGTATCGAGGCGCTCGGTTAAACGGTCTGTGAGTGGACATTGGTTTCATAAATTCGATGCATGCATAACTGTTTTATGATTGTTATGGTTATGATTAAATGATTTACTTTGGATATCGGTGAATTTAAATGATTTCACGCATTTCGAGGTAATTTACGTATTTTCATGTAAACCGAGGTTTTCTAGATTTGCACCGATTTCCATAAATGTGGTTGGATATGATTTCATGAAACGGTTACGAACTTGAATAAAGTAAAATCGGGCCAGGGGCCCAGTTGAACTATGAAATCGGGCCAGGGGCCCAGTTAACATGTGGATCGGGCCAGGGGCCCAGTTAACTTGTGAAATCGGGCCAGGGGCCCAGTTGACTTCTACATGTGTTTGCGGGTCGGGGACCCTAAAACGGAATTGAATAAATGTTTTCTGGTTTACATTTTATATATATATTCACATGCTAAAAACAATAGTGGTTTTGATGATATGGAAAATCTGGTTATGGCATGTTTCACGGTATTTGGGCTTGAGATCCGTCTGATGAAACTTAATGATTGGTTTGGATTTTTATCCATGTATATATATATATATGCCTTGCATGTGGATATCGATAAAATGTATTTAGTACTGCACTGTATAGATCCTTCCATATTATATTGTCTCCTCCGGCGAGGTACCCCGGAGAGGTCACGGGCGTCTAGTACGTCCAGCGTCTATGACGCTAAGCATCAGGTGATGCTGCATCAGGTGATGTTGTACCCGAACGGGGTTTGGGGATTTAACTCGGAAAATTGAGACCCGAGTGGCACGCGTAGCCTTGTGATTGTGACCTTATTGACGTCAGGGACGTCAGACATCAGGGATGTCGGATTGGAGTGTATAGTGCAGTGGCTAAAATAATGGTTATGGTTTATATTATATGCCTTATGGTTCATATTACTGGATTTATGAAATAACTCTTGGATTTACTTTTGGAAATTGAAACTATGCTTTGGTTTCCGGGCTAAGGCCCTAATGGTTATTTCTAAATAAATATGGGATTATTGGTTTTGGTGCATGCATATGATTTTACTGAGGGGCATAAATGTCTTATAAATATTTTAAACAGACTTGTTTATTTTCGTCCACTCACAGCTTTTGTTTTCAATGCCCTTCAGGTTGATTCCGAATACGACTGCAGCAGAGACCTGAGCATCGCACACTTCCTCCATCGATCCTTACGCACTCTGGAAGCCCGTATGGGCAATGGCAATCGGTTATCCCTTGTCTGACGCCTCTTGTCAGACGGGAGCACGTCACATTCCATGGTAATCCCGGGGGGATTGGGATGGGTCGTGTCAAAGGCCCTAATGGCTCGGTTGAGCAAACGTTTTGGTTACTGGTTTTGGTGGCATGCATACGTTTTTATTGAAGGGCATAAATGTCTTCTAAATGTATTTGATGAACTTACTGGTTTTTGTCCACTCACAGCTTTTGGTTTTAATGCCCTTCAGGTTGATTACGGATGCGACTGCAGCAGAGACTGGGACATTGCACACCTCCTCCATCGATCCTTGCGCACTCTGGATGCCCCGTTGGGCAGTGGCTCTTGGTTATCCCTTGTCCGACACCCCTTGTTGGACGGGAGCTGGGCACATTCCACGGTAATCCCGGGGGGATTGGGATGGGTCCTGTCACGGGTCCCCTGTTTTCATGCTGTGCCTCACGGGTTTAGGGCCACCGTCCATGGCCACTCATTACGGTGGCACCACCATCCTCCTCACCATCTAATCTCTCTGTTTCAATCACACACCACGGGCAGAAGAGGACGTTTAATGGGGTTGAGTTTCACTCATACACACACGTCCATTCTTTATCTGTTTTTTCCCAAAATCGTGCAACCATTTTAAAAACTGATAAGAGACGGTAAAGAGGCTTCAATGACCTTCCAGCAAGGGACAAGTGTCCCACATCCATTGGGCACACTTCCCAAGAAATCCAAGTGTCCAATTATCACTGGGCATAAATCCCTAGGCAACCAAATGACGAAAAGGCCCTTGAGGCTAAATTACCAAAATGCCCATATACTTCCGAACATCATAACTTCTTTCTCGAATGTCGAAATTGGACGTGCCGCCTGTCTACGTACTTGTGACGTCCCGAACTACGTCACAGTCATCGACCAAAGTCCATTTGACCATCCAAAACAAAAGTCAACAATTTTCCCATTCTAGGGGCAAAACGGTAATTTCGCACCGTCCGTCCAAAACCACTCAACTAATCATCGATTAATCTCACTAATCCAACACTAGCCACTAATCTAATCCCGAAATTCAGAACGGGTCATTACATATAATCATAATGCCTTCCTGAGAGTGAGTAACCCTACGGGGGTTGACTCCTCTCAGTTAGTGCCATGTGACTACTGACACGACCCATCCTAATCCCCTCGGGATTACCGTGGATTGTGACATGCTCCCGTCTAACACGAAGTGTCAGACAAGGGATAACCTAATGCCACTGCCCATTTGGGGCTTCCAGAGTCTGCAAGGATCGATGGAGGAGGCATGCGATGTCCCAGTTTCAGCTGCAGTCGCATCCGTGATCAACCTAAAGGGCATTAAAAATAGCAAAGGCTGTGAGTGGACGAAAATAAATAAGTTCATAAACACATTTCATAAGGACATTTATGCCCTTCGCTAAAATGTATGCATGCCTCGAAAACCAGTAATTAGAACATTTACTCAAACAGGCCATTAGGGCCTTAGCCCAAAAACCGTAACTCAAAACCAAGTGTGGCAACTCAGCCCAAAATTGTAGAATACTGATAGGTCCTCAAATAAGCATTAATTTATATTATTTATACCCTTTATACTTAGCTTTTAATATTAAAATAATAAATAATTAGATAAATTAATTTATTTTGTGATATTTTTATTTAAATAAATAAAACTTGTTATTTGGAGCGTTTTGGCGAAAGAATCGTCCCGATCGAAATTATAACGAATAAATTATGGACGAATTTCGGGGAAATATTACTAATTAATTGTTTAATTAATTTTGCAGCCCAAACCATTTTTTCATTCTTCTGCAGCCCAAAGCAAGCAGCAGCCCAGCTCCAGGCCCAACCTGCTTTAGCTCCAGGCCCAACCTGCTTCAGCCTTCAGCCCAATCTACAGTGCAACCAACTCAGCCCAAATCCTGCACAGCCCAACATGTTCAACCCACTCCAAAACTGCTCCACTTTCTCATATTTTTCTGATTTTTCCAGCCACTTTTCCCACTTTCCAGCACAAAATCAACTAAAACTACATCTTAACATCATCACAAATCTTCATTATTCATCATTCCACTATTCCACATTTTTTTATTGTATTTTTTATGTATTTTTGATAGCTTTTTTTACCTATAAATAGGGCTTCAATTCATGTATTTTGGGAGTCCCCAATTAGTTTCATTCTTCCATTTCTTTCTTAGTTCTTAGTTCTTAGTTCTTAGTTAGTTCTTTTGTTTCTCTCTTTTGAGAGACATTTTTGGGGACCATTTTTACTTCTTGTAGATTTTCTTATTAATTAGTTTTCTTTTAATTCTTATTCGTAATTTATGTTATTTTTATGTTATTTTCATTTCTTCTTTACTATTGTTCTTGATATTTTCTTTCTAACATTTGTAAGTAAGAATGCAATCTCCATGTGTTTTACTTTTTGAATTTCTTTTACTTCATATGTTTTAGTGCTTAAACTTCAATTTGATGTTAAGTGTTTTATCCGCTGTCGGTGCACTTAGAGTGGAATTGAAGAGATTAAATGTTGATCGCTGTTGGCGCATTTAATTATAAACTTAAGGTAAATCATGTTGTAAATGTTTGAAGCATATTGATGTTTGACGCACATTAATGGTTGATGCATTTATAATATTGAAAGATATATGTAAGTATTTGAGATGATGAAGGTAAGATTTCGTGATTGGTTTATTATGAGCAAAATGTTAGAATTAATGTGATTGTTAATTCGAAATTACTTACGTAAAAGTGTGGGTTTTGTCTATGAAACTACTCTATGGTTTGTAAGTTCTAATTAGCATGAACATTTACATTTTAATTTTTAGTTAGTGTTGTCTTTAGCTTAAATTACAAATCTTTTCAAAACCCCCCTTTTTATTCTTTATTCTTTTATTCTTTTATTCTTTGATCCCTTTTATTCTTTATTCTTTTATTCTTTTATTCTTTTAATTCTTTTATTCTTTGATTCCTTTTATTTTTTATTCTTTTATTCTTTTAATTCTTTATTCTTTGAATCTTTTATTTCTTTATTCTCTCATTCATCTATTCATTAATTTATTAATTCTTTGATTATTTAATTCTTTTATTATTTAATTATTTAATTCATTATTCTTTTATTCATCTCCCACTAACACATTATTAATGTTCCCTAATTTCCCCGGTTAAAAACGATCCCTATTTACCAATACTACATCTACACAAAAAGGGTTTAAATTGCACAATACTCAAATTACATATTTAATTTAATGCGTAGTTTGGGCATAGTCAAATACCAAATCCGTAAATACAAACCACGTGGGCCACTGCCCAAATCCATAAACATAAATCCAACCGAAAAACCATTTCATAGATCCAATAGTCCATATTTACCACATTACCATCTCCGACATCCCAGATGCCTAGCGTCTCAGACGCTTGACGTCCCAGACGTCATATCTCACGGTATAAACAACACGTGCTGCCCGGAGTCTCTCCGAGTTAATATCTCTGACATCCCAGATGTCTGACGTCCCAAACATCTAATCATAGTAATCTTGCTCCTGAGTCACTATACGGTCCGGTAGCTCCGTATAATGACCCCTCACAGACAATGCACCGTGACTTCCCTAGTGTCCCAGATACCTGGAGGAGACCATCACATATCCTCGTATCAAGATGGTATATGGAAAACAATTTTACAAAGCCATTTCAAAACATCTCAATGGGCCATGCCCGTAATCTCCATAAAACATCACAATTTCATTTAGGGTCCCCGACCCGAAATCATGTTTATGAAACATAGGGTCCGAGACCCGAAATCACATTTATAACACAACTGGTTCTCATGCCCGATTCTGTAAACCACTGGGCCCACGGCCCGATTTCCTAAATCAACTGGGGCCCTGGCCCAATTTCCTAAATCAACTGGGCCCCTACCCCGATAATATTACTCAAATGGATCTTAGCCCGATTTCGTAAACAACTGGGCCCCTGGCCCGGTTTCATAAAGTAATTGGGCCCCTGGCCCGATTACGTAACTCAAATGGATTCCAAGTTTGAGGTTTCCAAAACAATTAGGCCTCATGCCCGAGTTCATCTTTCCAATTTCAAAACCATTTCATCACATTTTTCATGAAACCACAAGCACGTAAAACCACAATAAAGTCGTCAGCCTCGATATACGTGTAATACAGAAACATCTCGAAATACGTGCAACATACGCGAAATCAATAATCACAATCATCATCATAGAAATCACGTATATAAAAAATATAAAACAGTTATGCATGCATAGTATTTATAAAACCAAAGTCCACTCACATACCGTCCAACGCTGTCGCCTCGATACGTGTGCCATAAGCCTTCCCGAGCTAATCCGTCCTCTCTGGGTCATTCTGACCTGTCCATATTAAGAACCCTAAACTTTCCCGAAAAATTCAACGTGTCCCGTACACGTTTCTCGAGGTGAAAAACCTCAATTTGACCAACTTAACAATCTCCGATCGTGTAACGACCCGGAAATTTTGGAAAAATTGAAGGAAATGAAGATTTTGCCCCTAGGTATAAGGGTCGAAAGTTGACTTTTTGTTCGGGACCTTGTTTGGACTTTTCGGGGAGACCGTTGGATAGGTCTCGGGACGCTGAATCCGTAGACAGGCGACATGCGTCAATCGGAGTTCAGACGAGAAAGTTATGGGTCTAGAGTTGTGAGAGGCATTTTGGTAATTTCTTATGGTAAGGGTAAAATGGTAATTTGCCACACCAAAGTGATTAGGACGGTTAGTGGGTGGCTGATTCAGCTCTTTAGATGAGGATTTACTACCTAAGTGACATCTGGCAAGTTCTACTTGGGATTAGTGGCTTTGAATGCCTAACACAAACAAACGAACCCGCCCAAACCCCCTTGTTTAATTCGATCAAATTGATCGGTGAAGGAGGCCAACAGATAGTACCTGAGATGAAAAGAGGAAGCCACAGAGAAACTGAGTGAAAAACTGAGAGGAATATCGAACATATGGCCCTAGAACCCTACTGAGAAAACCCGAAAAACTGTCCAAAATAATTAATGTAGAATTTGATTTCTTAGACGATTTTGATTGAAATTGACGTGATATTTCGTCTTCTGGGAGCTAAACGAATCGAACCAAATCGACTGGGAAGAAAATTGGTGGTGAATTGACGAAGAACAGCCCCTGCGCCATTGTTGAATTTTGGAGATTGAGTTCGACTGCTTGGAGGTAAGAAACCTTGAAATTGATTTCAAATTTGTGTTTAGAATGGACGTGGGATGCTTCCTGTGTGATTAATTGAATGAAACAGATCGAATTTGGGTAGAACCAGACTGGGCACCCGTCGGGTATCTATGTTGAGTCGAGGGGTTTTAGGAGTTGTTTCATAGAATTGAGGTCACAGATCCGAAATAAACTGAGAATAGACGAACTTGAGTGAAGGAATGAACAAAATCGAGGTCGAATTGTGGGAATTGCACCGGGTCTGATCACGGGTTCTCGACCCGTTTACTCTATGTAATGTAACGAACATTTTAGCGTTGGTTTCAAGTCAATCGGACACCGTCTCGATAATGTTTTGAGGGTCCGAAGGTTTATGTTATCTTTTAAAATAATATTAAATCCCGAAAAATTATGGGGAATTGATATGTTGTAAATTGAGTTGTTAGTAACCCTGCATAATGATTTTGGACAGGATTCGAGATTCCTGGCAAGTGTCGGAAATTACGGAAAAGCGTGCAGCTCGGGAAGCGAGCAGTTTGGACGGTGTGTGAGTGGACGTTTGTTTTATAAACCATGATGCATGCATAGTTACATGTTTTACATGATTGATTGCATAATTTGATTTGCAATGATGTCCTGATGATGTGGCATGATGATTTGTGATTATATGATTATTTTAATCGGTATTTCGGGCACATTCCGGGCTAGGCCTGAAGTCAAAAAGGTTTTAAAAAGGACGTTTTGCTTTAGTTGGTGAGTCAAGGATGAGTTCTGGATTATTTTAATGTTTTCAATGTGATATTACGGATTTACGTATAAATGGTATTTGGGCTTGAGACCCTATCGGGCAAACTTATGACTTGGTTTGAAGTCATGGATGTGATTGATATATGTTGTGGTATGGATTTTGTTTGTGATTGTGGATACTGGATACTGGATCATGTCCTGGATGGTGCGAGTACAGTTCCTAGACATGACTCGGATGTTGCGTGAGTGCAGTTCCTGAGTATGTGGTACGTCTAGATGGTGCGTGTGCAGTTCCCAGACATGATGGATATGACTCGGATGGTGCCTGAGTGCCGTTCCCGAGATTGGCCTACGCGTAGTACGGATGTAACTTTGTGACTATTTGTCTTGATTGTGAACTTGTGCATAGTGTTGTTTCATGTTGATTGTGATTACGTACTAGTATTGAGTACGGGTTTTGGTCTGTGTGGCCAGCTGAGTATGTTTTCACATGTTTGGCTTGAGAGCCGAGATTTGATACTTGTTATGTTTCATGTGCTTTGGCTAAAACGCCGGTGATTGTAATTCATATGTTTGTTCCCTATGCATGCATGGTTTGATAACCTGGAGGGTAAATGAGATATTTTGAAATGTGTTTTTTAAAACGATATTATTTTTGTCCACTCACACCTTTTCTGTTTTGATGACCCTCCAGGCCGTGGCACGACGTTCGGGGCTGATCGAGAGGCGGAGGCATTGGCGGAAATCAGTGCAGTTATCCTTTGTTTGATAGGTGCTGAAGGGTACTTTCGAGACTTCAGTTGACTTGTCAGACGGGAGCAGGACCAGGCACGGTTATCAAATTCCAGTTGGGACAGGTCCTGTCAGATCGACCCAAAACCACCGCCATTGGATTCGGATCGTCGAAACCTTTAAAATGGTCTTGGTCCCACCTAAAAATATGCTCATACGCGCTGGTCAAAGTTCTAGTCAAACGTTGACCAAAAAGTCAACGCTGATGTTAGCAAAGTCGACACTGACATCATCATGAATAGTAAGTCAATGGTCAAAAATTCAACGAGTAAACGAGTCAACTCGTCGGCGACCGATTCAACTCGGCAGCGACTCGCCGAAAAACTCCATTGATGCCCCAAATTTTAAACTTCGATATCTCACTCGTTTCTCAACCAAATTCGACGTTCTACCTATGTAAATCCATCTACTCGAGCCAAGGATTCCAAAAATCAACCCACAAATTTCAGAAAGTACATGGTTTGAAAGTTATGGCCGTTCAAAGTTTCGGCTAGAATTCCGATCATCATTCCGGCCACCTCCTACGTCCAAATCCGTCCCAAATTGAACCTACAAGGTCAAGGGAGCTCAAGGAACATAACCCTGGGCTTAGAATCGATCAACAACTATTAAACCCAAGTCCACCATTTTTGAACTAAAACCATACCTCACGGGTTTTTGGTTCCCAGCCACCGCTGCCGTACACGACTGTCGGCAATGATGCCACCAACATCATGTCCTGTCTTCACACTCCAATTTTCATTCGTTGGGTATAGTCATTAGGTGAGTTTTAGAGGTTCAATGGGTGAAGGGTTTTTGTGTTCTTCACGGTTCAAAAAAGAACAAGGAAGATGACTGATCATGAAGAGGGAAAATGATGATTAAGGATGATAATGGATGATTAATAAAATGGATCAGAAACATGATCCACAATTTAGGGGCCTCAAAACATGGGATGAGTGACATTTGTCACTCATCCAAGTGTCCATAATCATTGACCATTGTTCAATATATTATTATTATTTTAATCAAAATCTCGGGACGTAAGTTTAACCGATCTCAATCCCGTGACTATAACTTTCCCGTTCGATGTTCGATTTCAGCGTGCCACCTGTCTATGGATTCGTATCGACTCGATCTACGTAACGGTCCTTGGCCCTTTTCCATTGGACCTCATGGGTCAAAAGTCAACATTTTTTCCCTTTTCCACCAAATTACCAAAATAACCCTCGACTTCCGAACATCATAACTTCTTCCTCGAATGTCGGAATCGGACGTGCCACTTGTCCATGAACTCATGACGTCTCGAACTATTTCACAGTAATCGGTCAAAGTCCATTTGACCGCTGGAACTAAAAGTCAATATTTTACCCACGCCTAGGGGCAAAACGGTCATTTTGCACATTTCATCCGATTTCCCTCAACTAATCCCCGATTAGTCATTCTAAACCATAATTAATTTATATTTAATCCCGATATTCGGGACGGGTCGTTACAACTACTCTAGGGTCCACCCAGGCCAACGACCTTCCCTATAGGAAACAATAACAATAAGGTTGGTAATTACAGCACAATAGTAGTATATATATACTAAATCCCTTGATAATCCCTGAAAACGACCCATATATAATCCAGACGGGTCTCATGCCCAAAACATCATAATATGTAATAAGCTTAATAAGAAGAACAGTTATGCATGCAGTCCTTTAGAAATCAAAAGCCCACTCACACATGGTCCTTACTGCTCAAACGATCGCCTAAACCTGTACAAACACATCCAAAAGTCACTAAAGGACTCCATAAGATCAACCCTAAAACCCTAGAACAGAATCGTCCCGTGAAAGTGGCCCGAACACGTTTCCTGAGGCATTAAACCCCATTTTGATCGACTTAACGATCTCCGATCGACACGAAACCACCTCCATTGGATTCGTATCGTCGAAACCTTGAAAATGGTACTGGTCTCGTCAAAACACTGTTCACACGTGCCTGGTCAACGGTGCTACAATAATTGATGACGTCATCGCTGATGTCAGCATGACGTCACTGCTGACGTCATCTTACAACTGTCAGGTCTGACATGTGAGACTCTAATAGATGCCACGTGTCAACACGGGATTGGCCACGTCACTTACACGTGTCAGGCTATGACATGTGCCACGTATCAGTGTCGCACTCATCCACGTCACTGACATGTCAGTGACACGTGGTAGCCCCTGATTACGCCACGTCACTGACATGTCAGTGCTGACTATGCACTAACAGGTGACATGTGTCGGACATCGACTGGGCCATGTGTATGACAGGTCTAACATGATGATGTCAGCATGCTGATGTAATCATTTCCTACCTCGCGACGGGTCGACCCAACCGTCTACAACCGTGTAGAGCAGACCCTTGACTTGACCCGACCACCATTTCCTCATTTTCCATCCATTTTTCTTCTGGTTTGTTCCTAGATGATCATCTAAGTCCCAGTAACAGATCTACCTAAACAAAAACAATAAAAACGGCCTAGATCTTACTTGCAACTCCGTGAACAGTAATCGTAGTTTTCCATCGTTGATAATCGCAACTATGGCCGCTGTTTGCCTCGAGATCTAGCCCTACAGGTTTGCCTCAGTCCCTAGAATCCGTTAGGATCCATTAAAATGAGAAACACACGTTAGAACACGACTTCCATTTTCTGTCCAAAACACGGGTTCTTGGGTTTGAACGTATCTCACCTTTCTGCCGTGGCTCCGCCGCAGCTCTGCCTCCCCGCGATGTCGCCTGCCAGTCCTAGTCGCTCTCTCAGTCTGTCTGTTCTCAGCTATCATAGTGGATGGTGCAAAAGTGATGGTTGGGTTTGGGTGGTGCATCTAATGGGTATGTGTGTGTGTGTGTGTGTGTGTGTGTGTGTGTGTGTGTGTGTGTGTGTGTGTGTGTGTGTGTGTGTGTGTGTGTGTGTGTGTGTGTGTGTGTGTGTGTGTGTGTGTGTGTGTGTGTGTGTGTGTGTGTGTGTGTGTGTATGTGAAACCATAGCTGATAGATGAGTGACACTTTTCACTCATCCAAGTGTCCAAAATTAGTCTCTCACCTAATCTGAAATTAATTAATTAGCATGGTTTTCGAGGTATAAATTTGTCTATTTTTGCTCCCATGACCATAACTTCTCCGTATGAAGTCCGATTTCGACGTGCCCGCCAATCTACGGCCTCGTGACGTCTCGATCTACGTCACGGTCATAGGTCAAAGTCCAAAATATTTCTTGGGTCAAAAGTCAACTTTTTCCCCCACCAAGAGCAAAATGGTCATTTTACATTAAAATATTATTTATAAAAATTCGGGTCGTTACACCACCAACCACATGCCACGTGGTACTACCAACCACATGCCAAATGGCACCACCCGCCACGTGGCACCACGAACTACCTGCCATGGGCCCACTGACCCCCTGCCATGTGGCACCTGACAGCCTCGCATCTCACGTGTCATGATACGACCCATCCCAATCCCCCTGGGATTACCGTGGGATGTGCCATGCTCCCGTCTGACACGAAGTGTCAGACAAGGGATAACCTAATGCCACTGCCCATTCGAGGCTTCCAGAGTACGCAAGGATCGATAGAGGAGGCATGCGATGTCCCGGTCTCTACTGCAGTTGCATCCGTGTTCAACTTGAAAGGCATTAAAAACCATTAAAAGTTGTGAGTGGACGAAAATCAATAAGTTTAATAAAAAACATATTTCATAGGAAGACATTTATGCCCCTCATTAAAACGTATGCATGTATCGAAACCAGTAAACAAACCATTTACTAACAGAAACCATTAGGGCCTTAGCCCAAAATTCGTAAAACCAAATCACGTGGGTCCCTGCCCAAATCCATGAATACTGAAAACCAAAGAATATATTCGATAAATTAGAGATCCAAATACCAATTCCAGTTCCAAGTGGGCTACCGCCCAAAACCATAACCATAAATCCATAACCATATAAATATCATTTTAAGAAAACATGTTTAAACCATCCTGGGCATCCCAGATACCTAGAGTGACAGGACCCATCCCGAATATCCCTTGATATTTGTGAAGGAACCCGCTCCCGTATGAAAATGATTCGAAAATACCCAAAGTAGCTTTACATAAAAGATAATGCAACACCTTAAACGGCAAACAATGTCAGACAAAGGATAGTTAAATTTACAGGACCATTGACATCACAAGTTCGACTAGTCAACGACATTACAGAGCATAGGTACTGTTACAGATAGGGATCAAAATCTACTTTGTAGGGTGTCTGAGTGCGCAATGGTCTATTTATTCCACCGCCTCGTTATCAGCTCCAGTCTCAGTGCACTCGCCTGGAGGGTCAATAAAACAGAAAAGGTGTGAGTGGACAAAACAACTTTTATAAATACATTTACCGAAATACTTTCTAACCCTCCAGTTTCACAAACATGCATGCATATCACAAATCATGAGTAAAATACCTCCGGTATAAATATTTATAAATCAATCATCTCGATAAAACCACGAGACTTATTTCCATATTCAATCTCATTAGTCACGTTATCCATGTTACGCGTACAAATCAAATAGGCTCAAGGACCGCTCAAAATTCGAGCATGTCTCTGTGAACACATCACCAGCCGACAATCCAGATCGTCGTGAACACATCACCGACCGATCTCCACATAATCTAGCACATCTGGTCATCTGGTCTGAGTCGAGCCTCCCTCGGCTGCAAGACAACAGACCGTGCTACGTGACCTCTCCGGGTGAACACATCCCATCCCGGAGGCGAGCGTTATCTCCAGGGTGCACTCCGGGAAAAACATATTCCCAACCGGAAGCCCTAAATATCCGCAAAACAATACCATCATGAAAAACAGTTGCATTGAAAACTAAAATCAGTTATTAACAGAGGGTCTCAACCCAAAATAAAGTTTTCTCAAAATTCGTAAACTAGAGTACCAATTAATTCCATAATCATGAAAACCATCAACATCATCATGTAATCACATGGAAATCCAAATTCAATCAAAATCACAACTCCATTGGGTCTCAAGCCGATTATAGCATTTTCACGCAAAACCGTGCAACCGTAAACCCGAGTTTCCACTTTAACGAAAATCCATGAAATCAATCCCTGACTCATAATCCGAGTCAAAAACATCAATTTCAATCCTTGACTCTTAACCCGAGTCAAAACATCATTTTCAATCCCGGGCCTACGCCCAAAACATCAATTTCACAATTTCTCAAAAATCGTGCCAAAAATAATATAATAATCTAGAAAATCAAGAAATCACTGGATCGAAACATCAATCACGTCAAATCATCACAATTCATATAATAAAGCATTTAAAACATATATCTATATATGCATGCATCACAATTAGAAAACAAAGTCCACTCACACACACCGTCCCGATTGTTCAATCCCGAGCGATTCGCTCTTCCGAAGTCCTGGGATAATCCTGGCCTGGAAAACAAAGTGATTTAAGGTTACTAGGCTGTCACAATCCCAAATAAATAATTCCTTAATCGTCAAATTTAATAATATTAAATAAACGAAAACTTATATGCCTCGAACACTCAAAAGTACCCCGAACCCGTGTCCGATTGGCTCGAAACCTGTGCCAATAGCTTCGTATCATCGAGAACATCAAAACACATGTTGACCACTTTCCCAGAAACTCACCCACGCGCCCTCACGCGCCGCCGCAAGCGGCTGCGGGTGAAAGCCACGCCTGCACAGTAATTGCTACAGTGCGTCTCTTTCACCCGTTTCTCTAATAAACGGGTTGAGAATCCGCGACAAGACCCTAATCGTTCTCCCTCAATTCGATCTCGATTCCTTCCATTTTTTTCACCTGATCCCTTCTAATCCATCTTAATTTAGGTTCTGTGTTTGTAGTTTCATCAATCGAAGTCTAAATCCATCAATTCTCCAATGGATCTTCGAATGGGTTTCAAATTCAATCTCACCCAAACCTTAACAATTTCCCCAATTAATTCATACAGGAAGTAACCTAAGATCATAATGAACATTAATACAAAATCAATTGCACCAATCCTTACCTCTAACCATTCAAACTCAAGCTCAATTTTTCGAAGACATTGGAGCTTCCGTTCTTGATCAAAAGGGCATCAAATTCCTTCGTTTTTTTGTGGATTGGTTCGAAATGATCTCAAGAAGCTTAATCAAGCCTCAATTTTGATCCTCAAAGCTCACAACTTTGAATTCGAATTTCCACCATATTTTTCCAAATTTTCGATTCTGAATTTTCCAGTAACCTCTCTGTCCCTCGTGTTTTTCTCTCTAACTCAGTCTCCTCAATCTCTCATTTTCTCAAATCATGCAGACCCAATGTTTAACACGGTTTTTGAATGGACAAAAGAGATGATTTTCCCTAATTAAGGGATCAATGTCCCTAATTCATGATTTCTTCCATGAAATCCAGGGCAAAGGAGGGGACAAAGTGACATGTGTCACTAGCTGGTAGCATGAGTCAGCATGCTAATGATTCCACCGTTCGTTTGTTAAAAGACCATTTTGCCATTCGCTCGGTAAATTACCGTTTTACCCTTGGACTTCGTAGATCCGTAACTTTCAAATCCGAGCTCCATTTTTGACTTGCCACCTGTTTTCGGACTCAGCGTCTCGAGAACTACACAATGGTCCCCACAAAATTATGCAAGAGTTTCCCAAATGAAAAGTCAACTTTAGCCTCTTCTTTTCCAGGGGTAAAAATGTCATTTTACAAATCCTTTTACTAATTTACAATATGCAAATATCCTGGGTGTTACAACCTTCCTCCCTTTCGAAATTTCATCCCCGAAATTTCAGTGAAACAAATAAGGATATTCCTCTCGCATCTGTGCCTCGGGTTCCCACGTGGCCTCCTCCACGTTATGATTCCTCCAAAGAACCATCACTAATGGAATAGTCTTTCGACGAAGCACCTTATTTTTTTTATCCAAAATCTGTATGGGCTGTTCCTCAAAACTCAAGTCTTCCCGGAGCTCAATGGGCTGCTCTTCTAGTACATGAGACTCATCATACACATTTCCGTAGCATCGATACATGGAATACATCGTGGACCCTAGAAAGCTCTGAAGGTAGTGCTAATCGATATGCCACTCGGGCGATCCTCTCAACAATCTGATATGGCCCAATGAAACGGGGACTCAATTTCTCTTGTCTACTGAATCACACTATGCCTTTCCAAGGAGATAACTATTAGAAAACCCAATCTCCAACTGCAAATTCAAGATCTCTGACTCGGCTGTCCACATAACACTTTTGTCTATCTTGGGCTGTCTTGAGTCTATCCCAGATGAGTTTAACCTTCTTCGTCGTCAAGTCTACCAATTCTAATCTAGACAATTTCCTTTCGCCCACTTTAGTCCAACACAAAGGGGTTCTGCACTATCGTCCATACAAGGCTTCATAAGGAGCCATCCCAATACTCGCTTAGTAATTATTGTTGTAGGGGAACTCCATCAACGGTAAATGTGACCCCCAAGTACCCTGGAATTGCAAAACACATGCTCTCATCATATCCTCCAAGGTCTGGATAGTCCGTTCCGACTGCCCATCGGTTTGAGGGTGGAATGTCGTACTAAAATGTAATCTTGTCCCAAAAGCTTTCTGTAAGATCTGCGAGAATCTGGACATAAATCGCGGATCGTGGATCCCGTATGTAAGCTTTCTGTAAGCCTATCCACAATTACCCAAACTCCATCGTGTCCTTTGGGCGTGCTGGGAAGTTTAAACACAAAATCCATCCTTATTATGATCCCATTTCCATTCCGGGATTGGAAGTGGTTGCAGTGCTCCATAGGGTATTTGCCTCTCAGCCTTTACTTGTTGACATATCAAGCACTTACTAACATACTCATCAATCTCCCGTTTCATACCCGGCCACCAATAATGTTCTCGAAGCGTACGGTACATTTTTGTTCCACCTGGATGCATAGCATATGCCGAACTATATTCTCTTCCAGAATCTCCTTCTTCAATGTTACATCTCCGGGTATATATAGTCGTCCTTCCTTTACTAAGGCTCCATCCTCTCTAACTGTAACATCTTGTTGTTCCCCTGCTTCAACTTCGATTCGGAAGATACACAAGATAGGGTCTTGAAATTGGGCATCGATGACCCGATCAATAAGAATCGGTCGCACCTGGAAACTAGCTAGCAAAACACCTTGGTTATCAAATCCCAAAGTAACTCCAGTCCTACAGAGTTCAACCAATAAGGGCAAGCGTATCATTCGTAGATGTGCCACAGGATGTGTTGATTTCCGACTCAATGCATCAGCTACCACATTAGCTTTTCCAGGCTGGTACTCAATCATGCAGTCATAATCCTTAATTAGTTCCAGTCATCGTCTCTGCCTTAAATTCAATTCCTTCTGTGTGAAAAACTACTTCAAACTCTTATGATCAGTGAAAAGTCTACATGTCTCACCATACAAATAATGCCTCCAGATCTTTAGGGCATGTACCACTGCAGCTAATTCTAAATCGTGGGTAGGATAGTTACGTTCATGCGGTTTCAGCTGTCGGGAGGCATATGCAATCACCTTCCCATGTTGTATTAACACACACCTCAATCCTTGTAAGGATGCATCACTGTACACCTCAAACTTCCCGCTATCATACGGAAGGGTCAAGACAAGAGCGGAGGTCAACCTTTTATTCAGTTCCGGGAAACTTCGCTCGTAGTCCTCATCCCAAATGAACTTAATTCCCTTCCTGGTCAAGTGGGTCAATGGGGCAGCAATTGTAGAGAATCCTTCTACGAAACGTCTGTAGTAACCGGCCAACCCCAAGAAACTCCTCACTTCGGTCATTGTTTTCGGCTGCTCCCAGTTTGCAGCAGCCTCAATCTTCTGGGGATCAACACGAATTCCTTCCACGGAAATCACATGTCCTAGACAACCAACACTAGTTAACCAGAATTGGCACTTACTCAGTTTGGCAAAGAGCTGGTTCTCCCTTAGCTTAACAAGCACAACCCTCAAATGCTCCTCATGCGCCTTCTTACTGCTTGAATACACCAAAATGTCTTCAATGAACACAATAACAAACTGATCAAGGTATTCCCGGAATACTCGGTTCATCAAATCCATGAACGGCGCAGGTGCATTAGTCAATCCAAATGTGACAGGACCCATCCCAATCCCCCCGGGATTACCGTGGAATGTGCCCTGCTCCCGTCCAACAAGGGGTGTCAGACAA
Source organism: Prinsepia uniflora (assembly GCA_032719365.1). Taxonomy (NCBI): domain Eukaryota; kingdom Viridiplantae; phylum Streptophyta; class Magnoliopsida; order Rosales; family Rosaceae; genus Prinsepia; species Prinsepia uniflora. The sequence goes on along the minus strand of CM064868.1, from coordinate 6,896,175 downwards.
GGGATAACCAAGAGCCACTGCCTAAACGGGGCATCCAGAGTGCGCAAGGATCGATGGAGGAGGTGTGCAATGTCCCAGTCTCTGCTGCAATCGCATCCGTAATCAACCTGAAGGGCATCAAAACCAAAAGCTGTGAGTGGACAAAAACCAATAAGTTTATTAAACACATTTATAAGACATTTATGCCCTCCAATAAAAACGTATGCATGCCACGAAAACCAGTAACCAAAATGTTTGCTCAACCGAGCCATTAGGGCCTTAGCCCCAAAACCGTTAACCAAAAACCAAGTGTGGGAACTCAGCCCAAAACTGTGGAATACCACCACCAGACATATTAAAACCATGTGGGCCACCGCCCAAAGCCATACATATAAATCCATAAAACCCAAACCATTTAGGGTCCCCGACCCGACATACCATTTCATAACCAATAATCCATTTTACCACATAACACATATCCAACCGAAAAGCCATTTCATAAATTCATTAATGCATATTTTACCATTACCATCACCAGCATCCCAGATGCTTAGCGTCCCAGACGCTAGACGTCCCTGACGTCATATCTCACGGTTTCATTAGCTACGCGTGCTGCCCGGGGTCTCTCCGGGTCCATATATCTGACATCCCTGATGTCTGACGTCCCTGACGTCAATCATAGAAATCCTGCTCCTGAGTCATCATACGGTCCGGCTGCTCCGTATAATGACCCCTCGCAGGCAATGCACCGTGACTTCCCCAGTGTCCCAGACATCTGGAGGAGACCATCATATATCCTTGTATCCAGATGGTATATGGAAAACAGTTTTATTAAATCCTTTTATCACATCATTACAATGGGCCCTGCCCGAAATTTCCATAAAACCACGTAATTCCATTTAGGGCCCCTGACCCAAAATCACAATTATTAAACATAGGGTCCCTGACCCGAAATCACCATTATAATCCAATTGGGCCTCATGCCCGATTTTATGAACCACTGGGCCCACGACCCGATTTGTAAACCAACTGGGCCCGCAGCCCGACTTATAAACCCACTGGGCCCACGGCCCGAATTCGTAAATCAACTGGGCCCCTGGCCCGATAACATAACTCAAATGGGTCTCAACCCGATTTCATATCAACTGGGTCCCTGACCCGATTTCATTAACCAACTGGACTCCAAGTCCGAAATTTCCAAAACAAGTGGGCCTCAAGCCCGAGTTTATATTTCCAATTTCAAAACCATTTAATCATATTATATCCAAGTCATAAATATGGGAAATCCATGTAAAACTGGAAAATCTCGATTTACGTGCAAGCACGTAAATCGCCTCGAAATACGCGAAACCGTACAATTTACCAACAACCAAATCAACAGCATACAATCACAATCACAATCCATATAAAACAGTTAGGCATGCATAGAATTTATAAAACCAAAGTCCACTCACAGACAGTTTTAACGGTATGCCTCGATACGCGTGCCATTGGCCCTCCCGGGCCACACCACTATCACCGGGACTCCCAATCCTGTCCAAATTACATTAGAGGGTCACTAACCTCATCATTAACATCCTATCAAAGTCCCGTAATTTTCCCGAATTTTTAACTATTTTTAAACTTAATTTAAAACCTTCGTACGTCCCGAACAATATCGAAACGGTGTCCGATCGACATGAAACCAATCCCAAAATGTTCGTTACATTAAATAGGACAGAAGTCATGTTGACCTCACCTCGAGATTCGTGCCCACGCGCCGTCACGCGCCGCCGTGAGTGGCTGCGCGTGAAACCCACGCGCCTGCTACAGTGTCACCAGCCTAACCCGTATGTCTGGTAAACGGGTCCAATTAACCCGCGAGATGACCCGGTTCAATGTCCATCAATTCAGCCTTAATTCCTTCAATTAATCATTTAGTTAGTTTCTTTCCTAGTTTAATTACAGGTCTGTAACATCAATTACACGATCACTTACCCAAATTCCCACGATTCGATAATGAACACCAAGAACACTCCGAACACTGTTCATTCATGGAATTCCTTCAATGGCTGCAGGTTTCTTCCAATTGATGCATCCAGAAGCATCACTGGACCATGAGAGACAGTTCCCCTCCATCAATTGCATCAATCGAAGCCCCAAACGCCACGACTCAAGCTCGATAGCCGTCACTGTGCAACCATGGAAGTCTGCCAATCACAACCGTTTTCTTTCAATTGATCCTTCCAGAAGCATCGTGGGATCCTCAGGAACACAATCCCCAGCTCAATTTCATCCATCGAAGCCTCCAATTCCTCGACTCAACCTCGAATTTCTTCCTCTGTCACCAAGTGTGTTCAGAGCCAAAACGTTGCCAATTCTTCATGTTTTTGATGTGGATCGACTCGTACTGATCTCAGGAAGCTAACTCGAGCTTCAATTCCACTCCTCACGGCTCAATTCGCAACAATTGAATTTTCCCCCCAAAATTTCTAAAATCCGAAACCCAGAATTCATCACACTCAAAACCCCTCGTGTTTCCCTTGTTATTTCAGTCATTCAATCTCTCATTTTTCTCTCAAGAACGGCAGAGAAAGGGAGCCAATTCTCCCAGTTCAATTGTCAGGACCCACCCCGGTTTCACCCCGAAACCCGAGGTAAATCCCGCTCCCGTCTGACTCCCCGACACAAAACTCAAGTAAAACTCACTCAAATCCAGTCAAACGCAGGAGTAATTAGACACAATGTCCTGAAGGTAGCATTTACAGAACATAGTACGAAAATACAAGGAAAATAAAACCGATAACTACACGCACACGGAAGCCTTTAATCTATTCTGGGATCTCTCACGTCACTTCTATGCCTCGGACACTGCCTCGACATCCAGACCCCGCGCTATCTCCACAACCTGGAGGGCAATTTAAAACAGAAGATGTGAGTGGACCAAACAGTACAAGAGTTCAAAACCATTTTACACGAAAGTCGAGTTTAACCCTCCGTTTTGAAAACCACATGCATAACCAAATTTATGAACACAGTTATAAATCAATTTACCACAAACCGCATCATAAGAAACAGAAACACTATAAACCAGTTAGAAAAACCACAGCATGTGAATCATAAAACCATATCAAAAATCATAACATCATATCATCATTTTCTGATCAAACCTGCTGGACCTATCCGAGTCTTTAAACTCCCGAGTCTTTAAACTCAATCCAGGCCTTAATCATATCCGAGTCTTTAAACTCAAGGCCTACGGGGGAAAATCAAAATATCCGAGTCTTTAAACTCCCGAGTCTTTAAACTCAATCCGGGTCTTTAAACCCAATCCGGCCGGTCCCCCGTCACGTATATCCGGGTCTTTAAACCCAATAACCAGATCCAGCAAATCTAATCCCAAAACCATTTTAAAACCACTGGAAATCCATATCCTAACTCGAATCCGAAACCACTGGTCCGATGCCCTTCCGGCAGCCAGAACCGTCATTTCGAACCCAAATCCGGAAGCCACTTTTCAACTTTAAAACCAAATCTCGTTTTCCGAAATCCGATTCTAAAATCGAAAACCTTGATTAGTCCAAAAATCCATTTTATAATCATTAGAAATCACTTATCAATTGAAATCCCGAAACTAGAGCATCAATTTCAGAAGTCAACCACTTCCTCGTAAAACGTGCTAAAAACCGGACTTCCTCGAAAACCGTGCACATGTAAAATCGAGCAGGCATATCCGATAAACATAAAATCATAATTAAAACGATAAAACAATTATAGAAAACAGTTATGCATGTTCGAGTTTAAAGAAAGGGTCCACTCACAGTACTGAGCCCTACTCGCGTCCCGAACGTCCAGCACGTTCCTCGGCTTCCTCGGGAAATCCCGATCCTGTTCACAATCACCAAAGTACGTTACTAACACGTTCACGAAAGTTCACCTAAATGTCCTCAAAATTCCCCGAACCGAAAGCCTAGAACCCGGGACCCTAAACCTTCACCCTCGCGGAACTACACTCAAACGATTTCCGATTGATCCGAAACCAACTCCATTGGACTCACCACAACTCCTAGACCAAAATCCATGTTGATCGCTTCTCCATACGCCGCCGCACGCGCCCCCACGCGCCGCCCAAAGTGGCTGCGCGTGGCCTTCACGCGCCAGCTACAGTGTCACCCCCAACCTCGAGTGCACTGTGCTGAACCAGCCGCTACAACTGGACCGGCGAGAGGCATTCTCTGCCGTCCGGCCACCAATTCACTCCCTCTCTTCTCCTACAGCTTCGTCCAGACACCACGAATCCATCCCTCAACTCCTATAACCTCGACACAGTCCCGTCATCGTCGATTCAAGCTCGAACCAGACGGCCATCAAACCCCTGTTTTCCTTCCCGGCCACCCACGACTTCCCCCTTCACGGTGGCTACTCCAACCTCTTCCTAGGACTCTACCAAACCTCAACCAACCCTCCTGGACTGTCGACTCAGCCCTAAACTCGACGACTCGCCGTTTAAAACCCACGGCCAAAACAGAGGACATAGAGCACCTCCGTCATGCCATCCTCCGCCGTGCTCCCCCCGTCACGGTTACACAACCACTAGACTCCCAGACCTCCACTGAGTCCCCTAGACCTGCCCATGACCTTCGATTCCACCCTTAGACTCACAACTCGCAGTTCAAAACTCGACGGGAAAACAGGGCACAAACACGAAGAATTGGACTTACCTGCAACCGTCCACAACCGTGCTCGCCGCCGTGTTCCGTGGAGTCCACAGAGCCGCCTCAGCTTCCTTTTGAGGTCGCACACACCCGCACACGACCACAGCACCCCCCACAAGCCGTCAACCTTCTCTGTTTCCTCCCAAATTCCCGTAACTCATCCCCCTCACACACACGACCACCGTGCCTCTCAACAGCTTCACCAGCTCCCTTTCAGTCTCCCGTTCCTCCCTCACTCACCAGAACTCGTCAATTACCACGATCAATCCTCAATTTCTCTCAATTTCCTCCCTCTGTTTCTCTCTTTGTGTCGAAGAACAAGAGTGCACAGCACGGGTGCACACCAATTAATTGTGCCGTGAATGCACAGGATTCCACCAGAATCCTCTACACACAAGTCACCTGTCACAAATCCACTCCACACACTTCCACATGGCCCAATCCCAGCCGTCCATTCCTTTCCTCTGTGCACAAATCCCTAGAAACCAAAAAGACCAAAATACCCTCCTGTTTTACTCATTTTACGGTTTTACCAAAACTTCCTAGACCCGTAACTCTCGCCTCGTAAGTCCGATGAGTACGTGCCGCTTGTCATCGAACTCAGGACGACAAGAACTATCTAACTATCCTAGGTCAACCTACCAAAACTCGATTATTTAAAAAGTCAACTATTCCCCCTAATTTACTCAAATTACGGTCATGCCCTCAACCTTCCGAACATCACAATTTCCTCCTCGGATGTCGGAATCAGGCGTGCCACCTGCCTATGAATTCGTGACGTCCTAAACTACGTCCTGGTCACTGGTCAACCCCCATTTGACCACCCGAACTAAGAGTCAACTAACCACAGATTAACCTTACTAATCACACCTTAATCACTATCTTAATCCTGGCTCTCGGGACGGGTTGTTACAATCTACCCACCTAAAAAGAATTTCGCCCCCGAAATTCCACAACTAGTGTCCGACACTTAGGGTCTCCTATCTGGTCACCAACACTAGGTCAACAACAACCTCTCCTGGGTTCCCTGTCTATCATCTCCACCTTGGGTATTGTACACCATCCCCAACTACGGTTACTACGGCCAACCCTAGCTATGTAACAGCTACCTGGTGTACGCAAGGGAAACTCTATGAACAGCAAACAAAGGTATTTTACAATACCTCATGTGGAATACCCGATAGAATTCACAGAGCCCATCCTCGTGTACAACTACAGATACTTCCTACTGGCTGGCTCCTCCCTCGGTTGTTACTTCGGCCACTATCGGAATAAATCTACAAAGTCCTAAAGGCAAACTCTAGCTTGTGGGTTCTCTCCTCCAATAACCTCATATCGATCAGTTATCATCACTCCTTTCTTATACCTTCCGTCACCCTCCTACGGAACTCACTGCACCACTCCAAGTCCTCTAGGAAAAACTCCTAGGGTGATAATGGTGTTGGGAGGGAAACATGGAGCTGGAAACAAGGGATGGGTGACACTTGTCACTCATCCGGATGTGCACAATCATCGGTTACTATTCATCATTATATTATTATTTTAATCCGAGCCTCGGTTCGTAAATTCGTTTCCCTGACCATAACTTCGGCGTCGAATCTCCGATTTCGGCATGCCGCCTGTCGTTGGATTCGTATCGACGATACCTACGTAACGGTCCTTGGCCCTCGTCCATCGGACCTCCCGGTCAAAAAGTCAACATTTGACCCCAATTGACCAAAATTACCAAACTACCCCTCAACTTCCGAATATCATAACTTTCTCTACGAATGTTGGAATCGAACGTGCCACCTGTCTATGAACTCGTGACGTCCCGAACTACGTCACGGTCATCGGTCAAAGTCCGTTTGACAGCCCGATCAAAAAGTCAACATTTTGCACATTTTGTCCGATTCCGCCCTACTAACCACCGTTCAACCTCACTAATCAAGATTAATCACTAATCTAATCCCGGAATTCGGGACGGGTCGTTACAAAATGACATCACCAGGAACTTATAATGGCCATATCGAGTTCGGAAGGCTGTTTTTGGAATATCCTCTTCTCGAATACTCAACTGATGGTAACCAGAATAGAGATCAATCTTTGAAAAATACTTAGCTCCCCTTAACTGATCAGACAAGTCATCAATCAGAGGCAAAAGGTACTTATTCTTTATCGTGACCTTATTAAGTTGCCTATAATCCATGCATAATCTCAAACTGCCTTCTTTCTTTCTCACAAACAATACGGGGGCTCCCCATGGCGATACACTCGGCCGAATAAACCCCACATCCACTAGATCGTGCAACTGCACCTTCAATTCCCTTAACTCAGCCGGTGTCATCCGATAAGGTGTCAATGAAATAGGTTGTGTACCAGGAATCAATTCGATGGTGAACTCAATCTCCTTAGGAGGTGGCAATCCTGGTAAATCTTCAGGGAATACATCTGGGAATTCACACACTACTATGATGTCCTCAGCCTTGGTTGGGGTATCCCGTACGTTGACCACATAAGCTAAATGACCATGGCAACCCTTCCTCAATAATCTATCTACCGTGAGGGCCGATATGACTCTAGAGGGTAACACCCTCCGATCTCCCTGAAATATCACCTCTGGAAATCCTGGGCTCCGGAGTATCACCCTCTTATCGAAACACTCGATAGAGGCATGATCGGTTGTCAACCAATCCATCCCAAGGATAATATCAAAATCATACAAATCTAGGAGTATCAAATCAGCCATTAGATTCACTTCCTCTATGAAAATAGGGTAACCTCGTATCACTTGGTTTACTACATAAAAATCTCCAGTCTGTGTACCGACTCCCATATCACACCCCATCGCAGAAATCTCTCTATCTGCTAACAAGGCATACTCCCAAGAAACGAAAGAGTGGGTAGCTCCCGGGTCTATCCAAGTACGTGCATTATGACCAAAAATAGTATGCATACCTGTCACCACTCTGGGGGCTGCTCGGGTTTCCTATTGAGTCACTGCAAATACTAGAGCCTGTGGTCCCGAAGTCCGACCACTTCCTCGCAATCCACCACGAGCTCTGCCAACTCCTCTCCCACTTATCGCATCTGAGGTCGAGGCTGTACTCGGACCCTGCTCAGTAGTTCCCCAACCTGTAGCACTACCACTGGCCAAACGTGGGCAGTCCCTCTTGAAGTGACCCGGCTCCCTACAATAAAAGCAAACAAGAGCATTGCCCCGGTTGGGCCTATTACTCTTTCGGTTAGTGGATCCTACTAATGCCTCACTGAACTGTGCAGTCGCTGGAGGTCGAAACCAAAATCTTTGTGAACTCCTCCCACTGTTAAAACTCGAGCGAGCACCACTAAATGTAACCACTCAGACAGTTGAAAAAGGAAAAATTTAGAAAAATTGAAGAAAATGACGATTTTGCCTCTAGAATCGGACGAACGGTTGACTTTTGGTTTGAGCGGTCAAGCGGACCTTGGCCGATGACCGTGATGTAGTTCGGGATGTCACGAGTTCATAGATAGGTGGAACGTCGGATTCCGACATTCGAGGAGAAAGTTATGATGTTCGGACGTTCAGGGGTAATTCAGTAATTTGATTAAATATAGGCAATTTTTTGACTTTTCAAATGACATGGACTGTTCACGTAATTCAAAGACCGTTGGGAAGGTCTCGAGACGCTGAGTCCGTAGACAGGCGACACGCGTCAATCGGAGTTCGGACGACCAAGTTACGGGTCTAGAAGTGCGAAGGGCATTTTGGTAAATTGTCAAGGTAGAGGTAAAATGGTAATTTGTATGTTGGAAATTGAATCAGCCGTAGTGGAATGTTTAACTTATTTATTTAACTAATTAAGTGACAATTGTCACTAAGAGGAAATGGATTAGTTCCTGGTCTGGCTAAGTGGGGGTACATGTGTGTTGTGGAGGTGGTGTGGAGAAGTGAGCACCGTGCTTTGAATTGGTTTAATCAATGGAGTGTTTGAGTGAGAGAACAGAGACAGACATAGAGTCGATCTTGTTCAGTGTGTGAGAGCAAGTGGTACTTGTGTTTGAGATCAGAGGTTGTGTGTGTGCTGGTGTTTGTGTGTGAGAGTGCACGAAGAGGGTGCTCGGGTGAGAGTCAGGTGAGGAGTACTGAGAAATAGGAAAACAGAGGAACAAGGGTGATCGTGAAACCCAATCCTCTCAAACTTGATCAGAGAAGGTTGGAAGGTGAAGGAAATTTTAGGGGGAGGTTGCACAGAGTGGGTTGGTGGCCATGGCAAGGTTCGACAGCGGGGAACGACAGTGGTAACTGATGGAAACTCTGAGTGCCTTGTTTCCATTCAAATTGGAAATCGATTGTGTGAGGCCTGATGCTCGAATTGGATGTTGGGCTGAAGTTCCTGACTGTTATAGGAAGTGCGTGAGCCCAGTTTTAAGGCCTGAAATGGAAGGTAAGGACTTATACCCTCAATTGAACCCTATTTCGATTCAAATGGTAACCCGTGAATCCTGTGTATTGACAAGTTATGAGTAATCAGGTGAGCTTCTAAAGGTGAGGACGAGGCTTTTGGGATTGGAATCATGGCCAATGATGGCTGGAAACCTGAGAACACAGTGGAAGAAACATCGAATTTTTGAAGGATGATTGGGAGGTAATCTCTAGCTCCAGTTTTCACAAATTAACTATAGGGAATTATTGGAAATGAAGGGACGAATGTACTAGGCTTAAAAGGATTGAAGTTGGATTGAAAATGGATGAAAACCACCCACGTCGGTTCACGGCTGGATCGGATTATAGTGAACCGGACCGGACCTATTCACCAGAGGTAGGGGATGCCACTGTGCTAGCGCGTGAGGCCCACGCGCAGCCCCTTTGGGCGGCGCGTGTGAGCGCGTGTGGGGGCGTGTGGGCACGAGACACACATTTTGAGGAAAGTTCCAACATGACTTTTAAAGTATTTGATGTAACCAACATTTTGGGATTGGTTTCGAGTCGATCAGACATCGTCTTGATAAGTTTTAGGATGTTCGAAGGTTTTAGGGTTCGATTAAAAATATTTAAAAATACGGGAAAAGTATGGGGCTTAAGTATGATCATTATGAAGTAGTTAATGGCCTTATTATGGGATTTTGACAGGTTCGGGAAAACCGGTGATAGTGGATTGGCCGGGAATGGTATAGGTGCACGCGTATCAAGGCCACGACGAAATGTGTGTCAGTGGACTTTGTTTTCTAAACTTCAATGCATGCATAATTGTTTTCTAGGCTTTATAAGTATGATTCATATGCTTATGTTTATGGTAATTGCAATTTCCATATTTATACGTATTTCGATATGTGAGACGTAATTGCACGTATTTCAAGACTATGGTTTCTCCTATGTTTTCATGATGGTTTAATGAATGATTTTATATGATTTTTGCGTATCATGTTTTGATGATGTTTTGACTATGATTGTGAGTATGATTTACGGTTTGGGCACGTATTTCGAGAGTGTTATGGATTTGCACGTTTTACGAGATTTCGAGTATGTTGTGGTTTGACCGTGATTTTGGTGATTTGAATTTGATATTTGAAATATGATTTGATTTCAAAGATTTAAGACGGATTTTGGGAAAAGCGATTTCGGGCTTGATGCCCAGTTCATAAAAGTGGCCTTGATGAACGAGATTTCGGGTTTCAGAAACTTGTAGGTGGATTTCCGGATTTGGGTTCGGGATGATGGTTCCGGATACCGGCTTACGGAATCATTATTGTGAATTCGAATTCGGGAATGGATGACGGATATGATTGGGGATTTGAATGCAAAAATCAGACATGAGTTCCATTTCGATTAAGTGTGATCTCGAATTTGACTGGGGAAATTGGTTTACGATGGATTCTGGATTTGTCTGGATGATGTTTTGGGTTTAAAGACCCGATACTATTGCTGGATCATGTTTTGGGTTTAAAGACCCGGTTGATTGATGACGGGGGAGGGCCCTTGATTGACATGTTTTGAGTTTAAAGACTCGGTTATTGTGATATCCCCCGAGGCCTATTGATTATGCTTTGAGTTTAAAGACTCGTTGATATCCCGGGAAGGCCTGATTATGCGTATGGTTTTGAGTTTAAAGACTCGGACGCACTTTAGATCCAGCAGATTGATTGACTTGTGAATTACTGTTGATTTTTTATGTTTTCAGATGTGTTGGGCAGTAGCCCGGTTTACATGGCTTGATGGATTTTTGGGTTATGTTCTGTACTTGGGTTGATTTATGATTTTGGGCTGAGGCCCTGTGTTTATGATTGCGGGCTAAGACCCGAAGGTTAAGAAAAGGAAAATGATTTTGATTTTCATACATGGTTTTCTTATATTGGAAATGAAATGGATTGTGAAATGATTTTCGAATGCATGCATTGGTTTTACGTGGAGGGTGAAAATGTCTTTCTGTAACCTGTTTTATGAACTCATTCATTTTCGTCCACTCACACCTTTTGTGTTTTTATTAACCCTCCAGGTCGTGGCGCGATGATCGAGGATATTCGAGAGGTAGAGGCATGAGTGGGCACACATATGATTATCCCTTGTTTGGCAAGTGCTGAGGGTAATTTGGGAACTTCAGTCGACTTGCCAGACGGGAGCAGGACCGGGCACGGTTATCAATGTCCCTTCGGGGACGGTCCTGTCACTAAAAGATCCAAAACTAAAAATACCTCTCTTCGAAGTCCTCTGGCTCGTACGTCCTTGGTACTGTCACTCACAGCGGCCCGTATCTTGCTCCTCAATCCATACTCAAATCGTCGACATTTATCTTCCTTAGTCACCACATACAATGGAGCAAAAGTGGATAAGGTCAAAAACTTCTGCTCATAGTCAGCCACTGACATGCTCCCCTGTTGCAGCTGTAAGAACTCAACCTCCTTAGCGTTGCGGAAAGAACGGGAATAAAACTGATCCAAAAAACGGTCCCGAAAACCTTCCCAAGTCAAGGTGCGGGCGTTCAAGCTAGTCATCTGTAACCCACGCCACCATCTATACGTATTGCTACTTAGCATAAACGTGGCTAAAGGAACCATATCCTCCAGTGGGCACTGTATAATCTCAAAGATCAGCTCAAAATGAGTAATCCACTCATAGGCCTGTTCTAGGTCAGTCTGGCCCGTAAACCCAATGGCCCCCAATCGTTGAGCTCTCTCCACATCCGGGCCCCCAATCTCATCACCAGGTTGTGCACGGGGCTCACGTCTCGGAGGCATATTGTGATGTTCTGTAAGTGAAACATATCAGTATAACAACACATGCACACTAATGTTCAAGACTCAGACCGCAACCTAATGCTCTGATACCAATTTGACAGGACCCATCACGAATATCCCTCGATATTCGTGAAAGAACCAGCTCCCGTCTAACAATGACTCGAAAATACCCAAAGTAGCTTTACATAAAAGATAATGCAACACCTTAAATGGCAAACATTGTCAAACAAAGGATAGTTAAATTTACAGGACCGTTGACATCACAAGTTCGACTAGTCAACGACATTACAGAGCATAGGTACTATTACAGATAGGGATCAAAACCCTACTCTGTAGGGAGTCTGAGTGCGAAATGGTCTATTTATTTCACTGCCTCGTTATTAGCCCCAGTCTCAGTGCACTGGCCTGGAGGGTCAATAAAACAGAAAAGGTGTGAGTGGACAAAACAAACTTTTATAAATACATTTACCAAAAAACTTTCTTACCCTCCAGTTTCACAAACATGCATGAATATCACAAATCATGAGTAAAATACCTCCGGCATAAATATTTATAAATCAATAATCTCGATAAAACCACGAGACTTATTTTCGTATTCAATCTCATTAGTCACGTTATCCATGCTACGCGTGCAAATGAAATAGGCTCAAGGACCGCTCAAAATCTGAGCATGTCGCTGTGAACACATCACCAGCCGACAATCCAAATCGTCGTGAACACATCACCGACCGATCTCCACATAATCCAGCACATCTGGTCTGAGTCGAGTCTCCCTCGGCTGCACGATAACAGACCGTGCTACGTGACCTCTCCGGGCAAACACATCCCATCCCGGAGGCGAGCATTATCTCCAAGCGAGCATTAAGGTTACTATCTGTCACAATCCCAAATAAATAATTCCTTAATTGTCATAATTTAATAATATTAAATAAACGGAAACTTATATGCCTCTAACACTCAAAAGTACCCCGAACCCGTGTACAATTGACTCGAAACTTGTGCCAATAGCTTTGTATCATCGAGAACATCAAAACACATGTTGACCACTTTCCCAGAAACTCACCCACGCGCCCTCACGCGCCGCAGCAAGCGGCTGCGCTTGAAAGCCACGCCTGCACAGTAATTGCTACAGTGCGTCTCTTTCACCCGTTTCTCTGATGAACGGGTTGAGAACCCGCGACAAGACCCGAATCGTTCTCCCTCAATTCGATCTCGATTCCTTCCATTCTTTCACCTGATCCCTTCTAATCTATCTTAATTTAGGTTCTGTGTTTGTAGTTTCATCAATCGAAGTCTAAATCCATCAATTCTCCAATGGATCTTCGAACGGGTTTCAAATTCAATCTCACCCAAACCTTAACAATTTCCCCAATTAATTCATACAGGAAGTAACCTAAGATCATAATGAACATTAATACAAAATCAATTGCACCAATCCTTACCTCTAACCATTCAAATTCAAGCTCGATTTTTTGAAGACATTGGAGCTTCCATTCTTGATCAAAACGGCATCAAATTCCTTCGTTTTTGTTGTGGATTGGTTCGATGATCTCAGAAAGCTTAATCAAGCCTCAATTTTGATCCTCAAAGCTCACAACTTTGAATTCGAATTTCCACCATATTTTTCCAAATTTTCGATTCTGAATTTTCCAGTAACCTCTATGTCCCTCGTGTTTTTCTCTCTAACTCAGTCTCCTCAATCTCTCATTTTCTCAAATGATGCAAACCCAATGTTTAACACGGTTTTTGAATGGACAAAAAAGATGATTTTCCCTAATTAAGGGATCAATGTCCCTAATTCATGATTTCTTCCATGAAATCCGGGGCAAAGGAGGGGACAAAATGACATGTGTCACTGTCTGGTAGCATGAGTCAGCATGCTAATGATTCCACCGTTCGTTTGTTAAAAGACCATTTTGCCCTTCGCTCGGTAAATTATCGTTTTACCCTTGGACTTCGTAGATCCGTAACTTTCACATCCGAGCTCCGTTTTCAACATGCCACCTGTCTACGGACTCAGCGTCTCGAGATCTACACAACGGTCCTCACAAAATTATGCAAAAGTTTCCCAAATGAAAAAGTCAACTTTAGCCTCTCTCTTTCCAGGGGTAAAAATGTCATTTTATAAATCCTTTTACTAATTTACAATATGCAAATATTCGGGGCGTTACAACCTTCATCCCTTTAGAAATTTCGTCCCCGAAATTTCAGTGAAACAAATAAGGATATTGCTCTCGCATCTGTGCCTCGGGTTCCCACGTGGCCTCCTCCACGTTATGATTCCTCCAAAGAACCTTCACTAATGGAATAGTCTTTCGACGAAGCACCTTATTCTTTTGATCCAAAATCTGTATGGGTTGTTCCTCAAAACTCAAGTCTTGGGCTGCTCTTCTAGTACATGAGACTCATCATACACATAGTTCTATAGCATCGATACATGGAATACATCGTGGACCATAAAAAGCTCTGAAGGTAGTGCTAATCGATATGCCACTCGGCCGATCCTCTCAACAATCTCATATTGCCGAATGAAACGGGGACTCAATTTCCCGCGTCTACCGAATCTCACTATGCCTTTCCAAGGAGATAACTTTAAGAAAACCCAATCTCCAACCTCAAATTCAAGATCTCTGACTCGGCGGTCCACATAACTCTTTTGTCTATCTTGGGTCGTCTTGAGTCTATCCCGGATGAGTTTAACCTTCTCCATCGTCAAGTCTACCAATTCTGATCTAGACAATTTCCTTTCGCCCACTTCAGTCCAACACAAAGGGGTTCTGCACTGTCGTCCATACAAGGCTTCATAAGGATCCATCCCAATACTCGCTTAGTAACTATTGTTGTAGGCGAACTCCATCAAGGGTAAATGTGACCCCCAAGTACCCTGGAATTGCAAAACACATGCTCTCATCATATCCTCCAAGGTCTGGATGGTCCGTTTCGACTGCCCGTCGATTTAAGGGTGGAATGCCGTACTAAAATGCAATATTTTCCCAAAAGCTTTCTATAAGCTCTGCCAGAATCTGGATCTCGATCAGATACGATAGAGGCAGGGGTGTCGTGTAATCGAATAATCTCATCAATGAATAGTCTGGCATACTGTGTCATCTGAAAGTCTTCCCTTACAGGTAAGAAACTCATGTAGCATGAGTCAGCATACTAATGATTCCACCGTTCGTTTGTTAAAAGACCATTTTGCCCTTCGCTCGGTAAATTATCGTTTTACCCTTGGACTTCGTAGATCCGTAACTTTCACATCCGAGCTCCGTTTTCTACATGCCACCTGTCTATTGACTCAGCGTCTCAAGATCTACACAACGGTCCTCACAAAATTATGCAAAAGTTTCCCAAATGAAAAGTCAACTTTAGCCTCTCCCTTTCCAGGGGTAAAAACATCATTTTACAAATCTTTTTACTAATTTACAATATGCAAATATCCAGGGCGTTACATAGCGTCCCAGACGCTCGACGTCCCAAACGTCATATCTCATGGTATAAGCAACGCGTGCTACCCGGGGTCTCACCGGGTCCATATCTCTGACATCCCAGATGTCTGACGTCCCAGACGTCTAATCATATCTATCCCGCTCCTGAGTCACTATACGGTCCGGTCGCTCCATGCAGTGACCCCTCGGAGGTAATGCACCGTGACTTCTCCAGTGTCCCAGACACCTGGAGGAGACCATCCACATATCCTCGTATCAAGATGGTTTATGGAAAATAATTTTATCAAATCATTTCACAACATCTCAAGGGCCCTGCCCAGAATTTCCATAAAACCATCATAGGTCCAAACATCTGATTCCTCAAATCCAAAACCATTTATTCAAATCCATTTAGGTTCCCCAACCCGAAATCACATTTATAAACCAACTGGGCCTCATGCCCGATTTAGTAAACCAACTGGGCCCACAACCCGATTTTGTAAATCAACTGGGCCCCTGGCCCAATAATATAACTCAAATGGGTCTCAGCCCGATTTCGTAACAACTGGGCCCCTAGCCTGATTTCATAAAGCAACTGGGCCCCCGGACTGATTACGTAACTCAAATGGACTCCAAGTCCGAGGATTCCAAAACCATTGGGCCTCATGCTCGAGTTCATCTTTCCAATTTCAAAACCATTTCATCACATCATTCATGAAACCGCAAGCACGTAAAATCACAATAAAACTATCAACCTCGATATGCGTGTAATACGAAAAATATCTTGAAATATGTGTAACATACGTAAAATCAATAATCACAATCATCATCATAAAAATCACGTATATAAAGCATATAAAACAGTTAGGCATACATAGTATTTATAAAACCAAAGTCCACTCACAATACTCGCTTAGTAAACATATATAAAGCATATAAAACAGTTAGGCATACAAAACCATTGGGCCTCATGCTCGAGTTCACCGCTGCTGCCTCGATACGCGTGTCATATGCCTTCTCAGGCCCCACCACTATCATCGGGACTTCCAAACCTGTCCAAATCACACTAGAGGGTCA
Organism: Prinsepia uniflora; assembly: GCA_032719365.1. Lineage (NCBI taxonomy): Eukaryota > Viridiplantae > Streptophyta > Magnoliopsida > Rosales > Rosaceae > Prinsepia > Prinsepia uniflora. The sequence goes on along the minus strand of CM064868.1, from coordinate 6,879,803 downwards.
CTAACCTCTTCAATAACCTCTTATCAAAGCACCGTAATTTTCCCAAATTTTTCACTATTTTTAAACTCGATTCAAAACCTTTGGACGTCCCGAACAATATCGAAACGGTGTCCGATCGACACGAAACCAGTCCCAAAATGTTCGTTACATCGAATAGATTAAAAGTCATGTTGGAAGTTTCCCCAAAATACTCTTCACGTGCCCCTACCCGCCGCCGCAAGCGGCTGCGCGTGAAGCCCACGCGCGATGAACATTGTCATCGTCTTCCTCTGGTGAACCGGGTTCACTGGTTCGAATCGGTTCAACCAAACCGCTGAACCGACCCGGCCAATTCTCAGCCATTCCTCAACCAATTTCAGTGATTTCAAATCCCACAAGTTTGTCTAATTCTAACTAAGAGTTTTATGGAATAAAAAACAAGAAGCCCAGATTTTTCGACCATCCTCCTCATCGATCCAGATTTTATGGAATCCCACAAGTTTGTCTACCTTTGAACATAAACCCGAAGCCCAGATTTTTTGACCATCCTCCTCGTCGATCCAGACCACCTCAAACCTCGAAATCAAGTCCACTATGTTCGTCTCTATCCCTAGGTCTCATTAGAATCAATCAGGAGCTCAAAACCACAACTAAAACTCGACTCTCAAAATTTGAAAACAAATGAGCTCTCGGGTCAAACTTACCCTTGCCGTGAACCACCGTGATCCCCGTCGTGTCTCAGGCTGTCCAACAGCCTCCCAGTCACACCCAGTCAGTTAGTCTCTTACCAGAACACAGAGAAGGGCAGGATAGTGGGTGATGGTGTGTTTGTTTCACAATGGTGAGCCGTGTGTGTGTGTTCACGGGTGGGAAAATATCAAAGTGAGAGAGAGATGAAATCGTGTTGATGGACCAGATGAGAGGGAATGGAGGGTGCAGATTCAATATGGGAGTTAGGATGAATGGCTAGGATTGCATGAGAGGAATTAATTATAAACTAATTAGCCAATAGGGACAAGATCCCTGAATTAGGGAAAGTGAGTGTGGGGATGAGTGACACTTGTCACTCATCCAAGGGTCCAGATTAATTCCAGCTTTTTGATCAGATTACAATATTATATTATTATTTTAATTCAAACTTCGGTTCATTCGGTTAATCGATTTTACTTCCGTGACCATAACTTCTCCGTTTGACGTCCGATTTTGGCATGCCGCCTATCTATAGATTCGTATCGACTCGATCTACATAACGGTCTTTGGCCCTCGGCCATTGGACCTCCAGGGTCAAAAGTCAACATTTTGCTCACTTTTCAACCAAATGACCAAACTACCCCTCGACTTCCCAACGTCATAACTTCTTCCTCGAATGTCGGAATTAGACGTGCCACCTGTCTAAGAACTCATGACGTCCCGAAGTACGTCACAGTTATCGATCAACATCCATTTGACCTCCTGAACTAAAAGTCAATATTTTACCCACACCTAGGGGTAAAACGGTCATTTTGCACATTTCGTCCGATTTCACTCAACTAATCCCCGATTAGTCATTCTAAACCATAATTAATTAATATTTAATCCCGGTATTCGGGACGGGTCGTTACATGTCACCCTACCACAAGGCAACCTACCACATGGAACCACCTGAGGCCTGCCACGTGACATGTAACAACCCGTACCTTCAGGAAGGGTAAAAATGTAATTTTATAAGGTTTTGTATATAAAGGACGATTTTTGCCCTTGTGAATAGTAGACGAAAAGTTGACGTTTTGAATTACCGATTGGATGCGTGTTAACCCTTGATCGTGACGTAGTTTAGGACGTCACGAGTCCGTAGACAGGTGGCAGGTTCGATTTGGACCACCGGAGGAAAAGTTATGACGTTCGGAAGATTGGGGGCGTTACCGTAATTTTGAGTAAATGAGGAAAATGTTGACTTTTTGGAGGACTTGTGATTTTCATCTAGACCGAGGACTATTAGATAGGTCTCGACGTCCTGAGTTCAATGACAGGCGGCACGCTGTCATCGGACGTCGGACGGAAAAGATACGGGTCTAGAACGTTCGAGGGCAAAACGGTAATTAATTGTACAAGGGGTATTTTGGTCATTTTCTTTTAGCCCAATCAGATAAGGGCAAGTGGCAGAGATATTTTGGGCTAACCTATGGCTGATGGACACGTGCAAGGGACTGGATGGTTCCAGGGGCTACTAACGTGTGCACGGCTACACTTTGTTCAATTTGGACCGTGCTTGTTCGAAGAACACAGAGAAACAGAAGGGAGAAACGGGAGAGATTTGGATCGATTTTGTTACAAGGGTGAGTGAAGGGTGATTGGTGAGAGTGACAGAGAGACGAAGGTGAGGTGTTGATCGTGTTTTGGGACCGGAATCGTGCACGGCGGCACGGTGGTGGTGCGGCGAAGATTTGAGGAAACAGGGAGGCTGTGAGTTTGTGGTGGTGGCTACGCCGTGAGGTGGCTCAAACCAAGGCAGAGGGAGGTCCAGGTGGTTGCAAGGAACCCAACGAACACCGCTGCACGCGGCGGTGCACACGGCGGAGACTGAATCGAAAGGTATACCCAATTCCCCTGTTTTTCCCGTGTTTCTTATTTTGCAAAGTCGTGGACCTAGAGCTAGAGTCGAGGGGATTGGTGAGTGAAGTGAGGTTCAGGGAGGTCCTAGGAGTCGTTTAAGACAGTTTCCGTGACAGGGGAGTACACGGCGGAGTTCAATCGACGGTGAGCATCCTGGTGCTCTGTTTTGGCCGTGGGTTCAAACGTCGAGTCGTGACGTTTGGGCACGAGTCGACGGTCAAGGTGAGTCGGGTTAGACGTAGAAGGGCCTTAGGAACCGTCTGGTGTTGCCACCGTGACGGGGGATGACCGGAGTGGCTGGATCGTGAAACAGGAGGAGTTTGGTTGTCTGGTTCGAGCTTTAGTCGACGGGATTGGGGCGGTGTCGAGGTCTGAGGAGCTGGGGAATGGATAGGTTGGAGCTGGACAAAGCTTTAGGTGAAGAAAGGGAGAGGAATCGTGCAGATACGGTGGAGAACCGCTGACGCCGGTTCAGTTTGCAGACCACTGTTCTGAACCGGGTCTGCTCAAGGTTGAAGGGCACTGTAGCAGGCGCGTGAGGCCCACGCGCAGCCACTTTGGGCGGCGCGTGGAGGCGCGTGGAGAAGAATCTGGCCAAGCTTCCAACAGGAGTTTGGTTCTATTTGTCCTAAGGAGTTTATTGGTATAGTTTTCGAGTTAATCGGACGGTGTTACGGAGTTGTTCGGGAATCCAGACGGTTGAAGGTTTAGGATTAAAATATTATTTAATTCCCGAAAAATTGGGGAAATTAGGATTAGGATCCTTGATGTATTTGTGACCCTATTTGGTGCATTTTGACAGGACAGGAGGTACCCGAGATAGTCGAGGAGCGCACGAAGCGCGAGTGACTCGTTCTGGATTTGGGAGTGGACTTTTCTTTCTTCCGAGCATGCCTAACTGTTTTTATGGATATTTTATGATATTAATGTGTTTTTATGCTTCTTAATGAGGTTTATATATGGTTGATGTGTTTGCACGACATTTTCGGAATTTGCACGTTTTTCGAGAAAAAGCTGGTTTTCAGATTTTGATACCATATTTGGGGATTCCAACCTATAACTGTTTTCTGATGATGGTAAATGGATTGTGAAACATGATTTGTGAGTAAATGTGGGTTTTGATTAAAAAGTAGATTTCCGGATTTGGGTTCGGAATGACGGTTCTGAACGCTGGGAGGGCTTCGAACCGGGGATTTCGAATTCGAATTTGGCGATGGATGTGAATTGGTTTTACACTGGATATAGATTGGATTTGCTGGATCTTGATATTGGGTTTAAAGACCCGGATTGATATTAACGGGGGGACGGGCCCGGATTGAGTTTAAAGACTCGGGAGTTTAAAGACTCGGACATTTATGATATTACCCCCATAGGCCTTTGAGTTTAAAGACTCGGGAGTTTAAAGACTCGGATTTCATTTCAGGCCTGGTTGAGTTTAAAGACTCGGATAGGTCCAGCAGGTTTGATCGGAAATGATGAGTTGAGGCATTGCTATAACCGTTTTATAGTGTTTCTGTTTCTTATGGTATTTTACAGTGTATCTGTTTCTTATGATATTTTATAGTGTTTCTGTTTCTTATGATGTTTCATATTATGATTTTCTAGTACTTCGTTGGGCATGCCTATTTTAAAAACGGAGGGAACACTGATTCTTATTTTTTCCTGAACCTTGAATTCGTGATAAATTGATTTAAAAACTTTTGGTTATTTTAGTCCACTCACATCTTTTGGTTTTAAATTTTCCATCCAGGTCGTGGTGATAGCGCTGGGGTGAACGTTGAGGCAGATATCGAGGCATAGAGCTTCCGACGTTCTTCCGTTGCGAGACTAGCATTGTAGGACTTTTGTGCCCATTTTGTAGAACTATGCTCTGACTAACTGTTGTGTATATTCTACTCCTTCGTCTGATAGTTATGCTTATAGTTGTTTGACGGTTATTTGTTTTGTTTGATACTGTAAGTGTGATTGTCAGACGGGAGCAGGGTTCGTCCCGGGTATCGAGGCCATATTTGGGACGGGTCCTGACATGACACCCCTACCACGTGTCAAATGATTTCATCATGACATCACTTGGTGATGTCAGCTGACCTTATGTGCTTGTAGGAGAAGACGACTGCTCCGCCGCGGCTACCGTTGTGGCCAATTGAAAAACATCCATTGAAGGTTGAAACTTCAACATTCAATATCTCTCTCATTTCTCAACCAAATTGAATGTTCTAATAGTCATAATTTATGTACTCAAGCCAAGCAAATCAAATACAAGACCAAAATTGAGAAATATTACCTAGATGCCAAGTTATGGGCTCCCAAAATTTCCGTTAACCCTTCATCTCTTACACCATCAACCACCAAGCCATTCCACCATCAAAACTGTGCTTTCCTAGCTCGGGAGAGTCCCAAGAATCTATTTCCAACCTTGGTTTTGTCCAAGAGTTCCTCCAAATGAAGATGAAAAATCAAAGACGTATGGTATGTGTGTGTGTGTGTGTGTGTGTGTGTGTGTGTGTGTGTGTGTGTGTGTGTGTGTGTGTGTGTGTGTGTGTGTGTGTGTGTGTGTGTGTGTGTGTGTGTGTGTTATTTGCACGGGCAAGGGAGAGAGAGTGAGAGAAAATGGGATAATGATCCAACCTTATCCAAAATTCCAAAATATCCATATTTCTTCCATTCCCAAAATGCCCTTCTTGAAAATAGAAAGTCAAGGTTAAACCCCAAGGGCAAAATGGTCTAATACGCTCAATCAATTCCGTAATTTTTCGTAAAAATCTCTGAAAATTCCAAGAAATTCTCGATAATCCCGTAATTAAGGTCTAAGTCATTATACGGATATTGAAAGAGCCTAGTAGTTTGTGGGCTACTTTTTTTACGGGCGAGGTGAGCTTGGAACAAGCAGAAGAATGGATACTTGTATGGAATGAATTTTTGAAGTTATACAGTGCCCACCAGATGATAAGGTGTTGATAGCCACCTTTCAGCTGAGTGGTTATGCTTATCAATGGTGGCGAGGGTTACAGATGATGGGCTGGGATGCCCAGGCTTTGACATAGGAGACATTTAAAGACAAATTTCTGGATCGGTTCCGCCCTTGCTCATTTTGAGATGCTAAAGAGGAATGGATTACTCGTAAAGAAATAATTTTTGAAGTTATGGGATGCCCGACGGATGATAAGGTGTTGATTTCCACCTTTCAGATAAGTGATTATTCTTTTCAGTGGTGGCGAGGGTAATATATGATGGGGTTGGGATGCCCAAGTTTTGACATGAGAGACATTTAAAGGAAAATTTCTAGATCAGTACTGCCTGCTCATTTCGAGATACTAAAGAGGTGGAAGTTTTGCGGCTGTAGCAAGAGAGCATGACAGTGACCCAGTATCAACAGAAGTTTCCGAGTTTATCCTAGTTTGCCCTAGTATTTGTGGCAACCGAGGCAGATAAGTTCTGACCGTTTGAGTTGGGCTTACGATATGAGATTTGGGCTTCCATAACTTCAAAAATATCCGTAACACATCACCATCAAGAAAACTAGTGAAAACAGTTGCGTTTAAAACTCAAATCATTATCAACACAAGGTCTCAGCCCCAAAATATAGTTTCCTCACATCCGGAAACCCAAAGTCCCGATTTATTCCATAAATCCGAAAATCATCAATATCATCATGTAATCACATGGAAATACCAATCCAATCAAAATCACAATTCCATTGGGTCTCAAGCCCAAAATCTCAATTTCATGTAAATCCGTGCAACCGTAAACCCGAGTTGCCACTTTCACGTAAATCCATGAAATCAATCCCTGACTCATAATCCGAGTCAAAACATCATTTTCAATCCCTAACTCATAATCCGAGTCAAAAAATCATTTTCAATCCCTGACTCATAATCCGAGTCATAAAATCATTTTCAATCCCGGGCCTACGCCCAAAACATCAATTCCATAATTTCTCAAAAATTGTGCCAAAAATAATATAATAATCCAGAAAATTGAGAAATCACCGGATTGAAACATAAATCATGCCAAATCATATCAAATCATATAATAAAGCATTTAAATCATATATGCATGCATCACGGTTAGAAAACAAAGTCCACTCACACACATCGTTCAAACGGCTCGCTTCCGAGCTGCACGTTTTCTCGTAAATTCTGGAAATCACAATTCCTGTCCAAAATCATTATCGAGGGTCACTAACACTTCCATATATCTCATATAATTTTCCCCAATTTTTCTGAGATTTAAATACGTATTTAAAACGTATATTAAAACTTCGGATACTCAGAACACTATCGAAACGATATCCGATTTCCTCGAAACCAGTGCCAAAAGGTTTGTTACATTAAATGGAACAAAAGTCATGTTGAACTCACCTCGGGATTCTCACTCACACGCCCCCACGCATCGCCGCAAGTGGCTGCGCGTGAGTCCACGCGCCTCCTACAGTAACCTGCACAGTCGTCGTCCCAACCCGTTTCTCTAGTAAACGGATCCTGCGACCCGCATATTAACCCGATTCAATGTCCATCAATCCTACATCATTTCTTTCAATTCAGTCATCTAACAAAATTGTTATAGACCCAATTAAAGTTCTGTGAATTCAATTACATAAAACCTTACCTTAATCCAATCGAATTGAACTCAATCCTCGAAGAACATCGAATCACTGTTCATCATCCAATCTCCACAATTTCCCATTGTTTTCCTTTAATTGATGCATCCAAAAGCAACGTGGGATCTTAATGAACATATTTCCCAGTTCAATTTCATCATTCCATGACTCAAATTCCTCGACTCAAGGTCGAAAATCCACAGACTTCATTCCCTCTGTTCTTCCTCAAATCAACCCCAATTCACCTCAATTTTCATTAGGTTCGACTCGTCTCAAACCGAGGAAGCTAAATTCAATCTCAATTTCGATCCTCAGAGCCCAAAGCTTAAATTTCGAATTTTCACCCCAACATTCAAATTTTCAATTTATGGTTTCAAAATTCTCTCTCTGTCCCCGTGTTTTCCTTTCAATCTCAGTCACCTAATTCCCTCACAAATCCTCTCAAGGTTAGCTGAGGAAGGAATTTGGCTATGGGAGGAAATCACACACTCACCCTCTGTTTTTATTTGTTCACATTTCCAAGAAGAACACAGGGAAGGAGATGATCGATAAAGAAGGAAGGAATGATGATTAAGAATGATGATGATGATTAAAATGGATCAGAGGGAACATGATCCATAATTTAAGGCCTCAAAATAAGGGATGAGTGACACTTGTCACTCATCCAAGTGTCCACAATCATAAGTCACTGTTCACTAATTTAATAATATTTTAATCAAAATCTCGGGACATAAGTTTAACCGATTTCAGCCTCGTGACCATAACTTTTCAATTCGATGTCCGATTTCGACGTGCCGCCTGTCTACAGACTCGTGACGTCCCGAACTACGTCACAGTCATTGGCCAAAGTTCGTTTGACCGTCCGAGTTAAAAGTCAACATTTTGCCCTGACCTTTCAAAATTACCAAAATGCCTTTCACCTTCGCAGACCCGTAACTTTCACATCCGATCTCCGATTGACACATGCCGCCTGTCTACGGATTCAGCATCCCGAGACCTACTCAACAGTCTCTTTGGAAAGTCCAAAAAGTGTTCCGATCAAAAAGTCAACTTTCGGCCCTTATGACCAGGGGCAAAATTGTCATTTCCTTCAAATTTTCAAAATTTTCCTTTTTTGAATTTCCGGGTCGTTACAACGATGTAAGGATCGCGGTGGAGGCCACGGCGAAGAAACAGAGGGAAGGTAAGCCATTTTTTATACCTTTTTTCTCTATTTCTTTTCAGAACCAAGACCTTGAGTTTTGTGGGTTAAGGATTGATTGGGTTGCTCATTGAGCTTCTAGAGGATAAGACGAGGCCTGGAAATAAGGAACCGTGGCCGGAGAACGTCGTGGTGGTTGAGAACAGGGAAGGAGATTTCTGGTTTTTCTTCTTCGAATTTGGAAGGTAAGAAACAGACCTTCAATTCATATTTTAATGAGTGAAAACAATCATAAACAAAGGGACTAAGGGAATGGTGGAAAGAGGAGTGAAAATGACCTGAAAATGGACGAAAATCGCCCTCACCGGTTTGGTGGATCGGGCCAGTCTAGACCAATCCTTGGCATCCCAGAAAATGGACGAAGGGAATAGTGTATACCAATCCTTAGTATCCCAGATGCTTAACGTCCCAGACGCCTGACGTCCCAAATGCCATATCACGGTTTAAGGCTACGCCTACCACTTGGGGTCTCAAACCGAGCCTATCTATAACATCCCAGATGTCTTATGTCTCAGACGTCTAATAATAACAATCCTACTCATGAGTCACTCTACGGTCAGGTCACTCCATAGGATGACTCCTCACAGGTAATGCGCCATGACTACTCCAGTGTCCCAGACAACTGGAGGAGACAATCCACATATATAAAGATGCTATATGGAAAATATTTTATAATTCATTTCAAAACCTTTCAAAGGGGTCCATGCCCGAAATGTTGTTCAATCATTCAATTTCCATAAACCATGGTAAATCCATTTATACCTCAAATCCAGTTTAAACATTACAACAGGGTCTCAGCCCGAGGTATAATTCCCAAATCCAAATCCATATCCAAATCCAAATCCAGTTTGGGTCTCCGAACCCGAAATCATGTTAGAAACCACAAATGAGACTCATGCTTGATGTCATAACCAACGGGGCCCTAAGCCCGAGTGTATAAATCAAATGGACTCCAAGTCCGATAGTTTATAAGTTAAATGGGCCTCAAGCCTGCTTTCACATTTTCAAATCCAAAACCAATCCATTAAACCACCATTGAAATGCCAACACGTATAAACACAATATAAATACCAAAACCTCGAAATACGTGTAAATACGTAAATGTCAAATACCACAATCATATTCATTCGAAAACATAGATATAAAACATATAAAATAGTTTTGCATGCATCAATTTAGAAAACAAGTGTCCATTCATAGAGTGTCCTAGCTACACCTCGATACGCGTGCAATAAGCCTCCTCGGGGCTAAATCACTATCTCCGAAATTTCTGGACCTGTCCAAATTATACCAACGGTCACTAACAAACTCAATAAGGTCATATCTAAGACCTATGAATAGTATTAATCCGAGAACGCATCCTGAACACACTTTCCGAGACTAAAAACCTCGATTTGACCAACCTAACGATCTCTAATCGACCCGAAACCACCACCATTGGATCCGGATCGTTGAAACCTTTAAAATGACACTAGTCTGATCTCAAAATTCATGCCCACGCGTGAGTCAACAGAAAAGTCAACGGTGACGTCAGTAATAATCAATGATCAAAGTCAACGCTGACATCACTGCTGATGTTAGTATGATAGGTTCTGATAGTGCCACGTGTCAGCATCCTACTGATCCACGTCACTGACATGTCGATGCTGACTGTGCACTAACATGTCACACGTGTCGCTTTGTCACTGGTCCATCTATGACACCTATCAGTTTGACATGTCAGACCTGACAGAATGACGTCATCAGATGACGTCATCGCTGATGTCATTTCATCTCCTACCTCTCGACGGGTCCTGCAAAATGGGTCATGCAGACCCGCGACCCGACCTGGTCCTAAACTCTGGTTTCTCAACTGATTTCAATCTTGTTGCTTCCTACGTGTTCGTCTCAGCCTACCCAAACGATCTATGTGATCAAAATCTTGAAATCAAACCTAGAATTATACCTTTGATTGAATGAACAGTAACCCACATTTCCTCCATCGATTTCTCTCGATTTCGGCCACCGTTACTTTCGAAACTAAGTTCCTTGAGCTCGTCTCACTCCCTAGAATATAACCCCAAGCAACCAAATTGATCAATAACCGGCCTAACAACAAATCCATTTTTCAAACCCGAAAAGACTTATCGTTGTAACTTCGACCACCGTGCATGACAGTCCACGCCGTTGCCACCGCGGTAATCGTCTCAACCTCATCTATCACTTTCCTTCACGGGTCAGACACAATAGGTGATGATTGAAGGCTGTTTGTGTGGGATTGGGTAGTGGGTTTGTGGGTTTCACGGGTTAAGGGAATAAAAGAGATGAAGGATGAAGATGAAGATAATCCCAACTAATTCGGTTCTGGGCCAATCAGATGGGTGACACTTATCACTCATCTGGTGGGTCCTCCCCAAATATATATAAAATCAAAACATTCCCCGTGTCAAATTTCTATGTATGCATGAATAGTTCTGATTTTTGTTTAGAGCCGTAACTTTCCCGTCAAACGTTCGATTTCGACATGCCGCCTGTCTACGGACTCGTAACATTCTGATCTGCGTAACGGTCATCGATCCTCGTGTATTTCACTCCCCGGGTCAAAATTCAATATTTTATCCATTATTAGGGGCAAAATGGTCATTTAACACCGTCCATCTGAATTCCCTCGACTAATCCCTGATTAGTCTCTATAATCCTTATTTAATCATTAATTAAATATAGTTAATCCCGTAATTTGGGACAGGTTGTTACACTATTTCCTAAGACTGGTACTGGGCTCTATTTCCTAAGTTAGTCCATACTCAAACGTCGAGCTGAGCTTTGTTTTCTGAGTGGTTGGCCTACCGGTACTGTAGTTGATTATGTGATGGATGCTCAGATTCTGTATCCCTGAGCAGACCCTCAAATTTTGTATCCCTGAGTGGTTATGTGGTATGATCGGCATTCAGGCACCGAGGATGGATTGATTATGTATAATGATTATTGTTATGCTTGGAAGTTCGTATATAATACTTACTGTTATTTACTCGTAATTCAGGATTTATGATTTATATTTTTTTTTGACATATGACTAATGGTTTTTGTATGCATGCATAATTTTATAAAAGGGAGGGTCAATTGCTTAATTTTATAAATTGTGTTTTAAATTATTATTTTTATGTCGACTCACACTTTTTTTCTTGTTTTGATAATTCTTCAGGGCCGTTGCACAAAATTCAAGGTTGTTTAAGAGGCGGAGGCATAAAGTGAGAAAGAAGTACATGTATCCCTTGTCTGACGAGTGTTGGGGGTAACTTCGGTATGTTAGGTTAATTTTCAGATGGGAGCAGAACGTGGGTGAGATTTTCAAGTATTTTAGGGATGGGTCATGTCATGGGAACACACCTAGTTTCAATTGTCTGCAAAACATACATAGTACAATCACAATACAATTACCCCGAGCTACGGTCGTCTGGGAACTCCCTTAGTGTTGACCATATGAGAAACACATCACCACAACAGTGGATATCATCTGCAAATTACAATTACAAAAACTTCACAATCAAATACAAACCCTTGACACACACTCCAAGTGAAGATATTACCAAACCCGGTTTGAACCCAAGTATCATTTCCTCAATTATTATGAAATAACCGCATATAAAGCCATGCAAAACTCATTTAGTAGCAGTACTTCACTTTTTACCAAGCTAAGGCATTTTCTGTAACACCCCAAATATTTAAGAAAATGAGAAAATTACAATTTTTCCCTAAAAAAGTCTAAGAGTTGACTTTCCAACCGGGAAACTTTTTGGATGTTCCGAAATGACCATCTTAAAGGTCTCGGACTCCTGACTACGTAGGCAGGCGACAGTCTAAAAACAGAATTCGGATACATTCGTTCTAGGTAAAAAATGTGCAAGGGCAATTTGGTCATTTGCCAACAAGGGCATTTTGGTCATTTTGTAAGGGCCTAGAGTCTTCTAGAGAAATCTCTATTTCTCCTTCTCCTTATATTCTACCGACCTTGTGCTTATATATATATATATATATATATATATATATATGCATGTGTTGTTCGGTTGAAAAATGGAGAGAGGATTTCAGTAGGCTTGAGCCGAAAAAGGGAGAAACAAAACCCCATTCATGGTAGACCGTGAGAAAATTAAGGGAAAACCTCAGGGAAATAGGAAAGTGAGCTTGGGATGAGGTGAAGATGAATTAGAAGAGAAATTGGTGAGGAAAACAGTGAGAAAGGACGGTGAAATGATGAATGAAAAATCTTGGACCCGTGAGGGTTCTTTTCGGGTTTTTGGTTTTGGACCTTAGAACCTAGCATTAGTTGCCTCAATGACTTCCTGGAGTTCGTACGAAGTTACACGGACGAAAACCATGAGTGTTGGACGTTGGAAAACCCTAGTTTCTTCATTTGAAACCATGGTCGAAAGTTGGTACTTACAGACCTAACTTCGAGGTAAGTTATTCCTTATTTTGATCTCATAGAACCTTTCCTAAGTCCACTAGAAGATGTTCGATCGTTCCAACTTGAAAATCGGATGTAAAAATCGGGAGATATGACTAGATCATGATCGTGGGTCAAGATGACCCGAAACCAGAACTCGGCCAAAGGTGAACGACGACCGCTGTTGCAAGCGCGTGTCCACCACGCACAGGGGGCCTCCCTGGCACGTGGCGGTGCATGCGGTGCCTTTGGGCCGTCCAGTCAACAAGAACATTTTAGTACATATATTTATGAGTTTAATGGTACCTTTTTCAGATTAATTGGACATTGGATTGTTATAGTTGCAGGGCATAATTTAAATGAATATATTATTAAATTTAAGTAAATTATCAAATTTCAAGGATTTGATTTTACTATGCATTTGATGTAAGTATTTGATGAATATATCCATTGAAAACTAATAAAATAACGTTACTTACCCAAAAAAAAAAAGAACTAATACAATAACATTCATAAATAATGTAAGCAAAAGGAACGCTTTATTATATTTCAAGTGGAGCGGCGCTTATTTCTATGAAAGTGGGCAAAGATTGTTGGTTGTTGGGTTGGGACTGTGCATATGAACAAACACAAATATTTAAACAATATCTCTACTAACCACAAAGATAAAGGGTACGAAATCCATGTAAATAAGATTTAACTTTAATCCACACTGTGGTATGTTGATGATTCAAGTTGGTCATAAATGTTCTAGTGGTATCTGACACAATGATGGAACTGAGCGGGAGGGTACCCGGTGTTTTGCGTCGAGATCCCAAGTGCTCATTCAGTCTAGCAGGGTTTCTGTCCAATCAACTGAGAAGTTGTTAGGCACACCTAGACGACTCAGAATAGTTGGTTGTCATTTCTATGTGGAGCCCGATCATTTTAAAAAGGATTATCCATACCGCCCTGGTGGCAGCACGACTAGTTTTGATGTTACAAATCAAGTACAAAGGATAGTTTCGACCACAAGTATAACAAAAAGGAAATTAACCTTCTGCTAGTGCGATCGGCGGGGCCAAAGGTAAACAAAGGGGTAGTGGTCGACATTTTGGTTCATAGGCAAGGAGTGGATCCGGGTGAGTGTGTCACTCCTAGAATTATAAGAAGAAAGTGTATAGTTGTTATTGTATAATCAAGTTAACGCAGACATTGTACCCTTAGTCATTAAGGACTGTTTTTTAGGGTGGTAAGTTGTAACAACCCGAAAAATCGGAAAATATAATTTTGGAAAGTTTTATAGTAATTTGACTATTTTTTTATTCGTAATTTCAAAGTTAACTTTTGACTCAGATTGTTGTTCGAACTTTTCGTAAATACTATTGTGTAGGACTGTTTTTTAGGGTGGTAGGCCGCACATCAAAATTGGACCAAGAATGATTATTCTAAGTAGAAGATTAGATCGAGTGTCCGTTGTTTGACCAATTTTAAGGATAATTTTGGTATTTTAAATTGCGTGTTATACGTAAATAGAATCTAGAGTAAGTATCAACTTATTTTAAGAATAACTGCTATTAACAATGAAATACGTGTGCGAGTATTTCAGAATTCAGACCTTCATAATGGTGGAATAATATGTATATTTCAAACCTTCAAAATGGTTGAACAATTTTAAAGAAAAAAATGTGGAATAACTTGAGGTATGGGTAATTGTAGAGCTCTTCCTCCTTTTTGAGGCTTCGTAACCATTCAACAACTTCAATTGCTTGAAAATGTGCGACAATATTTTTAATAAGTGCAATGGGCTACAAATGGTCCACAAATTAAGTCCTAATAATTCCATGGGTGAGAAAGTTCCTAATAGTTTTAAAAAAATATTCCTATTATAAACTTTTTCTTACTTTCTTAATAATATCTGTTAGATGGGAAATTTTTTACCGACTCTAAAATAGTACCAAAATTCTCCCTAATTGGTCGAAAAAAGCCTAGCATTTTGACTATCACAGAAAAAAAAGGACTAGATACCAAACTTTGCCGTTTGGGCCGCGCCAATCACACCTCATTCCATACACGTATCGACAATTAACTGGACCTTCTCGTCATTTCTCACTCCGCATCCGTGACGAAGTCGCCTTCCCTTTCGCTATAAAAAAAGGCCTCTGCCTCTTGGTTTTTTCACACGCGATTGCTTTGTTCATCAACAATCCAAGAATCGTCTTCAATCCTCTTTAATCGTCTTCAATCCTCTTCAAGGTATCGTCTCTTTTTCTGTCTTCTTTTGAATCGATTTCTGTGCTTAATTCATTTGTATTCGTTGGAGTTTCTTTGAAACTACTTGCGTGTTTAATTTTGTTTGATCGCTGAGATCTATGATAAATAAATTTGATGTTTCATATTCTATGATTGTTTTGCATGTCACCTTACGTCTTACGCTTATATGGGAGTGAAATTATGAACCTTGGATGTAAGATTAGGTTGAATTCGTTTTTCTTTTCCTGTTTTTACCGAATTCTTAACTTGAATTAGGGTTTTCCGATCGCTATGTCTGCAATTTTTTGTGATAAGATTATCTTAGTTTTTCGATTTTTTTTTTTTCTGTATACCTGATATAAAAATTTCTGGTTGATTAGGACTATCCCTGTGATTTGGGTATAAGTTGAGGAGGTTGGAATAGATTCTGTGCCTTTGCTTTGTGATCTTTCCGATCCCTAATTAGGGATTTGGTTTGTATGATATTTTCAGCCCCAAATTAGGGATTTGATTTGTGATCTTTCTAACCCAATTAGGGATTTGATTTGTGATCTTTTCAATTCCAATTTACAATTTTGGTAATTCTCTAGTTTGTACATACCTCTAGTGTATTCTAAAGGTATCTTTATCTTGTCAATTCAAATAATGTGATTTTTTTTTTTAATTCTAAATATGATTTGGTTTTATCTAGTTTTCGTTATCTGATTTTTTTGTGCATCTGATTTTTTTGTGATAAGATTATCTTAGTTTAGTAAATTTTATGTTCAATTTAGGTGTTATGTTGAGGTGTTATGTTGAGTCCTGTTCTTATGAGATCTTTGTTCTTATAGATGCAAATCTTTGTGAAAACCCTCACTGGCAAGACCATCACCCTTGAGGTGGAGTCATCTGACACTATCGACAACGTCAAGGCCAAGATCCAAGACAAGGAGGGCATCCCCCCAGACCAGCAGCGTCTCATCTTCGCTGGCAAGCAGCTGGAAGATGGTCGTACCCTAGCTGACTACAACATCCAGAAGGAGTCAACCCTCCACTTGGTGCTCCGTCTTCGTGGTGGTATGCAGATCTTCGTCAAGACCCTCACTGGCAAGACCATCACCCTCGAGGTCGAGAGCTCTGACACCATTGACAACGTCAAGGCCAAAATACAAGACAAGGAAGGTATCCCACCAGACCAGCAGAGGTTGATCTTTGCCGGAAAGCAGCTGGAGGATGGCCGTACCCTCGCTGACTACAACATCCAGAAGGAGTCCACCCTCCACTTGGTGCTCCGTCTCCGTGGCGGCATGCAGATATTTGTGAAGACCCTCACAGGGAAGACCATCACCCTTGAGGTTGAGAGCTCTGACACCATTGACAACGTGAAGGCGAAGATCCAGGACAAGGAGGGAATCCCCCCAGACCAGCAGAGGCTGATCTTTGCCGGAAAGCAGCTTGAGGATGGCCGTACCCTTGCCGACTACAACATTCAGAAGGAGTCCACTCTCCATTTGGTGCTTCGGCTCCGTGGTGGTATGCAGATCTTTGTGAAGACACTCACTGGAAAGACCATCACTTTGGAGGTGGAGAGTTCGGACACCATTGACAATGTCAAGGCTAAGATCCAGGACAAGGAGGGCATCCCCCCGGACCAGCAGAGGTTGATCTTTGCAGGGAAGCAACTCGAGGATGGCCGGACTTTGGCAGACTACAACATTCAGAAGGAGTCTACTCTTCACCTTGTGCTGCGTCTGAGGGGTGGTATGCAGATTTTCGTGAAGACGTTGACCGGCAAGACCATCACTCTTGAGGTGGAGAGCTCCGACACCATCGACAATGTGAAGGCTAAGATCCAAGACAAGGAAGGTATCCCTCCAGACCAGCAGAGGTTGATTTTCGCTGGTAAGCAGTTGGAGGACGGAAGGACTCTGGCTGATTACAACATCCAGAAGGAGTCCACCCTTCACCTTGTCCTCCGTCTCCGTGGTGGTTTCTGAGTCTCTGCCTGGTGTTGCTCCGCAATTATTGTTCCTGGTTTTCACTAAAAAATTGTTAAAATGTTTGTTTTTAATTTTAAGTTTCATGGTACTGTTAATTTGTGCCTCTTGGTGAGGCACTGGAACTAGTTTGGTTTTCCTATGCTACCATGTATTAATAAATAAAATTGCTACTATTATGTAATAATTCTCTCTGCCCTTTATTTTTATTTTTTGTTTCTCTTGTATGCATGATATTTCAGTTCCTTTGGGTAGTTGTGAATGTGATTGGGGGTTCTTTGTTGGCACCCTTTCTATTCTCTTGCTTGGATGGATGTTTATTACTTACCAAAGGGTAGCTTTGAAGGGTTGTTGAACCCATGTTTTGATAAACATGTCTCTTTAGGTTTCGACTTTACACGAGTACTCGCTTTAAGTTTCAAAATTTGTGTTTCAATTTTTTTTTTTTTTTTGTATAATCTTTGTTTAATGGAAGTTGATTATATGCTATTGTCTTTTTAAGTTTCGGCAATTACACAAGTGCACGCTTAGGTTTTAAATTTGTTTTGCATAATCCTCTTTTAATGAAGTTTGTTATTGCTAACAATAGTATCAGTTTTATTGTATAATCTTTGTTTAATGAAAGTCGACTATATGCTATTGTTTCTTTAGCTTTCGACAATTACATAAGTGCTTTCGTAGGTTTTTTTATTTTTTATTTTTTTTACAATAGGAAAGCGATCCTCATTTTCTATACGTATTCATTGTATTGAAAAACACTCCCCTAGCTCATCCTCCCTTATAACCATGGGTGGGTGGGTACGAATTCGTTAAAACAACTAATTGATCTATTTCAAATCATTATTTATCCAATAGTTTAGGTTTGACTTGAATAAAAGTTGAGAATTCGAACTTTTAAGTTAGTGACGGTTTGGATTTAGATTTTTATTTTGGAAATCTGTTAAATTCAAAGTGGATCGTTAATAAATTTATTAATTTTCATTAATTTTTAAATTTATTATTAATACAAAGTAAAAATAATAAAAATAAAAATATACCTAGATATACCCTATATAAACATATGTATACTCATATAAGAGTATAATAAAATATTATTAAATAGTAATACTTGTTTGATATATCTTAGTATAGTGATAATGTTTGCAATTTCATACTTAGCAATATTAATATATAAAATTTTGAGTATTGATTATTATCTTTTGTTGAATCCTTGTTTTTTTTTTTTTTTATATATCCTTGTTTTTTATATTCTTAAACGATTTTAAACCGTTTCGATCCAAATCGAACTGTTAGTAACGGTTTATAAAGTGGTTTTATTTTTAATTTTGATCTCATAGAACCTTTCTTGAGTCCACTAGAAAAAGTTCGATCGTTCCAACTTTAAAAAAGGACGTGAAAATGGGGAGATATGACTAGGTCATGATCGCGGGTCAAGATGACCCGAAACTAGAACTCGGCCAAAAGTGAACGACGACCCCTGTTACAGCCGCGTGGCCACCACGTGCAGGAAGCGCCCCCGACACATGGCGGCTCGTGCGATGCCTTTGGGCCGTCCAATCAACACGAACATTTTAGTACATAATTTTATGAGTTTAATGGTACATTTTTCAGATTAATTGGACATTGGATTGTTATAGTTGCAAGGCATAATTTAAATGAATATATTATTAAATTTAAATAAATTATCAAATTTCAAGGATTTGATTTTACTATGCATTTGATGTAAGTATTTGATGAATATATCCATTAAAAACTAATAAAATAACATTACTTACCCAAAAAAAAACTAATAAAATAACATTCATAAATAATGTAAGCAAAATGAACGCTTTACTATATTTCAAGTGGAGCGGCGCTTATTTCTATGAAAGTGGGCAAAGATTGTTGGTTGTTGGGTTGGGACCGTGCATATGGACAAACACAAATATTTAAACAATATCTCCACTAACCACAAAGATAAAGGGTACGAAATCCATGTAAATAACATTTAACTTTAATCCACACTGTGGTATGTTGATGATTCAAGTTGATTTGATTCATAATAAAAAAAAATGAATCATAAATATATTTGTAATCCAATTGCACAAAGGAAAACGATTGAAGAAACAGATAGGCTTAATTATTATCTAGCTAGGAACCACCGGTAACGCTCCCATTAAAAATTTCTATAGTATCACCCTGCCCAACTTGATGCCACCGAAACGACCTGTCGTCCTCCATCACATTTTGTTTGTAGATAAAGAAATAACTCTCTTGTGGCAAATGAAAATGCAACCTTTGTTGCAACTTTTGTAGCTCCTTCCTTAGCTCCCCAACGTTATCCGATGGGTTCACTTCCAACGGAATCTTCTTAGTTCCGCACTTGGGTAACACCAACAACTTCAACTTATTCCTCGAACCCATCCCTCCCCCGATAGGAGCGGGAGCGGGACCACCTATTTGTCCCAATGACGCTGGTTGTGGTGCAGTTGGAGACAGTTTCAAGTTCACCTCGACGTCTGTATTGTCCAAAATCTCGTATTCACGTAACGACATATGATCTTGCATCTCATTGTCAATTGAATGAAGCACGAGACGAGCGAGTGGGACCGCCTGGTCTACGGCTTGAATTTTTTCTTTTAATTTGGAAACGGTGTCGTTTACGTCCATTTCAATAGGGACATGCATGTTGGACGCCGGGGACTTGGCATTGATCTGGATTTTCTTGGAGGGTGACAAAGAGTCTTCCACCATCACGTTATTACAGTTAGGGGTGGCGGTGATGGCCGTCGTTGTGGTGACAGTGGCGGTGATTTTATCATCGGATGATGTTTCGGAGGTGACAATGAGCTGAAGGTGAGAGTTGTTGAGGATTTCACAGTAGGCGACGTCGCGGTCGTCGTCGAGGACTCGGCCATGGAAAACCAGGGTTTGGAGGGGAGTGGGAATGCCTTGGTATTTGTGAACCTTTTGCTTGATCTCCAAGACGGTGTCGAAGTAACCTATTTCAATGGTGAAGGGCCTTCCTCTTTGGGGCTCAAAAACCACATCCATTGCCAATTTGAATTTTTTTGCCGACGTGATGATGAAAACAAAAGCTAATTTGCCGATTTGCATGCTGCTGACGATCTTAAATGGGTTTGAAATGGTTGATTCATTAGAAAGAATCAAAGAACATTATCCATTTATTATGTAATCTCCACAGATTTTCGGCTTTTAATTTTTCAACATTATCTATTATCAATTCAGATTGAATGCAATCAAAATTCCAAAATTCTTTGAAGATTTTCAAAAACTGAAACGAAATTATCTGCGCAACTGATTTTCAGTGCCTTTGAAATTTGATTGAATACTAATTTATTGTGATTACAAGGATGTTAATGAGTTCCCGTTATAATAGAGAATTCCGTTGACATTTCAAATTCGAATATAATTCATCCACCGAAATATGTCTGGACAATTTTGTGATTTTTTTTTTCTTTGCTCCTTTAGTGTACAATAATACAATGATATTGACTTTGTGATTATTATTATTATTCTTACTTTTTTCTTTTTGTTCCTTTAGTTTACAATACTACAATGATATTGAAAGGGAAGGAATTCGGATGATAACTTATCCATGACGAACTATCCATTTTAAGTATGAAACTCTGTACAGATGGCCTGTCCAGGGGAATTCAATAACTTATCAAAGCCCAAAAATTAAAACAGTTAGCTTAGAAAAGAAGCCTAGAGTGCAAGCAATGTAGTCAAAATATAGAGAAGATCATCTCAAGGCTCGGCATATAGCTGAACATGGCGCGGCCAAACCTGACCGTAAACATCTTTCTTGCTATATCGGCGATCCCAGGACCAAGGCACGCCTGCTAAAGAGAGGAAAAGAAATAAGAAAATGAAATACGCAGTGCAGAATCGTAAATACATGTAGGAACTGAGAATTGACCTCCAGTGGTGTATGGTTGAGGAGGAAGTTCATAAGGCACGGGCAATTTGATTACTTCAAATGATGAGGGATCTGTATTGCTATCCCCTTGCCAGTTCAGAGTCACAAGTGTTGTTTTCGATGCTTCTGATGGTTGTGGCCGTCCACATTTACCCTGAAAAACTCAATTGACTTGAGGGCATCCCTGATAAAACTGAAGGATTTATGAGCCAGCAAGAAGTTGTTACCTGTGATGGAAACTCATTTTCGGTACAGGAAAATCTAAAGCTGCTTGCTTTAAAGGGTAGAAAAAGCACTCCAAGCTGTAGAGAAACAAGCAGTAAACTTTGGGGCCCGCAGTTACTCATGTGGAGTCTGATGTTGTATATGATGGATTTTTCTGATAGACGTACCTCATAGGAACGGGTCATCAACTGTGAATTATTCTTCTGAAGAGCTCCCCAGGCAGCCTTGCTGAGATTTGCTGAAGTTAGCAGGAACCAACTGTTGGGAAAATGTGGAAATTCACAGAAAGTGGTAAAAATTAGCAGAATTTGCAGGGCATGATACTTAACATAACCCTGGAAAAGAGTGTAAACGAACAAAAGAGTGTACTTGGAACTGCATTTCCAGCTGCATAACCCTGGAAAAGAGTGTAAACGAACAAAAGGAAAGAGCATTCAGAATTTAGTTGCACAAACAAAAGCAAGATGAAGAATATTGAATCCAGTTCTACAATGCATACTGAAGGACTACGTGATCTGCAGAATATAGCCCTGACATAACTACATGAGGTCTCGCAATTTATCCATGTAAGGTATTTCATATCCTGACCTAGAAATTTTCCGGAAGATAAAATAGTAGTAAAACAACGCCCACTAAAATGGTTTGCAAGAATAAACTACTTGATAGTACCTCTAGAGAGCATCTGACATCCTCTACTGTAGGCCATATTATAAGTGGCTCCCCAGGACCAAGAGGAGTTCTATCATCTGATAAACCTGAAGACATTGAAGAAGCAAGCTCAGCCATCCACTTCTCATCCAAAGAACCCAGTGACGAGAACTGCAAAGGCAAGAGTACAAAATAAATAAAAGCTAACTCAAAATAAGAGTTGATTTTCTATTGTTTGCGAATAACCATTTGACAAAGCAAAGAACGTGACACTTCACGGCATAAAATTTAAACAATTAATAACTACTCCATTCTATATATCTTGCAGATAATAAAAGCACTAAATGAAAATCAAATAAAGATACTCCAGAATCCATAAAACAGAGAGAACTCAATTGCAAGATATATACCTTGCTAGGTCCCGAGAATCTTGCAATAAACATGTTGCACTAATTGAAGAAAAGCACTCAGCATTGACATCTACCATAATTACTGCAGCTAAATTAAGAACATTGCGTCATCTTACCTGATAAACAAGAGGAGATTTCTGAAACTCTTTATTGAAAGTAAACTCCTGGAGAACAGTGCGTAGCTTCATATGTCCCCACTTTTTCATGTTGGTACCTGTATGATAACCAGGGACAGATGCAATCAGCCTCACCTGAAATTTACAAACACAGCCAAAGATGCTAACTTTGATGTTACATCCCAAACAAAACAGAAATTTAAAAAATTCAAGGAGTTGAGAACACACTGCTGCATTGCTGTAATCAAACTTCTTGAAAAACGATGGATTGATGTTGTAGCTTCCCAAGTTAGGAAAATTAACAGAAAACTCAGGCTACTGTCGACATTCAACCAACAAGATGAAGATTATTATGCTGAATTTAAAATAGCATCATTTAAAAATCTAGGAAAGTAAAAGTAATAACATCAATTTCAGGCTCTCATTGACATAATGGCAAGACATCTTGAAACTAGAGATATGGACAACCAAAAGGATAATCAAATACATAAATCAACCAATCAGCCACAGAAATTATTATATTAATACCTTCAGTGTACTGAGATATTCAACTAAGTCATTTTCAAATCCACATGCTTTGCTTGGATTATTTTGATCTTTCCATGGAAAATCTTGCATCCACAAATCTTGGCTTTTGTTATTCCAATCAACAAATATTAAGTTTGCTGTATGTACAATAACTCTCACTCCTCTAGGATACACAAGAAGCATGGCCTTAGAATGGTGCGTCCCAAATGAGATGGGCAATGGTGGTTTGTGTAGAATCCAATTTGCAGGCTTCTTTCTCTAGAATTAGAGGTAAAAGCTTAAGGTCCAAGTCCTGGGAAAAAATCATAGGAAAAAATCATAAGAAAAAATAAAGATTAAGCATAAGTAGAGCAAACACTGACCTTCATATGATCCAATGTACCATCACTCTCACCATGAACAACCAAGACATGTGGGACTTTTGCAATTTTTGGGCAAGCTAAAGCGAGGAGGAAAAACAGAAAACAATTAGAACCAATCAGGGAAGAATAGAAAGGATGTAACTATGAAATAGCTAATGCATGATACAGCAAAATACCATCAACTAGTTTCAGCATATGAAAACAAAAAGAACAGCAGGAAGAACCCATATGGTTTCTATATTGGTGAGTCTTATTAGAAGACTATGTCTAGCCATGAATTACTGAATCAATTAAGCATCAGAAGAATCTATAAACAGCCCTGGTTTAAGAAGAACCTTTCAAAGGGAAAGGTATGCCGCTGTGTGCCTGTGTAAATTCTCCCACATTTATACATTGTAAAGCATCAAGTAATATACATGATTAGCATCCATGTGGAAACTGAAAAAAATGTTTCTACAGCAAACACAATCAATGTGGTATGAACAACGTACCAGGTATCAACCAAGCCAGGTCTACCATGTAATTGGAAAGAATAGCCACTAGAATATCCCCCTACCAAATAAAAAAATAGAAAGCAAAAGTTATTCCTAAAGTCAATCAATTTCTTCTAGAGCGTTTGCATGCTGAATGTTAAACTTTAGTGTGCATAACTTATAATGTATTGCAAAGCCTTGCATCATATTATTCCTACATGCAACATGAGCTAAAGCTTAAATATACTTCCAAAAGGAAATTCCCAGAATCAGCAATCTGCTCTTTACAATACAGTACACAGTGATTACCTGAATGACGTTCCCTATGGAGGCACAAGAGGAATTTGCCCATTCGGGCAGTCCTTGCACTTTCAAAAGCCGAAAGGTCTGCGGCTGTTTATCATTAGGAACATGAAAATGGCGTATGGCCTCCACAACGCCACCATCCCTCCTAGACTGCAAATTTCCAGCCCCTAAGCTACTGCTTCCTTCCAACTCAGCCTTCAAAATCAAGAAACATGAGAATTTTGTTGGTCATAAAATAAAAGTTTAATCAACTATCAAATTCAATAGCTGCTTCCTCCCAACTTAGCCTTCAAAATCAAGAAACATGGAAGTTTTGTTGGCCTCCGAAAGGCACATTTCTTATAATCACAAACAAAAATTTAATTCGAAAGCGTGATACCTTAAAGTTTGGCTTGGAACCTTCGTCTTGGGACACTAGCTCCCGTGACCGCTTTCGGCTCAGCTCCGCAGCTTCAGTAGCCTTTCCTCCATCATTTAAACCCCTCTTATGGTTGTGGAGAACATGCTGATCTTCATTTCCGTTACCAGACAACGTCTTATACTTGAAAATATACTGCCCCGGAATTAGCTCAACAACATCACCATAGCATATCGTTGCATCTTCTTTGGAAACCAATTTCTTCCTATTATTCTCGGATTTTATAACAATGGGATTGGTTCCCTCCTAAAAAATTAAATTCCTTCAAATTAAACTCAATAAGCCGATCAAACAGCAGGGAACTTACTTTGGAGTTGAAATTACGTAAATTACCACAACCAAACTGGCGGAGGCATCAGCGGAGGCATCAGCGGAGGCGGTGAGAGTGAGGTACTTGCGGCTGAGTCTTTTGTCGGAGAGTGAATCGGTGGTGTTGCGGCCGATGTAGTTTGGGCCTTGGAAGAGGGGTATTTTGAGGATTGAAGCGTCTTCCTCTAGCTTGTCATTGAGAGGAACCAAATGTCCTATCAGAAGGCGAGGCATTGCCTAAAGCTTGCGTGCATGAGATGAGAGCGGTGGAGACAAGTGAAGTGAGAAAAAGCTTCAAGCTTGAGAAGGACGAGTCCGGCAGACATGGAGGCAGCGTTTGACGTGATTATTAATGGGTCGGACTCAGTCCTAAATGGATCGGATTCAACCCTTTTTAATTTAAAGCTCGACTTGACTCTGATTTTAAGATTCGAGTTAATCCGATCTTCTCCAAATTTCTGATTACGTGTGGGTTAGCTAGGATAAGATCATGTGTATACCAACGAGTAATAGAAAATATGTACATTGACTATGGAAAGATAAATACAAGAGTTGATCGTTTACTCATTCGTCGTCTCTGAATTCATGATTTCCACAAAGAGCAACTCTGAATTCATGATTTCCACAAAGAGCAAACATTTTATAGTTGCAATCTTTTTTCTCAAGTCATAAATTGGTGTGGGCAAAAAACAACCTAAAATTTGCATATATGTAGTAGTAATTTAAACGAATCCATATAATGAACTCCCAGAACACAGAAATTCATAGACTTCCCCTAATAATTTACTCTGTAGTAAAGGTTACAAAATACAATTTGCTAATATTGCGGTTCGAATGTACGATCCTATTACTCTCTGCCTCCCGTAAACACTCAGCTTCTTGAACAAAATACGGGTTAACTCTTTCGTGTATCGGTCTATTTTACCAAAAAGTGTCTTGCCGGTGTTCAAGAACATAATATAGCATAGGCAACAAAATTTGCTATCTTCTGCGCTTGGATTCTTTTCGCATCTTCGCAAGGTAGCTCTCCAAGTTCGATTTTTCCCATAGCTGTTTCTGAATGAGATCTTCCTTTCTTGATTCATCTGAAAAAGCAAACAGCAATTACTTGCGTGGGAAAAGAAAAAAAAAACAAAAACAAAAAAGATACGATGAAGCACTTGAATGTAAGTGTAGTCTGGATCTCAACACCAAATATTAATTTTGAAATTTTCCGATGGGATTTTAAAGGCTGCAGCATATTGAAAAGTTTGTGTGTAGCCAAAGGTCCATATAGTGAATGGTTAAAACAAACAAATGATGAAACAAGGTTGGTTGAGGTTCTCATACATCCCTCCCCTAATGGATGGTGATCTAAAGTTAATGACCCACTGCTGATGGTCCCATTAAATTGTTTATCTATGAAAAAAGCCCCACTTAATCATGACTAAATTCACAATGCCGTTATAAGAAGATGGAAAAAAATTAAAATTTAAAGTCGACCTACCTAGATTTCTCCACCCATCAAGAGGCGCACTAAGAGATCTCTGTGTCAGGTAGGAGGCATCATCCCATGTATATGGAGCTTTTCTAACCTTGTACCTCCAGAACCAACAGCCACACCAGAGTAGTATCTGGGTTGAGAAAAGACTAATTGGTAATCCATATAATAAGCAAGGTAAAATTATCAATTCCAAAGATTACTGAAAAGAAAAAGAGTGAAATACAACGGTCATATATTGCCACTATGACCATCATTGGTTATTGCTGCAGATTTAAAATTTCAGCATTTGCTGTATGAAAAGATGGGACCTCTAACCTTGCCAATAGTATACGGTAGGAGTATGAAACGGACACCAAAAAGATCCCACAAAGAGGGTTGCTCAGCTCCCTTTATCTGCAACTCGAGCTCTTTGCTGAGATTTTCATCCACTTTCCTACAAGAAAAATCAACATCCACCTTTTAACGACAACTTCAAAATCAAAGAGTGCAATTTAATATATGATGGATTAAATCAAATGGTCAAAACCATGCATTTCAATATTTATTTTTAAAAATGACTTGAAGTACATACTTGTTCGCCTGCTTGTTACTCTTCTTCTTATTTGTAGTCCCCCCACTACGCTCAAGTTCCAAAGCTCGTAGTCTATTTTTGTAGGCAGGAGTCTTCTTGACCATATCTAGTGCCTGCAAAGACATGAAACATTTAGAAGTGTCAAAGAAAACCCTCTCAAAACCTTTTTCACCTTCTGAGTCATAAGACAAATGATATGCATTAGTAAGTCCTGTAAGAATACACCAGCATATGCTCGTGTTCTTATTGCACTACAGAACTTCAACATCACAATTTCTATATTTTATTCTCAGAATACAACAGTGATATAGTATAAAATCTAGATTTGGGAGTGAAGTCAGCTGCCAGTACATATGTACCGAAGGCATGTTATGCACGTTTTTGCAGAAATAAACTGATATCCACAAGTCAATTTACTACATTGAGACTCTTATAATGCCATGTAGAAATTAAATTGATCTTCCACAGTACCTGATTATACCTTGTCCACTGATTTAGATACTGAAATGCTGAAAGAACCAACAGAAGCCCAACAAGGACAGCACGAGGATCCTAGAAGGTGAACATATAAAGCTTTAGATTCACATGCCAACCTACAGAATCCAGTCTGAACAAGGCAGGATATCAAGTTATGATTAAAAATGAAAACTTGCTCACCGTCTTGTGACCATAATATGCTTGATAGTAGCGCGCTGTGTTGTAAAATACCTGAAAAATAAAAAAAATGATCAACTGAAACATCTGAGTGCAAAAATAACGGAATTTTGGCTAAAGAAAACTCTCAGTATACATTTAAACCAAAAATTTCCGCATAATTCTAACAGGCATTTTCTTATTTGTGGAGTCCCAATGCTTAGTTCTAAGATAATCCATACATAGTTTCCAATGTACTTTTTTAGCTTAATTCAATGCACACTATGTAGTTATATAGTTTACCTCCTCTGGATGTGCAATGGCATAATCGTACTGCGCCCGGGTGGCTTCGTCCTTCAGAATCTGCAATGTACGCATTAAACTCCATTATCAGTAGAACATGACATCAAATAACAGTCTATCATAGCCAGTAGCTTCCATCAATTTCAAAAATTTGACATTACTTTCTACAAAATTACACCGATCCCAAGTACCTCATAAGCATTGGCAATTTTAACAAACAGCTTTTTCGATTCCGGATCCGGGTTTTTATCTGGGTGACTGAGAATTCAACACAACATTTGCAAAAAAAGGGTCAAAATCTTTGATTCGATATATAATTTTACAAAGAGAAAATGGAGCAGACTCACTGTTTCAATGAAAGCTTATAGTATGCTTTCTTGATTTCTGACGAATTCGAGCTCTGCGTAACCCTAAAGAAGTAGGTGAGACGTTAAGTAAATATGAATTGAATATAGGGGTGACTTGGGTAGCATGGGAGAAATTATGACGGAGCGGGATGAGCTGACCCTAGGAGATCGTAGCAGTCGTCCTCGTCGCAGTAGATGGCCGTTGTAGTAGTAATGAAATGACACAGCATAAGAGCCGAGAAGACCGCAAACCACCGAATCGCTGCCGGTGGCGCCATGGTTCCAACGAAGCTCTAGATTTCTCGGAAATGGTTTCCGAGAATTGGAGGTACTTTGCGTTGAGGGTTTGAAGACAACCAAAAGTAAAAACGAAAAAAAAATGGTGGTCAACAGATCTGGATTTCTAGAAATTCCAACCGTCGGATTTGCATAAAACGCATCCTAAACATTTTTGCACGAATAAGTGAACGACATGTCGTTGAGTGCTGACTCGGTTTGACCATAATTTTAATTTGGTTTTTTACTCCTCATGCATCATGAACATTACATTTAGGCTACATTTAGTACATCGTATAAGGGATTAGATAAGATAATACAATACCAAACTAGTATTTAGTATCACTCGTTTTAATTAGTCACCGTATAAATTAATATGGTTGAGTATTTTTATATGATTTAGACACGCTAAAATAATACTCTCGAAATTATCTGTATTAAATAGTCGGATGTCTAGCAATTTTGAAAAATGTAGTAATAATAATAATAATAAAATATCAATAATTAATTAAAATAAATAATAATAATATACATAATTAATATTTATGATATAAATATTTCAAATTACCGACTATAATATAATTCGGCCAGTATAATATAATTGGTATTTTAATTCAGTAGAGCATCAAACGCCCGACTAAATAGTCAGTCTATCTGGTGGATAGATTAATCTATTCGACTAAAATAGCTAGTATAGTATAGTGTACCAAACGAGGCATTAGTCTCAAAATGATTTATGAATTCAATTTTGACTCAAAATGCCCCTTAAGAAAAAGTTGAGAAGATGAAAAAAAAAAAAAACTTCTCCTTATATTACATCGTCCACCAAAACATTATATGCCGTTTTGGCATCCCTCACACCATTGTAATGGACAATATGACGCAATTCGACTGTGTTCGCTTCTACAACTTCTGTAATGTCTACGACATCAAACTTTTCTTCGCCTATGTTGCTCATCCACATGCCAAAGGTCAGGTGGAAGCAATCAGCAAACTCATCAAGTGCAAGTTGAAGACTCGCCTTGACGAGAACTCAAAGGGCCAATGGTCTGACATCCTCTCAAACGTCTTGTAGTCCCATCGGACATCCTTCTAGACTTCTACAAAGAAAACACCTTTTTCCTTGGCATTTGGTACGATGGGTGTCTTACTAGTAGAAATTGAGGAAACTTCCTACAGGGAAATCTCTTACGATCCTGAAGTAAACAATGAGCTACTCAACCTTAACCTAAACTTCCTAGAAAAAAATTGCGAGTAGGCTAACCTCCGCAACATGGCTCTCAAATAGCGCATCGCCCGCTACTATGACTCCCAGTTTAAAACTCGAAGCCTCAAGGCTCGGGACTGGGGCCTCAGAAAGATCAGCCTAGCAACTAAGGACTAGGCAAATAGTACACTTGGGCCCAAATGGGAAGGCCCCTGCATGGTAACAAAGGTTAGTCGACCAGGGACCTATGAACTACAAACTACGGACGGTCGTCTCTTGACATACCCATGGCATGTCGATCATCTGAAGCTCTTCTATAAGTGACACACCCATCAGCCTTAATTAGCAATAGAGTACATTTTTTGTAACCGATTTGGCCATCTCCAATAAGATATCTTGCTATTTATTGAATGAAACACGTTTTTTTGGCAATTTTCAATTTCCTTTACAATTCCAAGTGTAAGCCTATCGACACCTTCATTTAGCATCCATTTCCTATCACTTCCGATAGGAAACACATTCAAGGAAGAAACTTTTGGCCATGAATAGTTTCGCTCAGCAGAAAATCCACCAATCTTCTCAATCAACCCACATGGGATGCACTCCCGACCGACATTCGACATATATGGCGGCCTATGACAGGACCCACCCCGATTATCGCCTCGATAATCGGGAAGCATCCTGCTCCCGTCTGACAATCGAATCCAAAAGACCGGAAAACTAATTAATATTACAACACACCCATTGTCAGACCAGGGAGATTAAACAAATACAACCGACTGGACGTCAAGTCCACAGTTTCACAGAGCATAATATTACAAAACAAGTTTAAGCAACAAATCTTACTCTGTGAACTAACTACTTCGCAACGGAAAACTTTATGCCTCCGCCTCTGCCTCGGCGCTTGCCCCCGCACTTGTACCACGACCTGGAGGGAATTTAAAACAACAAAGTGTGAGTGGACCGAAACATAAGTTTTACATGAAAAACAGTTTTTCCGAAATCAGGTTCGCCCTCCAGTTTTGTAACACGCATGCATAACCAAATATTCAAAATTTGCATATTAAACTTTTGAAAACTCTTTTTCCGAAACACATGAAAAATGTTACAAGGATCGTCATAACTCATGTAAAACCATTTAATAATACCAGATTCCAGAAACCGTCATTTTGAACGTTAATTGCACAAATCAAGTAAAACGTGAATCAATAACCACAATTATGCCGTTGGATCCATCCGAGTCTTTAAACTCAATATTAGGCCTTCCCGGGATATCAACGAGTCTTTAAACTCAAAACATGATTAATAGGCCTCGGGGGTATCATAATAATCGAGTCTTTAAACTCACGAGTCTTTAAACTCAATTCGGGTCTTTAAACCCAATTTTCGGGCCCGCCCCCGTCATCAACATACCGGGTCTTTAAACCCAAAACCAGATCCAACCATTAACCGGGTCTTTAAACCCAAAACCGTTTTTAAACACAATAAACCAGGATTCATCACAAACCGTTTTCCAACATCATTCCGAAACATTTCTCATCATAACAGGACTTATGTCCGAATTCACATGCAAATTCCAACACATGCAATTTCCGAAAATTACTTCACAATGTGATCAAACATCATAAATCCGAAACATGCATATTCATATCCAGGTACTTCATCAAATTCACCACGCATGCATAAGCAAAAAAAACCATAACCTCGAAATGCGTGAAATACAATAAATATGAAAACACGTAAAACCGATGTATCATATCACCATCATAAAACCATATGTAAAACCATGAGATAAATAAGCAAATAGTCATGCATGCCCAATTTAGAAATCAAAAAGTCCACTCACGGTTTTAGGACGCGTCAATCGCGTCCCGCGCGCTCCTCCGTAGCTTCGGAAGTGTCCGGCCTGTAAAAACGTACAAGAAGGGTTACAAACATCCTCAAATAGCTCGTATGATTTTTCCCTAATTTTCCGGATTTTTCGGCGAAATAAACCTTAAGGACCTAAACTTCCGAGCTCCCGAAATTATCCCGAACGACTCCCGAACAACTCGAATCCTAAAGGTAAAATGCTAATTAGACTAAAAGGATTAATTCTCATGTTGACCGTGATCGGAGTTGATGTCACACGCGCCGTCACGCGCCGCCCAAAATGGCTGCGCGTGAAAGCCACGCGCCAAGCTACAGTACCTTCGTCCTTACCCGAATCGACTAATAAACGGGTCTATTACCCGCGACTCAACCCGACTAGTTCAAGCCCAATTCTCAATCAATTCCTCTCGTTTTTGATCCTATTATCTTCTCTAACCCATTAATTTCAGGTCTGTGTTGATGACTAACCTCGACTAACCCCAGAACGACCCAACTCAAACTCAATCAGTCGATCAAGTCGACGTCTGGAACTCACCCTACACGATTCCATTTCCAAATTAATTTCACCAGTAGCTTAAGGGGACTTATACGAACACAATGGTACAATAAATTGGACTCGCCGTTACCTGGAAGTCGTCGACCTCAAGCTCGAAAATACTCAGAACCAGGGAGCTCCGTTCTTGGCCAATTCGTGAGTGTCGTCCTTCGAATTCGACGTGGTTGGTTTCCTTTTGCTCCCAGAAGACTAGAATGGCCCTTGGTTTCGATCAACAAGCCTCAGAAATCGAATTCAATTTTTCCCTCCAACTGGTTCATCTCTGAACCGCAACTCAGGTTCCTGGGCGAAACGGGCTCCAATCCCTTTAGTTCTTGCACCGTAGTGATTATTTCACTCCCAGAAGTCTCACCGTGTGTTTAGATTGATCCCTCGACCCTTAGAAATTGAACTCTGCGATTTCCCCCCAAAAACCCAAAAATGTTTCCTCACGGTTCCTCTCACAGTTCCTCACAAACTCAGCTCCCAAACTGAACCAAAATGACCTCCCCACATCCTCTAACTCAGTTAATCGATCGAAGTGAGACGACAACCCGTGAGAATCCCTCAGCTGGTCACTGCGCAGTTGCCTCCCGCAAACAGACCCCAAGAACAAATTTAAAACCTCTCCCGTGCATTCTGTCTCTGCCCAGACACGCATGGATGCTTCCCACAACCTCAAAATCCATAAACTAAACCCACTCACCAGTCCACTTAGCCATAAACAATTGCACGCACAAAGCTCCACGGCCGCACTCTATTTTTCACGGTGGTGCTACAGTAACCGCCGTGAAAATGACCAAAATGCCCCTCTGTGCAATAATTACCAAATTGCCCTCCAACTTCCGTGACCCGTAACTCGGTCATCCGACGTCCGTTTCACGTGTGCCGCCTGTCGTTGTTCTCAGGGCGTCGAGACGAACATAACGGTCTTCGAGTCAAATGAATATCAATTGTCAAACAAAAAGTCAACTTTTTTCCCTTTATAACGTCCAATTACGATAATGCCCCTGAACTTCCGAACCTCGTAACTTCCACCCTGTTCGTCCGAATCGAACGTGCCACCTGTCTATGAACTCGTGACGTCCCGAACTACGTCACGGTCATCGCTCAACGTCCGTTCGACCTCCCAATCAAAAAGTCAACAAGTTGACCACACAAATCACAGGGGTAAAAACGTCATTTTATTCCATTTTTTATAATATTACATTTCCAGTACGTCCGGGGCGTTACAGCCTACATCGAAGTCCCAGCTAATCGTCACCCATATGACAATATTGTGGAATCCCCCCGAGGAGGGCCTAAATTTCTACACTAAGGCCCACCTCGTCGGCACTCGTACCTCGTTCGGCCGACCCAAATCAATTTTCATCACAATGGATTCTTACCACGGTGTTGGTTGCCTTTAAATGCAAGTCAACCCCATTCAGCACCTCATTGTCAGTTCCACCACACATGCCTCACATTCACTGGCACTCGATGATCAGTTGGCACTCTCAGTTCATCCTATGTTATCTACTGATTCAATGAACTCTGTAACATACATTCAGTCAACTATTCACACATAGTTAAAATATTCAAAAGGGAACATACAAGTGTGCCTAAATCGGCAATATGCTATTTCATTTCATGTAGCAACCTCAATCGGCAATCAGGAGCAAATAGAAGAAGAAATGAAAAGATAAAAATGTCTTACAGTTACGTGGGGCATACCACAAAAAGGAGAAAAATATAGAAAACCGAAGGGAAGTTTACAAAGTCTTGCCACTCGGTATCACTCAACAATTTCCAGCTCCTCGTTGGCACTCTTGTCTTGGTTAGCATAAGGGGTCGCGGGTTCCTTGGAAACACCACTAGTGGGCTTCTCAGCCTCATTGATGGGCCCATATGGCTGAAGTACCGATTCCCCAGCACTTCCCTTATCCACACCTTTTGGCATTTCAAAGGTCTTAGTCAACACTATGGACTCGTCCAACGACGAAAACTACGGACTCACATCCAAGTTGAAAAATAGCACGTGTTGCATGCACTCATCCTCAACCTCGGCAAGCGCAAGATCCACGTGATTGGTGTACCACGGGTCGGCCATAAATGCCTCTAGTGTTTGCTGCTGATTAGGGAAATATAGGTCTGAAGCTGATTAATCCCATCCTGCATCTTGCCCAATCGTTTCTCCCATTTCAGTAGGTCAATCTAGAAGACATTAATGATAGTGTCCTCCCGATCGCCCACCCCCTTTCTCAGCCTCCTCAGCCCACTGCTTCTATCGTTAAACTTCTTTCTCCAACTCAGCCAACTGCTTGAGGGCAGATTAAGCCTCTTGGTTTATGGCCTTAAGCCATTCTTCCAACTGTCGAGCAGTCTTTCGTTCAGCTTTGAGTCGTTGGGCATGCTTAGAATCCTTCTAGAAGGCCATGTACACCTCGCCAAACCACTGCCGATCAACCAACACTTGGTTAGAAATCCATAAAACCAAAAATACATAAAAGTCAAACGACCAACTTACTCAGCAAGGTTCAGAATGCTTACATGCGCATGTTCAGCAAGGACCTTGGCATACCAATTTGAAAAGCTCGCCATACCCATCTCATAGATCTCGACCAAAGACTTATGCAAGCCCAGATCAAGGGCGTTAGCAACCGGAAACATAGTTGGGTGTATATGGTGGATCACTTTGTTCCAACCCTCATCCGCCTTGGCCGACCGCAAAGATCAGAGGCATCGGTGGGTTCGGCGAAGACGGATCAAATCCCTTGATGCCAACTTGGTCGCCTTTTCATACTCGATAATTTGGGAATACTTGTTAATGGTTTCGTTCATCTTCTTCACAACAGCCTTCTCAACGAGTGGATGGACTATGCAAACAAAAACACGAAAGTCAATGCCAATCAACATGTACACATTATTCCAATCGGAACCAATTCGAATCCAAACTTACCAGGAGGTTTGATCAAGCCAACTGTGATCAAGTTGTCAGGCAGTTTCAGCACACGACAACTCCTCTCAACGTCACTGAGCTTCTGCCTAACAAACTCGCAGGTTTTCTCCTCCCTAGAAGTACAGGTTTCTTTAGACGACCCTGAAAGCACAAACACAAAAATACATCAGTCTCCCATTCGACAGACTTCATGCGAATCTGCATAAGAAAAAAAAAGTTCAATCGGCATGCATCATGTCAGGGCCCACCCCTAATCCCCCAGGATTAGGGACTAAACCCTGCACCCGTCTGACTTATGCATGATATGAAGGCTAAACTGACGTCCAACCTTCATGTGACACGTAAGTCGGACAAGGGATTCTCGATCCGACCGTCCAAAAAGTTTCGAACTTTTCAGAGTGCGCAGAGTCTACTGTGGAACGTCCGTGTGATGTCTCCGTCTCTCTCTCGACCAACAGCCTGCGCCACAGCAACTTGGAGGGAATCGAAAACACGAAAGAACTGTGAGTGGACAAAAATAAAGTTTAAGTTCAAAAACAGTTATCAGAAAACACATACATTTATACCCTCCGTTTTAAAAACCAATGCATGCATATCAATTTCATGTCATAAAACCATGTACGAAAAACCAAACACATTTTCCTTTTTCTCAAATCCCGGGCCTCAGCCCCAAATCACCGAAAACCATTTCATCCGAGCCACTGCCCAAAACCTCAGAAAACCATTATCATCAATTCTCAGTGAAATCCAAAACACATTTGAAACCACATGCTCATCCATCGAACCTGCTGGATCTATCCGAGTCTTTAAACTCCCGAGTCTTTAAACTCAATAACCAGGCCT
Organism: Prinsepia uniflora; assembly: GCA_032719365.1. Lineage (NCBI taxonomy): Eukaryota > Viridiplantae > Streptophyta > Magnoliopsida > Rosales > Rosaceae > Prinsepia > Prinsepia uniflora. The sequence continues at coordinate 6,844,075 of CM064868.1, read as the reverse complement.
CAATAATCTGAGTCTTTAAACTCAACAGGCCTACGGGGGAAATATCAATATATCCGAGTCTTTAAACTCCGAGTCTTTAAACTCAATCCGGGTCTTTAAACCCAATTTGGGCCCGTCCCCTATCAATCACAATATCCGGGTCTTTAAACCCAATAACCAGATCCAGCAAATCCAATCAAACCATTTGAAAACCATTTCTAAATCCATATCCAAACCCGAATCTGAAATCACTGGCCTGAAATGACAGGACCCACCCCGATCCCACGGGGACCACAAGGGGGCGTGCCCTGCTCCCGTCTGACACCCAAAAATTCATACCAATTTTAACCTCAAAACATCAAATGCATAAATAAACAAATTAAAGTCATACATCAAATCCGAATTAAACAGATGTCAGACAAGGGATGAAATCCAAAATTACAAGTTGCGAGCACGACTCTAACATAAACTTGCGGGTACACCACCCAGTAGGGGTTCAGGTACGCAGAAGTAGATCTATGCCTCAGCCTCAGGTTCCTCCTCTACCTCAGTATCACGACCTGGAGGGGTTACTAAAAACATTAAGGGTGAGTGGACCGAAACTCAAGTTTATAAAATCATTTGATAAGTAAAACATATAATTTACCCCTCCGTTTTCCAAACATGCATGCAACCGTATTTAAAATCATAAGTCATATACTATGAACCATAAGGCATGTAATAAAACCATAAGTATAATTTTAGTTGCTGCACTATACACTCCAATCCCGACATCCCTGATGTCTGACGTCCCTGACGTCCAATAAGGTCACTATCACAAGGCTACGCGTGCCACTCGGGTCTCAATTCCGAGTTTAATCCCCGAACCCTGTTCGGTTACAGCATCCCCGATGCTTAGCGTCATAGACGCTGGACGTTCTAGACGTCCGTGACCTCTCCGGGGTACCTCATCCGGAGGAGACAATATCATACGAATGGATCTATACAATGCAGTACCAAATACATTTTATTGATATCCACATGCAAGCATATATATAAAATCCGAACCAATCATTAAGTTTCATTAGACGGGTCTCAATCCCAAATACCGTGAAACGTGCCATAACCATATTTTCCATATCATCAAAACCATTATTGTTTTTAGCATGTGAATAAGTATAATAAACCAGAAAACATTTATGCACGAAAGGGTTTAAGAAAATGGCCCACTCACTGTACGATCCCGCGGTGAACCTGCGCGTACGAACTTGTACCGGGATTATCGTACAATTCCTGTCAGTCCAAAACACATGTAAGTGTCACTACAAGTCTTAAACGTTTAACCACAAACTCCGAAATAGAAACCGGCTCGGGGAAGCCGTCCAACACGTTTCCCGAGGCAACCGGCCCTAAACTGACCCATCAAAACTATCTCAGATCAACATGGTTAACTCACCAAAAATGTTCAGAATGATGAGAGGAATAAAAGTCATGTTGATCGTGATCGGAGATAAGCCCCAACGCGCCCTCACGCGCCGCCCAAAGTGGCTGCGCGTGAAAGTCACGCGCCTGACACTGTAGCTACAGTGTCAGCACCTTCACCCGTTTGTCTGTAATTCGGGCCTGCCACCCGCGGCTTGACCCGGTTAATTACCCATAAATTCCCACTCGATTTCAATTCAAATTGATCCTAACATGTTATTTAAACATCTAATTTAAGTTCTGAGTTATTAATTAGCCAAATCGAATCCTTAAATGGCCCTTCGACCCGTGATCATCCAAACGGGTTGATCACCCCAACTCACTGGTTTCTAAACCAAAATCAAATTAACTTTACATGAAGCATCATAGTATCACAACGAACTGGAAAACACACTCAATTGAACCAACACTCACCTGGAAGTAGTCGTCCAAACCTCTGAAATTCTTTTGAACAGGGCAGTCACTGTCCCAGCTCACCCGTGGCTGGTTGCCTTCGATTTTGATATGGTTGTGTTCTAAACACTCCCAGAAAGCTTAATCTGCAATTAGATTGGTCCAACACACCGTAGAAATTAAACTCTGATTTTTCGCTCCAATTTTCCAGAAATGGCTTCTCTGGTTTTCCTCACCCGTTCTCAGTTATAACAGCATTAGAGTGATGCTCACACACGTTCTAATTAGTTATAAACAATTTCAAGCCGTCCCAGAGGCTCGTGGGTGTCCAATTGTCCACTGAAAAATGCTCCCCGAAAAGCTTCGAACTTGAATTAATCAATTGATCGTGCAGGCTGGATGGCTCAGGCCACGTTCAAAAGCAAAAGACAGCCCAGACTTTCCAGCACATGTTAGCATAATCAATTGCACGATAGAACCACCGCACATGGTGGTGCCGCCCATGTCCCCCGCGGTCTGCTACAGTAACCAGGGCAAAAACACCAAAATGCCCCTGGTTAAAAAATTACCAAACTGCCCCTCACTTCCTAGACCCGTAACTCAGCCATACGAAGTCCGATTTCGGCGTGCCGCCTGTCTACGGACTCAGGACGTCGAGACCTACCTATCGGTCCTTGAGTTGCGTGTAAATTAATTGTCAAACTAAAAGTCAACATTTCCGCCCGTGAAGTCCAACTTACGGTAATGCCCCTGAACTTCCGATAGTCATAACTTTTTCCCTGATTGTCCGAAATGGACGTGCCACCTGTCTATGAACCCGTGACGTCCCGAACTACGTCACGGTCATTGGTCAAAGTCCATTTGACCCACAAATCAAAAAGTCAACAATTTGGCCATACCAATCATAAGGGTAAAAACGTCAATTCACAAATTAAATTACAATATTAAAATCCTCGAATTTCCGGGGTGTTACATGAAACCCTTCCAGCATCCAGAACCGTCATTCCGAATCGAAATCCAGAACACATCTTCATTTCCTTTCCAGATCCGAGTCCGCAACCATCATTCCGTAAGCTGGCATCCGGAATAACCATTCCGAACCCAAACCCGGAATCCACTTCAAGTCCCGAATCGAATCCCGAATCGTCATCCTGAATTTCGATTCCAAAACCTGAAATCACATTTCCGAAAACCACTTTTGAACTGGGCTTCAAGCCCGAAAACCCTTTTCAGAAATCCTTTTACTTTCTTTGAAATCCAATCGTATTTCAAATCCCAAAATCCAATCATTAAAACCAGGTTTAAATCACAAGATCCATCAAATCTCGTAAAACGTGAATTTCTGTAATTTCCTTGGAAAACGTGCAGCAGCCATAAATCATCACAACCATAAATCAAGTCATAGAATCAAGTATGAAAACTTATTAAAACATATATGCATGCATCATGAGTTAGAAAGCAAAGTCCACTCACAGACCATTCTGACGTCACCTCGATACGCGCGCACTTACGCCATTCCCAGCCATTCCGCTATCCTCGGATTTCCCGAACCTGTCCAAACCCCAATATAAGGTCACTAACTACTTCAGGATACTCATACTAAAACCCCATAATTTTCTCGTATTTTTAACTATTTTTACCCGAGCCCTAAAACCTTCGGACAACCCGAAACATATCGAGTCGATATCCGATTAACTCAAAATCAACCCCAAAATGTTCGTTACATCGATTACATCAGTTCACATGTTGACCACTTCCCCGGAATGTGCCCCACGTGCCCTCACGCGCCGCCCAAAGGGGCTACGCGTGGGAGCCAAGCGCCCAGCACAGTGTCGTCGTCTTCCCTGGGAAAACCCGGTCCGATCGATTCGGTTCAGACCGATCTAGTTGAACCGACGTAGGCGGTTCGTCTTCTAAAACCGTCCAATTCTGGCCCATTTTCAATCCTATTCCATCTATTGTGTTCGTTCCAACTAGCCTAATCACTTAAACTAATCAAACCACAGTGTATGGGTCTGTTCATTACCTGTTTATTTCTTCTGCAACCACCCATTTTCTTCATCGTGGTTCCACGACTCCAGCCATCACTTGTCTTAGTTATTGATCTTAAACCCTTCCTAGAGTTCCTAGGAATAACGTCTGATCAATGAACACCCCTAATAAGCTACAACAAATGATTTACCATAGTTGAATTTCAAACTAAACTCGTACGATTTTATCCTTACCGTCACCGTTAGACCTCAAGACTGCGCCATTCGATTCTCTGAACCACCAGAAACCCTTTCCCATATACCACCTCGAACAAGACCCCCTTAGAACTCGATTGTTACTTCACCTTGTCAAGTAACATTCCACGGTTTCTCCACCATTCTTGTTTCTCTACACGGCGTCGTGAGCCGCCGTTGTCGCAACCGTGTTCAGCTCAGCCTCCCCCCTCACTTTGATTCACACACCTTCCTTAATTAATGAAAATCGAAAGACATGAAGGGGAAGGTCTCACGGTTTCCCCTGTTTTCTCCCATTTCCTCATAACCGGCAAAACCATTTAAATTAAGAGAGAAACTTGTAAGATAGTTCCACAACCATCCAGACCCTGCCAGGTGTCCAAATCCTGGTGGGCACACACCTCAGATGCACCCAAGTGTCCCCTAAGGACTGGGCACTAATCCCAATGTAGAAAAAGACCAAGATACCCCTGCTTTTGTAAATTACCGTTTTACCCTTCAATTTCCTTGACCCGTATCTCGCTCGTCCTACGTCCGATTAAAGCATGCCGCCTGTTGTTGAACTCAGGACGACGAGATCTATCTAATGGTCCTCAATCTATGTGTAAAAACCCTGTCGTTTTAAAAGTCAACTTTCCCCCCTATTTTAACCAAATTACGAAAGTGCCCTCAACCTTTCGAACATCACAACTTCCTCCTCGGATGTCGGAATCGGGCGTGCTACCTGTCTACGGAATCGTGACGTCCCGAACTACATCACAGTCATCGGTCAATGCCCACTTGACCGCCCGAACTCAAAGTCAACAATTTGCCCAACCTAGGGGCAAAATCATCATTTCACACTAACGGGCCTAAAGTAACCAACTAAACACCAATTAAGCTCACTAATCCGTTACTAATCACTTACTAATCTCAGATTTCGGGACGGGTCGTTACACATCATAACCTCCCGATTGAAAGTGTGTTTGAATCTGTTCACGAACTTGACTGACATCCCTTCCCAAGGCCTAGATACCCAGCAGAACCGATGCCTTAAACACTTCTGCGAGGTCGGTATGTACATTATGAAGGCCTCACGTGTTGACTTCTGTAGGCATTCTGTAACACCCCGGAAATTCGTGGATTTTAATATTATGATTTAATGTGTGAAATGACGCTTTTACCCTTGTGATTGGTGTGGCCAAATTGTTGACTTTTTGATTGATGAATAAAATGGAATTTGACCTATGACCTGACGTAGTTCGGGACGTCACGAGTTCATAGACAGGTGGCACGTCCATTTCGGACGATCGGGGAAAAAGTTATGACTATCGGAAGTTCAGGGGCATTACCGTAAGTTGGACTTCACGGGCGAAAATGTTGACTTTTCGTTTGGTAATTAATTTTCATGCGACTCAAGGACCGATAGGTAGGTCTCGACGTCCTGAGTTCGTAGACAGGCGGCACGCCAAAATCGGACTTCGTATGGCTGAGTTACGGGTCTAGGAAGTGAGGGGTATTTTGGTAATTATTGAACCAGGGGCATTTTGGTCTTTTTGCCCTGGTTACTGTAGCAGACAGCGGGGGACTTGGGCGGCACCTCCATGTGCGGTGGTTCAATCGTGCAATTGGTTGTGCAATTGTGTGCTGGAAAGTTGGGAGTGTCTGATGCTTTAGAACGTGGTCTGTTGCATCCACCGTGCACGACCCCATTATTAATTCATGTTCGAAGCTTTTCGTGGGACATTTTTCAGTGGACAATTGGACACCCACAAGCCTCTGGGACGGCTTGAAATTAATTAAAACTAATTATATAGTGTGTGAGCTTCACTCTGATATTGAAAGGACTGAAAATAAGAGTGGAACCAGAGAGAAACCATTTCGGGAATTTTTGGAGGGAAATCGGTTTTTTGATTTCTACGGTGTGTTAGGCCAATCTAATCGCAGAGTAAGCTTTCTGGGAGTGTTTAGAACACAACCATATCAAAATCGAGGGCAATCAGCCACGGGTGAGCTGGGACGGTGACTGCTGTTTTCAGGGAAATCGCAGAGCTTGGGACGACGACCTTCAGGTACTTTCAGACACAATTGATTGTTCATTTTGGTTCGTTTTGATCCTATTATACTTCCTGTGAAGTTAATTGGACAATGGGTTTGAAACCAGTGAGTTCTGGTGATTGACCCGTTTGGTTGATCACGGGTCGAAGAGCCATTTAAGGACTGGATTTGGATAATTAATAACTCAGAACTTAAATTAGATGTTTAAATAACATGTTAGGATCAAATTGGATTGAAATCGAGTAGGAATTGATGGGTAATCAACCGGGTCAAGCCGCGGGTGGCAGGCCCGAATTACAGACAAACGGGTGAAGGTGCTGACACTGTAGCTACAGTGTCAAGCGCGTGACTTTCACGCGCAGCCACTTTGGGCGGCGCGTGAGGGCGCGTTGGGGCTTATCTCCGATCACGATCAACATGACTTTTATTCCTCTCATCATTCTGAACATTTTTGGTGAAATAACCATGTTGATCTGAGATAGTTTTTGATGGGTCAGTTAGGGCCGGTTGCCTCGGGAAACGTGTTGGACGGCTTCCCCGAGCCGGTTTCTATTTCGGACTTTGTAGTTAAACGTTTAAGACTTGTAGTGACACTTACATATGATTTGGACTGACAGGAATTTTACGAAATCCCGGTACAAGTTCGTACGCGCAGGTTCACCGCGGGATCGTACAGTGAGTGGGCCATTTTCTTAAACCCTTGCGTGCATAAATGTTTTCTGGTTTATTATACTTATTCACATGCTAAAAACAATAATGGTTTTGATGATATGGAAAATATGGTTTTGGCACGTTTCACGGTATTTGGGCTTGAGACCCGTCCGATGAAACTTAATGATTGGTTCGGATTCTATCTAGGTATATATATGCTTGCATGTGGATATCAATAAAATGTATTTGGTACTGCACTGTATAGATCCATTCATATGATACTGTCTCCTCCGGATGAGGTACCCCGGATAGGTCACGGACGTCTAGAACGTCCAGCGTCTATGACGCTAAGCATCGGGGATGCTGTACCCGAACGGGGTTCGGGGATTGAACTCGGAATTGAGACCCGAGTGGCACGCGTAGCCTTGTGATAGTGACCTTATTGGACGTCAAGAACGTTAAACATCAGGTGATCTCGGGATTGGAGTGTATAGTGCAGCAACTAAAATTATACTTATGGTTTTATTACATGCCTTATGGTTCATATTATATGACTTATGATTTTAAATACGGTTGCATGCATGTTTGGAAAACGGAGGGGTAAATTATATGTTTTACTTATCAAATGATTTTATAAACTTGAGTTTCGGTCCACTCACCCTTAATGTTTTTGGTAACCCCTTCAGGTCGTGATACTGAGGTAGAGGAGGAACCTGAGGCTGAGGCATAGATCTACTTCTGCGTACCTGAACCCCTGTTGGGTGGTTTACCCGCGGGTTTACTTTAGAGTCGTGCTCGCAACTTGTAATTTCTGATTTCATCCCTTGTCTGACATCTGTTTAATTCGGATTTGATGTATAACTTTTATTTGGTTTTTATGAATTTGATGTTTTGAGGTTAAAATTGGTATGAATTATTGGGTGTCAGACGGGAGCAGGGCACGTCCCCTTGTGGTCCCTGTGGGATCGGGGCGGGTCTTGTCACATTCCATCTACACCCACCCTGGACCATAAATCTGTTTTTTGAATAGGTAGAGATAACAAAGTTGACCTCAGTTCGGCTCCGGAAGGCCTGCCAATCAGAAGGTTGTGTAGAAATTTACCAATGTGATCCACTTGTTCATATTTAGCTGGCAGACAGCTATCTTGGCCCGTGCCAGCATGTCTTGTAATCACAGGTGCAACAAAAGGCGTACTCTGTGCTCGAAGCAATCCACATAGAACAGGGTGGATCCTTCAGGAAGGTCACTCGGCCCAGTAGCCTATGACGATAATATCATTTCTATCTTATTCGGCACATTATATATTTCTCGGAACCTATCTAGGTCTACATGTCGAAGCCTATTGGCTTCATAATCCATGACATACACAGACCCCGTCTCACTTACATGATCTGACTCAGTCTCCAACTCGTTTTCCATTTCCCTCTCCTCCCGATCACTTTCTAATTTGATAACGAGAGGACGAGACGATGAAGCTTCCAGATCGGCACCCTATCAATGCTCAGTATTGGGTGACTGCTCGGTACCATGGCTTTCCTCTGAGCCCTCACTTTTCTTGGCACTCTCACCCTGTTCGGCACCCCCACTCTGTTTTCTCAGTTCCTTCCTCGGCAACCTTAATGCTTTATCTAAACTATCACTTAAGGAGGATGATGCAAAAGTACTTCCAGTCAACGAGGATCCACTAGTGGACGGTGAACCACTCCTATCACTCGGCACATCACTTGCCGAGTGAGAAGGTGTTTCACCGCCAAACGTTTATGGGGATCTTTCCTTAGATCCACTGGTTGACTCGGACTCTGACATCTACAAATACAACGTAGAAAAAAAAGAAGCTATTACTAAACACATCTCTACTCCTACCGAGAACAAAATTACAAAGAAAATGACAACAATATAACTATTCTTCATGGTCGGCTAGGATGGTTGATCGGTAGTTACCTTCCGAGTAAAATCCAGTCGACAGTCTCAGAATTCAATCAGCATCAAATTGGTGCTCTCAAGTTCTACTTTCTAAAAGTGGAAAATGAGGAATCCCAACCCCTTTTATAAGGGCTTTTAATGCCTCGAGTTGCGCACTTCCAATTTGAACGGTACCAAGCCCATACAACACTATTCCTCTATATGGAATAGATGTACAGATGCATACACCGTACATCTAAAAAAAACAAAGAAAAAACCCACTGATTCTCAAAAACATAAAATCATTTCAAAGTACACACTGATCGGTAAGCAGGAACATTGCGACCGTTTAGACGCTTTATGCGAATTACCCTCAAACATCGATGTCCCAATCGGCAGGCAGGCATATTGCGACCAATTGGCAACATCAAGCAGGGTACTCTCGCGACCATGATCGGCAAGAAGACACATTGTGACCGCTCAGGAACCATTTACAAATATTACCTCATACGTCACTATATCTATTGGCTAGAAGGCACACTGCGACCGATTGAACACATTAGGCGAGGAATTGGTGAAGTGTCCTCTAACGTCATTATGTTGATCGACAAGCAGAAACATTGCAATCGATCGACAACATCAAGTGAGACACTATCGTGGCCCTGATTAGAACACAAATACATTGTGACCAATCAGAAGCCACTTGCAAAGTTCCCTCAAATGCCAATACTCTGATTCGCAAATATGAACATTGGAACCGATCGACAACATTAAGCGAGGTGTTCTTGTGGACCTGATTGGAAAACAAGAACATTGTGTCACACCCCGCCTCCTCCAACGCGATATTGTCCTCTTTGGGTCCCACCACATGTCTGTCGTACACGGTAACACTGGCCCTGCACTCACATGGGCACCTGCCTGCACGAATTTTCCTTGGGGGTCACACCCCCAAAATGCATCGCATTGGATGAAGAGATGCCCATACATATAAGGTGCATCCCCTAGGACCCCCTGGGGGATGTGGGACATTATACATTACAACCGATCAAGCATCACTTACGAAGTCTTCTCAATTTTCAGTGCTCTAATTGGCAAGCAGGCACATTGCGACCAATCGGCAGCATCAGACGAGGTGATCTCGCGACCCTAATCGGCAAGTAGGAACATTGTGACTGATCAGGAGCTGAAATCTCACTCCCTCATTTGGCATGCAGGAACAACCTAACTGACAATCGAACTGGGTACTAGCATACAAAAGGTTGACCAATGCACACTTCCTCCGTTTAGTACTTGGGGGGCTAGGGGGTACATCCCCCTAGTTGGTCAACACGTATAGGCCTAGGTTACAAGTCCTTGACCGAGGAAATCTACCTCAGTCAAAGACTTAGGGGACTTATGTTGATACCATATCGACCAACTAGGCTCCATACAAACAACACAACCACCAGTTGGCAGGGTCAATACGGCTAGCAATGTAAGATGGTAGTCGTTAAGTAATGCCAGACATCATTCGGCAGGAACATCAATGCACCCCACTCGACCTGTTTGAACCATACACCACTCGGTAAATCCTCTAGTAGCCTTTCCACATCCTAAGCACCATCAACCACATAATCATCCACGGTTCTCCTTAATTTGTGAGGGTCAACACTCGAAAATCAGTCCACCAACTTCCAAAATCATACCACCAATCAGTCCAAAATCTAGTACTTTTTGCATCACCAATGCATGTGATACAACCTTCTTGCAAAACCCACGCTACCGAAATCACAGCTCTCCAAGTACACAATGCAGCACAAGGCCTTGGGACCATATCCTCCAGAAATTTGTTATTATCACCCTTCAAATATCTATGGGCTAAGGATCGAGCCAAAAGGATTTCGGGATTACGCATCATCCTCCAACCAACCATAGCAAGGAGAGCCAAATTCATATCCCTGGTACATTTTATCCCTAGCTCACCATGTCTTTTAGTACGAGTCATCATCTCCCAATTGATCATATAGACCATTTTCCCCCTCTACGCTTCCCTATGGAAAATTTCGGTTTAATAGATCCAATTTCCTACAAATACTAGCAGAAAGTTTAACAGATTGCATAGTATAAGTAGGAATAGCAGCAGTCACCGATTGGAGCATGGTGACCCTTCCTACCATATTCAAATTCTTACTTTTCCAAGCAACTAACCCTTGCTACACCTTGTCAACAATCCCCCAATAAGTCGAACGACTGATGCATTGATGGACTAAAGGCACACTTAGGTACCAGCCCAAATCACTAGTAAGCGGAGTAGCACCGATGGTACTAATACGCGAAACCAACCGCCTTCACACATTAGGGGAGCAAAACAATTTAGATTTCTCAAAGTTAATAGCTTGCCCTAAGGCCTCACAGAACCAATCTAAACTGTAAGACCAGTGAGCTTGGGAAGTAAGACCGGTGAACAATCCCACATTACTTGGGGAAGGAAATGTGAAGTGTCTTACATGCGTGGGAACGTATCTTCCTAACGTAAGGCCTTCTGGGAGCTCACTGGCTTTAAGTTTGGTTGGAACTCCAAAGTTAAGTGAGATTGGGCTGGAGTAATCCCAGGATGGGTGACCCACTGAAAATTTGCACATAATTCCTAGAAATAAATCGGTGAGGGTTGGGTCCAAAGAGTAAAATATTGAGCTAGACGATTCAGGTTGTGACAGGATGTTATCAGAGTTGGACCCCGACTTGAAGTGTGCAAGCGAGGACGTTGGGTCCCAAGGTGGGTGGATTGGAAGACCTGTGAGCTTGGGAAGTAAGACCGATGAACAATCCCACATTGCTCAGGGAGGGAAATGTGAAGTGTCTTATATGTGTGGGCATGTATTTTCCTAGCGTGAGGCCTTTTGGGAGCTCACTACTTTGGGTTTGGTTGGAACTCCAAAGTTAAGAAAGATTATGCTGGACCAATCCTAGGATGGATGACTCATTGAGATCTTGCGGGTAAGCTCCCAGAAACAAAGCTGTGAGGACTGAGTCCAAAGCAGACAATATCGTGATAGACGAGTTGGGTCGTGACGTACACAATATTTAATTACCCTAGCTTGAGTTGTACTAGATTCAGTAAAAAGTACCAACATGTGAGATATCTTGGGGCCTGATCTAGAGGCACTAATTGGTCTCCATCACCTCTTGATAACCTCATATGAGATCAAGTGGGTTAATTTTTCCAAGCAGAGCACGAAGAGGTAGGGGGACAATGGGTCACGTTGTCTTAAGCCTTTATTCGGTTAAATAGGCTCAATCAGCTCACCATTAATTACCACATGAGAAGACATTATGGTAACACACTATATAATTAAAGCCACCCAGTGGGGGAGAGCCCAACCTCTTTCAACACACTTTCAAGAAAACCCCAATTAACCTTGTCATAGGCCTTGGATCAGCTTTTGAGCAACCAAGATGTTATATGTAATCGGATGTCCTAGAATAAAGCTCGCTTGATTTGGACTCACTACTACCTCAAGCGACCAAAAATAATCTTGGTGACCATAGTAGTGGGGTTAGTCACTTTCGGCACTAGTGGGATAATAGTCTTAATCATTTCTCTAAGAAAACCCTATGTAAAAATTTTCTTAACTTGCTGGCACACATCCTCACCACAAATATCCTAGCATTTTTGGTAATAGCATGCCGAAATATCATCTGGCCCTACGGCTTTGTAAGTCCCAATGGCAAACAAATGATGCTTGATTTGTTGGTCACTAATAAGCACATCTAGACCATCCAAATCAACTTCAGGAATATGGGGAAATAAATTAGGGATAGATGGAATACCATGCCAATGCTGTTCCACTGAGAATAAGGTGGAGAAATACATCATGGACACATACTTCATGTTAGGACCCACCCCGGTCTCACCCCGAAACCCGAGGTAAATCCTGCTCCCGTCTGACTCCCCAACACAACACTAAAGTGCACTCACACGAAACCACCAAGCACTCAGTCAGACGCAGGAGACTCTATACAATACATCCTGAAATTAAAGTTTTACAGAGCATAGTACCGCTGTACAAAAGAAAGAAAACCCGATAAACTAGATACACGCACACGGAAAATTTTAAACCACTCTGAGATTCCTCTCGCGACTTCTATGCCTCAGACGCTGCCTCAACGCCGAAACCCCGCTCTAGCTCCACGACCTGGAGGGCAATTTAAAACAGAAGATGTGAGTGGACCATAAATAAAAGAAAAGTTTCCAAAACCATTTTATAAGAAAACCGAGTTTAGCCCTCCGTTTTGAAACCACATGCATAACCTAGTTATGAAAACAGTTATCAATCAATCGCCATAAAACATTTACAGAATCATTTTAAAAACAGTATAATTCACATAACCTCACCATAAGAACAGAAACACTATAAAACAGTTATAGAAACCATATCATAAGCATCATAAAACCGTATCATAAACCATGAATATCAATTCATCATTTTCCGATCAAACCTGCTGGACCTATCCGAGTCTTTAAACTCACGAGTCTTTAAACTCAATCCAGGCCTCAATAATATCCGAGTCTTTAAACTCCCGAGTCTTTAAACTCAACAGGCCTACGGGGGAAATATCAATATATCCGAGTCTTTAAACTCCCGAGTCTTTAAACTCAACAGGCCTACGGGGGAAATATCAATATATCCGAGTCTTTAAACTCAATCCGGGTCTTTAAACCCAATCCGGGCCCGTCCCCCGTCAATCACAATATCCGGGTCTTTAAACCCAATATCCAGATCCAGCAAATCCAATCCAAAACCATTTGAAAACCCATTTCTCAATCCACATCCAAACTCGAATCCGAAATTACCGGTCTGATGCCCTTCCGGCGTCCAGAACCGTCATTCCGAACCCAAATCCGGAATCCACTTTTCAACTTTAAAACCAAATCTCGTTACCGAAATCCGATTCTAAAACCGAAAACCTCGATTATCAATCATGTCTCAAATCCCCTTTATAACCATTGAAAATCACTTATCGTTTGAAATCCCAAAATAATGGCATCGCAATCAGAATCCGACCTTTCCTCGAAAAACGTGCTGAAAACTGAACTTTCTCGAAAAACGTACAATTATGTAAAGGCACTCAAGCATATTCGATAAACATAGAAGCATGATTAAAACCATAAAACAATTATAGAAAAACAGTTATGCATGCTCGAGCTTCAGTCGACGATGATGGGACCGTGTCGAGGTTAGAGGAGTTGGGGAGTAGATAGGGTAGGTCTGGACGAAGCTGTGGGCGAAGAAAGGAGGGGAATTGGTGGCCGGATGGCGGAGAATGGTTCTCGCCGGTCTAAGTTGCAGCGGCCGGTTCAGCACAGGTTGAGGGTGACACTGTAGCTGGCGCATGAGGCCCACGCGCAGCCACTTTGGGCGGCGCGTGGGGGTGCGTGCAGCGGTTCTGGGGAAAGTGGTCAACATGGTTTTTAGGCTAAGTGTTTTAACGAGTCTAATGGAAGTGGTTTCGGGTTAATCGGACGTCGAATCGAAGTAGTTCCGCGAGGGTGAAAGTTTAGGGTTTCGGTTCGTTACGTTCAAGACCCGGGGATTTTTGAGGGAATTTAGGTGGATACTCGTGGACGTGTTAGTGACGTAATTTGGTGGTTGTTGACAGGATCAGGATTTCCCGAGGAAGCCGAGGAACGTGCAGGACGTTCGGGATGCGAGTGAGGGCTCGGTACTGTGAGTGGACCCCTTCTCTATAACTGAGCATGCATAACTGCTTTTAATTACTTGTTTTATGGTTTTATATGTGATTTCATGGTCATTTGAATATCCTATAACTGTTTTACTTAATTGCACGTTTTTCGAGAAATAACGTATTTGACACGTTTTACGAGAAAGGCTTGATTTCTGATTATGATGCCATGGTTTTGGGATTTCAAACAATAAATGGTTTTTAATGATTATAAAGGGATTTTGGAACATGATTTCGATGATCAAGGTTTTTGGTTTTAGAATCGGATTTCGGGAAGCAGAATTTGGTTTTAAAGTTGAAAAGTGGATTCCGGATTTGGGTTCGGAATGACGGTTCGGGATGCTGGAAGGGCATCGGACCGGTGATTTCGGATTCGGGTTTGGATGTGAATTCGGAAATGGTTTTCCTTTTGGATTGGATTTGCTGGATCTGGTTATTGGGTTTAAAGACCCGAATATTGTGATTTGACGGGGGACGGGCCCGGATTGAGTTTAAAGACTCGGGAGTTTAAAGACTCGGATATATTGATATTTCCCCCGTAGGCCTGTTGAGTTTAAAGACTCGGGAGTTTAAAGACTCGGATATTATTGAGGCCTGTTGAGTTTAAAGACTCAGGAGTTTAAAGACTCGGATAGGTCCAGCAGGTTTGATCGGAAAATGATGATTTGATATTCACGTTTTATGATACGGCTTTATGATGTGTATGATATGGTTTTTATAACTGTGTTATAGTTTTTTTGTTTCTTATGACGTGATTTATGGTGATTTGGTTTATAACTGTTTTATGAACTGGGTTATGCATGTGGTTTCAAAACGGAGGGTGAAACTTGGGTTTTCTTAAATAGTTTTAGAAATTTTATTTTATTACGGTCCACTCACACCTTTTATTTTTAAATTGCCCTCCAGGTTGTGGAGATAGCGCGGGGTCTTGACGTCGAGGCAGTGTCTGAGGCATAGAAGTGACGAGCGGGATCCCAAAGTGTTTAACGTGCGTGTAATTATCATCGGTTTTTTTTATTTCTTTGTAATTCGTACTATGCTCTGTAAAACTTTAACTTCGGGATTTATTGAGTGCTTTCTCCTGCGACTGACTGTTTTTGTGTCGGGGTGTCAGATGGGAGCAGGATTTACCTCGGGTTTCGGGGTGAAACCGGGGTGGGTCCTGACACCTCATGCTAGATAGGTGTGTGCCTACACCTTTAAGGCACACCACCATTCCCTTCCCAGACCATTCCCCCATCGCAGGAATGTGGGATCGTTCACCGTTCACTCCAGGACACGGGTCTTACAAAGGTTGTAAAAATACCACCTCTTATGTGCTGCCAATGCAATCAAGGTTATGATTGCATCAAGCCTTGCAGGCGCAAATGTCTCATTGAAATCAATCCTTGGTTTTTGAACACAATCTTTAGCTATCAACCTTGCCTTTTACTTATGAATTGATCCATCTAAGTTCAATTTGGCTTTCTAAACCCACTTGACTCTAATCACAGGCTTGTCTTATGGATGGTTAACCAAGTTCTAGGTTGAGTACTTCTCAATCATCTCAACCTCACTTTGCATTACTTGTTTCCAAGTCTTTTCTTTCATGAAATTTCATAGTTTTTAGGCTCAACAATTGCTACATGACATCTAGAATAGACTTTTTAGCTTAATGGGAATACCTCTAGTTTCTGACGATGACTCATCATTTGCATCTACTTGATGAATGTCTTGAGCATTCAGAATTGGTTCTTGTGCCACAACAACTTCTATTTCTATCCCAGTTTCATATCCATTATGAATCTAAACACTGAATTCTGCATACAACTCCCAATTCCCCGAAGATTTTTATTGAATGTAGTAGTCCTGGACACCACAATCTTTTTTTTTTGTGTGTGTCTAGATTATAGACTCTATAACCCTTTTCACAAATCCCATAACCTACAAACACTCATTTAGTAGTAGATGCATTAAGCTTCTATTTTAGTTAAGTAGGAACATGTGTATAACATACTAAACCAAGCGCCCTTAGATGTTTCACTCTTGACTTTCTTCCACAGAACACCTCAAATGGTCTTCTTTAGAATATCCTTTGTAGGACATCTATTGAGCAAATTCATTGTTGTGTTAGCAGCTTCAGCCCAAAAGTGATATTGGCATTTTCTTGTCATGTAACATTGTCTTAGTCATTTCAACAATAGTCATGTTTTTCTCTTTGCAACTCCATATTGCTATGGTGAGTATACCGCAATGATTTTCCTCTAAATTCCCATATCTTCACAGAAACTAAGAAACTCCTGAGAAGTGAAATTCCACCTCAACACTTCTTACTTTCTTGATCTTTGTCTCATTTTTTTAGTTTAACCATTTCTTTGAATTTTTAAAAAACATTAAACACCCCATATTTATGTTTAAGAAATTATACCCAACACATTCTAGAATAGTCATCTATGAATGTTAGAAAATACTTGTTTTCTTCTTGTGTCTCAGTCTACATAGGACCACAGTCATCAGAGTAAATCTACTCTAGTAGATGTGATGCTCTCTAGGCTTTGTCCTCATGAAAGCTTTCCATAACCGCTTCCTTACAGTGCAGCCCTCACATATTTCACGGTTTTGGAAGATTTCACGGAAGTGCATGAAATCGAATTCGGGCATGAGTCCCAATTGAAAGACGAGTTGAAAGTGGTTTTAGAAATATCTTTCGGGCATATGAACCATTTGGTTGGAAACCATCGGACTTGGAGTCCATTTGATTTGATGAGAAATCGGGCTGGAGGTCCATTTGAGTTATGTGATTGGGCCGGGGGTCCCGTTGGTTTACGAATTCGGGCTTAAGGCCCAGTTGGTTATGATATCGGGCATGAGGCCCAGTTATGGTTTATAAACATGATTTCGGGTCAGGAACCCATATTTGGATTTGTGATGGTTTTATGGAAAACCCGGGCGTACCCTTTGAATGATTGGAAACTGTTTTCCGTATACCATTCTCATGAACGATTGCCCTCCAGACGTCCTGTAGTATCCTGGAGTGGCGCGTTGTCTCCTCCAGACTTCTCGTAGTATCCTGGAGTAGTCACGGGGCATTGCCTGCGATGGGTCATTGCACGGAGCGACCGGTCCGTATAGTGGCTCAGGAGCAGGGTTTCTAGAGGTTAAAACCTCCCCCCAGGGAGGGTCATTGATCTGCGGGTCATTTACCTGGGTGGACCCTGGGGATACTTGGGATTTGATACCCCGGGTATCATGCATAACTTGGAACCGTGACAGTGGTATTGATTATGACATCTGGGATGTCAGGCATCAAGGATGCCAATGATTGGTTTTGGGCTGAGACCCACATGTATTGTTTTGGTCTCAGACCTACTGGTATTGGTTTTGGGCTGAGTTCCCACTTGATTTGGATTTGGGCTGAGACCCATATGGTTTGATTTACGGTTTTGGGTTGAGTTCTCATATACTTTGGTTTAAGGTTTTGGGCTAATACCCTAATGGTTTAATTATTGATAAATGGTTTGATAACTGGTTTTCGAATGCATGCATGATTTTTAGTGAAGGGCATAAATGTCTTTTTGTGAAATGAATTTGATAAATTATTGGTTTCGTCCACTCACAGTCTTTTCTGATTTTTAATGCCCTTCAAGTTGGTGGCAAATGCGGGGTCTAGCAGAGACCGAGACATCACACTCCTCCTCCGATCCTGACACACTCTGGAAGCCCCGTTGGGGCTAAGGCTGGAATTATCTCTTGTCTGACACTTCGTGTCAGACGTGAGCAGGCACGTCCCGCGTTAATCCCGGGGGGATTTGGGACGGGTCCTGTCATTTTCCCTCAGCCCTATGATGTCTTGTAAAGTGTCTAGTATTACCACTCTTACCTTGATAATTAGGTTTGTTACCCTAATTCTTATTTCTATCTTTTAAATTCTTCTTATTCTTGTTTTGATTTGACTGTGATCCAACATGTAAACTAGCAAATGCTTTATCTGTGAAGTTCTCATAATGAATTTCAAGTTTCTGATCATAGGCTTTAATCGATGCAATGAGCTCTCGTATATTCACCTCATCTAGATCCTTTGTTTCCTTTAGAATTGGCACAACAAGATCATATGGTTTTGTTAAGCTAATAAGATTTTTCTTTGCCATTCTCTTTTCTTTTATAACTTCACCATAAGATCTCATTTGATCAACAACAATATATATAATGTAGCTAGAGATTCATCATCTTTCATTCTTATGTATTGAAAATCACGTCTCAAACCTCATAGTTTAACCGGACTTACATTTTGATCACCTTTGTACTCCTTCCTTAGCAGATCCCAAGTTGTCCTTGAGCTTTCTTCATTTGAGATCCTAGAGAAAATTGAATCCACCACAGAGGTCTTAATGAGTCCCAAAGCACGTGCATCTTTAATGCAATCGGCATGAGCTGGTTGTTGCACTGCTACTGTTCTTGCATCTCCAGGCACATCATCGTTTAAGCTAATGTCCACATATTCCTATAGATCCTGAGCACTCAGTATGGTACACATTTTAATACTCCAAAACTCATAATTACTTCCATAAAAAATAGGAGGTCTCAACTCACAAGTAGCAGATCATGACATTGCAGATTAAGCTACTAATCACAACCTGGTGTGATTTGCGCAGAGAACACCCCCAACACTCTAATAATGCACCAGAAAGCTCTGACACCATATTGGTGTTTATGACACGACCCATCCGAATCCCCTCGGGATTACCATGGAATGTGTCATGCTCCCGTCTGACAAGAGGTGTCAGACAAGGGATAACCTGTTGCCACTGCCCAACCGGGCTTCCAGAGTGCGTAAGGATCGATGGAGGAGGTGTACAATGTCCCAGTCTCTGCTGCAGTCGTACCCGGAATCAATCTGAAGGGCATTAAAAACAAAAGCTGTGAGTGGACGAAAATAAACAAGTCTGTTTAAAACATTTATAAGACATTTATGCCGCTCAGTAAAATCATATGCATGCGCCATCATTTAAAATCATATATCATATAATATGAACTGTAAAGCATGTAATAAAGCCATAAGTATAATTTTAGCCACTACACTATACACTCCAATCCGACATCCCTGATGTCTGACGTCCCTGACGTCTAATAAGATCACAATCACAAGGCTACGTGTGCCACTCGGGTCTCAATTTCCGAGTTTAATCCCCGAACCCCGTTCGGGTACAGCATCCCCGATGCTTAGCGTCATAGACGCTGGACGTTCTAGACGTTCGTGACCTCTCCGGGGTACCTCATCCGGAGGAGACAGTAACATATGAAAGGATCTATACAGTGCAGTACCAAATACATTTAATCAATTCCATTTTAGGGTCCCCGACCCGAAATCACATGTAGAAATCAACTGGGCCCCTGGCCCGATTTCATAGTTAACTGGGCCCCTGGCCCGATTTCATAGTTAACTGGGCCCCTAGCCCGATTTCATAAGTTAACTAGGCCCCCGGCCCGAATTCACAAGTTAACTAGGCCCCTGTCCCGATTTCATAAATCAACTGGGCCCTTGGCCCGATTTTACTTTATCAGATCTGTAACCGTTTCATGAAATCATATCCAACCACATTTTTGGAAATCAGTGCAAATCCAGAAAACCTCGATTTACGTGCAAACACGTAAATCACCTCGAAATGCGTGAAATCATATAAATTCACCGATATCCAAAATAAATCATTTAATCATAATTATAACAATCATGAAACAGTTATGCATGCATCGAATTTATAAAACCAATGTCCACTCACAGACCGTTTAACCGAGCGCCTCGATACGCGTGCCATAGGCCTTCCCGGGCCACACCACTATCACCGGGACTTCCAATCCTGTCCAAATCACATTAGAGGATTACTGACCTCTCCATTAACATCCTATTCAAGTCCCGTAATTTTCCCGAATTTTTAAGTATTTTTAAACTGGATTAAAAACCTTCGGACATCCCGAACAATATCGAAACGGGATCCGAATGACACGAAACCAACGCCAAAATGTTCGTTACATTGTATAGGACAAAAGTCATTTTGGAAGTTTCCCAAAATTACCTCACACGCGCCCCCATGCGCCGGTTGAACTCCCTGCGCGTGAAACCCACGCGTCGGGCACTGTTCATCATCGTTCAGCCTGAATGACTGGTAAACGGGTCGCCGTGACCCGCGGGCCAACCCGACTGGTTCTCCGCCGTTCCTCGATCATTTTTGACAGGATTTTCACCTACAAGATCGTCTGAGTTCAACCAACAGTTCTGTGGAAACAAAAACAAGGAATAACGTCCAAATCGTATGTTGATGTTTCCTAGCTTATACACTACTATTGTAGTAATGGTAATGCACAAGTAAGGGTGTCGAACCACAGAGACTGATTAGGCTTCACAATTACCTCTAAATAACCCTATAATGACTCAATTTACTAGTGGAATTAAAAGAACTGAAAATAAAACAGAATTGTGTTTTGATTTGTGATATGTAAGGACGTTAAACTGAAATTAAAACTTTAAGTAAATGAAGATAGATAGAAAAGATTGAGAAAAGTATGGAGATGGAAGCTAGGGTCTTGACTTCACCTATGTAACCTTGATTCTATAAATACAGTGACTAAAGTACCTGATCTTCCAAACCTGCTCTAAAGATCGTTTTCACTTAAGTAAGATAGGCCATGGCATGTGGAACACTATCTAGTCCTTCTAATTGCAACCTAAGTATGGCATGTACTTTAGATTACTCCTAGAAAGCCTTTAAGTATGAGAAAAGAAATAAATATGACCAAACAGATTTAGTGGCATGGCATGTACTCACTAACCCTATTCTTTCATTCATAAATCAATTAAACTTAGGCATGGCATGTGCTCTAAATCTAACTAGGCATATGGAACCCTAATGGTGATCAAGCACTAGAATCACATATGAATCAATAATTAAAATGAATGAAACAAAGAAGAGTTTGCAGAAATCAGAATACTTCAATCATAACATAGACTGAGTTTACATGGTTACATCAAGAACCCTAGATGAGAAATTAGCTACACATGTATCTAATCAACATAAAAGCATTAATTAAAAACATGGATGCAGCAAACTCTAAGTAGAAGGCAGTCTTCTTCTCCAGAACTGAAAAGGGCTTCTTCTTCACACACAAAGATGATGGATGACGAATTTGATGAAGGAATTTTGGAGCTTTTATGATGAGAGATTGAGGTACATGGGAAAGAGATGCAAAAGGATGGAATAGGGGAGATGATTATGGAATTCTTGAGGTTTTCTCACTGGAAGAGAAGGGGAATGAAAAAGAAGAGCAGATCTGATTTCTTTGTTGTGTGTAGAGGCCCTCCTATTTTGAGAGTGAAGAGGGCTTAAATAGGCAAGAAAGCATGAGGGCAAATAAGGAAAGACATGTAATCTGCTACTATTCACGTGAATAGTGTCAGGTGTGCATAGTGATTCCTGAATAGTGTCTGGCCTGCATAGTGATTTCTGAATAGTGTCTGGCCTGCATAGTGATTCCTGAATAGTGACAGCTTTTTGTTTTCCACATTATTTTTCCTTGCTCCATAAGTAAGCTCTTTCAACTCCGAATTTCCTCCTTTTACACCGAAAACATTCTAATTCGACATAATGTCCAATCCTGCACAACTCTCACAAAAATTATCATTTTCTCCTATGTGATGAAAGATATTAGTAGTACATCAAAGATAATAATACATGGAAAAATGCATAAAATATGACCTAACAAAGACCCCCAAACCTATCATTTGCTAGTCCTCAAGCAAAACAAATTACATAAGCACAATTAAATTAATGACTCGATCTTCCTATGATAGACCATTTAAACCCCTAGGTGTGCCTAGTAGGAGGAGTTTTGTCTCCCGAGGGTTTAACAGATGTGACACCCACAAACACCATCAAGACTATTGAAAAAACAAGGGTTAAAACATTATGGAAACAAAGTAAGGTGAACCAATGAAACCTTAGTCATACCTTCACCTTCTTGAATTCACCATGTCAGCAACTAATTAGTGTGCAAGTGAACACTTTTACTCTAAGTTTCAAGGCTTCATAAGTATCATTTTCAAACCTGAAGATAGAATTCGTCTCAACTCTAAGTCTCACAGATTCACTCAATCACTCGAACCTAAGGTTTAATCTCTCCATCAAACATATGTGAGTGAAGTTATGTAATATGAAAGCAAGTATTCTCACATATGAAGTATAAGAAAAAATGGCACAATTTCAGGATAGATCTCATGAGAGAATCGAAAACTAAGAATTAGATAGAGCACATACCTCCCAGCATTCATGTCATTGCCCAAGTGATCAACATAGGTCTTAATCTAAATAGGTTGTAATGACGCTTGGTTGAGGGAAAAATGAAAAAAGGATAGGAACAACAAGTAACTTAGAATCATACCACGGGCTCTTGAAAAATTCCTTTGCACAGCTTGATGTTATTCCCAGCATCTGCTCACTTTAAGTTGAATGGAAAGAACTTTTCTCAGATCATACTTGAACTTTTTCTTTTGCTTTTTTTTTTCTCATCTTTTTTTTTCTTGAAGTTTTAATTCATTTAAGTTCTCTTTTTCTTTTGATATGAACTTCTTTTGATCTGAGCTACTTTTGATTTTTCATAAACTTTTGATTTAACAGTGGCCATACTTTTCCTTGCATCGAATTTCCACTTTCAGCAACCTTGGCAGATTCCAAGCTATAGGGTATGGTCACAATTAAGCTAGGTACCTCAAAGAGAGATACAAAAGGGAAGGAGTGATGTAGGTTATGAAAGAAATGGCTACATGTGTTTGGCTACAAAATGGCTAATGGAGCTCACAAAGGTCGGGTTTAGAGAAGGCTTTTAGAAGGTTATGCACACAAAGCCTAGCATCACTTCAAAAGGGCTACTCCACAAATGAAGGGCATGTGATATCTGAAATTATGATAAATTCTTAGTAATCAACCAAAAATGATAATGAGATCAGATTAGAGTGAATTAGAAAGAAAGAATTGGAGCAGAAACAAATTAAACCCTCTCAAGAAAGCAAGTAGGCTCAAAACATCACAAGGGTAGTCTCCACTATTCTTCTTCATTTGTTTGATCAGGTACCTTATTCACCATGATTCTAAGAGCAAAAGAGGTCAGAAAGAACACCTAATCAGAAGACTAATCAAGGATTCCTTCTAACTGACGATTGTATGCCTTAGTTTGCATAAAGATTCCATTACAATGTTTCAACAATGCTCTAACAGACTGACTCTTTAGCACCCAAAAAATTTGCAATTCCTTACCCCCAAACCTAAACTAAACATTGTCCTCAATGTATAAAATAAAAAAAAATGCATGCAATGCAAAGGGAGTATCAAAGCAGAGAAAGAAAAGAAGTAATTAAGTTAAAAGGCTTAAAAGATAGAACCTGGTTGGGTTGCCTCCCAACAAGCGCTGTATTTAATGTCTAGGCAAGACGTGGTTGCAAATGGGCTTAATGGAATGGAAGAGTATCCACCATATGTGCAATGGGAACACCCATATCAGACATCAAGTACGGCTTTAGTCTGTGGCCATTAACTTTGAAACTGTTACCATTGCTGAGATTCTTTATTTCAACTGCTCCATGAGGATACACTTTGATCACTTTGAAAGGTCCAACCCATCTAGACTTAAGTTTACCTGGAAAGAGACGTAAACGAGAGTCATATAATAAAACATTTTGATCAGGGAAGAATACCTTTCTCGTAAGAGCTTTATCATGGTAAAGCTTGGTCCTTTCTTTGTAAATCTTTGCACTTTCATAAGCCTCATTCCTTAGCTCCTCAAGCTCATTGAGTTGCAGCTTTCTTGACATTCCAGTTTTTGTAAAGTCCATGTTAAGCTTCTTGATTGCCCACAAAGCATGGTGCTCCAACTCCATTGGCAAATGGCAAGCTTTCCCAAAAACAATTCTGTAAGGGCTCATCCCAATAGGAGTCTTATAAGCTGTTCTATAGGCCCAAAGTGCATCATGTAACTTTGTGGACCAGTCTTTCCTTGTCGAATTCACAGTCTTCATTAGAATATTCTTGATCTCCCTATTGCTTATCTCCACTTGGCCAGAAGTTTGGGGATGATATGGTGTGCTCACTCTATGTGTGATTCCATACTTCTTCATCAAGGCTTCAAATGGCTTGTTGCAGAAGTGAGTTCCACCATCACTGATGATAGTTCTTGGCATTCCGAACCTTGAAAAAATGATGTCCTTGTGGAAGTTAATCACCACTCTATGATCATTGGTCTTTGAAGCAATTGCTTCCACCCATTTAGACACGTAGTCTACTGCCACCAGGATGTAATTGTAGCCAAAAGATGATGGGAATGGTCCCATGAAATCGATGCCCCAAACGTCAAAGATCTCCACAACCAAAATGTTATGCAAAGGCATCTGATTTCTGCTGCTGATGTTGCCCATTCTTTGGCACCTATCACACTTAGCACAAAATTTAAAAGCATCTTTAAACAAAGTAGGCCAAAAGAAACCAGATTGAAGAACCTTGGCTGCTGTCTTCCTGGCACCAAAATGACCCCCACATGCGAACTCATGACTGAAATTGTGTATGCTTTCTTGCTCAACCTCAGGAACACATCTTCTAATAATCTGATCTGGTCCATATTTGAAAAGGTAGGGCTCATCCCACATGTAGTGCTTCACTTGCGAAAAGAACCTTTTCTTCTCCTGAAAGGTTAGATCATCTCTAATAATACCACAAGCAAGAAAATTAACAAAATCAGCATACCATGGTTCATCATCTTGGATGGCAAGAAGTTGTTCATCAGGGAATGATTCATTCAAGGGCAACTGTGCATTTCTGTCAATTGCTTCACTTTTCAAACGTGATAAGTGGTCAGCAACTACATTCTCTTTGCCGCTCTTGTCTCTTATTTCCAAATCAAATTCTTGTAATAAGAGGATCCATCTAATGAGTCTTGGCTTGGCATCCTTTTTGGTCATTAGGTATCGTAGAGCTGAATGGTCTGAGTAGACAATGACTTTTGATCCTACAAGATAAGATCTGAACTTCTCCAGAGCAAAGACAACAACAAGTAACTCTTTTTCTGTTGTGGAATAGTTTAGCTGAGCATCATTCAATGTCCTGCTTGCATAATAAATAACATGAGAGAGTTTTCCAATTCTTTGGCCTAGTACTGCACCAATAGCAAAATCAGATGCATCACACATCAATTCAAAGGGTAAAGACCAATCTGGAGCCATGATAATTGGAGCAGAAGTTAGTTTCTTCTTAAGCATTTCAAAGGCATGCAAACATTCGTCATTAAAGTCAAAAGAAGTGTCCTTAGCTAACAAGTTACATAACGGACGAGTTATTTTTGAAAAATCCTTAATAAAACGTCTATAAAAACCTGCATGACCTAGGAAGCTTTGAATTCCCTTAACAGATGCTGGGGGAGGTAGTTTAGAGATCAAGTCAATTTTTGCTTTATCTACCTCTATTCCCTTGCTTGAAATTACATGACCTAGCACTATACCCTTCTTAACCATAAAATGGCATTTCTCCCAATTTAAAATCAGATTGGTGTCTTGGCAACGTTTTAGAACTAATGCAAGATGATCAAGACATATATCAAATGAGGAACCAAACACAGAAAAATCATCCATAAAAACCTCGATGAACCTCTCAACCATGTCAGAGAAAATGACCATCATGCATCTTTGAAATGTAGCTGGTGCGTTACACAAACCGAATGGCATTCTCCGATAAGCAAACGTGCCAAATGGGCAGGTAAAGGTCGTCTTCGCTTGGTCCTCAGGTGCAATTGGGATTTGGTTATAACCTGAATAACCATCAAGAAAACAGTAGTGTGAGTAACCAGCTAATCTTTCAAGCATTTGATCAATAAAAGGAAGGGGAAAATGATCTTTTCTAGTCATAGCATTTAACTTCCTGTAATCAATGCACACCCTCCATCCTGTCATGACTCTTGTTGGGACAAGTTCATCCTGATCATTTTTTACGACAGTCATGCCACTCTTCTTTGGTACAACTTGAGTAGGACTAACCCACTTGCTGTCAGAAATAGGATAGATGATCCCAGTGTCAAGTAGCTTAAGTACTTCAGCTCTAACCACTTCTTTCATGTTGGGATTGAGTCTTCGTTGAGGTTCACAGCTGGGTTGGCTATCCTCCTCCAAAAGTATCCTATGCATGCACATAGAGGGACTGATTCCTTTGATATCTGCTATAGACCATCCAATGGTGGATTTGAACTCTCTCAAAACTCTTACTAGCTTTTCTTCCTGCAAAGAGGTCAGATCAGAAGCTATGATAACTGGAAGTGAATTTTGGTCACCCAGAAAGATATACTTAAGATGAGAGGGAAGTAATTTAAGCTCAAGCTTTGGTGGTTTGATGATTGAGGGTATGAGATGATCAATGGATGGCTCGAGTGGCTCAAGGGGGACTAAATAGGTGTGAGGATATGACTTCAAAGCCTCCAAAGCAGAAACTTCCTCTTCCAACTCCCATTCATCTTCGAAGTCATCCAGAAAATTGGTCAAGACAATCTCTAGTGGGTCTTTAGGGGGGCCTTGAGAAAATTTGGTGAACACAAAAGAATCCAATATATCAACAGAGAAACAATCTAAAGAAGAATACGGATGAGTTAAAGATTCAAACACTCTAAATTGGACAGTTTCTCCAAGAACTGTCATTGTGAGCACTCCATCATGCACATTTATGATTGTCCTTGCTGTGGCCATGAATGGCCTCCCAAGAAGAATAGGTAACTCACGATCTTTGATTGGTGATTCTTCCATGTCAAGCACTACAAAATCAGCAGGTATGATCAATTTATCGACTTGAACTAGAATGTCTTCAACTATACCTCTTGGATACTTTACTGAACGATCAGCAAGTTGTAAAGAAACTGTGGTCGGTTTCAACTCTCCCAAACCTAGATGCAAGTAAACCGTGTATGGCATAAGATTGATACTTGCACCCAAGTCTAGCATACCCTTCTCAATCTTCTTGTCCCCAATGGTAATAGGTATGGAGAAGCTGCCAGGATCTTTAAGTTTGGGTGGAAGCTTTCTTTGAAGCACGGCAGAGATATTCTCGGAGACTAAAACCTTCTCATGTGGTTCATATTTCCTCTTGTACTTGTTCAATTCTTTAAAGAACTTGCCATAGGCTGGAACATCATCAATTAAATCAAGTAAAGGCAGATTAATATTAACTTTACTGAGAATGTCATAAAGTTCTTTGAAGGCCTTATCCTTGTTGCATTGAGCAAGTCTTCTTGGAAAAGGAATGGGTGGCACGTAGGGCTCGGGAGCCTTGTGTAAAACAGGTTTATCTTTGTTAGTCCTAAGAGGTACATCAGTAGCTTTCTTGGGTGCTTGTTCCGCCTCTCCTTCCTCCCCACCTGCATTCACAATTTCAGAAGTATTAGGAAGATCGTAGTTAATACCATTATCAATAACCTTACCACTTCTAAGTGTTGTTATGGCTTTTGCTTGCTCCTGATTCTTTTGAAACAACTGAGTTTGACTTGGAAGCTTCCCAAGTTCTCTCTGGTTAAGAGCAGTAGCAAGTTGTCCAACTTGGGTCTCAAGCTTTTGAATGGTGGCAGCTTGGTTTTGGAACAAAGTGGAAGTGGTTTGCATGAACTTCTGTAATGTCTCCTCCACAGGATTGCTTGGGAGAACTTGGTAGTTGTTAGGCTGCTGCTGAGCATGGCTTTGATTCTGATTTCCACCCCAAGAAAAGTTAGGGTGGTTCCTCCATCCGGGGTTGTAAGTGTTTGAGTATGGATCATTCATTTGCCTTGAATTATAGCAATTCATCATATTGGCTTGCTCTTGATCGTAATCAGCATATGTAGCACTTTGAGAGGCATGAGATGAGCCTAACTTTGAAAGCACAGCGTCAAGTTTCCTTTCCAAGTTGTCAACCTTGAAAGAAACGTCATTAGTTGAATGAACTTCATATGCACCACTTCTCTTCCCTCTTGATTGATGCATATTAGAACCCAGCATCTCAAAGAGTTCTTGAGACTCCTCTGGACTCTTTTTCTTTAGAGCACCACCAGCTGCATTATCACACATTGATTGACATGTAGGGGTTAATCCGTCAAAGAAAATTTGCATTTGAAGGTAAAGAGGTAACCCATGGTGTGGACACTGCAGCAATAGTCCTCTAAATCTTTCCCAGCATTCACTAAATGTTTCAGTATCATCTTGTATGAAATTGAAAATTTGAGCTCTTAGGGTTGCTGTCTTTTGGGGGGAAAAGAACTTGTCCATAAACTTCTTTACAACCTCATCCCATGTCTCCAAGGACTTAGGCTTCAAAGTCATGAGCCAAGCCTTGGCCCGTTCCTTCAATGTGTAGGGAAAAATCCTACACCTCAAATCATTCTCCGAAAGTCCCTGCAAGGGCAATGAATTAACAACTATGTAAAACTCTTTAATATGAGCCAATGGATCCTCATTAGGCAAACCAAAGAATGAAGGAAACATAGAAAAATATGAAGATTTAAGTTCATAGTTCCTTGCTGCCTGTGACAGTACTACGCATGAAGGCGAATCAGGGATTATTGGTTGAGCATAGAACTCCAAAGCATGGGTTGCAGCCTCAGCCATCTTTTCTTCAATTTCTTCTTCAAACTCTTCAGACTCTCCTGAATGAATTGAGACAGAAGACTTATCCTTGATGATTTCTTGAAATGCTCTTTTAGCTACAATTTTTGTAGTAAGATTTCCTCTTGTTTCCCTGGATTTCCTTATCGCTACTGCAACGGAGTCTAGCAAAGGCGTACTGGACATTCAAAACCTGACACACAAATATATGAATAACTCAAGCTGTAAACAAACTAAAGCAGAAAACAGATTATAGGGCTAAGTTGGTAACCAATTGCAAAGGACTTAAATCAGTCCCCGGCAACGGCGCCAAAATTGTTGATGTTTCCTAGCTTATACACTACTATTGTAGTAATGGTAATGCACAAGTAAGGGTGTCGAACCACAGAGACTGATTAGGCTTCACAATTACCTCTAAATAACCCTATAATGACTCAATTTACTAGTGGAATTAAAAGAACTGAAAATAAAACAGAATTGTGTTTTGATTTGTGATATGTAAGGACGTTAAACTGAAATTAAAACTTTAAGTAAATGAAGATAGATAGAAAAGATTGAGAAAAGTATAGAGATGGAAGCTAGGGTCTTGACTTCACCTATGTAACCTTGATTCTATAAATACAGTGACTAAAGTACCTGATCTTCCAAACCTGCTCTAAAGATCGTTTTCACTTAAGTAAGATAGGCCATGGCATGTGGAACACTATCTAGTCCTTCTAATTGCAACCTAAGTATGGCATGTACTTTAGATTACTCCTAGAAAGCCTTTAAGTATGAGAAAAGAAATAAATATGACCAAACAGATTTAGTGGCATGGCATGTACTCACTAACCCTATTCTTTCATTCATAAATCAATTAAACTTAGGCATGGCATGTGCTCTAAATCTAACTAGGCATATGGAACCCTAATGGTGATCAAGCACTAGAATCACATATGAATCAATAATTAAAATGAATGAAACAAAGAAGAGTTTGCAGAAATCAGAATACTTCAATCATAACATAGACTGAGTTTACATGGTTACATCAAGAACCCTAGATGAGAAATTAGCTACACATGTATCTAATCAACATAAAAGCATTAATTAAAGACATGGATGCAGCAAACTCTAAGTAGAAGGCAGTCTTCTTCTCCAGAACTGAAAAGGGCTTCTTCTTCACACACAAAGATGATGGATGACGAATTTGATGAAGGAATTTTGGAGCTTTTATGATGAGAGATTGAGGTACATGGGAAAGAGATGCAAAAGGATGGAATAGGGGAGATGGTTATGGAATTCTTGAGGTTTTCTCACTGGAAGAGAAGGGGAATGAAAAAGAAGAGCAGATCTGATTTCTTTGTTGTGTGTAGAGGCCCTCCTATTTTGAGAGTGAAGAGGGCTTAAATAGGCAAGAAAGCATGAGGGCAAATAAGGAAAGACATGTAATCTGCTACTATTCACGTGAATAGTGTCAGGTGTGCATAGTGATTCCTGAATAGTGTCTGGTCTGCATAGTGATTTCTGAATAGTGTCTGGCCTGCATAGTGATTCCTGAATAGTGACAGCTTTTTGTTTTCCACATTATTTTTCCTTGCTCCATAAGTAAGCTCTTTCAACTCCGAATTTCCTCCTTTTACACCGAAAACATTCTAATTCGACATAATGTCCAATCCTGCACAACTCTCACAAAAATTATCATTTTCTCCTATGTGATGAAAGATATTAGTAGTACATCAAAGATAATAATACATGGAAAAATGCATAAAATATGACCTAACATCGTACCTCCCCGATCGAGAAGCTCACGGCCAAAACTCCTCCGTCGACTGCTCTCAGCTCCGACCACCATTCTCCTCGAAAACGGTCCCTATAGACTCGTCTCATCCTCTGGATCATCATCCTGGTCACTAGATCGATTAAAACGTCGTAAAATCCAAGCTGCCATTTTAGACCCGAAAACGAACTCACGGGTTTAGGGCTTACCTTGCCGCCATGGCCACCACCATGCCCAGCTCGACTCCAGAAACTCCTTCCACCCCTCCAAAACGGTCAAACACCAGACAACATGGACTTCCAATTTTCTGAGTTTCAGACCTCCCCTGTTTTCCCTCTCCGCCGTCATCCTCGCCGTCGCCCGCCGTCGTCCTGCCGCCTCCCACCGTTTCTCACAATCTCAGTGACTCACACATGTGCACAGAGGAGATGTGTGAAGACCTGGTGCACGGTTCAAATGGTTGTGCACTCGGGTAAGCAAATATAGTATGGGGAGGGAAATGATAAAGAAAAATGGATGGTCCAGATTCAATCTCACTAATGAGATTAAGGGTCCAGATCATGCCTGGGAGTTTGATATGAATGGCTGAGATCAAAAGGTGGGTTTTAATCTATTTAATTGCCTTAGTGGATCAGATCCAATCTAGCCAATGGATGAGTGACACTTGTCACTCATCCAGGTGTCCTCCAATCATAATATCAGAATAAAATATTCGACACGATTACCGAGATGCAAACCTTCCGATTTCACGTATCTGACCATAACTTCCTCGTACGAAGTCCGATTTCGGCGTGCCGCCTGTCTACGGACTCAGGGTATCGAGACCTTCCTCACGGTCCTTGGCCCTCGGCCATCGGACCTCCCGATCAAAAAGTCAACATTTCCCCCCATTTCATCCAAATTACGGTAATGCCCCTGAACTTCCGTACATCATAACTTTCACCACGAACGTCGGAATCGAACGTGCCACCTGTCTATGAACTCGTGACGTCCCGAACTACGTCACGGTCATCGTTCAAAGTCCGTTTGACCATCCGAATTAAAAGTCAACGTTTTGCCCACGCCCAGGGGCAAAACAGTCATTTTGCACAATTCGTCCGAAATCACCCAACTAATCCCAAATTAGTAAATCATAATTAAATATTATTAAATCCCGATATTCGGGACGGGTCGTTACAACCTTCCCTCCTTAAAGAATTTTGTCCTCTAAATTACCAATAACCTTATTCCACAACCACCACGTGGAAAACATTCCGACCTCACATCTGTGTACACTTGTACACCCACATACTGGGTCAACACCAGCCTCGTCTGTACCCAGACATCCCATCATAGTCATACGTCATAACAACAACACTCGACCACCTCGAGTGAACTTAATCACCCGATCCGCGACGAAATCGCTCAACCATTTAGATGGTTCCCTTCCATTGCCAAAATATCCTTACATTTGCTCCCATTGGGAGTCACCAAATCTCATTTGTCAGTCCACGCTAACACCACCAGTCAAACTGTCACTGCTAAGCTTTACCACCCTAGTAAAGCCCCAACCACTAGTCAGTTAGTGACAACACCACGTACTACATCACCCTCAATGTAGCGTAAGATCCACCACATGATCTCAATTCGCAGGGCAAGCCCAATCATGCGACATATATAAATCTCAATGTCCATAATCGCCGACTCCGTCAGCGAACCAAGACGCTGGAAACATCACGGTGTGAAAACATCACACAAGGCTATTCGTGGTTACTCAGACCACCAATTCATTCATCCCGAGTGTACGTATACCGTCAACTTACTCAATCAAGTGGTGTAACTGGAACACATTGAATACCAGCCCAGCAGCGATCACACATCTCAATACTAGGGTTCCACTAGCCAACCATGGCTAAGAGCACCTGCTCATACAATCACTGAACCCGACAAAATCACTCTGCACTGTGCACAGTATCCAATGTACAGTCCACAACACAGCCAAACAAATGATATCAGAACCAGCTGATTACCAACATGTTTAATCACATACCACGGGTACATCCCATGTACCGCCATTAGGCACCACTCAGCCTAACCAGAATCAATCCTCATACAACGTACCCTGTACGTACATCAATCCATCAATCCGCCTACAACCACCCAGGTCATAGCCAAACACGTTCCAATAATGGAGTACATTTGTCCAAACCATCATGAGACAAAACGAACTCCACCCATCATCCTGTTCCAATTCCAAATCCGAATCCGTAATTTCGTAAGAAATCCCGAATCCGAACCTAGACATCATATTTTTAATCTATTTCCAAATCCGAATCCGAAATCATTATCCCGTAAGCTAGCATTGGAATAATCATTCCGCACCCAAATCCAGTAATCCACTTTCGAGCTTCGCAATTGAATCCTGAATCGTCACCCAGAAATCCGATTCCCAAAACCCAAAATCTCGTTTACGTCCACCAAGACGTAACAAAACCGAACCTATCGGTTGCCTGTCCAAAACACTCGATTGACTTCATAGGGAAGCCAATCCCAATATCCACACGTCAAAGGTTGACAAAATCCGACCACTTCGGAAACCTACTCAACCGAGTAACAAACCATATGGACTCCACTCCGAAAAGAAGTTCAGTCCCGTCATTTACGACTCACATACCTAGGTAAGAGTGATAAACTCACACCCAATCTGGATCATCACGATCACGACCTAGATCCATCACTACGTCATCCGACAAGTAATATCACGATCCTAGATCGTCACATCGACCAAAGTCGACAACATCACAAATCAGATCCACCTAGGATCCACACATGCTCACATAGCTAACAATCCATCTGAAAGCTGATCGTAGGGTCTTACACCCTCATTGAATCATTCTCCAAATTTCCCTTGGTGGAAAGATGACCTCGCATTTCACCACCAAATCCAAAATCGTGCACAACCTCTTGTGTCCAATGACCCTAAGCCAAACATGGGTCCACCAACCAATACACGCTCAACGTACTGGTAGCAACAATCATCATTTGCCACAGCAGGAAATAAGATGTCAGCCCCAATGACTTCGGAATACCAATCACCGATGCGGAAACGAGCACTCCTCTCGTCTCCCAATCACAACTCTCCCCGAATCGGGAGTTCCAACCATGTTGGAAACAGATATGCTCCCAAATGTGATGTCAAGTCCAACCACTGGACTGCCCACGTCCTTACCTCACTTGGACCACCACGTGTCCAAAATCAATTCATTCCTCGAACCTCACGTCCCCCAATAATCATTTATGCACATACCCGGATTCCGAACGGAATATCCACAACTCTGCCTGGATGTGCATACCCAACTGCCTCCGTCTCACATCTCAACCTTTACAGGTTTAATCCTCAAGTTCCAAGTGATTCACAATCACAAAATCTCACATCAATACCACGAATGGTTTTCCTCGACTTTTCCAATTTCAATAATTTCCTTGTACTCTCAGGGGATATAAGCAGTACACAATCTTACCAATCTCGGAGTTGACAACAACTCCCCAAATCCACCAATACACATGACATAGGTAACATCATCCCTAGATTCCCCAAATTCCAATCATACCTTCTAATCCATTCCTCACATGTCATCATATATCTGTTGGGACCTATCCCGACACGTCACAACCTCCACTGGATCTCATCCAGTCCATGACTCAACCACCACTGAGTCGCAGATACCAATCATATGTCCATCAGGACAGAGTCACACCCCAACTGGTGGCTCATCGTCATCACAATCACCGACACCGGTACCAGCACCAGTGCTAGTACCAGCACCACGCACTATCATCAACACTAGTATCCGCACACAAGCATCCATACTAGTATTAGCATAAAAGTACCACTATAACAACCTCCATACATAGCACACGAACATCCACACTAGCACACGAACATCCATGCTAGCACACTGTGTGCAAAGTTGTTACCCTGGATCTCCGTTCATTCCGAACGACGATCCCGTAACAGCACTCGTACCCCACGACTATGGGTACCTCCAATTTGACCACTGGCACATCAGGGTAATGGACGTTCCCTGAACATCCCCTGATCCCCAAGTGTCAAAACCACACTAAATACCCTCGATAGCCAGTTATCTCGACACAACTGTCGACCAACAGTCATCGTTGTCAAGATCCGTATCCACACATCACACTAATATTCGATCCAACACGGGATTCCGTATTTTATCTCATAACCGTATCCGTAGATCGAAACCCATAAGACTCACTAGAGTCATCCACATGGTCATCCACGACCTCAGCCGCTCGTCGCAGCACAAGTTCTCATTTAAAGTTCACTTTTCCAGTCCATCGATTATAAATTAGGGTTCCAAAATCACACCCTAGGGTTCCACCGAACCCAACTGCCTTCTGCAGTAAAATCCACAACCCGACCGACTCTGCGGTCCTGACATCGTATAGACGTCAAATCCAATCCAATCGTCAACTCAATGTGGGTTCCACCACGAAGGTCATCGGCTAACTCTGATGCACCAACACCCCGTACACTAGCCAACACTACCAGGGTCCACAATTTAGACCATTACTCAACTGAGTTTCGCATTTCCCTAGCATTATTCAAATGGGGTTCCCTGAACCCAGCTGTGCCGAGTGGCACAACAATCCATCATCACATGACCGAACCGACGGTCCCACATTACCAGTTAATCGTATACAACCCCACTTGGGTTGAATCGCATCAATGTACGGTGTATCGGGCCAAACACACCCAATCCACCATACAAATCCAAAACTATCTATCAGGTTGACAACGGAACTGCAGCCCAAAGAGACATCACACCCTCGTCCTTCGCGCACAAAAGAGCAAAACCTGCTCTGATACCACTTGACACGACCCATCCCAATCCCCTCGGGATTACCATGGAATGTGTCATGCTCCCGTCTGACAAGAGGTGTCAGACAAGGGATAACCTGTTGCCACTGCCCAACCGGGCTTCCAGAGTGCGTAAGGATCGATGGAGGAGGTGTACGATGTCCTAGTCTCTGCTGCAGTCGCACCCGGAATCAACCTGAAGGGCATTAAAAACAAAAACTGTGAGTGGACGAAAATAAACAAGTCTGTTTAAAACATTTATAAGACATTTATGCCCCTCAGTAAAATCATATGCATGCGCCATCATTTAAAATCATATATCATATAATATGAACCGTAAAGCATGTAATAAAGCCATAAGTATAATTTTAGTCACTGCACTATACACTTCAATCCGACATCCCTGATGTCTGACGTCCCTGACATCTAATAAGGTCACAATCACAAGGCTACGCGTGCCACTCGGGTCTCAATTTCCGAGTTTAATCCCCGAACCCCGTTCGGGTACAGCATCCCCGATGCTTAGCGTCATAGACGCTGGACGTTCTAGACGTCTGTGACCTCTCCGGGGTACCTCATCCGGAGGAGACAGTAACATATAAAAGGATCTATACAGTGCAGTACCAAATACATTTAATCAATTCCATTTTAGGGTCCCCGACCCGAAATCACATGTAGAAATCAACTGCGCCCCTGGCCCGATTTCATAGTTAACTGGGCCCCTGGCCCGATTTCATAGTTAACTGGGCCCCTGACCCGATTTCATAAGTTAACTAGGCCCCCGGCTCGAATTCACAAGTTAACTGGGCCCTTGGCCCGATTTCATAAATCAACTGGGCCCCTGGCCCGATTTTACTTTATCAGATCTGTAACCGTTTCATGAAATCATATCCAACCACATTTTTGGAAATCAGTGCAAATCCAGAAACCTCGATTTACGTGCAAACACGTAAATCACCTCGAAATGCGTGAAATCATATAAATTCACCGATATCCAAAATAAATCATTTAATCATAATTATAACAATCATGAAACAGTTATGCATGCATCGAATTTATAAAACCAATGTCCACTCACAAACCGTTTAACCGAGCGCCTCGATACGCGTGTCATAGGCCTTCCCGGGCCACACCACTATCACCGGGACTTCCAATCCTGTCCAAATCACATTAGAGGATTACTAACCTCTCCATTAACATCCTATTCAAGTCCCGTAATTTTCCCAAATTTTTAAGTATTTTTAAACTGGATTAAAAACCTTCGGACTTCCCTAACAATATCGAAACGGGATCCGAATGACATGAAACCAACGCCAAAATGTTCGTTACATTGTATAGGACAAAAGTCATGTTGGAAGTTTCCCAAAATTACCTCACACGCGCCCCCACGCGCCGGTTGAACTCCCTGCGCGTGAAACCCACGCGCCGGGCACTGTTCATCATCGTTCAGCCCGAATAACTGGTAAACGGGTCGCCGTGACCCGCAGGCCAACCCGACTGGTTCTCCGTCGTTCCTCGATCATTTTCGGCAGGATTTTCACCTACAAGATCGTCTGAGTTCAACCAACAGTTCTATGGAAACAAAAACAAGGAATAACGTCCAGATCGTACCTCCCCGATCGAGAAGCTCACGGCCAAAACTCCTCCGTCGACTGCTCTCAGCTCCGACCACCATTCTCCTCGAAAACAGTCCCTATAGACTCGTCTCATCCTCTGGATCATCATCCTGGTCACTAGATCGATTAAAACATCGTAAAATCCAAGCTGCCATTTTAGACCCGAAAACGGACTCACGGGTTTAGGGCTTACCTTGCCGCCGTGGCCACCACCATGCCCAGCTCGACTCCAGAAACTCCTTCCACCCCTCCAAAACGGTCAAACACCAGACAACATCAACTTCTAATTTTCTGAGTTTCGGACCACCCCTGTTTTTCCCTCTCCGCCGTCATCCTCGCCGTCGCCCGCCGTCGTCCTGCCGCCTCCCGCCGTTTCTCACAATCTCAGTGACTCACACATGTGCACAGAGGAGATGTGTGAAGACCTGGTGCACGGTTCGAATGGTTGTGCACTCGGGTAAGCAAATATAGTATGGGGAGGGAAATGATAAAGAAAAATGGATGGTCCAGATTCAATCTCACCAATGAGATTAAAGGTCCAGATCACGCCTAGGAGTTTGAGATGAATGGTTGAGATCAAAAGGTGGGTTTTAATCTATTTAATTGCCTTAGTGGATCAGATCCAATCTAGCCAATGGATGAGTGACACTTGTCACTCATCCAGGTGCCCTCCAATCATAATATCAGAATAAAATATTCGACACGATTACCGAGATGCAAACCTTCCGATTTCACGTATCTGACCATAACTTCCTCGTACGAAGTCCGATTTCGGCGTGCCGCCTGTCTACGGACTCAGGGTATCGAGACCTTCCTCACGGTCCTTGGCCCTCGGCCATCGGACCTCCCGATCAAAAAGTCAACATTTTCCCCCATTTCATCCAAATTACGGTAAATCGGTAATGCCCCTGAACTTCCGTACATCATAACTTTTACCACGAACGTCGGAATCGAACGTGCCACCTGTCTATGAACTCGTGACGTCCCGAACTATGTCACGGTCATCGGTCAAAGTCCGTTTGACCATCCGAATTAAAAGTCAACGTTTTGCCCACGACCAGGGGCAAAACGGTCATTTTGCACAATTCGTCCGAAATCACCCAACTAATCCCAGATTAGTAAATCATAATTAAATATTATTAAATCCCGATATTCGGGACGGGTCGTTACAGTTTAAGAGTTCTTCACGGCTTCCAGATTACGAACTGATTAATAAAGCTTCCAAGTATGAATTCTTAAATTCAGGCTTTTAGACTGAATTAGATTGAGTTTAAGATAGGATTAGAATTGTTTGATTAGAATAAGATAGAAAATCGGAATGCATTTGAATGATGAAATCATGTGTTCTATAGTATGATAGCACACAAATGTTTGATGAAATACTTAGGTGATTTTTTTAATAATGCTCTCTCATATATGATTGAGATTTCTTTCAATTATGATTGACTGTTGTTTGGAGATTGCACTCTACAATTATCTCACCCTCTCACAAAACGGTTAGTACTGTGATGATGCTATGACATCATCTACACACTCTTACGGTTACACATTCTTTCTTGCACACACTAACTAAGAGTTACACACCTCATACACCTCTCATTATGTAAAACAAAATCTTACAATTCACACACACTGCTATCTGTAGTAGTCCAGGTGACCCTTCATTCACCAACTCAGCTGCTTAGTCAGCCCCAGCCTTGCTGCCAAGTTAGCAGCTTAAGCACCAACAGATTATACCTAAGTTGCACCGAAACGGATACGGATACGAAAATACAATACGACACGATACTCTGATATGTCAAAATCAAAGGATACGATACGAGAGGGATACGGAAAATAAATAATATATTAAAATTCAAATATAGTTAAAAAGAAAAGCATGCAATTTCAGTTTATCCTATAACAATTTCATATAGAAATCTTTAGCTAGTCCGCCAACCTTTTAGTAATTCGTCCCACTTCCATGATCCCAAAATGAAATAAACTAACCCTCTAAATTATTGCAACTCCGAAAATCTCACTAACCCCAGGAAACAATCATATAAACCCACCCCCTAAAGTAAAAGAAGGCTTATCAAAGAAAACAATACCAAGCAAAAATTTAACTTTCTCGGAAATAAATCTTCTAGACTTTTTACTCTGGTCCAGTACTTAAAAGTTAAAATCCTAAACAAATTTTGGGAAAAAAAAATCCTGCAAAATCTTTATTTGTTCCCTAGAATTAGTCTACATAACTTAAATATTCATAAACATAGTATGCATAAATTAAATATTCATAAACATAGTCTGCACAACTTATTGCTGAGAACAGGTGAAAAGTAATCCAACTTGCCAAGTTAACATTTTTTCTTCTTCCCACCCGTACATGGTAGTTCGTAATTATCCATCTGGAGCTAAGAAACAACATCCATTCCTACCACAAGCTCTACTATAATGAACCCAGAATATATCCTAGTGGAGTAAAAAGCTAAATAAAACTATAGGCCCTCCGACCAAAGAATTAACATAACTTATATCAACCAATAAATCTTGATAATCTAAAGAACTCTCATTAGAAATTCAAACAACATCCATTCCTACCACAAGCTCTACCATAATGAACCCAAAATATATCCTAGTGGAGTAAAAAGATGAATAAAACTATAGGCCCTCCGACCAAAGAATTAACATAACTTATATCAACCAATAAATCTTGATAATCCAAAGAACTCTCATTAGAAATCCAAACAACAAGTTGAAATCATGAAAGACAGACAAAGAGAGAAATTATAGGGTTTAAAGGACAGAGATGAGAGTTGGGTCCGACTCACAGCGTTTTTCTGTCAAAGAGCAGCAACCCACTGTAGAGACCGTCTGTTAACACACACAGATGGGGGCGGGGAAGAGACAAGGGCGAGGGAGAAGCGAGGCGAGGGAGAGGCGAGGGGGTCACTGTACAGAGTCGATGGCGAGGGAGAGACGAGGGCGAGGGTGGGAGAGAGAAGGGCGAGCTAGATCTGATTTCCAAATTTTATTTTATTTTCAACTTTGTTTTGACATTTATGCCCTCGCTTATCAATCAAAATTATAAAATGGTGTATCCAACTATGAAACATACGTATCCAACCCGTATCCAAATATCGATACCATATCCAACCGTATCCGAGCGTATCGGATGCGTATCGAACTGGTATCGGTATCCGAAATGTGATACCGGGGCCCAAGAACGTTTCGATGCAACATAGGATTATACATATTACTTCTAGATAGCCTAATGATGTAGTAGAAAAATCCATCTTTACTGGTTCAATTTTTTTTTTACTTAATTAATTACTAGTGATGAATTATTATACAACAAATCTAGGAAGACCTATTTTGATTCCCAGTTTTTTGACATCATCTTGCACTTGGCGTCTGTACTCTCCAAAGCTGAACTTTCTGTATACCGAAGGCTCATTGCAACTCTCTATCACTGTCTCATACGAAGGACATAAGAAGTATGCTGTAGAGAATCGCTCCAGTTGCGAATTCGTCACCACTCGATGTTGAACACTCTTGTACACATTGTTGCTCCATGCCTAGACACACACAAAAATGCTAGTAAAAAAAGATCGTTGTAATATCAGATTGTTAATAGTTTTATATTTAGAATTATATACGTATATGTTTTGACCTGAAATAAATCTCCGATGTTGATGATTAAAGCCTCGGGATTAGGTTTGACGGCGATCCATTTATCGTCTTTGACTAGTTGTAAGCCGCCAACCTGGTCTTGATGCAATATTGTGAGGAAGTCACTATCTGTGTGTGGCATCAAGCCATATACTTGAGAAGGGATGGGACATGGGGGGTATCGGTTCATTCGAAGGTAGCAAGTGCTGGGCACACAAGTTTCCCCGAAAAATGTTGATTTGTGACCCAATTTCTCAGCCAGAATTTCAGCTAATTTCAATGCCAAACTTGAAACTGTTGTAGCAAATTGCTCCATTGTTGACCTGCACATATACATACATACATACAGTTGTAAGACACAGATTATTGTATATGTAGGTCATGCATGCATTCAATATAAAGTATATCGCAACGCATATTGATATTCGGTTTCAGTTACCGTTGGACCGAAGGGATATTTGTAAGGTAAGGTAGATAAATATGACAGCGAAGCTATCTTTGTAATATTTTGTCAGTGACAGAAGAGCAATTCTGGCTGTCTGAACCCCAAGCCTCAGTTTCTGTGGTTGCCAATAAACCACTGCATGTGACACGAATCCGGCTGAAACCTGACTACTCATACCTATTCAGATATCGACAAGTCGATCTCATCAACTTTTCCAGTTCTCATGGGACTTATTATTACGAGTATATATGAAAATATATATATATATATATATATCAAGTACGCGAAACCTTCAAATACGATCTAAATATAATAAATCATATTGAAAATTAATTTGATGATTGTCGATTATATATAGTACGATTTTTATATTACCGATCAGTGAATTCCTAGATTCCTACGGTAGTTTGAGGGTTAACAAGTAGTTATTTGATGAACCAACAAAAGTTCTAAAAATTTAATTACCTGAGGTTATCATTGCAAGGAGAAGCTGAAGTGGCGGATATGTCGTTGAGTGGGATGTGAAAAGCTTCGGACCAAGCCAACTGTCGGAGGCAGGTGGCGGAGGGAGTTCCCCAACGGTAACTTCCCGGCGAGAAGTTGAGGTACTTGTCCTCTTGCTTCTTCTTGTCAAAAGATTGCTTGAAGACCTTCTCTTGCTCGGTCTTCATCTTGTGAAGCAGCTGAGCCGAAACCCCGTGGTTCACCACCTGAAAGAAACCCCACTCTTGAGATGCCCTAGCTATCTCCGTCATGCAATCCTCCCTCTCCGCCGCTCCCAGCTGCAACCGCCGCAGATCGATCAGCGGCAGCTCGCATTCCACAACAATAACAGGCTGTAACACCGCGTTGTTGATTGTGGTGGCGGATTTGTGGGCGGTTTTGTCGAAAAGGATCTTGTAGGCCTTGTGAAAAGGTGGGTCCGAATCCATGATATTGCTTAGAGATTGAAAGACATATACAAAGAGAGAGAGAGTCAGAGAGAGATTTAAAAGAAGTTGATGGATCGATGAGAATTAGCAAGTGGGGATTTGGAGCTGGAGACAATGAGAAAAGAGATTGAGACAAGAGAGCGTTGGTATATATTGTTCCTTATATATTATATGTTTCCTTCGTCGTCGATGAAAACGTTATGGCGTTTCCTATTCTATAACTTTTGGAGTCTACACTAAACAACCTATGACAATTAGAATCCTAAATTATATTTTAGATTCATTGATGGAAAATTTCAACGATTAGTACAATAAGATTCGAGCTGATTAAGTAAATATGTTCACTTGTCAATTATTTCCTTGAATTATTATCCTAGTGCTCAGTTTGCATTGTGCTCGGGATTCCTTGGATCCTCAAATCTCAAGTCACTATTTAAGCTCTAATTAATTACTTTCAATCAATAAGAATTATAAAGACAATCAACGAGATAGAATTTGTCAATGTTACAAGAAAACGATTGAATTATTCGAGAATTATCGATGACTATTTTTCCCTAACAAATAAAATAATAATTATCAATAATTTTCCTTTGTATTAATCATGTCGATCGTGGCCGGTGCTTGATCTTTTATCATCATCATATACATGTGAGGTTGGAATTGCATGTTATTATAATATTCGGCTTACCTTGTTAAAACCGCGTGTGGCCACTCGGAGCTGTCCCGTGGATTTTCCACTGACCTAGGTTTTTCATTCATCTGTTTACAATTTATTTCCAAACAAGAAAACAGCATTATAAACAATTGGATTGTCCATTTTTTCCCAAACAAATAAAAAAATATATAATAAAAAATGCTGTATCATATGTATTTATTTTATAAGAAAATGAGGTTGCGCGCATTAAAAAAAAAAAAAAAAAAACCATATGCATGGTCGTTCTAATTAAACTCTAATGTGTCGACTACCGACCACCGACCAATTAGCATTCATCATTTTACAATTTAAAATGTATGACGTCACAAAAAACACACATCCCTCGAGTACTGCTTGCTGGCTTCAGGTTTTACACTCAGCTGCTCATTTTTATTATTGTTAGGTGCACAAGATGTAGTAATTTTTATCTCTCAAACCAGATCGGGAGGCCTATATGTTGGTAAGATATATCTCTCAAACCAGATCGGGAGGCCTATATGTTGGTAAGGTATATATGGGCCGTAGCAGAAAACAATACTGGCCGGAAAGGTGAACACTAGCTAGAGAAACCTAGCTTGAAAAGAAAACTGGTATTATTCATGGTTATATGAGAAGCACTGTTAGCGCGCGATCCATTATTAATTAGCTTTATTCGAATAATTAATTAAACAATAATAGTTAAAGTTGAGGAGGCCACAATATGCATGTACTATTTCAGATCAATTTCTACTATTTCAAGACTGAAATATATACCTGTTCTAGGATCTTCATTGCCATATCGATCAGATACTAGCTAGCTAATAAAGCCGCCGGCCGCGCGTGGCCTACTTGCCTGCAGAGAAAGAGAAATTAAGTAAATTAAATTGAAAATGAAAATGGAAGACCAATTTCTGAAGTTGATAGGCATGATATATAATTTCATTGTCAGTATATATATAACCACTTTTTGATGAGGAGAGACAAAGTTGTAAAATTACTGCTAAGTGAAATTAATTACTTGCACGACAATGCGCGGAGATGTTGACGTTCAGATATAAATATGTATATATTTATATATATAGATGGTAAAACGGCGTGTATATAGCTATCCTTAATGCTGAGAGTGAAAGCAAGAGCATATATGCTAGTATGTAGATAGAGACCGAGGATAGTGAAAGATTACCCAACCTTAAACAACTAAGAAGATGCTTCATTAATTTCTTCTGTTTTTTTCAATGACGGAATCGAATCGTGTAGAATCATAATGTGTATATATGTACGTTACAGTTACTAACGAAATTTAAGTTAAGCAAGATATGCGTGCTTACATACTCATTAGGTAGGACGGATGGATGGAGAAGATCGGTGGACAGCCGC
This sequence comes from Prinsepia uniflora, assembly GCA_032719365.1. Classification (NCBI taxonomy): domain Eukaryota; kingdom Viridiplantae; phylum Streptophyta; class Magnoliopsida; order Rosales; family Rosaceae; genus Prinsepia; species Prinsepia uniflora. Next base: position 6,799,765 of record CM064868.1, on the reverse strand, counting down.
CGAGGTTAATTGGCTTGCTATCTATATATATACCTTGCTTAGATTGAATCATCAATACATATATATATATATATAGGTACGTAGATCGAAAGAGATATATATATAGGTATGTGGGGGCGTTATAATTAAATAAATAAAAATAATTCGGTGGAGGGGATCGAGATGGAGATGGGTATATACGTAAGTAGCTAGCTGCTAGGGTACTCTTGATATTTTAATAAGGTGGAAATGAATCGCAGCCATCAATTCATCATACTGTGGGAAGATAATGCCTACCAAAGGGTATGGAGAGTCTATGCTTACTAGAAGAACACGCGGCTCTAAGTGTCATCAGATAAATTATAACCACCACGTCGCCATTTTTTTTCTTCCCTTTTTTTCCTTTTCTTTTCTTGTTTCCAAATCGAACACACAATTCATTTATAGATAGATATGCTTATTGCATGTTACAAATCATCATTCTCAAGTAGGAGTGGACATAAAATCATAAAATCGTTAATACAAACCGTTATTTATCAAACTGTTTGATTTTGACCAAATAAAAGTTGAATTGTTTAAAAATCTAAACTATTCCTTAAATAACAAATTCACTTTAAATTTTCATTTTGAAAATCAATTAAATTTAATATGGACCGTTAAGAAATATACACATACATGATGTTAGAACATGATTCTACATGAAAACAAAAAAAATCAAATACAATTAGGGTCCATTTGGCTTGTTGGAATATCACATTATTGGAATAGGAATTTAATTCGTGTTGCATCAAGTTGTGATGTTTGTCAAGTTTGTAAGAAGTCAAGGTTTTGTATTTTTTTCGATGTGAGACATTTTCCTCACATATGTAAATGAGTACATGCGACACATGTGGCGGTTAAATCTATCACGTGGAGTAAACCCGCTTTGATACCATAAAAAAGTTGAGATTCCGCCCCAAAACCAATTGACAAAAAAAAGAGTAGCTCAAAATCATATAAGACACAAATTGTGGTTATATTTTTTTTATATGGGGCATTTTCCTCACATCTCAACAAAGTTGACCGGAATCAATTCCACCTAAAAGGTGGAATTAGATTACGGTGGTATTTTTATATATTTCACATAGCTTATGGAATATGCAAAATTACACTAACTACACTTTATTATTTCAATTAAAATTGCAATTTTTTCAAAGTTTTGTTTGGTCACAAACTCAAAACCAAATCAATAAACGGACATGATTTCTTCTCGTCACTTCCACTTCTCCTCTATTTCCTGTAACTAAGCCTACTCAGGGCTTGCAATGGTATTATCTCATACATGGATGCCATGGAATATTTTGGGGCTAATTCAATTTGTTGCTATTTATAGAGTTAAAAAATTCATATCATTAAAATCTTCATCTCATTATCTTTTTATGAAATACATTTTGGGGAAAGGCATAAATTTTAAAACTATATACTACAAATTTTTATGATGTTTAATTAAATCGTCCATATCACACGCCTACTCCTACTCTCAGTCACACTAATTCGACTTATTACTTTAATTAAATATTTTTGTATGCACTAACTAGCTAGAATGCTACGTCTTAATCGCATAATTAGTGAGCAGTAATGTTAGTTGGTTGAGCAAATGTTTTGATAGAGTTATAACACACGTGGCACAAAATTTTTGTGATATATTATATATCCACACAGAGTCGATCATCAATCGATCAAGACTTCTTGCTCGATTTTAAGGTAAGCAATTACTTCTTAGTCATTCTATTAATAGCTGATCAACAACTCATCAATAATATTGAGACGATACATAATTAAAATGTACTTGGATGATCCCTTACTCATAATTTCATTAGTAAAATTGAAAAAAAAAAAAAATACTTACATCTCATTTTGGTAGTACCTTCGCATACAACCTTTTCGGGTTATCGAATTATCTTTAAATATATATATATATATATATATCATAATTGAAACCGTTTATTTTATAAATTATATATGTCAAGATCGTTTCTGTAAAAAAAAATCAACCAAATTAAAGATCGTCTAGTTATTTTTGACCAAAAAAAGTTGCATAGTCATTTATATATATCAAATAAATCAACAATTTTATTTAGAATTAAAATTTTCATGACAAAAGGTTTATTTAGTTGATATATATGAATAACGGAACAACGTCTAATCTTATTTTTTTTTATAGAAACGATATTGATATTATGATTTAGAGAATAAATAGTTTTGACTATAACATATGTACAAACACAATTAGTTAAATCTAAATAATGGTAAAAAAAGTACTCCTTAAATGTGATATATATGTATGTATCGCCCTTGAAGAGAATTCCTCGAATTGACACGGATGAACGGCTCAATTAGTTTGGAGCTTCACTTATAATTTTCACGAAGGACCTAAAAAATTTCGGAGAGAATTTCCCTCCCCCAGTTTATATTAATTTCTCATATATATATATATATATATATATAATTTCTTCCAATTTATAGTTTAATCATGTTGAATCTGGAGAAACTATATTTGATCAAGAAAGAACTAAATATATTGGAATGAATTCAAAAAAAATAAATATATATATATAGAGAGAGAGAATATTAAAAGTAAATCATAATCACACAATGAGTTAAACAGATGAATATACACAAATAATTAATAATTAATAATTATTTGTGTATAAATAATTAATAATTATTAATACACATATCTAATTAATTAATTAATTAAACATCAATATATATGATCGACAAACAAGCAACAGATAATTAAACAAACGAACTAAATCTATATATTAATTAATTTATAACTGGAATTAAAATTCCACCAAATAAATAATTAATTAAGAAGCTAGCTAGGGGTTGAGATTATCATATTCAACAAAAAGAATATCAAACCATAAAAAAATAAAAATATCATAGAAAAATTATACCCGAGGCCGAGGACAAATATCAAATCATGGGAAAGCCGCTTACTTATTTTAGAGAATGAATCGCAAGAACCCTTGGCGTCCAGTTTCCAGCTGCTTCCAATTTCCAAATTGCTTTTCATCGATCTCGCCAAATCATCAATTCTCTATCGCCCTAAATTGTCTCACGCTGGACCTATATATAAGTAAATTAAGCAACCACAGATTATAAGGGCTAGCTCTTCGGGTTTTGTTTTTTTCGGATACAGAAACGATTGTAAGTTACACATTTAGTGTACTCATTTTTAAAAGGAATATATGTAGAAAATGAAAACATATATATATATATATATTAAGTTTGCTAAAATAACAAATTATTATTTTTTGAATTATAAGATATAGCCCCAAAATAATAAATAAACAAGATATTTATAATATTAAGTAAAAGATCATCATATTACCACCATATTCACCATCAACACCACTACTTTTAACTCATAAATCGCCGTCACCACCACCATTACTTTTAACCCATGCATCGCCGTCAAAACCACCACTACTTTCAAGTTCAACCCATGCATCGCCATCACCACCACCACGTACTACTTTTAACCCATGCATCGCCGTCAAAACCACCACTACTTTCAAGTTCAACCCATGCATCGCCATCACCACGACCACGTACTACTTTTAACCCATGCATCGCCGTTACCACCACCACCTCCGGCCACCATAACCACAACCACCACTATCACCCCATTGTCACCTTCACCACCAGTACCTATGTCATCACCAACAACAGCATCACCACTATCGTCCCCACCACCTCCCCCACCTTTGCCACCACCACCCCACGATCACATCACATCCACCACCACTACCACCACCATCCTCGTCACCACCACCTATGCCTCCACTCGAAAACCACCACCATCACTACCACGCCCACCACCACCTCCTCCTTCACATCCAACCCACAATCACTACCATCACTAACAACCCCACCATCACCATCGCCACCACCATATCTCCTCTTCCACACCATCACACCACCATCTCGTCTTCCATCCTAACACACCACCATTATCTCTACTGTGATTTATATTATTGTCATTTTAAAATTTATGTTCGGAAATCAGTGTATAATGCAAATTCACTATTTTTAAAATTAATATATTTTTACCAACAATTTTTCTCTTTTTGTTCTTAGAAAATCATATTTAGAGAGTAAAATTACTAAATGCATTCTCAATAATATAAATATATTTTTTTTGTTTTTGTTTTACAAAAAAAATATTTTAAAAATTATCGTAGAAAACAATACTAAACGGTCCTAAAACTCTCTAAATTTCTTATCGCAGTTTGGATTCCATTATGTTCTAAAAAGGCATGTATAAAATTTCTCTTTCAAATGGAAAAGAAAAAGATGAGAATTTCTAGCTACTTGCTAGTTCTAGCTAGACTTCAAGGTCGACCCTACGAAAAGAGAGGTGGAAGAGCTTTTAGAATGGTAAGAGGTGGTAGCCATCCATATGATAACTTATATCAACATTATCTAGGTGGTTCCATATGCTTAGTCTTTGATTCCATTCACATACTACAATATTATGTAGGCGATTTCAATCAATAAATAGTTCAGAGTTATATATATATACGTGATAGTGATTACAAATTTCACAATTAAATTATTGAAAAAGACAAGTGGTTTCAATCAATCAATACTTCAGAGTTATATACGTGATAGTGATTACAAATTTCACAATTAAATTATTAAAAAAGACAAAAGTAACGCTATTTTAACATGTCAATACATAAAGTAGCTTTTGAAATTTGATTAGTATCCTTAATTAAAAATACGAGTTATGTATAACTTCAAAGAAGTTAGGGTTTTATCTCAAAATTAAGTAGCAACAAGCCGGAGAGTAACTTTCTCTTTATAAACTCCTATCATTTTTACTTAACTTTCCAATATAAAACGACAATGATCCGATTATTAGCAATATTATATATAAAGGCCGAAGTAGCCTAAATCCTTATAAACTCAATCTAAAATTGATCTAACTTTCTTTCTTCACTTTCTAGAATTTTGGATTATTATACAGATATTTTCCATTTATGGCGCGGAATGAATTATAAAATGCCCATTTATAGTGTGCTATGATGTGATTTTGGATGCCAGGGACAAGAATGGAGAGACTTGGAGGCATCACAACCAATTATCAATAATTTAGGGTCTTGAATATATAATTAAAGATGGAGAGAAGGATCGACTGGGCTGAATATACACCAGGCGAAGTTCTGAAGATGCCATGTATGATTGTATAATATGTGATGAATGTACATGATCGATTAGCCCTGGACCCAACTGTTGATCATCTGTAACTACCACTGTCTGTCGACTGTCCCTGATTCCAATATCTGTCGGCACATACGTGGCAGAACCAGGAGTCACATACACCATGTTAATTTCAAATATTTACGTCGGCATGCATTTCTTCCATCTTTCTATTATTTGGCCTAGATAGCTAGCTAGCTACATGATATTTTTTTCATCGAATGTAATTCCGTTTCCTTCTCCATCGATCAATCCATCTTCACCAGTTTTTTTTTTTTTTGCTGGAAACTGCTGATTGCTGCTATCTATCTGCTGCAAATCTGCAATGCGCGCATATGTTCTTGTTATGTTAAGTTTCGAGGAAATATACATCAAACATTCCAGGTAGGAAACGTACGTACGTACGTGGATATTTGCCTGCTGCAGCCACTTATGAATGATTTTCGTACATCAATTAATTAATTAATAATTTAGTAATTATTTGAATAATAGGCTCGATTGCCAGCGGCAGATCCTTGACCTAAAGCTCTGGTGGACTTTCCTTAGGCGCATTTTCTTAATGAATTTTACACATCGTTCAATAAAAATAAAAAAAACTCTTCTAGACTAAATTTAATTACATGCTAAATTTTAGACAAAATTCGAACATATTTAATTAATAAACATAGATAATTATATATATATATATAAACAACTAATTAAGAAATAAAGAACGTATATATCACTCAATTGCATCTCTATACATACGTTTGTAAAAGACTAAAAAAATTAATTACAAGATTACAACAAAAATACAAGCAAAAATGCAATGCAACTGTAGCTGTGCTTCCCTGATGATCGAGGTTGTGGCCTTCGATCAGCCTTAATTTGTTTGCTCCTGGTTTGCCAGGATGTCTCTTGAATAATAGGGTTAGGGCCCCAGAATTATTAAAGATTGAAAGTTGCATTTGAATTTTGCAAAGTGGAAAGTTAAAATAAATATAGAAAGGCATGTGATGGAGATGGAGACCGGAGCTCCACAAAATAAAGACCTTTCGGTTTTATGAATGGACGAAAGGTTTGAGTACGTTGTCTAAATTATGTACTGGGCATACATGTACATCCATATTCTCATTACTTATTATTTGGCCTTCGCATTATTCTTTATTTGGCCCTTCTCATGCATCACCTCCATCCCCATCTCGATCTCCATCCCCGTCTCCATCCGTCTTCGTCCCTTCAACCTACACGCAATTACAAAATGGATAAATAATTTCGACAACATCGACAAGAGGACCAAAATAATATTAATTAATTAAAAGACAATTAATTCATAGGTCCTTACTAACATATAAATTTATTGTACTAATGTCATCCAATTGTAAACTAGTCCAACAACAACCTAAAAAATACTTACCAAAATCTATAATAATTTCAAAATTACTTTTTATTTTTATTTTTTCATTATAAGATTATATTGAGGATTATGAAAACATTAATCTTATTTATATTTCTTTTTTCACTTGCTCATTTTAAAAGTAATATGAGTATCTAATATAATTTAAAGTAAGATAATTTAAAGTAATAATTCTTCAAAAATACTTTTAAATTTTAAATTCAAAAATTCTTTATCTTCTAATATTAAATAATTTGGTTAATTTCGTATAGTTTAGGATTTAATTCTTAAATTTTGTGCCAAAATTCAAGAACTAAACCCTATGTTGTACGATTTTCCACCACCATCCCCCCCACCACCCCCGCTCCCCCCCAAAAAAAATTATATACCCTACCGTTGAATCCCAGACAATACGAATTTTATTTTTTATTTTATATAAAAAATTCAATTCTAACTATATATATTATATATAGTATACATATAGAGCCGGTCCTGGGTTTTCTAAGGCCCAGGGCAAATTTTATCAAGTGTGCCCCTTTATACAACTAATTAATTTTATTAAAATTATAAGAATTTACAAAAGATAAGGAAGAACACTTTGGGGCCTCATTAAAACCTTGTTTGGGAAAAACCCAATGGGCCAAAACCCCAAACGAAGGAAAAAGAGTACCCCGGATTGTAAACATTGCATTAAAAAATAAAAACTACATATTTGAGTCTACATGCTTCCTCCCGGATCTCCGTAAGCATTTCTTGATTTGATCAATCTTCTTTTCATCCTCCACAACTAATCGAAGCAAATAGTCATCACATGTACCTACAAAATAAAAATAGCAATGAAATCTGAATCACAAAACATCATTTAAAATGTCTTCTTGATGCACTTTTAGATGCAAAATCATCAATTATGCCATCATATTTAATGTCTTCTAACATCCTTTTCAATGCATAATATCGCTAATCCATTTAGCCTATCTTGACTCATGGTGGTCCACAAGTAAGATTTCAATAATTTTAATTTAGAAAAACTTCTTTCAGCAGATGCCACAGTCACATGTATAGTCAATAATATTCTATAAGCAACCATTACATTAGGAAACATATCCACACTCTTTACAAACTCAAGAATTTTAATGGATGTCCATGGTTTATCTGTTTCATATGCTTCTTTTGGTAACATCACTTGCAACACCTGTAATTCTGAAAATAAGTCTCTTGCATCAACATCATAAACATCACCATGTTTTAAAGCATTTTCGAGATTCGCACAAAAACTTTTCAATTCATTATCATCAAACGAAGTCAACTTTGCAGCATCAAATAAGAACCCAAAAATAGATTCAAAACAACGCAATTGTTCAAACCTACTCTTCAATTCACCAAGAGCAATATCCACTATAATAGAAAATAATCAGTTCTAAATGATTCTTCAGCTGATTGTTGTTCCCTATCACTATTGGAAACCTCATCAAAATGCCTTTTTCTACAAACTTGACTTTTTTTTGGAAACACAGGCTCAATTCCCATATCAAGGGAAATTTCTTTAGCATCAATCATGGCAGAAATAAACCCATTTATTCTATAGTTTTCAAAAAATAAAACAAGTCCTTCTAATTGTCTTACAGCCACATCAAGACGCATGTCTTCAGATTGTAACTTTTTACTAACTAAGTTAATCTTATGCAAAATGTCATGCCAAATAACCAAACTTAATATAAATTCAAAACTTGAAAGCTCTCCTGATGCTAAACTTTGAGCATCCCTACTCAATTTGGCATCTTCACTAATTTCTGTTAATTTAAATAAAGCTTCTCTGATTTGGGAAGCTTGAGATTTTATTGCTTTGACACTTTCAATGTGACTTTCCCAACGTGTAGTTGACAATGATTTCAAATTCAAACCATCTATGTAATCAAGTAACACATTCCATCACTTTGTTGAATTAGAGAATACCGTATATATGCATTGACATGCTCCAAAAAAAGATTTTGCTTTAACACATGAGTTGGCCATATTACAAACTATTAAGTTGAGACAATGGGAACCACATGGCATGTAAAATGCTCTAGGATTTATATCAAGTAATCTTTTTTGTACACCTAGATTTTTTCCATTCATATTAGAGCCATTGTCATAACCTTGTCCCCTCACATCATCAATATTAAGTGTAAGGGACTCAATTACATTTTGCAATTCTTTAAAAATTCCTAATCCAGATGTATCTTCCACATTTAGAAACTCTAAAAAGTACTCTTCTATATTTATTGGAGTACTTGACACATCTACGCACCTCAATATTAAAGTCATTTGTTCTTTATGACTTGCATCAGGAGTACAATCAAGAATGACTGAAAAAATATTTAGCCGTTTTTTTTTCAATGATTGCATGTTTAACATTTGATGCTAAAATAGCTATCAACTCATTTTGAATTTTATGGCTAAGATAATGATAATGAATCTTCTTATCTTGAATGAGTCGAAAATGGTGTTGCATTACTGGATCAAACTCTACAATCATTTCAAGTAGGCCTAAAAAGTTACCATTACTATCTTCATAAATTTTTTCATTTGTTCCACGAAAAGCCAAATTATGTATAGTAAGACATTTCACAACAGCGATGATTCGGATAATAACATTTTTCCAGTGTAGTGTATCTTTCTTGATTAGCTCTTGTAATTTGGTATCAATTGTTTGATTTATTTTCAATCTAATTTGCAATTCAACACAAGACCTCAAGTTAGTGAGGTGTTCAATACTGCCTTCATGTTGTTTAAGCTTCTCACCAAGATGTTTCCATTCTCTAATTCCTTCACTAGTTAACTGACTTCTAGAATTCATTGTTTTAAACAACTTACAATAAAAACAAAACACTTTATCCAACTCCTTTGAGTACACTAGCCATTTTCGATCCTTAGTTTCCCCATTTGGTAACGTACGAAGATAATAATTTGAAGAAAAATGTCTATTGTGTTCGTCCATGGGGAATTTGAGATTAGTTTCTCTTAGGGGACCTTTTTCTATAAGTAAATCTCTCATTTTTGCATCAAGATTATCCCAAACTCGTGGATCATAAATGTTCAAATCAAATCTTGTTTCTTGACATTCATTTTCATGGCAAGGTTCATCAATATTTTCATTTTCATCAAGGAAAGGTTCATCAGTATTTTCATTTTCATCAAGATCACCAATTTCTTCATTGACATCATTCTCATTTTCTACTAATTCTTCCAATTGAATTGGTTGTTCATATTCATTTGGTAAATCTTCATCTAAATTTTCAAGTGAAGCATTGGTTTGTTTAACAAAATATTTATTCAAAAACCCTCTTAAACTTTGAGCAATTTCTTCTTCTTTTTTCTTTCTTTGTCTCTTGAGATTTCCGGAAAGTTGTTTCTTAGGAAACATTTTTTAATTTTTATAATAAACACAACACAATAAAAAACAATAAAACTAATTAACAAAGAACAATAAAACCTGGATTTTGAGCTTATTTTCTTCCACTTGAAACTTCCAAGTATAAAGAACAAGAATCTCAGCCAAGTTTTCTGTTGAATCAAATAATAAATAAGAAAAAGTTTACAAAGATATGTATTACAATTTACAAAATTTATATATCTACATTCTATATGTATCTATATAAAAAAAAAATTACCTTTAAAGAAAGGCACTAGTCTAGCTTGTGGATGATTTATTTTGGAGAAGAGGAGAATCACAAAAAAAAAAATTACTTGAGTTCAGAGAAGAGGAGAATCACCAAAAAAAATTGCTTGCGTTGGGTTATGAACTGAGAAGTCTGTTTTGTGGCTAAAAAAGTCTGTTTTGATTTATTCCATAATTTGTTTATTTATTTTATATTGTATTGTACAATTAATAAAGATTTTCTTACTTTTTTGAGATTGAGTATATAGAGACTGATTGTGATTGATTGACTTCCTTTTTCATTGAGAAGTACAATCGGCAACTTCCTTTTTTTTTTTTACACATATATACATAGGTTTAAAAAAAATTTCGGGCCCCCTTCAGTTGTGGGCCCCAGGCTGTAGCCCTGGTGGCCCTTGCCCAATGCCGACTATGTATACATGTATTATATTTATTATATGTATAATATAATAAAGGACCCAAGAGGCTAACGAAATCAAACACTAAGGGGAATATGGGGTAAAGAGGACAAAAAAAGACATTGTTATTTTTAATTGCTTAAAGAAATTCTTAATAACTCACTCATTTTCTTTATTGAGATATAAAAGGGTAAATGTGGAATTTATTACTTACAAATTCTATTTAGGGACTTTTGAATAAAAAAAAATTGAAATAAGGTCTTATTTTGTTTAATATATAAATATTAAAAATTTTAAATAAAAATAAAAATTATTAACAGGGTAACAGTAATTTACACTTAAATTTTCTCTCATTGAGTAGACCGACTAGAGTCTGTTGGACTCCCGTCGATTATACGCTAAGAAGCTTCTTATTAAACTCTTATAAAATGCCATAATCTCATCTCCAATCTCGTTAAATGAAAATTGTATAAGGGCCGAAGTTTAATGACAACCCAGGTAACCAAATACTCAGTTCTAACAGAGGCCCAATAGAGGAAAGAGGTTTTTGAAGACCCCAACCAAAAATAAATTTGTTAGAGGCCCAATAGTGGAAAGAGGCCTGTGAAGATCCAAACAAAAATAAATTTAAAAGATGGAAAAAATAAAATAAAAATAAAATAATGATTGCTCCCTCCCTGAGTCTGACTCTCCCGGGCTTACCTCCAGCCACCAGAACCAGTTATGCGAATCCCCAACCTAGACCCAAACCTCCGGCTGCCACTTTATCCGAAGTTGACTCCGAGGCTCCGAGGGATCGCAGACACAAGGGTAGCTCTCAGCTGACCCGATGGTCCAGGGCACGGGCCATACGTTCGGGTCGGAAATTGGACCGCGCGGGTCAGCGGACTCAATTGCTGGAACTGAAACCTCCCCTCCAGCCGAAAGAGGGGGTATCGCCTGAGCCAAATGATGGTAAGGGAAGTGATGACGAAGATGACGTTCGTATGACGGCCGCGAAGTCAATATATATGGTGTCCGACGGAACTGGGTGGACGGTCGAGCACTCCGTGAACGCAGCGTTGGGCCAGTTCGAGCATTGCTTGGTGGACCGGGGCTGCGCTGTCAGTACCCATTTGTTTTCTGGGGTAAAGTTTGTTGCTTTTTAATCTGTTCAATCGCCTTTACTGAATACCAGTTCTAATTTCCAATCAAATGGCTTTTTGGTTGAAAATTTGTCAGCTTGATGATGTAGAGCGGTTAATGGAAATTGTAAAGCAAGCAGCTAAAGAAGGTGCAATGCTGGTTTACACGTTAGCTGATCCATCAATGGCTGAGTCTGCGAGGCAAGCCTGTAGGCATTGGGGGATACCAACCGCAGATATGTTGGGTCCAATCACAGAGGCCATAGCTACCCATTTGGGTGTGTTACCCTCTGGCCTGCCTCGTGGTTCTCCCGGAAGGACATTTCCTCTTACAGATGATTACTTTCGTAGAATTGAAGCCATTGAATTCACCATCAAGCAAGATGACGGGGCCTTGCCTCAGAACTTGCTCAAGGCTGACATTGTTCTTGCTGGGGTCTCTCGCACCGGGAAGACCCCCTTATCGATATATTTGGCACAGAAAGGTTACAAGGTTGCAAATGTGCCTATTGTGATGGGGATTCAGCTGCCAAAAACCCTTTTCGAAGTTGACCCTGAAAGAGTTTTTGGTTTGACTATCAATCCTATCGTGTTGCAATCAATTAGAAGGGCAAGAGCTAAAAGTCTGGGGTTTATTGAAGGAATGGAGAGTAACTATTCCGATATGGATCACGTTAGACAGGAACTGGAGTTTGCTAGAAGGACTCTTGCACAAAATCCTCTCTGGCCAGTAATTGGTGAGAAAAATACATTTTCATATGTCTTTACTGCTATAAGTTCTGTTTTTAGTATGATTTCGTTGCATTTTCTTTTATCCTTCAGTTCGCTAAATTAAGCCTGCTCTTATTTTGTTAATAACAGAAGTGACAGGAAAAGCAATTGAAGAAACTGCAGCTGTTATATTGAGGCTTTATCATGACCGGAAGCACAAGTGCTCTATGCCAAGAATATCAAAACGTTACTAAAGAAGTAAAGATTAGCCATTGTGCTAGAGCATGCAGGATAGAGATTTCATGCTAAATGGTAGGGTGTCATCTCATATTGAACCAAGGAAGTGACATCAGAGTGATAAAATGTTTAAAATCCAGCCAAGAGCTGCCTGAAAATCTATGTCACCAAAATTTGAGGCAATTGCTTAATAGCATGCCTCCTTTCATTCGTCATATATGTATATTGTCATGCATTGTTCTGTCTTCTCAATTATAATATAGATGTGAAGTTTGCCATGAAATTTATTTTGTTTCGATCAAGCATGCATAATTATATGAGATTTTGTAGCAAATGCTTGTCTTGATTTCAGAGTGTGCATGCCTGTGAACCTCTATTATATCTTGATGAATTAGCAGAAAATGAATTTTTCCCACTGAAGTGTATGCACATTTATTACCTCGCATGTACTTATTAGACTCATCTGCTACTTGTACTTTTGCTTGCTGTTGAGACGATTACATACGAATGTAATATTGTGAAGCAAGACCGTGCATTGTTTTCTATTTGTGGGCTTTTCTTCCAATTTCTAATGTTAAATTTCTTTCAATGGAATGAGTTGATTTTTTTGTTATCTTTGTTTGTAATTGGAGTTCTCGCCATTAGTTAGGTTCGGCATCTTAAATTCTGAATTGACCTATACATCATTTATTCTTTAACTTACTAGAATTAGGGAGCAATAAAAACTGTAACTGCTACTAATTATAGATGACCTAGTGATGCCTAAAACCAAACTTTTAAAAGAGGATGATAGGAAATTCCTTTCTCCATAGGGTTAGATAAGGGTGGGTGAAGAATTAGGCTTACAAAGGAAGGCAAACAAGTCAAGAACTACTTCAAGAATCACACTTCAAAGAGGAACAAGTCATTATGGGGATATGTATGTAGGTTGTTAATATAGTCTATACAGATTACTTGCATGTGCCCTTCAACTGTATTTTTAGGTTTTATAGATCTCTCTTACCCTTTTGGCGCTGAATCCGCTTATTGAACCTTTGTATGACACAAGGGTTGTGAGAACGAATCTCTTTCCCCATTAAGCTCTGTGATCATCCTCGAAATATGCAGTGGTTAGTCATGAGTTCGTATCAAATCAGATGCGCAACTATTTTCCTGGTGCAAACACGACTCTTTTTGTATTGATTTTGGAATATCCTTCCCTTTCCCATTCTTCTAGTGAGATGGCTTGTAGATAACATCTTATGAAACCACACATGTATTCTCAAGATAAATAATTTTTTACTCTTCTTTGTTTTTGGTTTGTGTTGTGTTGCATAGGTGATGGCATGTTATGTGGCTTTGTTGAATGCTAGGAAGCAGTCTTCCAGAAAAGCCCACGCATATTCTTGCACAAAAGCACTTGTGGACTTGAAAAAAATTGCTTATAGAAAAAGCTTCAAATGCGCATGCGTGAGGCGTAAGCCACTATTATTATTATTATTATTATTGCTCTTGCTTCCAATCTCATTCATGGTTGATTGAGCCCCATTTGCCCACTCACATGGAAGCCACAAAATACAACAGAAAAGGCCGGTCGAAGTCGGTTTGCCAAAAGAGCAAGCAAAAGGATGAGAAGGTGAGAGCAAAAAAGTAGTAACTTTGTATAAACAAAGACAACACATATTTTACAAACTCAACCTATGTACGTAAGCAAACTAAGAATCCTTCTCGTTGTCACAGTGCGTCATGTCATTGTCTTCACTTCTCAAAAAAATTTGTAAATGCCCTCAAAAAGGAGGTTTGATTTGATTTCTTGGGACTGGATCATACGTCCGTCTTTTTGTTGTGTAGATTTGTTTCAAGTTTCTCATGAGCAAAAGTCGAACAAAAGCTGAACAAAAACCACTTTTCTTACTAGCTACTAAATTCGTCTTCCAGACAATCCCTTTACACATCCACTTTGTGTCATTGCCAATCAAGACTGGATTCATCTGCATTGTACTTGGCAACTGAAAGGGTGAAGTATATTAATAAGATTGTTCCTACACTTGACCTGCCACCACAAAAATAAAAACACTTAATCAATGAGTTGAATAGGGAAGTTGCGAAATTGAGGAGGCAGATTATATGCATTGTGTATTGACTTTGCGCTTCAGGATTTACGAGCATCAAAACTGAAAAGCAGCGGCCACATAAGATTTCTTCAGACGTATAAGAGATTAATAACATACAAGGTGGCAAAGAAGAAAAGAACCCTCTTGGGATCAATGCCCCACGACGAAGTTCTCCGGAAACTGTTTCTCCGCACAACGCATCTACTATCTGCGGCGGTGGTAGTGCTGATGTTGCCGGTGGTCACAGTGATTTGGTGATGCACTTGTGGGTTGGTGGAATGATCTACGGTCCCCACAACAATTGGCGACTTTTCAGGCGTGCTACTCCCTACAATAGTAGCTGCAAACTCAATAATTCCATACCGAAATGTGCACACAGAATCTGCTAGTTATCTAGACTTTCGCCATCCAAATTTCCCAGGACGCCACTTCATAATTACCTATGTCTAACTCTCCAGTTCCCAAGAAAGGAATTAAAACAAAAGGAAAAAATATACAGTAAATCTGTACTTTTACCAAACAAATCAAAATTCACCAGAAGTTTGAAAATTTCATCAACTACTGCATCACCCTCCAGTTGAAAAAATCATTAACTGCATCACCCTCCAGTTGACCCTAGCAAATTTTTGGTTAGATTTCACTGTCACAACTGCAACTGCTATTTACTTACCACAGGGGACCCCATTAATTCATAATGTTGAATTATTCCTTGTGGGTTCATGTTTATCATAACTAATCTCCAACTAACAAGTTTTAAATTGAATAATGATTCATACTCGATCCTAGTTTACAAATCTCTCTTCCTCCTTCACTCGAGTTTGAATATAAAAATTCTGATTATGATATGTGAACGATCATTCTTCTTCTTTCTATAAGTTCCATTATAAAACTTAAGATTATAATATGTGAATGATGAGGCCAAAGTATGTAAGAGTCTCCAACCTCAAATGTGAGGCTGATACAGTAATACAAGTTGGTGGTAACAATTATATATTCCAACTATGGCACACAGTGAAAGCCCAGAAGGGCAAGTGAGCAATCAGTCACAGAAACAAACACCAAACTCCGCACTTTTTTACCAAAATGAAGTAATTACCTAATGGTGAAGATACAGCAGTGAAAATATCTCTGTCATTTGAGCTGGCGTTGCAATTTATCTTCTTCTCTCCAGCACCTCTCTGTGACCATTTCCGGGAAACATTTCTCTGCATCTGTATGATCATCACTAAGAATTCGTTAACAATCACTCACCATCATGCTTCGTAAACACTTTTTGTCGAAAAAAAGAAACAAGGTTAAAGACATTCGACTACAATGGCCGATGTTTAAGGTGTCATCTCAGAAAGCCAGAGACTTTAACCATTAAAGAAGTCATTTTATGAAATAGAAACCAACCAAAATTAAAATATTCCATTAAACTTGTGATGAACAGGAAGAACATACCGAGACTCTGGAATTTGCAGTGATATCTTTATCGGCGCTATGGGAGGAGGGGAAGCTTTCCATGTCGATGACGAAGCTGCCAGATTTATCGGCCGTGTAATGAAACCCGTTTATATGATCGGAAACAGAGATTTTCTGGGTACCCGCTTTTTCTTCTAATCCATAAACTCCTTCAGCACAACTGGAACTCGAATTCTAAACCAAAATCGAAACCCCAGAATTGAACGGTTAGTGAAAGCTCATAGAGACTCAGAACGCAATGGAACAGTTACAAAATGGAGCAATTTTAAAAAGTGAAACCGAAAATACATAATAATAAAAAGAAGGAGGAAAAAAAAAAAGCCAGACAACTGGTAATTAACCGCTTACCAAGATAGAATTTTCCGCCATTTTTATGGGACCTTACAGAAAGATAAGCTGGAGAAGAAGAAAAAGGTCGTATCTACAGCGTCAGAAATTGCGTACCGAGTCGGACAATCACCAGCCACCACCTGATCGACTGGCATATACGTAAAATCGAAAATACAAAAGAAAACAACCCCAAATTAGTCAAAATCTCCAGAGATTTAACATCAATAAACAATTGTATTTATCAGGTGAAACAAATCCCGTGAATTATAAGAAAGAAAGAAAGGAACCAACTTTGAACGTAAAGACTAAAGACTGAGACTTTATGATATTTTTATCTGTTTTTTCCTTCTCCAACTACCCAATTGGTAAAAATCGATTACAAAACCCCAAGTCTTCAACTTCTTCTTTCTTCACCGAAGCTCTGTAGCAGAACGCAAATGGAGGAGTTCGAGGAAGCTTTTATAACAATGGTGGCTCTGTTTAAAGTGGAAGAGACAAAAGAATTTGGAGGTTTTGGCTGCATAGGATGAGACAGGAATTCAGAAAGCGAGTGTGAATGTGATGATCATGTGAAGAGAATTCGGGTGGAGTTTTACACCGTGAATTGGTTTTTGATTGGTAATTACAACGTTTTTAAGGGAAAGTTGGGTGCCTTTTATTTATTTATTTAATTATTTTAATTTCTTGATGATTTACAGGGTGGAGATCAGGCGGGGCCAGTGCATGGTAGTGTCCTACACCCCCGAATTAATAGAACAAACATCCTCTCATGTTTTCTATTTCTTTTTCTAAAGGGATCGATCCTGTCATATTCTGCTAATTCTGGTTTCGGATAAATTAATTAATAGAAAAGGGTAGAAAGGTCTATATTCCAATGTATGTATACCAATGGCAAGATTAAATTCTAATATCATCTTCTTCTTTCTCATTGTAGCGACTAGTAATACTATTTTTAACCTAATCTGATAATACCATATTCATTTTGTGATTTAGCCAAAGATTTTTCAAAAAAGAATTTCAGTAAGAATCAAGTAGCATCTGTACGTAATTTGAGAAATGAAAAATTCATTTCCCTTACTTTATGATATTCATATTACTTCATTTTCTTTCTTGTAATACATGATTGGAAATTTTTTTTTGTTATGATCGATATCCTAATTTAGAAATATGTAATTTATGTTGATGTAATCCAATTTCATTCTTATGAATGTAATACTGCTTGTATCGGATAAAGTTTTAATTTTGAAATGTTTGATTTTTTTTAGATAAAATTTGTATCTCATTCTAGTGGTAGTACCTTCCTTCGATTTATCAAGTTTCAAATTTCGTTGACTTTTTGTGTAAATAATTTTAAAATACTAATTTAAAAATTAAATAATATCAATTATGATATATATATATACAAAGACAATTAGATAAATTTTCTTGTATTGGTATGAATATGCTTCCCTATCTAATAGAAGGAGGATTTCATTTTTCCTCCTCTTTGCCCATAAGTAATAGATTTTTTCCCATGCACGTAATTACAAATCGTTGGAAAATAAATAATTTATCAATTTAAGCTCCTTTTACGCATCAATCAACGCCTCCTTAGGAAAAAATATATATATTTATATTACGCATATAATATATATATATATATATATATATATATATTTATGAGGCAAATCAGCTATATAAAATAAAAACAGAAAATTCGTGACAAGATTGCTCCCGAAGGGACATTGATAATTGTGCCCGGTCCTACTCCCGTCTGGCAAGACGACTGAAACTCCTAACTAACCCTCAGTGCTTGCCAAACCAAGGATAGCCACACGCGTACTTACTCATGCCTCCGCCTCTCGATCAGTCTCGAACAACGCGCCACGACCTGGAGGGTCAATAAAAACCAAAAGGTGTGAGTGGACAAAAATAAATCAGTTTACAAAACAGTTACAGAAAGACGTTTTTACCCTCCACGTAAAACCAATGCATGCATTCAAAAATCATTTCGCAATCCGTTACATTTTCAACGTAAGAAAACAGTGCATGAAATCAAATCATTTTCCTTTTCTTAACCTTCAGGTCTTAGCCCGCAATCATAAACACAGAGCCTCAGCCCAAAACCATGAATCAAAACCAAATACACAACATGATCCAAAACCATCAACCACATAAATCGGGCCACTGCTCGACTCAACCGAAACATCAGAAATTAACAATACATCACAAGTCAATCATTTTGCTGGATATCAAGTGCGCCCGAGTCTTTAAACTCAAAACCATGCGCATAATCAGGCTTTCCCGGGTTTCAACGAGTCTTAAACTCAAAACATAATCAATAGGCCTCGGGGGTATCACAATAACCGAGCCTTTAAAATCACGAGTCTTTAAACTCAATCCGGGTCTTTAAACCCAATTCGGGCCCGCCCCCGTCATCAATTAACCGAGTCTTTAAACTCAAAACGTGCTCCAGCAACATCACCGGGTCTTTAAACCCAAAACAGTTTTCAACGGGTCTTTAAACCAAAAACAGTTTTCAATCACAACAACTCGGGATGGATCCATCCCGAAATCAAATTTTGTCATAACAGGACTCATATCCGAATTTCCACATTCAAATCCCCAAATCTTACTTCACAAAACATAATCAAATCATCATTAAAACGGGGCATACATAATCATATCAAATCACTTTTATCAACCATTACCCATTCCCGAATTCAAATTCGCAATAACGATTCCGTAAGTCGGCATCCGGAACCGTCATTCCGAACCCAAACCAAAAATCAGTTTTCAAACTTCCGAAAAATCGAAATCTCGTTCATCAAAATTACTTTTGTGCCCCGAGCATCAAGCCCGAAATCACTTTTTTCAAAATCCGTTTTAAATCCTTGAAAACACCTCATTTTCAAATCCCAAGGTCCAAAACATCAAAACCACAATCAAATCACCAAAATCACGGTCAAACCACAACATACTCGAATCTCATAAAACGCACAAAACCGTGACATTCTCTAAATACGTGTCAAAACCGTAACACATTCTCACAATTGAAATCGAAACCTCATTAAAACATGATACACACAAATCATATAAAATCATTCATTAAACCATCATCAATCATAAAAGAACCCTTAGTCTTGAAATACGTGCAATTTCGTGTGCATATCAAAAATACGTATAAATACGGAAATCGAAATCATCACAAGTCATATCATAATCATAGAAATATTTATGCATGCATTAAATTTTGAAAGTAACGTCCACTCACACATTGTCCTTAGTGCTCAGTTTCGCGCCGCACGCGTTTCCGTAATTTTCGTCATTTTCCAGAAATCTCGAATCCTGTTCAGAATCACTTTTCAGGGTCACTAAGGTCTCAATTAGTAACATACTAATTCCTCATAATTTTTCGGGAATTAATCGTTAATTAAAAACGTAACCTAAACCTTCGAACCCTCGGAACAACATCGAAACGGTATCCGATAAATTCGAAACCAATGCTAAAATGTTCGTTACATTGTATAGGATAAAAGTCGTTTTGAACTCACCTTGAAAGACCGTCCCACGCGCCGTCACGCGCTTCCGTGAGTGGCTGCGCGTGACACCTACGCGCCTGCTATAGTGACCATCACTGTTCATCTCCTCCTTCGCCCGTTTCCTGCAATACGGGTCTGCAACCCGTGTGTTCGACCCGATCAATTACCCTTCGGTTCATGCTCGATTCCATCCGTTTTTTTATCCTATCATATTCATCAACCATCTAATTTCAGTTATGTGTCATTGATTAACCTCGACACGGACTAAATCGATCAATCCAAACTCGAACAGTCGAATGGGTCGACGTCTGTAACTCACCCAACTTATCCCCATTTTCAAATTAACTTCACAGGGAGTATATTAGGACCCAAACGAACCCAAATGCACAACCAATTGAACAAGAACTCACCTGGAAGTCGTCTTCCTCAACTCTGCGATTTTCCAGAAACTGGAACTTGAGTTCTTGGACAAACCGTGATCAACCTCTTTCAATTATTTCGTGGTTGAGTTCGTAGTGAACCAGAAGACTAACACGATCCTTGGTTTCGTTCAAATGGCCTCACAAATTGAAAATCGATTTTCCCTCCAATTTCTGGTTTTTCTTCCCCTTCAGTTTCTCTCAACTCTCAGCTCTCTCTGGTTCGAAATGAAACTTTAATCCTCCAGCACTCAGTGAATCGATCAAAATGGACGGAAACTCGTGGGAAACCATCTGAATTCCCCTGTGAAATTTGTTCCCGCAAATAGACCCCCAACCAATTTTTAAACTCTACCCGTGCACTCATGCTCTGTTCAGACCTCAATGGTGCTACCCACTGCCTCAACAGCCTTAAACAATTCACCCCACACAACCATTACAACAATTAAACAATGGAATTGCTCAGGGCACTCACGGCATGGCCGTGCAGACTTTGTTGCACGGTGGTGAACAGTGACCGTTGTACAAAATGACCAAAATGCCCTCAGTTGACAAATTACCAAAATGCCCCTCCTCTTCCGTGACCAGTAACTTGGTCACCCGATGTCCGTTTGACGTGTGCCGCCTGTCGTTGTACTCAGGGCATCGAGACCCACCTAACGGTCCTAGAGTCGTGTGAAAATCAGTTGTCAAACAAAACGTCAACATTTTCCCCCTAATCGTCTAAATTACGGAAATGCCCTTGACCTTCCGAACGTCATAACTTTCACAACGAACGTCGGAATCGAACGTGCCACCTGTCTATAGACTCGTGACGTCCCAAATTACGTCACGGTCATCGGTCAAAGTCCATTTGACCATCCAAAAAAAGTCAACGTTTTATCCACGACTAGGGGCAAAACGGTCATTTGCACAGTTCGTCCGATTTCGCCCAACTAATCACCGATTAACCCCGCTAATCATGATTAGTTACTAGTCTAATCCTGAATTCCGGGATGGTTCGTTACAATCTTCCCCCCTTAAATAAATTTCGTCCTCGAAATTTCCAATTATCCTTATTCCACATCTACCTCGTGGAAAACATTTCGACCTCGCAACACGTGTACACTCGTACACCAGCTAAACTCATCTGAACTCAGAGGTCCCATCACAGTCTCACGTCGTACTGACCACACTCGACCAACTTGAGTGAAATTGATCACCAGATCCGTGTTAATATCGCTTGTCATTTTCACCACTTAGCTGACTCCTTCAGCTAGTCGGTTTCTCTCAATCGCTAATATACCTGCCGCCTGCTCCCACTGGGAGTCACCAAATCTCACTTGTCAGTCCATGCTGACACTACCAGTCAAACTGTCGCCACTAAGCTTTACCACCCTAGTAAAGATCCAACCATCGGCCAATCAGTATCATCACCTCGTGCTACAACACACTCAATGTAGCGTAGGAGGATCAACCACCTGACCTCATCTCGCAGGGTAAGCCCAATCCTGCAACACATATCAATTTCAATGTCCATAACTGTCAACTCCCTCAGCGAACCATGACGCTGGAAATATCTCGGCGTGATAACATCACGCAAGGCTACTTGTAGCTACACAACCACCAACTCACTCATCCTGAGCATACGTATATCGCCATCTTAGACAATCAGGTGGTGTAACTGGAACACATTGAATACTATCCAAGAAGTGATCACTCAGCTCCACACTAGGGTTTCACTAGCCATCCGTGGCTAAGAGTACCTGCTCAAAATTACTGAACCCAACAAAATTTCTCTATCTCGAGCAATAGTACTCAATGCCCAGTTCACGCTTGCGATCGAATCCAATGGTGTCGGAACTAAGTCGATTACCAACACGTTCAACTAACACCACTGGTACCTCCCATGTACCGTCACCAGGTACCACTCGGCCGGTCCACTACCGATTCTCGTACACCATACAGGGTACGTACATCCATCCTCCAACAAGTCTACTACGAGGTTCACAAACAATCACACTCTGATACTGGGGTTCCTCTGTCCAACCCCACTAAGCAAATCAATCATTCCAACTCATCATCCATCTTGAGTCCCATGGTCACCCGACCAGCAACACAACATCTACTCCCAAACAAGTCATCCAAAAGGTACCAATCCATGCACGCTCACCACGGTGTATACAGTCATGCCAAAAGGGCATCTAACGTCACTCACATCTACTGAGGCGTACCAACTCCAAACCTATCATATACTCGCTCAACGATCACCACGTCACATTCGATTGACTTCGAAAGGAAGCCAATCCCATCATTCACGAGTCAAATCCTCGAGTCAATTATAAACATTCCAACTTGCTCGAGTACGGATTAACTTATAAAAGAAGTTTGGTCCAACTATTCCCAAATCCAAATATTTATGACAGAGCGATAAGCTCTTCACCTACCCTGATCAAAACGATCACAATTCAAACCCATTACCACATCACCCGACGGGTACCATTACGATCCCAGATCGTCACCATGTCCAATGTCCACAACATCACAATACAGATCCACCCACGCTCACGTAGCTAGAAATCCACCCCGAATCCAATCGTAGGGTCCTACACCCTCTTGCATCCTTTGTCAACCATACAACACTCCGCAACTATTTCCACAATTAATCATTCATTCACAATGAAACACATCAACACCGTGGGTCTCCTCCAATTACCTCATATCGATCCCTGTCATTCCATCTAGGAAAAATTCAAGGATAATCCAAATATATGACATCACCACCCATCCCATGCGAGTGCAAACACAACTCACTGCACCCACCATACAAGTATTCCAACATCGTCTGCCACCAAGTAGAAGATGGGAATCCTGTCTACCCAACCTCGAGAAACGCAACTCCTCCTGATGACCCCAAAACACACATGGGTCCACCAACCAATACACACTCATCGTACTGGTAACCACGATCAACATCTGCCGGGGCAGAAAAGAAGAAGTAAACCCCAATGACTTCGGAATACCTAATACCAATGCGGAAACGAGCACTCCTCTCGTCCCACAGTCACAACTCTCCTTGAAACTAAGATTCCACCCATGTTGGGAACAGACACACTGCCCATGAGATGTCAAGTCTAACCACTGGACTTCCTACATCCGCAACTCACTTGGACAACCACGTGTTCGCATTCAATCCAATTCTCAGACCTCATGTCCGTTAATAACTATTTATGCACATATACCGATTCCGATTGGGAATTAGTTAACTATTGTCACCTCATCACTGTTGGGACTTATCCCAATACCTCACAATATCCGCTGGATTCTATCCAGTCCATGACTCAACCACTAATGAACCTCAAATACCGAACATCTGTCCATCATGATAGAGTCACATCCCAATTCGTGGCTCATCGTCATCATAATCACCGACACCAGCACCAGCGCTAGTACCAGCACCAACATACAAACATCCACACTAGCACTCAGTGTGCAAAGTTGATAGCCCTGGATCCCCGCTCATACCGAGCGAAGATCCCGCATCACTACTCGTACTCCACAACTAGGGGTACCACCATTCTGACAATCCACATTTCGACTCCTCTCGAGTCCAGGCTCAAACCAACTCAATCATGTCATCACTGACATACCCAGTCCCCGAGCAATTTCCAATGCTCAACCATATTCTATACGACCAATAGGGCCTAAGAGATAGTACAACTTGCCCAATTATGCGGCCTTCCAGCCACCGGTCTCATTCGTCCCTACGACCCACACAATTCCATGTCTAACAAATAGTAGTTCACAGTGTACACTACCCGACATCTGACCCTCAAACCAGGGCCAATCTCACCCGAGATCTATCACGAGGTCCTATACTCCCTCGTCTAACCGTCTCACTACCAGGTCACGCACGAGGCTTACGCTTCAGAGGCATGATGTGGCAACAGAATCAGCAACCTAGTGCTCTGATACCAAATTGACAGGACCGCCCCCGAAGGGACATTAATAATCGTGCCCGGTCTTGTTCCCGTATGGCAAGACGACTGAAACTCCCAACTAACCCTCAGTGCTTGCCAAACCAGGGATAGCCACACGCGTACTTACTCATGCCTCTGCCTCTCGATTGGCCTCGAACAACACGCCACGACCTGGAGGGTCAATAAAAACCAAAAGGTGTGAGTGGACAAAAATAAATCAGTTTACAAAACAGTTACAGAAAGACGTTTTTACCCTTCACGTAAAACCAATGCTTCGAAAGGTGGTCTCTGGTAATCCTGGACTCCGAAAGGTCACTCTCCTATCGAAACACTCGATAGAAGCATGATGTCTAGTCAACCAGTCCATACCCAGTATAACATCGAAGTCCAGTAGATCCAGTAGTAATAAGTCTGCCAATAACTCAACCTCGCCTACCACCACCGGACACTCTCTCAGAACCTGAGTCACTACCAACACCTCCCCAGTAGGTGTACTCACCCCTAAAGCACAATCCAAGGTAGACACCTCTCTCCGTCACCAGACTACAACTCCGAGCTATAAACGAGTGAGTAGCCCCAGGATCTATCAAAGTAAAAACAGTGTGACCAAATATGGTGAGTGTACCTGTCACCACTCCCGGTGCTGATCTGGCCTCCAGCTGGGTTATAGAAAAAACTCGCGCCTACGGTCCTGATGACCTACCGCGCCCTCTGGAACTGCTCGTGGCACCACTGCCACCCCTAGGGCCTGCCGCCCCTGACACAGATGCAGTACTCCGCCCAGGTTCTGCTGTACCTCGACCTGCTCCACCCTTCTGGGCTAACAACAGGCACTCTCTCCGAAAGTGGCCACGTTCTCCACAATAATAGCAGACATCTCTACCGGGTCCACCAGTTTGTCTCCCAGTAGAAGCAACAGAAGTCGCACTCGCCTGAGGAGTCGGCTGTGCTCTAGCTCCCTGGAATCCAGAGCCCTGACAACTACCTGGCCTGCCAAACCGGGCTCCACCAGCTGATGAAGTACCACTATAGTTGCCCCGCTTCGGGGTCCTCTGCTGACTCGACGCTCCAGGAAAAGAATGCTCACGGCGTCGCACACTGCCCGAGTACTGTGGCCGGGCAGGCAAACTGGCCTCCACTCGCACACCAACGTCTGATAACTCCCTGAAAGTAGCAAATGAGCCGGCTGTCACAATGGCTCTAATCTCTCCTTGAAGACCCAACTCAAACCGACGACACTTCTCAGCCTCGGTTGCCATAAATGCAGGAGCGAATCGGGACAACATCTGGAACCTCTGCTCATACTTGGCCACTGTCATGCTCCCCTGTTTCAACTGAAGGAACTCCGCCTCTTTGGCATCCCGAAAAGAGCAAGGATAATACTGGTCCAAGAACCGCTCCCGGAAAGTCTCCCAAGTCACCGTATGAGCGTCCCAACCTGACAACTCCAGCGTATACCACCACTCATACGCTGCGCCGTCTAGCAGAAAAGTAGCCAACAATACACGATCTCCTGGAGGATAATGCATCACCCCGAAAATCCACTCAAGCCGGGTGATCCATCAGTGAGCTTCCTCTGGGTCTGCCCCACCACTGAACGTAGTAGCCCCGAGCCGATGGGCTCGCTCAATCGACGCACTCTCTGCTTCTCTCGCCACGTCTTCAGGTCGTGGAGGGGGTTCACGTCTCTGAGGCATGGTCGAACGTACGCTGAAAGTGGCATAGAGTTAGTAAAACAACCTAAATACGACCTCGTACCGACACAAACCGACAAAACTATGCACTGATACCAATTGTCAGGACCCGTCCCAAATATCACCTCGATACCCGGGACAAACCCTGCTCCCGTCTGACAATCACACTTAAAGTACCAAAATAATTTCAACACAATCATAAGCATAACTATCAAACAAGGGAGAAATATAATACAACCGTAATTCAGAGCATATTTATACAAAACAGGCACCAAAAGTCCTACTAGGCTAATCTCGCAACGGAAGAACGTCGTAAGCTCTATGCCTCGATCCCTGCCTCAACGTTCACCCCAGCGCTATCACCACGACCTGGAGGGTAAGTTAAAACCAAAAAGTGTGAGTGGACTAAAAGAAATAAAAAGTTTAAAACGCAAGTTAAGTAATAAACAGTTTAAGGAAAACAATATGATTTACCCTCCGTTTTAAAATATGCATGCCTAACTAAGTACCAGAAAACCACAATATAAAACAGTATGATAAGTATGCTAAGATCGTATCATAAAACCAAATCCGTTAGTATCCACGTCTGATCAAACCTGCTGGGTCTATCCGAGTCTTTAAACTCAAGCCAGGCCTCAAATGTAATCCAAGTCTTTAAACTCCCGAGTCTTTAAACTCAATAGGCCTACGGGGGTAATATCATAAATATCCGAGTCTTTAAACTCCCGAGTCTTTAAACTCAATCCGGGCCCGTCCCCCGTCAATCAGAATCCGGGTCTTTAAACCCAATATCCAGATCCAGCAAATCCAATCCCTAACCGATTCTAAATCCATCTCCAAACCCGAATTCGAAATCACTGGTCTGATGCCCTTCCGGCATCCAGAACCGTCATTCCGAACCCAAATCCGGAAATCCACAAAATCCAGTTCAAACCAAAACCGGGTTTACCAAAATCATGTCTCAGAATTCATTTATAACCATCAGAACACAATTATAAGGTGAAATCCCAAAGTATAGCATCAAAATCAGAAATCCAGCTTTTCTCGAAAAACGTGTGAAAACCCGAAAATGTCTCGAAAAACGTGCAAACATATCAATCACGTATAATCATCATCAACAAGTATAAAACATACTTAAAATCATAAAACATAGATAAAAACAACTAGGCATGCTCGTAAGAAAGAAAGAGTCCACTCACGAATCAGAAAATGTCAATCGCGCTCTGTGCGCTCCGTGCGTTCCTCGACCGTCTCAGGCGTCTCCCTTCCTGTCAATAAGCACCAAATAGGGTCACAAATACGTCAAATACGCTAACCCTAATTTCCCCAAATTTTTGGAAATTTATACGCAATTTAAACTTAAACCCTAAACTGTCCGAATTCCCTAACTATCCCGTAACATCGTCCGATTAACCCGAAAATTACACCAATGGATTCCTTAGAACATTTAGAACGAAACCCATGTTGGAAGTTTGTTCAGAATCCTCTCCACGCGCCCCCACTCGCCGCCCAAAGTGGCTGCGCGTGGGCCTCACGCGCCTGCTACAATGCATCGTCTACCTCGAGTCACCCCGTTCAACTGTGTTGAACCGGCGCGACCGGTTCTCCTCCATTCTTCCACCATTTCCATCCAAACCAATCCCAGAAGCTTCGTCCAGTTCCCTACAACCAAACCCAGTCCTAAAATCAAGGAATCACGGCCTAAAACCCATCGTCTTCATCCCTGAAACAAACTACCCGTTTGCCCTGTTTTGGCCTCCGGCTACCCAGGTCATCCCCCGTCACGGCACCAACCTCAGACGACTCCTGGGACCTTCAGGAGTCTCACCCTAACCTCCAAAACCCTCGACTCTAGCCCAAAGTCCACGACTTTCAAATTGAAGGAAATGGGAAAAATAGGGGAATAAGGTCTCACCTGTGATTGTTCCTCCGCCGTCTGCACCGCCGTGTACCACAGTGTCCAATGAGTCCTCTGCGGTCGTCCTAACTCCTCCTCAGCTTGGTTTGAAACACAACACGGCACAACCACCACCTCTGTCCCACAATCTCTCTGTTTTCCCTGAAAACTCAGCCTCACCACCGCCGTGTTTCTTGCACGATCTCACCCCCAAATTCCGATCACCAGCTTCCTCTTTTCTCTCTGTCACTCTCACAATTCACCAAACACTCTCCCACACACTGAATCGATCACAAACTCTCACTTCCTTCCTCTCTGTTTTCTGTTCTTCACAGCACAATTGCATGGTTAAATTTTGGACAATTTGTGGCCGTGTACATTTTAGAAAAACCCAGAACCCTCTAGTGTCCATCCACGTGTCCCAAATTCCATGGATCAGTACAAAATATCCAAGCCCTGACAGGACCCATCCCAATCCCCCCGGGATTAGTGCGGGATGACCCTGCTCCCGTCTGACACGAAGTGTCAGACAAGGGATATTTCCGACCTTTGCCCTCCCGGGCTATCAGAGTACGCCAGGATCCGGAGGAGGCATGTGATATCTCGGTCTCTACTACAGTCCACATCCGATGTCAACCTGAAGGGCAATCAAACATTAAAAACTGTGAGTGGACAAAACAAGAGTTTATAAAAACATTTAATAAGAAGACATTTGTACCCTCCACTAAAAAGCATGCATGCATTCGAAAACTATTTATCCAAAACAAACCATATGTGGGACTAAGCCCAAAGCAGATATAAACCAAGGTCGAAAGGACCACAATGAAAACGACCATACGGCCACTGCCCAAATCCATAAGGGACTCGGCCCCAAACCATAAAGAAACCAAGTACACGAGCCACTGCTCAAATCCTGTGCACACCTGTGCACACCACATATCATATACATATATACATCACATACATATATATAAGTCACACAACCAATCCTGTCACGGTATCCAAAGCTACGCGCGTGCTACCCGGGTCTCAATCCGAGTCATCTCAAAGTCAAGGTCAATGTCCGCAAACCACTGACCCTACCCGAGGTAATAGTAACCATAGCCTTCCTGAGAGTAAGGAACCCAACTGGGGGGTGACTCCACTCAGTCGGTGCTCCGTGACTACTCCGGGGTCCACCCAGGCCAACGACCCTCCCCGGAGGAGATAATAGAAGTAAAAGGAAGGTAGATGAACATATATATACATAACATAATATCCATGCCCGGTTCCCCTGAACCGTCATGATCCATAATATCCATAGCCAAGGTAACATGCCGGTTCCCATAAACCGTCATGAACCGTAATAACATAACCAGGTAACATGCCGGTTCCCATAAACCGTCATGTACCGTAATAACCAACAAGGGTTCATGCCGGTTCCCATAAACCGTCATGAACCATGATACCATTTAAGGTTCCCTGACCTGAAATCAAAACGTAAAATGACTGGGTCTCGTGCCCGAACATAGGACATCAGCTGGGCACCGTGCCCGATATCTGAGGTCATATGCCCGAGACAAAACCAAATGGGTCTCATACCCGAGTTTATCATTTTGAAATCCAAATCCAGTTCATTTAAATCAATACAGAAATACGGACCCGTATAAGCACCGTATAAGGCCGAAACCTTGAAATACGTGCTTATACGTAACCACATACAAATGCACCCATGACATTACAAACAAGCATTTAAAACATATAATAAACATTTATGCATGCACCAATTTAGAAAACAAGGTCCACTCACAGACCGTCCGAGCTGCCGCCTCGATTTACGTGCCATACGGCTCCCCGAGCTGATCACTGTCACCGGGACTCCCAAACCTGTCCAAATCGTAATAGAAGGTTACTAACTACTTAATTAACCTCCCACCAAATCCCCGTAATTTTCCCGTATTTTTAGCTATTTTTAATCCCGAACCTAAACCTTCCGATGCCCCGAAACATATCGAGACGGTGTCCGATCGATACGAAACCAGTCCCAAAATGTTCGTTACATCGAATAGAAGATTTTGTATGTTGGAACCTTCCCCAGATTCCCTGCCACGCGCCTTCACGCGCCGCCTGAAGTGGCTGCGCGTGGGCTTCACGCGCTGCTACAGTACCTGCTGATGTCATTGCTGACGTCAGCATGACGTCATGCTGACGTCACCTGACAACTGTCAGGTCTGACATGTCAGACTCTGACAGGTGCCACGTGTCAAGCTCCCATTGGTCCACGTCACTGTGCTGTCAGTGCCACGTGGCAGTTTGACATGTGCCACGTGTCATCACGGCACTGGTCCACGTCTGTGCCACGTGTCAGCTCCTGATTGGGCCACGTCACTGACATGTCAGTGCTGACTGTGCACTGACATGTGACATGTGTTGCACTCCTATTGGCCCATTTTCTGACATGTCAGCTGACATTGTCAGATCTGACAATGCTGACGTCATCCCTGACATGATGACGTCAGCAGGATGACGTCACCTGTCATCTCTGTCCTCTCGCGGGTCGACCCGAATACCAGTAACCGGGTCGCCGTGACCCGCGGCTTGACCCAGCCGGTTCTCCCAGCTCCGGCCACCAAAACACTCCCCGTTTGTCCCATTCTCTTCGTCTCAACCTAACCTACCGTCCTATGACTTAAAACGGAAGAAAAAACATCGAAAACCCGTACCTTCAATCCAGCCATGGCGGTTGTGACTTCCTCCGCCGTTCACGGTCGTTCCAGGCCTTCCTAACCCTCGAATCCAATCCCAATAGATTCCTAGGGTCCCTAGAAACCATTCCTAATCTTTAGAAATCATCGAAAACCCCTAAAACTAAAAATCCAAATTTTGAGTAAAATGTACCTCACGGGTTTTCGGGTTCCCCCGCCGTGGTCCGCCGCCGTGAGTCCTCGCCGTCGCGTCCTCATCATCACGGTCCTTCCTCACGTCACACATAAGATGAAAAATGATGAGATGTGGTGGTATGTGTATGGTGTGGTGTTTGAAAATGGAGAATGAAGAAAATGGAGGATTATGGGTTATGGGGTTTCGGGTGTGTGTGAAGAAGAATGAAGGGATGAAATCAGATGAGAGAATGAGGGATGAAGGGTGTGGATTTAAAGTTAGAATTGAAATGGATGGTTAGGATTAATGGTTGGTGGATTTGATTATAAAAATAATTAAATAATATTAATTAATTATATAGATCCACATTTTGGGGGATCAAATCAATGGGATGAGTGACACTTGTCACTCATCCATGGGGCCCACCAAAATATCCACCCAATCAGATTTCGCCCAAAACGTCCCCGTCTCGAAGTTCGTGCATAGTGAAATTGAACTTTCATGACCCATAACTCTCCCGTTTGAAGTCCAATTTCAGTGTGCCGCCTGTCTATGGATTCGTATCGTCCTTATCTACGTAATAGTCCTCGGCCCTCGGCCATCGGACATCCCGGTCAAAAAGTCAACATTTGACCCCTTTTATCCAAAATTACCAAAATGCCCCTAAACTTCCGAACGTCATAACTTCCTCCTCGAATGTCGAAATTGAACGTGCCACCTGTCTATGAACTCGTGACGTCACGAACTACGTCACGGTCATCGGTCAAAGTCCATTTGACCGCCTGATTCAAAGTCAACGTTTTGCCACCACTAGGGGCAAAACGGTCATTTCGCATCGTTCGTCCAATTTCGCCCAACTAATCACCGATTAACCTTACTAATCGTGATTAGTCACTAATCAAATCCTGGAATTTGGGACGGGCCGTTACAAGCCCACTCAGCCACTTGCCCTTATTTGATTGGTCTTAAGGGGAAAAAGACCAAATTGCCCCTAGGTTTAGAAATTACCATTTTGCCCTCAAACTTTCCAGACCCGTAACTATTTCGTCCGACGTCCGATGACAGCGTGCCGCTTGTCGTTGTACTCAGGACGTCGAGACCTATCCAACGGTCCTCGATCTACGTGAAAATCACAAGTCCTCTAAAAAGTCAACATTTTCCCCTAATTAATCAAAATTACGGTAACGCCCTCAATCTTCCGAACGTCATAACTTTTTCTCCGATTGTCAAAATCGGACCTACCACTTGTCTACGGACTCGTGACGTCCTAAACTACGTCACGGTCAATGGTCAACACTCATCCAACCTGTAAATCAAAAATTCAACTTTTTACACACTATTTATAAGGGTAAAATCGTCCTTTTATACAATTCTTTTACAAAATTACATTTATACCCTTCCCAAAGGTACGGGTTGTTACAAATGCATGCATTCAAAAATCATTTCGCAATCCGTTACATTTTCAACGTAAGAAAACAGTGCATGAAATCAAATCATTTTCCTTTTCTTAACCTTCTGGTCTTAGCCCGCAATCATAAACACAGGGCCTCAGCCCAAAACCATGAATCAAAACCAAATACACAACATGATCCAAAACCATCAACCACATAAACCGGGCCACTGCCCGACTCAATGAAAATATCAGAAATTAACAATAAATCACAAGTCAATCATTTTGCTGGATATCAAGTGCGCCCGAGTCTTTAAACTCAAGACCATGCGCATAATCAGGCCTTCCCGGGATTTCAACGAGTCTTTAAACTCAAAACATAATTAATAGGCCTCAGGGGTATCACAATAACCGAGCCTTTAAACTCACGAGTCTTTAAACTCAATCCGGGTCTTTAAACCCAATTCGGGCCTACCCCCGTCATCAATTAACCGAGTCTTTAAACTCAAAACGTGATCCAGCAACATCACCGGGTCTTTAAACCCAAAACAGTTTTCAACGGGTCTTTAAACCAAAAACAGTTTTCAATCACAACAACTCGGGATCCATCCCGAAATCAAATTTTGTCATAACAGGACTCATGTCCGAATTTCCACATTCAAATCCCCAAATCTTACTTCACAAAACATTATCAAATCATCATTAAAACGGGGCATACATAATCATATCAAATCACTTTTATCAACCATTAACCATTCCCGAATTCGAATTCGTAATAACGATTCCGTAAGCCAGCATACGGAACTGTCATTCCGAACCCAAACCAGAAATCCGTTTTCAAACTTCCGAAAAATCGAAATCTCGTTCATCAAAATTACTTTTGTGCCCCGAGCATCAAGCCCGAAATCACCTTTTTCAAAATCCGTTTTAAATCCTTGAAAACACCTCATTTTCAAATGCCAAGGTCCAAAACATCAAAATCACAATCAAATCACCAAAATCACGGTCAAACCACAACATACTCGAATCTCGTAAAACGCGCAAAACCGTGACATTCTCGAAATACGTGTCAAAACCGTAACCCATTCTCACAATAGAAATCAAAACCTCATTAAAACATGATACACACAAATCATATAAAATCATTCATTAAACCATCATCAATCATAAAAAAACCCTTAGTCTCGAAATACGTGCAATTTCGTGTGCATATAAAAAATACGTATAAATACGGAAATCGAAATCATCACAAGTCATATCATAATCATAGAAATCATAGAGATATTTATGCATGCATTAAATTTTGAAAGTAACGTCCACTCACACACTGTCCTTAGTGCTCGGTTTCGAGCCGCACACGTTTCCGTAATTTTTGCCATTTTCCAGAAATCTCGAATCCTGTCCAGAATCACTTTTCAGGGTCACTAAGGTCTCAATTAGTAACATACTAATTCCCCATAATTTTTCGGGAATTAATCGTTAATTAAAAACGTAACCTAAACCTTCGGACCCTCGGAACAACATCGAAACGGTGTACGATAAATTCGAAACCAACGCTAAAATGTTCGTTACATTGTATAGGATAAAAGTCGTTTTGAACTCACCTTGAAAGACCGTCCCACGCGCCGTCATGCGCCGCCGTGAGTGGCTGCGCGTGACACCCATGCGCCTGCTACAGTGCCCAACACTGTTCATCTCCTCCTTCACCCGTTTCCTGCAATACGGGTCTGCAACCCATGTGTTCGACCCGATCAATTACCCTTCGATTCATGCTCGATTCCTTCCTTTTTTTATCCTATCATATTCATCAACCATCTAATTTCAGTTCCGTGTCATTGATTAACCTCGACACGGACTAAATTCATCAATCCAAACTCGAACAGTCGAATGGGTCGACGTCTGTAACTCACCCAACTTAGCCCCATTTTCAAATTAACTTCACATGGAGTATACTAGGACCCAAACGAACCCAAATGCACAACCAATTGAACAAGAACTCACCTGGAAGTCGTCTTCCTCAACTCTGCGATTTTCCAGAAACTGGAACTTGAGTTCCTGGACAAACCGTGATCAACCTCCTTCAATTCTTTCGTGGTTGAGTTCGTAGTGAACCCAGAAGACTAACACGATCCTTGGTTTCGTTCAAATGGCCTCACAAATTGAAAATCGATTTTCCCTCCAATTTCTGGTTTTTCTTCCCCGTCAGTTTCTCTCAACTCTCAGCTCTCTCTCTGGTTCGAAATGAAACTCTCATCCTCCAGCACTCAGTTAATCGATCAAAATGGACAGAAACTAGTGGGAAACCATCTGAATTACCCTGTGAAATTTGTTTCCCGCAAACAGACCCCAACCAATTTTTAAACTCTACCCGTGCACTGATGCTCTGTTCAGACCTCAATGGTGCTACCCACTGCCTCAAAAGCCTTAAACAATTCACCCCACACAGCCACTACAACAATTAAACAATGGAATTGCTCAGGGCACTCACGGCATGGCCGTGTAGACTCTGTTGCACGTTGGTGAACAGTGACCGCTGTACAAAATGACCAAAATGCCTTCAATTGACAAATTACCAAAATGCCCCTCATCTTCCGTGACCTGTAACTTGGTCACCCGATGTCCGTTTGACGCGTGCCACCTGTCGTTGTACTCAGGGCATCGAGACCTACCTAACGGTCCTTGAGTCGTGTAAAAATCAGTTGTCAAACAAAAAGTCAACATTTTCCCCCTAATCGTCCAAATTACGGAAATGCCCTTGACCTTCCAAACGTCATAACTTTCACCGCGAACGTCGGAATCGAACGTGCCACCTGTCTATAGACTCGTGACGTCCCAAATTACATCACGGTCATCGGTCAAAGTCCATTTGACCGTCCAAAAAAAGTCAACGTTTTACCCACGACTAGGGGCAAAACGGTCATTTGCACCGTTCGTCTGATTTTGCCTAACTAATCCCCGATTAACCCCGCTAATCATGATTAGTTACTAATCTAATCTCGAATTCCGGGATGGGTCGTTACAATTCGTTCTTTAACAAATTCTACAGGAGGAGGTTGATCGAGAGCACATACTGTTTTGAAAAATCGATGAATATTATATCGTTTGAGAAAATTATCTAAATAGTAAAATCAATTTTTTTTGTAAATAAGTACATATTGGATAAATTTGTGGCGGTGTATGTTCCCCCAAGATCAGGTTATTGTCGTGGAAATGTTGCAAACAGTTTGTGGCGGTGCGAGTGAACCTAGTCAGACATTGAATCTTGGTGGATACTATTTGTCCTCAGTGTGGTGAAGCAGAAGAATCTCATGAACACTTATTCTTTCAATGTAAATTTGCCCAACTTTTTTGGTATGGTTGCCCTTTATAGCTTGATACGAGTGGAGTTGGGGATGGAGACTTTCTGGGTACTAGCAATTCTTTGTTCAGAAGTTTACTCAGTCTGGACATGGAGAAGACGATATTCAGCTATTCAGTTTTGGTCTCTAGTGACTATGGAAATGTCGAAATCAACCGGTGCTTTAATGATATCACCATTGACCCCGGAGCTACTATCCAGATGATGATGGCTCAGCTGTTTGAGCTCTATACAACTAGACTTGTGAAACCTCCTTTCATTCAGATGGTCCCTCAACCGGTGGTGACCCCTTCCCTACAAGGTTTTTGATTAGAGTTGTTCAGATGGTCAGGGTGCTTATGATTGGATTCGTTGGTCATCAATGGGAGAATTCATTATTGTTGGGGTGAGGGTGGTTTCCCTTGTGGTAGTGTCTTACAGACGGAAGCTTATGCCCTCTGTGCTGTTATGGTTGCGTGTACAAAGTTTGATTGTAAGTCAGTCATCTTGGAGTCAAATTCGCAGCTGCTGGTACAATATATTACATTAGGTATTTGTCTTGAGGCGAATATTGAAGGAGTGATTCATGATATCTTGACTATGCTACCCCTCTTTGAGACTATACAACTTAGGTATATATCCCGCAAGCATAATATTGGGACGTATGAAGTTGCAGCTTTCTGTACCAATTTTAAACGCTATTTCAAGTGAAAATGCCTCAAGCCTCCATGATTATTTAATATTTTATCTCATGATGTAAACGTTTTGGTTCGGTTGCTTTAATAAAGTATCTCTTTGACGAAAAAAAAGGAAGATAAATTTGTTATTGAATACAATCTCAATGAAGGATAATTTATGAGTATTATTATGGTCCTCCAGCCTCCAGCCTCCAGCCTCCAGTCTCCAGCAGACCAGCAATGCAGTAATTAGTTTCTACATGGGCATCATAGTTTTATTTATCTACTAAATTAATCATTTTAAGTAGCTTATTCGAATTTTCAAGCAGTCCAAATAAAGAATAAATTAGAGTGTCGAAATATGGATGAAAATTATGTTTGTATTCCTTAATTAAATTATAGAAAATATTTGCATTCCACTTTAATGGTACCTCCCTTTACCATTCTTCTAATTTTATTAAATTTTCTTTCAACATATATCACAATCGGAACCATTCGTTATCTAAATCATCGTGTCAAGATCATCTTTGTAAAAATTCAATAAGATTGGAAGTCGTTTAGTTATTTATATGTTCAAATAAATAAACCATTTTGGTAAAAAATTATGATCCTCAAGATGAATTGTTATTAATTTAGTTGATATATATGAATAACTAAACAACTTTTAATTTTATTAATTTTTTATGGATATAATTTTGATATGATAATTTAGAGAATGAACGGTTCTGATTATGATATATATACAAAAAATATTAAATTTAACATATTCATATTCAATAATAATTTAATTCATTAATCTTGGATGAATATGATCCTTTTTCATTATAATTAATTATACATATTAAATATTTACCTACATTTTATCAGTAAAAAATAAACTTCCCATTACATAATAAAATATCTTAAAATATTAATAAATTTTTAATACTAATGAATTTGTATTTCTTTTAATCTCATACTTAATTTATTTATTAATTAATCAATTCATTAATATAAGTACCCATCCATTGTATACAGAGTGATTAAAATATTGAAAGCATCTAGGGATCCATGCGAAAGTGCAAAAGTTAGAAGCATCATACACAAAAAAACCTGAAGCTTTTTGTTTTTCACTTGTTTAATAAAATTCTCGTGCTGTTTAGATTGAAGTTAGGGTTTAATTAAAATATTTGAAAAAAAAAATCAAATTAAGAGAATTAGAAAAAGTGATAACTAATTAATTAATTAGGGATTAAATGCATAATATTTGTATGTTATTTCTGGTGGTACTTTCTTAGTTTCTTGTTACAATCTTTCGACATATCTAATAATTCGTATGTATATATCATAATTTAAAGATCATTTTCATTAAAAATTAATAATTTTGAAGATTTTTAATCATTATATGTATAAAACAAATCAATGGTATTAGTAATAATAAAGATTGTCAAGGTTAAGTAGGTTTAGTTCAGTTGGTTCTAGTGTTGACTTGTAGAGAATTGGTCTCAAGTTCAAATTTCGATGACATATTGTATGGATAATTTCTAAAAATTCTCCCCTCCCCTCTTATCAAACAAAAAAAAATTCTCGTGATGAAATATCTATTTAGTTTCCACATACAAATAATTAAAGAACTTTTAAAATTATTAATTTTTTAATAAAATGATATTAAAAGGAGTATTTAAAAATTAAATTATTTTCATTATGAAATAAATATCGAGATTATTAAATATATAAAAAATATAGTACGAAGACGAAATTAAATTGTCCGAATTATATTAACGTGATGAGGCACATGCTGGGTGATGAGGCAAGCGAAGCCAGGGAAGGTGCGGTGCAGTGCATGTTAGAGGTTAGACTTCTTCTTCTTTCTCATTTGTCTGCGTGTGGAACACAAATCCTGCCCACAATTGCCAGTTTGTCATCAGTCTCTATTATTATTATTATTATTATTAGTTAATTACTTTAAATTATAAAATAGAAAAATAACAGAGCAGATTTAGCATTTCAACAATTTTCTATGTTTCTTTAATTTTTAAATAGGACAATATATACTTGCAATTTATATCTGTGATATTTTTTATATATTTAATAATTTGAATGACTAAATAACTTATAATTCTGTCGATTTTTATTGAAATGATCTTGATATGATAATTTAGAAAATGAATAGTTCTGATGATAATATATATATATATATATATAAAGACAATTTGATAAATCGGGAGGGTAGTACAGTAAAGTACCACTAATATAGAATACAAATATTTTTCTTGTAAATATATATATTTTGTAAATTGAGGGATTGCGTTATAATTTTTGGTGAGAAGTCCGAACACATATGTGAGCCGGCCAAATTGTTGACTGTCTTTTATCTCTTCATTTGTTTTTTGGCCTGTGCATTAGGCAATCGCTTTATCTTATATACGTCGTTCAAATGTGTGCTTCTTATACCAACTTGAGAATTGAGACCGATCGATCGATAGACAGCAACCTTATAATTATTACGTAGTAAAAAGAAAAAAAGAGTGTCTATTTTCTTTTTTTATACGCAGACAAGTTCCCAGATACTACAGGAAAATTGTGAGATAAAACAAACGGCCTGGGAGAGGCACTAAATATCTACGGATTCCATTTTGAAAAAACCGAGTAGATGCTGGCTACCTTTGTGCACACTCTAATTAATACTGTATATCGACATTTAAGGTGAGCAACTGATTAGCATATGCATGCTAAATATTGGAAAATCCAGCGATCACTGTTTTGTTATCATATATTCATCCAAAGCTTTGATATTTTTTTATTCTTTTGGTTTTGGTCCCCTACGTCTTGGAACTTTGGAAGCTATACAACAAAGAATTATGGAAGCAAGACGAACCAGAGACCCAAAATAGACGACCCAGCTGTAAACGAATGATTATATATGGCCATAAGTAGAGATCCGTCCATGATCAAGTAAACATCACGGGTTGGGATGAATAATATTCCTTCTTAAAAAAAAAAAAATTATACATGAGGACATATCTAATATATTTATGTCCGTATTGCGAAGATGGCACGTACGTAAATAGATGATTAGGTTTTGAGGCTATTTAGATGACGTGTTTATTAGGGCTATTAATCGGTTCGAAAAGACCGATCAAATTACCGAATCGAATCGCACTGTATCGAAAAATAATCAAACCAAAATAATATTATAATCGAAATAGAAAAATTGGACCGAACCAAACTCAAACCGGTTCGATTTTGATTTTCGGTGTTAAATTACTGTATAATCGAATCAAACCAAATATGGAGGGAAAACCAAACCAAACCGAACTATTTTATCCACTGTTAATAAAATAGCGTCATTTTGGCTACAACCCTAAATTATCATCTTCATTCTTCATTTCAGACTTCCCAGTTCCTATTTCCACTATTCTCATAAACCCTCATTTCTTCACTCGAAAACAACTCTTACGCGACGCCTCCTTCAACCTCTTCGACTCACGCCTCCGTCTCTTGGCCGCTCTTCCCTTGCTCAGCTCCTTCCTCGCTTGGCCGTTCTTCCCTCACTTGGCTGCTCATCTGTAACGACTTGGAAATCCGAGAAAACGAAAAATGATGATTTTTCCTATGAAGGTCAAATGTTGGCTTTTTTATCTGGACACTTTCTAGACATTTCATGAATACCGCTCTCGAATTCTTGAGCCCACAAACATGTTGTAACGATCCGTCCCGAAAATCGGGATTAGATTAGTAGTTAATGACGGATTAGTGTGATTAAGCGGTGATTAGTTGGATGATTTCGGACGGACAGTGCGAAATGATGGTTTTGCCCCTAGAATGGACAAAATGTTGACTTTTAGTTGGGCGGTCAAATGGATTTTGACCAATGACTGTGATGTAGTTCGGGACGTCACGAGTCCATAGATAGGTGGCACGTCCGATTCCGATATTCGCAGAAAAAGTTATAATGTTCGAAAGTTTAAGGGTAATTTGGTAATTTGGTTAAAAAAGGGAAATTTGTTAACTTTTCATACGACATGGACTTTTCACGTAATTCGAGGACCGTTAGGTAGGTCTCGATCCCCTAAGTACAACGACAAGTGACACGCTATCATCGGACTTCAGATGGTTCGGATTTTGGTCTAAAAGCCTTAGGGGCAAAATGGTAAATTGTAGAAAAAAGGGCAAAATGGTCATTGGGAATTATGCCTAGAGGATTTGTGACACTTGGCTTGTGTTGGAATCTGTGCTCACCAGATTTGGGACACATGTCCCATCTTGGAAGGCTGTGGAACTCTCCTAGTCGCCTCACGTCCAAATTAAAAGGAATGGGTTTAATTGGGTTAAACGGTTGTAAAACAGAGAACAAGGTGTGGGTATGACTGTGAAACCCAATTCCTTCGATCTTTGCCAGTTGCCAATAACCTAGGAATGAAACAGAGAGGGAGATAAGGAGTTGAGTGGTGCCACCGTGATAAGCTGTCATGGACGGTGGCCCAGAATCCGCGAAACAACCCGAAACAGAGCACCGTGCACTGCTTCCATCCAATCACCCTCACCCTCAAATGTGATCTTCTGCCTGTAGTTTGTGAATAAGAAGTGAAGGAAAAGCTAGGACAAAGTTGATGGCGATCACGGTGGTGTACGACGGTGAGGTAAGGATGAGAACTCGTGCAATCCCCTGTTTCAATTCAAAATGGCAAGTTCTGATTTAGAGTCTAAAGATGACTTTGGTTCATAGGGAAAGGTTCTGGACGTGGAGACGAGTCGGATGGGCTTGGCCTTGAGCCCTGCCATGGACGGTGGCTGGTGAACCCGACATGGTAAGTCTTGGTTAAAAATTGGATACAGGATTTTAGGCTTTGTCAATGAATTCTAATGTTTGGAACATGATTATGGAGGGTAAACAAATAGTTTGGGACTACAGTGGAGGCTGGAAGAGGTCAGATTTCGTGAAGGAACTTGGTAGCAGAGCACACGTTGTTCTTTGGATCGAGGAGGTAGCATTCTGGTATTAAGTTTGGATTTTGATCATGTAGAATAATAGGAAACACTTAGAGGAAACTATAGGATCAAACAGAAGAGAGAACGGCTAAAAAATGAACGAATTAGGAGGTTGGACCGCCTGCACCGGTTCTGTCGAACCGGGCTAGTTCGAACTGGTATGGACCGGGTCGGCCAGAGGAAGGAGACAATGAATAGTACCGCACATGAGGCCCACGCACAGCCCCTTTGGGCATCGCGTGTGGGCGCATGGCACACCTTTTGAGGAAGGTTCCAACATGACTTTTCAAGTATTCGATGTAACGACCATTTTGGCACTGGTTTTGAGTCAATCAGACATCGTTTTGACATGTTTTGGGATGTCCGAAGGTTTTAGGGCTCGGTTAAAAATAGTTAAAAATTCCGGAAAATTACGGGGATTTAGTAGAAGCTTAATGAAGTAGTTAGTGACCTTCTTATGGGATTTGGACAGGTTTGAGAAAGCCGGTGATAATGGATTTGCCAGGAACGACATAGTACAAGCTTATCGAGGCGACAACGCTAATGGTCTGTGAGTGGACTTTGCTTTCTAACTTATGATGCATGCATATATGTTTTTATATATTTTTTATACGTGATTCTATGGTTCCGATTATGATCATGATGATTTACGATTTTGCACGTATTTCGAGATTATGACGTATTTGCACGTTTTACGAGTTTCCGATTTATATTGCGATTTGATCGTGGTTTTGATGATTTGATTTTGGGATTTGAAATATGATTTGATTTCAATGATTTAAAATGGATTTCGGAAAAGTGATTTTGGGCTTGAAGCCCTGTTCATGTGATTTTGATAAACAAGATTTCGATTTTGGAATCGGATTTTGGAAAGATTATTCTTGATTTGGTTTTGAAACTTGAAAGAGAAATTTTGGATTTGGGTTCGGGATGATGGTTCCGGATGCTAGCTTACGGAATCATTATTGCGAATTCGGATATGGATTTTCTATGGTTTTCACTTGGTTTTGGGTTTAAAAACCCGTTAAAACTAGTTTTGGGTTTAAAGACCCGGAAAATGGCTGGATCTGGTTTTGAGTTTAAAGACTCGGTTGATTGACGGGGGAGGGCCTTGGACTGATATGTTTTGAGTTTAAAAACTTGGTTATTGTGATATCCTTCGAGGCCTGTTGATTGTGTTTTGAGTTTAAAGACTCGTTGATATCCGGGAAGGCCTGATTATGTGCATGTGTTTTGAGTTTAAAGACTCGGGCGCACTTGAGATCCAATAACTTGATTGATTGATGTTTTTCATTGGTTTTTCACTGGTTTTCAGATGTTTTGGGCAATGGCCCGGATGAGGATTTATGATTTTGGGCTGAGGCCCTGGATTTGAGTTACGGATTTGAGAAAAAGAAATGATTCCGGTTTTCATTGATGGGTTTCTTATTTTGGATATGAATGGTTTTATGGAATGGATTTCATATGCATGCATTGGTTTTTCGTGGAGGGTATAAATGTACTTTCTTATAAACTGTTTTCCGAACTTATTTTTTTTTTGTCCACTCACAGTTTTTTATGTTTTCGATATCCTCTAGGTTGTCACGGTGCGGGCTGTTGGT
Organism: Prinsepia uniflora; assembly: GCA_032719365.1. Taxonomy (NCBI): domain Eukaryota; kingdom Viridiplantae; phylum Streptophyta; class Magnoliopsida; order Rosales; family Rosaceae; genus Prinsepia; species Prinsepia uniflora. The sequence continues at coordinate 6,756,815 of CM064868.1, read as the reverse complement.
AGAGAGAGACGAAGACATCACACACGCGATCCACAGTAGATTCTGCGCTCTCTGCGAAGTCCGGTACTTGTGGACGGTTCGTTTTGGGAATCCCTTGTCTAGCTTACGTGTTACATGGAGGTTAGACGTTGGTTTAGCCTTCGTGTCACGCGTAAGTTAGACGGGAGCATGACTTAGCCCTTAATCTGGGGAGGAGAGGGGGGGGGGGGGGGGGGATTGGGGGTGGGTCGTGTCACATGTGGTATGTCAAAATCAGAGATCGAAAAGCTCGTCATGGGTCAAAGATAACAAGAGGCATTTTGGTAATTTTTGGCATAATGATATTTTGGTCATTTTGGCCTATATATATGAATTGTGTGTGTGTGTGTGTGTTCTGGGGGGTTGGAACCGAAAACCATAAACAGCCACCAAACCAAACCGTGAGGTAGAAGAAAGCAGAGAAGAGAAAGGAAAGAGAAAAAGAAGAAGAAGAAGAAGAAAGGAAGAAGGAGAGAGGGAGGAATGACAGAGAGGTAAGAACGAAAGTGAAGGAAAAATCGAGAATACCCAAGTGTTGGCCGTGGATTTTCAAAAGTATTCTGAAGCTGCCAAGTCGCTTAACGAGGCCTATAGAAGATTGTTCGAGCTCTTAGGTTCAGTGTGAGCCAGAAAGGTGAAGGTTAGGCCGTGGAGAAGTTGCAGAGCTGATTGTGGAATTATGGCCGAAGGGCTGGTACTTCGGGCTACGCTTGTAGGTAAGTTTTCTGTACTTTTGAGATCATGGATCTCCTCCTAGGATCAATTAGGCCAAATTGGACTTTTGAAACATGAAAAACGGTACATAAATGGGTGATTTCCAGTTGAGTTATGGTCGCAGGTAGGGCGACTTGGGTTGCAGACCCGCTAGAGGTAAGAGGCAGGTAGCCTTGCGATTGCACTGCAGCTGTGTGTGAAGCCCACGTGCAAAGGGCCTTGCCGGCACGTGAGAGCATGTGTGGCAGCCGTTCGCCGTTCGGCCAACATTAAGGTTTAAGTCTCCATTCTTGTGAGTCCAATGGTATAATTTTCAAGTTGATCAGACATCGTGAAGGACAATTTTGATTGTTCAAATTTTATGTTTTATTTAAAATCCTTAATTAAATCCTAAAAATTGAGGAATATTAATACCAGGTTATTTGAGTCTTAATGAAATATGAAGACGAATGATGATGAATTAAAACATGTGAAAATGATAAAAATTTAAGGGTATGGTTAAAGGGTTGATGTGTATGATCATATTGTTGTGTATATTTATGATGCTGAGGAAATTATGATTATACTTGAGTATTATTAAATCTATTTTAATAAAGGGATTTATGGAAATGTGAAAGAGGTGTTTAGCTAAGGACTTGCCTATATTATTATTACGAAGAGTTATTACCAAAATTACTATATGATTAGTACCTAAATTACTATATGAGTAAAGTTTTCTATTGTGCAATGTAAGATTTGATAAAATACGGAATATGTGAATGGTTATAAATTTATGGTTATTTTATTAATTCTAGCATATAATTGACATTACAAATTGTGACAAATCTAAATAAGACCAATATGATCAAACTAGTCAATTCCATTACTTGACGGGGCTAGTGGGTTGGATGTGAGCAGTATCCCACAAATGATAGACTATGTTGGGTTAATTAATCAAACGAGAATAAGAATAAAAATAAGAAAATCCCTTGTTTGACAAAATTGTCAGACGGGAGCAGGACTGGCTCGATTTTCAAGGAAATTTAGGGGTAGGTCCTATCATCCTCCCTCAGTCAGTCACTTCTCCTTTGCGACGCCTTCCTCGCTCGGCCGCCTCTCCCTCTCGGCACCTCCCCCCCTCGGTCCCTCCTCCCTCTCAGCTCCTCCTCGCTCAGTCGCTCTTCCCTTGTGGCTCATCCCTCGCTCGGTTGCTCCTCCCTCACTGCGACTCCTCAAAGCATTCTTATAGAGTTTCTCAGTGCCGATCTTGACCCCAATAAGCTCGCCCATTGATTCATAATTGATATATGGCTTGACCCTGACATGATTGTTTCATTTTCTTGGCCCTTTATATGCCATTGATTCATTGATGAAGGTTTATCAATATGGACCCAGATTTATTTGTGAACCAGACTTTGCCACATTCGTTCTAGAGAAAAATATATTGGTTTTTACAGTTTGATGATATTTATAATTTTATAGTTTCCGTAATTTGATTGATGATACGAATTTGTAATTTTTTATCTTCCAATAATACTAAAATTGATATCGGAAAGGAAGAGTTATTGATTTCCTATTATATTTTCACAATCTTATCCTCCATTTTTTTAGATTAATGCCATAGAATCCAATGTTTTCTTTGTTTCTGAATTGGTCCAATTAATGTTGTTTGTTTCTTATTTATTTCTTGTACAATTCGTTGTTTTTTTTTTTACTTAAAATTTTCAGCTTCTTCTTCTTCCTCAGATTTTTTTTTTCCTCCTCTCCCTCTCATCTCTCACTTCGAAAAATATGCCTCCATTTTTTGAAAAATCACTCGAAAAAAAAAACTGCCAAAATTTTGAAAAAAAAAAACTGGTTTTATCGAAATCAAACTAGTTGGATCGACCAAACTGAATTGGATTAACCGAACTGGGTGTGGTTTAATCGAAATTGAACTGAATCGAACCAAACAATTCAATTTCGGTTTCATTGGGGTTTTGGGGTCAGAACAAAACCGAACTGAAACCGATTCCTCAACTGGCTTGGTTTCGGTTTTGATAAAAAATCGAACCGAAAAAATCGATAAACACCTCTAGTGTTAATCAAGGAAAAATTTGAAATTTAAAATAAGGTAAGCTAAATTTACCGTTCTCAAGTTTTTTTGTGTGTGGATATATATATATATATATATATATATATATTATGTTTTCATTACTAATACAAATTATATGTTTTTTTTTTCTTCAGCTAAAATTGAAAAAAATATATTATGTTTTAAAAAGAAAAGTGAAGAAGTTCATTAAAAAAAGAAAAAAATATAGTAGCCACACCAAAATAGTATGTTATATATATATATATATATATATATATATATTTCTTAAGCTAAAACTAAAGGAAGATTAAGTTTCCAAAATGGAAAATGAAGATAATGTTAAAAAATTAAGAACATACATAAAAATGCTTTGTAATACTTTTACAGAACGTGTAAATTAAGGGTATAATTTTTTACACGACTCGAAATTCGCATCATTTTATCCAAATCAATCAAGGGTTATTTTCGAGTCAACCCGTTATAAATGTTTAATAAACGAGTGAATTTTGGTCAATTTGTTAATTCATATAATAACCTATTTATCAGTTTAATAAACGGGTAAATTTTGGATCAATCTCTTAACCAGTGTATGTCTCATATATTAACCCATTTAATTAATAAACATATCAATTACTAACCCATATATTAACCCATTTATATATTTATATATTAAATCTTATAATTTAAATGAGTTAACCATAGTAAATAGGTTAAACATGTCATAAATAATTCCTACTTATTAAATAAGGTACACGAGTCATCTAGTTAATTAAAAAGTCGAGTTCAGATTGAACATTGTTAACATGATTATTAAACATGTTGAGTTCAGGTAGGTAACCTAGTAGTTTTCGGACATTTCTGGTTCAGACCTGCCTTCCCCTCCCATGGAAGTCTAGAAGAAGTAATTGGCGAGCTCACACCTCATTATGGATGTGGTTTAATGCTGGCCAATACTCTATGCTTGGATATATTTGGATAAAATACAAATATCACACAAAACATCCTGTTTCCAATCCTAGTGTAAACAAGTTACTAGCATTACTTTCATTGATTCCAAAACTAAAACATTAATTTTAATTCCTAACTAAAATAAAACTTTCCAACACTTATCATAATTATCAGTTTTAAGTTCAAAGAGAGAGGGTGATTCTCTTTGAATTTCAGATTAGATTGATTTAAAATACAATCAAATAAAGTTGGAGATAAGTAGAGGATATATCCATCTCCACTCTGATAACTTGCGTAATTATCTAGGATCCCTTGTCAACCTTGTGAGTTGTATCAAGTACGCTTGATGAAGAACCCGATTCATAGGATGTCTAATGCTAATTGGGTAGCTAAATCATCAAAATAGAACCTACCATTTGAGCAAGGTAACATATAAATTATAGAGCAAATTATACTTTACAATCATATGATTTACATTAAATTTTCTTTACTTATATATTCAAATGTTGCACTTACCACTTATATGTAACGACCCGCCCCGAATTTACGTGATTATCGAGATTAATTAAGGATTTATTGAGGGTTATCGAGACTAATCGTGATTAGTCAAGGTGAAATGACGATTTTGCCCCAAGAAGGGAAACATGTTGACTTTTGATTAGGAGGTCAATTGCACGTGGATCGAGGTTCATTATGAGTACGTAGACAAGCGACACGATGAATTTGGACGCCGTGAGAGGATTTTATGGGTCAAGGAAGTTTTTAGTCGGACTTTACAATTTCACGCGTTATGAGGAAGGTTGAATTTTAGTGTTTTAAATGGGACCCAAAATATCTTGTGGGGACTAATAGATGAGTGACAAGTGTCACCCATCCATTGATCTTTATCCCACATTCATGCATCTTCTTTTCCTTCTTCATTTCATCTAACCCGAAACCCACCCCACCATTTTCTATCAATTTTCTCATCAATTTGTCCTGCTTGAGAGAGATTGAGAGTAAGGGAGAGGCTGAGAGACTGAGTCGGATGACAGAGGCGACGAAGCTACAGTGGCCAAAAAACCTAGAACCTAGGTAAAACCTGTGACCCGAAAAACTTAGAAAATTGGATTTTGGTTTTTGGACATTTGGGTCTTGTTTTGATGCCTTGGTTATGTTCTTTGAGTCTGTGTGAGGCTGTAGGGACAAAAAAGAATGAGAAAAACCACTGGGCAATGTGTTAGAAGGTTGTCAGGCTGATGTTTCAAGTGACATGGCAAGTCCACGTCAGCATTGTCAGACCACGTGGACCAGTGAGATAGTGCCACATGACAACTTATCATAGTTACTAGAGTGACGTGACAGTACACGTGGTAGTGATGACATCATCAGTGACGTAATCATGTGACACGTGGCATAATTCAGAGGGTGACACGTGGCACTAGTCAAGGAGTGCCACATGGCAGGCTGTCAGGAGCTATCAGATTGTCAGATGTCAGAATGACATCAGTAGTGACGTGTGATGTTAGCGTTGACCATCGTTGACTTTGGTTGACCGAACTTTAACAGGTGTGTGAGGGCGCGTGGGCAAAAATTTCAAGGTCAAACTAGTATTGTTCAAAATTTTTCGATGTTCTGAATTCAATGGTGGTGGTTTCAGGTCAATCGGAGATCGTTTGGTTAGTATTTTGGAGATTTTTCTCCTCGGGAAGCATGTTCGGGGCACGTATTTTGTTATGAGGTTTTAGGGGATTTCTGTTATGGACTTTTCTAGATGGATAATGACCTTTGGGTATGATTTGGACATGCCCGAACGTCCCAAAGATTATGGATTAGCTTTGTATTGGCTTACAACGCTGCTTTTGAGTGTGTAGCGTCGACCGTGTGTGAGTGGACTTTGGTTTATAAATGATGCATGCATATATGTTTTAATGTTTTATAAATATAGTTTGAAATGAAATGTTTGCATAGGGTTGGATTGATGAAATGTATAAATGTTTTATATGCTGGTTGATTATCGGTTCTGAAAGATCTTATGGATTTTCGTGAAAATAGCTTTTTGGGCTTGAGACCCATTTGGATTGTGGTTTTGACTTAGTTTATAGTCAAAAGTGAAATTGAACCGTGATTTGTGTGTGAAATGATTTTGAGATTGTGAAATGAGGACTCGACACCGTTTTTATGAGATTTGTGGAAACTATGTTTTGGGCTAAGACCCTACATGAAACGCATGATTTGATTTGAAAGCAAAATGTTTGTGAAAATTCATTTATAAGATTTAATAAATGTTTCCATTATTTTTACTATGACCATTCTCCGAGATAATTGATATGACTCCGGTAGGAATTTGTTTCCCCGGAGAGGGCCTCAGATTGTGAATATGTTTCCCCAGAGAGAACCCTATGATGATTGTTGCTCGTCTTCGAGATGTGCTGTGTCTTCCTCCTCCCCCCCCTCCCCCCCCCCCCCCCCCCCCCAAGCAGAGAGGTCACGATGCACTGCCTATTGTCGAGCAGCTATGAGAGGCTCGACTCATAAGTACTTATGATGTATGAGATCGTTCGTTGATTTGTTCACAACGATATGGACGCCAGCCAATGATTTGTTCACGCTGATCATATGAACGTCTACCGTAGATGTGTTCTTGGCGACGTGCTTGGACGTGAACTGTCCTGAAGCTTATGTGCACGCGTTGCTTGGATATTGTGATTGATGATGATATGATGATATGAGACAGATGTCGGATATGAGATTGGGTCCCGAGGATTTTGATTTATTGATTTGTGTCCAAAGGTTTTCACATGTGTTTGTTTTACAATGATTTTCATATGTTACTATTTTACTGGAAAGAAAAGTTTTAAAGTGATACGCATGCATGCTTTGTAAAACGTAGGATTAAATTATGATTTCGGAAACTTGATTTTCAAACTGTTTATTTTTGTCCACTCACATATTTTATTTGGTTTTGACACCCTCTAGGTTAATCGTGGATGCGGGCTGTAACTGAGACCGAGACATCATATGAAGCTGCGTACTCTGGAAATCTTGTTTAGGTCACAGTATTATCCTTGGTCTGACATGAGGTGTTAGACGAGAGTAGGTCATCCCACGATAATCCAAGGGGATTAGGGGTATGACTTATCAGCTTGGTATCAGATCACTGGGTTGCTCTTGTGGTGTTGCGCATGCGTCAGATGTGATGTCTTTACGACAATGACAACCCGTCATCAACCTAACAGTGAGGGTAGGAATAGGAAAGTTAAGTGGGAATGAACCTCAGATAGGTTCTGTTTGGCAATGGATGCCATGTCTTAGCGAGGTTAGACCCGAGGAGGGTCGAGTTTCTTGTGGGTCCAACAGTTATTGGTTGATTGGATCCCAGTATGACGACTTTTCAGAGTTGTGACCGATGATTAGTCAGATTGGATGTGTAACGACCCGTCCCGAATTCCAGGATTAGATTAGTGACTAATCATGATTAGTAAGGTTAATCGGTGATTAGTTGGGCGAAATCGAATGAACGATGCAAAATGACAGTTTTGCCTTTGGTCGTGGGTAAAACGTTGGCTTTTAATTCTGGCCGTCAAATGGACTTTGACAGATGACCGTGATGTAGTTCATGATGTCATGAGTTCATAGACAGGTGACACGTTCAATTCCGACATTCGAGGAAGAAGTTGTGGCGTTCGGAAGTTCAAGGGTATTTTGGTAATTTTGGATAAAAGGTGCGAAATGTTGACTTTTGGACCAGGAGGTCCGATGGCCAAGGGCCAAGGACTGTTACGTAGATCGAGACGATACGAATCCGTAGACAGGCGGCACGTCAAATTTGGACGTTCGACGTCGAAGTTACGGTTCAAGGAAGTTTCAGGGAACTATTGCACGAATTACGAAACGTATACTTTTTGGCAATTAATGGGGCCCAGATATTTTGGGGTAGGCCAATGGATGAATGACACTTGTCATCCATCCATTGCCCACCCAAATTAATACATGCATATAATCTCCATTCCCTTTGCTTCCTTCGTCCTACTCGATCTCACCCAACCATTCAAACCAATCCAACCCAACCTCAGATGATCATGACTGAGAGGCTCGAGAGTGAGGGAGGATGTTTGGATGTTGGTGACTGGCCTAGACGGCGCCACCGTGGACGGTGGAGCCGCAAACCCGAGAACGTAACCCGATTAGACCCAAAACTCATTTAATTTTGATTTTAATGTTATGGTTAGTTTTGGTTGATTAGGAGTTGATTAGTAGACTGCTAGGGAGGTTTTAAGAGGCGTTTGAGGGTGGTTTAACGGCTGAGGAGCTGTGGGAGGAAAAATGGAAAAAATGGCCGTGAGGTTCAAATTGGAACCATGGATTTTAGTTGTTTTCTCCTAAGTTTATTGATTGGAATAGATAGGAATAGATGAAATATGAATATTAGGATTGAAATAGAAGAAATTGGACTAAAAAATAGGGAGTTATAGGTGTCAGGGCCCACCCCTAATCCCCCAGGATTAGGGACTAAACCCTGCTCTCGTCTGACAACCAAAAAACGAAAGACCGAAACAACCTCATAGAAACCACAAATTAGATTGTCAGACGCAGGAGAATTTACAACATCCCAGAGTCAACAGTTATACAGAGCATAGTACCAAACTAAGAAAGCAAAAATCGAAACACAAAACATACGCACAACGGAAAATTTAAATCACTCCGGGGTCACTCTCGAGTATTCTATGCCTCCGACGCTGCCTCAACGTCAACCCCCGCGCTAGCTCCACGACCTGGAGGGCAATTAAAAACAGAAGGTGTGAGTGGACCATAAATAAAAATAATAGTTTCGAAAACCGTTTAATAACCAAACCAGGGTTTTAGCCCTCCTTTTTGAAAACATACATGCATAACCCATTAGTTGAAAACAATTATAAATCACATAAGGATCGTCATAAAACCAGTTTCAGAATCAGCATAAAAACAGTTATAGAAATTACGTCATAAGCATCATAAAACTGTATTATAAAGCATAAATACCAAACAATCATTATCCGATCAAACCTGCTGGACCTATCCGAGTCTTTAAACTCCCGAGTCTTTAAACTCAACAAGCCTACAGGGAAAATATCAGTATATCTGAGTCTTTAAACTCCCGAGTCTTTAAACTCCCGAGTCTTTAAACTCAATCTGGGTCTTTAAATCCAATCCGGGCCCGTCCCCCGTCAATCACAATATCCGGGTCTTTAAACCCAATAACCAGATCCAGCAAATCCAATCCAAAACCATTTGAAAACCATTCTAAAGCCATATCCAAACCCGAATCCGAAACCATTGGTCTGACGCCATTCCGGCATCCAGAACCGTCATTCCGAACCCAAATCCGAAATTCCACTTTTCAACTTCAAAACCAAATTCCGCTTTCCGAAATCCAATTCTAAAACCGAAAACCTTGATCATCGAAATCATGTTCCAAAACCCCTTTATAATCATTGAAAACCCTTTATCGTTTGAAATCCCAAATCATGGTATCGTCATCAGAATTCAAACCTTTCTAGTAAAACGTGCTAAAAACCGAACATCCTCAAAAAACGTGTAAATACGTAAGACCAACATAGCAGAGTCAATAATCATAAAATTACATGTAAAATCATAAAACAATTATAGAAAAGCAGTTATGCATGCTTAAGTATAAGGAAGGGGTACACTCACTGATACCGGGCACGTCACTCGCGTCCCGTGTGTCCCGTAAGTTCCTCAGCTTCCTCGTGGATTCCCGATTCTGTCAACAGTCACCAAAATACGTTACTAACACGTCTACTAAGGTCCTCCTAATTTTCCCCAATTTTCCCGAACTTCTAAACATAACAACCGAGACCCTAAACCTTCAACCTAGTCGAACTAACCTCAAACGACGTCCGATTAACCCGAAACCTATCCCAAAAGATCCGTTACAACCTCTAGACCAAAAACCTAGTTGGAACTTTCCCCAGAAAACACCCCACGCTCCCCCACGCGCCTCCCAAAGTAGCTGCGCGTGGGCCTCATGCACTTGCACACAAACTACTGTTCATCGCCTTCCTCAGCTACTCGACCGGTCTGAACCGGCGAGAGTGGTTCTCTGCCGTCCGTCCACCATTTGTAACGACCCGAACTTTCGTAATTATTATTTTATTGTAAATTGACCGTTTTGCCCCTGAGGGGGGGAAAAGTTGACTTTTACCTCGGGAAGTATTTAGGACTTTGACACGTGACCGTGACGTAGTTTAGGACGTCACGAGTTCATAGGCAGGTGGCACGTTCGATTCCGACGTTCGAGGAAGAAGTTGTGACGTTCGGAAGTCGAGGGGCATTTTGGTAATTTGGCCATTTGGGGGCCAAATGTTGACTTTTGACCCGGGAAGTCCAACGGACGAGGGCCAATGACCGTTACGTAGGTCTCGTCGATACGAATCCGTAGACAGGCGGCACGCTGAAATCGGACTTACGACGAAAAAGTTATGGTCAAGAACGTAACCGAACTAACCGAGACTCGGAACTTAATTTAATAATAAAATATTATAATCTGTTTTACTTTAACCCAATCAATCTGGACCCTTGATGAGTGACACATGTCACTCATCTACCCCATCCACATCATCCCCAACATTCTGGATCTTGGTCTGCCATAGGATTAATTAATTAATTTCTTTTCCTTAAATCCTCACCCTTCACTCTTCACTCAGGATGAATCACAGCCATCCATTCTATTTCTCCTTCTGTTCTTAAGCCATCAGAGACTCATTTCCTCATTTTCATTCCTTCCTTCAAACCGTGCAACCTCCCACCCTTCAAACAATCACACCAGCAGCTAACCACCCAACCTTCTTCATCAGGCAGCACCAGACCGTGCACCACCACCACCAGACACCGGCCAACGCCACCACGGCCACCCTGCACGGCCGGAAAACCCCCAAACCCGTGAGGACCCGTGCAGCCCAAAATCATCAGACCATCCAAACCACGACGTCTGGGCTCGAACCAACCTAGGGCTAGGACCATTGTGACCTCTGGACGGCGTAGGACTGGACTGGGCAGCCCACGGCGGCGACACGGCGGCGGTAAGCCTGCAAACCCGTAATGGCCGATTTTCCTTCCCTGCCTCAAACCGTCCGTTTTTAACGTTGCATTTGCTTGGTTGTTTTTGAGACTTAAACTAGGGGACTAGACGAACGTTTTGGACCTGAGTTGGTGGCTGGAAACGTGACGGCTCGCCGGAGAAGACGGACCAAAACCGGCAGCCATTTCCCCGTCGTTTTTCAGGTGATTCCTTGATCTTAAAATCCAGTTTTGATCACACAGAGCCATAGAACATGTTCAGACGAGTCCATAGGAACAAACCCCATCGATTTTGGTGGTCGGAATCACGATCTGTGATCGGGTCGAACCGTGGGTCTGCGGTGACCCGATTCGCAGACCCGACACTGTAGCTGATGACGTCATCATGCTGACGTCAGCAGTGACGTCATGATGACGTCATCATGTCAGATTATTGACAGACCAGGGACCAATGGACTGTTGACACGTGTCCTCTGACACTGTCAGTGATGACGTCATGCTGACGTCAGCAGTGACGTCATGCTGACGTCAGCATCACTGTAGCACTGTTGACCAGAGGGTTGACCGGCGCGTGGGGGGCGCGTGTGAACAGTGTTTTGTGTGGGACCAGTGCCATTTTCAAGGTTTCGACGATACGGATCCAATGGCGGTGGTTTCGTGTCGATCGGAGATCGTTAAGTTGGTCAAATTAGGGTTTGATGCCTTGGGAAGCGTGTTCGGACGGCTTTCCCGGGCCGGTTTCAGTCTAGGGTTTCGTAGTTGTTTAGTAGGGACTTAAAGTGACCTTTACGTATGTTTTGGGCGTGACAGGAATTGTACTTTAAACCTTGGACGGGGCTTTACGCTCGGGAGTGCAGCGGGATTGTACTGTGAGTGGGCCTTTGATTTCACTAAACTTCGGCATGCATAACTGTTTTACTTTCTCCTATATCTATATGTGATTTGAGTAAAAGTATCTGTTCAGCTTGTGTATGATTTATGGCACGTATTACGATGTTTGGGCATGAGACCCGTCTGGTTGTTTATAAATGGTTTGGAGTCATATATATGTATAATGGAACTCGATATCATCTGTGGTACTGCACTGTATAGATCTACCCTAGGATTCTATCTCCTCCGGATGTAGGTACACCGGAGCGGTCACGGCGCATTGCCTGTGAGGAGTCATTCTACGGAGGGACCGGACCGTAGAGTGACTCAGGAGCAGGATTGCTACTATTGGACGTCTGGGACGTCAGGCATCTAGAATGCCATGCTCGGACTAGGTTCGGGATTTGGACTCGGGATTGAGACCCCGGGTGGCACGCGTAGCCTTGAGACTGTGACCTTATTGGGCGTCTGGGACGTCAGGCATCTGGGATGTCAGGGTTGGGATGTATAGTGCAGTGACTAAGATTATATTATGTTGATATTATTCTGCTTATGACTATATGGTTTTGTGGTTTTGATACTATGCATGTCTTTTCGGAAAACGGAGGGGAAAAGCTATATGTTTTCGAAATGGTAAACTACTTTGTAAACCTTGAGTTTCGGCCCACTCACCTTTGTTGTTTTACTACCCCTCCAGGTAGTGCTATCGAGGAGGAGGATCCCGAGGAGGAGGAGGAGGATCCCGAGGAGGAAGAGGCATAGGTTTACGTTGCGTACCTGAACCCTACTGCTGGGTAGGTTGGCACGTAGTGTGTCTAGAGTCGTGCTCAATAAACTGTATTCGGGAACCATCCCTTGTCTGACACTATTTGTATTTGAGTATTTGTGTGGTGTGCTATGTATGACTTAACTATGGATTTTCTTTATGCATTTTATATTCAATAAGGGTATTTTTGGTATTTTAACGTTGGGTGTCAGACGGGAGCAGGGCACGTCCCGGGTGGTCCCAGGGGGATCGGGGCGGGTCCTGTCAACTTGGTATCAGAGCACTAGGTTGTGGTCAGCATGCTAGACTAGTGGTCAGTACTTAGTTTAAACGATGTCAGTATCTAATCTATGCCTCTTAACAGCGGGTTATGCCTCCAAGGAGAATTCCTCAAATACGAACTGACGAGGAAATCGCGAGAGAGATGGAATGTGCTAGCATTGAGCGGGCTCAAAGGTTGGGAGCCACACCGTTCAGCGGGGGATCAAACCCCGAGGATGCCCATGAGTGGATTGCGAAATGGGAAAGAATCTTCACCGTGATGCATTGCCCACCCGGCGAGCGGGTGGCATTGGCGGCCTTCTTACTGGAAGGCGGGGCTTATCAATGGTGGCATGGTCTTGAGATGTCCGGGTGGACCGTTCACACCACCACATGGGAGGTCTTTCGTGCCCGATTCTTAGATCAGTATTACCCGCGTTCATTTCGCATGGCACGAGAGGCAGAGTTCCTGCGGCTGGAACAGGGAGATATGTCCGTGGCAGATTACGAGCAGACCTTCGGGAAGCTTTCCCGTTTTGCCGCAGCTTTCGTGAGTACTGAGGAGGAAAAATGTCAAAGATTTGAGTTGGGACTCCGAGGGGAGTTGCGGGCAAGTGTGACGGCTACTAGTTACGCGACTCTGAGGGACATGGTCGACGCTGCAGTTCGTGTCGAGGCCAGTCTGGCGGCACACCAGGCGCGACAATCATCAGGCGAGGGACAGCGCCGGGATCGTCCACATCCTGGACCAACCGGCCCAAAGATCTCTAAGGGGGGAAATTACCGAGGAGCACCCTCATCTCTACGTGGTCGTGGCTGGTCAGGTCGACATGGGAACTCTCAGAGGGGTGGATCGAGATTCAGTTCTGGACAGCATCAGGCTTGGAGTGGTACATCAGGAGGGTCTTGGGATGGACCGAGGATAGTTAATTGCTTTGCTTGTGGAGGAGCGGGCCACTATGCCCGAGATTGCCATTTGTTGTCAAGGAACAACGAGACTAAAGGTGTTAGTGTGACACAGAGTTCGGCTTCTCACCCTTCCAGAGGCCGAGGACAGAGTGCTGAGCGTGGCGCGCGTGGGCGCGGACAGACTGCGGGACCCCGAGCTCGTGTTTTTGCAGTGACTCAGCAGCAGGCGAGGTCAGCCCCTGGTGTGGTTACAGGTACTCTTCATATCTCAAATATTGTTGTACGGGTATTAATGGATGCTGGGGCTACTCATTCTTTTATTTCGAAAAGTTGTGCGGGTATGTTAGATCGTGAGGTGTCAGCCTTGGATAGTGAAATGGGTGTTGGTACACCGATGGGCGTTGTGTACATCGTGAATCAGGTGATCCGGAGATGCCCAGTAAGGGTGGAGGATGTAGATCTGCTAGCTGATCTAATCCTGATGGATATCCATGACTTTGATGTTATCTTGGGAATGGATTGGTTGACTGAGCACGGTTCGCTCATCGACTGTTGTAGTAGGCGGGTGATTCTGCGAAGTCCGGGTTTGCCGGAGGTTACTTTTCAGGGAGAGCGCGACGGTTCGCTACCTGAAGTAATTTCTTCACTTGCCGCTACGAAGCTTCTACAGAAGGGATGCCAGGGTTATCTGGCGCATGTTGTGACGACGAATAGTGATACTTCGGGTGCCGATGATATACCTGTGGTGCGGGAATTTCCGGATGTGTTCCCGGAAGATTTGCCTGGTTTACCACCACAACGGGAGATTGAGTTCACGATTGAACTACTTCCTGGCACACGACCTATATCGCAGGCACCATATCGGATGGCACCAGCGGAGTTACGGGAACTGAAGATCCAATTGCAGGAGTTGGTGGACTTGGGATTCATCCGACCGAGTACATCACCGTGGGGAGCACCAGTATTATTTGTGAAGAAGAAGGAGGGGAGCCTCCGTTTGTGTGTGGATTATCGACAGCTCAACAAGGTCACGGTAAGGAACCAGTACCCCTTACCCAGGATTGATGATCTCTTTGATCAACTGCGGGGAGCACAGTACTTCTCGAAGATAGATTTACGATCTGGTTATCACCAGTTGAAGATTGCTGAAGGAGATGTCCCGAAGACAGCGTTTCGGACCAGATATGGGCATTATGAATTCCTTGTGATGCCTTTCGGCTTGACGAATGCTCCAGCAGCATTCATGGATCTAATGAATAGGGTCTTCCGATCTTATTTGGATAAGTTCGTGATCGTGTTCATTGACGACATCCTTGTGTACTCGAGGAGTGCTCAAGCTCATGAGGAACACTTACGTTCGGTGTTAGGGAAGCTGAGGCAGAACCAGTTATACGCCAAGCTGAGTAAGTGTCAGTTTTGGCTAACCAGCATTGGTTTTCTGGGACATGTAGTGTCAGCAGACGGGATTAGCGTGGATCCCCAGAAGACCGAAGCGGTGACAAATTGGGCTAGGCCGACAACCGTGACAGAGGTACGGAGTTTCGTTGGTTTGGCAGGATACTACCGGAGATTTGTTGAGGGCTTCTCTAGTATTGCTGCACCGTTGACTCGTTTAACCAGGAAGGGAGTAAAGTTTGTTTGGGATGAACGGTGTGAGCAGAGTTATCAAGAATTGAAACGTCGGTTAACTACCGCACCTGTTCTTGCTTTGCCGGATAACAGTGGAGAGTTCGAAGTCTACAGTGACGCATCGTTGCAAGGTTTGGGTTGCGTGCTGATGCAGAATGGCAGAGTTATCGCTTATGCATCGAGACAACTAAAGACACATGAGCTGAACTACCCTACGCATGATCTGGAGTTGGCGGCGGTGGTTCACGCTTTAAAGATCTGGCGACATTATCTGTACGGGGTGACTTGCAGGATCTTCACCGATCATCAGAGTTTGAAGCATTTGTTCACTCAGAAGGAGCTGAACGTAAGGCAGCGACGGTGGTTGGAACTGATCAAGGATTACGATTGTACGATTGAATATCATCCAGGGAAGGCGAACGTTGTGGCAGACGCACTCAGTAGGAAGTCAGCAGGATCAATTGCACACCTGAGGCTGGTGTACCTTCCTTTGCTAGTGGAACTCCGAAGAGCTGGAGTTATGCTGGGGATGGATGAGCAGGGAGCTTTGTTGGCCAGTTTTCATGTACGACCTGTGCTCGTCGATCGGATTATCGAGGCACAATTGGAGGATCCGACACTTTGTATCTACAGGATCGAGGTCGAAGCAGACGAGAGGCAGGACTTTACTATTCGACCAGATGGAGCTCTGGTGAAACTGGGCCGTTTGTGTGTTCCTGCAGTGGCAGAGTTACGGGAAGAAATTCTCGAGGAAGCCCACAGTTCGGCTTATGCCATGCATCCGGGAGGTACAAAGATGTACCGTACCCTCCGGGACCACTATTGGTGGGCAGGAATGAAGAAGGATATTGCAGTGTTTGTGAGCAGATGTTTGACCTGTCAGCAGGTCAAGGCCGAGCGGCAGAGACCGTATGGAGCAATGCAACCGCTTCCGATTCCCGAGTGGAAGTGGGATCACATTACCATGGATTTTGTCTTCAAGTTGCCAAGGACTCAGAGGGGATGCGATGGAGTTTGGGTGATTGTCGACCGATTGACCAAGTCAGCTCATTTCTTACCAGTACAGGAGACATTTAAGCCAAACCGACTGGCTCAGCTATTCGTGAAGGAGATCATTCGACTTCATGGTACGCCGGAGTCGATAGTGTCTGATCGAGATCCGCGTTTCACATCTAGGTTCTGGCGAAGTTTGCAGAACGCCTTGGGTACAAACTTACATTTCAGTACAGCGTTCCACCCACAGACCGATGGGCAGTCAGAGAGGACTATCCAGACACTGGAGGACATGATGAGGTCTTGTGTACTGCAGTTTCAGGATTCGTGGGATACCCATTTGCCTTTGATGGAGTTCGCATACAACAACAGTTATCAGGCAAGTATCGGGATGGCACCCTACGAGGCACTGTATGGCCGACAGTGCAGGACACCTATCTGTTGGATGGAGGTAGGAGAGCGAGCAGCTTTAGGACCGGATTTGATGGACATGACCCAGGAAACAGTTCGAATTATCAAGGAAAGATTGAAGGCAGCACAGGATCGCCAAAAGAGCTATGCGGATCGACGAATTCGAGACTTGGAATTCGAGGTTGGAGATTTTGTGTTCCTTAAGTTATCTCCATGGAAAGGAATTATCCGTTTTGGCCGACGCGGGAAGTTGAGTCCACGTTACTTTGGACCGTTCGAGATCATTGAGAGGATTGGACTAGTGGCATACCGGTTGGCATTACCTCCAGAACTTGCCAGAGTGCACGATGTTTTCCATGTGTCCATGTTACGGAAATACCTACGGGACGATTCACATGCCTTGCCGGAACAACCAGTAGAACTGATGACTGATCTGAGCTTTGAAGAGAAACCAGTGCAGATTCTAGATCAGAAGAACAAGGTTCTGAGAAACAAGACGATTCGGTTGGTGAAAGTGCTATGGAGGAACCATGACGTCGAGGAAGCGACGTGGGAACCCGAAGACTTGATGAGGGAGCAGTACCCGTTTTTATTCGAGTAAATTTCGAGGACGAAATTTCTGTAAGGTGGGTAGATTGTAACGACCCGAACTTTCGTAATTATTATTTTATTGTAAATTGACCGTTTTGCCCCTGAGGGGGGGAAAAGTTGACTTTTACCTCGGGAAGTATTTAGGACTTTGACACGTGACCGTGACGTAGTTTAGGACGTCACGAGTTCATAGGCAGGTGGCACGTTCGATTCCGACGTTCGAGGAAGAAGTTGTGACGTTCGGAAGTCGAGGGGCATTTTGGTAATTTGGCCATTTGGGGGCCAAATGTTGACTTTTGACCCGGGAAGTCCAACGGACGAGGGCCAATGACCGTTACGTAGGTCTCGTCGATACGAATCCGTAGACAGGCGGCACGCTGAAATCGGACTTACGACGAAAAAGTTATGGTCAAGAACGTAACCGAACTAACCGAGACTCGGAACTTAATTTAATAATAAAATATTATAATCTGTTTTACTTTAACCCAATCAATCTGGACCCTTGATGAGTGACACATGTCACTCATCTACCCCATCCACATCATCCCCAACATTCTGGATCTTGGTCTGCCATAGGATTAATTAATTAATTTCTTTTCCTTAAATCCTCACCCTTCACTCTTCACTCAGGATGAATCACAGCCATCCATTCTATTTCTCCTTCTGTTCTTAAGCCATCAGAGACTCATTTCCTCATTTTCATTCCTTCCTTCAAACCGTGCAACCTCCCACCCTTCAAACAATCACACCAGCAGCTAACCACCCAACCTTCTTCATCAGGCAGCACCAGACCGTGCACCACCACCACCAGACACCGGCCAACGCCACCACGGCCACCCTGCACGGCCGGAAAACCCACAAACCCGTGAGGACCCGTGCAGCCCAAAATCATCAGACCATCCAAACCACGACGTCTGGGCTCGAACCAACCTAGGGCTAGGACCATTGTGACCTCTGGACGGCGTAGGACTGGACTGGGCAGCCCACGGCGGCGACACGGCGGCGGTAAGCCTGCAAACCCGTAATGGCCGATTTTCCTTCCCTGCCTCAAACCGTCCGTTTTTAACGTTGCATTTGCTTGGTTGTTTTTGAGACTTAAACTAGGGGACTAGACGAACGTTTTGGACCTGAGTTGGTGGCTGGAAACGTGACGGCTCGCCGGAGAAGACGGACCAAAACCGGCAGCCATTTCCCCGTCGTTTTTCAGGTGATTCCTTGATCTTAAAATCCAGTTTTGATCACACAGAGCCATAGAACATGTTCAGACGAGTCCATAGGAACAAACCCCATCGATTTTGGTGGTCGGAATCACGATATGTGATCGGGTCGAACCGTGGGTCTGCGGTGACCCGATTCGCAGACCCGACACTGTAGCTGATGACGTCATCATGCTGACGTCAGCAGTGACGTCATGATGACGTCATCATGTCAGATTATTGACAGACCAGGGACCAATGGACTGTTGACACGTGTCCTCTGACACTGTCAGTGATGACGTCATGCTGACGTCAGCAGTGACGTCATGCTGACGTCAGCATCACTGTAGCACTGTTGACCAGAGGGTTGACCGGCGCGTGGGGGGCGCGTGTGAACAGTGTTTTGTGTGGGACCAGTGCCATTTTCAAGGTTTCGACGATACGGATCCAATGGCGGTGGTTTCGTGTCGATCGGAGATCGTTAAGTTAGTCAAATTAGGGTTTGATGCCTTGGGAAGCGTGTTCGGACGGCTTTCCCGGGCCGGTTTCAGTCTAGGGTTTCGTAGTTGTTTAGTAGGGACTTAAAGTGACCTTTACGTATGTTTTGGGCGTGACAGGAATTGTACTTTAAACCTTGGACGGGGCTTTACGCTCGGGAGTGCAGCGGGATTGTACTGTGAGTGGGCCTTTGATTTCACTAAACTTCGGCATGCATAACTGTTTTACTTTCTCCTATATCTATATGTGATTTGAGTAAAAGTATCTGTTCAGCTTGTGTATGATTTATGGCACGTATTACGATGTTTGGGCATGAGACCCGTCTGGTTGTTTATAAATGGTTTGGAGTCATATATATGTATAATGGAACTCGATATCATCTGTGGTACTGCACTGTATAGATCTACCCTAGGATTCTATCTCCTCCGGATGTAGGTACACCGGAGCGGTCACGGCGCATTGCCTGTGAGGAGTCATTCTACGGAGGGACCGGACCGTAGAGTGACTCAGGAGCAGGATTGCTACTATTGGACGTCTGGGACGTCAGGCATCTAGAATGCCATGCTCGGACTAGGTTCGGGATTTGGACTCGGGATTGAGACCCCGGGTGGCACGCGTAGCCTTGAGACTGTGACCTTATTGGGCGTCTGGGACGTCAGGCATCTGGGATGTCAGGGTTGGGATGTATAGTGCAGTGACTAAGATTATATTATGTTGATATTATTCTGCTTATGACTATATGGTTTTGTGGTTTTGATACTATGCATGTCTTTTCGGAAAACGGAGGGGAAAAGCTATATGTTTTCGAAATGGTAAACTACTTTGTAAACCTTGAGTTTCGGCCCACTCACCTTTGTTGTTTTACTACCCCTCCAGGTAGTGCTATCGAGGAGGAGGATCCCGAGGAGGAGGAGGAGGATCCCGAGGAGGAAGAGGCATAGGTTTACGTTGCGTACCTGAACCCTACTGCTGGGTAGGTTGGCACGTAGTGTGTCTAGAGTCGTGCTCAATAAACTGTATTCGGGAACCATCCCTTGTCTGACACTATTTGTATTTGAGTATTTGTGTGGTGTGCTATGTATGACTTAACTATGGATTTTCTTTATGCATTTTATATTCAATAAGGGTATTTTTGGTATTTTAACGTTGGGTGTCAGACGGGAGCAGGGCACGTCCCGGGTGGTCCCAGGGGGATCGGGGCGGGTCCTGTCACCATTTCTGCTCCTCTTTTCACCAAACTTTTCGTCCTCTTCCCAGTAATCGATTCTCCTACTTCAAACACTTCAACACAACCTACATCTCAACGTCCCAAGCTCGAAACAAAAACCACCCGTACCCCTGTTTTCCAATCCAGTCACCCGCACACTTCCCCTTCACGGCCTCGACACCAAAAGGTTCCTAAGGGCCTAAGGAATCGTTTAGCACCTACCAGACCCCTCGAATTGTACTCAAAAACCACGACTTTAAGTTTGAACCTAAACTGAAAAACAGAGAACACTGTAACTCACCAACGTTCTGGCCTCCGCCTTGCAATCCCCCGTCACGACTGCACAACCAGTAGCTATCTAGGACTCTAATGAACTCACCAGACCTCACCAAACACCTCGACTCAGCCTCTACCGTCACAACTATCGTTTTTAACTTCCACGGCAAAACAGAGCAAGTATACAGGGGGGAAGAAATTACATGTGCTCAAGCCGCAGCCGTGAGCTCCACCGTGGCTATGCGACCCCTCTAAGCCTCCTCCGTCCTCTGGACACCACCACCAGCCTCAATTGATCGATTTACACAACAACACCACCAACCACCCTCTCTGTCTCCTGGTTTTCTCGTGAACTCAAACACTCCTCACACCCTCAGACTCACTCGAGCTGCCCTCACAACTCACTCACTACCTCCCTCTCGATCTCTACTCACTCCCCCAGTCACCAGAACACACCAACACACCCGACCAACTCTCAATTTCTCTCAATCTCACCCTCCGTTTCTCTCTTCTTCGAACATGATCAGCCCAAATAATTGGGACCGTGCACACACCTAGAACCCACTAGAGCAACCCCACGTGTCACCATCCCCTCAGCCCTCTCAAAAATATCCCAATCTTCATTGTACACTTGTCCTGATCCCATTTGCACAAATCCCAATGTGCAAATGACCAAAATACCCCTACTTGTGAGTCAAAATTACGACTATGCCATTGTCGTTCTAGAACCGTATCTCGCCCGTCCGATGTCCGATAAAAACGTGCCGCCTACCGTTGAACTCATGGCGACGAGATCTACCTAACGGTCCTCGGTCTACGTGAAAATGACAAGTCTAGCAAAAGTCAACGTTTTCCCCCTATTTTACCAAATTACGATAATGCCCTCAACCTTCCGAACATCATAACTTCCTCCTCGGATGTCGGAATCGGGCATACCACCTGTCTACGGACTCGTGACGTTCCGAACTACGTCACGATCATCGGTCAATGCCCAATTGACCGCCCGAACTAAAAGTCAATTTTTTTTGCTCAAACTAGGGGCAAAATTGTCATTATATGCAAACAGTCCCACTAAACACCGATTAGTTCCGCTAATCCACTACTAATCACTTACTAATCCGGGAACCTGGGATGGGTCATTACAATAGGCCTAGACCGGTCACGCTGGTCCAGTTTCAGAAAATAGACCGAACCAGCCGGTCTGAATCGGCCAGAGGAAGAAGACAGTCTACAGTAGCCAGCGAGTGAGGCCCACGCGCAGACCATCCTTGGGGCGCGTGCGAGCACGTGAAGAGGAATATGAGGATACTTTGAACACACGAGAAATCTTCTATTCGATGTAACGAACATTTTGGGACTGGTTTCGGGTCGATCGGACACCGCCTCGATAATGTTCGGGGCATCGGAAGGTTTCGGATCAGGATTAAAAATAGTTAAAAATTCCGAAAAATTACGGGACTTTAGTGGGAGGTTAATTAAGTAGTTAGTAACCTTATATTACGATTTGGACAGGTTTGGGAGTTCCGGTGACGGTGATTGGCTCGGGACAGCCATATGGCACGTATATCGAGGCGGTAGTTCGGACGGTCTGTGAGTGGACCTTGTTTTCTAAATTGGTGCATGCATAAATGTTTATTATATGTTTTAATACATGTTTTGTGATTCCTTGAGTGCATTTGGATGTGGTTACTTATTGTCACGTATTTCGAGGTTTCGGCCCTATACGGTGCCAATACGGATTTGTATGTCTTTATTGGTCTAAATGAAATGGTTTTGGGATTTCAAAAGGATAAACTCGGGTATGAAATCCATTTGGTTTTGTCTCGGGCATAGACCCTATTGATGACCTACGGGTCTAAATCGTGGTCGCGACGGGTGCTATGTGCACGACGACAGACGATACGACGCTCGCCTCCAGATTGGGATGTGTTCCTTCCAGAGAGGTCACGATGCACGATTCGTGGTCGGGCAGCCTGGGGAGGCTCGACTTCGGAGTGCTGACAGTTCAGGATATCGATCGGTGATGAGTGCACCATGATCTAGTGGTGGTCGCGTCGGTTGATTCGTTCACGGAGACATACCAGGATTGAGGGCGGTCCTGGATGGATGGTTGCACGCATCACAACGATCGGAGTCGCGACTGACCCTTAGATATCGGGCACGATGCCCAGCTGATGTCATATGTTCGGGCACGAGACCCAGTTATTTTACATTGATGATTTCGGGTCAGGGACCTTAGATGGATTTCCAAGTTCATGGCGGTTTATGGGAACCGGCATGAACCCTGGAAATGTTATTGTGGTACATGACGGTTAATGGGAACCGGGCATGAACCCTTAAATGGATGTTATAGATCATGACGGTTTAGGGGGACTGGGCTTGAATGTTTTTGTTATGTATATATATGTATTCATGTCAGGACCCACCCTTAATCCTCTGGGATTAAGGGCTAAATCCTGATCCCGTCTAACTTACGCATGACACGAAGGCTAAACCAACGTCCAACCGTCATGCGACGCGTAAGTCGGACAAGGGATTCTTGAACCAACCATCTGAAAAGTAACCAGTCTTCCCAGAGTATGCCGAACTACTGTGGATCGAGGGTGTGATGTCTCCGTCTCTCTCGACCAACAGCCTGTGCCGCAACAACTTGGAGGGTATCGAAAACACGAAAAGACTGTGAGTGGACAAAAATAAAGAATATATTAAAAACATTTCATAAAACAATGACATTTATACCCTCCGCGTAAAAAGCCAATGCATGCATATCCAATTCATGTCATAAAACCATATAATAAAATCAAACACAGTTTCTTTTTCTCAAATCTCGGGCCTCAGCCCAACACCATCTAAAAACCTTATTTGAAAACCATCATCCTCAATCTCAGTGAAAACCAAAATACATTGAATCATATTCCTGTCCATCGAACCTACTGGATCTATCCGAGTCTTTAAACTCAATCTAGGCCTCAATATAATCCGAGTCTTTAAACTCCCGAGTCTTTAAACTCAACAGGCCTACGGGGGAAATATCAATATCCGAGTCTTTAAACTCCCGAGTCTTTAAACTCAATCCGGGCCCATCTCCCGACATAATATAATCTGGGTCTTTAAACCCAATAACCAGATCCAGCAAATCCAATCCAAAACCATTTGAAAACCATTTTCCATTTCCGAATCCGAATCTGCAATCTCCTTAGGATCCCGAATCCAAACCCAGAACTCATATCCATCTCATTTCCAGATCCGAGTCCGCAACCATCATTCCGTAAGCTAGCATCCGGAATAAACATTCCGAACCCAAATCCAAAAATCTATTTCAAGTTCCAACCCGAATTCCGAATCGTCATCCGGAAATCCGATTCCAAAACCCGAAATCCTCTTACTTAATACTACTTCCTGATTTGGGCTTCAAGCCCGAAAACACTTTTCCAGAATCCACTTTTCCGAAATCCATATTAAAAATTTGATATTAAATCATATTTCAAATCCTGAAATCAAATCATTAAAACCATGATCAAATCACAAGATCATTCGAAATCTCGTAAAACGTGAAATTCCGTAAATATCTCGAAAACCGTGCAAAATCGTAAACCATCAAGAGCATAAATAAAATCATAGAATCAAGTATAGAAAACATATAAAAACTTATATGCATGCATCATAAGTTAGAAGGCAAAGTCCACTCACAGACCATTTTGATGTCGCCTCGATACGCGCGTACTTACGCCATTTTCGGCCATTCCGCTATGCTCGGCTTTCCCGAACCTGTTCAAATCCCATACTAAGGTCACTAACTACTCCAAAAAGGTCATACTAAAGCCCCATAATTTTCCCAAATTTTAAACTATTTTTTAACGAGGCCTAAAACCTTCGGACATCCAGAAAACTATCGAGACGATGTCCGATTGACTCGAAACCAATGCTGAAATGTTCGTTACATTGAAAACTTTAAAAGTCATGTTGGAACCATCCTCTAAAAACTTGACACGCGCCCACACGCGCTTCCCAAAGGGGCTGCGCGTGGGAGCCACGCGCTGTCTACTGTTCATCTTCAACCTCTGTTAAACTCGGTCTGAACCGGTACGGTCCAGCCGGTTTAATTGGACCGGCGCACTCGATGTTTGTCCAGTTCTTAACGATTTTTAATCCTTTTATGTCTAGTGTCATCGTCCCATTCTAACTGATCGATCTAACTACTCAAATTTGACAATTAGAACATAAAACTCACCTGTCCCGTGCAAAATCGAACTCGGTTCTGCAACCGTTTCCTTCATCCTTGCCCGACCTTCTCGAGCCTCCACTTTGATCCTAAACAACTCTTTTACCTTCAAATAACCGATTCCAATTAATAGCAGTCATCGTCAAGGCCTAAAACTCCATAACCAAGTGTTAGGCTAAAACTTACCGTGTCGGTTCGCCAGCCACCAGTCCACGGCGGCTCAATCCAGGGCCACCAATCGACTTGTCTCACTCTCCCTTCACACTTCCTTCAGACATGACGAACACTTTAGGTCGTATTAGAAATGATTCAGCCCTGGTTCCTCATGATTATTCATTTCCTCTGTTTGGTTTCCTCACGGGTTAGGGCCACCCAATCACGGCCACCACAATGGTGGCACCACCCTACCACCACCTTATCTCTCTGTATACTCAAACACACTTACAAGCCCAAATGAACCCGCACTTCACACACACGATTGCTCTGTCTCTGTTTTTCAGTCTCCCTTTTTTTCTCATCTACTCGACAAACCCAACAATTTAAAATGTTGGTTAACCGTGAGAGAAATGGCTGGAAGCCACTAGATAAGGGCCAGGTGTCACACACCCTCTGGTCCACTCTCAAAATATCCAATTAATGTAGTCCATGTGTCCTTATCCGGTTCGCACAAAATCCAAGGTATAAAAGACTAAAATGCCCCTAAAGGTTCAAATTACAATTTTACCCTTCGCTTCCTAGACCCGTATCTCACCTGTCCTACGTCTGATGAAGGCATGCCGCCTGTCGCTGTACTCAGGATGACGAGATCTACCTAACGATTTTCAGTTTGCGTGAAGAACCTTCGTCGTGCAAAAAGTCAACATTTGCCCCTCTTTTAACCAAATTACGAAAGTGCCCTCAACCTTCCGAACATCATAACTTCCTCTTCGGATGTCAGAGTTGGGCGTGCCACCTGTCTACGGACTCGTGACGTCCCAAACTACGTCACGGTCATCGGTCGAAGCCCAATTGACTGTCCGAACTAAAAGTCAACATTTTGCCTATTCTAGGGGCAAAATTTTCTCTTTGCGCCAAACGTCTAAAAGTAACCAACTAAACACCTATTAACCTAGCTAATCTGTCACTAATCACTTCGTTAATCCCAACTCCCGGGACGGGTCGTTACAATTCATATACCCTTTCTGTACCTCTATTATCTCCTCTGGGAAGGGTCGTTGGCCTAGGTGGACCCCGAAGTAGTCACGAAGCACCGACTGAGTGGAGTCGCCCCCAGTTGGGTTCCTTACTCTCAGGAAGGCATGGATCGTAACCTCAGGACAGGTCATTGGTCTACGGACATTGACCTTGGACTCTGAGAGACTTGGGTTTGAGACCCCGGGTAGCACGCACGTAGCTTTGTAAACCGTGACAGGATTGGTTGTGTGAATTATATGTATATATGATATATATGATATATATGGTATGTGATATGTGATGGGCACAGGATTTGGGCAGTGGCCCGTGTATTTGGTTTCTTATGATTTGGGCTGAGTCCCTTATGGATTTGGGCAGAGGCCCGTATATTTGATTTGATTAAGGTTTTGGGCTTAGTTCCCACATATGGTTCTTTCGGATAAATGGTTTTTGAATGCATGCATGTTTTTAGTGAAGGGTACAAATGTCTTTCTTATGAAATGTTTTTACAAACTCTTGTTTTGTCCACTCACAGCTTTCAATGTTTTGACTGCCCTTCAAGTTGACAGCGGATGTGGACTGTAGCAGAGACCGAGATATCACATACCTCCTCCGGATCCTGGCGTACTCTGATAGCCCGAGATGGAAAAGGTCGGAAATATCCCTTGTCTGACACTTCGTGTCAGACGGGAGCAGGGTCATCCCTCGTTAATCCCAGGGGGATTGGGATGGGTCCTGTCAGGATGTGCTGCTCCTAGTAGCCGAGGTCTTGGATGACTTTAGTTTGAGATTGACTGAACAAGTTACCAGGAAAGTGATACTTGTGGATCGGATCGCGGGCTGGACCGATCAATGGATCTCACACTTTGAGTAAATTATACGGGTGATAGGTTACCCGCATGTGTGTTTGATTTCATTAGCGGAGTGTTTTTTGGTTGGGTATGCACGAGATTTTTTATAGACATTACTATCGACGGACGTAGATGAGACTATCGAGAGTTGGACGACGTCTAAGGGACGTTTCTTATGTCATATTCATTCTAGTCTTATCGAGATACGAGGGAGGCGGAGTTCCTCCAACATGAGGAAGAGATTCGGCGGTTGCTCGGTACGAGCAGAGGCTTGGGACTTTTTCATGATGTGCTCACGTTTTGGTGGCGATTGAGGCAGTAAGGCTTCGTCGGTTTGTGTCGAGTCTTGGGAGTAAGACTCGAGCGATGGTGTAGCATCTCAGTGGAGATGAGTTTGATGGAATCCAACAACAATTAGATGATTCCGGATGACACCGAGTCCGTCTAGTGGATGTTTTTCCAGGGAGCTTAGACGAGGGTTGCCTCTAGCTCTGAGTCTTTCGAGTGGCAGACGTATGAGTTGTAGTGATAGCTGAGCTGGACAGAGAGGAACCCGAGTGGCTCAGTGAGATTTTAGTATCCTCCTTGTTCAGTTGGATTACTGGAGGCATAATGTCAGGACCCGTTCCAAATCCCCCAGGATTAACGTGGGATGCGCCTGATCCCGTCTAACACGAAGTGTCAGAATAGGGAAAATTTCGTCTTTAGCCCTCAAACCAGGCTTCCAAAGTACGCCAGGATCGTAGGAGGAGGAGTGTTATGTCTTGTCTCTGCTACAGCTCGCATCCGCGATCAACCTGAAGGGCATTCAAAACATTAAAAGTCGTGAGTGGATAAAATAATATTTTAATAAAACGTTTTCACAATAAGATATTTATGCCCTTCACTAAAAGCATATGTATGCATTCAAAAACCATTTATCAAAACATTCATAAAACCATTTGTAAACATTCTCAAAACCTTTCAAGGGTTCATGCCCGGTCCCCATAAACAGTCATGAACCATAAATTCATTTATGGGTCCCCGACCCGAAATACAAAAATCGTAAATCTATACATGTGGGAATTCAGCCCAAATCAATATACGTGGGTCTCGGCCCAAAACCATTCTCAGTTAAATACCAAAACATACAATACGGGGTCTCCGCCCCAAATCACTTTCTAAAAAACCTCATACATCTCAATATACATATAACCCAGCTGCGGCACTTCCGAAAAGATGCCAACTCGAGGCACACAGCCGCTAGGGAACACATCCCCGATATATGTCACGATATCATCTCTATACTAGTTTGCACACTACTCGGGGTCTCACTCCGAGTCTACCCCCAGGAATTCTCCATCTGGGTGGCTCTATACTAGTGTGCACACTCTTCGGACCTAGTCCGATCATCTCTCCCAAATCTGGTTCGGAACCACATCATAACTCATAACTCTCACTCCTGGAATGGGATCCCTATGGGGATACCCATTCTGGTCTGTGGATCGTGACTCTCCATGTCGACGTTTGGAGGAGACCATATAAATCATATGGAGACTTTCATACATTTTCAAATACTTTCTTCCTTTCTTTCTCAAAACATATTTCAACTGGGTCTCATACCCGATTCATCTCAACAGGATTCCTCTAATCCGATTCAAATCCATTTTCACAGGCCTCAGCCTAAATCGACAGTGCAACAGGGTCTCATGTCCGAATTCTCATTTCATAAATCGAACTGGGACTCAAGCCCGATTTCACAATCCACTGGGCCTCTAGCCCAATATCACGACTAACTGGGCCCTAAGCCCGAAACCATAAATCAACGGGGCCTCAAGCCCGATTTCACAACCAATAGGGCCTCAAGCCCAATACTACAGTCAACTGGGACTCCAGTCCGATATTACAACCAAATGGGCCTCAAGCCTGGATTCGTAAACCAACGGGACCCTCAGCCCGATCGTATAACTCAAATGGACCCTCGGTCAGATTCCTCGTTAAATCAAATGGACTCCAAGTCCAAGAGTTCGTAAATCAAATGGGTTTCGTGCCCGATTTCATATTTTCAATTCCAAAACCATTTCATTAAACCCTCATTGAAAACCTAGCACGTACAAGCATCGTATAAAACTGGAAATCTCGAAATACGTGCAAATACGTAAATCCTAGGCTACCACAAACAAATGCACTCATGGCATCACAAAACATGTTCTAAAAGAATTATAAAACATTTATTCATGCATCGAATTCATAAAACAAGTCCACTCATAGACCGTTTGAAACTGCGCCTCGATACGCGTACCAAAACATATTCCCGGGCCAATCGTCGCCTTCGGGATTCCCGAACCTGTCCAAATTAATTTAGACGGTTACTAACTACTTAAATAACCCCTTACTAAAGCCCCATAATTTTCCGGAATTTCTAACTATTTTTAAACGCGATCCTAAACCTTCGGACGTCCAGAACTATATCGAAACGATATCCGATTGACACGAAACCAGTCCCAAAATGTTCGTTACATCGAATAGATGATTTGACATGTTGGAACCATCCTCAAGGATTGCTCATGTGCCCTCACGTGCCCCAAGAAGGTCCTGTACGTGGGCCTCACGAGCCGGGCTACAGTACTTCATCTTCAACCTCCAGACAGCCGGTTCGGTTCAGGCCTGTAACTGGACCGGCGTGATCGGTAGCTCTCCACTCCTTATTTTTCGTTCAATCTGATTCCATTCTTCCTATTTTCTTATTCCCTATCTAATCATGTCAAGAAATCCTAAGAAAAACGTCCAAAATCCCATGGTTCGATTTGAATCCCACGGTCCAAGTTTTCCATTTTCCTCCCACGGATCCTCAGCCGTCAAACCACCATCAAAATCATCTTAAAACCATCCTAGCAACCTAATACTCATCCTCTAATCATCCTATGCTATCCATAACGTCAAAATCAAAATAAAAGGGAAATTAGGTCTTACCGAGCAATCGGGTTTACCTAGTTTCCATGGCCCTCGCCGCCTCCTGCCACCATCCTCAGCTTCATCAGCCTCCTCTCCCTCTCTTGGTTCCTCAGTAATGATCATATGGGGTAAGGGTTTGGATTGGGGTTGGATGTTGATCGGGTTTGGGTTTGGTATGCTCGAACAAAGAAAAAGGGATGATATGCATGAATGTAAAATGGTGTCCAGTGGATGAGTGACACTTGTCACTCATCCATTGGGCAGCACAGAAATATTTGGGCCCACTTAGGATAAAAGTCAATCCGTCTCGAACTTCGTGCAATAGTACTTTCGAACTTTCATGAACCGTAACTTTTTCGTTGAACGTCCGAATTCGGCGTGCCGCCTGTCTACAGATTCGTATTGTCCCGATCTACGTAATGGTCCTAGGCCCTCGGCCATCAGACTTCCAAGGTCAAAATTCAACTATTTGCTCATATTCAACCAAATTCCAAAATGCCCTCGAATTTCTGAAAATCATAACTTCTTCCTCGAACGTCGAAATCGGCCGTGCCACCTGGCTATGAACTCATGACGTCCCGAACTACATCACAGTCATCGGTCACAGTTCATTTGACCGCCTGAACGAAAATTCAATGATTCGCCCATTCCAAGGACAAAATATTCATTTTGCCCTGCTCGCCCGTTAATCCTTATCTAATCCCCGATTAGTCTCGCTAATCCGTCATTAATTCTTAATCAATCCCGATAATTCGGGATGGGTCATCACATATAAGGTATGCCTGGAATTGTGACTGGTACCCTAGCAATATTTGGACGGATTACACGAGTGTTGTGCTCAGGAGTTGATTCCATAGAGTTGGGACATGCGAGCGAGCACTCCAACCAGTACTACATTAGTTGTAGTTTACTGAACCGAGACTGTTCGGTTTGGATAAGGTTTTGACCTTAAGACAGATTGGTTTTCCATAACACACCTGACTTGTAGTGATGTTCTTGATGGATTGGTAGACTGCCCGTTACTCCTCTATTGAGTATTCGAGGAACCAGTTGCATTTGGTAGTCTTGATTGTTTGTTGTCCAAGTGAGTTATGGCTTGGAGGCCGGAAGGATACGACATGATGGTCGTTAGTGACATGGAAGGTGTGTTGTGATGTCCCTAGTTAACTCAGTTAGCTTGGAGTGAGTTTTAGGATGTGCCGAGTTTCCCGATGTATTATCAGAGGATTTACTTGGTTGCCATCTAGGGGAGTTTTCTGGGTACGTAACCCATTTTGCAACCACCTTGTCGGAAGGTACCGACAGAGTTGAGATAATTGAGAGTCTAGCTACAGGTTTTAGTGGATTTGGGGGTTAAATTGGCTTTGAATGTCACTGTTGGGAACCCCAGTGTTCTTTGTCGAAATTCGATGGAACTTCGAGAGTTAGGTTTGACCAGGCAGCTGGACATTGAGCTGCTATGGAACGACCATTCCTTACCACGTGTCAACCTAGTGAACTTTCTTCATCACTTATGGGTTTCATCGAGATGTCACCCAGGTGGAAGTCAAATTGGTTGTGGACTAGGTATTGATTGAGTTGAGAAGCGGAAGGTACTTGGTGTCACCTAACGTGATGATTGAGTATCAGATTTGGTGGACCTATGTTGGTATTATGGGTAATGTTACGTTGGCTGAGAGAGCTAGTGTGGATCCTAGATGGATCAAGAAAGTTTAGGATTGGTGTTAGCAATTTATGATGCTTGAGATTGGATTCACTCAGACTAGATGAGTGTCATTGATTGTCGGGTGGATGTTTATCCCCGTGCTTGTAGTTGTTGTCATTGATTTGGTTTGAGACCATAGTGTTGGATTAGCAATTACAACACACTGCAGGATCCGACCCTTCACATCGTCAGGATGGGGGTTGAGGTAGGTAATCAACATGACTTTTTAGGTAGGATTGATACATCTTGGTAGGCGTAATTCGTTTGACCTTTGGAGTTAACCATGAACTTGGATTTGTTAGTGAATTGGTCAGTTTTCTTGGGAGTTCTCGAAGAGTAGGTGTTGGACATGTCTTGAGTATTGGTCGAGTGACCAGAAGAACTAAAATAGGATTTGAGTTCAGTATGCGATTTGTCTGGATTTGAGACAGAATAGACAGGGTCCAATGTCGGGCCATAATTGTCATAGTATCCAGGTGATAGTCGGATAAGATCCGAGATTGATGTGATACAATAGTCAGATTTGATCTGAGTTTTACTCTTCATTTAGGTTTTTGGCCCAGCACCCGAATACTGTGCGCTAGAGGAAAAAGAATATAGAGGGTTTAATTGTTGTACGAGCTTTGAGCTCTGAGCCGTGGTTGTTAGCAAGGAACCCTAGTGAAATGCAAGTTTTAGACCCGAGAGGAGTTGGTCGTTGAGTGATATGAGGTACCGTGAGAGAACTCTAGTGCGATGTGCCTGCTCTCGTCTGACACCGCGTGTTAGACTAGGAATAAACTCGTCATCTGCTCGAGGTCCATCAGAGTACTCTAGGATCGTCGGTGGCATGTGATGTCTCGATCTCTGCTACAGCCCGCATCCGCGATCAACCTGAAGAGTATTAAAACCATAAAAGCTGTGAGTGGACAAAAATAAACGGTTTATTAAAATCATTTATATCGAAAAGACATTTATACTCTTCACGTAAAAGTATGCATGCATCATAAAATCACTTATCAAACCATTTACTTTAACTAAATCATTACTCAATAAAACGGTTCAACAACCAAAACCATTTACTTCCTCAAATCATCATTAGGGCCTTAGCCTAAACTGTAAAATCAATCGCATGTGAACTCAGCCCAAAACCAATCTCTGTGAAACATCATATGCATATATATATATATATATATATATATATATATAACCCATTCTCGACATCCCTGATGTCTAATCAAAACCCGTCACGATTTCTATAAACTATGCATACTACTTGGGTCTCATCTCCGAGTCTACCCCCAGGATCTACGACTTCTGGGAGGATTTATCTCCGGATCTTGTCCGGGACTATATTGTATCGTTCACTCCTGGAATGTGCTCCCTCTTGGAGTCACTCATCCCAAGTAATGTTTTGTGACACTCCAGGATCATCGACGTCTGGAGGAGACAAATCCGCTCATATATGAGGGTATATACATATAAGTGTGGAAACATCCATCTCTTTAAAATCACAGTTCAACTGGGTCTCATACCCGATTCATAATCCAGGATTCCCCGAATCCGATTCCAATCCAAATCTCAAAGGGACTCAACCCAAACTCACATCTCAATAGGGTCTTAAACCCGATTTTTCATTTCATAAACCACAACTGGGACTCAAGCTCGATACCATGAATCCACTAGGCCTCAAGCCCGATATCACAATCAACTGAGCCTCAAGCTCGATATCATAAATCAACTGGGCC
Source organism: Prinsepia uniflora (assembly GCA_032719365.1). Taxonomy (NCBI): domain Eukaryota; kingdom Viridiplantae; phylum Streptophyta; class Magnoliopsida; order Rosales; family Rosaceae; genus Prinsepia; species Prinsepia uniflora. The sequence continues at coordinate 6,723,804 of CM064868.1, read as the reverse complement.
TCAAGCCCGATACTACAATTCAACTGGGCCTCAAGCCCGATATCACAAATCAACTGGGCCTCAAGCCCGATATCACAATCAACTGGGCCTCAAGCCCGATATCTAAACCAATTGGGTCTCAAGCCCGATATCATAAATCAATTGGGCCTTAAGCGTAAAACCATAATCAACTGGGACTCAAGCCCGATATCTTACACCAACTGGGTCTCAAGCCCGGTACCATCAATCAACTGGGCTTCAAGCCCAATATCATAAATATTTGGGCCTCAAGCCTGATCATATAAGCCAAATGGGCCTCCGACCCTATATCTCATGAAATCAAATAAACTCCAAGTTTGATAGTATCCAAATCCAAATGGGTCTCATGCCCAGTTCCACATTTCTAAATTCCCAAACCATTCCGTCAAACCATCATAGAGATACCAGCACGTATAAGCAAAGTCTAAAACCATAAATCTCAAAATACGTGAAAATACGTGAATATTAAATATCACAATCATGTTCATCATAAATCATATATTTAAAACATATAAAACAATTATGCATGCCTCATATTTAGAAACCAAGGTCCACTCACAGATCTTCCATACTGCATCTCGATACGCGCGCCATAAGCCCCTCCAGGCTAATCCACTATCTCTGGAACTCCCAGCCTGTCCAAATCATACTCGAAGGTCACTAACTACTTCAAATAGGTTAACATTGAATCTCTCAATTTTTTTGGGATTTTTAAACATATTTAAACTCGATCCTTAACCTTCAGACATCCCGAACTATATCAAAACGATGTCTGATTGACTCGAATCTTGTCCCAAAATATCCGTTACATTGAAAGGATGAAAACACGTGTTGACCATGTCCCCAAACTCTGTTCTACGCACATCCACGCGTCGCCCAAAGGCTCTGCGCATGAAGCCCACACACTTGGGACTGTTCATCTTCAACCTTGCGACAACCGGTCTGAACATGTCCACTGCAACGCCGGTCTAACCGAACCGATGTGACTGGTTTTCCCCAAAATTTTCAACAATTTTCAACTCTTTTAATTCCTATCCCTTCGTCCCATCGTTTACAACCAATTTATGGACTCAAAAACATGTAAAACGGCCCAGAGGATATCTGTTCAATCGAGAACCCGCACGACCACCTTTAATCTCCCTGCCTGCACCACACAGCCGTCCTCCGCCTTCGATTCCGGTCCCAAATGGGTCTTCTAAACCCTAAAAACATGTTAGAATCAACTTAAGTCGTCAACAAACGTCCAAAAATCATTTTCCAATTTTGGGCCTAAACTGGGTTTCGGGTTACTTGGGTTCTAGGCTTCCTCCGCCGTCCATGGCGGTCCTCCATCGTTCGTCCAGCTCAGCCTCTCACTCTAAGTCACTCAGCCATCACATGAGGGATTGAGATGTGGTGGAGGTGTTTTGGGCTGCACGGGTTTGAGGGGGTTTCAGGTTCAAATGGATGAATAAAGAAGGTGAAGGAAGGGGCATGTATATGTGTCTGTGGGTAATGGATGGATAGGTGACACTTGTCACTCATCCATTGGGCCTGTTCAAATATCTAGGCCCCACATGAGACAAAATTCCACCCTTGCTTCGTAAAACGTGCCAACATGAATAGTACTTCAAAACTTCCATGATCCGTATTTTTTCCATCGAACGTCCGATTTTGACATGCCACCTATCTACGAACTCTTATGGACTCGATCTACGTAACGATCCTCGGTCCTCGTGCATCAGACCTCTCGGGTCAAAAGTCAATTATTTGCCCTCGTTCCACCCTGAACGTTCAATTATCCTCGGCTAATCGTCGATTAGTCTCGCTAATTCATAATTAATTATTAATTAATCCCGATAATTTAGGATGGGTCGTTACACTTAGGTTACCCGCATGACACGGCGGTTCGTCATAGTTGTAATTAACGGTTAGAGACTGTCTAATGATAGATAACTTGTGATTACTCAGTGCAAGCAAATAATTGTCATATTGGGTTTTGAGTGCGCCAGCGTGGATGACAGATGAGGTCAACGAGTGTCGATGCCTTGAGCATAACTTGAGAATTGAGTTTTGGAGTTTTGTGGCAAGGTGGCCACGCACTTATCAGGTATGGACATTGAAGACGAGCTGGGATTCAGCATTAACCATTGAATTGTAGTTGACCTCGAATGACGTTTGGTCCTTATATGCATTGTGGATAGATGTTGGACGTGTACGTGGACACGTGGGAGCCTCGGGTTGGAGGCAGGATGGTTTTCGGTAGTTGGATTTGAGTCAATGTGAATTTTGAGGATGAAATTATTTAAGGAGGGTAGATTGTAACGATGACACAATGAATTTGGACGACGTCAGCAGTTTTCAAGAGCTGTCAGATTGTCAGATGTCAGGATGACGTCAACAGTGACGTCAGTGTTGACCATCGTTGACTTTGGTTGACTAAACTTTGACTGGTGCGTGAGGGCGCGTGGGCACAAATTTCGAGGTCAAACTGATATTTTTCGAATGGTATTGATGTTCTGAATCCAATGGTGGTGGTTTTTGTTCGATCGGAGATCGTTTGGTTCGCGTTTTTGAGGGTTTTCTTCTCGGGAAGCTTATTCGGGACTCGTATTCTGTTCTGGGGTTTTAGGGCATTCTGTTATGCACTTGTATATATGTATAGTGACCTTTGTGTATGATTTGGACAGGCCCGGACGTCCTGGAGGTTGTGGATTAGCTTCGAATTGACTTACGACGCGAGTTTTGAGCGCGCAGCGTGTATCGTGTATGAGTGGATTTTGGTTTATAAATGATGCATGCATATATGTTTTAATGTTTTATGAATATGGTTTGAAATGCAATATTTTCATAGGGTTGGATTAATGAAATGCATAAATGTTTTATATGCTAGTTGATTGTCGGTTTTGAAAGATCTTATGGATTTTCATGAAAATGACTTTTTGGGCTTGAGACCCAGTTGGATTATGGTTTTGACTTAGTTTATAATCAAAAGTGGAATTAAACTGTGATTTGTGTGTGAAATGATTTTGAGATTGTGAAATGAGGATTGGACACCATTTTTATGAGATTTGTGGAAACTATGTTTTGAGCTGAGAAACTATGTGAAACGCATGATTTGATTTGAAAGCAAAATATTTGTGAAAATGGGTTTATAAGATTTGATAAATGTTTCTACTATTTTTACTATGACCATTCTCTTAGATGATTGATATGACTCCAGTAGGAATGTGTTTCCCTAGAGAGGGCCTCCGGTTGTGAGTATGTTTCCCTAGATAGGACCCTATGATGATTGTTGCTCGCCTCTGGGATGCGCTGTGTCCCCCTCCTGGAGAGATCACGATGCACTGCCTGTTGTTGAGCGGTCGTGGGAGGCTCGACTCATGAGTACTTATGATGTATGAGATCGTTCGTTGATTTGTTCACAATGATTTGGACATCAACCGTTGATTTGTTCATAGTTACGATATGAATGTCGGCCACATGTGTATTCCTAGTGATGTGCTTGGACGTGAGCTGTCTTGTAGCTTATGTGCACATGTTGCTTGGATATTGTGACTGATGATGATATGAGATAGATGTCGGATATGAGAATGGGTCCCGAGGATTTTGATTTATTGATTTGTGTTCAAAGGTTTTCACATGTGTTGGTTTTACGATGAGTGCATTGGTTTTCATATGTTACTGGAAAAAAAGGTTTTAAAGTGATATGCATGCATGCTTTGTGAAACAGTGGGTTAAATTATGGTTTCCGAAACTTGATTTTCCAACTATTTATTTTTGTCTACTCACACCGTTTATTTGGTTTTGACACCCTCCAAGTTGATAGCGGATGCAGGCTGTAGTAGAGACTGAGACATCACATGAAGCTGCGTACTCTGGAAATCTTTTTGGGTCACAATATTATCTCTGGTCTAACACAAGGTGTCTGACGGGAGCAGATCATCCCACGATAATCTAGGGGGATTTGGGATGTGACCTATGATTATACTCTTTAATTCATTATTTATTCCATTAATTTTTTTGTTAAATCTTAATGTGGATAAAATGAGACCCAATATGTAATTTAAATATGTGACATATAAACGTCATGTGACTTATAATTAATTTTAAAAATTCTTTTATTTATAAAAAGTAAATAAAAAATTCTCCTTTCATCTCCTCCCCAGAACTTGACTCACCAACATACCCTTCTCCCCTAATCTTCTTCTAGCCAAACAACCATCTTCCTCCTCCTATTTCTCGTCCTTGTCATCATAGTCATTATCTTCTTCATCTTCTTTGCACTTTCTTTTCTACTTTTGCTACTTATTCTCGCTATCTATCTATCTCTCTCTCTCTCTCTCTCTCTCTCTCTCTCTCTCTCTCTCTCTCTCTCTCTCTCTCTCTCTCTTCTCTCTCTCTCTCTCTCTCTCTCTCTCCTCTTTCTTTCTTTCTTTCTTTCTTTCTCTCTCCCCTTCTCTCTTTCTCTTCCCCCTATTCGAAAATTAAGAGGCAGTGAGGATATTTTCATGCTTAATAGACCGTGGAATGCTGGTCCGTTTTCCTTGGTGGGGCGACCTGGTTGTATCAAATTCACCGTCCTCATCGAGGTCGAGATCTAGCCAGTCAAAATCACTGCCATCTTTGTCAATACTAAAGCTATCGACATTGTTGTCAAATGAACGTACTCGGTGGATGTGAGAGTAGGATTGGCATGGTAGGGAAGAGCAGGTGATTTCATCAACCTCATCTTTGCACAGAGATCCATTAGACCTCATCGACGAAAACGAGACGTTGAGGAAAGAGATGGAGTTAGAGAAGAAGAGAGAGAGAGGGGGAGAAAGAGATTTCTAGATGTCTTACCTTGGTCATTGCAACATCTTCACTGTGGTAATTGCATATTTTCTATTTCTTACTCTCTTTTTTTGTCTAATTTAAGTTTCTTTCTCATGAAATTGCACATGAGAGAGGGACAAAGAGGGGGGAAAGAAAGAGAGATAAAGAGTGAGCAAAAGAGATGAAGATTTCTAGGTTTTTTTTTTCAATGGTGGGATGGGTTTTGTTTTGATTTTTTTTTTAATTTTTAATTTCTTATTTTAAGATTTTATTTATTGTTTTTAATATATCCAAAAAATATTATTATTTTTTTCTACCTTGTGCTCATGTCAGCATGAAAAAGGGCCTCATAAGTATCACTTGAGCACTTAATCGAATTTTTAACAGATTGTTAACAATAAGTACTTAGATGTTGTGTTTTGATAGCTTGGCTACCTAGGTGAAATTTTTGATAATTATAGATATGAATTTGAAATGACCTATATGGTGTTGGATGCTACGCTATATACTACTTGAGTGCTCTAAATGTAATAGTGAGGTGGCAAATGAATGTGTGTGCTTCTAAGGGCTTTGATTTCAGTTCTCTAAACAAAATTTATGTGAGATGTCTTACTTGGAATACAAGTAGTGCTTGATAGTTATAGTTTCTAGACTAGGAATGGTGTTCTAATGTAATTGGTATATTGCCATCATAGTGACAATACACTCTAACTGTTTTCATCACACAAACAAGCATGAAATTATTTGTATTCAATCAGTTTGACAGTAAGGAAGAATTCGTATTATTCTCTCAACGATTTTTGCTCATAAGTATTCAATCAAATGCATAGAGTGCATCAAAATTATAGTCCATATCAAATGAATTTTCAATCCAAGATTCAATCTAAAATTAGAAACAAAGAAGAAGAAGAAGTAATCATAAAAAACCTCATGGGAAAATCCCGATTCAAATCACAGCAGCTAATCTTGATTCAAATCAGTCAACTTGTGGATTACATGGATGCAAGAGCCTTAGGACTGATTCAAACTTCTGTTGTAGATTCTATCTCATCTAAGATCAGTAATAAGGAATGTGCTATGGTAGCATGAGATTTGTAAGATGATGATACATAGGAGATTTAAAGGTTATGGATGTCAAACTTCAGTCCTTAAGACGAGACTTTAAGTATATTAGAATGAAAGCTAATGAATCCTTGGGTGTTTATCTGTCTAGATTGTTTGATATTTTGAATCTAATAAAAACTTCTAGTGAAGACATCACTAAAAATCGCCTAACACATAAAATCATGATTAGTTTAACTAAACTTTATGATCATATTGTTTCAATTATTGAAGAAACTAGAGATCAAGATTGGCATGACCCCACCTGAAATACACTAGAAAAGTACATTTGGGCCTTGCTCTAATCTAACAAGAATAAAAAATACACGCATGAAACCTTGTTAGTCAAGGGATACACATAAGTTTCTCTAGTTCATGCCTCTGCCTCAGGAGTCTCAATTCACGTGCAATGCCTCTAGAGGGCCACAAAACCAAAAAAACATGTGAGTGGACAAAACTAAACATTTTGAAAACATAAATTGAAAACATCCAGTTTTTACTCTTCTTTTTTCAAAACCATGCATGCGTACGAAAACCATTTCACTTTGATTGAAATAAAATATAGCTTACAATCTCGAAATACGTGAAAAGAGTTCTCCAATCGAAAGTAACATTAAACCGTCTAAGACCTCGGTAAGTCGACATAACCATCACACAAGATCACAACCATCAACACAAGGCCATCATACCAATCACGTACAATCAATTCATCATCATCACAATATCGATCATCAAGCCAATACACTACTGGTAGATTCACAATTCGGGAAAGAAGCCCAGCTCGACGTCCAAGTGGGGACTCGACTCAATAAATTAGGCCAACTCGACGTTTGGGTCGTGTTAGTCTCAAGAAAGGAACCCAGCTCGACGTCCGAGACCAACCCACCAATAGTCATAACCACACATACATCATACATCACAAATCATCACATCAATACATGAAATCAATCCATATCCAACATCACCACACAATTCACATATAGTTAACTCAACGTCATCACAGTACTCATACATAATGATACCACATCCAAACCATCCTCGAAGCACAAGTACAATTTCAATCATCAAATCACATGTGCACTACCGATAGGCCATCACGTACTCACTTGGGATTCGGAACCCGGCTTGATGTCCAAGTTAAATTCGACTCAGGATTTGGAACCCCTAACTCGACGTCTGAGACTTATCATCTAATCAATCAACACACATACATATAGCTCCCATACAACATTCCACCACTTACCAATATCAAGAATTCATATATCCATACCACACATTGATATCACAAACCAAATCCATAGCCAGAATCTTGGGCCTAAGCCCAGAACACAATCAACAACATTCTCGTAAAACATGCAATTTAAGTACTTCCGTAAAAACATTCAAAAATCGTATGAAAATCATAAAAACTTCAAGATCACAGTATTTCATGGCATGAACCTTGTTCAGCCCAATTCTATAATCAAAACAGAAATCCAGAAAGGAAAACTTCGAAAAACGTGAAATAACGAGATTTCCGTAAATATCGTAAAAAATCATATAAGATTCTCAATCACCCAAACATCATCAAAATAATATTGAAACCCATTTAAAATATAAGTATGCATGCATAATTGCTTAGGGAAAACAAATTCCACTTACACACCATCCATATAATCGAATCTCGCTTTACACGCATTTATGTCATTTTTGGGAATCATAGAACTTATCAAAAATCACATTTTAGGGTCACAAACCATTCCAACTATCTTTTATTTTAATCAAAAAATTATTTCGGGGTTTTTAAACAAATTTAAAATAATCCCTAAATCTTCAGACAGTCGAAACTGCCCCGAGACGATATTTGATCGCCTCGAAAATTATACAGTTAGACTCATAACATCGAAATGAAGAATTTTCGTGTTGATCATATTTTCAGATGGTATGGCACATGATCCACGCTCCACCAGAAGTGGTTTCACGTGGAGCACATGTGCCACAACACCGTTCATCTTTTTCCCTAGTCACAGACCCGTTTCTCTGCAAAAAAGGTTATTTGACCCGCGGCTTGACTCGATTGGAATTCATCCAATTCTCAACCAATTTTCACCATTTCACTCACTATCATACTCGAAATTAACTTAGGAACATGATTTCGAATTCAATTTGGGGATCCAACTTACCTTGATCATGGGTTTCACATCAAGCTCACGGTCCAACCTTGAGCCTTGTTTTAGACTCATTTCTGGGTCATTTTTCTTCGAATTTCCAATGATCATGCTCGTAACAATCCCAAAAAAAAATATTTATAACCTCAATTCGAACAAGTAAGCCCAAAATCGAAAAACTTGATTTCAAGCTTCATGGGCAAATTTATGGGTTTAAACTCACGGGTCTGTTCTTCGGTCCTCACTGATTTCTTTCATTTCCTTTTTCATTTTCCCTCAATTTTATCTCTATTTCTATAAGGACCTTTCCTGGAAATTAGGATTAAGACAGTGATTAGTGACAGATTAATGAGCTTAAGCGGTGGTTAGTGGGTTACTTTGGATGGTCGGCGTAGAATGACGATTTTGCCCCTAGACTTGGTAAAAAGTTGACTTTTAATTCGGGCTATCAATTGGGTATTGACCGATGACCGTGACGTAGTTCGGGACGTCACGAGTATGTAGACAGGTGGCACGCCCGATTCCGATATCCGAGGAGGAAGTTATGATGTTCGGAAGGTTAAGGGCATAACCGTAATTTGGTAAATTAAAGGGAAAATGTTGACTTTTTGGAAGACAAGGAATTTTCACGTAGACCAAGGACCGTTAGATAGGTCTCGACGTCCTGAGTACAACGACATGCGGTACGCTGTCATCAGACGTCAGACGGTGAAGTTATGGTTCTGTAAAGTTGGAGGGGTAAAATGGTAATTTGGACACTTAGGGGCATTTTGGTCTTTTGGTACCTTGGGAATTGTGAGTAATCATAGGGGGACATGTGGCCTGAGAGATTGGAGATTATTTGGGTTGGACCGTTGGATGAAGGACACGTGGGGGACTCCTAGAGGGTTCTAGCAGTGTGTGTGTGTGTGCACGGTTACATAATACACGGCTGCTAATCGCCCATTTTGTTCACAGAGAGGAAAAAAAAACAGGGAGAGTGAGGTCGTGAGAGAAAATCGATCAATTCCAGAAATTGTGTGAGAGTTGTTGTTGTTGGGTTTGAGTAAGTGAGTGCTGGTATGTTTGAGTGAGATTGAGAGAATTAGAAAGGATGAAGGACGGTGCTAAGGGAGGAGGAAATCAGGAAACAGAGCAGGGACACCGTGCACGGCTGTGCACCCCAGTTGATCAAACCATCAAAATTGGAGGAGTGGTGGTGTTCAGTGACCTGAGAGGAGTCGTGTGGACTCAGTGGAGCACGGCGGTGAGCACGGCAGAGGCCAGAGCAAGGGTAAGCGTTCATTGTCCCCTGTTTTTCCAGTTTGCTTCAGTCTGAAGTTCGTGGGTTTTGAGGTTGAGTCGAGCCGTTCTTTTAGTCCTATTAGCTTTAGGAGGTTGTTAAGAACCTTAGGTATCGACTTAGAGTCCTACGGTGGCCATGGGTGGCCAGAGACAGAAACTCGAATTTCTGAGTTTTCTTACGAGCTTTGTGTCAGGACCCGTCCCAAATATCACCTCGATACTCGGGATGAACCCTGCTCCCGTCTGACAATCACACTTACAAAACCAAAATAAACTTAATACAACTATAAGCATAACCATCAGACGAAGGAGTAAATATATACAACAGTAAGTCAGAGCATAGTTCTACAAAATGGGCACCAAAAGTCCTACAAGTCTAAGTCCGCAACGGAAGAACGTCGGAAGCCCTATGCCTCGATCTCTGCCTCAACGTTCACCCCGGCGCTATCACCACGACCTGGAGGGAAAATTAAAACAAAAGGTGTGAGTGGACCAAGAAGAATAAAAGTTTTAAAACCGTTTACCGGCAAATCAACGTAAGGAAAATAAAATCATTTGTTCCCTCCGGTTTAAAACCAGGCATGCCAATGAAGTATTAGAAAATCATAATATGAAAAACATAAGAAACAGAGACACTATAAATACCATAAGAAACAGATACACTATAAAACATCATAAGAAACCAGAGTATAACCCGATCAAACCTGCTGGACCTATCCGAGTCTTTAAACTCAACCAGGCCTCACATATAAATCCGAGTCTTTAAACTCCCGAGTCTTTAAACTCAATAGGCCTATGGGGGTAATATCATAATATCCGAGTCTTTAAACTCCCGAGTCTTTAAACTCAATCCGGGCCCGTCCCCCATCAATATCAATCCGGGTCTTTAAACCCATATCCAGATCCAGCAAATCCAATCCATATCCAGTGTAAAACCAATTCCAAATCCATCACCAAATCCGAATTCGAAATCCCCGGTTTGAAGCCCTTCCGGCGTTCAGAACCGACATTCCGAACCCAAATCCGGAAAATCCATTTCCATACTAAAAACCATAGGAAATCCCTAACCATGTTTCATAACCCATTTACCATCATCAGAAAACAGTTATAGGGTGAATTTCTCAAATATGGCATCAAAATCTGAATATGGGTGAATTTCAGACCCGTATCTTTTCCGTCCGACGTCCGATGACAGCGTGCCGCCTGTCGTTGAACTCAGGACGTCGAGACCTATCCAACGGTCCTCGGTCTACGTGAAAATCACACATCCTCCAAAAAGTCAACATTTTCATTTACTATTCACAGGGGCAAAATCGTCCTTTTTACAAAACTTCACAGAAATTACATTTTTACCCTTCCCGTAGGTACGGGTTGTTACACTTTGGACAGTAAGTTTTGGTATTGTTTGTTACGAATTAGATAGTGGAATAGGTGGGTTAGAGTGGGACGAACATAATGGAATCAAAAGGACACAAAATGGACCAGAAATGGGACGAAATCGTGAACGCCGGTTCACGGCTGGACCGGTTGGATCAAACCGGTTCAAACCAGGTTGAACGAAGAAATGGCCGAGGATAGAAAAATGGCCGGGAACGGCGTAAGTGCGCGCGTATCGAGGCGACGTCGAAATGGTCTGTGAGTGGAATTTGCTTTCTAACTCTTGATGCATGCATATATGTTTTTATATGTTTTCTATAATTGATTCTATGATTTTCTTTATGATTGTGATGGTTTACGGTTTTGCACGTTTTTCGAGGAAATAACGGTACTTCACGTTTTACGAGATTTTGATGAAACTGTGATTTGAACTGGTTTTAATGAAATGGTTTCGGGATTTGAAATATGAACTGATTTCAAAGAAGTAAATGGATTTCGGAAAAGTGTTTTCGGGCTTGAAGCCCAGTTCAAAAAGTGGTTTTGAGAAAGAGGATTTCGGGTTTTGGAATCGGAATTCCGGATGACGATTCGGGATTCGATTCGGAACTTGAAAGTGATCCCGGGTTTGGATTCGGAATGGTTATTCCGGATACCAGCTTACGGAATGATGGTTGTGGACTCGAATCTGGAAAGGATGATGGATATGAGTTCTGGATTTGGATTCGGAATGACGGTTCTGGATGCCGGAAGGGCATCAGACCAGTGATTTCGGATTCGGGTTTGGATATGGGTTTAGAAATGGTTTTCAAATGGTTTGATTGGATTTGCTGGATCTGGTTATTGGGTTTAAAGACCCGGATATTGTGATTGACGGGGGACGGGCCCGGATTGGGTTTAAAGACCCGGATTGAGTTTAAAGACTCGGGAGTTTAAAGACTCGTATATATTGATATTTCCCCCGTAGGCCTGTTGAGTTTAAAGACTCGGGAGTTTAAAGACTTAGATTATTAAGGCCTAGTTATTGAGTTTAAAGACTCGGATAGATCCAGCAGGTTCGATGGATGAGAACGTGGTTTCAAATGTGTTTTGGATTTAACTAAGATGTGATGATGATGGTTTATAAAAATGGTTTCCGATGTTTTGGGCAGTGGCCTGGAGGATATGGTTTTTGATGGTTTTGGGCGGAGGCCCGGGATTTGAGAAAAGGAAAAATGTGTTTGTTTTTTGTACATGGTTTTATGACTTGAAATTGGTATGCATGCATTGATTCTTTTAAAACGGAGGGTATAAATGTGTGTGTTTTCTGATAACTGTTTTTGAACTTAAACTTTATTTTTGTCCACTCACAGTCTTTTCGTGTTTTCAATACCCTCTAGATTGTTGCGGCGCGGGCTGTCGGTCGAGAGAGATGGAGACATCACACACACAATCCACAGTAGACGTTGTGCACTCTGGGATGTTCGGAATTTCTGGACGGTCGAATCGGAAATCCCTTGTCTGACTTACGTGTCACATGGAGGTTGGGCGTTTGTTTAGCTTTCGTGTCATGCGTAACTTAGACGGGATCGGGATTTAGCCCTTAATGTAACGACCCGTCCCGAATTCCGGGATTAGATTAGTCACTAATCTTGATTAGTGAGGTTGAACGGTGGTTAGTAGGGCGGAATCGGACAAATTGTGTAAAATGACCGTTTTGCCCCTGGTCGTGGGCAAAATGTTGACTTTTTGTTCGGAGCGGTCAAATGGACCTTGACCGATGACCGTGACGTAGTTCGGGACGTCACGAGTTCATAGACAGGTGGCACGTTCGATTCCGACATTCGTAGAGAAAGTTATGGTGTTCAGAAGTTGAGGGGTATTTTGGTAATTTGGCTTGTTAGGGGCCAAATGTTGACTTTCTGACCGGGAGGTCCGATGGGCGAGGGCCAAGGACCGTTACGTAGGTATCGTCGATACGAATCCAACGACAGGCGGCATGCCGAAATCGGAGATCCGACGACGACGTTATGGTCAAGGAAACGAACTAACGAACCGAGGCCGGGATTAAAATAATAATATAATAATAAATAGTGACTGTTGACCCTACACACCTGGATGAGTGACAAGTGTCACTCATCCCTTGAAATCAGAATCCATGTTTTTGGGGGAGACCTCATGATGATGTTTAATTAGTTTTTAATTAATTAATTAATCTTTTAATTTCCATTAATCCTATTTTCCTTAACCGTGTACAACCAAATCCAATACTCTCCCAACCAATTCCTCTTCCATTGCTGAACCTGAGAGTGTGATTTTGTGAGCGTTTTGAGTTTGATTTCAACTGGGTAAACACGAGAGAGTGGCAGTGAGGAGGAACTGAGAATTCGAAAGATTAAGTTTTGGGAGGGAAAATCAAATTGGACGAATTGGGCTGCGACGATCGAATTGAAGCTTGGAAACATCTTACTGAGGTTGTGACGAGTCGATCCACGTCAAAAACGAGAAGGATTGGTGCCGTTTTGGCTCTGATCGAGCTTGGTGACAGAGGAAGAAATCGAGGCTGAGTCGTGGAGTTTGGGGCTGTGATTGACTCAATTGTTGTGGGGAAATGATTTCTCATGATCCCACGATGCTTCTGGGATCATCAATTGAAGGAAACCGATCGAGATTGACAGAACTCCATTGTTGAACAGTGACGGTGCTCGAACTTGAGTCGTGACGTTTGAGCACAGGTTTGGTGCAATTGATGTGGGGGAATTGTTCCTCATGGTCCATTGATGCTTCTGGAATCATCAATTGGATGAAACCTGCATCAATTGAGGGAGTTCCATGATTGCACAGTAACCGGGTGTTCTTCGTGGATCATCATCGATTCGTGGGAATCTGGGTAAGGGTTTGTGTAATTGAGTTTATAGACTTGTAATTGGACTTAAAACGAAACTAATGGAATGATCAATTGAAGGAATTAGGATCGAATTGACAGGATTGGAACCGGGTTGTGTCGCGGGTGAATTGGACCCGTTTACCAGACAAACGGGTTGGGCTGGTGACACTGTAGCAGGCGCGTGAGTTTCACGCGCAGCCACTCACGGCGGCGCGTGGCGGCGCGTGGGCACGAATCTCGAGGTGAGGTCAACATGACTTCTGTTCCATTTAATGTAACGGACATTTTGGAATTGGTTTCGTGTCGATCGGACACCGTCTCGATATTGTTCGGGATGTCCGAAGGTTTTAAATTAAGTTTAAAAATAAGTAAAAATTCGGGAAAATTACGGGACTTTGATAGGATGTTAATGATGAGGTTAGTGACCCTCTAATGTGATTTGGACAGGATTGGGAGTCCCGGTGATAGTGGTGTGGCCCGGGAGGGCCGGTGGAACGCGTATCGAGGCACACGGTTAAAACGGTCTGTGAGTGGACTTTGGTTTTATAAATCCTATGCATGCTTAAATGTGTTATATGGTTTATATACAGATTTCTATGATGGTATTTGTGAGTATTGATTTTGGGTATGTTGCACGTATTTCGAGGTGTTTTCCGTATTTCACGTGTATCGGGATTAACGGTTTATTTGTGGTTTTGCATGCTTGTGGTTAAATAAATATTATGATAAAATGGTTTTTATATTGGAAAGATGAACTCGGGCTTGAGGCCCACTTGTTTTGGAAATTTCGGACTTGGAGTCCATTTGAGAATCGGGCCGGGGGCCCAGTTGGTTAATGAAATCGGGCCAGGGGCCCAGTTGGTATAAAATCGGGCTGAGACCCATTTGAGTTATGTTATCGGGCATGGGGCCCAGTTGGATTAAAATGATGATTTCGGGTCAGGGGCCCTATATTTAATAAATGTGATTTCGGGTCAGGGACCCTAAATGGAAATGTGTTGTTTTATGGAAAATTCGGGCAGGGCCCATTGTGATGTTGTGAAATGAGTTAATAAAACTATTTTTCCATATACCATCTGTACACATGGATATATGATGGTCTCTTCCAGATGTCTGGGACACTGGGGAAGTCACGGTGCATTGCCTGTGAAGGGTCACCATACGGAGCAGCCGGACCGTATGATGACTCAGGAGCAGGATTGCTATGATTGACGTCTGGGACGTCAGACATCAGGGATGTCGGATATATGGACCCGGAGAGACCCCGGGCAGCACGCGTAGCTTGTGAAACCGTGAGACATGACGTCAGGGACGTCTAGCATCAGGGATGCTGGTGATGGTAATGGTAAAATACGAATTAATGAAATGGCTTTCCGGGTGGATTTATGATTGTGTGATTTTAATGAATTAATGTTCATTTATGGTAGTGGGTGGTGACCCACATGGTCGTATATGTATGGTGGTGGTATTCCACGGTTTTGGGCTGAGTTCCCACACTTGGTTTTTGGTTAACGGTTTTTGGGCTAAGGCCCTAAGGGCTCGGTTGAGCAAACGTTTTGGTTACTGGTTTTTGTGGCATGCATACGTTTTTATTGGAGGGCATAAATGTCTTATAAATGTATTTGATGAACTTACTGGTTTTTGTCCACTCACAGCTTTTGGTTTTAATTCCCTTCAGGTTGATCACGGATGCGTTTGCAGCAGGGACTGGGACATTGCACACCTCCTCCATCGATCCTTGCGCACTCTGGATGCCCCGTTTGGGCAGTGGCTCTTGGTTATCCCTTGTCCGGCACCCCTTGTTGGACGGGAGCAGGGCACATTCCATGGTAATCCCGGGGGGATTGGGATGGGTCCTGTCACTTAATCCCGGGGGATTAGGGGTGGGTCCTGACAATTTCACTCCCCTTCCTCTCTGGGTTTTCCATCACCAACTTTTCCTCACAATTTTTCTTTGTTTTTCTTTTCTTTGGCCAAGGACCACACTTCACACACAACACTTAAAACATAAAATCAGCACACACCTACTCATAGTTGGTGGCACAGTCCCCAATGAGATAAGTGACAGTTGTCACTATCTCAAGCATCCCATAGAAAAATATCCTTAGAAAATTTACCAAAATGCCCTTATGTGTTTAAGACCCAAAATGATACCGTTCGAACTCCGTTTCTGGCATGCCGCTTGCTAGCATACTCGAGAGGTTGAAACCTTTACAACGACATTTATGGAAAATCAAAAAGCCACCCCTCGTCATTTCATAAAAAAAAATTGGGAACCTATGGTTTATACTTCTTTAGTGGGGTTCGATGACCACTTTCAGTTATTTTAAGGATTTCTTTTGGACTCACGAGTTTTTAGGTTGGCGGCACATGTACATCTGGTTTCGTGAGCAAAAACTATGACTTTTTGGTTCGTTGAGGGGCATTTTGGCTTTTGTAAAAGATGGATATTTTGGGAAAAGGATAAAAATTTCATCCTCAACTTATCCTTCCATTTTGGTGTGTTATACCACACACCCAATTTCATCATTCTCTCTCTCTCTCTCTCTCTCTCTCTCTCTCTCTCTCTCTCTCTCTCTCTCTCTCTCTCTCTCTCTCTCTCTCTCCACCCGTGCAACCCAAAAATCCCAAAACCAAACATAATCTTCATTTTGGATATCTAATCTTCAAACCAAGGGCATATTAAAGTTCTTAGAACTCCCATGATGTCAGGGCCCACCCCTAATCCCCCAGGATTAGGGACTAAACCCTGCTCCCGTCTGACTTACGCATGACACGAAGGCCAACCAGATGTCCAACCTTCATGTGACACGTAAGTCGGACAAGGGATTCTCAATCCGACCGTCCAAAACTTCCGAATTTCCTAGAGTGCGCAGAGTCTACTGTGGATCGTACGCATGATGTCTCCGCCCCTCTCGACCAACAGCCCGCGCCGCAACAACCTGGAGGGTATCAAATACACGAAAAGACTGTGAGTGGACAAAAATAAAGTTTAAATTCAAAACAGTTATCAGAAAACACATACGTTATACCCTCCGTTTTAAAATCCAATACATGCATATCAATTTCATGTCATAAATCCATGTACGAAAATCAAACACGTTTTCCTTTTTCCAAATCCCGTGCCTCAGCCTAAAACCATCGAAAACCATTTCAACCGGGCCACTGCCCAAAACATCGGAAAACCGTTATTATAAACCATTATCATCACATCTCAGTGAAATCCAAAACATATTTAAAACTACGTTCTCATCCATCGAACCTGCTGGATCTATCCGAGTCTTTAAACTCCGAGTCTTTAAACTCAATAGGCCTACAGGGGAAATATCAATATATCCGAGTCTTTAAACTCCGAGTCTTTAAACTCAATAGGCCTACAGGGGAAATGTCAATATATCCGAGTCTTTAAACTCCGAGTCTTTAAACTCAATAGGCCTACAGGGGAAATATCAATATATCCGAGTCTTTAAACTCCCGAGTCTTTAAACTCAATCCGGGTTTTTAAACCCAATCCGGGCCCGTCCCCCGTCAATCACAATATCCAGGTCTTTAAACCTAATAACCAGATCCAACAAATCCAATAAAAAATCATTGAAAACCATTTCGAAATCCATATCCAAACCCGAATCCGAAACCACTGGTTTGAAGCCCTTCCGGCATCGTGAACCTTCATTTTGAATCCAAATCCAGAACTCATATCCATTTCCTTTCCAGATCCGAGTTCTCAACCATCATTCCGTAAGCTGGCATCCAGAATAACCATTCCGAACCCAAACCTGGAATCCACTTTCAAGTCCAGAATCGGACCCCGAATCGTCATCCGGAAATCCGATTCAAAAACCCGAAATCACATTTCCGAAAACCACTTTTGAACTGGGCTTCAAGCTCGAAAACCCTTTTCAAAAATCCTTTTACTTTCTTTGAAATCCAATCGTATTTCAAATCCCAAAATCAAATTATTAAAACCAGGTTCAAATCACAATATCCGTCAAATCTCGTAAAACGTGAAATACTGTCATTTCCTCGAAAAACGTGCACAAACCGTAAACTATCACAATCATAAATCAAATCATAGAATCAAGTATAGAAAACATATAAAAACATATATGCATGCATCAAGAGTTAGAAAGCAAAGTCCACTCACAGACAATTTCGACGTCGCCTCGATACGCGCGCACTTACGCTGTTCCCGACCAGTTCGCTATCCTCGGATTTCCCGAACCTATCCAAATCTCATAACGAGGTCACTAACTACTTCACAAAGGTCATACTAAAGTCCCATAACTTTCCCGTATTTTTAACCAAGGTCTAAAACCTTCGGGTACCCCGAAACATATCGAGACAATATCTGATCGTCTCGAAATCAGTGCCAAAATGTTCGTTACATCAAATACTTTAAAAGTCGTGTTGGAACCTTCCTTGAATTGTGTGCCACGCGCCCACATGCGCAACCCAAAGGGGCTGCGCGTGGGAGCCACTCCCCAACACAATGTCATCGTCTTCCTTGGGAAAATCCGGTCCGACCGGTTCAGCGGCTCAACCGGTTCAAGTGAACCGGCGTTCACGGTTCCCATCTAATTTCAGTCCAAAATTAAATCTATTGATACCATTAAATTCGTCTCAATGTTTCCTATCTAACTACCTATTCAAACAACGAAATTAAGGCCAGAATTTTACCTCCTGAATCGAAGGAAAAATCGCACCTCCCTGGTTTGTTCGGCTTCTGTGATTCCGACCACCACTTCCTTCTGTTTGATGCTTATTTAGTCTGTTAAGTCCTCCAAAACCAAACCCAATCAATCATTTTGAGTAAAACTTTGTAAACCTGAGACTACCATTTTGATTTCATACAAAAATCCACAGAGAACTTACTCTGCAGTCGCCGCCGTCACTGGTCGTGGCCACCAACAGCATCCCCCCAACTTCTTCTCCAACTTTCCTTTACCAACCATCACTATCTGATCAAGTTTGAGAAGGCTGAGGTCCACGATCATCCTGGGCTCTGTTCCTTTCACGGTTAACAACCACCACTCACGGCGGTGCCCGTGACTGTGCCACCAATCTCCTCTTCTTTCTTCCTTCTCTCCTTTCCTTTCAGATCATAAGGGTAAATAGATGAAGGATTGAGGGGCTTGTCTGAGTCGGTTCTCACGGTCTCAATTCTGCTCTGTTTTTCCTCTGGAACAAACACGATGCACACACACACATACCCGTTTAAACTCACACAGTGCACACTTGTAGAACCCTCTAGTCCATTGCCACCTGTCACAATCCCATGGTCCCTCTCAAAAATATCCAATGGCACCAGTACACTTGTCCTCATCTTATTTGCACCTTTCCCAATACACCAAAAAGACCAAAATGACCCTACGAATCAAAATTACCATTTTGCCCTTCACCGTTCTAGACCCGTATCTCGCTCGTCCAAAGTTCGATGAATGCATGCCGCCTGTCGTTGAATTCAGGGCGACGAGATTTACCTAACGGTCCTCGGTCTATGTGTCAAAACCCGAACGTACGAAAAGTCAACTTTTCCCCCTATTTTAACCAAATTACGATAATGCCCTCAACCTTCAGAACGTCATAACTTCCTTCTCGGATGTCGGACTCGGGCGTGCCACCTGTCTACAGACTCGTGACGTCCCGAACTACGTCACGGTTATCGGTCAATGTCCAATTGACCGCCCGAACTAAAAGTCAACATTTGTCCAAACTATGGGCAAAATCGTCATTCTACGCTAACAACCAAAAGTAACCAACTAACCACCGATTAAGCTCACTAATCTGTCACTAATCACTTCCTTAATCCGAATTTCCGAGACGGGTCCTTACACATGAGCAGAACCATCTAAGGGTTAAAGAGAAAACGACTTGGGAAGGACCATAACGGAGAAAGAAAGGAACCTCAATGTTTTCGAGCTAGATTCCAGAAAATCCAGGTATGTTTTTCAATTTTTGTGTTTGGATTTGGATTTCTAGGGTTAAATAGATATTTTCATTATTAGAATTTTTGATTTGGTTGAAAAATGAAAAAATCACACAAGCTTGAAGTTTCAAGCTGTTAATGGCGGATTCCGACGAAGCAGACGACAACACTGGCAGTAGCATATGCCAATGCTGATCATCTTCTCCGGCAGCCAGTGGCCTCAATAAGGCATGTGGCAGTGTGTGGGGGAGGTAATCGGCCTTCCACTGGCTGGTGGGGGTGCATATGTGCATTTTTTGATGCAGAGTAACGTATGTATGGTAGGTTTAGACTTTGTAAATTCAATGGTGGTGGTTTCCTTTGATCAGATATCGTTGAAGGATAGTTCTAGGCATCCAAAGTAACGAACTGTACATGTAGGATGAGTGTGATATCCCGGGAACTAGGGGTTTTGAATACAAGGCTACTTGTGACATTAGTGACCCTCGATTGTTACCTTTGGTAGGAGATACTGCTCTAGGGACTTTGGGGGAGTGTAATACTCGAGATTGAGCTCTATCAGACTAACTGTGAGTGGAAATCTGTTTTTATAATCATGATGCTTCCATATTGAATTTTTATAAATGGTTTATGAAATGGTTTGGATAATTATTCCAGATGTTGTTGCATGTTATCTGCGGATTTATGGTTTTAGAGTAATTGTTCGGTTTATTGTTCTGGACACATGTTTTGGGCTCAGGCCCCCCGATTTTAATATTTTGACTTGGAATTTGAGCCAAGGATTTAGGTAAAAATAAGATTTTGGTTTTATTATTGCACTGTTTTCCACTATTGACTATCCTCGCCATACATGTTGATTTCTCTTTTTTCCAGACTAGTATCATGGAGTGTGTCTTCGCCAGATACTGGTGGTATTATTTTCCAGACTGGCATCATGGAGTGTGCCTCCACTAGATTACCTATGTATAGTGAAGATTTTCCAACCAAGTAGCTCGCGACTACAACTCAGAGGATTTTCCAGTCAGCCAACTCAATGACGGCGACTCGAGGGAAATAGAGGATGAGTTCATAGTTGATTTGTGTTATTTTTGTTCAGGTTTTCCAGATAATTTAATAAATGAAGATTTTAGGGAAATGTGGGCCACAATTATTTTATAAACATTTCATGTTTCGTATTTTTTGGGTCCAGGATCTTGATTTGAATTTCAGACATGAAATTCCCATGATTTATAACTTGACTTGATATGTTTTCTTATATGCATGCATGTTTTAGAAACTGGAGGTCTATACTATTTCATTCCTCGATATACGTTTTTTAACAAGATTATTTTTTTCCACTCACATTTTATTGGTTTTACAGACCTTCCAAACCTTGACATAGGAGCGGAGCACACCTTGGACAGAAGCCTACTTCCGATTTCATGCATACTCGTGATCCTTAGAGTATGATCTTTATATTATTTGTCGTTTTCTTTCCCTAGTGGCTCTGTTTATTATTTTTGGACCTTATAAGACTGTTGCACTTTGAGTTATATGTTTGGATTTTAATTGAAATTATCCCTTATCTGACTGTCAAGGGCATTCTTGAGTTTCCGGTTTGTTTTTCATATAGGAGTAGGTCCCTTCACAATTTTTAAGGAACTTTTGGGTTGGGTTTTGTCACAGTGGGTTGGTATGGGCAGTGGCCCCAAAAGGACGAATATGTTTGGTTCGTAGAATGAGATGATGTGTCCAAGGTAGTCGGTGCTCATTTCTTATTTGGCAGATTTCTAGTATTACAATTTAGAGTTCAAAGGGTAATTCTGGAACTTGGTTTTGTTTTTAGACATGAGAAGGATCTTGCACGGCTATCAAAGTGTTTTTGGAAAGGGTCCTGTCATTCTGAAGTAATTACATAGGCCAAATGGTTAAAAAAAAATTCTGAAGTATTTGGGAAAGGAGCAGACAGGTCCTACACATATATGATGTGACAATACCTCAACCATGGCAATGTTTAAGAATCTTGTGTTTCACTAGAAAACTAAACACATCAACAAAAGGTTTTGTTTCATCAAAGATGCAATACATGTTGGAGATGTGGACTTGTTCTATTGCAGATCAAGAGAATAGTTGGCTTCTGTCTTCATCAAGGTTTAAAACGAGGCTAGTCGCTCCTGTGGTGGTCAATATGGGTCTAGCGCTTAGGCGGGGGCTTAGGCGATTTTTATTTTAAAGACAAAATTTAATAAATTAATAATATAATGAATGATATCAAATACTTTCAGAACAAAAAATAATTATCTAGATAAATAAATTGAGTTGAGAATCATAAATTTTGAAAATGTAAGTTTTTTTATTAATTTTATTATACAACATTCTATTTTTTTTAAATTTATTATCTTTTTTTTAATTAATGCTTGTTTTATTAACTAAGTATTTAATAAATAAAATAACTTATATAACTAAATATAAATAAGGATATATATATATATATATATATATATATATATATATATATATGCAAATACACTCATGCACGTAGTTATTATGCGGGTCGGTTTTTTATGTTTGAGCGCCTAGGCGCCACCTAGGCGGGCTAGACAGCCGCCATTTTGAACAGTTGTCTTCACTAAGGCACTAGCTAAGGACAGGTTCTCCTATCTTAAAGGGATGATTAGTCATTGCCATCATAAGAGGTGTCCTAATGTAATTGATGCATTGTCATCATAATAACCATGCACTCTAATTGTTTTCATCACACAAACAAGCATGAAATTGTATTGATTCAATCAGATTGATAATAAGGAAGAATTCATATTATTCTCTCTACGACTTTTGCTCATAAGCATTCAATCAAACATATGGAGTGCATCAGAATTATCGTTCATATCAAACTAATTTTCAATTCAAGATTTAATCTAAATCAGAAACAAAGAAGAAAAAGTAAATCATAAAAAACATCACGGGCTAATCCTAGTTCAACCGCGGCAGATAGTGTATGAATGTTGTATTTTTGAATGTATTTACCTGAATTTCTTTCGCTCGTCAATATATAATTTGAATACTTTTATATAATTTATCCGTGTTAATATTATCTTTTGCATTGACACTTTCAATAGAGAAACTTGAAAATTAAGGTTTTCGCAGCTTTAAATTTTGGTTTGTTTGGTCGACAGAAATTGAAAATATGAAAGCTTAGACGTTCGAAATTATTGTTGGTTGGATGTTGGATTGCTATTGAAGTTGCATGATCAAGAAGTTATCATTCGTACGCATGTGGATGTGGTGGCCTGGGGTACAATATCAGCAAAATATTACAATAATCGATCATTTCTTCAAGACCAAAGCATGTTTTTTGTCCTCATTACTCCTCCTGTAGTTTTGGACTTATAATAGAATTAAGTTACATTTGAAAATTTTGCACGATTGCTTAATTAATTTAACATATAGATCAAATAATTTAATATAATAGTCATTCCATATTTTTATTCCGACTATTATTATGATTAGTTACGTGACGATGGATAAGACTAATACGTTTAATATATATATATATATATATATAATTAGAAATTTATTTTCTTAATCATCATTTCAAGATTATATTTAAAAATAATAATAATAATAAAAGATAAGATTAGAGAGTATATGTATTAGTTAAATAAATCAATAGTGTTGTTATCTGTTTCTAATATGATTAGGGATTGCCTTTGTTCTCGAAATTTTCCTGCCACTAGGGCAAACTCCTATGTTTCCTTGAATTGAAATATTTCCATGTAGTTGGTGCCTGCTTGGCTCCTGGGTTGCTGACCCTTCAGCTTGTCTTCTGGCTTTGCCTTTTTTCTTTAATACACTTTGATTTATCAAAAATAGAAAAAAAAAACAAATCAATAGTATATTGCTAATAATTAAGATCCTCATGTTGACTCATTAATATGGTTGATATATATATATATATATATATATATGAATGACTTTATAATCTACAATTTAGTTTTCATAAATTTTGAAACGATAATTTAGAAATTGAATATATTTATACATCATATAATGATATATGTATACTTACACTTCGATAAAAGAAAAGAATGAAATAAGAAGATTCTTCAGAAGACGATAGATGCAATTATTGTTCGATCATGCTTGATTATTGTTGGAAGGAATGAAACACTAGAAGGAAGAAAAAAGTTTTATAGAGAAACGGAGAAAAAGAATGAGAGAGGGAGAGAGCTTTGAGTTTGTTGTATTCAACATTATGATTCAATCTTTAAGCACAAATGTAATGACCCGTCCCAAATTATCGAGATTAATTAAGACTAATTACGGATTAGTGGGGCTAATCGGGGATTAGCCGAGGATTAACGAACTTTCAGGGAGAAATTACGATTTTACCCCTAAACGAGAGCGAAAAGTTGACTTTTGACTCGGGAGATCCGATGACCAAGGGCCGAGGACCGTTATATAGATCGGGTCGATACGAGTCCGTAGACATGCGGCACGTCGAAATCGGACGTTCGACGGAAAAGTTACGGTTCAAGGAAGTTCGAGGTACTATTCATGGCAATAAGTTTTACGAGGCAAAAGTGGACTTTTTTCCTCAAGTGGGCCCAAATCTTTTGAAGTGGCCCAATGGATGAGTGACAAGTGTCACCCATCCATTGCCCCCTTCCCTTCATTCATGCATATCCGTCCCCCTTGCTTGTTCGTCCAAACCAAACCAAAATAACCCGATCTCGCACAAACACCACCCCATATCACCCCCCTACCGTGATGACTGAGGGACTGAGAGTGAGAGGGAGGCTAAGAATGAGACAATGATGATGAGTGGGTGGCAAGACCGCCATGGACGGCGGAGGGAAGGCAAACCCGTGAAGGTGAGTTTTCAATTCAAAATTCCATTTTGTTGTTTTGGGCGTTAGGGGCTGTATTGGTCGATTGGATATTGTTTAATAGGTTTGTAGGAAGGTTTAGAGATGGTTTGGACGGTGGTTGGTTGTCGGACGTCGAGGGGGAACGATCGGGAAAAATGGACCGTGAAGGGAGGATTTGAACGGGTCGGTTTTGAATGTTCTTCTTAGTTTTCTTCACACAAATAGGTTGCTAGGGTTGAGATAGGAAGATTTGAATTGGATTGGAAAAAAATGGACCAAAATGGAGGGAGGTAGGAGCCTGAACCTACTCCGCTGGTTCGGCTGGACCGGGTTGCACAGATGGACCAGACCAGCCGGTCCGCTAGAGGTCAGGGATTCACTGTGTAGGGCGCGTGGCTCCCATGCGCAGGGGCTATTGCAGGTGTGTGTGGGCGCATGGCCCACTTTTTTGGGATGGTTCCAACGTGTGAAATCATCTATTCGATGTAACGAACATTTTGGGACTGGTTTCGAGTCGATCGGACATCATTTCGATATAGTTCGGGATGTCCGAAAGTTTACGATTGACTTTAAAAATAGTTAAAAATCCCGGAAAATTATGGGGCTTTTATGAGGGGTTAATTAAGTAGTTAGTAACCCTCTATTACGATTTGGACAGGTTTGGGAGCCTCGAAGACGGTGATTGGCCCGGGAAGGACGTATGGCACACGTATCGAAGCGCAGCTTTGGACGGTTAGTGAGTGGACCTTGCTTTCTAAATTGATGCATGCATAAATGTTTTATAAGTGTTTTAGAACATGTTTTTTGATGTCATGTGTGCATTTGTTTGTGGTAGCTTAGTATTTACGTATTTGCACGTATTTCGAAATTTTCGGTTTTATACGATGCTTATACATGTTGTGTTTTGAATGATGGTTTGACGAACGGGTTTTAAATTTGAAAACATGGAATCGGGCATGAGACCCATTTAGTTGGAAACCATCAGACTTGGAGTCCATTTAATTGAATGAGAAATCGGATTGGAGGCCCATTTGTGTTATACGATCGGGCCGGGGGCCCTGTTGGTTTACGAATTTGGGCTTGAGGCCCAGTTGATTATGATATCGGGCATGAGGTCCCGTTATGGTTTATGAACATGATTTAGGGTCAGGGACCCAAATGAATTTGGATTTACGATGGTTTATGAAAAACCCGGGCGTGGCCCTTTAAATGGTTTCGAAATGAATTGTAAAATGGTTTTTCGTATACCATCCTCATGAACGAATGCCCTCCAGACGTCTTGTAGTATCCTGGAGTGGTGGGTTGTCTCCTCCAGACGTCTCGTAGTATCCTAGAGTAGTCACGAGACATTGCCTACGAGGGGTCATTGCACGGAGCGACCGGTTTGTATAGTGACTCAAGAGTAGGGTTGTTAGAGGTTAAAACCTCCCCCCATTGAGGGTCATTAATCTACGTGTCATTGACCTGGGTGGACCCTGGGGAAACTTGGAATTTGAGACACTGGGTAGCATGCGTAGCTTGGAACTGTGACAGGTGTGTTTGTGACATCTCGGATGTCAGGCATCGGGGATGTCGAGGATTGGTTTTGGGCTGAGCCCAACTGGTAATGGTTTTGGGCTGAGACCCCCGTGATGTGATTTGGGCTGAGCCCCGCATGTATTTGGTTTTGGGCTGAGTTCCCATGTGCTTTGGTTTACGGTTTTAGGCTAAGGCCCTGATGGTTTCATTTTGATAACTGGTTTTCGAATGCATGCATGCTTTTTAGTGAAGGGCATAAATGTCTTTTTATGAAAATGTTTTTATAAATTATTTATTTTGTCTACTCACAACTTTTCGTGATTTGCGGATGCTGGCTGTGGCGGAGACGGAGACATCACACTCCTTCTCCAGATCCTGGCGCACTCTGGAAGCCCAATGGGGCTAAAGTTGGATTTTCCCTTGTCTGACACTTCATGTCAGACGGGATCAGGCGCGTCCCGCGTTAATCCGGGGGGGGGGGGGGGGGGGGGGATTTGGGACGGGTCCTAACAATTGGTATTAGAGCACGGGTTCTCTTAAGTTACGCGCATGTTTAGGATGTGATGTCTCTGTCGTAGTAACAGCCCGTCATCAACCTGAAAGTTAGGGTAATAGTATGAGGATTCAGTGGAATCGAACCCTAGTTAGGTTGTGTTTGGTACGAGGTGCGATGGTTTAGGGTTTGTTTGGCGCAGGAGGCCGTGTTTTCGAGAGGTTGGATTCCCATCAGGATAGATTTTCTTGCGAATCCAACGGCTTAGATCCGTGGGGTTGTTGTTGGATGACCCGAGTTGAGACTGTTGGTAATATGAGCGTTGGAATCCTATTTTGCATTAGAGGCCATGTTCTAGTATGTTGAATCCCGGAGGGATTTTGATTGGCTGAGAGATTGTCACGATACAGTTGTGGTTTGGTATGACATGTCGTGGTTGAACAGTGGTAGACACCTAGGAGGGCCACTTTCTTGTGGGCCCAGCGGATGGAGGTCGTAGAGTTACGAGAGGATGAGATCCTTAGATCAGGGTTACCGGTTGGTGGTATACCAGTGTCAGAATAGGACGACTTTTCAGAGTCGAGAGCGATGGATAGGTCTGGATGGTTGGGCTGTAGCGGCCAGCCGAGTTTGTGATAATCCTAGTAGGAGACTGATTGGACAAGTTACCAGGAATATGATACTTGTCGACCGGATCTTGAGGTGGACCGATCAATGGATGTTGTGTGTAGAGCGGTTGGTACCAGCGGTGGGTTGAACGCATGGATCTAGAGTCTTAATAGAGGAATGCTTCTGAGATTGGTCTGCATGCGGTTGTGGCAGACGCTGCTATCGATGAACGTGATAGAACCGTATCGAGTTGGATAGACTCAGGTTGCCGTGACGACTGAGACGATGTAGATTCGTTAGTCGTGATGAGAATACGGAGGTGCATGAGTGACGCATAGTACGAGTAGTGATTTTTGGATTCGACTCGGTTACGACAGAGTGCGATTACAGAAGAAGATGAGCTTTGGGTATTGGCGAGTGTGCCACACTACCTCTGTGGAGGTGACTATGATGAGTGGGATGTACCTGGATGAGTGACAGGTGCCCTAGATATCCTTGGACGGATCGCCCGAGTATGAGTGCTAGAGTTGATCCCATAGAGTTGGGACGCGCGAACTAGTATGCCGATAGGATAGTAGATGCGCTCAGAGTGGCGAGCATGTGAGTTCGGTGGACACTCAGTGCGAGGTATGGGTGTAACGGCCCGGAACTTCAAAAAGGGCAAAAATATAAATTCAGAAAAAATTTGTACAAAAATGACGTTTTTACCCTTATAAATAGTGTGGTCAAACGTTGACTTCTTGTTTGGCAGGTCGAACAGACGTTGTCCGATGACTCTGACGTAGTTCGGGACGTCACGAGTCCGTAGACAGGTGGCACGTCCGATTCCGACAATCAAGGAAGAAATTATGATGTTCGGAAGCTCGAGGGTATTTTGGTAATTTGATTAAAAAGGGGAAATTTGTTGACTTTTTACACGAAAAGTATTTTTCGTGTAATTCGAGGACCGTTAGGTAGGTCTCGATTCCCTGAGTACAACGACAGGCGGCACGCCGTCATCGGACGTCAGACAGTTTAGTTACGGGTCTAATTATGTGAGGGGTAAAATGGTAATTGTACATTAAAGGGCAAAATGGTCTTTTGGAAACTTTAAGATTTTGAGCAGTCAGATGAGGACACCTGGGCTGGATGGATTGGATATTTTTGAACTGAGAACCACGGGGTTGAGGACACATGTCCATACTCCAGTGGCTTTTAGCCAACTCTCATGGTTAAACCATTTTAAAATTGGGTTGAGTCCATCAGATGAGAGTAAACAGAGACAGAGAGCAAATTGACCATTTTCAATGTGTGAGTCGTGTGTGAGTACATTGTTTTAGTGTGTGAGATATCAAAGACGGTAGTGACTTGTGTGATTGTGTCTAAGGGAAGGACTGGGTGAAGGAAGTCTGTGAGAAGTGAGGAAACCCAGAAAAAAACAAAGAAGAACCGTGAACTTCAATTAATCAAAAGCAGCCTAAGTCTTGTCTGTGGTGGTGTTCAGTGAGCAGAAGTAAAACCTTGGACGTTGACAAACCACGGTGGAGGACAGAGAGTAGGTATGTTATCCCGACTGCCCTATTTTTCCTGGAATGGTTCAGATGAAAATCGATAGTTTTGGTGCGATGTTGAGTGACTCTGATGACCCTTACAGTTGTGGGAGGTTACTACTGAACCCAAGGAGTCGAAACCGTGATCGGAGAGGCTCGTGGTGGCAGGAAACAGAGAGCTGAGATCACTGTTTTTCTGTTCAAACTTGGGAGGTATGAAATAGGGTTTCATTTCGTGTTTTCGTTAGATAAATCAATTTTAAATTAAAGGACAAATCTTAGGGTGAAGGAAGGATAAAAAATGGACTGAAAATGGGTGAAAACCGGCCTCGTCGGCTCAGTTGGACCCGGCCGTTCTAGACCGGTCTGAATCGGGATGGCGGGAGGTAGACGATGATGAACAGTGCCGCGCGTGGCTCCCACAAGCAGTCCCTTTGGACGGCGCGTGAGGGTGTGTGGGGCCTCTTTTGGGGAAGTGTTCAACATGCTTTTCACTCTAATCGATGTAACGAACATTTTGGGATAAGTTTCGAGTCGATCAGACACCGTCTCGGGGTAGTTTTGAGTGTCTGAAAGTTTAGGGGTTAATTTAATTATGTTTAAAAATCCCAAAAAATTGGGGAAATTAGTGTGAGCGTAAATGAAGTGTTTGTGACTCGAAATTATGCTATGTGACAGGCCAGAACATTCCTGAGGCATCCGAGGAGCGTACATGACGCGATTGACGCATTCGGACTTAGTGAGTGGACTTTTATTTTCTAATCGAGCATGCATAACTGTTTTTACCAACTTATTTTATGTTTCGATATATGATTTTATGCTTATGATTATAATACTCTTGCTTTACTTGATTGTACGCTTTTCAATATGAGTTATCAGATTTACACGTACTTCGAGAATATGATTTTTGTTATACTTTTGACGATGATTTTGGATGGATGATTTATGTTTATACGTATTCTGTTTTGCTAATGATTTGAGATTTGGAAGTGCAAATCGGGCATGAGTCCCATTTCGATCAAAAATGATTTCGGTTTTCGATTTTCGAAGATTTCAAGTTTGGTTTTGGCTTTCGGATTTCAATGGATTTTCCTATGCTCTTCAAAAATGGTTTTGGGTTTAAAGACCCGGAAAAAGGAAAATGGCTGGATCTGGTTTTGAGTTTAAAGACTCGGTTGATTGATGACGGGGGAGGGCCCTGGATTGATATGTTTTGAGTTTAAAGACTCGGTGACTGTGATATCTCCTGAGGCCTGTTGATTGTGTTTTGAGTTTAAAGACTCGTTGATATCCCGGGAAGGCCTGATTATGCGCATGTGTTTTGAGTTTAAAGACTCGGGTGCACTTGAGATCCAGCAACCTGACTGATTGATGTTTTTCACTGGTTTTCAAATGTTTTGGGCTGTGACCCGAATGATTTGGATCTTATCGATTTTGGGTTGAGTGCCTGAACTTTGATTTTGATTTCTGGTGATTTCCACACTCATTTTCATATCGTTCATATTATTGTTTCCAGATACGTGGTTATGCATGCATGTTTTAAAACGGAGGGTGAACCCTGGTTTATTACGCAATTGTTTTATAACTCTTATTTTTAGTCCACTCACGCTTTTAATGTTTTTAACACCCTTCAGGTCATGGTGCGAGCGTTGGGGCTGACGTTGAGGCAGAGGCAGAGGCATAAAGTGTTCCCGTTGCGCGTGTATTCAGCTCACAGTAGGATTTTAATCTTATCTTGTACTGTTAACTATGCTCTGTGATACTGTTGAATAGTTGTATTGTAACTTCTCCCTGGTCTGACAATGTACGTTTTGCGGTTTTACGGTCATTTTGGTCTTTTTGCTTTAGATTGTCAGACGGGAGTAGGGTTCGTCCCGGTTATCGAGGTGATAATTGGGGTGGGTCCTGTCAATTGGTATCAGAGCATAAGTTGACCATTTGTGTCTGGCACGTGGATGTGCCTAGGTTGTTATACTAACTTTATGCCTCTTTCAGAGAACGATCGACCATACCTCCGAGATGTGAGCCCCCTCAACGACCTGCAGAAGACGTTGCGAGAGATGCTGAGAGTGCTACGATTGAGCGAGCCCATCGTCTTGGGGCTACTACGTTTAGCGGTGGGGCAGGTCTTGAGGAAGCCCACAGGTGAATTACTAGACTTGAGCAGATTTTTGGGGTGATGCGATGCCCCCATGAGGATCGAGTGTTATTGGCCACCTTTCTACTGGACGGTGCCGCATATGAGTGGTGGTATACCTTTGAGCTGTCAGGTTAGGATGCCCATACAGTGACTTGGGAGACATTTCATGAGCAGTTCCTTGATCAGTATTATCCCCGCTCGTTTCGAGATGCTAAGGAGGCAGAGTTCCTACAGCTCAAACAGAGGAACATGCCAGTGGCCGAGTATGAGCAAAGGTTTCAGATGTTATCACGTTTTGCTCCGACTTTTGTTGCTACGGAGGCTGAGAAGTGCCGCAGGTTTGAGCTTGGCCTGCGAGACGAGATTCGAGCTATTGTGACGGCTAGATCGTTTGCTACCCTCAGAGAATTATCTGATGCTGCAGTGAGGGTGGAAGCAAGTTTGCCAGCACGTCCACAGTTCTTGAGTGGTGGACGACGCTGAGAGCGTCCTTTTCCTGAAGCATCGAGCCAGAGGACCCCGAAAAGGGGCAGTTATAGTGGAGCTTCATCTGCGGGTGGTGATCGGTTTGGTGGACCAGGCAGTTTCCAGAGTTCAGGATTTCGTGGACATCGAGCACAGCCGACTCCGCAGGCCACGAACATTGCGGAGCAGTTTCATCTGGAAAGACCAAGTAAGGTAATTCAGATCGTCTAGTTTAACTTGCACAGAGTTTCCCACAATAGAAACTAAACTGGCTATGGGCGATTGTACGATTTGGAGTTCGATAAGATTCACCATTCTTGCGAATCTTGATTGAAGATTTTGTGTGAGACAATGCTTTAAACATGTAGTGAGCACAAGGAGAACTTTATTGAAAGGGAAATCAGAAGATAAAGGATTTATAAAAGAAAGAAGGGAATATAGAAACAGAAGAACGAGGTGCAAGAAAATAGAAAAGGTACTAATATATTGCTGTAGCCGAATTTTTTTAAAGATTTCAAGAGCAGCGGAAGATAGGATCAAATCAATAGGATAAGCCATTTTAGGCTCTTGATACCATGTTGGAAGGAATGAAACAGTGGAATGAAATAGTGGAAGGAAGAAGAAAAGTTTAGAGAGAAATGGAGAAAAAGAATTAGAGAGAGCTTTGAGTTTGTTGTATTCAACATTATGATTCAATCATTAAGCACAAAGTCTTTTTATACAAATATCAATTATGATCATCTTTCTTAGAGACTAAGCAACAACTTAAGAATAATCCTAACTGTCATAACAGATTGTTCAACAATATAACTACCTTCCAATCACAAGTGAGTCAACAACATTATCCTAAGTCTTCATTTCTTCAGCCTTAGACTTCATGCTAACACTTATGACCCAATAATAAGGTCTCCCAAATCAATATATATATTAGCCGTAGTAGAAGTAGACATGTGCATACCCTGCTCATTTGTTAGTGACACATGGTCATCAAGGAACAAACAGAGCGATTCATTGAATGATCGAGGAAAAAAAAAAGAATTTTATACCGGATATTTGAACTCTACTTTTAAAAAACTTCCATTCATCGATCTTTAATAAATCTCCCTGTCAGCAAAACTCAAAAATACGTGCCCACTATTAGAGACCACTTGAAGCCTCCAATAAAACATCTAAAACTATATTAGGTGTTTCTTCAAACCATAAAACTTATATATCTATGTCTTAAAATGGTAGAGTTCATTGATCAAAGTTTGAACCAACTCTCTCTCTCTCTCTCTCTATATATATATATGAAAATTACACTTTACTACCATATGGTTTATATCTAATAACATATTATACATAGGTTTTCAAATGTTACAATTTTCACCATGAACTTTTCAAATTGTTACACTTTGACCCCATTGTTAAAATTTTTGTCAAATTTGAAATGAGACTCACAATTTCAAATAATAAAATATTAATTTAAATTAATAAAAATGATTTATTTTTGGATTGAAAAATCCAAAAAACATTACTTTCAGATAATAAAAATCTAAAAAACTTATCTATATATGAAAATAATTTGTCTCTCTTTTCATCATCTTTATTTTCTTTTACTAAGGTCTTATTTCACAAAAATAAAATTAGAAAATTTATTTATGGAGAGAGGCAAATTAGTTTCATACATAAATTTTCTTTTAATTTTTTTAATTCTTGTACTAATTTTAATTTTTCTTATTTTTATTAGATGAAAGTAAATTTTTTGGATTTTTTTTTTCAAAATAAATAATTTTTATAAATTAAATTAATATTTTATTGTTTAAAATTGTGGGACTCATTTTAGATTTGAAAAAAAATTTAACAACGGAATCAAAGTGTAACAATTTGAAGAGTTCAGGGTGAAAATTGCAATATTAATTTGAAAACTTAAGTATGAATCTGTTATTAGATGTAAATCATAGGGTAGTAAAGTGTAATTTGTCATATATATATATGCCCAATAAGAACCTTAATCACTATAGATTTTAACGTTAGTTGCAGTTATTTAAGGGACAGAAACAAAGTTATGAAGAAAAAAGAGTATAGGTTGGTCGTCTTAGTGACCGACTTAACAATAATGATATGCAAGTTAGAAGAGAAACGTTGCATGCATCTGGAATTCTGCATGGAGACAACAAAAAGGACAAACATTGAGACGTGACAAATTGTATTAATTTGAAAGAGAAAGGGTACAAATGTAGGGTCCCCGTCCCATATGATGATACAGTGATTAATTCTGAATTGATTTTGTAGGACATCGATAATAACATATCGACTGTCTTCAAAATTCACTGCACCCGCGCTAGCTTATAAGCTGGCATTATGTTGCTGTGATATGTTTTAACTCATTAGGCCGGGTCCCCCGCTAAAAATGCATGTGACAATCGATGGGATATGAAATCTTGTCATGTATTTCATCATGGAGCTAGAATATATGCAAAGCACCAAATATTTAAAAAGACAAAACATACTTTCGAAAACAGAGAAACAAATTTGATCGAAGAAAATCAACCGCATGGCATGGCAACAGATCGCTTAACAATTGGGAGGCAATTATTAATGAAAAATACTTGCATTTTTCTCCTTCCGGAGTACCACCTTGTACTACTCTTTTAATTTATGGATTTTTCTCTTTCTCTCTATATATGTATATATATATAAACATTCATATGTATAAATTAAATGGACAGTTCACTATAAATATCTTAATTACCTTAACAATATTGCCAATTTTTATCGTACATAAAAATGGCTAAAAGATTTCCAATTTTGTTACTTTTTAAAAGAGATGATCTTAAAGTGATGATTTCGAGAATGAACTGTTCTGATTATAATATATGTACATGGATTGACACTTCGATATATTGAAATCGTACTATGAGAAGTACCACTAGAGTGAGATATAAATATTACTCACAATATATATATACTTGGAAGTTGTCAAGTGAGTCTAATTCAGTTCGTTCTAGTATTGATTTGTAAACAATTAGTCTCAAATTCTAACTCCGATGACATGTCATATGGATCATTTCAAAAAATTCCTCCTCCCATTTAATAAAAAATAAAAACTATACTGGGAAGTTCATAATTCTAATTCTCTACGTAGCTGATTAGTAGGCGAGATTTTATGAATATTTTTTTTTTTATATTATTGTTGTTGTTTTCAATAAACAGTGGCCGGAAGGCGCATATATATGCAAGCCAAGAATTAATTCGTGAGGGAGAATTTCACAAAATACCCTATAAACGTTATTTGGATAATTCATCATTCGATTACACAATATTCCAAGATCACTTGGCAGATTTTTCAAGTTAACTTCAACAAAAATTTCTTTTGAACTATTTGCATATGTTTTTTTCCTTCGGTGATAATGACCCATAGCACAAGATCTTATTTTATTTTATAATACCTTTCGATAATTGAAAGGTATATTGAATAATTTTAATATATTGGTATTACTTCAACATCAAAACAATATATGTGGCCTTTTAATTGATAGGATATGGAGGATGAGATTGCTCTCAAATTAACCTTATTTAGAAAGAAATGTGATGTATAACTAATCATCCTCTAAAGGAAATAATTGCCTTGTTAAAGCTAATATTTTAATTAGTTTTGGTGAATTCACAGGAGAAACAACCAAAATACATAAAACAAATATAATAAATCATATATAAACCCCTACATAATATATATATATATAAAGCAGAAAATAAAACAAAATGAGATGGGGCCCAGAACTACCCTGGACCCCATTACCTCCACCCTTTGAGAGACAGCTCGATAGAGAATATGAATCTTCCAAACCATAAATACAATCCCTTATCCGATTGTAGGAGAACTTTGAAACTTATCGGGCATCCTCTTCAAAACTAGATCCATTCGCCTTCCATTCTAGAGTGGCGGAGGGATCATACCATTCAAGTCTTTTTTTTTTTTTTGTATGCTTTTCCCGGGGGTCTGGAAAAAACTACAATCAATATGATTTTTTAAATCTTTCCTTCCCGAAAGGAAGAAGATCTAGCCGTAAGAAGAATGCTCGGGTAATATACTCACTTCTTGGAGTTTGCAATTATATGGTGCACCAGAGGTGCACCAACGAAAGATGGAGCCATATATATATATATATACACACACATATATACATATACAAATTGACAATGACAAATGACCATCTAAAATGAGTATGTAGTGATATCCAGGTCCAGATCAACGTTAAACTATTGAAGAAGATACGTAGGTGGTAGAGCCCCCCCACGCTCTCTATCACTTCACCAATCACTACCCTCCACACTCTTTGTGTCACTCACTCATTCATTATTTAATATTTATCCTATTCCTATAATATTGCATATGTTTGCATGCAAATTAACCCAAATATATAATTACGCATATACATGCAATATATATTAATCTGAAATAAATTGAAGTCGATATGGTGCAATTCTTAATAAGGTTAATAATGTACGTACGTGGCTAAGCATTGATAAGGAAATTAAGGAGCCCGATGAATGATCCAGTCACGATCCATCTCCATCATCGTCTGTGTGTGGAACCAGGTGTGGCCCCTATGAATTCAAGAGTCAAAACCGGAACAGTAGTAGTAGCCAATATAGATGGATGAAAGAGGCCGGGGTGTCGTTTTTGTTGCAACTAAATTCATAAAGTAGAATGCTTTATTTCTGTTTTGACGTTTATGTATGACGAGTGGACGAAGATGATTTTGCTACTCTGCTTGCCGAGATAGGAATTGGAATTGGAATTGGAATTGGAGTTGGAATTGGAATTGGAATTGGAATTGGAATTGGGATTGGGATTGGGATTGGGATTGGATTGGGATTGGGATCCCACTTTCGTCTCCCTCTATTTAGAGGCCTCACAACGTACAACTCTACAATAACTAGAAGAAAACCATCACTCGTGCTCATACGTACCTATAGCTACCCTAGGGCCAGGCCACCATCTATCAACCCCATTTGTTTTCTCCTTCTTCTTACTTTTTTTGTTTACTACAAATCTACTACTCAATCAATATTTAATCTAAAAAGCTGAAGTAAGAAAAACACTCAAGGCAATCCCATCAACCTTTAGTTAAAAAATAAAAAATAAAAAAAACTTCCAAGTTCGAACAACTAGTAGAAATGGGGAATACTAGCCATCAAAGAAGAATAATTAAATTAAATTTGAAGCCAAAAACACTAACAGTAATAACTAACAAGTGGCTATATTTCGGAGTCACATAATGAACAAAACAAAACATAGTCATATCAGATGGAAATATCAGCAATATTAGTAAAATTTGGGTTGATATATTCGTATTTTGTGGTATGAAATAAGGATGAAAGAAATATTGGCTATATTTTTGTGAATATATCTGCATTTAAAAGTCTTGATATAAAAGTAAGAAGGGAAGAATTTCCCCTTCACTTTCCATGAAAAAAATATTAGTCTTATATAAATATGTATGATTAGATGCTTTTATTTTCTAAACTTAATAAAATTTTCAAATTTTGGACTAACCAATATTTTTTTATTCAGCGTAAATAATATTAATATTAAAATTAATATTTTCATAAATTTAACTTTGAATGTTTGTATGAAAAATGATAGTTTCATCCATGATCATATACTCATAGCTCGATCATTTATTGAGTAGTTACCCAAAAACAAAATACTTTGTCTTAATTACCAAAACCTAGATACGCAATCTATTGTAGGCCTTAGGTTGGGCTAAAATTTAATGGGCTGATGGTCGGGGTTGGATAGTCCGTCAATGAAAAATGAAAGACATGAATATTGTATCGAGGATTGGAGGACTAATATTTATGAGCTAGCTATGCATCCACATCCAGATACAAGGCTGAGGGTCTTAGGAGGACCTCCTAATTAAATAAACTGATCATCGATCTCTTATCTTCTTAGATCTTCATAATTTGGACATGGCTACGTCAAAGCTTTTCTCCACTGTCATTCTCCAGCTAACCCTTCTGCTTCTTGTCCTCGACGCTGCCAATGCGCAGGGACTCAAGGTAGGGTTTTATGCCAAGTCATGCCCAAAAGCTGAGGACATATATAGTCAAGAAGGTTGTAGCTCAAACCATATCGATTGCGCCTTCGCTTGCTGCTCCTTTGCTCAGACTGCATTTTCATGACTGTTTTGTACTTTTGTTAGGGTGAGTAAGTACGCAACGCAATGTTTTACATGGTAAGTAAAAATATATGTGACGATCGAGCTAGGGTTTTATATATCGATACTAGCTAATTAACTCTCATAATTTGTGCAGGGTTGTGAAGGTTCAATTCTGTTGAATTCATCATCCAACCAAGCTGAAAAAGATGCACTTCCAAACCAAAGTCTCCGAGGATTTCAAATCATCGACAAAGCTAAAACCGCGTTGGAAAGAGCCTGCCCCAGAGTGGTTTCACGTGCTGACATCTTAGCCATAGTTGCTAGGGATGTCGTGGTCGCGGTAATAAATCTATTTCATATGTTTTTGTATGTTTAATTAAATGTTTGTATATTTAATTAATATATATACGGTCTCTTACGCGTATATATATAAATTAGATCAAAGGAGCACATTGGAAAGTTGAAACTGGACGAAGAGATCATGGTACTGTTTCGAACATCAACGAGACCTTGATGAATCTAATTCCACCAAATGCAAACATTTCTACATTGAAATCAGGCTTCGCACAGAAAGGACTAAGTGCAAAAGATCTTGTTGTACTTTCAGGTATCTAATAGTAACACATAATTTAGTATACTAAGTAGTTACGACATAAGATCACTAATATAAGTCTCTATAAACCTGTACTCTATCTACTTATATATATAAGGCGGCCACACCATCAGAATGTCTCACTGTACCTCCATCAGCAACCGTCTTTACAACTTCTCCGGGAAGGGCGACACCGATCCCACCCTGGATTCCAACTACATTGCAAGGATGAAGATGAAATGCCAGCCCAACGATCAAAGTACTATCGTGGAGATGGATCCGGGGAGTTTTCGGACAATGGACCAGACCTATTTCACTCGTCTCTAAGAGAAGTGGTCTTTTCCAATCAGATGCAGCTCTTCTTGATGACGCCGAGACAAAATCTTACGTTAAAAAACATGCAGGCACCGCCGGAAAGCCTACCTTCTTTAAGAATTTTGGGGTTTCCATGGTGAACATGGGGAGGATCGGAGTTCTCACCGGTAATGCCTGACAAATCAGGAAAGTTTGCAGCAAGATTAACTAGCTTGGACAGAAATTATGGAGATGAAACCATGAACATCTCGGCGTGATCATGGTAGATGTTGCGTGCAGATTATCAAATATTCTTCATCAATTTTTTTTTGGTCAAATTTTTTCTTTTGAAATAAAAGCGTGCATGGTACGGAATTGATTTGCCAGAAATTATTGTAAGATCCCTGTTTTGTCAAGTGCTATATAATAAAAAAGAAAAGAAAAGAAAAAGGAAAATGAATTAATTAGTACATGAACAATGGACCACCATCAGATAAAAAAAAAACAGTGGACCACCAAATATATCACAAGATGATCCTCTTTAGAATTCGTATATATACCTTTTCTACAATCCGTAGGGAATCTTATTCCAATTATAATTAATACTCGGAAAACTAAGTTGTTAATAAATGAAAAAAACAATGATGTTTCACACAAATAACAAAGTATTTAAACCAAGATTTCAAAATGAATTATCTCGTTTGCTATATATATCACTTGTTTTTCGTCAATTTTCTCATTTGGTTACCTTAAAATTAAGGATATCGTTGTCTTCTATGATATGAACGTAAAATGCCTATCCATTAACAAATTTTATTGACACAAATTGTCAATTTTCGTGTAGTTAAAAATCCTTATTCGTACTCAACAATAAAAAACAAGAGGCATTGTGATTTTTTTTTTTCAAGTACAAAATAAATTAAAACAATGAACTACCCCAAGAGCATCCACAACCTACGAAGTAAAACTTCCAAGATCTTATCGAGAGGGGCACAACATTACTCCAGATCTGATCAATGTACCATCCTGCTGACTAAGGTTTGCCAAAGCATCACCAACAAAATTAATTAGCTTATAAAAGCATGAGAGAATAAGTTAGTTGACGGCATTGTGAGTTGTGGGTCCGAAAAATAACAGAAAAAAAAATAATGTAATTCGGCACATATTTGTAGCACCACAAATCATAATATTAAAGCTTAAAAACGATGACAATCATTAGCACTATACACAGTTTAACAATGTACACAATATTGATGATTATTCTTTTCTTTCCCCATGCCAAAAAGACCCAAAATCTTTAACGTCCCTTTACTTACCCGCCACCTTCTTCACTACCCCGCCACCTTCTTCACTACATTATACTATCAACACATATAAAACCAACACCAACGACCTATACAACAAACCCTCTCACCTCCCCAAAACTTGCGCAATTCCGACCGGCTACCGATCTAGTACACCAACACTCCGGAGCACAAACCCATGAAGCGTCAGCACACCGCCCGCTACTACGCCCATCGGGTCCGGGAAAGCCTCACCACCCGGGTCTCCAAGCTTTTTTGCACCATTTTCTTAAGCCTCCTCCTCATTGTAGGCTTGATAGCCTTCATACTATGGCTTAGTCTACGCCCACACCGCCCGAGATTTCATATTCACGGGTTTACGGTTCCGGGTGTGAACCAACCCGCCGGCTTCGAAAATGAAGAGATCACATTCAATGCCACGGCCCGTAACGCAAATCATAATATTGGAATATATTATGATTCAATAGACGGGGCGGTTTTTTATAAGGCGCAACGGGTTGGGTTAATCACGGGGCTGATGCAACCGTTTTACCAAGGACCTAAGAATACGACGCTCGTCTCAGGGTCGTTTCATGGAGCCACGTTGACAGTGAGTAGCGACCGTTGGATGGAGTTTATGAATGAGCGGAACAAAGGGATGGTTGTGTTTCGCCTAGAGTTTTCGGCTACAATTCGATTTAAGATTCACGCCTGGTATAGCAAGCGCCATCGGATGCACGCCAACTGCGATATTGGTGTGGCCGCCGACGGCATGATGTTGCCCACTTTCAAAGATAGGAGATGCCCTGTCTATTTCACCTGATCGGACGTTTTTTTTTTCATCTACTTATAATTAAGTGGTATTTTACTTTTATATATAGACATATATATCATTTTATTTTACTTCATTTGTTGTATAATTTTTCTGAATTAATTTGTTCAAAATTATTGGTTTTGTGGTGCAATTCGATTCGAGTAAGCATTGTCTTCAAATTCAAGCAATTTATGTTTGTGATTGATTCCATTTTATCACAGCAAACTCGTAAATTCTTGAGATTAATAATTTAAAAGTTATTTTATTCAAATGTCGTAACTATCATATGGTCTTAATTTACACTTTTACAATTACTTAACGCTCAAATTTTCCTATTTTTTATTTTAGTTTGTCTCTTTGTGTCAATTTTGATAGTAATACCATTATATATAAATTATTTTGCTCCGTGAAACTGTATTTGAATCTCATTCCCCACTGAAATTATATTCAAATCTCATTTTATCCCCTGAAACCGACTATGAATCTCATTTACCCCCTTAAAACTCAATTTGACTAGGATGAAATTGTAGATTGAGGAAAATCAAATTGTTGGGATGAAAGTGAGACTCACATTCAATATCAAAGGGGCATAATGGGTTAGATTTAGTAGATTTACTGACAAAGTTAAAGGGAAGGGGAAAATTGAGAATGAAAATGAGAAAATTGAGTATTAGAAGTTAAGTAAGAGGAACTAAGATTCAAGGTGCAAACTGAGACAAAATAGTAATATCAGCTTCAAGGGGAATTTAGATAAATAAGCGTAATCAAAATTAGGGCTAAGGGCGATCGCATTGCCCCATTTGACTTAACGGGCAACTGTGTACAAAATCACACTTTAATGTCCTACTTTTTGTTGTCTGAACTCTTGATGCTCCTATAAACTTAGTTATCCATATGCTCCTGTAACTTTGTTATCCTAATGTTCCTATAACTTAGTTATCCATAAGCTTTATATGTTTCCACTTCCCTAGGAAGTAAATGGAAGGAACATGTCTCATTTTGATTATTTTTATCTTTTGGACAGAAAAAAGTTACAAAGTTACCCGAACCCTGTACAATCACTGACATACAAAAGGACTCTTCGACTCCCGGTAAATCAAATAGGAAGACTTTGAGCCTACTGCTGCTTTAGTTTCCCAGGTGGAGGCTGTATGACTTTATGCTCCAATGTCAAGAAGAAAAGAACATATCCTCTTCTAACTTAGACCACAAGCAACCACCTATCATATTCCTACTTTCCTCCTTTCTTACTGCTGAACCCACCCTCTTCGCTTATCTTCGCCTTCTAAATTCTCATAACAATTACTGCAACCCAATTCATTTAGAGATCAGAAGCTAATCAGATCCTAAGTCAAAAATATGTGTGAAACCAAGAATTTCTATGTATGGCTTGCAGAAGTTTTAGCCCTCACAGGACTCCTAGCCCTGTCTATGGTTGGCTTTACGTCCAAAATCCCCTACCTATACCATTGTGGATATCACCATCCCGAAGTCTGATATAGATACTGGGGGCCAGAATAGCTCTATCTCATATGCCCTTGAAATTGAAAACCCTAACAAAGACTGGTATTTACTATGAAGAGACAGCTTTGATGTTCCTGTATGGTTCAGAAAGAGTTGGGAAAAAAACCATTCCTGCTTTTTATCAAGGAAGAGATAAAACCCGTCAAGTGTTCGATTCTGTGGGGGCCAACCTGCAAGTTTGGAAAACATTTCACAATTCCTTAACCAATGCAACTGCAGAATTGAAGGTGACTTTACTAACAAGGATCCGGTATAAGACATGGGGAGTGAAGAGTAAGCATCACGGGCTAGACTTGCAAGGGAAATTATCGATTGGCTCAGATGGCAAGATTTCAGGTAAGATGAAGAAGATTAAGCTGGACAATGCTTCCAAGAAATGGAGTACTCGAAAATTGTTCTATTAGTTGTTTCCTTGCAAACTTTACCATCTGGTCTTAACTTTTATGTTCTTGTTTATAATTGCTGATCATGGTTCCTACTGGTATTGTAACACATCATACAGCTACGATTTGTTTATTATCTTCACACGCTCTGCATATAATTATGGTACATTAATGAAATACCAACAACTCTAAGCTTTTGAAAGAAGATAAATAAGGAATAGACTTAAGAATAATGTATTTAAAATTGAACAAGTTCTGTGTTTTGTCAAAAGGCGTAAGCTTTATTAGTATAAACTAAGAGCCAAGAGAACTGGCATAAATCCACCCTAAAATCCCTAAAAAATTCCATGACTCTTAGTTATAAAATATTTTTATAAAGATTAAAGAACGATAGTGAATGAGCAGCTAACAAATTGCATTAATGATAAGATCACAATCTCTGAATAATTGTCTGTACTAAACACAGTGAAATCCCTAGCAAGCAAGCTCATAATGACAGTGCAAGGGTCTAATAACATAAGAGTGAACCTGATTTTTCCTTTCTACTGATTCTTAGGGTACTGCTTTTTTGATGTCCGGCAGGAGTTTGCCACTTGTCTTCGCCACTCATGGACTGGAACCTAAAACATAACCAAATTACACTTAGAATCATTAGGGCCATACAGACAACCAATCACCCTGTACCAAATAATTATTTTTGGCACACAATTTATGAAAAGAATTTTCTTTATATTTTCATTTTTCAGTAAAGTACAACTAGCTGTACCTGTAGTAACCTACAACTAGCTAGCTGTACCTGTACAACTAGCTATAGCCCCAAAAGACATAAACTTACAGCTGGAAAACCTCCATAATCTCCAGCTTCTGTAATATCCTTTGTGACACAACTAGCACCAGCAAGCCGTACCTGCAAACTCCATGTAAATACCCAACCATACTCTTCATTTACTAAAAATGTGAGATCATAAAAAAAAAAATCAATAGAAAAATAAATCCAGGCTTTTCCAACAACATAAACTTCAAAACCAAAATTATTACTAAATACAACACAGAGTTCTTTGACAAGTAACAAGTCATGAATAATTTAGGCTACTAGTAGACTGGGAACTTGTATGAAAGCCAATACCTTTGATACAATGGAGACATGGTCACGAACTGCTACCCGTCCCCCCATAGTTACATAGTCTCCTATCCTACAAAAGAATGTAGAGAATGACGTCAAAGAAGTGAAAATGGATCATAGTGAATTTTTAAGTCAAAAATAAAAAGGAGGGAAGGGAGGAAAGACATACGTCACTGAACCTGCAATCCCAACTTGGCCACAAAGCATGCAACTCTTCCCAATAACTACATTATGACCAATCTGCAAATGAAAGCAAATGGATGATTATATTTTTTTAGGAAATTAGCTAACAATGCAAAAAGAAAAAGCCAACCTGAACTAGATTATCTATCTTGGAATGTTCCCCTACAACCGTATCTCTCCAACTGCATAAATCAAAGAGCGTTTTAATTAGTAATCAAATTTCAACAGACTCAGAGTACAAAATGATTCAGAAAATAAAATCATGGATGTAACATCAGTGTGAAATATATGGAAGTCTATATGCCTCACCTCCCCCTGTCAATGCATGTATTTGCACCAATCTCCACAAAGTTCCCTATCCTAGCATTCAGCATCTTGAAGAGGGAGGAAAAACAAGAAATACATACAGTAAGAT
The DNA here is from genome assembly GCA_032719365.1 of Prinsepia uniflora. Classification (NCBI taxonomy): domain Eukaryota; kingdom Viridiplantae; phylum Streptophyta; class Magnoliopsida; order Rosales; family Rosaceae; genus Prinsepia; species Prinsepia uniflora. The sequence goes on along the minus strand of CM064868.1, from coordinate 6,679,924 downwards.
GCTTTCCTTTCTATAGTTGCATGCATAAGAGGAGATAACATCGTATGATCATATAAGTCAAGCATAAGAAGATACTCACATAATGCAATGTGAAGCCAGTATAAAAATAATATGTTAGAATTTAAAACACTAAAGTTCCATGATTTCAATTAGAAATTCAGCTTTTCAAATTATATAAGATAAACAGCATAAGGAAAGACAAAGGAAACCAAAATAGACTTCAATTAAAGATACGAAAAAAATACTAACTTGAGGCTTCTTTAACACATTCCCACGCTCATCCACCACAAAACCAAATCCTGTAGTTAAACAAGACGCTGTTGGCCACACTAACATGATTGATCACGAACAAATATTCAAAGCGAACAAATTCTGTAGTTTATTTAACTTTCATTAGTCGCATAAAACGTATCAAAAGTATATATTAAGTGGCCTTACCATCTTGACCGATGCATACACCATTGTGGATTATACACGAATCTCCTATACTGCAATTGCTAAGTGCAACATTATAGCTGCAGAGAGTCAAGATAACTCTATTAAGCTCAAATGATTATAAACGAGGTAACTAAATCAAAATAAATAAATAAAATTCTACACTATAACGAGGGGATTTCAAGTAAAAGATTTGATCACTACCCTATTTTTGTTGATTTCCCAATTGCAACACAAGGTCCAACGACAGCTCCGGAACCAATATGAGCATGCTCCCCCACCACGGACTTTGAATGTACAATAGCCCCAAACTGAATGAAAGCGGTTGGGTCAATGTAGGCAGACTTGTGGAAAGACCCACCTCCGTTATTCCACTTAATGAATTCTTGCTTTTCAGTTCCAGGACCGTCTTCTAATCTTGAAACATAGAGCATCGTGCGAAAATTACAGAATGTCAACAGATTCTCTAAGAGGCATTTTCACAAGCAGGTTCAGGGCTTACCAGACGAGTCAGAGCACGCGAAGGAACTGTAATAAATACGAAAGCGCAGAGCGGACAAGGCTTGTACGTTTTGGATATGTGATGATTGCCCAATTGTAGCCGCAAGCCTTCTGAGAACGTGTACCATAGTTATGGACTATGGAGTGACAGGGTGAGGAGGGAAAGCGCGCAGTGTTTCTGTTTGTGTCTGCGAACCTGAACTTGACCATCCACCGTGTTCGATCACAGAGGCAATATATTGTATGGAAAGCATTTTGGGCCCTTGAGCCCATATCCAAGCCCAATAGAGTTACAAACTAGAAGAGCCCAAATACAAAATTCGGAAATTAAAAGGCTCAATTAAAAAAGATAAAAACAGATCCACCTGAAAACAAAGATAAAACCCAAACCACAAAACAAACCCAACAAAAACCCTAGAAACTAAGTTGGCACACCACCGGACGTCATCGATGAGTTGTTTGCCCCACTGCAAAACACAACCAAGTCACCATAAGTGAGAATAGCAATATGAAGAACATATTTTAGAGACGAAAAGTCATTAAAGATCAACATACTCAAAAGATCAATGACATCAGGATTGACCAATAAACTACCAACTCGGACAACACAAATTAGAATTACAGACTTAGGGAAAGGTTGTAGATGAGAAGCAACATCAAGCATAGATTGTCAAAGCACCCACCAAAAATACTGAAGATGGAACATATCCAAGGGCATGGATTTATGGGAGATGATATATGTAGGTGAAGGAAGTTTGGATGAAGATGAGGTGGTGTAAGGGGTTCGACAAAGGAAGGCATGTAAGGAAAGCAAAAAAACACAAAGCAGCCACAAGAGCTGAGCAAACAGAGATAATGTAACAACCCGTTCCAAAGTTTTGGGATTAATTAATATTAAATCGAGGATTAACATGACTAATCCCTGATTAGTCGAGGCTTATCGGACGTTCAGGGCGAAATTACGATTTTGCCCTTGGACGAGGGTAAAAAATTAACTTTTGACCAGGGAGGTGCAATGCACGAGAGCCGAAGACCGTTACGTAGATCGGGTCAATACGAGTCTGTAGACAAGCTGCACGTCGAAATCGGACGTTCGACGAGAAAGTTACGGGTCACGGAAGCTTTGAGGTACTATTGCACATTTTACGAGATGTGTACCATTTTTCATTAAGTGGGCCAATATATTTTGAAACAGGCCCAATGGATGAGTGACAAGTGTCACTCATCCATTGCTCACAAACACCCATACATGTATATCCATCCCCTTTCTCTCATTCGACCATCATGAACCCGAAAGCCCCAAAATCAACCCCTTCCCCATTTGATTCAGTTGAGGCCAAGAGAGTGAGGGTGAGGGTGAGTTGATGATGGCTGGTCGAGGAAAAAACCTCAGTGGACGGCAGTGGAGCCCCGGGAAGAGGTAAAACCCGTTAACTCCCTTTTGTGATTTCAAATTCGAAGTTCTTGTTTAAACGCTGGGGGACCATTTCTGATGAGTGGATGATGTTTGTGGGGTCCCTGTGAGTACAGTAGGATCAAAAATGGGGGGTTTCGACGGCGGAGAAGCACAGATAGACGGCTAGAAAACTAGGCGAAGGTTCTTTGATAGAAAGGTAAAAATTTTGGCCGTGTTTCACGTTTTTAAGGGCATGGGTGGGTAGAAAATGATGAGACAAAGAGGTAGGAATAAACTAGGTCAAAACGGGTTGAAAATGGGTGAGTTATGGCACTGAACCGGTCACGCCGGTTCGGTCGAACCAAAAAACCAGAGAATCGGTTCGAACCGGTTCGTCTGGAGGTTAAAGATGAACAGTACCTAGGCGTGTGAGCTCCATGCGCAGCGCCTTTGGGCAGCTCGTGGGGGCTCGTGGGCCACTTTTTGGGGATAATTTCAACGTATGAAATCATCCTTTCGATGTAACGCATACTTTGGGAAAAGTTTCGAATCGATCGGGCACCGTTTCGGGGTAATTTTGAGTGTCTGAAAGTTTAAAGCCTACGTAAAATAAGTTTAAAAATCCCGAAAAATTAGGGGGCATTTTACGAGAGTTTATTGAAGTAGTTAGTAACTCTCTAGTGCGATTTGGACAGGTCTGGGAGCTCCGGTAATGGTGATTAGCCCGGAGAGGCTTATGGCGCGCATATCGAGGCACATCTTGGATGGTCTGTGAGTGGAATTTGTTTTATGAATTGATCCATGCATAAATGTTTTATATGAGTTTATGAACATGATTTGAGATGCCTTTAATGCATATGATTGTGGTATTTAGTATTCGCGTAGTTGCAAGTATTTCGAAATTTATGATTTTCGATTGTGCTTATACGTGCTGGTATTTCGATGATGGTTTGATGACAGATTTGAAAGTATGAACTCGGGCTTGAGACCCAATTGATTTATGATATCGGGCGTGAGGCCCAGTTGATTTTGATATTGGACTTGAGGCCTAGTTGAATTCTGATATCGGGCTTGAGTCCTAGTTGATTGTGATATCGGGCTTGAGTCCTAGTTGATTGTGATATCGGATTTGAGGCCTAGTTGAGTTGTGATATCGGGCTTGAGTCCCAGTTGATTGTGATATCGGGTTCGAGTCCCAATTGATTGTGATATCGGGCTTGAGGCCCAGTTGAATTGTGATATCGGGCTGGAGTCCTAGTTAATTGTGATATCGGGCTTGAGTCCCAATTGAATTGTGATATCGGGCTTGAGTCCCAGGTTATTGTGATATCAGGCTAGAGGCCTAGTTGAATTGTGGTATCGAGCTTGAGTCCCAGTTGTGGTTTATGAAATGAGAATTCGGGCTTAAGTCCCTATTGAGATATGAATTTGGGCTGAGTCCCTGTGAGATTTGGATTTGAATTGGATTCGAGGAATCCTGTTGAGATGTTCGGGTATGAGACCCAGTTGAACTATGAGTTGAAAGAAAGTATGTGAATATGTATATACCCTCCCGTATGAATAGTCTCCTCTAGACGTCGATGATCCTGGAGTGTCACGATCCACTACTTAGGACGAGTGACTCCGAGAGGGAGCACATGCCCAGGAGTGAGGGATATGATATAGTCTCGGACAGGGTCTGGAGACAGGTCCTCCCAGACGTCATAGATCCTGGGGGTAGACTCAGAGATGAGACCCAAGTAGTATGCATACTGTAGATATATCGGGACGGATTCTTGATTGGGTATATGAGATGTCGAGGATGGGTTATATACACACACACATATATATATATATATATATATGATATGAAGTTTCACTGAGATTGGTTTTGGGCTGAGTTCCCATATGAATGATTTTGGGTTGAGTTCCCACGTGATTGATTTTGGGCTGAGTTCCCCTATACTTTATTTTACAGTTTGGGCTAAGGCCCTAATGATGATTTGAGGAAGGAAATGTTTTGGTTGTCGAACCGTTTTATTGAGTAATGATTTAGTTAAAGTAAATGGTTTAATAACTGATTTTATGATGCATGCATGCTTTTACATGAAGGGTATAAATGTGATGTTCGGTATAAGCGATTTTATAAACTGTTATTTTTTCCACTCACAGCTTTCATGTTTTTAATACCATTCAAGTTGATAGCGAATGCGGGCTGTGGCAGAGATCGAAACATCACATATCACCCCCGATCCTGGTGTACTATGATGGACCCCGAGCGGGTGACAAGTGTATCCCTGGTCTGACACGAGGTGTCAGGCGGGAGTAGGCACATCCCATGATAATCCAGGAGGATTAGGACGGGTCCTGTCAGATAAACACTAGAGGAGCATGCCATTGATTAGCCAACCATTAGTCAAAGACCACCAGTTTTGGGCTGAGTTCCCATATGAATGATTTTGGGTTGAGTTCCCACGTGATTGATTTTGGGCTGAGTTCCCCTATACTTTATTTTACAGTTTGGGCTAAGGCCCTAATGATGATTTTAGGAAGGAAATGTTTTGGTTGTCGAACTGTTTTATTGAGTAATGATTTAGTTAAAGTAAATGGTTTAATAACTGATTTTATGATGCATGCATGCTTTTACGTGAAGGGTATAAATGTGATGTTCGGTATAAGCGATTTTATAAACTGTTGTTTTGTCAACTCACAGCTTTCTTGTTTTTAATACCATTTAGTTTGATAGAGGATACGGGCTGTAACAGAGATCGAAACATCACATATCACCCCGATCTTGGTGTATTATGATGGACCCCGAGCGGGTGACAAGTGTATCCCTGGTCGTACACGGGGTGTTAGACGGAAGCAGGCACATCCCACGATAATCCAGGAGGATTGGGACGGGTCTTGTCAAATTGGTATCAGAGCATGAGTTGCTCTCAGAGTGACACGTAGGTGCTGGATGTGATGTCTCTGCAGTGGCAACAGCTTGTCATCAACCTGAGAGTTAGGGTGCGAGTATTAGGATTCGGTGGAATCGAACCCTAGTTAGGTTATGTTGGCTCGAAGTGTAATGGTTTAGGATTCAATTGACACATGATGTCGTGTTTCAGTGTATCGAATCCCGGGGGGATGTCGACTTGCAGAGGATACCACAGTATAGATGTTGTGTGGCATGGTAGGATGCGATTGTGACATGTAGTGGATGTGCAGTGTTAGACACTGAATAAGTGCCAAACTCTTGTGGGCCCAACGGTTGGAAGCCGTAGAGTTAGGAGTAGATGAGGTTCTTAGATTGTGGCTATTGGGTGGTTGTGTACCAGTTAATCCCTTGTGACGACTTTTTGGGGTCGAGAGCGATGGATAGGTCAGGATAGATGTGCTGCAGTGAGCTGCCGGGTTCGTGATAACCCTAGTTTGAGATTGATTGAACAAGTTACTAGGATATTGGTACTTGTGGATTGGTTCCCAAAGTGGACCGATCGGTGGATACTAAGTGTTGAGCGATTAGTGCATGCGGTAAGTTGGTCGTATGGATATGGAGTCTCGATAGCGGTGTGTTTCTAGGGTTGGTCTGCACGCAGTTTTGGCAGGCGCTACTATCGATAGACGTAGTCGAGTCTTATCAAGTGGACAAGCTCATGTTACAGTGACGACTGAGAAGATGGAGATTCGTCAGTCATGACGAGGATACGGAGGTGCGTAAGTGACTCACAGTATGAGCAGTGATTTCTGGATTCGACTCGGTTACGAGTGAGTGCGATCACAGAAGGAGATGAGCTTTGGGTGTTGGCGAGTGTGCCGCACTACCTCAGGGAAAGTGACTGAGATGAGTGGAAGAAGCCGAAGAGAATCAATGGAAGTGTTTAGTTGGAGGAAAGGATTAAGCATTACAGTAATTATCAGAGAATACTCTGAGTCGGAAGAGGTAACTTCTTTTTTTCCGTTTGGTTGGTTGGAACTTCGGAATCAAGAAAAATTTTCATTGAGACGAGGAGAAGAGTGCGTACTTTTGCAGATGGTGCTTGGTGTCGTAGGATGACATCGGATGAACTTTGATATCATCATCTTTAAGTTTCCTTATGTGGGTCAATGATGAGTGATATGATAGTCAAGGGTTCAAAGAAGGTGTAAGAATTGAACACTTAGACGGTGAGTCAAATTTGAATAACTTGAAGGGCAGATGGTATTTAGCGTCACCGGATGTGACGATTAAGTGTCCGAGGTAGTGGACCCATGTTGGTATTATGGGTCATGTTGATAGTGGCTAAGAGAGCTAGTATGTATCCGCCTAGGAGCGTGTGGATCGAGTCGTGTGGTAACCATCAAGATGATCGAGATGACTAAGATGATTGTGGCGACTGTGAGTCGAGTAAACTGAGGTTTGGTCGTTATCGGAGAGAATGGTATTGCTCTGTCTTGAATTTGGATATGTGAATTAGTATGAGAAGAGGACGAAACATGGATATCGATCAGGAATAGAGGTATAAGTGATGCCTCGAACATGATGTTGATTGGGTTGATACCACTTTAGATGGAATTATTGTGTGGAGTGTTGTTGGACAGTGACAGGTAACCGATAGGTTCGAGTTTGATACATCTGGGTGACGTGAGTCGGTAATACGTGATTGGTACATGGTTGGACGAAACCTGAGCGTAGTCCGTGAGCAGGGCGAGTGGTGCTCTGATAGTTGACGTGATGTGGGTGCACCAGTGAGTAATGCACGTTGGACATTGGGATTGACCATTTTCACGGATATGGTAGAATCCTCAGGTAGAGTCCTAGATAGACATGGGATGGTGACAGTTTGACAAGGATTATGATCGGATGTGTTCTAACATGATGATATGGTGTTTGGACATTGGGTACTGTGCTTGGAGCAGAGTGGATTGAGAGGGTTCGGAGATTATGTGAGCTGAGAGCTTAGTGCCTTGTGGGCCAGAGGAACCCTAGTGATTATGTATATGATTATTTCCTGCTGAGGCAAGTATTCGATGTGGTCCAGATCACCCAGGATGGGTGAGAGGTCGATTGTGTATCGACAGGATGTGTGAGACGATAGTTGAGACTCGAGATGAGTCAAGATGTCAGCTTAGATCGCTGAGTGACATGAATTAAGATATAAGAAGTCGAGAGCGAGTCTAGATCAGAGTAGCGCAACGAAAGAGCAGTGGAGCCGGGAGTTGCCAGTTAGTCATGATGGTGGTGACATATGGTGATGATGAATTTAATCGGTATCTGACACATTCGGATTAGTAGGTAGTATTGGGACTCTAAGGAGAGTTAGTATGAGTATGAGAAAATGAGAGAGTTAGCGGATACGAGTATCGAGGCCGATAGATGCCGCAAATTGGAGTATATCCTGTGCAATTATAGTACGTGTCATGGTGATGGCAGGATCTAGAGGATAATTCCTAATCAGATGTTGAGTAGGATGTCAGCTTAGATGTGATAGCCCTTAGTGGGAATACGCATTTCAGCCTGATGGTTGTTAGTTGGAATGTGTTAGAGTGGTAAACTGAAAAACCGATTTAATATCAGCTTAGTATATCAAACCTATCGGAGTGAGTGACATGACAGGACCCATCCCAATCCCCCCTAGATTAGTGCGGGATGACCCTGCTCCCGTCGGATATTTCTAACCTTTGCCCTCCCGGGCTATCAGAGTACGCCAGGATCCGGAGGAGGTATGTGATATCTCGGTCTCTGCTACAGTCCACATCGTATCCAACTTGAAGGGTATTAAAAACAGAAAGACTGTGAGTGGACAAAAAGTAATAAGTTTCGTAAAATACATTTATAAAAGACCTTTATACCCTTCACTAAAAAACATGCATACATAGGAAAGCCATTTATCCAATAACATATGTGGGATCTCAGCCCAAAACCATTTATCATCATAAACACAATTTCCCAAACCAATTGAAATCATGTTTATCCAATATATTTCATATCCAAGAACCTGTCACGGTAAAATAGAGCTACGTGCGTGCTAACCGGGGTCTCAAACTCAAGTCTCTCCAGGGTCCACCCAGGTCAATGTCCGTAGATCAATGACCCTCCCTAGAGGTAACGAACCATGCCCATCCTGAGAGTAAGGAACCCAACTGGGGGGCGACTCCACTTAGTCAGTGCTCCGTGACTACTCTAGGGTCCACCCAGGCCAACGACCCTCCCTGGAGGAGACAATCACATATAAAGGATGAAATATGAAAAACCTTTTGAAATCATTCTTTAAACCTTTCGAAGATTCATGCCCGGCCCCCATAAGCAGTCATGAACCATAAAATCCTTTTATGGGTTCATGCCGGTTCCCATAAACCGTCATGACCCGTAAATCCATTTTTAACACATAGCTGGGCCCTAGGCCCGAATCCACATAGAAACTGGACCTCAAGTCCGAATCGTAAACCAACTGGGCCTCGTGCTCGATTTCGTAAATCAAATGGGTTTCGAACCCGAGTTTACCTTTTCGAATCCAAAACCATTTCATGAAATCATATCCAAAACCATAAGTATGGAAAATCAGTGTAAAACCGGAAAACCTCGATTTACGTGCAAGCATAAATCGCCTCGTAAAGCGTGAAACCATATAATTCACAACAATCCAAATCAACACCATGAAATCATATCCAAAATACATATAAAACATTTATGCATGCATCACAATTTAGAAATCAAGGTCCACTCACAGACCGTCCGAAGCCGCGCCTCGATACGCGTGCTATAATCGTCTCCCGGGTCAATCGTCGTCACCGGGACTCCCAAACATGACCAAATTCATTTAGAGGGTTACTAACAGCCTCATTAACCTCTCATTGAATTTTCCCGATTTTCTAACTACTTTTAAAACCGAACCTCAACCTTCGGACATCCCGAAACCTATCGAAACGATGTCCGATCGACTCGAAATCAGTCCCAAAATGTTCGTTACATCGAATAGATGATTTGACATGTTGGAACCATCCTCAAATTCTCCCCCACGCGCCCGCACGTGCCGCCTGAAGTGGCTGCGCGTGGGAGCCACGCGTCTGCTACAGTGTCCCCCCTAACCTCGCGTCGACCGGTCTAAACCGGTCAGGTCCGGTTCGCCTGCAACTTGGACCGGCGTGACCGGTTCAAGCTCATTCCGGCCCAGTTTTTCACCGTTTTCAATCCTAATCAATCCTAACCTCCCTATAATCGTCCTAGGAACCTAACCCAATTAATTAGAAGCCTTAAAACCTCTAAAACCCGACCGGTTTGATTTTCCCCCTCACGGTTCGAAAATCCCAAAACCTCCCAGGGCTTCCCCGACGTCCAACCTTCATCCAAACCTTCCTAAAAACTCCCTAGCAACCTAAATAACCCATCCTAATCATCCAAAACAGTCCATAACATCAAAATCCAAAAAAAAATTGAAAATGGGCTTACCGGGTACCCGCTCGGGTTCTGGGTTCCAGCCACTGCCCACGGCGGTTCCAGCCACCAGCTGCCATCCTTAGTCCTCCTCTCTCACTCTCTGGTCTCAGTTATGGTTACAAGGGAAGGGATGGATTTTGGGGTCGAATGGGAGATTGAGTTTTTGGGTTGAAATGGGAATGATCGATGCAAAATGCAAGGGATGATGTGCATGTATGTGTGAGATTGGCCAGTGGATGGGTGACACTTGTCACTCATCCATTGGCTATCTAAAAAGCTGGGCCCACTAGAGACAAAATTGCACTTTTTGTCTCGTAAAACGTGTCGTCATAAATAGTAACCTGGAACTTCCGTGAATCGTAACTTCGCCGTCGAACGTCCGAATTCGACGTGCCGCCTGTCTACAGATTCTTATCGTCCCGATCTACGTAATGGTCCTTGGCCCTCGGCCATCGGACATCCCCGTCAAAAAGTCAACATTTGACCCATTTTAACCAAAATTACTAAAATGCCCCTAAACTTCCGAACATCATAACTTCTTCCACGAACGTCGAAATTGAACGTGCCACCTGTATATGAACTCATGACGTCACGAACTACGTCACGGTCATCAGTCAAAGTCCATTTGACCGCCCTAATGAAAAGTCAACAATTTTGCCACGATTAGGGGCAAAATGGTCATTTTGCATCGTTCGTCCGATTCCGCCTAACTAATCACCGATTAGCCTCACTAATCGTGATTAGTCACTAATCTAATCTAGGAATTTGGGACAGGTCGTTACAACCTTCCCTCCTTAATTAATTTCGTCCTCGAAATTCCAACTAACCTAAATCCAACCGTTCTTCCCTCCTTAATTAGTTTCATTCTCGAAACTCCAGCTATCCTAGTTCCACATCCACCTCGTGGAAAGTACAATCGAACTCGCAACACATGTACACTAGTACACCCCCTAACCAGAATAATACTTACTCGTCTGCAGCCAGACGTACCACTAACACCCTCGACAAACTATCACCACTTGACAGTCGCTAGTCGAAACTTACACTATACTCCCTCGTGGTTACACCGACCACCAATTTACTCAACCTGAGTAAACACTACCACAAAACACTCGACCTGTGTGTAACTAGACCCATCAGGAATACCATGACCCAGTGCACAGTATCCAATGTCCAGTTCACGTACTCGACTAATCCAATGGTATCGGAACTAATCCGACTACCAACACGCTCACCAACGTACTACCGGTATAACCTATATACAGTCACTAGGCACCACAAGTATGCCCAGTATTGTACCTTGAACTATGTACCAGGTACGTACACCTACCCATCAATCAGCTTACAACCACCTAGGTCATAGCCAATTACGTTTCAATTATGGAGTTCATTTGTCCAATCCAGTATTTGACAGATTACAACTCCGACCCATTATCCATTTTTAAATCCGAATCCGAATCCGCAATTTCGTAAGAAATCCCAAATTCAAACCCAGAAATCATATCCATAATCATGTCCAAGTTCGAATTCGAAATTATTATTCCGTAGCTAGCATTTGGAATAACCATTCCGAATCCAAATCCATAAAAGAAAATCCACAATCGAGCTCTAGAATCAAATCCTGAATCGTCACCCAGAATCCGATTCCAAAACCCAAATCCAGAAATCCTCTTTCAAGTTCCCAAAACCAAATCCTAAATCGTCATCCAGAAATCTGATTCCAAAACCTGAAATATCGTTCTCGTCTACCGAAACGCACCAAAACCGAACCTATCGGTTACCTGCTCAAACAATTTATGCATTACCCTCGATTGACTTCATAGGGAAGCCAATCCTAACATCAACACATCTAAGGTTGACCATATCCGACCTCGTCAGACATTTACTCACCTGAGTAATATACCATACGGGATTTACTTCGAAAAGAAGTTTAGTCCCATCATGCTCCACTCAAACATCCCAGTAAGAGTGATAAACTCTCCACCAATCTGAATCATCAAGATCACGATCCAGATCCATAACGATACCCAAAGTCCTAAACCAATTCCCACATCTAAACAGATTATTCAACGACGAGACACGTCGAGACTGTGGGTTCTCACTGACTACCTCGTATCGATCCTTGTCATTCCACCGAGGAAAAACCAAGGATGATTCAACACGATGACCTCAAAACTCACCATACGTGAATGCAAACAAAACTTGATGCATTCACCAAACCATGTAATCCAACATCGTCTGCCACGAAGCAGAAAATGAGAAATCTCATTCACTTAACTCCGAAATACTCACTCCACTTAATGACCCAAGACACATCTCGGGTTCACCAATCAATACACGACCAATATAATAGTAACACACCCATCATCGACCATGGTAGAACCTGAGAAGTCACCTAAAATGACTTCGACATACCCAATACCAATGCGGATCCGCATTCCACTCGTCACCTCAATCGCAACCTCTCGCGATTCCGAAGTTATCAGGAAACAACATACCCGGACATCAACCACGTGTCCATAATCAGTCTAACTCACTACCAAGTTCGATTGTCGATTTACACCATTTATGCACATCCAAAAGGATGTCAATTCATGCTAATCTGACGTACCGCTCGACTGAAGAGTCACAACAGACACATGCTGTGATCTGCAGTCAAATCTCTGCAAACCACCATATCTAACCAATTCTGACCAACTCTGGCCAACAATGACCAACTGGTCGCTAGTCCCCCATAACAGTACTCGATCCTCACGTCTCAACTACCGTTGGATCCTATCCAGTCCATCACTATCCGTGATCCACTCCCGAACCACAGATACCGAGCATATGCCTATTTCAACGGATGTGACTCAACGTCATCACAATCACCGGCACCAGCACCAGCACCAATGCATTATCATCAACACTAGTATCAGCACCACGTGTGTAAATCAGAAAACCCTGTATCTCCGCTCATACCGAGCGACGACCCCGTACCTCTGCTCGAATAGGAGAAACTTTGCCTTCCTTGTACCCAACACCTCTGGGTTTAGTCACCCTGACAACTCATACAAGAAAAGGAAACGTCCCCTGAACGTCCCCGTCTCATTCTGCGATCGCACTCAGCCGTAACCGAGTCAAATCCAGAATCACTGCTCGTACATATGCATTACTCACGTACCTCGTATCATCGTCACGACTGACGATCCCATCGTCACAATCGTCACAGAAACCTGAGTCTACACGACCTGATAAGACTCGACTACGTCCATCGATAGTAGCGTCTGCCACAACCTCGCCAGACCTAACTACCAGGCACCTCGATATCCAGACTCTACATCCAACGGAATCAACCGCCCGTATTTAACTACTCGGTATCCCTGCTCCGGGATTCCATCGACATGTACCAACCCTGATAACTTGTCCAACCAAACTCTAACCAGTCGTAACTCGACTCGACCAATGTCGTCTACCAGGTCGTCCATGACCTTAGCTGCACCAACAATCCATCACAACTACGGTAGTACGACGACCAACTAGGTCTAACCGATAAGTACAACCTCGACTGCGAAGTGCAGTCCCATCGCAAGCTGACATGACCAGACCGACTAACGAATCCAAATCCGAATAGTCATCCAAGTCAAACCACTCGTCAACTCACATTTCCAAACCATACACCCTAAAGTAGGGTTCCATGATCACACCTAGGTTCACTCTGAACCCAACCGCTAGCTGCCAACTGCAGTACCATCCACAATCTGACCGTCCCCGCGGTCTTGACATCGAAAAGACGTCAATCCAATCCTACCGTCAATCAACTAGGATTCCTCGAATTCGACGGCCCCCAACAGCATATCCATCTAACTCAACCAAATCCGATCATCAGATGGTCACAATTCTGAACTACCGTCAACTGATCCCCCAGTATCGTGAAAGACGATCACAACTAACTGTCTCACGATCACAATCTAACGTACGAATACGTTCATCCTTCCATAGGGTCCCACACTGTCAACCCTGACAAAACTATGGCAAACCCGGAATCTAGTGCCGAACCAAAACGATCCAATCCTACTAACTATCGTACCGATACCCTAACTATCAGGTTGATAACGAATTGCAGCCCATTGAGATATCACATCCTCGACCTGCGTACATACTCTAAGAGCTACACGGTTGCTCGAATAGAGACAACCCCGCTCTGATAAGCAATCCTATGCTCTGATACCACGCTGACAGGACCTATCCCAATCCCTCCTGGATTATTGCGGGATGACCCTGCTCCCGTCTGACACGAAGTGTCAGACAAGGGATATTTCTAACCTTTGCCCTCCCGGGCTATCAGAGTACGCCAGGATCCGGAGGAGGTATGTGATATCTCGGTCTCTGCTACAGTCCACATCGTATCCAACCTGAAGGGTATTAAAAACAGAAAGACTGTGAGTGGACAAAAAGTAATAAGTTTCGTAAAATACATTTATAAAAGACCTTTATACCCTTCACTAAAAAGCATGCATGCATAGGAAAACCATTTATCCAATAACATATGTGGGATCTCAGCCCAAAACCATTTATCATCATACACACAATTTCCCAAACCAATTGAAATCATGTTTATCCAATATATTTCATATCCAAGGACCTGTCACGGTAAAATAGAGATACACGCGTGCTAACCGGGGTCTCAAACCCAAGTCTCTCCAGGGTCCACCCAGGTCAATGTCCGTAGATCAATGACCCTCCCTGGAGGTAACGAACCATGCCCATCCTGAGAGTAAGGAACCCAACTGGGGGGCGACTCCACTCAGTCAGTGCTCTGTGACTACTCCGGGGTCCACCCAGGCCAACGACCCTCCCCGGAGGAGACAATCACACATAAAGGATGAAATATGAAAAATCTTTTGAAATCATTCTTTAAACCTTTCGAAGATTCATGCCCGGCCCCCATAAGCCGTCATGAACCATAAAATCCTTTTATGGGTTCATGCCGGTTCCCATAAACCGTCATGACCCGTAAATCCATTTTTAACACATAGCTGGGCCCTAGGCCCGAATCCACATATAAACTGGACCTCAAGTCCGAATCGTAAACCAACTAGGCCTCGTGCCCGATTTCGTAAATCAAATGGGTTTCTAACCCGAGTTTACCTTTTCGAATCCAAAACCATTTCATGAAATCATATCCAAAATCATAAGTATGGAAAATCAGTGTAAAGTTGGAAAACCTCGATTTACGTGCAAGCATAAATCGCCTCGTAAAGCGTGAAACCATATAATTCACAACAATCCAAATCAACACCATGAAATCATATCTAAAATACATATAAAACATTTATGCATGCATCACAATTTAGAAATCAAGGTCCACTCACAGACCGTCCGAAGCCGCGCCTCGATACGCATGCCATAATCGTCTCCCGGGTCAATCGTCGTCACCGGGACTCCCAAACATGTCCAAATTCATTTAGAGGGTTACTAACAGCCTCATTAACCTCGCGTGGGAGCCACGCGCCTGCTACAGTGTCACCCATAACCTCGCGTCGACCGGTCTGAACCGGTCCGATTCGGTTCGCCTGCAACTTGGACTGACGTGACCGGTTCAAGCTCATTCCAGCCCAGTTTTTCACCTTTTTCAATCCTAATCAATCCTAACCTCCCTATAATCGTCCTAGGAACATAACCCAATTAATTAGAAGCCATAAAACTTCTAAAACCCGACCGGTTTGATTTTCCCCCTCACGGTTCGAAAATCCCAAAACCTCCCAGGGCTTCCCCGACGTCCAACCTTCATCCAAACCTTCCTAAAAACTCCCTAGCAACCTAAATAACCCATCCTAATCATCCAAAACAGTCCATAACATCAAAATCCAAAAAAAAAATTGAAAATGGGCTTACCGGGTACCCGCTCGGGTTCTGGGTTCCACCCACCGCCCACGGCGGTTTCAACCACCAGCTGCCATCCTTAGTCCTCCTCTCTCACTCTCTGGTCTCAGTTATGGTTACAAGGGAAGGGATGGATTTTGGGGTCGAATGGGATATCAGGTTTTTGGGTTGAAATGGGAATGATCGATGCAAAATGCAAGGGATGATGTGCATGTATGTGTGAGATTGGCCAGTGGATGGGTGACACTTGTCACTCATCCATTGGCTATCTAAAAATTTGGGCCCACTAGAGACAAAACTGCACTTTTTGTCTCGTAAAACATGTCATCATGAATAATAACCTGGAACTTCTGTGAACCGTAACTTCGCCGTCGAACGTCCAAATTCGACGTGCCGCCTGTCTACGGATTCGTATCGTCTCGATCTACGTAAAGGTCCTTGACCCTCGACCATCGGACATCCCAGTCAAAAAGTCAACATTTGACCCCTTTTAACCAAAATTACTAAAATGCTCCTAAATTTCTGAACATCATAACTTCTTCCACGAACGTCGGAATTGAACGTGCCACCTATCTATGAACTCATGACGTCACGAACTACGTCACGGTCATCAGTCAAAGTCCATTTGACCGCCCGAATGAAAAGTCAACGTTTTACCACGATTAGGGGCAAAACGGTCATTTTGCATCGTTCATCCGATTCCGCCTAACTAATCACCGATTAGCCTCACTAATCGTGATTAGTCACTAATCTAATCTAGGAATTTGGGACAGGTCGTTACATGACAGGTGAGATCGACAAGTATCAATGTCTCGAGTGAGACTTACGAGCCGACGTGTGGCCTCTCGAGAGTTGAGTTGGAGCTTTGGAAGATCCGGTGATAGTGCATATTGACGCGCGCGATGGTTATGTTGGACGTATACAATTACACGAGAGTGCCCCGAGTTGGAGGCAAGATTGGATTTCCACTAATTAGTGGTGGACTTTGTAACGACCCATCCCGGAATTCAGGATTAAGTTAGTAACTAATCATGAATAGTAGGGTTACTCGGTGATTAGTTGGGCGGAATCGGACGAACGATGCAAAATGACCGTTTTGCCTCTAGTCGTGGGTAAAACGTTGACTTTTTATTCGGGAGGTCAAATGGACTTTGACTAATGACCGTGACGTAGTTTGGGACGTCACAAGTTTATAGACAGTTAGCACGTTCGATTCCGACGTTCGTGGTGAAAGTTATGACGTTCGGAAGTCCAGGGGCGTTTTCGTAATTTGGACGAAATAAGGGAAAATGTTGACTTTTTGATCGGGAGGTCCGATGGCCGAGGGCCAAGGACCGTTAGGAAGGTCTCGATGTCCTGAGTTCGTAGACAGGTGGCACGCACCAATCGGAGTCTGGATGACCGAGTTACGGGCCTGGATGCGTGAGGGGCATTTTGGTAATTTTCTGCACAAGCGCAGAATGGTAATTTCACAGGGGCTGTTTGAATGGTTACTGTAGCACCTGTTAATGGGAGACATGCCAGTGCACGGGTGGATGGTTTTTGGGGCAAATTGGATGGGCTAAATTGTTGTTTAAGGGTTATTGGATTGTTTAATCATGTAAGTGGGATGCAAGGCTAAGTGGGACGGTGAGAATGTCCCCTAAACCGTGGCTGGTGCACCTGAAAATGGAAGAAAACAGAGGACTGTTTCCCACGCTTGATCAGTCGTCCCCAGGGAAAAATTGAGTGGGTTTTGAACGGGAAGAGGCTATGGTTGCTGAGAGAAACACTCTGAGATTGAGAGAGGGAGGAAATGAGAGGAAATGGTGAGGGAGTGTTCTGAAAAACCCGAACTAGTTCTTTGTGGATTCAAAATCGAATTTCAGTTTAGGGCCAACCCATGGCTAATTGAGGATTGTGTGAGCTTCCTGGAACCTTCACGAGTCGATCCAGACCAAATGTGGCCTGTTCGAGGCTCCTGGAGCTGTGCACAGACGCGGTGGATGGCCGGAAAATCCAAGCTTGGAGTCGTGACGTTTAAGGTGATCTCTTGTCCAATTAGTCATGTCATTTGGTTCATATTAGTCCTAATAAGCTCACTGTTAATTTAATTGGATTATGGTTTGGAAAACACAGAGTTTGGGTGATCGACCCGTTTGGGTGATCACGGGTCGTGGGCCTAATTGTGGGATTATTTTGATGAATTATGGACATAGAACTTCAATTAGATAGTTAAAGAATGTTTTAGGATCAAAATCAGATGAAATCGAGGTCGAATTGATAGCTATCTAACCGGGTTGTCACGCGGGTTGCAGAGGAAACGAGCAAAGACGATGATAAACAGTGCCTGTCACTGTAGCAGGAGCGTGAGTGTCACGCGCAGCCGCTTGCGGCGGCGCGTGACGGCGCGTGGGTCCGATTTTCGAGGTAAGTCCAACATGACTTTTGTCCTACACACTGTAACGAACATTTTCGCGTTGGTTTCAAATTAATCGAACACCGTTTCTATGTTGTTTCGAGGGTCCAAAGGTTTACATTACGTTTTTAATTAACGATTAATTCCCAAAAAATTATGGAAAATTAGCATGATGTTATTTGGGACCTTAGTGACCCTGTAATGTGTTTTCGGACAGGTTTTGAGTTTCTGGAAAATGCCCGAAATTACGGGAATGCTTACGGCGCGAAACCGAGCCTCAAGAATGGTGTGTGAGTGGACGTTGCTTTCAAAATTTAATGCATGCATAAATATTTCTATGATTTCTATGATTTCTTTGATTATGATTATGAATGGTGATTGATTTCGATTTCCGTATTTATACGTATTTTTGATATGCACACGAAATTGCACGTATTTTGAGATATGGTTTCCCGTATGTTTTGGATGATGATTTAACGAATGATTTCATATGCTTTGGGCGTATCATGTTTTTAAGATGTTTGGATTGCGGTTGTGAGTATGGTTCATGATTTTGGACACGTTTTTCGGGAATGTCCCGGATTTGCACGTTTTACGAGATTTCGAGTATGTTTTGATTGGACCGTGATTTTGGTGATTATGATTGTGGTTTTGATGTTTTGATAATGAGATTTGAGAAATGAAGTAATTTCAAGGAATTAAAATGGATTTTGAAAAAGGTGATTCCGGGCTTGATGCTCGGGGCATAAAAGTAACTTTGATTAACGACATTTCGGTTTTCGGAAATCGAATGTGTGACAGGACCGCCCCCGGAAGGGGCATCGATAACCGTGCCCGGTCCTGCTCCCGTCTGGCAAGTCGACTGAAATACCCAAGTTACCCTTAGTACGTGCCAGACCAGGGATAGCCACATGTGTTTACTCATGCCTCCGCCCCTCGTACAGCCTCGAACAACGCACCACGACCTGGAGGGTCAATAAAAACCAAAAGGTGTGAGTGGACAAAAATAAATCAGTTTAGCAAAACAGTTACAACAAACGTTTTTACCCTCCGCGTAAAAACGAATGCATGCATACAAAAAACATTTCGCAATCGGTTAAGACTTTCCACATAAGAAAACTGTGTATCAAATTTCCACATGAGGAAAAACTCGTATGAACCTCAAAATCATTTTTCCTTTCCTAACCATCGGGTCTTAGCCCGCAATCATAAACACCGGGCCTCAGCCCAAAACCACGAATCAAAACCAAATGCACAACATGATCCAAAACCAACAACCATATACCGGGCCACTGCCCAACTCAACTGAAACATCAGAAATCATCAATAAATCACAAGTCAATCATTTTGCTGGATATCAAGTGCGCCCGAGTCTTTAAACTCAAAACCATGCGCATAAACAGGCCTTCCCGGGATATCAACGAGTCTTTAAACTCAAAACATAAGCAATAGGCCTCGGGGGTATCACAGTAACCGAGTCTTTAAACTCACGAGTCTTTAAACTCATTAAGGGCCCTCCCCCGTCATCAATTAACCGAGTCTTTAAACTCAAAACGTGCTCCAGCAATAGCACCGGGTTTTTAAACCCAAAACAGTTTTCAAACACAACAACGGGTCTTTAAACCCCAAGCAGTTTCCAACGGGTCTTTAAACCCCAAAACAGTTTATCAATCACGACAACGTGGGATCCATCCCAAAATCATATTTTTCACAACAGGACCCATGGTCCGAATTTCCACATCCATTTTCCCCAAATCATACTTTACAACATAAACAAATCATCATTAAACACGGGGCATGCACAATCATAGCGAATCACTTTATTAAATCCTTTTTCATTCCCGAATTCGACTTCGCAATAATGATTCCGTAAGCCGGCATCCGGAAGCATCATCCCGAACCCAAACCAAGAATCCGCTTTAAATTTCTGAAAACCGAAACCTCGTTCGTTAAAATTTCTTTTATGCCCCGAGCATCAAGCCCGAAATCACCTTTTTCAAATCCATTTTAATTCCTTGAAATCACTTCATTTCTCAATTCTCATTATCAAAACATCAAGCCCACAATCATAATTACCAAATCACAATCCAAGCAAAACATACTCAAAACCCACATTTTAAATCCTCAAAATCACAAGTCTCATTTTAATTCCCCAATTCAAACATCAACAGTGTTCAAATCACAATAACTCAAAATCTCGTAAAACGTGCAAATCCAGAACTTTCTCGAAAAACGTGTCAAAATCGTAAGTCACACTCGCAAATCATAAACAACCTTCTTAAATCATTTTACACCCATTTCATATAACTTCTTCCATTAAACCATCATTAAGCATGCGAGGAACCATAGTCTCGAAATACGTGGTATTTCACATGTATAGTAAAAATACGTATAAATACGGGACCGAATACGTATAAATACGGAAATCAAAATCAATCACAACTTATAATCATAATCATAAAATTATAGAAATAATTTATGCATGCATTAAATTTTGAAAGCAACGTCCACTCACACACCAATTTTAAGGCTCGGTTTCGCGCCGCACGCACGCCCGTAATTTCCGATATCTTCCAGAATTTCAAATCCTGTCCGAAAACATACTTTAGTGTCACTAAGGGCTTAGATAACAACATACTAATTTCCCATAATTTTCCGGGAATTAATCGTTAATTACAAACGTAACATAAATCTTCGGACCCTCGGAATAACATCGAAACGGTGTCCGATAAATTCGATACCAACTTTAAAATGTTCGTTGCAATGTATAGGACAAAAGTCATTTTGAACTTACCTTGAAAGACCGTCCCACGCGCCGTCACGCGCCGCCACAAGCGGCTGCGCGTGAGGCCACGCGCCAGCTACAGTAGTAGCTACAGTCATCGTCCTAACCCGACCATCCTACAATCTGGGTTGCTCGACCCGCGACATGACCCGTTTCGATCCCTGCGAATCTCAAGTTGTTTCCCTCAATTGTTTCAGTCTAGAGCATCCTCATAATCGTAATTACTGTTCTGTAACTTAAGTTCTCACAACCCTTACCTTAATCCGTCCAACCCAGCTCGATTTCCCGACGAACAACCGACCGCCGTTCATCACTGGAAATGCACCACTACTCATCGTTTTCTTCAATTGCTTCGCTCAGAAGCTTTGCAGGATCACCAGAAACCGTTCTTCGACCTCAATTGCAAGCTCCAAACCGTCCGAGCCTTCCACCCCAACTGGAATCTCACCAGCTGAAGTCAAGAACCGTCTGGCCTCTACCCTTCACCATTTCCTTCACTAATGATCCCGTTCGACTCGTCTGGACGTCAAGAAGATCAGACTCACCTCTGATTCCATCAATTTGCCGCCCAAAATCAAAACTGATTTTGAGTTCGTAACTGGAATTTCTGGGCGGTTTCTGTGCTCCTAGGGTCCTTCTCCCAGTTTTTCCCTACCATTCAATCTCTGCTTCTCTCGTTCCCCTCCCCCAACACACACATCACTCCTGAGACCGCTATTGTGGGGGTTGAAATGGAAATGATCCAACAGTCTCTGTTTTCCTCATTTCAAACGTCTCAGCACCATTGCCCCCCGCACTGCACTCCAACCAGCACAACCGTGCTCTACCTTCTGTCCCTGCTCCCACGTTAACTGCATAACACACAGACCACAACAGCGCTCCAATTCCAACCTCACCCGTGCACACTCAACCGCCAGCCCACTCTGTTTTTCTTACCTCAAAAACACCAGCCCGTGCACTGCCTCTCACCATTCCCGGCACAATTGCTTCCCACTCAGCCACATAAACAATTCCCCTCAGTCCACTAGCACCCATCACGAGCAATTGGGCTCCATAAACAATTGCACGCTCAGACACCCACGGCACGGCCGTGCAGGTTGTCTCCCACGGTTGTTTGAACAGTAACCGTCGTGCAGAATTACCTAAATGCCCTCAGGGCAATAATTACCAAAATGCCCCTCACCTTCCGTGACCCGTAACTTGGTCACCCGATGTCCGATCCACGCGTGCCGCCTGTCGTTGTACTCGGGGCATCGAGACCATCCTAACGGTCCTTGGCCCTCGGCCATCGGACCCCCCGATCAAAAAGTCAACATTTTTCCTTATTTCGTCCAAATTACGGTAATGCCCCTGAACTTCCGAACGTCATAACTTTCACCACGAACGTCGGAATCGAACGTGTCACCCGTCTATGAATTCGTGACGACCCATACTACGTCACGGTCATCTGGAAAAGTCCATTTGACCGCCCCGAATAAAAAGTCAACGTTTCACCCACGACTAGGGGCAAAACGGTCATTTTGCCACGCTCGTCCGATTCCACCCAACTAACCACCGATTAACCCTCATTAATCATGATTAGTTACTAACCTAATCCCAAAATCCGGGATGGGTCGTTACAATCTTCCCCCCCTTAATGAATTTCGTCCCCGAAATTCCAACCGATCAAACTCAACCGTTCCTCCCTCCTAAAACCAGTTTCGTTCTCGAAATTTCCAATCATCCTCAATTCACATCCACCTTGTGAAAAACATTTTTTTCCTCGCAGCACGTGTACACCCGTACACCAGCTACTCATCTGTACTCAAACGTCCCATTATCGTCTCGTGTCGTACCGACCACACTCGACCACCTCGAGTGAAAATGATCACTTGATGACAGCTCCCACTGGAAGTCACCAAATCTCACTTGTCAGTTCGTGCTGACACTACCAGCCCAACGGTCACCACTAAACCTCACCCGCAAAGCAGTAATCAATAGCCAAATGGTGTCACATAAAGTTGCGTAAGATCAATAACACGATCTCATCTCGCAGGGCAAGCCCAACCCTGCGGCATAAATCAAGCTCAAATTCCAGTTCACAACAACACCAAGGGTGTCGGAATTAAGCCGAATGCCAACACGTACAACCACACCACTGGTACCTCCCACGTACCATCGCTAGATGCCACTCGGCCTGTCCGGTACCAATCCTCGTACACCGTACAGGGTACGTACACCCATCTCCAACTAGTCCACTACAAGGTTCACAGTCGATCACAACCTGACACTGGGGTTCCTTGTCCAATCTCCTACTAGACAAATTGATCATTCTAACTCATCATCCATTCTGGATCCCATGGTCACCCAACCAGTAACACAAAATCAACCCCCAAACGCGTCATCCAAGATGTACCAATCCAAGCACGCTCGCCAAGGCGTGTACAGTCATGCCGAAAGGGCATCTAATCTTCCTCACAATTACCGAGGCACACCAACCCCGAATCTATACTCGCTCAACGGTTACCACGTCACATCTGATTGACTTCGAAAAGAAGCCAATCCCAATCGTCCATCTCTATGACTGACCAATTAGACCCTGTTGGATATCCACTCATCCACAGGCCAAGCCTCGAGTCCAAAACATAAACGTTCCCACTCGCTCTAGTACGGATTAACTTCGAAAAGAAGTTCGGTCCAACTATTCCCGAGATTCCCATACCCAAACATTCACAAAGAGCGATAAGCTCTTCACCTATCCTGATCAAGGCGATCGCAGTTCGAGTCCGTTACCGCGTCACCCGACTGGTAACACCACGATCCTAGATCGTCACCACGCCCAAGGTCCCACAACCTCAACAACCAGATCCACCTAGGATCCACACATGCTCACAGCTAGCAATCCACCGGGAACCAGATAATAGGGTCTTACACCCACTAGATTTCTTGTCAACCACCCAACATTCCTCAACCATTTTCTCCCCCAGTCAACCACTCAACAACGTAACACATCCACATTGTGGATCCCCTCCATTCCCCTCATATCGATCCCTGCCACTCCACCTAGGAGAGACCAAGGATGATCCAGTACGATGTCATCGACATCCATCCCCTGTGAGTGCAACATAACTCACTGCACCCACCGTACCAATATCCAACATCGTCTGCCAGGGCAGAAGATAAGAAGTCAACCCCAATGACTTCAGAATACCAATTACCAATGCGGAAACGAGCGCTCCTCTCGTCCCACAGTCACAACTCTCCTTGAAACTAAGATTCCACCCACGTTGAAAATAGACACACTCCCCATGAGATGTCAAGTCCAACCGACGGACTCCCTATATCCGTAACTCACTTGGACAACCCCGCGTCCACAATCAGCCCAATACTCAGACCTCATGTCAATTAATGATTAATTATGCACATACACCGATTCCGACGGGGAATTACTCAACTCTTGTCACCTCGTCACTGTTGGGACTTACCCCAATACCTCATAATCTCTGCTGGATCCTATCCAGTCCATGAGTCAACCACTACTGAATCTCAAATGCCAACGCACTCTCAACATGACAGAGTCACACCCCAACTTGTGGCTCAACACAATCTCACCCACTAACACTAGCACCAACGCTAGTACCAGCGCCAACACGCAAACATCCACACAAGCACACCGTGTGCAACGTGGGTAGCCCTGGATCTCCGCTCATACCGAGCGACGATCCCGCATCATCACCCGTACCCCGCAACCAGGGGTACCACCATCCCGACAATCCACATCAGGATAGATGAACGTTCCCTGAACGCTCCCTGATTCTCAACTACTACTACTACACCAAGTACCCCAGACCATCAGCTAAACTCCACCAGACCACCGTTCCACAGAACCAAGCCATAATTCCTAACTCCTCAATACCTGTCCATACTCTGGTCCTTGGCATCCTAAGTGCCAAACGTTCCTCACTTAGCTTTCCTGGCTCCACTCAAGCCTTGGTACCTCACCATGACTCATCTCACGTTCCTAACCCCAAATACTGACCCGTGCACACTCAACCGCCAGCCCACTCTGTTTTTCTTACCTCAAAAACACCAGCCCGTGCACTGCCTCTCACCATTCCCGGCACAATTGCTTCCCACTCAGCCACATAAACAATTCCCCTCAGTCCACTAGCACCCATCACGAGCAATTGGGCTCCATAAACAATTGCACGCTCAGACACCCACGGCACGGCCGTGCAGGTTGTCTCCCACGGTTGTTTGAACAGTAACCGTCGTGCAGAATTACCTAAATGCCCTCAGGGCAATAATTACCAAAATGCCCCTCACCTTCCGTGACCCGTAACTTGGTCACCCGATGTCCGATCCACGCGTGCCGCCTGTCGTTGTACTCGGGGCATCGAGACCATCCTAACGGTCCTTGGCCCTCGGCCATCGGACCCCCCGATCAAAAAGTCAACATTTTTCCTTATTTCGTCCAAATTACGGTAATGCCCCTGAACTTCCGAACGTCATAACTTTCACCACGAACGTCGGAATCGAACGTGCCACCCGTCTATGAATTCGTGACGACCCATACTACGTCACGGTCATCTGGCAAAGTCCATTTGACCTCCCGAATAAAAAGTCAACGTTTCACCCACGACTAGGGGCAAAACGGTCATTTTGCCACGCTCGTCCGATTCCACCCAACTAACCACCGATTAACCCTCATTAATCATGATTAGTTACTAACCTAATCCCAAAATCCGGATTGGTCGTTACAATGTGGATTCTTGGTTTGGGTTCGGGATGATGCTTCCGGATGCCGACTTACGGAATCATTATTGCGAATTCGAATTCGGGAAAGGAAGACGATTTAATAAAGTGATTTGGTGTGATTATACATGCCCCGTGTTTAATGATGATTTGAAAATGTTTTGTGAAGTATGATTTCGGGATTTGAATGTGGAAAGTAGGACCATGAGTCATGTTGTGAAAAAATGCGATTTCGGGATGGATCCCGCGTTGTTGTGATTGACAATTGTTTTGGGTTTAAAGACCCGTTGACAAATGTTTTGGGTTTCAAGACCCGTTGAAAACTGTTTTGGGTTTAAAGACCCGGTGCTATTGCTGGAGCACGTTTTGAGTTTAAAGACTCGGTTAATTGATGACGGGGGAGGGCCCTTAATGAGTTTAAAGACTCGTGAGTTTAAAGACTCGGTTATTGTGATACCCCCGAGGCATATTGATTATGTTTTGAGTTTAAAGACTCATTGATATCCCGGGAAGGCCTGATTATGCGCATGGTTTTGAGTTTAAAGACTCGGGCGCACTTGATATCCAGTAAAATGTTTGACTTGCGATTTATTGTTGTTTCTGATGTTTCAGATGTGTGGGGCTGTGGCCCGGTTTTATGGTTGATGGTTTTGGATTATGTTGTGTTCTGGGGTTTGATACGTGGTTGGGGCTGAGGCCCGGTGTTTATAATTTCGGGCTAAGACCCGATGGTTGAGAAAGGAAAAATGATTTTGAGTTTAATACAAGTTTTCCTTATGTTGGAATTTGATACACGGGTTTTCTTATGTTGAAAATGTTAACCGACTGCGAAATGAATTTTGTATGCATGCATTGGTTTTACGCTGAGGGTAAAAACGTCTTTTGTAACTATTTTTATAAACTGATTTATTTTTGTCCACTCACACCTTTTGGTTTTTATTGACCCTTCAGGTCGTGGCGCGTTGGTCGAGGCTGATCGAGAGACGGAGGCATGAGTAAGCACGTGTGGCTATCCTTGGTCTAGCAAGTACTGAGGGTAAATTGGGAATTTCAGTCGTCTTGCCAGGCGGGAGCAGGACCGGGCACGGTTAACAATGCCCTATTTGGGGGTGGTCCTGTCAGATTTGGGTCGGTTTAAATTTCGAGGACGAAAGTTTTTAAGGAGAGAAGTTTATAACGACCTGTCCCAAAGTTTTGGGATTAATTAAGATTAAATCGAGGATTAACATGACTAATCCCTGATTAGTCAAGAATTATCGAACGTTTGGGGCGAAATTACGATTTTGGCTCTAGATGAGGGTAAAAAGTTGACTTTTGACCCGGGAGGTTCGATGCACGAGGGCCGATGACAGTTACGTAGATCGGGTCGATAAGAGTCCGCAGACAAACGGCACGTCGAAATCAAACGTTCGATAGGAAAGTTACGGGTCACGGAAGCTTTGAGGTACTATTGCATGTTTTATGAGACGTGTACTATTTGTCATTAAGTGGGTCCAAATATTTTGAAACAAGCCCAATGGAGAGTAACAAGTGTCACTCATCCATTGTTCACAAACACCCATACATGCATATCCATCCCTTTTCTCTCATTCGACCATCTTGAACCCGAAAGCCCCAAAATCAACCCCTTCCCCATTTGATTCAGTTGAGGTCAAGAGAGTGAGGCTGAGGGTGAGTTGATGATGGTTGATCGAGGACAGAACCATTGTGGACGGCGGTGGAGCCTCGGGAAGAGGTAAAACCCGATAACCTCCTTTTGTGATTTCAAATTTGAAGTTTTTGTTTGAACACCAGGGGACCATTTCTGATGATTGGATGATGTTTGTGGGGTCTCTGCGAGTCGAGGAGGATCAAAAATGGGGGGTTTCGACGACGGAGAAGCCCAGGCAGACGACCCAGAAACTGGGCGAAGCTTCTTCGATTAAAAGGTAAAAACATTGGCCATGTTTCACGTTTTTAAGGGCAAGAATGGGTAAGAAATGATGAGACGAAGTGGTAGGAATGAACTGGGTTGAAACCGGGTTAAAAATGGGTGAGTTATGACATTGAACGAGTCCCACCGGTTCAGACCGACTGAAAAACTAGAGAACTGGTTCGGACCGGTTCGTCTGGAGGTTGAAGATGAACAGTCCCTAGGAGCATGAGCTCCACGTGCAGCACCTTTAGGCTGTGCGTGGGGGTGCGCGGGACACTTTTTAGGGATAAGTTCAACATATGAAAGCATCTTTTCGATGTAACGAACATTTTGGGACAAGTTTTGAGTCGATCGGGCACCGTTTTGGGGTAGTTTTGGGTGTCCAAAGGTTTAAACCCTATGTAAAATAAGTTTAAAAATCCCGAAAAAATGGGGCTTTCACGAGAGGTTATTGAAGTAGTTAGGAACTCTCTAGTGTGATTTGGACAGGTCCGGGAGTTCCGGTGATGGTGATTAACCCGGAGAGGCTTATGGCGCGCATATCGAGGCGCAACTTGGACGTTTGTGATTGGACTTTCTTTTATGAATTGATGCATTCATAAATGTTTTATATGAGTTTATGAACATTATTTGAGATGCCTTGAGTGCATATGATTATGGTATGTAGTATTCACGTAGTTGCACATATTTCGAGATTTATGGTTTTAGATTGTGCCTATACGTGCTGGTATTTCGATGATGGTTTGATGAAAGGATTTCGGATTTGAAAGTATGAACTCGGGCTTGAGACCCAATTGATTTATGATATCGGGCGTGAGGCCCAGTTGATCCCAGTTGAATTGTGATATTGGGCTTGAGTCCCAGTTGATTATGATATCGGGCTTGAGTCCCAATTAATTGTGTTATCGGGCTTGAGGTTCAGTTGCTCGTGATATCGGGCTTGTGGTGACAGGACCCGTCCCCGAAGGACATAGATAACCGTGCCTGGTCCTGCTCCCGTCTGACAAGTCAACTGAAGATCCGAAACTACCCTTCAACACCTGCCAGACAAGGGATATTTGCGCCTGTGCCCACTCATACCTCCACCTCTCAAATAGCCTCGATCATCGCGCCACGACCTGAAGAGTCATTAAAACAGAAAAGGTGTGAGTGGACAAAAATGACCTCTGATAAAAACATTTGCCAAAAATACATTCTTACTCTCTAGTTTTCACAAACTTACATGTATATCTTAAACCATGAGTAATAGTATGAAATCATTCAAGTATGAACAGCGGACCGATAAAATCAAAACATATTTTCCCATGGTCCATAAAACTCATGTTCACCAAATCAGTTCAAGTTATAAAACATCAAATCCCGGCTCTCAGACCAAAACATGTGAACACCATCACCTGGCCACAAGGACCAAAAACCCGTAATCAAAACCGGTACGTAATCACAAACAACATGTTTCTAAATTCCATGTCCACAATTTCCTTAAAACTCATTTTCATTAAATCAATTTGAATCTCAATAAATTCATGTTTTCCTTAAATCATTTTAACCACAAACCACAGTTTCCTCAAAATCATTTTCCATAAAACCACGAGACTTATTTCCATATCATGTTGCTTAGAGTCACGTTTATCCCCACAACGCGTGCAAATCAATAGGCTCAAGGACCGCTCAAAATCCGAGCATCCACCGCTGTGAACACATCACCAGCCGGCAATTCGGATCTCGTGAACACATCACTTACCGATCCATATATATACCCAGCACATCTCTGGTCTGAGTCGAGCCTCCCTCGGCTGCACGACAACAAACCGTGCTACGTGACCTCTACGGGGTAAACACTTCCATCCCGAAGGCGAGCGTTATCTCCAGGGTGCACTCCAGGGAAAAACATATTTTCACCCGAAAGCCCTAAATATCCGCAACATATCATCATCACAAAAATCAGTGAAAAACAGTTGCATTGAAAACCAAATCATTTAACAACACAGGGTCTCAGCCCCAAAATATAGTTTCCTCAAATCCGGAAAACCAAAGTCCCGATTTACTTTATAAATCCGAAAATCATCAATATCATCATGTAATCACATGGAAATACAAATCTAATCAAAATCACAATTCCATTGGGTCTCAAGCCCAAAATATCATTTTCACGCAAATTCGTGCAACCTTAAACCCGAATTGCCACGATCACGTAAATCCATGAAATCAATCCCTGACTCATAATCTGAGTCCAAATATCATTTTTAATTCCTGACTCATAACCCGAGTCAAAACATCATTTTCAATCTCGGGCCTAGCCCAAAACATCAATTTCATAATTTCTCGAAAATCGTGCCAAAAATAATATAATAATCCATAAAATCGAGAAATCACCGGATTGAAACATCAATCATGCCAAAGTATATAAAATCATATAATAAAGCATTTAAATCATATATGCATGCATCACGGTTATAAAACAAAGTCCACTCACACACACCGTCGAAACGGTTCGTTTCCGAGCTGCACGTTTTTCCGTAAATTATGAAAATCACAATTCCTGTCCAAAATCATTATAGAGGGTTACTAACATCTCAAAATATTTCATATAATTTTCCCCAATTTTTATGGAATTTAAATACGTATTTTAAACGTAAAACAAAACTTCGGATACGCGGAAAATTAACGAAACGATATCCGATTTTCTCGAAACCAGTGTCAAAATGTTCGTTACATTGAGAGGATTCAAAGTCATGTTGACCTCACCTTGAAACAAGACCATAGGCGCCCTCACGCGCCACCATAAGTGGCTGCGCGTGAAACCCACGCGCCAACTACAGTACTCGTCTTCCTCACCCGTTTGTCTGTAAAACAGGTCCTTTTGCCCGCGAACAGACCCGGTTTAAATCCTATCAATTCGACACCAATTTCAACAATTGAACACTCAGTTAGCTTCGGTTTAAGTCCAATTAGAGATATGTTATCTTAATTTCACTAAAACTTACCTTAAATCAAGCAACTCGACGATGAACAACGAAGAACACCAAGCACTGTTCATCCTTCGAAAACCATCAATCATGCTCGATTTCGTTCAATTGATGCATCCAATAGCATCGTGGGATCATACTGAACATAATCCCCAGTTCAATTGCATCAATACAAGCCTCAATTCCCACGACTCAAGCTCGAACCTTGCCCACTGTTACCAGACCGGTTCAGAGCCAATTGGGCCTCAATTCCCTTCGCTCTTTTGATGAAACTGATCGTGGCAATCCCAGAAGACTCAAATTGAACTCCATTTTGATCAACAAGGCTCAAAGCTTGGAATTCGAATTTCCCCCCAAAAATCCAAATTTTCGATTCTCAGTCTCCTTCTCTCTCTCAATCCCTCGTGTATTCCCCAGTTAATTATGTCTCCCAATTCACTCAATTCTCAACTCTCCAGCTCAGGAATAGAAGGGGAAATGATGGACATAGATCAACTCACTTCCCTTTTTTCTGTTGATTTGTTCACGGGTTATGAGGAAACAAAGATTAATGGCTGATTAAAAGGATTAAATGATTAATGGTAATTAAGAAATAATAAAACAGCATGATTATGTTTACCCCAAAACATGGAGCTGAAATTAGGCCATAAATCAAGGGATGGGTGACACTTGTCACTCATCCAGATGTGTTCAATCATTGGGTACTGTTCACAATAAAATAATATTTTAATCGAAATCCCTGTTCGTTCGGTTACTCGATTTCGATCCCGTGACCATAACTTCGTCGTCGAATCTCCGATTTCTGCATGCCGCTTGTCATTGGATTCGTATCGACGAGACATACGTAACGGTCCTTGGCCCTCGTCCATTGGACGTCCCGGGTCAAAAGTCAACATTTGGCCCCTTTTCAGCCAAATTACCAAAATACCCCTCAACTTCCGAACGTCATAACTTTTTCCTCGAATGTCGGAATCGAACGTGCCACCTGTCTATGAACTCGTGATGTCCCGAACTACGTCACAGTCATCGGTCAAAGTCCGTTTGACCGCCCGAACTAAAAGTCAACATTTTGCCCATGCTTAGGGGCAAAACGGTCATTTTGCACATTTCGTCCGATTTCACTCAACTAATCCCAGATTAGTCATTCTAAACCATAATTAATTAATATTCAATCCCGATATTCGGGACGGGTCATTACATGTGGCCCAGTTGAATTGTGATATCGGGCTTGAGTCCTAGTTGATTGTGATATTGGGGCTTGAGTCCCAGTTGATTGTGATATCGGACTTGAGGCCCAGTTGAATTGTGATATCGGGCTGGAGTCCCAGTTGATTGTGATATCGAGCTTGAGGTCCAGTTGAATTTTGATATCCAGCTTGAGTCCCAATTGAATTGTGATATAGGGTTTGAGTCCCAGTTGATTGTGATACCGGGCTGGAGGCCCAGTTGAATTGTGTTATCGGGCTTGAGTCCCAATTTTGGTTTATGAAATGAGAATTCAGGCTGAAGACCCTATTGAGATATGAATTTGGGCTGAGTCCCTGTGAGATTTGGATTTGAATTGGATTCGAGGAATCCTGTTGAGATGTTCGGGTATGAGACCTAGTTGAACTATGAGTTGAAAGAAAGTATGTGAATATGTATATACCCTCCAATATGAATAGTCTCTTCCAGACGTCGATGATCCTGCAGTGTCACTATCCACTGCTTAGGACGAGTGACTCCGAGAGGGAGCACATGCCCAGGAGTGAGGGATATGATATAGTCTCGGACAGGGTCTGGAGACAGGTCCTCCCAGACGTCGTAAATCCTAGGGGTAGACTCGAAGATGAGACCCGAGTAGTATGCATACTGTAAATATATTGTGACGGGTTCTTGATTGGGCATATGAGATGCCGATGATGGGTTATATACATATATATAATGATATGAAGTTTCACTAAGATTGGTTTTGGGCTGAGTTCCCATATGAATGGTTTTGGGGTGAGTTCCCACGTGATTGATTTTGGACTGAGTTCCCCTATACTTTGTTTTACAGTTTGGGCTAAGGCCCTGATGATGATTTGAGGAAGGAAATGTTTTGGTTGTCGAACCGTTTTATTGAGTAATGATTTAATTAAAGTAAATGGTTTGATAAGTGATTTTATGATGCATGCATGCTTTTAAGTAAAGGGTATAAATGTGATGTTCGGTATAAGCGATTTTATAAACTGTTATTTTTTCCACTCACAACTTTCATGTTTTTAATACCATTCAAGTTGATAGCGGATGCGGGCTGTAGTAGAGATCGAAACATCACATATCACCCCCGATCCTGGTGTACTATGATGCACCCCGAGCGGGGTGACAAGTGTATCCCTGGTCTGACACGAGGTGTCAGGCGAGAGCAGGCACATCCCATGATAATCCAGGAGGATTGGGACGGGTCCTGTCAGATAAACACTAGAGGAGCATGCCATTGACTAGCCAACCATTAGTCAAAGACCACCAGTTGGGGTTGGAGCAAGGATGAAGGACACCCAAAAACAAGGAAATTATAGACAAAAGAGTAAAGACAAGAAGAGGGAAGGGATGGAGGTAGACGTTAACCCCAAAATCCACCACCAGATGGTGAGGAATAAAAAAACCTCCGCTCCCATAAGAACCTAGAGCGGCGGCTATGTTTTTTTTTAAAGAGAAGGCAAACAGTTTAGGGTTTAGAGAGAGTGTTTGAGTGGAACTTAGATAACCTTAAAAGTATGGTGTCAAGGTAATGAACAAGCATCAAGGTATAAGTGAGATGTTTCATATTTGATTTTTCCAAGTGCATGGATCAATTGCAATTGTGGAAAACAAAGTAATTAAATATTGAAAGCAACATATTTAATCTATCCTCATCAAAATGACAATTCCAACAAACACAATTTCAAAAACAAAATAACAAATAAACATATAATCACTGAATTTGGAACCACGTACTCCATTGATCCAAATAAGCACCTAAATCAATTTGTAAGTTCCCACTAAATTCCTAATTGAAAACTAAAACATGTAACTAGACAAATTATGTTAGATTTGACTAACATTTGACATAAATCTAGCTTATGAAATTACCACCTCTACCTAAATCTAGCATTCTATTTGGTGTTCATTTTACTTTGCATATTACCTTCAAGATCCCAAGCTCCTTTAGCTAAAATTCCATGCACACTTATGATTTTTTAGGGAGTTCATCATAAATCAAGTGAATCTACAGCCTACATTCCCTACACACTTTAGATTTTTTAGGGAGCTGACAAAATCAAGACTCAATCAAGTGACCCTACAGGCTACATTCCCTGCACACTTAAGATTTTTTAGGGAGTTCACAATAAATCAAGTGACTCTACAGGTTACCCTTTATATGGTATAGACTTGCAGTAATGTTGACAAATAGCGTCCAAAGTTCCAAGCCAAAATGGACAGATGTATATGCACTTACCAGAGCACGCACACATGCATAAACCAAATATATACGTTAACTTATTTGATTTGTTCTGGTACACCACAGAGACAATTGAATTATGTATTCGACTTATTGGGGGGATGGGGGACCAGTTCTGACACGACCCATCCCAATCCCCCCGGGATTAACACGAGATGCGCCATGATCCCGCCTGATATGAAGTGTCAGACAATGGAATAAATTTGAAACCATTAGCCCAACCGGCTTCCAGAGCGCGCCAGGATCCGGTGGAGGAGTGTGATGTCTCGGTCTCTGCTACAGTCTACGTCCGTAATCAACCTTAAGGGCATTAAAATCAGAAAAGACTGTGAGTGGACGAAAATCAACGATTTAATAAAACACATTTCATAAAAGACCTTTATGCCCTTCACTAAAAAGCATGCATGCATACGAAAACAATTTATCAAATCATATGTTCAAATAACCATATTTAGGGTCTCAGCCCCAAGTTCTGTAAATTCAAGTAACACGGGCCCTTGCCCAAAACCATTTATACAAATCCATACATAATAATCATATGTGGGAACTCAGCCCAAATCCATTTATTATTCACAAAACACAATTTCGCAAATCCAAGAAATCATGTTACCATATATCATATAACAAATCCTGTCACAGTTTCTAAAGCTACGCATGTGCTATCCGGGGTCTCAAATCCCAAGTCTCCCCAGGGTCCACCTAGGTCAATGTCCGTAGATCAATGACCCTCCCTGGTGGTTATAATCCATAATAGCCTTCCTAAGAGTAAGGTACCCAACGGGGGTGACTCCAATCAGTTAGTGCTCCGTGACTACTCCGGGGTCCATCCAGGCGAACGACCCTCCCCGGAGGAAACAATCCATATATATATATATATATCTATGGATGGTATATGAAAAACCATTTTGAAATCATTCTCAAAACCTTTCAAGGGTTCATGCCTGGTCCCGATAAACCGTCATGAACCAGAAATCCATTTATAGGTACTCGACTCGAATTCACAATCGTAAACCATAACTAGGCCTCACACCCGATTTCGTAAACCAACTAGGCCTCCGGCCCGATTCGTAAACCCACTGAGCCTTGTGCTCGATTTCATAAACCAAATAGGCCTCGTGCTCGATTTCGTAAACCAAATGGGCCTCGTGCCCTATTATGTAACCCAACTGGGCCCTGAGCCCGATTCATAAATCAACTGGGTCTCATGTAACGACCCGTCCTAGAACTAGGGTTAAGATAGTGATTAAGTAGGGATTAGTGAGCTTAATCGGGGATTAGTGAGCTTAATCGGGGGTTAGTTGGTCCCGATAAGGTCATTAGCTTAGAATGACGATTTTGCCCATAGTTCGGGTAAAAAGTGGACTTTTAGTTCGGGTGTTCCAATGGACTTTGACCGGTGACGAGGACGTAGGTTAGGACGTCACGAATCCATAGGCAAGTGGCACGCCCGATTCCGACATTCGAGGAGGAAGTTATGATGTTCGGAAGATTGGGGGCATAACCGTAATTTGGCTAAATTAAGGGGGGAAACGTTGAATTTTTGTACGAACGGGTTTTGGTATGTTGACCTAAGACCGTTAGGTAGATCTCGTCGTCCTGACTTCGATGACAGGCGGCACGTATTCATCGGACTTACGATGTGCGAGATACGGGTCTAGAAAGGTAGTGGCAAAACCGTAAAATTGGGTTAAAAGGAGGGGCAGTTTAGTCTTTTAGTTGTCTGGGGATTTGTGCAAGAGAAGGCAGATGAAGGGCTGAGATTGGGCCATGTGTGAGAGGAAGGAGAGGATTGGTGACATGTGGCAAATGTGTAGTGGGTTCTGGTGAGTTCCAGTGTGTGCACGGTTCCAATTAATTGGGTGAGCCCGTGTGTGTTCGTGTATGTTCTTCAAACCAGAGTGAAACAGAGTGAGGCGGTGAGGAAAATTGAAGGGTGCTCGTGTGTGCTGATGAGTTGTGAGTGTGTGAGGGTGATTAGAGAGTGAGAGGGAGTTAGTGAGACGGTTGGGAGGTGAGGAAGTCATATGTGTGGGTGTTGAGAACCAAGGGGAAAATCAGAAGGAAACAGGGAGGAACTCAGGGCGGTTGTGAGAGATCGTGGCGGTGGTGGCCGTGTACGGTGCAATTGTGCTCGTAGTGGTGTCGTGAAGGGTGAGAGGAGTCGACCGTCCTCAGCGGAGCTTGCGACGGCGACGGGAGGCAGGTAATTCCTCTTCCTTGTTTCTTTGCTCTGTTTTGTCGACTGAGTTCAAATCGGAAGTCGTAAGGCTAGGGGTTGAATCGAAGTGTATAGGGAGGTCTAGGGGGCTTAGTTGAGGTCTGGGAGTCCTCTGGTTGTGCTGCCGTGACGGGGAGTGCGCGGTGGTGGTTGGCACGACGGAGGGGACTCTGTGTACTCTGTTTTGGCCGTGAGTTTCAGACGAGAAGTCGAGGAATTAGGGAGTGAGTCGAGGGTTTCTGTGAGTTGGGTGTGACTCAGTGAGGTCCTAGGAAGAGTTTGGGATAGCCACCGTGATGGGAGGTTACCTGGGTGGCCGGAAAGGGAAACAGAGGTCTGTACGGGTTTTCTTTCGAGCTTGAGTCGACGAGTATGGGGCCGTGTCGAGGTCTGAGGAGTTGGGGAATAGATAGGGTAGGACTGGACGATGCTGTGGGTGAAGAAAGGAGGTGAAACGGTGGTCGGACAGCGGAGAATGGTTCTCGTCGGTCCAGTTGCAGCGGCCGGTTCAGCGCAGTCGCTGTGAGGTTGCGGGTGACACTGTAGCTAGCGCGTGAGGGCCACGCATAGCCACTTTGGGCGGCGCGTGGGGGCGCGTGCGGCGGTTCTGGGGAAAACGGTCAACATGGTTTTTGATTTAGGTGTTATGACGAGTCTAATGGAAGTGGTTTCGGGTTAATCGGACGTCGAATCGAAGTAGTTCCGCGAGGGGTGAAGGTTTAGGGTTTCGATTCGTTACGTTTAGGACCCGGGGATTTTTGAGGGAACTTAGGTGGATCTTCATAGACCTGTTAGTGACGTACTTTGGCGATTATTGACAGGATCGGGTGTTCCCGAGGAAGCTGAGGAACGTACGAGACGTTCAGGACGCGATTGAGGGCTCGGTACTGTGAGTGGACCCTTTCCTTAAACTCGAACATGCATAACTACTTTTCTAAATTGTTTTATATATGTGATTACATGAATGTTGGATTTATGATGTGGTTTTATATACTTGCACGGTTTTCGAGGAAGTAAAGTAATTGGCACGTTTTACGAGAAAGTGTGATTTCTGAAAATAAAGCTATGGTTTTAAGGTTTCAAATGTTAAATGATTTTCAATGATTATAAAGGGATTTTGGAACGCGATTTCGATGATCAAGGATTTTCGGTTTTGAAATCGGATTTCGAGAATCGAGATTTGGTTTTAAAGTTGGAAAGTGGTATTCCGGATTTGGGTTCGGAATGACGGTTCGGGATGCTGGAAGGGCATCGAACCAGTGATTTCGGATTCGGGTTTGGAGGTGGATTTGGAAAAGGTTTTCAAATGGTTTTGGATTGGATTTGCTGGATCTGGTTATTGGGTTTAAAGACCCGGATATTGTGATTGACGGGCGACGGGCCCGGATTGGGTTTAAAGACCCAGATTGAGTTTAAAGACTCGGGAGTTTAAAGACTCGGATATATTGTTATTTCCCCCGTAGGCCTGTTGAGTTTAAAGACTCGGGAGTTTAAAGACTCAGATATTATTGAGGTCTGGATTGAGTTTAAAGACTCGGGAGTTTAAAGACTCGGATAGGTCCAGCAGGTTTGATCGGAAAATGATGATTTGATATTCACGCTTCATGATACGGTTTTATGATGCTTATGATATGATTTCTATAACTGTTTTATAGTGTTTCTGTTTCTTATGATGTGGTTTATGGTGATTTGGTTTATAACTATTTTCATAACTGGGTTATGCATGTGGTTTCAAAACGGAGGGCTAAACCCGGTTTTCTTATCAAATGGTTTTCGATGTTTTCCTTTATTCTGGTCCACTCACACTTTCTATTTTAACTTGCCCTCCAGGTTGTGGAGTTAGCACGGGGTTCCGGCGTCGAGGCAGCGTCTGAGGCATAGAAGTCACGTGAGGGATCCCGGAGTGTTTTAAATTTTCCGTGTGCGTGTATCTAGTTTATCGCTTTTCTTTTCTGTGTATTTTGTACTATGCTCTGTAAACTATTAACTTCGGGATATTGATATAGTTTCTCCTGCGTCTGACTGTGTTGTGTCGGAGTGTCAGACGGGAGCAGGATTTACTTCGGTTTTCGGGGTGAAACCGGGGTGGGTCCTGACATCTCAAGCCCGATACACAAATC
Source organism: Prinsepia uniflora (assembly GCA_032719365.1). Classification (NCBI taxonomy): domain Eukaryota; kingdom Viridiplantae; phylum Streptophyta; class Magnoliopsida; order Rosales; family Rosaceae; genus Prinsepia; species Prinsepia uniflora. The sequence goes on along the minus strand of CM064868.1, from coordinate 6,641,747 downwards.
AACTGGACCTTGAGCTCGATACGTAAACCAACCGGGTCGTGTTAAATAAAATGGACTTCAAGTCTAAGAGTTCGTAAACCAAATGGGTCTCGTGCCCGATTCCAAATTTTCAAATCCGAAACCAGTTCACGAACCAATTGGGCCTCTGGCCCGACAACGTAACTAAATGGACTTCGAGTCCGAAGGTTTTCAAAACAAATGGGTCTCATGCCCGAGTTTACCTTTTCAAATCCAAATCCATTTTATTAAACCATTTTTGAAACCGTAAGCACATATAATCAGTGCAAAACCGTAAACCTCGATTTACGTGCAGATAGGTAAATCACCTCGAAATACGTGAAATCATGTAAACCACTAATATCCAAATCATCATCACAAAATCACATATGTAAAACATATAAAACATTTATGCATGCATCAAAGTTTAGAAATTAAGGTCCACTCACAGACCGTTCTAAGCTTTTGCCTCGATTTGCGTGCTGTAAACCTCCCTGGGCTAATCACCGTCACCGGGACTCCCAAACCTGTCCAAGTCATACCCAAAGGTTACTACTAACCTATACAAGTCCATATTAAGAACCCTAAACTTTCCCCCGAAAAGTCAACGTGTCCCGTACACGTTTCCTGAGGTGAAAAACCTCGATTTGTCCAACTTAACGATTTCCGATCGACCCAAAACTACCGCCATTGAATCCAGATCGTCGAAATCTTTAAAATGGTCCTATCCCACCTAAATATACGCTCCCACGCACGGGTCAAAGTTTTGGTCAAGCATTAACCAAAAAGTCAACGCTGACGTCATCATGAACAGTAAGTCAATGGTCAAAATGTCAATGAGTCAACTCGCTTGTCAACGAGTCAACTCACCGACGACCGAGTCAACTCGGCGTCGACTCACCGAAATTTCTCGCCGGAAAACTCCATTGATGCCCTAAACTTCAAACTTCGATATCTCACTCGTTTCTCAACCAAATTCGACATTCTACCTATGTAAATTCATCTAATCGAGCCAAGGATTCCAAATATCAACCCAGAAATTTCAGAAAGTACGTGGTCTGAAAATTATGGCCGTTCAAAGTTTTGGCCAAAATTCTGATCATTATTCCAGCCACCTCCGACGTCCAAATCCGTCCCAAATTGCACCTACAAGCTCGTGAGAGCTCAAGGAACATCATCCTAAGCTTAGAATCGATCAACATCATCAAAATCCAAAAACCCAAAATTTGAATCCCACGGTTTACCTTTCGAAACTCTGGCCACCGTGCACGGCGGTCCTTGCCGTGGCCACCATTCGATTCGTCTCAATGTCCTCTCCAACTTTCATTCACAGGTCACAAGCAATGGATGATGATTGAGAGGGGTTGGTGTAGGATTAGGGTGCACGGTCATGATGGAGGAAAAATGAAGAAGATGAGTGCACGTGAGAGAGAGAGAAAATGTGAGGGAAAATAATATAAAATAGTGAACTTAAAATAAATTAATACTTTAGTGCATTGGATCCACTTTTTGGGGAAAGCCACCAATAGGATGAGTGACACTTGGTACTCATCCAAGGGCCCCACATAAAATATCTGCCAAACTGATTAAATCAATATTTAATTCGAATCCTGAGACGTAAATTCCCAATTTCGAACCCGTGACCATAACTTTTCCGTCGAACGTCCGATTTCGACGTACCGCTTATCTACAGACTCGTGACGTCTCAATCTATGTCACAGTCATCGGTCCTCATACGTTTGATTCCTCGAGTCAAAAGTCAACATTTTGCCCACGATTAGAGGCAAAACGGTCATTTTGCACCGTCCGTCCGATTTCGCTCAACTAATCACCGAATAACCTCACTAATCCTTCATTAGTCACTAATCAAATCCCGAAATTCGGGATGGGTCGTTACAAGTTCTCATTCCCACTATTTATTAAAAAAGTCTACTTACTTATTTGATTTGTTCTGGTGCACCATGGAGACAATTGAATTATGTATTCGACCTATTAGATGGAGGGGAAGATGGAGGGGAGGAGGGGAGGGGGGGGGGGGGGGGGGGGTGGGGGTCATTCCCACTAATAGTAAGCATGGGGGAGCATAGTGAATTCGAAAGGGGAAGGGGGAATTCGAAATGGGGGTTTTGGTTCTCATGAGGAGGGGGGGGGGGGGGGGGGCAATTCGAAAGGGGGGGGACTATGCTGCATTCCATTCTTAGCTAGAGTAACCATTTTCAAGGAAAAGACTTGACAAAAGTAAAACCAACCATCTCTTAATTCTTCCCCAAATTCAGCGATGAACCCCCTCACAACCTTAACATTAAACAACCATCAGACCTTAAAACTAAATGGCCTTACCGTATCTTGGAAAAATTTCACCATCACCTCGCGACACCCATTCCATTCTTTCAACTGGATTTCTCCCATGGACACTGTAATTGAAGCCAGCCATGGGCGCGAGACAGTGACAAGTTTTTCCTTCCTTCACGCGAGAGAGAGTGATGTTAGGGGTGAGAGAGGATATTTAGGGACAATTAGGTAATTTGACTTCTTAATTTAATTTTTTAAAGGCAAGGAAACAGAATTTTAACGGAGGTTTTGAATTGTAACAATTTAAAGAGTTTAGGGTATATATTGATACATTTAAAAGTTCAGGTATGAATTTGTTACAAAGTGTAAAATACAGAGTAGTAAAATTGATATATATATATATATATATATATATATAATAGACGATTGAAAATTTTCTTATTATATAATAAATCAAGTGACTCTCCTTTGGCCATATATCCGTCGATATCGATATTTCAATCATTGGCCCTGTTAGGAACGACGATATTTAATTATATATCACGATCAAATATTTAACACACCAAATTTCAGCTTTCTCAACTGGAATATAAATTTAATTGATGTAGAATGTTGATTAAATAAATATACAAAATTCAAACTTAAGAATTACCAACTCCAATATTTTTATTTTGAAATGACTTTTAAGTATTTTACTTGGACAAATAATTGACAACAGATGTTGTGATTTGGCGAGAAATGCTTAGAATGGCACTTCCGTCACCATCGTATGATTCTTGTGTTATTAGTGTTATGAAATTAATCCTCCACCACGCAATTGCTAACAATAAAGATGAAAAAAGAAAATAAAGAAACCAAGGACACAAAAGATTTAACGAGATTCGGCCAATTAACTTGCCTACGTCCTCGGAGAGTTTTCTCCTTCACTATGAGAGAATAAAAAATACAAGATTACACTACTCAAGTTTATACCCAACTCGAGCCCTTGTATCCAATAGGATACCCCTTGTACACCCTCTCTCAACCCGAGAAGATCACTCTACCCCAAAGAGCTATACACACTCTTTCACCTTCTCTTAACCGAGAAGATCACTCTACTCCAATAGCTATACACACTTTTGAAGTGCTCAAGAAGATCACTCTAGCCCAAGAGCTATGCACACTCTTGAAGCACTCACTCACTTGTGAGGTGTTCGCCTTGATGTTGAAATGTGACCAAGCTCTCCACCTTATATAGTGCTTAAGACACAAGTTGTAATTGTGTTTTTCCAATGTGGGACATTTTCCTCACATTTCAACATCCTTCATAGAAGTCCATTCATGCACCTTCTTCAATTAATGTTCTTCTTCATGAAGCTTCCACATCAATATTTTCCTACAAGGTTGAATGAACAACACCATGTATTTATTCCCAATACATAATCACAAATTCCAATGCATTAATAATCCACTAAGGAGGCATTAACTCAACAATCTCCCCCTGTTGACTTAGGTGGATAATGTTGCATCACCACTTCAATCCCTGAAGTTCATCTCAAATTGAGATACTGCTTGATATACTCACAAGCATTCCATTGGCCTTATTCTTGTACCAACTACACATACCCAAATAAGTTGCATACGGTCCTAGCTCCTCCTGATTCAAAATGGCCAATGCTATGTGTAGCTGCTCCGAGTCAACAATTACCAGTTGGCTCCGAAGAGGGACCTCGACTTTGCCTCTTCCCTAGCAGGATTATCCTTCTCACCATTGTCTGAAACTTGGAAACATGTAGATAGCGTCTCTGCTGTGCCCGCAAACGAGACCCGCTTCAGGTACCTGTTCTCCTGTGCACCCCGTTTCCCAACAACCTTCGAGGTCTGAGTTTTTCCCATCAGACGGAACATACTTTTACATTTTTCTCCCTTCATTAGGACCATGCAACCACGTGACACTTTCATAACTCCCCCTGCTGACGAAACCTTGCAACCCTTGGAGTCTAGTTGGCTCAAGGATATTAGATTTCTCCGGAACTTTGGGACATACACCACATCACCCAATGTTCGAACTGCACCTATCGAACATCATGATCTTCACAATTCCCGTACCCATGACACGACGTCTTGTACCATCACCCCAAGTCACAAATCCTTGGACTTCTTGGAACTTATCAAAATATTCTCTCCTGGAGCAAAGGTGATAAGAACAACCACTATCTAATATCCAATAATCTTGAGAAAAAATGTAATTACCTTTGGAGACTGTGAGAAGTTCTCCAAAATCTCTAGACATCTCCGCTACACCAGCCAAGGAGCAATTTGAGCCCTTATCGTCTTTCTCTTTCATCAATGGACAATCCGGCTTTATGCGTCCCCACTCCTTGCACTTGTACATTGCTTGCCTTTTCCTCTGCCTCTGGATTTAGACCTGCTATGTTCACTAAATCCCCTCGCAGTTGACTTTCCCTTACGATTCTGTTCATGAGCAATGAAGAAGGAACCTTGAGAATCATCGGCTTTCCTTCTCTTCTCATGTGATAAGAGAGTCGATTCTATATCCTCCATCTTCAGTCTATCCTTACCATACACAATTGTAGTAAAAATATTCTCATATGAATCTGGAAGTGAGGTAAGAAGTAAAAGGGCTTGATCTTCTTCCTCAATTTTAACCTCAACTCTTGATAGTTGATTTATCAATCCCTTGAACACATTCATGTGCTCCATGAGATTCGCACATTCTCCCATCTTGAGCTTGTAGAGATCCCGCTTTAAACTCAGCTTCGTTTGCAAGCCTTTCCCAAGATAAAGTTTCTCAATTTTCTCCCAAAACTCAGGTGCAGAATCTACATCATTAACATTATTTATAATATTGTCAGCAATATAAAGCCTAATAGTGCTAACACACCTGGATTCCAACTCGTCCCAATCTTCATCTAACATCTTCTCTGGCTTCGCATCCTTCCCCTTCAACGGTCTTATAAGGCCTTGTTGAACTAGGATGTCCTTCACCCTCCTTTGCCATAGAGTGAAATTTCCTTTTCCATCAAACTGCTCCACCTTGAAATGTGAGCCACTAGAACTTGCCATGGCAAATTGCTCAGATAAACCGGAGCTCTGATACCACATGTTAGGAAATTAATCCTCCACCAAGCAATTGCTAACAATAAAGATGAAAAAATAAAATAAAGAAACCATGGACACAACAAATTTAATGATGTTCGGCCAATTAACTTGGCTACATCCTCGGAGAGTTTTCTCCTTCACTATGAGAGAATACAAAATACAGGATTACACTACTCAAGTTTATATCCAACTCGAGCCCTTGTATCCAATAGGATACCTCTTGTACACCCTCTCTCAACCCGAGAAAATCATTCTACCCTAAAGAGCTATACACACTCTTTCACCTTCTCTTAACAGAGAAGATCACTCTACTCCAATAGCTATACACACTCTTGAAGTGCTCAAGAAGATCACTCTAGCCCAAAAGCTATGCACACTCTTGAAGCACTCACTCACTTGTGAGGTGTTCTCCTTGATGTTGAAATGTGACCAACTCTCCACCTTATATAGTTCTTAAGACACACATTGTAATTGTGTTTTTCCAATGTGGGACATTTTCCTCACATTTCAACAACCTTCATTGAAGTCCATTCATGCGCCTTCTTCAATTAATGTTCTTCTTCATGAAGCTTACACATCAATATTTTCCTACAAGGTTGAATGAATAACACCATATATTTATTTTCAATACATAATCAAATTTCAATACATTAATAATCTACTAAGGAGACATTAACTCAACAATTAGCTTATTCATAATTTTATGTCTGAAATTATAGATAATTTCTTCCTCAGCTCGTCTCGCCTTCCTTTAATTTCTACAAGGAATTTGATTGATCAGCGATAACCTCCCCACACAGAAATTAACTTTAATCAATTTAGTTTGACTTTGGACTCTGACGATGACACTCATAGACTTCCCGAAAGAAATTCCTTTTGGTGACTAGGAAAGTTCCTCTTGGTATTATTTACGTCGAACAAAACTGATAGACTTATTCCCGTCCCCATTTTCCTCTCATTCAAACTGATTAATTTCTTTTCTTCTACTCTTCCTCTGTTTTTTTACCGTGAGAATAATGACCACTGAGATAGTATTCAACTACTCACAGTATACCAAATATTAATTAAAGACATTCGGTTTAGAAATGGGGGACGACTTCAAGTCAAACCCACTAGCCTTGAAGGTTGCAGATTTGCAGTACATATCCATGAATTATCTGCCAAAATGATCATCAAAATGGCTTCCATGAATAATCTGATCCTAGTTCTGATTCTGTGCACCTTCATTAACATTACAGAAGCTGTTTATCTCTACCATGTATGCTCAAACACCACCACTTTCACCCCAAACTCCACCTTCCAATCCAACCTCAACCGCCTCCTCTCCACCCTCTCCTCCAATTCCAACCGCTCCGCAGGCTTCTACAACGCCACCTTCCAAACCCGAAACGACGACGCCGTCTACGGCCTCTTCCTCTGCCGCGGCGACGTCGTCTCCACCAACGCTTGCAAAACCTGCGTTTCCACCGCAGCCTCCGAGGCCGTCACCCGCTGCTCCATCGAGAAAGAGGTCGTGATCTGGTACGACGACTGCATGCTACGCTACTCCAACGTGTCCTTTTTTTCCACCATGGAAGACTCGCCAACCGTGTACTTAGTGAACACGCAAAACGCAACCGACCAGACCCGGTTCCAGCAGGTGCTGGCGGCGAGTATAAACCGGGTGGCTACTGACGTAACCAGCGATGCCGACAAGTTCGCGACCAATCAGACGAATTTGAATGGGTTCACTTCGGTGTACAGCTTGGGGCAGTGCACGCAGGACCTGTCCGCAGCGGATTGCAACCGGTGTCTTAAGATAGCAATTGAGCAATTGGCGACTGGAAGGCAAGGGGCTCGAGTTCTGATGCCCAGTTGTAATGTTAGGTTTGAAACTTACCCTTTCTACCTCCAGAACTCCACTGCAGCACCGCCGCCCTCACCAGAGGCGCCTCCTCCGCCTCCTCCGCCGCCTCCGCCTAAAGGTAAAGTCTAACGATCCACCGCCAAAACATAAGATATAAATTTGGTTGTTTCAGTAACCGTACTCCCTACAAGTTCAGTGTTTGCGGTAGTTTTAAGTGATTTGTCTATTATTTCGTATGACGGATTGATTTATCATTTTCGGTAGAAATCCATAAAATATGTCTATTTCCAGCAGGCTAGTTATTTTCCAGCTAAATTTAACAGTTTTAAGTCTTTCTTAGTATGATAGATTCAATCTCTTAAAAAAAATTAATTAAATGTTTAATATGAGTCAATGCTAGAGAGCTGGGCTTGAGTGGTATTGTTAGAGTAGCTAGTTAGCTATAAAGAACTTTTGTAACATAACATTTGAGCTCAAATTTGGCTAGTCTTGCTGGAGATGCTCACTACTGAGGATTTGAAACAGAGAAGAGGAAAATATGGGTGTTCATTTTGCTAATTTGTTGATTGTGAAGGGAAAAGCAAGGCCTCAAAGCGCACAGTTGTTCCAATTGCTGTTCCAATTGCTGTCGCCGTGATACTTTTTGTTGTGGGCTGCTGCTTCATAACCGGAAGAGCAAGACGCAAGCAGAATTATGCAGCAGCAATAGCAGAGGAACCAAGTGGGTCACAATCGAAAATAAGAAAGCTTTTTCTTTTTTTATTTTATTTTTGGACTCATTTCATTACCTTTAACTCAATGATTTTTTGATTGATGATGTAGGTGAGAATGACATTACTACTGTAGAGTCTTTACAATTTGATTTCGGCACCATTAAAGCAGCCACCAGAAATTTCTCCGACGATAACAAGTTAGGCGAAGGTGGATTTGGTCAAGTTTACAAGGTATATAACTAGATATGACACTACGATATGATCACTGTGTTCATATAATATGAGTAGCTAACAAGTTGTGCATAAAATGGACTGACTTGTCAGGGTATGCTATCGCATGGTCAAGAAGTTGCGGTGAAGAGGCTGTCAAGGAACTCTGGGCAAGGCGCAGAGGAATTTAAGAATGAGATGGTATTAGTAGCCAGGCTTCAACACAGAAATTTGGTTAGGCTGTTGGGATTTTGCTTGGAAGGAGAAGAAAAGATACTCGTTTACGAATACGTGCCTAACAAAAGCCTTGATTATTTTATATTTGGTTCGTACGCTCAACATCTCAAAGACATTCATTTCTATATCACAATCTTTGCTAGGTTGCTTCAATTGATGATAACTTAAATGTGTTCTGGTTTGCAGACTCTGAGAAACAGGCACAATTGGATTGGTCTAGACGGTACAAGATTATTTCAGGGATTGCACGGGGGATCATGTATCTACATGAAGATTCTCGACTTAGAATTATTCATCGCGATCTCAAAGCCAGCAATATATTGTTAGATGAAGAGATGAACCCAAAAATATCTGATTTTGGCATGGCCAGGATTTTTGGTGTTGATCAAACTCAAGCTAACACAAATAGAATTGTGGGAACATAGTAAGTGTTTTCTCATCCATATTTTTGTACGTTTTGGCTATAGTTTTTAAACTGAATGCTGTGCTGCTTGTAGTGGTTATATGTCTCCGGAATATGCAATGCATGGACAATTTTCTATCAAGTCCGATCTCTATAGCTTTGGCGTTTTAGTGCTAGAAATCATTAGTGGCAAGAAGAACAGCTATTTCTTTCAAACAGATGCAGCTGAAGACTTCATGAGCCATGTAAGCTTAAACTGGAATCTTAACACCGCAGTACCACACCATAAAATTTTGTTTTGTCTCTCCTGCATTAACACGGTGACGTAAATTAAAACTGTTGAGTTTGATGCAGGCTTGGAAACTATGGAGAGATGGGATGCCTTTGGAATTGTTGGATCCGAGTCTAAGTGATTCTTATTCGAGGACTGAAGTTATCAGATGCATCCATATCGGCTTACTTTGTGTTCAAGAAGATCCAGCTGATCGGCCTACACTGCAGTCAGTTGTTCTCATGCTTAATAGCTACTCTGTTTCCCTGCCACTGCCTCAACAGCCAGCATTTTTTCTTCGGAGCAGAGCACATGGAGACATGCCAAAGATAACCGTCGAGTCTGGTCAATCTATTAGTAAGTCATCTCCCTCCGTTGACCAAGGATCTATCACTGAAGTATACCCTAGATAGAGATAATATGAATAAACAAGGTACTGTAATATCTTTTTGTATCGATTAATATAATAAAATAAAAGTGAAACTTGACTTCATGGTTTCATATGCCCAGTGTAAGAAATGAAAACATCAAATGAATTTGTGTTGAATCAAAAATCGAACCCGCCGCGAAAAGTCCTCACAATTTCCTGCAAAGAGCAAAAAATTAGCTATCGTTGCTTCGATCGATTTACCCGGGGGATTGTTCGACCAAGAACACTCTGTTGCCTAAGTTAACTTTGAGAGACGAAAAGGATATACTTCGAAGTGAAGAATCGACGTACCTTGAAAATGAAATATGTTCTACTATTTATAGAAAAATCTTGGAAGTCTCGGAGCGTTCTGATTGGTCGGTTGAATTTGTAATTAATAAATAATATATTATTAATTAAATATATTATTTAATAATTATAATAATAGCTGATAATTATTGTGTTTTAATATTAATATTAATTGTCCGTTACTAAGAATAATGACAATTAATTCTCGAAGAGAATATTAATATTACGGAGATTTTAATCCGATTAAATAACGTATTTCGCTGGTAAATAGATTATTTAATGTGTGAGTGTTTTCAAATGACTAGCGTTATTGCCAGGGACAATTTGATTATTTTGGGAATTATAGGTGACGTGCCAACTTCACAATTTTCAGATGATTTTGGATTACACAATTTATCTTTGAATTTTTATCCTGGAAATCAGATGCCCACTCTGAAAAGAAAAAATAAAGTTAAACTTCCATGGACTTCATGGTTTCACATGCCCACTGTTACACGTTGAGTATTGGAAAATAACTCTTTTGTGGATCTGGCTTGAATCTTCTTCATTTTCTGGTTAGTTCTCGCCCAAATAAACACTCTAGTTTGGCTGAAATTTCATCAATGACTTTTCGCTGGTCTCTAGTTTTCAGGTTGGTTGTATTGAAACGGATACAGATACGAGGTACGATACGACATAATACTCCAATATGTCAAAATTAAAAAATCAAAGGATATGATATGAAAGTGATAGGTAAAATAAATAATACATTAATTCAAATATAGTTAAAAAAAACATGCAATTCAAATATGGCCGTCAGTCTTTTCTTCAAATTTCGTAACATTGATCCCTTTAATAGGGTCCTGGGGAAGGCGGTCCTTGGCATCTATCGGGCTGTATGATTTTTCTTTCCCAATGGAAGCCGGGGATTGTTCTTAGTAAGAAAGCTCGTACAAAGGTCCCAATTTGGGTGAAGTAATCACTTTCTTGCTCAGCTCGTCTCGCCTTCCTTTAATTTCTTCAAAGCATTTGATTGATCAGATCTCCCTCACGTACTCACAAGGAAATCAACTTTAATTAAGTTAGGTTGACTTTAGACTCCTTTATCATTCATATTTTATATGAATAGATATATATTAACATTGATAAATAAGATGACATTGATAAATAAGATGACGTGAATTATAAAATGTGGTGCAGTTCCTTCCAAAAAAAAAAAGAGTGATGCAGTTAACTGAGGATAAATTTTCCTATCGCATGATTGGTAAGAGTCCAAAACTCATTGAGAGTTATTCGAAGTACGGAATCTCTTGGTATTTACCTAGAAGATAATATTACATTACAGTATAACAAAGTTCTAGAAGACTAACCTAGCTAGATTTACCTCGAACAAAACTGATAGACCTCCCGTCCCCATTTTCCTCTCTTTCAAACTGGTTTATTTCTTTTACTGTTCCTCTGGTTCTTTTGCTCAGAATAATAATGACCACTGAGATATCATTCTAGTCAAAGCGTACCAAATATTCAGACGCAATTTAGAAATAGGGACATTTGACTTCGGGTCAAATCCACCAGCCTCCGAGGTTGCAAATTTGCAATACATATCCATGAATTATCTGCCAAAACGATTATCAAAATCAAACCCACAATCAAAATGGCTTCCATGAATAATTTGATTTTAGTTCTGTTTCTATGCACCTTCATTACCATTACAGAAGCTGAATATCGCTACCATGTATGCCCAAACACCACCACTTTCACCCCAAACTCCACCTTCCAATCCAACCTCAACCGCCTCCTCTCCACACTCTCCTCCAATTCCAACCGCTCCACTGGCTTCTACAACGCCACCTTCCAAACCCCGAACGACGACGCTGTCTACGGCCTCTTCCTCTGCCGCGGCGACCTGGTCTCCACCGATGCTTGCAACACCTGCGTCTCCACTGCAGCCTCCGAGGCCGTCACCCGCTGCCCCATCGAGAAAGAGGTCGTGATCTGGTACGACGATTGCATGCTACGCTACTCCAACAAGTCCTTCTTTTCCACCATGGCGGACTCGCCAGCCGTGTACTTAGTGAACACGCAAAACGCAACCGACCTGACCCGGTTACAGCAGGTGCTGGCGGCGAGTATAAACCGGGTGGCCGCTGAGGCAAGCAGCGATGCCGACAAGTTCGCGACCAATCAGACGAATTTGAATGGGTTCACTTCGGTGTACAGCTTGGGGCAGTGCACGCAGGACCTGTCCGCAGCGGATTGCAGCCGGTGTCTTAGGATAGGAATCGGGCAATTGAGGGCTGATAGGCAAGGCGCTCAAGTTCTGATGCCCAGTTGTAATGTTAGGTTTGAAACCTACCCTTTCTACCTCCAGAACTCCGCCGCAGCACCGCCGCCGTCATCAGAGGCGGCTCCTCCGCCACCTTCGCCCCCGCCTAAAGGTAAAGTGTAACGATCCACCGCCAAAACATATTAATTGGTTTCACAGAATATGAATTTGGTTGTTTTCAGTAATCATCCTCTCAACAAGTTTAATGTTTGCGTTTGCGGTACCTTTACGTGATTTGTCTATTATTTCGTATGACGGATTGATTTATCATTTTCGATAGAAATCCATCAAATATGTTTATTATGTATCGGTTCCCACCCCTCATGTAACATATATTTTCCAGCAGGCTAGTTATTTTCCAGCTAAATAGTTTTTAGTTTTTCTTAGCATGATAGATTCAGCCCCATTTGGTATTGTTTATTTCTTTTACTTTTTTTTTGAAAAACTATTTTATTTGAAAATGATACCGTATAAAAGTATTTAATAAAAATAAAAAATCTTAGTTTTTTGAGAACTAATGATTTTTTTATAATAATTTTTGAAAATGTTAAATTTGAAAGCTATTTTTATAATAATTATTTTAGTGTAACATAAATTACTTTTTAAAAAAGCATAACTGTAAAAAAAATTTCGAAAAAACATAACAATCCTAAATTGGCCCCTTATCTATTTAAAAAAATTAATTAAATATTTAATATGAGTCAATTTTAGAGAGCTGGGCTTGAGTATTAGTGTTAGAGTAGCTAATTAGCTATAAGTAACTTTTGTAACATAACACTTGAGCTCAAATTTGGCTATTATTGCTGGAGATGCTCACTATTGAGGATTTGAAACAGACGAGAGGGAAATATGAGTGCTCATTTTACTAATTTTCTGATTGTGAAGGGAAAAGCAAGATCTCAAAGCTCGCAGTTGTGGCCATTGTTGTTCCTATTGCTGGCGCCGTGATACTTTTTGTTGTGGGCTACTGCTTCATAACCAGAAGAGCAAGACGCAAGCAGAATTATGCAGCAGCAGTAGCAGAGGAACCAAGTGGTTAACTATTGAAAATAAGAAAGCTTTTTATTTTTTCTATTTTTGGACTCATTTCATTACCTTCAACTCAATGTTTTTTTTATTGATGATGTAGGTGAGAATGAAATTACTACTGTAGAGTCTTTACAATTTGATTTTGGAACCATCAAAGAAGCCACCAGAAATTTCTCCGAGGATAACAAGTTAGGCGAAGGTGGATTTGGTCAAGTTTACAAGGTATATAACTAGATATGACACTATGATGTGATCACTGTGTTCATATAATATGAGTCGCTAAGAAGTTGTGCATAAAATGGACTGACTTGTCAGGGTATGCTTTCGGATGGTCAAGAAGTCGCGGTGAAGAGGCTGTCAAGGAACTCTGGGCAAGGCGCAGAGGAATTTAAGAATGAGATTGTATTAGTTGCCAAGCTTCAACACAGAAATCTGGTTAGGCTGTTGGGATTTTGCTTGGAAGGAGAAGAAAAGATACTCATTTATGAATACGTGCCTAAGAAAAGCCTTGATTATATTTTATTTGGTTCGTACGCTCAAACATCCCAAAGCCATTTATTTCTATATCAAAATCTTTGCTAGGTTGCTTCAACTGATGATAACTTGATTGAGTGCTGGTTTGCAGACCCTCAGAAACAAGCACAATTGGATTGGTCTAGACGGTACATGATTATTTCTGGGATTGCACGGGGAATCATGTATCTGCATGAAGATTCTCGACTTAGAATTATTCATCGCGATCTCAAAGCAAGCAATATACTGTTAGATGAAAAGATGAACCCAAAAATATCTGATTTTGGCATGGCCAGGATTTTTGGTGTTGATCAAACCCAAGCTAACACAAATAGAATTGTGGGAACATAGTAAGTGTTTTCTCATCCATATTTTTGTGCATTTTGGCTGAAGTTTTAAAACTGAATGCCTTGCTGCTTGTAGTGGTTATATGTCTCCGGAATATGCAATGCATGGACAATTTTCTATCAAGTCCGATCTCTATAGCTTTGGCGTTTTAGTGCTAGAAATCATAAGTGGCAAGAAGAACAGCTATTTATTTCAAACAGATGCAGCTGAAGACCTCATGAGCCATGTAAGCTTAAACTGGAATCTTCACACCGCAGTACCACACCATAAATTTTGTATTGTTTCTCCAGCATTAACACGGTGATGTAAATTAAAACTGTTGAGTTTTATGCAGGCTTGGAAACTATGGAGAGATGGGATACCTTTGGAATTGTTGGATCCGAGTCTAATTGATTCTTATTCGAGGACTGAAGTTATCAGATGCATCCATATCGGCTTACTTTGTGTTCAAGAAGATCCAGCTGATCGGCCTACAATGCAGTCAGTTGTTCTCATGCTTAATAGCTACTCTGTTTCCCTGCCACTGCCTCAACAGCCAGCATTTTTTCTTCGGAGCAGAACACACGGAGACATGCCAAAGATAACCGTCGAGTCTGATCAATCTATTAGTACGTCATCTCCCTCTGTTGACCAAGGATCTATCACTGAAGTATGCCCTAGATAGAGATAGTGTGAATAAACAAGCTACTGTAATATCGTTTTGTATCGATTAATATAATAAAATAAAAGTGAAACTTGACTTCATGGTTTCATATGCCCACTGTTAGAAATGAAAACATCAAATGAATTTGTCTTTGAATTTTTATCCTGGAAATCAGATGCACATTGTGAAAAGAAAAAATAAAGTGAAACTTGACTCCATGGACTTCATGGTTTCCTATGCCCACTGTTACACGTTGCGTATTGGAAAATGTAACTCTTTTGGATCTGGGTTGAATCTGATGTGTTATTCCCTCCATTAAGTGGACGGAAATTTGATAGGTTTATCCCTCCATTAAATGGAGGAGAATTAATATGATCTTTGGAGTTTCTCAAATAAAGACTTTTGATATTCCAATGCCCATGTTATGGTTTGTGAATGGATGTGATTTTGGGTAGGTTCATTCATATGCTTGAAAACAAAGAAGGATTTTGATCTCCCAACTTATTGTTGAAGATTATTATGCTTATAGGAGTTACCATGAGATTAATTGAAGCTAATTCTTATGCATAACTATGCATTGATGGTTTCATTCCATCCATCCCTATATAAAGGAGAGGGATCCTTCAAGCAACAAGTTATCCACCAAAGGTGAGAGTAAGAAGAGAGTTTCTCCTTGTGTGAGAAATAGGAAGATAGCTTCCTTTGTGAGAAAAAAAGAGAAAGTGAGATCTTCTTGAGTGAATCCAAGAGAGAGTTGTGTATTCACCATTGGGTGAGATTGTACTTGTAATATCATTATTCATAGTGAAGAATTTTGGAGCTGCTGTCCGAGGACGTAGGCACATTGTCAAACCTCATTAAATTTCAGTGTTCTCTTTTACCTTTTTTACTTCCGCTTTATTTCTGTCAATTTATTTACTCAATTTATTTTGAGGGTGGGAAAAGTTTGATCCTAGTGATTATAATTATCTATTTAATTTGTGCATCTTTCCCAACAAGTGGTATCAGAGCAACACAGGCTCGTTGTTCGTGATGGCAGAATCGTCGAACTCATCATTCTCAACGATAATTAAACTCATTTCTTCAAACTATTCCATATGGATACCACGGATGAAGGACCTCCTCAAATGCAAGGATTTGTACGAGGTATTGCTGTGCAATGGAGAGAAACTAAAAGAAAAATCTGACAAAGATTGGACCATTCTAAACTGGAAAGCTATTGGAGAAATTCGTCCATGGATCGACCAAAGTGTTTTTCACCACATTTTAAAGGAGACCGATGCTTTCCAAATGCTGAAAAAATTGGCGTCGATGTACTAAAGGGAGACTCCTCAAAACAAAGCTTCGCTCATTCGTCGATTGGTGAACTTGAAGTACAAAGACGGTCGAAGTGTTTCTGAACACTTGAGCGTTTTCCAAGAATTGGTGAATCAACTATCAACCATGAAGCTGGTGCTTGAAGATGAGTTGTTAGTACTTTTGTTGTTTAGCTCTCTACCAGATACCTGGAACACACTCGTGGTTTCCCTTAGCAACTCTGCTCCTCAAGGTGTCCTTATTCTGCCATTGGCGAATGACAGTTTATTAAATGAAGAAGCGAGGAGGAAAAAACAAGGGATATC
Source organism: Prinsepia uniflora (assembly GCA_032719365.1). Lineage (NCBI taxonomy): Eukaryota > Viridiplantae > Streptophyta > Magnoliopsida > Rosales > Rosaceae > Prinsepia > Prinsepia uniflora. The sequence continues at coordinate 6,625,498 of CM064868.1, read as the reverse complement.
AACTGAGTAAGAGGCTCTAGTTACAGAGAATCATGGAAGAAATTTTCAAAGAAAATCCCAAAACCGTGACTGCTCCATAGGCAAGTCATATAACGACCCGTCCCGAGTATCGAGATTTAATATTATTTAATTATGATTTAGAATGACTAATCTGGGATTAGTTGAGTGAATTTGGACGAATTGTGCAAAATGACCGTTTTGCCCCTAGGCGTGGGCAAAACGTTGACTTTTAATTCGGACGGTCAAATGGACTTTGACCAATGACGGTGACGTAGTTTGGGACGTCACGAGTTCATAGATAGGTGGCACGTTCGATTCCGACATTCATGGAAGAAGTTATGACGTTCGAAAGTTCAAGGGCATTTTCGTAATTTGGACGAAATAAGGGGAAATGTTGACTTTTTGATCGGGAGGTCCGAGGGCCAAGGACCGTTAGGAAGGTCTCGATGCCCTGAGTCCGTAGACAGGCGGCACGCATCAATCGGAGTCCGAATGACCGAGTTGCGGGTCTGGATGCGTGAGGGGCATTTTGGTAATTTTCTGCACAGGGGCAGAATGGTAATTTCACTGTGCACTGTTGATCAACAGCCGTGAAAATGGGATGTTTGTGCGATCGATCCCACTGATTGTTTAACATTAAGGGACTGATTTTGGGCAGCTTTGAAGTGCGGTTGCACATGGGATTGAGTTGGCAACTGATTGGAAGATCATGGGCACCATTTAATATGGTTTCGGGTCTGTGCAGGAGCTTTACACAGTGGACCTGCGTGGTGCTTTGAGGCATTTTTAACGACTGAATTGGATTAAAGACATTGTGAGTGAGTTGTGAGGATCATTCTGAGCTTGTGTGGCTGTCGAATTGGAGAGGAAACCGTGAGAAACCATTTTCGGGTTCTTGGAGGGAAAATTCAGAATTTAATTTCTGAGCCTTGTTGGACCAAACCAAGGACGGGTTTAGCTTTCTGGGAGTGTCTGGAGCTCAGCCGTATCATTTTCGAAGGGAACCAGCCACGGCTGAGCTGGGACGGTGGCTACTGTTTTCAGGGAAAACGCAGTGCTGTGGACGACGACTTCCAGGTGAGCTCTTGTTCAATTTGTTGTGCTTCTGGGTTCGTTTGGGTCCTTGTACACTTCATGTGAAGTTAATTTGATAATGGTTGGGAAATGACTGAGTTTGGGTGATCGACCCGTTTGGGTGATAACGGGTCAATAGCTTGATTTAAGGTTGCTCAGAGTTAATTAAGGACCTAGAACTCTAATTGGATAATTAATGATTGTTTTAGGATCAAGAACGGAAGGAATCGAGCATGAATTGATGGCTATCTGATCGGGTCAGATCGCGGGTAATCAGACCCGTTTACCAGACATACGGGTGAAGACGGTGACTGTAGCAGTCACTGTAGCAGGCGTGTGGCTTTCACGCGCAGCCACTCACGGTGGCGCGTGACGGCGCGTGGACACGAATCTCGAGGTGAGGTCAACATGATTTTTGTCCTATGCAATGTAACGAACATTTTGGGATCGGTTTCGTGTCGATCGGACACCGTTTCGGTATTGTTCGGGATGTTCGAAGGTTTTAAATCGAGTTTAAAAATACTTAAAAATTCGGGAAAATTACGGGACTTGAATAGGATGTTTATGTGGAGGTTAGTAACCCTCTAATGTGATATGGATAGGATTGGGAGTCCCGGTGATAGTGGTGTGGCCCGGGAAGGCCTATGGCACTCGTATCGAGGCGCTCGGTTAAACGGTCTGTGAGTGGACATTGGTTTTATAAATTCGATGCATGCATAACTGTTTCATAATTGTTATAATTGTGATTAAATGATTTATTTTGGATATCGGTGAATTTATATGATTTCACACATTTCGAGGTGATTTACGTGTTTGCATGTAAATCGAGATTTTCTGGATTTGCAATGATTTCCATAAATATGTGGTTGGATATGAATTCATGAAACAGTTACGGATTTGATAAAGTAAATTTGGGCCAGGGGCCCAATTGGCTTATGAAATTGGGCTAGGGGCCCAGTTGATTTATATATGTGATTTGGGTCGGGGACCCTAAAATGGAGTTAAATAAATGATTTCGGATTTAAATCAATTATTTGGACTTATGATGGTTCGGGGCAGGGTCCTTGTGATATGTTGGAAATAAATAATAAAATGTATTTGGTGCTGCACTGTATAGATCCATTCTTATGATACTGTCTCCTTCGGATGAGGTGCCCCAGAGTGGTCACGGACGTCTAGAACGTCCAGCTTCTATGACGCTAAGCATCGGGGATGCTGTACCCGAAAGGGGTTCGGGGATTGAACTCGGAATTGAGACCCGAGTGGCACGCGTAGCCTTGAGATTGTGACCTTATTAGACGTCAGGGACGTCAGACATCGGGGATGTCAAGATCGGAGTGTATAGTGCAGTGGCTAAAATTATGTTTATGGTTTTATTACATGCCTTATGGTTCATATTATATGATTTATGATTTTAAATGATGGTGCATGCATATGTTTTTACTGAGGGGCATAAATGTCTTTATAAATGTTTTAAACAGACCTGTTTATTTTCGTCCACTCACAGCTTTTGGTTTTTAATGCCCTTCAGGTTGATTCCGGAAGCGACTGCAGCAGAGGCTGGAGCATCGCACACCTCCTCCATCGATCCTTGCGTACTCTGGAAGCCCGTTTGGGCAGTGGCAATTGGTTATCCCTTGTCTGACACCTCTGGTCAGACGGGAGCATGACACATTCCACGGTAATCCCCGGGGGATTGGGATGGGTCGTGTCAAGTCAAGAGACCATTCCATGGGCACCTACATGCCAATGAAGGAGATAGAATGTTACCATTGTAGTCAGAAGGGTCACATGAAGAAAGAATGTAGAAGATTCAAAAAAGAGCAAAGAAATGGAGCCAATAAGAAAAATGTAACCAAGGATACAACCGCTACTGCTTCTAAAGGCGACGAGGTCATCATTATTTGTGATGATGGTTTTATTAATCTAACTTCTCAAGATTCATGCTGGATTGTAGATTCTGACACATCATTCCATGTTACTTCTCGAAAGGAGTTCTTCACATCCTACCCAAGCGGAGACTTCAGAAATGTGAGGATGAGAAATGACAAAATGTCTATGATTGTGGGAAGAGGAGAAATAGCTCTTGAGACCAACACAGGTTGCCCCTTGGTTCTCAAGAATATGAGACATGTTCCAGACATGCGCCTCAATTTGATCTCTCCTGGCTTGCTAGATGATGAAGGCTACATCAATGGGTTTAGTGGTGGAAAATGGAAGCTCATCAAAGGCTCTTTAGTGCTAGCAAGGGGAAAGAAGAAGAATACACTATATATGACACATGCCCAGATCAGTAATCAGCATGTCAATGCAGCAGCCAGCCAATCAGATTCAGCAATTAGGCTATGGCATAAACGTTTGGGTCATATGAGTGAGAAGGGATTGCAAATCCTCGCTAAGAAAGAGGTATTAACCGGATTGAAAGCAAAAGGTACACCTCTAGATCAATGCACTAATTGTTTGGCTGGAAAACAATATAGAGCTTCATTTCATTATAAAGCTGCACCTAGAAAACCCAATATATTGGATGTTGTTTATTCTAATGTTCGTGGGCCTATGACTACAAACACTCTTAGTGGTGCAAGATACTTCATTACCTTCATTGATAATCCTTCCAGGAAGGCATGGGCCTTTGCAATCAAATCTAAAGATCAAGTTTTTGAAGTATTCAAGCAGTTATTGTTGAACGTGAGACAGGCATAACACTCAGGTGTATCTGTTCTGATAATGGTGGAGAGTACATGGGAGCCTTCAGAGCCTATTGCAAGAATAATGGGATCAGGCATGAAAGATCAGTTCCAAAGACCCCTCAACACAATGGCTAGCCGAGAGGATAAACAGAACGATCGTTGAGAGAATAAGAAGTATGTTATCTCATTCGAAGTTACCAAAGAGTTTCTGGGGTGAAGCACTGATGACTACAGTTCACTTGATCAACTTATCTCCATCAGCTCCATTAAATGACGATGTACCCAACAAGTTTTAGAGTGGTAAACATGTGTTTTATCAATACTTGAAGGTGTTTGACTGCAGAGTATTTGTTCACATCCCAAAAGATGAGAGGTCCAAGCTTGATCTCAAATCAAAAGAATGCATTTTTCTGGGCTATGGAGATGAAGAGTTTGGGTACAGACTATAGGATCCTGTCAATAAGAAGATTGTCAGAAGTAGAGATGTGGTCTTTCTTGAAGATCAAACCATTGAAGATGTCCAGAAGAGGGAGAAGTCAAATGACTCCAAAGAATATCCAGTCAACCTAGATCCAGTTACTCAGCCCAAGGTTCGTGATGAAGGAGATGCGGTCGAGAACAATAATGCTGAACATGTTGTTAACAACATTGATGATAATGTTGTGCCTGAATATGTGCAAGAAGATCAAGCTCTTGAAGAACCACAATTGAGAAGATCGAATAGGCAGCGAAAGCCCAACAACTTCTACTCCCCAGACCGGTTTATGTTGTTGACAGATGCAGGAGAGCCCGTGTAACGACCCGTCCCGAATTCCAGGATTAGATTAGTGACTAATCACGATTAGTGAGGTTAATCGGTGATTAGTAAGGTGAAATCGAACGAACGGTGCAAAATGACCGTTTTTCCCCTAGCGCGGGTAAAACGTTGACTTTTCATTCAGGTAGTCAAATGGACTATGACCGATGACCGTGACGTAGTTCGTGACGTCACGAGTTCATAGACAGGTGGCACGTTCAATTCCGACGTTCGAGGAGGAAGTTATGACGTTTAGAAGTTTAAGGGCATTTTGGTAATTTTGGTTAACAAAAGGCAAATGTTGACTTTTTGACCAAGAGATCCGATGGCCGAGGGCCGAAGATCGTTACATAGATAAGGACGATACGAATCCATAGACAGGCGGCACGTCGAATTCGGAGGTTCGACGGCGAAGTTACGGTTCACGGAAGTTCAAGTACATTATTGCACGAATTACGAAACGAGTTAACTTTTGGACTCTAGTGGGGCCCAGATAATTAATTCCTGCCCTATGGATGAGTGACAAGTGTCACCCATCCACAGGCCATCCTTATACCTTCATGCACCGTGCATTTCCTTTTCTTCATTACAAACACACACCCAAAACCACTCGATCTCACACACCCACCATTCTCCCATCCGTGCAACCCAAAACCCATCCAACCTTCACTCAAGGGACCAGGACTGAGACCAGGGATGGAAGAGAGGACAAGAGGAGGTGGTTGCCGGCCAGAATCGCCGTCCACGGCGGTTGGAAGGAGGAAGAACCCGTGAGGTTCACGGTAAGCCCGCTTTGACCCATTTTCCATTTTTGATGTTTTGGGTCCGTTTTAATGGTTTTAATGAGTCCATTAGGTTGCTATGGACATGTTAGGAAGGTTTTAGGAAGCTTAGAATGGCTGTGCAGCCATGGGTGCTGTTTTGGAAGTTTGAACCGTTTGGTTCAAAGATTAAACCATGGGTTTATGAGGTTTTTAGGTAGTTTTAGGGATTGGAAAGGATGGAAAACATCAAAATAGGAAGAAAGGAACCAAAAAGGAAGAAGTAGGATGAAAAATGGGGTGTCTAGGGCTGTGAACCGGTCACGCCGGTCTAGTTGGACCGGCCAAACCAGGTGAACCGGCCGTCTGAACCGGCTGTGTGTAGAAGATGATGAATAGTGTTATGTGCATTCTTGGGGAGCGTGCGGGGATGTGGACTATAATTTGGGGAAGTGTTCAACATATGAAATCTTCTATTCGATGTAACGAAGATTTTGGGACTGGTCTCGTGTCAATCGGACATCGTTTCGATAGGTTTCGGGCTGTCCGAAGGTTTAGGGTCGGTTTAAAAATAGTTAAAAGTTCGGAAAAATTACGGGGCTTTAATGAGAGGTTAATTAAGTAGTTAGTAACCTTCTATTAAAATTTGGACAGGTTTGGGAGTCCCGGTGATGGTGATCAGCTAGGGAGAGCCTATGGCACGCAAATCGAGGCGGCAGCTCGGACGGTCTGTGAGTGGACCTTGTTTTCTAAATTGGTGCATGCATAAATGTTTATTATATGTTTTAAATACTTATTTGTGATGCCATGAGTGCATTTGGATGTGTGGTTACGTATAGGCACGTATTTCGAGTTTTCGGCCCTATACGGTGCCTATACGGGGCCGTATGTCTTTATTGGTCTAAATCAAATGGTTTTGGATTTCCAAATGGATTATGAATATGATTTTATGATGTTGATTTGGATGCTTGTGATTTATATGGTTTCACGTATTTCGAGGCGATTTACGTGCTTGCACGTAAATCGAGGTTTTCCAGTTTTACTCTGATTTTCCATTCTTATGGTTTTGGATATGATTTCACGAAATGGTTTTGGATTCGAAAAGGTAAACTCGGGTTCGAGACCCATTTGATTTACGGAATCGGGCCGGAGGCCCAGTTGGTTTACGATTCGGATCGGAGGTCCAGTTTCTATGTGGATTCGGGCCTAGAGCCTAGCTATGTGTTACAAATGGTTTTTATGGGTTATGACGGTTTATGGGAACCGGCATGAACCCTTGAAATGGATTTATGGGTCATGACGGTTTATGGGAACCGGCATGAACCCATGAAAGGTTTTATGGTTCATGACGGCTTATGAGGGGCCGGACATGAATCTTAGAAAGGTTTAAAGAATGATTTCAAAAGGTTTTCATATTCCATCCTTTATATATGATTGTCTCCTCCGGGGAGGGTCGTTGGCCTGGGTGGACCCCAGAGTAGTCACGGAGCACTGACTGAGTGGAGTCGCCCCCTAGTTGGGTTCCTTACTCTCAGGATGGGCATGGTTCATTACCTTCAGGGAGGGTCATTGATCTACGGACATTGACCTGGGTGGACCCTGGAGAGACTTGGGTTTGACACCCTGGTTAGCACATGCGTAGCTCTATTTTACCGTGACAGGTTCTTGGATATGAAATATATTGGATAAACATGATTTGAATTGGTTTGAGAAATTGTGTTTATAATGATAATGGATTTGGGCTGAGATCCCACGTATGTTTACTATACTATGGTTTTCTGTAAATGGTTTTGGGCAGGAGCCCGTGTGACTTGTATTTATAGAATTTGGGGCTGCGACCCTAATTATGGATGTTTTAACATATATGATTGGATAAATGGTTTTACTATGCATGCATGCTTTTTAGTGGAGGGTATAAAGGTCTTTGATGAAATGTTTTTATAAACTCTTTATTTTTGTCCACTCACAATCTTTCTGTTTTTAATACCATTCAGGTTGGATACGATGTGAACTGCAGCAGAAACCGAGATATCACATACCTCCTCCGGATCCTGGCGTACTCTGATAGACGGGAAGGCAAAGGTCGGAAATATCTCTTGTTTGACACTCCGTGTCAGACGGGAGCAGGGTCATCCCGCGTTAATTTGCATCGTTCATCAAATCACATTCATAATCCATATAAAACATTTATGCATGCATCATAGTTTAGAAATCAAAGTCCACTCACAGACCGTCCGAGCTGCCTCCTCGATTTGCGTGCCATAGGCTCTCCCGAGCTGATCACCTTCACCGGGACTCCTAAACTTGTCCAAATTTTAATAGAAGGTTACTAACTACTTAATTAACCCCCCATTAAAGCCCCGTAATTTTCCCGAACTTTTAACTATTTTTAAACCAACCCTAAACCTTCGGTCAGCCCGAAACCTATCGAAACGATGTCCGATTGACGCGAGACCAGTCCTAAAATCTTCGTTACATCGAACAGAAGATTTCATATGTTGAACACTTTTCCAAATTATGGCCCACGCGCCCGCACGCGCCCCAAGAGTGCACAAAATACTATTCATTGTCTTCTACACACAGCTGGTTCAGACAGCCGATTCACCTGGTTTGGCCGGTCCAACTGGACCGGCGTGATCGGTTCACAGCCCTAGACACCCCATTTTTCATCCTACTTCTTCCTTTTTGGTTCCTTTCTTCCTATTTTGATATTTTCCATCCATTCCAATCCTTAAAACTACCTAAAAACCCCATAAACCCATGGTTTAATCTTTGAACCAAACGGTTCAAACTTCCAAAACAGCACCCATGGCTGCACAGCCATTCTAAGCTTCCTAAAACCTTCCTAACATGTCCATAGCAACCTAATGGACTCATTAAAACCATTAAAACAGACCCAAAACATCAAAAATGGAAAATGGGTCAAAGCGGGCTTACCATGAACCTCACGTGTTCTTCCTCCTTCCAGCCGCCGTGGACGGCGGTTCTGGCCGGCAACCACCTCCTCTTGTCCTCTCTTCCATCCCGGGTCTCAGTCCTGGTCTCTTGAGTGAAGGTTGGATGGGTTTTGGGTTGAACGGATGGGAGAATGGTGGGTGTGTGTGAGATCGGGTGGTTTTGGGTGTGTGTTTGAAATTAAGAAAAGGAAATGCACGGTGCATGAAGGTATAAGGATGGCCTGTGGATGGGTGACACTTTTCACTCATCCATAGGGCAGGAATTAAATATCTGGGCCCCACTAGAGTCCAAAAGTTAACTCGTTTCGTAATTCGTGCAATAGTGCACTTGAACTTCCGTGAACCGTAAATTCGCCGTCGAACGTCCGAATTCGACGTGCCGCCTGTCTATGGATTCGTATCATCCTTATCTACGTAACAGTCTTCGGCCCTTGGCCATCAGACCTCTTGGTAAAAAAGTCAACATTTGCCCCTTTTTAACCAAAATTACCAAAATGCGCCTAAACTTCCGAACGTCATAACTTCCTCCTCGAACGTCGGAATTGAACGTGCCACCTGTCTATGAACTTGTGACGTCACGAACTACGTAATGGTCATCGGTCAAAGTCCATTTGACCGCCCAAATGAAAAGTCAACGTTTTACTCACGCTAGGGGCAAAATGGTCATTTTGCACCGTTCGTCCGATTTCGCCTAACTAATCACCGATTAACCTCACTAATCGTGATTAGTCACTAATCTAATCCTGGAATTCGGGACGGGTCGTTACAAATTGTCAGGACCCGACCCTCCTTGGTCAGGATCCGACTCATCTAGCACCATATTGTCCGCTTTGGGCCTCGCCCTCACGGTTTTGTTTTCGGGAGTTCAGGGTGCAACTTCCCAGGGGGTCACCCATCAAGGAATTGCACTAGCCTCAACTCGCTTAACTTTGGGGTTCCAATCCCCCCCCAAGGCCACTTGAGCTCCCAAAAAGCCTAGTGCTAGATAGGTGTGTGCCTACACCTTTAAGGCACACCACCATCCTCTCCCAGATCATTCCCCCTCGCAGGAATGTGGGATTGTTCACCGTTCCCTCCAGGACACGGGTCTTACAATGTAAAACTAGAAACCTCGATTTACGTGCAAGCACGTAAATCACCTCAAAATACGTGAAACCATATAATTCACAAATATCAAATTCAACATCAAAGAATCACATTCATAATCCATATAAAACATTTATGCATGCATCACAGTTTAGAAATCAAAGTCCACTCACAGACCATTCCCCTCGTATGTTTACTATACTATGGTTTTCTGTAAATGGTTTTGGGCAGGAGCCCGTGTGACTTGCATTTACAGAATTTGGGGCTGAGACCCTAATCATTGATGTTTTAACATATATGATTGGATAAATGGTTTTACTATGCATGCATTCTTTTTAGTGGAGGGTATAAAGGTCTTTGATGAAATGTTTTTATAAACTCTTTATTTTTGTCCACTCACAGTCATTTTGTTTTTAATACCCTTCAGGTTGGATACGATGTGAACTGTAGCAGAGACCGAGATATCACATACCTCCTCCAGATCCTGGCGTACTCTGATAGCCGGGAGGGCAAAGGTCGGAAATATCCCTTGTCTGACACTCCGTGTCAGACGGGAGCAGGGTCATCCCACGTTAATCCCAGGGGGATTGGGATGGGTCTTGTCAACGTGGTATCAGAGCAGGATTGCTCATGTTACTATGAATTCCAGAGCGTGTTTTGCGTACTACTCCTTACGCAGGTCGAGGATGTGATATCTCAATGGGCTACAGTTCGTTGTCAACCTGATAGTTAGGATGCCAATACGATAGTTAGTAGGACTGTATCGTGGAATGTCTTGGTTCGGAACTTGATGCCGAGATTGCCATAGTTCTGTCGTGGTTGACAGTGTGGAACCCTACGAGTGGTGAACGTAGTATTACGTTAGCGTTGGATCGTGAGACGATTAGTTGGGATCGTCTTTCACGATGTCGTGGGATCGTTTTAGCGGTAGAATTGGACTGACATCCTTGTGATGTCAAGACCGCGTAGTCGGTCAATCCGTGGAGTGTACTGCGGTTGGCAGTAGCAGTTGGGTTCAGAGTGACCCTAGGTGTGATCGTGGAACCCTACTTTAGGGTGTATGGTTCGGAAATGTGAGTTGACGAGTGGTTTGACTTGGACGACTATTCAGATTTGGATTCGTTAGTCGGTCTAGTCAAGTCAGCTTGTGTTGGGACTGCACTTTGCAGTCGGAGTTGTATTTATCAGTTAGACCTAGTTGGTTGTCGTGCTACTCAGTTGTGATGGATTGTTGGTACAACTAAGGTCGTGGATGACCTGGTAGACGACATTTGGTCTAGTCGAGTTATGACTGGTTAGAGTTTGGTTGGACAAGTTATCAGGGTTGATACTTGTCGATGTATCCCGGAGCGGGGATACATAGTAGTTAGTACGAGCGGTTGATTCCGCTGGATGCGGAGTCTGGATATCGAAATGTCTGGTGGTTTGGTCTGCACGAGTCTGTGGCAGACGCTACTACCGAGAGTGGTTGTAGTTCCGATTGTTGGGAATCGGGGACGTTCAGGGGACGTTTCCTTTTCTCGTATGAGTTGTCAGGATGACTGTACTCATAGTTGTTGGGTACGAAGGAGGCATAGTTTCTCCAATACGAGCAGAGGTACGGGATCGTCGCTCGGTATGAGAGGAGATCCAGGGTTGTCAGATTTGCACCCTGTGTGCCGGTGCTGATACTGATACCGATGTCTGTGTGCCGATGCTGATACTGGTACTAGCGCGGGTGCTGGTACTGGTGATTGTGATGACGTTGAGTCACATCCATCGTAATGGGCATATGTTCGGTATCTGTGGTCCCAGAGTGGATCTCAAATAGAGTTAAATTGGTTAGGGGACACGTGGTTGATGTCCGGGTATGTTGTTTCCAATCTTGTTGGAACTTAGGAATCGCGAGAGGTTGCGATTGTAGTGAAGAGAGGAATGCGGGTTTTCCACATTGGTGTTGAGTAATTCGAGGTGATTTTGGGTGACTTCTCAGGTTCTGCCATGGTATATGATGGTAGATGATGATGATGATGGTAGATGATGGTTGTGTCACCAGTACGCTGATCGTGTATTGGTTGGTGGAATTGTGATTTGTCTTGGGTCATCAGGTGGAGTGAGTATATCGAAGTTAGGTGACTAAGATTTCTCATTTTCTGCTTGGTGTCAGACAATGTTGGTTTACATGGCATTGCGAGTGCATCGAGTTTTGGTTGTATTCACGTAGGATGCGTTTTGATGTCATCGTGTTGAATCATCCTTGGTTTTTCCTCGGTGGGGTGACAAGGATCGCTACGAGGTAATCAGTTAAAACCCACAGTCTCGCCGTGTCTCGTCATTGACTGATCTGTTTAGATACTGGGTATAGTGATGGATCTGGATCGTGATCTTGATGATCCAGATAGGTGGAGAGTTTATTACTCTTACTTGGATGTTGAGTTGTGGATGATGGGACTGAACTTCTTTTCGAACTGAATCCCGTATGGTATATTACTCTGGTTAGTAGTTTTCCGACGTGGTCGGATATGGTCAGCCTTACTGACGTGGTGATATTGGGATTGGCTCCCCTATGAAGTCAATCAAAGGTATTGAGGTAATTGTTTAAACGGGTAACCGATAGGTTCGGTTTTGGTGCATCTTGGTAGACGTGAACGATATTTCGGGTTTTGGAATCAGATTTCTGGATGACGATTCAGGATTTGATTTTGAAACTTGAAAGAGGATTTCTGAATTTGGGTTTTGGAATAGGATTCTGGGTGACGATTCAGGATTTGATTCTAGAGCTTGACTGTGGATTTTCTTTTTTATGGATTTGGGTTCGGAATGGTTATTCCAAATGCTAGCTACGGAATAATAATTTCGGATTCGAATTTGGACATGATTATGGATATGATTTCGGGGTTTGAATTCGGGATTTCTAACAAAATTGCGGATTCAGATTCAGAATTGGAAATAGATGATGGGTTGGAGTTTCGATTTGTCTGATGCTGGATTGGACAAATGGACTCCACTATTGAACCGTGACTGGCTACTACCTGAGTGGTTGTAGTCTGATTGATGGGTAGATGTACGTACCTTGTACGTTGTTCGAGGTACCATACTGGGCATACTTGTCTTGCCTGGTGATGGTATATAGGTTATACCATGGGTACGTTGGTGAGCATGTTGGTAGTCGGCTTAGTCCCGATACCATTGGATCGTGCACTAGACATTGGATACTGTACATTGGGTCCTGGTATTTCTAATGGGTCTAGTTACACACAGATTGAGTGAAATGATTTTTGGGTAAGTGTTTACTCATGGTTGAGTCATTTGGTGGTTAGTATAACCACAAGTGGGTATAGTGTTAGTTTTCGACTGACGACTGTCAAGTGGTAATGGTTTATCGAAAGTGTCAGCGTGGATCGACGAGCGAGGTCTAGTGACTCCCTGTGGGAGCAGACGTTAGGTTATGTTAGTGATTGAGAAAGGAACCGTCTAGTTATTTGTGTCAACGACATGGTAGATTTGACAAGTGGTGTCAATTCGGAACGTATGGCTACTATTATTCGACGTGGTCGAACGTAGTTGATACGACGAGAGTGTTAGTGGTACGTCTGGGTGCAGATGAGTTTTATTCTGGTTAGTAGGTGTACGAGTGTACACGTGTTTCGAGGTCGATTTTACTTTCCACGAGGTGGATGTGGAATCGGGATAGTTGGAGTTTCGAGAATGAAACTAATTAAGGAGGGAAGAACGATTAGAATTAGGTCAGTTGGAATTTCGAGGATGAAATTAATTAAGGAGGGAAGGTTGTAACGACCCGTCCCGAATTCCAGGATTAGATTAGTGACTAATCACGATTAGTGAGATTAATCGGTGATTAGTTAGGCGAAATCGGACGAACGGTGCAAAATGACCGTTTTGCCCCTAGCGTGGGTAAAACGTTGACTTTTCATTCGGGTAGTTAAATGGACTTTGACCAATGACCGTGACGTAGTTCGTGACGTCACGAGTTTATAGACAGGTGACACGTTCAATTCCGACGTTCGAGGAGGAAGTTATGATGTTTGGAAGTTTAGGGGCATTTTGGTAATTTTGGTTAAAAAGGGTCAAATGTTGACTTTTTGACCAAGAGGTCCGATGGCTGAGGGCCGAAGACCGTTACGTAGATAAGGACGATACAAATCCATAGACAGGCGGCACGTCGAATTCGGACGTTCGACGACGAAGTTACGGTTCACGGAAGTTCAAGTGCACTATTGCACGAATTACGAAACGAATTAACTTTTGGACTCTAGTGGGGCCCAGATATTTAATTCCTGCCCTATGGATGAGTGACAAGTGTCACCCATCCACAGGCCATCCTTATACCTTCATGCACCGTGCATTTCCTTTTCTTCATTTCAAACACACACCCAAAACCACCCTATCTCACACACACCCACCATTCTCCCATCCGTGCAACCCAAAACCCATCCAACCTTCACTCAAGGGACTAGGAGTGAGACCAGGGAAGGAAGAGAGGACAAGAGGAGGTGGTTGCTGGCCAGAACCGCCGTCCACGGCGGTTGGAAGGAGGAAGAACCCGTGAGGTTCACGGTAAGCCCGCTTTGACCCATTTTCCATTTTTGATGTTTTGGGTCCGTTTTAATGGTTTTAATGAGTCCATTAGGTTGCTATGGACATGTTAGGAAAGTTTTAGGAAGCTTAGAATGGCTGTGCAGCCATGGGTGCTGTTTTGGAAGTTTGAACCGTTTGGTTCAAAGATTAAACCATGGGTTTATGCGGTTTTTAAGTAGTTTTAGGGATTGGAATGGATGGTAAACATCAAAATAGGAAGAAAGGAACCAAAAGGAAAGAAGTAGGATGAAAAATGGGGTGTCTAGGGCTATGAACCGGTCACGCCGGTCCAGTTGGACCGGCGAAACCAGGTGAACTGGCCGTCTGAACCGGCCGTCTGAACCGGCTGTGTGTAGAAGATGATGAATAGTGTTCTGTGCACTCTTGGGGCGCGTACGGGTGTATAGGCCATAATTTGGGGAAGTGTTCAACATATGAAATCTTCTACTCGATGTAACGAATATTTCGGGACTAGTCTCGCGTCAATCGGACATCGTTTCGATAGGTTTCGGGCTATCCGAAGGTTTAGGGTCAGTTTAAAAATGGTTAAAAGTTCGGGAAAATTACCGGACTTTAATGGGAGGTTAATTAAGTAGTTAGTAACATTATATTAAAATTTGGACAGGTTTGGGAGTCCCGGTGATGGTGATCGGCTCCGGAAAGCCTATCGCACGCAAATCGAGGCGGCAGCTCGGACGGTCTGTGAGTGGACCTTGTTTTCTAAATTGGTGCATGCATAAATTTTTATTATATGTTTTAAATACTTGTTTGTGATTCCATGAGTGCATTTGGATGTGTGGTTACGTATAGACACGTATTTCGAGGTTTCAGCCCTATACGGTGCCTATATGGGGCTGTATGTCTTTATTGGTCTAAATGAAATGGTTTTGGATTTCCAAATGGATTATGAATATGATTTGGATGCTTGTGATTTATATGGTTTCACGTATTTCGAGGCAATTTACGTGCTTGCACGTAAATCGAGGTTTCCAGTTTTACTCTGATTTTCCATTCTTATGGTTTTGGATATGATTTCACGAAATGGTTTTGGATTCGAAAAGGTAAACTCAGGTTCGAGACCCATTTGATTTACGGAATCGGGCCGGAGGCCCAGTTGGTTTACGATTCGGACTGGAGGTCCAGTTTCTATGTGGATTCGGGCCTAGCGCCCAGCTATGTGTTACAAATGGTTTTTACGGGTCATGACGGTTTATGGGAACCGGCATGAACCCTTGAAATGGATTTATGGGTCATGACGGTTTATGTGAACCAGCATGAACCCATGAAAGGTTTTATGGTTCATGACGGCTTATGAGGGGCTGGGTATGAATCTTGGAAAGGTTTAAAGAATGATTTCAAAAGGTTTTCATATTCCATCCTTTATATATGATTCTCTCCTCCGGGGAGGGTCGTTGGCCTGGGTGGACCCCGGAGTAGTCACGGAGCACTTACTGAGTGGAGTCGCCCCCCAGTTGGGTTCCTTACTCTCAGGATGGGCATGATTCGTTACCTTCAGGGAGGGTCATTGATCTACGGACATTGACCTGGGTGGAACCTGGAGAGACTTGGGTTTGAGACCCCGGTTAGCACGCGCGTAACTCTATTTTACCGTGACAGGTTCTTGGATATGAAATATATTGGATAAACATGATTTGAATTGGTTTGAGAAATTGTGTTTATAATGATAAATGGACTTGAGCTGAGATCCCACGTATGTTTACTATACTATGGTTTTCTGTAAATGGTTTTGGGTAGGAGCCCGTGTGACTTGTATTTACAGAATTTGGGGCTGAGACCCTAATTATGGATGTTTTAACATATATGATTGGATAAATAGTTTTACTATGCATGTATGCTTTTTAGTGCAGGGTATAAAGGTCTTTGATGAAATGTTTTTATAAACTCTTTATTTTTGTCCACTCACAGTCTTTCTGTTTTTAATACCCTTCAGGTTGGATACGATGTGAACTGTAGCAGAGACCGAGATATCACGTACCTCCTCTAGATCCTGGCGTACTTTGATAGCCGGGAGGGTAAAGGTCAGAAATATCTCTTGTCTGACACTCCGTGTCAGACGGGAGCAGGGTCATCCCGCGTTAATCCCGGGGGGATTGGGATGTGTCTTGTCAGCCCGAGTGTTACCAAGAAGCTATGACCCATCAGAAAAAGGGGGAGTGGTTGAAAGCCATGAAAGATGAGTTGAAATCCTTGCATGAGAACCACACTTATGATTTGGTGAAGTTGCCGAAGGGAAGAAGAGTACTCAAGAATAAATGGGTGTATAAATTGAAGATAGAAAAAAACAGCTCACAACTAAGATACAAAGCAAGGCTAGTTGTGAAAGGCTTCAGTCAGAATCAAGGAGTTGACTTTGAAGATATTTTCTCACCAGTAGTGAAGTTGACGTCTATCAGAGTAGTGCTTGGTTTGGCTGCTAGTCTGAATCTAGAAGTTGAGCAACTAGATGTCAAGACTGCATTCCTTCATGGAGACCTTGAAGAAGAAATTTACATGTAGCAGCCAGAAAGTTTCAAAGTCATAGGAAAAGAAGACCTAATCTGCCGACTAAAGAAGAGTTTGTATGGACTGAAGCAAGCACCACGACACTGGTACAAAAAGTTTGATTCTTTCATGATCAAACATGGATACAAGAAGACCACTTCTGATCATTATGTTTTTGTCAAGAGGTTCTCTGATGGAGAATTTATTATATTTCTCTTATATGTTGATGACATGTTGATCGTTGGTCGTGATAGTGACAAGATTAGAAAGTTGAAAAATGAACTCAACAAGTCTTTTGCAATGAAAGACTTAAGACCAGAAAAGCAGATTTTTGATATGCATATCTCTCGTGATCGAAAGAATGGAAAGTTGTGGTTATCACAAGAACGTTATATCGAGAAGGTGTTGAAGAAATTCAACATGGACAAGGTAAAATCAGTTGTGACTCATCTTGCTAATCATTTCAAGCTCAGCTCCAAGCAGTGTCCTACAAGTGACAAAGAAAAGGAAAAGATGAACTCGGTGCCATATGCCTTAGTAGTTGGAAGTCTTATGTATATGATGGTGTGCACCAGGCCAGATTTAACTCATGCAGTTGGTGTTGTTAGCAAATTCTTATCCACACCGGGTAAAGAACACTGGGAAGCAGTAAAATGGATTATGAGATATATCAGAGGCACCTCCAAAATGATTTTGTGTTTTGGATGTGGTAAGCCCGAATTGGTTGGGTACACAGATGCAGCCTATGCTGCAGACCTTGACACCAGAAAGTTTACTTCAGGTTATCTGGTTACTTTTGTGGGGGGAGCTGTTTCCTGGCAGTCTAAATTGTAGAAGTGCGTTGCCCTATTAACAACAGAAGCAGAGTTTATTGCTGTTACAGAAGCAAGAAGATCCATACTGATGATAATGGTTCAGATATGATGACAAGGTCTTTACAAAAGGACAAGTATGAGTTTTGCAGAAGCGCAGCTGGTATGATGGAGCCCTCCACTTAAGTCGGGCATGGGGAAATTGATGAGTTATTCCCTCCATTAAGTGGAAGGGAATTTGATAGGTTTATCCCTCCATTAAGTGGAGGAGATGTAACAACCCGTCCTGAATTCTGGGATTAGATTAGTGACTAATCATGATTAGTGAGTTTAATCGGTGATTAGTTGGGCGAAATCGGACGAACGATGCAAAATGACCGTTTTGCCCCTAGTCGTGGGTAAAACGTTGAATTTTTTGTTCAGGCAGTCAAATGGACTTTGGTTGATAACTGTGACGTAGTTTGGGACGTCACGAGTTCATAGACAGGTGGCACGTCCGATTCCGACATTCTAGGAAGAAGTTATGATGTTCGGAAGTTCAGAGGTAATTTGGTAATTTGGTTAAAAAGGGGCAAATAGTTGACTTTTGATCTGGGAGGTCCGATGGCTGAGGGCCGAGGACCGTTATGTAGATTGGGTTGATACGAATTCATAGACAGGTGGTACGTCGAATTCGGACTTTCGACGACGAAGTTACGGTTCACGGAAGTTCGATTGCACTATGCACGTATTTCGAGACGGGGTGATGTGGCGATATCTGATTGGGCAGATATTTTAGTGGGACCCATGGACGAGTGACAAGTGTCACTCATCCCATTGGCCAATCCTCTAAAAAGTGGATCTAAACCATTAAAATAATAATATTTTATTATTTTATAATTTATCACTCATCTCCCCTTTTAATCCTGACCCTTCATCTATATTTCTTCCTTCAATCCTCACCATCCATTTTCCCCTTCTCTCTCTCACCTGATCCTCACCTTCTCTGTCTCTTCAAACACCTTAAACCCAACCCCTCCATCCTCCATTTTCTTTTAGAAACAAACACACGGCTTACCATCCCACTTGCATCCACACGATTCTGTGAGGGTTCATGAGAGATTGAGAACGGTTAGGACAATGAAGGGAGGGCCGATAGGCCACGGCGGTGGACACGGCGGAGGGAAACCCGATTTGGGCAGGTAAGCATGTTTGAAAATCTAAGTTTGAGTTTGAGAGGTTTTTGATTGTTTTCATTGATTGGGTTCGCTTCTGGGAACCTTAGGGGGAAGCTCTGGACCGGTTTTGAGGCCTAGGATGACTGGAGGCCACAGCGCTGGAGGCTTGCAGGTGGCTGGTTCAACCGTGGACCTTCAAGGTGAGTTCCAACCCATTTTCTTTAGTTTTTAATGGCTAGGTTAATTAGGTTTGAAGTTAGAAACTTATAGGAATCGAAATGGGAAGAAATGGAGTGAAAATGAGGGAGGAATAAGGCTGAACCGTGATCGCCAGTTTGGTTGGACCGAACCGGGTTGAATTGGTCTGAACTAGCTGGCTAAGGGTTGAAGATGATGAATATTGCCCGGCGTGTGGGCTTCACGCGCAGGGGCTTCAGGCCTAGCGTGGGGGCTCGTGGGCCACCTTTTGGGGATGCTTCCAACACACGAAATCATCTATTCGATGTAACGAACATTTTGGGACTGGTTTCGTGTCGATCAGACATCGTTTCAATAGGTTTCGGGGTGTTCGAAGGTTTAGGATCGACTTTAAAAATAGTTAAAAATTTGAAACAATTACAGGGCTTTAGTGAGAGGTTAATAAGGTAGTTAGTAACCCTTTATTACAATTTGGACAGGTTTGGGAGTCCTGGGAGAGCCTTATGATACGCGTATTGAGGCGGCAGCTCGGATGGTCTGTGAGTGGACCTTGTTTTCTAAATTGATGCATGCATACATGTTTATTATATGTTTTAATACTTTTTTTGTGATTTCATGAGTGCATTTGTGTGTGGTTACGTATTGGCACATATTTCAACGTTTCGGCCTTATACGGTGCCTATACGGGTTTGTGTTTCTACGTCGATTTAAATGAAATGGTTTTGGATTTAAAAAGGATAAACTCGGGCATGGGACCCATTTGGTTTTATCTCAGGCATATGACCCTATTGATGACCTACGGGTTTGAATCGTGGTCGCGGCGAGTGTTATGTGCACGACGACGGACGATACGACGCTTGCCTCCAGACTAGGATTTGTTCCTTCCGGAGAGGTCACGATGCACGATCTGTTGTCGGGCAGCCAAGGGAGGCTCGACTTCGGAGTGCTGACGGTTTAAGATATCGATCGGTGATAGATGTGCCATGATCTTGTGGTGGTCGCGTCGGTTGATACGTTCACGACGACATACCAGGATTGAGGGCGGTCTTGGATGGATGGTTGCACGCATCACTGCGATCGAAGTCGTGACTAACCCTGAGATATCGGGCACGATGCCTAGTTGAATCATGTGTATGGGCACGAGACCCAATTACTTTACGTTTATGTTTTCGAGTCAGGGACCCTAAATGGATTTCCAGGTTCATGACGGTTTATGGGGACCGACATGAACCTTTGAAAGGTTTTATGATTCATGACGGTTTATAGGGACCGGACATGAATGTTTACGTTATATATATGTATTCATATACCTTCCTTATTTGGAATGTCTCCTCCGGGGAGGGTCGTTGGCCTGGATGGACCCCGGAGTAGTCACATAGCACTAACTGAGTGGAGTCGTCCCCATTGGGTACCTTACTCTCAGGAGGGCTTGGATTATAACCTCAGGGAGGGTCATTGATCTAAGGACATTGACCTGGGTGGACCCTGAGAGACTTGGGCTTGAGACCCTGAGTAGCACGCGCGTAGCTTTAGAAACCGTGACAGGATTTGTTATGTTATTTATATGTATATGATATATGATATGATATGTGTACAGGTTTTGGGCTGAGTCCCACATGGATTTGGGCAGTGGCCCGTGTGGTTGGTTTCTTTATGGTTTTGGGCTTAGTTCCCACATATGGTTCTTTTGGATAAATGGTTTTTGAATGCATGCATACATGCTTTTTAGTGAAGGGTACAAATGTCTTTCTTACGAAATGTTTTTATAAATCTTTGTTTTGTCCACTCACAGCTTTTAAATGTTTTGACTACCCTTCAAGTTGATATGGACTGTAGCAGAGACCGAGATATCACATACCTCCTCCGGATCCTGGTGTACTCTGAAGCCCAAGAAGGCTAAGGTTGGAATTTTCCCTTGTCTAACACTCCGTGTCAGACGGGATTAGGGTCGTCCCGCGTTAATCCCGGGGGGATTGGGACGGGTCCTAACAGGAGAATTAATATGATCTTTGGAGTTTCTCAAATGAAGACTGACAAGACCCATCCCGTTTATCCCTTGATAGTCGTGATGAATCCTGCTCCCGTCTGACAATAACTAAAAATTACCAAAAGTAACAAAACTTATATACATACACCACACAAAAAATCCTAAAAACATTGTCAGACAAGGGATAGTTAAGTTTTACAGACCAATGACGTCACAAGTTTGACTAGTCAAAGACAATACAGAGCATAGGTACTATTACAGATAGGGATCAAATTCCTACTCTGTAGAGTGTCTGAGTGCGCAACGGTCTACTTATTCTTTTGCCTCGTTTCTAACCCCCGTACATGTGCACTGGCCTGAAGGGTGCATAAAACAGTAAAGTTGTGAGTGGACAAAAATAAAGTTTGATAAGTACATTTACCAAAACACATTTCTTACCCTCCAGTTTTCAAAAACGTGCATGCATAACAAAAAACATGAGTAATAACATGAAATCAATTCATGATATAAAGCATCATTTTCTAAAGTCTCTAGACACAAATATCAATAAATCATAATACCACCAATCCTCAATATCCAATCACATTATCCATATAACCCGTCACGATATCAATGCCACGCGTGCAACTCGGTGTCTCACGTCCGAGTACATCCCCCAGGATCTACGACGTCTAGAGGGATATCAACTCTAGGATCAACGACGTCTAGAGGATATCATCATAATCCCACGCTCCTGCGAGTGAGCCTCCCTCGGAGCTACTCATCTCCAGGCAGTGGTCGTGACTACTCCAGGATCTACGACGTCCGGAGGAGACTATCAAATCACAGAGGATGGTAGATGTGGAACAGGTCACCAAATCCAGTAATCTCATTTTAAAATCATTTATGTCTCAAATCAAGTCAAAAACATTTCAATAGGGCCTATGCGCGAGACATATCTTTCACAAATCAAGTTCCACAAAACCATCATAAAACAGTGTGCAAAATTCACTTTATAAATCAAAATCATCAATTTAATCATACTTACATGTGACTCCAAATTCGAATCAAAATCACTATTCACTTGGGTCTCAAGCCCAAAATCTCATTTTCACGCAAATCCGTGCAACCGTAAATCCGAGTTGCCACGATCACGTAAATTCATGAAAATAATCCCTGACTCATAATCAGAGTCCAAATATCATTTTTAATCCCGGGCCCACGCCCAAGACATCAATTTCGTCATTTCTCGAAATTCGTACCAAAATACAATATAATAATCATAAAACCGAGAAAATTGAGAAATCACCGGATCGAAACATCAATCATGCCAAAGCATATAAAATCATATAATAAAGCGTTTAAAATCATATATGCATGCATCACGGTTAGGAAAACAAAGTCCACTCACACACACCGTCCGGATTGCTCAGCCTCGAGCTGTTCGTTTTCTTCCGACGTCCCGGGAATATTCCAGCCTGTCAAATAAAGTGATTTAAGGTTACTAGACTATCATATGATCCTCAAATAGGAATCCCCTAATTGTCGGAATTTTATAATATTATTTTAATATAAATTAAACGTGTCGGGTACTCGGAACTACTCTGAAACCATATCCGATTGACCCGAAACCAACGCGGATAGGTTCGTATCATCAAGAACATCAAGTTTCATGTTGACCACTTTGCCGGAATCCCATCCACGCGCCCTCACGCGCCGCCGCAAGCGGCTGCGCGTGAAAGCCACGCGCGTAGCACAGTACTGCTATAGTGCTTCGTTCTCACCCGATTGTCTGATATACGGGTTGAAATACCCGCGATAGAACCCGATTCAATCTCAGTCAATTCGACCTCAACTCGATCCATTCTTTCAACTGATCCCATCTAATCCAACTCCATTTAAGTTCTGTAAGTTCAATTACCTCAATTAAGGTCTAAAACTTCACGACTCACGATCGAACTTCGACGGGTCTCCTATTCGGGTTTCTCGATTTCGTCCCTGATTTTCCAATTAATTCACACGGTTAGCATCGTGAGAGTGTAAGGAACATCTTTGTAAGATCAATTCGAGAATTCCTTACCTCCAACTGGTAGAACTCAAGCTCGATTTTCAGCAGCCATGGGAGCTTCTGTTCTTCCTCAGTTCGACACGATTCCTCTTCGTTTTTGTTGCAGGGAGCTTTGTTTTGATCCCAGAAGCTCAATGTAATCCTCAATTTCCCTTCTCCTAGCCCACAAATGCGAATTCGAATTTCCCCTAAATTTTCTAAATTTTCGAACTCTAATACTCCCAGTTCTCTCAATCCCTCGAGTTCCTCTCTCTCAGTTCAATTCCTTAAACTCTTAATCGCATAATGACGAGAGACAGTGGGATATCACGGTTCAATTAGACAATTTGGACAAAATGATTGCAATTACCCTTAATTAAGGGATAATTGTCAAAAGTGGTATTATTATCCCCAAAACCGGATTCCATGTTCTCTGGGGCAAGAATAAGACAAAGGACAGGTGTCATGGTCTGATCAAGATTAAAAGACCATTTTTCCCCTGGTTGGACAAATTACCATTTTGCCCCTAGCCTTCCGTGACCCGTAACGTTCGTAATCGGACTCCGTTTTCGACGTGCCGCCTGTCGTTGTACTCAGGGCATCGAGACCTACCTAACGGTCCTCGAATCGTGTGAAAATTAGTTGTCAGACAAAAAGTCAACATTTTCCCCCTTTTCGTCCAAATTACGAAAATGCCCTCGAACTTCCGAACGTCATAACTTTTTCCCTGATCGTCGGAATTGGGCGTGCCACCTGTCTATGGACTCGTGACGTCCTGAAATACGTCACGGTCATCGTTCAACGTCCGTTTAATTCACCAATCAAAAAGTCAACCAATTGACCATACTATTCACAAGGGTAAAAATGTCATTTATTCATTATTTTACAAAATTACATATTCCGAATTTCCGGGTCGTTACAAAGACTTTTGATATTCCAATGCACATGTTATGGTTTGTGCATGGATGTGGTTTTGGGTAGGTTCATTCATATGCTTGAAAACAAAGAAGGCTTTTGATCTCTCAACTTATTGTTAGATATTATTTTGCTCATAAGAGTTACCATGAGATTAATTGGACCTAGCTCTTATGCATAACTATGCATTGATGACTTCCTTCCATCCATCCCTATATAAAGGAGAGGGATTGAGCATTCTCAATCATCCTTCAAGCAACAAGTTATCCACCAAAAGTGAGAGTAAGAAGAGAGTTCCTCCTTGTGTGAGAAATAGGAAGATAGCTTCCTTTGTGAGAAATAGAGAGAAAGTGAGATCCTCTTGACTGAATCTAAGAGAGGGTTGTGTATCCACCATTGGGTGAGATTGTACCTGTAATCTCATTATTCATAGTGAAGAATTTTGGAGCTGCTGTCCGAGGACGTAGGCACATTGCCGAATCTCGTTAAATTTCGGTGTTCTCTTTTATCTTTTTTACTTCCGCTTTATTTTTTCCAATTTCTTTACTCAATTTATTTTGAGGATGAGAAAAGTTTGATCCTGGTGATTATAATTATCTATTTAATTTGTGCATCTTTCCCAATAGAATCTTCTTCATTTTCTCGTTAGTTCTAGCCCATATAAACACTACAGTTTGGCCGAATTTTCATCAATGACTTTTCGTTGGCCTTTAGTTTTCACTTCAGTTGCACTGAAGATACGGTTATGTGGATACGATACGACATGATACTCCAATACGGCAAAATTTAAAAAATCAAAGGATACCATACGAGAAGAATATGAAAAATAAATAATACATTAATTCAAATATAGTTTAAAAAAAACATGTAATTTAGGTTTATCCTATAATAACTTTATATAGAGATCTTTCGGCATCTTCCACATCAAATATAACAAACCAAATGTAACAAACCAAAGTTACTCATCGACATAAAGTGAATTCTTCAGGTCCTTCGAAGTCTGCATCTTTTTCACAAAACGAATTCTAACTACACAAGCCACCTTACTCTCACAATGCGGGCCTACTAGGTCTCTCCAGAAGTGTACCTTGACGCATCATGAAATAACTGCCTCGAATAAATAAAGTGATCGCCGCTCAAATCGCAGATAACGGATGTCCTGAACTCCCAGAATGAGCAAAAACGTTCGTCTGCAACAAAGGAATGAATTTATTAGTTTCTAAAGAAATATATACCAAGTATATACCCACTTGAATATATACGCATATGATTATTCAAAATACATGTGCTATTATCAAATACATATTAAAAACGTTAATATATTAATATATTTATATATACTAAACACATATATAAATGTACCTACAAAAAAGTCAAATGTTTACTAAATATACGTATTTAATATGTATAAATAGCAATAAGTAGAATACTTAAAGTATATATTAAATGAAAAATATATATTTTAAAAAAAACAAGTTGAAACCAGTCATGAGCCCAAATAGAGCTCATACACAGTACTCCACGTGGTAGTCAGAGAGAGGGTAGTTTTTGAGCGAGGAATCTTATCCTCACCCATCGATCACCAAACCCAAAAGACTATCCAGCTAGAGCTCTTCATGTGGCGCGACGACCATAGCTCTAGTGCACCCATCGATCACCAAACCCAAAAGACTGTCCAGCTAGAGCTCTCTCGATGATGTTTGCCACGTGGCGCTTTCTGCGTAGTGCGCTCTGCCATCACAGGCGACTTACTCGCATCTGTCAGTGCTTGCACCACACGTGCCTGGCACTCAGTCCTGCTCCACCACCTAGTGGTCGCCACATGGAGCTTCTGCAAGTAGTTATTGCGCTGCCGACAATCACGAGAAGCGATGCTCTGCGCTGCCAGTAACCGATTGCCACATGACTTTCTCAGGCACACCTCTAATGCGCCGCTGTTAGGCACGGGGCCCACTACCTGCACTCCAATCAGTGCCCTCCACGTGGCGCTCTATCCATTGCGCCACCAACCTATCCCTACCAGGTGTCGCCTTGAACTTGCCAACACAGCAAGCCGCGCAAATTCGAGCTTGCTACGTGGCGTGTACTAGATACCAACCACCTGTTTGACAAGCCTTTTGTTGAGCCTACTTTCTTCTTTGTCCTTTGACAATCAGACAATCACTTCATGCCCAAAGTACCTACCAACACATACCAGCCAACAACAAAAATATAGTAATACACGGTGAAATAAATGTATAATTCACCTTCTCTTTGAATTTGGCTCTTTTGTCCTGGCATACAAAGTTCCTCACGCCAGACAACACCTATTCTCTATCTGCAAACCAAATTCTCTTTTCCAGCACAACCAACCATAGCACCTTTAAATAAAGAAAGTTACAAAACGTAGAAGTTAGGGTTAATTTCATTTTTTAATGAGATTAATTGCCATAATTGGTTGGTCTAAGTCTTTGAGTGCATAAAAGGAAACTGACAGCTCTCTCTCTCTATGGAATCGGTTTTGAACAAACAAATGTCAACCAAATCACAAGCCCAAAATTCCTCAAGCTATAAGCCCAATTTTGGTGCTTTGGGTATTACAGTTCAAAGTCAATTTTCACTTGTACATCCCTTAGAATTCCTTGAATTCCTAATCGATGTGGGGACATTTGTGGAACCCAAAATCACCTAAACATTGCAGAGCTGCCACATGATCCATAATACCTAAAATGTCCAAATTGCCCCGGCAATGATATTAATGACTTGTGGACACCTGCACATTAAATAATCTATTTACTAACTAAATACGTTATTTAATCGGGTTAAAAGTCCTAGTAGTATTAATATTCTCCCCGAAAATTAATTGTCGTTATTCCTAATAATAGACAATATTTTAATATATTATTTATTAATTACAAATTCAACCGACTAATCAGAGCGCTCCGAGATTTCCATGGATTTCCTATAAATAGCAGAACACATTTCACTTTCAAGGTAATTCGATTCAACGCTACTTAAATTCTTGAGATTTCTCTTTTAAAGCTGACTTAAGCATTGGAGCGTTCTTGGTCGAACAACTCCTCGGATCTCGATCATTGAACAAACGATAACTTACTGTTTGCTGTTTGCAAGGATCTATGAGACTTTCGAGTGTAAATGACGAATTTTGCTTCAACAATTCATATGCCACGATTACACTGTTCCATGAACTAAACTTACAATCCCAGTCGCTCGACACAAAACAATTATAGAAGACCAGCTTTAAAAGAGTGGAATTCAAAATAAATGGAAGAAATTTTACACCAAATTATTAAAAAAAATTAAAAATTTCAAACCAAAGTTTAATTATCACGAAAGACAAAAGCGTTACCTAAAAAAGCACCCAAAGTTAATGGTAGGATCTTTCTCCTCAAGCCTTCCAAAAAAGCAACGTGGAAACGAATCAACTCACCAAATTTAACTCAATAACATAATTCAATGATGAATTAGATAGAATCAAAAATCTTACCCTACAAATTCCCCAAACTATTTAAACATTCAACACATTTTTCTTTGGTGCTTCCAAAAAAACGAACATGCAAGAGAATCAATGAACAAAATCCATCTCAATAACCTAATTAAAGCATGAATTAACAAAAACCCAAAGTCTTACCTTTAAGTTTTTTGAAAGTCTGCACTTTTTCTATGAAATTGGGGATTTTGATTCTTGAAATCATTGGCGAAATCAATGGGGATTTTGATCATCTTATGTCTTCAAAAGGCAAGTCCTACACACCTTTTAATCTTGCGTCATTAAAAATTAGTTTTTCATTACTTAACTTTGCGGGGATTCAATTTCCATTGGACTGTGCAGCAATATCGAGTGGTACTAGACTACTAGCAGTGAACTAGATGATCTAATCATCACAAACTTCGGCCAGGTCTAGACTGTTGTCTTCCCTACAATCTTTCACTTTACCATTTTTATATTTCTTGAAATTTATGCAGACTTGCACATCATGCATTTCTCTCTTAAGCACCCACCGAGCCAGAGAAGTTTGAAATTGCTTCACGGTGATGGTGGATCGCACCAGCGCGTTTGGCTCGACACCTCAACGAAGAGGACGAGGCCGCCAAGGTGAGGCGTCGCGGCTCACCAATTTCAACCACCCAGCCGCCGATTTTCCTGACGATGTCGAGGCTCGTTCCCAAGCCCTTATTCCAAGTCCGAAATCGTGGACATGTTCAGGAAATTTGTCTAATTTGACACTTGTACACCAAAATTTACGGTGGGTTAATGGAAGTGGGGCTTAGTGAGATATGTAAGGACTTTAGTGCGGTTAGTCTAACCATTTTTAGAATTGGAAGGTAAGGTCAGCCTTGCCCTAAGATTCAATAATGGTCATTTAAAGTAACAAAGCGTTATTTCTTTCTC
The DNA here is from genome assembly GCA_032719365.1 of Prinsepia uniflora. Taxonomy (NCBI): domain Eukaryota; kingdom Viridiplantae; phylum Streptophyta; class Magnoliopsida; order Rosales; family Rosaceae; genus Prinsepia; species Prinsepia uniflora. The sequence continues at coordinate 6,597,566 of CM064868.1, read as the reverse complement.
TTCCTGTGTTTTTGTCTCTGACAATCGAATCATGAGATATCATACCACCGCCCACTTTCACCCCATTCGTTGTTTGTACAGTTTCAAGTAAGGAGTGAGATCGAATTCATTAAAATCGTTAATTAATTCACTTCAAACTATTATTTATTTAAAAGTTTAGATTTAATCGGATAAAAGTCAAACGATTTAAGAATCTAAACTGTTCATTTAACAACAGTTTAAATTTGGATTTTTATTTTGGAAATCAATTAAATTTAAACTAGACTGTTAAAAAATAATTAATTTTTAATAATATTTAAATCCATTATTAACACAAAGTAAAAATAATAAAAATAAAAATATAACCGGATAAATATATACACACCTAGATAAAAGTATAATAATGTTGTAAATAACTCAAAGGTTATGTCTATTTATGTAAAAGGTACCAGAGGTAGTATAATTTTTCTGTATTGTTTATTTATCTTAGCCCTCACCATTTGGCCCAAAAGCCCATGGGCTTATGGGGGCCCGATAAGCCCGATGGACAAAAACCCGGCCCGAGAGTTAGCGGGCTGGGCTTGGGCTTATGATGTTTAAACCCGATAGGCCCGAACCCGATAAAGCCCGGTAAGCCCAGCCCGACCCGCCCGTAATAAACCCGGCCTACAAGCCCAAAAATATAAAATACTTATTATTTAAAAGTTAATACTTAACCTATTCTTAATACTAATATTTCAACCCAAACTCAAATCTCATCCACAAACCCACTTAATTTATTTTAAAAAGCCCAATACTCAATACAAACCCTAACCACTCCTCCACCTACTTAATAGGCCCAAGGTTTTTGCACCCTTGAATATTTTATTTTAACGATGCCACGTTTTTGCACCCTTGAGTATTTTTTTTCATTATTAATATATTTTTTTCATGCATATATTTTTTTTTGTAATTTTAAAATTTGAGACATAGTTTATTACAAAAAGCCACGTAAGCCCAATCCAAGTGAGCTTAATAGGCTCGACCCGAAAAGCTCGATATAAATCCGGCCCGATAAAATCCCGTGGGCTCTTTTTAATGTCATTAAGCCCGCCCGGCCTGCAAATTTAAAAATTATTTAATAAGCCCGGCCTGGCCCGACCCAATGCCGAGGGCTAATTTATCCCCTCTTATATAAGGGATAAGTTATTTGTATAAACCCAACTAATTCCAAACGTACATATTATTTCACAGAGAAAGTTTCTTCTCACTGCCTCCCTCTCTGCTATCTCTTATTCTCTTAAGTGATTCACAACACGTTATCAGCACGATCGTCTCAAATTTGAGGATTACTTAAGAAGGGATTACTGCTCTCGAATCAAGTAGGTTTTTTTGAGAAATTTTCGTTTCTCAAAACTCTATTTTTTTATTTATTGAATCAAAACCCTAGAAACATGATTTTAGGATTCTTGATTTATATATAATTGATGTTTGAATGACTTGATGTTTTTATTGTTTGAATTAGCAAACAAAAAACAAACCAGCGAAAGCATGATAATTAATATATATATATATATATATATGTTTTGATTATAATTATCTATAATTGAAGCAAGATACTAGTTCATAATAATTTTAATTGATGTTTTGTGAAAAAAAAAAACTGGTTTTAACTTATGCGGAAATTAATTGAAGCATGATACTGTTGTGAACACGATCACAATCGTATCTCATTCATTCAGTTCAACCCACTTATATAGAAGTAAGGTTAGGATTTAGTACAAAACATAAAGATTACCTATCTACCCCCTTTACATATGACTAAACTACCCTTCATAATATTACATAAATAGCAACATACTTAAATATATTTACAACACTCCCCCTTGGATATTTCATGTAATAGTACGTTGGTTAACTGTGCACCTATATGTTGTCTCGTTAAAATCTTGCCAGTTAACAAAAACCCTGTGGGACAAAAATAATTGTGGTCGAAGGACAAAGAGTGCAACGCACATTGATCGTGATTGCATCGGGATCTCCAAAGGTAGTCGAAGTCGTCTCTTCTGGAACATTGGTAGATAGTCCGTCTTTGAGATAGTATGCATTAAGGTTACTACACCAAAATCTTGCCCGGTAAACCTAGTGGGAAAAACCCGTGGTCGAAGGGAAAAGATGAGCAAATGCATATGAGTCGAATCATGACATCTTCAGGATGCATTATTAATGGGGTGATCATAAAAAATGTGTGCCTCGTTAAAGCCTAGTCAGGTAACAAAAAACCCAATGAGACAAAATAACCCTGATCGTAGGACAAAAGAGTACACGATGATCATAAGGACATGCTTCGGGATACTCAGTATACTTCTAGATACTTGGTATGCTTCAGGATACTCCCCCTGAAATTACGAACTTGGTAGATCAGCTAGTCTACCCAAGCCAATATCATGAACATGCTTTTGGAAAGTTGCATTGGATGATGGCTTGTTGTTGTCTCTTATAATGAAACTGATCATCTTCTGCCTAATGGAGGTAGTATTATCTTAGTAGATAATCTTCGGTTCATTATTGGTAGAATGCAATCCACAAGTGTTTCGAACATGCCCCATAATAGCTCTTATCCATATATATATATATTCACGAGCTACTTCATGAAGAGTTAAAATCTTTGCATGATTCGAAGATGTAGCGATAATGGCCTGTTTCTTAGACCTCTAAGATATTTCTAAGTTCCCAATGGTAAAGATATGACCAGTTTGGGAACGTGCCTTATGTGGGTCTGGTAAGTTACCTGCATCAGTGTACCTAATAAGGTAATACATCATTCCGAGAATCAAGTGTGTTTTATTCATTCCTCGATGCATGGGGATAAAATAAGCCCATATCTCACCTACCATTAAGGTATTGGAAAATGTCTTTTATACCATTCTAGTGGCAGCGTGTTGGCGCGGAGTTGAATGTAGCTAGAAAGTTCATATCGGATGAAATTTCTGGTCTAGTGCATTTGAATCAAGTACAATAATGGTCTCACTATCTCTTCGTTATCATCTTCCAGACAAAACGGGTCCTTTATAGGATCTAGATTACGGATGATTATAGGCTTGCTTGAATGTTTTGCTTTTATCCTCATTAAAGCATTTCAACATCTTCTGGGTCTAATATCAACATCTTCTAGATGTGATTTAATCAATAGACTAAAATATTCACAGTACTCGAGCTTCAGGTCGAGACAGAACTTCGTTCTCCTAAGATCCTTCATTTCAAAATCCAACTTCAGGTGCTTAGTAGTTTCTTTGGTTTCTTCTGGAATACCAATCAATAGCAAACGTGGAACTTGTTTTCTTAATAAACACGCATGGGTCTTCTTCGTTATCCCATCTTGATCAAATCACTTAAATGGTTATACCACATCCGTTCGGATTATCTCAATCCGTAAAGTGAACGCCTCAAAGAAATAGGGAGCGTGCTCCGTGGTTTAGAGCTATTTGCATCAGGTATTTAAAGTCCTTTGGGAACTTTCAAACATATCTCTATTTAGATCCCCATAAAGATAAACGGTAACCACGTCCATAAGTTGTATATTCAGTTTTCTGGAAACTACCAAACTGATAATGTAACGACTCGTCCCGAAAATTAGGGTTAAGACCCGTCCATAAGTGGAATTCCAGATTTGGGTTCGGAATGACGGTTCTGGATGCCGGAAGGGCTTCTGACCGGTGATTTCGGATTCGGGTTTGGATGTGAATTCAGAAATGGTTTTGGATTGGATTTGCTGGATCTGGTTATTGGGTTTAAAGACCTGGATATTATATTTGACGGGGGACGGGCCCGGATTGAGTTTAAAGACTCGGGAGTTTAAAGACTCGGATATATTGATATTTCCCCCGTAGGCCTATTGAGTTTAAAGACTCGCGAGTTTAAAGACTCGGATATTGTTGAGGCCTGGATTGAGTTTAAAGACACGGGAGTTTAAAGACTCGGATAGATCTAGCAGGTTTGATCGGATAAAGATGGCTTGGTATTAATGTTTTGTGATACGGTTTTATGATGCTTATGATATGATTTCTATAAATTTTTTTATGATGATTCTGTAAATGTTTTTATGACGATCTTTATGTGATTTATAATTGTTTTCAGCAACTGGGTTATGCATGTGATTTCAAAACGGAGGGCTAAAACCCTGGTTTTATTATGAAATGGTTTTCGGCAATTATTTTATTATTTATGGTCCACTCACGTCTTTTGTTTTTAAATTGCCCTCTAGGTCGTGGAGCTAGCGCTGGGGTCGGCGTCGAGGCAGCGTCGGAGGCATAGAATTTACGAGAGTGACCATAAAGTGCTTTAAATTTTCCGTTGTGCGTGTATCTTGTTTATCGGTTTTCTTTCCTTTGTTTCTGGTACTATGCTCTGTACATACGTTTGACTTTGGGATGTTTAAATTTTCTCCTGCATCTGACTATGTAGTTTGGTGGTTTATCGTGAGTTTACGTTGGTTTTGTGTCGGGATGTCAGACGGGAGCAGGATTTACCTCGGTTTTCGGGGTAAAACTGGGGTGGGTCCTGACAATTGGTATCAGAGCATAGGTTTGTCGAGTTTGTCGAGTTTTTCGGGTTTGTGTCTGTTGTGAGGTTGTGTTTAGGTTGTTTGACTGTTTCTATGCCCCTTTCAGCGTGCGGTTGACGATGCCTCCGAGACGTAGACCCTCTCCACGACTTGAAGACGAAGCGGCGAGAGGAACAGAGAGTGCTACGATTGAGCGAGCCCCGCGGCTCGGGGCTTCTACTTTTAAGGGTGGGGTAGATCCTGAGGAAGCCCACAGGTGGATCACGAGACTTGAGCGGATTTTTGCAGTGATGCATTGCCCACCGGAGGATCGAGTGTTACTGCTACATTCTTACTGGACGGTGCAGTGTACGAGTGGTGGTATACCCTCGAGTTGTGACAGGACCCGCCCCGATCCCCCTGGGACCACCCGGGACGTGCCCTGCTCCCGTCTGACACCCGACATTAAAATACCAAAGATACCCTTATTGAAGATGAAATGCAAAAAGAAAAACCAAAGTTAAGTCATACATAGCACGCCACACAAATACTCAAATACAAATAGTGTCAGACAAGGGATAGTTCCCGAATACAGTTTATTGAGCACGACTCTAGACACACTACGTGCCAACCTACCCAGCAGTAGGGTTCAGGTACGCAACGTAAACCTATGCCTCTTCCTCCTCGGGATCCTCCTCCTCCTCCTCGGGATCCTCCTCCTCGATAGCACTACCTGGAGGGGTAGTAAAACAACAAAGGTGAGTGGGCCGAAACTCAAGGTTTACAAAGTAGTTTACCATTTCGAAAACATATAGCTTTTCCCCTACGTTTTCCGAAAAGACATGCATAGTATCATAAACCACAAAACCATATAGTCACAAGCAGAATAATATCAACATAATATAATCTTAGTCACTGCACTATACATCCCAACCCTGACATCCCAGATGCCTGACGTCCCAGACGCCCGATAAGGTCACAGTCTCAAGGCTACGCGTGCCACCCGGGGTCTCAATCCCGAGTCCAAATCCCGAACCTAGTCCGAGCATGGCATTCTAGATGCCTGACGTCCCAGACGTCCAATAGTAGCAATCCTGCTCCTGAGTCACTCTACGATCCGGTCCCTCCGTTGAATGACTCCTCACAGGCAATGCGCCGTGACCACTCCGGTGTACCTACATCCGGAGGAGATAGAATCCTAGGGTAGATCTATACAGTGCAGTACCACAGATAATATCGAGATCCATTATACATATATATGACTCAAAACCATTCATAAACAACCAGACGGGTCTCATGCCCAAACATCGTAATACGTGCCATGAATCATACTCAAGATAAACAGATACTTTTACTTGAACCACATATAGATATAATAGAAAGTAAAACAGTTATGCATGCCGAAGTTTAGTGAAATCAAAGGCCCACTCACAGTACAATCCCGCTGCAATCCCGAGCGTAAAGCCCCGCCCAAGGGTTAAAGTACAATTCCTGTCATGCCCAAAACATACGTAAAGGTCACTTTAAGTCCCTACAAAACAACTAAGAAACCCTAGACTGAAACCGGCCCGGGAAAGCCGTCCGAACACGCTTCCCAAGGCGTCAAACCCTAATTTGACCAACTTAACGATCTCCGATCGACACGAAACCACCGCCATTGGATCCGTATCGTCGAAACCTTGAAAATGGCACTGGTCCCACACAAAATACTGTTCACACGCGCCCCCCACGCGCCGGTCAACCCTCTGGTCAACAGTGCTACAGTGATGCTGACGTCAGCATGACCTCACTGCTGACGTCAGCATGACGTCATCACTGACAGTGTCAGAGGACACGTGTCAACAGCCCATTGGTCCCTGATCTGACAATATTCTGACATGATGATGTCATCATGACGTCACTGCTGGCGTCAGCATGATGACGTCATCAGCTACAGTAACCGGGTCTGAGAACCGGGTCACCGCAGACTCACGGTTCGACCCGACCAGTTCTCATCAACCCGACCACCAAAATCGATGGGATTTGTTCCTATGAACTCGTCTGAACATGTTCTATGGCTCTGTGTAATCAAAACAGGTTTTTAAGTTCGAGAAACCACCTGAAAAACGACGGGGAACTGGCTGCCGGTTCTGGTTCGTCTTCTCCGGCGAGCCGTCACGCTTCCAGCCACAAACTCTGGTCCAAAATGCTCGTCTAGTCCCCTAGGTTAAGTCTCAAAAACAACCAAACAAGTTTAACGTTAAAAACGGACGGTTCGAGACAGGGAAGGAAAATCGGTCTTCTCGGGTTTGCAGGCTTACCGCCGCCGTGTCGCCGCCGTGGGCTGCCCAGTCCAGTCCTAAGCCGTCCAGAGGTCACAACGGTCCTAACCCTAGGTTGGTTCGAGCCCAGAAGTCATGGTTTGGACGGTTTGGTTAGTTTGGGCTGCACGGGTTCTTCTCGGGTTTGTGGGTTTTCCGGTCGTGCAGGGTGGCCGTGGTGGCGTTGGCCGGTGTCTGGTGGAGGTGGTGCACGGTCTGGTGCTGCCTGGTGAAGGAGGTTGGGTGGTGAGCTGCTGGTGTGATTGTTTGAAGGATGAGAGGGTGCACGGTTAAGAGAATGAAAATGTGGGAGTATGGTTTGATGAGTTTAAAACAGAATAGGCATTAGAAACCAACGGCTAGGATTGAGTCTGACTTAAGGATGAAAGGTGAGGATTTAAGGAAATTAAATTGATTAATTAATCTAAAGGCAGACATAGATCCAGATTGTTGGGGGTGATGTGGATGGGGTAGATGAGTGACATGTGTCACTCATCAAGGGTCTAGATTGATTGGGTTAAAGTAAATCAGATTCTAATATTTTATTATTATTTTAAGTTCCGAGTCTCGGTTAGTTCGGTTACGTTCTTGACCATAACTTTTTCGTCGTAAGTCCGATATCGGCGTGCCGCCTGTCTACGGATTCGTATCGACGAGACCTACGTAACGGTCATTGGCCCTCGTCCGTTGGACTTCCCGGGTCAAAAGTCAACATTTGGCCCCCAAATGGCCAAATTACCAAAATGCCCCTCGACTTCCGAACGTCACAACTTCTTCCTCGAACGTCGGAATCGAACGTGCCACCTGCCTATGAACTCGTGACGTCCTAAACTACGTCACGGTCACGTGTCAAAGTCCTAAATACTTCCCGAGGTAAAAGTCTACTTTTTCCCCCCTCAGGGGCAAAACGGTCATTTTACAATAAAATAAGAATTACGAAAGTTCGGGTCGTTACAAGTTGTCTGGTTGGAACGCCCACACTGTGACCTGGGAGACGTTTCGGGAGACGTTCCTAGATCAGTATTACCCTCGTTCTTTCCGAGATTCCAAGGAGGCTGAGTTTCTGCAGCTTCAACAGGGGAATCTGAGTGTGGCTGAGTACGAACAGAAGTTTCAGATGTTGTCTCGGTTTGCTCCTGCGTTTGTGGCCACTGAAGCCGAGAAGTGCCGTAGGTTTGAGTTGGGCCTGCGAGGTGAGATTCGAGCCATAGTGACGGCTGGATCGTTCGCTACCCTCCGAGAGTTGTCAGATGCTGCGGTGCGAGTTGAGGCTAGCTTGTCGGTACGACGCCGGGAGCCACCTTTTTCTGGAGCTTCGAGTCAGAGGACACCGAAGAGAGGTAACTTTAGTGGAGAATTTTCGTCGGGCGATGATCGTTTTGGTAGACTTGGTAGTTTCCAGAGTTCGGGATTTCGTGGTTACCGACCACAGCCGACTCCGCAAGCTAGTGCGACGTCTGTTGCGTCTACAGGGAGACCAGGCCCATCCGGTCGGGATGTTTGTTTCTACTGTGAGGAGCGAGGTCACTTCCGACGTGAGTGTCCACTGTTGCCACATGAAGGTGGTGTAGGACGAGGATCGGCGGAGCTCGGACAGAGTACAGCGTCTTCGTCAGGGACAACCGGCACTAGAGGAGGTGGTGGTGCCACGAGTGGTGTGAGAGGACGTGGTAGATCGTCAGGACCTCAGGCTCGAGTGTTTTCGATGACTCAGCAGGAGGTTCAGTCAGCCCCAGGTGTGGAGACAGGTACTTTTACTTTCCTTGGTTGAGTTGTACACAGTGTTGTTTGGTTCTGGGATAGAGTCTAGGACTTTGCCTCGGTGACCGGGAGTGTTACGGTGAGTTCCGTTGGAGGAGGACGGAAGGAATGGGAAAGAAGTGACTATAACTGATCGAGATGAGGTTATTGAAGGAAGAGAACCCACAATCTAGAGTTTTCCTTTAGGACTTTGTAGATTTATTCCAATAAGTGGTCGAAGTAGCAGCCGGGAGGAGTAAGCCAGTAGGTAGGATTTTCTGTGTGGCCTAGATTGTCCTGGGTTAGGATTTGAGATGGGTTTCTGGAAGGTGAGGTGGTAGTACATGAGGATGTACTCTATGAATTCTATTGGGTACTCTATATGAGGTATTTTAAAATACCTTTGTTTTCTGTTCATAGAGTTTCTCTTGCGTACACCATGAAGTTCTAGTTGTACTGAGAGAGGGTAAGAAGTTTTGAACTGGTAGTTGGGGATGGTGTGAAATACCCAAGGTGGAGATGATAGATCGGAAACCTAGAAGTAGTTGTTGTTGAGTTAGTGTTGCTCACAGGGTAAGAGACCCTTAGCATTGGCAACGAGCTGTGGAATTTCGGGAACGAAATTCATTTTAGGAGGGTAGGTTGTAACGATCCATCCCGGAAATTAGGGTTAAGACTGTGATTAAGATGGGATTAGTGAGTTTAATAGGTGGTTAGTTGGTTACGATAGGTCTGGTAGCGTAGAATGACGATTTTGCCCCTAGTCTGGGCAAAAATTTGACTTTTAGTTTGGGCGGTCAATTGGGTATTAACCAGTGACCGTGACGTAGTTCGGGACGTCACGAGTCCGTAGACAGGTGGCACGCTCGATTCCAACATCCGAGGGGGAAGTTATGATGTTCGGAAGGTTGAGGGCATTACCGTAATTTGGGTAAAATAGGTGGAGAAGTTGACTTTTTGTACGATCGGGTTTTGAAACGTTGACCTAGGACCATTAGGTAGATCTCGTCGTTCTGAGTTCAATGACAGGCGGCACGTGGTCATCGGACCTAGGATGAGTGAGTTACGGGTCTAAAATGGTAATGGCAAACTTGTAATTTTGGAGTCAAAGAAGGGCATTTTGGTCTTTTGCACATGGGACTTGGTGCAGCCGGATTTGGACAAGTGTCCAGGGCAGAGAGGAGATTTTTGTGTGAGGCTTGAGGAGATGCTGACACGTGCTAGGAGTCTGGTTGGTTCTAGGAAGCACGACTCCAATTATATGGGTATGTGTTCGTGTTTTTTCGAACCAGAGAGAAACAGAGACTGAGAGATTGGGAAAATTGGATGGTGGCCATAGGTGTTTGTGTGTCCTGGTGAGGGAGTGAGTGACCAGAGATTGAGAGAGAGATAGTGAGGAGGTTGGGAGGTGTCGTGTTCGTGTGTGAGGAGTGTGAGAGCTCACGGGGAAAATAAAAAAAAAAACAGAGAAGAGGTGTGAGGCCGTGGTGGTGGTGTGACCGTGTGTTTGTTCAATTGGACTCGAAGGGAAGCTGGGGCGGCTCTGTGGACTCCAAGGAGTGCGGCAGTGAGCATGGCGGCGATCGACGACAGGTAATTTCTTCTCCCCGTAACTTTGCTCTGTTTTAGCCGTGAACTTCAAACCAAAAGTCGTGGGCTTTGAGTGTGAGTCGAGGGTTTCTGTGAGTTGGGTGAGGCTCATTGAGGCCCTAGGAAGCGTTTAGTGTAGCCACCGTGACGAGGGAGGACTTGGGTGGCCGGAGTGTGAAACAGGGGATGGTTCAGGTTTGGTTTCGAGTTTGGGGACGATGATCTAGGGGCTGTGTCGAGGTGTTTAAGTGAGGGGAATGAATTGCTGAGGATTGGATGGTGAGGATGGTGAAGAGAGGGAGGAAACAGAGCAGGGACGGCGGAGAACCGGGAACGCCGGTTCACGCGAGGTAGACGACGGTGAACAGTACTCTGTGTGCAGGCGCGTGAGGCCCACGCGCAGCCACTTTGGGCGGCGCGTGGGGGCCCGTGCGACGGTGTTTGAGAAAACGGTCAACTGAGTTTTTGTTCTAAATGTCTTAACGAATCCATTGGAATTGGTTTCGGGTTGTTCAGACGTCGTTTGAGATCAGTTCCGCGGGGTTGAAGGTTTAGGGTTCCGGTTCGTTACGTTCAGGACCCAGAGATTTTTGGGAAAAATTAGGTGGACCTTCGTAGATGTGTTAGTAACGTACTTGGTTTTAAGGTTGAAAAAGTGGAATTCCGGATTTGGGCTCGGAATGACGGTTCTGGATGCTGGAAGGTCTTCAGACCGGTGATTTCGGATTCGGGTTTAGATGTGAATTCAGAAATGGTTTTGGATTGGATTTGCTGGATCTGGTTATTGGGTTTAAAGACCCGGATATTATATTTGACGGGGGACGGGCCCGGATTGAGTTTAAAGACTCGGGAGTTTAAATACTCGGATATATTGATATTTCCCCCGTAGGCCTGTTGAGTTTAAAGACTCGGGAGTTTAAAGACTCGGAGATTATTGAGGCCTGGATTGAGTTTAAAAACTCGGGAGTTTAAAGACTCGGATAGATCCAGCAGGTTTGATCGGATAAAGATGGCTTGGTATTAATGTTTTGTGATACGGTTTTATAATGCTTATGATATGATTTCTATAACTGTTTTTATGATGATTCTGTAAATGTTTTTATGACGATCTTTATATGATTAATAATTGTTTTCCGCAACTGGGTTATGCATGTGATTTCAAAATGGAGGGCTAAAACCCTGGTTTTATTATGAAATGGTTTTCGGCAATTATTTTATTATTTATGGTCCACTCACGTCTTTTGTTTTTAAATTGCCCTCCAGGTCGTGGAGCTAGCGTTGGGGTCGGCGTCGAAGCAGCGTCGGAGGCATAGAATTTACGAGAGTGACCACTGAGTGCTTTAAATTTTCCGTTGTGCGTGTATCTTGTTTATCAGTTTTCTTTCCTTTGTTTCTGGTACTATGCTCTGTACATACGTTTGACTTTGGGATGTTTAAATTTTCCCCTGCGTCTGGCTGTGTAGTTTGGTGATTTATCGTGAGTTTACGTTGGTTTTGTGTCAGTATGTCAGACAGGAGCAGGATTTACCTCGGTTTTCGGGGTGAAATCGGGGTGGGTCCTGACATATAAGGTAGGAGAACGTTGTGATGTTCATTACGAGAGAATATGTCCCCTCGTAATCAATCTCAGGGCATTGAGAAAACTGTGCGCCATTAAATGAATTGTACATCTCATAATCTCATCTTTCTTATTACGCTTCCTTATGACTACCCATTTAAATTCTGCAACTTTAATATCGGGAGGTGTGGGAAATACAGGTCCAAACACCTTCCTTTTTGTCAAGGAATCTAATTCGACCTAGATTAGTTCTTTCCATTTTGACCAGTCTTCTCTATGTTGGCATTCATTCATCAACGGAGTAAGGTTCAATTTCATTTCTAGTTATTATTTCGGTAGCTACCGCAAATACATATAAATCATCGATGATAATATCATTCTGATTCCCTATCTCACATAAGCATGCATGATTTACCGAGATCTCTTTGTTCTCAGGAGTGAGTTCTGACGTTGGAGCGTCCCCCAACGCCATCACATACCCATAATCCGGAATTATCTCAAGAGATGGATCAGTTGATATTTAGAAGGGATTCGATTGTGCCAAATTTATCCTCTTCCGGAGATGAGAATCCTTAGAACGTATTAGTCTACCTCGCTTCTGGGCAAGGACATATGACTGGTTAGCCGTCATGGTCGTACCTCGTCCTTCTGGGACGATGCGTCCTATTGGGACGTCTATCCTTGCAGGAAAGTTTGCAGCATGTATATGTGAACTCGTCACTTTAGCTAGATTAGAGGAACCGTCTGATGTATTATTAGCTACACTCTGCAAATCTAAAATTCTCCGCACTTCATTCTCACTTTGTACAGTTCGGGGATCAAGATGAAACATAGTGGGGATGTTCCAAGACAATTCACATCGTTCTTTAGGAACGTTTGACGTTCTTATCTCCCCCTAACGACGGGAAGACTGTCTCTCCTTTGTTGAGCTCCCATATGTGTACGTTGTGGCGGCACAATTGGCAAGTAACTGTACATCCAAAAATGCGTAAGTACGAAACATCTAGTTCGTAGCTAGTCACCAGCTGTAATGCAGAACATCGTTGGGTGACGTTGACCTCAACCGAACCAACATTACTGGATGCAAAATTGCATGACCCCTACGCAAAAACGAGAAGCTTGGTGCGCATTACCAAGGGTAATCAGTGTTTCTACGAGACCATTATGGTTGAGAACATGGGGAACCAAATGTCCATCATCAATCCCAAGGGGCTTGCAATAGTCATCAAATGATGTCGATGTAAACTCTCCGGTATTATTGAGTCTTATAGACTGTATAAGAGAATCCGGATGGTGTGACCCTCAATTTAATGATCTGGACTAAGAGTTTAGCAAATGCAGTATGCGTGTGGACAAAAGTGTAGCATGTGACCACTTTGTCGATATTTCAACCTGAACCATGAAAGTTTTTCAAAAATGGTCCGCATGGTAGTTGGAAAGTCCACAAAATTTCCCTTGTATTCTGTACAAGAAAAGGGTGGAGTCGTAACTCATCTTTGCATATAATGGTCTAATATTCGGTTTCTGCTAATGAGAAAACTTGGCATATGTGCCTACCAATAAGAGGATGCCCGTGTAATATATTGAGGATACGACGCATCATTACTTTGACCTGGGTGTCACAGCCGGTCATGAAACATAATGAGCAATTGCTCGTACTAGTTAGCTTCTGGCTAACTTTTGGCTAGCTTCTGGCTAATTTCTACAGTGTATGCTTTTGGTCATACTGATTGAAGGTTATGCAAAGATATTCCACTTTCTTGTCCTTAGTGGTTTCAATGTTATAACCATTAGCTTGAATATCGGTAAATCTCGACAAAATTCTTCTGTAACTTAGAGAATAAAAAAAAATCTTATTAATGGTAATTCAGTACTATTCTACAACGTTCTTTTGTCATATCTCTCGGATTATAACATTGTCAGCCAGACAATAAACATCCCCACAAAACATACATATTTATAAATTTAATTTAATGGATCACATGCATGAGAATAAGTGTTTGTATTGAATTAAATCATATTCGAGCGAAAAATCACATTTTTGAGTTATATACATACGTGGATTTGTAATCCTTATAATGGATGAACTACTAATTCATTTATAATTATTAATTCGTTTATGAACGTCTGGTTCATTTAAACACATATGATTCTTAAATGAGTACTAAATAAATACTTATCATTTAAGTAAACGTTTAAGTAATGAAGTAATATAATAATTATTCGAATAAATTCTTCAGGCATAAAATAATGTATACGTTAAAACAAATGCTTCTGGCATAATATTTAAATAAATAATATAATGCATTGAGCCATATTTTGGACCTCGGTCTTTTGGACAATGCGTTAGATTCGCTATTCTGGGCTTTCCATATACCATGCCTTTTGAGCTGATATGCAACCAATTTGAATGCCAATAAGTCCATTTATATATTTCTGGAAATTAGGTTAGCCTTCTGAACTTTCATGTTGTGAGCCTTCTGGGCTTTTATTATTTAAAGCATGTGATAAAATCCAATATCATCATTAATCCAATCTCATATGCTATGATTATTTTGACATCCATCAATTCATGTGTGCATAAATTAAATAATTAATTAAACAAATTGATGATTATCATGAACCCAAAAAATATACAATAAAACGTGCATAAAAATCCTTGAATCCGAGCCTGCTGGGCTCTCAATTTTTGGGCTACTCTGCTGGTGGTTTGATTTCAACACCTCTTAATTCATGTTTCTGTAACAAATGATATGTCATTTTCTGTTAGCCATCCAAGTGGGCTCTTACCCTTTTGGGCTCTCAATTTTTGGACTACTCTGCTGCTGGTTTGATTTCAACACCTCTTAAGGCATGTTTCTGTAACAAACGATATGTCATTTTCTATTAGCCATCCCAGTGGGCTCCTAGCCTTCTAGGCCACCCAACAATATTGGCCTTCTGGACCGTCCTTTTGTTATGTTTAGCTGGCCTGCTGGGCCTTTTTGGGCTTGGGAAAAAAATAAGCTTTAAAGGATAATGGTCCATCATCCCTAAACCCTAATGTTTCAAGCTCTAGCCGCAAGATGCATGCCTCCGTAACCGCAAGTAAGAGGCCCGCCCATGATTGTGGAACGTCAAATTTCACGGAGTACAAACCAACAACAAATTTCATATAGACATACAAATTTCACGAACATCATGATTATCACATTCCAAATAGGAATGCCATGAGAAACAATGATAACCATGAATTCATATAATACAACATCATCAAAAATCATTAACAAGGTGCACAACAAAAACAACTAATTAATCAAACATCCTCAACGTTTCATTCATCAAATATCACATTTGTAAGCCACCAATTCAATTCATGAATTACTATTAACATTATCATCAACATACTATCATTAAAATCATCATCATTATATCAAATCCTCATCATACTCATATACCATCATATAATCTCATATCATCATCATTCATGTTATAATTATGATATCCATGGCATATTCATCATCAAATATTAACATATATATATATATATGTAGATATATAATGAGTAGATCATCATATCATCATTATCAACATCATATTATGTATTCAACAAACCTGGCGATGAGTGGGTTGCGTCTGTACGTAAGAGGTCCGAAACGACATATCATGTATCCTCGAACAACACATAGTTTCTATCTGAGCGACACATTATTTATACTTGAATGACACATCATTTATACTCGAACGACACGTCTTACAGGACCATCGGTCGATCTCTTGGTTCGCTAGGAGGAGTTTGACAGTGGTTTTGGCGACGCCGTACTCTTGTCGGTCACCGTCTGCGTTGTCTTCATGTTCTCCTGTAATAATCATGATGAATCTCAGAGGCAGCCCAGAGCAGTTGATGTTTAATCATCGCTTATCTCATTAGGCACGAAGGGTGTCCTGATCTCGTCCTAGGCCTCAAAATCGTCCAGGCAAACGGCGCAGCTTTCCAGGCGGTGACAGGACCCATCCCAATCCCCCCGGGATTAACGAGGGATGGCCCTACTACCGTCTGACACGAAGTGTCAGACAAGGGATATTTCCGACCTTTGCCCTCCCAGGCTATCAGAGTATGCCAGGATCCTGAGGAGGTATGTGATATCTCGGTCTCTGCTACAGTCCACATCCGCTGTCAACCTGAAGGGCAGTAAAAAACATTAAAAGCTGTGAGTGGACAAAACAAGAGTTTATAAAATCATTTCCATAAAGACAATTGTACCCTTCACTAAAAAGCATGCAGACATTCGAAAACCATTTAACCAAATGGAAACCATATGTGGGAACTAATCCCAAAATCATAATCAAATCAAATATACGGGCCACTGCCCAAATCCTGTGCATACCACATATCAAGGAATCATAAAGATTCAACCATACGGGCCACTGCCCAAAACTATAAGGGACTCAGCCCAAAACCATCATGAAACCAAGTACACGAGCCACCGCTCAAATCCTATGTAACCACACATCACATATCATATATACATATATAAGTCACACAACCAATCCTGTCACGGTTTCCAAAGCTACGCGCGTGCTACCCGGGTCTCAATCCGAGTCTTCTCAAGTCAAGGTCAATGTCCGCAGACCACTGATCCTACCCGAGGTTGTAGTATCATAGCCTTCCTGAGAGTAAGGAACCCAATTGGGGGGTGACTTCACTCAGTCGGTGCTCTGTGACTACTCTGGGGTCCACCCAGGCCAACGACCCTCCCCGGAGGAGATAATAGAAGTAAAGGAAGGTATATGAACATATATATACATAACATAAACATTCATGCCCGATTCCTTTGAACCGTCATGATCCATAAATATACATATAGGTAATATCCTCCATGCCCGGTTCCCATAAACCGTCATGTACCATAATGACCTTTCCAAGGTTCAAGCGGTTCCCATAAACCGCCATGAACTTGGAAATCCATCTAGGGTTCCTGACCCGAAATCATCAGTGTAAAACAACTGGGTCTCGTGCCCGAACATATGACATCAGCTGGGCATTCTGCCCCATATCTCAGGGTCAGTCACGACTCTGATCGTAGTGATGCGTGCAACCATCCATCCAGGACCGCCCTCAATCCTGGTATGTCGCCGTGAACTTATCAACCGACGCAACCACCACAAGATCATGGTGCACCCATCACCGATCGCTATCCTGAACTGTCAGCACTCCAAAGTCGAGCCTCCCCAGGCTACCCGACAACGATTCGTGCATTGTGACCTCTCCGGAAGGAACACATCCTAATCCGGAGGCGAGCGTCACTTCGTCCATCGCCGTGCATCACGCATCTGCCGTGACCACAACTCGGACCAGTAGGTCATCAATAAGGTCATATTCCCGAGACAAAACCAAATGGGTCTCATACCCGAGTTTATCCATTTGAAATCCAAAACCATATCATTTAAACCAATAAAGACATACAGACTCGTATATGGCCGAAACCATTAAATACGTGCCTATACGTAACCACATACAAATGCACCCATGGTATCATCAAATATGTATGAAAACATATAATAATTATTTATGCATGCACCAATTTAGAAAACTATGATCCACTCAGAGGCCGTCTGAGCTTCCGTCTCGATATGCGTGCCATACGGCTTTCCCGAGCCAATCACCATCACCGGGACTCCCAAACCTGTCCAAATCGTAATAGAAGGTTACTAATTACTTAATTAACCTCCTACTAAAACCCCGTAATTTTCCAGTATTTTTAACTATTTTCAATCCTGATCCGAAACCTTCTGATGCCCCGAACATTATCGAGACAGTGTCCGATCGACACGAAATCAGTCCCAAAATGTTCATTACATCGAATAGAAGATTTCGTATGTTGGACACTTCCCCAAATAGTGGGATACGAACCCTCACACGCCCAAGACATGCCCTGCGTGTGGGCCTGACGCGCCAGGGTACTGTTCATCGTCCCTGAGATCCAGCCCGGTTCAGACCGGCCGGTTCGGTCCTCTAGTTTTCCTGGACCAGCGTGACCAGATCAAGCTGTTTCCTCCTCCATTTTTCGTCCGTTTTCCTCCATTTCAATCCCTAAATTCCTATTTTTAGATTTCCTACCCATTCCAATTAACAAAACTAATCAAAACCGTCCAAAACCTACCCATGAACATAGGGCCTCACAACCATAATTTTCCCAGCCATTCTCACGGCCTTCTCTGCCGTCAACCTCCCTCAAAAACATCTTAATAACTTCTTAATAACCCAACAAACTCAACCAAACCATCCAAAACAAGCTATAACGTCAAAATCGATTTAAAATGGGATTTGGGCCTTACCGAGTAACATGTTCGAGTTCAAGGCCGCCGTCCACGGCGGCATGGCTTCCAGCCGGCCACCACCATCCCTCCTTCATTTTCTCAGCCTCTGGGCTTCACGGGCAAGATCAACTGGGTTCAGGTTTGGATTTGGGGAGGGAGAATGGATCGGTTTGGTGTTTGGGTGGAAGGAAAATGAATGATCGATGAAGGGAAAGGCAAGTTGCAAGAATATGTTTGGATGGGCAATGGATGGGTGACACTTGTCACTCATCCATTGGGCCCTTGTAAAATATCTGGCCCACTTAAGGACAAAAGTTAAGACATTTCGTAAAACGTGCAATAGTACCCCGAAACGTTCGTGAACTGTAACTTCGCCGTCGAACGTTCGAATTTGACGTGCCGCCTGTCTATGGATTCGTATCATCCCGATCTACGTAATGGTCCTCGGCCCTCGGCCATCGGACCTCCCGGTCAAAAAGTCAACATTTGACCCCTTTTTAACCATAATTACCAAATTGCCCCTAAACTTCCGAACGTCACAACTTCCTCCTTGAACGTCGGAATTGAACGTGCCACCTGTCTATGAACCCGTGATGTCACGAACTACGTCACAGTCATCGGTCAAAGTTTGTTTGACCGCTAGAATAAAAAGTCAACATTTTGCCCACGCCTAGGGGCAAAACGATCATTTTGCATCGTTCGTCCGATTTCGCCCAACTAATCACCGATTAACCTCACTAATCGTGATTAGTCACTAATCTAATCTAAGAATTTGGGACGGGCCGTTACAGGCGGTCTTCAGTCGGGTCCCGAAACTTGACAGAGCCGTGGACCCCAAGTGCGACCTTGCCGTATTTCTTTAGAAGCTCTTTCAATCGACCACCTATGAGGATGGAAGTCATTGATGAACAAAAGGAAAAAAAAAAGTGAAAGATTGGTGAGGGCTTTTTGAAAATCGGCAGAGAAAAGAATTTGTGATTTTCGATGATCACAATTAGGGATTAAGGATTTCTGAATTTTTCTCAGCAGATTAGAGTCGTGCTGATAACGTGTTGTGAACATAATCAGAATCGTATCTCATTCATTCAGTTAAACTCACTTATATAGAAGTAGAGTTAGGGTTTAGTACAAAGCACAAAGATTACCTATCTACCCCCTTTACATATGACTAAACTATTCTTCATAATATTACATAAATAGCCACATGCTTAAATATATTTACAACAGATACCATTTAATTGACATTTTTTTTTCTTGTATTTGCATAACCGTATCCATGTAAATCGATATTATTGCATTCCATTATACCTGCTGAGATTTATTTTGCAAGTTCATTACTAAGGTCAGTTCTTACAGATAAAAGATCGGACTAATGACGTTTATAGTGAAGCTTGAATTCTTTGTTTCCCATGACATTTCTGCCTTCTGAGTTTGATAAATATCTTGATTTTGATCCATATATGTGGAAATTAAACATAAATATTTTCCATGTAACGTGATTGCCACGAATTAAGTTTTCATGATTTGAATTTTCTTTCTTTTGAGGGTCTGAGTTGAATGTTCTTTCTTCACTTGATTGTTACCTGCCCGTTTTAAATTATGGGCTGATCGCTCACCTCTCTTGCATTGTTCAAAGGAGCTTATTTTCTGGTCATCTTTTCATGTACGGATCCGCGTTCCAGACTAAGTAAAGTCAAAAAGCATTTTTCAACATCAACCAAAGTCTTCACTCCTGTTCATCAATGACTTTTTAAAAAGCATTAATTTCCCCATGAATCAACAGTTAAGGAAGAAGAAGAAGACTTTGACCTCCAATCACGGCTTTTAAATTTTTAAAATCTTATGTCCACATTGTATGAGGAAAGCATTGGTGAAAATGCCTTCCTTGGTGCTGGTGGTGCTCTGCATCCTTGGCTTGCTTACCCTGAGTAGTAAAACTGAAGCTGCCCCAAGCTACCGGTACCATTTATGTGATAACGCAACAAGTTTCACTCCCAACAGCACCTACGGAAACAATCTTAATCTCCTCCTCTCTTCCCTTACTTCCAATGCAAGCAATGACACCGGATACTACAACACCAGGGCCGGCCGTGAGGGAGGGCAGGAGGGGCCTACGCCCCGGGCCCAAAAATATTAAAGGGCCCAAAATTAAGTTTTTTTTTTTTGTTATATTAAAAAAAATAGTAAGATGTATGATAATTTATATGGGGGATACGAGTGAACAAGAAACGAAAAGAAAGTCTCATTCAAAATTCCAAAAAGAAAACGCAGTGTTTTAATATTCTAATTCAATGTTCTAAGGTTAAATATCAGTCTTTCAATCTCAAATTCTCAATTGTTCTAAATTTTTAAGTTTTTGCAATCTCATTCAAACTCTCAAACCCCAAACTCTCAAACCCTAACCTCAATTTCTCAACAATTTTCTTTTCTAGTGGAAGACATCTAGACATTTTCGCCTCCCCTTCTGAAAGCCCTATCCGAGATATTCCTAAGTTACAAACCTAAAAAATAAGTAATTTAATTTAATAGAATTCCTATTACAGTTTCCCTAATTGAATACTTCCATTTGGTAACTTTCCCTTATGGATGTTGTAGTTTTTTACGACAGGAAGGCCCCCTCATATAATCAAAGGATCAATGTTATGGGTCTAAACTACGAATCTAACATTACAAATGACATGTCAATTCTTACTCGTTGTTAGAAATTAGAAATTATGCCTCTTTAGTTTTTTTTTTTGTGTGCCTTTTGAATCTTTAATTACGTATTTTTCGCATTTCAGGAAAATTTCAAGAAATTCACCTAAATTGATAAGGTCATTTCTACAAAAGTTCTTAGTTTAACAATATTTAATTACATTCTTGTTTTGAATATAAAAGTTTGTATATAATTGTAAATTGCTTACTGATTTTACAAAAAAAGTATAAGATTTGTTTAAAAAAATTAAATGTAATTTTTTGGATATGATGTACTTTTTTTTCTTTGTTTGGAGTTTTGTCCTAATTTATGAGTTTTCTCATAGCAAAAATTGTAACGATACTTCTTAATAAAAATATTATATAATCAATTTATAAAATTTAAATTTCAATAATTAAGTATGCGAATTGAGGGCCCATTTTTTATTTTTGCCCTAGGCCTCTAAATGTTTGGACCGGCTCTGTACAACACCACTGCTGGATCCCGTTCCCAAGACCCAACTCTGTTGTTTATGGTTCATTCTTATGCCGCGGTGATGTCACTTTAAGTGTGTGTCAAGAGTGCGTGCAAACTGCAGCTAGAGATGCAGTCCAAATGTACTGCCCTTCAAGAAAAGTGACACTCCTATGGTACGATGAGTGCATGATAAGGTACTCAAACGTGTCCTACTTTGGCAACATGGAGAAAAATCCTGCAGCATATTTGTGGAACCCGAACAATATCACTGAACCAAACCGGTTTGTTCAGTTGCTGGTTGATACTGTCAATAGCTTACTGCCTATGGCTGCGACTGAGTCTGCCCGTGGGGCTAAAAAGTTTGCAACTAAAGAAGCAAACTTTACAGGGTTTCAGCAGCTGTACAGCCTTGCACAATGCACGCCTGATCTAACCGGTGCCGCCTGTGAACGGTGTCTCCGTGGAGCTATTACGCTTTTTCCGACTTGTTGTGAGGGAAAGAGAGGGGGAAGAGTTTTGTTTCCTAGTTGCAATGTTAGGTATGAAGTGGAACCATTTTATACCATTGCTGCTGCCCCTCCTCCACCTCCGACACCCCTGCTTCTTCCTCCTCCACCTCCCCCTTCGGTTACAAGGCCTCAAGGTAATATTAATTAAGGCAAGTAGAATCACACACCAGGCTCTTATTAATTTCTTCTAATTAACTTTTATACTAATTAATATTCTTTGCAGGAAATGATGATCAAATCTCACCAATAATCATAGTGGCAATTGTGGTTCCAATAATTGTCATATTGCTTTTCTTGGTAGGATGCTTTTTCCTTAGAAGAAGAGCAAGGAAAAAGTATAGTACTCTTACAACAGAACACCATCACGGTATAGTAGTCAACATTGAAAAGTTTTACTTTTCATAACTTTCAGACAAACTTTTATTTGTTTTCTCTGTATATATAACTATGTTGATTCCGCAGTTGGAGGCCAAATCAATACTGTGGAGTCATTGCAGTTTGATTTGGGTACAATAAAAGCCGCCACAAACAATTTCTATCATCCTAACAGGTTAGGAGAAGGTGGATTTGGGGAGGTCTACAAGGTAAAACACATAGGTTGATATGCACGAGCAACCAATGAAATTTATACTTCATTATTGTGAAGATTGTAACAACATATAATTAATTTCAGGGTACACTTCCTGATGGGCAACAAGTAGCTGTGAAGAGATTATCAGTCGGCTCCGGCCAAGGCTCCGAGGAATTCAAGAATGAAGTTGTCTTGGTAGCCAAGCTTCAGCACAGAAACTTAGTGAGGCTATTGGGCTTTTGCTCTGAAGGAGATGAAAAGATTCTTGTTTATGAGCTTGTGCAGAACAAAAGCCTTGACCATTTTTTATTCGGTTTGTTAATTCTGTCTAGCTTATCGTTATTCATCAATATCATCTAGAAGATTTAATTTACTAATATTATTCTGACATGCATTTACATTTTCTATGGACAAATCACATATGTGTATGTACAAAGACTCTGAGAATGAAGTAAAATTGGACTGGTCAAGTAGATTCAAGATTGTTTGGGGGATTGCTAGAGGGATGATGTATCTCCATCATGATTCGAGGCTTAAAATCATTCATCGTGATCTTAAAGCAAGCAATATATTGTTGGATGAGGAAATGAATCCAAAAATTGCAGATTTTGGCATGGCAAGAATCTTCGGAGTCGATCAAACTCAAGAAAACACAGGAAGGATTGTGGGCACATAGTAAGTAATAATGATAACTTTGTCTTTGCTCACATCTATACATCCTCTATATAACGAAACGAATTCGTTCCTTGTTTTTAGTGGTTATATGCCTCCAGAATATGCAATGCATGGACACTTCTCTGTGAAGACAGACGTGTACAGCCTCGGAGTCATGATCTTAGAGATTGTAACCGGCAAGAAGAACACTAGCTCCACGGCGAAGACCTATTGAGCTATGTAAGTATAATCAGTTAAACATTCTAATATTCATTGATTTATTGCTTTTCATCAACAATACAATACTACATCACTGACTAAAACGTGTCTTTGGTTGTTGCCCAGGCTTGGAGACATTGGAGAGAAGGGACACCGTTGGAATTATTGGACCAGAATTTAAGAGATCGTTACTCAAGAAATGAAGTGACCAGATGTGTACATATTACGCTGCTTTGTGTTCAGGAAGATGCAGACAAGAGACTGACAATGCAAAGCATTGTTCTGATGCTAAGCAGCTACTCAGTCACTATGGCATTGCCTCAAAAGCCAGCATTTTGTTTGGATAGTCGAACTGGGGACATGAACATGCTATCTGTAGTATCTGGTGGATCATCATCATCATCTCGTCAACCTAAGAGCAACTCATCGTATTCTTCGAATGAAGCATTAATTACTGAATAGTACACTCGAAAGTAAATCAAGAAAACTGAAAAAGTCCTGCATGGCAATATCAATTTTGCAAATATTTAAATCTTATAATTAGCACTCTAAAATAGTAATATATATTATATGCTTACGTACGTACTCTGATCAACTTGTACATTTATTTGACTTCTTGATATCTTCATACGGTTTAAAGGGTCCAATCGATCAGCTTGTTAATGAGATATATATATATATATATATACATGCATACATATTTTCATTTTCTAATTGATTAGCTAATCAAATCTTTCTATTTGGACAACCCTTAATCCATATCGACATATACAATTCAATTCCATGTGCCCAGCTAGCTTGTGACTCAACATGCACATGTACTATAAATATGGATGAAAATATCGGTATATTTTTGCGAAATTTCGCTAATTTAGGCCGACGGCACATAAGAAGGGGGAAAGATTAGGACGACACTGTGCACGCGCGTGGCCACCATGCGCAGAGGCCGTCATCGACGAGTGGCGGTGCGCGCGGTGGCCGTTCGCCTTCCGTCCAACATGAAATATTTTTTATTTTTATTTTGAGTTTAATGGTACAATTTTTAAGTTAATTGGAACCATACGGGTATATTTCTGAATATCCAATATAATATGTTTTAAATTTAAATTAGTATTTGATTTAAAAAAAAGTTGGGAATATAAATCTAAGGTACATTTGAATATTAATGAATTTTAGAAGCAAATTATGTTGAATGCAAAAATTCATATAGTAGAGATGATTAATTTGAAGCAAATTACGTTGAATTGAAACAAATTATGTTGAATTGAAGCAAAATAGAAAGTTATATGTTGAATTGAAGTAAATTATGTTGAATTGAAGAAAATTACTTGAATGGTTAATTTGAATATTAATGGATTTTAGAAAAATATGAGATGAGCATATGATTAAAAAGAATTCGTTTTACGTCCAATTTTCACTAATTAATGTCCAATTTTATAAATTATTATGTAAATACAAAATCCCCGATTTTTTAAATTATTATGTAAATGTAAACTTCATTATTATGCTTATTTTTATGTTTTAACTATATTATTATTTAATAATAGAAATTCACTTTAATTTATGTTCATGTTTAAAATTTTATATTATTAGTTATCAGCAGAATCTTATTGTATCATATTATTCATCATATATTTATTATATCAGTCATTTTATAATTTTTAATAGTCATATATAATCATTATTGGGTACTTAAGTTTTTCCGAAAATTTTATTCCAAATTTCCAACTTTTAGACCAAATTTCCATCATTTTTGTTAACCGTAAACGATATCGATATTTGAGTCGAGATATCCGTAAATTTGACTAACTATACATCTGTCGATATCCATATTTCAACTCTTGAGTATAGTTTGGTGGAATCGTTGCAATATGAATTCAACATTATAAGATCTGCAACAGATGACTTCTGGAATGCAAATAAGCTTGGACAAGGTGGATTTGGAGCTGTCTACAAAGTAACACAAACACTATATAATTATATATCATGATAAAATTAATTCGTTTGATCAATGAAGCGTTAATTAACTTGTTTTTCTTGTTATTTATTTTCAGGGCAGGCTACCTAATGGAAAATATATTGCCACTACAACAAAATAGTATTTGCCTGGCGGAAGGGCTCCGTCGAGCCAACGTAACCATGCGTCGGACTAACATTTGTCTGGTGCAGCTCCGCCGGGCCACCTGGGTCGAGCAGGCATCTTCGGGCAAAGTTTTAGCCAGGCGGATGACGATAATCGGCCGAGCTAAACGCTAGTCAACGTTTGTTGCCCGGCACAGTGTTCGCCGAGCAACGTAGTAGGAAAACACGATCGATAACAATCAGACATGCGAGGTTTGCTCGGCGGAGGTGCACCGGGCAAGCTTCATTACGCAGTCATTGCCCAGCGGAGGTATCCGCCGGGCCACCTTTTAATTTTTTTTTATTAATTATTTTAATATTTGAATAATTATATTATGTAATGTTATATATATAAATAAATGAAAATAAAATTAAAACATGAAAAATTATAATTAAAAGAAAATTAAATCTAATATATATAAAATGAATGTAATAATTTTACATAATTAAAAAAACCTAATAAAGTTCTAATTGTTCGGTGGTGTGTGAGTATCATCCAGGGCAGACTGCTAACTAGAATCCAACTGGGAAGGTGTGCCATTGACATTAGGCATACGCTGACCCATTTGGGTGAAAAGCATTGCAAGATGTGCCTGCATAACTGCCGGGCCTCGAGGCCCGCATGGCGAGCCTTAAGCTCCGTATTTTCCGCTTGAAGGGCCTCCAAGTTACCTCGCAACTGAGTGACCTCCTCGAGATTGACTCCCCTATCCGAACTTTAGGATAGGCTCGAGACGTCTCGAAATAGCCCCTCTCCCGTGCCCATGACAATTTTCCCGAGTCGTCGACCAAGATGGCGCTCCAGGATGCCAATCTACGTCCCGAGATCTCTTAGTTGGTCTTGTAGCTGGACCTCAGGATTTTGCTGGGTCAACTGTTCCTGAGTCTGTTGCACATCCTCCACCATGGCGGCCTACAAAGTTGAATAAAGCAATAATTAAAAAAATGACGTAATTAAAAATAATAAAATATTTAATAATTGCAAATTTGAACTTATGTGAATAGCGTTGTTGCCTCATTGCCTCGTCTGACATAAACCTCCCCCCAGGCTTCTACCTCCGGGAACAGGGACCCAGCCCCATACTGTGCCTCATGTCGAGCCAACAAGGGGCGCGATCCCCCGTGGTGCTCAACTTTCTTCTTTGCCTGATTCGCCTTGTTAGCCTTTGATTTTACCTGCACATTAGGAAAACAAGTATTACTAATACGGAAGTACGTAAATTAATATTAAATAAATATAGAAAAAATAAACTTACTTTAAATTGATTGGAGATCCAATGCTCGCATAACCACTCCTATCCCACTAACTTGCTCCCTAGCATCTTCTTAGGAGGATTTGCCAAAGCCAGAGCATGCGATGACACGACCCTTCCCCAATTCCCCGGGATTAAGGGATAAGTCATGCTCCCATTTAACCCACGTGCAACACAAAGGCTAAACATCTGTCTAACCTGTCAGGGCTCACCCCTAGTTCCCCAGGATTAGGGACTAAAACCCTGCTCCCGTCTGATTTACGCGACACGGATGCCAAACCGACGTCCAACCTTCATGTGACACGTAAGTCGGACAAGGGATTCCCGATCCGCCCGTCCAAAAACTTCTGAACCTCCCAGAGTGCGCAGAGTCTACTGTGGGACGTACGTGTGATGTCTCCATCTCTCTCTCTCTCTCTCTCGATCAACAGCCCGTGCCGCAACAACCTGGAGGGTATCGAAAACACGAAAAGACTGTGAGTGGACAAAAATAAAGTTTAAGTTCAAAACAGTTAACAGAAAACACAAGTACACTTATACCCTCCGTTTCAAAACCAATGCATGCATATCAAATTCATGTCATAAAACTATGTACGAAAACCAAACATACTTTCCGTTTCTCAAATCCCGGGCCTCCGCCCAAAACCATCAAAAACCATTTCATCCAACGAAAACCATCCTTGAAAACCGTCATCATCAATCACAGAGAAAACCAAAACATATTGAACCACATTTCCATCCATTGAACCTGCTGAATCTATCCGAGTCTTTAAACTCCCGAGTCTTTAAACTCAATCCAGACCTCAATAATCCAAGTCTTTAAACTCAACAGGCCTACGGGGGAAAATATCAATATCCGAGTCTTTAAACTCCCGAGTCTTTAAACCCAATCCGGGCCCGTCCCCCGTCAATCATAATATCTGGGTCTTTAAACCCAATAATGTAACGCCCCGGACATTCTGAAAATGTAATATTGTATAATATTGAATAAAATGACGTTTTTATCCCTGTGATTCGTGTGGTCAATTTGTTGACTTTTTGATTGGGAGGTCGAACGGACGTTGAATGACGACCGTGACGCAGTTCGGGACGTCACGAGTTCATAGACAGGTGGCATGTCCGATTCGGACGCTCGAGGCGAAAGTTATGATGTTCGGAAGTTCAGGGGCATTATCGTAATTTGGACGTTATATGGGAAAAAGTTGACTTTTTTTTGACAATTGGTTTTCACATGATTCGAAGACCGTTAGGTTCGTCTCGAGGTCCCGAGTACAACGACAGGCGGCACGCGTGAAACGGACATCAGGTGACCGAATTACGGGTCACGGAAGTTGGAGGGCATTTTGGTAATTTTTCCCCTAAGGGCATTTTGGTCTTTTTACACGGGGTACTGTTCACCACCGTGGAAAACAGAGTGCACGGCCGTGGTGTCTTGTGCGTGCAATTGTTTATGGCCTAGTGGATTGATCAGATGCATTGTTTAAGTTAATTGAGGCAGTGGGGGACATTGGTGAACGGACTGAGGCCACACAGAGCACGGGCTGGGTTAAAGAAATGGCCATGGCTTCTGTGTGCGTGGGAGACATTTTCAGAGACCTCAGTTGGGTCTCCCACGGGCTGTTTGCCATTCTATCGATTAATCGTGTATGGGAATGAAGTGAGGATTCATTTGGGGTCGTTTGTGCATCAGTGTGAAGGCTGAGATTGAGAGAAACAGTGAAGAACCATTTTCGGGTTTTGGGGGGAAATCTCAGAGTTCAATTCCTACGGGTTTTGGGACCAATTCAGACACACACAGAGCTTTCTGGGAGCAGCAGAAACATAACCGTGCACGAGATCAAGTGAATTGAGCAAGGATTGCTCAGGAGCTCAGGTACCAGTTCAGAGAAGAACCAGTTGGAGGGAAAAATCGAATTTAATTCCTGAGGCGTGTTGAACGAAACCAAGGGCCGTGTTAGACTTCTGGGGTCACTATGAGCACAACCGTACAAAAATCGAAGGAGGATGAGGACTGGTTGGCCGGGAACCTGAGTCTCAGTTTCAGAGGAAAACCAGTGTTGAGGACGACGATTTCCAGGTAACGGCGAGTTAAATTGTTTGTGCCATGGAGTTCGTCTAAGTCCCCTTACGCTACTGGTGAAGTTAATTTGAAAATGGAGCTAGTTTGGGTGAGTTCCAGGCGTCGACTTGTTCGACTGTTCGAGCTTGAGTTGGGTCGATTTAGTGTTAGTCGAGGTTAACCGTTAATGCAGACCTAAAATTAATTGATTAGAGAAGATAATAGGATTGAAAACGGGAAGAATCGATTGAGAATTGAGGGTGAACTAATCGGGTTGAGCCGCGGGTATCAGACCCGTTTATCAGTCTATTCGGGTAAGGACGAAGGTACTGTAGCTTGGCGCGTGGCCTTCACGCGCAGCCACTTTGGGCGACGCGTGACGGCGCGTCTGATGTTAACTCCGATCACGGTCAACATGAGATTTAATCCTTTCAGTTTAATTAACATTTTATCTTTAGAGTTCGAGTGGATCGAGAGTCATTCGGGATAATTTCGGGAGTCCGGAAGGTTAAGTCTCTAAGTTCAATTTCGCCGAAAAATCCGGAAAATTAGGGAAAAATCATACGAGCTATTTGAGGATGTTTGTAACCCTTCTTGTACATTTTTACAGGCCCGGACACTTCCGAAGCTACGGAGAAGCGCGCGGGACGCGATTGACGCGTCCTAAAACCGTGAGTGGACTTTTTGATTTCTAAACCGGGCATGCATGACTATTTTACTTATTTATCTTATGGTTTTACATATGATTTTATGATGGTGATATGATATTTCGGTTTTACGTGTTTTCACGCTTTTCAAGATATTTATCGTATTTCACGCATTTCGAGGTTACGGTTTTTGCATGTGCATGAATGATGTTTTGATGAAGTATCTGGATATGATTATGCATGTTGTGGATTTATGATGTTTTGATTATAAGTGTGAAGTGATTTCGGGAATTGCATATTTTGGAATTTGCATGTGAATTCGGACATAAGTCCTGTTATGACGAGATATGATTTCGGAATGATGTTGGAAAACGGTTTATGATGAATCCTGGTTAATTGTGTTTAAAAAAAAACGGTTTTGGGTTTAATGTAACGACCCGTCCCAAATTCCTAGCTTAGATTAGTGACTAATCACGATTAGTGAGGCTAATCCGTGATTAGTAGAGCGAAATCGGACGAACGGTGCGAAATGACCGTTTTGCCCCTGATGGTGGCAAAACGTTGACTTTTTAATCGGGCGGTCAAATGGACTTTGACCGATGACCGTGACGTAGTTCGTGACGTCACGAGTTCATAGACAGGTTGACAGGACCCATCCCAATCCCCCCGGGATTAGTGCGGGATGACCCTGCTCCCGTCTTACACGAAGTGTCAGACAAGGGATATTTCCGACCTTTGCCCTCTCGGGCTATCAGAGTACGCCAGGATCCGGAGGAGGCATGTGATATCTCGATCTCTGCTACAGTCCACATCCGCTGTCAACCTGAAGGGTATTAAAAACAGAAAGACTGTGAGTGGACAAAAATAAAGATTTTATAAAAACATTTCATCCAAAAGACATTTATACCCTCCACTAAAAAGCATGCATGCATAGTAAAACCATTTATCCAATAATATATGTTAAAACATCCATAAATAGGGTCTCAGCCCCAAATTCTGTAAATACAAGTCACACGGGCTCCTGCCCAAAACCAATTTACAGAAAACCAGAACATAGTAAACATGTGTGGGATCTCAGCCCAAATCCATTTATCATCATAAAACACAATTTCCCAAAATCAATTGAAATCATGTTTATCCATTATATTTCATATCCAGAACCTGTCACGGTATAATAAAGCTACACGTGTGCTAACCGGGGTCTCAAACCCAAGTCTCTCCAGGGTCCACCCAGGTCAATGTCCGTAGATCAATGACCCTCCCTGGAGGTAACGAACCATGCCCATCCTGAGAGTAAGGAACCCAACTGGGGGGCGACTCCACTCAGTCAGTGCTCCGTGACTACTCCGGGGTCCACCCAGGCCAACGACCCTCCCCGGAGGAGACAATCATATATATAGGATGGAATATGAAAAACCTTTGGAAATCATTCTTTAAATCTTCCAAGGATTCATGCCCGGCCCCCATAAGCCGTCATGAACCGTAAATCCATTTCAAGGGTTCATGCCAGTTCCCATAAACCGTCATGACCCGTAAAAACCATTTGTAACACATAGCTGGGCACTAGGCCCGAATTCACATAGAAACTGGACCCCCGGTCCGAATCGTAAACCAATTGGGCCTCTGGCCCGATTCCGTAAATCAAATGGACCTCAAGTCCGAGAATTACCTTTTCAAATCCAAAATCATTTCATGAAATTATATCCAAAACCATAAGTACGGAAAATCAGTATAAAATCGGAAAACCTCGATTTACGTGCAAGCACGTAAATCGCCTCGAAATACGTGAAACCATATAATTCACAAGCATCCAAATCAACATCATAAAATCATTTTCATAAGCCATTTGGAAATCCAAAACCATTTCATTTAGACCAATAAAGACATACAGCCCCGTATAGTCACCGTATAGGGCCGAAACCTCGAAATACGTGCCTATACGTAACCACACATCCAAATTCACTCATGGCAACACAAACAAGTATTTAAAACATATAATAAACATTTATGCATGCACCAATTTAGAAAACAAGGTCCACTCACAGACCGTCCGAAGCCGCGTCTCGATACGCGTGCCATACGGCTCCCCGAGCCGATCGCCGTCACCGGGACTTCCAAACCTGTCCAAATTAATTTAGAGGGTTACTAACTACTTATATAACCCCTCACTAAAGCCCCATAATTTTCCCGTATTTTTAACTATTTTTAATCCCAAACCTAAACCTTCTGATGCCCCAAAACATATCGAGACGGTGTCCGATTGACACGAAACCAGTCCCAAAATGTTCGTTACATCGAATAGATGATTTCGTATGTTGGAACCTTCCCCAGATTCCCTGGCACGCGCTGCCACGCGCCGCCCAAAGGCCCCTGCGCGTGGGCTCACGCGCCGCTACAGTGCCCGTCGTCCTCCTTCGATCGAACCGGCCCGACCGGGCCGGTCCGATTTTCTCTGCAATTCCGGTCCACCTGGACCGGCGTGACCGGTCCAAGGCCCTACACTCTTCGATTTTCGTCCGTTTTCTTCCATTTTAATTCCTAAATTCCTATTTTCTCATTTCCAATCTATCCCAATCAACAAAATCAATCAAAACTCGCCTAAACCTATGGTTCCAAAATGAACCTCACGGTTCTGTTTTTCCCGACCACCCTCACGGCTCCCTCCGCCGTGAAGCACCTTCCAAATCCTCTTAAAATCATCCTATCAACTCCCTAAACATCTTCCAATCACCCATAACAACCCATAAAGTCATATTCGAAAATAATGGAAAATGGGCATAGTCGGGTAATCGGGTTACCTGGGCCTTCACGGCCGTGTGCGGCGATCCAGGTGCTCCCAGCCACCGTCCCTTGCTTCCTCAGCCTCTCCCTCACTCTATGGTCCCATTCAAGATCGGCTGGAAAGTTTTGGATGGGTTTGGGTTCAAACTGAGATCGGGTGGGTGGTTGGATGAATGGAAAAACAAAGAGATGATCGATGCAAATGGAAGGTGAGATGCATGAATATGTTTGGCTGGGAAATGGATGGGTGACAAGTGTCACTCATCCATTGGGCCTCCATGAAATATCTGGGCCCACTAGAGACAAAACTGCACTTTTGTCTCGTAAAACGTGTCGTCGGGAATAGTATCCCGAAACTTTCGTGAATCATAACTTCCTCCTCGAATGTCGGAATTGAACGTGCCACCTGTCTATGAACTCGTGACGTCACGAACTACGTCACGGTCATCAGTCAAAGTCCATTTGACCACCCGATTGAAAAGTCAACGTTTTGCCACCACCAGGGGCAAAACGGTCATTTCGCATCGTTCGTCCGATTTCGCTCTACTAATCACGGATTAGCCTCACTAATCGTGATTAGTCACTAATCTAATCATGGAATTTGGGACGGGTCGTTACAACCTTCCCTCCTTAATTAATTTCGTCCTCGAAATTCCAACCGACCTAAACCCAACCGTTCTTCCCTCCTTAATTTAGTTCCGTTCTCGAAACTCCAACTATCCTGATTCCACAACCTCCACCTCGTGGAAATAATTCGATCTCACGACACGTGTACACCCGTACACCCACTAAACAGAATAATCCTTACTCGTCTACAGGCAGATGTACTGCTAACATCCATGTCGTATCGACTACACTCGACCACGTCAAACGACAGTAGTCATACGCTCCGAATTGACACCACTTGTCAACTTGATGGTTCCTTTCTCAAACGCTAATCTATCCTAGCGTCTGCTCCCACCGGGAGTCACCAGACCTCACTGATCGATCCACGCTGACACCTTCGACAAACTGTCACCACTTGACAGTCGTCAATCGCAAACTGATATGACACACACTCGTGGTTACGCTAACCACAAGCATTTCACTCGACCTGTGTGTAACTAGACCCATTAGAAATACCATGACCCGATGCACAGTATCCAATGCCTAGTTCACGACCTCGACTAATCCAGTGGTATCGGAACCAATCCGACTACCAACACGCTCCCCAACGTAATACCGGTATAACCTATATACCGTCACTAGGCACCACAAGTATGCCCAGTATTGTACCTCGAACAACGTACAAGGTACATACATCTACACATCAATCAGCCTACACCCATATAGGTTGTAGCCAATCACGTTTCTACTATGGAGTCCATTTGTCCAATCCAGTACTAGACAAATTGAAACTCCGACCCATTATCTATTCCCCAAATCCGAATCCGAAATTTCGTGAGAAATCCCGAATCCAAACCCAGAAATCATATCCATAAACATGTTCAAATTCGAATCCGAAATCATCATTCCGTAAACCGGCATTTGGAATAACCATTTCGAACCCAAATCCATAAAAAGAAAATCTACAGTCAAGCTCTAGAATCAAATCCTGAATCGTCACCCAGAATCCGATTCCAAAACCCAAATCCAGAAATCCTCTTTCAAATTCCAAAATCAAATCCTGAATCGTCATCCAGAAATCTGATTCCAAAACTCGAAATATCGTTCTCGTCTACCGAGACGCATCAATCATGAACCTATCGGTTGCCCGTTTAAACAATTACCACAATACAATCGATTGACTTCATAGGGAAGCCAATCACAACATCACACACAACACCAAGTCTGACAAAACCCGACTTCATCAGACACCTACTCCTCGGACAACTACTCAGGCGAGTAGTAAGCCATATGGGATTTACCTCGAAAAGAAGTTCAGGCCCATCATGCCCCACTCAAACATCCAAGTATGAGCGATAAATTCTCCGCCTATCTGGATCATCAAGACCACGATCCAGATCCATCACTACGTCAAACGATCATAGACGTCACGATCCCCGATCGTCACGACGTCCAAAGTCCTCAACCGTTTCCCACATCTTAAATAGATTAGTCAATGGCGAGACACGCCGAGACCGTGGGTTCTCACTGATTTTCTCGTATCGATCCTTGTCATTCCACCGAGGAAAATCAAAGATGATACAAGACTATGACATCAAAATTCAACCTATGTGAATACAACAAACTCGCTGCATTCACCACGTCACGTAAACCAACCTCGTCTGCCACCAAGCAGGAAATGAGAAATCTCAGTCACCTAACTTCGATATACTCATTTTACCTGATGACCCAAGACAATCACGAGTCCACCAACCAATACACGATCAGTGTACTACTGGCAACCAACAACATCAATAACATCTACATCCTCTACCACCATCAATTATGGTAGAACCTGAGAAGTCACCCAAACGACTTCGACATACCCAATACCAATGCGGAAAACCCGCATTCCTCTCGTCACCTCAATCGCAACCTCTCGCGATTTCGAAGTTCCAACAAAATTGGAAACAACATACCCGGACATCAACCACGTGTCCCCGTTAGACTGGTTATGAACACATGCCCATTTACGACCGTATATGTACATCCAAAAGGATGTCAATTCATCTTAATTTGATGTACCACTCGACTGAAAAGTCACAACAGCCCCTTGCTGTGATCTGCAGTCAAATCTCTGCAAACCACCATCTCTAACCAATCCTGACTAATTCTGACCAATTGGTCGCTAAACCCCGCGACAGAACGAGTCTGACCAACCGGTCACTAATCCGTCATGATAATACTCGATCCTCACTCCTCAACTACCGCTGGATCCTATCCAGTCCGTCACTATCCGTGATTCACTCCCGAACCACAGATACCCATCATAAGCCCATCACGTCGGAGTCACATCCCGACTCGTAACTCACCGTCATCACAATCACCGGCACCAGCACCAGCACTAGTACCAGTACACCACCTGTCAGCATCAGCACAAAGTGTGCCAATCAGACAACTCTGGATCTCCGCTCATACCGAACGATAATCCCGTACCTTTACTCGAA
The DNA here is from genome assembly GCA_032719365.1 of Prinsepia uniflora. Classification (NCBI taxonomy): domain Eukaryota; kingdom Viridiplantae; phylum Streptophyta; class Magnoliopsida; order Rosales; family Rosaceae; genus Prinsepia; species Prinsepia uniflora. Next base: position 6,562,520 of record CM064868.1, on the reverse strand, counting down.
TAGGAGAAACTCTGCCTCCTTCGTACCCAACACCTCTGGGTATAGTTACCCTGACAACTCATACGAGAAGAGGAAACGTCCCCCGTACGTCCCCGTCTCATTCTGCGATCGCACTCAACCGTAACCAAGTCAAATCCAGAATCACTACTCACACATATGCGTTATTCACGCACCTCGTACCATCGTCACGACTGACAATCCCATCGTCACAATCGTCACGACAACCTGAGTCTACTCAACCAGATAAAATTCGACTACGTCTATCGATAGTAGCGTCTGCCACAACCTCGTGCAGACCTAACGACTAGACATCCAGACTCCGCATCCAACGGAATCAACTGCCTGTACCAACTACTCTGTATCCCACTCAGGGATTCCATCGACAAGTACCAACCTTGGTAACCTGTCCAACCCAACTCTAACCAGTCGCAACTCGACTATCCCAATGTCGTCTACCAGGTCACCCGCGACCTTAGTTGTACCAACAATCCATCACAACTATGGTAGCACGACAACCTGCTAGGTCTAACCGATAAGTACAACTCCGACTGCGAAGTGCAGTCCCAACACAAGCTGATATGACTAGACCGACTAACGAACCCCAACTCCGAATAGTCGTCAAAGTCACACCACTCGCCAGCTCACATTTCCGAACCATACACATACGGTAGGGTTCCACAATCAAGCCCTAGGGTCACTCTGAACCCAACTGCATAAGGCAGTAAAATCCACGATCTGACCGACCCCGCGGTCTTGACATCGCAAGGACATCAATCCAATCCTACCGTAAGTCCAACCAGAATTCCTCGAATCCGGCTGCCAACTGCCGACTGCAGTAAATCCATTTTACTCAACATATTCTGACCATCTAATGGTCACAACATCGAATCAGTCGTCGGAACCGATCCTACGACATCGTGAAGACGATCCCAACTAACCGTCTCACGATCACACTCCAGAATACGAACACGTTAATCCTTCCGTAGGGTCCCACACTGTCAACCTTGACAGAACTATGGCAACCCCGGCCTCAAATGCCGAATCAAGGCATGCCAATCCTACTAACTATCGTACCGACACCCCAACGATCAGGTTGACCACGAACTGTAGCCCATTGAGATATCTCATCCTCGACCAGCGTACATGCTCCATGAGCTCCGCGGTTGCTCGAATAGAGACAACCCCGCTCTGATACCACGTTGACAGGACCCATCCCAATCCCCCCCGGGATTAGTGCGGGATGACCCTGCTCCCGTCTTACACGAAGTGTCAGACAAGGGATATTTCCGACCTTTGCCCTCCCGGGCTATCAGAGTACGCCAGGATCCGGAGGAGGCATGTGATATCTCGATCTCTGCTACAGTCCACATCCGCTGTCAACCTGAAGGGTATTAAAAACAGAAAGACTGTGAGTGGACAAAAATAAAGATTTTATAAAAACATTTCATCCAAAAGACATTTATACCCTCCACTAAAAAGCATGCATGCATAGTAAAACCATTTATCCAATAATATATGTTAAAACATCCATAAATAGGGTCTCAGCCCCAAATTCTGTAAATACAAGTCACACGGGCTCCTGCCCAAAACCAATTTACAGAAAACCAGAACATAGTAAACATGTGTGGGATCTCAGCCCAAATCCATTTATCATCATAAAACACAATTTCCCAAAATCAATTGAAATCATGTTTATCCATTATATTTCATATCCAGAACCTATCACGGTATAATAAAGCTACACGTGTGCTAACCGGGGTCTCAAACCCAAGTCTCTCCAGGGTCCACCCAGGTCAATGTCCGTAGATCAATGACCCTCCCTGGAGGTAACGAACCATGCCCATCCTGAGAGTAAGGAACCCAACTGGGGGGCGACTCCACTCAGTCAGTGCTCCGTGACTACTCCGGGGTCCACCCAGGCCAACGACCCTCCCCGGAGGAGACAATCATATATATAGGATGGAATATGAAAAACCTTTGGAAATCATTCTTTAAATCTTCCAAGGATTCATGCCCGGCCCCCATAAGCCGTCATGAACCGTAAATCCATTTCAAGGGTTCATGCCAGTTCCCATAAACCGTCATGACCCGTAAAAACCATTTGTAACACATAGCTGGGCACTAGGCCCGAATTCACATAGAAACTGGACCCCCGGTCCGAATCGTAAACCAATTGGGCCTCTGGCCCAATTCCGTAAATCAAATGGACCTCAAGTCCGAGAATTACCTTTTCAAATCCAAAATCATTTCATGAAATTATATCCAAAACCATAAGTACGGAAAATCAGTATAAAATCGGAAAACCTCGATTTACGTGCAAGCACGTAAATCGCCTCGAAATACGTGAAACCATATAATTCACAAGCATCCAAATCAACATCATAAAATCATTTTCATAAGCCATTTGGAAATCCAAAACCATTTCATTTAGACCAATAAAGACATACAGCCCCGTATAGGCACCGTATAGGGCCGAAACCTCGAAATACGTGCCTATACGTAACCACACATCCAAATGCACTCATGGCAACACAAACAAGTATTTAAAACATATAATAAACATTTATGCATGCACCAATTTAGAAAACAAGGTCCACTCACAGACCGTCTGAAGCCGCGTCTCGATACGTGTGCCATACGGCTCCCCGAGCCGATCACCGTCACCGGGACTTCCAAACCTGTCCAAATTAATTTAGAGGGTTACTAACTACTTATATAACCCCTCACTAAAGCCCCGTAATTTTCCCGTATTTTTAACTATTTTTAATCCCGAACCTAAACCTTCCGATGCCCCGAAACATATCGAGACGGTGTCCGATTGACACGAAACCAGTCCCAAAATGTTCGTTACATCGAATAGATGATTTCGTATGTTGGAACCTTCCCCAGATTCCCTGGCACGCGCTGCCACGCGCCGCCCAAAGGCCCCTGCGCGTGGGCTCACGCGCCGCTACAGTGCCCGTCGTCCTCCTTCGATCGAACCGGTCCGACCGGGCCGGTCTGGTTTTCTCTGCAATTCCGGTCCATCAGGACCGGCGTGACCGGTCCAAGGCCCTACACTCTTCGTTTTTCGTCCGTTTTCTTCCATTTTAATTCCTAAATTCCTATTTTCTCATTTCCAATCTATCCCAATCAACAAAATCAATCAAAACTCGCCTAAACCTATGGTTCCAAAATGAACCTCACGGTTCTGTTTTTCCCGACCACCCTCACGGCTCCCTCCGCCGTGAAGCACCTTCCAAATCCTCTTAAAATCATCCTATCAACTCCCTAATCATCTTCCAATCACCCATAACAACCCATAAAGTCATATTCGAAAATAATGGAAAAATGGGCATAGTCGGGTAATCGGGTTACCTGGGCCTTCACGGCCGTGTGCGGCGGTCCAGGTGCTCCCAGCCACCGTCCCTTGCTTCCTCAGCCTCTCCCTCACTCTATGGTCCCATTCAAGATCGGCTGGAAAGTTTTGGATGGGTTTGGGTTCTAACTGAGATCGGGTGGGTGGTTGGATGAATGGAAAAACAAAGACGTGAACGATAGGTTCGGCCTTAGAGCTGTGTGGATGTTGGGATTGATTTCTCTATGAAGTCAATCTAATGTATGGTGTGTAATCGGTTGATCAGGTAACCGATAGGTTCGGTTTTGGTACGTCTCGGTAGACATGAACGATATATCAGGTTTTGGAATCAGATTTCTGGATGACGATTCAGGATTTGATTTTGGAACTTGAAAGAGGATTTCTGTATTTGGGTTTTGGAATCGGATTCTGGGTGACGATTCAGGATTTGATTCTAGAGCTTGACTGTAGATTTTCTTTTATGGATTTGGATTCGGAATGGTTATTCCAAATGCTAGCTTAAGGAATAATGATTTTGGATTCGAATTTGGACATGATTATGGATATGATTTCTAGATTTGGATTTGGGATTTCTTACGAAATTGCGGATTCGGATTTGGATTTGGAAATAAATAATGGGTCGGAGTTTCGATTGTCTAATACTGGATTGGACAAATGGACTCCATCGTAGAAGCGTGATTGGCTACAACCTAGGTGGTTGTAGGCTGATTGATGGGTAGATGTACGTACCTTGTACGTTGTTCAAGGTACGAGACTAGGCAGACTTGTCGTGCCTGGCGACGGTATATAGGAGATACCGGTGGTACGTTGGAGAGCGTGTTGGTAGTCGGCTTAGTTCCGATACCATTGGATTAGTCGGGGTCGTGGACTGGACATTGGATACTGTGCATTGGGTCATAGTGGTTCTGATGAGTCTAGTTACACACAGGTCGAGTGAAATGTTTGTGGTTAGTGTAACCACGAGGGAGTATAGTGTTAGTTTTCGACTGACGACTGTCAAGTACTGACAGTTTGTAGGAGGTGTCAGCGTGGATCATGGTGTGAGGTCTAATGACTCCCAGTGGGAGCAGACGTCAGGATAGTTAGTGGTTGAGCAAGGAACCGTCTAGTTGGTTGTGTCAGCGAAACGGTAGATTTGACAAGTGGTGTCGATTAGGAGCGTATGATTACTGGCATTTGACGTGGTCGAGTGTAGTCGATGCGACGCAAGTGTTAGTGTCACGTCTGGTTGCAGACGAGGTTTATGTTGACTTGTGGGTGTACAAGTGTACACGTGTTTCGGGGTCGATTCTACTTTCCACGAGGTGGATGTGGAATCAGAATAGTTGGCGTTTCGAGAACGGAACTAATTAAGGAGGGAAGAACGGTTAAATTAGGTCGGTTGGAATTTCGAGGACGAAATTAATTAAGGAGGGAAGGTTGTAACGACCCGTCCCAAATTCCTAGCTTAGATTAGTGACTAATCACGATTAGTGAGGCTAATCCGTGATTAGAAGAGCGAAATCGGACGAACGGTGCGAAATGACCGTTTTGCCCCTAATGGTGGCAAAACGTTGACTTTTGAATCGGGCGGTCAAATGGACTTTGACCGATGACCGTGACGTAGTTCGTGACATCACGAGTACATAGATAGGTGGCACGTTCAATTCCGACGTTCGAAGAGGAAGTTATGACGTTCAGAAGTTTTGGGGCATTTTGGTAATTTTGGATAAAAGGGGTCAAAAGTTGACTTTTGACCGGGAGGTCCGATGGCCGAGGGCCGAAGACCGTTACGTAGATAAGGACGATACGAATCCATAGACAGGCGGCACACTGAAATCGGACTTCGAACGGGAGAGTTATGGGTCACGGAAGTTCGATTTCACTATGCACGAACTTCGAGACGGGACGTTTCGGCGAAATCTGATTGGGTGGATATTTTGGTGGGCCCCATGGACGAGTGACAAGTGTCACTCATCCCATTGATTTGATCCCCCAAAATGTGGATCTAAATAATTAAATATTATTATTTTAATTATTATATAATTAAACCTAACAACCTTAAATCTTAACCATCCATTCTATTTTAATCTCTCAAATCCTAACCCTCCATCCCATTCCTCTCATCTGATCTAACATCATCATCTTCATTTCTTTTCATTTTCTTCTTCTCCAAACACAAAACCCGAACCCCCCCCCCCCCCCCCCCCCCCCTTCACCATTTTCTTCATTTTCTCCAAAACAGCACACACACATACCATCATTCCCTAGGAGATAAAATGACCGTGAGGAGGTGGTGAGAGGCTGAGGATGGCAAGCCACGGCCGGGGACGGTGGAGGACACGGCGGAGGAGAAACCGTGAGGTAAAAAAATATTTCAAATTTTGAAATTGAGTTTTGTTAGTTGTTATTCGATTCTAAGGTTTAGGTTAGGTTGCTGGTAGCCCTAGGAGTCGAATAGGATTAGTTTTGGGGATGGGGATGGCCTGGAACGGCCATGAACGGCGGAGGAATGTACGGCCGCCATGGCCAAGCTCGAAGGTATGGTTTTTGATGTTTTCCTTCCATTTTGATGTCATAGGACTGTAGGTTGGGATTAGAGGATGAAAATGGGACAAACGGGAAGCATTTTGGTGGTCGGACGGCGGAGAACCGGCCGGGTCAAGCCGCGGGTCACGGCGACCCGGTTGCAGACGTTCGGGTCGACCCGCGAGGAGGCAGGGATGACTGATGACGTCATCCTGATGATGTCATCATGTCAGGGATGACGTCATCATGTCAGATCTGACAATGTCAGACTGACATGTCAGACAGTGGGCCAATGGGAGCGTGACACGTGTCACTGTCAGGGGCTGTCAGTGATGACGTCATGCTGACGTCAGCGATGACGTCAGCAGGTACTGTAGCAGGCGCGTGAAGCCCACGCGCAGCCACTTCAGACGGCGCGTGAGGGCGCGTGGCAGGGAATCTGGGGAAGGTTCCAACATGTGAAATCATCTATTCGATGTAACGAACATTTTGAGACTGGTTTCGTGTCGATCGGACACCGTCTCGATATGTTTCGGGGCATCGGAAGGTTTAGGTTCGGGATTAAAAATACTTAAAAATACGGGAAAATTACGGGGCTTTAGTGGGAGGTTAATTAAGTAGTTAGTAACCTTCTATTACGATTTGGACAGGTTTGGGAGTCCCGGTGACGGTGATCGGCTCGGGGAGCCGTATGGCACGCAAATCGAGGCGGCAGCTCGGACGGTCTGTGAGTGGACCTTGTTTTCTAAATTGGTGCATGCATAAATGTTATTATATGTTTTATTACTTGTTTGATGATGCCATGGGTGCATTTGTATGTGGTTACGTATAAGCACGTATTTCGAGGTTTCGGCCTTATACGGTGCTTATACGGGTCTGTATGTCTTTATTGATTTAAATGAACTGGATTTGGATTTCAAAAGGATAAAATCGGGTATGAGACCCATTTGGTTTTGTCTCGGGCATATGACCTCAGATACCGGGCACGGTGCCCAGTTGGTGTCCTATGTTCGGGTACGAGACCCAATCACTTTACGGTTTTGATTTAAGGTCAGGGAACCTTAAATGGATTCCCAGGTTCATGACGGTTTATGGGAACCGGCATGAACCCTTGTTATGGTATCATGGTTCATGATGGTTTATGGGAACCGGCATGAACTCTTGTTGGTTATTACGGTACATGACGGTTTATGGGAACCGGCATGTTACCTGGTTATGTTATTACAGTACATGACGGTTTACGGGAACCGACATGTTACCTAATTATGGATATTATGGATCATGACGGTTCAGGGGAACCGGTCATGAATGTCTATGTTATGTATATATATGTTCGTCTACCTTCCTTTACTTCTATTATCTCCTCCGGGGAGGGTCGTTGGCCTGGGTGGACCCCGGAGTAGTCACGGAGCACCGACTGAGTGGAGTCACCCCCCAGTTGGGTTCCTTACTCTCAGGAAGGCTATGATTACTATTACCTCGGGTAGGGTCAGTGGTCTGCGGACATTGATCTTGACTTTGAGAAGACTCGGATTGAGACCTGGGTAGCGCGCGCGTAGCTTTGGATACCGTGACAGGATTGGTTGTGTGACTTATATATATGTATGTGATGGATATATGATATATGATATGTGGTGTGTACAGGTGTGCACAGGATTTGGGCAGTGGCCCGTATGGTCGTTTTTATTGTGATCCTTTCGACCTTAGTTTATATCTGCTTTGGGCTTAGTCCCACATATGGTTGTTTTGGATAAATGGTTTTCGAATGCATGCATGCTTTTTAGTGGAGGGTACAAATGTCTTCCTTATTAAATGTTTTTATAAACTCTTTGTTTTGTCCACTCACAGTTTTAATGTTTTGACTGCCTTTCAGGTTGACATCGGATGTGGGCTGTAGCAGAGATCGAGATATCACATGCCTCCTCCGGATCCTGGCGTACTCTGATAGCCCGGGAGGGCAAAGGACGAAAATATCCCTTGTCTGACACTTCGTGTCAGACGGGAGCAGGGTCATCCCGCACTAATCCCGGGGGGATTGGGATGGGTCCTGTCAACGTGGTATCAGAGCGGGGTTGTCTCTATTCGAGCAACCGCGGAGCTCTTGGAGTATGTACGCTGGTCGAGGATGTGATATCTCAAGGGGCTGCAGTTCGTGGTCAACCTGATTGTTGGGGTGCCGGTACGATAGTTAGTAGGATTGGCATGCCTTGGTTCGGCATTCGATGCCGGGGTTGCCGTAGTTCTATCGTGGATGACAGTGTGGGACCCTACAAAGGGATAAACAGTATTTTCGAGTTTTGACCGTGAGACGGATAGTTGGGATCGTCTTTCACGATGTCGTAGGATCGATTCCGACGACTGGTTGTGAATTATGACCATTCGATGGTCGGACTTGGGTTGGGTTAAATGGATTTACTACGGTCGGCAGTTAGTTGTCGGTTTCGGGGAATCCTAGTTGGATTGTCGGTAGGATTGGATTGACGTTTTTACGATGTCAAGACCGCGGGGGTCGGTCCGATTGTTGATTTTACTGCTTTTCGCAGGTGGGTTCAGGGGAACTCTAGGTGTGATCGTGGAACCCTACCGTATGTGTATGGTTCGGAAATGGGAGTTGACTGGTGGTTTGACTTGGACGACTGTTCGGATTTGGATTAGTTAGTCGGTCTAGTCATGTCAGCTTGTATTAGGACTGCACTTCGCAGTCAGGGTTGTACGTATCGGTTAGACCGAGTTGGTTGTCGTGCTACTTCAGTTGTGGGTTGGTGCAACTAAGGTCATGGATGACCTGGTAGACGACAATGGTTTAGTCAAGTTACGACAGGATAGAGATTGTTGGACAAGTTACCAGGGTTGGTACTTGTCGATGGAATCCCTGAGTGGGATACAGAGTAGTTGGTACGGGCGATTGATTCCGTTGGATACGGAGTCTGGATATAGCGATGTCTGGTAGTTAGGTCTGCACGAGTGTGGGGCAGGCGCTACTACCGAGAGTGGTTATAGTTACGATTGTTGGGGATCGGGGACGTTCGGGGAACGTTTTCCTTTTCTCGCATGAGTTGTCAGGGTGACTGTACCCAGAGTTGTTGGGTACGAGGGAGGCAGAGTTCCCCCTCTTCGAATAGAGGTACGGGTTCGTCGTTCGGTATGAGCGGAGATCCAGGATTATCTGATTTGCACACTTTGTGCTGATGTTGACAGGTGATGATACTGGTACTAGTGCTGGTGCTAGTGCCGGTGATCGTGATGACGATGAGTTACGGATCGGGG